>CM024675.1:26796769-29296769 GCA_014182725.1 Eucalyptus brandiana | reverse complement strand
AGAAGAATGTCTTCTTCAAGAAAGTCGTCGAGAATCGCAAGTAGGGGACCACAGAGAATGGAAAAGGGGCCTACCCACTTCGATCTCACCAATGAGGAAGATATTCCGAGTCAGCGACAGAGCCCGATTCACTCTCCTCCACGTCAATCTTCACCATCTACCCCACAAGGTGTGGGTCATCAAATGGAGGAAGAAATAATCGAAGACACCGACCCTGTAAGAGTCCAAAAACCCGCTTTTATTTATAAGCTCTATCATTCGTTAAAAAGCGTTGGGACTTCGTTGAATATCGTAGATGGATTTCTTAAGGGTAAGAATTATGGGAATGAGTATATTTTTCTGCGGAAAATGGAGGACTTGGGAGTTGCTCCCAAAGGAAAGGCTGAGGAAGCACTTGCGAACATTCCAAGTGACCCTCGTTTACCAGGACAGAATCTAATTGATGGGAATGATGATGATAGAATGTTCCTTGAATTCAAACCCAGAATGGGTGTTGCAGCAAAAGTGAAGGGAAATCGGATGGATCTGTTTAAGTCAAAGGATCAGGAGAATCTTTATTTCAGATTGTTGAAAAGAGGGGTGATAAACCCTAGAAGTGTGGATTTCGACTTCCTGGATGCGATCAATGTGAACTTAAGAGAGAAGTTTAATTTGCTTCAACTTGAGAATTTTTGCTCCGATACCACAGACGGTTATGCTCAATTAACAGCATATTTCTATTCAAATCTCAGCTTTTTAGATGCGAATAGAATATCTTTTAGTGTTCGAGACAAGGTCTATGTGGTAGATGTGGACATGTTGGCAGACATAATTGGAGTAGAAAGAGGACGCTACCAACCGATTAAAGTTTCGGTTACTCGTACCACGCTGGAGCTTATTAAGGACAGAGATGCAGACAAAAGAATCACCTACTCAAGTATGAGTGCCATCAACGTCGTGCTTCACAAAATTGTGATCGACTGTCTCAAGCCAAAGTCTTCTTCAAAGACTGACGTGTCCAACTCGGAAGCAAAATTGATGTATGCGATCAATTTTGGAAGGAAATTCTCTTTCCCTCACACCATTCTCTTTCACATGTACAGAGCAATGGTGAAGGACAAGGGCCAATTGCCTTACGCAGGTCTTGTGACCAAGATCTTCAGACACTTAAACATTGAGCCTCCACACACTCTCTGTGTTCGACCATGCGACACAATGGTGGTAGGTTTGAAAATGCTGATAAAAATGCGTCTGAAAGAGCTCAGCAAGGCAATGGAGAAATTCAAAGTGAAGACTCCAGTCTCTTCTGCAGCGAAGAGAAAAGGAAAGGAGCCAATGAGTGCTCCAATCAAAAAGAGAAGAAGTCTTATCCTGAAGGATGAAGATGAAGATGAAGAAGAAGATCCCTCTATTCCTGCATTGAAAAGAACGCACGTTCGTACCGTAATCAACGTAACGTAGAGAAACAGAGGAACAAGCAAGGAACAGAAAAGAAGAGGAGCATCAAGAGAAAGAGAAAGAGGTTGAAGAAGAAGAAGAAGACATCGAAGAAGGAGTGAAAGAAAAGTCTGCAGATGAAGCAAAAGAGAAAGGGAATGAAGGCGCTGAAGAGGATAACCATCACTCTTCCCCAATCGAGGTCCTAGAGACAGGGGGAGATGAAGAGCAAGAAAGGATTACACCAGAAGCTGTTCATCATGAAGGAGTGAGTCGATCACCAGAAATTCCAGAAGATTTTCAGGCTTCTCAAATGCCTGAAGAAGGACATGATACGACATCACCAGATTTGCTCGATATCACCGAAGCTCCATCGTCTGTCGGCACACCATTTGATAAAGCTCATGCAAGCACACAGATGGACAATTCAGCAGATTTTCATCGTATCCTTGATGTTCTTATGGAAATGCGTGGTCAAATATATGCCATGGACTGCGAAATTCAAGTCCTGAAGATTGCTGGACAAGCATCTTTTGTTACCCTGGGAGATCAAATGAAAGACCTAGCTCTTCAAATTCAAGCAAATGCCAAGGGAGAAGAGGTAGCTCATCTACGGGAAGACTTGAAAAGGCTGGAAGGCATCGTGCAGTCGATGGGAGATTTCCAGATCGTGCGCATTCCCAAGCAAAATTGACTTTTCTCACCTTTTTAATGATGACAAAAAGGGGGAGAATTGCAATTTGAACTCAACTGAACTCAATCTTTGACTTTAAATTTGTTTTTGTGTGTTTAAATGTTTTTTTTTGTCTTGAGAATGACTTGGGTGTGAATTTAAATTTGCTGATGTAGATTTTGAATGGTTGATTAGTTGCATTTATATCAAGCATTGCTATATGGTTTACTCATGAAAGACTAACCGATTTTACGTGGATGCGAGTCCGGTTGTTTGTTGACTTTATAAATCTTTATGAGATAGCCATATTGCTTGAGTATTATTTTGCAAGTCAAAGTTGTTCAAATCTACAGGAAAGTTTTGTCACCATCAAAAAGGGGGAGATTGTTGGAGAAATCATCGAGAATATTTTGAAGCCGACAAAACGTTTCTATCGCCCTAGTCTGGATATTTGCAAGCCTTCGTTTAAAGTCTGAAGACTTTCAGATCACCAGACTCAGCACTCAAGATTCAAGACTCAAGACTATTCTCATTGACTGTTCTAATCCAGTGACGAAGGAAATCCAGAGCCGAAGTATTTGGTTGAAGATTTATTCCTACCTTCTGGAGAAGATCTCTTGGCTGGATAATTGTAACAGATTTATTCATTCGTTATCAAGATCGATTGAAGATCCAATAATCGACGAAGTATTCTTGAAAGGTTCTATTCTTGGAAACCAAGATCCTGATTGTATGGGCGAACATGATTGATGGGCTATCGTCAAGTTCCTTTAATAGTTCGAATGATCTTCTTGATTGATTCCGTCCAACGGGTAGATTGGAGGAACTACTTTGGAAAGTGCCAACGTGCATGATGGCATATAGGAGTATAAAAGGAAGTCGTTCTAGCTGTTTTAGATATGATCGATAGAAAAATTCCAGAGTCTGAAGCACCTTGATTATTAGTCGATACATTCTGAGCGAAATTGTACCCACAGAGAGTATCTATACTTAGTGATACCTTGAGCAAGTGTGGTAGATCATCTACACCGAAAGATCAAGGGAGAACATCGCTGTAACATCTCTTTGTTCATAGTGGAATCCAGCCAATAGGCTGTCAGTGCAGAAGAGTGGACGTAGGCTTGAAATAAGCCGAACCACTATAAACCGCGTGTTCAATATTCTATTCTCTTCTCTCAATCTTACTTTGATTATCGTTTGTTTCAAATCCTTTAACTATCGAGAATTGTGAAATTATCGATAAGATTATTGCATATACCTATTCACCCCCCCTCTAGGTACTTATTCTAGCCATATCATCATCACTCTGAAATTGAAGTTGAACAAGAAGAAAACTGACCTACTCCACCTGAAGGCAACAAAATAGGGGGAGCTGTTGAACCAAAATGTATTTCTTCACATTTATTTGCTAGTGATGTAAGCCGTTCTGCAGCAGACCAAAGGATGTTTATGCCTCGCATTATCCAGAAGACAGTCGTGGTGATCAATCTGCTGAAGTTCCATCCATTCTCAAAATCCCTGGAATTGACTTAGCTGGTCCTAGTTCTGCATCGGCTCAAACAGTAGACTTTTCGAGACTGCTGGAAATTCTATTAGACGTCAGGAAACAGCAATATGCTCTGGGATATGAGATGTAAGATTACAAGAATGCTTTTAAGGCCATTTTAGGCTGCGCATGATAAAATTTCTGTTTCTTAATTTCTCTATTTCTCTGTTCCCCGGAATAGATTTGGAACAGAAATCCGTTTGGTAACGCAATTTGATTTCTCTATTTCTGAAATAGATTTCTATTTCAGAAATTGATTTGGAGGAGAAATTAGAAGCTAGAAATTGTAGCTTCTTTGTTTCTGAAATAGAAATAGAAATTATTTCTTCTTTTCTCCAATTTGGGCATCTTTTGTTCACCAGACGGGAAGGTTCCTTCTCCTCAACGCTTCAACCAAAAACCCTAGCGCCGTTGACTCTGAAGCTGTCCATCCTTGCCGTCGACCCCAACTCCATCCTCTTGCTGGTGACATCGTCACTCACCTCACCGTCGACTCTAACTCCGTCCTCCCTGCAATCGACGACTCTGCTGGATCTGATCGCGTTGAACCCATCTTGGGTTCGTCTCTAAGATCGGAACCCGTGGCCCTTCTTGTGAATCTACGAACCCACGCGTCGTTCTCTGACGCCGGTTAGCAATTCGCTGTCGGCTACACCTCTCCTGCCGAAATAGCAGCAGAGCTTCATCGAGGAGGATTGGGTCGGCCGCTTTTGTTTGATCTGGCAGCATCGACCTCGTCAAGGTCGAACCTCCGCCACTGACTCGTCAACCGGGGGCCTTTCGATCGAGTCCTCCGCAAGTTCCGCGAGGAGGACTATCGAGCCGTTGTCTAGGTCCGAGCTCAATTCGAAGATTCTTGACGAGGGGATCGTGGACTCGCCGGAGGTTAATCGACAGGTGCCACAATTGGATCTCAGTGCTCCAGGTAATTTTCAAATTTGGAATTGAATATCTCGATGGTTCATCGTTTTAGAATCCTCAATTAGATCGTGGGTTACGGTAGTAAGAAGGTTGTTGAATGAATAATCGTATGATTGCGTATCCTGTTTGGGCAGAACGCCAAATGTTAGTTGTTTTGCCCTAACCAAACATGTTTCATGTTCTTATTAAATCATGGGGGGTTAGCCTTTGATTTCTTGATGATGGATTTCTTATTTGTTGATGGGCCTGAGTTGGCTCGTCCGCCCAAGTTGGGCCCAAAAAGCCCGGCCCATGGGAATAGGGCCCGTGGATGGAGGAAGGTATAAAAGGGAGGAGAGAGAGAGAGATGACACCCTTTTGGCCATTTGAACGTACGCTCTTCACTCTCTCTTTCTCTCAAAATGCTTAAGGCACGACGTTTCCCTTTTCAAGGCAAATTGACATCATCGGATCAGAATTTCTTCCTCAATCTTTGGCATTGGTGTTTAATCTGTGACTAACAAGGTACGCTTGAATCCGTGGTGTGCTTTACGATCGGTGATACGTGAATTTCCCGGGCTTCGCTTCCGCATTGATTTAGGGGTTCAATTTAGTGTCGAATCCGGTTTTCGGGGATCCGTTACTCCCAACATTGGTATCAGAGCCCTAGTTCACGTTTTCCCGACCTGTTTTGATGTCTTTGATTGATTTTTCGCAAAAAGAACTTCGGCCGTACGGATCGGGGCAAAATTCCCGACACCCGAGCGCTCTTCGGCCATTTTTCTGAGTTTTCGTAAGTCGAAATCGAATTCTGAATAAATTGGGTGAAAGAGGTCGTCGAGACGAGTCCGGGGACATATTGTGCGCCGCCAGGAGACGCCGCACGCGCCTACACGCGCGGCCGGAAGCCGCTGTGCGTGGGTGCGACGCGCCCGAAGCGCCGGGGCAATAGCGGCCGCGTGCACACGCGCCGGTCGGCGAACCGGCACGTGCGCGCGGCGGCGACCGGGCGAAACGGCACGCGCCGGTCGGCGAACCAACGCGTGCCGACGCCAGCGCCGACGCCATCGTGACGTCACCAACGGCCGGTAATCGCCGGATGACGTCATCGATGACGTCATCGCCGACGACCGTTGGCCGGCCGGTCACCGGCCGGAGACCCGACCCGACGACGACCCGACCCGACCCGACCCGATCCGCGGACACAGATATGCGCGCGGCATGTGCCGGCTGATGTTTGCGTGACGTCTGCCCGCGCACGCGCGTGGCACGTGCCGGCTGATGTCTGCGTGACGTCAGCCCGCGAACGTGCGCGGCACGTGCATCGGTCCGCGCAAGCGGTCCGACCGGCCCGGCCGGTCCGTCTGGTCCGACCGGTCCGACGATCGACGACCGTTGACCACCGTTGACCGACGACCGTTGACCGTTGACCGTTGACCCGAAAAAAAAAATAAAAAAAAAAAAAAAATTTGTTTCTTTTTCAATCATGCCTATGTGGGTTATAAGTAATCCATTTTTAATTCTGCATTTGTTGCATGAATTTTGGAAAATTATGTATTTTCCCTTATGTTTATCATGGATTATAAGTGATCCATATTTAGTTCTGCATTTGTGGCAGGAACTTTGATGCACAATGCAAGGATGCCTGCAATCCCGAGAACGGATGAGGGAAATGCAAGACTTAAAAGGCTGATGTCAGATTTAGCTAATTATCGGTGGCATGACGGTGATTTAGTATCACATGTGGTCAAGGTCAATCAGATGATACAGGAAATCATCTGGAATGGTTATCTTATGCCGGATTTTGAGAATGTGCCGGCTTTGATGAACACTCTTCCACCTGAATGGCAAGCAATGTTGGATCGGCTATGGGAGGTCAACGTGGTCCCGGGTTATAGGAGGCTGGTGGAAGCTTTTGTAAGAGAGCACTATAGGATTGAGTTGGCCAAAACTTCAACCCTTAGATTGAGCGCCACATGGCGCCGAGTGAATGCGCCTTGGAGGCGACATGAAAGCTCTCTAAAAGTTTTTCCATGGTTGGCAAATGTGCCTTCGGTTTTCTCAGATGTTTTGACTAATAGATTAGAAGGGACATTCCTTACTTATTTATTGGATTAATTATGTAATGTTTGCTACCTAATTGTTATTGATGTAACAACTGATATGTTAGTCGTATCATGTGAAAGCATTGTTATTTTATTGGATATTAGATTTTATTTGCTTTCTGTTATTGCTGATTGCTGTGGGTATTAATAGAAGTTTTTGTAACTTCATATAATTGATTTTGCATATGACAATCATATTAATGATAGTTTTAAGTTAGGATTTTAGGAGGATGATTGGAAACATAGTGACCTTTTGATTCAAGCCTTACTTGAAATTATTTATTAATATGATGGGTCTATGCAAATAGGGATGCATAAATGATAGGCATTAATTATTCGTGCATGGATGTCTGATGTGTTCAGAACGATGGTTCAGCAACTAAGAACGTGATTGCTGATATGAACGGTAACAATTGTGAAATATTGAATAAGAAGATTCAATATGTGCTGGAAAAGCAAGAAGCACTAGAAGCTCTTGACCATGTTATGGAAGATCTTAAGGATGCCATGCGCCACCTTGAGCTAGAAGAGGACCATCTAACGGTATTTGAGCCGAAAATAGACATTTGCTATACTGGTTCTAGCTCAGAAAGGGCTTTGTGCTCTAAGCGCAAACGTATTGATTCGTTCAATATGTGGAAATGCAAAGGATCAAGTCCTTATTGCAAGAAATCAAGAGTTAACCAACACAAGAGAGGAAAACGTCCTCAAGTGAAGAAAATGTCAAGGGTGACGTGTTACAATTGTGACAAGAAATGTCACTATGCTTGCAACTGTTGTGAGTCAAAAAAGTCAACACCTCTTGTACATTTGAGAACTTTGCTTATGTGTCAAGTTCAATATTATTGGCTGAATCCAATCCTTTGTGGACTGTAGATTCATGAGCGACAGATCATGTAGCAAAGGATAGAGGATCCTTCGTGGAATTCCGACGATACCAACTGGAACTAAGTGGATATATATTGGAAATAACTCCAGAGCTGAAGTTAAAGGGATTGGCACCTGCCAATTGAACAAGCATGGTGGACGCATCTTGATGTTGTATATTCTCTAGAGATTCGTCGAAATTTAGTGTCTGTCTTAATGTTGGTTAAGCTTGGTTTTAATATGAACTTCTATAGTAGAGGTGTGAATTTGTTTTTAGATACAAATTACTATGGTTGTGGTTATTTTCTGGATGGTTTTATTGTATTGGATATTGAGTATATTAATGCAAATGTTTGTTATTCCCTTATCACATCTTTTAATATCTATGATAATGATGTGAATGTGTGGCATGCTAGACTTGGTCACATTGGCCAACAACGTATGAATAGACTAGCCAAAGAGGGCTTGTTGGGCAACATTAAAAAAGTCGATTTGCCCATATGTAAGCATTGCCTAGAAGGGAAAACGACAAGGAAACCATTTGGGAAAGGTAAAAAGCTGAATTTCCTCGCATTTAATCCATTTCGATGTCCGTGGTCCAATGAATGTGAGAGGAAGGCATGGGGCTATTTATTTCATCACCTTTATTGATGATTATACTCGATTCGGATATGTCTATTTGATTTCTCGTAAGTCTGAAGCAATAAGTTGTTTCAAAAGGTTTATGAACCTGGTAGAAAATCAATTAGACAAGAAAATAAAAACATTGAGATCCGATCGAGGTCGAGAATATTTATCTGATGAGTTCAGAAAATTATGTGATGAAAAAGGAATAGAAAGACAGTTGTCTATTTCGTATACTCCTCAACAAAATGGTGTTGCGGAGAGAAGAAACAGAACCCTATTGGAAATGGTTAGGTCCATGATGACGCATGCTAACTTGCCAATTACTTTTTGGAGTGATGCATTGTTAACTGCTGCCTATATACTTAACTGAGTGCCTTCCAAATCAGTTACTTCCACTCCATATGAGTTATGGACGGGTAGAAAACCGGACTTAAGTTTTCTTAAGCCATGGGGTTGTGCTGCCTACACACATGAGTCCTCTCACAAATTTGGGAAATTGGGTCCTAGAGGAAAGAAGAGTATTTTCATAAGATACTCAGAACACTTAAAAGGGTATGTGTTCATAGGTAAGCAGGAAAGTGGGAGTATAACTGAATATGAATCACGAGATGTCACATTCTTAGAGGATGAGTTTCCTAAGAAGGGCGAAATAGGGGAAGATCACTCCCTATTTGAGACCTTGGATCAAGATAATGATATTAATGGAGTTCATCCAAGTGGGAGCATAATAGGGAATGATGTGCAAAGTGTGTAATCTCCCATACGGCGAACAAGTCGCCAAAGTATTCCCCGACGACGTTTTGACATTGAAGGGGAAACTTTTATGGTTGCTCCACAAGATGAGGATGAGCCAAGAAATATCAATGATGCTCTGAATTGCCCTAGTAAGGAAAAATGGATTCATGCAATGGAAGAGGAAATGGAGTCAATGAAATCAAACCAAGTCTGGGAACTGGTTGATCTTCCAAAAGGACGCAGAGCTATTAGGAACAAATGGGTTCTCAAAATAAAGCGAAAGGCTGATGGCTCGATAGAAAGGCATAAGGCTCGCCTTGTGGTGAAGGGGTATAATCAACAGGAAGGGATTGATTATGAAGATACGTTTTCTCCTGTAGTAAGATTTACCTCGATTCGCATTATTTTGGCAATAGTAGCTAGTCTGGATCTTGAGTTACATCAGATGGATGTAAAGACTGCTTTCCTCAATGGAGAATTAGAGGAAGAAATATATATGGAACAACCTGCTGGTTTCATAGTGAAAGGCCAAGAAGAAAAGGTATGTCGACTTTTGAGGTCGATATATGGCCTTAAGCAGTCATTAAGACAATGGTATATACGTTTTCACAATACCATAATGGCATATGATTTTACAATGATTGATGAGGATCATTGCATATATATCAAAAGATCCAAGGATCAATTTATGATCATATCATTATATGTTGATGATATACTAATTGCCGGAAGCAATATGGAGTTTGTTAATACTGTCAAGAGATGGTTGTCTTCTAACTTTGAGATGAAGGATGTGGGTGAGGCTGCATACATTCTTGGAGTTAAGATTTCGAGAGATCGTTCGAAGAGATCGTTGTCTCTTTCGCAAGAAACCTATATAAATAAGGTTCTTAAACGATATCGTATGCAAGACTGTAAACCCATAGACACTCCTATTGCAAAAGGTGAAGGATTGAGCCATAGACTGTGTCCAAGGACTCCACAAGAGAAGGAACAAATGAAACATGTTCCTTATGCTAGTGCTGTTGGGAGTTTGATGTACGCTATGATGTGTACAAGACTCGACATATGTTTTGCAGTTGGAATGGTGAGTAGATACCAATCCAACCCGGGTCCAGCACATTGGAAAGCCGTGAAGAGAATACTGAGGTATCCGAAGGGAACCGCGATTTCAAGTTGAATTACCAAGGAAAGGATCTGCGACTTGAAGGCTATTCGGATGCTGATTGGGGAGAAGATTTAGATGAAAGAAAATCTACCTCAGGATTTGCTTTCTTACTGAACAATGGTGCCATATCATGGAGTAGTAAGAAGCAAACGTGCATAGCCTTATCCACGATGGAAGCTGAGTTCGTGGCATTATCAGCAGCGGTACAAGAAGGAGTTTGGCTTAAGAGATTTTTGGATCATTTAGGTATTATTGAGAAAGCTGCAAACTCATTATTGGTTAACTATGATAACCAAGCAGCTATAGCGTACACCAAAGATCCAAAATATCATGGCAAGACCAAACATATAGATACCAAGTATAACTTTGTAAAAGATATGGTTGCACGAAAGGATGTGAACTTACAGTACATATCTACGCATAGAATGGTAGCAGATCCTATGACAAAGCCAATACCTAGGGATGTATTTTGTGGTCATGTAAAATCTCTAGGATTGCGTAGAGTTTGATGTACTGAATTATAATTTCCCTGAGTTGTTCACATTTATGAAATTTTGTTTTTCATTGATTAATGTCTATGAATCTATGTGTGATCTTTATGCATCTTAATGCTCAGTGCATTATTTTTAAGTTGAGAAGTATGTCAGACAGATATAAGATTAGCCCACTCACACGGGTAATCGCCTCTATTTACTGTGTGATAAATAGAGATGAGACTATTTTTAAGCTTATTTATCTAGGTGATAATCGAGAGCTCAAGCTTAAAACACGTATGTCGCCTTAACTGAGTGTTAAGATGAGGACATAATACTTACTATGTCCGAAAGTAAAATACCCCACATATTTTACTTTATCTGTCTAAGATGCCAGATGTGAGTTCTGATGAATTTTGTGAATGAGTAGATACGTGAACTCAAGTTAGACATTGGGTATGTCTGAACCATCATCTGTATGGTATTGAAAAATGTAGACATACGCTCTATGGGAAATGAGTTAATACCGTAATACGTATTTCATACTACGTATGCATGAGACGACCAATAAGAGTGACAAAAAGTTTGATCTCAACTTTTATGATGTGTGAGACTCTTGAGGAAAAGAGTTCCTCAATTTTTTAGTCCCCTCATGACTCTTACTTATCCTCAAGGTTTCTATTTAGTGTTTGCTATCTTAGAGTGTTGCCAATGGTCATAAGTTGATTCGATTTAATGGGGCATTTCTAGAAAAGCAAGCTGAACTGAAATTGAGAGTTTGAAGGAAAGAGGAAGATCGATTTTGGAGAATCACATTGTAGTTTTGTATTCACCGGTTAACCAATTATGACTGTCTTTGTGATAATCATAATTGTGAATACAATATATATATATATATATATATATATATATATATATATATATATATATATATCATTGTTTAAAAGAGATCAAGAGAGATATAAATGTGATCAATCGATCTAGGGTACTGCATACTAAATCTACTCAGGATGTGATGCCCATTATGAGCTGCTATATATTCCTAACAGATGTATGGCAACGAGCTCTCAAAGTATGCTGGTCGCACGGATTATTCACCGGTATGAATGTTGAAGAGAGGAAAAGAAGATTCTGTTCGGCTCACCATGTTGAGTGAGAGTCTGTGATGGATTTTTCTTTGATGGGGTTGAGTGGGCCTGTCCGCCCATGTTGGTTTTGGACCACCATGTGCGAGTGGGAGATGATGGATTTCTTATTTGTTGATGGGCCTGAGTTGGCCCGTCCGCCCAAGTTTGGCCCAAAAAGCCCGGCCCATGGGAATAGGGCCCGTGGATGGGGGAAGGTATAAAAGGGAGGAGAGAGAGAGAGATGACACCCTTTTGGCCATTTGAACGTACGCTCTTCACTCTCTCTTTCTCTCAAAATGCTTAAGGCACGACGTTTCCCTTTTCAAGGCAAATTGACATCATCGGATCAGAATTTCTTCCTCAATCTTCGGCATTGGTGTTTAATCTGTGGCTAACAAGGTACGCTCGAATCTGTGGTGTGCTTTACGATCGGTGATACGTGAATTTCCCGGGCTTCGCTTCCGCATTGATTTAGAGGTTCGATTTAGTGTCGAATCCGGTTTTCGGGGATCCGTTATTCCCAACACTTGAAGATCTTGCAAACTACACATAGTCTTGGTTATGTGCTTAGGAGGTATTGGATTTTCATTACCTTGTTGTATCATGATCTAGAAGTTTCATTTTCATCTGTATTGGTTCTTGGCCTGCCATGATTTGAAAACTTTATTTGTTATGCTGCTGCATACTCTGCCCCTTCTTCATCTTTTGAGAAAGGGTCTCCATTTCAATATGATCAACTTTTTGTAAGTCTAACATGAAAGCTTATTCGTGTATCATTTGAATGTGGTCCCATTGCTTCTTTTGATGTAGAGCAGGGTATATTATATTCATGGAGTACCAACGCATTCAACATCATAAATCTCTTGAAAGTTTATTGAAATGGATTTCTTAAATCAATCATGTGTGGGTTTCATGGCCTTATTTAAAATTTTGGCTACTTGACATGTGGGATACTCTCTTCAAATTCGTCTGATTTTAGGGTCAAGATTAACTAGCATGAAAAGAGTAGGTGATTTTTCTCTACACATTTACCATCTTTATGTTATTGAGGGGAGCAGAAAGTGCCGCGATACATGCATGTTTGTATTTTTGTTAGATGAAAAGGAATGGACAGAGGAAAATATGTGAACATGTTAAATACTAACACATTATGTGCTTCTTTAGTAGGAAATAATTCGAAATGTGCTTTTCTTCTGTTAGACTAGCATGACGAAATCCTGCCAAGTATGGGAAACTATAATGGATGCTTAGATACTTGAAGGAGCAAAAGAGGCTGTAATATCCACCTTACAAAAAATGGTTTCCCTCTTCTTTTGCAGTCCTCTATATGACGAAATCATCTCATTGTGTCTTGACCTTGGAGAATTGGATGCTGCAGTAGCCATTGTTGCAGACATGGAGACCGCTAGAATCACAGGGCCTGATCAGACCCTGGACAGGGTCATTTTTGCACGGCAAGGCATTGATAGTGTCACCGATGATGTGCCTGAATAGATCCTTGCATTCAAGGGTTATCAGAGTTTGTATCAGGGTATCAACGAGTATTCCAGATACCTGAATGTGGGGCTTGAGATTATCAACAAAGCTGATTGCAAGGACGAAGCCGATTTTTGTCATGATGAAGATGATTACGAGTGAGATCCCAACGTATGTTTATATTCGAGGACTTTGACAGAAAGAAAGGGAACTCGACATACCGATGAGACACATCAGAGATGAAATCTGAATTGTACATACCTTGTTGTGCTATACAGCATTCCTTGCGCAGGATGCCAATGTTAAAGAAGTTAATTCTTTTTAGTTTTAGAAATAGATATGCACTGTTGAAACGCCTCGTTGTAATGTATTAGTATTATTTCGACTATTAATTTGTATTTGAAGATTTCCTATGTTGTTATCTAATCAATTTCTATTCCTAGAAATATAAATTTTATTCTGTTATCAAATGGCTTTCTATTCCAGAAATAGAAATTTTGAGTCGTTATCAAACGGGTTTCTTTGCTCAGAAACTTGTCCAGGGAATAGAAATTGAGAAATTGATTTCTGGCCAAAAATCAATTTCTGTTCCAGAAATTTTGTCATGCGCACCCTCAATGTCTCTGCATGATCAGTTACAAGCCCTGAAGACTCAAGTTCAGTCCACTATGCAGGGTGAAGATTTTCAATCACTGAAGTAGAATTTTGAATGGCTTGAGAGGACAATGCATTATATGGGAGAATTCGAGCTTGTTCACCTTCCCAAAAAGCCATGATTATGACTCCATTTTCAACCAACTCTTTTTCATTTGTTCTCCACTTTTTGCTGTTGACAAAAAGGGGGAGAGGTTTTGTACAGATTTGATGATTTTTTTTTTTGATGATTTTTTGGACTGTTTTGGACTTTATCCTTTGTCTGGTGTGGTTATGACTTGGACTGGTTTGGACTGACAATGCTTGCAAGTAACTTAAGCTATGTTATTAATAACGATGGTTGCTCTTATAGGACTAACTTATTTTCTGTGGTTGCAGAATTGCTACTATCCTTATCCTAATCCAATTATCTTTTATAAGAAATCTTGGTTTGCTTAAGTGTTGTTTTGTAGGGCAATGTGTCCAAATCTACAGGAAAGTTTTGTCAGCATAAAAAATGGAGAGATTGTTGGAGAAAACTTCATTATCTATTTTAAAGTTGACAAAATGTTTCCATCAGTCTAGTCTAAAGACTTACAGACTCTATTGGCAAAGCCTGAAGACCTCCAGACTCAACATTTAAAATCTGTCCTCATTGACAGTTTCCAAACCGACAAAGGAAAGTATTATCCGTTGAAGAAGACTTATCCAGATGTAGGTATATCTTTAAGAATTTGGTTCGTGCGGTTGAAAAATATCTCACAACTCGAGATTGCACCTCAAGATCTATTATTCGTATTGAAATTAATTCAAGTATGTTAGATCCGTTGATTGGCGAAGTATATTTGGAAGGTTCTACTTATGGAAACCTAGATCTTGATTATATGTGCGAACAGGATTGGTGGGCTATCATCACATTCCTTAAATAACTCGAGATCTTCCTAATTGATTCTCTCCAAAGGGTTGCTTGGAAGAACTTCTTTGGAAGATGTCAACGGTTATGAAGGCATGAATGAGTATATAAGGAGAATGCTCAAGTTATTCGAGTATGTGCGTAAAAGAAAAATTCCAAAGTCTGAAACTTCTAGTTTTTCACTATTTCAACTATTGAGCTTTTATTGTATTAAAAAAAAAGATTAAATACTTGTGAGACCTTGAGGAAGTGTAATAAAGTCTCTACACTATGGAATCAAGGACGTGAGACTATAAAATCTCTTTTGATTTATAGTGGAATCCAGTCGGTGGGCTGTTAGTGCGGGAGAGTGGACGTAGGCTTGGTCTAACTCAAACCCCTATAAACTTTGTGTCTCAATTCTCTTTCCCTTATCTCTTTACTTTAAAATTGTAACTTCATACTTCTGCTTTTAGTTCTTTACACCTTCAGCTTGTTACGCTTAAAAATTAATTTTGTTAAAGATTCACAAAAATTTCTTTGATCACCTATTCACTGCCCCTTTAGGTGCTTATACTAGCCCTATGACAGGTATCTCTAGATATCTCACTTTGAGAGCTCCTAATATGCTTGTGCCATCCGTGGATCCACCGCCTTTTGATGTTCCTTCTTCTCCCATTTGTCTGTGCAAGTCAACCTTTTGTTTGGCTTCGTGATTGTCATTGTTATTCTACAATTGCCTCTTTTCACGAGCCTCGCACATATAGAGAAGCTCGTACTACTCCTCTTTGGCAGCAAACAATGGCAAATGAGTTGCAAGCATTATAAAACTCTCATACTAGGGATTTGGTTAATTTGCCTCCTAAAAAGTCGGGTATATGTTGTAAATGGGTGTACAAAATCAAAACTAAGGTAGATGGTACAATGGAAAGTTGCAAAGCTTGACTAGTAGTAAAGGCTTTACCTTGGCGTATGGCATTAACTATGATGAGACGTTTGCTCTAGTTACACGTCTTACTCTTGTTCATAGCCTCCTTGTTGTCACTACTATTAAGCGATGTCCTCTATTTCAGATGGATGTAAAAAATGCATTCCTTAATGGAGATCTCCTTAAAGAAGTCTATATGGAGGCTATATGGAGGCACCTCCTGGATATACTCATACTCTTGGTAAAGTGTGTCGTCTATGCCAATCATTATATGGCCTAAAACAGGCTCCTTGTGCATCATATTCCAAGTTTAGTTCTACCATGGAACGCCTTGGATTTGTGTACAGTCCCTATGATAATGCTCTATTTGTTCAACGAATGTCTCACGGGAGTATTCTGTTACTGTTATATGTGGTTGGCATGGTTATTACTGGTGATGATCATGATAGCATTACAAAACTACAGTAGTATTTGAGTCAAAAGTTTGAAATGAAAGATCTTGGAAGGCTCGGTTATTTTCTAGAATTGGAGGTTGCTTGAGATTCCTTTGGCTATTATCTTTCTCAAGTGAAATATGCCACTGATCTTCTTTCTTGAGTCGGATTTACTAATAACAAGACTGCTACCACTCCCATTAAGAATGATGCTAGATTCGATGAAAAAGATAGGACTCCTCTTCCAAACTCTACACTTTTTTGATAGTTAGGTGGCAGTCTGGTATATCTCACTGTTAACTGCCCTAACATTGCTTATGCTCTTCACATTATGAGACAATTCATGTTTGCGTCGCGAATGACACATTTTGCTGCTATTCTTTGAATTCTTTGTTATGTAAAGGGCACCTTATTTCATGGTCTTCATTTTTCTACTAACTCAACCTTAGAGTTAACAACTTATTCTGTTGTTGATTGGGCTGGTGATCATTTTGATCGTTACTCTACTACATGTTATTGCTTCTTCTTAGGAAGTCACTTATTTCCTAGCAAAGTAAGAAACAAACTAATGTCGCTCGATTGACTATGGAAGTGGAATATCGTGCTCTTGCCGATACAACTTCGGAATTAGTATGGTTGTAGTGGTTATTAGAAGACATGGGAGTTCATCATAATGGTGGAATGGTCATTCATTGCGATAATTGAAGTGCCATCCAAATAGCTTATAATGACGTCTTCCATGAACGTACCAAACATATTGAAATAGACTGCCATTTCATATGCTCTTATTTGCTTTGTGGTGTCGTTTGTCTTGTTCCCACCTCAACAACTAATCAGACGGCTGACATTTTCACTATGGCATATCCACCTGTGCATTTTAAAGATCTTTTCTCCAAACTCTAGTTGACCTCTTCTACGTCACCTTGAGTTTAAGGGGAGATGTTAGAGATATTTATCTTTCTCGATTGATTATAATTGATTCTATGTGATATTGCAATATTTTGTTAATTTAGATAGTTGTCTAGAGTAATCTATAAATAGGCTCTTGTATCATCAATATTATATATACATAAATATATAGAAATCTTCTTTTCTACTCTATTCTATCATAATTCTAACACTACTCTTGCTCTTTAAATTCCAAAGTTTGTTCTTCATTTCCTTTCAATTTCATGCCAACTAATTTCCTGTTTGAGATCAATGCAAGGTGCCTTTTTGTCCATAAATAACCAAAATAAAAATTGTTTTCTGTAAGATTTTTTACTTTTAGGTTGAAGCAATGTGTTACCTAAATATAAAGAATTAAGAGAATTGAGGAGCATGGCCTCAGACCTACGTTCGCCGACATGGATTTGAGGCCACGACGCATCCAATTTGAGATTGAGGGATGACGTTGGAGATAAAGGTGTGATGGACGGCACACGGTGCTAGTGATGGATGACAAGTTGACCACGGTGACAAGTAAGGGTGAGCATGGTTCTAAGGTAGAATTGGATCAATGGGTACTTGTTCGGTTCTAAGTTCCAAGTATGTAGGGTAGGTTTTAGATTTTTCAACAGATAGGCTCTAGGTTCTAGATAGGTGGAATCCGGAATCCAAAACCTGATTTTTTTTCTTGGTCTATGTCTTCATGCAATCCGATAGTATTCTATGGCGTCCGATGACAAGTGAATAAATTGGAATCATTAATTTGAGATTCCATTTTATAATTGAGACTTTTACTTTGTTAATATTTCATAATTTTTCGTATATCTAAATATAAAATTGTAGTTTGTGGATTGTAACAATAAGTGGTAGTTATTAAAAGTGAAGAGTTACTGAAATTGTTCAATTAATAATACATGTGGTACGTAATTAGAACTTAGAATCGACCATATAACCTATGATAGGCTAAGTTCTAGGTTTCAAAATATATTTGATATATTCCAAGTTCCAAAAAATAAGGAACTTATTCTAACTGGTAGGTTCTAGATTTTATATGGAACCTATACAAAATTTGGAATCGCCATCTCTAATGGCGAGAGCAGGGGTGGGGGATAGCGGCCGTAGCAATGATAAAGAAGAATGGGCAAAAAGGAAAAGATGATTAGGAAGAAACTAGGATAAATAAAAGATGAAATAAACATATCGCCGACTGGAAATTAAGAAAAATAAAAAAAAAAATGTGGCGGCTGACGTCATTTTTCAGGCCCTTACATTATTGATGCAGACTGCCTCATCAGCGAAAAAATATATGACATGGCATTCGACTTAAAGTAATAATCACATTGGAGTGATCTTGAAAACTTCAGGGTTTAAATGTAATGAGAGAAAGTTCTCGTTTACATTTGGGCACTTAAACAGTAAGTGTCCCGATAAATTTTTACTTTTTGCTTAATAAAATTATTGCAAAACAAGCACTTTAACCTTTTTATTTTTAATCCTAAACCACTTATAATTTTCACAATATACAAATTATGCGATGAGTAATTATTATTTTGTAATTATTTTGAAATACCACAGTACTTTTTACCAGAAACGTCATTCGAAACGAAGAATTGTTGCTCCAATCGAAATTCCACGCCAGTGCAATAATTTTCTCTCCACTTCTTTTCTTTTTTTCCCCTCAACTTTTTTGATGAAACATGGTTAATCATTCCATGAAATCAAGGGCAAGTGATATTCCCCTTTCTAATCAAAGCATATCAAGAGATCTGCATGGCTTTTCACTTTCTACCTGTAAAGAGATTGGCCGAGAACAGAACCGGTCGTGAAAAAGCTTCTCGCCGGTACATGAACGAGTCCCATCACGTTGGCAAAGTCAAAATGCATCCTCGATCGATCACGTACGCACACCAACTTTGGGAAAAAACAGTCCTCGCCGACAGTTTACGTTCGGGCGTGATTCGGCTGTCGTGGGTGGGTTCATCGGTTGGACCTAATGACAGCCTTTCTCGTTCACCATGGCATAATGACAGGATTTAATAGTGCATAACAAAGGAGAAATGGCTCTCTTTCTCCCTCTTTCTGCCCACTGTTCAGTCGTGCGTTTTGCCATCAAAAGCCGGTGTTGCTATTATATGGGTTGGTTGGTCAGGAGAGAAAGGCAAAGGTGTGGCCAGTGGCGGTGGTGGTTGAAGGAGTCAGCTGTCCCTGTGGTGGAGTGACGGCGGCGGTGGCCTGAGAAGCCGAGCTAGGGAGTAAATAGTGGCTAAAGTTATCCATGTCATAAAATAACACATCTGAACATCATGTATTGCCACTTGTCATGATGAGCCGATACTAGCCTTAACTCAATAGCTATCTATTGACGCATTCTTGATGGATGAATAGAAGACTATAATTGGTCATTCGAAAGCCAGGAAACGTGTTCAACATTTCAGGACTCTGACATATATTATACACATTTCCTCTTCTTCAATCTCCGACTCAAGAATCGAAGGGCCAGCTCGGACGTGATGCCTGGCCGCCTTGATCCGCTTTCTGTGCTGCAGATCGATTCTCCGGTGAGAGATCCGATTTGGCTTGTGGATTCCCAATCAAGTTTCACAATTTTAACTAGTAGGAACAGAAAACTAATGTGGAAAAATTTGCAGCTATGATTATTCACCAAAGTTTGCATTGCATACCTCATTGATCGAGCCGTACCAACTTTTCTAGGAATTGACAATAATCTTCTGGGTCGGCCAATCTTTTCCACTTTCTGCCCACATGCTATTTCCTTTCCATTTTGGACTAGCTGTAAAAAAATTTTAGACAGCGGACAGACTGTAATTTGTGAAATTAATGCCTTAGAAGTAACAGAGGTACGATAAAATAAAGTGTGTAATCATATGCTGATAAATATTTTTGATTTTAGAGTAGAAAAGTCGCACTGTAAGGTAAAAGTGAAAATAAAAGCCAAAAAACCATAATCAGACATCACTATTTGTCAAATTTAACACCCTGAATTTATTGATGTTACATTTGTATCTCTCAACTTATAATTTGTATTCGATGTACAGTCCTTTTAATATCTAACAAGATAATGTCATTAATTTGTTGAACCCATAGGATTCACTTCGATTTGTGACACCAAATCAATATATCACGTCCGATTCAGATTAGGCATGTGATATAGGTCTATGAGAGTGGTTTCCAAAGTTACAAGGTTGACATCCTCTTCTGAAATAGACAGTAGTCATTGGCATAAACTGGTCAACCACTATTGACACAAACATAAAATTGTCTACAAAGGTCGAGTCTTCAAAACACCATGTGCTCATGCCCCATCTGTCACAAATCATGTCATCTCATAAATCATATCTTTTTCATCATTAAAACAGATTATATTCCCTTCATAATGTGTTTTTTCCGTGCGTTACATTTGTTATGTAAGAAACTAGAAGTCAGTTTGAGAAAAGCTATGATGAATACCATGTACAAATCTCCCTAGCATAACAATATATATTTTCAAACACAATAATAAGTACTCAACTCTTATCTACCTCGGGTTACCTCTTATTCTTCAACTATCCTGAAAATTCTTAAATTTCTCACAAATTTATTGATGAGATAATTTCATGAAATAGCAACGCAACGTAAGATATATAATGTCACTGTCCCATCGAAAGGGTTGCCGATTTTGATATATGTTAAAGAATCATAGTAAAATGAGGATGCTACAGTTTTTTTTTTTTTTTTTTTTTTTTTTTTTTTTTTTTTTTTTATGGTAATGGAAAGTTATATGATATGTTACATTTAAAACCATCATTTGCCGGATTGAAGCGTGTAAATAGTGTCTAGACTTTTTTTATGGATATTTCGAGAATTCTTAGATCTCACAAGCCTTTATCGATGAGATAATTTTGCCGAATAACAACACATCACAAGATGGACAACATCACCGTCTTATCAATAGTGTTGCCGATTTCCATATATGTTGAAGAATCACAATAAATGAGGATGCTAGACTTTCTTATGGTGATGCAACGTCATGTGGTATGTTACATGTAAAACCATCATTGGTCAGATGGAAATCGTGTGAGCTTGTCCTATGCTTTAATGTAACACCAAAGCCAGATATAATTATTAATAGGGTCATCTGAGATTATCAGTAATCATGGTCAACAGCTTCATCATCATAGTCATTTTCAGTTTCCTCTCATCATTTGCTCCACCATCTTGCAAAAGACAACACGAAACTGATCAATGAGATGCATTGACTTTGCAATTTTAGAATTTCCTTCCATTGAATGGACCCCCACACAAACACTTTTCTCCAACCCAGAAAATGTACCTGAAAAAGTACATCATCCCATCTCTTTCCATGCAAAAAGAAAAGAACATATTGCCATAGTGAAAGAGAAAAATCAATCAGTCTGTTGAATAAGTGAAAGTGGCAACCTAGGAAGAGTCCTCAATTGGGATGGTCGTTGGATCTGAGTTTTAAATGGTCAATGGCGGACTCTCTCCTCGTGAGCTTCTCAAGCTCGTCAACAACGAGGAAGAATTCGATGAGAGTGCGGCCACCTCGGGTAATTCTCCTACATCAGGTGCCAATTAGAAAGACAACGGTCTCCTTTGTTCCGGCTAGTTTGGTAGATAGACTGATGACCAATGGTGTGGCCGTTGCCATTTTTGGTCAGCAGGTCAGTGACCAGAAGCTTCATTGATGAACCTGGTCACGACCTCCTTGTCGCGTCTGGCCATTTCTCTGGGGAGAAGGGTGCTGCTTGCCATGATCTGCTCCACATTGTACCTCGAGATGTCGAAATTAGTCACCGCATTTGCTCCTCGGAATTTTATGGCGGCAATGTCGTAGGCCTCCGCTGCTGCTTCTTGAGTGCCTAACCAGAAACCCAATTAAGAAGCCAACTCATTGCTTTCATCTGATAATGTCTTTCGACAAATTGAGAATCATGAGATGTTAATGTGACTCACTGAAAGTTCCAAGATAGAGGTCCTTGTTCCCCGCAACTCGGCCTATCCGAGCTTGCCAACGTCCATGCTGATGATGTCTACATTTAATAAGCCGAAAGAATCAATCAGAAGATACTCTTGGCAAAATTTGCCAAAGCTTTAAAAACAAAGTGAATGTACTTTAAACAGTAGTATTTGGCCACAAGAAAAATAATAGGACCTTGTGACTCCTCTATACATGGAAGCACCTCTTGAAAATCCACTACTTTTTCTGCAAAATAAAAATGCAGTAAAAATCAAAACAAGGCAAACATTAAAGATATGACAGTAAATCGGTTGATTATTCAGTTGAAAATGACAAGGGCATGCCACAGCGGAAAGAAGACCAAATTGTTGGGATACCTCCTAAGGTGAGCAACATATTCCTGTCTGCTCATGTTCTTCATTTCCTCCAGTTCTTGCTGATAGTTATCCAACTAAAAAAGAAGGGGAAAAAGATCACAATCTGAAAAAAAAAAAAAAAGGGACAAGAGATATGACCGTAGGAGAGAAAAAGTGAGCAGATTATTACAGCGAAATTCAGATGGGTTGACGGTCCCCAGTACTTGAGCGCTGCGAGATCGTAAGCCCTTGCAGCCTTTTCTTCCCTATCATACCCTCCTGTCAACGTAATTCAGTGAGAAGAATCAGAAAGATCCACTTCAATGTGAGCATGACTTTTTTTATTTTATTTTATTCTTGAATGAAACGAAAAAGAGATAAATTTGAAAGTAGAAGCATGAAGGAGAAGGCTTACCAAGGTACACTGAGTTTAATTGTTTGGTGGTTGAGAGTGGCATACACATCAAAGCAAGTCAAGCACAAGTCAGCCACATGGTATTCTCACGTGTCAAGAATTGGAAAAGAAAAAGACAGTGAAATGAAAAACAAATAACAAAAAGTTGACACACTCTTGACTAACCTTGTCTTCCTTTCCTGCTCTGCCCTTCTTTCTTGCAGCTGCTATCCCATAAATGAGCTTCATATCTACCTGTCCATCTATGTCTGAGAAGCCAAAACAAACCCAGAAAGTAGAGTTGAGAATTACTGAGACCAAGCGAGGAAAACACGTTGGCATGAATATTTTAGGAATCTGAGAGTGTGGAGGAGGCAGAGCATCATGTTAAAGAAAAAGGGATGCTAGTGAGTAGGGACACTAACACTAAGATTGGTTTCTAAAATCGATAAATTATGCGAAGCAGTGAACTCTTTATCTAAACAAGGGGGTGAAGGTTAAGCACCTAACAAGAATGTGCCATACACCGATTTTGTTAACCAGTATTGGTATTTCTAGTGCTATTTGGAAGAAAAAGGAATAAATGCAATTGACTTGAGAAAAAATTGCAGATGATCATGTTTTTAGCAGAAAACCAGCCAAGGCTGAGAAACAAGAAAAGAAAACAAAAATTAAGTGACCTTGTAACACCTCTGTACTGAGAGGTTCTCTGCCCAAAAGTATCTAGAGATTTCCTATGAACTATCTTCTTCTGGTTGCAATTGTCAAACCCTCTGTTCTTGGTCTCCAGGGCAACGCACTCTGCTATCGTGTCAGCTATCTGCTGCGAGCTCGTGATGCTGCCTGGCTGTGACTGAGGGCTCATCGACAAGCTCAACGAGTGTGAATCACCAGATGTCATTGTGCTTACAGGACAAGATCCTGACCCACCATGACCCATCATGCTTCCATTCATCATATTGATCTCCATTGCATTGTTCGAAGGAATGTGGTGAAGGGGGTTACAGCTCGTGAGTTCTTCAGAGCAGAGATGGCGGTAGTGTTGGGATTGAGCTTGGGCTTGGTGTTGCCTTCTCCAGTAGATGTGGTTGAGGTGATTTTGGTGGTTGTGCCCGTGATCCTGTGGGTCTTCCAGGTGGTACAACTTTTCTAAGTCATGGCTCATGGTTGCACCGCTGAAGAGGTCCTCCAGTTGTGGAGTAGCACAAGCTTCCCATGAAAAATCCAAGTAGTAATTAGAAAACAGATATATCCTAAAGAACAAGAAGCAAAAGGACAAGAGAGAGAGAAAATTGACCGTGCAGCTCATATTTGTTCAAAATGCATTTGTACGTTCCCAGAAAAATCCTATTCTTTGTCCACACAGATCCAAAAGATTTATTTGGCACTGTGTGCTTTTTTCAAAGACGAACATGAGTATCCCAACAAATTCTGTCACATGGCATGCCTAAACTTGCAATGGGGGAATTAATACAAACATAACAGAAGAAGTGCAGTGTCAGGCAGCAAGTTGGAGCTCACCTTGAGCCTGTGACTTGTGGAGAGCTTCCATTAGGCAGAGAGACCCATCAGACTTGAGTGGCATTACAGACAATGCAGAGCATGAGCCAAAGCTTTCACCTTCAACTCCCCTCAACAGGCCATGGTCAAGGTTCGGAGGCGAGAGACCAAATGCAGAGTCGACAGGCGCTTGGTTCTGCCGTTGGCGGTGGTAAGAAGAGAGGGAGGCCTCCATGTTCAAGTGAGGGGAGAGCGAGAAGCCCAACCAATGGCTGCTCCCTGCATCATCACTGTTCATGGGCTTCATCTCCTCGTGTCTAGTTTTTGGAACTTGATTTGTGAGACTCTGGGCGAGTTTCTCTCTATATGCAAGGAGAACTCAATCATTGGGACACTAATAAACTAATCATTCCAACATATATTACTCTCTTTCTCTCTCTCTCTCGCTTCACTTCCATGCTGCACAAACCGATGATGGGTGCTTTTTTGTTGCTTGTTTTCTAGTTGAGGCAGTGATGGAAACAAGTCCCAGACTCGTGCTTCTGAATCTCTCTCTCTCTGTGAAAAGCAGTCATGTAGAGAGAAACAAAAAGGGGGTTGCTTTATAGTAAGCAAAGGGAATGAGCTCCAGCAAGAAATGCTGGGCATAATTCCAGCACGCCATGGGGATCCGTGTGTGAGAAAGAGACATCATCTCCTTTTGCTTTTGGAAAAACTGTGCATATACGCTCCCCTCTCTCTCTCTCTCTCTCTCTCTCTCTCTCCAAATAGCATGCCTCGTGTTCCATGCATCTGCGTTGAGAATTGGTAAAGATACTCGATCTTTATATCAATATCCGTTTACCATCAAGTGATTGCGACATTATTCCAAGCAATTGCTTTACGTGGAAGTCCACTATTGAAAATCGTATATTTTAGATGAATCTCACTTGGGTTTTATCAAATTTGATAATTTAGCTAGAGTTTAATATATAGAAAATCATATATTTTAGATGAATTTCATGATAATTTTATAAAATCTGATGATTCGGCTTGAGTTTAATATATATACGCAAGAAATACTTGCAGTCTCTAGTGTGATTTTGTCCATTGAAATATTTCCCAAGTTTTAGTAAACATTCTTGGTACTTATATAAATATTTGAAAGTATCAAAAGGACTGGACCATCACATTTTCATGTTATGCACCTTAGGGGGATTATAGTTGGGTGATGGTCAATGGTCGTACTATTAACTATTTAAGTGTTTTAGAAAAAGACTCCAAATTGTGCACAAATGACCACTTTCCCTTTGTCTAATTCCTCTGTCCACACAAAAAATGGCCCCATGCCATCCAATTTACCAAACCACTTTGACGAGCACAAAGAAAAGGAATGAACAAAGCTTTATGACTTATCCATAAGACCAAGACTCCTCCATTCCCTCCTCTCTCTTTTTTTTTTTCCTTCTGTTCGTGCTCCTTTTTTAGACTCCACTTATGTTCAATGTGAACAAACTGGCAAGCCCAGATGGGCTTCGATCCTCTCTTCGCTTGCAAATATGAGGAAGAAGATTGGTCGATGATCTGAAATGTATGATTTAATCTCAGTAAGGTTTCGGCGCCAGTGGCACAGTTGCAATCTGGTTCGATTGCCAGTGACCAAGTGCCGCCCTTACAAGGGGGAGTACTCTAGATTTGGTCCAACCTAGCTAGAACCGACCTGAATTACCCGGTTTCAAGCTGGTTCAAGGAAGAGCTAGTCTGAGCTACAAATACTATTACATGAGTGCTCCGATTTGATTTTCATAAAAGAAACTGGTTATTGGTGTTTCCAGGCCGATTTTGCTCGTTAGGTTTCATGTTTCAACCTTAGAACCGACTCACCCTAGCTGCCGCTAAGCCTCCTCTTCCCACTCTACCTCTCTTTCCTTTTTAACAGAAATGCACCTCGTAATTGTGGAAAACGTGCATATGATGAACACTTGTTCATCGACTGGCGAAGAGCTTAGCAGGCTTATCGACACAAAGGTCTCGAGTTCACGGGGCGTTTTTGAGACAAAATTTACTTTGGGGGAATTATGACAAAACAACCCCACTTCTGAAAACTTTTAGATGGTTATATTTCATAATTGTGTATATTCCAAAAATAAGTATTAATGACTGCATAAAATGAGACGGTTTTAGATAGAAAATCCACATCTCGCTGCCTAGGGCACGATTTGTTTGATGAAAATTACGGAATTATTTGTTACATATTTGACATACTAGCTAAAAACCATGATTTGCTTTTTCACCAATTACATAATTTGTTTGATGTGGAGCTTGCTTTATCACCAATTACATGATTTCCCAATTTTTTTTTTCGACCTAGGTTTTATCACTTCAAAACAGTGATAGGACAAAACATAAAGAAACGGCGAAGAACTCCGGGAAAATGGAAAAAGTGAATCTTTTGCACGATTATATCAATCCTCGACGAAATAATAACAAATAAGCTTATCACACAGGTTTGTTGTAGGAATTTTATGCATTCCAAGGAACAAATAAGTATGCTTGATTCACCCAAAAACATATGAACAAAAAGTAGGCCGATTCCTTGGTCGACCTTGAAATTGGTTCCCGGTTCGGAAAACCGGGAATCAACTCTAACGATGTAAATTTTGGTTCATTAGTCTAGAACCTACTTAACTAGAACTGATCATCGTAATTAGGATGCATGCCTAGAGTTGAAAAGTGAAAAAAAAAAAAACCTGTAACAACATGATAGTCTACATTTGACAATTAAATGGTGTTAGGGGATTAATAACAAAATTATCTGCCGTCACAAAAAAAAAAAAAAAAAAAAAAAAAAAAAAAAAACAAAAACAAAAACAAAAACAAAAACAAAAAAACAAAACAAAAAACAAAAAATTTACACGCTTTACCAATAAATATATGTCAAAAAATAAAGAGAATAAAATTATTAGCTGTAGGACTTTTTTTTATGTAGAAAAGTCCACAGCTAATGAAATTCCAATTATAGTATAATTGATGAGAACAAAGTCCTTCATTTATTAATAGTCCAATGACTTTAAAGTTGATCAAAGCAGTGTAGGTCAATAACGACGGAAAGTAGGAAGCCCTACATTCTAAATCAATGGGGGCAAGTGATAAAAAGGGCGATTTTAAAGATCTAATCATTTTGCGACATGCGTCATTCATAAGCCAGCGAGTAAATATTATGTTAGATTGGTCTTGAATATTCGATGCAAGAATATACTTAATTTACGACAGGTTAATCTTGATGAGACATCATCATACTGATAATCTACAATTTTGGGTGTTTAATGGCCTTAAAATGGTATGCATGCAATTTGTCGCCCCTTTCATCATCTGTCATCCATGGACTGTTACCCATTTAATACTATTAACGACTCCTCGACGGTAACATATATATATATAGTAAGCTGGGAATTAGATGTACTTCTTCCTCACTTCTATCTACAAATACACTAATCTCAACTTTAAGATCAATCTCCTAGTGAAGTCACAAATCAAGCTCGTGACTCCCAGTTCTAGCTTCAACACATAGTCTTAGGCCCGTGCACCGTACTGAAAATCTTGCTAACATATCTCTAGATTAATTTTATAAATCGGTCATTAGCATATTTGGTGTTTTTTTTTCCCACAATTGCTATGATGAATAGGTCGACTTTTGTAATTGCATAGTTGACCATTTCTAGAATCTTTCTTAGCAATTAAATCCCCTTGATCTTCGCAGGGAACCAAATTACAAGAATGGAGCATAGTGATGTCAAGCCTTTTTAGAAAAAGCACCGAGTTATTGCATGGATATCATCCTCGGTCAAATTCACACCCTCTCGCACTACATTTCTTAGAGCTTCCTATTCAGGCTGAACCGATTTGAGAAGAAGAGGTCTCTCGCCCACAGCGGCGACCAAGAGAGCACGGCGAAGAGGCCGGTCATGTGGCCGAACACGAGCTGCCGGGGCGGCCTCGGGCTCAAGACCTTGCTCACCACGTGCCTCGCGAACGTCGCGGCGTCCGTCGATTTCGCACCCTGCGAAGCCTGCCCACGCTCCGCGATCGCCTCCGCGAAAGGCCTGTACAGGCTCCATCCGTGATCCCCCAGCTTCTCCGTGGTTGCGCTCCCGAAGTTCGACCTTATCGCCCCCGGGACCACCTTGATTACGTTGATGCCGAAGGGACGGAGCTCCAGCCGCAGGGCGTCCGTCATGGCATGCACCGCGGCCTTGCTCGAGCAGTATGATCCGCCCCAAGGGGTCGGCACGGTCCCAACCACGCTCCCCACGTTCACGATATTGCCGCTCCGCCGGGCCGCCATGTGGGGCACCACTTTCTGGACCAATCTAAGCTGCCCTAGTGTGTTGATCTCCCAAGCCTTCCGGATCGCCTCCAAGGGCAGCTCCGCCAGCGGCCCCACGCTCCCGATCCCAGCATTGTTGATGAGGACGTCGATCCGGCCATACTTGGATATGATGCCCTCGATCCCCGACGCCACGCTCTCGTCGGACGTGACGTCGAGCTCGAGGGCTTCCACGCCATGGCTGGACTCGAGTTCCAACATGTCTTTCATGCGCCGAGGGATGTCGGAGGCGAAGACACGGCAGTTCCGCTCGGCCAGCGCCTTGCAGTACTCGTGGCCTATGCCACCCTTGGCGCACCCGGTGACGAGAGCCACCGTCCGATCCCCCATGACACACTCCCTCTCTCTTGGTGGTTGCCGAGGTCCGCAAGTGCCTAGGACGAAGTAGTTTAAGGTCTTACTTAGGATCGTAAATCGTGTTTAGGACAAAGCAGTTTAAGGTCTTTTTTAGGATCGTAAATGACTTACTTTATATATAGGAGATTTCTAAGGAATCTAGGAGAGTTTTGGTGAGTTGAACTAGGCGTCGCTGATTCGACTATGCGAGTTGGCGCATATTCGCCACATATGCTTCGGAGAACAAAGATGAAGCCGGCGAATCATCGTTTCTTTGGGCAATGAAAAGACACCATGGACGGCTTCTATTTTTCTGCTATCTAGAAGTCGAGCATATGGAAACGAATGTGTCTCCTTTTGTTTGTACAACGTAGCCTGTCGCAGTCATTGAGAAGGCTCTCTAGGTCCCCAGCAATCAAGAAATGGTTAACATTGTAAATAGTGATATCATTGGTGGCCTCATGTGTACAAAAAATCCTAAAATTTATCATGAAAGTCAATGAGTGCTAAAACTTTCAAAAAATGCAATCGAGTCCTAAAACATGTTAAGTTGATACAATTAAGTCATGTTATTAACTCTGTTCAGCTTGACAAATGAAAAATACCAGCAAGTTTTGGGACTTTATCACATCCCTTGATATTCTAAAGTTTCAAATAATATTTTTGTATTAGACAATATGTTATCTTATTCTTATTGTTTGCATTAGTCTTTATATTGAATCATGAAGCGTCTCCTTAGGTCACAATACAATATCGATTGATTGGCCGTTCATTACACATATACGTAATATTTAAAAATAATTTGATCCACTATTAGGTTTGTCTTGTTTTTCCATATTCAATATGAGCCCAAATTTTCTCTCGCTAGGTTTAATATTGTGGAGAAAACTTTCTAATATGTTTTGAAAATTGACAAAACATTCCGTAAGTGTCTATTAAATCCGACGAAAGTATTTTCAGGTGTATTCTTGAAGAAACGATGTTCAAACTTTGTTATGAATATCACAAACTCAGAGATTTGTTCCTCTAATCAAGAAATTCTTAACATCATCAGATTCAGAAACTTATCAAGACGTTCTGGTTGCTTGCATAAAAGACATTAAGGTTATTTAAAATATAAAGGCAATAATAAAGTTTGCATGAGTGTTGTCAAGATAGACGTACATCTTTAGACATTACAAGAAATATTTTTAGATGATTGGAATATTCATAATCAGTTTGGATTATGTGAAGCGCAATGATTAGTGATTTGGTTTGGATTTCTTTCTAAAAATATATTGATATCAAAGAAATATTGTCATGCCCCGATCCTCTAAGCACGTACCCATCTCTCACCTTGGTCGATTAATAGCGACGTCCCAAGACACATTGCTGACCCTTTCATTTTAATACGCAAGCAGAAGCATCTAATAAAATCCCTAGATAATAAAACAATGGGATATGAAAGTAGGACTCCAAACTTTCACACTTTAAAAGCCACCACACCTATATACATTGCAAATCAAAGTGCAAATATATACAAGGCGAATTGTTAAGTCAGGTTTTAAACCACAAGTTCATAAAACAAGATCTGCAAAAAGGGAATCGACTCCCATCAAAAGAGAATTGTCCTATGACTAACTAGTCCAATAGGATCGTCAATTCTTCAGGCTTCGCCATCTACACTTCAGGCCTCTAGTCCTTCACCAATGTCATCTAAGGACCTGAAAATGGTTATTCAATAACTAGTGAGACAATGTCCTACTTCCTAAGACTCGATTAGTAGGCCAATACACTTTAGAGGCTGCCTAAGCACAACACAGATTAGAGGACTTATATTGGTCTCAGATTTCACCTGCAATTCAATACAGTTTAAATAGGCACCTAATCACTCACCATAGATTGAAACATTGATCAATCGACCCAGTTGATTACATGTCAATTAGACCATTCCCCGGTCGTTACATTCAATACTGTCCATTCTCTAAGATAACCTATCGAGCTACCGAGCCAATATATTATACGATTCATTCTTCGAGATGACACACTAAGTCACTGAGTCGCTATAATATACTATTCATTCTCCAAGATAACCTATCGAGTTACTGAGCTAGTATATTATAACATTCATTCTCTGAGATGACATATAGAGTCACCAAGTATATTCATCATAACGTACATTCTCCAAAATGACATGTTGAGTCACTGAGCCGTTATGGCATGTCGTCCTTTCTCCAATATGACCTATAGAGTCACCGAGTTGACATTTCATACCGTCCTTTCTCTAAGACGACCTATAGGATCGTTGAGCGGGTATAATATAACATTCAGATAGTACATCTATTTGCCATTTTTATCAATATACCGTCCTTTCTCCAAGATGACCTATCGAGTCATCGAGTCGATATAATATGTTATTCTGATCGTACAATCAATTTGTCATTTTTATCATTTTCGATAAAAATGCATGTGTGTGGGTACACGGCTGGTCTTAACCAAAGTACAAGGTTTTCACTTTCGAATTTCCCACTATTTTCAGTAGTCCCCAAAATAGATTTTTGGCGCTATAGACCGATACCGGATAATCTTCTCATTTAATTACCGAATTATCCAATTCTTTTCTATTTGAATAAAATACACATCCACACCATTTCACTCAATTTACACAATCAGGTACTCAGATAAATAAATAGAGAGCATCACTACAATTAGCACGATATTCCGATCGTCAGCTTTCCCAGTCTGATTTTCGAAAAATAAATAAATAATTAAATAATTACAAAAATTAATTATTAAATAGCAATAAATCCAACTTAGGCCCGTAATGTCTAATTGGACTCCAAAACGAACCCAGAAAAATTCCAAGGTTTATTCAATAAATACTCAAGCTTATCTACTCGCTAATTACACTAACCATTTGCCTAACATGCATAGGTAAATCCATAATTTAATTATTCTAATCTAATCTATCCACCTAATTACACTTAATTAAATCTAATCAACCCCTAAACATCATTAGCAAACTAAGTAAGTATTAGTGAGCAAAACTCACCCGTTTAACAATCTATTTTTGATCGAAACGTCAAGAACGAAGTGAGGGTCACTTTTCTCCAAAGCGGGCCTAGGACTCGAGGTTCACAAACACCTCAAAACTGGCTTGGAAGCTTGTTGGAAACCCACTTTTCTGCTTGTTGAATAGGGCTGGAAAATAGAAGAAAACAAGCTGGCTTGGTGCTATGAGGGCAACGGTGGATCGGTGGGGGATTTCGGCGGTTTGGAGGGCGGTCCACGGCGGCTCACGGTGGCTGTAGGAGCTCCGGCATGGCTCCATCAGACCCACAACAGTTGCTGGATCACGTGAGAGGCGAGAAGGGCGACGGGATCAGGCAGTGGCATGTGCGGGCAAGGCGGCGTGGCTTCGGCGGAAGAATGGCGACGGCGCAGCGGTCCTGGCATGCGATGACTACAGCTAGTTCTGCTCTTCTTGCTGGTTGTTGTGGATGCCGAAAATGGAGGGGAGAGGGACGGTGGATGCAACTTGAGGGAGAAAGGGAGAGAGATAAAGTTGGAGGGCCCCTTGGCCTTGAATTTCCATAAAATTGTCCCCCCAAAGGCTCATCCTAGGCCAAGCATCTTCCTTGGTTGTCCATGACCCACCAAGGCACACCCACAACTCTTGAAATGGTGCATTTTGGCTAGGCTAAGGGGGGCATACGAATTTGTTATAATTCACCATTAATTAGACACTTGATTCACTTCAATTCAACCTCATTTGGCCATCATGATTCATTTGGCACCTCAATGCTTCAATTGACATTTTTCATCACCCATGAATCCATCTTGCATCCTAATTTTGCAACAAAAAATAATCTCTGGCCTTTTCTGAACAAAAACGATCATACGCCGACTTTTTCCCAAAAAGTCTCGGGTTACAGAAAAATCTTTTGAGACTGAGTCGATATTCTTAGAATTTATTGTGACATGACATAATTTTAAATTTCTGAAATCGGACTTGAATTCGCGGTTGATTTTACTTAGGCACGTTTTTAGCATGACCTAGGCTACTGAGTAGTTTTCAGAGATTTTTAGTGCAAATAACCTGTGATCAATTTTCTTCGAGCCACAATGAACCCACTCGACACATTGACGACTCTCGGTTATCATGAAAATATCAAGGATTCAAATACGAATGCAGGGTACCAAAACGACAGAAGAATCGGTTTAGGGTCGGTCTACAAGAATTTTCCAATTTAGTGATGTCACCCACAATTAGCCACACATCTCATTTGAACAGGCCTATCTCTGATCTCAAATCGATTTTTAACTATGCCGTAATGGCCTCTAAAGATGAGCATAGTCGAGAGGTCGATTCCCGATCGAATTCTCAAGTTTATTGCATTAAAATTTCTTAATAACTTCCATGAATAGTCTAGTTATCTCGAGAATGATTAGCTCCGAGAACAATCCCATAGGCGCATCAATGAAATGCCAAATTTATTCAATAGAAAATATGACTGAAAATCTGGGATGTCACAAATATTTCACTCTTAATGGATATTTAATTTGTTAACTAACCTGATGATTGCAACCTTACCCCCTAAGAAAAATAATGGCTTAAACCAAAATATAATTAATCGGGATTGATAATTTGACACTGGAACAAGAACAGTGGCATGAAAATCAAAATTGGATCAACGAAGAGATTTGGAATTTATCTTCTTTTCCTTTTTTTTTAAGAAAACAAAGGGCAGCTTGCATTTCTTTTCCACCAAAATAGACCAAAATATTAAATTATTACTAACTTGTCGATCAACATATCAATGGGTTCTGCATAAATGCAGTGGCCTTCTTAAGCTTTTTGGCCTGTAAATTTGATTGAAATGTAAAGACCTACCGGTTTCAAAGATTATCTTCTATTGGATGTAGTTTTAATAAAAATGGCTAGGACACGAATGTCCCCATCCTCGACGAGAGCAAATTTGAGAGCGACTCAACAGAGGTGAAGTTCATCTTTAGTGCATCGAACTAAGTAATTCTCTTTTTCGTGTGTGCGCATGGAGAGCTGTGCTCATATTAATCTCGAACTTCTGTGATGATGACATAGAAAATGTCTTTAGCCAATATATATATATCTATAGATGGCTTCAATTTGCATAATAAGCACGTCTTGTCGCAATTATTGTAAGGGCCGACCTTTGGCCCCACTTACTAACGATATTGTCTACTTTGGGCTAGAATCCACACGGTTTTCAAACATATTGTTAATAGTTAAAACCGGTACCCACTCCGCCATCCTCATGAGGTGTCCTCATTACAGGCCCATCAACTTCCTAATTTGTTCCTGAATCACATACTTCTAGCTAAGCTTGGCTTTGATACCATTGTAAGGGCTGATCTTTGGCCTCACTTGCCAATAATATTGTTCGCTTTAGGCCGGAAGTTGCACGACTTTAAAATGCGTCGCTGGTAATTAAGATCAGTGCCACTTCTTAAATAGCACATCACCTCATATTTTCAGGCGATGTGGGATTCGGTTCATTTTTGCCCCCATCACCATTCTCATGAGGCGTGTTCCTAGTCTATCCCTCGTAGGACTGGGTCATTACAGTTGTAGAGCTAGTAAAATCATTGGTTGGCTCCTAATGTAACCTCACCTCTTCTCATAACAAGAAAATCTATATGGGATGTGGAACAATGACCACATTCTTGATGCCCATATCATTCGATCTTTAACATCGTCTATGAAAATAGCTTTTCACGCTGGTGTGGCGCCGACAAATAGACTTAACCTATGTTCACCTAGTCACTCTCCCATAAATTTGCCTTGTGAGCCGTCTTAGTAATTAGATCATGTGAGTCTTACGTGAAACCCACGGTATCAAATGACCAAGATGAAATGAATTTACATACAAGAATGGTTAGATATGATGACCCGCGATGCCAGTTTTTCTGCAGACTCGCTGTCCCTGTTGCTCTCTTTCAATTGCTTTGCAGTCCTATGCAGATGTCATTGTCTCTGAACTGCAAGGGCTGTAGGCATCCGAAGGCCAACAGTGGTCATGTCCCATTCAAGAAAGATTCTCTTCTCCATGCAACTGGTCGATGCACTTCCAGAAGGCAATGCCATTTTGTCTTTCTTCAGCTTTTTCAGTGTTTCATTTAGCTTCCTTTTTCTTTATTTGATAGACGGCTGCCCCGAGAGTACGTACATATGTTTAAAGTCACTGGACTCCCTTTATTTCGACTTGTTTTCCCCATACAAATTTACCATATCATTCAAATGTTTGAAAAAGATTTTGTGAAAATGCACATATGGATTTTACGTGTTCATATTTGCAATTTACAAAAATTTCAAGTGTTTGGATTCTAAAAATATCAAATTGCCTTGCAAAATTTTGACTAAGTAGAAAGTGAAAAAGAAAATTTTAATGAGATGTGTGCGACATGAAATAGTGGCAAAAGCCAATTGGTTTCTTATACATATGAAAGAAAGGGAAAATATCGAAAACCGTGTCTAAAGTGGATCTTTTTATCCACACTAGATTCTTGATCAATTTGATTTCTGATTTCAACTCAATAGCAAATGTAGCCGCTTTCTAGAAGCATAAAAGAAATTATGACAACAATTGATGCAAAGCCACTTCTTAATTGGAAATAATATATCGTTTTCCAATTATTGGTGGAAAACTTGGTAAATACGTAGCTTTGCGAACTAAAACTCCATCGTGACCAGCGTCGTTCGCGATTCGATAAAGGTCAACTTTACCATTCTTGGAATATACTAGATATGGGCCGTGATTTGCCCCATCCCTCAAAGGCCAGTCACCACGTGCTCTGCACATCTCTGACGTCTAAATTGAAGATGGTGCACAAAGGGAAAGTTCTGAACCAAATTTTATGAAAAAAACTAAATCATTGGGAAGATGAAATTGAAAATTGTATGGTGGGATTGCTTTCAAGGAATAGAGTTCTATCGAGTAGTCTTTGATATATATTAGTCCATTTTATATAAATTGTTAGATGATGTGAATTTTACATCTTAATATAAATTACTTGTATGATCAAATAGAGATTGACGTGATTTAATGCCCCATGTGAAATGTGCCAACATCAGCCCTGAGAACGAGAACCAAATAGTTTCCCCTATCTTTCTTTATGTACAGGATGTGCTTTTCATGTCGGCTTTAATTGGGAACATTGGGTATGGAGATGTCCTTTGAAGTTTCTACTTCTTCTTTTCCCCCCCTATTTTGGCTTTTGTCTTCGTCGCAGCACAAAGAATGAAACGGGGGATGTCATGTTTGGTCAGGTTTTGCCACTGCATTGTCTTTATGGTAAATTCTTTATCAGATTCGACTCCTAGACATAGCGACGACCACCCAACTAGTTCACACTTCCACATGGAAGCTCTTTATTTCCCATCTTTGCAACGAAAGAAACAGGAGCAAATGAGAAAGGAAGAGAAGGTTGATGATAGTGTAGTACATCAGCCATAGAGTTATATCAGCTCTTTTTTTCTTTTTTCTTTTTTAAATAAGTATGGAGTTAAATCAGTCGAAAAAAGAAGGATTACAACACTGCCATTGAGCGTTGTCGGGGGAAATTTTCGGCCTAATTTCGGACTCCCCACCAGTGCTCAATAAAATAACTAGGAAAAGGGAAAGAACGAAGAAAAAATTAGTACACTAAGGAAATGATCAATCTCCAAATCATCAACTGCACATATCAAGGAAAAATCAGTACACTAAAGTTGCTACATTTTCTTTTGTTTAGATGTTGAAAATATGCAACAGCAGCTTAACAGTCAACCTCGACTTATCTTTTCCCCAATAGGGCCCTTCTTGACACCGGCATGGTTAAATCATTTTCGAAAAGGAAAAGGGAATCCATCTCCAAAGCATGTCTCAAGCAATCAGCCCCGCCAATGCAGGTAATCATCGGCAACAGATGCCGATTCTCACCAGCATCTAATTACAATTTTAGTCAAGTAGAACAATCTTAAATGAAACAATAGATGATGATGCATCATTTCTGTTTTGATCTTGGGGATTGAGGGACATCTTGTACTTAAGTCAATTTGGGCCTTTAGTCCTCTAGTCTCTTTTAGTTGATGATCAAAGAATAACTTACCTATCCCGTGAGGCGAACGTATGTTCAGAAGAGAAGAACAACTATATCACTTGAGCTCACTGCTCCAAGAATCATGATGAAATCAACGTGACCACTGTCTAACATATCGGGAGTTCGATGAAGGAAAAAACATTCTCACATTATTGACTGAGCAATTGCAAAGCACTCCAGCATCCTGCGTCGGATGTCCTGAATATCTGGCCAAAATGTATCAAATTTTCGCTCTACTCGAAAACACCCCACCCCAGTATTCTACATGATGCGGGCATTGTACTAGTCTCAGGGGCTTATCATATTACAAAGACAACATTCGCATCTTACGAGCACCTTATGCAGAAAGTTAACTCCAAACTAATAAATTTGGGTCATTCTCAAAGAGGCATATCTCTACATGATATGCACATGTATTATTGTACAAATTCGAGTGTGACTATATGATGCAAGCTTTGCAGTATCGGATGTATAATGATACAAGTGCAAGGCATATTTCTACATGAAATACATATATGTATGTGACAAATGGTGCTGCCACATTTCTAGATTAGACAAATACATATAACATGTGCGCGTGAACCAAGAACTCTATGATACAGGGACTTTGCAGCAGACATCAAAAATATCATCTAGAGGGGCATGATCGCCAGTTCCTTCATCTTTCCTAGCATACAACAGTTGCTTGCCCTTGAAGACAAGCATTCCACCCTGGCACAAGAAATATGAACCTAATTAAAGCATAACACCAAGAATTCTAACCTACACGTGTAAAGTTTGGCTGACCCAACCTGTTGCAGAACACTACTTCGGTCATCAGGTGTGGCTCCGATGGTATAATTCTTCGCAGCTTTCTGAATAGAATCAAACCTGGAAAAGACCTTTGCCTGTCATGAAAGAAAAGGCGAGCTACATATTGTGAATAAAAGCTTCATATGACGGGAAGAGGTTGAACAGAGAAGCAAGAAGTAAGCTGAGGCTTACACTCGCTGGATTGAAGAATGTGCGGCCAAGACCATAGTACAAGCCCAAAACATCATATGACTGAAGCATAGAAACATGGAAAGGTTAAGCTAAAGTTTAAAGAGAATATTCTAATAGATGTGCTCATACTTAACCTTGCGATCAGGATCAGCATACAGGCAATCCATCGGAAACGGTAACTGAGAGTTGTGACACGAGGAAAAGTAGGTCAGCTGAGATGATCATCTGGAGTAAATGCCAGGCAAATCACAGAATATTAAAATAAAGAAAGTAGACAGAGTTGACATTCTCCTGTTGATCAATGAAAGTTGCATTCTCCCAAGGCATGTCCAAAAGTCTACTGCTCTTCACTCTTTAACCGTCTAAAAATAGCCGATCCACATAAGACGGGCAAATCAAACACAGCATGCTAGCAGAATACTCGTAATGTCATGAATTAGGTGAGGGAAAGAATACAAAGAACATGGTGTAACTAGAAAATGTTTCAACCAAACTAGCTTTCTTAAGATAAAGCTAACCATATAGCATTCAAGCTTAAGGGTAGAGGCTTGGCTCTGATGTGTCATTTTAGGTTATTCTCAAAAAGGAACTAAAGAGAATAAGCGTCTCAATGCAAATACATGATTACTAAGGGTCACTTCCATTCCGCCCAAATGAGAAAGGATGCCACATACCAATGGTAAAATTGGATGTCCAACATTCATTACACAAGAATGAATGGCAGCTCTTCATGTTGTTGAGATGAACCCACTCAACATAAATTTGTTTTCAATAACTATGAACTTTTTGCTATTTACCTATTTGATCCCGCCATTTTAATAGCACTGACCCCACTATATTTTCCAACAATAAATATGATACTGGCGAATTAATAGAAACCAACAAATCCAAATTATAACCCACTTGACAATTCATATGCTCAATCCGAAAAAGATTCGGTGAAGATTGAGAAGTTTAATCCATAGGCTTCTTCATTGCTTCTGAAAGTACGAACTAACTATCATTAACTTCAATTCAATCGCCATTCTTGCATGTGACTTAAGTTTCAAGGGTATTTTTGGGTTAGTTTTGGATTCTTTAGGTGGATTTTGCAGTTATATGGTGATTTAGTTCAATCAACTGCAAAAGTTATGGCTTGAGTTTTAATGTGGTTTTAACTTCTATTGCTACTATGCATTTTATACAACTCTTGGTAGTTGAAATTCAAAGATATTCTTGGTTTGCTTCCATTCGATAACTAATTATATTATGATTCAACTTGGTCATGCACAAGAGTTATGACCCATATTTAATGCAATATTGACCATAAAAAATTCATGGATGAATATATCAACTTTAAAAATTGGGGGCAAAAATACAATATTAACTTTTAATGTGTATTTACTTTCTTATTCAATGAAATAAATTTATCCTTTTTTCTTTGCCCCCAATTGCAAAAACCCCTTGCTCCACCGCTGATAAGAATAGTTAAAGAACATCAATCACATGGGAGCCACATATTTAGAAGGAGCATTAACCTTAGAAGAGAATGAATGAGAGACAAACGAAGACGTTGTACTTAGCATAAACCTCTCCTATTATATTTTGCTCAGGCATCACACAGATTAGCCAGGAAGAAGAGAAAGAAAAGAGACAAGATGTAGACCTATGACAATTTACAGGGCACATGCTTTCTTAGATTCAAGGACGGATTTATAATTCTTTCTAAGTCAAGCAAGCTAAATTATTTGTGCAAAAGTTTTTTACTAGTTGGGGCAAGCTAAACATTTGTGCAACAGTTATCCACATGTTCAGGAAATGTGTATCTTTCAATCAATTATGCACAGTGCCTCTAACTTCTCTATTAACCCTTGCTAAGCAAAAAGAGAAACTGCTAAATTTTCCGGGACAAATTATATCTGAACATGTGGAAATCTGAAACTAGTTATCTGTTCCTTCATTCTGAAAAATAATAGCAGCACAATAGAGAAGTTTTAAGAGCAATTAATTCGAGCATGCTTTGGATTGACTTGGGCCCGGGCAGTCATTTCAAATGGCAAACTCACAGGCTTGAACTATGTCTTATCATGTAAGCTGGGTAAAGTTCATACAGCTGCACTAATATAAGGTAATAATGCAACCTCACTTGGTGTCTGCACAGCCAGGCAGGCAGGGGGGCCACCCCAATTGATCAAAAGATTGGCCCCTTTTTTTTTTTTCCTGAAAAAGAGTCTTCTTTTCTTACATTATATGAATCCAAATGTGTAATTATAAACAAATCAACAGAATAGTGATCAAATTCTACCAATTTCATTTAAACAAAGGAAGTTTGCACACTCCAATTTTGATCAGGCCATAATTTTGAACCCATAAAGTTACAGGCCTGAAAATACAATCCAAGCTCATTCAAAGCCCCCCACGTCGTGTTGCCAACAGTGAAAAGTGGTAGAGGCCCTCTTTAATCTCAAATCCACTGTTTTGCCAGTTTCTGCCTCTGAATTTGACCCCTAAAAAATTTTCAGCAATATTGATGGTTAATTGCTAATTTTAACTTGTTCACAGATCACTGTTGGTTTTTAGAGTAAAAATTAGTTTTTATTTTTTTGGTAACCGAGGACTCCACCACGGGCCCCCTTGTACCCGGACGGCATCAAAGGGCCGGGCCCCTATACCTCGGGGGAGACTAGCACAGAACCCCACCACCATGGCCCCCCACTTAAGACGCTAGCACCTGGAGATTCGAACTTGCGACCTCGGCGATGAGGAGCAAGCCCTGAACCATCATAGCTGCCCACCGGTGGGTTAGAGTAAAAATTAGTTAAAATTTCTTATTTTAAATTTTTTCTTAAGCTTTCAATATATGGTCAAAATCTCTGAATTCAGTAACATGGGCTTGTAACCAAGTGGATGAATTTCAGATTAGACCTTCTACTTTACAATGTTATTAGAAGGACCCTATTGTTCCACTAGACCAACATTTGCCCCAGGGATGTATTCCTCTTACGAAGGAATTCATAGTATTCATTGAATGTACGGAACTGGCTACAATAGATTTCCTCACTTTCGTACGTCCAATCTTTAGTTTACAACACTTTCAAGAAGCATGAAAGTCTGTTGTCTAAAACACTTGCAAGAGGCATGAAGTGTCCATCTACTTGGTAGAAAAGAAGTCAACTTCCTTACAAGCAAACCTAAGGTCTAAATTGAACAAGCGGAAGCGATAAGAAGTAACTTAGGGGTTTGAAAAGAAAGATTTCTTCAGTCTATTTTGTTTCTGAAGACATCCTAGCTCATGAGCTGGACTTCTTTCTGTTGAGTAAAGTAGAGATGTCATACGTGTTAGATGAATTTAAAGGTGAGAAGCGATGGTTGTCCCACAGTAGGGTTCACATCAATGTTTGGATAATGCTAATGTCTCATTTGCAGCTTTTCAATTTCAAAGTTCATTTATTGAAGCCCGACAAAAATTCAGGTCTTTCATATAATTTTCAGTAAAAGGATGCCCATGTGGTACATGAGTCATCAAAATGTTTCAAATGACCTCAAATCTTGAACTGCGGAACAAATGAAGCCCCATATGCTGAAGCATGAGTGACAGATCAAATTCTTAGCTTAATAACATCGATGTCCTCATTATAATTTTGATTCTCTATATTCAGATGACAACAGGCATGATTTCATTTAAAAGATGTCAATAACTAACCTTAAGATGATGGACAAATTAACCTGGAAGTCATTCTTTGCTAATTATCTCAAATTAGATATTCATCAAGCTTATGAAGGGCCACTATTCAGCATGTTGCTAGTGAAATATTTAAGGAAGCAAAGGAATATCTGACCAAAAGGGTATTCCAAAAACAGAAATATTTTTCTCATCATCCATTTATGGTGCCATGATAATGTGTATTTTATAAGTACAAACATCATACGTAGTCTTGTTATATCTGTATGGATGAATCACACTCATACTAACTCCAGGGCTTCCTACATATATGCTGATGAAAAGATTTCTGCAATCAAAAGAAAGAAAAGGTACCCGTTCAGCAAGAATGCGAGCTTTATCAGGAGTTCCAACACCAACGGCAATCAATTTCACACCAGCAGAGTCAAATTTGGGCTTTGATTCTTTTAAAGCTGAAGCAAGCTCCCAACTAGAAAAGGCCAAACACAACGGATGAGCCATAGCAGAATCTCAGCTATCCAATTTTGCAGTAAAAGCCAGAAATGAGCATCATTTACCAGCAGATACATCCAAAGTGTCTCAACATTGCTACAACAGCCACTCCCTAGAAGGCAATTAAACTGTCAGACACTTGAGAGAGCAATTGTCCTTGAGATAAAAGCCAACATGAAGAAAAAGTGGAGAAGATGATGTCTATTCAAGGAGAAGCAAATGAAACAACTGAGTCTAAAAAGAAGCAGCCGCAGCTGCTGGTGCATCATATACTGTTTTCCTTCAGCTCCTCCAGCAGTGCGAATTGAAAAATTCAACAAACAGAACCCATTGACAAACTTCAGGGATTTCGCAACAATATCAAAAATTTGAGCACCGGCTGCTTCTTGTTACTAACCAAAACAATGAACTAGAATGTTCAATTAAAGCATAGGAATGGCAGGGCAGTCTCATCTTCTCATCTCATGCCACTCCCTCAACACTTCAATAGGGAATGATACCCTGAAAAGGGGAATTCGACACCCAATCGTCGGGACATCAAAGCCAACAGAAAGATGCTCTTCACGGACAGCTTACTCCATTGTTACCATTGGCGGCCAAAGTATGCATCTTTTTAGACACACTTTGTTCTAAAATTCAAGTATATCTTGCAGAAAGTAGCTCACAATCGTTTTGTGGGGGTCGAATTAGCGCCATAGTTGGCAAACGCCCAGAGCCTTATTTCCCACAAGAGGCAATTGCGAGCGGAAATTCAGGCGAAAAAGTGACAAGCTAATCAAGAAGAGACAAGAACAACATCGTCCCCCAAGAACAAATTAATGGGTACAAGGAGAAACCTCGTTCTGGTCCAAAAGATCCTTGAACAACACGGGCTCACCGGCGGCGGTGAAGATGCGAACGTCGCCGAGGACGTCGCCGGCGTCGGGGCTGATTCCGGAGGCGGAAGCTCCAGCGACGGCCCGCGACCGGACCGCGCCGCTCCGGCGAGCGGGCCCTCGGGAACGGACAGAAGCGGCGGCCGGAGGAGAGCGGACGAGCGAAGCGGCACGGGCGGAGGGAAGCCGAGACCCGGGATTCGGAGGAGGAGAGGCCAAGAGGGTCGGCGGAAAGCGCAGGCCTTGAGCAGAAACCGACGACGCCATGGCCAAACGGGCTCTTCGTCCTCGCCTTCGATTCGTATGAGGAACGAGGAATTTTGTGGAGTGCAATGCACGAGTGGCTGGCTACCTTGTCCCCTTTTCTTCATGTGGTATTGAAATGTCGTATGCTGTCACATCAGTAAACAGTTGAATGTATGACTTTAGTATGTCTTGGTTTCTAGCACTATTTGGGCCGCCGGGGAAGCACCAGGCACCACCGTGAGCGGCGGTGATCTTCCGGCCGCTGCACCCCGCCTCTGGCTAATGTTCTAAAGCATGAAGAGGGAAAAATGACAAATGTAAAACTGCAAGACCTTACTTTTTTGTGTCGGGCCTGTCGATCCTTTCCTGCGCTAGAGCTCGCCGGGACAGCGGATCCCTGCAGAACTGTCCCGACAGACAAAAGATGAGCTGCTAACATGGAATTAGTCTCTCTTCCCTTGCTGCAACCGGTTGCTTTACTTCACTCAGTTGAGCCGGCTGGTCATGTGCCCGGTTCACGGTGCTGTCGAGCTCTTCTGCTTGAATGAGGGGGCGTATGTGTAGCAATAGTATCTGATGTATTCTCGTCTTCTCCGTTAGAGTTTGAGCATGGCAAAAGAGAGTCGATCAGTGACCCAGATATTGTAGAGGCCATTGCCGTTAAGTCTCCATAGCCCCAATAGCACATAATAAGGATGCAAATTTGGCAATTAAGCATTCGATATCTGGAAACAGTGATGTTGAGGAACGATGTACTGCATATAACGTTTTCAATTGTTGCTCATATGGTGCGATGTTCTGCAATTTCTTGCCAACACTTACGTTCCATAATAGTATTCAAGGATCCGCAGATCAGGAACCTAGTTTCTTTTTTGTTTGTTTTCTGGTCATTGTACAGCTTATGCTGAACTAACGAGTTCTCATGCTCGCGTATTGTCCACAACATCACAAGTTCTCGCTATCTGTCAGGAAAGGTGGGTCTGTTTGAGGAATGAACAGAAGGTGCGACTTGAAGGCCTTTCTCTTCTGTTGCCATCGGCTCTAGCATATCTGAGGATGCTTCCTAGACCAGAATCGTCAAAGCTTCAGATCCTTGCTGCAGTAGAAAATTTCCCTCTGAAGCAGTGGCCTATTTTAGCAGCCAAAATAGTAGATGCAGGAGATACTAACATGATGAAATTTAAAGAAACTTTCTATTATCCCCAATTGAAGTGTCTGCTTTCAGAAAGGCTCCCAAGTCATACACAGATTGGAAGACTTTGAAGACTCGTTTTATGTTCTGGACAGCCGCATTAGGACAGGGCCTGAAAGGTACTGAAAGATGGGATATTTCAAAAACTTAGCTTTCTGAGACTTTTGACCCGCACTTGAGGCTTTGAGTTCATTGCAGTTGTGGGATTAGCGAAGAGCCCGATGTATATTACTCTTCAGAATCAAATTCTTTGACTGAGAGAAGCAGAAGAAGACTTGGTTTTTACTTGGTTCCATGAAGGTTTAGACATGGAGATCACGATAATTTAGCTATGGAAATATTGGGGAGCTTGTATTTCGTTCGATATGCAAATTGTACCCATTTTCATGCGATACAGTTCAGCTCTTTTGCAAACCGAGTTCAACAAAAACTGGAGACTGACCAGGTTTGGATCGCTTTTGGTGATACATAATATGAAGGGTAGTTACCTGACGGTATTACAACAACCAAAAGAACAAATATACGCATATATAGTGCATGTTTATTGGATTTTTGCAGACTGGTAAGAATTCAATTGGCGAGTTTGGTCTGTTGAGTTCTTTTGATTTTACAGACCATACTTGAATTCTAATTTATGATTGAAAAACCAGAAAAGATTGAATGTACCGGTTCGAACCTCAGATTAACAAACATATGCTCACGATCCCTTGATCCATATGAAGATATCTGTGCGTGTCCTGGTTGTGTGATTTGTAGTTGCAAATATCACATGCTGTTGACATGTGCTGGGGTCACACCGTGCCAATCTTTGGTCGACGATGACAAGACAGTGATACCAAAGCAATGTGATAGTTCAAATAGAACAAGTAACTAACGACAAGATAGTGGCACCGAAGCAATGTACTAGTTCAAACAGAACAAGTAACTGCATACACGTACAGCCACGCATTGGCATCTAGACGACGAGCTGTATTTCCACCTCTAGAGAGAGAAGGGTGGTCAACCATTCGCCTCTAACCATGTTTGGATGCCATCTTTTTCCAGTCAGCGCACGCCAATAAGTATGAACTTTGCCATCTTCCTGGGGCAACAAGCTAGATTTTTTTTACTCCGCATTCACTAATATCTTCCCAACTTTTGTCAATCTTCCCAATTACCAGCTAGATTATTATAGATAGATCACAGATAGGTATTTACATACCAATAAGTAGGAACTTTGCCATCATCCTACCATACACACAAAATGATGGCCGCCTGGAAGATTCACACATCTTTGCACATGCAGCGCAAGTATTAAGGTTCTGATCCGAAGAGAAGACTCTTATATTGTGAACCTACTGTTCTGTGAAACGTGATGAACCAAAGAGAAGACTTAGATTCACATTTTGGATCAAGCTATGGGTTACCAGCGTAGCCATATTTGCAGGATCAGGCCGCCATGCTTGGATATCAGAGAAGCTCTTGCCATAAGCAGTGGACTGGTGTCTATTGCCCAGTCCAATGCCACTAGGACATGATGCATTGATCCCGACGACTCTTTACCCACCTCGACTTTGGTCCCCGTTCATTTATCATGCACGAGGAACGGGAACTTGCTTCCCTCCTCTCCACGTGTTTCTTCCCTGAAACTCGCACTGAGTTCCTGAAGGTTTTAGGGGGTGGCTGGCTACGGGCAACACCCGCTGCTCCTGGAACAGTTCCTGTACGTAATAAAGCGTCAGGTCAGTCGCTGTTGCATGTCAACTAGCAGCCTATCGTGGCCAATTCCAGTTGCCCTGCTCCCCACCAGAGCGAGCACGCCACACCCAATGGTGACAAGGGAATTCCTTGTTAGTAGAATGGGCGATGTTATACTAAATTCTTGGTTAGTTTTGATGATTTACTTATGACACTGGTAAAATTTCAGAGGTAATTTACTACTGTGTGATGATTTTTTATGGTGGTGACAATTTTACTTACCACATTGGTAAAACTTCATAGAAGTTAGTCATTTGCTACCTTACTACCTATTTGATATGTTGGTAAATTCCTGATAATGCTGATAATATGCTTACGCGTAGATGGGTTGGTAATTTACTACCTCATTGAAATGTTGGAAATTTCATAATAATGTTGGTAATTTGTTAACGGTGTACCTTACAAGCAAGTTACTAGTCATATTCTTTTCATTAACGAGATTGGAACTTGATCACTAACTTTGAAATCCAATCAATGCAGAACTTTTCCAGTTTTTAGCCGACGGGACTGTAGAATTTTGCTTGTTTCTCTGACTCTGAATCTGTCACAGCTTTTTCTCAACAGGGGCGACATTTGTTACGATTAGTATGCTTGTTTCCAAGGGTACATGCGCAACTCTAATGTAATCCTAACAGTAACCGGGATAGACAAGTATTCACGGATCCTCGAGATGCAATAATCCACTTCATCATATATAAGTGGGATGTTTTCCAAGCTCTTTGTAATTGGCATATCAACATAATTACAATACTTGCGTCGAACGCTGACAATGAGCCAGAGAAAGTTTGGAAAGGGTACTACTCAAACACTGTTGATCCCAACACCAGCAAGCAGGAAACAACTGAAAAAAACCATCTACGATTGACTAGTCGAAGGGCAAGTTCACTCTATTTGTTAAAGCTAAAGAGGGATGGGTAAAGACGGATTTCAGTGCAGCTTATGAATTCGAGTCGTTGGCCTTTGCCTGTATGGCTAGCTAGAGCTTTGTTGCTGAATGATGCCAGAAATTGCTGCCTTCACCATGTTTCGCAATCTGTAAATGACTGCACATCTGAAAATGTAGTTATGCCTGTGTCCACGGAAAACTTGCTTGATGCGAAACTATAGTTACGAGACTTAGCGACCTCGATCTTCTCTTGATTTTGTTGGAAACCCGAAGTACTTCGGAGCTTCCTTATCCCCTCCAACTGCATTGCCACTTCTTTCATGGTCGGCCGGTCCCTCCCAGTTGAGCTCAAGCACCATCTTGCAAGGTTAGCAACTGCTGTGATCTCTTCTTCCTTGCCTTCCTTCATAACTCGAGCATCAGAAATATCAAACAAACGATCCTGCTCCATCGAAATCACAAAATAGTCCGCGAGGTTTCTTCCTTCTTCTTCCCCAAGCCAACAAATTGGCTTTTGCCCAGTTAAGAGTTCAGCGAGGACCACTCCAAAACTGTACACATCGCTTTTGTCTGTGAACAGACTTGTTCTGAAGTACTCTGGATCCACGTATCCAAAAGTCCCCCGCACCAATGTGGTTACATGAGTTTGATCACGGGATACAGACTTACTAATACCGAAATCTGCAACTTTAGCATGATGTTTCTCATCCAAGAGGATATTGGTGGACTTGATGTCGCGATGATAGATGGGTATAGAAATTGCCGAATGCAGGTAGCATAAGGCTCCTGCGATTTCGGCTGCAATTCGTAGGCGAGTGTCCCATGATATGAGAAGGTTTTCGTTTGGGTCATGCAAATACCAATAGAGAGTTCCATTTGGTATGAATTCATATACTAAACGTGGGTAATCTGTTTCCAAGCAGCACCCCATTAGCTTAACCACATTCTTGTGATTGATTTGTGAGAGAATGATTACCTCATTAATGAACTCTTCAACTTTTCCCTTGTCTATCAGTTTTGATTTCTTAACTGCAACTATTTTTCCATTGGTCAGCATTCCCTTATAAACAACACCTTGTCCGCCTTGGCCGAGTATTCTATCCCTGTTGAAACGGTCAGTGGCCTTCTCTAAATCCTTGAAACGGAATAATTTGCTTTTTGCGACATTGTCTTCAGGTGATGAAGATAGATGCTGCTGCAAGAAGAGGCCCCACTGCGTCTTAAAGTACTTCTCTTTCAGCTTAATCTCTCTTCTTTTCTTGATGTATTTGTATAACCACCAAGAGAGAAGCGACATTTGCAGTAAAACTAAAACGCTCAACCCGAGGCCTGCAGTCCGAAAATTTAGCAAGGGAAAAAGTCATAAAAAATACCTGGTGTTAAGAATCCACACCGTTGTACTAAGCTATCATCGATGAATAAAGCAATTTGGAAGCACTATAAATTTCATATTGGATTATGGTTATTTTTTACAGACCAAGGAGCAATTTCTTCCCATCGTAGCAATTTCATCTTACAGACTAACATAAGTTACTATTCCACGGAAAAATAATATAGCCTGGAAAAATTAAATCCTCCACTTCGATCAAATCATGACACGTGGAAGGATATCATGATACATTAAATGGAAAGCGAATGGGCAATCATGTAAGAACGGGGGTAAGGTAAAGCTTATTTCTGGACATAATTTAAGCCATGTACCGAAGAGCATGAATCGGTCTAAAATTCTAGGTTAAAAGATCTACTTACTAATAAAAATTAATTTATTTGGCTTCTACGATCGATACAGTCATAGGTACCCAGTTTGTTCACGCACTTCCCGGGGCATTGATTTGGATCTTCACATTCGTTGATATCTGATGGCAGATGAAAATAAACATATTAGCAGCGACACCCATCTCCCCAGGTAAGATAAACATATTCACTTTGTACAATCTTGGGCAAAAAACCCAAAAAGGAAGGCAGAAAGCATGTATGTAATCATTAAACAGTGTGAACGCATTATTTCTAGAGAAAAATCTAGGAATGACTAAGCCACATCACTATATGGTGCTCTTAAATATATAATGTGATAGTATGAAGTATTTTACCTTGGCATCCTGCAATTAGATAGGGGTTACCACTATACCCAATTCCACAGTAGCACTTGCATAAATGGCATTTTAGAGGGATACGCATAGACGCTATAATTGTCACAAAAGATAGGATTATAAAAGGTGGAGCCGTGATTTTGCCGGATAAGCTCAAGTGCATAGTTGGTGTTGTTTGGAATCCCCCATTCCAACACCACTCGAACCGTGTTGTTCAATCTTAAATCATATAAATCTGTAAATTCAGACCTCACGAACCATGATCTATCTGCCAGGAAAGCGTAATTGCAACCCTGATGTCCACCTTCGTTTTTGAAATCCACACTAAAGTCCTGTAGGTTAAAAGGCAGCATAGTCTGGCAGCATCCGTCTTTCCCGGAACAAGTACTATACCGGCTAATGTTGGTGTAGTTTCCAGTACATATCGACCTGCAACCATGAACATCTGGTTCTGCACTATTCATTGTTGCCAGGGTGTTGCAACCGACCGATGTAAAGATGTTCCATGTCTCGGAAAAGACAAATTGACTTCCTTCTAAGCTCACCGGTACACCATGCCTATCACCCCCGCAGCTGGCATTTGAGTAAATTAGAGGAAGACTGACGTCAATCATGCCGTTTGAATATCGACGGTAATTAGGGAGTGAAATGTTGAGAACTCGCAATCCGATCTTCTTTAGTATGGGAACCGTGTGGTTTTGCTGGCAGCCGATCTCGTACCAGTCATCCAAGAAACAGCCAGCTCCTATTCCGAAGGGGAAGGGAATGGTGACGTCCCCGCATGTTTCCCTACAGTTAGGCTTTGCAAGTCGAGGTGCAGCTCCTGATGCTTGTACCGTGAAGGTAATCAAAAGCAAAAGAATTCGAAACACCAAGTTCGACATGATGTGTTGTAATTATGGTTATAATTATGGTTAATGGATCAACGAAAGCCAATAAATTAAGATATGTTTTTTCTGTTCACGTATCTCTTTTTGGATTCATGAATTTCCTATAGTTTTATGTTCACGTATCTATTGAATTCATGAATTTCCTAGATTTATGTATCTTTCAGTTCATGTATTTATTGAGTTCATGAATCTCTTGAATTCATGTATCTTTGGATACATGAATCTCTTGGATTCACGTATCTCTTTATTGATGAATCTTGTGGATACACGCGTCTATTTAATTCATGTATCTCTTTAGTACATGAACTAAAATTCTCTATAAATAGATATGAGCATAGAGCTTCATGGAAGTGATGATTTTTGGTTTTCTCCGACTCGATTCCAAAAAGGCTCTGATACACTTTTCTACTCTTCTGAATTTTCTGAGTGTGCTGGTTCAATTGAACGGTTCGACTGAGTCCTGTTTGCATAGTGCTAATCCAAACAAAGTTCGAGGTGTTGTATCTTGGGAGGCATAGTTCGTGAATCTGCGGAGCACCATTGGCGGGAACTAATTGCCTTAAGGAGATTCGGATATCCGTACCTCACCTCCAATTTCATGTTTAGATTGCAACAAACAGTTTGTGTTTTCTTTTGGATTATTTTCCAACAATCTTAAGGCAATTACTCACTCACTGTTTGTTGTTCTTGTCAGATTATTGAGATGGCTGGAAACAACCAAGTGCCCTTCAATGTCCCGAATGTTTCTGGAGACGTTCCTATGGTCGATTCGACCGATGCTATGGGAGATGTTCAACCCTCAGGGTCTGAATTTGTAGCAGCCAATGCTACGGGCCCTTGGGCCAACACCAATTTTGGTGGTGCGGGTACAAGTCATATGACTGGTATACCCGGGACTGTTTTTCAGAACAGTGTAGGCCAAATGGCTTTTGGCTCTGTTTCTGGAGGGATGGTTCAACGAACCTTGCTTACCGTGATGGCAACACCTCCAGTTACAACTAATGAGAAACCGGAGAAATTTACCGAAGTGGGCTTTAAACAGTGGCAACAGAAGATGTACTTCTATCTGACCATGCTCAATTTGACGAAATATTTATCGGAGGTGTGCCCGATAATTAGTCCAAACGAGCAAGATGTCACGACGCTCGGTGCATTGGAGGCTTGGAAGCATGGGGACTTCTTATGCCGAAATTATATCCTTAACTGTTTAGTGAATTCTCTTTATAATGTTTATTATAATATTGAATCTGCTAAACAGTTATGGGAGTCCTTAGAGAAAAAATACAAAACTGAGGATGCTGGCACCAAGAAATTTGTGGTTGCCAAATTCTTGGACTACAAGATGGTGGATTCTAAATCTGTCATAAGTCAGGTTCAAGAATTGCAATTAATTCTGAGTGACATCTCGGCTGAGGGAATGATACTTAGTGAATCATTCCAAGTGGAAGCCATGATTGAGAAACTACCTCCGGGCTGGTCAGACTTCAAAAATTATTTGAAGCACAAACGGAAGGAGATGAGCCTTGAAGATCTCATTCTGCGCCTCAGAATCGAGGAGGACAATAGAAGGAGTGCAAACCCTTCTTCTGGGCCAAAGGCCAACATTGTGGAATCTTCCAAATCCAAGCAAGATAGAAAAAGGAAGATGTCTTTTCAAGGAAAAGGCAAGCAAAAGGAGCAGTTCCAGAAATTCCAAGGGACGTGTTTTATATGCAACAAGCCTGGCCATCGTGCTAAGGATTGCAAGAAGCGCCCCAAAAAAGGCAAGAACGAAGGTGCAGCCTAGCAACTAAATTTGACAGAGCATGACAATATTGAGAGACTGTCTGTTGTGGTAATGTCTGAAGCATCTCTGGTGTCGAACACTAATGGCTGGTGGCTAGACACAGATGCCACAAATCACATATGTGCAGATAAACACATGTTCTCATCTTATGAGAAGGCTGAAGAAGATGAGAAGCTTTATATGGCTAACTCTGCATCAGCAAAGATCACCGAAGAGGAAAGGTGATCCCGAAGTTTACATCGGCAAGGAGGTCGCCCTTGAATGTGCTGCATGTACCAGATATTCGGAAAAATCTAATTTCTGGCCCTATACTTGTCAAGAAGGGTTTCAAAGTTGTATTTGAATCTGACAAGTTTGTACTTTCAAAAGGAGGGATGTATGTGGGGAAAGGGTACTTGTGTAATGACCTGTTTAAGGCCGATGTGGCTGTCATTGATGTAAACTCAAAGTATATGTACCCAAAGACTATTAATAAAGAAAAGTCTTCAGTTTACATTGTTGTGTCTCTTTATCTATGGCATGGTAGATTAGGACATGTAAACTATGGTACAATGAAGAGAATAGCAAACTTGGGATTAATTCCAAGATTTGAGTTGGATGCCTGTTACAAGTGTGAGACTTGTGTTGAGGCCAAGTTTGCCAAGAAACCTTTCAAATCCATTGAAAGAACAAGTGAACCTCTACAATTAATCCATAGTGATCTATGTGATTTAAAATTTGTAAAAAGTAGAGGTGGAAAGAAGTACTTCATCACATTTGTGGATGATTGTACTAGATTTTGCTATGTCTATTTACTAACTAGCAAAGATGAGACTATGAGCATGTTTGTCAAGTATAAAAATGAAGTTGAAAACCAACTTGATAAACGAATCAAAGTGCTTAGGTCTGATAGAGAAGGAGAATATAGTTCAATCAATTTGAAAGAGTTTTGTGCTAGTTTTGGAATAATTCTCCAAACGACTGCACCTTATACTCCACAACAAAATGGAGTTGCTGAACGATTGAACAGGACACTAAAGGAGATGGCTAATGCCATGCTTTTGAGTTCAGGTTTACCTCAGAACTTGTGGGGGGAGGCAGTTTTAACTGCAAATTATATTCTTAATAAAATACCCCACAAAAAGACAGGTAAAACTTCATACGAGTTATAGAATGAAAAGTTGTCATCCTACAATTTTCTAAAAGTGTGAGGGTGCATAATGTGATTTATAACGGTAAGTCTAGACACATTCGTCGTAGACACAATACCGTAAGTAGTTGCTCTCAAATTGAATCATTTCTTTAGACTTTGTAAAGTCAAAGGAAAATATTATAGATCCGCTGACAAAAGGTTTGTCAAGAGAGCATATAAACTGCGCATCGAGGGGAATGGGTTTAAGAGTCTTAACCCAATAAAGAGATTCCATGGTGGAAACCTAACCTATGCGATTGGAGATCCCATGGACTAGGTTCAATAGGACAACGCAAATTTTGGAAACTCTAGTGTGAGCACTGTCTCCCATTCCTATGATGCAACAGTGCTTTCCTACAGCGTTATTAAGGGTACGCTATGCGTTTAATGATTCCTATAACTTGCAATATAATATCCAAGTAAGATATGGTAGGATATCTTTAATAGGAATGCACCTATATGCGTGGAGCTGGCCGATTCTATGAAAATCTTTAAAGGCTAGATTTTCTAAAGCACGCATGAATCCCGAGAGGTTCAGGGCCGAAAGAACGAACACAACCGAGAACCAATCTTGAATTAGAAATACTCTGTGTGAGGTTTATTGTCTAGGCTTACACAAACAACTGGCAATTCAAGGCTTAGTCCATCTACTAGTTAAGTAAGTCCGGTAGGCTTTCACTAAAGAAGGTTCAAAGCGAAAGCTACCTATCTTGATGCGGTGTATGCTCAGATTCCTTCGAGTCAAAAATGTTTTGTTGATCCATTAATGTGGGGGATTGTTATAATTATGGTTAATGGATCAACGGAAGCCAATAAATTAAGATACATTTTTTCTGTTCACGTATCTCTTTTTGGATTCATGAATTTCCTATAGTTTTATGTTCACGTATCTATTGAATTCATGAATTTCCTAGATTTATGTATCTTTCAGTTCATGTATTTATTGAGTTCATGAATCTCTTGAATTCATGTATCTTTGGATACATGAATCTCTTGGATTCACGTATCTCTTTATTGATGAATCTTGTGGATACACGCGTCTATTTAATTCATGTATCTCTTTAGTACATGAACTAAAATTCTCTATAAATAGATATGAGCATAGAGCTTCATGGAAGTGATGATTTTTGGTTTTCTCCGACTCGATTCCAAAAAGGCTCTGATACACTTTTCTACTCTTCTGAATTTTCTGAGTGTGCTGGTTCAATTGAACGGTTCGACTGAGTCCTGTTTGCATAGTGCTAACCCAAACAGGTTCGAGGTGTTGTATCTTGGGAGGCATAGTTCGTGAATCTGCGGAGCACCATTGGCGGGAACTAATTGCCTTAAGGAGATTCGGATATTCGTACCTCACCTCCAATTTCATGTTTAGATTGCAACAAACAGTTTGTGTTTTCTTTTGGATTATTTTCCAACATGATGTTCCCGTTTGGTATGCGCATGGACCTAAACCTATGGAGAAAGGGGATATGGGCTGAGTCTCTCGACAGTGTTATTTAAGTGGAAGAAGGGAAGATCTTTTATGTACTGGACGCGTAATTTCATTCCAGCTATTTTTCTTCCTTGCATCTCCGAGGATGCTTCCTTGAGTACAGAAATATCAAAGCTTGACAAGTAGAGGACGCCAGTTCAAGCAGCCAAGTATGACTGATCACATTGTTGGGGACCATACTTTTATCATCACTTTCTCGTGAGAAAGACTTGGAGCATTGTCGAATCATTATCACAATTGAACTTAACCCTATTGAAATAATAGTTATTTCTTTTTGCACATTTTGCTGATTTGGTTTTTCAGTTGTTAGAGTTAGTGGAGTCACGTTTAGCTAATTTGTGTGTTAATTGTCCTACTTTTTAGGTGTTAGTAAAGTAAGTGATTTATGCAAAACATTGGTAGTCATGAGTCCTATTTAGTGGTGTTTTTACGTTCTGTATTTGTCTTTTGTAAAAGACTTTGTTTTTCTGAACGAAAAATGAAGTATCAGCCTCATCTCTCCTCCTTTTTGCAATTTAACTGACCCTGCTCTCATCTTCCAACTTCTTCTTTTGTCCCTCTCGTGTTCCTGACTTTTAAACGACAAAATTATCCAACAAGTTGAAATACTACGACAACCAAGATGTTTTTTTTTCTCGACCCATGAAAGAAAAACTCACTTCCGTTAAAGCAAAAGTCGTTTCTTTCTTATTGCCTTAGTCGTAGCGCGATGTGCGAGTGCAGGGATCTCTCTCATTATTCAAGCAAAGATCATTTTTATTGCTCTCGAGTGTCGTCCATCAGGTACTTAGTTCAATGCTTTTCCTGACCCGTAAAAGCACTTGAGAATCCTTTTGGCCCCAGAGTAGTGCAAACAATGTACTTGAATGTGGCGAGTTTTGTAGTTCTATAATGAGAGAGATTGGGTCCCATTTGATGGAAGAAAACGAAGTCCTTTTCACTTCAAACTGATCTAGTTTATTTGCCAATGTTCTGGATCATGCTGTGCAAAGTATCCTGAACTCTTGGGATTGTTTTATCTCTAGGTTTTTTTCACTGAAATTAGATTTAACAAACCAACCGTGGTGTGACGAAGGGGGAGACAGTAGTCATGAGTGGTTTTCCCCATAAGGAAAGACGTGCTCAATGGGTATTGTTTCACCGGAATTTGACTTGATGACGAAATACTTTTACCTAAAAATCGTTCTTCGATTTTCTTTTTTAAGAGGAGACGGGTTTTATAACAACTCTAGACAAGAAGTATCACAGGAATTCAGAGGCACTGATAAACACACTTTGATGGAATTTAATCAACGTTAAAGAATGAAAAACTCTACCTAATTTAATCAACTATAGAGTACGTTAAAATAAAGATACAACATCGGAATTTAATCAACAATGATCATCTTAGAGCTACAGATACAACTATAGCTACAACTAAGATATTCGTTAGAATTTAATTGACAGAAAGATATCTAAAAACTACAACTACCTTAATGACCTGGTCCAATGAGGGTGAGGAGTGGTCTCTAGGGCCAGAGAGGGTCTGAATAAGGAGTGGCTCCTAGCAAACTTCTAGGATGGATAAGGGGATAGGAGCACTGAATGGGAAAACTGGAATTAACTCACGTATACGTCTTTTGAGGTAATGGCAAACTTTGCTTTGGAACTCCAAAGTGAAGTGAGCCTAGGTTAGAGCACTACTAAGATGAGAGACCTCATAGGAAAGTACTTACCTATACAGCAAAGAACAAAACCATGAGGCTTAGTGCGAGACAGACCAAAGTGGATAATACCTCAAGTGAATTTAATCTAGGGATGTCACAATATGGTATTATTAGAGTGAGACCCTCTCTAATAGGTGTATGGTTTAGGGACGAACTATGCGAAATTTAGAGAGCTTGTAATGACCTGGTCCAATGAGGGTGGGGAGTGGTCGTCAAAGCCAAAGAGGGCCTAGACAAGGAGCGGCTTCTAGCAAGTTTCTAGAATAGCAAATGGGACATGAATGAACTGAACTATGCACCGAATAGGGGGAGAGCCATTCAGAAACATATATGTGAAAAACTTGAATTAACTTATGGAGACGTCTTTTGACGTAATGACAAACTTTGCTTTGGAACTCCAAAATGAAGCAAGCACAGGCTAAAGCACTATCAGGATGGATGACATCTTGCAAAGTGCTTACCTATATGCCAAAGCACCAAATCATGAGAATGAACAAAAGTAGACAATACTTCGAGTGAGTTAATATAGGGATATTACAACTATGATATAAGATTGAAAGCAGACTGAAAGCAAATTGAAAGTATTGAAAATATGTCGAGCCCGTCGAACAAGCACAATCCAAGTTTACTCTCTTTGGCGAGCGTGCAAGCTTGGTCTTTGACTTTGTTTGTTCGTGCATTAATTTCTCTGCACGTGCCGCTCGAAGATGAAGATCAGCAAGCGGACATGTTTGTTTCTTTTCTTGTGGCCGCTGCGCATGGAAGAAATGGATGGCGCCGGGCAATTCATTTTGGGCTTGTTACACGCCTTATTAAATGAAGGAGTGCAAGAGGAAGACTTTCATGTTGTCACACATGAAAGGACATGTTCTTTTGTGTTCTCAGTCAAAGGCCATGTGAACGTGAGAATGGAGAAAGAAGAAAGAGGAAAGACAAGAGCAGTCATTTCCCTGTGCACGTCCAGGAGAATTAATGAGGGAGGCACCGAAGTTGCAAAGTGATTTGTCTTCTGACGACTTCTATTCTCCATAAAAAGCAGGGAAGAAACGAAGGGGAATGGGGGTGCCTTTGAGCATCGAGAAAAGAGAGTGCACAGAGAAGAAGTGTGTAGAGATTTAGCCACGAGAATGGGGGTGCCTTCTCACGAGGGTTTGGTCATTGTAATTACATCTGAGTGATTTAGCCAATTAAATTTTTATAAGTAGAATTTGCGTAATTCCTCAAGTGAGGTTTTACCAAAAATTATGAGGAGCTAAATATTATGTGAGTTATTGAGTATAATTAGGGGATGAGAAATATTCAGTGAGTATTTAAGTGTTTGAGTGATTGTAATTTCCGTTGTATCACTTGTTTCTATAATGAAATTTCATGCCACTCTTCCCACGGATGTAAGTTTTGATATTCGGATCGAACCACGTAAATGCGGTATCTATTTCCCTTTCTTTCCTTTCGATTATTTTATCCGATTCGCTTGTCTATATTCACAATAGAAAGATAAAAATATTTGTTTGTTTATGCGAGGGTTTAAAGCCTACAAACGTTGGTTAATAGATGTTACATACAGAGATTACAAATAGTAACTACAACTCTATTATATGGTGGTTACTAGCACTCCACTACTCAACATTCCATTACAAGACGGTTTCATCTACTCCACGACCTTGATTCCACTACTCAACTTTCCACTACATTGACTTACTTTTTTGATCGGTATATTTGAAATTGTTGACTCCACAATTCATCGATTCCTTCAAATGATCAACCGTTTTGTTCATAAATAACCAAATTCTGCTCTCGTCAATTAAGTTTATCGCATGTTTTTTTTTTTTTTTTTTTTCGGTGTAAGCAGGTTTCTAATCAGCGTTCTTATCGAGGACTTTTTTGTTTCGCTGGTTAACTTCATATGGAGGAAAAGAATTCGAAACACCTAAATGGACATGGTTTTCACGTTCGGTATGTGCCAGGGACCTACACCAATGAAGCGAAAGGGGGACATGGGCTGGGTCCCTTGATACTGTAATTTAGGTGGAAAAAGGGAAAACTTTCCGTGCCCTTCGGGCATAACTTTTTTTCCCAGCTCTGTTGCTGCCTAGTATCTCTGGGGATGCTTCCTTGAGGTTTAAAATTTCAAAGCTTGATAAAATGAGAGGACACCAAATTAGGCAGCCAAGTGTGACTTTTCCCATTCCTGTAAAGACAATTCTGTCATCATCCTTCTCACGACAATGCCTTAAAGCCTTATCAGTTCAGTTGATTATTTAGGATCCTACGGCGCTCGACCCCGCGAAGCACGTTAGAATCATGATACTCATTCCTTTCCTTACCGACTTAAATTGTTCCCCACAGGCGTCGGGTCTTTTCAATTTTTCCTAGACCAGAAATCATATGAACTCGTCCTCTTCCACATTAGATTATATAGTGTTCAACGTATTTGCTTATTGCCCTGAAATTCCACATTTTATTGCCTATCTTTTTGTTGGGTATCAATTAGCTTGATCTTTTACAGTTTCTGATCTAACATTAATATGGTCGTTCTTTAAATTCTGAGTATTAATCTTAGTTTATAGCATTCTTTAGGTTATTTAAGAACGTAAATTTGAGTTAAACCACGTTTAGGGTCAGATTTTAGTTTCCTAGCATTTTGTTTTTATAATTCGTTAAAAGCTGTTAATTTTGTTAGGCAGACGTTCTTTAGTGGCCTCCCTACACCATGTTTTACAATGTGCGAATGGCTGCACATACATGTGTCCCCGGAGGGGAGTGAAATGTTGAGCACCTGTAATCCAATCTAAGTATCTCCTATTCCTAAGGAGAAAGGAAATGACAATGTTTCCACATGATGCGGTGCAATTAGGCTTTGCCAGGGGGATAAGTACACTAATGGTGCCATAAGTTGTGTACGGCGCTCACTTTAGTGTCAAAAGTTTCCGTCGGATCACTTAAATGCCAAAAAATTTGAAAAACGCTCATTTGGTGCCAACTCCGACGAAATTGGCCGGAAATCCGACGTGACCTTTTTTTATTAATTTTTGACGCTGACGTGGCTCGTCGAAGAGTTGAGTCAGCATCCAAACACCAAAACGACGCCGTTTGGTGTCTCCCCCAATTCAAAACCCTAATCTCCGGCCGTCGCCGTCCTCAACGGTCCTTGCGCTCGGTGGCCACGGCTTCGACCCCAACCCCGACGATGACCACTCAACGGCAGCGGCTCCGACCTCGACCCCGACCCCGACCCCGACGATGGCCACTCGGCGGCCGTAGCTCCGACCCCGACCTCAACCCCGACCGCGACGATGGCCACTCGACGGCCGCGGCTCAAACCCCGACCCCGACCCTGACGATGGCCACGATGGCCACTCCACGGCCGTAGCTTCGACCCCGACCCCGACCCTGACCTCGATGATGGCCACTCGGCAGCCGCAGCTTCGACCCCGACTCCGACCCCAACCCCGGTGACGGCCACGGCTTCGACCCCGTCGAAACCCTAATTTCTTCCCCATGTGAGCTAAACGGCGTCGTTTCCATGAAGCCATCCACGTAGGATGGCAAAATGACGTCGTTTTCTTAAGGAGGACCGAAAACGACGTCATTTAAAGGCTTATCGATTTTTTAAAAAAAAAAAAAAAATCATTTTGGCCGGAATCTTTCGCCGGAGGCCGGAATTTTTCGCCGGTGGCACCAAAGTGAGTGTTTTTCCTCCGATTTGGCACTTAAGTGATCCGACGGAAACTTTTGGCACCAAAGTGAGCGCCGTACACAACTTATGGCACCATTAGTGTACTTATCCCCTTTGCTAGGCGAGGTTTAGGTATCGATGCTTGCATACTGAAGGAACCTAGGATCAAAAGGATCCGCAGACAACCACTGAATGGCTTACAGAGAGAGGATACGGCTTCAAAGAAGTGCGGTTTATCAGTATGAAGATGATGTACTTGATATGGAGCTGTTCCATATCCTCTGTGGTCTTCTGCTCTTAAATTACAATACCAGCAATTTCTATGGGGTAACTAGTGAGAGTCTGCATAAGTGAGTCCCTGAAAAATTATAAACCAAACAAGGAAAAGAGTGGAATTCTATACTACGATTGGCTTTGACAGTCTGCATTTCGTCTATTTAGTTTATAATGGCTGGCGAATTTATATCCTCACCATGTTCGCCAGGGCAATCACAGAACTTCAAAGTAAAAGCATGTAATATCCAGAAAATCCATTGCAAATGTGTGATCAATGCTAAACCCTTCTGTACAATCAACATCAGCAGTCATCCAAAATCGAAAGATTAAACTGGTGTCTGAGCGAGCATCTCATCAATTATATTAGCTGGGAGTTCATTATCGTAAATACATATTTCTAGAAGAAGTATATTTTGTCATACAAGTGTGATACTGTATTTGTGTGTACGTATGTGTAGCAAGAACTTTCATGATACTGGGACTTTGCAGCAGATATCCAAAATATCATCTAGAGGGGCGTGATCTCCAGTTCCTTCATCTTTACGGGCATATAACAATTGCTTGCCCTTGAAGACAAACATTCCACCCTGGCACAGGAATGTGTAAAAACTTTTCTTTAGAGTGAATCACCATGAAAATTTAATGACCTACACATTTACAGTCTGTCTGATCCAACCTGCTGCAGAACACTACTGCGGTCGTCTGGAGTGGCTTCAATAGTGTAATTCTTCACAGATTTCTGAAGAGCATCGAACCTGGAAAAGACCTTTGCCTGCCGTAAAAGAAGCAAGTGAGCTGAATGTTATATTTCAAAGCTTCAATTGCCTGGAAGAGGTTCAAAGGAGAGGCAGGAGTAAACAGAACAGAAGCTTACACTTGCTGGATTGAAGAATGTGCGGCCAAGACCATAATACAAGCCCAGAATATCATACGACTAAAGTTGAGAAACATGAAAAGGGTTAGAAAAAATCTGAAAGAGGATTCTCTGACAGATATGCTTATTCAGGTAACATGTTCACCTTGTGCTCGGGATCAGCATAAAGGCAATCCATCGGGAATGGTAACTGAGATATGTTGCACAAAGAATCATAAGTGAGCTTAAATGATCATAGGGATTAAATGGTAGTTTAATCCAAACTCATATCTAAAATGCAGTTTCAATTCTATAAGAACCTAGCTTTCAAAGATTATACTAATCAGACAACACGCAAGTTCACAGGGTTGGCTGAGTTGATAAAATTTGAAGTAATTTCCAAGAAAGAACATAAAGAGGGTGAGCTGTCTTGCCCCAAAAACTTGAACATGTAGTGCATATAAATGAGAAGAGATGCCAGAGGATTAAAGTAAAATCAGGTCTCCAACATCGACATTACACAACAGCATAACGAAATAGCATCCATCAAGTATGTCGTTGCCACATGTTCAGAACAGGCATCACTTCTACAACAGTGTGAAAGATAGAGACAAGGTCAATGCTCTACTTAAAAGAACCTTTTCCATCATTTTTCGGAAAGTACTTCAGACCAGGTTCGCCACAAACAGGAGAAAGTTGAGAAAATAAATAAGATAGCAGGGTCCACTGATAAAAATTCCCAGACCATACATTCTTTTGTGCCCTGCTTTCTTATATAAGATAAATATGAGGACATGAGTAGCCATCTCAAATGGCATATTCACAAACTTGAGTAATAAAATATCATGCAAGCTGGTCAAATCCATTGCAATAATATCAGCAAATAACGGCATCCCACTTGTCAGCTTGAGTGGTGGACTCCCAGTATCGCCACAAATGACAGAGTGGGTGAAAATAAAAGGATGGGAAATTGCATGAAGCTGGGGTAAATTTCAAATTAGACCTTATGCTTTAAAATGATATACTACGGACCTTGAGGTTACACAACATCCCTACTCCTAGATCACAAAATTAGCCGAAAATTCTTACACAAAGAATCCAAGGCTTAAGTACAATTAGCAAGAGATTGAAAGTTATTGTGGGAGTTTCAAAGGAAAGACTTGAAATCCTCTTGTCTCCACCAGTTTCTTCAGTATGCCTCCACTCATAAAAAGAAGCTGGACCTTTTGCATCGACCAGAAGGGACATGTTGTACATCTCAGATGCATTTGATGTAGGAGAACTAATAGTTTGATGGTAGAACTGACCTTGATGTATGGTAAGATTAAACCCTCTTGTAGCTAACTTTACGAAGTTGAAGGTTCAATTCATGACGCACATCCAAAACTTATGGATGTCATGTGGAAGAGTCTAAATGCTAATTTTCCATTTTCCAGAATAGGATCAACGCTCAGTGCATGGTTATTTTCTAATATGATTAGGAAATTTTGCATCCCATTGGTAAGACCATGTAACCACAGAGGATCCATTCTGAAACTTCTAGTCTGTCATTTGTCATGACAACGGCTAGCAATCCATATTAAAGTTAGCCATCCACCGTGAGCAGAGAAATTTTCACCACTCAGCAGATAACTCATGAACTATCTTAACACTGAAAAAAAAAATAATAATAATAAAAATTAGAGCCAATATGAGTAACAAGGAGAACTTACGAATGATGCAAAGGACTATTCCAAAAAATAGAAATAATTTTTTTATCATTCATTTACTGTGGTATTGCAGTGAATATTTAAAGGTGACGCACGTTTTTATATCACCAAGCTGAATCATTATGGATGAGTTCCACTAAGAATTAAGAAGTCAAACATTTCAATTTCTTTAAGCTCTGACTGAAATTGGTTAGGTTCTCTTATTCAAAGATGTGTTTGCCAATGACAAGAATCAAAAGGAAGAAAAAGTACCCGTTCAGCAAGAATGCGGGCTTTATCAGGAGTCCCGACACCGACAGCAATCAATTTCACACCAGCAGAGTCGAACTTGGCTTTCGATTCTTTCAAAGCCGAAGCGAGCTCCCAGCTTATGCAAAAGAACAAGCACAGCAAGCAGTGAGCCACAGCAGAATCCTAGCTATTTACTGTTGCAATAATAGTCAGTCATGAAAAAATAAACATCTACCAGCATGGACAACCGAAGTGTCTCAACATCGCCACGACAGCCATTCCCTGCCAAAGAAAAAAAGGAACTGTGGGACAAGGTCACTACAATCATGTGCCGAATCAAGCAAGAAGACCCTCACAAGAAAAGCAAAACATGGAAGAAAGAATCGCATGGGATAAAACTAATTCGAAGCTGAGGTTCATGAAAAGATGCCTAAATCCGGAGACCCAAATGGCTGAATTTTTAAGGCAGCAGCAGCTGCTCCTGAATAATGCACTGTTCCGTACCAGCTCCTCTGGCAGATCAATTGGTAAACGAACAGTAACAAACAGAACTTTAGTAACTTCATGAAGTATTTCCTCTCTGAAAATATTTGCGAAACCCACATCGCAACAAAATCAAATTTGGACCACCACTTGCCAGTTCTTTCAAGGCTCTATGATGAAGTAGAACATCTTGATACGATATGGGAAGCATATGCCGCAGACGGGTGGTCTCATCTTCTCATCCCGCACCACTCCATCAAGAGGGAATAGATCCCAGATGCTCGAGAGGAATGCCCCAATTTTTTTAGAGCAATGAACCCTCCAAATGTTTTCAGATACAATTCAACGACACACGGTTTGTGCTATAAGCAAGTACATCACACAGAGATTAGCTCATAATTGACAAACATCATCACAGTACCATTCAAGTTATGAGGCAATTGCAACTGACAACATGGAAAAACAAAGCTAAAAATCGGTATTAAATACAAAAGAAGGAAGAATGAAAACCTCATTCTGGTCCCAGAGATCCTTGAACATCACAGGCTGGCCGGCGGCGGTGAAGATGCGAACATCGCCGAGGGTGTTGCTAACGTCGGGACTGATGTCCGAGGTGGAGGCTCTCGCAACGACACGGGACCGGACCACGTCGCTCCGGCGAGCGAATCCTCGAGAGCGAATCGAAGCGGCAGTCGAAGGAGAGCGGACGAGTGAATTAGCAGCAGTAGAAAGAGAAGGAGGTGGAACAACAAGCTGAGACCCGGGTTTCGGAGGGGAATACAAGAGAGATTCTGGAATTCGCAGGTTTCCCGCAAAAACAGAGGACGCCATGGCCGCAGGGCTTCGAGCAGAGGAAGTGGAAGAACTCTCGCGAGCGTATTACAGGAGTTGGTGTCGTTCTTGTTTTATTTTCTCTTTTTAATTTTCCGTTAGTTAACGGCTTTTAAGAGGCGGGAACGGGGTCTGCATTTCTCTTTTTCCTTTTTTATTTTCTTAATTTTAGCCATTTTCTGAGGCGGGAGAAATTCCTCGAGATATGATATTATATATATACATATATATAAATTTATATATATATTGAGACTAAGGAGGTTGATGCTAATTAAATCTTGTGATTAAGTATGCAATTGTTTCACATTAAATCATAATTTGGAAAAAAAAATTCTAAAAGTAATTGTATTATTTATAAAAACAAATGAATAAAAAATATATATTATTCATAAAATTACACAATATATTATTGCTATAAGTCGACTCTAATATTCACAACCTAATTTAATTATGAGTTCTAATTAATTGTTCGTATGAATATCGAAAAAATGCCTTATTTAACCCAAATTTTTTGCCGGTCATATGTTCTTAAAATTCAAACAATGATACAGGTATCTACCTGTGTTTATGTTTATGGTTGCGTTTGGTTCAGCATTTATAAGGGGCTTTGAGTCCAATGCAAATGCTCCAAAGCTACTTGGGAAATTGTGTTCGGTAAATAATTTTAGCATTCGGCGGAATGTTGAAAGTCAGCCGTCCTCTACTAGCTTTGAGCTTTCAAAGATTTTGGGCGAAAGTTGAAAAATGGCCAGCTTTAAAGTTGAACCAAAGCAGTTTAAAGATTTTCCTAAGCGCTTGGCGAAAGTTCTGGAAATCTTTGAATCAAACGTAAAAAGTGAGTTTTATCTCACTTTTTTCTTTCCTCATATACATACTACTTTAATATTGTAATGCAATTTAAACTTAATGAAAAAAATTAAATTTGCCAAAGAAAAATAATAAAAAAGGTAAATATATATTAGGAAATTAGGAGAAATTACACCAAAGTCATGAACTTTAGGGACAAATTCGAAATCTCAATTACCGCCGTTAACCCCCTTCATTATCGTTCCCATTAATATGTGCAATGCACATCAGTAAAAGTATATTTTCGCACCTTTTTTCCTTTGGAAAGAAATCTCTCATTTATCTTAATTGCTTAACAAGTAAAATAATAATAAAAAAAGGGAGAAAACAACTCCAACAAAAAATAAAAGTTATTAAACATCATTCAATCGTCGAAATTTGATAATATAACTATTTCAGTCAACTAAATAAGATAATTCCAAGAAAAAGAATGAACACAGACGATTGCTGAATCCGAAGCAGAAAAAGGAAAAGAAAGAAAGCAATCACCATTAAAAAAGATTTCAAACTTTTTTAATTATGCTAATAAACCCAATGAAAATCATTCTGATTTCAGACTTCCCACAGAAACAAAATCTGAGGAAAGAAGAAGAGAGGCTCAGACACGCACAAACGCTGTCATCAAGAAGCAAGAAACACACGCACACAAATCAGTACGCATGAATCTGCTCGGTCCGTATGATGAGACCCACCATACATTCAGCATCGAGAAATGTATTCCTCATCATCGCCTCTCCCCCCGCGCGCGCAGATCTTTCCCGTTCTCTCCACAAATCACGCGCAGTAAGGAGAGGAGAAAGAAAAAAGAAAAAAAATCGAATCTTGCAGAAGAGAAATCGAATGGATCTGCCGAAACGTGTTCGCAACACAGCAATGGTGGCGGATGAATATTGGGTTTAGGAATGGATGGTGGGTAGGGAAATGAGTCTCGTCCTTGAGGTCTGCTGCATCTGCTGAGCTTTGAAACCCTAATTTCTAATCGCGTCTTTATATATCTGTCTGCCGACTGAAGCAGAAGGAGGAGAGGAGGAGGAGGAGGAGGAGGAGGAGGATTGAACGAAATGACGTTTCTGTCCTTGACCTCGATATCTTGAGCCTCCTTCGTCTTTAGGCCTGGGCCTGGCCCTCTCTACTTTATCCACCCGGTTTGTGCATCCGTGAACATAGTACGTGTGCTAACTTGAATCTAGACCGTCAGATCTGACCAGGGTCTTCATTTTTAATCATGCAGGTTTGGTTTGCACGCCTGCGTGGGACTTTTACATGGAAATGAAATTCGTGCCACCGGACCTGTTTGTGGCCGGTTGTTGGGCCATGATAGTACAAGGCTTTACCTATTTTCACTTGCAAAATCAAAGTTGTGTTGCGGCTGATTTTGATCAGGAATACTATGGTGAATCACTAACTATCTAACTCGTATCAAATGTTGGGATGGATCACAAAATCAGAAGTTGGGGGGTCCGAGTCGTCCGACACTGTAATATAACAATTTAGTGCAAAGTTATCTAAAAAATCTTATATCTATTACACTTTTATTAATTCAATTCTAAATTTTTCAATTTCATTATAACAATATTGACCAAAATAACTTATATAGATGCTGACCATCATATTAGCACAATGACTTTGACGTTGACATTTTAAAAATAGTTTTTAATTTTTTAAATTTTTTTTCCTTTTTTTCTCCCTATTCTTTTTACATAGGTGGTGGCCGTGCAAGGGTTAGCCTTGCCAGATCTAGAGAGGTTGATTCTTGCCTAGTGTTGCCTTGGCTAAGGCAGCTAGGGCAACCCTTGCCCACCTCGCTTGGTGTTGCTTGGGCCAAATCAATGACCGACAAGGTCACCATGGCTTGGAAGAGTGTCGGCCTCACCAGATTTGGTGAGAGCACTTGTTCTTGTTGGCGTGAGGCTTAGCAAGGCCCACTCTTGCCGACCATTGGCAAAACGAATAGGGGAAAAGGGAAGGAAAAAAAAAAAACATCACAATTATAACAATCAAAAAATTATTAAAAAATGTCAACTTTAGATTTGGCTGTGTTCATAAGACAACTAATATTAACGTCACTCATTCATCCCTGTTTTGAAAGATTTTCTCTATCCGTAAGGGATAGTTTTTCCTCTTGCTTTTGCAGAGTTTCTTCGACATTTCCATGGCACCTTAAACCCTTGTCTCTCTTTCCTGTATTTGTCCATCTCTTATGGATCTTCAATTCCTTCATCAATTACATATCACTACATCCGACCCTCCCCTGCTATCTACTTCTTCTCTCTTTCTTTCATCTTTCCTTTGTTCTTGTTTTTACATCCTCTGTCCAGCCCATCGGCAGTTTGCATGTTCGATTCTCACCTGAATTTGCCTACTACAGTTGGTTCTCTGGTTCATCTCCCTCATCCCCACTTACCCTAGTCCCCGATTCACTTCCGATTGTCGCTTCCTACATTTTCCCTCTGTTCGCGGTAGCTATGGCCGATGAAGATGACGAAACTTCCCCCCATTTGGCTGCCCTGTGTCAGCGTTTGGGACGCTTGTGCTCTCCTCACGATTTGGAGGTCTGGAATGAAGTCCCCTCACCTGCGAAATTGGATGAGTGCCGATTAACCCTTATCGGTAAGATCTTCGCTGACTCACCTGTGAATTTCTCGGCTTTTCAGAGCTTTTTCCAACGCATTTGGAAAGCGGAACAGGTAGACATCTCTCAGCGAGAGGATGGTCTTTATGCCGCAAAATTCAAGTTACTGAAAGATAAACAGAGGATATTAGATTGGTGACCTTGGGTTTTCTCTGGTCAGCTGGTTGTCTTTAAGGATTGGATTCCGAATACCCCGCTTCATTGCTATGATTTCTCCTCTTGTGCTATTTGGGTACAAGTTTTCGATCTTCCTCTGGAATACTGCACAGAAGCACTCATTAGGAAAGCAGTTATGACTGTAGGAAAAGTTTTAGAAGTAAGGACTGATGGACATGATACTTTTACTATGAGGTCTGGTTGAGCAAGAGTTGAATTTGATTTTTAGCATCCTCTGCAGGCGGGACGTTTGATTCGTATTAATAACAAAACTCTTTGGCTGGATTTTCGATATGAGCGTCTTGCTCATTACTGCTATTTTTGTGGGAAGCTGGGGCATTATGCCACCTCTTGCTCAGCTTGTCCAACTAATATTGATGAGTTACCTGGGGATGACAAACTACCATATGGACATTGGTTACGTGCTGAAGTGAAGACTCATAGCCCCTATTGAAAATTCTACTATGGTTGGACCACAAAGGAGAATGTAGTTGATGATAGTGTACCTGAAACTCCTCCCCCACCTGCTCCTTATCTTGCCTTAATGCCGTCGATACCTCCCTCAGCGGTTCCTCCCCTGCAGCAGACCTTGGCTACCTCTAGTCCAGTTTCTTCGCATCCTCCAACCTCTCCAGTGATTGCCACTTCTCCTCAGCGAAGCTGTTCTCACACAGCTATGATACCTGCATCAGCAAAGCAAAAAGGAGTTCAGTCAGAACAGCCAAGAAAGCTTAAAAGCCCTCGTCACACTACTAGATCAAGACCTGTTAAGAAGCTTAAGCGATACAATCCTTATGACATGCGGAATGTACTGCCAGACAATATTGATGACTCTTTACTAATGGATGCTCCTATTGAGGAAGCAACGGGTGATCGGAATTGGGCATGGGTGGCTGGCCCTCAACAGCCCCCTTCGTACAAATGAAACTGATTAGCTGGAATTGTCAGGGTTTGGGCTCTACCCTGACAATTCAAGCCCTTTGGGCCCTAGTGGTTAAGGAAAAACCAGATCTCCTTTTTTTGATGGAAACTAAAAATGGTGAAGCTGTGCTTTCTCGGTTGCAAGGCAGATTGCGTTTTTTGAATCTTCGTGTATATAATCCAGTTGGTTCGGCAGGGGGTTTAGCTATTTTTTGGAATGCTTCAGTCTCTCTGTCCTTTGTTACTTCTTTAGCCGATTATTTTGACGTACTCTGTACGGATATAGCTTCAACCAACATCTTCCGCCTTACTTGTATTCATGCCCTTGCTGTCCCTCGTCTGAGACGTGAGGTTTGGCAGGACCTCGTCACCATCAGTCATGTTAATACTCTTCCTTGGGTCTGTATTGGTGATTTTAATGAAATTCTCTTTCATTGGGAAAAGCAAGGAGGCAGACCATCGAATTTTAATAGGTTAGCTTCGTTCCGATCTGTCTTAAATGACTGTTCTTTAATGCCTATTGAAGCAAAGGGGTGTGCGTTTACGTGGCTTAATAATCGTCAAGGGGAGGATGTAATTAAGGAATGTCTTGATCGTGCTATTTGTTCCCTAGATTGGAGAATTCTGTTTCCTCAAGCTGAGGTTCAGGCTTTACCTGCCGTTGGTTCAGATCATAGTCCTCTAATATTGAATACTCTACCAGTCTGTGGATCGAGGCAGCATTACTTTATGTATGAATCTTATTGGGACCAGGATGTAGAATGCCGGGAAGTTATTAATTCTTCTTGGACCGCTGTTCGGTCAAGGCCAGTCCCTTTACATACTAAGATTCGAGCTGTTTCCGCTTCTCTACAGTCGTGGAGTCGCTCTAAATTTTCAAATAACCAACTTAGGGTTAATGCTCTGTAGCTACAATTGCAAAACCTTACTAATCAACAGCACGGATCTTATGACCTTGCCGAGGCAACTAACTTGAAGAAAGAATTGCACACGGTGTGGAGTCGTGAAGAACAGTATTGGGCTATTCGTTCCAGGCTTAATTGGCTTAAATGGGGTGATAAGAATACGCGGTTTTTTCATGCTACAACAATTCAGCGTCGTCAACGAAATCGAATTACTATGCTTAAGGACGATGATGATATTTGGGTGAGGGATCCTACAAGACTCAAGGAGATGACAACAGGGTACTTTTCACGCCTCTACAGTTCTGTTGGTCGGCGTGACTATGCGCCAATACTCAACCAGTGTACTCCTTTGGTTACTCATGAAATGAATACTGGTTTAACTGCACTTGTTACTTTTGAAGAGGTGCAGCAGGCTACCTTTCAACTGGGAGCATCTAAGGCTCCAGGCCATGATGGCCTTAATGGCTTATTCTATCAGACGCATTGGGATATTATTAAATCTGATCTATTTGCAGCAGTTAGTACCTTTTTTACTACTGGTGTTATGCCCACAGATCTAAACAAGACTCTGATTGCTTTGATTCCAAAGGTTCCTCATCCTGAAAGTCTGGAACAATATCGCCCAATCAGTTTGTGTAATTATGCTTATAAGGTAATTTCCAAAGTTATTGCCAATCGGTTAAAACCTCTTCTACCGAGTCTTATCTCTGAGGAATAGTCTGCATTTGTGGGAGGCAGGCAGATTCAGGACAATATTCTACTTGTCCAGGAAGTTTTACACCAGCTGCAAGTGAAGAGAGGAAGGGGTACATATAAAGCAGTCTTGAAGGTAGACATGAGAAAAGCCTACGACAGGGTTGAATGGGACTTTCTTTAGGATTATCTTATTAAATTGGGCTTTCACTCTTTATGGGTTGGGTGGATTATGCAGTGTATCTCAACTCAATCATCCTGTGTTAAACTGAATGGCCAGCATCTTAGATATTTCCACCCTACCAGAGGTCTTCGACAGGGTGATCCTCTTTCCCCCTATCTTTTTATTCTATTGGCAAACCTTTTATCTACCATGATTAAGAAAGCTGTTGAAATGGAACATCTTAAAGGACTTAAACTAAACAGGTGGTGCCCTACTTTATCGCACCTCCTTTTTGCGGATGACGCCATTTTCTTTCTTGATGGTACTGTTAATGAATGTCAGAATCTCTCCAATATTTTACAACAGTATTGTCTAGCAACAGGGCAGGATATAAATCGAAATAAATCTGGTATCTACTTTGGAAAAGACTCGCCCGGCTCTTTTGCAAATGAATTTGGCTTCGAGCCGCGTGTTCCTATTCTGAATAAGTCTGGCAGATATTTAGGAATACCATCTGATTGGGGACGTTCAAAGAAGGACATGTTCTCGTGGTTAATGGGTAGGGTTCATACAAAGTTGGAAAGTTGGAAATCTACTATGCTTTCAAAGGGTGGAAAGGAGATTCTTCTGAAAACTGTTATCCAGGCTATCCCGCAATACGCAATGTCTATTTTCAAGATTCCTGTGTCTATTTGCCGATCTATAGAAAAAAGTATAGCCAGATTTTGGTGGCAGACTAACATTAATAAAGCTGGCATTCATTGGAGACAATGGGATGTTTTGAAGACAAGCAAAGCTGTTGGTGGTTTAGGTTTTAGAGACCTTCAGACTTTCAATAGAGCAATGTTGTCAAAGCAGGTTTGGCGTTTGTTCAGTCAACCTTTATCTCTTTGCAGTAAGGTTTTTAAGGGTCTCTATTTCCATTCTGGCTCTATTTTTAATGCAGCTAGAGGCTCTCGACCCTCATGGGGCTGGCAAAGTCTTCTGCTAGGTTGAGACACCATCCTACCCAACTTATGTTGGTCTGTAGGTGACGGGAAATCTATTAGAATTCGTTGTGATAAATGGCTCCCATTTGGTATCCTAGGTGGCCCTTCAGCTCGTGAAGAACCTGTTTGGGTGGCTGATCTTATTGATTCGTCCACCAATTCCTGGAATGTCAATCTCCTACATAGGTTCTTTGACATTCCGGTCATTGAACAGATTACTGATATACCTTTGCGATCGAATTCCGCCAAAGATCAGCTTGTTTGGACTGCTACCAAAGATGGCACTTTTACAGTTAAATCTGCTTATAACACTTTCTGTGCAACTGCACAACATCAGATTATAGGTACAACTTCCTTTTCTTATCAGCACCCAGATTGGTTATGGAAACTTATATGGAAGATGCACTCTCCCCCAAAGATTAAAATGTTTTTATGGTTGATTTGTCATAATGCTTTAGCCACAAGATTTAATCTCTATCAGCGAATTATTAGTGATAACCCCTGTTGCATTCTCTGTGATCGGAATCAACCAGAAACTCTGGAGCATTTATTCCTATTATGTCCATGGACTACAAATGTCTGGTCGCATCCCAGCTTAAACATCAAGATATCACCTATGCAGATTTCTAGAGTAGAAGCGTGGATTGTACAGCAAGTTCAGGGTCGAAATCCCTTACCTGCCTTAGCGACTCTGGCCTCTGTTTTATGGCAGATCTGGCGCGCTCGAAACGGCTACATATTCCGGTGTGAAAAGCTTCAACCATTTCGGGTGGTAGAGGATGCTTTAGCTGACGCTCATGTGGCTCATCTTACAGCGTCCTCTCTGACCAGCAAAGGCCGCTCGCTCCAGCGTAGGGGATCTCTTTGGCAGCCTCCCGATCCGGGCAAATTGAAAATCAATGTTGATGGATCGCACAGATTAGAATCCACCGAAGGAACTATGGCATGTGTATGTAGGGATCATCACGGACGACTCACCGATGGTTTCTCGAAGCATTTCCCTGCAACGTCTGCACTCCAAGCCGAGATCCAAGCAGTCTCCTTCACTCTACAGCATTTGCAACACTGTGGATTAACATCAGCCCCGATCCTTCTTGAATCCGATTGCCGCCTGGTGGTCGACATACTGCAACGCCACTGCAAGCCGCCATGGGAGGATCGGCCCCTTTTCCTCGAAGCCGCCTCCTTGCTTTTACTCTTCCCTAATTTGTCGCTAGGGCACTGTCGCAGGGAAGCGAACGCTGCTGCAGATTGGGTTGCCAAGGCCCACGACCGCTCTTCCCCTGTTCAGAATTGGGCTGTGTTTCCCCCGTTTCACTTGGTTGATCTTATTTGTGCGGACGCTTTAGCTGTTGGTTGTACTGGATTTATTTCTCCTATATAGTTTATCGTTTCTGACCAAAAAAAAAAACTAATATTAACATCATTGAATTTCTAGTCATAATTAATTGAATGCACTCAATTGACAATAAAAGAAAATGCTTAGGACTCAATTATCAAATTAAAATGTTTATAACTGAATTGGCAAAAGTATAATAAGTATATGATTTTTTGAATAATTTTCCCAAGAATTTATAATCGATAAATTTTGAAGTAATATTCCAAATATAAAAAAAAAGAGGCTTTTGAGGTAGCACAAGTCGGTTTTTCGAGCCATTATCAAATTTTCCTCTGCAAATGAGGCTTTCTATCAGATTTGACTCAAGCTTTGGCATATAAACCATGAAACACATTAGATAATTAATTTAATGGACCATATAGCATGTGATACCCATGCAAAAGAATTCAAGAATTCAATGTAGCATTAGCCAGCCTATTTAGACTTCAATACACCATCCTGTTTCTTGTGATTTTGAATTCTCCACCGCCCGAATTTTGGAATTTCCAGGATCGCGTTGAATATCCGGTCGACTTTCAACACAAATTGAAGGAACTCGGGTCTCACTAACTCTTTGAACTGTATACATGCTAGGGGAATATAGAATTCAATTAGGTGCTCCGACAGTGTAGAAAAGAATTTACACAGTTATGTCAAGGTAGCTTGTATGATTCAGAAAGACCGCCCAAAACTTTTGAGGAAACAATGGTATATTTGTTCTTTTTTATCCTCATATGATGAATTTTTGTCAAAAATTATTGAGATTAGGTATATTTTTAGCCCCCAGATTACACCAGCCATGCAATTTGATCCTTCTACTTTGTTGGGCAGTCCAAATTTCTAGCATATATGATTTGTTCAATCAAGTCTTTCCATCATTAACACATGTCAAATAAGTGCCACCATATGCCAACGTGCCCACTTGCAAAGGTTGTCGTGAAGTGAGGGCCACCACGGTGGGAACGATCGCCTTCTTAAGGTTTTTTTTTTTACCATTCATATGCTAGTTATTTATTTATTCATTTATTTATTTATTTATTTATTCATTTATTTATTTATTTATTTATTTATTTATTTATTTATTTATTTATTAAGTTTTAATCCTACATAGAGTAGGATAGTCCGTAGCAGCTTCTCTATCAGGCGCTATGCTAAACAAAAAATAAGAAGAGAAATGATCCTGTATGACTTTTTATCACGCATAACCAACTCAGGTTTTGTTCAAAAACTAATTGTAACTTCATGTCATTTTGAGTTAGTTACTCAGCTCATGTCGTACTTTGTGTTTTTCACACTAACTTGTCGAATCGGTTTCGAGTTTCTTGGGTTCAAATTACTTCATAATTGAGTTGAAGCGAATTTAGATGATCGAGTCCGTTATGATTTCACTAATCACATGATTTTTCTATAGAGGACAAGGTGAGTTGAAGTGGAATTGTCACCTTTAATTTTTGGAGTACTATATTGTCAACACCAATCATCATCATCCAATGACATATGAAAGAATCAGAAGTAAGCCGCCGTCTTTTTGTTTCTATTTCTATTTTTTTCTAGGCAAAAGAATGGGCCGTAACGCACGCCTCGATTTTAGTCTTTATTGAGGGAGCGAAGTCGATTGGGAATTCGGTTCGAAATAAATGGCTAAATTCCAACAGTTTGAGGACATGACAATGCGTCGTGCCCCACAAAGGTCATGTCCCCGGCCGATTCTTCAGACAGCCTGCTTGATGAATAAACAATCATACGTCTCTTAGCTGCACTCACCCAGCATCATTTCGTGGACAAAGATTCTCCCCTTGATGCATTTAATACACATACACCTAACGATCATCAAATTGTCATTTTGGGGATAAATTCTTAAAATACAGTCGAATCTATATCCCACGGGAGACTAATATATGTTAATTTTTCCCATTGTCAATATAAGTAAGCTTGACGAATAGCCGAGAAATCCAAGAGACCCACGCCACCCATCTACCATATTCTCCAGGCAATGTCAACACAAATATAAAAGATTACAATACACTAGGAAAATTTGATACCCTCTTCACCTAACGTAGATGGAATTTAATTATTCAGTCGGGGCACAATTAATTTCTCGTTTCCAATCGTGCATAGCTTTCGGACATGTAGAATGTACATACCCCATAATTAAAACATGCAGATTGGTTTTCTTCCGTTTCATGATCATCTCGTTCTTTGAATCCTTTCCTTCAAGCCTTCCTCTTCACGCTATACTTGCTTGCTACTTGAGGAAATTTCTGCAGTTGGAGAGCAGTGAATGCATGAAAGCTCCTTTATAACCACAGAAACGCCGCAGCGATATGCCCATCATTGTACTTCAGCCATAGCGCTTTCAGGAATTTTGGGAAAGATGAGTTACCACCGGAAGGTTCGTTCTCATGGAAGCATCGTCATACCCTTCTCCTGGGAGCACAGCCCTGGAATCTCCAAGGCCGCCCACCAGAATCTAGAGAGGAGATCGTTATCGCTTGCCCCGAGCCCACCTCCGACGTCGCCACCGAGTTCTGGGTCTCAAGGGTTGGCCCAAGAACGGAAGGATAAGATCCCTCCTCCACCAGGTATGGCGGCAGCGGCGGCAAGGGTCCCAAGGCGAAGCGCTTCGCTGAAGGGGTTCTTGTGGCGGGAAGATGACCCGTTCCTCACCGCTTATAAGGAGTGCACGAAGAGCGTGGACTCGGACGAGTCGGGCTCGGACGCAGGCAAGAAAAGCAATCCGGTCAAGTCCCGGTGGAGGAACAAGAGGATGTCCGTCTTCTCTTGCAAGAGCTCCTGCGATGTTAGGGAGAACAGCTTCGTCAGGATGTCGCGCCTTCCTCCTCTTCCGAGGGACCGGAGCGGGAGGTTCCAGTGAGAAAAGCTGAAGTCGAATCTCGTCCATGCACACAGCTCGGAAAGAAGATGAAAGAAGAGGGGCTATTGATAGCGCGAAGTTGTGATTGGGAATTCCTGATGTGTTCATCGATCATCTCAGGATGATGAGGAGTGCACAGTACCCCGATGATTCGCTCAAATTTAGGCAGTACATTAGTAAATTAATCGATCACATGTGGTGCAAAAGTACGTATCTGATCAAACTTGTGCTAGATTTGTTAATGCCTTCTTTCGCGTAGCCATGTCTTTTGAATTGGAATTTAATGTACTGATACTTGTATAATTTGCTATAGACGATATATACAGTATCTTCACGAAATGTTGGCAATAACAAAAATTCAACACCAAACTAGGTAAACTTTCATCAATGATAATGATTTTGTTCCTTATTTTAGGTAGGAGAGGACAAGCGTGGAATTTGCATAGTTGCATTGGGACCACTAATCCACCATACCAAAGAAGAGAGATAGCCCTTAAGAAAATTGATGTTTGACTTGTAATGGGTCCTTGGAAGGACATGGTATTGGTTCAGATTAGATGTTCAAAATCAAGTTTTATTAACTATCTGATGATGGGCTTTCCAAGGGCCATATCAAGTCTCTCTTTTTTAAGTTGTGAACTCAGGATCGCCCATGCTTGCACTAGAGAGCAAAGACTCCCAATCCAAAAGGAAAAGCAAAGGACCCAAAAGATGGGTTCTCACTTCCAAATAACTCTTGTAAGAACAAAAAATCAATTTTGTTGACTGAAATGCAATACTTTGTTTAATAACAAATGAATAATCTAGAAGATATTTTTCAAATAAATGATTGCTTGAATCATTACAAAAATAATGAATGAATGAAAAATATTTTATTTGTCTATCAAAATGTTTAATGTAAAACTGTTATTGATAATAGAAACATTTTTTATTGACTAATTATTTCAGACAATATAAATGATCATTTTTAAATCATTCATTTTTTTTTCTAAACAAATGGAGCTTAAGAGAATCCATATATTATCAGACTATGAGTTTAAACTATCAAAAATTTAATGAGAGGGAAGATTGAAAACAACAACTTAAGTTAGTGCTTGGTATTGCAATTCCTAGGGAGAGTGGCTATTGCATTGCTAATCAAGTTGTGAATCTTTTCGGCTCACTGTTGAAGAGAAATTAATCGTGTTGTGGATTGGGTCACCAAAACCCACCACAATAAATATTTAGTGGGCAATTGGGTCGCTTATCCCCCTACTTGTCTTTTGGAATTGCTTGTCCTAAAGCTCGTATATTGTCGTGTCAGACTTTTACTTAAATGAGAATATGGCAAGTGGTTTTTGACCAAAAACAAATAATTGTGAATCTTTCAACTACTTACCGCAAATTTATAGTCTTGGGACTATGAGAGATTCCTCTTAGAACTAGTTAAATGATCGAGAGTTATGACCCGCGACATAAGGTACGAATTACATTTTAAGTATGAAAGAATGGGTTGTACTTGTCAAGATGGGCTTTTTGACACCCATATTGCCACCCAAATCCATAGTCAACTTTTTACACTTCGACCTAGTTGATTAGTTTGGCAGTGTTAGGAAGTTGGTGACTTACAAACTTCAATTGCACATCATGAAATCAGGGATCACAAGCATTCCAAGGTAATAAAAGTCGAGTCAACTGGGGTGTTGGATGATGACGTTAGTGTTGATTGAAACTTTGATCCCCAAATAACCAAAGGTCTTGAAATCGAACTAAGATTTTTATATCTCTAAATTATAGTAGATAACAATTTTGTAAAATGTTAACTTGCCGAGTTGACGTCCGGTTCATAAACCAAAGCCAATTGGGTCGAAATCTCGATTTTGTGATTTTGCAATTTATCCTAATTATGTTGAGCTTGTTGGAAATCTCTAGCTACAAGCTCTTATACAAATGTAAACATCAAGTGAATTGGACCCCAAATTCGCCAGACGCCTCAAGTCTGTGCACGTCATATCAAGTTAAGTCGCTGTGTGCTTCACTCTCTTGAACTTCTCTCGCTTTGAAGTCGCTCCGGATTGCGGCCAAAAAAAAAAAAAAAGTCGGTCCGGATTTTTTTTTTTTTTTTTTTATAATGTTTGTAGATGTTCATGAGCCAATCGATTTTGATATTTCCTACAACTAGAGTTGTCAAAACAAGTCACGGATTCATGCTTTAACTCATATTTGTTGAAATGAGTTATATATGGATCATCTCAAATTCTAAAAATAGGCCTTAATGCGTTCTAAAATGAAAAAAAGAAGAAGCCAAAACAGATGGATTTTAAATAAGTCTCTTATGGACTCACTTTCAAGTCATCTAATAAACAGGTCTCGCTAAACTCTCTTTATCTCCCTCTTTGATTCCATGGATTTGATGCATGCGAGCTTCTCCCTGCTCTTTGATCCCAATTGATTGGGTTTACCGACACCTATTGCCAGTGACCAATTGAACAATTCCGAGGTTGGTCCTGTCATTGCCACTCCACTAAAAGTGTAAAATTCAGCAGAGCCATAAGTGGTCATCAATGTAGGTTCCAAATGCATTGAAAAGCCCGAGAAATCAAGTAAAAGTTTCGCACTGTAGCATACTAACCAGGCAAACCTCTCAGTTCCATTTCTCAAATTAAAAAAGAATAAACCAAAAGAACGAGAAATCGGACCTCTTGCTTCGACCCGAACGCCCCTGCGATATCACTTCTATCCGATCTCAAAACAGTTTTGAAGAATTGGTAAAAGTGGATAGCTCGAATTTTTTCCCATTCAAGGCATGTATCAAAGCCCTATAATTTGGTCAACAAGTCAATGAGGGACGTTCTCTGCTCGACCTTGACTGGGCTTTTCAGATGGAGCATTAGGGCCCATGTTATGTACATTTTCATGGAAGAAAACCTTGTCATTCTCCCAAAAAATCTTCACTTGTTGGTTTAATTACGTATTTGAATTTTTCTTCCCGATAAACTTTTTTTTTTTGGGTACTAAAGACCTTCTCTCTCCTGCACCACCGCCAGGCAGCCGCCGCCTCCCTGCACCCACCGCCTATCTCAGGCTTTGCCCCTGCCCATGTCCGGTGACCACAGAACATACCTTGGAAAATTTGCTAGAAAGATGAATCTGGGGTCAGGTATGGATTGTTAAGTTCATAATGGAAAAAGGCCAAAATCGGGTTAATTTGAGTAGTATTGATTTCAACCCGACTCGATTCACCTATTTGAACCTGCCAACAACCCCTTCAGAAAAGAAAAAGAAAAACAAAAAAAAAAGTTGGAAATTTCTTCAAATCCCAAGATAATGAGGAGATATCGTTGGGAACTTTCATCAAAAAAAAAAAAAAAAAAAAAACCTTATGAATTCATAATTATATTCGTAAATGATGATCATAATTATGAAACTTGAGATAAAGTGAAATATTTATTTCTAACTTAAGAAATAACACAATTTCCACATGGAAAGATTATACACTAATATTGGATTCGACTGATTACCACTTTCTATTACCTTTTTCAGCCAATATTTAATATTAGCTGTCTATAAAAGCTTGCACTTCATTGACCTTCGAGAAAATACTTAAGAGAGGTTTGCTCGTATATTTATAGTTTAAAAATTTTAAGGGCTGTTGTCATAGTTTATAAATAATTAATTTCTTCTATGAAAAAGACTAAATTAAAAACATGGCAGCATAGCAGTATCTCTTATATTGTCCACAAAGCACCTTTTTTATGTTTTGATAAAATTTATAACCCGATATCCATAATTGGATATAAATTATTTTCATAACCAAACCTTCTATCATACATGTATTATATGGAAATTTTATTTAAACCAATAAATGCCCATTAGCATCTGATATGTTACTTTTGACCCATCCCTCCATGTGGCAACTTCGTGCACGCGCGCATGTGTGAGAAGTAGATATAGGATTTTTTTGGACTTTATAGTGTATTTTGTATAATATGAGGGGGCATCTTAATCCATTTAAGGAATTTTGACACATACCGTTATCCCTAAATGCCGAGGATCTCCATCGGACCTACCTTTTAATGACTTTTTGAAAGATAGGTATATTGCATTTAGTTTTCTTTGTTGTTTTGCAAAAGGGGAAGCTTGTGATCCTTGAATCCGGCAAGAGTTATATATATCTATAGCTTTTTATCATTGCCTATGACGGGAGATAATGCAACGTTGCATGATTAAGTACTTGCCTGATCACATTATACGCTTATCCACCCGTAGAGTGACCATATATTTATATAGTATATTTCATGTTAGTGTAAATCTAAAGAGGACGACTGCATTTTCCCACTAGATTTTCTATAAGAAAATGTTGGTCATGCGCCACTTCCTTTTGGCCAAAAGATAGTCACGTTCTATTCGCGCTTCATTAGTTGGCAAGTACAATAATCAATCATGCAAAACCCTAAAGAATGATCCAAACTTTAACGCAAGATTTGGAACGCTTATAATTCGATGATTGAATTTCAACATTTTGTGCGTTTTTTCCACTATCCGTACCCATAAATATAAAAAATATAATGTAGAAGGGAAAAAAGAAAGAAAACTGACGCGAGCAAAATGATTAGTGGCCAAATAAATCAGGTTTAAAGACGGCTTTAGCTTTTAAGCACTGTCGAACAAAGGCGAGCTTCCCACTATGTATTGACTCTTTTGCAAAAGGAAACCCTAGATCGTGCCATCACCAGTAACAGCATTTCGCTAATCCAACCCGTGACTGGCACTTAACAAAAGGCCATACGAGCTCTGCACTTTTCTTCTTCTTCTTATTATTCTATAATTCGCGACCCGTTGGTGCTTTCCTTTTTTGTCTTTTATTTTGAAGAAAATGGGTTTATATTAAACTTGACCAATATCGTCATCACGACATTAGAAAAATCTAGGCGTGCATGAACGCAAATTGCCCTGACGTATGTGTCAGGATCGAGTGCACTAGAAATATCAGTTTATTCGATGAGATGCGGAGAATCTTTCCAAATGTCTTTGTACAAGTTTATTGAATATTGTTTGTCTATTCGAGTGAATAATCCCGGCATCTTCCTTTATTGTCTTAAATCAGTGTATCATATTGGCCCTCTTGATTGTTGTTTATTCGAGTGAATAATCTTGGCATGTTCCTTTATTGTCTTAAATCAGTGTATCATATGGACCCTCTTGATTATTTTCTTTTATGATTGTTGGCACATACCTAGTCTGCTCGTTACATTGAAGATTCAAGGTGAAACTCTTTTTGATTTCTTCTGTCTCAACGACTAAGAAAAGGAAACCGAGTTTGATTCAAATTAATGACTTTAACAAAAGAAATGAGAGAAATCTAGAAAGGACTGAGCCAAGGATTTGGTGGGACCTCACATCCTCTAGCTGTCTCCAATTTCCTCCATTCGTTTTCGAGATCTTTCTAGTGAAAAAAAATAGCACAATTAGATAAAGATCAATACAGGCAACTTACAACCAAGAAAAACTACATCATTTTAGAAGGTAAGGTTTTATAAGCCCACGCGAAAAAAGAGTACATTCAAATCTAAAATTTTTATATGAAATGTAATCAAGTCTTAATTTAAAATTTATGATTTAATGAAAATAGATTAAATCATGGACTTTTTGAGTACACGATATGATAGACATTTGCTGAAAAAATATCAGGACATTTGTAAACAAGGTGATCTTCTTATTCATTCAATTAAGTCATTTTTTTTATAAATAAAGCAGATTTAAATTCTTTCGATGAGCCCTACCTAAACTATCCAAGTAGCACTAAAATAATTGCTTATACGAAAGCCTTAAATTGCCCATTTTACTTTACTAGAGGATCCTTGTCAGATGTAAACTTACAATCGAAGAAAGGGACAGACGAGCAACGATACGTCCATACCTTAAACACCTTCACACTCCAGTTTGATTTTTGTGGGGTTTGGGTTCTAGAATATCTAGTCAACTTATCGAGCCAAAAAGCAGCCGCCCTAACTTTAAACATGTGGTATGTGTTGCTTCTTGCGGTCGCTGTTGGCTATGATTACTTTAGTATCTCCAAATTATATCCTAATGAGGTCATGTTCATCAACCAGAGACCTGGTTGGAGGTAATTCCTTCCAAGTAGCAATGAAAGAAAATGGAACTCTAGATGAAATACAATCGATTGATACGACACTAAATAATAACATGTTATCATTATAGTTCAGGCATATGGTTTGTCATATAAAACAAATCATTTAACGTGCATAATTTTCATGACATGACATGAATTTGTGCAGAGAGAGAAAGAGACTATCATGTTACTATAAAAGGATGCGCAACAGTTATAATGATCTGTAAGAAAAATATTATTGTGAAAAGGCCATCAAACCCAAAAGATTAAATTGTTTCAAAACAACTCAATAATATCGGAGGAATGTGTTTCTTTAAACTAAACTTCGCGGGCACACTGGAGTTTGTTCCTAATGACATTACAACAAATTGTTAAATTGATTGTATTATTTGTTAAAGTTTTCCACATAGCTCTTTTTATGAATATCAAGTATTTATTTCCCTTTTGTCTCGATTTCGAGCAAGATGTTCTAATAGTTATAAACAACAACTAAAGAGAAACCATCGAATGAACATAAAGAGGGAATGCCATGATTTGAGTTGGGCTGGGTTCTGACCCTATGTGTGAAGCAATAATTTCTTATAAATTATTTTTGGGAACAACACTTTAAGTACCAATAGTTTTGGAGATTCCGCGCTTGGTGGGGCTCACAATTCATGTCAGCATGCTACAATCGTCTTTTTAAACTTGTATCAAGTTGTGTCAGCTTAAAACATCCTAATTTTAATATCATATGCCAAATAATTGAACTAAGATGAAAATTATTAATTCATGTCAATTCGAGTCAATACATAAGTTAAGCATGTCATGTCGTGTCATATTTGAGTTTTCTCTCTGTAATTCGTATTTTACCTTGTGTCATGCAAACAAGTTGGTTCCACATTACTAATCCTAACTTTTAGTCCTTATATGCTGTTTGATTGCAATTCTAGTCCTTGTATTATTCTCTGGCGATAATATAAGTCCTTCTGAAAAAAGCTTTCAGTCAAAATTCGCCGGAAAATTGTTGAGTCAGCACCGAGTATTGACACGTTACGCCTACGGATACAAGCTTTACAATTTGTTATCTCTATGCTTTTGGGAATGATCAGTTATAACCATTGCGCTTTGTTTTAGTGAGAAAACTAATCACTATTTATTTTCCAACAAAAATTCAATTACTTCCATCATATTTCTCTGAAATTATATGGAACTGATAAATTGAGACCAACTATTAAATGGCAACTCTTACCGTCGTAAGTTTGCCCAATCTGAAAAACAATCCCATTAAGATCAATTCCTTTGTATTCAATAATGGCTACCTCCTTCTCAGTTCATGTCCAAATTAGCGTAAAAACGCAAATAGTTTTTAAATATGCTAACCATAACTTTCACTTTATATATAAATAATGGTCGTGACGGGAGCCTGCTCTTTTCTTAAATTCATATTTTATTGGACATTATTATCTGAAATATCATACTATATGTGTCCGAACACAACTCGTCGACTGTGGCCCCGCCATGCTCTCATGTTCACCATCAACTACTCCATTATTAAACCCTAAAGTTGCCATCATCTCTCTACCTAAAATCCAAAGGCAATCAGTCAAGCAAAGAAAAAGTGGCAATGGCGGTGAAGTGCAACTTTTGCCAAGTCCAGAAAGTAATGGACTCGCTTTTTAGCCCGCCACTATTATAAACCCTAGATCTTCTGATGGTATGTATTTGGCATGTAATCTATTATATTGGAAGCGTCAGTCGTTTTAATCCGGAATAAAATCGAAAGATTCCCTTGCCTAAGAGTATAACATATCAATTAAAAAACAAAAATGGACGGTTGATATGCCTTTCGCCATATTCACGGCACATACATTATTTTATCAGATGATGCAGTCCGAATACGACTCATTTGTTCAATAGCTGGATATAATGTGACCCGTCGCATAATATATCAATTCAGTAAAATAATTCACTTAGTATTGCTCCATAAATAGATTAACGCGGTCTTACATAATCTAGCACTTTACCAAAGAGGACGAATGTTATCTGGAATCTCCAAAACAAGCTCAGGTTCAGACTAGGGTTGGGTTTCCAACGCACAAAGAAAAGCAAAAGAAGAAAAGTATATCCTTCCTTTATGTCAGTTCTATTTGAACGAGTTCGATAGTCATTTGAGTCTATAATTACTCTCGCTCGATCCAAAATGGCGGCCGATCGATCTAAATAACTTCGAGATTTAAAGTCTGTACGTATCATGTTACGTAGCGGTTCAATTTTTGTGGATACCGACATTAGGGGAAGAGTGCTGAAAGGAGCACTTTGGCCGGCAGTTGCGCGCACTCGGTCGAACAATCATGAGTGGATGGCGGCTTTGATTCGTCATGCGATCTGGTTGGAGCGAAAGTGGGGCAAGAGAGAGCATAAAAAACTCGAAAACCACTTACTAAATATTCAATGAACCAATCACCACTAAAATTTTCTTACAAAGTAATGACTCCGGTTTCGACTAATACCCGAAATTTTTCCAAAGTTAATCATCACTTAAGACCCACAAAAACTCTCCGCTCTAGCAGCTGGGGAGAGAGAGAGAGAGAGAGAGAGAGGGGGGAGGGAGGGAGGGAGGCAGGGAGGGAGGGAGTCCTTCTTCTCGAGTAGTTTAGATGAGTTTATTGAACTATAGCTCTTAAATTACGTGATTAATGAGGGGATTTGTTCCAGGGTGACATTAACAGTCAGGTCGTTGCATGGCCATGCTGCTGGTGCAGTTGTTGCTGCAAAAGCAAGACGTGGAAAATTTCCGATAGCTTCTGCCGGAGCTTAACGTGCTCCGACCGCATCTGGTCGTTATCGATCTGGAGGCGCTGGACGTAGCACAACAGCAGACGCAGCCGGTTCGTGAGGTCCCGGTTCTCAACCCTCAACCGGTTCACCTGGTTCCGCAGGTTCTCGAGGTGCTTTTGTTTTCTCATGCGGGACCGCCTCGCCGACTCCCTGTTCGATATCATACGCCTCTGCTTGCGCTCATCCACCACAGGCGAGGCCTGGTTTAGGTCGCTCGAGGTCAAAGAGGAATTCGAGTTCGAAGGGTTGTCTTGGTTAGGGTACGGGCCATCGGAGCCAGAGCTTGAATTGAGGGGTCTCGGTGGAGTTTCGACGGCCGGGAAGAGGTCTGGGCAGTCCCAAGGGGGAAACCCGTTTCCAAAGGAGAGAAACGCGTTGTCAAGGATGGGGTCGGATGGCAGCATGGCCGGAAAAGCGGACATCATGGCCGGAAAACTTATTATAGACAGTGGAGGGAGGAGAGGAGGAGAAAAGGGAAGAATTGCAGCATAGGGCGATGGTATTTATGGGCAGAAAAGTGGGGGGAGTGGGGTCCGATTATGAACTTGCTGTCGTTAAGTGTTTTGTCGGACACATAAAGTTAGGAAGAAATAAAATTGCTCTGGGACAGGGGTCTTGTTGATTATAGAAAAAAACCTTTTCTCATATCGAAATCGACCAATTTTTGTTGAGCATGGTAGTCCTTTCATCTCGATTATGTCTGGTAATTATAAATGCATACAGATTCGTAAATCTTCGACGGAGGTCTCAACAATTTGTCGATGGGAGAGTCAAACTTGAGACTTGACGTTCCTTGAGATAAAAAATCCAATTGCTTCAAACACTACACCACTAACTCTTCAAACGAGAGACATGTATGTATGTATGTATGTATGTATGTATGTATGTATGTATGTATGTTGTTTAACAATATTAATGATCTCTTTCATATGCATTTTTGTCCCTAATAGAACTTGGTCCCAATGCAATTCTTTTTTACATCTGATTGCAAAGTATGTCACATCCCATGCTTTTATAAATATCAGCTCTTTGAATGACATAACCATCAAGTAAGGATGACTTAAGTCTATTTAGTGAACCGCGTATCTTCCTCCGGTAATCAGCATGCTGTTAGGACATCAAGATTAAAGTTGTGAATTATTATTCCTAATAGTTAGCTTAGCCAGAAGAAAATATATATGTTTTTTGAGATACTTTCGAAATACTTTCGAACCATTATTTCGGTCAATTTTAAATCAATCAAGCGCCTTGTAAAGTGTCGAGATAGGAAAGAAGAAGAAGAAGAAAAATCATCATGTTTGACGCATGATAAGTATTTTCGATACATTAAAATATTGTTCTAACCTATATATTATAAAGTAATAATTTAGGGTCGAGGAAGGGAAAGTAGGTTACAGATCTTACTCCCTCGGTTCTGTAGATACTTGCTAAGTTCAGTTGCTGACCTCATCTGGGAAAAGCAACTCTTTTTAGGTCACAAAGGCCCACTTTAATTGATTGGGCAAATAAATTATTTCGTGTCGATGATGATCTAAATTACATTAAATAGTTTCTATTATGTAAGTAATTTAGTGTGGCTGAATAGTATTTTAATCAACTACTAGGATTTGCTCCGATGGCCACCCTTCCAACATGGAAGGGAGAGGTGAGGGGTTCAAATCCCCACCTTCTCGGTGGGGTGAGGACACGTAAGTTTCAGGAGTGGGTTTCGACTCCCACGCCCTGCAAGAGGCAGGGCAAAAGTCTGAGAATAAGTGTAGAGTAGGAATAGAGTAGGGACCGACAAAAAAAAAAAAAAAAAAAAAGAATAGTATTTTAATCAACTAGTGAATTTCCTGCTAAACACCGATTTGTTTCGGCTATTAATGTAAGGAAAATTCGCATCTTAATTCTTTTTACCAAAACGAAATGATTTTTTTTTTTTTTTTTAATTTTTGAAGCAGTGGGAAAGAAACTTATATGACTGGAAAAATTAACTTAAATGTCCAAATATAGGTTTAAAAAGATTGCAGGTGTGAATTGGTGAATGTCATACCTCATACGCTAAAAACTTAAAAATAGAAGCATAAAGAGAAAATCCAATCCAAAGTATTTACTGTCTTAGATGCTTCCTTCCATAAATGAGAGAAGTTTGGTCTCACAATTGAGCGATTTGAGCTGACCGGGGACGGGACGGAATGTGATTCGAGATCAAGTCCCCATGAAAAAATAAAAGACGTCAATAATCGGAGTGACAATTGATTCTACTATTTGGTATGTCCCTCCTACAGGCCTTCTTTTCTTCAGCCAATACTTAAAAAAGGGGTTGCCGTTTGCGGCTCGTTGGAGTCATTTAAATGGACGATTTTGAAAAACTTTTCCATTGTAGTTATACGGTCATAAAGTATTGGTACTGAATTGATCAATCATAGAATTATTGCTCTATAAAATTAAAAAGTTGACAAAATGGCTTCGCAAGACAAAAGCAACAGTCCCAAAGCAAATACTATAATTTTGCCATTATTTTTCTTTGTTTTGTTAGACTTAAAAGCAAAATTATGGAGTAAAAATTCTCTCAAAAAAATTTCTTTTAAAATCACAAAAATCTATTTATTTTCCTAAAAGAGAAGGAGGGAAGTAAGGCAAATACTCTTCACCCTTCAAAGTTTGCAGTTATTTCTTCACTGACCTTGATCTGTTTTGAGATTGGATATCAAAGCTTTAAGCCATGTGGAAATGGATTAATTGTCTTTGATCAGCTACAAGGAGCAACGCTAATGAACGTTTGGAAAGCAATTTGATCTCAATTTTTCAATATTGTTAAAATTTGATGCATTATCACCTTAATATCAATAGTTTTTTGAATGACCAATTTAGTATCAAAACTTTTTAAAGCATCTATTAAGGTGACTTTGACGAGCCACGTTAGATTTTCTGCCACTGAATTCACTTAGGTGATCATTTTTTAAAAAACAAGATAGTTAAAAATTCCTCTGAAATATTTTGACACCAGAGTAGGCCCAATATAATAGTTATGGAAATAATGCTATCTTTGTCCCATGCCTTGAAAAAGAAAGATTTCGTCTATGATTAATACTTTGTTTGTTTCACAAAAAACATTTTCTTTATATTCCGACATTTGGATCACTTAGAAATACGAGTAGATGGAAAATGTTTTCCTAATTAAAAAATCAGTGCTTAAATTTAGGAAAATGATACCATCTTTAAAAAATTGAAAATTATTTTCCAAAATATAACTAGATATCTACGTTTGGATGAAAAACTCTATGCTTGGACATTGGAACCCTAACACTTGTTCTTGGGTCCCTAGCACCGAAGCCCAAGTCCATTGAGGCCATCCCCTGTGACTTCGGTGCCTATGCTTTAGTCCCTAGCACTCGTGCTCAGGCTAGGGGGCCTAGTGCCCATGCTCGGGTCCGTGCACTTGTGCTCGGGTCTGTCTAGGTTGAGCTTGGGACCTTGTTGCTAGTGCCTAGGTCCAACGAGATTGGGCCTGAGGCTCCAATTCATGTGCTTGCCACCTTGACACTAGGGTCTGGGTCCATTAAGGCTTACTATACCACCTAAATACTCATGCCTTGATCCTTAGGACTCGAGCTTAGGGCTCAAGTCTTGGCGTTGAGGCTCAAGCTTGGCTCCGAGGCTCAAGCCCCTCATGCTTGAGCTCAAGTCCATTGAGGCTGAGACTTGGGATCCCGTTGCCTAGCTTGAAATCAAGGATCCGGGCATTGGAGGCTTAGGCCATACCTTTGGGGACTCGAGTTAGGGGGCTAGGAAGCCGTGCATGGGCATCAAGTTCTCAATTTTGGCTTTTGTGGACTCGAGATTAGTGCTTGTGCCTATGCCCTTGCTCAAGACCTAGGTGCTCGTGCTTGGTTCTTCAGCGACTAGGTCTAAGTCTATCGAGGTTAGACCTAGTCTATCAATGCTCGTTTGTGGTTCCCTAGGATCTTGATGTTCATTTATGGTTCCTCAATTGTTCTGCGCAACTCATTAGTGCTCAAATAGTGTATGTGTTTCTGACAAAAAAAAAAGTGTATGTGTATTTAAGAAAATCAAATCAGATTTTTCTTTCGAAACGATGGGAAATATTTTTTTCGTTCTTTTCATATTTCAGCAAAACATAGGAAAATATTGTCATTTTCCTGAAAATAACTTCTTAGAAGAATTGTTTTAGAAATGTAACCTTTTTCGTGAAGAAAATGAAGCCTATGTAAAGTAATGTCTCCATAATGGGTCAATAGATTTATATAAACAGTATAAGTACCACTGGCCCAGCTTTTCGGGTCGTGGGTCGCTTTGCGTGGGGCATCGCCTTCGCCTCTCTGCTTTACTAAAAATAAAGGGACAGATGGATTCATGTAAGATATGATAGTGGGTCCGCCACAAAAAGATTTTGTTTCATGCTTAGGCATGAAGCAATTAACCCTAGTTGGAAGGATTCCTCAATGCCACGTGTCCCCATGGGGCCCTCCAACGTGGAGCCACGTGTACCGCTGGCTCCGGCCAGCCGAGCTAATGGCCGGTGGCTTATGTGGGTGGAGCACCCAAGCCCTAATTGATTGGCAGATAGGAGATTAAACTGAATTAATTAATTTAATTAATCGAATCAGACCCCTGGCTAAAACCTGAAACAGAAGGCAACAGAAATGGATCACATCATGCTTTCTTGATGTTTGATTATATTAAGGTAAAAATGATGTGTTTAGGTGTCTTTTTGGGATTAAAGCGTGGATGCTACTCAAAGAGTTTGGGCACTGTACGTAAGTGAATGCAGATGGAGCTGCCTCAGATGGGTATTGAAAATTGATGGCTCACGTTTCGCAAATCACGGTTTAGATTTGAGGGGTTGCATCTTTTGTCTTGGAACTGGACATTGCTTTCACTTGCAAAATGATGTTAATGTTGCTCCTTTGAAAAACACTGAAATATATATATGAACATGTATCTCTTTCTAATAATTGACTTTGGTGATGTCATACCACTAAGTGGAAAATTTGTAGTTAGTGAAATTTTTATAGGGATAATGACACAAATGATCCATGATTTACATTTGTTGAACATGGTCCCTAAACTTTAGTCTAATGTTCAATAAGATTCATGAACTTTTAATTTGTTGAATATTATATTCAGTGTAGTCCATGAACCATAAGAATATGTTCAATGTAGTCCTAACATTAATTTAAGATCAAGGACATCATTGAACAATTAAACATAGTCTAGGGATGAAATTGAATATGTACCAAAATTTTAAGGACTATATTGAATAAATGAAAAATTCATGGACCATACTACACATTGTGCTAAAGTTTAAAGACTACATTGCACATTAGGCCGCCAAAGTTTATGAACCATCCATGTCATCTTCCAATTTTTATACTACTAAAAAAGGTGAGGAGAGGTGACCAGCTCTAGCAACCCTCTTAAAGTGCTAGGAAAAGTTTGGTGTGAGCTATAACCATTTCACACTACCCATTATTTAAAGATCTTATAGACCGCAAAAACAAAGCACATAGATAAAGGGATCTTTGAGCATCAATGGATCGCATGTCTAAATTTCATAAAACTTAAATAGACATGTTTTAATATTGCACCCTAGATTAGTCATAAGCTTTGTTGAATTTCATCAAACCTAATCGACTCACAGGAAAAGGGTATAGATAGGCCGATTGACACATCTGGAGCAAGCAAGGAATACTTAGTGCTTGGAATATCAATGGCTATAAGGTGTACTCTTGCTTGATTCCTTAATCCTAGGCTTTGAAGCTAGAGCTATGGTTTTGGACTCTTATTTCTGCCTCTATCACAAGCTAGATTTAACCCAATGCTTCCAAATGCGAAAAGCACCTTGACTGACTCATCGTAACTTTGGAAAAAAGAAAAAAGAAAAAAAGAGAGGTAAAGAGTTAGGAGTTGGCACGTGATTGCTTGCTTCCTAAGTAATCCTAGCTTTCCCTCCTCTCCTTACCGTCGAACAGCTTTCACTCCTCTACAAGTTATCTTAGGCATGCTCCAACTTTCGAAAAACATGAGGAGAACCTATAAGGTTCTCACGATAATTTTTTTTTTCCCAAGAATGTAGAGAAGCAATATCACATTTTAGAGAAAATTTCAAATAAGGACCTAAAGTGAATCTATTTTCTCAAATAATGACCATAAGTAAACTTTGTGTCAAATAAGGACCCAAAGTGGACCTATTGTCTCAAATAAGGACCTGAAATGGTTGAATCAATTCCAAATAAGGACCTAAGCTTGTTGGTCAACCAAATATTCGCCAGCTATCAAGTATGTGACATAACCGACGACCAGAGTTTGGGCAATTTTGTCCAAAAAAAATCTAGGAAAAATTAACAAATCCTAAAACATAAACAAAAAAACCTAGGTTTTTTACGGTCTCCCCGTTCCTTGTACCCATCCTCTGCAAAGTCAAAGACCAAAGTTCTCCCCATTCCTTGTACCCATCATTCGCAAAGTTGAAAAGCCAAATTCTTTACCGATTGAGGCACGAATTCAAAAACAAGAAGAAAACCAGATTCTTCTTTCTTTGTTTGCGGAGACGCAAATTCTCTAACGGTCGAGCAAGGCGAGGAGCGATGAGAATAAAGTCATGACGATGACCGGGCATCGATTTGGTTGAGGAGCAGCGAGAGAGAAGAATGAAGAAAACGTAAACATCTAAATGAATTACCTAAACTTAATTAATTTAGAATTTTCCCTTTTTTTCCAATCATAAATTTCTGACAAAATTGCCCCTATTTTAATCTTCGGAAAATGTTTGCCGGCGAGCTAAGATCCTCAATAGAGATTAACTTGATCACTTTGGATCCTTATTTGACACAAAATTCATTTCGGGTCCTTATTTGAAACAATGGATCCACTTTGGGTCCTTATTTGATACAAAGTTCATTTTGGGTTATTATTTGAGAAAATTAGTCCACTTCGAGTCTTTATTTGGAATTTTCCCCACATTTTATAACTACTAGGGTTTGCCCTAGTTGACACTCTTTTTACTTCAGAAATGGGAGATGAGAGGTTCGAATCCATGCCTTTTCAGGGGGTTGGGGTGAGGGTGATTTAGTTTTAGGTGTAGCATTCGACTCCTAAGCCTTATAAGGAGGCAAAATAAAAGTTTAAAAGTGAGAATTAGAGTATAATTGAGAAAAAAAGTCACATCTCAAAAATGCAAAGTTAATGGAAAGTTTAGGGGTTTGAATTTGGAGATAATTACCAAAAAAGTCATATATATTAACGGATGCCAATTCAATCTTAGACCTTAATTTGGTTAATTTAGTCATAAACCTATTTACAATGTGCCAAAATAATCATTCCAACCAATTTTGAATGGAAATACTAACGTGGATATTGGTTGGATTACGTGACATGGTTGAAACTTATGTGGACAATTTTTCACAGTTTTTAAATTTTTTTCTGATTTTTATACATTTATATACTTATAGTTATATTTATGTTATTTTTTCCTCCCCGACCACAGTGGGGAAAAAAAGAAAATAAAAATATAAAAAAATGAGAAATAATTTCAAAAAATGCAAAAAAAATTATCCATATCAACGCTGATAGTGTCATGTTGGATAGCCAGTGTGCACATTAACAATTTCCAGTCATACTTGGCTAGAAAGATGACATTGATAAATTGTCAAAATGTTTATAATTAAAATAATCAAATTGAAAAGTTTAAGAATAAATTGACATATTTATAATAGGTTTAGTTTTTTTTTTTTTTTTTTCCATTGGATTTTTTCTATTGGAAATTCAAAATCAAAGTAAAATTCAATTAGGAAAATTTTTTATAATGAGAAACTTGTGAGGGATTCTCTGGGGCTTTGCATAGTGAAAGTTCAAATCTCATAAAAGATAATTCTCTCCCAGCATAGGTTAAAAATCATTGCGTTTACAACCACGCTTGATGTATCTTTTGCTTATATTCATGTGAAATACTTTTAACAGTTATTGTCATAATTTTCCAGACTCAGTAATAAATAACCTTGTTCAAGGATATGCTGCGAGCATGCTTCATTGAGCATTGCTTTGTGTAGAAATAAACTTATAATTGATAGTAGATGATTTGGTTTTTCTATCGAACTAGAATGGCATGGAGAATTTTGACTTTCTGATTTGAGTACGCTTCTTATGGGTGATTAGACTACGCCTACCAATTTTCTTTCAGTGGGCATAGTACGCTTCTTATGGGTGATTGGACTACGCCTACCAATTTTCTTTCAGTGGGCATAGTAATTGGGCATGCCCTTTGACACGTGGCAAGCCGTCATTGGCATTTGTCGCCTGCAACATAGGGCTAACTACGGACCGTCGATTTCCTATACTTCGATTCCACATGGTAGGATCATGTACCAGCTAGCCCTCTCACTGAAAATATCCTTCACGTTTTTCCACGATGTTGCTAAATTCTTCTTGTCTCCATCTTCCGTCGCAGCACTCATGCGCACATTTGAAATATGATTGTGCAAAATTATAACCCAGTCATTGAATGGTAAAAACAATTATCTACCACAAAAGAACAAATCAATTGAAGGTAGCACGTGAAATTCTTCTGTAATACAAAATCGTGAGTTACACATTTTAAAAGCCAATATGAATATATGACCATGACTTAAAGAAAATCAATACACCGAAAACAAGTCAGTGTATTCTCGAAGAAACATGAAAACCAGAGAACATGGGTCCCTGAAAAGTCAAATTGACATGATTCTGAATACCGGAGAGATGAGCATGAGCAGCCGCATTAACTTTGCTGAGCTTGTGCCTGAGTTGGTCGGAGACATTCTGCTCCTCCGCTGCTGTGTGATCTATCTTCTCCCAGTTCCATGGGAGATTTTTGGGGGGTTTTTGATGTTTAATGTGTCTAGACCAGCTCAATGCAGGGAATAAGAGTTTCAGGTCCAGATTTGGTTGAAGCTCTGAGCAATACAATATCCAATATATGTAAGCCCAGAGCAACGCAAGAGTCCATTTGGGCACCGGAGAGTTTGATTCATGGACACATAGAGCATCTGAACAAAGTGCTAGAAAAGCATACAAAATGCAAGAGCAGGAAACAATCGAAAGCAAAAGAGCAAGTCAACATGGCAAATGGAAGTTGAACCCCGGGAGGGGGTGGGGGTGTGTTGGTGTTCTATAACCTCCCCAAACCCTATCACTCATTCAAGTCCCTTGATTCGTCGAAGTATATGGAGTTGGACATGGTGTTGGTGTTAGAAATGCTTGATGTGTCTGAGTATTTTCAAATCTTTGAGTATTACATTATCTTTTAGTGGTCATGAGAGTAGATATTTATGTTATATGTATTTTCTGAGGCATTGTCACTTTTGCTAAATTAGGTCAATTTTGTTGCACCGGGATAAATAACTAAATATGTGTTAAAGTGCTTTGATTCATTTTTTTTTTAGTATATTCTTATTTGCTATTTTTTTCACATTTAATTTGTTTTTAATTGGTTAGGTTTTTTTAGAATGCTATTTTCCATATTTAAGGAATAAGAATACTAAGAATTGGAGCATGGGTTGAGTTTCAAGTTGGGTTGGGTCTGATATGGGGTCGTTAAAATTATATTACATAAAAATGAATTAATATGGATTAAATGGATCAATTGAGGTAGGACCCATTTTCTGCCCACCCAATCCCGTTCCTATCCGATCCACTTGTTTTCTTTTTTGGTCGAACATAATTTTATTGAATCAAAATGAGTTTAAACAGCAAAGCCTAAACAGCAAAGCCCATGGGCGAGGCATGTTGACAAAGCAAATCCCACAGGTATTGGGAGGGTTGTGCTACCCAATTAGGGGGTAAAACATTTTGTCTCTGAGCTTTAACTAACCAGCCCGCAGCTACTCTCTTGGACTCTCTAAAATAGTGGGCTAGAGTCAAAGGAGTTGAGAGAGATCCTTTCAATCTTTTCACCATTTCTTTCTCCTCCATTCCTTGTTATTTTTCATCATCTCTTGGTCTAGTTTTTCAGCTGAGAACCGTGAGCTCCACCAGAGGGCCGAGAGTGAGAATTGGAAGGAGAGCGGGGGTCGATCATGGTGAGCTCGAGACAGAAGCCATGAGTGAGCTTAAGCGGAATCTATCTGAGCTTCGTTCATCTTCCTTCTTCATCTTTTACTAGGGTAGGAATCTCATTTTCCTTAAGTGTCTCAGTCTCATTTCATGTAGTCATCACCTCCCGAGCGCATAATCATAGTTTAAACCCAAGTATGTCGGTTTCTTTTGTCCCTCGCAGGTGGCGTAAACTCATTTTCTTGGTCTACTTGTTTGAAAGCTCAGATGTGAGGTTTGATAATGTTGGTTTAATTTCTTTGGTTCAGATGTTCGTTCTTGAACACTTGTTGCTAAACCGGTCCCATTTTTTTGCATGAAGTCGAACCCCCTTTGGTCAAGTGGTTTGATGCTCGCTAATGACGGAGAATCAATATAGGTTGATAATGGTTTCCCCACTTGATATGCTCACTAATGTAAGGATAATTACCAAGAAAGTGCTAATCATTTGTATGGATGCTAATTTAGTACTAAATTTTTTGATTTAGTCAATTTAATCACAAACCATTTGACAATTTTTCAACGTATTTATTTTTGCTTGAAATCATTGACGTGGACATCGATCGCCTTATGTAACATAGTTGGCACTTGCTTGAACAATTTATGCAAATTTTGCAATTTTTTAAAATTCTTGAACTTTTTATAATTGTTTTGATTTTTTTTCCTTTTCTTATTTCTTTTTTCTATTGACGTCTGATGAGCATGGAGAAAAAGAAAAGAAAAGAAAAGAAATCAGAGAATAGAAAATTCAGAAAATTTTAAAAAATACGAAAATTGTCCATGTCAAGTAGGCCATGCCACGAAGAATAGCTAGCATCCCCATTAATCATTGTTTGTAAAATTGATTGGACGGACTACATTAGCATATTGTCAAAAGAATAGAACTACTTTGGCTAAATTGAAAGTTTAGGATAGAATAGGTATCTCTGCAATAGATTTAAGATTTTTTTGATAATATTCCCCATTAAATCAAACAAGCGCAAGTTATGCTCATTTTAAACTATGATTTTTCCTATCTTAAAAGAAAAGGGAATGTGCTATGCTACTCCTGCTTGGAAAGGGATGAGCATTGAGAGGAACCTTTTGGTTGATACCAACTTATGATGAAATAAGTCCTTTGTCATCACTTCAAATGAAAAAGAAAATTAACAACGTTTAATTTAATTGGCTTAGTACTTAATGTTTTTGATTGAAACATAGTACGCTTTCATCACTTAGATATTCTGTGCATAAATTCCATTAATTTGGTTGTGACATCTTGGAATTTCAATGCTGTTTTCAATTAAATAAATCGGGTCTTTCATCGACGTGCCTATAGTGCTGTTTTCAGAGTTGATCACTCTTAAGATAACTATACTATCTGGGGAAGTCATTAAGGAATTTTAACGCATTAGACTTGAGAATTCAACCAGGACTCGACTACTCGACCGTGCTCATCTGTAGAAATCATTTTGGCATAGTAAAGATCGATTAGAAATCAGAAATAAGTTGGTTGGACCGAGATGTGTGGTTAAACGTGGGTGATTCCACCAAATTGAGAGATCGGCAGTAGACCGATTTTTCTGTTGTTTTGGTACCCTGTGTCCATAATTGAAACTTCAAGATTTTCATGACAACCGAGAGTCGCCAATGTGTCGAAGAGGTTCATTATGGCTTGAAGAAAATCGACCATGGGTCATTTGCACTAAAACTTTTTTAAAGCTACCCGATAGCCTAGGTCACGCTAAAATTGCATTAGAGTAAAATTAACCGCGAAATTGAACCCGACTTCAGAAATTGAAAGTTCTGTCATGTCACAATTAATTTTAGGATTCTCGACTTAGTCTTAGGAGATTTTTTTTGCAAACCGAGACTTTTTGGGAAAAAGTCGTCCTAGGACTATTTTCGACCAGAAAATTTAGAAAACCATTTTTGATTGCGAAATTGGGATGCAAGTAGAATCTATTGGTGAGGAAAAATATCAATATGATTGAAGACTCAATAATGGAATTTTTGAGAGCCAAATTGGATTAATTCAAAGAGGAATTGAATGGAAATTGAGGTGCAAATGTGCAATTTCGTAGCTCCCCCATGGACACCACATTTGGACAATTTCATTTGGCTTCTAGAGGAAGATTGGCTTCTGCAATGGCTATGGAAACCAGCTGCTTTGGTGGGACCAAGCTAGGGGGTACAAAGAGATGAGAGAGAGATCAAGGTGGTCCCCTCTAATCCAACCAGTTCCCTCTTCTTCCTTCGTCCTCACTGTCGACCACCTTCCTTTGCAGACCAAGAACTTCAAAAACTTGTAGAGAGAAGCTAGCAACCCCCCCCCCCTCGGTCGAGCAACCTAGTCGAACTGTCGCCGTGCACCGCCGAAGCCACCGCTCACCTGTCGCATGTCTGCCAGCCCTGTGACTGTCCAGCCTCATCCCATCGTCGTGCTGCTCAACTCGGAGCCCCTCAGGCCTTGTCAAGCTCAGCCGGAGCCCATCCAGCCCACCTTCGCCACCGTGAAGCTTCGTCACAATCCGCTTGACCCCGCTGTGTCGTCGCCGTCCATCCCTGTCGCTTGTGGACACCTATAGCAGCTCCTTCGGCACCACCTCAGAATTGAGCAGAGTGGGTCTCATAGCCACTGTTTGGCCCGTTTCCAAGCCTTTCTAGACCCCGTTTGGCGGTCTTGCTTGGTCCCCTCCGCATCCCCGTCGTTGTGGTTCGAGCGGATCATTAATCAAGTGAGTTTAAGTCACTAATCCTTGCTTAGTAAGTTAATTACATTTAAGGGTTGATTAGTTTAGACTAAGTATGGATTATGTGGATAGTTAGAAGAGATTAGCAATTTAATCGGCCGTTATTGCATGTTAGGTGGTTAGAGTAGTGTAATTAGAGCCTAGACAAGCTCTAGTATTTATCTAGAGGGGTTTGAAAATTTTTTGGGCCCGTCTTGGCTTTTAATTAGGCTTTTCCGGCCTAAGTTGCAATTTTTGGTATTTAATAATTAATTTTCGTAATTATTTAATTAATTATTTAATTTCCGAAAATTAGAATGGGATAACCGGTGATCGAAATTTTATGCTGATTGCAATGGTGTGATTGAATTATTTATTTGACTGCTAATTTGTGTTGATTGAGTGTAATTGGTGATTTTGGGTATTTAACCCAAAATTTATTAATTTCAGTAAATAATTAGAAAATTACGGGTGTCGGTTTACAGCGCCGAAAATGTGTTTGTGGACTACGAAAATAGTGGGATTTTATAAATTAAAAATATTTTATTTTTAGTTCAGACCGATCGTGTACCCACACATGATTATTTTTATCGGATATTTTTAACATGAAAAAAAAAAGGTTAGGACATTATTTTAATTGAGGAATTCAAATGGGAAGCTCAATGCCCTTGGTCGTGGGTGAATAATTGTGTGGTGGTTTATAGTCGTGGTAAGATGACTATTGAAGGATGAGGTGATGTATGTTGTGCGTGACGATATGGGATGGGTCAATAAAACCGCCAAATTATGGCTGTGCCTATAGGGCCTTGATTAACCGCCGAAGTATGGATGTGCCTATAGGGCCATGATTAACTGCCAAAGCTGGCTGTGCCTATAGGGCCGTGATTTACCACTTGACTTGGAATAGGCTGTGCCCATTAGGCCGTGATTTACTGCTGAACATTTAGTAGGCCGTGCCCGTGGGGCCGTGAGGAATAGTTGGAACGATTGATCGAACTTGATAGATAGTATTGAATGAAATGACCCCGAGATGGTCTTGTTGACATGTAATCGATTGGGTTGATTGATCGATGACTCGATTTATCTGAATGATTTGATTTGTTGATGTGATTCGGTGAATGTTTGAATTATATTGATTTGCAGGAAGGAATTGAGGCAAATATAAGTCCTCTGATCCATGTTTGTGCTTAGGCAGCTCTTAGGGCTTATTTTCTTCATAATCAAGTCTAAGGCGGTTGAACTTGCTGAGACGTCGTCTCACCTCGTTGTGGGATAACATTTTCAGGTCCCTATATAGCAGCTCCTCCCTGGCATTTGGTTAGCCAAAGAAGGTCACAAAACAGAGGTCTTACATTTTGCTGCATGGGAGCCCTAGGGGTTGGACCTATGAGCTAGTGAGGTCTATAGTCTGGGTTGATGCGGGTCTACCCCATAAGGTGCCCCACCGATATAGATCATGGTACCGCCAGGATCGGAATGGCTAGAGAGAGGGTCCCATATCGGAATCTGAGGTACTTGTGTACGTGCTGGAGGTTGCTTTTGGGAAAGGCACAGCAGATCCTCCTGGTGGTTTGACGGTAGACCGGGTAAACTCAGATCTTGAAGATCTAGGAACTCCGGTGTATTCCACTGAAGGCTCCAATGAAAATGAGGAGGTGGAGGAAGAGGATCTGTAGTTTTATGAAACGCCCCGTTTTGTAGACCTTGCATCTTTATATCTGCTTGTATTATATATGACATGGTTTGTTATGTATATGTAAGTGTGGTTTGGTTTTCAAGAAAATTGTGGCCCTACTTTTCTATCCCATCTTGTTGTTGCCTGTGGTTGCCTGGGGATTAATTATTTGCTTCTGCATGTGCATTAAAATGAATGGGTCGGCGATACGTCCTGGGACGTTGCTATTTAATCAATCATGGAGGGATGGGCACGCACTCGGAAGATTGGGGCGTGACATTGGTCAAGCACGTTCAAATTGTCTAGAATGAAATTCAAATGAGATTATAAATGACTAGAGCTAGCGGAATGTGTGGAATTAGTATATTTCCATTAGAGTGCCTCATTAAAAGTCACAATATATAATTTCCCGTTGCTACTATACAGCATCCTCTCTCTCTCTCTCTCTCTCTCTTTCATATATATAGTATGGGTTGAATATTTTGCAAACAAATGACCCTATAGAAGCTCTGAAGATTTTTAATTTGCTTAGACTTTGTTATTTGATCATGAAGTATGTCTTCCCAGTTTGGTCAGGAAATGTCTTGTGACATCCCGATTTTCCAATTCTATTTTCAATAATTTGAGACGAGCATTTCGTTGGCACGCATATAGTTCTTTTCCTTGAGTCGGCCACTCATGTGAAAAATAGTCTATCGGGTGAAGCTGTTAAGAGTTTCTAATGCATCAGACTCGAGAATTTGACCAGGAACCGATCTTTCGACCGAGCTAATCTGCAAGGGTCATTACGGCACAATTAAAAATTGATTAGAGATCGAAGATAGGTCGACTCGACAGAGGCATGTGATCAGGTGTGGGTGATTCCACCAGATCGCACAATTCTTGTTGAGCGGCACTGGACCGACTTTTCTATCGATTGGGTACCCTGTGTTCGTATTTGAAACCTTGAGATTATCCCGACAACCGAAAGTCGCCAATGTTTCAAAAATGTACATTGTAGCTTGAGATGATCAACCACAAAATTTCTAAAGGCTACCCAGTAGGTTGGACCGCGCTAGTATCGTGTCAAAGTGAAATTAACCGTGGAATTGAGATCGAATTCATAAATTGGAAGTTTGGGTATGTCACAAATCATTTTAGGATCATTGATTCATCTTCAAAATATTTTTCATGCAAACCGAGTTTTTCAGCAATTAAATCAGAAAATGGCTAATTTGGCTCGAGAAATTAGTAAGCCCGCTTTTGGTCGTACTTTTGGGACTTAAGTTGGTTTTATGGACAAGTGAAGATGTGAATTGAAGTGTGGTGACGTTGGATTAATTTTATGGACTTCAATTTGATTCAATTGGAAGAGAATCAAGTGGAATTGAAGAATTTGTCGTACAAGATTTCATGCCTCGGTGGAAAAATAAATTGGACCTATTGAAGATAGTTTTGGAGGATTTGAAATTAGTGGAAGATGACATCACCCTAGGTCATGGTGGTTGGGCCAAAGTTAAGAAGAAATTGACAAGTGTAAGGTGTAGATTTAATCTAAAAAAAAAGGGCCCATTACTTCCACCAATCACACTTCATCTTCAAGCTTGGGAAGAGAGAGAAAGGGGGGAGGGAAAGCTTGGACGAAACTAGCTCGTCCGGCCCCTTTGCGCGATGCTCGACCGGCCGTGCCTCCGCCCGCTCGTCGCCGTTCGTCGTTCACGCTCGCCGTTGCAGCCTTGCGAGCACCTTCGCCTCTCTCTCCCTCCTGCTGGCGTTTGGTTCTTTTTCTTCTCTGGGTCCAAACGCACCAGCAGATCTGAGCACGCCAAGGCTGGCTGTAGCCCAGCCGGACCGCCATTCGCCGCTCGACTGCCAGCTCCCTCGCCACCGCACGCCGTTTGCCGTCGCCGCCGGTCCGCACGCGAGCCGCTCCGCCCTCCCGTCTCTGCTTCGTTCGCACGCTAGCAGCCATCGTCTGTCATCCCGAGCCACCAGCCGTCGCCGGGGATCCTGTTGGGCCGCCGTGAGCCACCGCCCCAAGCTGCCGCCGGTCCTCCTCTGCCTTTTCCGACCCGAACCAGCGCCGGATCCGCCCCAACTAGCAGCGAGCAGAAGGTTGCAGAAATGGGTATGGCAGCCCGCGTTTGGCCCGTTTTGGCCGTCTTCTTGAGCTCGGATGCTCGGCCTGTCTGGAGGAAAGTCGATCCTCGCGTCGTCCTCGTCGTTTTGGTCCACTCGGCTCGCTAATCCGGTGAGTTTAACTCACTAAACCTTAATTAGAGGGTTAATGATACTTTAAGTGTGTTTAGTTTATGTTAAGTGTTATTAGGTGGTTAGTTTAATTTACTTAAGTGTAGATTATATTAATGTGCTTGATTAACTTAAAATGGGTTTAATTTAAGGATAAATGAATGCTTATATTAATATAAGTTTTGATGTGACATAAAGGAATTTACTTTTGATTTATTTAAATATCTCGAAATTATTAAATAATTTAATAATATATTATTATTCGAAATTATTAAAATATTATTATTTAATTATTTTCGGAATAAATTTAATTATTTATTAAATTTCGAAAATTTTGTCGGACCCTAAATTCTTAGAATTTCGTGCTTGGTCATTTTTTGTGTAGTCAGATTTTGAAATTGATGATTGAATATTATACATTGAGTGTGGAATGTGAAAAATATGGATATCATATTTTAATTAATTTTTGGAATAAATTTAATTATTTAATAAATTTCGAAAAATATTTTGGGACCCTAAATTCTTAGAATTTTGTGCTTTGATCGTTCTTTGCGCATTTAGAATTTGAAATTGATGATTGGTTGTGGCAAATTGAGTGTGATTGCGATAAATATGGATTCTTTATAAAATCCTAAGTGTGGAAATTGATGGGAGATTGGCCGTGATTAACCACCTATTAGAGGTCGTGCCTAATAGGGCCGTGATGGACCACCTATGAGAGGTCGTGCCCAGTGAGGCCGTGGTTGACCACCTATTAGAGGTCGTGCTTAGTGAGGCTGTGATGGACCACCTAATTAAAGGTCGTGCCGAGTGGGGCCGTGATTGCCACTGGTTATTAAACCTTCCTATAGGGCCGTGATTGAGAGTAGTGATTGATTTGCTAGAATGACATGTAATTGGCCGAGTCGATTGATCGCTGAGACGATCCAAGTGGTTGAATTGTTCTGATAATGTGATTGTGCAGCAGTTGTTTGGTTATCATAATTGCACGTGGTTGAATTATATAAATTGTGCTAACCTGCAGATGAAGGCTAATGTGAGGTAAGTCTTTTGTGTGATGTGGCTAGGCCACCCGGGGTGTATTTTCTTTCTAATAGGGGTTTAGGGGGTTGAACTTGCTGAGATATTTGTGGCACCCCTCGACGGCCCCCGATCCGATTAGGGTCGCCACATCGCTTACCATTCACTTTCCTTATTAACATATTACTCTGATACCATTTTTAATTGCAGCGGGTCCATACAACCAGGGGTTTACATTTTTTTTTTTTTTGATAGGTTCCTTGCGCAATTCATATACGGAAGCACATCCAACAAACTCCCTTCCCTATATTCAGAAAACGATGCACACCTACTAAACATCTTATAAAAGTTAAAGCCGTACACCTTTATTTACATAAAGCAGATGGACATCTTTAGTCGGTACATCGAAATGCCATAGTTTCCTATACATGGCTATACTTCCAAAGATGACTGACATCTCCTCCAACAGTCGTATACTTAAAGTCCATCGATCAGTGTCAGCGTCTAAAAACTCCTTCCTTTGCTATCCTCCTTCTCACGGTCATTTCCAATCACTCGATCCATCTACTAATCTGAAATGTTGTCCCCAAAAGGGGTGAGTACAACCACTCAGCAGATAAGGAATCCAACAACAACTCAATGCATCATACAAATCATACATGCATTGCAGGCGTTACTTACCTTAAAGCCATGCGCATACTATCATCATATCATACATGTCATCTTCATCATGACATCATCACATTACACATGTTATCATGTCATATCATATATCATCGTCATCATGCATATCGTCATGCATATCACCATCATCATCATCATGCATATCATCATCATCATGCATATCATCATGCATATCATCATCATACATATCATCATGCATATCATCATCATCATCATCATCATGCATATCATCATGCATATCATCATCATGCATATCATCATGCATATCATCATGATGCATATCATCATCATCATCATCATCATGCATATCATCATATATCATCGTGCATGATTTAATTCCAATTTCATCTTGGACCGCCATATTTCTCATTCCCGGGACCAATGTTTGCGTCCCACATTCATCACTCGCGCCCAATCTTGGCATCGTGAGAACCATCTGGGCATGTATCCAAGATACAACCGGGCATCCGGCACCCCCACATTCCGGGCATCTCGCATCCCAACTAGCATCACGAGGCATCCGGGATTACGCCACTAGGCCACTGGGCATCCGGCCTTTACCCTTCTAGCCAGGCATCTCGCATCCCAACTAGCATCGCGAGGTATCCCCCTGGGCACGAACCTCCAGGGCTTCCGGAATTATGTACCGACATACCACCAGGCCTCCCCTGGAATTACGTACCGTATACCACCGGGCATCCCGACACTCCCGGGGAATCTCCGGGGCTCACCATGAAAATGGTTTCCCCTGCCCTCCGGAATTACGTACCGACATACCACTAGGCTTCCCCTGGAATTACGTACCGTATACCACCGGGCATCCCGACACTCCCGGGGAATAATCATCCGTCACAAACGGTTTCCTCATTCATCATTATTCATGGTCACCAATTTTGTTCTCAACTCATCATGGCACACAATATGATGACCAACAAGATTATATGCAGCATTCAATTTATACATGCATCTCAACTCATAGTCATGCATGCATCAATACATCATCATCCAATCCATACAAAATTCCAGCAAATACCACTTTCAGAAAATATTTAAATATTCATATGATTCTCAAGAATCGTGAAATTAAGGCTAGTGGTAGACAAGTCAATAAGATAGCAATTTCATGAAAGATACATGCCCAATCGAATTCCACACAAGAATCATAATTCACACAAATACAACATGTAATTTCGGACATCAACAGAATGCACAGTTTCCGAAATAATTCGATTAAAGTATTCATATGGCCTCCAAAAATTATGAAATTTTACTGGATTATAGCCAAGACATTTTTGTACAACTTTCATGAAGAACTCCAAGCCAGATTCCTTATATATTATTTTATTCAACCTCACGAAGCTTCTGGACCCACTACCGCATCGTCCAGTGCCTCCATCTCCGAAATATGAAGTTTTAACCTACCTATTCTCTTTCGTTTTCTCTGAAATTTGGATATGTTATGTGTCAAGATATCCTTTACAAGTTTAATGAAGAGATCTAGGTTAAATAACCAGAATATGGTCACCATTTAGGTCCTTGAAGTCTCGTGTGTCTCGGAATACATCACCAGAATCATCGTCTCCAAGATCCAGCCGATTTACTAGGCTATACTTGTTCATTTCACTCTAAATTCGAGTATGTTGTAGTTTAAAATGTTCCCTACAACTTTCATGAAGAAATCGAAGTGATATTCTCAACAAAAACCAACATGCAACCATGAATCCAGCAAAAGGTCAGTAAAAACTTTCCAGATCTGAGGTCTCCGTAGGATGAGACTTTAGCCCCTCAAATCTCCATCATTTTCCACGAAATTTTAGTATGTTGTAGTTCAAGATGTTAGCTACAACTCTCATGAAGATATAACAGCCAAAATCGAACTCTAAACATGCATGCAAGCTCTCACAACATTCTGGCTCAAACAGTTCATACGAAAATATTCCAGATCTAGCATCTCCGTAGGATAAGGGTTTGACCCCTCAAATCTCCATCATTTTCCACGAAATTTCAGTATGTTATAGTTCAAGATGTTAGATACAACTTTCATGAAGAAATCGAAGTCAAAATCGGACTCTAAATACACATGCAAGCTCAAACAAGTTTCTGACTCCAAACAGTTCATGCGAAAACATTGGTGCAAGAGTAGAAAGTGGATTCCCAACTTGCCTCTAGACCTCACGAACAGCACGAGCGGACGGCACACGGCGGCGAACGGGCTCCTTTCTCTCCCTCTCGGCTTCCTCTCTCTCTCGCACGATTCTCTCTCTCTCTCTCCCTCACTTGGCCGAATGGCTAACCGGCCATTCTCTCTCCTCTTCTTCCCTTTTATCCCCCCATTTCCTCATCATTAGCTTGCCTCCCCAACGGCCAATGCATGCCATCCCTCTTGCCACTTGTCACAATGCATGCATAATGGGCTTGGGCTTTTGGGCTTGGGCCTCCTTTGTGGCTGACGGCCACACCTCCTTGGGCCTCAATTGGGCCGGCCAACTTGGCCCATTAAAGCTTAGGCCAATGGGCCTAAGGCCCATCCTAAAAATTGACCTTTCCTCTCTTTTTTTTTTTTTAAATTCCTTTCTATAAATATTTTCAAATTTCAATTTTCATCTTGGCCAAAGTCTTGGGACATCTTGTTTATTGGAAATTTAATTTATAAAGCATATGGCCAAGCATAGATTATAAATCTATCAAATTTAAATTCTCACAATCATATGCACAAATCATCTAATTAAAAAGACTAATGGCTAAAGCATAAGCCATGAGAAATTTTATCACCTAATTAGAGATTTTAACACACCTTATAATTTGACTTTGAATTTTGGGATGCCACAACATTGTCTCATCCCGGTTTGGGGATTAAAATTTCAGGTCGCTAGATGGCGGTCGTGGAGGACCTGAAGCCCTAAGTCTGGAAAGGTGGAGACTAAAGTATCGGTGAACGTGTCCTGCTAGTTGGTTTTAGGATAGTTCCCATTTTGTCGAGCTGGTCTATTTTGTAGACAGTCCAGAGTTGTATTTAAACCTAACTGGTTGGAAATGAGTGTTTGGTGTTGTGATTGATTGCCTGCTTTTCTATCCCAAGTTAAATGTTGTCAGGGGATTTGCTTCGCTTCCGCATGCGTAATAAAATGAATGGGTCGGCGGCATATCCTGTGATGTGGCATATTTGATCGACCGCAGTGGGATGTGCGCGCGACCGGGGTTCGGGGCGTGACATGTCTCCTTTCATTATTTCAAGCAAAATCTGCATTACAAGATACTTCATTCTCTGAGCAAATGAGGTCCCAAAGAAAAGAAAGAGGATTAGTAGTCCACTTAGAAGGGAGATTCTTTTTTTTTTTTTTTTTTTTTTTTTTTTGTGGGTCTTAGCAATTCAATTTGCCACTTGATTTGCTTCTCTTCCACAATGAACTATTTGAAATTGCTTAAAACGGCCCCTTACTCTCTTGCATTGGGGGGCACCTCCCACAAGCACAAATTGTGATCCTTAAGTGCGCTTATTACTTTTAGATAGTCTGCCTCCAAAGTGAAGGAGAGTTTAGATCTAGCTTCAAAAAAAAAATAAAAAATGAAGGGCTTCCAAACAAGCAAGGGTTTCAATATGCTCAATTGAACTTGCTAGGACTTCCTTCGCGAAACCACCCGCCACTCTTCCAGCTTCATCTCTGCATACCCTGGCGATGCTTCCAATGGTCTGTCCGTCCGTTAGTTGGGGATGGCAAAGTAGCTTGATAGGAAGGGATCGCATTTCAAATGCAATGAGATGGTCGGTAAAAGACAGGACTGCCGAATAAGGAAAGATAATTCGCTGAGATCTGAAGTCACTAGTGGCGAGGCAGCCCAGGGTGAATCCCAACTGGTGGCAGACTTAATCGACACAGAGGAATTTAGGTAGAAATAACAGATGATCAATGGGATATATGACAAAAGAACCGTGAACGAAATCCTGGCTTTTCCTATCAACTCAAACAAGGAGAAAGACAAGATGGTTTGTACATGCACAACCTTAGGTTCTTATTTAGTGAAAAATGCCTATCATCACATAATGTCCACAAAAATAAAGCAGCAAGCAAAGCAGTAAGCACAACAGCCAATATCCTCCTATCAACTTCTCAGTTTACTTTGGTCCTTTGGTTTTTGTATGTGAGAGAAATCCCAAGGGCATCGTTAATTATAAAAAAAGATATGAAAAGCAAATATACTAATTCTTTTTTTTTTTTCGTTTTAGCTAGCAAATATACAAAACAACTTTGTACTCTCTTTAGACTAGAATGTTAAATAAAGATGAAATTAGTGGAATTATGGAACTAAAGAAGATGATTTATTCAGGAAACTCTTTACATGTCAGGAAAATATAAGTGGATATCAGGAATCCTCAATTTTTGACAAGCGGTTAGATAAGCAAAGGACGATTTCAAATGGTAAAATGACATAATGATTATTGAATTTTGGTCAGATGTGTAAGCTGTCCTTGAAATTTTAATTTGTTTAATATGATCTCTAAATTATTGGTAAATATTTAAGATAATCCCCAAATTATATGAAAATGTTTAATATTGTCCACCCGTCAATTCAAGTTAATGAAATATGCTTAAAGTTTGAACGGTGGACAATAAAAAAGGTCTCACTCTTCTCGAATCATGATATAATAATCCACGTTGTTAAATTATGATAGATATGTAAGTGCCGTAATTCTTTTCCTTTTCTAGATTAAATGGATAGAAATGTTGACTCATTATTTTTAAAAAATCCAACTTAGCTTATAATAGTCCACATCTTGATAAAAAACGCCTAACTTATTATTTGAGCAAATAAAAAGGCTACATTGAATATTTACTGATACTTTAAATATCACATTGAATAAATTAAAATTTCGTGAACAAGATTGCACATTAGGCTAAAGTTCAGTAACTATTTATATATTTTTCCCATTTCAAATAAGCAAAGGGTCTGACCCGACTGAGTTTATGACATGGCTTCTCGATACTTTGCAAGAGGGCCATAGAAATTCAAAGAGTAGCAGCATTATTCACCGGGGCATTCAGGTACAAAAATTCTTCTTTGGTTTACGGTTCGTTGTCTGTTTCCATTTGCCTCGCACATCCATCAAGAAGTCAGAGTCTTTGTTGAGTTAGGTAATTATAGTGTCCAGAAGTCAAGGTCTTTGGATCTTGTGCACTGATTTTGCGACTATCAATCACAACTACATGATAGAAAAGACGAATTCCTGCTCAGGAAGTCGAGGTCTTTGGGGTTTAGTGCGTGGTGCTTTTTGGATCAGGAGGTGTTGTGATGGATGAGGGAAGTCACGGTTTCCTAGGGATATCTGACTCATCGCAAGGGAAAGGTCCTTGAATTTATAATGCAGCGTAAGAAATGGCAAATGAAAAAGGAAAAAGATGGTCCAAACGTTAAGGAGGTGATGTGTGAAAAGCTAGAACACAGCACAAATGCTTGGAAGGCATTCGGTCCGAATTGCTTCTAGAAAGGAGGCATTAGGCTACACACCACACCCACCACGAATTATGAGTGTTACAATCACAAAGTTTGAGCAAAAAGATAGTGACTGTCCTTCATTTTCTCCCCTGTTTGACGATAGCCGATGAATGCATTACCATTTTTCATAAGAGCAGTATTTGACCGTCGGCAGTTGGCAATCCCACCTCAAGGAAAGCCCAAGATTGTAGCAAGTAAAAAGAACAGAGTTGCTTTTCATTAAAGTCAACCGCGTGGTTCCAAACATTTGAATCTATACGTTATGTCCAAATTGATAACAACTGAACCTTCACAATCAGCAGCATTCAATATGCAGGAAATTGGTGATCCTTGAAAATTGGCGTTCTTTGAATGGACAAAGAGAATGAAAGAAATAGAGTAACCAAGCTTTTTATATATGCCTCATTGTTGATTATCAAACTCCAAAACAAACCAAAGAAATTATGGGTTCAGCAAAATTAGAGACACTAGTGCCTCTTTTAGCTTCCTTTGCCCTTTTCACAGTGCCATTAGCAATCACTCCACAAGGTCCAATTCCTGCTTATGCCTCCACACTAGAAGCATAAGATCTTCTCAAATGGATATCCAGCCTTCAAGACAAAAACCATTCCACCTCTTGTCTATCTACATGGCTCTCCCTCCTCAAAATGCCACTGAGTCCACCGCAACAGTGGCGAGCCTGTGCAATTGGTATGGCATCTCGAGTAACCTAGCCAGGAGCTTGATTGAAATCAGTCTCACCAGTTCGAACATTGATGAGTTCCTGTTCTTGTCTTTTCTGTATCTTACCTTTATAGACATGAACAAAAATGAACTCTTTGGTGGTATTCCGCCTCAAGTTGGTGTTTTAATCATCTCGCATACCTTGAACTCTCCATCAATCCACTATCCGAGAAAATACCGTGGAAGATTGGCGGGCTCATGAAGCTTGAGGTGCTTCAACTTTTCTCTAATGAGTTGAATGGCTCAATCTCTGATGAAATAGCTTAGTTTGTTTACTAAATGAGCTTGCCTTGTTCTCAAACCAACTAGATGGATCTCTTACTTCTTCTTTGGGTAATTTGAGCAGCCTCGCCAGGCTATGCATTTAAAACAATTCATTTTCTAGTTTTATTCCTCTCAAAATGGGGAATTTGACAAATTTGGAGGAAATTTACTTGCATACCAACTTCTTGATAAGGCCAATTCCTCCCCCTATTGGGAAATTGATGAAACTAACAAAATTACTCATATTTGACAATGAACTTACTAGTTCCATCCCTTTGCAACTAGGGAACTTGAAACTTCTCCATAGACTCAGCTTCTTCAACAATAATCTTACCGGTTCAATCACCTCAACATTAGGGAATTTGACTGACCTAGTCATTTTATTCCTCCACAACAATCAATTTTCAGGACAGTGGCCAGAAAAAGGTTTCTCAATTATATCACTGTCAATAATTGCTTTGACTAGCAACAAATTTGAAAGCTTACTTCCACTTCCATCACGCTCCACATCTTATTATTCGATCATAACCAATAATATAGAGGGGGAGATCTCTTCTTTGATATGCAACGCCACCAACCTCTCATTCCTTCTCTTGTCTAACGATAGCTTAATTGGCAGCCTACTAGAGTGCTTATGAAACTATGACATTCATTTGTCAATTTTGAACTTGTGAATGAATTGTCTTTCAAGCACAGTCCTTGGAGGTTTTTTTTATTGCGAAGTAGCTTGAAAACTCTTGACTTGAGTCAAAATCAATTTAAAGGTACATTGCCATGATACTTTTTCAATTGCAAAAACTTGGAAGTTCTTGATTTCAACAACAATAAGATAGATGATAATTTCCCAACATGGCTGAGAACACTGCTCGAGCTAAAAGTTCTTACTTTGAGGTCCAAGAATTTTAAGAGTCATTCGGATTTTCCAAGGGCAACTCATCTCTTTCCCAAGTTGTGCATTTTGAACCTCTCAGACAACAACTTCATTAGTCCTTTACCAGCCAATTTGATAGCTAAACTTTAGGGGAGGATGATTGGACAAAATGGGCAAGGAATGCAAGACAAATCACTTTACATGAGGCATACATTTGGTATTGTGACCTATTATGATTCTGTGAATGTGATAATGAAAGGAAAGGAGATTTTTAGTTATCGTTTATCTTGACCATCCTTACAACCTTTGACTTACCGCTCAAGTCTTTTGAAGGGAATATCCTAGATATTATTGAACATCTCTATTCTCTCATAGGACTCAACATTTCCCACAACCACCTCATAAGGTTTGTTCCTCCAACCTTCGAAAACTTGACTAATCTTGAATGGTTAGATCTTTCTTCAAACAAGCTTAGTGGGAGGATTCCTAGAGAATTAAAAGATTTGACATTCCTCAAGTATTTGAACTTCTCAGAAAACCAACTTATGGCCTACATACCTCAAAACAAGCAATTGAGCACATTCACGACCGACTCAATTTGTGGAAATCTAGGCCTATATGGAACCCCATTACAAAACACATGCCATGATGATGCTCAACCTCCTCTGCCATTATGGAATCGTGATTGGAATCTCCATAGCATATATTTTATGGAAAAATGGAAGACCCAAATGGCTCGTGAGAAAAGCGAGAAGGATATAAGGAAGATGAGCCAAAGGGATGGAGAAACCAAGTGAAAGGTGATCCAATTTCATGGATGCCGATGAAATTATTGGGAAGTAGGCCCTTTGAACTATGTAAAATGTAGATATACAAATTTTGTGGGATTGGAATGCAATTTCGCATGTGAATGCTTGTTTCTATCATGTTATTGTCATCTTCTTTAAGTGCAATTTCTTAATCAGGTCAATTGACTAAATGTATGCAAGACATCTTTCAAAAACTCACTTTGCATCATTTACCCTCTACATGTCATTTTCTTGTTTTGTGTATGCCAGTCTTATATCCCCGTGTGAAAGAAAGAAAGATGAAGAGTTGTCGAAGCCATTTAGCCCGGGTTTACATCACTAATAGTGCCATTGAACATATTTCTTTTAATGATTACTAATTCTATCAATGTTCCAGTCCAAATTTCTATTAAAGTAGAAGGTCACTAGTAGATCTTTGACTTGAATCTATCATACTCGTCTACAATAGGGAACCGAGGTATTGAAGGTTGAAACGTCAAAGCATCTTCAAAGTTCAGATTCAAAACTATCTCATTGCAAAATTCTAGGGTCCATAGGCCAAAAAACTGAAACTTTTCCTTGTTCGGAGATTTTGGAAGTTTCTGGTACTTTTCAAATACCATTGGCAGAAATTATGACCAATCATGCTAATTTAACTCTTTGATAAGCTACCAACATCATTATGAATCCGCCAACGTCGTCGTTCATTGATAAATTAGTTTTTTTGCATTCATGTAAGTTGCCAACATTGTGATGAGTTTACCATCTACCGAAATAACTTAGTAATTTCATTTAAATTTTACAAGTAATATTAGGCGATTACTAACAGTCAAATAGATTAGTAAGTTACTAATTTCTTTTAAGTTTCATAACTATACTAATGAATTCATTAATGTTCAAACAAAATTTACAAGTTACCCACTTCTTTTATATTCTATGATGACATTTAGTAAATATCCATTACAAGTACGGTTTACTAATCAGGAAAATTACCAAAAAAGTCCTCAATATATTGCAATTGTGACAGTTCAGTTCTAAACCTCTATTTTTTTACCAATTAAATCTTAAATCTTTTGCATTTGTGTCAATTTTAGTCTATCCAGCTAATTTTGGTCATAAACCGCTGACATTGACACTAGCCATTCTATATGACGTAGCCGGCGCTGATGTGGATAATTTTTTAATGATATTTTAATATTTTCAAATTATTTATATTTTTTCTTTTTCTCTTTTCCTTTTTGTTCTGGTTTGTGCGAGAGCACATCTCTAGTAATTTGAAGAGTCAGCGAAGCAGAATCCAGCAGGAGAACCTCATCGGCTTGAGAAGAAAATTTTGGCGAGAACCTGTAAGATGACTCTTCTGTTGGACGCAAATTGCGCAACCCCAAGATCTCCATAACTAGAACAAGAACATACATAATTAAGTAGAAAGATTAACGCACCTGTTTTGGGATCCATTATTTTTGAAGCGGAAGCGGAAACACAATGTTCCACGTGCAAGTCCTTCTCTTCTATTGCCCTCCATATCACTGGCTCAATGAGGCGGTCTCCCTCACGTTTAGCGTTAAGTAAACGCCCCTTAGGTGAGGATACATGTGAGAATTAGGGTTAGAGGAGAGACTTGAGCACTATTTATAGAGTTTCTAGCTAGTCCCCCTCATTACGGGCTAGGCTCAACTCGGCCAACACTAGCCAGCCCATATTAGACTAATTAAAAAACATTCCATCTCACTTTAGACCAACCTTGTTTTACGGTAACCGTAAAAACAGTAAATTACAATATCAATTAATTTAGTCCACAATAGGAAAACTCTTACATTCTTCCACTTGGACTGTATTAATTGAAATCATACTGTATGTGCACACATTTGGTCCAGAGATAATTTTTAATAGTCAATCCTATCCCATAAAGTCTTAAACACCAAATTATGGCGGTAACTGTATGTATACACACATAGCCTTCCATGGTCACGAATGTTCTCAACTTTATTGATATGGATTCAATATGGTAGTGTGTCAAATGGATAACATCTCTCATAGAGAGATCCCATTTGTCAGTCACCATTCTCTTACCTTAGGCGTCACAAAAAACTTGTGCCACTAGAGAATGCTTTATAGTTCCAATGAACCCACATATGTTTTGTCCTTATGGTTAACCTTTCTTTATGTATCACAAGACATATGCACAAGGCTAATAGCCGGATACCCGGATGCCCCTAGCCTTCACTCAAGGTTTATACAATCTCTCGAGACTTTATCAATATGTATTCAACATAATAACAACACATTCAAAAAATATTTTATTGAATGCAAAAGTTGATACATATCAAACCGTTATAAAGTGTAACGAACACAGATGAAACATTTATCAGAGTAAAGCCAAAATAGCTCCTACTAAACAACAGCATCTCATGATGCTCCTAGGCCCATGCTAACGACATGTCACTCAAATACACATGGACGTAGGCCTTTAGTTAGTGGATCTATAACCACATCATCTGTGAAAATATGTTATATTAAAACGTCACCTTTCTGTACCATTTGCTTTTGGTAAAAAAATTTTGACTACCATATATTTAGACCCCTTGAGACCTCTGTAGTAAATAAATAATACTACAAATTTGTTATCTCAATACAACCGTATGGATCTATCTATAAAGTTAAAACGATCAACTCTTTCATGAGGTTCTGGAGTTTAAAAGCCCAAGTAACAGCCTAAAAGAATGTTACTAACACTGCTTACATAGTAGAAGATGACATAGAACTTTATTTATTGCACTTAATGCTAACATAAATATGCATTTCGTTATTGATTGCATGTCATCAGAACAGCCAGCAAAGTTTACATCTAAATACCCTACTAACTGCAAGAATTGAACATGTCTATAAATTAGCATATAATCTCTTGTCTGCAACCCAGTGATCACGTCCTAGATTTGATTGAATCTGCCTAGAAGTCCCGTCACAAAGATAATATTTAGTATAGTGCAAATTCGAGCATACATTATACTTTTAAGTGCACTAACACAAGGTACACCATTTAATTAGATTTTCTCAATATCTAAATAAGAATAATGTGATAGATTTAGTTCATCACCCTTAACAACAGGAGCAATTCCTAGCTTGCAATAATGTATATTGAATATTTCCAATATACAATCAGCAAATGTCCTCCGAAAAATCTAATATAATATGGCAAAAACAATCCTTACAGTCCTTAGTACAGAAGATATAAGATATCTCAAGGTCACAACTTGTAAGCAAAATATCATGTATATAAAGTATGAGAAAAAAAAATTTCCTCTCACTGACCTTACAGTATATTGAATTACTTTGTTCCAAATTGAACAAAATAACAACACTATGAAACTTTAATAATATTGTCTGAAAACTTGCTTAAAACTTTGAATAAGACTTTTCAGTCTACACACAAGTTTACTTGAAACATTTGTTGCAAAATCCTCCAATTGCACAATATAAATTTTGTATCTATTTGACGTAACTTTATATCAAAATAAATTATTAATGCCACGTTCACTCTGAAATAATATTTAAAAATACTAGAAAAAAATATTTATTTCTTCACTATTAACTATCCACCTCTCTTTCAGAATGAAAACTTTAGCTACAAGTTTAGTTTTAAACTTCACAATTTTCCTTTGAAATCCTTTTAATTTTGTACGCCAATTTGCAACTAATGAACTTTTGATCTTTAGGCAAGTAAGTTAGTTTCTAAATAATATAATGTTTCATAGATTGTATACCGCCTTTTATGACATCTAATTACATACTTGATTGAGAATAAGAAACGACATTTATAAATATGACATTACATCAACCATACAGTGGATATTATAATCATCCTCTCACAAATAGACTATATAATCTGATGGTATAACTGATTGTTTTTCCCTAATAAATCTCCTTAATAAAGCAGCAACCATTTCATTTTGCACTTGGGAGGTTTAAGAAATTTCATTATAAACTATATCAATAATAGTACCTTGAACCTCAACAAGTTTAGTCTATAGTATAGGAGATTTCATAATTATCTATATAGGTAAAGACAAAAACACAGTAACCTTCATCATACTATTATCTTTGATAGTCTGAGAGCAGCTATCCTTTACAATTACGTCAATCTTTAGAAACTTTAGAGTATGTGATTCCATAATTCTTGCACCTTCTTTAGGGTCATAAAATCAATACTCCTTTAACAATCTAGATAAAGATACAAAATAATTCCGAGTGGATTTGAATTCCAACGCACTTAATATTGGAATAGATAATCTCACTTTTGCATGACACTTCTAAATTTCATATGATTCAAGTAATTTATATCTAGTCTATAACTCAAAAGAAGTTTATGAAAAAACTTTGATAAGAGACACTTTTTGTATGTGAAAAAGTTGCTTTCATAATATCAGCTCACAAAAAACCAGATAAATTAGTCTTACTAATTATACTCATCACCATGTTCAATATGGTGCATTTATGCCTTTCGGCCAAATCTTTTTGTCAGAATTTTCAGGTATAGTAATTAAATTACCACTCCAGAATCTACCAAGTATTTGACAAATGACCATTTAAGTTATTTCGCATTGTCATACTTACTAAAATACTCACAGCTACTGTTAAGCCTAACAACATTTTAAGACTAATTGTAATTGTTTTATTCTTTATCTCAGTCATTTTCCTTAAATAGAAAACTTTCAAAAACAACATTTTAATCATATACGAGATGTATATGTCATTATGATTTAAACACAATCTTTGCAGATATGTCCTAATTTCAATATCAGACAAGACATAATTTCAAGCAACTAAGGCTTCCATCATCTTATAGCAATGCAGTCTGCGGGCAAACCTCTTTTCAAGTGTTCCAGAATGGAACACTTCATGGATAGTAAGCAAATTCAATTGCTCTTTTCTCAAACAACAAATCATGTGTCCACAACTTAAAATTTGAAGCAGTAAAAACCTCAATAATAATGAAATTATTAATTACAGAAAAGGTAACTGAAAATCAAGCAATGTATATAATTAGCATCATGTGAGCACTGTGTAACTTGACATACAAGTACACATCCAGAGAGTTACACGCATAATCATATAATCACCTTTGGGCAGAATACATGACATGCAGTTGTACACTCCCCACATGATAGCGGTTATGAGAATATATTCTAATTCTTCATGAATTCATCACATTTGGGCATATGAATCACTAAAATCAGTTACTCCTCCACCACACTATCATGTATCCCTCCATGGACTAATACACAATCACCTCCTTTGGGAGTATGAGTACGCATTAGACCAGGAGACATCCTAATCATTATACGAGATCGAAATTTCTCAAACTCAATCAAGCGTGCCATTTTGGCGGTCACTACTTAATTGAATCATTGAAATTCTCTCATACCAGTGATATAAACTTTATTTCTCACATACACCATATACATGTGATTTTAACTTTAGTGATAGGGGCATCATGTCACCAAAATCACATATCATGCAAATTACATTGCTTTATTCATTAATAAAATCTTTATATATATATATATATATATAACGAACCTGAAAGACAGATTCCAATGAGATCACTGATCATAGTAACACAAGAAAATTCTCATAAAAGCAAGCATCTTGTGCACCCCGATTACTGATTATTAAAACAACATTAAAAGAATGCCGATCCAAAGGATCCCTCACAAGTTAACATCAATAGCAATACGGAGTACTCCAAATTGACAAGCTTGATAATTAATCAATTATTGCTCATGAGTTTCATACGGCAAAACATGACTCCAAGGCCAACAACCAATTTATTAGCCAATTTTTAAGTAAAAAATTATCATTGTAATCAACCAGTGGCCTATTAATTGAATCAAACCATAGAACCAAATATCTAAAAATTCAACAGTAGATACTATTGCTCCGCGTAAATGTTGTCATACTCCTTAACCATAAAAATATTCAACTTGATAGACATTAACAAGTGACCAGATGAGTTTATGTATAATATGCAGTAACTTAATCGACATGCATTACTCACATACAGCAGATATGTTAATTAATACAATCAGTTTGGTCACGAGTTCTTAAGACGTCCATCATTCAAAGATTACCAGCGTATCAAGGAGTATGCTTAAGCAACAAAAGTTTCATAACCTTTACTGTTTCTTATTAGCTCAATACATAGCTCAATTACTATTCCATAATGGTTGTATCTCATTAAGCCAGCTTCAGTTCACAATAAAGTTTAATTTTTATTAATGAATCACACAATTATAATGTTTATGTGATAACATACCTGTAACTCAACACTTATATTTCCAAAATTACAGAAAATATAAGAAAAATACGTAAAAATACACTAAAAATACACGTATTTAGGGTTCCGTATGTATTTTCACATCCATAAAATATCAAACATGTAAAATAAATTCACCATGGAGGACAGCCATACGGATCCAACGCCGCCGGCCACGCGCCGATCTGACGCTCCACACGCCCTCACGCGCCGCTTGAGTGCGCGGCGCGTGGAGCACACGTGCGAGCTGCACCTCGCGCGTGGGAGCGCGTGAGGGCGCGTGACTGCGCGTGGGGCGCGTCTCCGACGCCCTGGCGGCGCGTGGGGGCGCGTGAGGCCTCCCTCGGCGACGCGCCACCGACTGTCTTGCTCGTCTTGTCGAGCCCAGTCCGAATTTGTGATTTAATTTTATTTTTATAGAACAAAAAATCCCAAAAATCACAAATTAGGGAAAAAACTTTTTGCATTCAAGTTCTAGGGTTATGGTTGCTCTGATACCACATGTTGGACGCAAATTGCGCAATCCCAAGATCTCCATAACTAGAACAAGAATATACATAATTGAGTAGAAATATTAACGCATCTATTTTGGGATCCATTATTTTTGAAGCGGAAGCAGAAACACAATGTTCCACGTGCAAGTCCTTCTCCTCTATTGCCCTCCGTATCATTGGCTCAATGAGGCGGACTCTCTCACGTTTAGCGTTAAGTAAACGCCCCTTAGGTGAGGATACATGTGAGAATTAGGGTTAGAGGAGAGACTTGATCACTATTTATAGAGTTTCCAGCCAGTCTCCCTCATTATGGGCCAGGCTCAACTCGGCCCACACTAGCCAGTCCATATTAGACTAATTAAGAAACCTTCTATCTCACTTTAGACCAACTCTGTTTTACGGTAACAGTAAAAACAGTAAATTACAATATCAATTAATTTAGTCTACAATAAGAAAACTCTTACACCTTCTGCTCAGATTATTCAATAAAGTTGAACATAGAGGAGTATTGCTTATTGTTGACATAACAAGCAATCGAAGTTAGAGTGCTGTTACTTTTGTTTCTCCTCTCTTGTACAATTCGTCGAACATTTGCTAAGCAGAATCAGTAACCTCAATAGTTCACCGAAAATCAAAGTGACCACCTCAAACATCACTCAGTAGGCTCTTAGAATCCGTCAACAATTGCATTGGTCAGCTTCTTTTTTGCCTTCTTCAATGGAGCTAAATCTGGCACTATCTTCAGAATCACTAGATTATACTTCGTTCATTACCGTAGATTCCAAACACTAGCTATGACACTCAAGGCTCGTTTTGCATGGAGAGATGGTGCCTCTGGTTCTCTGAAGTGGTCTTGATCAATCTCAGGGTGAGGCTTTGCCCAGATCTGGCAAGGGCTGTGACGCAAATCAAGCGAGCACATTGTGGCCCTCACCAAGTGCCAGTGAGGGTCGCCAGCCCTCGCCTGTGATCGGCAACATTAGCCAGCCGTCTCTTAGCTCCTCCAAAAAGAAAGTAAAGAGAAGGAAAAGAAAATAGGAAAAAAAAATAAAAATTACAAAATTTCAAAATATAATTAAAATAATATTAAACATTTCAACTTCAACGTCGACCATACCACATAGAATTACCCATATCCACATCAGCGATTTTCGGTGAAAATTAACTAGATGGATTGAATTGATACAAATACAAAATGTTTAGAACTTAATCTGTAAAAAAAGTTTAGCATGAATTAGCACAATTGTAATATGTTTAGAACTTTTGTGATAATTTCTTTAAATTCATTTACTTGATTTTGTTAAGTGAAGGGTCAATATAGTCTTTTCAATATGTTTGTATTCTCATTTTTGTTCGGTGACATGGCAAGAATAAGGGCAAATGTGGTTTAATTTTCCGAAGGACTTTTCCCTTTAACTCAATGCAACTCTCGCTTAGCGTTTGCATAAGAAATAAGAGGAAGGAGGCATCTATGTCTTAAGCCATTCCATTGATTAATAAGTTATACACGAACATCATTGAAATCTTTGGTTTGTCACAGGGAATAGAAAGCTAAACAAATAGTTGAGATTTGTGTGGTTTGTGATAAAAGAGAGGAAAGTGTGATGTATTCTTAACAAATGAAGAGTACAAGCCTTCTCTTTTTTATATATACATAAGGTGAGAGGAAATTAGGTTCAATTACAATTAATGTAAGTTACGATTAACCTAATTTTAAACATATATATCTAACACAAATGATGATTTATATATAATTCATTTTTACTCCCATTCTCTCGGATTAATCTATCAAACTTATTAGTTTTAAAATTATGCTGGTTGGGTGCGTTCGCTTTTTCCTTTGGATTTTGAGCATTGAATACATCAACATGGAACCAAAGGTGAGGTTCATTGATTTGAATGGCTAGATTCTTCATCGATATTATCATCGCTTATTTTTAACATTATTTACATTTATTTGTGTATATAGGCGTGATTCTCTTCACTTCTTTTGTGTTCTCTAGTATGATTCGATATAACTGGTCTCTTTATAATTCAGCAAATAAAAGCAATTGCTTTTTGGAAATCATATGCTTTCCATTCCTAAGCCAACATACTAATTTCTAAACCTTACTAAGCTATTTTCCGTCCAGAGCATGTACAATATAACTAGTGAATATATGAAATTGACTCCTCCTAATTATTGAGCTATATCAGTTAATTTTATCTTATTAGTGCTTCACAGACAATCACAACAACCGATAGCATATCCAAATGAAAAATTGTCTCTGGAAATTGATTGAAGTCAATTTTTTTTAGCAAAAGCCCACGTTGATTTTGTAACTTCCAATGCCACTTCGATTTAAAGTGAGTATCGCTTTCATTTTCAACTAAATTTGTGAATTTTCTCTTGTAGTTGCATGAATCAAATATGGATGCATGGAAACAATACATTCCGGAAAGGTTGTATGGTAATACAACAAGTAAGAAGATATTGCCTAGAAAAATAAACTAATAACAGATAATATACGAATAAGAGTAAGTTACAGAGAATCCCCTTACACAAATAAGAATTAAGAAAGTATGATATCTAAGTCCTCCACTAGAGAGACCACATCCAATACACAAAAGCGAGGCATTATTATCTAACCCACTTATGACACAGACCGGGGTCTAGTAGATCTCCAGTACATTGATATACTGAATGTAGCGCACCATTTGCGTAATATCTAATCCCTGAAAGTCATGCGTGCAACATCTGTATCATATTCAAATGAGCTATATAGACTCAATACTTCAAGGACTAGAGAAAGAGGTCGAGGGTGGTGGAGCAAGGAAAAGGATGGAGGGGGTGGTCGGGAACGAAGGGGTTCGGGAGAAAGATGGGAGTGTTGGGAACGTCGCCCCCAAGAGTGGAGGGAATGAGGCCCCCGAGAGTGGCGGGAACGTCCCCCCTGGGATCGTTGGCAAGTTCGGAATGTTCGGCAACTGTAACAGAACCCGGGCCGCTTCGCACTGACCTATTCGGTCGGTGGTGAGGACCAGCACAAGTGCCAGGACGAAGGCCATGAGAAAGAGGCCACTTTTGGACGCCATTGATGCTGCTTCTTTTATTATGAAAGTATGCGAGCTTACGGGATGGATTGGAGCTTCGAATTCCCGAAGAAAAAAGTGCAAGATCAACGATGGATTTGAGGAAGAGGGTAAGTTTCGGAGTGTATGAATAGGAAATGCCATGCACGGACTCCAACTTAATATAATGTAAAATCAGAGGATGGAGTTAGAAAAACATTAGGTGTGCGGGTGCGACGATGGCCATCTTTGACTGCCAGAAGAAAGTCGGCTTCCATCGGAGAGCACATGGTTGTTGCAGACTATCAAATCAGACATGTGCAAATTACGCTCATTTTAAACTATGATTTTCCCCGTATTAAAAGAAAAGGGAATGAGCGGTGCTGCTTCGTGGAAAGGGATGAGCATTGGGAAGAACCTTTCAGTTGACACCAATTTATGACACGTTGAACTGAACTGAGTCCTTTGTCGTCGCTCTGAGTGAAAAAAGAAAATCAATAATGTTGAATTTAATTGACTCATTAGTTGCTCCATGCTTCTGATTGAAACAAAGTAAGCTTTCATCACTTAGATATTCTCTGCACACATTTAAATTGTCTATATTGAAATTCAAATGGATAATTAATGACTTGACCTTACCAAATGTGTGGAATTAGCATATTTCTAGTAGAATGGCTCATTAAATGTCACCATATACAGTTTCCCATCACTACTATACAGCATCAACTCTCTCTCTCTCTCTCTCTCTCTCTCTCTAATACATAGTTTTTTTTTTGGACGGGAACGGAGAAATAGTATTAACTGGCAAGAGGATTACAACAATTTAAAGCATCAGTACATAAAAGAGAAAAAAGGAAAGGAGGGGGAGTTTCTGGCCAATGGGGAGGGAGGATATGAAGCCCATGGGCTCAAGCAGCCCAATCAGCAACCGTATTCTCTTCTCTTCGACAGTGGCGCACCTCTAGGGTTTGGAAAAGACGAAACAAAGCTGCGGCTTCCACGAACAGAGCACGAGAGTCCCAAGGAAATCGATTCTGATCTTGAACCGAGTCAACCAACTGAAGGCAATCCGATTCGAGGATAAACTAATGACCATATAGAAGCTTTGGGGATTTTCAATTTACTTAGATTTTGTTATTTCATCATAAATACAATTAAAAAAAAGGTACGAAAAGCAAAGATACCACCTTTTTACCCTTTTTAGCTAGCAAATATATCAAAAAGCTTTTTACTCTCTTTAGACTAAAATGTTAAATAAAGATGAAATTAGTCGACTTATAGAACTAAAGAAGATGATATTTTCAGGAAAGTCTTCAACGTGTCTCGAAAATATAAGTGAATATCTGGGGCCCCAATTTTCTGCACGCGGCTGGACGAGCAAAGGGCAATTTTAAATAGGAAAATGACATAAATGATCTATGGAATTCAATATCATTCTTGAACTAGTCCCTAGATTGTAGGAATTCAATCTAACAAAATTTATTGATATGACTTTCAATCTGTTAAAGTTTGAACGGTTAACAACGAAAAAAGTTTCACGTGGAGTATCCAAGTAAGATATTCATAAGTCATGATACCTTCCTCATGCATCTCAGCTCATGGATTGATGCTCGTTCCATTCTCTATATTCTCTTTTGACTTTGACAGGCTTCGCCTGGCCCTGCTATCATGTGAGGGTTTGGGTGATTTGGCCAGCTAACAAAAGCCATTTGTTTGCCCATAAGCTGTCCGACTGGACTGGGGTCCGATCATTTTCAGATCTTTTCACCCTCGTAGTGGCACTCTTCAGTCCGTTTAACCAATTCCAACCAAGAGTTGGCCCTTTACCAAAGACGAGATTACACAACTTCAACGTACAGCACTGCCCATTAAAGGTAGCGGACAGCAACGTTGACGGATTAAGTCATAACATCTGAACATCAAACCCCGGCCGAGCCCCACCCCAGCAGTAATGATGCGGCTTAGGTCAACTAACACAAAGAAATAAAAAGATATATATGTTGATTCATCATTTTTATAAATTTAACTTACCTTATAATAATCCACGTCATCAACAAAGCATCCAATTTATTATTTGAGCAAACATGATGATTCCATTGACCAGTTACTAATAGTTAGAGGACTATCAAACAAATTTAAATTCTAGAAATGATATGGCATATTGGACTAAAATTGAAAGATTACTTGTGTCATTTTCCAATTTCAAAAGGGCAAGTGGAGGACGATTCAAATAGGCATGATAGAGAATAGCATTATTCCACAAGTTTTGCGTCCCTTTCTTTTAGTCATGAATTCACTATCACAGCACTTTCAACGACATGTTTGTTCTGAAGTCAATGCAAAGCTTCGGGTTGATTTTGGGTTTTGGCTGCGTATCCTTTTTTCTTGATATGAACGCCTCGATCTACTTTTTCCCCTTTTCTGGGTGAACAATTTCGAAGAGTCCATCACGCGAGGAAGCTAACAGACACTGTTCTAGATGTCAAGCATGTCAACCAACGTGCTCTTGGGTTCTCCATTTTCCAGAAGAAGTGATAGTAGTTGACCAATATGTACGTGTGCGTCTTTATTTTTTGAGGCATATAAGAATTGCAATTGCTCATGAGTGACGTTGAAATGCATGTTTCATTGGTAATGTATATCTGTGCATCATTTCCAAAATCCTCTAACAAATCGTTGCACCTTCTAAGGCGTCCACTCAAATATAGGGGCAGCAATAATGTGACAATCAAGCCAATGTGTGATATTTGCATGATGACTGCGCACGCCTGCAATTGGAAAATCTGGAAAATGGAGTATTGCAAACATGCAGTAACTTCAGACGGCTCGTACAGGTTATTATGTTGTCGGATTTCAAATGCTGTTTTCCCCGCAGAATTAGGCACGATATGTACCGCGTTCTGTGAATTTTCTGGAATTTTCGGGAATATTGCAATTTTTGTTAATTACTCGAATACTATGAACTTCTGGAAAAAATAATAGCATTCTTGGAAAAATGTTTGCTCTCAGAAGATGGGAAATTGTATATTTATATGATTTTCACAGAAAATATTAGGTTTTAACTTTGGCTTATGAAGTATTAAAACTGAAAGGACATGCCTATGTAGAAATAACAAAAATTAAATTAGATTCTGGAAAGTTATGTTTCGCATGTGGTAAAAATTATTATCTCCACTTTATTGTTTCATTAGCTATCATGAAATTTATTGAAAAATGAGTTTTGGAAGTTCTGGTGTTAGTTTGGAAAACAATTTAAGTGCTAAGAATTTGGGAAATTCAATTTTGGCTGATTTCACGAGAAAATTTATTTCCTGATATTCTGGAAATTTTATGGTATCTTGCTAACTTATAAATATTTTTGAGTTATGTCAATATGAGCCGGGCCCATGGACCTAAGACCGAATCTCTGATGATGGGCTTGAATCATGTCTAGGATCCTTCGTCGTTTAAATCCGTATAATATGTCTTTGTTAGTTACCGAGATGAGTGACGTTTACGACTTTTATGTTTTTGTAAAATTTGCGTAACATTGTTACTAAAAGGAAAATCTTATGTCATGGCATGGCACATATTTTGAGAAAGAATGAAAAATTTAGCCTTTTTTTAGGCATTCTATTTTATAAAGTTGGCTCAAGCATTGGATGGATTTTCAAGTCTGTTATTTTATACGTTGAAATCATTATGTGAGCCAATTATTCTGAATCATATATTAGCATGTTGGATATGACATATGGATATTGGATTGATTCTCAAGGTCGACCAACATATTGGGATGTGATAGATTTTCCTATGTCAGTTTTGTTCTAGAGCTCAATTACAATCAATGTGATTTTGGGACTCAACTATAGCCGATGTGATTCCTTGCTTTAGTCACATAGCCGCCTTTTGAGTGGAAGTGCCTTTGTAGCCTAGATCGTGCTCGGCTAGATAGGTTTTTACTCTTACTTACGGGTCGAAGTAACATAATATAGAAAGAGCTAGAGTCCCATTGTTCAAAAGCACAAGGGCTTTTGTTCCACCGGAGAGAGTATATTGTCACATTGAATCAATCATTCAAAGGAAGGGGGTTGGCGGGAAAGGTCAGTGAGTTGAGAAGTAGCTTAGCGTTCAACCATTACCTCTGGAAGTAAGGGCGTAGTAATCCCCAACCTAGGCAATGGAATGTTTATAGATAGAAAGAGAGTGGGATTGCATCCTTAGGAAAACTGGCGAAGCGTGAACATAGTGTTCTAGCATGAGAAATGAGCTTGACATCTATTGACATCTAAACTTTCGCTTGAATCCAACTTACACGTGAAAGGGGTGTTGAAGTATAGTCTCACATTGCTTGATAATGGGTTTTATATGCACTAAAGCATTTCATATTTAAACCGTGTCTTCTCATAAATATAGATAAATTCATTTAAATGCATTTGGATATTTTCCGCATCTTGCATTAGAAGCTTATGTAATTTTCAAAATTGGCTTTGCATCCTTGGACTTAAGCGTGTTTATCCTCAAACCGTTCAAAGGGTCATGTACTGGGGCGTTGTATATTTGTAACAAAGCCTTATTTACTTGTAGCCCAAAACGGCTCAAATTACTATCTTCTCCTTTTTCTTTACTGGTTAATTTAGTCATTGCTTTACATACATTATTTGTATTTGGTACCTTTTAAATATGTTTGATCTACTACCTAAGTGCATGGACATGTAGATGCATGTTAGGAAATAAAAATCAGTCATGCTTGTGTGAAAAATCTTCCTTAAAAGAGAAAATATACCAACCTACGGGACCAAGTCCCTAAAGCCAATACCCTGGTTCAGTGTTGGGCTCCTAACTAGCCTAAGAAAGACTCTGATATAATCATGAAGGAATGAGAGAAATCTAGTTAGAATCGGTAGGATGAGGGGGAGTCCATAGGAAGCGTAGGTAACCTCGAGAAAGAATTATTTACACCCGCTTAACAATTGGTCGATTCCAATTAGGCTTATCTCGGGAGGGTTGTGACAAAATTTATAATCATTTATAATATTCAGGTGACTAGTGACAGTGGCATTACATACTAGCTTAAGTGTGATTTTGACAACTGCATGATTATTATAAAATTGCATCATTCATTGCTTGATCTCGTAGAAGTGATCGTAGTCGCTCGTGGATTTGCTCGCCCCATTTTATCACCATTTCAGCTTTCAAAATTAGAGAAGAATGATGACTCTATGAAAAGGTCCAACATTTCATACATTTTTGTAAAATGATTCATACTGATTAAAGGCTTTATCTTTCATTTGATGAAACTGTGGCCGATCATTCTCTAAATGCTGATATATATTTGGGGTGTGACAAATACCTTCACTAAATTTGCGACTGCTGGCTCTTCGTACTACCGTTAACTCAATTCGGATTAGTTAACTTATAAGTATACTTGGAATCCACGTATCCGCTAGTAGTTTTCCACTTATATAAATAAGGTTATGAGATAATAAAAAGGGAAACCTCAATCTTCAATCATAAAAGCGCATGCTAAAGCCAAAATACCAGAAGAATTTCTATTTGTATATTTGGTTGGCAGTTTTTTCTATTATAAAATCTGTAGATATTGCATGAACGAAGTACAGTAGAAGATTCATACAGGTACATTTTCTCCGGCTCTTTTCTAGAAGAATATATCTAGTTAAGTTTACATACTCGAAGAGGTACATAAATTACTCAAATATTCAATCATATTCTGCTACTTGCTACAAAGCAATGTCCTCATTTCTCAAAAAAAGAAAGAGCAATCAGCAAAAGCCACACAAATGTTCAGTAAGAAAGTTAACCATGTAGGAAAGTCAACTGTTTCCTGTTAAGTAAGGAGAAAGTTAAAAAGAATAGCCATTTTAACCTTTTCGACGCCCTCTCTTACGCATTGTATGTTGACAGTAGGGCCACCTTCTTTGCACGGTCCCCTACAATGAGCACCCATGAGATCTTATAATCATATACATGTGGAAGAATATTCTGCTCATGCGAATTTCTAAGCGTCTTGGTTTTAAGATTCAATTAGGATTTAAAACCATCATACGGGTCGAAATAGGAAGAATTGAAACCATCAAGCACGTTACAGATGGAATTTGTACATATCCAGCAAGAAGTCAAGGTCTTTATCGAGTGAGGTAATTCGAGAGTGAAGTCAAAGTCTTTGGAGGTTTTGTGCGTTGATTTTGCGACCATCAGATCATAATTTACAATAGAATGAGTCAAGATCTTTTGGAGTTTCGTGTACGGTGGTTGTTGGATTAGTAGGCGTTGCAAATTGTTCTGGGAAGTCATGGCCTCTATGGACCTTTTGTGGTGATTTTTTCCCCTAAAAATTTCTGACTTGTCCCGAGGGAAGGGTCATGGAACAGTTTTCCAGCCGTCTCTTCTTTTGACTAACAAGCCTTGAACTTATAACGCAGTGTAAAAAAATGGCAAATGAAAAAGGAAAATATATCCAAATGTTAAGGAGATGACGTGTGGAAAAGCTAGAGATTGTCCATGCACAACGAAGCTCCTCATTTTACGTCACACTCCTAATCCTCAACCTCTCCCTGTCAAATGCTTGCATTTGGCCACATACAACACCCATTATGAGTGCTACAATCACAAAGTCTGAGCAAAAAGATAGTTACTGTCCTTCATTTTTCCTCCCTACTGTCATAAACTATGACCAGGAGAATGACAGAAACTAAATAGCCAAGGTTTTTATATATGCCTCATTGTTCATTACCAACCTCCAAAATAATAATAATACTAATAATTCATCAAAATTAGATACACTAATGCCTCTTCTAGCTTCCTTTTCCCTTTTCACAGTGATTTTAGCCATCATTCCACAAGGTCCAATTCCTGCTTGTGCCTTCACACTAGAAGTACAAGCCTTTCTCAAATGGAAATCCAGCCTTCAAAACCAAAACCAATCCACCTCTTCTCTATCTACATGGACTCTCCCTCCTCAAAATGCCACCAACTGCAATGTGATAGTGGCCAACCCATCCGATTGGCATGACATTTTGTGTACCAAGCCAAAAGCGTGATTGGAATCACTCTTACAAGATCAAACATCAGAGGTACACTGTTACGCCTCGAACCCTCGAGCACTTGAACCTCCCTCCATGGTTATTTAGTTGGGACATCCTAAGACGCATCGCCGATCCATTATTTTCATATTTCGATTAAACACAAGCAGGATGTGCATAATAACTTCCAACAAATTAAATATAATGGGATAGCAAGGAAAATACAATAACGTCAAACCAAACACTTCTTTTATATATTTACTATTAATCTTAGGAAGTTTAGTAATTACAAGCTCATCCCAAAAAGGGCGACTTCCTACGTAGCCAACAAAAAATAGCAGAGGTTTAAGGTTAACTTAAGCTTCTCTAACATTAGGGCCAACCGTGGTATCCAAATGGAGTATTAGGGTCAGACTCTTCATCGGGGTTGGTCTTCGGATCCTCCATGGCACCATTAGAGGTGTCGATATCCATGGGGTCCCAAATTTGCTCCTCGGGACCCCTTCCAAGTGGTCCATCAAACTTGCGCATCGGGCCGAAATGTTCCTGTCCGACCTAGATAAACCAAGCTTTAAACCTATGAGCCACCCAATTGGCCAACCCTTCATCTACCCGGATGGTCATAACAAAAAGTTCATAAACGTGATTTGTCCTTGGGACAAGGCACGGAGTCACAACAGTGTCCTGTTCTATAGGGACCCCAAATCGAATGTGACAGTTCTCCATATTACAGGCCTAAAAACAATAAATAACAACAGGTGAGTTGGTAAGTCAACAACTTAAGCCTCGATTAGGACATGAATTCATCTCGAATGCAGCCTAAACATGCAGCCTTATATATTCTTACCTCTCTTGGCACACCCCTACATATTATTAACTATCATAGGCTGAAAGCAATATAACACATATAATGTATAATTAGAACACATTCATACTTTTCCATGCACAATGCATTTACGTGTATTCTAATTATCATGACCACTTGTGCCACTATCAACACAAGAGTTTGTAGTCTTTCGGCATGACTAGACATTGTCCCGCCCTATTAGGCACGGCATCGTCTTGGACTCCTGCCATAGACGGCATTCCACAAAGAGTATTGATCCAACCTGAACCACGACTTAGAATCCAGACCTCCGTTGGATATTAGATAAAATCGAGCATTGTTCCCAAACTTTCATTGGGTGACGGGTTTCTTTAAGTGACCACTCGAGCACACCATATACTTATACCAATTTCATTTCTCATCAATTAGCCAATGCAAACATGGTTTGTGCTCATATGACAAACTACGGCAAATTTCCCGCGTAAAAATGCAATAAAATAATCCCACGCAATCACGTACATTTAATCAACCTGTCAAACTTTGTATACTTTCATTTTAAAACCTGCACATTGAGCCAAGATGGTCGTAACAAAAAGCTTAGAAACATGATCCGTCATTGGGATAGGGTACGGAGTCACAACAGTGTCCTAGTCCATTGGGACCTCGAACCGAATGTGATGGTTCACCATACTACGGGCCTGAAAATGATAAACAACAATAGATGAGATAAAATCTTAGTAAGTCAATAACCTAAGTGTCACGCCCCGAATCCGGGGCACGCACACATCCCTCGGTGGTCGATTAAAAATGCGACTTCCCAGGACCCGTCGCCAACCCATTCTTTTTATCTTTTGATTAAGCACATGCGGAAGCAAATTAAATATAACACCCAGCCAATAAACAAACAATAGGGATAGCCAATCAAAACAAAAGTTGCCGAAAACAACTTATTCACTTATCAACTGTTAACCCTGGGAAGTTTAATACTTACAAGCCTTCCTACGGCAACTTCCTATCGACCTTCTCAAAAACCTTCAGGGACTAGGGTCAACCTAAACTTCACTAACAATAGGGCTAGGCAAAAAGTGTCGCATCTCGCACCCACCAAATCCGCACTCAGTAGATCTCCACGCTACGGCCCTGAAAAAGTTTAACCACAATGAGGTGAGATAAATCTTAGTGAGTCAAAACCCTAAGCCCTGATTATGATGCAAATTCACCTCGAAGGCGGTCCTAAACACACACCATATAAGACTCGCCTCGCCTCAATGCGTCCTTGCACATTAGCTCATCACATATGCTATTATCAATGTAGCAAGCGTAATTTAATAACCAGAACACATTATTTCAATCACATGAGTCCTGATTATAAGGTAAAACCATTATGACACGTTCTATACTGTGCCACACAATTTTTCCCCATAATCAAGCGCAACTATCACAACCACTCGGGTGTGTTTCAGTTATTACGACCCATCGGCTACGGTCGGCTCGGAAGTCGGTGGTCATTCGGCGTAACTAGGCATCGTCCCCCCCCCCATCGGGCACGGCATCATCCCGCTTATTCATACGCATTATGATGGCATTCCAATAAGGAGCATCAGTTTGACCTTTACTGCAACTCGGCATCCGTTGACGTGGGGCATCCGAATTTAATCAGGCATCGCCCCACATATTCATACATCAGGACGGGTTCATTACCCCGCATATTCATACGCATCAGGGTATTTAGGTGATCACATGTCACGCCCTGAACCTCGAGCGTGCGCACATCCCTCAGTGGTCGATAAAAATGCGACGTCTCAAGATGCGTCGCCGACCCAATCGATTATGCACATGTGAAAGTGAATTAACTAATCCCCTGACAACAACAAACATGACATAGAAAAACATGACAACCATATAAAACAAACCACACTTTTATAAATAAACTAGTTTATACACAGAGGCCAACTCTAAGATCTATGTACAGGAGGTCTATCTCCAAAAAAAACTACTAAGTCACCCATGTTCCTGACTCTTCTGCCTCAAGCTCCGGGTTCTTCAAACTAGGGACTTGAAAATGGTAACCCACGACAGGGTGAGATGTAAATCTCAGCGAGTTCACGCCCTAAATCTTGATTAGGAAGATAATACGCCTAGAGGCAGTCTAATCACACATCACAGAAAACTCACCTCGCCTCGCCTCAGTTCCTTCTTGCACATCAGTCCAGTTCATACCGGACCACCAATAGTGTTGATGCAGATTTCGATACATCTTTGTACTGCCTGGATGAATATTGTAACTGCTACGATAAGCTTTTGACAAGATCTCTTCCTTAAGCTCTGCATTGTCAAGTACACACAATTGTCTTCGGAACCTTAGTGTTCCATCCTCAAAAATCTGAAAGTCAGCTTCTCTTTTCTATATCCTCTTGCAAAATATTCTGGATCTCTGGGTTTGTCAACTGAAGCATCTTGATTCTAATATGCAATTTCGACTCAATTCTAAGGGTGGCCATAAGATTTGAAAGGTGACCTACCTCAAATTTGAAAATTAAATCTCGAGCTCTCTCGAGTAAAATCCACTTCTTAACCATCATCTGCGCAACTGAAGATTTCCAACTTAGCGTATATGCGACCTTATTAGCCTTTCAAGGGTGATACAAAATATCACAATCATAGTCCTTCAAGAGTTCCATCCAATGACGTTGTCTCATATTCAACTCCTTCTAAGAGAGTAAGTACTTGAGACTTTGATGGTCTGTGAAGATCTGGAATATTTCTTTGCACAAGTAATGCCTTCAAATCTTCAGAGCAAAGATAATTGCTGCAAGTTCTAAGTCATGCGCCGGGTAATTCAGCTCATAAGGTCTCAATTGACGGGACGTGTATGCAACAACTCTGCCATGCTGCATTAACATGTAACCCAATCCTCTAAACGACGCATTACTATAGATCTCGTATCCTTCAGGACGAGATGGAATAGTCACACTGGTGTGGTAGTCTGCTTCTACTTAAGCTCTTAGAAACTACGCTCGCACTTGTCTATCCATACAAACTTTTCTTCTTTCTTCAGCAATCGAGTCTACGGTGAGGCTAAAGCTAAAAACCCTTCCACAAACCGTTTGTAGTAACCTGCCAATCCTAAAAAGCTTATGATCTCTGTTACTGTTGTCAGTCTTGGCCAATTTATGACTGCTTCAATCTTGGTCGGGTCCACATAAATTCCTTCACCTGAAATCACGTGACCTAAGAAAGCCACACAAGTTAACCAAAACTCGCACTTACTGAACTTGGAGTACAGTTCATGATTCCACAGAGTCTGGAGCACTATCCTCAACCGTCTTTCACGCTCCTCTGGACTTCTCGAGCATACTAGGATATCGTTAATGAAAACGATCACAAACTGGTCCAGATACTTCTTGAATACACAATTCATTAGGTCCATAAAAGTAGCTGAGGCGTTCGTTAAACCAAACGGCATCACGGTGAACTCATAATAGTTGTATTGAGTGCGAAACGCCAACTTCGGTATATCCTCATTTCTGATCCTTAGCTGATGGTACCCTGTCCTCAAGTCGATCTTATAAAATATCAACGCTCCCTACAACTGGTCAAAAAAGTCGTCGATCCTCGGTAGTGGATACTTGTTCTTGATCGTCACTTCATTGAGTTAACGATAGTCGATGCATAGGCGCAATAAACCATCCTTCTTCTTCACGAACAGAATTGGTGCTCCCCATGGTGATGCACTGGGACATATGAATCCCTTATCTAACAACTCTTACATCTACACCTTCAGTTCTTTCAACTCTGACAACGCCATCCTGTAAGGAGCCTTAGAGATTGGCTCTGTCCTGGGGGCTAGCTCAATCATGAACTCAATCTCCCTTTTTAGAGGTAGACTTGGCAATTCTTTCGAAAACACGTCTAGAAACTCTTGGACTATAGCGATGTCCTCAATCTTTAGCTCTTCAATTGTCGTATCCATGACGGTCGCCAAGTAACCTTGGCAACCCCCGTCCAACAAACGAGTTGCCTCAAGCGACAAGATCCAGGTAATCAAGGGTCCTCAACTCCCAATAAACTTGAAACTCTCACCTGTTAACGGTTTAAACCGGATTACTTCATGACAACAATTCATTATAACAAGATGCTCCTTGAGCCAACTCTTTTCATATATGACATCAAAGTTGTACATAAGCAACACATTTGGTGAGTCCTCTACCTCCTGTTGAGTGATAGCATGCACCCTTCCTTGCACCGAAGGCCTGTTCCAAATACCCCACTCGGTGTTCTGTGGCACATTCCCTCTATCTTGACCCATCGGTGATGGCAGCGGTAGCTGCAATCCCATCGGCCTTCTGGGACAGTCTTTGATTACGTGGCCGTACTAGTGACACTTGTAGCAAGCTTTTGTCTTTTAAAGGCACGGGGTAGACCCATGTCTTTTCCTACAGCAATGACATGCACTGTTTGAGTTAGGTGTTGGCCTTCCAATCCTACTCTCCCGATTGGGTGGAATGGGATACCCTTCTTCTGACATTGGCTTCTTCCCAAACCAATTGTTATCCCCGCTATGCACAAACCGTAACTTAGACACATCAGCTTGCTCCTATATCACATCTCTGGGTTGGACCTCAATAGGTGTAGTAGCAATGGCGACTATAGCATTGGCGGTGACAATAGCAGTGGCGGCAGCGGCAGCTTGATCCTATGCTTGCTAGCCCAAAATGCTTCCCAAAGTCTCTAGCGCTTGAACGATCCCGTCAAACCTAGGATCGCTCGGTGCTACTACATTTTTAGTACTGGCCTATAGTGGTACTCTTACACTCGCGCTGGCATAAGCTGGCGCTCTGTCTCGGGTACTGACCCTAGTCGGCGTCCTACCCCGAGTAATGGATCCTATGGTCCTCTTCTAGGCATTCTTCGCTCCTAATCACTCATAGTGCAAGATCCTTACAGAACTTGCTTTCCCATTCCATTTAGAATTAGAAATTGAGCGATCACACCAAACAATCTACCAATCACATGCATCAGCATAAATAAAAGACATTTCTCACTAACCCATAACTCATCACACCTTATCACTCCATACTCTGACAAGCTCTGATACCACTCCGGTCGGGGATGTCACGCCCTGAACCTCGAGCGTGTGTACATCCCCCGGTGGACGATAAAAATGCAATGTCCTAGGACGCGTCATCGACCCAATCGATTATGCACATGTGGAAGAAAATTAACTAATCCCCTGATAACAACAAACATGAGATAGAAAAGCAAGACAACCATATAAAACAAACTACACTTTTATAAACAAACTAGTTTATACATAGAAGCCAACTCTAAGGTCTATGTACTGGAGGTCCATCTCCAAAAAGAACTACTGAGCCACCCATGCTCCTGACCCTTCCGACTCAAGATCCAGGTTCTTTACACTAGAGACCTGAAAATGGTAACCCACGACGGGGTGAGATATAAATCTCAGCGAGTTCACACCTTAAACCCCGATTAGGAAGATAATACGCCTAAAGGCAATCTAATCAAACATATAGAAAACTCACCTCATCTCGCCTCAGTTCCTTCCTACACATCAGTCCAATTCATATAACAGACGCATATAATAAATGCACACATCAATTGGAATGTCTCATTCATATCTCAAACAATTATAGGGGTCTCGATTATAAGGCCATATCGTTATGACATGTCCCATATCATGCCACATAATTTTGTCCCATAATTAGACGTATTTATCTCAATCATTCACGCTTTCCAATTTTAATTGCAGCCCAATGGGCATGGCCTACTCAACGTTCGGTCGCCTTCTGGCATAACCCGGCATCGTCTCACCCCATTGAGCACGGCAACGTCTATATCTAGATGGCAATTCTGAAGGAGCATCGGTCCAAAATCTATTGCGATTGGCATCCGTTGTCTAAGGGCATCCCATATAGAGGCATCGTCCGGTGTAAACGCTCGTGACGGATTCTCAAAACTAACACACAACTATTCAATTTCAACCAAGGACATTGTGCTTTGCACTCAAATGCCTTAATTAAAATAACGAACTTGGCCTATTTTCTTTATATTAAAAACACTCAGTAAAATAATCATGTGTGGGTACACGGTTAGATCAAGTCAGAAAAAGCGACATCCTTCCTTTTAAAATCTCACTATTTGATATATTATCTAAAAATATTTTTGGTGTCAAAACTCGACACCCAGTATTTTTTAATTAAATACCAAAATTTCATAATTTTGAAATAATAACTAAAAATCAATAATCATCACTTAATTGCACAAATTAACACTCAATTGCATAAACTAATTGCACCATGAAAATCATCACGAAATTCTAGCAACCGGCTATCCCGGTATAATTTTCAGAAAATAATAATGAATTAAATAAATACAAATTAATTCAATAAATGCATACTTAGGCCTAAAATACTAATCTAACCACCTAAACGGGTCTAAAAAAATAATGGATTTATTTACATAAATAGTACATTTTATCTAGCCCTTAATTAATCTAATCTAACCATCTAACAACCCTAATTAAGCAACTAAATCACTAATTACAACTATCTAACCACATAATCTTATCTTAAGCTAAGTTAATCCTACCATAAACATAATTAACCTCATAAGCAAGGTTTAGTGAGTAAACTCACCGGATTACCGAATCGGTGAGTCCATGGCGATGGCAACGCGAAGGCAGGTGGAAAACAAGCTTGCGATGACACCAATCGAGGTGCGGATGGGCCTAGAAAAGGCCCACAAAGCTCTCAACTAGGCTGAGAGGTTCGGTTCTGTCCAAGAGCTGGACTGAAAGGCTTCAACGGCTGAAGTAGGCTGGGCTAGTGCGGGAGTGAGCATGGCGGGTCCAAGCAGCAGGACTGGTGGTTCTAGTGGTGACGATAGCTTGGACGGGCGATGGAGGAAGATGGTCAACTACTTGGCTTCGTGGACGATAGCTCGAGAGGCAAGGATGCATGGCTGGGGGCGCGGGTGCGAGGGGTCGCGCCGCGCAGAGCTCGGGTGGCAATAACGGCGCTCAGATGGCTTGCGGACGACGTGTGGCGGGCTGGCTGATCTTGGCTAGTTTGAGCTCTCAAATAGCAAGAATGGAGAAAGTAAGGCTAAGGAAGAAGAAGAAGAAGAAGAGGAGTTGCTGCTGGCTTGGGGGACAAAGGGCCCTTAAAGTCTTCAAAAAAATATCTAAACCACTTGAGTGGCTGCCCTCACTTATCCAGCCCTATCCTCTCCCCAATTTCTACACCAAAGCTTCTCATAGAAGCCATCCAAATGGTCCAAAAGGTTACTGCACCCCCTAGCTACGAATTTAGACATTTCCCTCTTCAATTTCACTTTAATTTCTCTTCAATTAGACTCAAATTGGTGCCTATAAATTCAGCCAAGGTGCCCACATCGCATTCCACGTTTTTCCTTGCCAATTCGTCTAACTTGAATGCTAAAAGTGCAACAAAAAACGGCCCTCTAATTTTTCCGGTCCAAAACAACCCAACTTCTATTTTTTACCAAAAATCTCAATTTGCCAAAAATTCTTTGAAGGATAAGTTAGACATCTTAAAATAAATCGTGACATGATAGAAATTTCAATTTCTGAAATCAGATTCAATTTCGTAGTTAATTTCAACCGGACGCGATTTCAGCGTGACCTAACCTACTGGATATCTTTTAGAAATTTTTAGCGCATTTGACCCGTGGTCGATTATTTTCGAGTCACATTGTATATCTTCAACAGATTAACGACTCTCGGTTGTCATGAAATCTCTATGTTTCAAATATGGGCACATGGTACAAAAAATATAGAAAAATCGGTTTAGTGCCGTTCGATGAGAATTTTACAATTAGGTGGAATTAGCCACCCCTTAATCAAATGCATCTGTCAAAACGACATATCTCCGGTCTCTAATCGATTTTGACGGTGCCGTAAAGACCCTTACAAATTAGCACGATTGAGCAATCGATTTCTGATCGAATTCTCAAGTTAGTCGCGCTTAAATTCCTTAATAGCTTCACCTGATAGACTAGTTATCTCGTGAGTGGCCAATTCAGAGAAAAAAATTATAGGCGCGTCGATAAAAAGTCTAACTCATTTAATAAAAAACAGAGTCTGAAAATCAGGATGTCACATCACATGAGCACACCATCACTCAAGTCCATTGATTTTTTTCTCATTAGCCAAGAAAACCAAAGTCCCTTTTCAAATAATAAATCTTGCAACTCCCTTTTTTTTTGGGTTCAAAACCTTCCAAAATAAATCCATACGGGGTTACGTATATGAAATTAAGTCACCAAACTTTGCACGCATCTAGTATAAAACCTCATCATTTTATTGAATACATAAAATTTTGCGTCCAAACTTGACACCTTATTTATTTTTTATTTTCTTTTCCAACCACCCATTTTTGGAACTAAACTTGGGTAATCCTTTTTTTTTTTTTTACAAAACTTTTGGAAAGAAATTCGTAGGTGCTCACGTGCTCAAATTAATCCGTCAAACTTTGTACGTACTTAGTTTAAAACCTCATTTTTTTGTTGAGCAAATAAGTTTCGGTCCCCAAACTCGACACCTAAATTTTCTTTCTATTTAAATGCCCAAAGGCCATCTCGTGCACTAATAATAACAATCATCATAGAACAACCATTCTCATAATATCAATAAGTTATTAGCATACCAAAAATCAACCAAATCATAGTATATATACTTTCCAGCAAGCAAGACACCAAGAATAACTACAAAACCACAACTGGCCCTAACCGGCAGAAACCGAGTCCATTCACGTGCCTCTAGGATTAATTCCAGAAACCTAACTAAAAAAATTTAAAAAATTCTTAAATTTGAATATGTTATAAAGGACACTTAAACGAACACTTTTTATGAATATACCTTAACCCATATCTTCCTAGAATAAGAGTAGTAAATCATCCAAGCTGTTACCAAAACTGTGTTCGTGTCCAGAAATGATGTTTTCCAAAATCAGTTTGGTTTGAAGTCCAAAACTTGTCCGTTTGCTCTGAAATTTGACTATGTTAAATTGAAAGATGTGATAAAAAAAATCTTTAGTGAAGGCACTCTTTTGAAAATCAAACCCTAAGAATTGATAAAAATCCTTTAAACACCAAAAGGTCACAAGTTCCAGCACAAACCGAAATTCTGCCTTGCCTGTAACAAAGCTGAAATCTTGTCCTCTTAAATTCATAAAATCTTGAGTAAAATATATATCATAGCTGAAGATGTTTGGAACATTTTTGAAGCATGAAGAAATCTCAAAATCGTAACACATTTTGACTCAGGAAAATCGCAAACAACAAGGGTCCAGTAAACCGATCTACAAAGAAATCCACTAGATTAAGATAAACCAACTTAATTAATACTAATCATTCTTAGCTCTAATCCAACCATGATTGTCACTAATCTAAACATCCCATAAGCGAATTTAACAGCCTAATCAAGGATTAGGGAATTAACTCACCGGATTAGGACGGCGGCGGGCTCACGGTGACGGCAACGTGACGGCGGTGAGAACCCGAGACTGTTGTTTCTTGAACGGAGGTTTGACGGAGGCTGTGATGGCCTCTCAAGCTCTCGGCCAAGGCTGGTGCTTGCTGGATAGTGGTGAAGGAGCTGTTGGCGATGCAGTGGATGTGAGGCGGTGTTGGCTAGTGGATGGAGTTCGCGGCTACGGTGTGGTGGTGATGGCGTGTGGCCAAGGAGCTACTGGGTTGAAATGTTGGTGGTTGGTGGTGGGCAGATGAAATGGTGAGGGTGGTGGGCTGGAGACGTGAAGTGGTGGGTGGTTGCTAGGTGTATGTAGCGGTTGTACAGTGAAGAATTGAAGATGGCGTGAAGATGGGATGACTAAGGTGGCGGTGGAAATTTTGGTGGTGGTGCGGCAGCTTTCAAAAGAAAGAAGCTGGAGGTGTTGCGACTGTGGGAGTGGAAGGGAAGTGGAGAAGGGGCTAGTGTTTGAGCGTGAAGAAGGAGATGGAGAATGAGGGTGGTTCAGCTGAGCAAGGGGGGAAACGCAAGGAAGAATAGAGAGGAAAGAGATAGGAGAGAGAGGGAAACCTTGAAGTCAAAGCATCAACCAATGGAAACCTAGGGAAAATATCTATAAACTCATTGCAATGCCCTAAAGTCTTCAGCCCAATAAGTCAGTAGCTCAACCACTTAGAATTTAGTTCCAAAATCCACAAATAAAGCCAATTTGGAGGTTGAAAATGGCCTTTCTTCAGCTCATCCGAATTTCCTTTCATTTTCTTTTTGCCGAAAACTGATTTTTCCGCAAAATTCTAGATTCGTCGAAATTTCTCCATTCCGAAAAGATGAGATGACGTCCAATAAATGAATTGTGACATGCTCGAACGTCCGATCCCCAAAAACGAATTCAATTTCATGGTTAAAATCGACCGAACGTGACTTTAGTACGACCTAACCTATCAGGTAACTTTTAGGGATTTTAGCGCGTTTGACCCATGGTCAATAATTTTAGATCCACGTTTGTGCATCTCCGAATCATAGATGACTCTCGATTGTCACAATATCATGAGGGTTCAATCACGTGTCCCGAGTATAATATCGACAGAAAATCGGGTTATTGTTGTTCGACGCAAATATTGTAATCGTACAGAACCGCCCGCAATTCAACTATGCGATTCCATCAAATTGACTTATATTCATTCAATAATCAATTATAATGGAGTCGTATTGACCATTGCCGATTATTATGGTTGAGCAGTCGATTTCCGGTCGAATTCTCTAGTCTGCCACATTTATATTCCTTAACGGCCTCACCTAATAGATTAGTTAACTCGAGAGTGATCAATTTCAAGTAAATTAACTATAAGCGCATCGACGAAATAACCATTTCATGTATTTGAATTATGGACCAAATTTCGGGATGTCACACTAAGCCTCGATTAGGACACTAATTCATCTCAGGTGTAGCCTAATCATGCAATGTTATATATTAATATCTCCTTTGGCACACCCTTGCATATTATTAACTATCACAGGCTAAAAGCAATACAATATGTATAACGTATAAGCAAAACATATCTCATACTTTTCTATGCACAATGTATTTATGTGTGTTCCAATTATTACGACCACTCGTGCCACGGCCAACACAAGAGTTGACGGTCTTCTAACATGACAGGACATTGTCCTACCCTATTAGGCATCATTCCCAAACTCTCATTGGGTGACGAGTTCTTTTAAGTGATCACTTAGGCACACCATATACTTATGCCAATTTTATTTTTCATAATTAGCCAATGCAAACATGGTTCATACTCATACAATAAACTATCGCAAATTTCCCACATAAAAATGTAGTAAGATAATCCCACATGATGATGTACATATAATTAACCCGTTGAACTTTGTATACTTCCATTTTAAAATACCCTTGCCCCATATGACACATAAAAATTGGCACCCAAACAGGACACCTTATGAGTCACCATTTATATGTCCATAAAAACTTGTTAAAAAATAGCAAATTAGGTTTCTAAATTGAACAATAATTTTTCATGGCATCACAAGCTTCAAACAACATAAATCATGCATAAATTCATCCCATAATTCAAGTATAAAATTCATATAAATACTACTCATCGCCCTAACACAATAACTTATCAACCTTAAATCAATGGCTTATCACTCAAACATTGATAACTTATCGTCTATTTAACAATAACTTATCACCTATTTTCCAAAACCTTATCACCCCTTTGGTGATAACTTATAATCTAATTATTGATAGCTTATCACTCTCCATGGTGAGATGGCAGAGCGGTGCTTATGGTTTGAATAGTGACACCAACAGCGGCGGCTCAACGAAGCTTGAGGGTGCGTAGACTAAGGGGTGGCAGTTCGGTGAGGGTAGCTTGGCTTGTGGACAGCGGTGGTGGCGTGAGGAGTGACGAAGCAATGATGGCACGAGCACTGTAAAGTCGGTGGTGGCAGCATTGATGGACGGTGGCAAAGGGGCGGCAATGGTGGTGATGATGGTGACAGTGAACGATAGTGATGAAGGAGTTGAAGAAAAGAAGAAGAATAAGTGAAAATGAGAGAGAGGTGGGGGAGGGATGATGGTTAGCTGAACAAGGAGGAAGGATGGGGGAGAGAGAGAGACTTGAGCGAGATTTTTTGCCCAAAATTCTTACTCACTCTCCCTAAAACTCTTTCCTTCAAGTCTTTTCCATTTTGTCTTCATCTTCTTCAATACCCAAGGCTTTCTAGAAAGGACATTTTGGTCATTTCACCAATTTAACACAAAATCCCAAATTTTCCCTTGAACCCCAATTGCTTGAAATGGGCTTGGCTTTGGCTTGGTGGGCCTCATTGGGCCCTTTTGGCCGAATCCTAGGGGTGAGGCCCATGGGCCTTCGCTTAGCCTGGTCCTTTTTCTAGCTTTCGATTCTTATCCAAAAATTTAAAGTTTATCGATAAATTGACGAATAAATGAGGCGCTATCCAATAGGTTGATCTTGAAATCTTAGAAAGTTCGACACCCAAAATCAAATTGAACTCCATGGTTAAAATCAACCAAATGCGACTTTAGAACGACCTAAACTATCAGGTGGCTTTTAGGGGTTTTTGGGTGTTTGACCCGTGGTTGATAATTTTCAATTCATATTTGTGTCTCTTGAAGTCACGGATAACCTCAATTACGATGTAATTGCAAGGAATCAATTACTCACCTTGAGTACAAAGTCAATACAAAATCAGTTTACTGTTGTTTGAAGCGAGTATCGTAATCGTGCAGAGTCATCCACAAACTATGTACTTTTGTCAAATTGATTTATATCCATTCGTTAATTGACTTATAATAGTGCAATATTGTCCTTTCTCGATCCTTATGATCAAGCGGTCTATCCTTGATTGAATTCTCTAGTTATGTGCGTTTTAATCATTTACAGTCTCTCCCAATAGATTAGTTAACTAATGAGTTATTAATTCTGAGTAAATTCAACTATTAGTGCATTGATAATATAACCATTTCATGTATCTCGAGAAGGTTTGAATTTCCAAATATCACATACACTCCATGACTTCCCATTCTTGTCTTTGCCGTATCTTACCTATATGGACATGTACTTAAATGAACTCTTCGGTGTTATTCCACCTCAAGTTAGTCTTTTAACCAATCCTACCTACCTTGGCCTCTCCTTCAATCGACTATCCGGGAAAATACCGCGTGAAATTGGCAAGCTCACGAAACTCGAGGTGCTTCACCTTCTCCTTAATGAGTTGAATGGCTCTATCCTTGATAAGTTGCATTTGTTGAATAAGCTTGCCTTGTGATCAAATCAATTGAATGGATATTTTCCTTCTTCCTCAGGTAACTTGAGCAACCTAGCTAGGTTATATTCCTATAACAATTCATTTCTCGATTTCATTCCTCTTGAAATTGGGGAATTTGACGAAATTGGAGTAGATTTACATGGATACTAACTTCTTGACAGGGCCAATTCCTCCCACTATTGGGAATTTGATGAAAGTAAGTTCCATCCCACTAGAGCTTGGGAACTTGAAACTTCTCTGCAGAATCAGCTTATGCCACAATAATCATATCACTTCAATCCCCTCAACATTAGGCAATTTGATAGAGCTTACCATTTTATAGCTACATGGGAACCAATTTTCTGGTAACATTCTTAATGAGTTAGGGAAACTCCGAGCTATGATAGACTTGGACCTAAGCCTAAATTAGCTCACCAATCCAATTTTTCCTTCTTTAGATAATTTGATTGACTTACCTCAATAGCAATTGACTTTCGAGTTTGATTCCCAATAACTTAGGAAATCTTTGGGCTATGCTCAACTTACATTTGAATGCAAATATGCTCTCTAGTCCAATCCTTTTTCTTTTTGGTCAATTGACTAACCTAGTTGTTTTATTCCTTCGCGACAATCAATTGTCAGGATGGTGGCCAATGAAAGGTTTCTCAAATAAATCATCGTCAGTAATTAGTTTGTCCAATGAAAAATTTGAAGGCCCACTTTCACTTTCATCACCCTCCACATATTACCGTTTGATAAAAAATAATACAATAGAGGGGAAGATCTCATCTTCGATATGCATCGCCACTAACCTCTCATTCCTCATCTTGTCTAATAATAACTTAATCGATAGCCTACCCGAGTGCTTATCAAACGTAGTATTGGTTTATCGACTTTGAACTTGCTAATGAATCGTCTTTCGAGCACAATCCCCGAAAGATTTTCACTGCGAAGTAGCTTGAGAACTCTTGACTTAAGTTAAAATCAATTTGAAGGAACATTGCCAAAATCCCTCGTCAATTGCAGAAACTTGGAAGTTCTAGATTTGAGTAACAATAGTATAGAGGATCATTTTTCGACATGGTTGGGAACATTGTCAGAGCTAGAAGTTTTTATTTTGAGATTCAACAATTTTAAGGGTCATTTGGATTTTCCAAGAGTAGCTCACCTCTTTCCCAAGTTGTGCATTTTTGACCTCTTGGACAACAATTTCGTTGGTCCTTTACTGGCCAATTTGATAGCAAAATTTCAGGGGATGATGTGTTTACAAATTGGGCAAGAGCCACAAGACAAATCATTGTACACGAGGCATATGTTTAGTAAGATAACTTATGAGGATTCCGAGAAAGTGATCTTGACGAGAAATGAGATTCGGTTAGTGAGAATCTTGACCATCTTCACAACCTTCAACTTATCACTTAACTTTTTTGAAGAAAACATCCTAGATGTTATTAGACATCTCCATTTTCTCATAGGGCTTAACCTTTCCCACAACCACCTCACAGGGTCCATTCCTCCAACCCTTGGAAACTTAACTAGTCTTGAATGCCTAGATCTATGTCACGCCGTGATTCTCCAAATGCGTGTCCATCCCTCGGTGGTCAATAAATTTGCGACGTCCCAAGATGCGTCGCCAACCCATACATTTTAATGCGCATGCGGAAGCATATAAATAAATCTCCAGACAACACAAAAATGGGATAGAAAAGCAGGGCCACAACTTTCACAACCAAACCACATATTTATATACAACTGACTAGTTTATTTACAATACTAGTCTAAGCACAAGAGTCTACACAAGCTCAGTTCCCAAAACAAAGCTATCCTAAGATTAGCTAGTCCGACTCATTTGCCGACTCTTCGGTCTCCACAGGCTCTGGATGAGGCGGGTCGTCCATAACACCATTAGGAGGATCAGTTGCGTCCTCGTCTAGGGTGGCGTCAACTATCGCAGTGGGAATATCAAAACTCCTAAGAGGACCCACCCTGAATCCATTAGGTCCATAGCGGAACCAAGCCCTGAATCGATGAGGTACCAAATGAGGTAGGTTTTCTTTGATCTAGACCGTGGTCACTACCAACTCATAGACCCAATGGCTTCTAGGATCTAGGTAACTAAAAACCCGCTTGGTAACCCGCATGGGTCGGCCAAAATGCTTAGGAGGAGCAGCCATCTACGGACCTAAAAAGGTTGAACCCACGACGGGGTGAGACAATGTCCCCGCAAGTTCATCGTTTAAACTCTGAGTATAAAGGAAATACGCCTAAAGGCTATCTATGCACACACAAGATAGAGGACTTTCCTGACCTCAGTTCCTTCTTGCACGTCAGCATAAATCACATACACAATTAATTCAACTCAAACCATTGGTCAATCGAATCACACCATTCGATTCATACAATACCATCCATAACTCAATTGATTCATTCACTGCTTACCCAGGCTGAAATAGATGATATAGCTCACCAAAGCTGCTAGATATATCTATATTACTGCTCGCCAAAGCTGATAGATATATCTATATCCTTGCTCACAAACGCTGATATCTATAGTGTTTATCGAAGCTACTAAATAAGTTTGCTCACAAAAGCTGCTAAATAAGTTTGCTCACCAAAGCTGAAATACAATAAATTAATCCCGGTTAAGGACCTTGTGCTTTGCACATCACTTCATCAATTAAATAATTAACTTGGCCTAATTTCGTCGTGTTAAAATATACCCAATAAAAATAATTGTGTGTGGGTATAAGGTCGGCCTAAGTCAAAAATATAATATCTTTACTTTAGAAAACCCTACTATTTATATAGTGTGAGAAACATTTTTGGCGTTATAAATCGACATCCCAATAATTTCTAATTAATTACCACAATTACTCGATTTTGGGAATAATTGCCAAAAATTACGATCATCATTTAAATTGCACAAATTAGCATTCAATTAAATAAACCACGCATACCATTGCAATTAGCATAAAATTCTGGTCATTGCTATCTTGGTTTAATTTTTGGAAAATAGTAAATAATTAAATAAATACCAAAAATAATTAAATACATGCATTTAATTATCAAAAATAGAAACCTAGGCTGCAAACTCTTAATTAAATACCGAAACGGGCCCCAAAATTTTCTGAACCAATCTAGATAAATACTACGACTTATCCAGTCTTTAATTACGCCACTCTAACCACCTAACATGCATAAACGAATAATTAAATCGTTAATACATTCTAACTAACCACATAATTCCTAATTAACCTAAACTAAAATGCCCTTAAGTATCATTAAATCCCTAAGCAGAGATTAGTGAGTAAACTCACCAGTTTTGAAATCCGATGAGTCCTCAGCGACAGAAACACAAAGATAGGCAACAAACTCCGAAGCGGCGACACCCTACGAGGCCTGGAAAAGGTCTGAAATGGGCCTTGAAGCCCATGGAGGCTTCTTGGCATCCGGTTCTGCTTGATGGGCCGAAAAGGCTAGAATGAGGCCGGTTGGGCTGAAACGGCGAACATGGGTTGGCGAAGCTAGTACGGGCGACAGAGGTGGCTGGAACGGCGGCCAGGCAGCTCCGACGACCAAGGTGGTGGCTTGAAGACGTCGGGGGACAAGGCTAGGTGCGATTGGAGGTGGAATGGTGAGCAAATAGGTGCGGGCTCGTGCGGGGCGCGACGCAACACGAGTAGCAAGCGCGACGCAACGCGAGTAGTGAGTGACAGCGGTCCAGCAGGCTTGGCGAGGGTCGACGGCTAGGAGAGGGAGGCTGCTTGATTTTTTGCAACTTCAGAGCTCTAAGGGGACTGAAAATGGAGAAATCAACTCTGCTTGGAGAAGAAAGGGGACAACAAAAACTTAAAGGGTTCCTCAAGCCTCCATTCTATCTCTTTGTCCCTTGAAGAGGTCCCACTAGGCTTGGCTGTCTTCCTTAGCCTCTTGGCAGCCCACAAACTTCCCTTGCAAGCCATTAAAGTGGTCCAAAGGTTGAAGACCAGGATGACCTACGAATTTTGAAACATTTTCCCCAAATTGGACCAATTCTCCTTCAATTGTATTCAATTCAGCCCCCATAAATTCAAACAAGGTATCCCTGACCCAATTGACATTTTTCTTTGCCAATAGAACCAACTTGCATCTCAAAAATGAGATAAAAAATGGTCCCTTGAATTTTCTGGTCAAAAACGTCATTACTTTGAATTTTTGCCAAAAATCTCGGTTTACAAAAAAATCTTCGGAGAATAAGTTGGCGTTCCTAAAATGAATTATGACATGACATAACTTTCAATTTTTGAAATCAGATTCAAATTCACAGTTAATTTCAATCTGGCACGATTTTGGCGTGACCTAACCTACCGGATAACTTTTAGAAATTTTTAACACATTTGACCCATGGTTGATTATTTTCAAGCCACATTGTACATCTTCGACACATTGACAACTCTTAATTATCGTGAAAATCTCAATGTTTCAAATATGGACACAGGGTATTGAAATGACAGAAAAATCGGTCTAGTGTCGATCGATAGAAATTTTACACTTAGGTGGAATCACCCACGCACTAATCACAAACCTTTGTTGAATCGACTTATCTTCGGTCTCTAATCAATTTTGACAGTGCTGTAATGACCCTTGAAGATTAGCATGGTCAAGCAATCGATTCCTAGTCGAATTCCCAAGTCTATTACGTTAAAATCCCTTAATGACTTCACCTGTAGACTAGTTATCGCATGAATGATTAGTTCAGGGAAAAGAACTATAGGCGTGTTGATGAAAAACCCAACTTATCCAATCGAAATCAAAACCTGAAATTCAGGATATCACAACTCTTCCAATTTTATAAAAATTTCTTCATTGAAATTTAAACAATTACAAACTTTAAACAAAAAGGTGGGGGTACAGTTGTCTCATCTAATCTTCACTTTCCCAAGTTGCTCCTTCAGTACTGTGGTGTTGCTAAACCGTTTTAACCAATGGGATCGTCTTGGTACGCAGAATCTACTCTTTCTGATCCACAATTTGAACTGGGCTTTCCACGTACGACACTTTATCGTCCACGTCTAATTCCTCAAAATTAAGCATGTGGATCGGATCAGGCTCATACTTTCTCAACGTCAACATGTGAAAGACATCATGCACTTGTGCCAACCTTGGCAGCAATGCAAAATGATACGCCAGGATCCTAATTCTCTCTAGAATCTCAAAGGGACCTATATACCTCGGACTCAGCTTTCCCTTCTTGCCAAAGGGCGAAGTACCCCTCATTGGTGACACCTTCAGAAAAACGTGATCACTAACTTGGAAATCCAAAGGTCTTCGACGCTTAGATGCGTAGCTTTTCTTGCGGCTTTGAGCGGTTTTTAATCTATCTCTGATAACGGCAACTGCATCCACTGATTGGTGAACTAACTCTGAGCCTGTAATCTTTCGTTCCCCAACTTCATCCCAACACACTAGCATTCTGCACGCTCTGTCATACAACGCTTTGAAAGTTGCCATCTAAATGCTCTGCTGGTAGTTGTTTCTGTATGCAAATTCGACATGATGAAGCTATTCCTCTTAGCTTTCATTGAAATCCAACACGCAAGCTCGCAGCATATCTTTGACAGTTTGAGTCATCCTCTCAAATTGGCCATCCATGTGAAGATGATATGCTGTGCTGTACTTCAGCTTCGTTCCTAAGGCAGCTTGCAAACTCTTCCAAAAAGTAGTTATGAACCTTGGGTCTCAATCTAAAGTAATCGTCACCGGCACTCCATGCAGATGAACAATCTAACGCACGTACAACTCTGCATGCCTATCCAAATCAATGTCCTTTCGTATTGCGATGAAGTAAGCTGACTTCGTCAGTCTGTCAACCACTACCCAAATGAAATCATTACCCCTCTAACTTCTCGGCAAGCTTGTCACAAAATCCATTGTGATGTGCTCCCATTTCCACTCGGGAATCTCGAGAGGTTGCAAAAGTCCTCTCGGCTTACAATACTAGGCCTTCACTTACTGACACGTCAGACACTTGGCGACATGCTTGGCGATGTCTGCCTTCATACCCGACAACCAATAATGTTGACACAGATTCTGATACATTTTTGTACCACCAAGATGAATGCTTTAACTGCTATGATGAGCTTTTGACAAAATCTCTTCTTTGAGCGCTGCATCGTTAGGTATACATAATCATCCTTGGAACCTCAGTGTTCCCTCTTCTGAAACCTAAAAATCAGCTTTCCTCTTTTTGACGTTCTCTTGCAGGATCTTCTGAATCTCGAGGTCTGTCCACTGAAGCATCTTGATTTTAATTTGCACTTTCGACTCAATTCTGAGGGTGGTCATAAGATTCGAAAGGTGGCATTCCTCAAATTTGAAAACTGAATCTCAAGCTTTCTCAAGTAAAGTCCATTCCTTGATCAACATGTGCGCAACTGAAGATTTCTGACTCAGCGCATTTGCGACCTTATTTGCCTTTCCAGGGTGATACAAAATATCACAATCATAATCTTTCGAGAGTTCCATCTAGCGACATTGTCTCATATTTAACTCCTTTTGAGAGAATAGATACTTGAGACTTTGATGGTTAGTGAAGATTCGGAATCTTTCTCTACACAAATGTCTCCAAATCTTCAGGGCGAAAATGATTGTTGCAAGTTCTAAGTCATGCGTCGGATAATTAAGCTCATGAGGTCTCAATGACAGGACGCGTATGCAACAACCCTACCATATTGCATCAACGCACAACCCAGTCCTCTAAACGACGCATCACTATAGATCTCGTACCCTCTAGGACTAGATGCCGCTTTTCTCTCATGCCTTTCTTCGTTCATGGTTCGATATTCTGGTCAATGGTCAGCATAGGTGCGGTAGTTAGCTTCTGCTTAAACTCTTGGAAACTACACTCGTACTTGTCTGTCCAAACAAACTTCTCTTCTTTCTTCAGTAGTCGAGTCAATGGCGATGCTAAAGCTGAAAATCCTTCCATAAACCTGTTGTAGTAACCTGTCAAACCCAAAAAGCTTCTAATCTCTAACACGGTTGTCGATCATGGCCAGTTGATAACTGCTTCAATCTTGGTTGGGTCCATGGAGATTTCTTCGCCTGAAATCACGTGACCAAGAAATGCTACACGAGTCAACTAAAACTTGCACTTACTAAACTTGGCGTATAGCTCAGAAATCCTCAAGGTTTGAAGTACTATTCTCAAATGTCTCTCGTGCTCCTTAGCGCTCCTCGAATACACTAGAATATCATCGATGAACACGATTACAAACTAATCTAGATATTCCTTGAACACTCGGTTCATCAGATCCATAAAAGCAACTGGGGCGTTCGTCAATCCAAATGACATTGCAGTAAACTCATAATGGCCATATCGAGTACGAAACGTTGACTTCGGTATGCTTCCTTTCTGATCCTCAACTGATGATACCTTATCCTCAAGTCGATCTTTGAAAATATCGACGTTCCTTGCAGCTGGTCAAACAAGTCGTCGATTCTCAGGAATGGATACTTGTTCTTGGTTGTCACCTGATTGAGTTGACCATAGTCGATGCACAGACGTAATGAATCATATTTCTTCTTCATGAACAGAATTGGTGCTCCCCAAGATGATGCATTGGGACGTATGAATTCCTTATCCAATAACTTCTTTATCTGCACCTTCAGTTCTTTCAACTCAGACAACTCCATTCGGTAAGGAGCCTTAGAGATTGACTCTGTCCTAGGTGCTAACTCAATCACGAATTCGATCTCCCTCTCTAGCGGCAGGCTTGACAATTCTTTCAGAAACACGTATGGGAATTCTTGGACTACTGAGATATCTTCAACCTTCAGCTCCTCAACTGTTGTATCCACGACAGTTGCCAGATAACCTTGGCAACCCCCGTCTAACAAACGGGCTTCCTTAAGCGATGGGATTAAAGTAATCAAGGGTCCTCCTCGACTTCCAACAAACTCAAAACTTTCACCCACTAATGGGGTAAACTGAGTTGCCTTACGATAGCAGTCCATCTTAGCTCGTTACTTGGTGAGCCAGTCCATGCCAATTATCACATCAAAATTATACATGGCTAGGACTAACAAATTTATCATCCCCTCTCGCTCACCAATCACTAACTTGCAACCAAAACAACCCAATGCAGATAACATATTATCCTTTAACGGTGTAGATATGCTAACCACTGACTCTAATAATTCAGGACTCAATCCTACCAGCTTAACAAATTATTCATCTATAAAGGAATGAGTGGTGCCAGGGTCAAATAAAGCATATGCAGCTTGGTCGTTCAACGAGACCGTACTTGTAATCATATTAGGTGCATCCTCAGCTTGTCCTCTCGTGATGACGTAAACTCGTCCCTGAGCTAGGGGTCTGTTCAGTCCACCCTGCAGTACAATCTGTGACGCTAACCCCCTAATCTGACCCATCGGCGGTGGCGGCAGTAACTGTTATTGTCCCCTCAACCTTCTGGGACAATCTTTGGCCAAATGATCTTATTGGCCACACTCAAAACAAGCACCCATCCTAAGAGGGCACGGGGCTGAACCATGTCGCCTTCCACAGAAGTGACACACACTATTCTGATTTGGCGTTGACTTGCCAATTCCACCATTCCTATTGGGCGGAACATGAAACCTTCCTCCGGTCATGGGCTTCTTCTCATACCGGTTCCCATCTTTATGAGAACTAAACCTTGGCCCAGACGAGGCGGCTTGCTCACTCATACTCGTCTCTATCAGTTGGGCCCGATTATACACTTCATTGTAGTCCTTCAAGTCAAATGGCACCAACGGATTTCTCAACTTTGGTCGAAGGCCATTCATGAACCTCTAGGCTTTATTTTCGGGATCATCTATCAGTCTTGGAGCGTACTGAGATAGCTTCGCAAATTTAGCCTCATACTGATCTACGCTCATCATCCCTTGGCGGAGGCGCTGAAATTCCTCCATTTTCTGTTCTCGAGCGTTGCCCAAAAAGTACTTGTTATTGAAGGCTCTAAGGAAAGCGTTCCACACCATGACTACACCTTCCAAAAATACTGTACCTTTGGTGGCCCTCCACCAAGTATTTGTGTTACCCTACAGCTGGTATACTGCTAGGACAACCTTTTCCTCCTCACTGCACATCAGAAGTGCAAAGGCCTTCTCTAGGTCTTGGATCCAAAGAGATGTAGTCTTGGGATCTCCAGCACCAGTGAACCTCGCCAGGTTCAACTTCGGGAACTGTTCTACCAACTTGTGAATCAGTCTCTCTCTGCACAACCATGTTCTCAGGTTGAACTTTGGCAGGAGCGGCAGTGGCTACAACCTCAGCAACGGCGGCAATGATAGAAGTAGCGGTAGCTTGAGTGGCGGCAACTTGATTCTAGACCTACTGCCCCATCAGATCTCTCATTACCTCAAGCGCCTGCATGATCCCTTTAATTCTAGGATCACCGGATGCTGCTACCCTAGCATCAAAAGGAGGTGGTGCTACTCCACTAGCACTAGCCTGAGCCGACGCTTGACCATAGCCTCCTCGGGTACCGACCCTTGTCGGTGTCCTACCCCGAGCAACAGGTCTTATGGTTCTCTTTTTAGGAGTCCTCTACTCCTGATCACTCATCACGCAAGTTTTCTACAGAAACCTACATTCCAATTCCACACAGAATTAGAAGCTAAGCTATCACCACAAAATAATTTACCAAATAGCTAACACAGACATGCATTAACATGAAATAAAGGCCAATCCTACTAACTATGCCATAAACTTATTTCACATTATCACTTTAACTATTGACCAGCTCCGATACCACTTCAGGCGGGGATGTCACGCCTCAATCCTTCAAGCGCTTGCCCATCTCTCAGTGGTCGATAAATTTGTGACGTCCCAGAACATGTCGCCAACCCATTCATTTTAATGTACATGTGGAAGCGTATAAATAAATCCCTAGGCAACACAAAGATGTGATAGAAAAATAGGGCCACAACTTTCATAACCAAACCACACATTTATACACAACTGACTAGTTTATTTACAATACTATTCTAAGCACAAGAGTCTACACAAGCTTGGTTTTCAAAACAAAGTTGTCCTAAGATCAACTAGTCCGACTCATTCATCGACTCTTCAGTCTCCATAGGCTTCGGGTGAGGCGGGTTGTCCACAACACCGTCAGGAGGATCAACTGCATCCTCATCTAGGGTGGCGTCAACTACCACAGCAAGAATATCAAAATTCCTAAAAGGACCCACCCTAAATCCATTGTGTACATAACGAAACCAAGCCCTAAATCGATGAGGTACTAGATGAGGTAGGTTCTCTTCGATCCAGACCGTGGTCACTACCAACTCATAGACCCAATGGTTTCCAGGATCTGGGTAACTAAAAACCCACTTGGTAACTCGCATGGGCTAGCCAAAACGCTCAGGAGGAGCAGCCATCTATGGACCTGAAAGGGTTGAGCCCACGAGGAGATGAGACAATGTCTTAGCAAGTTCACCCCCTAAACTCTGACTAGGAAGGAAATATGCCTGAAGGCCATCTATGCACACACAAGATAAATGACTTACTTGGCCTCAGTTCCTTCTTGCACGTCAGCATAAATTACATACACAATTAATTCCACTCAAACCAGTAGTCAGTCAAATCACACCATTCGATTCATACAATACCATCCATAACTCAATTGATCCAGTCACTACTCACCCAAGCTGAAATAGATGGTATAGCTCACCAAAGCTGCTAGATATATCTATATTACTGCTCGCCAAAGCTAATAGATATATCTATATCCTTGCTCATCAAAGTTGATATCTATAGTGCTCACCAAATCTGCTAAATAAGTTTGCTCACTGAAGCTACTAAAATCTTGCTCACCGAAGCTACTAAATAAGTTTGTTCACCGAAGTTGAACTACAATAAATTAATCTTGGCCAAGGACCTTGTGCTTTGCACATCACTTCCTAAATTAAATAACCAACTTGGCCTAATTTCATCGTGTTAAAATATACCCGATAAAAATAATTGTGTGTGAGTACACAGTCGGTCTGAACCAAAAATGTAATATCTTTACTTTAGAAAATCCCATTATTTATATAGTGTCTGAAACATTTTTGGCGTTGTAAACCGATGCCCCGGTAATTTCTAATTAATTACCGAAATTAGTCAATTTTGGGAATAATCACCCAAAATTACAATCATCATTTAAATTGCACAAGTTAGCATTCAATTAAATAAACCACGCAAAACATTGCAATCGGCATGAAATTCCGGTCATTAGTTATCTCGGTCTAATTTTCGAAAAATAATAAATAATTAAATAAATGCATTTAATTATCAAAAATAGAAACCTAGGCCGGAAACACTTAATAAAATACCGAAATGGGCCCAGAAAATTTCCGAACCAATCTAGATAAATACTAAGACTTATCCAGTCTCTAATTACGGTATTCTAACCACCTAACATGCATAAACGAATAATTATATCGCTAATCAATTCTAACTAATCACATAATCCCTAATTAGCCTAAACTAAATAACCTTTAAGCATCACTAACTCCCTAAGCGAAGATTAGTGAGTAAATTTACCGGTTTTGAAATTCGGTGAGTCCATAGCAACGGTAACGCGGAGACGGGCGACAAACTTTGAAGCGACAACACCCTATGAGGCCCGAAAGAGGTCCGAAATGGGCCTCGAAGCCCACGGAGGCTTGCTGGCTTCCGGTTATGCTTGATGGGCCGAAAAGGCTGGAATGGAGGTCGGTTAGGCTGAAACGGCGAAGACGGGCTGGCAAAGCTGCTATAGGCGACAGCAGAGGCTAGAATGGCGACCAGGTGGCTCCGATGGCCAAGGTGGTGGCTCGAAGACATTGGGGGATGAGGTTGGGTGCGACTGGAGGCTGAACCGCAAGCGGACAGGCACGGGCTCGAGCGAGGTGCGACGCAACGCGAGCGACGAGCAATGGCGGTCTGGCAGGCTTGGCAAGCGGTCGACAGCAAGGGGATGGAGGCTACTCAGTTTTCTGCAACTTCAAAGCTCCAAGGGGACTGAAAATGGAGAAAGCAGCTCTGCTTGGAGAAGAAATGGGAAAGCAAAGACTTTGAGGATCCCTTCATTCTATCTCTTTGTCCCTTGAAGAGGTCCCACTAGGCTTGGCTGTCTTCCTCGGCCTCTTAGCAGCCCACAAACTTCCCTTGTAAGCCATTGAAGTGGTCCAAAGGTTGAGGACCAAGGGGACCTATGAATTTTGAAACATTTTCCCCAAATTGGACCAATTCTCCTTCAATTAGATTCAATTCAGCTCCTATAAATTCAACCATGGTGTCCCCGACCTAATTGACATTTTTCCTCGCCAATATAACCAAGTTGCATCCCAAAAACGTGATAAAAAATGGTCCCCTAAATTTTCCGGTGAAAAACGCCATTACTTTGAATTTTCGCCAAAAATCTCGGTTTGTAGAAAAATCTTCGAATGATGAGTTGACATTCCTAAAATGACTCATGACATGACAGAACTTTCAATTTCTGAAATCAAATTCAAATTTGCGGTTAATTTCAATCTGGCATGATTTTGACATAACCTAGCCTACTGAGTAATTTAGAAATTTTTAGCACATTTGACTCGTGGTTGATTATTTTCAAGTTACAACGTACAATTTCAACACATTGGCGATTCTTGGTTGTTGTGAAAATCTCAAGATTTCAAATATGGACACAAGATATAGAAATGACAAAAAAATCGGTCTAGTGCCGATCGACAGAAATTTTGCAATTAGGTGGAATCACCCACACATTAATCACATACCTATGTTGAATCGACCTATCTCCAGTCTCTAATTAATTTTGACAGTGCTGTAATGACCCTTGCAAATTAGCACGGTTGAGCAATCGATTCCTGATCGAATTCTCAAGTCTATTATGTTAAATTCCCTTAATCGCTTCACCTGAGAGACTAGTTATCCCACGAGTGATCAATTCAAGGAAAAGAACTATAGGTGCGTCGATGAAAAACCTAAGTTATCCAATCGAATCCAGAACCTGAAATTCAGGATGTCACAATCTATCTTCAATCAAGCTTAATGGGAGGATTTGTAGAGAACTAGGAGATTTGGCGATCCTTGAGTATTTGAACCTCTCAAAGCCAATTCACATGCCACATACCTCCAGGCAAGGAGCTGAACACATTCACGAGCTACTCATTACGTGGAAATCTGGGCCTATATGGAACTCCATTACAAAATACGAGCCATGATGATGCTCAACCTCTCCTGCCACCATCACCATCATTCTTCCAAGAGGATAATACAAAAGAGTACGCCACTTGGTTTAATAGGAAAGCCATGGGAATGGACTATGCTTTGGGAATTATGATTAGAATCTCCAAATGGTTTGTGAGAAAAGTGAGAAGGATGGAGAGAAGAAGAGCCAAATGGATGAAGAAACCAAAGCATAAGGTGATCAAATTTCACGGAGGCCGATGAAATCGTTGGGAAGTGGTTCCTTTGAACTATGTGCAATGTAGATCAAGGAATGCAACTTTGTGGGATTTAAAATGTAATTTTGCTTGTGGATGCTCATTTTTACTACGTTATCATCTTTTTCTCCAAGTGTGATTTCTGTATTAGGTCGATTGACTTAATAAACATGAAAGAGATTTTTCAAAAACTCACTTTGCATTATCAGCCTCTATGTGTCCATTTCTTGTTCAGTGTACGCCATTCTTATATCTCGATGGGAAAGAAAGAAATATGAAGAGCTGTCAAAGCCATTTGGCCATTATTAAATCGTGCTTAATTTAATAAAAGTATACTTTATTATATCCGACAACACAATCAATAAATCCAACCGCTTACGTGCAACAAATCAGAAATTTATTATCCACTAACAAATACTTAGATATAGCACTACCCAAAATGGCATGCACTTCGAGCAAATGTATTGTAGTTGCCCTCGTTTAACATCAACAGAAGCAGCCTGGCTTGGCTCCACCTCCACACTTCTTCTCGTTCCCAACACCGGCGTCTCGCTGGAGCCTTCTCCGGTCTCTGACGAACAGCAACAGAGCAGGTTCCACGGGCATATCTTCCGTGTCGAGATAGATGCACGAGCACAGCTCGAAAGACGTGAAAAAGGTGCCGGCGACGCCCCAAACGACACACGAAGCTACCCCATCAAGCAGGCAGGGCTACAAACGATGCCGCTTGAGTTCTGGGCCTTGGTCAGTCTGAGCTATTCTACCAGCTCGCGGCGGCCCTTGCAGGACCACCATTGGGTGGCGCCACTTCAAGGATGATGATGATGATGATGATGATGAGAGTGACGACTCATTGAGGGTTAATGTTATATGGAGTACATGATGGCGCTATAAAGGAGAAACTAGAGGAATCCGATCGGAATTAGGTTTTAACACGATATTTTGCAGCTTCTAGATCAAACACAATGAACTACCACTACTGAATATACACTCTCTCCTTGTATTTTCGAAACCGTTACGGGTGCAGGCACACATAGTTTGATATTACCAATAATTTTCGTACACCATTATTGTCCCCATTCATTCATAGAGAAAAGTGTGAATATATAAGACACCTTCTCATAGGTAAACTCTAAATTAATTGAAAGCGAGAATACTGTGGTCGGCCCAAATGCTAAAAATAAAAGGTCCTTACTTTAGGCAGTGGCCAATTATTATTCCGAGATATAAGTAAAGGAAAGAAATTTTTTTTTTTTTTTCAAAAGCTTATTGATATAGCCTTAACAAATATTAATTGATGCATTCTACAAAGATCGAGGGAAAAAATCGAGGTGAATACTTTAGTTCATGTCGTCACGACAGTGCTTCGCTTAAAAACGCCAAATCAAAACCCAACACTTACAAATAAACTCTGCCATCAAAACCAGGCCTTGAAATATTTTTCCCTCGCCCGAGAAGTTTCACTGTGGTACTAGGCACGACATATACTACCCTCTGTGATTTTTTCAGAATTTTCAGGAATATTGCAATTTTGGTAATTTCTAGAATGCTGGGAACTTGGAAAATTTTAAATAAGGACTTAAAATGTTCTCGTTTTCTCAAATAAGGGTTCAAAGTGGACTTTATTTCAAATAAGGACCTAAAGTGGCCAAATTGTCTTAAATAAGGGCTGAAAGTGGGACTTGTTTCAAATAAGGGCATGCAGTGATCATATCAATTTCAAAAAAGGACCTAACCTCTTATTTTTGAAGGGCATTTTTGTCTATTTTTTCTTTTTCTTTTTCCCCATTCCCTCTGTTGGCCAAGGTGGAGGTTGCCAGACTTAGGCAAGAGCCAACCTTGCTGGCATCGGGCGAGGGCAACCCTCACCCTCACTTGGCTTGGCGAGGGTCACCCTCACTGGCATTGTGCAAGGGCCGCCCTCACCAAATATAGCTCGGATGACCCTTGCCTAGCCTAGCCTATGCAAGGTGACCTTCGCTTGGCGCTGGCGAGGGCAATCCTTGCCCTCCCTTTGGCTGGCGAGGCTGGCCCTTGCTTGAGGCGGGCGACCTTCGCTACCCATCGATGGCGATGGCTAGGGAGGGAAGACGAAAAAAGAAAAAAAAAGAAAAGAAAAAGGAAAAGGAAAAAAAGGAAAAAAAAATATAGTTACAATATTTTTTACCAAAATATGCTTTCTCCGATGACCAGAATAGTCATCGGCCGGCCAAAGGCCCTTTATTTGAGATGATTTAGCCGTTTTACACCCTTATTTGAAATGACTTCGTAACTTCAAGTTCTTATTTAAAATAAAGTCCACTTCAAATCTTTATTTAAGAAAATGAGGGTACTTTAGGCCCTTCTTTGGAATTTTCCAAAATAATAAAAGCATACTTGGAATATAGATGAACAATTGTATATTTATGATGTTTTTCATGGAAAATATTAGGGTTTAACTTTGGCTTCTTGTCACGCCCTGATCCTCAATCGCATGCCCATCCCTCACCTGGCCGATTAATAGCGACGTCCCAGGATGCATCGCCGGCTCCTTTCTTTTTAATACGCATGCGGAAGTAGACAAAAATCCCCAGACAATAAAACATTGTGATATAAAAGTAGGCCATAATTTTCGCAACATTGAAACATATAACCACACTTTTATACAAGGCAAACTATATAGTATAATACAATACTATTCGCAAGTCTAATCTACTATACGTCTGATCAAACTTATAGTTCACAAAACAAGAGTGAGGTTTCAGTCCTCCACTTAGTCTTCATCTGGATTCTTCTTCTGCTTCACAATCTTTCCTCCTTCCACGCTCCCGCTGGAATCTACTGTAGGGTACTCAAATGATCCTAGGCCTTCAAGGATGTGAACCATTGGATTAATTACCTCTCCACCTCTAGGTTTTACAATGCCCTCCCTATACGCTACTTCTAAAGCATACACAAGCACCTCAAATTCCGGTATCGGACCTTCTCTTCGCCCATCACTATAACAACGATACCATGCCCAGTATTGATGAGGCATCCTTTGGGTTTTACCCACATCCACCCAAATGATGGATTTCACCATTTCGTACTCCAGGCCTTCAACGTGCCCAGGCATCGGCACGTGGAACTTCTCCTCGGTGATTTCCTTTGGTAACTTAGAACACAAGGGAGGAGGTAGGGGTGCTGCCATCTACGGACCCAAAATGGTTATACAATAACCATTGAGACCACGTCTCAGCAAGTTCTACCTCCTAAGACTCAATTAGTAAACTAATACGTTAACCGAGCTACCTATGCACGCACAGGTCAGAGGACTTACCTTGGCCTCTGATTCCACTTGTATATTAGCACAATTCAATAGGCACCGAAGCAATCACATTACTGATCGATATCTCGATTAATCGACCTAATTGATTACATGTTAATCAGACCATTCATCGGTCATTTCTATTCAATCAATCAATTCACGAGATCAAATCAAAGCAATGATCAATCGACCTAGTCGATTATATATCAGTCGGACCATTTTTAGGTCATTTCACTCTACACTATATAACCTCCAATAGTATACTTAGTCACAGAGTTACATTAGTGCTCTCAGGCATCGTTTTCGCCAACTGACATACCATCACCGACCCCGTGCGCTCTTTAAGGCGCCATTTTTACCAGTGATATCCTCAATCACCAAACCACGTGTCTTTTATAGGACGTCATTTTCACCAAGGTGATGTATGTAATAGACAGCACTTGTGCATTCTTTAAGGCGTCGTTTTCACCAGTGATATTCTTAATCATCAAACCACATATGTCTATAAGTCACGTACATTCTTTCTCTCTGGCGCTGTTTTTGCCAATGTGACATACCTTTATGTGCATTCTTTAAAGCACCGTTTTCACCATTGATACTCCCAATCACCAAACCACGTACTTGATTGGTCTCAGACAAGAATATTCTCAGTTCACTCTCACAATTCTCCCTTTCTATTTAGCTCATCAACGCACTAATGACGCTAAATAACCACACTCCGCCATTTACCAATTAATTATTCAAATTCAACTCAATTTCAATCAATTTAGGAATAATTCCTTAAATCGCACAATTAATTCAATTTAACACAACGTAGAGCTCAAATAAATAAACGGACTGCACCACGATAATTAGCATAAAATTTCGGTCATCAGCTATCCTAGCCTTATTTCCTAAAAATAAATAAATAATTAATTAATTAATTTTGAAAATTAATAAATAATTACAATAAATCCAATTTAGGCCCGTAATGCCTAATTGGAGCCCGAGATGAATCGGGAAAAATCCTAAGATGCATTCAATAAATAGTAATACAAGTCTACTTGCTAATTACACAATTCAATCGCCTGACATGCATTATGATTAATTAATAATCACTAATCTACTCTAATCTAACCACCTAATTCTACTTAATTAACACTAATCAACCCTTAAGCATAATTAGCAAACTAAGCTAAGCAAGGATTAGTGAGCAAAACTCATCGGAATAACGCGCGAGTCGGATCAAACCGACGGGAACGGTGTGGGGAACACTTTTCTCTAAAGCGGGCCTAGGAACCGATGCCCGGAACACCTCAAAAACGGGCTTGCAAGTGGCTGGAAACCCACTTCTGAACTTGCTGCACAAGGCTGGAAAACAGGAGAAATCAACTTGGTTTGATGCGGTGAAGCTCGGGAATGCAGGAATAGACCAAACCGGGCCTAGAGGAGGACTCTCGGGGTTCAAACGGGCTCAAAACAGACCCGACTAAGCAGCAATGGACCTAAGACAGCAGCTGCTGGGTGAGAGAGAGGCGGTCAAGGGGCAGATGGCATGTGGCAAGGTGTGGCCGGGCGGGTGCGTGCAAGGCGGGCAGCGGCAATGGCGTCCAGGTGGTGCGACGGCTGCAGCTTCTTCCCTTTTGCTGGCTAGTCGCGCAAATGAAGAGGGAGAGAGAAGGATTCGGTCGGCAAGAAGAAGAGAGGGAGAGAGGATAAGAGAGAGGGGAGACATGGGCTCCACTTGCCCAATTTTTCCATCCTTTTGTCTCCTTTTGCTTGCCCATGAAGCCAGCCATCTCTTGGCTGTAAATTGGCCACACCAACAGCCCATATAACCTTTCAAATGGTCCATATATGGCTAGGGTATGGGGCACACAAATTTCCCAGCAAAAAGGCTTCAATTGGAATCAATTCTCTCTTGATTCTCTCTCAATCGGCTCTCATAAATAAATTGATGTCTCATTGATCATCTTAGCATTTTTCCTCACCCCTATATCCATCTTGCATCTCAATTTCACCACCAAAAATCATCTTGGGCCTTGATTGAACAAAAACAGTCCTAAACTGACTTTCTCCCAAAAAGTCTCAGTTGTCAGAAAGATCTTCTGAGACTGAGTTGTGAGTCCTAGAATTTATTTTGACATGACAAAGTCTTCAATTTCTTAAATCAGACTTAAATTGGCGGTTAATTTCCACTCGGCGCGTTTTCAGCGTGACCTAGGCTACCGAGTAGTTTTTAGAACTTTTTAGGGAAAATGATCCATGGTCGATTTTCTTAAAGCCACTATGAACCCACGTGACTCAATGACGACTCTCGATTGTCGTGAAAATCTTGAGGATTTAAATACGAACACAGGACACCAAAACGACAGTAAAATCAGATTAGTACTGGTCAACGAGAATTTTTCAATTTAGTGGAGTCATCCACAATCGGCCACACATCTCAGTCGAACAGACCTATCTCTAATCTCAAATCGATTTTATACGGTACCGTAATGGCCTCTAAAGATGAGCATGGTCGAGAAGTCAATTCCTGGTCGAATTCTTATGTCTATTATCTTAAAATTCTTTAACGGCCTCTCTAGATAGTCTAGTTATCTCCAAAGTGATCAGTTCTGAGAACAGCCCTATAGATGTGTCAATGAAATACCTGATTTATTCAATATAAAACAGGACAGAAAATCTAGGTTGTCACACTTCTTGTTGATTGAAAATACATGTGCATGTAGAAATTACATAAAGTAAGTTTATCACTTCTGAATGTTTGTCATTTCATTTATCTATCATGAAATTGACTCAAAAGTAAGTTTTGGAAGTTCCTGTGTTAGTTTGGAAAACAATTTGACCGCTAAGAATTTGAGAATTTCAATTTTTGGCCGATTTCACAAGAAAAATTATTGTCTGATATTCTGGAAACAATATGGTATTTTGCTAATTTGCAAATATTGTTGAGCTATTTGAATATGTTCCGGCCCATGAACCTAAGACCAAATATCGGATAGCACTTTTGTAATTTCCACCAAAACAGGCTTTTTTTTTTGCCCAATAGATTCTAGTCGGTTTATTAAGCTAAAATTTTCTGATGATGGGCCTTAAATTATGCTTGGGACCGGAGGGATTCGTCGGCTGAATCCGTATAGTTTATTTATTTATTTATTTATTTTTGGGTAAAAAGCTGAATCCGTATAGTTTGTCTTTGCTAGTATCAAGGTAAGTGAACTTTCCCACTTTATGCTTTTGTAAAACTCGCATTACTTGGTTACTGAATGAATGAAAATTTAGCTATTTTGAGGCATGCTAATTTATAAAGTTGGATCAAGCATTGAATGGATTTTCAAGTCTGCTGTTATGCACATTGAAAATCATTATGTGAGTGAATTATTTTAATCATATATTATCGTGTTGGATATTGACATATGGATATCGGACTGAAGCTCGTGATTGACCTATGTATTGGGATATGATTGATGTGCGCGGGTTTTGTTTTGGAGCTTAATCACAACTGATATGATTGTGGGGCTTAACTACATCTGATGTGACTTTTGGCCTTTGTCACCTGCCAAAGCGTGAGCGTAGTGTTCTAACATGAGGAACGGGCTTGATATATGTTGACACATTGATATTTACTTGAATGTTATTGTTACATATTTTTCAAATAATTGGAACTCATTTCCTCCGAAAATATTTCTTCAAACTTCTCATAGTTGCATTTTCGATTGTTTAGGTATTTAGAGCTTCTAAAATGATTGGGGTTTCTTGGATATTGTTATGCCATTTTTTGCATGCATCATTTTTTTATTACTCAGTCTAATATGAATTTGAGTGGTTTGGTGTTTTGACTGTTCCCTTTTCTTTTTAGAGGTTACATGATTGGCCGACAGAAAGAGAACAAAATCCTATTACAAGAATTTTGGTTTAAATTTGTAAATGTTGTCATATAACCATCTTTATAAGCAATCTAAGCAGTAAGCACTTGATCATGTCATCCGATGAGTCCAATGAGTTGTTTCAATGAATCCATAAGACAACCGACTCAAGATTTGCTAGCTCTATAAAAGTAGGAGGTTTAGTGGAAATAGAGTCGAGAAAAGAAATAAAGTCAACCTTAGGAAATCTGATGGGTGCGCATAGGCCTCACCTCGGGAGAGGATTATTTGCACCCGCTTAGTAATCCTTTTGATGGTTTTATGTGATGGGCTTAAGGCCTGTCCGCCCATGTTGGGCCTGAAAGCCCGGCCCACAGGATTAGGGCCCATGGATGAAGGGGTACATTTCTATTTTAGAGGGGATGTATATAAGGGAGGAGAGAGAGGGAGGATGCATCTCTTGGAATCATTAACGTACGTATGTCTCTCTCCCTCTCTCTCTCTCCAAAAAGAAAAATAGTAAAGCACAAGGCGACGTTTTTTCTTCCCTTCAAAGTGAATTGGCGTCATCGGATCGAACATGACCAAATTCTCTTCCTCTTATCAGCATTGGTGTTTAATCTGTGGCTAACAAGGCACGCTCGAATCCGTTGTGTGCCTTAAGATTGGTGATACGTGATTTTCCTGGGCTTGTCTTCTGCATTCGTTTTAGGGGTTCGATTTAGTGTCGAATCCGGTTTTTGGGAATCCGACAAACCCAACATTGGTATCAGAGCCCTAGTTCATGTTTTCCCGACCCCTTTCATGTTTTTTTATTGATTTTTCGCGAAAATAATCGGCCGACACGGATCGGGGCGAAAAATCCTGACACCCGAGCACTGTTCATCCGCTTTTTCAAGTTTCTGTAAGTCGAAATCAATTTCTGATAGCATAGGGTGAAAGGGCTCGTCGAGACGAGTCCGTCGATGGGTCGTACGCCACCGGGTGACGTCGGACGCGCCCACACACACGGCCAGAAGCCGCTGTGCGTGGGCGCCACGCGCCTGAAACGCTGGCTCGCCCAACGCGTGCGCCACACGCGCCGGTCGGCGAACCGGCACGTGCGCGCCGCCGGCCGGCGAATCGGCACGCACCGGTCGGCGAATCGACGTGTGCTGACGTCATCGTGACGTCACCCAACGGTCGGTAACCGCTGGGATGACGTCATCGATGATGTCATCGCCGGCGACTGTTGGACGGCCAGTCACCGGCCGGCAACCCGACCCAACCCGAGACGCGACTTGACTCAAGCTCCGACCGGTCGCTCGCACGTGCGAGGCACGTGCCGGCCCGACCGGCCCGACCGGCCCAACCGGCCTGACCGGTCCAACCGGTCCGACGACCGGCGACCTGACCGTTGACCTGTTGACCGATGACCGTTGACCGATGACCATTGACCGACGACCATTGACCAAAAAAAAAAAAAAGAAGAGGAAAAGAATGTGTTTCTTTTTCAATTAAGTCTATGTGGATTATATGTGATCCCTTATTTTTTCTGAATTTGTTGCAGGAATAATGTCTCCCCTGAGATTGCGCACACCTGTTCGTGCAATTACCGATGAACAAAAGGAAATGCTTTCTAAGTTGATAACTGAGCTGACTGATCATCGATGGGAGAGTGGTGACTTAATTGATCACGTCCTTGAAGTCAACAGGAAAATTCAAAAGGTCATATGGAATGGTCGTCCTATGCCACTATCTGAGATGGTGCGATTTTTCATGAACACCCTTTCCGCCTGAATGGCAAGGAGTGTTGAATCGCATATGGGATGTCAACAGAGCTGCTTCATATAGAAAAATTGTGATGGATTTTGTAGATGAATATTACTGGATTGTTACAAGGGAAAAGATCAAGAAATTAAACAAAAGAGGATCTTTCCCAGTTCGTGTGCTAACCTGGTGTTAGATGTATTGGCTGATCTTTGTTAAGTGTGCTTTGTGGACATCTTATGTAATGTTTACTGCCTGATTGTTGTTGATGTAGCAACCGATATGTTAGTTGTATTATGTGAAAGCATTATTATTCTATTGGATGTCAAATATTATTTGATTTATTATTCGGTTGCAGTTCTTTGTGGGTAGTTCGTAGAAGTTTTTGTAGCTTCATAGAATTTATTTTGCATAAGACAATTATATTAATGATAGTTTTAAGTTAGGATTTTTTGGAGGATGATTGGAAACATAGTGATATTTTGATTCTGAAACCTTACTTGAAATTATTCATTAATATGATGGGTCTGTGCAAAAGGGATGCATAAATGATAAGCATTAATAATTCGTGCATATATGTCTGATGTGTTCAAATCAATGGCTTCAGCCACAAAGAGCATAGTTGCCAAGCTGAACAAAGGTGAAAAGCTCAATGGTGACAACTATGAAATATGGCACATGAAAATCCAATATGTGCTAGAAGAGCAAGAGGCACTAGAGGCTCTTAACCTGACCATGGTAGAACCTGAAGAAGGAAATACTGCACAACACAAAAGAGATAAGGAAGCTTTTGCTGCATGGAAATAAAAGAACTCTCTTGCTCGCATTACGTTGCTGAGCAGCATGGACAATGACGTCATGCGAGAGTTTAGGCGTTTTGACAATGACAAGGAAATGTGGGAAGCATTGGCAGCAAGATTTGGCCATACTTCGGTGACCAGATTGAGGCAGCTTACTATTAGGTTTGACTCTTATAAGAAGCCTCATGGTCAGACCATGAAGCAACATCTTAGAAAGATGTCAAACATGATAAATGAGCTGAAAGATGCTGGCCATATCTTAACAGATGAGCAGCAAGTGCAAGCAGTGATTCGTTCCTTGCCTCAGAGTTGGGAGCATATGAAGGTGCACTTGACCCATAATGATAATATCAAAACCTTTGAGGATGCAATGTGTCATCTTGAGCTGGAAGAGGACCGCCTCTTGGCGGCTAAGCCAGAAGCTGAACTCTATCATGCTAGTTCTAGCTCACATGGAGCTTCGAGCTCCAAGCGCAAATGTCCTAACTGGTTTGATAAAGGGAAAGGCAAGGAAGCAGGTTCTTCAGGGAAGAAACCCAAGCTTAACCAACATGAAAGAGGAAAGCGTCCTCGAATGAAGAAGCTTACAAGGGTGAAGTGTTACAACTGTGACAAGAAGGATCACTATGCTCACGACTGTCATAAGCCAAAGAAGGTAAACACCCCTTGTACTTTTCAGAACTTTACTTTTTTGTCGAGTTATGTATTCTTGATTGAGTCTAATCCTTTGTGGACTGTAAATTCAGAAGCGACAGACCATGTAGCGAAGGATAGAGGATCCTTCGTGGAATTTCGATGAGTACCAACTAGAACTAAGTGGGTCTATGCGGGAAACAACTCCAGAGCTGAAGTAAAAGGAATTGGCACATGACAACTGAACATGCGTGGTGGACGCACTTTATTCCTACAAGATGTATTGTATGCTTCGAAGATTCGTCGGAATTTAGTGTATGTTTTAGTATTGGTTAAACTAGGTTTCAATATGAACTTCCATAATAGAGGTGTGGATTTGTTTTTGAATACAAATTACTATGGTTGTGGTTATTTTATGGATTATTTCATTGTATTAGCTATTGACTATGTTAATGCAAATGTTTGTTATTCCCTTCTCACGTCTCTTAATTCGTATGATAATGATGTGAATGTGTGGCATGCTAGACTTGGTCATATTGGCCAACAGCGTACGAATAGACTAGCCAAAGAGGGCTTGTTGGGCAACATTAAAAAAGTCGATTTGCCCATATGTAAGCATTGCCTAGAAGGGAAAAGACAAGGAAACTATTTGGAAGAGGTAAAAGAGCTAAATTTCCTCTACATTTAATCCATTCTGATGTCTGTAGTCCAATGAATGTGAGAGGAAGGCATGGGGCTGTTTATTTCATCACTTTTATAGATGATTATACTCGATTCGGATATGTCTATTTGATTTCTCATAAATCTGAAGCATTAAGTTGTTTCAAAAGGTTTATGAACTTGGTAGAAAATCAATTAGACAAGAAAATAAAAGTATTGAGATCCGATCGAGGTCGAGAATATTTATCTGATAAGTTCAGAAAATTATGTGATGAAAAAGGAATATAAAGATAGTTGTCTATTCCATATACTCCTCAACAAAATGGTGTTGCGGAGAGAAGAAATAGAACCCTACTGGAAATGGTTAGGTCCATGATAGCGCATGCTAACTTACCTATCACTTTTTGGAGTGATGCATTGTTAACTACTGCCTATATACTTAACCGGGTGCCTTCCAAATCAGTTACTTCCACTCCATATGAGTTATGGACAGGTAGAAAATCGGACTTAAGTTTTCTTAAGCCATGGGGTTGTGCTGCCTATACTCATGAGTCCTCTCACAAGTTTGGGAAATTGGGTCCTAGAGGAAAGAAGAGTATTTTCATAAGATACTCCGAACACTCGAAATGGTATGTGTTCATAGGTGAACAGGAAAGTGGGAGTATAATTGAATTTGAATCACGGGATATTACATTCTTAGATGATGAATTTCCTAAGAAGGGCGAAATAGGGGAAGATTACTCCCTATTTGAGACCTTGGATCAAGATAATGATATTAGTGGAGTTCGTCCAAGTGGGAGTAATATGAGAAGTGATGAATTGAATTCAACTCATTCTCAATTACAACCACATGATAAGACAACATCATCGTTATCTAATCCAAGTGGGAGCATAATGGGGAATGATGTGCAAAGTGTACAATCTCCCATACGGCAAACAAGTCGTCAAAGTATTCCATGTCAACGTTTTGACATTGAAGGGGAAACTTTTATGATTGCTCCGCAAGATGAGGATGAGCCAAGAAATATTAATGAGGCTCTGAATTGCCCTAGTAAGGAAAAATAGATCCATGCAATGGAAGAGGAAATGGAGTCAATGAAATCAAACCAAGTTTGGAAGCTGGTTGATCTTCCAAAAGGACGCAAAGCTATTGGGAACAAGTGGGTTTTCAAAATAAAGTGAAAGGCTGATGGCTCGATAGAAAGGCATAAGGCTCGCTTTGTGGCGATGGGGTATAATCAACAGGAAGGAATTAATTATGAAGATACATTTTCTCCTATAGTGAGATTTACCTCGATTCGCATTATTCTGGCAATAGTGGCTAGTATGGATCTTGAGTTACATCAAATGGATGTAAAGACTGCTTTTCCCAATAGAGAATTAGAGGAAGAAATATATATGGAACAACCTGTTGGTTTCATAATGAAAGGCCAAGAAGAAAAGGTATGTCGATTTTTGAGGTCGATATATGGCCTTAAACAGTCGTCAAGACAATGGTATATACGCTTTCATAATGCCATAATGGCATATGACTTTACAATGATAGATGAGGATCATCGTGTATATATCAAAAGATTCAAGGATCAATTTGTGATCATATCATTATATATTGATGATATACTGATTGCTGGAAGCAATATGGAGTTTGTTAATACTGTCAAGAGTTGGTTGTCTTCCAACTTTGAGATGAAAGATATGGGTGAGGCTGTATACATTCTTGGAGTTAAGATTTCAAGAGATCGTTCGAAGAGATCGTTGTCTCTTTCGCAAGAAGCATATATAAATAAGGTTCTTGAACGATTTCGTATGCAAGATTGTAAACCCATAGATACTCCTATTGCAAAAGGTGAAGGATTGAGCCATAGACTGTGTCCAGGGACTCCACAAGAGAAGGAACAAATGAAACATGTTCCTTATGCTAGTGATGTTGGGAGCTTGATATATGCTATGATGTGTACAAGACCCGACATATGTTTTGCAGTTGGAATGGTAAGTAGATACCAATCCAATCCAGGTCCAGCACATTGGAAAGCCGTTAAGAGAATACTGAGGTATCTGAAGGGAACTGTTGATTACAAGTTGAATTACCAAGGAAAGGATCTGCGACTTGAAGGCTATTCAGATGCTGATTGGGGAGGAGATTTAAATGAAAGAAAATCTACCTCTGGATTTGCTTTCTTACTGAACAATGGCGCCATATCATGAAGCAGTAAGAAGCAAACATGTATAGCCTTGTCCACGATGGAAGCTGAGTTCGTGGCATTATCAGCAGCGGTACAAGAAGGAGTTTGGCTTAAGAGATTTTTGGATCATTTATGTGTTATTGAGAAAGCTGCAAATCCATTATTGGTTAACTGTGATAGCCAAGCAGCTATAGCGTACACCAAAGATCCAAAATATCATGGCAAGACCAGACATATAGATACCAAGTATAATTTTGTCAAAGATATGGTTGCACGAAAGGATGTGAACTTACAGTACATATCTACGCATAGAATGGTAGCAGATCCTATGACAAAGGCAATACCTAGAGATGTGTTTTGTGGTCATGTAAAATCTCTAAGATTGCATAGAGTCTGATGTATTGGATATTGTAATTTTCCTGAGTTGTTCGCATCAATGAACTTGTGTTTTTTCATTGTTAATGCCTATGAATCTTTGTTTGATCTTTATGCATCTTAATACTCAGTGCATTACTTTAAGTTGAGAAAGTATGTCGAACAAATGTAAGATTGGCCCACTCACACGGGCAATCGCCTCTATTTACTGTGTGATAAATAGAGATGAGACTGTTTTTAAGCTTATTATCTAGGTGATAATCGAGAGCTCAAGCTTAAAATACGTATGTCGCCTTAACTGGGTGTTAAGATGAGGACATGATACTTACTATGTCCGAAAGTAAAATACCCCACATATTTTACTTTATCTGTCTAAAATGCCAGATGTGAGTTCTGATGAAATTTTGTGAATGAGTAGATATGTGAACTCAAGTTAGACATTGGGTATGTCTGAACTATCATCTGTACGGTATTGAAAGGTGTAGACATACGCTCCATGGGAAATGAGTTAATACCGTAAGACGTATTTCATACTATGTATGCATGAGACGACAAATAAGAGTGGCAAAAGTTTGATCTCAACTTTTATGCCGTGTGAGACTCTTGAGGAAATGAGTTCCTCAATTTTAGTGCCCTCAGGACTCTTACTTATTCTCAAGATTTCTATTTAGTGTTTGCTATCTTAGGATGTTACCAATGGTCATGAGTAGATTTGATCTAATGGGACATTTCTAGAAAATCAAGCTGAACTGAAATTGAGAGTTTGAAGAAAAGAGGAAGATCGAATTTGGAGAATCACATTGTAGTTTTTGTGTTCACTGGTCGACCAATTATGACTGTCTTTGGGATAATCATAATTGTGAATACAATATATATATATCATTGTTTAAAAGAGATTAAGAGAGATATAAATATGATCGATCAATCTAGGGTACTGCATACTAAATCTACTCAGAGTGTGATGCCCATTATGAGCTGCTATATATTCCTAACAGATGTATAGCAACGAGCTCTCAAAGTATGCTGGTCGTACAGATTATTCACCGGTATGCATGTTGAAGAGAAGTAAAGAGAATCCTGTTCGGCCCACCATGTGCGAATGAGAGATGATGGTTTTATGTGATGGGCTTAAGGCCCGTCCGCCCATGTTGGGCCTGAAAGCTCGGCCCATAGGATTAGGACCCATGGATAAAGGGGTACGTTTCTATTTTAGATGGGACATATATAAAGGAGGAGAGAGAGGGAGGACACATCTCTTGGAATCATTAACGTACGTATGTCTCTCTCCCTCTCTCTCTCTCCAAAAAGAAAAACAGTAAAGCACAAGGCGACGTTTTTTCTTCCCTTCAAGGCGAATTGGCGTCATCGGATCAAACATGACCAAATTCTCTTCCTCTTATCGGCATTGGTGTTTAATCTGTGGCTAACAAGATAGGCTCGAATCCGTGGTGTGCTTTAGGATCGGTGATACGTGATTTTCCTGGGCTTGTCTTCCGCATTCGTTTTAGGGGTTTGATTTAGTGTCGAATCCGGTTTTTGGGAATCCGACAAACCCAACACCTTTAAATCCCATTCGACTCATCTTGGAAGGTTTGCGACCATATCTAAATCATTTGTGATATTCACACAATTAGTGATAAATGGTATTGCATAGTAGTTTGTGTGATTTTGACAACTGCATAATTATTGTAAAATTGCATCATTCATTGTTTGATCTCACAGGGATGATGATTGTCACTTACAATGCCATGGATTTGCTCATCCCCTTTTATTTCCATTTCAAGTTTCAAGAATAGAAGAGAATGACGAATTTATGAAAAGGGAGTGCGGGGGAAGGGGGGTGGTGTGGGATTTATTTCGATTTTTAAAGAAAGCTTATTATTCCGGTTCATACATATTCGTAAAATGACTTACTTTGTTAAAGGTTTCATCTTTTATTTGATGAAAGGCCGATCATTCCCTAAATTCGGGAAAAGTGCCAAAAAAGTCCTAAACCTTTTGTCATTGTGCCGATTTAGTCCTAAACCTTTTTTTGGTGCCGATTCAGTCCTAAACCTTTTTAAATTGTGCCAATTCAGTCCTTTTCGGCCAATTTGGCCGGATTTTGCGATCGGACGCCGGGCGGCGACGTGGACAACTTTTTACTAATATTTTAATATTTTTGAATATTTTTATATTTTTATTTTTTTTTTTTTTTTATTCTGCTCTTCTTCCTCCCGGCCCGGTCGCCGAACCTCGGCGACCGGCCGAGGCGACGGCCGGCGAGGTCGAGGTCGACCTCGCCGGGCACCTCGCCAGTGGCCGCGGGGGCGGCCTTGCGCGGGCGGGCGAGGCTTGCCCTTGCGGATCCCTCGCCCATGGCCGGCGAGGCTCGACCTCGCCAGATCCCGGCGAGGGCGAGCCTCGCCCGCCCGCGCGAGGCCGCCCTCGAGGCCTGGGCGGCGAGGGCGAGCCGTGCCAGCTCGCCGGATATGGCGGCGGGTCGGCGAGCAGCGGTGGACAGCATCAGGCGGCAGTGGTCTCACGTGGCCAGGGTTTCCTCGGCTTGGCCGAGAGAGGACTCTCTCTCTCTCTCTCAGGTCCCGCCCAGATCGAACGCCCTCAGATCTCGAACCGAATCGTTGAAGACCGCGAGCTCCGGCCTGGTCCGACCACCGCAAGGCACAAAAAAGGACCGAGGCCTACCGGAGCTTCGGCGCTTGAAACCAGGCGCGGCCGTAGGCCGACGGCCGCGGCTCAGGTGCGGTGGCCGGCGGTCTACCCCCTCCGACTCTCTCCCCCTGCTCGAACCCCCTCACTTGCCAGATCCGGCAAGCTGGCGGGGCTCGCCCTCGCCGGCCATGGGCGAGGCTCGACCCTCGCCAGATCCAACGAGGGTGAGCCTCGCCACCCAGGCCTCGAGGGCGGCCTCGAGGCTCGCCCTCGCCGGATCCGGCGAGGTGCCGGCGAGGTCGACCTCGACCTCGCCGGCCGCCGCCGCCCGGCCGGCCGCCGAGGTCCGACGACCGGGCCGGAGGAAGAAGAGCAGAATAAAAAAGTAAAATAATAAAAATAATAAAAATAATAAAAATAAAAATTCAGAAATATTAAAATATTAGTAAAAGTTGTCCACGTCAGCCCGCCGGCGTCCAGTCAGCAAAATCCAGCCAAATTGGCTGGAAAGGACTGAATTGGCACAACTTAAAAAGGTTTAGGACTGAATCGGCACCAAAAAAAGGTTTAGGACTAAATCGGCACAATGACAAAAGGTTTAGGACTTTTTTGGCACTTTTCCCCCCTAAATTCTGAATATAGATTTGGGATATGACAGCAACCATCATGAAGTTTGTGATTGGTCGCTCTTATTACTACCCTCAACTCAGTTCAGATCAATTAGCCTATCAGTATACTTGGAATTCACGTATTTGGCAGGTAGTTTTCCACTTATGTAAATAAGGTTATGAGACAATAGAGACCAAAAACTCAACCTTCGATCTTAAAAGTGAAAGCTAAAGCGAAAATAGCAGAAGATTTTCGTTTTATATATTTGGTCGGCAGTTTTTCTTTATAATTAAGCCTATTAGATATTGCGCGGACAAAATACAATTGAAGATTTACACGCAGGTACATTTTCTACTGCTCTTTTCTAGAAGAGTACATCTAGTCGAGATTTACACTTTAAAAGAGATACCTAAATTATTTAAATATTCGATTATATTCAGCTACTAGCTGCAAAGCAACAAATTCATTTCTCGAAAAAGAAAGAGCAATCAGTAAAGCCACAAAAATGTTCGGAAAGAAAGTTATCTATGTAGGAAAGGGAACAGTTTCATGTTAATGTTTGTTAACGTAAGAAAAATGTTAAAAGAATGGCCATTTTAACGTTTTAGAGGGACTCTTATGCTGCATTGCGTATTGGTAGTAGGGTCACCTTTTGTGCATGGTCCCTTACATTGAGCACCGATGAGCCCTTATTATTATATTCATCAACAAGAATATTATGTTTGTGCAAATCTCTAAATGTTGCGGTTTTAACATTCAATTAGGGTTTAAACCATCATATGGGTTGAGGTAAGGAGTTGAAACCAGCAGGCACGTATACAAGAAATTTGTACACATCTCTGATGAAGTCAAGGTCATTGCCGGGTTAGATAATTCAGGTGTGAAGAAGTCAGGATCTTTGGGATTTTGTGCGTTAATTTTGTGACCGTTAGATAACAACAGAATAGTCAGGTGCCAGCTCAGGAAGTAAAGGTCTTTTGGGGTTTCGTGTGTGGGGAGTTTTTGGATTAGTCAACGTGGGGAAAGGTCCATGGAGCAATTTTCCAGCCATTTCTTTTTCGGCTAACAAGCCTAGAACTTACAATGCAGCGTAAGAAATGGCAAACGAAAAAGGAAAACATAGCCATAGTTAAGGAGGTGGTGTGTGAAAAAGCTAGAAAGTGTTCATACTCAAACACAGCACAAAACTCCTCATTTTACGTCACTCTTCATCTTCAACCTCTTCCTGTCAAATGCTTGGAAGGCACTCAGTATGAATTGCTTCTACAAAAGGAAGCGTTAGGCCATATACAGCACCCACCACGAATTATGAGTGCTACGATCACAAAGTCTAAGCAAAGAGACAGTGACTAGTATTGGGAAAAATGTGTGGGACAAGCAAATGGGATAATAGATAGAAGGAAAGATAAATCAGATATAGGACTTATGCGATTTAGTCTAGATTTCGGACTCATGTGGAAGAGCTACACCGAATTTCAGTATAGCAAAAAAAATGATACAATAGAGAATGCAATTACAGGAGCATTCAAACACTCTCTTTTGATGTTTTCCAAGCCCCAATTACATCCAATCACTCATTTAATGTTTAGCCATTCACAATTTCTAGTGAAATCTCTATTAACAAATTACATAAATTATAATCACAAGAATTTAACTTTCTAAATCACTATAGGATATAATTACGAAGAAATTTTCCATCTGCCGGGATCTCCTACTTATTGCTTCACGAAAGCTCTACGTTTCTCCCTTACATTTCTAGTTTCGGCCCCCATGCCTCATCATTGCTTGGGGGTTCCTTCAATTAATGTGCAAATAGTGGGAGACAAACAAAGAAAACATTCCTTTTGTCTTCTTTAATTTCTCTTGCACCTAACACGTCAGATCTTCCATGCGTGACGCGATGAAAATCTTCTTCCTGCACCCCCTTCATTTTTTTGGTCGAATGCACCCCTTCATTTGATGAGGCATATAAGAACAACCAAAGCGAAGTTTTCATATATGTGCGCCCTTTCATTTATGAGCAACGGCCAATAGGCAGAAAAACAAACACTTCCGCTTTCTGATTTCCACATCTTCCAACAGAGCTTGCAAAGAAATTAATGGAAGAACAAACAGAATCAAAGGCAGACCTTAGACTTTATTCGGCTAGACATGCAGGCTTTAATTTGGATCATGTTATTCAACGGCTTAAATTTGAAAGATATTTTAACAACTCACATTCATTTTTCTTCCCTATCTAACAATAGCCTATGAATGCATTACCACTTTCATGAGAACAGTATTTGGCTGTTGACACCCCCACCTCAAAGGAAGCCCAAGATTGGAGCAATTAAAAGTAGAGTTTAGCAAGCTTTGCGTCAAAGTCAATCACGCGGTTCCAACGATACGAACTACAAATTTTATGCAACAACTGAACCTTCGCAATCAGCACATTTAATAAGCAAGAAATTGGTGATGCTTTGAAAAAGGCGTTCCAATGAATGGACTAGGAGAAAGAAACGGAGTAACCAAGCTATTTATAGATGCCCTGGGGTTGATTATCAACTCTGAAGCGATCATGGATTCACCAAAATTAGAGACAGCGGTGCATCTTCTAGCTTCCTTTGCCTTTTTTACAGTGCTTTTATTCATCATTCCACGAGAATCAATTCCTGCTTATGCCTCCACTCTAGAAGCACAAGCCCTTCTCAAATGGAAATCCAGCCTCCAAAACCAAACTCAATCCACCTCTTCTCTATTTACATGGGCTTTCCCTCCTCAAAATGCCACAGACTCCAACACGATAGTGGCAAGCCCATGTGGGTGGTATGGCATCTCGTGTAACCTTGCTGGGAGCGTGATTGGAATAAATATCCCTTGTTCGAACATAAAAGGTACACTCGATGAGTTCCCTTTCTCATCTTTGTTGTGTCTCACCTCTATAGACTTGCACCAAAATGAACTCTTTGGCTATATTCCGCCTCAAGTCAGTCTTTTAACCAATCTCACCCTCCTTGACCTCTCAATCAATCGACTATCTGGGATAATACCACGGGAGATTGGTGAGCTCATGAAGCTTGAGGTGCTTCACCTTCATTTAAATGAATTGAATGGCTCCATCCCTGATGAACTAGGTCAGTTATGCTTGCTGAATGAGCTTGCCTTGTATTCAAATCATTTGGGTGGATCTCTTCCTTCTTCCTTGGGTAACTTGAGCAGCCTCACTAGGGTATCCATCTCTAATAATTCATTTTCTGGTTCTATTCCTCTTGAAATGGGGAATTTGACAAACTTGGAGGAGATTTCCATGGGTGGCAACTTATTGAAGGGGCCAATCCCTCCCACTTTTGGGAAATTGATGAAACTAACAGAATTGCACATATTTCGTAATAAACTTACTGGTTCCATCCCAGCGGCACTTGGGAACTTGAAACTTCTTCGCCGACTCAACCTATACCGCAATAATCTTACTGGTTCAATCCCTTTAATATTAGGCAATTTGACAGAGCTTACCCTTTTGTATCTACTTGACAACAATCTTTCTGGTAACATTCCTGATGAGTTAGGAAACCTCCAAGCTATGATCGAACTGAAGTTGAACCATAATCAGCTCACCGGTCCCATTCCTCCTTCTTTGGGTAATCTGACTAACTTGCGATATCTCTTCCTGCGTAGTAATCGACTTTCAAGTTCGATTCCAAGATCCTTAGGAAATCTCCAGGCTATGCTCCACTTACATCTACATGTAAATCAACTCACTGGTCCAATTCCTTTTTTCTTCAATAATTTGACAAACCTAGTCGATTTATCACTCAAAGACAATCAACTTTCGGGACGGTGGCCAATTGAAGGTTTCTCAAATACATCATTGTCATTAATTAGTTTGTCTGACAACAAATTTGAAGGTCCACTTCCACTTCCATCACCGTCCACAAAATTCTATTCAATGGAAAACAATAAATTAGAGGGGAAGATATCTTCTTCCACATGCATTGCCACCAGCCTCTTCTTGCTTATCTTGTCTAATAATGGCTTAATTGGTAGCCTACCTGAGTGCTTATCAAACTTTAGCATTGGTTTATCGGTTTTAAACTTGCGAATGAATCGTCTTTCGGGCATAATCCCCGGAATATTTTCACAGCAAAGTAGCTTGAGAACTCTTGACTTGAGTCAAAATCAATTTGAAGGCACATTGCCACGATCCCTTGTCAATTGCAAAAGTCTGGAAGTTTTAGATTTCAGCAACAATAAGATCAGGGATAATTTCCCAGCATGGCTTGGAACACTACCTAAGTTAAAAGTTCTTATTCTAAGGGCCAACAATTTTAATGGTTGTTTGGATCTTCCAAGGGTAGCTTATCCCTTTCCCAAGTTGCAGATTTTGGACCTTTCAGACAACAACTTCATTGGTCCTTTACCAGCCAATTTGATAGTGAAACTTCAAGGGATGATGAGTATACTAACTGGGCAAGAGCCACAAAACAAATCATTGTACATGAGGTATCAGACTGGTATCTCGAACTATGAGGATTCTGTGAAAGTGACCATGAAAGGAAATGAGATTCGGCTACAGAGGATCTTGACCATCTTCATAACCTTCGACTTATCTCTCAACTCTTTGGAAGGAAACATCCCAGATGTTATTGGACATCTTCATTTTCTCGTGGGGCTTAACCTTTCCCACAACCACCTCACAGGTTCCATTCCTCCAACCCTTGCAGACTTGACTAATCTTGAATGGTTAGATTTATCTACAAACAAGCTTAGTGGGATGATTCCTAGAGAACTGGGTGATTTGACATTTCTCGGGTATTTGAACCTCTCAGAAAACCAACTCACGGGCCGCATACCTCAAGACAAACAATTGAGCACATTCACGAGCAACTCATTTCGTGGAAATCTCGGCTTATATGGAACCCCATTACAAAACTCAAGCCATGATTATACTCAACCTCCTCCAGCACCACCATCTTTCTTCCAAGAGGACAATACAAAAGAGGATGCGAGTTGGTTTAATTGGAAAGTAGTGGGAATGGGCTATGCATCCGGGATCGTGATTGGAATTTCCATAGCCTACATTTCATGGGAAATTGGAAGACCCAAATGGCTTGTGAGAAAAGTAAGAGAGATGGAGAGAAGAGGAGCCAAATGGATGAAGAAGTCAAAGTAGAAGACGATCAAATTTCATGGGGGCTAATGGAATTGTTGGGAAGTGGTCTCTTTGAACTATGTGCAATGGAGATCAAGGAATACATCTTTTGTGGGATTGAAATGCAATTTCACATATGAATGCTGCTTGTTTTTATTATGTTACATCATCTTCTTCCTACGTGCAGTTTCTGTATCGGGTCAATTGACTAAATAAACATGAAAGAGATATTTCAAAAACTCACTTTGCGACATTTACCCCTATATGTCCTTTTCTTGTTTAGTGTATGCCATTCTTGTATTTTCATGTGAAAGAAAGATAGATGAAGAACTGTTGAAGCCATTTAGCTCAGATTTACATTATTGATAGTGCCATTGGACATATGTCCTTAAGGATCAGTAATTCCGTCATTGTTCCACTCCATATTTCTGTTGAAGGTCACTAATGGATCAGTGACTTGCACCTATCATACTCGTCTGCAATGGCGAATGGGGGTATTAAAGCTTCAAACCTCAAAGCATCTTCAAAGTTTACATTCAAAGTAATCTATTAGCAAAATTCTAGGGTCTCGAAGGCTAAAAAATTGAAATCCTTGTTTGTAGATTTCGGAAGTTGCTGGTATTTTTCAAATACTATCGATAGAAAAAGGATGACTTGCATCTTGTTAATCTAACTTGTCGATAAGATACCAACATCATAATGAATTTACCAATATCATAATTCATTAGTAAATTATTATCTTCTTTCACATTCAGCAAGAATAGTAAGTTACCAACATCGGGATGAGTTTACTGTCTTCCAGATAACATAGTAACTTCTTTTAAATTTTACAGGTAAGGTGAGGCAATTACAAACATTCAAATAAATTAGTAAGTTACTGATTTCTTTCGAGTTTTATAAGTCAGTAAGTTACCAACATAATAATGACTTCATTAATGTTCAAATAAATTTGCAAGTTACCCGCTTCTTTTATAATTCACAGCTATGTTTAATAAATTTCCATTTACAAGTATGGCTTATTGATCAATAGATTTAAAATCATCTACATAATTTTCTTATGACATGGAGGGTCAGTCAGTCTTTTCAAAAAGGTTTATCCCCTCATTTTGTTCAGTGATGTAGAAAGAATAAGTGTGTGTTTGGTTTAACTTTTCCAAAGAAATTTGTCCTTAGCTTAATGCAACTTTCACCTAGCATTTGCATAAGAAATAAGAGGAAGAAGGCGTCCATGTCTTAAGCCATTCCATTGACCAATAATTTATATATAAACATCATCAAAATCTTTGGTTTCTCACAGGGTAAAAAAATCTTATCAAATGATAATATGAATTGTTCATTCTTACTCCCCTTCTCTTGGACACAAAACATGTGCCAACTGGGTGCATTAGCATTTTCCCTTGGATTTTGACATTGAATAGATCAACAGGGAACCAAAGGTGAGGTTCATTGATATGAATGGCTAGATTCTTCATCTATATTATTATCCCTTATTTTTAATATCATTTACATTTATTAATATATAAATGTGTGATTCTCTTCATTTCATACATCGTCTTCTATAGTATAATTTGATATAACTACTGAATATATGAAGTTGACTCATTCTAATTATTGAGCTGTATTGATAACCTGGTTTGATTTTATTAGTGCTTTACGAACAATTACAATCATTGATTTCATATCCTGTTGAAAACTTGTCTTGAAAAATTTGATGGACGTCTGTTTTTTAGCAAGGCCCATATTGATTTTGTAACTTCAATGCCATCGATTAAATGTGAGTATCTCTTTCATTTTTCAACTAAATTGGTGAATTTTCTATTGCAATTGCATGAATCAAATATGAATACGTAGAAACAATACATTCTGGAAAGGTTGTATCATAGGAGAACAAGTAAGAAAATTTTGGCGAGAACCCGTAACAATGACTCTTATGCTCAGATTATTCAATATAGCTGAACATAGAGGTGTATTGCTTATTGTTGACGGAACAAGCAATCGAAGTTAGAGCGCTGTTACTCTCGTTTCTCCTCTCTCGTACAATTGGCCGAACATTTGCTGAGCAGAATCAGTAACCTCAATAGTTCACCGAAAATCAAAGTGACCGCCTCAAACATCATTGCAGGCACTTAGAATCCGTCAACAATTGCGTTGGTCAGCTTCGCCTTTGCCTTCTTCAATGGAGCTAAATCTGGCACTGTCTTCAGAATCACTAGATAATCCTTCGTTCATTGCCGTAAATTCCAAACACAAAGAAGTGAGCCGAAGTAGTAGCTATGACGGTCAGAGGCCCATTTTGCATGGAGAGATGGTGCCTCTGGTTCTCCGAAGCGGTCTTGATTAATCTGAGGGTGAAGCTTTGCCTAGATCAGGCAAGGGCTACGACGCAAATCAAACAAGCGCATTGCGGCCCTCGCCTAGTGCCAGTGAGGGTTGCTAGCTCTTGCTTGTGGCCGGCAAGGTCAATCGGCAACCCTGGCCGGCCCTTAGCTCCTCCAAAAAGAAAGTAAAGAGAAGGAAAAGAAAATAAATAAATAAATAAATAAAATGTGGCACCCCCGAAACAGGCCCCGATCCGTTAGGGTTGCCACAGTTACATTCTCTTGTAGCATACTACTCTGAGACCAAAGAAATTTTAACATAACTTATAATACTTGGGGGTTTTCATTTGTTTTCTTTACCGGTCCCTGAGCAAATAATATGGCGGAAGCATAATTCGACTACCCTTCATCAAAATATAAAGTGATGCACACCATACTAAAACTCTCATAATTTAGGCCGAACACTTTTATTTATATAAGGGATGGACTGTGATAGTTGGTACAACAAAACGCCGAGGTCTTTTTGTGCCTGGCGATTACCCAAAAGAAAACCAACTTCTATCCTTGGATATCATCTGCATCCGTCCATCACCCATGTTTCGGCATCCCCAAAAATGCATCTCCTGCTACCCTCGACTCTAGGTCATATCCAGTTAGGTCCATTGGCCGGTGGTGGTAGCAACACCCTTAGAAAGCGGCCATCCATACGGACAAGAACTGATATGAACTCCTGGTGAATAGGCCCGGCAGAGAGGCCTACCTCAAAAGTCAGCAAAATCCTCACGCGCTCGAATACCAATCCGTGCACCCCAGGATGACAGTGCTCTGACCACTCCCACTGTAGGTCAATCAGGAGTCCATAAAACATACTAGGAGTCACAGGCAGCAGCAGCTTTTTTCTTTTAGTCTGAAATGTTAGTCCCCAAGAGGGGTGAGTACAACCACTCAGCAATAAAAGATCCATTAAACTATATTATGCAGAAACTCTAACTATCCAGATGCATGCCATCAAGGGTTTATTTACCTACACCGCATTCATAAAAACAATTCAATGCCATAACGAACGCATTTTCAATACCGGGTGAAGCCAACTCAATTTCATAGACAAATTCTCATATCATGCCACATGCACACACATGCACTCCTTTAATGTACCGGATTTTAGCATTCAAAGAAAGGTTTCATTCCTTGGGGACCAGTGTTTGCATCCCTCTGGGTTTCATTCAAAGAAAGGTTTCATTCCCGGGGCATCGTCGGCTCACACCTCCGACGGTAACATCCACATCATAATATACATCTCATTACAAAAATATATTTTGTTGCAATGACGTCAAGGATTCCATGGATCTATAAGAATTTATCAAATTTTCCAATGTCATGTGATATGCTGAATGTCACTGCAATGGTCTCAATAATCCTGCGGGTTTGCGATGTTCCACTTTCACTTGCTGGCATGTTAAACACTGGGAAATGTGTTTAGCTACATCCGTCTTCATGCCATTCCTCCAAAATTGTTGGCGTAAATTTCTGTACATCTTTGTACTACCCGGATGAATACTATAATTACTCCTATGTGCTTCCGACAAGATTTCTCTCTTCACTTCTTCATTGTCAGGAACACAGAGTCGCCCCTGGCATCTTACTACTCCATCCTCAGAGATTTGAAATTCTAGTCTTTTTCCTAAAGACACAGCATTTCTTATTTCCACAATTTTCGGGTCAGACTCTTGCAGCATCTTAACTTTCTGAATAATTTTGGGTTCAATCCTTAATGCAGTAAGCATACCGGTAAGGCGATCTACTTTCAACTGAAATTCTTAGTCTGCTACAGACTTTAACAGATTCCATTCTGTCATTCTTAGACTGGTCATATCCATAGCTGACTTACGACTAAGTGCATCCGCCACCTTATTCGCCTTTCCTGGATGGTACCGTATCTCACAATCAAAATCTTTCAACAATTCCATCCACCTTCTTTGTCTCATGTTCAATTCCTTTTGTGAAAACAAATACTTTAAGCTCTTATGATTTGTATAGATTTCGAACTTTTCTCCATACAGATAATGTCTCCATATTTTCAAAGCAAAAATTATAGCTGCCAATTCTAAATCATGAGTTGGGTAGTTTAATTCATGGGGTTTCAACTGCCTTGATGTGTAGGCTATGACCTTGCCATACTGCATCGGAACACATCCCAGTCCCTTGTGAGACACATCACTATATACCGTGAATCCACCAGATCTAGATGGTATAGTTAGAATTGGAGCTGTGGTTAACTTCCTTTTAAGTTCCTGAAAGCTCCTTTCACATTCTCCATTCCATTCAAACCTGACGTTTTTCCTAGTTAATTTCATCAATGGGCCTGCAAGTCACGAGAATCCTTCAATAAATCTCCTATGATAGCCGGCCAACCCTAAGAAACTCCGTATTTCGGTCGGCGTTGTCGGCCTCGGCCAATTTATTACCATCTCAACTTTTGTAGGGTCTACTACAATTCCACTTCTTGATACCACATGTGCCAAAAATGTTATTTGGTCCAACCAAAATTCACACTTGCTGAATTTGACATACAACTTATGATCTCTCAAGATTTGCAATACTATCCTCAGGTGTCGCTCATGCTCTTCAGGTCCTTTAGAATATATCAGGATATCATCAATGAAGACAATCACAAATTGGTCCAAATATGGCTTAAATATCCTATTCATTAAATCCATGAATGCTGCTGGTGCATTCGTCAATCCAAATGGCATAACTAGGAACTTATAGTGTCCATAACAAGCCCTAATTGCAGTCTTAGGAATGTCTTCTTTCCTTATCCTTAACTGATGGTATCTTGACCTTAAGTCAATTTTAGAAAAGATTGAACTTCCTTGCAGTTGGTCAAATAAGTCATCAATTCTAGGCAAGGGATACTTATTCTTTACAGTCACCTGGTTCAGCTGTCTATAGTCAATACATAAACGCATTGACCCGTCCTTCTTTTTCACAAAGAGGACCGGTGCACCCCAAGGTGAAGCACTTGGCCTAATAAATCCCTTATCAAGCAACTCTTGTAGTTGCACCTTCAACTCCTTCAGTCCATCCTATACGGGGCTTTTGATATTGGTCTTGTTCCAGGCATTAACTCGATCTCAAACTCAATTTCTCGTTTCGGTGGTAACCCAAGCAATTCTTCAGGAAATACATCTTGGAATTCCCCGACCACTCAAATTTCGTCAAGTTTAGTATCTTCCTTAGTAAGATTCTTTACTACTGCTAGGTATCCTTGACATCCTTCATCAAGTAATTTATGAGCTTCTACCACCGAGATAATGGCCATAGAGGGGTCTGTTCGACCTCTTAGAAATTCAAAATTAGACTAATCTGGAAACATGAACTGAATCACTTTCCTGTAGCAATCCACTTTAGCCTAATATTTATGGAGCCAATCCATACCTATAATTACGTCAAAGTCATACATAGCCATCAACACTAGGTCTATTTCCATATCCCTTCCTCCTATTGTTATCTTACATTTTCTACACACTAGCGTAGACAACACCATATTCTTTAAAGGCGTAGAAACACAAAGAGGCATCTCAAGAGATGTTGTTTCTATTTTACTCAACTGTCTATATCTTTCAGAAACAAATGAATGCGTAGCACCCGTATCAAACAAAGCATATGCCTTCTTGCCATTTATAAAAATCGTACCTGAGATAACGTTTTTGGAAGCTTCTGCTTCCTCTTGGGTGACCACATATACCCTTCCTTGCGCTGGTGGTCTCTGTGGATTCCTTTGTGGATCTGGTCCAATAGTACGTTGTTGTATTCGTCGCACCAAGCTGACATTCGGCTGCGACCCAACTTTTAGACAATCCCTATTAAGGTGTCCTACTTGTCCACAACCATAACATTTCGGTTGTCCATTGCAAGGCCCTGGCCTATGTTGCCCATCACACCTTCGACAATCATCACTCCGATAAGGTGCTTTTCCTAGATTCAAGCCATCCCTAGCCTTTCCAAAGTTTCCAAAATTCCCCTTTTTCTTAGATTCCCAGGTCTGACTTTGACCTGTATGGGGTCTCTTACCCCGTCGGATATCACTAAAGGTCAACTGTCTCTTAGACTCTGATTGCTCCCTTACCGATCCTACTCCACCAACTGTGCCCTTTCATAAATCTCATTATAATCTCTTATATTCAAAGGCACCAGTTGTTTCCTGATATCAGTCCTCAGCCCTTTCAAGAATCTCTTAGCTTTTTCTTCACGATCCTCAATCAATCTGGGAGCATACCTAGACAATTCAGAAAATTTTGCCTCATACTGGTCCACTGTTAGCTCCCTTTGTTCCAGTTAAACAAATTCAGTGATCTTCTTATCCCTGGCACAGTCAGAAAAATGCTTTCTATTAAAAGCTCTAACAAATTCGCCCCAATTTATATCAGTACCTGGTGGAAAGATCGTATCTCTTGAAGCTCTCCACCAAAACTTTGCATTTCCCTCCAGCTGGTACTCTGCCAAAGTTATTTTCTCAGCATCATTGCAATCCAACAACCGGAAAATTCGTTCCATTCCATCTATCCATTGTTCCGCCTCCTCAGGACTTCCTATTCCACTAAACTTAGGTGGCTTCAGCTTCAAAAATTGTTCCACCAATCCTTGAGGGTGACGTTCCACTCCGGGTTGTTGTTGCACTTGTCTTTCCATCAGATTCCCTATATTGGCCAATGCTTGTAGGATGTCTTCCATTCGGGGTTCAGCCCTTGCAGCAGAGGCTTCAGCCCTCGATGGATGAGAACTCCCAGTTCGTACCATGATTTTCCTGCAGTTTCCAAGCATTTGCCTCAGGAATAATTTGTGACTCAGTGTCTCAAATTAAAAATTACCAAAGTCATATAAGTAACATAAAAATGTTACTGGCACATAAAAGCAACTCACAATCGTTACCAGTATTTTACGAGTGAACTCAATCACCCGTTATTCAAAGTTAGTCAACCATTCTTGGTTAGTAACCTAAGTTGTGCATCATCCTCATATTCCTCATTTCCATCTGAGGCTCCTTATCACTTCATATAAACCATTGCTTTGATACCAACCGCTATGGCACCCCTGAAACGGCCCCTAATCCGTTAGGGTTGCCACAGTTACATTCTCTTGTAGCATACTACTCTGAGACCAAAGAAATTCTAACATAACTTATAATACCTGGGGGTTTTCATTTGTTTTCTTTACCGGTCCCTGAGCAAATAATATGGCGGAAGCATAATTCGACTACCCTTCATCAAAATATAAAGTGATGCACACCATACTAAAACTCTAATAATTTAGGCCGAACATTTTTATTTATATAAGGGATGGACTGTGATAGTTGGTACAACAAAACGCCGAGGTCTTTTTGTGCCTGGCAATTACCCAAAAGAAAACCAACTTCTATCCTTGGATATCATCTGCATCCGTCCATCACCCATGTTTCGGCATCCCCAAAAATGCATCTCCTGCTACCCTCGACTCTAGGTCATATCCAGTCAAGTCCATTGGCCGGTGGTGGTGGCAGCACCCTCAAAAAGCAGCCATCCATACGGACAAGAACAGATATGAACTCTTGGTGAATAGGCCCGGCAAAGAGGCCTACCTAAAAAGTCAGCAAAATCCTCACGCGCTCGAATACCAATCCGTGCACCCCAGGATGACGGTGCTCTGACCACTCCCACTGTAGGTCAATCAGGAGTCCATAAAACATACCAGGAGTCGTAGGCAGCAGTGGCATTTTTCTTTTAGTCTGAAATGTTAGTCCCCAAGAGGGGTGAGTACAATCACTCAGCAATAAAAGATCCATTAAACTATATTATGTAGAAACTCTAACTATCCAGATGCATGCAAAACACACATGTCATTTATATATATATGCATGCCATCAAGGGTTTATTTACCTACACCACATTCATAAAATCAATTCAATGCCATAACGAACGCATTTTCAATACCGGATGAAGCCAACTCAATTTCATAGACGAATTCTCATATCATGCCACATGCACACACATGCACTCCTTTAATGTACCGAATTTAAGCATTCAAAGAAAGGTTTCATTCCCCCGGGGACTAGTGTTTGCATCCCTCCAGGCTTTCGTACCCAACTTGGCATCGCGAGACCCTCCGGCACAAACCTCCGGGCATCCAGAGCGTGTTCCATCACACCCCTGGGCATCTCGCACCCCACTTGGCATCACGAGGTATATCCAGGGCTTGCCATGAAAATGGTTGCCCCTTCCCTCCGGATTTACGTACAATCCCTACAACCGGGCATCCTGAAACTCCCGAGGACCCTCTAGCACAAACCTCCGGGCATCCAACGGTGTCGACTCACTCGACCCTTGGGCATCCCGACACTCCCGGGGCATCGTCGGCTCACACCTCCAACGGTAACATCCACATCATAGTATACATCTCATTACAAAAATATATTTTGATGCAATGACGTCAAGGATTCCATGGATCTATAAGACTTTATCAAATTTTCCAATGTCATGTGATATGTTGAATGTCACTGCATCTATCAAGTGAATAACAACTCAAGATACAATGACTCTTAGAACAAAATGAACAGTTTCATAGCAAAACAGTGTAAAGGCCAGAATGCACACCTTCAGTGGAGATTTCAAAATAACTAGCAAATGACCATGAAAAATTCTGAAATTTTAAAACGTTATAATTGAGATCTAGAGGAAAAAGTTTCATGAAGAACACTAAGCTAGATTCGTTATGTATAATGAGTAGTAGTTCACACAACTCAGTTCAGGTTTTTTTTATAACAAAATAAAATTCGACAGAAAGCATTGCATATTAAAAGAGGTTTATGCCATCGTATTGATTCCGAGAAATTCTGATAAAAATATATATATACTCTATCTCATGCAATTCCTCACAACTTCCGTGAAGAAATCGGGATCAAATTCATATTAGAACTCTTCATAAAATTTCGCAAAGTTACAGGGTTACACATGAAATTGCACTCGATTAAGCGAATCCCATAAAATCCCACTCCCACCGTGACTATCTTACTTCCACAAGTCTACTAAACGTCATTCTTTCATCAATAAATCAACAGGATCAAAATGTACACAAAACCAAAGTAATTCCTCAATCTCATGGTCTCGCTCTACTTCGATTACCCACAATTTAACATGCTACTTTCAGAACTCAATTGTTTCCAAGTATATTGCACCATACTGGACAATAACAGCATCACATTATATAGATTAATGGACTTTCACTTGCCTCGATGTCCTACGATTCCACGGCATGTGGTGAGAGGGTGAGGAGTGTGCAGCTCAACGACGGCGACAATGCGCACGCACGGCAGGGACTAATTTCCTTCCTTCCCTTGCCGACTTACTCTCTTGCTGCTCACTCGCAACCTTTCTCGTTCACTCTCTCTCAATTACTCCTGGTTTCGCTCACTCTCTCGATTACCCACTTTCACGAGCACAAGATCACTGGTTTTGCTAAAACCAGTTAACAAAAGAGAGGCATGTTTCAGTGGTTGCAAGGGGAACGGACAGCTGGAATGGACGTGTCTTCAGCATGCCTCCCCGTGCATTTCGCTGGCTATCCATACGCCAGCAACGTAGCATCATCCAGCCAAGCTTCAATCAACATCTCTTCCAATTAGTTGACTTAAATGTCGACTATTAAGGGGTCTTCGGGTTGTTTTGGGCTAGTAGATTAGTGGACGTGCGGCCCTTCAATAACAAGGCCCAATTAAAAAAAAAAAAAAAACCGATCCTTAAACTTGCACAAATATGGGGCATTCTCGGTCCCATGGTCTTGGTGGTTCAATAATTTATCAAGTGTACTTATTCATGACTCAGATTCTTGTATAGAAGAAGAACGAGATTGCACGGTGTTTCAATTTCTTTTCTTATCTCATGTGCACTCAAGTGGTATAATTGTGTCGAGTCATCAAAAGGAATATATATACATATGGTCTGCGAAGTCAATAGTCTATTCAACGATTGGACCCTTAATAAACATGAGATATCGATCCGTCGATGGAATCAAACAAAGCTCATGCAAAATACTAATGATACCATTTGGCGATACTTTTATTGATTAGTCACTGCCGTCGCACATCACGGTTTGTGAAATTCTTGGGTGCCACATAAAATTACAATTTTTTTAAAAATAATTAAAATAATATTAAAATTTTTATCTTCAATGTCAGCCATACCACATCAAATGACCCATATCCATGTCAGTGATTTTTGGCAAAAATTAGCCAAATGGATTGAATTGACATAAATATAAAATATTTAGAACTCAATTGGTAAAAAAAAAAAAAATAGCACAAATTAGCACACTTGCAATAGATTTAGGACTTTTGTGGTAATTTCTTTAAATTCATTTACTTGATTTTGTTAAGTGAAGGGTCAATATAGTTTTTTCAATATGTATATACCCTCATTTTGTTCGGTGACATAGCAAGAATAAGGGTGCATGTGGTTTAATTTTCTGATGGATTTTTCCCTTTAACTCAATCGAACTCTCGCTTGGCATTTGCATAAGAAATAAGAGGAAGGAGGCATCCATATCTTCAGCCATTGCATTGACAAATAAGTTATACATGAACATCATTAAAATCTTTGGTTTTTCACAGGGGACAGAAAGCTAAACAAATAGTTAAGATTTGTGTGGTTTGTGATAAAAGAGAGGAAAGTGTGCTATATTCTCATTACCAAACGAAGAGTACAAGCCTTCTCATATAAAATATATATATATATATATATATATATATATATATATATATATATATATATATATATTCATTTTTGCTTCCCTTCTCTTGGATTAATCTATCAAACTTATTAGTTTTTAACGTATGCCGGTTGGGTGCATTCGCATTTTCCTTTGGATTTTGAGCAATGAATACATCAACATGGAACCAAAGGTGAGGTTCATTTATTTGAATGGCTAGATTCTTCATCTATATTGTTATCGCTTATTTTTAACATTATTTATATTTGTTTGTACATATAGGGGTGATTCTCTTCATTTCCTTTGTGTTTTCTAGTATGATTCGATATAATTGGTCTCTTTATAATTCAACAAATAAAAGCAATTGCTTTTTGGAAATCATATCCTTTCCATTCCTAAGACAACATACTAATTTCTAAACCTTACTAAGCTATTTTCCGTCCAGAGCATGTACAATATAACTAGTGAATATATGAAATTGATCCTCCTAATTATTGGGCTATTTTAATTACTTAATTTTATCTTATTAGTGCTTCGCAGACAATCACAACCACCGATTGCATATCCAAATGGAAAATGTCTCTGGAAATTGATTGAAGTCTATTTTTTTAGCAAAAGCCCACATTGATTTTTTAACTTCCAATGCCAGTTCGATTTAAAATGAGTATCGCTTTCATTTTCAACTAAATTTGTGGATTTTCTCTTGTAGTTGCATGAATCAAGTATGGATGCATAGAAGCATTACATTACGGAAAGGTTGTATGGTAATAGAACAAGTACGAAGATATTGCCTAGAAAAATAAGCTGATACCTGATAATGTATGAAAAAGAGTAAGTTACGGAGAATCCCCTTACACAAATAAGAATTAGAAAAGTATGATATCTAAGTCCTCCACTAGAGAGATCACATCCAAGACACAAAAGCGAGGCATTATTTCTCACCCAGTTATGACACAGACCGGAGTCTAGTAGATCTCCAGTACATTGATACACTGAATGTAGCACACCATTTGCGTAATATTTAATCCCTCAAAGTCATGCGTGCAACATCTGTATGATATTTAAATGAGCAATATGGACTGCAATACGTCAAGGACTAGAGAAAGAGGTCGAGGGTGGTGGAGCAAGGAAAGGGATGGAGGGGGTGGTCGGGAACGAAGGGGTTTGGGAGAAAGATGGGAGTGTTGGGAACGTCGCCCTCAAGAGTGGAGGGAATGAGGCCCCTGAGAGTGGCGGAAACGTCCCTCCGGGAAGGGTTGGCAAGTTAATATCATTCATTGTTTTAATTTAACAGAGATTAAATGAAAAATTCAAAAATTACAAACACAAGAGTAAATTTGAAGGAACATGTCTTTTTTTCCTTATACTTATTGGAGATTAATGAGATTTTTTATAGTCTCAAATAGAGTTCGGAGTTCATGATATAGACTAGCTTGGAGCTCCCCTACAAAACATGGTTCAAGAAAAATGAAAATCCAAGATAAGAACTCTCGAAGTACAACCAAAAGAAAAGGAAATAACTAAATTTGCCATGGAAAATGTGAGAGATAACTCACAAGCCAATTTCATAGACCAAAAGAGATAACTCGTATGCGATGCATACGAGAGGCGGAAAGAAGCAAAAAAAAAAATCACAAATTCAAGTCGGAGCAACGCCGGCGAGAAGAGGGGTGTTCCATCATCACTCACGAGAAGATCAAAACTTATAAGTGAGAAACTTGAGAGTGAGAGTTTTCTTCTTTCCCCTTTATTTTTGATATTTTCATTATTTTTTCCTATACTTATATTTTGACCCCTCAAGTATTGAAAATTATTAAAATTGACCCCGTGCATGTCAAAATTGCATGTTGGAATTTTGGACTCACGTGTTGGGAAGAGTTGACAACGTGTCAGATTTCTCGACACTCGTTGACCGCGTGTCGGAACATGTCGAAGCATGTCAGACACGTGTCGGAGTGTCGGACACGACACGAAGGTTTCCAGAGAGTGTTGGTGCTTCTTAGTATATATATAATACATAGTATGAGTCGACTATTTTGCAACCAAATGACCGTATAGAAGCTTTGAGGATTTTCAATTTACTTAGATTTTGTTATTTGATCACAAAGTACGTCTTGTCAGTTTACTTTTTCTTTTTTTTGGTCGAAATAGAAATTCGATTCAAGTTAAAGGACCAAAACAACCTGCTGCAATAGCATCCGAGTAAAGAAGATCCAACAAAAGAGGGGGAGGGGAAACAGCCCAATTAGGAAGTAAAGTGACAATTCTATGGGCCTTAGCAGCCCAATCAGCAACAAAATTCGCTTCACGCCTACAATGCCTAACGTGAAGATGAGAAAAGCAGGGGAGCAATGTAGCCGCTTCAACGAACAAAGCTCGAACCTCCCATGGCGTCAATTTAGGATCGTTCATAGCTTCAACCAACACGAGGCAATCTAATTCGATCAGGAGTGCATCATGAGCTTTGCAAGGCTGAGGAAGATGCGAAACCTCTGGTAAAGCCATCAATCATTTGCCTAGTGTTGTCAAGACAGATACACGCCATTGTACCTTCAGTGCTCGCTAGCTAAAAATCCCCATCTATGTTTATCTTCAGGACTCTTGGATCTGGAGGCCACCATAGGTTACCAGGACTGGAATGATGTCACCTTGATCCCGCCGAGATACAAGTGGAGTTTTGAGTGATTCGGACTTGGGCCAGGGCTGAATCCATTACACGTTTCGGATCAAGACTCTGACGGTTAAAGATGAAATTGTTGCACACCTTCTAGATCTACCACAAGATTGAGGCAATAGTCTCCAAATCAGGTGAGATCTTCTGTTGTTCAACCCTTTTTGCAAGCCACGCATCCATTCGTTGTACTGTTATTGGTGATATTCGAATGCAAATCTGAGGGTGTGACCAGATTCTGTAAGTCCATGGACAGAGTAGAAAAAGATGTTCCATCGTCTCTGGTGTTTGATTAGGGCATAGATTACATACCGACTCTGAGCTAATGCATCTATGAAATAGATTATCTTTGGTGGGCAGTGCGTTGTGGCATAGAGACCAAAGGAAGGTACAAATTTTGGGTACGAGTTTAAGTTTCCAAATTCTTCTCCACAGGATTTGTGGGGTTTGATATGAAGACGAGGCTCTATTGTCGTTATTATTGGATGCTACATTTCTGATAGCATGGTAACCACTTTTCACTATATATTGACCTTGTGTTGTGTCTATCCAAATAAGTTGATATGCTGCATAAGTAGATCTTACCGGGATGTTAAGGATTTCTTGTGTAGTCTGAGCATCAAAATACCGGTATAGTTTTTTTTTTTTTTTTATTGCTGGAGGAACCGCTTTGGCCGACAGCCGCCACGTAAACCCCTAAGTGTCGCTAGCAGGAAAACCACCACCCCGACGCCACGCTTAAGTCACCACATAGCGCTTCAACCTCCCTGCTTCGCAGGGGCTTTGTGTTACGAAATCGCACGTCGATTCCAGAAAAATAACACTCGCAAACAATTCTCCAGACAGAATATAGTAATAAAAGAGCAGAATCAGATGAACACGCCAGAAAATTTGTTATCGAAGTTCACCCAAACCCGGGCTACGTCTCCGCGCAGAGGCACTCGCGAATCCACTAGACTTCGAAAAAGTTGGAATACAACGACGATCTTCTCTCAAGATCGGGTACAAAGAGATTGAGAACTCTCATCAAGAAAAAACTCACTTTTTTCTTCTCTCTTTTCTTGCCTCTCTATTTCCTTTTTCAGCGTCTTGACGGCTAGGGTTTTGCCATCGCTAATATATAGGTACCACTTTTAACCTAAAAGGAAATCTAATAGAAAGACAAAAAAGCCCCTAAAAACAAATATTTGGCTTTATCTATAACAATCTCCCACTTGAAGACAAATATACCCAAGCACCAAGCAACTTTGCATCCATCTTCTTCAAAAAATAGTAGTTGTGAAACTTGTGCCTCTCGCGATACTCCTCATCAATCAACATGGAGTAATACCAATGGTAGTAGTACAGAAAATATGCTTCTCTCTCGTCTACTACCTTGGTCATCATGTCATTGGATTCTTCGAGCCATCAATCTTTTGTAGCTTTAATTCATTATCTTTCAATGCTGACCCGATAAAGTGATAACGCTTCTTGATATGTCTAGTCCTTGAGTGATAAGCTGCATTCTTTGCTAAGTGCACGCACTTTGACTATCACTCCCAAAGTGTACCGACCGGCTGTTTTCGATGTAACTCCTCCATATAATCTTGTAACCACATGATTTCCTTGGAGGCTTCGTAATCGCTACATATTCGCCTCTCGTTGTCGATAAAGCAACTACTTTTTGTAGTTGAGATACCCAACTCACCGCTGTACCGCAAATCGTAAAGACATATCCAAAGTGGTACTCTTACCACTATCTCGATCACCCGAATGATCCGCATCTACATAACCCCGCAACTTTAGAGATGTACCACTATAACAAAGTGAGTAATTGGAAGTACCGCTAGATATCTCAATATCCATTTAAGCGCATTCCAATGCTCTCTACCCGGGTTCGCATATATCGACTCACAACTCCCTTTGCTTGTGCAATGTCCGGTCTCGTGCTCACCATGGCATACATCAAACTCCCCACTTTGCCGATGCATATGGAACTACCGCCATCTCATCTTTCAAAGCCCGAGTGCTTGGACACATATCCTTGGAAAGTTTGAAGTGATTCGCTAAAGGAGTTGCAACCGGTTTTGCCTTGTCCATGTTAAATCTCTTTAACACCTTGTTCACATAGTCTTCCCGCGACAACCATAATTTCTTATTTTTCCTGTCTCTAATGATTTTCATGCCTAAAATATTCTTGGCCTCTCCCAAGTCTTTCATAGCAAACCTGTGATGACAACATCTTTTTCACTTCTACGATTCTCTTCATATTGGAACTAGCCACCAGCATGTCATCCACATATAAAGATAAATACACAATGTCACCATCATCATATTTGCGAAAATAAACACGGTGATCGACTCACGGTGTGTAAATCCTTTTCTTGCATGAAACCATCAAATTTTAAGTACCATTGTCGCGGAGCTTGTTTCAAGCCATACAAGCTTTTCTTCAAGCGACATACCATGTGCTCCTTACCTTTGACTTCAAAACCCTTAGGTTGTGCCATGTATAATTCTTCATCTAAGTCACCATGTAAAAACGCTGTTTTTACGTCTAAGCTACTCAAGATAAAGATCCTCCACCGCAACTATACTTAGCGTAACTCTAATTGATGTCATTTTCACTACGGTGAAAATATCTCGGAGTAGTCGATCCCTTCTTTTTGAGAAAAGCCCTTAACTACAAGTCTCGCCTTGTATCTAATACTACCATCTCGCTTCATTCTTAATCCTGTACACCCATTTGTTTAATAAAGCTTTTTACTGTGGGCAACTTGGTCAACTCCCAAGTTTTGTTAAGCAACGAGCTCATCTCGTCTTTCATAGCACACTCCCACCGCAAGTGAGACGTGTCCGCCTTTGCCTCATTGTAAGTTTCAGTTCTCCCGAATCGTATATAAGACATGACTTAGAACAAGTATTAGCCGATGGATCAAAAATTACCTTTGGCTTTCTCACACGTGTAGACCTTCTCAAGACAGGTACTTCAAGGTCATTCGTTTGTTCCGAATCACTGCGTTCTTCTTGAACTACCTCTTCACTGATAATAGGCTCATCTTGAACCTCTCTTTCGGGTGAACTTTGATCTACCGGAAACATCTTCACGGGCATTGTGTCTAATTCAACATATTCGATTGTACTACCTTCTCATGCTCGTCTCGTCCGACGATCCTTGTACATCTTTTCTTCATGGAATACCACATTGCGATGCGGATAACTTTATTATTCTCATAATCCCAAAGTCTATAACCATACTCGTCGCCACCGTATCCGATAAAGACGCACTTACGGGACTTAGCATCAAGCTTTTTCCTATCCTCCCCGTCAATCAAAGCATATGCAATACAACCAAACACCTTTAAATGTGAATAATTAATCTTCTTACTCGACCACCGCTCCCGTGGTATTTCTCCATCCAACGCACTAGATGGACTTCGTTGATAAGATAAAATTTGCATCAACTGTGGCAGCCCATAAGTGTAGCGGGAGACCCGCGTGTAGTCTCATGCATCTCGCACGTTCTAGAATAGTCCTGTTCATTCTTTCAGCTACACCGTTCTCTTGAGGAGTTCTAGGAACAGTCTTTAGCCCGTGTATGCCTTCTCGACTCGAGATAATTTGCAAATTCTTTACTTGTGTATTCACCACCATTATCGATTTCAAAGCTTTAATCGATAACCTGTTTCTTTTCTACCATAGTCTTCCACATCCCGAACATCCCGAATACTTCTGATTTTTCTTTAAGAGCATAGACCCAAGTCTTTCTTGTTGCATCATCAATGAAGGTGACAAAATATCTCTTACCACCATAAGAGAGTTCTGAGCAGTCCCCATACATCGGTATGAACCAACTCTAGCTTCGGCCTTTATTTTGTTGCCCATTCAATTGAAAACTAACAGCCTTACGTTTTCCATAAATGCAACTCTCACAAAAATCTAACTCAACTTTTTGTAAACCCGGAAGTAATTTCCTTGAGTGTAATTGCTTTACACCTTTTCACCAAGATGTCCCAAACGATAATGCCAAAGAGTAGATAAATTACTCGTAGCCATTGTAGTTGCAACTATATCACCGATATTGTCTCCTTGGAGAAGGTAAAGTGTACCCGTACGCTTTCCCTTTGCTACTACTCTTATCCCCGAGGTTATCTTCCACTCTCCACAGCCAAAGGTTATTACCAAACCTTCTTGGTCAAGTTTTTGGTTGAAATCAGATTTTTCTTTAATTCTGGAATATGCCTAGTTTCACGCAAAACTAGATGTCCTCCACCGAGATGTTCACAAAGTCACGGTTCCTTTCCCAACAATTGGACACATGTGGCCGTTTCCCACAACCACTTGTCCAAAATCTCCACTAGCATAATCATCAAATATGTCTCTTTGCGAGGTGCAATGAAAAGAAGCGCCGAATCAATAAACCATTTATCTCGTTGTCAAATCAAACCCCGTAGACAAACACAAGTTATCTAGCAAAGATTTATCGCTAACTACATTAGCACCTTGATTCTCATCTTGCTGCTTCTTTTTGTAGGCTTCACATTGAAACCTCCGGTGTCCGGTTTTGTGACAAAACCAACACTCATCTTTTGCAACCCGTCTCTTACCCCTTGATTGTGATCCGCCACGACCGCTGAAATTTCCTCTATTTTTACTTCTTCCACGGTTCTCCACTTTGCAAGTGCCGTTGAAGATGTAGATGCAAAAAGATTATCTCCACTCGAGACTTTCCTTCGCATCTCTTCATCCATGATACTACTCACAGCATCATCAAGAGTTAAATCATCCTTCATGGTGCTCGAAATTCCCGCACCGCGGTATTGTAGCTTTACGGAAGAGAACATAAAAATAATAAAGCTTGAAGCTTCATATCTAAATTTATGCCTGCGGATTCTAATTGACCCGTGACCGCGTGAAACTATTAATATGCTCGCCACGAATCTCTATCGATAACTTCATATTAACCGGTTTCTTCAAAGCAAAAATACCGATTTGATGTGGATGGCTTCTCAAAAATATATTTGTTAGAATATCCATGGCTTCTTTTGCAGTTTTGCTTTCGCGATGTGGTACCCTGTCTTTTTTCGTCAACCCTAGACGAATCGCACCTAACGCCTTTCGATCAAGAATTTTCCATCCGGCTTCGCCGTCGGATCCACTTCCGCCATCTCGGGTTTCCAACCCTCAAGTGGTGCATAGAGATCTTTTGATAAAGATAATCCTCTATTTGTAGTTTCCACCATCCGAAATCCTCTCCATTGAACTTATCGATTCTGATTTTATCTTCTGCCATCCTGTTTGCTTTCAATCGAACGTCACCGAAAACCCTCGATGTTCTCGATTAGCCAACCCAAGCTCTGATACCAGTTGTTACGAAATCGCACGTCGATTCCGAAAAATAACACTCGCAAACAATTCTCCGGATGAATATAGTAATAAAAGAGCGAATCGGATGAACACGCCAGAAAATTTGTTATCGAAGTTCACCCAAACCCGGGCTACGTCTCCGCGCAGAGGCACTCTGCGAATCCACTAGACTTCGAAAAAGTTGGAATACAACGACGATCTTCTCTCAAGATCGGGTACAAAGAGATTGAGAACTCTCATCAAGAAAAACTCACTTTTTTCTTCTCTCTTTTTCTTGCCTCTCTATTTCCTTTTTCGGCGTCTTGACGGCTAGGGTTTTGCCATCGCTAATATATAGGTACCACTTTTAACCTAAAAGGAAATCTAATAGAAAGACAAAAAAGCCCCTAAAAACAAATATTTGGCTTTATCTATAACACTTTGAACCTTGGCCTCCTCGGTGGAGGACAAATGATCTACCATCCACGCTGCAACAGCCGGTGGTAAAATACCGATATAGTTATTCTTACCTTTTACCAAAAAAAAAAAAACCGGTATAGTAGGGTAACACTCTAGGTAATGTAGTCCGGTTCAAGAAGGTTAGCGACCATCACAGGTTCGTCTCTAGCAGCAGGTCTGCCTAGTATCCCTTTGGGTAGCCATCTATCTTTATAGATTCTGATCTTTTTCCCATCGCCAACCGACCATTGAAGTTTTGGTAATATTGAATCCCTCCCTAATAGTAGGCTTTGCCAACCCCAAGATGATCAAGCACCTTTATCCACATATCTGAAATCCTTTGAGTGAAAATAAAGACCTTTGAAGAGTGTGCTCCACAGTGATAAAGGTTGTTGGAGTAAGCGCTAGGCCTATTTTCCAAGCACTGCTTTGTTGAAATTAATGAGATCACGAAAGCCAAGGCCTCCCTTGTCCTTCCTTCTCTTTAGTACTTCCCATTATTTCTAGTGAATACCTGACTTATGACAATCATTTTGCCACAAGAATCAAGCAATCATCTTTTCAATGGATTTGCAGAGTGACACAGAAATATTAAAGATAGACATGGCATACTGTGGGATCGGCTGTACAACAGTCTTAATCAGAATCTCCTTACCGCCCTTTAATATTAGATTTTCTTTCCATCCTTCCAATTTTGCATTCACTCTCCCCAGAATCTAGGCAAACATGTCTCGTTTTGATCATCCCCAATCAAACGGGATACCTAGATATTTACCCGTCCTGTCTAGCACGGGGATTCTAAATTCCCTCGCCAAGTTTTCCAGTAGGCTAATAGGACAAGCTTTACTGAAGAATATGCCTGATTTATTCCGATTAACAACCTGTCTCGTAGCTAAACAATATTGATTCAGTATGTTGGTGAGATTTTGACATTCCTGGAGTTTGCCATTTAAGAAAAATATGGCATCATCTGCGAAAAACAAATGAGAAAGAATAGGACACCACTTGTTCAGCTAGATACCCTTGATATTTCCCATGTCAATAGCTTGATGTATAAGAGTTGATAAGACATTCGCCAGTAGAATGAACAAATAAAGAGATAGGGGATCACCCTGTCTAAGGCCTCGTGTCGGATGTAAATAATTTAATTGTTCTCCATTGAATTTAACATTGAGGGAGACTGTCGTAATACAGCGCATCACCCACTGTACCCAAGTAGTATGGAAACCTAACTTGAGGAGATAATCTTTAAGGAAATTCCACTCCACCTGATCATATGCCTTTTGCATGTCCATATTTATGATCGCTTGAAAATTCCTCTTTCATTTCCTAATCTTTAGCTAATGAAGCACCTCTTGTACGATTAAGATGTTGTCTTGGATTTGGTGGCCACTCACAAAGGCACTTTGTTCCATGGATATCAGACCAGGTAGCCAGGGTTTCAGACGATTGGCGAGTACCTTGGAGATTATTTTATTACATAGACTAATGGGGCGGTATTGGTCCAGACTTTCTAGGTGTGGTACTTTCGGGATAAGAGAAATAATGGTCCTATTAAGAGCTGTGGGCATCACTCCTGATTGAAAGAAATTCCGCACTAAGAGGAAAAGCTCATCCTATAGTATATCCCAATGGGTCTGATAAAAAAAGTCCATTCAAACCATATGGTCCTGGGGCTTTAGTCATCCCCAATTGGAAAGTTACTATGTGGACTTCCTCTCGAGTGACCGCAGCTATTAAGAGAGTGTTCATTTCTGTTGTAACAACACATGGGCATTGATCTAGAATGGGCCCACAGTCGCAATGTCCCATTGATCTATAAAGGCTCGAAAAGAAATCCATCGTCATCTCCTTCAAAAGTCTATCGTCTCTCACCCATCTTTGATTGTCATCCTGCAACATTCTTATTATATTCCGTTGTCTCCGCTGAATGGTAGTTGCATGGAAAAGTTTTGTGTTTTTATCTCCCCACCTTAGCCAATTAATCCTGGAGCGCATCGCCCAATATTGTTCCTCTTGCTGCCATACTTTATGGAGCTCCGCCTTTAGTTTAGTTGTTGTCTATTTATCATAGTGGCTATTAGGCTGATTGATAAGATTCTAGAGTTGTTGTTGCAAAGCTGATATTTGATTATGGGCCTTGGAAAACTTTAAGCGACTCCAATTAGCTAGAGCCAAACATATATCCTTTAATTTGTGTGGCAGGTCACACCTATTACCTATGCTGATGTCCATGACTTGGCAATGACCTCACAGCACTCCCCCTATAACCAGAAAGCTTCGAAAATAAAGGTCTTATGTCATATGTCGGGTATAGCTTCAATGGTTAACAGTAAAAGGGCTGTGATCATAACCCACTGTAGGTAATGCAAAAACCTCAGCTTCAGGGAAAGTGAGATGCCAATCCATAGTACACATCACCCTATCCAGCCTTTCTTTCACAAAGTCATCACCCTTGTGATTATTCATCTAGGTAAATGCACAGCCCTTACTATCCATATCCATTAGTGAGCAGTCATGTAAAACTTCTCTAAAGGAATGCATTCGATCAGAATCGGCTAACCGTTTGCCCACTTTCTCCCAACGATAGATGATTTCATTGAAGTCATTAGCATAAACCTAGGGTAAAGAATTAGAATAGGTAATTTGTTGAAGATCTGTCCATAACAATTGGCGAAGTTGAAATACTACTGGTGCATGGATGCATGTCAAACGCATAGGTATGCCACTCCTTGCATCCGTACATATCATATCAAAAAGTTCTGAAGTAGATTGATCCACATGTAGAGAAATATGATCCTACCAAAACATGATCATTCCTCCAACCAAGCCAATAGGGTTAATCACATGAGAATTTGGAAATTTGAGGACGTCGTGTTAGCACTACCTCTTGATTCTTGGTCTCCATTAAAAAAACCAAGTCCGGCTTTTCTTTGGCCACTAGGGCATTAAGGGCTTGAACTGTCAAAGGAGAGCCCAGACCCTGACAGTTCCAGCTAAATAACTTCATTTGTCACTTGGTGGCTTTTTAGGGCTAGCCACCACAGCCCACTTGCTGGCCTCTTCTGCCGAAAAAAATGGGTGTTTCCAAGAGTTGTGTTTCATCTAGACCCTCTGTTATGTGAGTGCATGACTCATATGGGTTATACCGTTTAATTTTCTTGGCAACACCTACTTTGGTAGAGAGTCTTGTATGCTTCAGCTTATTGGGGTTTGGGATTCCCATTGCCTAATCCTGAATACCCTTCATCTTTGTAGGTACAAGGATTAGCGCACCTATAGATGAAGTCCTTGGTAGTATGTCGTCATGATGGTGCTGCTGAATTGGTTCGACAATAGGTTTGATAAGAGGCATTGCTAGTCTCTTCAGAATTCCAGTTTCCATATCATTGCTAGGAGGTAGTACATCCTAAATACCTTTCATCTTTGCAGGTACAGGGGTCAGCGCACTTGTAGATGAATTCCCTGTTGGCATGCCATCGTGACATTGTTGCTAGATTGGTGCCACAGTAAGGTTAATGAGAGGCATTGCTGGTCTCTTTAGAACACCAATATCTATGTCATTGATAGGGGGTAGCGCAGGGGCCATATGGGTCGTGGAGGGAGGAGTTTCTAGTATCACCTCTTCGGTCTCACCAGATGTGTCCTTTGCTGCATAAAAGGTCAGCCAATACAGACTATGTTCCTTTACCTCCGCATGTAACCATTGGCCAAAAGCCATCTTTTCTCTACCTGCCATTTTTGCTTCGTTAAAAGGAAAATCCTGACAATACATAGCATAATGGCCTAGCCTGCCGCAAGAGTAGCAAAAATGTGAGAGCTATTCATAGCGAAAATCGAGCCATATAGCTTTCCTATCTATGCGGATCAACTTGCCATATTTTCAATGTCTCCCGTAAATTGATTTCGACCCTTGCTCTACCAACTCTAAAAGTTGTGCCCTCCTTTGTTTCAAGTCTGACCTCAAGCACTCTTCTAACACGTTTAACAGCTTTGCATCGCATATGATCAGAGCACCATTCCAGTGGTAGACCGAAGATTTGCACCCATAATGCACAAGTGGAGAAATTATAACAATGTAGTCGTGTATTTGGTATCCAAGGCTTAAAAATTACCAAGTGACTAGAGAAAAGCCAAGGACCGCCATCTAAGACCCTCTGTTTCTCTCCTTCAGACTTGAATTTAGCAACATAAAGACCGGCTTCACATTGGGAGATCTCGACTTGTTTTGTTCACCAAGCTCGCTTAAAGGTATTTGGAAATGCTTGGAAATTAATAGAAGGATTGGAGAGTATTTTACCTACTAATATCAGCTTGCACTCTTCAATTTTTTCCAATAGCAGCATATCATCTCAAACTTCAATTTCATGCTCGTACCAAAGGCGACCCAACCTGTTGCAGAGGGCGGCAAGTCATGAATCTTCCTCCTAGTCGTGGGGGTCCATGAAGCCACACACCAGGACAAGACACAGAAAGGTTGGGGCAGGAAGATAATTCTACATGCAAGTGAGCTGGGTACACCCAAGGAGATAATTACGATTAGCGAGATAGGAGGTCCAGAAGGTCGGTTGACGTCATGTAGAATTTGTGAATTGGGGATTTAATTGAAACAGAAATGGAAGAAACATGCGGAATGGAAATGGGGATGGTCATAATAGTGGGCATGAGGTGCTAAGAGAGGGAAGGTGGGGAAGGGAGCAATCGAAGGTGGCGAATCCCATAACCAATTCAAAAGAAACCAGAGGATTGGAATCAGAAAGTATGGGTTGGTGCTGTGGACATGAGTTGCTGAGGATAAGGTGAGGAAGATGGGCAATCGGAAATGGCGAATTCCATTTCCAAGTCAGTTTACTTTGGACCTCTGGCTTTTGTATGCAAGATAAATCCAAAGGTCATTATAAATACAATTAGGAAAAAGATATGAAAAAAAAAATATATATATATATAACTTTTCCCCCCTTTTTAGCTAGCAAATATATCAAAAAGCATTGTACTCTCTTTAGGCTGGAATGTTAAATAAAATTAGCGGACTTATAGAACTAAAGAAGAGAATTTATAAAGGAAACTCTTCGATGAGTCTTGGAAAATATAAGTGAATATCAAGGGTCCCAATTTTCTACAAGCAGTTAGACAAGTGGAGGCCAATTTCAAATGAGAAAATGACACAAATGATCCAATGTGCAATGCTGTTCTTGAACTTTTATTTTGTTTAATGTAATCTCTAAACTAATCGTAAATGTTCAAATTAATTCCTAAACTATATGAATATAATTAGTGTTGTCATTTTATTAATTCAAGTTAACGGAATCTATTGATAAAAATTTCAAACCATTGAAGTTTGAATGATGTACAACTAAAAAAAAGTTACACATGGAGTATCCAAGTAAGATATTCATTTCAAATCATGATAAATAATCATGTTCTTAAATTACGAGGTATATTGAAATGCTGTAATTTTTTCTGCTTTTCTAAAGTAAATGGATAAAAGAATGGATATGTTGATTCATCATTTTTATAAATCCAACTTCGCTTATAATAATCCACATCATAAAAAAAAAAATTGTTTAAGCAATGGAAGGATTCGATTGAACATTAATAATTCAATGAGTACACTGAACAAATTAAAATTCTAGGGACAATTTGGCACATTGGACTACAAATCAATGATTATTCGTGTCATTTCCCATTTCAAATAGGCAAGCAGTCCAATTTAGCAAAGTTTTTTTTTTTTTTTGGGTCTGAGATCCAGTTGAGTTTATGACATGGCTTCTTGATACTTTGCATGAGGTATCGAAGGAGAAAATATTGGGTGGAGCCCACCGTGGCAAAATTCGAGTTCACTGGACCACCTCTATTGTATTTGGGCCCACCATTGGAAAGCCCTATGACTTATCTCTCTCTTCAATTAATGTTTCATCTTCTCTCTTCAATTGTACAACTTTCCCTCCTCTCTTCTATGTTTCAAAGCCCTCCCATGCTCCGAAGACTCCGCCACCTTGGGCATGTCGCCTTCATCTTCGCTGCCATGTTCGCCCACTTCTTCTCTGACCTCTAGCGCTGCCACCTCCTGTCCAACTCCTCCCGATGCCCTCTGTGTCGATGCCAGATTGGCCAAAAGCTCGAGGCCCTCCGTTGCATCAATGAATCATGCCGTCGCCTCCACCTTCGCTTCGTCCATTGCCTACGTCGACCTATGCATGGTCGACCTCGAATCAGATTCGAGGTCGAGCTGAGCTCTAGATTGCAAATCTAGAGCTCCATCTAGAGCTCACTTGAGCTTAGATTTGAAATATGAGGCTTAAGTTCGCTGGCCGAGCTTGAGCATGACGATGGAGGACTGAGACGGTGGTGAGGTGGTGGACTGAGACGGTCTATTCTCTTTCTTTTCCTGTTTCTTTTGTGTTGGGAATAACGGATCCCCGAAAACCGGATTCGACACTAAATCGAACCCCTAAATCAATGCGGAAGACGAAGCCCGGGAAAACACGTATCACCGATCCTAAAGCACACCACGGATTCGAGCGTACCTTGTTAGCCACAGATTAAACACCAATGCCGAAGATTGAGGAAGAAATTCTGATCCGATGATGTCAATTTGCCTCGAAAGGGAAGAAGAACGCCGTATGCTTACTTTTCTTCTTTTGGGAGAGAGAGAGCGTAAGAAGGAAAGAACGTACGTTGATTCTTAATCCAAGAGGTATCTTCTCTCTCTCTCCTCCCTTTTATACCTTGCCCCTTCCACGGGCCTTATTCGTGGGCCGGGCCCTTTTGGGCCCAACTTGAGCGGATGGGCCTTAAGCCCATCTAATAAATCCATCATCTCCCACTCGCACATGGTGGTGCAAAACCAACATGGGCGGACAGCCCTACTCATCCCCATCGAGAAAAATCCAGCATAGACTCTCACTTAACATGGTGGCCCGAACAAAATCCTCTTTTCCTCTCTTCAACATTCATACCGGTGAATAATCCGTGCGACCAAAGCATACTTTGAGAGCTCGTTGCCATACATCTGTTAGGAATATATAGCAGCTCATAATGGGCATCACACTCCGAGTAGACTTAGTATGCAGTTCCCTAGATCGATCGATCACATTTATATCTCTCTTGATCTCTTTTAAACAATGATATATATTGTATTCACAATTATGATTATCACAAAGACAGTCATAATTGGTTAACCGGTGAATACAAAACTACAATGTGATTCTCCAAAATCGATCTTCCTCTTTCCTTCAAACTCTCAATTTCAGTCCAGCTTGCTTTTCTAGAAATGCCCCATTAGATCGAATCACTCATGACCATTGGCAACATCCTAAGATAGCAAACACTAAATAGAAATCTCGAGAATAAGTAAGAGTCATAAGGGGACTAAAAATTGAGGAACTCTTTTCCTCAAGAGTCTCACACGACATAAAAGTTGAGATCAAACTTTTGCCACTCTAATTGGTCGTCTCATGCATACGTAGTATGAAATACGTATTACGGTATTAACTCCTTTCCCATGGAGCGTATGTCTACATTTTCAATACCGTACGGATGATAGTTCGACATACCCAATGTCTAACTTGAGTTCTCGTATCTACTCATTCACAAAATTCATCGAACTCACATCGGCATCTTAGACGGATAAGGTAAAATATGTGGGGTATTTTACTTTCGGACATAGTAAGTATTATGTCCTCATCTTAACACTCGATTAAAGGCGACATACGTGTTTTAAGCTTGAGCTCTCGATTATCACCCAGATAATAAGCTTAAAAACAGTCTCATCTCTATTTATCACACAGTAAATAGAGGCGATTACCCGTGTGAGTGGGCTAATCTTATATCTGTCCGACATACTTCTCAACTTAAAATAATGCACTGAGCATTAAGATGCATAAAGATCAAACAAAGATTCATAGGCATTAATGATGAAAACACAAATTCATCAAATTGCGAACACTTAGGGAAATTACAATATTCAGTACATCAGCTTCTACGCAACCCTAGAGATTTCATATGGCCACAAAACACATCTCTGGGTATTGGCTTTGTCATAGGATTGATAACTCTATAAAAATAGAGTTATTTTACCTATTTTAGGCAACAATTAATGCATTATCTATGAGAAAATATTTGGATTTCCTTCTGATTATTTAAATTTTCATTGTTTATGCAGAATAATGAGATATGGAGAAGATAAAGAAAAGAATGACAATTATCAGGAATTCAAATAAAAGCAGCAGTAGAAGATAGATATCAAATCAGGAAATTCTTGATTTTGTTCCCTAATGTTATCTGCAAGCGTTGGAAGATAAATATCTTGGATATATCCTATAAATAGAGACAGAGAGAGCAGCTAGGGTTTTTTTTAGAGAGAGAGAGAGAGAGAGATCGTTTTCCATTGTTCGAGAGTTTTTCAAGTATTTTGAAGAGAAGACAGAATTCTTGTTCTTTGATTCAAGATCTTTGGGTTTGATTTATATTTATATTTTTATTTCTATTTCTTATTCTACTATGTTCTAATTTTCTTTTGTTAGAGCTACGATGTAGCCTAACCATGATGATGTGAATTTCATGATTTTTATGTTCTACAATTGATTTCATTCATGTGAGTTATTTATTATTGCGTTTAATGCTTTTAAGTGACCGGCCACCACTTGAATGATCGATGTGCATGTTTGAGGCGAGAGGTGATAATATGCAATTGCTCATTATAATATATAACCATGAATTAAACGTGGATAGAAATATACCGCGTTATTTGTGTAGCTTTCGGTGATAAGGTGATCCAAAAGACTCATTGTAAACCGGGAATATTCATAGTTTTTAATGCACTCATGTTTATTTTAATTCACATAGAGATATAGTGGATTAATAAGCTGAGTAGGTTTGCTATACCTAGAGATAGGATAGTAAATAGATTAGGAAATTCCGCTATCACATGTTTGATATCGTTCTTGTATTTATAACAATATGAAATTCATATCTAGTGGTTATGGTGAAATTGGATGCTCTAACATATTTATCGATTGATTTTACTGCATTTAGTCTACAAATTTCGTTTTTAATTCATTCTTAATTATATTTTGATTTGTTAGATAAATTTTAGAATTAGTCTATTTTAGTATTTAATTGGTTTATTAATCATCGATCTCCGTGGGACGATACTTTATCTCATCATTATATTACTTGTTTGATACGTGCACTTGCGTTTAGAATTTTACGAACAAGTTTTTGGCGCCGTTGCCGGGGATCGTTTGTTTAATACTGATTAATATTGATACCAGATAATTCTAAATTTAATCTAGCTTTCGTTTTGTTTTATTTTTCAGGGTGTACATCAGTTTATGACACGTAGCCAACAAGGGGAACTTGTTGAGCTTGATCCAGAAATCGAGCGTACATTCAAAAGAAGACTAAGAGAACAAAGAAATCACGCTAAGATGGCAGACGGTGATAATGAAAATCCACGTAGACTTTTAAGAGATTATGCTGCGCCAACAGTTCAAGGCGCCACATCAAGTATCAGAAGACCTGCAATTCAAGCAAACAACTTTGAGATTAAGCCGTCACTTATTCGGATGCTTCAACAATCGGTGCAATTCGGTGGGCTACCAAGCGATGATCCAAATGCTCACATCGATGCTTTTCTTGAAATCTGTGACACCATTAAATATAATGGAGTTACAGATGATGCTATTAGATTGAGATTATTTCCATTCTCTCTTAGAGATAAAGCTAAAAGTTGGCTTTCTTCTCTCCCTGCAGGATCAATTACTACATGGAATGATATGGCTCAGAAATTTCTTGGTAAGTTCTTTCCACTCCGCAAAGTCTGCGAAAATGCGTAACGATATTACTAATTTTATGCAGATGGATAATGAATCATTATATGAAGCATGGGAAAGATTCAAAGAATTTCTTAGGAGATGCCCACATCACGGACTACCCGTATGGATGCAGGTACAAACTTTTTATAATGGCTATAGTGCAAATCTTCGTTCTATGATTGATGCAGCTGCAGGGGGGACTTTAAATAATAAAACACCAGAAGAAGCCTACAATTTATTAGAAGAGATGGCGTCCAATAGTTATCGGTGGCCTGCGAGAGATTACCAATGCGAAAAGTTAGCGGAGTTCATGAAGTTGATGCTTTTGCTGCAATTGCTGCACAATTTGAAACACTCAACAGAAAGCTAGATAATATGAGTGTTTCAGCCATGAAAATTCACAATTTGACATGTGATTTTTGTGGTGGAGGACATATTAGCACGAGTGTCGGGTAGGTAATACTTTCAAACAACCTAGTGAAAATTCTAACTTTGTTGGGAATTTTAACGGTCGCGAGAATAATCCCTACTCCAACACATACAATCCGGGATGGCGCAATCATCCAAATTTTTCATGGAACAATCAGAATGTGACGAGACCACCGGGATTCAAACAATTAGAAGAGACAAAGTCAAATTTGAAAGACATAGTCACCAAACTTGCTAACACAACTCATGACTTCATCAAAAGCACGGATGTAAGATTTCAAAACCAAGAGGCTTCAATCAAAAATTTGGAGATGCAAGTGGGTCAGTTAGCAAACATGATGTCAGGAAGACAACAAGGTTCTTTGCCGAGCAACACGGAGAAAAATCCAATTGAAAATATAAAGGCTATTACCCTGAGAAGTGGTAAACAAGTGGGAGAAGAAGAGATTGTCAGAGACAAAGAAGAGGTGATCAATAAACAATCAAAGGAGACAAGCAAGAGTAAACTTTTTCCAGATAATCCCAAGCCATATGTGCCGCCAATTCCATTCCCTCGGCGACTCAGAAAGCACAAAATAGATAAGCAATTTTCTAAATTTCTTGAAGTATTTAAAAATTGCACATTAACATTCCTTTTGCAGATGCTTTAGCGCAAATGCCTAGTTATGCAAAATTTTTGAAGGAGATTTTGGCAAACAAAAGGAAACTTGAGGATTATGAAACCGTGAAGTTAAATGAGGAGTGTTCAGCCATCCTACAAAACAAATTGCCTCCGAAATTAAAAGATCCGGGGAGTTTTACTATTCCTTGCACTATTGGGGATTCTTACTTTGAAAAAGCATTATGTGATTTAGGTGCAAGTATTAATCGATGCCTTATTCTGTTTTCAAGAAATTAGGATTGGGCGAGGTAAAAGCAACCACAAAGTGTCACTTCAACCGGCTGATCGATCAATTAAATATCCGAGAGGTATTATGGAAGATGTTTTGGTAAAAGTTGACAAATTTATCTTTCGCAGATTTCATAGTTCTTGACATGGAGGAAGATTTTGAGGTACCACTTATCTTAGGTCGACCTTTTCTAGCAACAGGAAGAGCTCTTATTGATGTACAACGGGGAAGTTGATCCTTAGAGTTCAAGATGATCTTGTTTCATTTAATGTTTTTAAAGCAATGAAATATCCATCGATGATAATTCTTGTTTTAGAGTTGAGACTGTTGACAAGTTGGTGAATAAGGTTTTCCAGGAAAATATTTTTGAAGATCCACTTGAAGCATGTTTGATTCAACTAAGGGACAAAGATATTCAGAATGAGGAGATAAAGGAGTACACAAATTTCATGGATGCAATTCCTCCATATTCAAGGCAAAAGGCAATTAAATTTGAGGAGTTGGGACAACACATTACAAAGCCTAAACCATCAATTGAAGAGCCTCCAATTCTTGAACTCAAACCCTTACCTTCTCATTTGAAATATGCTTATTTAGATGGAGTTTCTTGTTTACCGGTAATTATATCTTCTTCTTTGATAGATTTGATGGAGGAACAATATAAATCCACTATCCAACCTCAGAGACGTTTGAACCTGAAGATGCAAGAAGTAGTGAACGGTCAACGTTTGAAGCCCTACTTTGAAGGTGGTTACAACAAGCGAAGACCACCATTGAACTTCATCCTCCGAATAGCGACATCTCGAGATAGTTTGGCTGAAAACTATAAAGCAAGCGCTTCTTGGGAGGCAACCCAAGCATTTTAATTATGTTTTTATTTATTTTTAAGTTTACGTCTTGAAAAAAAAAAAAATTAACTTTTCTCTATTTTATCCAGGTTAATTTTTAAGGAGCACCTTTCAAGAGTTTAATCATCAAGGTCATCTATGGACTTACCCTACAACCTGGGGAGTTTTCTTCTTCCTATTTCTATTTTTTTCGCATTGAGGACATTGCTTCATTCAAGTTTGGGGGAGAAATTTTTGGATAATTTTTTTTTATCATGATTGCTTTCCGGTTGTAAATTTTTGTGATTCTTAGGAAAATTTAAATTTTATTTAAACTTGCAATTGATGTGTGAGTTAATCTTAATTCTGATTATGTTGATCCACTTATTGAGCACTAAAAGTCCTTACTTTTTGAATTATGTGTAAATCTAGAGAACATTCATGTGAAATATGTGATTTTCTTAAATTTCACCCAAATCTTAGAATTTGTTTGAATTTCTCTTGAGGCGAAATCCTAAGCTAAATCTAATTGAGAAAATGATATAGGCAGTTTTTGGATCGATTGAGCCTTTCAAGCCAACCTTATTTATTTATCCCTAGTCACCCCGTTGAGCCTTAATTATTACCCAATTTTTCAGTGGCACCCATATATGTTTAGCCTAGCCGTGATCAAATTATATCCTTATCCCATGCCCTATGAACACGTTGATTTTCTTTTGGGATAAAAAAAAAAAAATTATTTGAGCTTGATAGAAATTTGGGAGGAATGATGGAGTAAAAAGAAGAAAAAAAAAAAAAAAGTGAGTGCAGTGGTTGTTTGGGGTGTATTGTCAAAAAAAAAAATTGCTTTTATGGTTCCCTATCCAACTTTCAATTGAGTGAGCCTTTTGGATACTCAATGGGTTGGAAATTTTCATGTTATATTATGAGGGACTTTGGGAGAAACTCCACCATAAAGCAATTCAAAAAAAAAAAAAAAAGAGAAAGAGAAAAGGAAAGAGAAAAAAAAAAGAATGATGATATATGGCGGCAGAAAAATTATCTTGAAGGAGTGAAATTGGATTGTGATATTGGCTCTAATTAGATCCTAGAAATCAACGTGTTGATGGGTGATTTGAGCTTAAAATTCCCGTTATCTCACCTTTAGCCCAGCCTTGCATTACAACCTGAGAAAAGTCCTATTGATTTTTGGTTGGATAATTAGCTTACATTAGTGGAGAGAGGAATGAAAAGCAAACTTATGAGATTTGGTCATAATTATTGAGAATTTTTTAGAGGTTGCATGTTAATGTGAATTTATTTGGATTGCATAAAATTCGAAAAAGATGAGGACTTTCACACACACACTTGGATCATATAGTTAGAATTGGTCTTAACTTATAAATCGATTTCAATGTTTGGATGAAATTTGTGTTTTTCTTTGAATTGTGAATTTGAGCAATTATGGAAAGATGTCATGGAGAAGGTTGTTAGGTTGAGTATGTGTTATGTCTTGATTTTGCTCGAGGACTAGCAAAATGTTAAGTTTGGGGTTTGATAACTCTATAAAAATAGAGTTATTTTACCTATTTTAGGCAACAATTAATGCATTATCTATGAGAAAATATTTGGATTTCCTTCTGATTATTTAAATTTTCATTGTTTATGCAGAATAATGAGATATGGAGAAGATAAAGAAAAGAATGACAATTATCGGAATTCAAATAAAAGCAAAGAAGTAGAAGATAGATATCAAATCAGGAAATTCTTGATTTTGTTCCCTAATGTTATACGCAAGCGTTGGAAGATAAATATCTTGGATATATCCTATAAATAGAGACAGAGAGAGCAGCTAGGGTTTTTTTTAGAGAGAGAGAGAGAGAGAGAGAGATCGTTTTCCATTGTTCTGAGAGTTTTTCAAGTATTTTGAAGAGAAGACAGAATTCTTGTTCTTTGATTCAAGATCTTTGGGTTTGATTTATATTTATATTTTTATTTCTATTTCTTATTCTACTATGTTCTAATTTTCTTTTGTTAGAGCTACGATGTAGCCTAACCATGATGATGTGAATTTCATGATTTTTATGTTCTACAATTGATTTCATTCATGTGAGTTATTTATTATTGCGTTTAATGCTTTTAAGTGAGTGGCCACCACTTGAATGATCGATGTGCATGTTTGAGCGAGAGGTGATAATATGCAATTGCTCATTATAATATATAACCATGAATTAAACGTGGATAGAAATATACCGCGTTATTTGTGTAGCTTTCGGTGATAAGGTGATCCAAAAGACTCATTGTAAACCGGGAATATTCATAGTTTTTAATGCACTCATGTTTATTTTAATTCACATAGAGATATAGTGGATTAATAAGCTGAGTAGGTTTGCTATACCTAGAGATAGGATAGTAAATAGATTAGGAAATTCCGCTATCACATGTTTGATATCGTTCTTGTATTTATAACAATATGAAATTCATATCTAGTGGTTATGGTGAAATTGGATGCTCTAACATATTTATCTCGATTGATTTTACTGCATTTAGTCTACAAATTTCGTTTTTAATTCATTCTTAATTATATTTTGATTTGTTAGATAAATTTTAGAATTAGTCTATTTTAGTATTTAATTGGTTTATTAATCATCGATCTCCGTGGGACGATACTTTATCTCATCATTATATTACTTGTTTGATACGTGCACTTGCGTTTAGAATTTTACGAACAAGGATCTGCTACCATTCTATGCGTAGTATGTACTCTAAGTTCACGTCCTTTCGTGCAACCATATCCTTTACAAAATTATACTTGGTATCTATATGTTTGGTCTTGCCATGATATTTTGGATCTTGGTGTACGCTTTCGTTGGCTATCACGGTTAACAAATAACAAATCTGCAGCACTTCCAATAACACCTAAATGATCCAAAAAATCTCTAAAGCCAAACATCTTCTTACACTACACTGCCGATAATGCCACAAACTCAATTTCTATCGTGGACAAGGCTATGCATGTTTGTTTCTTACAGCTCCAACATATGGTGCCATCATTCGGTAAGAAAACAAACCCAGAAGTAGATTTCATTTCTTTTAAATCTCCTCCTCAATCAGCATCAGGATAGCCTTAGAGTCGCAGATCCTTTCCTTTATAACTCATCGTATAATCAGCAGTCCCCTTTAGATACCTCAGTATTCTCTTAACGGCTTTCCATTGTGCTGGACCTGGATTGAATTGGTATCTACTCACCATTCCAACTGCAAAACATATGCCAGGTCTTGTACACATCATAGTGTATATCAAGCTTCCAACAGCACTAGCATAAGGAACATGTTCCCTTTATTCCTTCTCTTGTGGAGTCCTTGGACACAGTCTATGGCTCAATCCTTCACCTTTTGCAATAGGAGTGTCTATGGGTTTACAATCTTGAAATCTTAACTCCAAGAATATATACAACATCACCCATGTCCTTCATCTCAAAATTGGAAGACAACCAACTTTTGACAAAAGTATTGACAAACTCCATATTACTTCTGGCAATTAGTATATCATCAACATATAATGATATGATCACAAATTGATCATTGGATCTTTTGATATATACACAATGATCATCATCTATCATTGTAAAGTCATATGCCATTATGGTATTATGAAAACGCATATATCATTATCTTGACGACTGCTTAAGGCCATATATCGACCCCCAAAGTCGACATACCTTTTCTTCTTGGCCTTTCACTATGAAACCAGCAGGTTGTTCCATATATGTTCCTTCCTCTAATTCTCCATTGAGGAAAGCAATCTTTACATCCATTTGATGTAACTTAAGATCCATACTTGCCATTATTGCCAGAATAATGCGAATCGAGGTAAATTTCACTACAGGAGAAAATTTATCTTCATAATCAATTTCTTCCTGTTGATTATACCTTTTCGCCACAAGGCGAGCCTTATGCCTTTCTATCGAGCCATCAGCCTTTCGCTTTATTTTGAGAACCCGGTTGTTCCCAATAGCTCAAGCGTCCTTTTGGAAAATCAACCGGTTCCCAAACATGGTTTGACTTCACTGACTCCATTTCCTCTTTCATTGCATGAATCCATTTTTCCTTATTAGGGCAATTTAGAGCATTATTAATATTTCTTGGCTCATCCTCATCTTGTGGAGCAACCATAAAAGCTTCCCTTTCAATGTCAAAACATTGATGGGGAATACTTTGGCGACTTGTTCACCGTATGGGTGATTGTACACTTAGCACATCATTCCCCATCATGCTCCCACTTGGATTAGGTAATGATGATATTGTCACATTAGGTGGTTGCAATTGAGAATGAGTTGAATTCAATTCATCACATCTCATAATACTCCCACTTGACGAACTCTACCGACATCATTATCTTGATCCAAGATTTCAAATAGGGAACAATCTTCCCTTATTTTGCCCTTCTTAGGAAATTCATCCACTAAGGATGTGACATCCCGTGATTCAAATTCAGTTATACTCCCACTTTCCCGCTCACCTATGAACACATACCCTTTTGAGTGTTCAAGTATCTCATGAAAATACTCTTATTTCCTTTTGGGACCCAATTTCCCAAACTTGTGAGAGGACTCATGAATATAGGCAGCACAACCCCATAGCTTAAGAAAACTTAAGTCCGGTTTTCTAACTGTCCATAACTCATATGGAGTGGAAGCAACTGGTTTGGAAGGCATCCGGTTAAGTATATAGGTAGCAGTTAACAACGCATCACTCCGAAAAAGTGATAGGTAAGTTAGCATGCGCCATCATAGACCTAACCATTTCCAGTAGGGTTCTGTTTCTTCTCTCTACAACACCATTTTGTTGAGGAGTATATGGAATAGACAACTATCTTTATATTCCTTTTTCATCACATAATTTTCTGAACACATCAGATAAATATTCTCTATCTCGATCGGATCTCAATGCTTTTATTTTCTTGTCTAATTGATTTTTCGCGGGTTCATAAACCTTCAAACAACTTATGCTTGATTCATGAGAAATCAAATAGACATATCCGACTTCGAGTATAATCATCTAAAAAAAAAAAAAGTGATGAAATAAAAAGCCCCTTGCCTTCCTCTCACATTCATTGAACCACGACGTCCAAATGGATTAAATGCGAGAGGAAATTCAGCTCTTTTATCTTTTTCTAAATGGTTTCATTGTTATTTTCCCTACTAGGCAATGCTCACTTATGGACAAATCGACTTTTTCAATATTGCCCAACAAGCCCCTCTTGGCTAGTCTATTCGTATGTTGTTGGCCCATATGACCAAGTCTAGCATGCCACCATATTCACATAATTATCATATAAGGTAGAAGACGTGAAACAAGGGAATAACATATTGACATCATCACGTCAATATTTAGTACAATAAAACCATTCAAGAAGTGACCACAACCATAGTAGTTTGTACCTAAACACAAATCTACACTTCTATTATGAAAGTTCACACTAAAACCAAGCTTAACCAACGCTAAGACAGACACTAAATTTCGACGAATCTCCAGAGCATATAGAACATCAAAAGTGCGTCCACCACTCATGTTCAATTGGCCGGTGCCAATTCCTTTACATCAGCTCTAGAGTTATTTCCCATATGGATCCACTCAGTTCCAGTTGGTAGCGTCGGAATTCCACGAAGGATCCTCTATCCTTTGCTACATGGTCTGTCGCTCCTGAATCTACAGTCCACAAAGGATTGGATTCAGCCAATAATATTGAACTTGACACATAAGCAAAGTTCTCAAATGTACAAGAGGTGTTGACCTTTTTTGACTCACAACATTTGCAAGCATAGTGACATTTCTTGTCACAATTGTAACACCTCACCCTTGACATTTTCTTCACTTGAGGACGTTTTCCTCTCTTTTTGTTGGTTAACTCTTGATTTCTTGCAAGTAAGGACTTGATCCTTTGTATGCCCACATATTGAATGAATCAATACGCTTGCGCTTAGAGCACAAAGCCCTTTCTAAGCTAGAACCAGCATTGCAAATATCTGTTTTTGACACAAATGCCGTTAGGCAGTCCTCTTCTAGCTCAAGGTGGCGCATGGCATCCTTAAGATCTTCCATAACATGGTCAAGAGCTTCTAGTGCTTCTTGCTTTTCCAAAGACATATTGAATCTTCTTATTCAATATTTCACAATTGTTACCGTTCATATCAAGCAATCACGTTCTTAGTTTGAACCATCGTTCAACACATCGACATCCATGCACGAATAATTAATGCCTATCATTTATGCATCCCTATTTGCATAGACCCATCATATTAATAAATAATTTCAAGTAAGGCTTCGTAATCAAAAGGTCACTATGTTTCCAATCATCCTCCAAAAATCCTAACTCAAAATTATCATTAATATGATTGTCTTATGCAAAATCAATTCTATGAAGCTACAAAAGCTTCTAAAACTACCCACAGCTAATTACCCACAGCAACCAGCAATAACAGAAAGCAAATAAAATCTAATATCTAATAAAATAACAATGCTTTCACATGATACGACTAACATATCAGTTGTTACATCAATAACAATCAGGTAGTAAACATTACATAATTAATCAAAGAAATAAATAGGGAATGACCCTTCTAATCTGTCATTTAAAACATCTGAGAAAACTGAAGGCACATTTGCCAACCATGGAAAAACTTTTGGAGAGCTTTCATGTCGCCACTAAGGCGCATTCACTCGGCGCCATGTGGCGCTCAATCTAAGGGTTGAAGTTTTGGCCAACTCAATCCTATAGTACTCTCTTACAAAAGCTTCAACTAGTTTCCTATAATCCGGACCACGTTGACCTCCCATAGCCGATCCAACACGCTTGCCATTCGGGTGGAAGAGTGTTTATCAAAGCCGGCACCTTCTCAAAGTCCGGCATAAGATAACCATTCCAGATGATTTCTGTATCATCCGATTGACCTGATCACATGTGATACTAAATCACCGTCATGCCACCGATAATTAGCTAAATCTCGACATCAGCCTTTTAAGTCTTGCATTTCCCTCGTCCCTTCTCGGGCTTGCGGTATCTATGCATAACTCATTATAGTTCCCGCAACAAATGCGTAACTAAAATTGGATCACTTATAATCCATAATAAAAATAAGGGAAAATACAAAATTTTCCAAAATTCATGCAACAAATGCAGAATAAAAAAAATGGATTACTTATAACCCACATAGGCATGACCGAAAAAAGAAACAAATTCATTTTTTTTTTTTTCGGGTCAACGGTCAACGGTCAAAGTCAACGGTCAACGGTCAAAGTCAACGGTCAACGGTCGGTCAACGGTCGGTCAACGGGTCAACGGGTCGGGTCAACGGGCGCGCGGGTCGGACCGGTCGCGACGGTCGAACCGGGTCGGACCGGACAGCCGGTCGGCCCGGCGAATCCGCCGCGCGGACCGACCGCACGTGCCTCGCGCATGCGGGGCCGACGTCACGCAGACGTCAGCGGCACGTGCCACGCGCATGAGCCGGCGACGTCACGCAGACGTCGGCTCGCACGTGCGCGCGCGTGGCGGGTCGGGTCGGGTCGGGTCGTCGGTCGGGTCGCCACCGCCACCGACGTCATCGCGACGTCATCGATGACGTCATCCCGGCGGTTATCGACCGTTGGGTGACGCCACGATGACGTCATCGGGTGACGCGGCACGCGTCGGTTCGCCGACCGGCGCGTGCCGGTTCGCCGCCGGCAAAGTGCGCACGTGCCGGTTCGCCCGCGGGCGCGTGCGGCGCGCACGCGGCGGCGGCCGGCGCTTCCCGGGCGCGTCGCGCCCACGCGCGGCGGCCGGCGCGCGTGTGGGCGCGTGCGGCTCCCCGGCGGCCGGCGACATGTCCCCGGACTCGTCTCGACGTCGCCTTTCTTCCTATGCCTTCAGATTTTTATTCCGACCTACGGAAACTCAGAAAAAACGGCGTACAGTAATCGGGTGTCGGGATTTCACGCCCCGATCCGTACGGCCGAAAACCTTTTGCGAAAAATCAATCAAAAAACATCATATTGATCGGGAAAACGTGAACTAGGGCTCTGATACCAATGTTGGGAATAACGGATCCCCGAAAACCAGATTCGACACTAAATCGAACCCCTAAATCAATGCGGAAGACGAAGCCCGGGAAAACACGTATCACCGATCCTAAAGCACACCACGGATTCGAGCGTACCTTGTTAGCCACAGATTAAACACCAATGCCGAAGATTGAGGAAGAAATTCTGATCCGATGATGTCAATTTGCCTCGAAAGGGAAGAAGAACGCCGTATGCTTACTTTTCTTCTTTTGGGAGAGAGAGAGCGTAAGAAGGAAAGAACGTACGTTGATTCTTAATCCAAGAGGTATCTTCTCTCTCTCTCTCCTCCCTTTTATACCTTGCCCCTTCCACGGGCCTTATTCCTGTGGGCCGGGCCCTTTTGGGCCCAACTTGAGCGGATGGGCCTTAAGCCCATCTAATAAATCCATCATTTTGTTCTCTCGAAATCATCCCCACCCACCCACGAGGCGTGAATCGAATGCCACGACCTCCGACCCAAACCCCCACATTATCTTCTGAGGCTATGATTATTGATTACGATGGCGATCCCTCGAGTTTGGAAGGAGAGCGCACTTGTGTACCAAAGAGGAAAAGGTCGGGCCGGTGCACCTCGCGGGGCCGAGTGAGTGCCCGAGCAAGACCCGCGTTTCTCGTCTTTGTGGGGCGACCCGGACGGTCGGCGAGTCTCTGTTTTCGCCGGCAACCGGTGTTTGTAGCCACGGTGGGGACTGAGACGGTGAGGCGTTGCATCTCTGGCGGAGTGAAAGGAGGAAGAAGAAGAAAGAAAAAGGATAAAGCAAAAAAGAAAAAAGAAGAAAAAGATAAGTAAAAACATTAATTGAAGAGAGAGACAAGCTGCGGGATTTCTGATGGTAGGCCCAAACGTGACACATGTCACTCAATGAATGGACTCGAATTTGCCATGTTGGCCTCAGAGCTGCACCAATATTTTCGCATTAGAAAGAAATTCAAAGAGTAGCAGCATTATTCACCGGTGCATTCAGGTACAAAAATTCTGCTTTGGCTCACGGTTCACTGTCAGTTTCCACTGGTCTCTCAAATCCTGATTAGAGCGGTTCAGTTGCTCCGCAGGTGGACTTGTGAGATCGGGGAGGAGCTTCCGAGCGGAATAGTGGCTGACGAGAAGGAAAACAAGTACGCCCGAACGATGCATTAAAGGTTGCAGATGATGGGACTGAAACATCAAGAAGGCCTTTTCTAATGCTTAAAACTTGATCAACTGCCGCTGCGGCTTTTGAAGGACGTTAGGGAGAATAGCATTATTCCACAGGCTTTGCGTCCCTTTCATTTACAAGGACATGGTTTTTTTCTAGAGTTCGGTGCAAAGCTTTGGATCGATTTTTGGGTTTTGGCTGCCGATCCTTTCCTCTTGATATGAATGCATCAGTCAATTTATTGGGTGTTCTCGGCTGTGTAGTCATGTTCTGAAGTTAATTGCAGAGCTTCAGGTTGATTTTTGGGTTTTGGCTGTTGATCCTCTTTTCTTGATATGAATGCACTTGGTAGTCCGTATTTTTTTCCTTCTCTTAGTGAAAAATGTCGAAGAGTCCATCATGCGAGGAAGCTAATAGACACTGATCTAGATGTCAAGCATGTTAATCAACGTGCTCTTGGGTTCTCCATTTTCCAGAAGAAGTGATAGGAGTTGGCTAATATGTATGTGGCCTTCTTTATCTTTTGAGGCATACGAGAATTGCTATTGTGCACGACAGATGTTGAAATGCATGTTTCAGTGGAAATATATATGTGTGCATCATTTCCAAAATCCTCCCACAAATCGTCGCACCTTCTGAGATGTCCATTCAAATATATGAGCAGCAATAATGCGACAATGTCAAGGCAATGTGTGATATATGCATGATGACTGCGCACGCCTGCAATTGGAAAATCTGGAAAATGGAGTATTACAAACATGCAGTAACTTCGGTGCAGTAACTTTGGACGGCTCGTACGGCTTCCTATGTTGTCGGATTTCAATTCCGTTTCCACCGCAGTACTAGGCACAACATATACTGCGTTCCGTGAATTTTCGGAATTTTCAGAAATATTGTGATTTTCGGGAATTTCTCGAATACTATGAAATTCTGGAAAAAAAAATAACATACTTGTAAAATGTTTTGCTCTCAGAAGGTAAAAATTGTATATTTATGATGATTTCATGGACAATATAGGGTTTAACTTTGGCTTGTGAAGTATTTTAACTGAAAATACATGCCTACGTAGAAATTACAAAAATTAATTTAAATTCTCGAAAGTTATGCTTCGCCCCCGGCCGAGGCGAGCCACGGCCACGGCGTGGCCGGGCCTCGCCCATCTGGCGAGGCCCGGTCTCGCCGGTGGCTGGGCTTGCCTCCGGCAACCGGCGGCGGCGGCGGGCGGCGACCGGCGGCGGACCGGCGACCGGCGGCGGCAGCGGCAGATGGCGGCGGACGGCGGCGGGCGATGGCGAACAGCAACCGAGATGTTGAAAGAGAAGAACAAGGGTTTTACCGTTTTGATTCTTTTTCGATTCTCGGACGTAGAATCAAATTTTTTTATTCTCAAATCTTGTCCAAAATCGTTCCGGGAACAAAAAGTTTACCAAACGCGATTCTCGTCCCAAACCGATTGCAGGGAACAAAAATCAGAATCGGCACTTTGTTGGGCAAGTTGCCAAACAGGCCCTAACTAGCCCAAGAAAGACTTCTGATTTAATCATGAAGGAATGAGAGAAATCCAGTTGAAATCGGTAGGATTAGGGGAACCCATGGGAAGCGTAGGTTAACAATTGATTAAACCCTATAAGGCTCATCCTGGGAGGGTTGCAACAAAATTTATAATCAGTTATAATGGTCAAGTGACCAGTGGCAAGTGGCATTACATAAGCTGTGATTCTGACAACAGAATAATTTTTGTAAAATTGAGCAAAATTACCAAAAAAGTCATAAATCTATGGCATTAATATCAATTCAGTCTTAAATCTTCCAATTAAACAATTTAATCTTAAACATTTTCACATTGATACTAATTCAGATCCGATTAATTTTGACCGGTCAGCATTAACATGGATGTTAGTAGCCGGCAAATGTTGACGTGACATTTTTTAAATAATTTTTTAATTAATTTTGTCCTTTTTTTTTTTCCTTTTTCTTTTTCCTCTTCCTCCTCTTGGCCTTTTCCTACCGTAGTGGCTAGCGAGCCTCCAGAGGCTTGAATTGGTACAACTCTTTAGATATTGCCACGTCAGGTTCATTTTATCATAATTCTTTAGATATTGCATGAACGAAGCACAGTAGAAGATTCACACAGGCTCATTTTCTCCAACTCTTTTCTAGGAGAGTATATCTAGTTAAATTTACATAGTCAAAGAGGTACATAAACCATTCAAATATTCAATCATATTTTGCTACTTGCTACAAAGCAACATCCTCATTTCTCGAAAAAGAAAGAGCAATCAGTAAAAGCCACAAAAAATGTTCAGAAAGAAAGTTAACCATGTAAGAAAGGCAACTGTTTCATGTGAAGTAAGGAGAGAGTTAAAAGGATAGCCATTTTAACGTTTTCGACGCCCTCTCTTACACTGCATCGTATGTTGACAGGAGGGCCACCTTCTTCGCATGGTCCCCTACAATGAGTGTGGACACCTAAATTTTGGCTACCCGTTTTGTAATTTGTCGCATTAAGAAATTAGGGGTTAATTTAATTCCTAAAAAAAATATATTAATTGCATAGCATTTAGTTATAGATGCATTTATTTATTTTTTTATTATTTGCATTTACTGGACCGGTGATGGATAGGTCATTTTGGGTTTTAAATTAGCAGGCTGGGCTAGACCCACGAAAGGAGCAAATTAGCCCAAGCCTGTTGCTTTTTCAATTAATTAATTATCTTATGAGAAATTAAGATTTGATGCGATATTACGGTGATTTTTGACATTTTAAAAATATTGCAATCTTATCTTTAGTCTTTTGGTGATAAAACCATTGGGGAATATTAAGGAAGATAAGAAATAATCTAAAATATTTTGTTGCGGATAGAGATTTCGAAGGATAATCTTCAATGGTCGAGCGAGTCACTTGGAAGATTTTAAAGATGATTTCAATGGTCGAGTGAGTCAAGATACACGATAATCTCGAAGCATGATCTTCAGCGATTGAGTTGTTAGGCAAATCTTCGTAGATAGAGTAGACTAAGTTTTCTCTCTATAAATAGGGGTGGTCTTCTCTTCGTCCGGGGGAGGGCTTCTTTGAAAAAAATTGAGAAAAAGTGAGAAAGAGTACGAAGGAAGAGGGAGAGTGACGTGAGAGAGGGATAGAATAAAAAAAAAAACAAATCAAAAGGTGAAAAGAGAGAGAAAAGTGAAGAGAACTATTGCTTTCGTAGAGAAAGAGTCTGACAAAAGAAAAGAAACAGAGAAGAAGCGGAAAGGCAAAAAAAAAAAGGGGTGGGGGTTGATTTGACCCTTACTATTCATCATCTTCCCAAAATCTTTTGCCCCTTTGCACTTCCGTCCGCGAACTTTCTCGCCACACCAGCGCCATCGCAGCAACAAACCCGTTCGTCGCTACTGGTCGCCGCGCCTCCTCACCACCGCGAGCCCGGCGCCCGAGATCCTCCCGCCGTCCGTCGTCGTAGGAGCCCACGCCGTGATCTACCTCTGTTCTGCTCCCAGCCGAAGCGCACCACGATCGCCCATCGCAAATCCAGTGATCCGACGTCCCTTGCTCGCTGGTCCCCGCTCGTCGCCCAACTCGACGACCCGTGAAGCTCCGCCGTGCGGCACCACCGCCGTCGAACCACCTCGCCGGTCTCCGCCGCTCAAGATTCGCCCGCGACGCTCGCCGCCCCCGTTTGGCGCGCGATCAGCTCAACCCGGCGCCCGCCGCGTCCCCTCGGCGCTTCCTCCCGCTCGCTCGTTGTTGCCCGAGCCGCCGGCCGTCGAAACCCTCGCCGATTTCGCCTTCAGCCCGTCCGCAACGCTCCCGAAGTCTCCACCCGCTGCGTTTGCCATAGCAATTGCCTGTCCGCTTTGCTTCGCCCCGCCCAAGCCGAGTTGAGTTATCGCCGCCTAGCCGCACCAAGAACTCACCTCGCCGGAACCTCGAACGCCGGCGACCCAAACCCATTCGCTGCCCGTCCATTTTCTTTAGGTTGTTTATTTTTCTTATTTTATGTTATTTACTTTATTTTTAAGCTTTGCTAATATTGTTTAAGTTTGAATGTTGTGAGATAATCTTTATGGATATTCTAGGCATCATCCACAAGGGTTATCCCTAAACTTATTGTAATTATTAATTTGACCCGTAAGATATCGGGTTATTTTTTTAGTTACTTTAATTTTTGGGGTTTGTTGATAGTTTTTAAATACTGAATCAATGTGATTATTAATTTGATCCGTAAGAATTCGGATCAGATTTTTAGTTATTTTGACCTCTTTGTTGTGATAATTAGGGTCGGGATAATCGTTAATTTGACTCGTGAGACAAGGTTATTTTTTCGATTACTTTGATCCTTTATTTGATTGCATATCTTGATAGTTTAGATTTGATTTTTAGTTGGTAATCGCATTATTTTAAAAAGCCACCAAAAATCTAAAAAATATTTGAATTAGGATTCAGTTTGTTTTAGAATATTTTTTTGGCATATCTAGGATAGGGATTTTATTCCGAATTTAGAAAATATAAAAAAAACAAAAAATGCATTCATTTAGGATTTTAGTTGCATGTTTAATTACGTGACAATTTTAAATTTTGAATTTTAAATGAAAAAATAAAAGATAAAAAATATCATGCATATGTCATGTAGAAATTAAGGGCATGCTCTGCACGTCATTGCATATTAAATAAATTGCATTTTAGATTTAGATAATGTCTTAGTTTAAATTATGATTCGATATGACTTAATCCCTAATTTAAATTAGATAGAATCTTAATCTAGCTAGATCATTTCAAATTTCATAAAATTTGTCTTAGGATAAATTAGTTGCAATTTATAGGATAGATTGCATTTTTAAAATAAAAAATGTCATTTGCATGTCATGTAAAATTAGGTCCATGAAATGCACGTCATTTTAGTGATTATTGTTAGGTTCATTTTTAATGGAAATTGCCGTCATTAGATTAGGCCATTTAATAAATGTCGCGTGACATATAACTCGCATATTAAATTGCAATGTTGCATATCATTTTAGTTGAAATAATTTTGTACGTCATTGCATTACATTGCACGTCATTAGAATTAAGTCATTTTGGTTAATTTAAATTGCATATAACAATTGCTTGTTCATTAAAAGATCATAAAATTTTCTATTCATATGGTTTAGGACATGTTGCCATGCCATATCATTTCATAGATTAAAAGCATCACATTGCATGTCATTAAGATTAGGTCATTTAGATTGCATTTAATTATTGCATTTCTTCATGTCATATAGCTTAGGTCATGCTGCCATGTCATGTTAGATTATTAACATGCATCGCATGATTTTCATTAAGAAAAGCGAAAACAAAAATAAATAAATTGCGTGTTAATTAGAAATCATATCTAAGATAGTTAATGTGAATTCTGATTTGATAATGCAAATGCTTTCGTTACTTCGAAATATGTTTTGCATTATTTAATTGCTTTCTTGAGTGTTAAATTGGTGGTATGCGCACATGTATGATCACCTCACATGTTAGGAAGTTAAATTAAAATCAATTCAATTGCCAACATTTTTTTAAAAAAATGAAATAGAAAAGGTCGCACTAGAATTCTCTAGTGTAACCAAGTCCCCGAACTCATAAATCTCTGGTTCGTAGAGGTAAAGTAAATCTCCCGTTACTTTACTTGGGTTTCTAATCGACCCACCAAAAATAGATTAGTGGCGACTCCTGATTGAAAATCATTTTGCATGTTAAAAAATCAAACCTAAGTCGCGAATTGGTATGGGCTTGGGAGAGCTCGAGCTAAGCTTAAAGACTTAGTAATCCATTAACCTAGTTTTAGGTAGTCCAAACCCCGAAAAATTGGGTCGCGACAATGAGCATCCAAGAGATCTTAATCATTTCCACGTGAAAGAATGTTTTGCTCATGCAAATCTCTAATGTCTCGGTTTTAAGATTCAATTAGGATTCAAAACAATCATACAGGTCGAAGTAGGAAGAATTGGAATCGGCATGATGGAATTTGTACACATCCATCAAGAAGTCAAGGCCTTTGTCGAGTTAAGGTAATTTGAGTGTGAAGAAGTCAAGGTCTTCGGGGAATTTCGTAAGTTGATTTTGCGACCCTCAGATCATAATTTATGATATAATAAGTCAAGGTCTCTTGAGGTTTTGTGTGGTGGTTTTTGGAGCGGTAGGCGTTGTGAATGGTTCTGGGAAGTCATGATCTTTATGGACTTTGGTGATTTTTGGCCCCAAAAAATTTCTGACTTGTCCCAAGGGAAGGGTCATGGAACAACTTTCCAGCCATCTCTTTTTTTGACTAACAAGCCTTGAACTTATAGTGCAGCGTAAAAAATGGCAAATGAAAAAGGAAAATATATCCAAACGCTAAGGAGGGTTGCGACAAAATTTATAATCATATATTTGGTTGGCAATTTTTTTTTTCTTGTTATAAAATCTTTAGATATAGCATGAACGAATTACTGTAGAAGATTCACACAGGTACATTTTCTCCTGCTCTTTTCTAGGAGAGTATATCTAGTTAAATTTACATAGTCAAAGAGGTACACAAACTATTCAAATATTCAATCATATTGTGCTACTTGCTACAAAGCAACATCCTCATTTCTCGAAAAAGAAAGAGCAATCAGCAAAAGCCACAAAAATGTTAAGAAAGAAAGTTAACCATGTAAGAAAAGCAACCGTTTCATGTGAAGTAAGGAGAGAAGCAACCGTTTCATGTGAAGTATGGAGAGAATTAAAAGAATAGCCATTTTAACGTTTTCGACACCCTCTATTACACTGCATCGTATGTTGACAGTAAGGCCACCTTCTTTGCGCGGTCCCCTACAATGAGCATCCATGAGATCTTAATCATATCCACATGGAATAATATTCTGCTCATGCGAATCTCTAAATGTCTTGGTTTTAAGATTCAGTTAGGACTTAAAACCATCATACGGGTGGAAGTAGGAGGAATTGAAACCAGCAGGATGGAATTTGTACACATCCATCAAGAAGTCAAGGTCTTTGGGAAATTTTGCGCATTGATTTTGCGACCATCATATCATAATTTACGATATAATAAGTCCACGTCTTTTGGGGTTTTATGTATGGTGGTTTTTGGATCAGTAGGCTTTGTGAATGGTTCTGGGAAGTCATGATCTCTATGGACTTTGGTGATTTTTGGCCCCAAAAAATTTCTGACTTGTCCCAAGGGATGGGTCATGGAACAACTTTCCAGCCGTCTCTCTTTTTGACTAACAAGCCTCGAACTTATAGTGCAGCGTAAAAAATGGCAAATGAAAAAGGGAAATATATCCAAACGCTAAGGAAGGTTGCGACAAAATTTATAATCATATATTTGGTTGGCAATTTTTTTTTTCTTGTTATAAAATCTTTAGATATAGCATGAACGAATTACTGTAGAAGATTCACACAGGTACATTTTCTCCTGCTCTTTTCTAGGAGAGTATATCTAGTTAAATTTACATAATCAAAGAGGTACATTAACTATTCAAATATTCAATCACATTCTGCTACTTGCTACAAAGCAACATCCTCATTTCTCAAAAAAGAAAGATCAATCAGCAAAAGCCACACACATGTTCAGAAAGAAAGTTAATCATGTAGGAAAGGCAACTGTTTCATGTTATTAGGAGAGAGTTAAAAGAATAGCCATTTTAATGTTTTTGATGCCCTCTCTTGCACTGCATCGTATGTTGACAGTAGGGCTACCTTCTTTGCACGATCCCCTACAATGAGCACCTATGAGATCTTATAATCATATCCACGTGGAAGAATATTCTGCTCATGCGAATCTCTAAATCTCTTGGTTTTAAGATTCAATTAGGAATTAAAACCATCATACGGGTCGACTGCCACCAGTCGCCTTGCTGGCCTAGCTCCGACCCTAGGATCATGCTACGCGATCTGCTACCTCCTTTGCTCCCTCGCAATCCTCTATCTCCTTTGGCTCGTAGTTTGCTTTTCCTTCTTTCTGTAGAGAGTGTGAGGGGGAGAGAGAGGAAGAGGAAAAGAAGATTGGACCAGTGAAGGAAAGGAAAAATGAAGGAGGCTAGGCTAGGCCCAAGCCAATGGAAATGGATAAAGAGAAATGGCAAGCAGCCAGGCCGGCCTAGCCTTGGCCCGGCCTCGCCCTTTTTTTTTTTTGGTCTTTTTTTAATAATAGTTCTCTTATTTAACCTTTTTTTTTTTAACAAGAAGGCTCTATTACTACTTAAGCAAATGCTCCTAATGTCTATATGCCATACAATTTAATGAAAATTATTATTTCTAAGGTTTCAAATAAATCCCTAATTTTCTACACGATTAGGTCCTAAATAAAATGGTAAAATTTAGGTATTAGAAGCCACCATTCTTTGAATGGAAGCTCAAAGAGGTACCTTTCAAAGACAAAAAACACCTAAACCTTGTAAACAGAAGGAAATGGTTAGTGTGCAATAAACGAGAAGGGGATGTGAAAGAATGGTCTTACATCATAAAGATGGTCATTGACCGAGATGGGAGAGTCTTACTGTACACAAATGGGTTTCGACTGCAAATGTGGTCTCACTATATACAAATGGGTCTCAATTGAAGGGGATTGTCTCATTGTATACAAATGGGTTTCAATCGAAAATGGGGTGTTTCACCATATACAAACTAGTTTCGACTGGAAATATAGTTTCACCATATACAAATGGGTTTCAACCAGAGGGAGGGTGTCTCACCGTATATAAACGGATTTCAATTGGATAGGAAAATGTAGGATTCAATGATAGACTCACAAACCTTTCAAAATGCATTGTTTTAGGATGACCATGAATCTTGAAAAGCGTGGTTTAAGGATAGATCCACCAACCATGTGGTTTAAGGATAGGTCATGAACCGTGTAGTTTAAGGATAGACTCACGAATCTTGTGGTTTAAAGATAGGCCATGAACTGTGGTTTAAGGATAGACTCACAAACACTGTGGTTTAAAGATAAACCCATCAACCCTCATCAATCCTGTGATTTAAGAATAAACCCACAAATCATGTGGTTTAAGGATAGACTCATGAACTCAAAGGTTTAAGGATAGACCCACCAATCTTGTGGTTTAAGCATACACCCACGAACCGTATGGTTTAAGGATAAGTACACCAACCCTATGGTTTAATGATAGACCCACGAATCATGTGGTTTAAAGATAGACTCACGAATCGTGGTTTAAGGATAGACTTATCGACCCTATGGTTTAAGGATAAACCCATAAATCCTCATTAACTCTATGGTTTAAGGATAGATCCACGAATCCCGTGATTTAAGGATAGGGCCACCAACCTCATGGTTTAAGGATAAACCCACCAATCCCGTGATTTAATGATAGACTCACGAACCGTGTAGTTTAAAGATATACCCACAAACACAAACCGTGTGATTTAAGGATAAAACCATGAACTGTGTGGTTTAATGATAGACTCACAAGTCCTGTGGTTTAAAGATAGACCCACTAGTCATATGGTTTAAAGATAGGCCCACGAACTATGTAATTTAAGGATGGACTCACGAACCATGTAATTTAAGGATGGACTCACGAATCATGTAATTTAAGGATAGACCCACAAACTATGTAAAGCATGGTTTCACTAAGGAAATCTATCATTCAAGAATATTTTTAAATGGACATTGCAAATTCAATATAAGGTGTTATAATATATGCTCTGGTAGCGAAAGCATACCAGGCAAGATCGGTGTTGTTTAACACATGTTATGAGAGACAATATCAACAAAGTGCTAGTAGTGAGAAAGCATTCATTGCATGAAAAAAGGCAAAAGTACGCTTCAAATGCCAAAAGTTGGCACAAAGGGACACTTAAGTACCAAAAGTTACGAAAGTAACATTTAAGTGCCAAAATCGAAGAGAAATTGATCATTTAAGTACCAATCCAGCCAAAATCTAGCCAAAATGCTGACATGCGCAATTTCCAGCGAAGTAAATGCAAAACGGTGTTGTTTTGCACGCTGACATGGCCGAGACAATGCAAAAACGACGTCGTTTTAGTGCGACGTGGTAAAAAATTAATTAAATTTAATTTAAAACTAAATTTATTTAAAACATTTAAAAATACAAATACAATTATTAAAAAATTTAAAAAAAATTAAAAAGGGGAGGCGGTTGAGGGCGACGTCCTTTTTTTTTTTTAATTGAAAAAAATTAATATTTGTATCTGTATTTTTAAATGTTTTAAATAAATTTAAAATTTAATCTAATTTAATTACTTTTTATATTAATTTTTTATCACGTTAGCACCAAAATGAAGTCGTTTTGCACTTGCTTTGCCGGAAAATTGACACATCTGTGTTTTGGCCGAATTAGTACTTAAGTGATCCACTTTGCTCTAATTTTGGCACTTAAATGTCACTTTCGTAAGTTTTGACACTTAAGTGTCCATTTGTATCAACTTTTGGCACTTTACGGCTCCGGGAGTCCATGAGCAAATCAAGTTGATTTCAAGCATTTAGTAAACATTGAATTGCTATCATGTTTGGACGGTATCAGTTATCCTCAAATTCCCTTAGAAGAAAAGTTGTTATCCATATGAACTCGACTCATGTAAAGGCTTTTGTTCAATGTACCAAACAAGAGCTTCTCACTCAGAAAGGGCTTATCGCATGCTCTTAATAGGGGCTATTTGATCCCATCCATTCATGTGGGAAATAATCCAATTACTCAATATACTCCACACTTCCAATGTCAAAGGATCTAAGGATCATTCGCAACAAGTATACATTGACCAATCTAAAAAATCTTTCAAAATGACCATAATGTAGGCTTGGTCATTACTTCAACAATGTATAAGTACAAGCACCTAAGAAATGAAATAATCATCAATCATCCTCTCCATCGGGTTTACAAGTCAAGAAACGTTAAGATGAGATAAGACAATCTTTCCTTCACTTCCTCGAGTAGTGGCATTTCAATGTGACACTCACATGTCAACCCGAGCAATCCCAATCTGAAGAGACTTGATTAAGAGATCTAATGTAGACCTAGTATTGGGTTAAGAAATGAGAGGCTCACTAGTCTCAAAAAGTGTATCAAAGGGTTTTGAGTCAATGATCATTAAAACATCACTACCAACTTCTTTCCAAGATTCTTCAATTCTTTGGCATTTGATTGGTCTGGAGAGTCCATTTGTTGATCATTTTGACACAAGAGCTTTGCTCTTTTATCTAATGGCTTTTGCATTTGCAATGATTTTTCATCTTCTTTTACATTCAGCAAGTATAGTAAGTTACCAACATCATGATGAGTTTACCATCTTCCAAATAACTTAGTAATTTGTTTTAAATTTTATAGGTATGATTCGGCAATTACAAACATTCAAATAGATTATTAGGTTACTGATTTATTTTAAGTTTCAAATACCAACATTGTTAAGAATTATGTAATGTTCAAATGAATTTGTGACTTACCCTCTTCTTTTATATGTTACGACTACATTTAGCAAATTGCTAGTTATAAGTATGGTTTATTAATCAATAGATTAAAAGTCATTTATGTGATTTTTTTTTCCAGGAAATGAAGGGTCAATCGGAGTCTTTTCAATAGGTTTATCCCCTCATTGTGTTCAGTGACTTAGCAAGAATAATAGTAAATTACAGAGAATCCATCCACACAAATCAGAATTAATAAAATTAGTATGCATAGCTAAGTCCTTCTTTAGAGAGATCACATCCAAGACACAAGTGGGCATTATAACCTCATCCATTTATTCCTAAGACTGGAGTCCAGTAGATCTCAATTGCATTGCTATACATTTTAGTAATATTTGATCTGTGACATCCTAATTTTCAACCTTGCTTTCAACTAAATGAAATGGACTTTTCATTGACACACCTATAGTCTTTTTCTCTGAGTTGATCACTCACAAGATAACTAATTTATTAGGTGAAGCCGTTAAGGAATCTAAACACGACAAACTTGAGAATTCGATCAGAAATCGACTACTCAACCGCGCTAATCTGCAAGGATCAATACAGCACCGTTAAAATCGATCAGGGACCAGAGATAGGTTGATTTGACAGAGGCATGTAATTAAAGTGTGGGTGATTCCACTTGATTGCAAAATTCATGTCGAACGGCATTAAACTGATTTTTCTGTCGTTTTTGTACCTTATGCCCGTATTTGAAACCTCGAGATTTTCACAACAACTAAGAGTCGCCTATGAGTCGAAGATGCATAATGTAGATCCCAAATAATCGACCATGGGTCAAATGCGCTAAAAATTCCTAAAAGCTACCCGGTAGGTTAGGTCACGCTAAAATTGCGTTCGGTTGAAATTAACTACATAATTGAACCCAATTTCAAAAATTGAAAGTTCTGTCATGTCATGATTTATTTTAGGAACGTTGACTCATCCTCCGAAAAATTTTCGGTGAGCTCGGATTTTCGGCGAAAAATCAAAATTGGACGATTTTGGACCAGGAAATTCGGATGGCCATTTTTTAGTGTGTTTTGAGCCGTCAAGTTGGATTAATTGATGAGAAAAATTGTGGAATTGAGTGTGGGCTTCCTCCGTGGCATTATGGCCATTTAATTGAAGTCATTCGAAGGGGAATTGAATTGATAGAAGTGAAATGCTTGAAATTCGTAGCCATGGGGGGGCTGCAACATTTCAGCACCATTTGTGGCTTATTGGGGAAGTTTGTGACGGGAAATTGGCTGAGGATAGAGCTGTGGACTTTTGAGGCAAGAACTCAAGTGCCTTTGGGATATTTTGGGGAAGCATTGAAGGCCTTGTCCCCTCTTCCAACTGCAACTCCTTCTTCATCTTCTTCCTCAGCTTCTTCTTCTCCTTTGTTGCTGTTTTAGAACCAGCAAACCAACAGAGAACCAGCCAGCCTCACTGAGCTATCCCCTATAGTCGTCGATCGCCCTTCACCGCCTGTCATCAGCCCACCAAAGCCGAGCAGCCCGCATGCCCACAGGTCTGCATCCCACGCATCCCTTGCATCTCGAGCCATCGTTTGTTGAAGCCTGGCCGCCGTCCAAGCCTTCGAGCCGCCTCCGCCCGCCATCCGTCGTCCAGCTCGTCCCCATTGCCATCCGCCTCCCGCCTTGCCGTTTCAGCCAAGCCGAGCCTCTCGATACAACTCCTACGGCCAACAAGCAAAGCTGAACCTCATAGTTAGGCTATGAGCTTTGTGGCCTGTTTCCGGCCCTTTCCCAGCCTCCCTTGGCGTTGCTGTAGACTCGTGTTTCACTTGACTCCACGTTGCCGTCGTGGTGAACTCATCGGCTTGCTAATCTGGTGAGTTTACTTGCTAAACCTTGCTTAGGGGTTCATTATGCTTAAGGTAGGTTTAGTTTAGACTAAGATTAACTTAGGTGGATTAGTTAATTTAATTAGTGGTTTAGTTAATTAGGCTAATTAGGTGGTTAGATTAGTTTAGTTAAGGGTTAAATATATTGTATGATTTATCTAGTTTAGTGCATTATTTATTTAAGTCCAATTAGGTGGTTAGATTAGTGTCTTTAGCTTAATTAGTCATTTATTGAATTAATTTGCATTTATTTAATTAATTTTTTCTAATTTTTGTAATTATTTATTATTTTCCGGAAATTATACCGGGATAGTCAGTCGTTAGAATTTCATGCTGATTGTCATGGTGTAATTGAATTGTGCAATTGAATAATAATTTGTGCAATTGAGTGATGATTGTGATTTATTATTTATTATTTCAAAATTGTGAAATTTTGGTATTTAATTAGAAAATACCAGGTGTTGAGTTTTGACATAAAAAAAAAATGTTTTTAAGTACTATATCAAATAGTGAGATTTTTTAAAAGGAATGATATCACTTTTCTAGTTCGATTTGACCGTGTACCTACACACGATTATTTTACCGAGTGTTTTTAATACGAAGAAATAGGCCAAACACAATATTTTAATTGAGGCATTTGAGTGCAAAGCACGATGTCTTTAGCCGGGATTGGATGGTCGTGTGACTATTGTGAGAACCCGTCACAAGCTTTTATGCCGAGCGATGCTCCTATATGGAATGCCCCTATCAATGGATGCCGGATTGCGATAGAGGTCAAATCGAAGCTCCTTCAAGAATGCCGTCTAAAGGTAGACGTCGCCGTGCTCAAGGAATGAGACAATGTTCAGCTATGCTGAAAGACCACCGAACGTCGAGTGGACTGTGCCTGTGGGGCCGTAATCAATTGGAATGCATGAATGAGTGATTTAACCGCGCCTAATTATGGGACAAAATTATGTAGCACAAAATGAGACGTGTCATAACGATTTGGTCTTATAATTGAGACCCTGTGATTGGTTTGACAGTGAGGCATTCTAATGGTTGAGTGCATTTACTGCAATTATGTGTTATATGAGCCGGACTAACGTGCAAGAAGGTGCTGAGGCGAGGTGAGTCTTCTATGATGTGTAATTAGACTGCCTCTAGGCATATTACCTTCCTAATCAGGGTTTAGAGCATGAATTTGCTGAGACATTGTCTCACCCTGTCATGGTTTAACTTTTTACAGGTCCTTAGATAGAGGTTCGGCCAATTCATTTTGGGCAATCGCGAGGGTATAACGAGAAGAGTACCTTCTTCCCTGTCCCCGGGACTCCCTAGATCCGTGAGCTCATCATGACCATGATTTTGGTCGATGAGGGCCTACCACAGTTAGTACCTCATCGATTCAATGCGTGGTTTTGTCATGGGCCTAATGAGGAATGGGAAGGTCTCCTGGATGGCTTCAACAGACCCGCCATTGAGGGCGAGGAGGTAGTTGACCCACTTGACATCAACATCCTTGACGGTGTCATGATAGATCCAGATCCCAAGTAGATAGGGTTCGGGATAGGGTTAGCTAGGTAGTCCTTTTCTAGGCCTTGACTTTTGTATTTAACCTTGCAGGCTGACCTAAGTTGTTCATAAAGTGTGTTTGTGAAAATTGATTGTCTTGCTTTTCTTTCACATGTTGATTGTTGTCTGGGGATTATTATACGCTTCCGCATGTACATAATCGATTGGGTTGGCAACGCGTCCTAGGAACGTCGCAATTTAATCGACCACTGAGGATATGCACGCACTTGAGGTTCGGGGCGTGACATGATCTCTCAAAGTCACTCAGTGCAAAATCTGTATAATATTCAAATGAAGCTATATGGACTAATATACTTCAAGGGCTGGTAAGATAGGCAGAGCATGGTAGCGGGAGGAAAGGGATGGAGGTGGTAGTCAGGAACGAAGGGATTTGGAGAAAAGATGGGAGTGGCGGGAATGTTACCCCAGGGAACGTCGCTCCCCGGGGGTGGTGGGAACATGGTCCCCGAGAATGGAGTGAACGTCACTCCTGAGAGTGGCAGGAGTGAGGCAACGTCCCTCCCAACAGCGTCGTCAAGTTCGGAATTTTTGGCAACTGTAGCAGATTGCGAGCTGCTTCCCACCGATCCATGCTGTCTGATGCGAGGACCACCACAAGTCCCAGAACGAGGGCCGTGAAGAAGAAGCTACTTTTGGAAGCCATTGATCTGCTTGCTTTGATTATGAAAGTATATGCGAGCCTATAGGATTAATAGGAGCTACAAGTGTAAGTTCGATCATGGATGAGGGGAAGAGGGAAAGATTTGGAGTGTATAAATAGAAAATGCCATGTTGACTTCTAGAAGAAAGTAGGCTTTCACGGGGAGAGCACATGCTTTTCCAGATTATTAAATCGGACATGTGTAAACTATGCTCATTAATTGAACAACCGATTACTGATTATATCATGTGTTCAGCAAAAAAGTTACTAACCATATTATAATTGTCTACAAAGTCTTCCTTCCATATTGAAATGAAAATGTACACATTAACGTCAATTATGTCATGTAAGACAGCCGACGTCCATGCCAGCGATTTTTGGTCAAAATTGACTAGATTGATCCAATTGGCATAAATGCAAATGGTTTAAAATCAAATTAGTCCGATTAAAAATTTTATAATTGAATTGGTACAAGTGCAGTAAGTTTATTACTTTTTTGATACTTTTTGCTACAAATGACCATATGCTTTGAAGATTTTAGTATGCTTAGACTTTGTTATTTGATCATGAAGTAAGTCTTTTCAGGTTACTTTGGATCTTTGGTTTTTGTATGAAAGAGTTATCCAAGGGGCATCATTAGAGAGCAATAGAAATAGGAAAAATATATAGAAGCAACTATATACTAAAACTTTCCATTTTTGCTAGCACGTATACCTAAACTTTGCACTCTTTAGGCTTGAATGTTAAATCAAGATAATATTAGTAGACTTATAGAACTATAGAAGAGGATTTATTTAGGAGAGTCTCAAATGTGTCAGGAACGTAGTAGTGGATATCATGGGTCCTCAATTTTCTTAACTAATTCTTATTTGTATGTCATTTGGCAATTTGATCCTTTGAGGTTGAGCAACATGACCATGTGAAAGCGTAGATTTGATCAAACCTGTGAAGTCCCATTGCCGCATCTAGCGCAAAAGCTCTCATTACTACATGGAAAAGCATACAATCCTGCCTAAATCGGCCATTACATGGTACATGAATTAGTCATCAAACTCAATTATAATTGGTCCGAGTCAGAACACAAGTTCCATGAGTAATTTTATTGAGCTGAGCTGAAAGTAACTATGGCCGGCCTTCACAAGATGAATACTGGAAAAATACAATGCGAGGTTTAGGAAGTTACAAAAGAGGTGTCAAGCTAAATAGCTAACAGAGAATTTGTCATGATTATTCCGAAGTGGCTGAATTTTAATAAGAAAAAAGGTAAAGCCAAGTATCTGCAGCAGTGAAAGTCCTTTCCCGAGACTAACTTATGATTGAGAGTGGCGGATGCTGTAGTAAATCCTTGACTTGGCTTATCTCTTCCTTTCGCATTTCTCATGTAGTTTTAGGTACCTTTCTTAATCGTAGCGAAGAGAGCTTTGCCCCGTCAATTGTTTTGTCAATGAGAGCCAACTCCCTTGCTTTTCATTCCTCGATGGCATTGTCTTTCATCAAGACTGAGACTTCACTTTTCGAAGGATTATCACTTTCCTAACCTCTTTAAAAATAGAGTTTCCAGAAGGAAAAGTAAAGATGGAGGAGGATCTAAGACAAATGAATAGATACACATGAAAAGAGATCCATCCATGTTAACTTTCATAATAGGCTGCTTTTTTTTTTCCTTCTAGATTCTGTTATCTAGACTAATTTTTTGACCCCGAACTTGTAAACCCATGATAAATTTACTCTATATTAAATTTTTTGACCACCAAAAACTATAAATAGATACATTTGTGACAAATTTACCCTCTGTTAGTTTCTGTTAAATTGGATTAATACTACAAAAAAATATAAACCGGTACATCTGTGACAAATGGATAGTAAAACCCCAATATAGTACACCTCTCAATTGTGAGCATAATTTTAGCTCAAATGTCGTCTTTACATATTTTCTGAGCCATTAGAGCTTGTTTTCCTCCCAAAATATTTCTTCGAACTTTTCATAGTTACATTTTAGATTGTTTAGGCATTTAGAGCTTCCAAAGTAATCGGGATTTCTTGGAAATTATTGTCCAATTTTTTTGCACATAAGTAGGAGTTCTTTTGGAAACGGAGAGTAGAGAAAAGAGATGGAATCAACCTTAGGATATCTCACGAGTGCGCATTGGTTCGCCATCTGTCCTCAGTTGCACCGTGAAGATGAGTGAGAAAACATCTTGAAGTCTCTTCTTCTACACTTTACCGGGCTCCTACGCATCTTGTAGAGTCTCTTAAAAAATCATGAAGGAAGGAGATAAAAGCAAGTTGCAATGGGCAGAATATTGAAAGCGCAGCGTCATCTCAGGAGAGGATTATTTGCACCCACTTAGCAATCCGTTAAGCCCCATTAGACTCATCTCGGAAAGGTCGCAACAATATCTAAAATCATTTATCATATTCGCATGACTAGTAATAAGTGTTATTGCATACTAATTCAAGTGTGATTTTGACAACGGCATAATTATTGTAAAGTTGCATGACTCATTGCTTGATCATAAAGTTAGGATTTATTTTGGTTTCTAAATAAAGCTTATTATTATGGTTTATAAATTTTCGTAAAATGATTTACATTGGTTAAAGGCTTTGTCTTTTCTTTGATGAAAGGTCGATCCTTTCCTAAATTCTGAATATAGATTTGGGATATAACAGCAACCATCACGAAGTTTGTGATTGCTTGTCTTATTACTACACTTAACTCAGCTCGGATTAATTAGTATATCAGTATACTTGGAATCCACGTATTTGTCTGGTAGTTTTCCACTTTTATATATACATACATACATATGTGTGTGTCTCTATATATGTGTCTATATAAGGTTATGAGACAGCAGAGACTTGCACATGCTAAACCCAAAATAGCGGAAGCTTTTCTTTTTATATATTTGGTTGGCAACTTTTCTTTAAATTTAAGCCTACTTAGATATTGCATGAACAAAATATAGTTGAAGAATTCACACGCAAGTACATTTTCTGTTGCTCTTTTATAAAAGAGTTCATCTAGTTGAAATTTACATCGTAAAAGAGATACCGAAATTATTGAAACATTCGATTAGATTCAGCTACTAGCTACAAAGGTACAAATCATTTCTCGAAAAAGAAAGAGCAATCAGTAAAGCCGTAAAGATTTTCGGAAAGAAAGTTATCTATGTAGAAAAGGGAACCATTTCATGTTAACGTAAGGAAAGAGTTAAAGGAATAGCCATTTTAACATTCTAGAGGCCCTCTTTTATGCTGCATTGTGTGTTGATTGTAGGGTCACCATCTGTGCATGGTCCCATCCTTTGAGACCTCATTATTATATTCATCATGAAGAAGATTATTCTCATGTGAATCTCTAAATGTTGCGGGTTTAACATTCAATTAGGTTCTAAACCATCGTATGGGATGAAGTAAGAAGAGTTGAAACCAGAAGGCACGTACGCATGAAATTTGTACACATCTATTAAGAAGCAAAGGTCTTTGTCGGGTTAGGTAATTCATGCGTGAAGAAGTCCCGATCTTTTAGGCTTTGTGCGATGACTTTGCAACCATCAGATCATAACTACACAATAGAATAGACATGTGCCAGGTCAGGAAGTCAAGGTCTTTTGGAGTTTCGTGTGCGGCGGTTTTTGGATCAGTAAGCGTTGTGAATGGTTCATGGAGCAATTTTCCAGCTTTTTCTTTTTTGACTAACAGGCCTAAAACTTATAATGCAATGTAAGAAATGACAAATGGAAAAGGAAAATATAACCAAACGTTGAGGAGGTGATGTGAAGAGCTAGAAAGTGTTGATACATAAACACGACACAAAGCTCCTCATTTTATACTGCACTCTTCATCTTCCACCTCTCCTCAAATGCTTGGAAGGCATCAGTCCAAATTGCTTCTATGAAGGAAGGATTAGGCATATACAACACCCACCACGAATTTTGAGTGCTACAGTCAGAAAACCCGAGCAAATATATAGTGACTAGCACTGCAAAAAATGCGTGGGACAAGCAAATCAAATAATAGATAGAAGGAAAGAAAAAAATTGGACACTGAATTTACGTAGATCGGTTTGAATATCGATGCCTACGCTTACATGAGAGCAACACAAAATTTCACTATAGAAACAAGCGATATAACGGAGACTAAAATCACTTGGAGCATTCAAACACTCTCTCTCAGTGTTTCCCAACTTCTAATTAGTTCCAATAACTCACTTGGTGTTTAGCCTCTCACAATTTCTCTAATCATAATAACTTAACTTGCTAAACCATTATATGGTGTAATTACAAAGAAATTTCCTTACGCTGAGAGCTCCAACATTGCATCAGGAAAGCTCAACATATCTCACTTCCAAGAGGTCCATTTATACTCGTCCCGTCATCATTGCACTTCTTCTCTCTTTCTTCTTCCTTCATTTAATATGCAAATAGAAGGAGACAAACAAAGCAAACATTCCTTTATCTTCTTCAATTTCTCTTGCACCTAACAGGTCAGATCTTCTATGTGTGGCAAGATGAAAGTCTTCTTCTGCACCTCTTCATTTATAGAGGTGTGTAAGAACAAAGAAAGTGAAGCTTCCATTTATGTGAGCCCATCATTTCATTTACGTGCAGCGGTCAACAACAAGAAAAACAAAGACTTCCTCTGGCTGATTTCTTCTTAGAACAGCGCGTGCAGAAAAATTAATGTAAGAACAAACAAAATCAAAGGCAGAACTTAGACTTTAATCGGCTAGACGTGTTGCCTTTAATTTGGATCATCTTCATTTAACCGCCTCAAATTCGACAGATATTTTAATAACTAGCCTTCATTTTCTTCCCTCTTTAACCGTAGCCTATTAATGCATTATTATTTTCATGAGAACAGTATTTTGCTATTGGCACCCCCACCTCATGGAAAGCCCAAGAATGTAGCAATTAAAAGGAACAGAGTTTAGCAAGCTTTGCGTCAAAGTCAATCACGTAGTTCCAACGATACGAAATTGTACATTTTGTCCAACTAGTGAACCTTCCCAATCAGCAGCATTTAATAAATAGGAAATTGGTGATCCTTAAGAAAAGGTTCAGTGAATGGACTAGGAAAATGACAGAAATAGAGTAACCAAGCCATTTATATATGCCTCAAGGTTGATTATCAACCTTCAAACAAAAACAAAAAGAAATCATGGGTTCACCCAAATTAGAGACACTAGTGCCTCTTCTACCTTCCTTTGCCTTTTGCCTGGTGCTTTTAATCATCATTCCATCGTGTTCAGTTCCTGCTTATGCCTCCATGTTAGAAACGCAAGCCCTTCTCAAATGGAAATCCGGTCTTCAAAAACAAAATCAATCCACCTCTTTTCTATCGTCATGGACTCCTCCTCCTCAAAATGCCACAGACTTCAACGCAACATCGGCGTGTCCATGTGGGTGGTATGGCATCTCATGTAACCAAGCTGGGAGTGTGATTGGAATCAATCTCACTAGTTCAAATATCAGAGGTACACTTAATGAGTTCCCATTCTCATCTTTGTTGTGTCTCGCCTATGTAGATTTGCACATAAATGAACTCTTCAGCTATATTCCACCTCAAGTTGGTCTTTTGACCAATCTCACCTACCTTGACCTCTCCTTCAATCAACTATCTGGGATAATACCGCGAGAAATTGGTGAGTTCACGAAGCTCGAGGTGCTTGACCTTGCCTTTAATGAGTTGAATGGCTCTATCCCTGATGAAATAGGTCAATTGTGTTTGCTGAATGAGCTTGCCTTGTTTTCAAACCAGTTGGATGGATGCCTTCCTTCTTCCTTGGGTAACTTGAGCAGTCTCGCGAGGCTATCCATCTCTAACAATTCATTTTCCGGCTCTATCCCTCTTGAAATGGGGAATTTGACAAATTTGGAGGAGATTGACATGGGTGGCAACTCCATGAAAGGGCCAATTCCTCCCACTTTTGGGAAATTGATGAAACTGACAGAATTGCACCTATATTGTAATAAACTTACTGGTTTTCTCCCACCAATGCTCGGGAACTTAAAACTTCTCCGTGAACTCAACCTACACCACAATAATCTTTACGGTTCAATCCCCTCAACATTAGGCAATTTGACAAAGCTTACCCTTTTGTATCTACTTGACAACCGCCTTTCTAGCTACATTCCCGATGAGTTAGGAAACCTTCGAGCTATGATCCAATTGAAGCTAAACCATAATCAGCTCATTGGTCGCATTCCTGCTCCTTTGGGAAATCTCACTTACCTACGATATCTATTACTCCGCAATAATCAACTCTCAAGTTTGATTCCAGGATCCTTAGGAAATCTTCGAGCTATGCTCCACTTACATCTGGATGCAAATCGACTCACCGGTCCCATTCCTTTTTTTTTCAATAATTTGACTAAACTAGTTGATTTATCACTCCACCACAATCAACTTTCTGGACAGTGGCCAATTGAAGGTTTCTCAAATACATCATTGTCAAGTATTAATTTATCCAACAACAAATTTGGAGGCCCACTTCCACTTCCATCACCCTCCACAAGATTCTATTCGATCGAAAAAAATAAAATGGAGGGGAAGATCTCTTCTTCCATATGCATTGCCACCGGCCTTTTATTGCTCATCTTGTCTAATAATAACTTAATTGGTAGCCTACCTGAGTGCTTATCAAACTGTAGCATTGGTTTATTGGTTTTGAACTTGCGAATGAATCATCTTTCGGGTATAATTCCTGAAAGATTTTCATTGCAAAGTAGCTTGAGAACTCTTGACTTAAGTCAAAATCAATTCGAAGGCACATTGCCACAATCCCTTGTCAATTGCAAAAACCTAGAAGTTCTAGATTTCAGCAAAAATAAGATTGAGGATAATTTCCCGGTATGGGTCGAAACACTACCTAAACTTAAAGTTCTTATTCTAAGGTCCAACAATTTTAAGGGTTGTTTGGATTTTCTAAGGGTAGCCCATCTCTTTCCTAAGTTACACATTTTGGACCTCTCGGACAATAATTTCATTGGTCCTTTACTAGCCAATTTGATAGTGAAACTTCAAGGGATGATGAGTGCGCAAATTGGGCGAGAGCCACAAAACAAGTCATTCTACATGAGTTATCCAACTGGTATAACAACCTATGAGGATTCCGTGAAAGTGATCATGAAAGGAAATGAGATTCTACTAGTGAGGATCTTGACCATTTTCATAACCTTAGACTTATCTCTCAACTCTTTTGAAGGAAACATCCCGGATGTTATTGGACATCTTCAATCTCTCGTAGGGCTCAACCTTTCACACAATCACCTCATGGGTTCCATTCCTCCGACCCTTGGAAACTTGACTAATCTTGAATGGCTAGATTTATCTACAAACAAGCTTAGTGGGATGATTCCTAGAGAACTAGGTGATTTGACATTTCTCGGGTATTTGAACCTCTCAGAGAACCAATTCATGGGTTGCATGTGACATCCAGAATTTTCAACCCTGTCTTCTACTGAATAAATCGGGCATTTCATTAACGCGTCTATAGGGTTATTCTCAGAGCCGATCACTCTCGAGATAACTAGACTATCTGGGGAAATGATTAAGGAATTTTAAAGCAATAGACTTGAGAACTCGATCAGGAATCGGCTTCTTGACCGTGTCCATCTTTAGAGGTCACTATGGCACAGTTAAAAATCGATTTGAAATCAGAGATAGACTGGATCGATAGAGATATGTGACTAATCGTGGGTGACACCACTGAATTAGAAAATTCTCGTCGGCCGACACTAGACTGATTTTCTTATTGTTTTGGTACCCTGTGTCCGTAATTGAATTCTCGAGATTTTCACGACAATCAAGAGTCGCCATTGAGTCGAGTGGGTTCATAGTGGTTCGAAGAAAATCGACCACGGGTCATTTGCCTTAAAAAGTTCTGAAAACTACCCGATAGTTTAGGTCACGCTAAAAACGCGCCGAATGAAAATTAACCGCCAATTCGAGTCCGATTTCAGAAATTGAAGTTTTGGCCATGTCACAATAAATTTTAGGAGCATCAACGCAGTCTTAGAAGATTTTTCAGAGATTCGGGAAATTTTACGGAAAACCGTTTCGGACGTCGTGGAAATTTGACGGAAGTTTAGATTGGCTAAATTGATAGAAAATTGGACTTCCAGACTAAGCCGTTGTGTGTCGGGGATTTATAGAAAATCATGTGGGATTTTTCTACGTCGAAATTGGACCTCAATTTGGGAATTTATTGGAGAAATTGAATTCATTTAAGCCAATTCCCCTCCCCAAATTCGTGTACCCCCACCTAGCTACAACAATTGGACCATTTTGGCTTCTAGAAGAGTGCATGGGAGGCCTATTGTGAGCCAAGTAAATTATACATGGCTAAGAATGGTTTGTGAGAGATATTTGGTAAAATATCATGCCAAAGGACCCCCACCTCTTCCTCATCCTCTTCCCCAAGTTGCCGTGAGCTGCTTCTCTCCCCTTTCCATTTTTTCTCTGGCGTGCGACACCTCTGTTGACACCCGAAATTTTTGTCGACGTTTTAAACATTCAATTCGCAAAAGTTAAAAAATTTTGAAATGAAAAGAAAAAAATTAGAAATAAAAAAAAAAAAAAAAGAAAGAAGAGAGAAAAAGAACAAAGAGCCCAAAAGATAAAAAAAAATGGATGAAGGAAAGCATAAAAAAAATGAAATGAAAGTGAAAATGAAAACAAAACAAAAAAATGAAATGAAATGAAAAGCAGAAGAAAAGTTAGAATAAAAAGAAAACAACAAAAAAGAAAAAAAAAAGAAAAAAAGGGGGAGCATAAAAAGGGGGATTCACGATCGTTTTGGGGTTTTTTTTTTTGGGGGTCTCTCTCTCTCTCTAAAAATAGGAGAAGCGGCTCTCGGATTCTCTGGGGAATCTCTCTCTCTCTCTCTGCTGGGGAGTTGGCGAAAAACCGAAAAGATCGAAGGAATCCATGGGTCAATTCCGCCATCTCCGGAGAGAATCCGGAGGAAGGAGCCGACCGCCACCGCCTTTTCGTGGCAATCGCCGCCCTAGCGATCGCCTCCCTCATGATCCGCACCAAATCCGACAATCTTTGAGCCCTAGAAGGAGAGCAACCGCCGATCGAGAAGTTCGGGCGCGGGGCTCAAATCCGAATCCGATCGGCGATGGCGACGGGGACGATGACAACGGCGGCGAGATCCGGTTCTTTCTTGGAGATCGATGCTCGCTCGCTTGATCGGGGATTCTCTCTCTCGGTTCTCGATTCGGCGGATCGCTCTTGGAGATCGGGGACCGGAGGTCGGGGATCGTAAGGGAGGCTCTCGATCGCTCTCGATTCTTTGGTTCGGACGCTCGCTCGCTCGATCATGATCTCGCTCTCGGCTAGATCTGATATTCTCGTCGCGGACCGCGTCCCTCCGGAGCTCGAGGTGCAAAGTTTCGGATCCGCGCCAAGTTTGGGGGTCTCAGCTCAGCTCCGAGGGTAGAGCTCCGAGACCGATTTGTGGCGTTGGTAGCGGCTTCAGATCGTTTCTTTATTCTGCCTTTCCGGTGATTTCACACGCAAGAAGGCTCAGCGACGATCTCTTTGAATCAAATTATTCCCGAGGGTTTTCCCTCACAAATCTCGGCAAGTCTCATTCAAATTACAGATTTGTTTCTTTTGATAAAGTTTTTTTTTTTTTTAGAAGTCATCTTCGTATCTCCATCCCCTAAAGTTTTCTTTTGCTCCCTTTGAACACGTGCTTCTTCACGCCGACGGACGATGGAGGATTCTCCTCGTCAATTTAGCCATTGAACCGACCGAACCCGGCATCTTCCGAAACGAGGGCGAAAGCCATTGGAATCGCCGCACCGCCGGTAGAGCACGAGTTGGTTCTACGACGTCAAGAGGAGCGCTGTTCTATAGATCGAGGTTCCGCGGCGGTGAAGTCGGGTGAGGTGTTTAATTCGCATGCTCTGTTTTTCGCCGAGGGTAGAGATCGAGTGCTCAATCACTCTGCATGAAGTCCAATGACGTTCGAGCCTCGTGATAAGTTTGGATATGACTTCTCTCTTATTTCCGCATCGATCCTTTGGCCGAAGTGTCTAGCACTGTTCGATAAAATTCTGAACTAGATCGGTGTATGTTTTGATTGATTTCGACATAGAGCTTTCCACCGGTTAATCAATTCATTTTATATGTCGTATAAATTTACTTTTGTTTTGTTTCTTTTCGTTTCAAATTTAGTGGCTATATGTTTGGGGATTTGTTCTTGAAATTTTCAGATTAGGCACATATCCAGTAATGCTGCATTTAATCCTTGTGATAGTTTTTCAGCCAATCAATTGTGGGCTTGTTGGTGGGTGAAGAAAAGAGTAATGATTTTTCACGTGTGAACAGGATTTGTATGCGAGCTTCTATTTCTTGTTTCGTTCTTACTGTACATGGATGAGTAAACATGGATAGAGTACTTGGTCAACTTCTGCTGAGCATATTTGAATTTGATTCATACTTATTCTGCTTCAGCATTCTGCATGTTTAGTCAATAAGAGGGAACTCCTGTTGTTCGTTTTTTTTTTTCTATTAAGGGAATGGTTATTGAAAAAAAGTGAAGGGTCTCATGAGCTCGGTCTTGTTATCCTCTGATGGTAAGGCATTGGAAGCTGAGGCTACTCATGAGACTGTACCTCATCATCTTCGTTTACATCGAAGAATCAAGAAACTAGTACCAATAGCATTGTTTCTATATTTCCATGGACAAGAGGATTACAACATAGGTGCATTACGAGACTTCAATTTGTTAATTACCTTCTTGTTCATCTTTGTCTATAATGGGTTCTATTAGTTACTTGCTATGTCGCTGGAACTATTACCATGTTGTTTTTGTGATCTATGTCCTATGGAATACTTCAAATATATTGGTCGAGCCCTGCTGCAATTGTTTTTCTTGACATTGAATGGAACGAATAGTGCCAATACCAAAACTATTACTTTTTCACAGGTAAAGTTAGCAAAGTTATCGGTGACATGCATTTTTGTGAATGTTTGTTCAGAAAGGATGCATGACCTATATCATTTGAGCTTCGATTTGATATGTTGCATGCCTTGAACAGACATCATTCGATCATTGAAATTCCGACAAAAGTCTGTCGATTCTGCAGTAGTTTTTAGGTTGATTTGCTGTTTTGACTTACTGCAACTTTCTGTTTTGGCTGAAACTAGGTGCTAGACGAGTTTTTTTGACCTCGAGCCCTTCTAGACATAAAGAATAGACTTCTCAAGCTTCGATTTGATATGTCACATGCCCATAATTGACGTCATTTGGTTGCTGAAAATCACCTACAAAGTCTGTTGATTCTGCTCTGATATTCTGTTTCTTTCGCTGATCTGACCTTCTGTGCAAATAACTTGATATGAGCTGGTTATTGTGGTTTTCTATGTTCAAAGTCTTCATGAAAGTCGAAGATGGTTCAAATATCTTTCCAATGAGCTGTAGAATGCCCTGATTGAATCTCATTTGATATGGTTTTCACATGTCCAAATTTCAGTCCAGAATCTGTCACGTTTGAGATCGATGCGTGTGCTCAAATTTGAGTTAGTGAACGTGCTTTGCTGGAGCTGAATCTTTCATGAGAGTCATTGGAAATTTCATAGACTTTCTGACAAGGTATAGCTTGAATCAAGTGATCATCGTTAGCAAGGTCAATGGCTTCCATAAAAGTCACGTTTGAGTTGCTGCAATCCGTAATGTTGGATTTTTGCCCTGTTTCGTTTCTGTTTTTTCATATAGGTCTTTGTGAACAAAGTAGGACTTCGATGTCTCATGATAGATGATCGGGATATTTCCTTCTATATACTTGGACTTTCATACATTTTCTTTATGTCTTCATTTCAATGAATATCATCCATGTTTTGTGCAATCCCTGCAGTGATTTTAATTGATTGTGTTTCTATGAAAATGTCTTCAATCAATTTCCTTAAGAGCATACTTGATGCTTGATGCTTTCTAGACATACTTAGAGCATATCATAGGCTTTGCAATGATGTATGGCATACCTCATTTGAAGATCATTGACCATGTAAAAGCCATGCATCAAGTTGATATACCACAACTGAAATTGTCATGTATTTTGCTTCTAATGACAAGTCATCTTGCAACATCAATGACTTGTGTGACTTCTTTGCATTCTGATTTAGGGTTAAATGTTTGCCCAAACCTTTTTCGCATTCAACCTTATGTCATGTGCAAGTTTCACATTTTTGTATATTGTCTAGGTGATCTTACGAACCTTCAAACATGCCTTATATTGTCCTGTTTGTGACTTGAATTTGCTGGATTCATGTTCATGTCCGATGCCTATGTACATTCGATGTAATAATGATTTCTATGCGTTGTCTTAGTCATATAAGATAGAGGCAAGGGATTCTTATTTCTTAGACTAGGTTTAGAATAAGACCTTGAAGATGGAGAAGGCATGAAGATGGTGGAGGTCGATGTCCATTCCGATCATTTTCATGTAATACCCATTTTCCCGACATATGTCTCGGGCTCCATTTGTTGTATAAAACCCGACGAGTTGCGGGTTTTCTCTCTTTATCCATATATTTCTCTTTTATACTTTCTTTTAGGTTTGCATGATAGATTTGCTGCTTTTCTTGATTGTTTACTTCATGTCTTGCAATTTCAATTTTATTGATTGTTTTCTTTTCATTTTTTAGAAATAGAATAGAATGAAAGTAATCCACCACGTATGATCATTTAGTATAGAATTGACGATCCTGAAAATGTAAAAAGAAACGCATTGACATGTTAGGAAAAACACAACATACTGTTTAGGTACCGAAAGGGCGCTAATAGCAATATTAGTGTAACCCAAGTCCCCGAACCTAGATATCTGGTTGCGTAGGAATCGAGGGAACACTCCCGACCCTCGATTGGGTTTCTAGTCGACCCCCAAAAATGAGGCTAGTGGCGACTCCTGTCTATTTTTAGGTTGTTAAATACCTAGATCATATAAATAAATTCGCTGTCACGCGGGGTACGAGCTTGGGAGAGCTCGTGATCTTGAGATCAAGTACCCCTAAACCTGACCTTTCCCCTCTTTGGATACTTTTCGAGGGGGCGGCGAGATCGGGTCGCGACAGGCTTGGCGACTCCGCTGGGGACTGGTTACTAGGCTAAGAGGACTTGAAGCCGTTTAAAAATGGTTGTTGTGTTTTAACTAACATGTCTTATGTAGGATCGCCCGCATGTCAAAGTCGCGTGGAAAATCGGGTTAGTCGCTAACATTGTGTTAAATGGTTTTGTAGGTTGGAGTTATAAGGGGAGGCGTGGTTGTAAACCATTTGTTTTGCAGGTGGTGTGAGGTTGTATGAATGTATGTGGGTTTATATTGAAGTGCTGGATGTTTTAATTTAAATGCATGTTTACCAGCTTTAGCACAACACCGCACACACAACCGCGGTCTAAAACCCCGATCGCCCAATTTAGGACCTTAGGAGGGTTTATGGGTGGAATCTGCGAGTGGATGCTCGTGGTAATCCACTACTTACATAAAACTGCTCATCCCAACCGATAAAAATAGCACTGGCCGACGATAGTAGCGGTGGGTAAACTATTTTTATCCTTTGGGATGAGGACCTTGAGCCTTTAGCACCCTCACCTTAGGCGTCAAAACCTCACAGTTTCATGCGACATGTGACTTGTGCTTGCCATATGTTTGGTGGGTAAGTGATTGTTCCTTTTTTTTATCGTCCTTATCTTTTTACTTTTCATATTTCAATTATGCGTTTTATATTCCAACGGCGATATGTTTTAATCATGGATGCCCCTTTAGGTTTAGGTTTAGATGGGTAGACTCGAAGTCGATGCGATCCCATGCTTGGGAATCTCAAGACTATTGGTGAATCTCGACCCAAGACATCAAGATTGTGGAAAAATTCCCGAGCCTTAGGATTTCAGGGGAGCTCATATTAAGGAACAAGAAGACGGGGAGCTCATATTAAGGAACAAGAAGACGAGTGCTTTGATCAATGAGGAACGCTTGGCCCATGATAACAAGCGTCTCCACGCGATCCCACCTAGTACTTAGGTTTTCATTTCATATGCTTTTCTTGTAAAGGGATTTCCTTTATGTTTCCCTCTTTTCTATTGAGATTTACTTGTATTCATTTTCATCTTCCTTGTAAAAATCACATGTAAAGTTGAACTACTTTGTAAGCTTCAAGAAAGCAAGGTTTTGTTTCCCTTGTAATTGTTCAACTGAAATGAATGAAATTCATGAACATTTTCATGTAACTTTTAGAAAAGGGGCATTCTGATTAAATATTTGCCGTCGTTCCTTTTCAATTGTATAATTTCTTTTGAGGAAATTTTGATAAGAAGATGTTATATGATACTGGGATCATATACACTTCTTATCATTATTTCATCTCAAGAAAATATAAAATTGACTAGGATTTGTACTTTGATGGTTTCTTTTGATTGGTACTAATTCGAGTCATTTTCTTTTGCAGGAGGTTTTGAAAAAAAAAAACGGCTGAAGAAAAATTTGTTATACGAACTCGCCGCCAAACAAAGATGGAAAACGAAGATACCCGAGCCCGTGTCATTAATATGGAAAATCAAATGGCCCAGCTGGTGACATTATTGGCCGATCTCTCTAGCCAAGTCAAAAGCTTGACGTCTACTTCTTCTACCATGAATATTCCTACTGCACCCCCTGAAGTGTCGGTAGCAGAGCCCATGGAAAAAAGGCACGTGGAAGAGATCCCCACCGCGATCCCGATAGTTATCGTCCGAGCCTTCATTTAAAGAGATTCCGACTTCACACTTCGATGAGGAGAATTCAAGGCGCCTAGCAAAGATTGAAGAACGCCTTTGCATGCTTTGCAAGGCTATCGATTCTGCGAGGGCTTGATAAACTGTCACCCTTTGCTAAAGTTACGGTCCCCGAGTTCTATAAGGAGCCGGAATTCACGAGAAAATACGACGGCATCGGATGTCCGAAGACTCATTTGAAATACTATCTGGGCAAGATGGCCCGTTATTCGGATAATCCTCCACTCTTAATCAATTCATTTCAGGACAGCCTGGTTGGTCCTGCGTTAACCTGGTTCATAGAGTTGGATATGGAGATTATCCGTACTTGGGAAGATCTCGTTGATGAATTTCTTCAGCAATACAAATTCAATACTAAAATTGCTCCAACTCGAGAAGAATTGGTTCGAGTTGAGAAAAGAAGAACCGAATCATTTAGGGCCTACGCTCAAAGATGGAGGGTCTTTGCGTCTCAAGTGAAACCACCATTATCTCGAAAAAGAGACCATGAAATTGTTGCTTCGAGGCTATGCCCCGTGATTTTTTTGAAAAGATGTACAATCATACCTGTATGAACTTTGCTACGTTTGTAGAGTTGGGAGAACGTATCGAGGGGATTATGCGGGAAGGTAGGTTGTCTGAGAACACAAATCGTCGATATACCCCGAAGAGGGATAAGGAATCGGCGTGGAGATCGCCTATGTACAAAATTCCTCTTCTCGAAGCCATATAATTCTCAAATTCATAAACCCGCCATGGAAGTAGGGGGATCTTCCAGAAACTTTGAGTGTAAAGGAAAGGCCCCTCAAAGGCAATTTACTCCATTGCCTAGGCCCATGTCACAACTACTTCCAATGCTGATCGAAAATCATCTTGTGGCAAAAGAGATCCCAAGGGATAATCCACCAAAGTTTGCCGGATTTGACCTTAATAAAACATGTGAGTATCATATGGGTGAAAAAGGTCATCATATGGACAACTATGCGGTGCTTCGTTATAAGATCCAGGATTTGCTGGATAAAAAGCTGCTCACCTTTAAGGACTCGGCCTTTGAATGTCCAACAAAATCCCCTTCCAAAGCATTCGAAGATGTCGGCATGGTTGGCACTATCGATAAAGATGAAGAGCCTACGGTTCCCCTTTGTGTAAGGGATGTTTTTAGTTCTTGCATTTAATTTTTAGATGTATTTGATTCATTTCTCCCTGCGAGGGAATTCTATTCATTTCTCCCCTGCGAGGGAATTTCATTCATTTCTCCCCTGCGAGGGAATTCCGTCATTTCATTCGTTTGTGCTTGTAATAATCTGGATCATAAACTTTCTAGATCCAAGATGATATACGTTGTAATGCAATTTTCGCATATCAATAAAATTCATGTTTTGTTAATAGACGTGTGAGGCCTAAATCAGTCCTAAGATGATGCTTTGAGGCCTGAGCTTCCACACGATCTATAGTTTCAAAATGTTTTAGTGGAACGAAGACGTCCAATGACATGAGGATTAGTTCCCAATAAATTTTTCAAAAACAACTTGAATTTGAAAACAAGTTTTCATGACATTTACATTCATTGCATTCGTTTATATGTATATATGCTAACCATTTTTCAATTGCATCTCAGGCATGACATTTCACATCACGATAGTCATTTACATGGCTCGGATTCGCATTCAAAAGATTTTGACGAACCCGATTATTTCGACTCAGAAAATGAAGATGATCCTCGAGGTATTGAAAAAGAATGGCTCAGACATGAAGAATCCAAACCTCCTACCACCGAACAGCCGATCACTGTAAATTTGGGAGATTCAGACAACCCTAAAGAAACCAAGATTGGGGCAGGTCTCTCTCAAGCAGATGCCAATAGACTAATTGGGCTTTTGAAAGAATATCGAGATATTTTTGCTTGGTCGTATGCTGATATGCCGGGTTTAGATCCTGATATCGTGGAACATGCGTTACCACTTGATCCTAATATTCTGCCGACGAAGCAAAAGCTCAGAAGGACGAAACCTGAATTGTCCAAAAAGATTGAAGAAGAAGTCATGAAGCTTTTAAATGTTGGTTTTATTGAAGTCACCCAATATGCGGATTGGATTGCTAATATAGTCCCCGTTATGAAGAAGGATGGACGAGTCCGAGTATGTGTTGATTACCGTGATCTGAATAAGGCAAGCCCTAAGGATGATTTTCCTCTGCCGCACATTGATGTTTTAGTTGACAGAACTGCTGGATTTGAATTGTTCTCCTTCATGGATGGATTTTCTGGTTATAACCAAATCCGGATGAAAGAGGATGATAAGACTAAAACTTCATTCATCACCCCGTGGGGAACATTTTGCTACAAAGTTATGCCCTTTGGCTTAAAGAACGCGGGGGCAACATATCAAAGAGCCATGGTGACACTATTCCATGACATGATGCATAAGGAGATTGAAGTCTATGTTGATGACATGATTGCGAAGTCAAGACAAGGTGAAGATCATGTTGAAATCTTAAGAAGATTATTTGACCGTTTGAGGAAATTCAAGCTGAGACTTAACCCTGCAAAATGCATATTTGGGGCAAAGTCTGGGAAGCTTCTTGGATTTATGGTTAGTGACAAAGGTATCGAGATAGATCCTTCTAAGGTGAAGGCCATATGTGATTTGAAACCTCCTTCTACGGTTAAAGAAGTTCGAAGCTTATTGGGAAGATTGAATTATGTTGCAAGATTTATCTCTCAATTGTCAGAGACTGCTAAGCCATTTTCAAGCTATTGAAGAAGAACGCTAAGGTCAATTGGGATGAAGAATGTCGAAATCATTTGAAGAACTAAAGCGATATCTTTCACAGTCTCCTGTACTTGTACCACCTATCCAAGGCGTACCTCTGATTTTGTATCTCACAATTCATGAGGAGTCTTTAGGAGCCATGTTAGCACAAAAAGGACCAAAGGATGGAATAGAACGTGCCATATATTACCTCAGTAAGAAGTTTACTACTTCCGAAATTCGATATCTTAAGGTGGAAAAGACTGTGTAGCCTTGATTTGGGTTTTACACCGATTGAGACAATACACTTTGCATCACCGCATCCTTCCAGTAACTGAAAATGACCCGATCAAATATCTTTTGAGAAGCCTTTGCATTGGTTGGAAGGCTCGCTAAATGACAAATATTACTCTCTGAGTTTGATATTCTAAGCATGGCACAAAAGTCTGTCAAAGGGCGAGCTATAGCTGATATGTTAGCCGAAAATCCTGGGAAATCTAATGATTGGGATGAAATTGATGAACGGATTTATTTGGTCTCGCCTGATAAGTGGACCATGTACTTTGATGGTGCGAGTTAACCTTTCAGTTACCGCACTTTGGAGCGGTTTTAATATCCCGAAGGTCAACATTATCCAAGAGAGCAAAGCTGGTATTCCCTTGTACCAACAATATTTCTGAATATGAAGCGTGCATCATTGGCTTGCAATTAGCCATCGATATGAAAGTCAGAAAGCTGCAAGTTTATGGTGATTCTGCACTCATCATCTACCAGACAGAAGGTGAATGGCAAACACGGGATGTAAAATTAATCCCTTACCATGAATATCTCGAAGACTTGGTCAAGGAATTTGACGAGATTTCTTTTGATTATCTGCCGAGATCACAAAATCGGTTTTTGCGATGCCTTGGCAACTTTATCTTCGATGTTGCAAGTAAGCGATGGTTTAAGCGTTGATCCTTTGCAAATCGACGTTTTGAAAAAGCCTGTTTATTGCCTAATGATAGAAGAAGAACCTGATGGTCAACCCTGGTATTATGACATCATGAATTACCTTCGAGAAGGCAAATTTCCCCTAGGTAGTCAAACCAATGATCGAAAATACTTGATGAAGTTGGCATCCAAATTCTTCCTCAGTGGAGGAGCCCTCTATAAAAGGTCTTTTGATTCAATTTTATTGAAATGTGTGGACGCACAAGAAGCTAAACTCCTGATGAAAGAAATACATGAAGGAGAATGTGGTCCACATATGAACGGTCATCTCTTGGCTAGAAAAATTATGAGGCTCGGTTACTATTGGTTGACCATGGAAGCCGATTGTATTCAGCATGTGAGGTGTTGTCATCAATGCCAAGTCTATGGGGACAAGATCAATGCTCCTCCTAATGAGCTACATCAAATGTCTGAATCCTGGCATTTTTCAATGTGGGGCATCGACATTATCGGACCGATTAATCCTAAAGCATCAAATGGGCATCGTTTTATCTTAGTAGCAATTGATTACTTCACCAAATGGATTGAAGCCAATTCTTATGCCCATGTTACTGCAAAGAGTGTGGCAAAATTTATTCGTCGTGATATCATCGCCCGATATGGAGTTCGGAAGCGATCATCACGAGATAATGGATCAAACTTGAATAATAAAGTGGTGGATGATTTACTTGGAGAATTCCACATTCGCCATTTGAATTCTTCTCCTTACCGCCCACAAATGAATGGAGCGTGGAAGCCGCAAATAAGAACATCAAGAAGATTTTAGCCAAAACGGCAGAGAATTATCATGATTGGCATGATCGGTTGCCATATGCTTTGTTTGCTTATCGAACTTCAATTCGTACTTCGATTTGGGGCAACACCGTTCTCATTGGTTTATGGGATGGAAGTTTGTATTACCCGTGGAAGTGGAAATTCCTTCACTAAGGGTACTTTCTCAAATCAAACTCTCTGAAGCTGAATGGGTTCAACAAAGATTTGAACAACTTAATATGATTGATGAAAAGAGGGTAAAAGCCTTATGCCATGGACAAAGCTATCAGAAGAGGGTAGCTAAATCATTCAACCGCAAGGTTAGACCAAGACATTTTGAGATTAACGATCTTGTCTTGAGGAAGGTTTTATCTATCATTCCAGATCCTCGTGGGAAGTTTACTCCAAACTATGAAGGTCCATATATTGTAAAGAAAGTGTTACCTGGTGGGGCACTAATCCTTGTAGAGATGGATGGTCATGAATTGCCAAGAGACTGTAAATGCGATCTTTGTCAAGAAGTATTATCCATGAATAAAGTGAAAGGCCTTTGAGCCATTTTTGATAAAATCTGAGCCATTTTAGGATGTTTGCATCATGCATTGCATGCATACATATTGCATCTGCTTGTTTGTTCATTTTGCAGGATTTCTGACGAAGATTCTATTTGTCTACAAGAGGTTCATCTCAAGAGTGCAAAATTTTCAAAAGTGTCTATTCTTCTTTAGAACTTAGAAGTGACTATGTTCCTTAGAATGCCAAAAGAGTCGATTAGAACTCTAGAAGTACAACTCTAGAAATGAACCCATGTGCTAAGCAAAGCCTGTTCTATCTACAAATTTTGTCAAACCTTACTTCCAAAAATCTCCCCGGTAGGGTCAAGGAAATATGTTCTTCCAGACAAAATTTCATTATATTTTCATTTCCCTGGGGAGTTGAATTTAACCAAAATGTGCTCTGGAAAACCTGAAAAGGATTGTTAAATATGCCAGGTGGTAGTGCCTAAAATGATGAGAGGCAACCCCTTTACCAAACACGTCCTCATACACTCTTTGAGAGAATTGAGTGGAAAGAACCATGTCTTAGGGCATAGGATTCATTTACGGTGAATACATGATTTGAAATGATAAAGGCATTTCATTTCTCAATCCCCAAACACTATTGATATCCCTTGCAAGCCACTCTGAGCCAAATAGGGAGCATTTCAAAATAACCCTGTCAAGAACAACCCCACATTGGGGCAAAATAGGGGTCTTGGTTGAAAATTATGGAGCAAAAGATTAAGAAAGATTTTATTGCTTTCACTTGTATCAATCTTCTTGTGCTAGCTTCGGGTGATTTCTTATCGAAACTCGAAGCATTCCAAAGTGACGAAGAGCATTCCGTTCACTACCACAAACACAATTATCCATTGCTTAGCCAATTTGAGCCTTATGCAATTCTTTCATAACCCCAAGTGATGATTATCTCCCCACACTGGGGCAAGGCACATGATTTACCAACAAAATTGAGAACATTGGTAATGTTTGTAAATGCCACTCGAGAGTCCTAGATACTCAAAAGATGATGAAAACTAGGGGGCATGAAAAAGCAGTGTGCCTGGTAAAAGCAAGGCCAATGCCAAAAAAAAAAAAAAAAAAAAAAAAAAGAAAAAAGAACGCCAAAAAAAAAAGAGCGAAATCCATGATCATGCAAAAGATCATTTGTTGAAAAACAAAAGAAATATCTTGCAAGAGAAAACATGTATTGCAAGCAATATCATTAGAACAAAGAGCGAAGCTCTCATGTCTCAAGACAAATTACCAAAAGGACTCTCGAGATAGGTTAAATTTCAAGAGTTGAATCTTTGAAAAGTCGTGTGATGGTAATGATGCCAAGATAATCACTCACCTTTTAACCCTTTGATATCTGAAAGTTTTTCAAGCCTTTTTAAGCCTCACCCGAACCAACACTACAACCCTTATCCGAAGTCTCTTTCGATTGGGATGGTTCGAGTTGAAGTAAGAATATCACATAGGAGCTACCGCTAGAAGGAGTAGAAGCAATCCTATCTTATCTTATCTTCAAGGTTCTTGACTTGTAAACCCGATGAAGATATTGATTTGAATGTTCATTTCTTGGCCTCAAAATGCATACCCTTTGTATAAGCCTATGACCAAGCCATCATTACGGTCCCTTTAAAAGACCTTTTGATCAATGGATTGTATTCACTGTGAACGTTTCCGAAAACCTTAGATATAGGTTGAGTGAGACTCCTCCCAGTGAGATTTAAACGATTTTCCCATATCAATGGTTGGGAACAAAAGCCTTTTTGAGAGCTAGTGTGAAAGACCTCTTTTGATTAGAATATTTCCACTTGGCCTATTTGATTTAACCCTTAGATGGTTAATCAAATCTCATTTCTGTTAAAATCTTTTCGAAAGAATTTGGTAATCAATGTTATTGCAAGTTTGATTCTCCAGCAATTTCGAAACTTATAATTGGTCGAAAAGACCTTCCCCTCAATCCAAAACTCGTTTTTACACGGTGAGACTTCACTTTCCAGTCGAAACTCGTTTTTACACGATGAGACTTTTCTTCCAGTCAAAACTCGTTTTTACACGATAAAACCCTCTTCCCAGTCGAAACCCGTTTTTACACAGTGAGACTTTTCTTCCAAATCGAAACCCGTTTGTACACGGTGAGACTTTTCTTCCGATCGAAACCCGTTTGTATACGGCGAGACCTTTCACATCCAAATCGAAACCCGTTTTTACACGGTGAGACATCACATCTAGTCAACATCCGTTTTTACACGGTGAAACATTACATCCAGTCAACATCCGTTTTTACACGGTGAGACATCACATCCAATCCATATCCGTTTTTATGCGGTGAGGCATTGCACCCATTCGAAACCTGTTTTTACACAGTGAGACCTTTCTCCCAGTCTAAACCATACGGTTTGTAGGTTATCCTTAAACCATTCCTTTTCCATTTAGTGATTTCATTGTCTTCATTTCATTCCACGAGAGAGAGAAACAGATATAGAGCGAGTAAATCCCAGAAGAGTCCGAGATACCCCGATGAGCAAAGGTAGGTATCGGGTGAGTCCCTAACCAACCATCATTTCTTTTGTCATTTTCTATCTTTCAAAGTCGAGTCGACTAAAAATTTCAGGTATCAATTTTGTCTTTGAGTGGAACCTCTCCGAGCTCCCACTCAAAAGAGGGCAGTGTTGACACCCGAAATTTTTGTCGACGTTTTAAACATTCAATTCGCAAAAGTTAAAAAATTTTGAAATGAAAAGAAAAAAATTAGAAATAAAAAAAAAAGAAAGAAGAGAGAAAAAGAACAAAGAGCCCAAAAGATAAAAAAAAATGGATGAAGGAAAGCATAAAAAAAATGAAATGAAAGTGAAAATGAAAACAAAACAAAAAAATGAAATGAAATGAAAAGCAGAAGAAAAGTTAGAATAAAAAGAAAACAACAAAAAAAAAAAAAAAAAAGAAAAAAAGGGGGAGCATAAAAAGGGGGATTCACGATCGTTTTGGGGTTTTTTTTTTTTTTTTTGGGGGTCTCTCTCTCTCTCTAAAAATAGGAGAAGCGGCTCTCGGATTCTGCGGGGAATCTCTCTCTCTCTCTCTGCTGGGGAGTTGGCGAAAAACCGAAAAGATCGAAGGAATCCATGGGTCAATTCCGCCATCTCCGGGGAGAGAATCCGGAGGAAGGAGCCGACCGCCACCGCCTTTTCGTGGCAATCGCCGCCCTAGCGATCGCCTCCCTCATGATCCGCACCAAATCCGACAATCTTTGAGCCCTAGAAGGAGAGCAACTGCCGATCGAGAAGTTCAGGGCGCGGGGCTCAAATCCGAATCCGATCAGCGATGGCGACAGGGACGATGACAACGGCAGCAGATCCGGTTCTTTCTTGGAGATCAGATGCTCGCTCGCTTGATCGGGGATTCTCTCTCTCGGTTCTCTGATTCGGCGGATCGCTCTTGGAGATCGGGGACCGGAGGTCGGGGATCGTAAGGGAGGCTCTCGATCGCTCTCGATTCTTTGGTTCGGACGCTCGCTCGCTCGATCATGATCTCGCTCTCGGCTAGATCGATATTCTCGTCGCGGACCGCGTCCCTCCGGAGCTCGAGGTGCAAAGTTTCGGATCCGCGCCAAGTTTGGGGTCTCGGCTCGGCTCCGAGGGTAGAGCTCCGAGACCGATTTGTGGCGTTGGTAGCGGCTTCGGATCGTTTCTTTATTCGCCTTTCCGGTGATTTCACACGCAAGAAGGCTCAGCGACGATCTCTTTGAATCAAATTATTCCCGAGGGTTTTCCCTCACAAATCTCGGCAAGTCTCATTCAAATTACAGATTTGTTTCTTTTGATAAAGTTTTTTTTTAGAAGTCATCTTCGTATCTCCATCCCCTAAAGTTTTCTTTTGCTCCCTTTGAACACGTGCTTCTTCACGCCGACGGACGATGGAGGATTCTCCTCGTCAATTTAGCCATTGAACCGACCGAACCCGGCATCTTCCTGAAACGAGACTGAAAGCCATTGGAATCGCCGCACCTGCCAGTAGAGCACGAGTTGGTTCTACGACGTCAAGAGGAGCGCTCTGTTCTATAGATCGAGGTTCCCGGCGACTGGTGAAGTCAGGTGAGGTGTTTAATTCGCATGCTCTGTTTCTGCTGAGGGTAGAGATCGAGTGCTCAATCACTCCTGCATGAAGTCCAATGACGTTCGAGCCTCTGTGATAAGTTTGGATATGACTTCTCTCTTATTTCCGCATCTAGATCCTTTGGCCGAAGTGTCTAGCACCTGTTCGATAAAATTCCTGAACTAGATCAGTGTATGTTTTGATTCAGATTCTGACATAGAGCTTTCCACCGGTTAATCAATTCATTTTATATGTCGTATAAATTTACTTTTGTTTTGTTTCTTTTCGTTTCAAATTTAGTGGCTATATGTTTGGGGATTTGTTCTTGAAATTTTCAGATTAGGCACATATCCGGTAATGCTGCATTTAATCCTTGTGATAGTTTTTCAGCCAATCAATTGTGGGCTTGTTGGTGGGTGAAGAAAAGAGTAATGATTTTCACGTGTGAACAGGATTTGTATGCGAGCTTCTATTTCTTGTTTCGTTCTTCTTTGTACATGGATGAGTAAACATGGATAGAGTACTTGGTCAACTTCTGCTGAGCATATTTGAATTTGATTCATACTTATTCTCGCTTGACATTCTGCATGTTTAGTCAATAAGAGGGAACTCTGTTGTTTTTTTTTTTTTTCTATTAAGGGAATGGTTATTGAAAAAAAGTGAAGGGTCTCATGAGCTCGGTCTTGTTATCCTCTGATGGTAAGGCATTGGAAGCTGAGGCTACTCATGAGACTGTACCTCATCATCTTCGTTTACATCAGAAGAATCAAGAAACTAGTACCAATAGCATTGTTTCTATATTTCCATGGACAAGAGGATTACAACATAGGTGCATTCTGAGACTTCAATTTGTTAATTACCTTCTTGTTCATCTTTGTCTATAATGGGTTCTATTAGTTACTTGCTATGTCGCTGGAACTATTACCATGTTGTTTTTGTGATCTATGTCCTATGGAATACTTCAAATATATTGGTCGAGCCCTGCTGCAATTGTTTTTCTTGACATTGAATGGAACGAATAGTGCCAATACCAAAACTATTACTTTTTCACAGGTAAAGTTAGCAAAGTTATCGGTGACATGCATTTTTGTGAATGTTTGTTCAGAAAGGATGCATGACCTATATCATTTGAGCTTCGATTTGATATGTTGCATGCCTTGAACAGACATCATTCGATCATTGAAATACCGACAAAAGTCTGTCGATTCTGCAGTAGTTTTTAGGTTGATTTGCTGTTTTGACTTACTGCAACTTTCTGTTTTGGCTGAAACTAGGTGCTAGACGAGTTTTTTTGACCTCGAGCCCTTCTAGACATAAAGAATAGACTTCTCAAGCTTCGATTTGATATGTCACATGCCCATAATTGACGTCATTTGGTTGCTGAAAATCACCTACAAAGTCTGTTGATTCTGCTCTGATATTCTGTTTCTTTCGCTGATCTGACCTTCTGTGCAAATAACTTGATATGAGCTGGTTATTGTGGTTTTCTATGTTCAAAGTCTTCATGAAAGTCGAAGATGGTTCAAATATCTTTCCAATGAGCTGTAGAATGCCCTGATTGAATCTCATTTGATATGGTTTTCACATGTCCAAATTTCAGTCCAGAATCTGTCACGTTTGAGATCTGATGCGTGTGCTCAAATTTGAGTTAGTGAACGTGCTTTGCTGGAGCTGAATCTTTCATGAGAGTCATTGGAAATTTCATAGACTTTCTGACAAGGTATAGCTTGAATCAAGTGATCATCGTTAGCAAGGTCAATGGCTTCCATAAAAGTCACGTTTGAGTTGCTGCAATCCGTAATGTTGGATTTTTGCCCTGTTTCGTTTCTGTTTTTTCATATAGGTCTTTGTGAACAAAGTAGGACTTCGATGTCTCATGATAGATGATCGGGATATTTCCTTCTATATACTTGGACTTTCATACATTTTCTTTATGTCTTCATTTCAATGAATATCATCCATGTTTTGTGCAATCCCTGCAGTGATTTTAATTGATTGTGTTTCTATGAAAATGTCTTCAATCAATTTCCTTAAGAGCATACTTGATGCTTGATGCTTTCTAGACATACTTAGAGCATATCATAGGCTTTGCAATGATGTATGGCATACCTCATTTGAAGATCATTGACCATGTAAAAGCCATGCATCAAGTTGATATACCACAACTGAAATTGTCATGTATTTTGCTTCTAATGACAAGTCATCTTGCAACATCAATGACTTGTGTGACTTCTTTGCATTCTGATTTAGGGTTAAATGTTTGCCCAAACCTTTTCGCATTCAACCTTATGTCATGTGCAAGTTTCACATTTTTGTATATTGTCTAGGTGATCTTACGAACCTTCAAACATGCCTTATATTGTCCTGTTTGTGACTTGAATTTGCTGGATTCATGTTCATGTCCGATGCCTATGTCTGTTCGATGTAATAATGATTTCTATGCGTTGTCTTAGTCATATAAGATAGAGGCAAGGGATTCTTATTTCTTAGACTAGGTTTAGAATAAGACCTTGAAGATGGAGAAGGCATGAAGATGGTGGAGGTCGATGTCCATTCCGATCATTTTCATGTAATACCCATTTTCCCGACATATGTCTCGGGCTCCATTTGTTGTATAAAACCCGACGAGTTGCGGGTTTTTCTCTCTTTTATCCATATATTTCTCTTTTATACTTTCTTTTAGGTTTGCATGATAGATTTGCTGCTTTTCTTGATTGTTTACTTCATGTCTTGCAATTTCAATTTTATTGATTGTTTTCTTTTCATTTTTTAGAAATAGAATAGAATGAAAGTAATCCACCACGTATGATCATTTAGTATAGAATTGACGATCCTGAAAATGTAAAAAGAAACGCATTGACATGTTAGGAAAAACACAACATACTTGTTTAGGTACCGAAAGGGCGCTAATAGCAATATTAGTGTAACCCAAGTCCCCGAACCTAGATATCTGGTTGCGTAGGAATCGAGGGAACACTCCCGACCCTCGATTGGGTTTCTAGTCGACCCCCAAAAATGAGGCTAGTGGCGACTCCTGTCTATTTTTAGGTTGTTAAATACCTAGATCATATAAATAAATTCGCTGTCACGCGGGGTACGAGCTTGGGAGAGCTCGTGATCTTGAGATCAAGTACCCCTAAACCTGACCTTTCCCCTCTTTGGATACTTTTCGAGGGGGCGGCGAGATCGGGTCGCGACAACCTCCAATAGCAACTGAAGAGAAACCGAAGCTGCTCCTCACGTCCGCATCTTCAGCTCTACCGTTTGCTGCAAGTTTGGTCAACCATGGGGCACCTCCACCGGTTTGTTGACCCAACAAACACCCGCGAAGCCCACCGAAGTGAAGTCGCAAGACCCACCGAAGCTGCCCGCGTCCCACCGAAGCTCTCTCCTCCTCTCCGCGCCACTTGTCCATGCCTTGCGGATCTTCGGTCAACCGGCAAGCACCGGAGCCATTTGGTTGACCAAGCGAACCGTCGAAGCCTCACCCTCCATGCGTCAAGCGCAACTTCCACGGTCAACTCCGGCAAGAACCGTCCCACCTTGTTGACCTCGTGAAGCTGCCTCGTTGGTGCCCATGTACTTCATGAAAACCGAACCTGCTACTCCACAAATTTTCCTTGGTCAATCTTCAATAAAATTCGTTAAGCTGCCCAGGTGTTGACTCCACGAAGCTCCCCACTCACCGAGTCGGCCCGAATCAAGCAAGCGAAGCATCATCCGTCGAGCTGCCACGAGGACCGAAGAAACCTACGCCCATTTCCCTTGCAGTTCACATTTTGAGACCATAGGAATTTAGTCCTTGAAGCCCAACAATTCTAGGCCTCGATCAGCCGCATCAATGGCCCAACACAAGTCCAGCAGCCTCTCAAGCTCGGTGAATTTCTTTTGGGCCCAGCAAAGACAGCCCAGTTCAGTTTTATTTTAGCCCAAGAAGCCCGGCAGATGCTATTTTAGTCAAGCTCGGCCCATTGCAGTAATAAATCTCAGTTTGGTGGAGATTTATTGGGCCAAAGTCGAGGCCCGGTCCAAGCCCGTGGGAGTCGTCGCGAGCCCGATTTCGGCCGCCGTCGCGTCGCCGTTGCGGTGATTCGATCTCCGCTTTTTCCAAGTGAGTTTTACTCACTAATGCTCTATTAGTTTGCTAATTATGCCTTAGGGTTGGTTAGATTTAATTACATGTACTTAGGTGGTTAGATTAGGTTAGAACAATTAATTTAGTGACTTAATGATGCATGTTAGGTGGTTAGACCTAGCTATTAGCAAGTAGAAATGTATTATTATTTATTGAATGTATCTCGGGATTTTTCCCGACCCGTTTCGGGCTCCAATAAGGCAATATGGGCCTAAATTGGATTTTTAATGTTTATTTATTTATTTTTCGAAATTAATTATTTAATTAATTATTTTTTTCCGGAAATTCAACCGGGATGGCCGGTGACCGGAATTTCGTGCCGATTGTCGTGGTGCAGTCCGTTTATTTAATTGAGCTTCAATTTTTATGGAATTGATTTAAATTGTGAAATTTGAGGAATTATCCTAAATTGTTTATTATTGAGTATTTGATTGGTAATGGCCGAGCATGGATATATAGCGCCAGTATATTGATGGGCTATATAGCAGGAGAGAATGGTGAGAGATAACTGAGAATGTTATTGGCTGAGACCAATCAGGTACGATATTATTGGACATACGTGGTTCGGTGATTGGAAGTATCACTGGCGAAAACGGCGCCTTAAAGAACGCACGTAAATGACTTATAGACAAACGTGGTTCGGTGATTAAGGAAATATCACTGGTGAAAACGACGCCTTAAAGAACTCACGGTGTTGTCTATAGCCGATGTCACCTTGGCGAAAACGACGCCCTAGAAAGGACACGTGGTTCGGTGATCGAGGATATCATCGGTGAAAACGGCGCCTTAAAGAACGCACGGTGTCGGTGATCGGTATGTCATTGGCGAAAACGACGCCCGAGAAACACATGTGATTTGGTGAATGAGTACACCATTGAGAAGTTATGGTACGAGTGGGAATGACCTAGAGATGGTCAGATTAACATGTAATCGACTAAGTCGATGGATCAATGCTTGATCGTATGTCGTGAATTGTTTGAATATATGTATTTAACCTTGAATTGCAGGTTGGAACTGAAGCCAAGGTAAGTCCTCTGACTCGTGTTGTGCTTAGGCAACCGTATGGCGTATTGGTTTACTAATCGGGTCTTAGTGGATAGGACTCGCTGAGACGTGGTCTCATTGGTTATTGAATAACCATTTCGGGACCCCGAGGAAAAGGCGAGGAGGAAGAGCTTGAAGGGGAGAAAGTATTTTGAAGTAGAAGATGATCCGAGAGGGATCTTGAATATAACCCGAATGTGGTGAGATCCCATCCCTTTTGTGAACCCTGTCTTAGTGTAGATAGGTGTGAGACTTTTATGCTGTAAATAGTATTGTAAATATACTATAAGTTATGTTGTAAATGAAAGTGTGGTTGTGAATTTCAGAATGAAAAATATGGCTGCTTTCCTATCCCATTGTTTTATTGTGCAGGGATTTATAAGCGCTTCCGCATGCGTAATAAAAAGAAAGGGTCGGCGATAATTAGTCCTGGGATATCGCACTTTAAAAATCGACCAAATGGAAGGATGGGCGCGTCCTCGAGGATCGGGGCGTGACATCCCCTTTTTGTGGTATCAGAGCGAAGTTGAAGATTGGAGTGATAAGGAGCGTTGACCATGGGATAGTTAGTAGGAAAGGCCTTTAAATTCATGCTAGTGCATGTTTATGTTAGCTGAATGCTAAAATTGTTTGTGGTATGTGGATCGCTCACCTTCTAATCCAGTGTGGGTTTGGAAGTCGGGTTGCAGTGTAAAGACTGAACCATGAGCGCGAGCAGGAGCTGAGAACTCCTAGTAAGAGGACAATGTCCTTTGTAACTCGGGATGATGCACTGACTAAGGTCAGTACCCGAGGTGGTTGTGGCAGAGTGTTGGCTTTGGCCAGCTCGAGTGTAAGAGTACCACCGCAGGTTGGTACTAGTGTAGCAGCGTCGAATGATCCTAAGTTCGATAGGATCGTTCTGATGCCAGTGTTCCTTGGGAACTGGATGAGCCAGCAAGCTCAGGATCAAGCCGCTGTTGTCGCTTCACATGCTGAGATCCAGAGTGGAGATGTAGATGTGATCCAAAAGTGACTCATTGCATTCGAGTCGAGGTATAGATCCAGTTCAGACATAAATGGAAATCGGTCAGGGAAAAGACCGAGGTCGAGAGAAAAGCATTCTATTCCACTCACGAGGAAGGGTGGAGTAGTCAAGTCGGCACCGAGTCAAATAGATCAGGTTGTTTTCGAACGTGATGATGGAGATCGGCATTATGTCCTCCCTAGGACGCGAAATTGTGTGGAGTATAGCTAACGAGGATATCTGGTCGGGGGTGATCCTAGCAGAATGATGGGGCAACTAGAAAGAGTGCATGCTTTCGCCTAATAGAAGATAAAAGATGCACCAGCTAGGTGTCAGAATTGTAGAAGGAAGTATGGATAAATCCAGTGTTCGAGTATGACTAGAACATGTTGTGATGATGACTAGCATGACCATCAGGTGAATGATTGTCAGTGGAAGTCCAAGGTAGCACAGGCATCGCTACTGCGCCAGAACGCCACTAGGATGGCGAAAGGAATGGGAGTAGAATTAATCTTGCACCGATTAGAGAAAGAATGTATTGGAGGTGATTTTATCAGAGTAACGTAGCAGAGTTTTGTGCTGAGTTCGTAGAACTTAAATTGTTGAAGTAAAAGTGAAAGAGAAGGGAATTGCTAGCAATAGTTGTGCTTGACTAGTTGCTGAGGTGTGAGTTCGACGCCACATGAATAGTGTGAGTTCATAAAGCATCTTGTAATAAGGAATCATGGTCATGGAATAATCCAGTTTAGTCTATTAGTTTGCAAAAATAGCAAGATTATTAAGAGTCGAAAAGAATCTTCAATTTTATTAATCTTGTTGGCTAAAGACAATCCGTTTGTTAGACGGAGGTTGCCAAGATTGATTTGACAATGGTAGTGGATGTGTCAGTTAAGAAATAGAATGAGAAGAAGGTGGCCGTGATACAGAAAATTTATAAAATGGTGCCAAAGGAATTGCTTGGGTTACCGCCAGAAAGAAAGATTGAAATTGCAATTGAGATAGCACCAGGATAGAGCCGCTCTCGAAGACTTCTTACCAGCTGTTGTTGTCTGAAGTGGTAGAATTGAAGATGCAGATGTGAAGATTGATGAATGAGGAATTCATGTATATCGGTGCATCACTTTTGGGAAACATCAGTTTTGTTTGTGAGAATAAGAAAGATGGTTTATTGCAAGTGTGCATCAACTATCGTCAACTCAATTAGGTGAAGATCAAGGACAAGTGTTCTTTGCCAAAGATCAATGAATGGTGTGACTAGTTGTAAAGAGTATTGATGTTTTAAAGGTCAACTTGAGATTATGAAGTCGTTAGTTACGAACCAGGAAGGAGGTTGTACGAAAGACAGCTGTTCGTATTTGATATGGTCTTTACGAGAGTATTGTAAGATCGTTTGGCTTGGTGAACACTCCAGTTTCTGTCATGGATTTGACAAACAGAACGTTCAATGAATAAGTGGATCATCAGTTTGTGATTGTGTTTGTTGATGACATCTTAGTCTATTCGAGAAGTGATGAAGAGCATGAGAATCATCTGAGATTTGTGCTTCAGACCTTAAGAACTCATCACCTGTATGCTAAGTTTAACAAATGTGAGTTTGGTTGACTCGTGTTGCGTTCTTAGGTCATGTGATTTCCGGAGAAGGAATCTCCGTCGACCCGAGCAAGATAGAAGCCGTAATAAAGTGGCCAAGACCGACAACAGTGACAGAGATCAGAAGTTTTCTAGGATTGGCAAGGTATTACAGACAGTTTGTGGAAGGGTTCTCATCGATAGCATCGCCTCTGTCAAAGCTCCCGAAGAAAAAAATGAGAAGTTCATATGGTCAGACAAGGGCGAGCGTAGTTTTCAAGAGCTGAAGGAAAAACTGACTACCGCACCTGTGCTGACAATTCCATCTGGTCCTGGAGGATTCGAGATCTACAGTGATGCATCATTTAGAGGGTTGGGTTGCGTGTTGATGCAACATGGTAGGGTTGTTGCGTACGCCTCTCGTCAATTGAGACCTCATGAATTGAACTATCCAACGCATGACTTAGAGCTCGCAGCCATTATATTTGACCTGAAGATTTGGAGACATTACTTGTGCGAGGAAAAGTTTCAGATCTTCACGGACCATCAAAGTCTCAAGTATCTATTCTCTCAGAAGGAGTTGAACATGAGACAGCGCCGATGGATAGAATTACTAAAAGACTACGACTGTGACATTCTGTATCACCCAGGAAAGGCGAACAAGGTCGCCGATGCTTTAAGTCGAAAGTCTTCAGTGGCTCATATACTGATTAAGGAGTGGAACTTAATCGAGAGAGCTCGAGATTCGATATTCAAATTTGAGGTAGGCCGCCTTTCAAGTTTTATGGCCGCCCTCGGGGTGAACCGGATGTCAGTCGAATTAAACAACTCCAACCGACAGACCCAGATGTGCAGAGAATTCTTCAGGAGGACACAGAGAAAAGAAAGGTTGATTTTCAGATTGCTGATGACAGGACACTAAGATTCCAATGACGATTGGTTGTACCTGACGATGTAGAGCTTAGAGAAGAAATCTTATCTGAAGCACATCGTAGCAGTTACAGCATTCATCCTGGAAGCACTAAGATGTATCAGAATCTACGTCAACACTATTGGTGGTCAGGTATGAAGGCGGATATTGCCAAGCATGTGCCCAAGTGTTTGTCATGTCAACAAGTAAAAGCTCAGCATTGCAGGCCAGGAGGACTTCTGCAACCTCTCGCGATTCCAGAATGGAAATGGGAGCATATCACGATGGATTTCGTGGACTGGACTACCAAGGAGTCGAGAGGGAATGATTCGATCCGGGTGGTAGTCAACGGGCCCGACAAAGTCGGCTCACTTCATTGCGGTTCGAAAGGACCTCGGTTTGGATAGGTATACAGACCTATATGTGCGTCAGGTAGTTCGAATGCATGGAGTGCCAGTTACAATAACATCAGATCGAGACCCGAGGTTTACAGCCGCTTTTTGGAAGAGCTTGCAGAGTGCTCTTGGTACAAAGCTTCAGTACAGTACGGCATATCATCCTCAGACGGATGGCCAATCTGAGAGGACAATTCAGACTCTCGAGGACATGCTGAGAGCGTGTGTTATAGACTTCAAAGGAAGTTGGGAAGATCAGCTTCATCTGGTAGAATTCGCCTACAACAACAGTTATCAACGAGTATTCGAGATGGCCCCATTCGAAGCGTTGTATGGCGAGCATGCGGAACACCGGTGTGTTGGGATGAAGTTGGAGAAAGGAAGATAACAGGTCCAGAGTTGGTTCAGCAGTCAGTAGATGCCGTAGCAGTGATCAGAGACAGACTAAAGACAGCGCAGAGCAGGCAGAAAAGTTATGTAGATAAGCGCCGGAGGTCTTTGGAATTCCAAGTTGGTGATCACGTTTTTCTGAAGGTGTCACCAATGAGGGGAACTTCGCGCTTTGGTAAGAAAGGCAAACTGAGTCCGAGATACGTAGGTCCATTTGAGATTCTTGAAAGAATCGGGAATCTAGCGTATCGTCTTGCGTTGCCGCCAAGATTGGCGCAAGTGCATGACGTCTTTCACGTGTCGATGTTAAGGAAGTACAAGCCTGACCCGACCCACGTGCTCAATTTCAAGGAATTGGACGTGGATGACCGTGTGTCATACGTTGAGAGACCGGTCCAGATTGTCGATCGCAAAGAGCAAGTTCTGCGTACAAAGACCATCCCGTTGGTCAAAGTGGTCTGGCAATACCACGGTACAGAAGGAGCGACTTGGGAGACTGAGGAGTCAATAAGAGAATTGTACCCCTACCTTTTTGATCAAGTCTTGTAAGATTTAAATTTCAAGGACGAAATTTTTATAAGGGGGGAAGAATTGTGACATCCAGAATTTTCAACCCTGTCTTCTACTGAATAAATCGAGCATTTCATTAACGCGTCTATAGGGTTATTCTCAGAGCCGATCACTCTCGAGATAACTAGACTATCTGGGGAAATGATTAAGGAATTTTAAAGCAATAGACTTGAGAACTCGATCAGGAATCGGCTTCTTGACCGTGTCCATCTTTAGAGGTCACTACGGCACAGTTAAAAATCGATTTGAAATCAGAGATAGACTGGATCGATAGAGATATGTGACTAATCGTGGGTGACACCACTGAATTAGAAAATTCTCGTCGGCCGACACTAGACTGATTTTCTTATTATTTTGGTACCCTGTGTCCGTAATTGAATTCTCGAGATTTTCACGACAATCAAGAGTCGCCATTGAGTCGAGTGGGTTCATAGTGGTTCGAAGAAAATCGACCACGGGTCATTTGCCTTAAAAAGTTCTGAAAACTACCCGATAGTTTAGGTCACGCTAAAAACGCGCCGAATGAAAATTAACCGCCAATTCGAGTCCGATTTCAGAAATTGAAGTTTTGGCCATGTCACAATAAATTTTAGGAGCATCAACGCAGTCTTAGAAGATTTTTCAAAGATTCGGGAAATTTTACGGAAAACCGTTTCGGACGTCGTGGAAATTTGACGGAAGTTTAGATTGGCTAAATTGATAGAAAATTGGACTTCCGGACTAAGCCGTTGTGTGTCGGGGATTTATAGAAAATCATGTGGGATTTTTCTACGTCGAAATTGGACCTCAATTTGGGAATTTATTGGAGAAATTGAATTCATTTAAGCCAATTCCCCTCCCCAAATTCGTGTACCCCACCTAGCTACAACAATTGGACCATTTTGGCTTCTAAGAAGAGTGCATGGGGGGCTATTGTGGCCAAGTAAATTATACATGGCTAAGAATGGTTTGTGAGAGATATTTGGTAAAATATCATGCCAAAGGACCCCCACCTCTTCCTCATCCTCTTCCCCAAGTTGCCGTGAGCTGCTTCTCTCCCCTTTCCATTTTTTCTCTGGCGTGCGACACCTCCAATAGCAACTGAAGAGAAACCGAAGCTGCTCCTCACGTCCGCATCTTCAGCTCTACCGTTTGCTGCAAGTTTGGTCAACCATGGGGCACCTCCACCGGTTTGTTGACCCAACAAACACCCGCAGAAGCCCACCGAAGTGAAGTCGCAAGACCCACTGAAGCTGCCCGCGTCCCACCGAAGCTCTCTCCTCCTCTCCGCGCCACTTGTCCATGCCTTGCGGATCTTCGGTCAACCAGCAAGCACCGGAGCCATTTGGTTGACCAAGCAGCACCGTCGAAGCCTCACCCTCCATGCGTCCAAGCTGCAACTTCCACGGTCAACTCCAGCAAGAACCGTCCCACCTTGTTGACCTCGTGAAGCTGCCTCGTTGGTGCCCATGTACTTCATGAAAACCGAACCTGCTACTCCACAAATTTTCCTTGGTCAATCTTCAATAAAATTCGTTAAGCTGCCCCAGGTGTTGACTCCACGAAGCTCCCCCACTCACCGAGTCAGCCGAATCAAGCAAGCGAAGCATCATCCGTCGAGCTGCCACGAGGACCGAAGAAGCCTGCGCCCATTTCCCTTGCAGTTCACATTTTGAGACCATAGGAATTTAGTCCTTGAAGCCCAACAATTCTAGGCCTCGATCAGCCGCATCAATGGCCCAACACAAGTCCAGCAGTCTCCAAGCTCAGTGAATTTCTTTTGGGCCCAGCAAAGACAGCCCAGTTCAGTTTTATTTTAGCCCAAGAAGCCCAGCAGATGCTATTTTAGTCAAGCTCGGCCCATTGCAGTAATAAATCTCAGTTTGGTGGAGATTTATTGGGCCAAAGTCGAGGCCCGGTCCAAGCCCGTGGGAGTCGTCGCGAGCCCGATTTCGGCCGCCGTCGCGTCGCCGTTGCGGTGATTCGATCTCCGCTTTTTCCAAGTGAGTTTTACTCACTAATGCTCTATTAGTTTGCTAATTATGCCTTAGGGTTGGTTAGATTTAATTACATGTACTTAGGTGGTTAGATTAGGTTAGAACAATTAATTTAGTGACTTAATGATGCATGTTAGGTGGTTAGACCTAGCTATTAGCAAGTAGAAATGTATTATTATTTATTGAATGTATCTCGGGATTTTTCCCGACCCGTTTCGGGCTCCAATAAGGCAATATGGGCCTAAATTGGATTTTTAATGTTTATTTATTTATTTTTCGAAATTAATTATTTAATTAATTATTTTTTTCCGGAAATTCAACCGGGATGGCCGGTGACCGGAATTTCGTGCCGATTGTCGTGGTGCAGTCCGTTTATTTAATTGAGCTTCAATTTTTATGGAATTGATTTAAATTGTGAAATTTGAGGAATTATCCTAAATTGTTTATTATTGAGTATTTGATTGGTAATGGCCGAGCATGGATATATAGCGCCAGTATATTGATGGGCTATATAGCAGGGAGAGAATGGTGAGAGATAATCGAGAATGTTATTGGGTGAGACCAATCAGTACGATATTATTGGACATACGTGGTTCGGTGATTGGAAGTATCATCGGCGAAAACGGCGCCTTAAAGAACGCACGTAAATGACTTATAGACAAACGTGGTTCGGTGATTAAGGAAATATCACCTGGTGAAAACGACGCCTTAAAGAACTCACGGTGTTGTCTATAGCCGATGTCACCTTGGCGAAAACGATGCCCTAGAAAGGACACGTGGTTCGGTGATCGAGGATATCACTGGTGAAAACGGCGCCTTAAAGAACGCACGGTGTCGGTGATCGGTATGTCATTGGCGAAAACAACGCCCGAGAAACACATGTGATTTGGTGAATGAGTACACCATTGAGAAGTTATGGTACGAGTGGGAATGACCTAGAGATGGTCAGATTGACATGTAATCGACTAAGTCGATGGATCAATGCTTGATCGTATGTCATGAATTGTTTGAATATATGTATTTAACCTTGAATTGCAGGTTGGAACTAAGGCCAAGGTAAGTCCTCTGACTCGTGTTGTGCTTAGGCAACCGTATGGCGTATTGGTTTACTAATCGGGTCTTAGTGGGTAGGACTCGGCGAGACGTGGTCTCATTGGTTATTGAATAACCATTTCAAGACCCGAGGAAAAGCGAGGAGGAAGAGCTTGAAGGGGAGAAAGTATTTTGAAGTAGAAGATGATCCAGAGAGGGATCTTGAATATAACCCGGATGTGGACTGAGATCCCATCCCTTTTGTGAACCCTGTCTTAGTGTAGATAGGTGTGAGACTTTTATGCTGTAAATAGTATTGTAAATATACTATAAGTTATGTTGTAAATGAAAGTGTGGTTGTGAATTTCAGAATGAAAAATATGGCCTGCTTTCCTATCCCATTGTTTTATTGTCTGGGGATTTATAACTACTTCCGCATGCGTAATAAAAAGAAAGGGTCGGCGATAATTAGTCCTGGGATATCGCACTTTAAAAATCGACCAAATGGAAGGATGGGCGCGTCCTCGAGGATCGGGGCGTGACATTGCATACCTCAAAACAAGCAATTGAGCACATTCACAAGCGACTCATTTTGTGGAAATCTCGGCCTACATGGAACCCCATTACAAAGCACAAGCCATAATGATACTCAACCTTCTCCACCACTTCTAGCATTCTTCCAAGAGGACAATACAAAAGAGTATGCAAATTGGTTTGATAGGAAAGTCGTGGGAATAGGCTATGCTTCCGGAATCGTGATTGGAATCTCCATAGCTTACATTTCATCGGAAATTGGAAGACCCAAATGGCTTGCGAGAAAGGTGAGAAGGATGGAGAGAAGAGCAGCCAAATGGATGAAGAAGCCAAAGCAGAATGCGATTATATTTCATGGAGGCTCATGAAATTATGGGGAAGTGTTCCCTCTTAACAATGTGCAATATAGATCGAGGAATACATCTTTTTTTTTTTTGGTAAAGAGATCGAGGAATACATCTTTTGTGGGATTGAAATGCAATTTCGCATATGGATATTCATATCTTTTGTGTTATCATCTTCTTCTCTAAGTGCAATTTATTTATTAGTTCGATTGCTAGATAAACATGAAAGAGATCTTTCAAAACTTGTGCTACATCATTAGCCCCCTATACGTCCTTTTCTAGTTCGTTGTATGCCATTCATATATCCCCTTGGAAAACAAAGAAAGATGAAGAGCTATCGAAGCCATTTAGCGCGAAATTTAAGGATTATTAATTTTGTCATTGTTCCACTCCAAATCAGGCGATGTCGCCTGGGTCGCTCGACCTCAGGCAGCGTCGCCTGGGTCGCTCGACCTCAGGCGGCGATGTGAGGTCGCCCAACCCAGGCGACGCCTGAGGTCGCCCGACCTCAAGCCACCTCGGTTGAGGTTGCGCGACCTCAGGCGAGGCTTCCCGGCGGCCAGATCTGGCACCCTGGTGGCCAAGTGTCGCCCACCGCGAAGAAGAAGACGAATGGCAAAGAAGATGGGTGGTAAAGAAGACGATGAATAGTGACTCAGAATCGCATCTCCAAAATGGGAATGCTCAAAGCAACCCCTCCCCAGCATTGGGCTTTCAACATTGGGGATGCTGGCATTGGGCAAATGAGCATTCAAAAACACATGCCAAACACAAAATATTTTCCCCAATGGCCTTTGGGAGTCCAAAACCCCTTGGGAAAGCTTAACCAAACAGAGCCTCAATGCATCTCTCACCTAATATTTGCATAAGAAATAAATGGAAGGAGGCATCCTTGTCTTAAGCCGTTCCATTTACTAATAAGTTATGTATGAACATCATTGATTGGCTAGATTCTTCATCTAAATTATTAGCACTTATTTTTAACGTCATGTACATTTATTTGTATAAATATGTGTGATTCTCTTTATCTCTTTTCATCATCTTCACAAATATAATTCGATATGAGTGGTCTCTTTGTAATTTAGCAAATAAAACTAAATACTTTTTGGAAATAATATGCTTTCCATTTCTAAGACAACATATCAATTTCCAACCTTACTTGGCCATTTCCCGTCAAGAGCATGGACAGTGTAACTACTCAGTATATGAAGTTGACTCCGAATTATTGAGCTAGATTAATTATTTAATTGTATTTTATTAGTGCTTCGCAGACAATCACAACCATCACTTGCATATCCAAATGAAAAATTGTCTTTGGAAATTGATCGACGTCTGTTTTTTTAGCAAGCCCCAAATTAATTTAGTAACTTCCAATGCCGCTTCAAATAAATGTAAGTATCGTTTTTGTTTTCAACGAAATTGATGAATTTTCTCTAGCAGTAGCACGAACCAAATATGAATACATAGAAACAGTACACTCTAAAAAGGTTGGCCCAAGACAGAACATGCGAGAAGATAATGCCACGAAAAATAAACATCAACACCAGATAGCATAAGAAGAAGAGTCAATTACAGAGACTCCGCCCACACAAATAAGAATAAAAATAGGAAGCATATCCAAGTCCTCCATTAGAGAGACCAAATCCAAGACACCCGAGTGAGGCATTATAACCTCACCCACTTATTACGAAGACTGGAGTCTGGCAGATCTCCAATACATTGCCATACATCCGGGTGATATTTCATCTCCCAAAGTCACGCGCGCAACGTCTGTATCGTATTCAAATGAAGCTATATGGACCCCAATTCTTCAAGGGCTAGTAGAAGAGGTTGAGGGTGGCGGTCGGGAACGAAGGGGTGTGGGAGAAAGATGGGAGAGGCCGGAGTGTCGCCTTCGGGAATGTCGCACCTGGGAACGTCGCTCCTGAGAGTGGCGGGAACGAGGCCTCTGAAATTGGAGGGAACGTCACCCCTGAGAGTGGCGGCAGTGGTGGCGGTGGCGGCAACGTCCCTCCCGATGGCGTCAGCAAGTTCGGGATGTTTGGCAACCGTAGCAGATTGCGAGCTGCTTCGCACCAACCCGTGCCTTCTGATGCGAGGGCCATCACAAGTGCCAGAGCGAAGGCCGCGAAGAAGAATCCACTTTTGGAAGTCATTGATGCCTCTTGTTTTGATTATAAAAGTATATGCGAGCTTGTTGACGCCTAAAATTAGGCTTTATTTTGTTATTTTGTTTTATCTAATTTTCGGATAATAAACCAAAATGACAAAAAAAAGCAAAAGCAAAGCAAAAAAAGTAGCCCATTTTTCTCCCTCTCTTCCCCCTCCGCATGGGCCTCTACGGCCCACTTTCATTCTCCTCCGGCCCAGCCCTTTTCGGTCTTCTTCCTCCTTTGTTCGCTCTGCAACACACGCGCAGGGGGGCGCGACGCCGGATGAGCAGACAGACGGCAACAGAGGGGAGCAGCTGGAAGGCAGGTGGCGGATGGGACGCCGGTTCGGCCACGAGGGTCCGGTCGGCGAGCCAAGGACCGGCGGCCGAGCCTCTCCGTCGACCGGACCTCCTCGCCTATAAATATCGAAGCATTTCCGTCGTCAAGGACACCAGAGAAGATCGCGAGCTCGAAAACCTCCTCCTGAGAGACTTCGGAGGAGGTGGAAGAGTGAGCGAGAGACACGAGAAGCCGGCAAGTTCAGAGGGGTCCCCGAGAGACTTCGGGGAGCTCAAAGAACGAGCAAGGCGAGAGCGAGCCCGAAAGGGGAGAGATCCGAGCGTGTGAGAGGGGAATCGAAGGTCCGAGAAGCCGAGGACCCGATCGCCGCTCCATTGTTCTTTGTTCCTCGCCCTAATACCGTCCAGATCTGAGTGAGTAGGCCGAAGAGAAGAGGAGATCGGAGGAGGTCCCGTGCCCCGACGCCGCTGTTGCCCTAGATCTTGCCGTGCCTCCTTCCCCACACCTCGCCGCTGTCATCCCCTGCCCTCAGATCTAGAAAACAGAAGACCAGATCTGAGGAGGATCCACGAGATCCGGCCACACCGTCGCCATTCGATCGCTGCCGCTCGCCGTCCACCCCAGCTCCACCGCAGCCCCGACGCCATCATCTCAATCGAGCCCAGTCAACGGCACCTCAAGCTGTGCCGCCACTGTCGCCTCGACCAAACCCAGACGTGGTCGCTTCAAGCTTCGCCGCCGCGCCGTGTCGACGCCAAGGACGGTGACGACGAACCCCGCTCACGCCATCCCCGCCGCTTCCCCTCCCGAGGCCTAACCGCCGCCGTCATCTACGTCGTTACCAGCGTGGATGCAAGCTGTCCTGTGGCGCCGCGAATGGAGAGAGAGAGGAGGTGCCCGGCGTGGTGGATCCGGGTCATGTGCGCGACCCGGTTCCCTTAGGGTTTGGCTTCAAAGTGGGCCGGGTTGTGCGCGTAGTCCGGCTAGTATTGGGCCGAAAATTTTAAAAAAAGGGTGGGCCAAAAATCGGTTTGGGCCTTGTTCGTTTTAATAAAAAAAAAAAAAAAAAAAAAAAGCAAAAAAATCCGAGTCGGGCCCGCGTTGCGGGCCCGTCCTCTTCGGACCGGCGGCCGGAGTCGGACCCAACCCGCGGATCCGACCCGGTCGGCTTTTTATATTATTTTAATATTAAATAATAATTTTAAATAAATAATAAATAATAAATAATTAAAAAAATCGAAAAAATAATAAAAAATGATAAAAGTATTTTATTTTCCAAAAAAAAAAAAAAAAAATCAAAAATATTTCATATTTTTCAAAAAAAGCCAAAAATCCAAAAAAAGTCAAAATTTCATGAAAAAGCCAAAAAAATCAGAAAAAGCCAAAAAGACTTGTATTTTTCCAAAAATACCAAAAGGTCCAAAAATCCCTTTTGTGTCCAAAAATTAGAAAATGACTCCAAAAAATGTTTTTCCTCCTAAAATGCCGGAAAATCCCTTGAACATCCAAAAACCTCGGGGTTTAAACAAGATTAGGTACCGAAAGGGCATTAGTGATTAACTAGTGTAATCAAGTCCCCGATCCTAATTTCTCGGTTGCGCAGAGTGAGTATTTCTCCCGATACTTCACTTGGGTTTCTAATCAACCCACCCCAAATCGATTAGTGGCGACTCCATTTTAAAAATTGATTTACGGGTTAAAAACTTGAACCATTAAGTCGTGAATTGGTGGACTTGGGAGAGTCCGGGCTTAACTAATTTCAGCCGAGCCATTAGCCTCCTCAGGTGCTCGTACCCGACTGCGGGCGCCGAAAAAAAAGAGGTCGCGACAGAGCTTACAGGATTGATAGGAGCTTCGGACTCACGAAGGAACAAGTGCAAGGTCGATGGTAAATAAGGGGAAGAGGGAAAGATTTTGTGTGCGGGTGCGTTGATGGCCATTGTTGACTTCGAGAAGAAAGTCGGCTTTCACGGGAAAGCACATGCTTTTCCAGATTATTAAATCTGACATGTACATACTATGGTCGTTAATTGAACAATTAATTGCTGATTATATCATGTATCCAGCAAAAAGGTTACTAACTATATTATAATTTTCTGCCAAAATCCCCTCTGTATTGATCGAATAGACTCCACTGATACAAACACAAAAAGTTCAAGGCTAAATTGGCAAAAAAAAAAAAATTGACTTAATTGAAAGGCTCATAACTAAATTGATGCAAAAGTAATAAATTTATCATTTTTTTTTGGTAGATTTCCCTACAAATGATGAAGATTTTCAATTTGCTTAGATTTCGTTATTTGATCATGAAGTAGGTCTTTTCAGGTTACTTTGGATCTTTGGTTTTTGTATGTAGGAGATATTCATCGGAGCATCAATAGAGAGCAATACAATTAGGAAAAATATATAGAAGCAACTATATACTAAAACTTTACGTTTTTCTAGCACATATACTAAAATTGTACTTGTTAACACCAAAAGTCGAGCCCATGGGCTGTCAATAGTCAATAAGGCCCATCGAGCTTATAATGGACACATCAAGCCGCGAGAATTCAGATATAACAACAATTGTAGTTACCGACGACTTGGCATCAACTACCATATGGAGGAAAGAGGATAAGAAGGAGACCAATTACCAAAGCACTCGATATCAAATTCTTCATGGATGAGACGATACAGTTACTGAAGGCACACCGAGTATTCTGGAATCAATTGAAATTGAAGCAATAACCGTCAGGGTAGTTATTCACTCTATCTGGCTATAAATAGCCGAAGAGAAATTGTTGTATAGGGATTCTAAAATTTTGACAAAGAACACTATGTTATTTTTCTAGCTTAAGCATTTTGCACAAGTTATTTTTTTATCTCAAATTTACTGCCAAGCACTTTAGATTTATTATTTAATTGAATAATTCTCGCCAATTGCTTCCTTTTTGAAACAACACAAAACTCGATACACAAAAAAACCAAAGAGTAAGCCTTTAGCAAAAGATATTTTGTTTGAGAACATTCTCAGCTAAATAGTACTCTTTAGGCTAGAATGTTAAATCACAATAACTATAGAAGAGGATTTATTTAGGAGACTCTCAAATGTGTCGGGATGGTAGGAGTGGACATTATGGATCCTCAAACTAATTCTTATGTGTATGTCATTTTTCAATTTGATCCTTTAAGGTTGAGCAATATGGCCATGTGAAAGGGTAGATTTGATCAAACTTGTGAGGTCCCATTGCCACCTCTGGCACAAAAGCTCACAATACTAAATGGAGAAGCATATATACTAACCTAAATCGGCCTTTCGATGGTAGATGAATTAGCCATTAAACGCAATTATAATTGGTAACACAAGTTTTGTGAGTAGTTTTATTGAGCTGTGCCGAAGGTAACTATGGCAGATCTAGCTTAATCAATTATAAAATGAATATACAAAGAATACATCACGAGGTTCAGGAAGTTCTAAAAGAGGTGTCAAGCTAATACCGTCAATAAACAATATGTCATGATTAGCCCGAAGCGGCTGAATTTTAATTAATACAAAAAATATGGTAAAGCCAAGTATTTACTGCAGTGAAGGTCCTTTCTTGAGACTGACTAATTTATGATTGAGAGTGACTGATGCTGCAGTAGGTACTTGACTTGGCTTTCGTCTCCCTTTCGCATTTTCTCGTGCAGCTAGAGATAGTTTTCTCAATCTTAGCTAAGAAAGATTTCCCCCGTCAATTGTTTTGTCAATGAAACCGACTCCTTTTCTTTCCATTCCTCGATGGCATTGCCTTTCATCAAGATTGAGATTTCACTTTTTGAATCATCACTTTCCTAACCTCTCTAAAAATATAGTTTCGAAAAGGAAAAGTAAAGAGGGAGGAAGATCTAAGACAAATGAATAACTATACATGAAAATAGACCCATCTACGTTAACTCTCGTGAGAGGCTGCTTTTCTTTTGTTTTTTAGATTTTTTTTTTTTAATTTGTAGGCACATAATGCATCTATGAATAGTATTTAACATCAATTTGTCATGACTTTACTTGATATAAAAAGGGTGTTGTTAACATATTCACAGGACACTTGTTTTTTTTTTTTTTGGTCGTACACAGGACACTTGTTAACCATACCTAATAAAAACCAATTTTTAATTTTCAATGCATTGCTTTTTCTGCGCTTTCTATGAGAAATAGGCTTAAGAGTCATGATAAGAAATGATTTAAATCATTTGGTGATATATAATCCAATGAATAACTCCAGTCACTTAATTGAAATCGTATTAGTGTGCATGAATGGAGAGCAATATATATTGCAAGAATGCATTAAAGAACGGAATTAATTTAAGATGCAACCCAAATTGCAGTGAACACCTAACCCTAAAATCTCTCCCTTTGAACACTAAACTCGACTCTCGAGAATATCAAGAGGGTAATAGCTGTTTTACTCCCCCAGAAAATCTACAAGAAAAACTTAAGATGGAAAAGTCATCTCAATGATTTTTCAACTTATTTATGCACACAAGTTACGAATATCGAATTAAAAGACTTCTTTTTTTAAGGTTAAATTCCACACTCGGTGAAGAAGATTGAGGAGGTTGAATTAAAAGGCTTCGGAACACCAAAACATATAGGATTAGTAAATTTACTCACATGACAAATTAGTGCAAAATTACGAAACATGACATATATAAATTCCCGATTAATACTACACAATTAGTTATCTAGTTTCATTAATTATTTAGCTTTCTTTGTCATAGAATTAGCCTATGTGAAAGATAAAAAAAATTAAGAAAATGGAGGTGGTTGGAACAAGAATTCTCTATCATGTCCATTGATATCAATAATCTATAATTAGTAATTAAATATCGTTTACTAATCAAGAACTTAAAGTAGATTTGTGCAAAGCCCGGGTAAGACTACTTGGCTCCGAAAATGAATCCATTTATGACTAATGACTAAAAAAGCCGTTTATTCTGACATAATTATGATATAAATCGTGTTTAATTCAATAAAAGTATACTTTGTTAAATCCGACAGCACAATCAATAAATCCAACCGCTCACGTGCAACAAATCAGAAATATATCATCCACTAACAAATACTTACATATAAAACTACCCAAAACGGCATGCACTTCAAGCAAACATATTGTAGTTGCCCTCGTTTAACATCAACGGAAGCAGCCGGGCTAGGCTCCACCTCCACGCTTCTTCTCGTCCCCAACACCGGGGTCTCGCGGGAGCCTTCTCCGGTCTCTGACGAACGGCAACAGAGAAGGTTCCACGGGCCCATCTTTCGTGTCAAGATAGATGCACGAGCACAGGTCGAGAGACGTGAAAAATGCGGCGGCCACGCCACGACCAACCCACCGACCCACCCCATCGAGCTTCTCGCAGGCAGGGGTACAAGCGACGCCGCCTGAGTTCTGGGCCTTGGTCTGTCCGAGCCATTCGACCCGCTCACGGCGGCCTTTGCAGGGGCACCATCGGTTGGCGCATCTCCGAGGATGAGGATAAGGATGATGAGAATGACGAGTCATTGAGGGTTAATGTTAAACGGAGTGCATGACGGCGCTATAAAGGGGAACTAGAGGAATCTGATCGGAATTAGGTTTTAATACGACGTGTTGTAGCTTCTAGATCAAACACCATCAACTACCATTACTAAAAATATGCTCTCTCCTTGTATTTTCAGAAAATTATAAGCAGACATAGTTTGATATTACCAATGACATTCGCGTACCATTATTGTCCACGTTCGTTCATGGAGAAAAGTGTGAATATATAAGATACGAATTAAGCCCTTTTTTCTTAGGTTAGCCCTAATATTATTCGAAATGAGAATATTATGGTCTTCCCGAATTTTAAAAAGAAAAGGTTCTTACTTTAGGTGGTGGGTAATGATTATTCCGAGATGTGGGTAAAGGAAAGAATTTTTATTTTTTTATTATTATTATTATTATTTTTTTGGGGAGGGGGGGGAAGCTTATGGATAGAGCCCTAACAAATAGCGGATTCTAAATCCATACAATAATCAAGCGACACAAATAACATCTAGAAATAGCAGCTTTTATTTTGAGGAAATTGGAGCAAATTAGATCGTGTAGTGGATATAATGAGTGACCAATTTTAGGATGAATAGGTTTCAGATCATGAATTTAGAACCTATCCTTTCAAAGTCGTTCCTTGCCTAGACCAAGCTTTCCTGTTGCAAGATCAATCCTAGAATGTGCATAACTTCAAATAATTTAACTATTATTCGGGAAAATGTACCATTTGAACCTTTTAGTGGTTAAGGCATTACTGGACTGGACTTCATAAACTTCGCAAGCCTGAAACCCTATCCAAGATATATATATCTTTCTTTCAAACAAATAAATTAATTAAAAAAAAAACTCACAATTGGTCAAGGCCATTTCCCGATTATTCGTCCAAGAACTTCCTCAGTAAACCGGCCTGGAATTTATTAGGTAAGACCAGTTCGGTACGATTTCCATAGTTGACCAGTTTGCTTGTTAACCCCTTGCAGAAACTTTTTTGAATGTCAAATCTGTAATGATGTCAATATGTTGAACTATGGTAAATCCAATTACCAGTGGGGGAAAAGACATTATCGGCTTTAAACACATGATATAGTTGCGGAATTATTGTTGATAAATTAAATGCTTAGACCATTAATTAAGTAGCGGATAAAACTGAGGCCCTTCTTTTATCAATCACACAATGAAATTCTCCCAAAAAATGGGGAATAACACACGATACAATGCAGCCATTCCCCTGTGAAATGCATTGCCATAGAATATTGTTTTAACACCCTCACTCAACATTTTCCCAAGGAACAAAAGATCGAAGAGAGAATCGGGTAAAGAATGGCTTTTCATTGTGGCAAGGATAAAATAGAGATGTTTGCTTATTAATGGAGCGATGCTTTGCCTGTTTTCCAATGTAGGAATTGAAAAGGATACGGTAAAATAGAAGAATTTCACCCTAGAAACTTACAAAGCAAGAAGTGAGAGACCATTTGTAGATTTTGTATATACTTTTTCTCCTTGCAATCTTTACATATTATATCTTTCTTTGGCGCTTCCTTCTTTCTATAAAGTGTATAAAGCTTCAATGATAGTTATTAAATATAGGCCGGAGCTGGAGTACAACTATTTCTATCATAAAGAAGACTAGTTTCTACATAAAAGTTGGAGGATCAGCTAGTTTATGGTTTCTTTTCTTTCTTTTTTTAATTTAAAATTCTGATGTGCGAAAATTTCCTAATACAACACGTAGCTATATCCGAAAAAAAAATTAATATGACTAAAAGATTTTAACTCTCTCTCTCTCTCTCTCTCTCTCTCTCTCTCTCTCTCTCTCTCTCTCTCTCTCGTATATATAATATATGTGTATATATCGGTTCTCTGTCATGATGGTGATTGATGGTTGATATAATTAACCAGCTTATTATGGTGGTCGCAATGACACAGATGACTACCATTAGTCGCCCTTTTCATTATAGATCCTGGGTTTTTCGTCAATTGGTAGGGTATTTTACTTTTTTCTATCCGATCATGAACTTATGTTCATCAAAAAATAGAAAAACTTTATAGTTTATATGATAGGTTATAGCCATATTCATCGTTACAACCGATTTTCTCCCAAATAAATAAGAAGAATGATAAATTTGAATGATTTATACATTGTTATCTTATTGTATCCTTCCCTATTATATATGACTATGACTTTAGGGTTTATCTCCTCAAATGTTTTTTGGTACATGATTTTATCCCCGTACAAGTTTCTTCCTGCCTCGACAATAAGTTGGCGTCCTCTTTTCTCCCGTTGTAGTTTCATTTGCTAGCAGGAATCTCTCAGAATTACTAAAGAGAAGGAAAAAGAAGAGGAAAAGCAGAGTGTATGGAAACAAAAGCAGAACTTTGTTGACCCGCAATTTCTCCTGTATGTCTACCTTCATGCAAGTAGAGTCAAATCTAGCAATTTCTCCTCTTTTCACCTCTTTTCCCCGGTGACTTTGTTGACAACCTCTTTGGGGTCTATCCAAGGAGGAAATCCCCACTGCATCCTTTCAATTTTCATATAGTCAATGCCTTTTCCTAACACACGAATACTCAATCCACACAACTTTTTTAAAATGTATGGATAGATTGCCATGTATCCGTGAATAGGAGACGGTCTTGAGGTGAGGTCACCGTTTTGTTTGTATCATGATGTTTTATCTCGAGTGATCACTTATCTAATGTGTGGCAGAATCATATTTCTCACAAGCAGAAGAGGCAATATACTTACTTTGAGTTTATAATAAAAGCAAAACCAAGCAGATTGAAATACGGGGGAAAAAAAGAGGAATACAGATACATGAATCACGTTATATCCACTCCCAGAATGACTGAAAATTTCACTAGAGATAAGGGATGTGGCCGAGATTACAGCTACTTGATTGATCATTAAACACTACTAGCATTTTCTACGTCCCTATTATTCTCAATAATCTCACAAACAAACCCTTCGAAAGAGTTCTCACATAAACACTCTAATCTCACAAAGAACTTTACAAATCCTCGTAAAACAACTTTAAAATTATGTTATATATATACAGAAGAGAGGACAGACGTTATTAGATCCAGAGAGCATCAACCAAAGGCCGGCAAGCACCGCAGCAAGGGAATTGGAGCCCGGTGAGCATTGACCAGAGGCCGCTAAACCTCAGCAAGGCAGGGTAACGCTGCTGTCAACAAGAGGCAAGGTGAGGCGACACCAAGTGACCAAAGGCGAGGCAATGACCAGGTGAGGAAAGGCGAGGCGAGGTGACCCAAGGTGAGGCAAAGTAGAGGTCAAGTTATCCCAGCAAGGCAACAGGAGTGTAGCGCGACCCAAGGCAAGGGACGCCTAGGCGAGATTTGCTCATGTCATGACCCAAGCAAAGTGACTGAAGGTCATGCAATCCCAGGCGATGGCGAGGCGACCCCAGGTGACCAATGATGAGGCGATGCGAGGCAACGCTGAAGTCACGCCACCCCAGGCGACAGCCATCAAGATCGTGCAAGCCCAGGCATAGTCACCATTCAAATTTGAGCTAACTTTAGCCCTTGCGTTGATGTCCTCGTCCGCCGATCAGATCTATTTAGCTTTTGAGGGTGAGGTTAAAACTGAAATTTCATTAGCTTAGTGAGGGCAAAGTTGGAAGAAATAATTCATTAAACCCCTGAAAAAACATTGTCAGAGTGCAGCCCAAAACTGGATCCAAGTTGCCTTGAGGTTTTAAGCTTACTTGAGATTATGTTATCAAACACCGACATTTTAGCTCAAGACCCTTTGAAGGTCCGAAACTCTTTGAAAATGTTATGCTAAACAAAGTGTACGATGCCTACAGCATAATTCTGTTTGGTATGTTTTCAAGTTGCCCGACAAGACTGCATAAACCCGCTGTACCACCGAAATGCAAACTCAAAATGACGCTTCTCGTGCCCCTTGTTAATAATGCCTGACTCCACCTCCATATGTCTGGGCATACACAGTCGTCCGATTTTATCGCATAAAGTGACAAATAATGCCAAACAAATAAATTACGCTCGGCAAATTTACATGATTCGCCCGGTGCACCCACTAAAGTCAAGAAGGATAAGATATTACACATGATATTAAAAAAATTACAACATCTCAAACAGATGGTATAAGTTTCCCAAACTCCAATTATATCTAATAATTTTCACAAAAATAAATGAATATAACTAGATATATTCATTCTGGAAAGAACGCTTTTCGAAGCTTTCTGAAGCTTTCTGAAGGTCGATCACAAATTTAGGTCTAAACAATGTTGCAGTTTTGAATGACTCATGCCTACTTTATGTTTTTGATTGAAATAGAGTAAGCTTTCATCATTTAGAAATTCTCTGCACAGAACGGATTAGGTGGTCAACCACATTTGACTTGTCTAGATTGAAATTCAAATGAGATTATATATGACTAGCGCTAACAAAATGGGGAGAATTGGTATATTTTTAATTGAATGCCTTATCAAATGTCATAATATATAGTTTCTCATTACAACTCTATACAGCACATAAATTTCAGCAATAAAAGAAATTAATTATGATTTTACCGGATACGATACTAAGTAACCTGCAAACTAAACGGGCTAGAAAGCTAGAATTTATACAAAATATTGGGTTTTGCTTAATGAGGTTCAATAAATGATAAATCAGTAAGCTTTTAAATGTAAAGCATATGAGAATAAAACTAGATTTCTTACATGACGAAGTGAATGAGATGCATTTTATGAAGGAAGAATTTAATAAATTAATGATATTTCAATAATTAAGCATCGTCGGTTACTTCTTATACCAATTTAATCATCAATTTGGCATTCTTTTCTTGCAAATAAGGGTCAATCAGAGCAGCATCCCTCCCTCCCTCCCTCCTTCCCTGAGGTCCAAAAATCAGCAATAGTCTTACGTCAACGAGTACTACCATATTTATATCCTTATAACAAATGCCTCTAAAGCACTTGTTAATCATATCTAACAAAGAACGGTCTTTATTTTAATGCACTGATTTTGCACGGTTTGTGTGAGAGCTGGGCAAAATAGTCACGATAGGAAGTGATATAGTGCATTTGGTGATAGATAATCCGATGAATAACTGCACTTATTTTATTTAAATGGTATAAGCGTGCATGACTGGATACTTATATTTTGCAAGTACGCCATAAAGCGAGGAATTAATTTAAGAGGCAACCCACTAAAATGTCTCTCTTTGAAAACTAAACTCGAGAATATCAAAGGGTAATACCCCTTTTTACTTCCCAAAAAAAAAAAAAAATACAAAGATATTAAGATGAGAAAGTCATCTCAAATGATTAAGCTGATTATTTATGCAGACGACATGTATTTTTCCCACAGTAATGTCCACAAGTTGAATAAACATTCTCCATGCTGTCCAGGTGATATCAAATGATCTATGATTAGAAACTGAACATCGTTTCTTAATCAAGAACCTACAAGTGAATTTGTGCAAAGCACGGGCGAGACAACTAGTCGGTTCTCAAAATTGTCACTTATAACTAATGATTTGAAGAAAGTCATTCGCTTTCCGACATTTTGATGATGGAAATTGTGCTAAATTAAGTAAACTGTTGGAAGATATGCAGGATCTATTTTTGGTTATGATCATGCATTAGATCAATTAGGGATTAGATTGATTAGATTAAGATATTGATTCGATTGTAAAAATATTTCTTTTCCTTTTATTCATGTATCTCCTATATTATAATTACAGTGTAATGTGCATTGAATGAGATATAGAGAAAAACAGAAAATTCCCCAAAAGCTTTACGATCTCTTCTTTCCTTTGGTCTGCTCTTTGCTTCTCTATGTCTTCTGACATGGTATCAGAGCTTGGCTCTTGATTCCGCTTCCGCATACATTGATTGCCTATCAAAGCTTCTTGATCTGCAAAACCAGATCAAAGCAGAGAAGGAATCAAAAATTTATTAGAGAAGAAAGAAGCATAGGAGGTTACTCACCATGAATCCACCAGAAAATTCATCCTCTGGCGTGGATATACAATCCACAGGAGAGGCTACATCTGCACAACAAATTCAAACCACAATTCTGGCAATCCAACAGCAAACCCAAATTCAAAGTCTACCATGGCAGTATCACCCGGCTCAGTCGAACATAGGGTTGCCCGTCTCTGGGCATCCTTACCATTGGATACCATATCTATGGTACGTTGGGTCAGGCCCAAATACATCATCGCCGGTGACTGGGAGCAGCCTGAGCAACCCCCAGCCCGACGGGAGTCCGCCAACCACGAATGGGACAAACTCAGCCGTCAGTTCAAAACAAGTGAGCGGGTCGGGTGAACCGGGTTTAGGGTCGAATCCCTACCCGGGCATTTCCAATGCGGGTTATGGGTCCAGATTTAGCGGATCAGATACAAGGGCGAACCCTTACCCAAATTTTGCACCAGGCTTCCTTCCGTTTCCAATCGCTGCCATCACTGGCCGACCAGAACCTGGCGACCCTTTATACGTATCAACTGCCGACGGTCCAGAACTAAAATTGATCAGTCTACAACTCACCGAGTCGGAGAATTATTCCAAATGGTCGCAGGATTTCCGGCGGGCCCTTGTGACAAAGGACAAAGACGGATTTCTCGATGGAACAATACCCATACCATCGGATGAGCGGCTGGCCAGGCATTGGAGAAAGTGCAACCACCTCATCCGAACGTGGATCGGCAATTGTATTTGTCCAGAGGTGGCCGCCAGGCTTCCTCCAACGGAAGATTCAAAAAAGATGTGGGATAGCATCAAAGAGATGTACGGGAAACTAGATCGAGCCAGGATCTTTTATCTCATGTAGGAATTAAGCGAGTTAAAGCAGAGAAATATGACCGTCACAGCCTGTTACAACAAATTGTCATCTCTCTGGAACCAACTCGAAGCAACGGAGGAGAATCTCGAGAGACCAGCAGAGACACTCAAACAGTACAGATCTATGAAGGAGAGGGAGAAGGTGACATGATTCCTTTTGATTTTGAATGAAAATTATCTAACCTTTCGATCTCGATCTTGGCGATGGATCCGGTGTGACATCCTGAAATTCGACCCCGTTTCGATAAAGTGAAATGGGCATTTCGTCGACGTGCCTATGGCTTTTTTCTCTGAGCTGATCACTCACGAGTTAACTGACCTATTGGGTGAAGCCGTTAAGGGATGCATCAGCTGTAAAATCCCTAAAAGCTACCTAATTTGTTGGATTGAGCTAAAATCACGTCCGATCGATTTTTAACCACGAAATTGAACTCGATTTCGGGAATCGAATTTTAAGCGCGGCATAATTCTTATTTTTAGGATCCTGTCTCATCGCTCGTCAATTTATTGACGGGTCCGAAATTTCAAGAAAGAAATTATCGGAAGAAAATTGAAGACCAAATTAAAATAGAAAGGAAAAGGAAAAGAGAAAAGGAAAATTTGCATAAAGGAATTATGTATTTCCCTTTTTCTTTTTTTTTTTCCTCTCTCTCCCTCTCTTTTCTTTTCTTTCTTTTCTCTCTTTTCTTTCTCTCTCCTCTCTCCTCTCCCTTTTCCCCTTCCCCTCGTGCGATTTCCCCCACCGCTCACTTCCCTCTCTCTTTCTTTTCTTTTGACTAGTCAATGCATATCCTTCTCTCTCTCTCTCTCTCTCTCTCTCTCTCTCTCTCTCTTTCTTCTTCTTCTTCTTTCTTCCTCCGCACGTCCAGCAAGCGAAACCCAGAAGCCCGAACCAGAGCCGCTCGCCCCCCAGCCGCTCGCCGCTCGTCCCGCACCGCCGCACCGCCGCGTCGCGCCCGCACGCCCGTCGCCGTCCCGCCGTTCGCGCGTGCTCAGGCGTCCCTCTTCCGCGCAAACCAGCCCCATTCGCCCCTGTCCGCACCGACCAGCCACCGACCAGCCCGCCTCCGGCCACCGCCAGCCCCGCCGGACCTCCCCCTTGTCCCCCTCGCCCTCCGCCGGCTTCCCCTTGCCGCCCTAGCCGCCGGAGCGGCTCCGTTCAGCCCCGACCAGCAGACCCACGGAGTGGGTATCCAGCTCTTCGGGCCCGCTTTTGGGCCGTTTCCCGGCCCCGAACCCGAGCCGTGCTTTGGGAACAATCGTTCCTCGCGTCGCCGCCGTCGGATTGATCCGATTTGCGCGCGATTTGGTGAGTAATCTCACTAGTCCTGGATTAGTGGCTAATTATTCTTAAGGTTGGTTTAGATTTAATTAATTATGTTTAGGTTGTTAGATTAGATTAAATTAGCAATTATTAGCCAATTGTGATGCGAATTAGATAAATTGAATGTGTAATTAGCAAGTAGACATGATTTACTAATTATTGGAAGTGCCTCGGGATTTTTCCCGACCCTTAGTGGGCTCCAATTAGGCTTTTCGGGCCTAAGTGGATTTTTTTAGTATTTAAATATTAATTTTCGGAATTAAATTAAATAATTATTTATTTTCCGAAAATTCAACTGAGATGGTCTGGAACCGGAAAATTATGCTGATGACCGTGGTGAAGTCCGTTTATTTAATCGGGCTTTATTTGGAGCTAAATTGAATTTTTAATATTAATTATTTAAATTTCGAAATTATTTATTTATTTATTTATTTTTCAGAAATTAAGATTTTGACGGCCGACGACCGAAATCTCGTGCTGATCGTCGTGGCGCAGTCCGTTTATTTATTTGAGCTCCACGTTGTATGGAATTGAATAAATTGTGATATTTTAGGATTTACCCTAAATTGATTGGAATTGATTGAGATTGAATTGTTGATTGGTAAATGGCCAAGTATGTTGGCCAAGTATGTTATTCAGTATTTATAATGCTTTGTTGAATTGATTTAATTATTTGATTGAGAAATCGTTGGGCATTGGTTATCAGTATTGAAAGTTGATTGGTAACCACTTGAAAGAAGCACGTGGCTCGGTGAATTGGAATATCACCTGGAGAATACACGTGAGTTCAGTGATGAATATATCACCTTGGCGAAAAAGACGCCCGAGAGCATATTGAATTGTTTATGTTGGCTCTGTGATGAATATATCACCTTGGCGAAAAAGACGCCCGAGAGCATATTGAATTGTTTATGTTGGCTCTGTGATGAATATATCACCTTGGCGAAAAAGACGCCCGAGAGCATATTAAATTGTTTATGTTGGCTCTGTGATCAGTGTATCACCTTGGCGAAAAAGACGTCCGAGAGCATAGTAAAGTGTTCACTGTACGTCACCTTGGCGAATCGACGCCCGAGAGCATTGATGGAGCTCTGTGACTAAGTGTAGGCATCTAAAAGGGCACGTGGGCTCGGTGACTTGATGCATCACTTTGGCGAAAAGGTCGCCTGAGAGAATGCACGTGGGCCCAAGGTTCGAGGCACGTGAACTCGGAGACTTGGAAGGTCGTCCTGGAGAATGCACGTGGCCTAGTTTTTAAATATCCCACAGTGGGGATTGATTTGTATGACATGTAATCGACTGGTTCGATTTGTTTGAAGTGAATGGCTATTTATCGTGAATTGTACTGACTTGCAGGTGGGATCAGAGGCCAAGGTAAGTCCTCCGTCCTGTGCGTGTTTAGGCAGCCTTTAGTATAGTGGTTTACTAATCGGGCTTAGTGGGGTAGAACTCGCTGAGACATAGTCTCATCCCGGTTTGGGGAAAACCATTTCGGGACCCCGCCGAAGAGCTGAGGAGGAGAAGTCCGAGAAGGAGAACTCGGAAGTGAGATCTGAGGAGAAGGATTTTTGGAAGAAGAAGACAATCCTGAGAGGGGCCTTGAGTACGGCCCAATTCGTCTAAGTTTCTGTCTTCTTTTGAGATCTCCATTTTGATGTGAATAGTTATGAAGTGAATTGTGGTTTGTATAAAAGTTTGGTTATAAATTTCAATATGAAAAATATGGCCTTACTTTTCTATCCCATCGTTTTATTGTCTAGGGATTTTAACTGCTTCCGCATGTGCTTAATAAATGAAAGGGTCGGCGATACATTGTCCTGGGATATCGCATTATAAAATCGACCAAGTGAGAAGGATGTGTGCGTGCCCGAGGATCGGGGCGTGACATCCGGTGCCTCCCCTCAGACGAATCTTCCAACTGGCCGTCCAAGAGGAAAGCTAGAGGCTCGCGGTTCCGGAGCAAATGCGAGGAAGCGATAGCATCGCCCTCGCGATGCGCGGCGTCCAGCGAGACTCGGGAAAAACCCTAGCCAGAGAGAGAGAGAATCGCGAACGGGGGCTAGGGTTGCAGGGAGGATTCGCACGCCTCTTTAAAAGAGAGGGGACGAACGGCCCAAATCTTCTGCCGAAATCTGATGGTGCACAGGGGCTCTATCAGTTCGGTGAATCGGACACCGGATATTATCCCTTGATGAAGGGATCTGACGGTCAGATCTGTTCTCCATTAAAGGGATCGGATGGTCAGAATTATTCCTCATCAAAGGGATCGGACGATCAAGGTTTTTCGGCATCTTTAAAGAATTTTGGTCAAAATTCAAAGGGGAGAGGTAAATTATATTGTGAATATTGCAAGCGCCCACATCATATCATAGATAATTGTTGGAAATTGCATGGTAAGCTAGGAGAAAAAGGAAAGAAAAAAGAATATGCTGCAGCCTACCAGGTCACTGGACCAACCGGTCTGAATTATGATCAACCTATTACATATGGGCAATATCAGCAGCTGATGCAGACTATGCAAAATGTCGATGTTGGGAATAAAGGAGCAAGCTTTTCAGGTATTTCTCATTGCCTGATAAATTCTATTTCAAGAAAAGCTTGGATAATTGATTCAGGGGCAAGCGATCATATTGTCTGTGATAGAGGATTTTTTTCCAATATGCACAAGAAATTAGATACACCTATTTATGTGCAATTGCCAAACGGGAACATTACTCATGTCACTTTGACAGGCACTGTCCAATTAAGTCATCAAATTACCCTTCAAAATGTTCTTTATATCCCACAATTCCAATTCAATCTGATTTCTGTCTCCAAAGTCTGCAGAGAAAATTCATGTCAAATATTCTTCGATTCTGACACCTGTTTTTTCCAGGCCCGTTTAACTGGCAAACTAATGGGCTTGGGTAATCTTTATGAAGGGCTCTATTTTTGGATCAGTTACCCTAGTCATTTTGATTTATCTTCCTTGAATAAAAAATCGTTGTGTAATTTATCTACCAATGATAACAGTTTTCTTATGCATTCACGAATGGGTCATAGTGCATTCTTTCCTTACTCTAAATGTGAAATATGCCCACTTGCAAAACAATCCCGAACTCTTTTTCCTTTCAGTACAACACGTTCCACTGAAATTTTTTCTCTAATTAATATGGATGTTTGGAGACCCTATCACACCCCACATCGGGATAGTTCACGATATTTTCTCACAATTGTGGACGATTACTCTCGTGCCACATGGGTATTCCTGATGCAGTCGAAAGCACAAGTTGTTTCTCATCTAAGGATGTTTCTAGTCCTGACTAAAAATCAGTTTAAAAGGTCGATTCAACGGATTCGCACTGATAATGGGACAGAATTCTTTAATAATGATTGCCGTTCACTTTTTCTGTCCCATGGCATTCTTTATGAAAGCTCCTGTATTTATACTCCACAACAGAATGGGGTAGTAAAGCAAAAACATCGCCATCTCTTTGAAGTCACCAAAGCACTGAAATTTCAGGGATTTATCCCAGAAAGTTATTGGGAAGATTGTGTTCTTATTGCAGCTTATTTGATTAACCGAATGCCAACACGGATACTGGATGGCAAATCGCCTTTCGAATTGCTTTATGAAAAAAGGCCAACCTTAGATCATCTGAGGGTCTTCGGCTGCTTATGTTATGCTGTAGTAATGGGGCCTCAGGACAAAATGAGTCCTTGTGTTAGGAGATGCATATTCATGGGTTATCCAAATTTGCAAAAGGAATATCATGTTCTTGACATAAGAACATGAGATTTTTTTATTAGTCAAGATGTTTTTCATGAAAATATCTTTCCTTTTCGTGAAAGCTCATCTTTTCAAGATGACTTGAATGCTCCAATGAGTTCTCGCCAAACTCTAGATGAAGAAGAAGCATCCCCTGGTTTTATCCTCACAACGCCACCAGAAACAGATCTTCATCCCACTTTGCCTAATTCTCCTCGACAAGGATTTATGGATAGTGCTCTTGAAGACACAACCAATATGGAGGATACTCCTGAGACACATGCAGAGGGACAATCTTCATCACCACCACCGACAGCTCATCCACATTGCTCAGGACGAGCCACAAGACCACCAACCTGGACTAAAAATTATGTATGTGCTTCGCTTAACTCACCAGGTATTCGCTATCCAATATCTTCTTACGTAAACTTTGATAAGCTTTCATCAGATCATAGATGTTGCATTAGCCGTATTTCCGATGAGAAAGAACCCTTTAGTTATGATGAAGCATCTAGAGATCCACGATGGCAATAGACCATGGCAGTAGAACTACAGGCATTGACTGATAACCACACATGGGAATTAGTCACTCTTCCTCAAAACAAAAAGTCCATAGGATGTAAATGGGTGTATAAGATCAAATATAAATCTGATGGTTCCATTGAGCGTTACAAGGCTAGGTTGGTGGCTAAAGGATATACGCAACGGGAAGGTTTCGATTATCACGAGACTTTTTCCCCTATTGCTAAGGACGTCACAATTCATTCCTTTTTATCAGTTGCAACTGTTCATAATTGGTCTTTACATCAAATGGATGTTCACAACGCCTTTTTTCATGGCGATTTAGATAAGGAGATCTATATGGATATTCCTCAGGGCTTACGGAGACAGGGGGAGAATAAGGTATGTCGTCTCCGCAAATCCCTTTTATGGATTGAAACAAGTTTCAAGGCAATGGTATGCAAAGTTTGCGAATGCTCTCACAACTGCAGGCTTCAAACAATCTAAGTATGATTACGCCCTGTTCACATGAACTAAAGGTATGTCATCTATCTACTTGATGATATATGTTGATGACATCCTCATCATGGGCAACGATGAAACTGCAATAGGGAGTCTTAAGAAATATTTGCATGCTACATTCCATATAAAGGACCTGGGAGCACCGAAATACTTCCTTGGTATTGAGATTGCTCGATCCAACCAAGGGATTTCTCTCAGTCAGCGGAAGTTTGTATTGGAGATCATTTCAAAAGTTGGATTATCAGGATGCAAACCAGTAGTTATTCCTATCGAGCAGAACACCAAGTTAACCACAGTGGATTTTCTTGGAGGGATATCTTAGAATGATGACCCTATACTCAAAGATGCGACAAGTTATCAGAAGCTCGTTGGAAAACTCATATATCTGACCATGACCAGACCTGATATTTCATATGCTGTACAAACTCTTAGCCAATTTATGCACAACCCGAAGGAGTCTCACATGAATGCAACCTTGAAAGTTGTGAAATATCTAAAGAAATGCCCAGGACTCGGGATACTTCTGTTTAGAAGGTGTAATATGGAATTGACGGGATACTGTGATGCAGATTATGTGACCTGCCCGATGAGTCGAAGATCGATTACTGGCTGTTGTATTAAATTCGGGGAATCTCTTCTTTCATGGAAGACGAAGAAACAGGCGATGGTCTCCTTATCTTCAGCTAAAGCAGAATATCAGGCTATGGCGAAAACTTCATGTGAAATTGTGTGGCTGCGGGGGTTACTTGGAGATCTTGGGATAAGGGTAAAAGGGCCAACGAAGCTGTTTTGCGACAATGATGCGGCTCTCAAGCTCGCAGCAAATCATGTAATGCATGAAAGAACGAAGCATATAGAGGTGGACTGCCACTTCACACGAGAGAAGATTCAAGAAGGAATCATTGAGACAAGAGGAATTGGAACCGTAGAACAACCTGCAGACATCTTCACCAAACCTCTATGTCAAAGACAGCATGCATATCTTCTAAGCAAGCTAGAAATCTTGGATATCTATAAGCCACCAGCTTGAGAGGGAGTGTTGGAAGATATGCATGATCTATTTTTGGTTATGATCATGCATTAGATCAATTAGGGATTAGATTGATTAGATTAAGATATTGATTCGATTGTAAAAATATTTCTTTTCCTTTTATTCATTTATCTCCTATATTATAATTACAGTGTAATGTACATTGAATGAGATATAGAGAAAAACAGAAAATTCCCCAAAAGCTTTACAATCTCTTCTTTCCTTCGGTCTGCTCTTTGCTTCTCTACGTCTTCTGACATAAACGTACACTTTGTTAAATCCGAAACACAATCAACAAGTCCAATACTTACCTACAACTAATCCATGTACAAATACGTACACATACCACTAACTATAATGGCACGCACTCCGAGCATACATCTATTATACTTGCTCTCGTTCAGCATCGAAAGAAGGGGCCGTGCTTGGCTCCACCTCAAGCTTCTCCTCATCCTCCGCACCGGCTCCTTGCTGGAGCCTTCCCTGGTCTCCGATCAGTGGCGACAGAGAAGGGTCCTCGGCGTCATCTTTCGTGCCGAGACGGAAGCACGAGCATCGCTCGAGAGACGAGAAAAAGGCCGTGGCGATGCCACTAACGACCCACAGAACTACCCCGTCAAGCTTCTTCTTGCATGCAGGGGTACAGGCGACGTGGCTCGAGCTCTGTGCCTCGGCCGCCGCAAGCCGTTCGACCGGCTCGCGACCGCCCGAGCAGGCGCACCATCGGGTGACGTGGCTCCAAAGAGGAGCACGATGAGAATGAGGATCCATTGATGTTACAGTGATGTGGAGTGCATGATGGCCATATAAAGGACCAGGGTGATCTGTTTGGAATTAGGTTTCAATATGACATTTTGTAGCTTCTTGATCATACACCATCAACTACCAGAACTATATATATTATTTCTTCTATGATAAGTTTTCTTTTTCTAAGAGAACAATGGGGCCGTAGAGAAAATAAAGATCAAAGATGTGACATGAAAGTAAAACATAAGAGATGAATATTATTGGGTAACTCTTTCGAACGAGAATATTACGGTCGGCCCGAATTTTGAAAAGAAAAGGTCCTTACTTTAGGCATAGGCCAATTTTTATTCGGAGATATGTAAAGGAAAGAATATTTCTTTTTGGAAGCTTATGGATAAAGCCCAAACAAATAATGGATTCTAAATTCATACAATTAAGTAAAATGAACATTATTTGGGATTGATATATTATGTGAACAATTTGTAATATAGTGATCACAGCTTTATAGATTTTTTAGACAGACCAAAATATTTATCTTTTTCTTGAACAAAGTATAAAAATAATAAAGCTAAAAACCAGTTCTAATCTAGAAACTAAAATTGGGAACCGAGCCAATTGAGATGGTTCCCCAAATTTTGTACCCATAAACTTACCTAGTCCCCATGTGAACCGACTTTGAATCAATTGGGTAAGGCTAGTTCGATTGAGTTCTGCAATTGTATCCACTCGGCTGTTCAACCCTAATAAAAACTTTTTCGAACGCCAAAATCTATAACAAGAGGGGGAAAAAACCTCAGTGGCATCACACACTTGAGATAGTTTGCAGCATTAATTTTTATAAAATGTTTAAACCGTTAGTTTAGTAGTGGATAAAATTCAGGCTCTTCTTTCCTTGACCACACGATATATTTCAGCCATTCCCATTAAAATGAAATACCATAGAATATTGTTTTAACGCCCTCACTCAACGTTTCGCGTGGAACAAAAAGAGAGAATGGGGAACAGAATGGTTTTATTGTCTCTCAAGGAGAACATAGGAAGGTTGCTTCTGAATGGAGCGATTCTTTGCCTGTTTTCAATGTAGGGAAATGGAAGAATTTCGTCCTAAAAAGTTATCGGGGGTAAAGATAGGCTGAACCTGGAGGACAATCCATTATATTTCCACCTTTGGAAAGGAAGAGCTCCTAAATCGAATTTGGAGGATCGGCTAGCTTATAGTTTCTTTTAAGGTCGGGGTTTTGTTTGCACCAAAATTAACTAGGATATTGATATGGATAGACACGTGACTAGAATATAAGTTATTTTTAAACACGTGAGCCATCGTCGATGTCCATGAGTAATGTTATATACATCGATGACCACAGATTTATAGTTGATATACGATGGCATATGGTTGACAATTATGAACGTCATAGCAAGATTGGTTGGCAAATATATCAATTAGACAGAATCATTGATTGAGACTCTGAATGGGGAAGGGAAATCTTAGAAGCACCATGAGATGGCTGTGGTATTCCAATTTGAAAATCGTTTGTGGAAGAGATAGAGTCAAAATTCAATAGATCATGGGGAAAAGGTGAAGCTAATGGGATAATTGTCCAAAATATCCCAAACCTATTGCATGGCGGCCATTTGAAGTATAAACATTTTACTTGTACCAATTTAGTCTTAAATCTTTTTAAAATTTGCTAATTTAGTAAACCTTTCAATTTTGTTAATTTAGTTCTAAATCTCTTAACGACTTGTCAATTTAGCCATTTCAATCAATTTTGACCTAAAATTGCTAATGTAGACATTGGTTAGCCACTAGCCATTCTACGTGGTATTGTTGGTGGTGACATGAACAATTTTTTCGCTTTTTTTTTTTCATTTTTTAGTTTGTGCCTTTCTTTTTTGTTTTTACTTTTCTTTCCCTTTGGCCTGTGGCCAATAATCGGTCAACTTGACAAATTTTAGGACTTAATTATATTTTTTGAAAGTTTAAAGACTCAATTACACTTTATTGACAAGTTTTAGAACTTTCAATACATTTATCCATACTATTATTTTATCCGACTCTTTGTTCTAGGAATTAGATGCAACCTAATTAGAATATTTTCATCATCTTGAAACCATGACTTTGGCAATCAGCATACGGCGGTCGGCAGTGTGCCCCCTCGTTCTGTCCTCTCTACATCGATTCTCCGTAGTGATCGTGATTCGTGGTTGAGAGAACCAGTCACCGTTATAACGGTTGCCTTCACATTATAGAACTAGGGTTTTTGAGCTGTTTAGGCCCTGTTTGGCAACTTGCCCAACGGTGGATCGATTCCGATTTTTGTTCCTGAATCGGTTTGGGACGAGAATCGCGTTTGGTAAAATTTTTGTTCCGGGAACAATTTTGTTCCCTTAATCAGTTTTGGAGGAGATTTGAGAATAAAAAAAAAAAAAATTGATTCTACGTCCGAGAATCAGAAAAAGAATCAACACAATAAAACCCATTTTCTTTCCTTCGGCCATCCCACGACCGTCGCCCGCCACCGCCCGCCGCCGGCCGCCGGCCACCAGCCGCCGGTCCGGCGAGCTCGCCGGAGGCTCGCCTGGCCAAGGCGAGGTCCGGCAAGCTCGCCGGAGGCTCGCCCGCCACCGCCCGCCGCCGTCCGCCGCCGCCGCCGCCGCCCGCCGCCCGCCGGTCCGGCGAGCTCGCCGGAGGCTCGCCCGGCCAAGGCGAGGTCCGGCAAGCTCGCCGGAGGCTCGCCCAGCCACCGGTGAGCCTCGCCAGGGCTGGGCGAGCCCGCCTGACCACCGGCCGGGCTCGCCTAGCCGACCGGTGGCGGGCGGGCCTCGCCCGGCCTCGCCGAGGCCCGCTCGTCCACGGCGAGGCTCGGCCTCGCCGGATTTGGCGAGGCCGAGCCTTGCCGGGCCGGGCGAGGCCCGCCCGGCCACCGGCCGAGCTCGCTTAGCTCGACCGGTGGCCGGGCGGGCCTCGCCTAACCCCGGCGAGGCTCGCTCGGCAACCGGCCGGGCTAGGCGAGCCGGCCGTGTGGCAGGCAAGCCTCGCCGAGCCCCGGCGAGGCCCGCCGTCCACCGGCGAGGCTTGGCCGACGAGGGGGCCTCGCCGAGGGCCGGCGACGCGCGGTGGTGAGGTCGCCGACCCTCGTTCGGTCGGTCGCCGGTCCGAGAGACCGGCCATAAGAAGAAGAAGAAAATAGGAGAAAAAGGAAAAAAAGAAAAGAAAAAATGAAAAAAAAAGGAAAAAAAAAAAAAAAAAAAAAGAAAGTAAAAAAGTAGAAAAATTATTTAAAAATTAAAAAAAATAATTTGGAAAGTAATCAATAAACACGTTATCAAACGCAATTCTATTCCGTAATCGAAATTTTAGACGGTTACCAAACACGTGTTTTTACTGAATCGGTTCAGGAACAAGAATCAAAAATAATCATTTCTTGTCAGAATCAGTTCCCAGGAACAGAATCGTTACCAAACGCGCCCTTATCTAAACTTGTTGTCCAATTACAACAATGTCCACAAAAAAACTTTAAACACTTTATAGGATATGTATAGCCATATTCATCATTATATCCGATATCCTTCCAAATAAATAATATAAGAAATTTGAAGGAGTTTGTTCATCTAATCATATTATATCCCACCCTATAGTACATCAACCTTTATCCACCGATGGATTTGCGAAGTCGATTTGTGCGATCTCAGCTCTTGCAGCCGAAACCCTAGCTATCAGGGAGGCGTTACTTTGCTTGAACACCCCGAACAGAACTCAACACGCACGAACGGGAGAAGACTTTGGAAGTGAACAGCAGCTCCAGATCAGTTCAGATTGCCTTGAAGCCGTGCACAGCATTTTGGGCCAGATTGAAAGCCCATGGGAGGCCCGCTCCATCGTGGAAGACTGCAGGTTACTCCTTAAACACATCCCTTCCGTCAATTTGGCCCACGAACCCAGACAAAACAACCGAGCAGCTGACTGGGTTGCAAAGGCGCACAAAGCCGCGGATCTCCCTCCCGACTGGATTACCCACCCCCCGCACTCTCTCATGTTAATCTTATGTTCTGATGTAGAGACTCTATTTTCAGACGTTATATAAGAAATGCCAGCTATATTTTGACCAAAAAAAAAAAAAACCTTTATCCAGGCGTCATAAAAAGCCTAATGGAGAAAATTAATGACCCGGGGATTTTCTCCTCGAAACGTATGTCAATACATAATTTTATCACGTAACGAGTTTCTTCCTGCCTTGAAAATCAGTCCTCGAGCTCTTATTCTCAAATGGTAGCTTCATTTACCAATAGGGAATCTCTCAGATTTGCTAAAGAGAGAAGAGGAAAAGCAGTGTGTATGGAAACCAAAGCACAGCTTTGTTGACCCGGGATTTCCCCAGTAATTCCACTTTCATGTAAGTCTACAAGTTCTGCAAAGAACAGATCCTCTTTGTCAATGCTTTTTCCTAATGCTCTATCCACACAACTTTCAAGAATACGTGGATAGATCGCAATATAAACGTGGATAGAATTCGGTCTTGAGGTGACTTCATCATTTGGTTCCGATAATGGTGCTCTATCTCAAGTAGTCCCCCATTGATTGCTGGAATTTCAATGTCCGAAACGTGCGTTCCGGTCTATCTAATATGCGGCAGAATCCATATCGCTATGAACTCAAAGTTGACCAAGAGCCATGGGCTCAAAGTATCAACCTTATATTCTACTATCAGATTGGTCCAATCTACCATGTGATCACAAATAAAACGAATTCAATCAAGAATTTCCTCAACATGCGATGATCAGGCAAGCACTGACACCAAATCATCGGCAAGATGTCCTCTCTTCCTAGCCTTCCATTCTCACCATGTGATGACCGCCCATTGGATTACCAAAAACAAAGTCACTGCTTATTCACAAAAATTCCCCTAACAATCCGTCACTTTCCCACCAATGTTAAGGCTGAAGTTTCTCGGCCCCGACATAATTGCGATTGACGATTTCACATGCCGTGGTGACATGATTAGAGGCCCAAAAAGTCTAATGGGACTTGAGATGGACGTCTTGTCTCTCTAGGAAACTCTAGAACGTTGCTAAATTGGTTTTCGGTTGCCCAATGAAGAGCCGAAGACAGAGACAACTTAATGTCCCCTCCATCTTCCCGGTATCTCACGAGCAGACAGCAAAGAACAGATGAAGGAACGCGTAGAAATTCTCTCTGTTGCGGTGGAACGTTTTCTTATTCTACTCTTCGTTTCCTGTTTCTGAAATTCGGTTCACGAGTGACACACAATTAGTTAAAATAGGGAGAGATTATCAAAAAAGTGTTCAACCTGTTCCATTTGTGTGAATTTAGTTCTAAATCTTTTAATTTGATCAATTTAGTCCTAAAAAATTAACAATTTGCCAATTTAATCCTTCCAATGAAATTTGACTAGAAATTGCCAACATAAACATCAGCGGTACTACATGAGATATCCAACACTAATATAAACAATTTTTATAATTTTTCTTTCTTTATTTTCCTCTTTTACCTAGCAACCCTCATCGGCCACTAGGCAAATCTTGCAAGGCCCTCGCCAGTCCTTGCCCAAATGACCATTAGGCAAGGGTCACAACACTTGCCACACTTCGTAAAAAAAAAAAGGAAAGAAAAGAAAGAAATAAAATAATAAACAAAAAAAAAAAAAAAATTCATATCATTTTTAAAAATTCTAAAAAACCATAAAATTTATGTTAGTTTCGTTCGTCATACGTGGCACTATTTACGTCCATGTCAGCAATTTTCTCCAAAACTTGGCTAGAATGAATAAATTAACAAATCGTCAAAAGGTTTATAAGTAGGATAGTCAAATTGAAATATGTATAACTGAATTGGCATAATTATAATAAATTTATGATTTTTTTTTTATCATTTTTCATTGAAATAACATCGGTGTGGGTTTGGTCAGTAGTTTATGAACCTACTTAACGGTTAGGATTCAAATAAAACATTCCGTAAAACTTGTGAAACATTTATGGTGAAATTCAGAAGGATAATCATAGCAGTCGTCCCTCCTCACTTTATTTAATAAAAAAATCTAAAAATTAGAATAGCAAAAGTATACGATGAACGAAAAGATGTTCCAAAAGTTCATGCGCACGACAAATGGCTTTTAGGGGTTACCCTAATTGATAATAACTAGCTCATTCTCCAAATCAATAATACTTTTCTAAAGTTTATTCTCCACCGGCCGTGACCTTTAACTTTCATATAGTGTCATCGATTTCATTAAAGCATTTCACACTGATTTTGGGATTACGTTTTGACCAACACTAAAGATATTCGCAATGCTTATGAAAAGCTAAATGTAAACACTTGTTAAATTGATTAGAAGACTAATTTTAATAAATATTCTCAATGAGAAAAGATCATATTTAATTAGCCTGATTTCTCTAACTCTTTTGCGCGGCGGAATCCGAAACATTCCTGAGATACAGTTATCTTGGTCAAAGCTAAAATAAAACAAGTCTAAAATCTATGACATCGGTTCACATGATCTGTCTTCATTCATGGGCATCTTTGACATTAGAGGCATAAGAAAGGGAATTCAGTTTTTGGTATTATTCTTTTCTTCTACATCAGTCGATATTATAGCTTTATTGTTGATAAGCTTGAACCGACCTGAAATCTCTAGATAAGGGATGGTTGAACCAAGCAACCTTCATTTTCTTTTTCTTTTTGAAAACTCAAGGGGCACGAGTGCATATACTCGATTATCAGAGAACTCGTGAAACAATTTGCAAAACTCACAATTAGGTTATGTGTAGATCTTTGACCTGTGCAGATCACCTAACCCAGAACAGTTGATACATGATTTGTGAGATTCGAACAAGCAACTTCCAGTTTTGAATTGAAAAGATTCACGACACAATTGACAAAATTGACAATTTTATGACTGAATTGGTAAGAGTCCAATAGATTTCAGACTTTTTGGATAATCTCTAGAATAACATAACTATTAATGCTACACATCAATAAACGGCCCGTTCCAAGTGGGTTCAATCTAATATTTAAGCGGTCATCTTATAAAGAGGATTTCTCGTGTTGTATATGGAGTTGCGGTGTTACAAACCGCCACGTATGATATACTAAGGTCCTCGTCGATGTTACTCTTGAGCTCTGGAGCATATCGAGCTGCTAGAATGTCGTTATATTCAAGGAGTCCACTCTTTCGGCTTCTACTGGACAAAAGAAATGGAAATCATATTATACTCGATCTTTCAAAGAGCTAATATCAAGCTACCCCACATGATACCATTTGTCATTAAAAAAGCCGTGTCAAATCCGGACAAAACAAGTGTAGATATACGTCTCTTAAAAATGCTAATTATAAACCATATTAGATTATTGAATGTTGAATGTGTGTATGATGATGGGTTTATTTGTATACTGAATTCAGTATGACACATCTCTCCGAAACTAAACCAATCTTTAATGTGTGTGCGCGTGTAAAATTACTCTTTCATTATGCCATCGACAATCTCCTGCCGTGCAAGCAGAGACTTAACGCCCTCATCGACCCAAGATTTAATCCTATATCTTTCTTAGCTTTCCTCTCTTTGGACTTTGATTCCTTTCGGTCGTTCTCTCATAATGATACGCCAATAATTTCTCTGTGAATCTTCGATTCGATCCCACCGAAATTCTCTATGCCATAGTCTCCGTCAATGATGTCTCAAGCTACCTCGGTTCACACGTACTTTAGTTAACTTTAACAGGTGCTCTATCCAACTCTCCCTGTCTATATAAACCATCAATCCCTACTATTCATCATCAAGAAAGACGGCAAAGATGGCCAAGATCACAACCCTTTTCTTGACGTCTCTCCTCCTACTCTGCACAATCTCATCCTGCTTTGCTCGCCCTGAGCCGGTGTTTCTCGATGTTACTCCGGTCGACACTAAACAGGCGGTGGGTTGTTCATTTACTTTGGATTTTAATAACCCTATTGGCCCGAGTTTTCAAGGCTCGACCTGTCAAAGTTTTTATTCAAGTTACTGCTATTACTTAACAAATTAAACGTTTTAGAACAATCAGTCATGTGTGCATCTGAACATTTGTGTGGGTAAATTCCGTCTTAGGCGTTTTGTATTCTCTATTTTGCAGGGTGTTGAAACCAAGCGTGATGATGAGTTGTTGGATGATAGCTGCAAAGGTGTTGGGGAAGAAGAATGCTTGATGAGGAGGACTTTGGCTGCCCACATCGACTATATCTACACCCAAAAGCATCATCCTTGAACTTAATTTCCTTTGTTGGTGATGGGAAAAAAAAATGAAAGGTTTGAACAGTTTAGTGCGCCTCTACTTTGTTGTGAATTATGAAACATCTACTGTGGTGGGAATGTGAAATTAGCTCATCACTGAGAGCGGATTCCGAGGGAGTCTACTTCTGAGAGTTCGTTTATTATTTGCAAACATACGTATCTTCAGCCCTACCAATCTCTTTTGAGATTAGTTTATTGAGTGCCCTAGCAATCATGTATTTTCTTCTTCTTCTTCTTTTGTTGTATAATAAGGTTCTCGAGTTCTAATAGTGAAAGAGGTAAACGAAGAGTGCGTTGAGCCCAACAATATGACTTCAGTTACCAAAGACAAAAGTTACCAAGTTATAACCGAAGGCGTATAAGTAAAGAACTGGGATCTTCTAAATTTAGATGGAAGTTCACATGGCCGCGGATTCGAGACCCAGAGAAATGTTGAAAATTCTCGTAAATATGGATTTTGTCAATCTCAAATACTAGATGGAGGTGTGGGGTTCGACCCCCACTTTCTATAAAGAAATTGAATAAGTATTCGAGAGATAAGAAAGGTAGAGTACGACAAAAAGAAAAATGCAAATTCATTTCTCTCTCACTTCCCGAGAGAGATATCGAAAATTCTCATAAATGTGGAATGTGTACATTTTCTGTCAACCACCAAATCCACTTCTCTGTTACTTCTCTCGTCACGGCACCGCCACCTCATCTCACAATCTATCTTTGCGCATATAAGCATCCATCATGACATAGCCACACCACCGCCACTTCTCCACCGCTGATTCAGATCACCATCATGAGACGCCACCTCTCTCTCTCTCTCTCTCTCTCTCTCTCTCTTCAATGACCGAGTCAAACGCAACTCACTCCGTCGAAACGGAGCAAAATTTGGCTCCGCCCTCTTCGAACTAGCTAGATCTGGTTCGCTCCTTGATGGTGCTAGCTTCAAGCTAGTGTCATTTGGCCTACGTCTAAGACAATGGAGCACTGGCTAAATTGTGATGAAAGCTGTCTCCATCCTGCGGGATGTAGAAAGTGTTGGGGAACTTTAATTGTCAATGAAGACAAAAGAGCAGCTAATGCTTTGATACATGATAATAATCACTGTTCTTAAGGTATTATTTGCCTTGTCCTATTTTCTCATGTAGTAGTTTGATGTACCAGCGGGGAATCTCTCAGAATTGCTAAACAGAAAAAGAGATATAAAAAAAATAAAAAATAAAAACCGCGGGCCGCGCGGGGGGGGGGGAAGCAGAGTGTATAGAAACTAAAGCACAACTTTATTGACCGGCAATTTCTCTTATAATTCTACTATCATTTATGTCTTCAAGTTGTGCAAAGACCAATCCTCTTTGTGGAGCATCCAATCGAGGAAATATCCCCACCGTATTCATCTCAACATCCACATGGTCAATGCTTTCTCCTAACACATTAATGCTCAATCCACACGGCTTTTAGGAATATGTGGATGGATTGCCATATCGCCATGGATAGGAGCCGATCTTGAGGAGACGTCCCCATTTGGCTCGTATAATTATGTTTTATCTCAAGTAATCACGCATGTAAACATGAGTGCTGGTCTATCTAATATGTGAATATCATCTCGCCTAAGTTGAAGAGACAACATAGAACTCAAACTAAGCGGATTAATATGCCCAAAAACAAAAACAGAAAACAAGGAATACAGATGCGAGATTTACGAAATTTGGTCAATGGCACATACAACTACTCCTAGAATGGCAAAATGTCATTAGAGATAACGATACGGGAAAGAGATTATAGCAACTCGATGGATCAATCAAACACCATTAACATTTTGCAAGTTCCGATTAACACTCAATAATCTCACAAACAAGCCCTTCGAAAGAGTTCTAACAGAATCTCTATTAATATCACAAAAGACTTACAAACCCTCTTGATGGTTCTAAAGGTAATGGAGAAGTTAGGTCACAACACAATTAATAGTTAATCACGTGTATGTTTAGTCAACTATCAGAAGTGGGCTTATACACCCGGCCAAAGCTTTACGAAGCCAGGACGTCAGCCGGGTGGACATAGGGACCCACCTCCAGCTCGGATACCGGACAACGCATGACACGACGACCAAGTCCGATCTGCTGGATAGTTGTCGCTAGTCCTAACTCACTATTTAGCATTGGTGGTCATTATCGCATACCAATGTCAGTTGAAGAAAACTACTAAAAGAGTCTTAATCTGTTGCAATTTTTTCAATTCAATTATAAACCCATTTTATTTGTCAATTCAATTATAAACATTTTGTACAAATTCAGTCTATTCGGTCAAATTTGACCAATCGTTACTAACATAAATGCCAACCGACGCCGACATGACATTTTTTAATAATATTTTATTTTATTAACTTTTTTTCTTTCTTCTTCTTCTGGCCAATTCGATCGGCCAATGCGACGTGGCACTTGTTAATAATTTTTTTATTTTTTATTTTATTTTTCTTCTTCTTTTGGCCGATCACCGAAGGCTACGGTTGGCAAGGCCTCGCCGTCGTGGGCAAGCTCACCCTCACCATGGCTAGGCGAGACCTCGCCCAGTGTTGCAACAACGAGGGCAAGCTCGCTAAGCACCACACTGTCGTAGGCAAGCTCACCCAACGCCTCTACAATGAGGCTTGCCCCCGCTATGGCTAGGTGAGACCTCACCTAGCATGACAACGGCAAGGGCAAGCTCGCCTGTGATGGCAAGACCTTATTGACCTTAGCCTCTAGCTAGTCGTAGCTGGGTCTGACAACGACAAAGAAGAAAGAAAGAATAATAATAATAATTAATTAAAAACTCAAAAAAATAAAATATTATTAAAAGAAATTGCTACGTTAGCATCGCGAAACAGCTGGCATTGATGCCAACCTCAGCCTGTCAAGAATAAACTAAATTAACACAATTACAAAAGGTTTAAGATTGAATTGGCCAAAAAATAAAAGGTTTGGAATTGAATTAAAAAAACTACAATAGGTTTGCAATTGTTTTGGTAATTTCCCCACTTTAGTTGGGTCTTGATCAATTGCATTCAAATTCAAGACATTAATTTCAATGTATGCTTTAAAAAAAAAAAATTGAAAGCAATGGGAAGTATTGAATATACTAAATTGTTATGGGTCCAACAAAACTTAGTGTAAGCGTGAAGTGGACTAATTAAGAGCCATGGACTCAAAGTCTTAGCCTAGCATTGGTCCAATCTACCCCCATGTGATCACAATAATTTCAAGCAAGAATTTCCCCCAACATCAAATGCTATGTAGCAAGCACTTAGACCAAATTATCTACAAAATTTATAATGGCATAGATGTCCTCTCCCAAGCCTCCCAATTGGATTACCAAGAACAAAGTCAATGGACAAACAGTTCAATCATAAGTGGCCTAACAAAAATTCTTCAAACCATCCATTAATTAGCCACCACCAAGGGACTATGATTGATGAAATCACATCACATGTCGTGGTGAACTTAAACTATAGACCGAAAAAGTCTATGGAGCTCGAGATGGACGTCTTGTCTTTCTAGGAAATTCTAGAACAATGCTAACTTGGTTTTCGGTCGCCCAATAAAGAACAAAAGACAGAGACAACCTAGTTTCCACTCTATCCTCCCTGGGTTTCACTGGCAGACAGGAAGAATAAGTGAAGGGGACGTGTCGAAATTCTCTTTGGTTCTTGTTTTCGAAATTCGGTCCTCATGCAACGAACAATTGACTAAATTAGCATGGGAATTAGCATCGGTGGGACTATGGTGACTGACTCATAAACCTTCAGGGCTGGCCTAAATAGTTACGGTCTAAACAAAACATTTCACAACATTTGTGAGATCCTTCTGGTGATATCTTGAGGGGTAATTGTGTGGGTCGCCCCTTCTCATCCTTTGTTTTCTTAATTAGAGAAAACATGAAACTTGGTACAGCAAAAGTCTACAACGGACGGAAAGATGTTCCAAAAGTTCACACGCGACAAGAGCATAAGTTCATTCTATGAGACTTTTAAAGATTAATGATCAGAACTAACTTGTTTTCCAAATCAATGATACTTTAGTCAAGTTTATTCTCCACTGGCCGTGACGGTGACATAAATTCATATAGTATCAGAGATTTTGTTAAAGCATTTCAGATTTATATCGGATGATATCTTGACCAATACTAAAGACTGAATGTAAAGACTTTATAAATCAATTAGAAGGCAAATGCTAGTAAATTAATATAAATAGACATTCATTTGTTTAGCAGCATTTTTCTAACATTTTTAGGCCGCAGAATCCGCAACATTCCTCTAATACGGTTACTTGCACTTGGTCAATCCAGGAAAAAAGGGTGATATAAAACAAGCCTAAAATCTATGACCATCGGTTCACCTGATCTTCCTTTATTCATATGCGTCGGCAGAAGAAAGGGAATTCAGTCATTGCTATCACTCTTTTTCCTCTTCACTTAATCTTTTTATATTATCGATAAGTATTGTCCAGATTAGTCATGGCCGAACAAAACAAACTTCATTTTTTTTCTTTATGAGAATTTAGGGCACGAGTGTAGAGATCCAGCTATCTAAAGGGCTCATGAAACACCCTACAAAGCCATGAAATGGTTAAGTTCAGAACTTTTACCTATGCAGTTGGCCCGATCCAGAGCAATTAGCATACACTTTGTGAAACTTAAATGAGTGATTTCCAATTTATGGGTTAAGAAATTCTTGAACACACTCTCTTGAAGTTTGTTGTTGATAAAAAATTATTTTAAACCCTAGTAAAATGTAGTTATCCTCTAGAAGCACTCTCTTTTGGCTTCTACTGGACAGAAAGAAATGGCTGTTGTCATATTATACTCCATCTTTCATATGTATGAACTAATATCAAGCAACCCCATATAATACCGTTTGTCATTATCACAGCCATGTCAAATCATGACAAAACAAGTATAGACATACCTTTCTTAAAAAAATTTGCTAAATATTCCGTATTCGATATACAAAATCAGTGCACTAAGTGATGTGGTACATTGTTATTACGTGTTAATGTGTGTACAATGACCGACTTATGTATATACCTCTTTCAATCCGACGCATCTCTCTAAAACTAAAATTACTCTTTCGTTTTGCCATCTGCAATCTCCTGCCGTGAAAGCGGAGACTTAACGCACTCATCTACCCAATACTTATCCCAATATCTCTGTTTGCGTTCCTCTTTTTGAACTTTGATTCATTCTGGTTGCTCTCTCATAATAGAACGCATTTGATTTCTCTTTGCATCTTCGATTCGTCCCCACCGAAATTCTCTGTCACAGTCTACCTCAATGATGACTCAAGCTCCTCAGGTTCACACACACTTTAGTCAACTTTAACCATCCGCTCTATCCACCTCTCCCTATCTATATAAACCATCACTCCCTGCTGTTCCTCATCAAGAAGGACGACAAAGATGGCCAAGATAACAACCCTTTTCTTGACGTCTCTCCTCCTCGTCTGCGCGATCTTATCCTGCTTTGCTCGCCCCGAGCCAGTGTTTCTCGATGTTACTCCAGTCAAGACACAACGTGCGGTGGGTCATTTATTTACATTATATTATATAATCATTTTAGCCCGAATCCTAAAGTGTCGACCTCTGAAAGTTTTCATTCAAGTTGTTATTCTAGAACAGCTTAAATTTTTAAAGCAATCAGCCATGTGTGCACTCAAACATTTATGTCGGTAAGTTTTGTCATGTTTATCTGTCTTCTCTATCTTACAGGGTGTGGAAACGAAGCACGACGTTGACTTGATGGATGAGAGCTGCAAAGGAGTTGGCGAAGAAGAATGCTTGTTGAGGAGGACTCTGGCTGCTCACATCGACTATATCTACTCCCAAAAGCATCATCCTTGAACTTAATCTCCTCTGTTGGAGATTAGGAAAAAAAATAAAAAATTAGAGGCTTGAACGATTTAGTGGGCGTCTACTAACCTTGTTGTGAATTACGAAACATATACGATGGTGGGAATGAGAAATTTGCTCGTCACTGAGAGTGGACTCAGAGTGTCTGCTTCTGAGAGTTCGTTTCTTAATTTCAAACTTATGTATCTTTTGCCCTACTAATCTCTTTTGAGAATATTTTATTGAATGCCCTCCCAATTATGTTTCTTCTTCTTCTTCTTCTTCTTCTTCTTTTATTGTTGTACAATAAGGTTCTCGAGTTCTACCAGCGACAGAGGTTAACCAAGAGTGTTTCGAGCACAACAATCCAGTTTCAGTTCCCAAAGAAGTTATCGAGCTATAGCTAAAGTTACATAAGTAAAGAACTGGGATCTTCTACATCTAAATAGTGAAGTCACATCTTAAATTTATCAACCTTAAAAATGGACACATTAGCAACACCAACCGAGTTAGTCTCCCAGAACCAAAGTACCTCAAGCTCTACCAGATCCCCAACACAACCCGCGCCCCACACCCCCTTTTCTCTCTCTCGCTGTGCGTGCTTGACCTGGGTCCAAGAATTCAGGGTCATGGACCTCCAAATCAAAAAAAGATAGACTAATGCTCGCTGTGCGTGCTTGACCTGGGTCCTCGGATTCAGGGTCATGGACCTCCAAATCGAAAAGAGATAAGACTAATGAACGTGACAGCAAGACAGGAAGGTCCACGACCACGGGTTGTTAAAGGCGAGAATGTGCGGCCGTGGCGGTGCAGCAAGGGTGGTAAGACATGCTGGAGGAGAAGACATGCTCGAGGGACAAGCGACGATGCTCGGGGGACAAGATAGGCCTGCTTAGGAAAGATGAGAGGAGACAACGACGTTGTTTCTAGGCAAGGAAGCTGCGTCAATGCCACGTTGTTTTTCTGGGTACTCCATTGACCAAAGGCCAGAAGTATGATTAGGTAAATGCCCCAATATTTTCCCGACAATGTGGAATGTCAAAGTTCCTTGTTTTCTATGGCCGAAAGAAATCCTTGATTAGGACGAGCTGAATACATCGAAATGAAAAAGGAAGATCGCTTTAGCACGCTGTCCTTGACTTTCTTGGGATCGTGGCTCTGCTTTCGGCGTTCAAAGGTCCACCAAAACTACGGTACAGACGGTGTGCACAACATGACTTCTTGGTCTCCACCATTTCCGGTTCCAATTTTGTCAAATGCTCTTTCTCTATAACCCTAGCTGGAGCATTGTCTTTCCACGACGCGGTTACGATCATTCTGGTCTTCTCAAGACCTTGCGTGTGTGTGTGTGTGTGGGCGCGCGCGTGTGAGAGAGAGAGAGAGAGAGAGAGAGAGAGAGAGAGAGAGAGAGAGAGAGAGAGAGATATTCAAAGTAATTGAGTGCATTTGTGGAAACTTTGATGCTTGGTGAGATTTTTCCAAAGTATTTTGTGTCGTGGAATCGCGAATAAAATGTTGGGCGTATGAAAACAAATCACTTTGAATCGCATGATCACTTTTCCGAAAGTGATATTTGCCCCCACTGTATTACGTATGGGTTAAGGCAAGGTCACTTCTAAGATACAACAAAGCCACCTAAGCGCAAGATGAAGTATCCACTTGTGACTCCCTTCTGAACTTCCCTTGAATTTCATAAGAGGTCCAAGATGAGAAAATTCAATGAAAAGAGATCAAAGATCTGATTTTTGGTGATGTTGATAATTTGTTACAGGAATAATTACGTAAATTATTTTTGAAACTTTAGTCCAATGTATAACATCATCCCTAATCTACAACTAGAGCATTCAACCCAGTGTTTAAGGGAATTGAGTGGCGTAGACATATTTAGTTTTAGATGTGAAATTGGACTCTCATACTTTGTGAAGAGATAGAGTAAAAGTCTGAGAAAGAAATAGAAGTTAAAGTAAGATAGACATTAAAAAAAAAAAAAAAACGGTTGAGTTTTGGAATGGAAGAAGTACGCCCCAAGTGTCAAAACTTGGTACGGAGAAACATTTAAATGCCAAAAGTTAGAAAAGTGACACTTAAGTATCAAAATCGGAACAAAATAGATCACTTAAATGCTAATCCGGCCAAAATGCCAACATGATGATTTTCTGGCGAAACAAGTGCAAAACGGCATCGTTTTGCATGCTAACGTGGCTAGATAATACAAAAACGACATCATTTTAATGCTGACGTGGTAAAAAATTAATATAAAAATTATTTAAATTAAATTTAAAACTAAATTTATTTAAAACATTTAAAATATATATTAAAAAAAAAAAAAAAAAGAAAAAGAGGCGGTTGAGGGCTAAGTCCTCGCCGCTGCCGCCTCCCCATCGATATCGGGACGGGCCAGCGACGGAGGGGGGAGGGTCAGCTAAGGTCATCGGGCCATGGCCAAGGGCCGGCGACCTTGGCCGACCTGTGGCGAGGTCCCGCGAGCCCTCCTTGCCCAGATCCAACTGATGTAGCTAGTAAAAGCACCTAGAGGGGGGTGAATAGGTGTATAAACAATTTCTCGGGATACCTCAGAAATACTAAGCAAATGATAGAACGGAAATACGCTTTTGCTTAATCAAAATGAGTTACGATTAAAGTAAAGTAAAGAGAAGAGAAGAGAAGATTAAACACAAGGTTTATAGTGGTTCGGCTTATTCTAAGCCTACGTCCACTCTTCCGCACCGATGACCAATCTACTGGATTCTACTATGAATAAGAGAGATGTTACAGTACAGTCCTTCCTTGATTCCACAGTGTAGATATTCTATCACACTTCCTCAAGGTTTCTCACAAGTATAAACTCTCTTTTGAGTACAAGATTTTCGCTCAAGTGAATTGACAAAACAACAAGAGGCTTCAGACTTTGGAATTCTTCTATCGCGCACGCTCTTGAACAGCTTAGAACGTCTTCTTTTTATACTCCTTTATGCCATCATACCCGTTGGCACTTTCCAAAGGAATTCCTCCAATCTACCCCTTGCACGGAATCAATTAAGAAGATAATTCGAACTATTAAGGGAATATGTCGATAGCCCATCAATCATGTTCGCCCATACAATCAGGATCTCAGTTTCCATAAGTAGAACCTTCCACGAATATTTCGCCAATCAACGGATCATTGACCATCGAATCAATCTAGATCAATTTAAAGGGATTCCGATAAGTCATATCCAGCCAAGAGATCTTCTCCAGTCGATAAGGTCATATCCTTAATAAAACATCCAATTCTGGATACCCTTTCTTCAACAGATTAGAAACTGTCAATGATGATAGACTTTAAATCTTGAGTCTGGCTGTCCGGAGGTCTTCAGACTTTAAACAGCAAAGTCTGCAAGTCTTCAGACCAGATTGATGAAAACGATTTGTCAGCTTCAAAACACTTCAAGAAGATTTCTCCAACAATCTCCCCATTTTTGATGGTGACAAAACTTTCCTGCAGATTTGGACAACTTTGACCTGCAAAACATTTCTCAAACACATACGCATATCTTATAGAGATAAATGGCTAAATAAATAACACTAGAATCTCGCAAACCACGTAAAATAGGTTAGTCTTGAATAAGATAAAGCCATAAAGCCAACCATAAGATATCAATGTCAATAGCAAGTCAAATCCAAATCCAAACACAAAATTAAAGTCAAACATTAATCCAAATTAAACAATCCAAACGATTAAAAATTCAAAGTTTTGATTCAAATCTTGCACTTCTCCCCCTTTTTGTCAGCATAAAAAAAAGTTAAGATGAGAATGGAGTGAAGTCAAGATTGCTTGGGAACGCGGACAAGTTGGAAATCTCCCATAGACTGTACGATCCCTTCCAGCCTTTTCAAGTCTTCCTTCAGTTGTACAATCTCCTCACCCTTGGCATTGGCCTGAATCTGAACAAAGAGGGCTTGGATTTTATCATTCAATGAACATGAGGAAACTTGACCCGCATTTAGCAAGTTTTGAACCTCGCATCCCAAGGCATAAATTTGACCGCGCATCTCCAAGAGAATATCCATAATTCTGCGAAAATCGGCTGAGCTGTCGGTCTGCGTACTTGCTTCAAAGACGTTCTGCAGATGATGGCATATCAGAATAATCTTGCAGGTTTGGCGATGAAACTTCATGACCTTCTTCTGGAAATTGAGATGCATAAACGTCCTGCGGGTCCGCAGTGAGCGATCGACTCCTTCACTTGCATCGGGATATGAGGACTTCCCTCCTTTCTCTTTTTCTCCCCCGTTTCGTGCCTACTGGTGGAGAAGAGTGTCTTTCGAGTTCTCCTTCTTCTCTTCTTTCTTCTTCGAGTCTTTCTTGCTCGCTTCTTTTTCGCCACCTCGCTCTTTCTTTCGCTTCTTTTTCTTCTTCTTCTCTCGCCTCTTTTTCTTTTTCTTCTCTTGCTTCTTTTTCTTTCTCTTGTCCTTGTCTTTCCTCTCCTCTCGTCTCATGATGTTCCATGGATTCTGGAACAGAGCGACTTAGCTTCTTCAAAGCTATGGCCGAAATGGTAAGGTCGTCATCCTCTTCATCTTCTACGATGAGAGCTCTTCTTTTCTTGGTTGGAGCAACCATGGGCTCCTTCCCTTTCCTTTTTGAAGCGTAAGAGAATTGATGAGACTTTACAGAGTCTTTTCCTTAAATTTCTCCAACTCCTTGCTTAGTTCCTTCGACGCATCTTGGTCACCATTTTCAGTCCTATCACCATATGATCGCACGATCGAACACAAAAGATTTGTGGAGGCTGAATATTCGAGATGTCCGAATAACTTCGTTACAAGGCTTGGGTAAGGAAGTTGACCTCGTCCTTCATCACCGCTCTATACATGTGAAACATGATAGTATGAGGAAGAGAAAACATTTTCCCAGTAAGGATGGCGTACATCAGCATTGCCTCTGAACTTGAGACATCAGTCTTGGAAGTTGATTTCGGTCGAAGGCAATTGATCACAATCTTGTGAAGCAAGATGTTGAACGCACTCATCCTTAAGTAGGTGATCTTTTCGTCTGTTCTCCTGTCTTTCACCAGTTCCATTGTGGCCCGAGCAGTAGAAACTTTGATCGATTGATATCTTCCTCTCTCAACTCCTAACACATCCGCCAACATATTCATGTCCACAACAAAATCTTGATCTTTGACACTGAAGGAGAATCTATTCGCATCCAAAAAGCTAAGATTTGAATAGAAATATGCGGTCAGTTCAGCATAAGCCTCTGTGGTGTTGGAGCAGAACTTTTCAAGTTGAAGATGATCGAACTTTTCTCTCATGTTCACATTCACAGCATCCAGAAAGTCAAAATCTACACTCCTAGGGTTTATCACCCCACGCTTCAGCAGATTTGAGTATAGACCATTATGTTCTTTCGATCTAAACAACTCTCCTCTTTTTCCTCTGATTTCTGCCGCAATACCCATCCTTGGTTGAAATTGCATGAACAATTTGTCATCGTCATTCCCCTCTCTCGGATTAAATCCCCAATCACGAGGATCACTCGGGATATTTTCAAGGGATTCTTCACCACCCCTTTTCAAGCAATTCCCAAACTTTCCATTTTCCAAAAAAAAATATACTCATTCCCATATCCTTTGTCTTTTAGAAAATCATCGACATAGTTCAGAGGAGTACAAGTTCCTTTTAAAGCACAATACAACTTATAAATAAAGGCGGGTTTTTGAACTCTTACAGGATCTGCATCCTCAACGATTTCTTTCTCTTGTTGATTATCAACGCCTTGAGGACTAGGTGGAGGAGAATGACGCGGTTGAGAATGTTGTGGGCTCTGTTGCTGATCTGGAGACACTTCTTCTTCGGTGAGATCGAAGTGCATAGACCCCTCATTCATCCGCCGTGGTTCCCTGCTTGCAATCCTTAACGACTTTCTTGAAGAAGACATTTTTCTCGCACTTTGAGAGATTCCTTGCTTCACTTCCCCCAAGAAAAATGACAACTTTTTCGAAGATTAGGCAGGAGATAAAAACAGGAATGGAGGATCGATGCTTTTTAGGGTTTTTGAGAGTGAAAAGAGGAGGAAGCAACAGTATACGATCGGTTAAAGAGAGGTATACGAATCGTCAGAAATAAAAAGATGCCTTTTCAAAAATAATTGTCCTTTTTCCGCAAAAATAGTCATTTCAAAATAACTTCTTTTTCGAAAAAGAAAACGATGCAGTAATTACGCTAATTAAAGATAGCAATAAAAAGACACGGTTCGACGATCGTACCTTTTCAAGATAATATTCGAGAGAGAGAGACTAACTTACAGTCAAGGTCTTGTTTGTCCGAGTCCGAGAGTCTCTAGACTTTAACTTCTTCAAACCTTAATATGTTGAGTCCGGAGCGAATAATTTCAAATTGATTTTTCTCCAAGGGCTTTGTGAATATATCCGCCCGTTGGTTCTTTGAATCAACATACCGAATTGAAACTTCTCCATTCCGAACATGGTCTCGATGAAGTGATGTCGAATCTCTATATGCTTTGCTCTTGAGTGAAGAATTGGATTTTTGGTGAGATTGATAGCGCTGGTATTGTCGCAATTAATCTCTGTGCATGAGTTTTGCTTCTGCTGTAGAGAGAGCTACTGTACTCTGTTTTCTTGAAAACCAAGACACCGTCCTGCCTCCAAGTAGTTGACAAGTACCCGAGGTGCTCTTTCTATCAACTCTGCAACCGGCTAGATCTGCGTCTGAGTATCCAAGAAGAGTAAAGTCTCCCATTTTTGGATACCATAGGCCGATGCTTGAAGTTAAAGCAATGTATTTGATAATACGCTTTGCAGCACTTAAATGAGATTCTTTAGGGTCTGCTTGAAATCTAGCACAAATGCAAACACTAAACAAAATGTCAAGTCTAGAAGCAGTAAGATAAAGAAGTGAGCCAATGATACTCCTGTATAGCTTCTGATCGACTTTCTTTCCTTCTTCATCTTTGTCTATCTTCAAGGCATTTGACATTGGAATGTCAGTCTTTTTGCAATTGCCCACCCAAACTTTTTGACAAGATCATTAGCATATTTTTCTTGACGAATAAAAGTTCCTTCCTTTAGTTGTTTCACTTGAAGTCCAAGAAAGAAGGTTAACTCACCCATCATGCTCATTTCAAATTCATCCTGCATAGTCTTAGAGAATTTCTTGCACGAGACTTTCATTAGGAGATCCGAATATGATATCATCGACATATATTTGAACTAGTACAAAACTTTTGCTTTCCTTTTTGATAAATAGAGTAGTGTCTACTTTACCTTTCACGAAACCGTTTTGAATTAAAAACTTACTCAGCCTGTCATACCAAGCTCGAGGTGCTTGTTTCAAGCCATATAAGGTCTTTTTGAGTCTGAATACTGAGTCTGGTTTCTTTGGGTCTTCAAACCCAGGTGGTTGTTCCACATAGACTTCCTCATGAATGAATCCATTTAGAAAAGCGCTTTTGACGTCCATTTGGAATAACCTGAAATTTTTGTGACAAGCAAATGCAAGTAATAAACGAATTGCTTCTAACCTTGCTACTGGTGCGTAAGTCTCGTCATAGTCGATCCCTTCTTCTTGCGTGTAACCCTTGGCCACGAGTCTTGCTTTGTTTCTTACGACTTTGCCTTTCTCGTCCATCTTGTTTCTGAAAACCCATTTAGCTCCAATAACAAATTTACCTTTTTCTTGATAGTGACTTACATTTAAAAAAGAAACTCAAACTTTCTTTGGTACCCATCTTTTCTTGGGTCCATTGGAGTTAGTATAATATGTTGTATTTGCCCGTACTTTCTTAAATGGTTTCCAAACCATTGGACACTCTTTTTCAAAATGATCTCGCACTATTGCACTTTGAACATCTAAGAGCATTGCGACCAATCGGTTTTACAAAAGTCATTTTAAAATGATTTTTGTAAGCATCTCTTGAGGGTCTTTGTTTGATTCTTTCCTTTACTTTAGGAAAATCAATTAAAGGAATGGTTTCAGCAGTCATTCCCAAACCAGATTTGTTGAAATAAGGTCTTTGAATAGAAAGTATTTTTTCTAGTTTCTCAAATCCTATAAAAAATCTTTTGGAAATATTTGTGATATCATTTTTCAAGAATGCATTTTCTTTTGAAAGATTATTTTCACTTTCTCTAAGAGAAGAAACATTCACATCTAAACATTTTACCTTTTCTTTCAAAACATTTTCTTGATGTTTTAAGGCAGAATTTTCCTTTTGAGTTCGGAAATCCTTTTAAGAGAAGTCTTAAGACTAAAGCACAACTCATTAATATATTTAGAAACTTTAATAGGGATTTTAAAGTTACTCACCTCAAATTCACTGTCTGAGTCTGTCTCGGAGTTTGAATCTAAATCCGATTGTGCCATTAGACATATGTTGGCATAATCATCATCACTTTCTTCACATTCTGTATCACTCCAGGTTTCTGCTTTAAGAGCCTTTCGATACTTTTCAGCTTTTCCTTTCTTCTTCCTCAAAAGAGGGCAGTTGGGTCTGATGTGTCCCTTTTTCTTGCATTCAAAGCAAACTACATCTTTGTTTGATTCATCATCCTCAACAGACTTAGCATGTTGCTTTTGAAACCCTTGTTTCCTTGGATTGAATCTTCTTCCTTTTCTGTTCAGCTTTCTAAATCTTCTTATCATGAGAGCAAGCTCCTCATCGTCCATATCGTCTTCAGAATCTGCAACATCAGAATCATCATTGGATTTCAATGCAATAGATTTCTTACCTTTAAGGTCTTCGTCTTCATTGATTCGTTCTACTTCATAAGACTGAAGAGTTCCAACCAACTCATCAACAGATAGTGGCATGATTCTTTGAGTCTCTGATTGAGGTCTTTATGTGATTCCAATCCTTGGAGAGTTCTCGCAGTAGCTTATTTACTTTCATGGGATCAGAAATTGGTTGACCTTGATTTTCAAGACCATTCACGATATCTCGTAAAAACGACTAAACATGTCGAGTTATAGATTCTTCCAATTTCATCCCGAAGGCTTCGTATTGACCGAGGAGTATATTGACTCGGTGTCTTTCACTCGATCGGTTCCTTCATAAGTAATGTGTAATCTATCCCGGACTTCTTTTTGCTGTATCACAAGAAGATATTCTCGTTATATTCAAGTAGGTGATAAAGCACAATATAAAGAATAAATTGCTTTTGCATCAAGAGCTTGTCTTTTGATTATCTCTTCCCCGACTCATTTTTTGGATTCAACAGTGTCATTTCCTCTTTCTGAGACAGATGCAGCTTTAGGAATGATTCCTTTTTCTACAACGTCCCATTCCAGAGAATCCTTTGATCTTAAGAACGCCTTCATCTTGTTTTTCCATATGTTGTAGTCCTTTCCATCAAAGTAAGACGGTCTAGTGTTGCTTTGCCCTTCTACCAGCCCTGGAGCCAACATACTAGCCATGGATCTTTAACTCTGAAGTAAAACACTTCAAACAAAGTGAGTACACAAGCTCTGATACCAATTGATGTAGCTAGTAAAAACACCTAGAGGGGGGTGAATAGGTGTATAAACAATTTCTCGGGATACCTCAGAAATACTAAGCAAATGATAGAACGGAAATACGCTTTTGCTTAATCAAAATGAGTTACGATTAAAGTAAAGTAAAGAGAAGGGAAGAGAAGATTAAACACAAGGTTTATAGTGGTTCGGCTTATTCTAAGCCTACGTCCACGCTTCCGCACTGACAGCCAATCGGCTGGATTCCACTATGAATAAGAGAGATGTTACAGCACAGTCCTTCCTTGATTCCACAGTGTAGATATTCTATCACACTTCCTCAAGGTTTCTCACAAGTATAAACTCTCTTTTGAGTACAAGATTTTCGCTCAAGTGAATTGACAAAGCAACGAGAGGCTTCAGACTTTGGAATTCTTCTATCACGCACGCTCTTGAACAGCTTAGAACGTCTTCTTTTTATACTCCTTTATGCCATCATACCCGTTGGCACTTTCCAAAGGAATTCCTCCAATCTACCCGTTGGACGGAATCAATTAAGAATATAATTCGAACTATTAAGGGAATATGTCGATAGCCCATCAATCATGTTCGCCCATACAATCAGGATCTCGGTTTCCATAAGTAGAACATTCCACGAATATTTCGCCAATCAACGGATCCTTGACCATCGAATCAATCTAGATCAATTTAAAGGGATTCCGATAAGTCATATCCAGCCAAGAGATCTTCTCCAGTCGATAAGGTTATATCCTTAATAAAACATCCAGTTCTGGATACCCTTTCTTCAAAAGATTAGAAACGTCAATGAGGATAGACTTTGAATCTTGAGTCCATTTGTCCAGGAGGTCTTCGACTTTAAACAGCAAAGTCTGCAAGTCTTCAGACCAGACTGATGGAAACGATTTGTCAGCTTTAAAACACTTCAAGAAGATTTCTCCAACACCAGCGAGGGTTAGCGGCCCTCCCTCAGCTGAGCCAAGGGCTACCGACCCTCGCCCAGCTCTGGCAGGGGTCAACAGCCCTCGCTTGGCCGAGCCAAGGGCCGCCACCTTCTGAGCCCCTCGCCCTAGATTTGGGCGAGGGTTGCGACCCCTGTCAGAGCTGGGCGAGGGCTCGCGGGCCCTCGCCGCCCGTCGCCAAGATCGCCGGCCGTCGGGCGAGGACCATGACCCTCGCCCAGATCTAGGGCAAGGGCTTGCAAGCCCTCGCCACCAGTTGACTAGGGTCGACGGCCCCTGGCTAGGACCCGATGACCCTGGCTGACCCTCCCCCTTCTACCACCAGCCCTTTCGGCGGTGGCGAGGAGGTGGTGGTGATGAGGGCCCAGCCCTCAACCGCCTGCCTCTTTTTTTAAAATATTTTTATTTTATTTGTAAATGTTTTAAATAAATTTAGTTTTAATTAATTTTAATTAATTTTTTTACCACATCAACACCAAAATGACGTCGTTTTAGTATTGTCTAGCCACGTCAGCGTTCAAAACGGCGTCATTCTGCACTGACTTTGCCGAAAAATCGCCACATCGGCATTTTGGCTGAAGTGACACTTAAATCATCCATTTTGCTCCGATTTTAGCACTTAAGTGTCAGTCTCCTAACTTTTGACACTTAAATGTTTCTCCGTGCCAAGTTTTGGCATTTGAGGTGTACTTCTTCCGTTTTGGAATTGTACCTAACTTAAAACAATAGGGGGAGAGGGAGAGGGAGAGGGAGAGGGAGAGAGGGGAGAGAAAGAGATGACGGTGGTTGCTTATAGGGGTGTGCAAAATACCCGAGAACCGCCCGGACCACCCGGAACTGGACCGGAACCGCCGGAACCGGCGGTTCTTGAGGGAACCGGTCCGGTTCCTGTTCCAATTTTTCGGAACCAGTGGGTTCGGTCCGGTTCCCGGTTCCATGGGCGGATCCGCCCACCCGGACCGGACTGAAACCTTTTTAATATTAAAAAAAAAATTACTAAAAAAAACCCTATATTAGATCTCATCTCCTCACTCCCTTTATCTTCGGTTCTCTCTTTCTTTGTCTCTTCCTCGGTTCCTCCTAATCCTATCGCCATTTCAATTCCTCCCCAAGCGTTGACACCCCCTCGCGTCGGCCGCCACCCATCATAGCCGTGGAAAATTGTTTCGCGACCGTTCCATGTTGAAAACCCAACCATAGACCTCCTCCCCTCCTTCCCAACTCATAGACCCGACCATTCTATGTTGAAAACCAAAATTGTTTTGCGTTAAGATCGGTTCTATGGATCCACCGGGAACCGGACCGGATTGGTTCCCAGTGGATCCATGCAACAAACGGGTGGATCCGGTTCCAATTTTTCGGAACCGGTCCTTAGCGGGCGGTTCCCGGTTCTAGGTCGGGAACCGCCCGCCCGGACCATGCACACCCCTAGTTGCTTAACGCCAATGCTCTATCAAGATGCTCCTTTGTCAAGACCATGTGACCTCGTTAATGCCTCAAATAGGGTCGCGCACAAGCCTTGAGATGATCCTTTGCATGATCACTTTGGTTCTCACTTTAAGAACCACTTTACTCTTGATCATTCATTAATGATGCTGAAAACCAATTCTAATCATTTCTTTGAATATATATATATATGGAACATTCCATTTTCTAGCTTTATTAATGCAATTGGGTTGTGGAGATGGCCTGACTCAGAATATATGTTTTTGTAATAGCCTCATTTTCCATAGGCATTGCATAATTGATGGACGGACCTAAAGAACCGACTTATGTATTGAGAAGAAGACACCCCTAATAAGACTCAAAACGATCCTATTTCCCCAATGCCCCATGCTGAACGGGTTGCAATATAAGTTATTGCCCTAGCCATGCCTCGAACCGATCACTCCGGGTGAGGAACTCCCGAGTGAGGCTTAGGGTAGTCGGACGCCGGTCGCCACTTTTCACCCTTTTTTATGATGCAGAGACCAAAGTTGCGACTCGAAATGGCCGCAAGGGCCTATTCGAACCCTTTCATTTCTTAAGATTGCAATTCAATCTGTCAAGCGCAAGCCCAGTTGTAATTCTTAGTCACAGGCCAACCCAATCATTATATAAGTCAATGTTTCAAGACAGACGTGGGTGATTCTATAATTATGTGGTTGGTCATGATGAGAGAATACTGCAGGACACACCAACCATGTAAAAAAAAAAAGTTAGTAACCCAATCATTCTCTTTTGTCTCTATTTAAAGAGAATTTTAACTTATATTTTAAACTATCTTAAAATATACCTGAAAATATGAAAGCATTTCATTCTCGTGTTAAAGGCTTGCCCCGTTTGTAAATAAGGTCAAAGTTCAAATGTTATAAGGGAGAAAAAAAATAGGTTTCAAAAGTTAAAAGCAAGAATAACACGAATAGACCCTTCATTTAAATAATAATAATAATAATAATAAGCTATGGGGTAATGATATTCCCACAATTAAAATGTCGTCTTCCATAACTTTTTAAAACTCTATATTTTGATTGGATTAATTCATCCTGAAAAGCTCATCCACAATATCCATGAAGGTTCTTGAAAATTATGACAAAAATAATATCTACCAAATTAGGCAACAACCAAATAGTCCCTCTTGCTTCTATTTTTTCTTCTTGCTAAATGCTATTATCCATTTTTACTGATTAATAATTTCAATTTTATATAGAATTCAGGGAACAAGGTCTATCTCTGCATTAATGTCCTAGGTAAATTCCAACTTGCTTAGAAAGATATCTGATTTTTTTAGATTAATTTGAGTTTGATATAAGCTATTATAATGTTTTTAGGATTAATACCACCAAAAAAAAAGCGCAAATTATATCCATTATAACACAAATATCCTTCTTCTTCTTTTTTTTTTTTTGCTAAGGACCCAACCTAGCTCACCTTATAGGAGCACAAAACCGACTATACCTCGGACTATACCTCGAGGGAGACTGGCCCAGCAACTCACCGCCACGACCCCCCGCTTAAATCACAAAACTACTCTGAGAGTCGTGAACGACTCAGGGAGTCAAACCCCTGACCTGGTGATAAATCAGGGGGTACGCCTCAACCACCGCAGCCATGCGTGGGTGGGTAATATCCCATATTTTTTATATCACTAAAAACTCTAAAATTACTCATTGTGATATAAATATCTCAATTTTTTTGTCATAAACAAATCCCACTTTTTTTTTATGTATATGTCATAAATAGAACTGAGATATAGGGTATATATGTTAAACATGCATAAGTTTGGAAAACTTATTTGGTAATAAGATATGTTATTACCTTATTTGAATTTCGATTTCAGTTTACTAAGATACATATTGTTTATTTGATCATTAATCAACAAAAAAAAAAGTGATATTTATTTATATCGAGTGAAACTTGTTTACGTTATGAAGTAAGGTGTACCTCTATAAAAGAAAAAGAAGTAAGCTCTGATTCAAATTACAAATAATCTACTTACAAACAAGATCGCTTGTTTTACTTTAGTTTTATTTACATTAAAGATTTGTATAAATTAAATCTAATTCCTTAATGTTACTATCATAAATTATTTTCAAAATAAGCTATATTATCCAAGACTACTTTTGAAGATATCTTCTTTTAATATGATTTGTTCAATTCTAGACTCAATAAAAGGTAAGTGTTCAGAGATGACAAATAAAGTGAAGCTAATTTTTTGTCAAGGAAGGAAAAAATAAATAAAAAAACGAGTAATGTTAAATTTACTTGATTATGGGTTAATACCATGAAAAATCCCAAATTATATCTAATATAACACAAATACCTTAAACTTTTTTTTTATTACTAAGGCTATATTTGATAACATGCCAAATAGTGTCTATTTTCATGCTTTTATTTCCCAAAATAAAAATAAAAAAGAACAATTTTTTTTTGAAAACTTTTTTATTCTCAAGAGCAAATTCGTTTCGGGAATAAATTTGAAACATTATCAAGAAGTAAAAAGAACTTACTTTTTTGTTCCTAAAGACAATTCTAGAATCAAAGCTTTTTCTTTTTTTCCTTGTTCTTCTTTCCTTAGCTAGTCATTGACCTCGGCCATGGCCGAACGATAGCTAGTGACCTCATCGGAGCATCGTTAGCCCCTAATGAGGCCAAGCTCGTCAAGTGGATCCTTACTATTGCTAGGCGAGGCTCAACCTCCCCATAGTCGGGCAATACCAACCTCGTGGTGACCTGACAAGCTGCAACCTCGTCCAACCAGGGTGAGCGCCAACCATGGCGGAGGTCAACAATCAGCCAAAAGAAAAAAGAAAAAGAAAATATAAAAATATAATAAAATTTTAAAAGAAATTCTAAGTCAAAAAAATTTAAGAGTTGTACCAAATACAATTCTCTTCCAATAATAGAAATTTTATGCAATTACGATACTTTCAAATAATCATAAACTTGTTAGGGAATAAAATAAAAAGAAAACTATTTTTCAGTAAAAATTATTCTCGATAACAAAATAGTTACTAAACAAACTCTAAAATTCTAAACTTATCTATTATGACACAAATATCCAAACACCTTTTTGTCTCTCATAAAAAAACTCTGAACTTATATCAGTGTAATAAATATACCCTATATGAAATGCCACGCATGTATAAAAAAGTTATGGGTTTTTATGTTACAATCAGCTAAAAGAAAAAGATAAAGATAAAGATAAAGAAAAGATAAAAATATAATAAAATTTTAAAAGAAATTCTTAGTCAAAACAATTTAAGAGTTATACCAAATACAATTCTCTTCCAATAATGGAAATTTTATGCAATTACAGATACTTTCAAATAACTAGAAACTTGTTTAGGGAATAAAATAAAAATAAAACTATTTTTCAATAAAAATTATCCTCGATAACTAGAATGGTTACTAAACGAACTCTAAAATTCTAAACTTATCTATTATGACACAAATATCCAAACTCCTTTTTGTCTCTCATAAAAAAACTCTGAACTCATATCAGTGTAATAAATATACCCTACATGAAATGCCACGCATGTATAAAAAAGTTATGGGTTTTTATGTTACAGCACGAGAAATTTAGGGTTTTTTGTAGCACAAAAAGGTTTGGGATATTTGTATCATATTGTACATATTGTGGAATTATTATTTTTTTTTTTTTGTGTTTGCCCTTTGATTATTCCTCAATCATTTACAAGGTATTTTCATTTATATTCTAGAGATGGTGGATGAATGGTGAAGGGCAAATTAGTCCAATCGAAATAAAAATTGTCGAAGAAGAGTGCTTTTGCCCGTTGTACCCTGAATAAACCCTAGTTCGATTTTCCTTTAGCTAATCCACTCCAGTTTCAAAATCCGAAAGCCTTTTCCTGTAATCCGAGAGCCGAATCATCGACGGCTGCCGCCGCCACCGCCGCCGAAGGTCAGCATCGACTGGACCTCGAGGTTGTTGTCAAGTAGCTCAGAACCACAGGCTCGCCGTCATCCCATCACCGATATCGTCGCTTCCGCTGTGCCGCCGCCATCTGTCTCGTCCACCCAAGCGCTCGGGCCCCGGCAGCGCTCACCTTAGTCCCCCGGCCCCTCCGCCCCGTCGGCGTCATCTTCCGGTGGCCCCTGATTTATGCTCGTGAAGAATGGAGCAGAGGCTGGCGAACACATGGCGGATGACGGTTAAAGAGAAGAAGTTCATAGAAAGCTCTTTGCTCAGGGTCGATGGCCGGAACCTCTACGACTATCGCAAGCTGAGCATCAACTTTGGCAAGTGAGTTGCAGCCTCTCTTCTCTGGAAAGCTTGCTCTTTTCGGTGTGTCGAAGCAACGTGAGCGGGATATTAGCGAAGTATTTCCCAATTGGCAGGCGACTTTTCTCCCCTGGTAGAGAAGTGTGTGTCTATCGGTGTTGGCATGCTGTCTCAGTTTTTTGCAGTATTAATTCACACAAAGTCGACACTTTTACGGGACCGTATATTGATAAACGCGAAATTCATACGAAAGCAAAGGAATTTAACATGAATCATGATTTTGGCACACGTACTCTATACAAAGAATGATGCTTTGCGATGAACAAGATTTCTTAGACTCAAATTCGACAAGTGAACACGAATCGACAGGCCTTAAAATGCTAACATGGTCTACACTCGTGACTCACTTCAGTGTTTATGGTCTAATGGGGGGACTTGATGCATCTCTGCGGTTTGTCTTTTTAAGCGGTACGGGTACGGTTGCCATGTTTACATGCGGAGACGATTGTTTAAGGATGTGATGCTGATTATGAATAAACAAGTACACTTCTTCCTTCGGCTAAAAATCTTTCACATTTGTTTGTTCGGAGTCCATGTAGCATTGGTCTATAGTTGTGTTCACCTTCAAGTTTCTTTGTCTGGTAACTTTAAGGTTAAATAGCTTGACGTGCTTGTTTTACTTTGATTTTCCTTTTCCATCTTTCTATTTGTATCACTTAAAAGAATTGGCTCTAATCTAACTTTTATTTTACCAAACCTGCAGAGAAGATGGCTCAGCAGAGGTGCATCTGGGTCAGACGCGTGTAATGGGAATTGTGACTTCTCAACTAATTCAAATTGACTCGTTTAGCCCATTTTGACCCATTTTTCTATGCAATTTAAATCTAGCAACTCCTACTTGACCTAACATATATCACTAAAATCGTATTTAACCTAATTAAAAAAAAAAAAAAAAACTCATACCCAAACAACCATGGGATTTTGGAGTGATTGAGTATGAGATTGAGGAGGACGAGAGAGAGTGAATAGTATATAAATGGATTGAGTTTATAAAATACAAACTCATTCAACATGAATAATATTTTGAGTTTACTTTTATAAACTCATTTGTGATCCATAAATTAAATATGACCAACCCATATAATAAGTTGATCAATTAAATATAAGTTGAGAAATGGATTTTAATAACCCTATTGGCCCGAGTTTTCAAGGCTCGACCTGTCAAAGTTTTTCATTCAAGTTATTGCTATTACGTAACAAATTAAACGTTTTAGAACAATCAGTCATGTGTGCATCTGAACATTTGTGTGGGTAAATTCCGTCTTAGGCGTTTTGTATTCTCTATTTTGCAGGGTGTTGAAACCAAGCGTGATGATGAGTTATTGGATGACAGCTGCAAAGGTGTTGGGGAAGAAGAATGCTTGGTGAGGAGGACTTTGGCTGCTAACATCGACTACATCTACACCCAAAAGCATCATCCTTGAACTTAATTTCCTTTGTTGGTGATGGGAAAAAAATGAAAGGTTTGAACAGTTTAGTGCGTCTCTACTTTGTTGTGAATTATTAAACATCTACTGTGTTGGGAATGTGAAATTTGCTCATCACTGAGAGTAGATTCCGAGGAAGTCTGCTTCTGAGAGTTCGTTTATTATTTGCAAACATACGTATCTTCAGCCCTACCAATCTCTTTTGAGATTAGTTTATTGAGTGCCCTAGCAATCATGTATTTTCTTCTTCTGCTTCTTTTGTTGTGTAATAAGGTTCTCGAGTTCTAATAGTGAAAGAGGTAAACGAAGAGTGCGTTGAGCCCAACAATATGACTTCAGTTACCAAAGACAGAAGTTACCAAGCATATAAGTAAATAACTGGGATCTTCTAAATTTAGATGGAAGTTCACGTGGCTGCGGATTTGAGACCCGGAGAGATGTTGAAAATTCTCATAAATATGGATTTTATCAATCTCAAATACTAGGTGCCTAGGTGGAGGTATGGTATTCGACTCTCACTTTCTTAAAAAAAAAAATTGAATAAAAATCAGAGAGACAAGAGAGTTAGAGTACTGCAAATGAAAAAAAAATGTAAATTCATTTCTCTCTCACTTCCCGAGAGAGATGTCGAAAATTCTCATAAATGTGGATTGTGTACATTTTCTGTCAACCACCTAATCCACTCCTCCCTTACTTCCCTCTAGATTTATCTTCTCTCTCTTTTCTGCTCCTTCTCTCGTCACGGCACCGCCACCTCATCTCACAATCTACCTATGCCCATATAAGCATCCATCATGACCTAACCACAACACCGCCGCTTCTCCGCCGCTGATCCAGATCACCATCATGAGACGCCACCTCTCTCCCTCTCTCTCTCTCTCTTCAATGACCGAGTCAAACGCAACTCACTCCGTCCAAACGGAGCAAAATTTGGCTCCGCCCTCTTCGGACTAGCCAGATCTGGTTCGCCGAGTCAAACGCACCTCACTCCGTCGAAACGGAGCAAAATTTGGCTCTTCCCTCTTCGAACTAGCCAGATCTAGTTCGCTCCTTGATGGTGCTAGCTTCGAGCTAGTGTCATTTGGCCTACGTCTGAGACAATGGAGCACTGGCTCAATTGTGATGAAAGCTGGCTCCATCCTGCGGGATGTAGAAAGTGTTGGGGAACTTCAATTGTCAATGAAGACAAAAGAGCAGCTAATGCTTTGATACATGATGTTGGAGATAGTATCGAAGATATCGAAGATTCCGAGATCCAGATCTGCTAGTAATCCTAATCAAGGATTGATTGAACTGGAGAAGGAGTAATTTGTGGGATCTATTTAGCAAATAGGAAATTTATTATTCAATTGTATATTATTTCCTTTTCCCTTTCGTTCTTCCTTACATTATAAATGTATACGGTGTAATTGTAAATGGATCAATCAATACAGAACAAAACCTTTTTTTCTCCATTTCCAGTTAACTTCTGTCATGATATCAGAGCTACTGCTCCTGGCCTAGCTTCCGCACATTTGGAATTGCCATCATATTTTTTCTGAGCTATTGTCGCACGACTTTCTCCTGCGAAACAGATCAGCAAATCATTAGGAATTCCACACGCATTTTTCATCATGGCCAAGAACAATGAGAGCTCCTCAACAGAAGAGACACTTACCTCAGATCCAGTTGTTACTTCTGGCGGAGAACGAACCCTTGTTTAGCAACCAGAAATCATTCATTCTACAAGACCAATTCCAGTTCCTACCTTGGATCAGACTTCCGCCCAAACCCAGTGGCCTCTGAATTTTGCTCCAGCTAATTGGTATCAAATGTGGACCCAATACCCGTCTGGCTTTGCATCGTCTGCAGCGGGATCGACTGAAGCGTCGGGGCAATCGAATCTGGGTCAAGGACTTCGATCTGTCCCGGGTCAAGGGACAAATCCCTACCCGGGACCCCAACCCGGATACACGATTCCGGGTCAAGAATCAGGATCTGTACCGGGCCAAGGGGCGAATCCCTACCCGGCATTTCCCCCCGGATACATGCCCTTTGTTTTCCCGGTCGGCGGCGGACGGCCTGAGCCCGGCGATCCCCTATACACATCACAGGCGGACGGTCCGGAACTGCGCCTCATCAGCATCCAGCTTACCGGACCAGAGACTTATACTTCGTGGGCTCGAAATCTCCGGCGGGCTCTTGTGATGAAGGACAAGGATGGCTTTCTTGACGGAGTCGTCCCCTTCCCGACCAATGAGCATCTCCAGCGCCTCTGGCGGAAGTGCAACCAGCTGGTTCGCACTTGGATCGGGAACACACTCGCCCCGGAAGTTGCTGCTAGATTGCCGCCTACCAAAGATTCCAAACAAATCTGGGACAGCATCAGAGAGATGTATGGCCGGCTCGATCGAGCGCGGCTCTTCAACATAACCCAAAATCTGACTGAGTTGAAGCAAGGGAACCTCTCGGTTACCGCTTGCTTCAACCGTCTCTCATCCCTGTGGAATGAACTCGAATCAGCAGAAGAACGGTTAGAGGGACCCGAAAACACCCTGAGACAGTATAAAGAAATTAGGGAGAGAGAGAAAGCTACAAGATTTCTGCTCATCCTCAACGAGTCTTACTCGACGTTTTGGTCTCAAATTCTTGCCATGGAACCTCCACCGTCTCTCGGCCGAATGTATCAGTTAGTCGTCCAAGAAGAAAGTCAGCGACTTGGCTCCGCTGGACACGCTCGAACAGGAGAGAGTCTGAGTCTTGCCGTCTTTCCGACTGGTGGCGCCTCCAGGAAGATGGTGGTCGGCAGCGATGGAGCCACGATTGGAAGAGGCGGAATCCTCGAAGCCTCTGGTCGTGTCGCTGCTGCGGCAAGAAAGAATGAAGGGAACCCTAGCTATTTTGGCTTGGACGGACAGGATCATCGCAGGAGATCAGACGGCTGGAATTTGCTCGATAAATCGAGCGGCTGGGATCTTCGCGATAAATCGAGCGGCTGGGATCTTCGCGGCAAATCGGACGGCTCTCGAATGCCCATCATCTCCGCTGGATCGGACGGCTCATATCAAGCCATGTCAGCTCCGTTTTATAGAGGATCAAACGGTCCACGAGGCGCCACGTCATCAGGGAGGGGCAATGGGCAAAATGGTAAATTTAAAAATAAATACTGTGATTTGTGCAAACGCCCACATCATACTGTTGACACTTGCTGGAAATTGCATGGAAGACCCACTGATAAAATTAAAAGAGAAAAAGAATCATCAGCTTATCAGGTATCCGCGCAAAGGATTGACGAAGCACAACAGGCAATTACTCAGGATCAGTACCAGAATATTGTGAAAATTCTGAATCAACTGAAAATTGAAGACAAAAGTGCAGGATTTTCAGGTACTTTTCTTTACAAGGAGAATAATTTTCCAGTGAATACTTGGATAATTGACTCAGGGGCTAGTGATCATATAATATGCAATGAGCGTTTATTTTCTCATATCGACAAAGGATCACAGTCCCCCTTGTCAGTACGACTTCCAAACGGAAATGTCACCCATGTTACAAAGATTGGAACTGTGCATCTTAGCCCAAGTTTTGCTCTTCGAAATGTCCTGTGCATTCCCAATTTTGAATTCAATCTGATCTCTTTCTCCAAAGTCTGCTTAGATAATTCTTGTTGTGCCATATTCAATTCCGACAATTGTTTCTTTCAGGACCATTTGACTGGGAAACTGATGGGCTTGGGTAGTGTTGCACAAGGACTGTATTTCTGGATTGATTCCCCAGGAGATTTAGAATCTTTAAATAAAGGCGTTTCTTGTAATGCTATTAGTCGAAATAAAAATCTCCTTTTCCATCAAAGATTGGGTCATAGTGCATGTTTCCCTCATTCTAAGTGTCCAATATGTCCTCTAGCTAAGCAGTCTCGAACGTCCTTCCCAACAAGTACATCTCGAGCACATAGAGCTTTTTCCTTGCTTCATATGGACATTTGGGGTCCTTATCACACTCCTCATCGTGATGGGTCCAAATTTTTTCTAACAATTGTTGATGATTTTACGCGGGGAACTTGGGTTTATCTTATGCAATCCAAAAGTCAAACATTCACTCATCTTTCCAACTTTATCTCTTTGATTGAGAATCAATTCGAAAGATCTGTGCAACGAATTCGTACAGATAGTGGGCGGGAATTTTTCACTTCTGATTGCACAGAATTCCTATCTTCTCATGGGATAATTCATGAAAGTTCTTGCATTTACACTCCACAATAGAATGGAATTGTCGAACGCAAGCATAGACATCTTTTGAAAGTAGCTCGTGCATTAAAATACCAAGCTTACATTCCTGAAGCTTTTTGGGGAGATTGTATTGTCACAGCTGCTTATTTGATTAACCGCATGCCTAGCCGGATAATAGATGGCAAAACTCCTTTTGAAATGCTATACAAGAAGCGACCAGAGAATAATCACCTTCGAGTGTTTGGTTGTTTATGTTATGCAACAAATATGGGGCCTTTGGATAAAATGGGTCCTCGTGCCACACAATGTATCTTCATGGGCTATCCTACAGCTCAGAAAGGATATCGAGTTATGGAGATTTCTACAGGGCATTTCTTTATAAGTAGGGACGTCACCTTTCATGAAGATTTTTTCCATTCAAAGATATGATATCTGCATCGACTTCATCAGAAGGCGACCGACCTTTTCTTTGTGAAGAAGATTTGTCTATGCCTTCACAATATCTAGTTGTTGTTCCAGAACCATGTGCAACTATTCCACAGGAAACAACAACTTCTGAAGGACAGCTACCAGAATTATCTCCAGAATTACATGAAGATTCTACAGTCTTGACTCCCACTATGACTACATCAGAATCTTTCCCAGTGCCTACAGAAATAGTGGGTGAGCCGCCTCGACGTCCTAGACGGCAAACTCGCCCACCTACATGGACCGAGGACTATATTTGTTCTACATCACGATATCCAGGTACTCAGTATCCTGTCTCTTCATATGTCTCCTTTACTAAGTTATCACCGGGACATATGTGCTGCATCAGTTGTCTCTCAGAACAGCAGGAACCATCCTCATTCCATGAAGCATCACGTGATCCCCCGTGGCAACGCGCAATGGAATCAGAACTCAAGGCATTGATGGAAAATCATACTTGGGATATTGTGCAGCTTCCTCCACATCGGAAACCAATCGGGTGTAAATGGGTATATAAGATCAAATTTAAGGCAGACGGTTCGGTTGAACGCTATAAAGCTCGACTAGTGGCTAAAGGATTCACCCAACGAGAAGGTTTCGATTATCATGAGACATTTTCTCCCGTTGCTAAAGAAGTCACTGTTCGTTCATTCTTTTCCATTGCAGCTATTCGAAACTGGTCACTACATCAGATGGATGTTCACAACGCCTTTCTTCATGGTGATCTTGATGAAGAGATCTATATGGAACTTCCACAGGGATTACGCAGACAGGGGGATTCTCGGGTGTGTCGTCTACGCAAATCCCTGTATGGATTGAAACAGGCATCTAGGCAATGGTATGCTAAATTCACTGCTGCATTAACTAGTGCGGGATTTCGTCATTCCAAGCACGACTATGCCCTGTTTACATGGAATTCAGGTAATTCATCAATCTATTTGCTGATATATGTTGATGATATACTTGTTATGGGAAACAACGACCTTCATGTTGCAAAATTCAAGGAATACCTGCATTCTACTTTTCATATCAAGGATTTGGGACCTCCCAAATATTTTCTTGGTATTGAGATTGCACGATCCGAGAAAGGTATCAACCTTAGCCAAAGGAAGTTTATCTTATAAATCATTTCTGAAGTAGGATTATCTGGGTGTAAACCAGCTGTAATACCAGTTGAGCATAATACCAAGCTAACCTCTTGTGAATATGACTTGACTTTCTCTTCGTCTGTTGAAGATTCTCTACTCAAGGATCCATCTGGATATCAGCGACTTGTTGGAAAATTAATATACCTTACCATGACAAGGCCTGATATATGTTATGCAGTGCAGATCCTCAGTCAATTCATGCATAGTCCAAAGCAATCACATATGAATGCGGCTTTGAAAGTTGTGAAGTATTTGAAGGGATGTCCGGGGCTTGGAATATTTCTATCTCGTGATTGCAACATGAAGATGATAGCTTTCTGTGACACAGATTATGCTACTTGCCCAATGACTAGAAGATCTATTACTGGATTTTGCATTAAATTGGGAGAGTCGTTAATCTCATGGAAAACGAAGAAACAATCAACTGTGTCATTGTCATCAGCCGAATCAGAGTATCGAGCCATGGCAAAGACTACGTGCGAAGTGATCTGGATACGAGGATTACTTTCAGATCTTGGATTACAGGTCAGTGGACCAACTTATTTGTTTTGTGATAATGATGCTACACTCAAATTGGCAACAAATCCAGTTTTTCATGAAAGAACAAAACATATAGAAGTTGATTGCCACTTTACCCGAGATAAGATCAGAGAAGGGATTCTTGTCACCAAAGGGATTGGGACTATGGATCAACCAGCAGATATCTTCACTAAACCGCTATGTCAAAGACAACACAAATATTTATTAAGCAAGCTAGGTGTCCTTGATATATATAGGCCGCCAGCTTGAGGGGGAGTGTTGGAGATAGTATCGAAGATATTGAAGATTCCGAGATCCAGATCTGCTAGTAATCCTAATCAAGGATTGATTGAACTGGAGAAGGAGTAATTTGTGGGATCTATTTAGCAAATAGGAAATTTATTATTCAATTGTATATTATTTCCTTTTCCCTTTCGTTCTTCCTTACATTATAAATGTATACGGTGTAATTGTAAATGGATCAATCAATACAGAACAAAACCTTTTTTTCTCCATTTCCAGTTAACTTCTGTCACATGATGATAATCACTGTTCTTAAGGTATTATTTGCCTTATCTTACTTTCTCATGTGGTAGTTTCATGTACCAGCGGGGAATCTCTCAGAATTGCTAAGGAGAAAAAGAGATATAAAGGGGGAGGGGAAGCAGAGTGTATAGAAACTAAAGCACAACTTTATTGACCGGCAATTTCTCTTATAATTCTACTATCATTTATGTCTTCAAGTTGTGCAAAGACCAATCCTCTTTGTGGAGCATCCAATCGAGGAAATATCCCCACCATATTCATCTCAACATCCATATAGTCAATGCTTTTTCCTAACACATTAATGCTCAATCCGCACGGCTTTTAGGAATTTGTGGATAGATTGCCATATCGCCGTGGATAGGAGCCAATCTTGAGGAGACGTCCCCATTTGGTTCCTATAATTATGTTTTATCTCAAGTAATCACGCATGCAAACATGAGTGCTGGTCTATCTAATACGTGAATATCATCTCGCGTAAGTTGAAGACACAACATAGAACTCAAACTAAGTGGATTAATATAACCAAAAACAAAAACAGAAAACAAGGAATACAAATGCGAGATTTACGAAATTTGGTCGATAGCACATACAACTACTCCTAGAATGGCAAAATGTCACTAGAGATAAGGATATGGGAAAGAGATTATAGCAACTCGATGGATCAATCAAACACCATTAACATTTTCCAAGTTCCGATTAGCACTCAATAATCTCACAAACAAGCCCTTCGCAAGAGTTCTAACAGAATCTCTATTAATATCACAAAAGACTCTTACAAACCCTCTTTTGATTGTTCAAAAAAAAAAAAAACCCTCTTGATTGTTCAAAAGGTTAATGGAGAAGTTAGGTTAAAACACAATAAATAGTTAATCCCGTGTATGTTTGGTCAACTATTAGAAGTGGGCTTATACACCCGGCCGAAGCTTTGCGAAGCCAGGACGTCGGCCGGGTGGACATGGGGGCCCACCTCCAGCTTGGATACCGGACAATGCATGACCCGACGACCAAGTCCGATCTGCTGGATGCTTGTCACTAGTCGTAACTCACTAATTAGCATTGGAGGTCATTCCCGCGTATCAATGTTAGTTGGGGAAAATTACCAAAATAATCATAATCTATTGTGATTTTTCCAATTCAATTTTAAACCTGTTTTTTTTTTTTTATCAATTCAGTCATAAATATTTTGTAATTGTGTCAATTTAATCTATCCAATCAAATTTAGCTAGCCGTCGCTAATATAGATGCCAACCGACATTGACATGGCATTTTTTAATAATATTTTATTTTATTTTTATTAATATTTTCTTTTTTTCTTTCTTCCTCTTCCGGCCAATTTGACCAGCCAATGTTGACATGGCACTTTTTAATTATATTTTATTTTATTCAATTTTTCTTTTCTTTTATTTTGTTCTTCTTCTAGTCGGTCCAAAGAACGGGCCAAAGGCTACGGTTGGCAAGGCCTTACCATCAAGGATGAGCTCACCCTCACCATGGCTAGGTGAGACCTCACCCAATGTTGCAATGGCAAGGGCAAGCTCGCCAAGTGCCACACTGTCGCAAGCGAGCTCGCCCAACGCCTCAACGATGAGGCTCACCCCGCCATGGCTAGGTGAGACCTCACCTAGCATGACAACAGCAAGGGCAAGCTCACCTATGATGGCAAGACCTTACTGATCTTAGCCTCTAGCTAGTTGTAGCTCGGTCCGATGATGACGAAGAAGAAAGAAAGAAAGAAAGAGAAAATTAATTAAAAAATCTGGAAAAAAAATAAAAATATTATTAAAAGAAATTGCTACATCAACATCACCAAATGGCTAGCATTGATGCCAGCTTCAACCTGCCAAATTTGGCTAGATGGACTAAATTAGCACAATTACAAAAGATATAGGACTGGATTGGCCAAAAAATAAAAGGTTTGGGATTGAATTAAAAAAAGAAAAAGAAAAAACTACAATAGGTTTGCAATTGTTTTGGTAATTTTCCCACTTTAGTTGGGTCTTGATCAATTGCATTCAAATTCGAGACATTAATTTTAATGTATGCTTTAAAAAAAAAAATTGAAAGCAATGGGAAGTCTTGAATATACTAAATTGTTACGGGTCCAACAAAACTTAATGTAAGCGTAAGTGGACTAATTAAGAGCCATGGACTCAAAGTCTTAGCCTGGCATTGGTCCAATCTACCCCCAATGATCACAATAATTTCAAGCAAGAATTTCCCCCAACATCAAATGCTATATAGCAAGCACTTAGACCAAATTATCTACAAAATTTCTAATGGCATAGATGTCCTCTCCCAAGCCTTCCAATTGGATTACCAAGAACAAAGTCAATGGACAAACAGTTTAATCATAAGTGGCCTAACAAAAATTCTTCAAACCATCCGTTAATTAGCCACCGCCAACTGACTATGATTGATGAAATCACATCACATGCCGCGGTGAACTTAAACTATAGGCCGAAAAAGTCTATGGAGCTCGAGATGGACGTCTTGTCTTTCTAGGAAATTCTAGAACAATGCTAACTTGGTTTTCGGTCGCCCAATAAAGAACAAAAGACAGAGACAACCTAGTTTCCACTCTATCCTCCCTGGGTTTCACTGGCAGACAGGAAGAATAAGTAAGGGGACGCGTCGAAATTCTCTTTGGTTCTTGTTTTCGAAATTCGGTCCTCATGCAACTAACAATTGACTAAATTAGCATCGGGGGAATTAGCATCGGTGGGACTATGGTGACTGACTCATAAACCTACAGGGCTGGCCTAAATAGTTACGGTCTAAACAAAACATTTCACAACATTTGTGAGATCCTTCTGGTGATATCTTGAGGGGTAATTGTGTGGGTCGCCCCTTCTCATCCTTTGTTTTCTTAATTAGAGAAAACATGAAACTTGGTACAGCAAAAGTCTACAACGGACGGAAAGATGTTCCAAAAGTTCACACGCGACAAGAGCATAAGTTCATTCTATGAGACATTTAAAGATTAATGATCAGAACTAACTTGTTTTCCAAATCAATGATACTTTAGTAAAGTTTATTCTCCACTGGCCGTGACGGTGACATAAATTCATATAGTATCAGATATTTTGTTAAAGCATTTCAGATTTATATCGGATGATATCTTGACCAATACTAAAGACTGAATGTAAAGAGTTTATAAATCAATTAGAAGACAAATGTTAGTTAATTAATATAAATAGACATTCATTTGTTTAGCAGCATTTTTCTAACATTTTTAGGCCGCAGAATCCGCAACATTCCTATAATACGGTTACTTGCACTTGGTCAATACAGGAAAAAAGGGTGATATAAAACAAGCCTAAAATCTATGACCATCGGTTCACATGATCTTCCTTTATTCATATGCGTCGGCAGAAGAAAGGGAACTCAGTCATTGCTATCATTCTTTTTCCTCTTCACTTAAATCTTTTTATATTATCGATAAGTATTGTCCAGATTAGTCATGGCCGAACAAAACAAACTTCATTTTTTTCTTTATGAGAATTTAGGGCACGATTGTAGAGATCCAGCTATCTAAAGGGCTCATGAAACACCCTACAAAGTCATGAACCGATTAAGTTCAGAACTTTTACCTATGCAGTTGGCCCAATCCAGAGCAATTAGCATACACTTTGTAAAACTTAAATGAGTGATTTCCAATTTACGAGTTAAGAAATTCTTGAACACACTCTCTTGAAGTTTGTTGTTGATAAAAAAAAAATGATTTTAAAACCTAGTAAAATGTAGTTATCCTCTAGAAGCACTCTCTTTTAGCTTCTACTGGACAGAAAGAAATGGCTGTTGTCATATTATACTCCATCTTTCAAATGTATGAACTAATATTTAGCCACCCCATATAATACCGTTTGTCATTGACACAGCCATGTCAAATCATGACAAAACAAGTATAGACATTGTTGACACCTAAAATTTTAATTAGGTTTAATTAGGTCTTAATTTCTTTTAGATAACAAAAACCAAATAAATAGCAAAAACCAAATAAATAGCAAAAACAACAAAAAATAGTAAAAACAAAAGAAAAGAAAAACAAAAGCCCCCCCATTTTCTTCACGTGGGCTTATGCGGCTTGGCCCCACCCTCCTTCCTTCTCCTTCTTCCCTCTTCTTCTTCCTCGCTCCATCTTTCTCCGCCTCTGTAGTTCACGCGCGGTGGCCGGCGACGCGCGCGAAGGACGGCCTACGGCCGAGGGGAGTAGGCCGACGTCGGCCGGAGAGGATAAGATCAGGCGCCATTAATGCCGAGCGAGCCACTGGAAAGCTCGATGGGACACCGGTTCGGCCGAGCGGAACCGATGGGTAAGCCGGAGGCCGGCGACCGAACCCCTCCGTCGACCGGAGTTCCTTCGCCTATAAATAGGTGGCCGCAAGCATCGTCGGAGGGGGTGGCGAGCTCGGAGATCCTTCACCGAGAGACATCGGGAAGGGTTGAAGGGCAAGCGCAGAGAGAGCTCGAGTCGCGAGCTCGGCCCCCCACCTTCCACCGAGAGACTTCGGGAAGGCCGGCGGCGAGTGACTTCGAGAAGGTCAGATCCGGCCGGTGGAGGCTCGGATCTGGCCTGAGTGAGGAGGAATCAAGGCCGAGGAGGGTCCGGCCGAGTAGATCTGGTTTTTTGCTGCTGTTGTTACCGCCAGACGCCGTGCCGCAGCCGTTCGCCTCAGTCCCGACGCCGTTGCCTCGACGGCTTGTTGCCGTGCCCCACCTGCAAAGCCGTTGTCGTGATCGGTTCGCCGACGCCGCGCCAGGTCGGGAAACCGAGTTGCCCAGCCACCACCATCCGGACGCCGTCGCCACGAGCAGGTAGTGTTACCGCCACCGCCGCCGTTGCCGTCGCCATAGCTCCCCCTCCGAAGTCCAACCCTCGTCGCTACCGCATTTGTCACCACCCTCGCCGTTGCCGCATTGTCGTCGCCATCACCGTCCCCCCGCTGTTGTGCCTCGGCGCCGCGATTCGGGAACCCTAGGGTTCCCGATTTTCCGGTCGCGACCCGGGTTGTCGGGTCGGACCGGATCGGGAACCGGGTAGGGATTCCGCAAATTGCGGGCGCGGCGGAAGACGGGTCGCGATTCGGGTCGGATCCGGGTAGGGTTCGCAGGGAGCCGGGTCGCGGAGCGGGTCGTGGACCCAGTCGTCGGGCCGGGCCGGCGTCCCAAACGCCCGCCACGGCGTCGTTTTCAAAAAAAAAAAAAAAAAAAAAAAAAAAAATCCGAGTCGGGCCCGTCCTCATTCGGGTTGCCGGCCGGAGTCGGACACGGCCCATGGATCCGACCCAGGTTGGTTTTTATTTTAAAATAACATTTTAATAATAAATAAATAATTTATTTTCCAAAAAAACAAAAAATATATTTTCTTTTTGAAATATATTAAAAAGGCATTTTAATTTCCAAAAAAAACAAAAATATCCAAAAATATTTTATTTTCCAAAAATATTAAAAAATGTTTTAATTTCCAAAAAATCGAAAAAAAAAATGATAAAAATATTTTTATTTTCCAAAAAATCAAAAATATCAAAAATATTTCATATTTTCCAAAAAATACCAAAAATCAAAAAATGCCAAAATTCATGAAAAATCCAAAAAAATTCAGAAAAACCAAAAAGACTTATATTTTTCAAAAAAAAAAAACCAAAAAATCTCAAAAAATCCCTTTTGTGTCCAAAAATTAGAAAATGACTCAAAAAATGTTTTTCCTCCCAAAAATGCATGGAAAATCCCTCGAACATCCAAAAAACCTCGGGGTTTAAACAAGATTAGGTACCGAAAGGGCATTAGTGATTAACTAGTGTAATCAAGTCCCCGATCCTAATTTCTCTCGGTTGCGCAGAGTGAGTATTTCTCCCGATACTTCACTTGGGTTTCTAATCAACCCACCCCAAATCGATTAGTGGCGACTCCATTTTAAAAATTGATTTACAGATTAAAAACTTGAACCATTAAATCGTGAATTGGTGGACTTGGGAGAGTCCGGGCTTAACCAATTTCAGCCGAGCCATTAGCCTCCTTAGGTGCTCGTACCCGACTGCGAGCGCCAAAAAAAAAAGAGGTCGCGACAGCTTGGCGACTCCACTGGGGAATTCGAGGACTTAGGCCATTTTGTCTTGTTTAAATTCTTTACTGATTTGTTTTTATTTTTTATGCGGGTTAGTAGCTTAGAAATTTATTTTAATTTTACTTAAAATAGATTATCTTGTGATTATAAATTGCTATGCATGCTTTTGTTTTAACACTACACATGGCACACACAACCCGGCCGCCGGACTCCGGGCCGCCATAAGATTTCTAGGATGGTGTTAAGAAAGATACGACCTCGAACGCGAGACTGCGATGTAGAGGTTGCCTTTCTTTTCCCGAATTTCTCGGCCCGAGGTTAGGAGGGTATCCGCTAACGCGAGACTCGCGATGGGCGGATATTCTTTTAATCTCAACAAACCTTCTCAGTTAGAAATCGAGCCACACGTCCCATCTGTATTTCTCTGTGCTTGCCATTTTCTGTAAAAAGCAAAGTAATTTATTTACTTTTACTCAGTCTTTTCTGGTTCATGGCAAAATAGGGTCAGGTTGTGTATTTCCCGTTCTTATATGCGATGGGAAGAATTGATATCCAGTTCATTCCTACCCCAAAGGGAGAGCTTCTCAGATGGTGGAAGCAGTTAGATCAGCTTGGCCAAGAGTGCGTCAAAGCAAGAATCGGTCATCTCCTTCCATTGCTCCAAATCAATATCCACTCTGGAGTCATGCAAGCACTACCACATTTCTGGTGCCCTGAAGCATCCACCTTCATGTTCGGCAAATTTGAACCGACTCCGACTTTAGAAGAGTACGTCTCGCCATAGGAATGCCCCGGGAAGCGAGCTTGCCACACCACCAATCGGCATTGACCCCGTGGTTAGTCTATCGCGGTTTCTAAAAAATCATTCGGTAAGAGAAATTGTTCAAGCCAACAATGCTTTTCCGCTATCATCTTTAATTGAATGCTTTGAAAAACAATCAATGACCCAAAAAGCCAAGATCTTCCTCTTAGCATTCTTTGGTTTTATTATCTTTCCCCATCGAAAGAATGCTATAAATCCTTCAATCACATGGGTGGTAAATCAAGTCATTTTTGGAGCAGGATATGTGAACATGGTTTTAGCCGAAACATTTTTATCCCTTAATCGTTTTAAAGAAAAAAAAGAAAAAATCATGAGAGCCGCCCCAGAAATTTTACAAATGTGGTTCTTTTCCCATATCAAAGGATTTGGGCACCTCATGCAAATATTGGAAATCAATGAATTCAAACACCCATTGCAAAAGTTTCAAAGCTTGGAAAAATACTCTCCCAACGAGGAATATTCTCGATGGATTAACTTATTAAGAAACCCTGTCCCCGAGACATTCCTATGGCGAGCTAAGTGGTTCATGGCAGGAGAGGTGCGCTTTGCGCTTAATTATTACAACCCCATCCCATTGCTGGGCCTCTCCGGAGCCACCTCATATTATCCATATAAGGTGGCTCGTCAGTACAGGGTCCTCCAAGAAATCTCGCCACCGCTCAAATCAGGATTGTTTCGAATCCTTTTCACCCGTACAGACTACAACTACTTGGAAGAGATCCGCATAATTCAGAATGCATGGAGTAGATGTCACCCTGAAAAGATTGTCATACCCAGAAGGTTGAAGGGGCAAGAAAAAGCTCATCATGCATCCACATTCTACATCCTCAACCATATAATTCCTGATGAGCTGCAACCAGTAATCCCTGATGTGGTTGATAAACTTACCCTGCAAGGACGAATTGAATCTCTTGAAAAGAGTTTGGAGACAAGCAGGAGGCACGTATCGAAGCTAGTATGAAGAAGCAGGCAACTCCACAAGACTGGAACTTCCCATCGCATATAAAAATGGGCAGCGGGACTTTTGATGTGAATATTTCTAATGTGAATATCTAGGGTCGTTCTGACTTGTGTAAAAAGCCCTTTTGGCATTGTATAAATCTCCTCTTAATAAATAAGAATGACTCGACCCTTGCTATGAGCCAGTTTTCTATGTGTTTCCCTTGTTTACATTTTCTCCATTTTCTGTGCTGGCAGGTAATCACATCATAGTCGTATTTGCCAAATCCAAAAGCTAGAATGGTGAAGAAAACGTACCAAGCCGTGTCGAGATTATGGAAAGTGAAATGAAGCAAGTCTTCAATGTGCTTCAACAACTCTCAAAGCAGATAGATTCCATCCAAGGCAAATTGGCTCCCGCCCCAGCCTCCATCGAAGTATTGTTACCACAATCGTCTACCCGAGGTGATCAAGGAAGAGATACTGATGATAACATGCCCGAATTGGAGGATGATACGCACCAAATCATAGTTGAGAAAGCAAAGCCCAACGGTTTGTCTAAGACTCGAGCATGACAAACGCCTTGAGAAACTTGAAGAGAGGCTAAAACAATTGCAGGGTCTTCAAGATCCTACTCCAACAGACCTCTCCATCTACTCTAAGGTCAAAATGCCGGAAAAGTTCAAAATGCCTGAGTTCGAAAAATACGATGGCACGACATGCCCAAGAGCTCACTTGCAGATGTATTTGGTTCGAATGACCCAAGACGTTAATAATGAACCTTTAATGATCCAGTTGTTCCAATCAAGCCCGGTAGGTCCCGCCCGAGATGGTACATCAAAAAGAACATTAACCTCATCGAGACATGGAGTGAAGCAAGTGAAGCATTCCTCAAGCAGTACAAATTCATAATGGACATTACCCCTTCTCGTGAGGATCTCGATCGCACGGAAAAGAAAAAACATGAATCTTTCAAAGAATATGCTATTAGATGGAGGAATCTTGCCGCCCAGATCGGTCCTGAGCCAACTGACTTTGAATTGAGAAAAATGTTCATCAAAACCCTCCCTTTCGAATACCGCAATCGGATGGTGACTACGATCGCCGAATCATTCAATCAACTTATTCCAAAGTGGGGGAGCAAATTGAGACAGGTTTAAGGGACGGCTGGTTTACTGAGCCTACACCTATCAGCAGAAGGCTCAACATGAAAAAAGATAAAGAATCCTTGATTGATGTCAACGCCACCTACACCGCAAACACCGGTCATCTCCCGACTGTTCAGACAAGCACAGGTCAACAACAGACTAATAGCCGTCCACCCCAGCGCTACAACAACCGAAGACAATTCACTCCGCTTCCGGATCTCCCTCCCAAGTTTTGGCAATCCTCCGAAACAAGAGCCTCCTTTCAATCGAACCAAAATGACCCAATGCTGAAAACTTCTCCAGCTATGACCCGTCAAAAAAATGTGACTATCACATGGGAGAAGTAGGCCATTCAAGCGATGAGTGTTTCGTCCTTAAGCATCGGATCCGAACTTGCCTGGATACTAAGGCCTTCTCATTCCAAACGGCAAAAGCCAAATGTCCAAAGCAATCCGCTCCCGAGCATGCCGACAAAGTAAACATGATATTCGGCCCGAAGCCGGTCGAATCAGAAATGTCAATGCACATATTGTTGACATCTATCGAGGGCTAGTAGAAACCGGGTATTATTCGGGTGATGAGATACCACCCTTTGCAATAATGGAGGAAAGAGTATTAGGAATGATAGAGGCCGGAATAATTGTGTACACTGGCCACGCCAGCATAGTTTCTACCATATCGCAAGTCCTCATCAACTGGGATGAAGAATTTGCTGCTCTAAATGCGGAAAAGGAGAAGAAGGATTCCATCTCACCTGAGAGCATCTTTGAAAGGGAGGGAGCCATTGTTCAAGCATCAACGGCGAAACTTGACTATAGTCATCGAAATCCCCCAGCCTTACAAATACGAGTACAACAATGCAGTACCATGGTCTTATGACCTTGATGTTGGTTTAGTCACGAGATCTGGGCGAACCTATGCTCAAGCAAATACTCAGTCTGCTAAGCCCGTCACTGACGAAGAAGCCAAGGAGTTTTTAGCCGTAGTTAAGGCCAGTGAATATAATGTGGTGGAACAGTTACGAAAATCACCAGCACAGATCTCTCTGCTGGAATTGCTTCAGACATCTGTCAAGCACCAGAAATCCCTCATGAAAGTATTAAGTGAAGTACATGTCCCTGAAATGATTGAGCATGACAAACTCGAAGAATTTGTCAGTACAATCCTTTTAAAGGATCAAATGGCATTTTCTGATGAAGAAATTCCTGAGGAAGGTAGAGGACACATCAAGGGCCTCTACATATCAGTCAAGTGCAACGCATCTCACGTCGCTCGAGTACTAATTGACAATGGATCTACTCTTAACATATGTCCACTAGCAACACTCTGTCGTCTTAAAATAGAGACATCACGAATCCAGACACCCAAGACTTCCATTCGAGCATTCGATGGAACAAAGAAGGAAACAGTGGGAGAGATCGAGCTTGACGTTCAAATAGGCCCAACCATATTCAAAATTTTGTTCCAGGTGATGGATATCCCTACTGCGTTCAATTTCCTCTTAGGCCGCCCATGGATCCACGTCGCTGGAGCAAGTACCTTCAAGCCTCCACCAAAATGTAAAGTTCGTGATTGGAGGAAAGCGATCACGATTCGCGGAGAAGAAGATCACCGCATCTACCATGAGACGGCCATCCCTTATGTTGAACCTAGTGACAAAAATGAATCCAGCTATCAATCATTCGAGCTTGTGTCTACTATACACGAAACTCGAGGGACTCCATCCCTTGTCCCGGAAATATCAAGCACTGCAATCATGGTAGGGAAAATCATGACTGGATACGGTTTTACCCGGGTCAAGGGCTCGGCAAGGGGAAACCAAGGCATCCGCGAGCCTATCAAAGCCTTGAGGAGACCTCACACCATCGGTTTAGGATATCGAAGCAATACCGTGAAGGAAAAGCAAAAAGAAGGCGGCCTTGTATACCCTCGCCTTGAGGAAACCTTCCCGAGCCTGCGAAGATGATGCATGAGGAAGAAGAAATGATCGGCGTTCCAAAACAATTCAACCATGAAAGCATGAAGTTTCCCATTTATTTGGGCATGGGTCGAAGAGCATAACTCAGCCCGTACTTACAAAGAAAGAAGGGCCAGATGACGTGACCACCATGTTTGGGGACCTTTTCGTAGGTGCCATTGAGGAGGAACAGCTAGAAGAAACAGGTGATAACTTTTCGTTCATTCAGCTTCAGCGTCAAGTCGATGAACTACGCGATAGCATATACCACTTGACAGAAAATTTTGTTCAAGCTGCCCGTACATTCCGCTCTCGTCACAATGAGGAGTTGGTAGCCAAAGTAAGTGAAGAAGACCCTACGACACAATCGGCAAGGAGCTCGGCTACCACGAGTCCTCAAGAAGCACGCGGTCATATTCGCCTCTTCCTAAATCGATGGTCACTATTTTCCCCATCCTCCTAGAGCAAGGAATAATCTCTAGGGAACTGAGGCGTCCTACTCCGGAGTACTTTCTTGATTATGATCCATCCAAGTACTGTGACTATCATTCGGGGGAATTAGGACACTCGCTAGATGACTGTATCATCTTAAGAGACAAGATTCAGGATCTTTTGGATGCTGGGGTATTCACGTTCCGCTCCCCGTGGCTATGTTATGGCAAAGATGACCTTCTCGTGGTACCTAGCACCCATACCATGCTCCATGAGCATGTTAAGGAAGCACATAGAGGAAAGGCAATCATGGACACTTTGGGCCAACCAAGTGGTAAATTCGACTATTATGTCAACTATTCAATTCCCCAAGGTTTCTATGACCATCATCAGAGCATCGTCCCTGATGGATGGGGAGGCATGGACGATCTGAAGTTCACAAAGTTGGGAGCACAAGGAATCGTGACTGGTGACTGGTATGAAGACTTCTTCGTGGGCGCTATCAACGAAGGACCGTCAGGGGAAATGGGTGCAGGACCGCTCGAGTAGAACCCTTTTTTTAATTCCTTTGCATACTCCCCTACGTGGGAGCCCGTACATATTTCTTAAAGTCTGGCTTGTTTTGTTTTCAACATCAGTTCCACTCAAGGAACTATTTTTTGAAATCACCTTGTAAATCCGTCTACTAATAAATAAAGTTGAAAACATTTTGAGGGCATGAGGAGACACACCAAACCGGCCCGTTGATGATAGCTAGCCGTCAAATGAAAGAAGAAATCGAGGCCCGGGTCTCCTCATGTTTCCTTGTCCTAAATCTTCAAGAACAATTTATCACCTTTTCAAAAGAAAGAAGCATTCATCTTTGTTAGCCTTATTTGTTCCCTTAGCCTATTTACTCTATGACACATGAATAATCTAGCGGCAGGCGAGGGTATGGGAACGGTCCAAACCAACGTCATGGATAGCCATGATAGCAGTTCTGATAGCTCAGATGATGACTTTGATAATTCCGATGAAATTCAACGAGACTGGGAGCGTCATGAAGAAGCAAGGCCCTCTACCACCGAAGACACCGTCACTATCAATTTAGGCAAAGCACGAAGGTCCAAGAGAGATAAAGATTGGCGCTAGCCTTCCCGAAGAAGAAGCTGCGCAGATCGATTGCTCTTTTAAAGAGGTATCAAGACGTATTCGCATGGTCATACACGGATATGCCAGGCCTTGATCTAATGATCGTGGAGCATAGTTTGCCAACCAACCCTGATATGGCCCCCAAGAAGCAACGGCTAAGAAGAACCAAACCAGAATTGTCAAAAAAGATTGAAGAAGAGGTAATGAAGCTCCTTAAAGTGGGTTTCCTCAAAGTCTCGCAATACCCCAGCTGGGTAGCAAACATTGTGCCAGTGAAGAAGAAGGATGGTCGAATACGTGTTTGTGTCGACTATCGTGACTTGAACCAAGCAAGCCCGAAAGATGATTTCCCATTACCCCACATAGATGTTCTGGTAGATAGTATTGCAGGGTTCAAACTGTTCTCTTTTATGGATGGATTCTCGGGATACAACCAAATAAAGATGAAGGAGGAAGACAAGGAAAAAACGGCGTTCATTACTCCATGGGGAACTTTCCACTATAAGGTCATGCCTTTTGGCCGAAAAATCTTTGGAGCAACTTACCAGCGAGCCATGGTTACCCTTTTCCATGACATGATGCACAAAGAAATTGAAGTATATGTCGATGACATGATCGCTAAAACCAAACATGGAGAAAACCATGTGAAGACCTTGGAGAAACTATTTGAGCGACTTCGCCAGTTTAAGTTGCGATTGAATCCAGCGAAATGTGTGTTCGGTGCAACTTCGGCAAATTACTTGGATTCATTGTGAGTGTAAAGGGATAGAAGTGGACCCGTCAAAAACTAAAGCGATATTTGAGATACCTCCTCCCTCATTTGTAAAAGAAGTCCGGAGTCTCCGGGAAGATTAAATTACATTGCGCGATTCATTTCCCGACTTTCCGAAACTGCAAAGCCTTTCTTTAAACTTCTCGGGAAAGATGCACAAATCAAATGGGATGATGACTGCGGCGGCGTTTGAAAATTTAAAGCGTGCACTCGATGAAACCCCCTGTTTTAGTACCCCGACTCAGGACACCCTTTGACCCTCTACCTTACCATCAACAGTGAATCCCTAGGTGCAATGTTGGCACAAAAAGGACCCCATGATGGGAATGAACGAGCCATTTACTATTTGAGTAAAAAGTTCACCACGTCAGAGCAAAATTACTCCAAATCAGAAAAAACATGCGCTGCATTGGTATGGGTGTTGCACAGACTCCGGCAGTATACCTTGCATTACCAGACATTCCTTGTAACTGAGAGTGACCCAATCAAGTATTTGCTCGGTTGTCCGGCCTTGGTGGGAAAATTGGCCAAATGGCAAATCCTGATCTCAGAATTCGACATCCAGGTGATGTCGCAAAAATCAGTTAAAGGTCGGGTGATTGCTGATATGTTAGCAGATTGCCCTAAAGAAGTATGCGAGGATCATTCCCCAGACGACCGAATTTCAACAGTAGAAGAGGACACATGGACTATGTTCTTTGACGGAGCTGTAAATTTGTCAGGTTCAGGCACCGGGCGGTCTTGATATCCCCAAATGGGCAACATTATCCTGTGGCTGCAAAATTGATGTTTCCATGCACCAACAATATAGCCGAATATGAAGCATGCATCCTCGGCCTACAAGCGGCTATTGGAATGGAGGTGTCAAAACTAAAAGTGTTCGGTGACTCCACCTTAATTATCCTCCAGACTGTGGGCGAGTGGAAGACAAGAGACACCAAGCTAGTGCCTTATCACGACTATTTGGAAGAAGCGGTAGGAGAATTCCGGGACGTCTCGTTTGAATACCTACCTAGAATTCATAACCAGTTTGCTGATGCACTAGCAACACTATCATCTATGTTGCAAGTAACGAAAGGGTTAGAAGTAGAGCCTTTGAAGATTGAAGTCCTGACAAGACAGGCCCATTGCATGACTATAACTAAAGAGCCCGACGGGAAACCCTGGTATTATGACATCATGAGGTACGTCCAGAAGCAGGAATTCCCTAAAGAAAGCACTCCCTCTGATCGAAAATACCTAATGAAAATGGCTTCGAGGTTTTTCGTCAGCGGTCAAAATTTGTACAAAAGATCATATAACTCAGTCCTGCTAAGGTGTGTGGATGCAAATGAAGCCACACAAATAATGCAAGAAATACATGGAGGAGTATGTGGCCCTCACATGAATGGACATATGTTGGCCAAGAAAATAATGAGATTGGGTTATTACTAGTTCCCCTTAGAGAGTGATTGTGCTCAGCATGTGCGAAGCTGTCATCGTTGTCAGATTCACGGGGACAAGATAAATGTCCCTCCAACTGAATTGCATCAGTTATCTGAGCCGTGGCCATTTTCAATGTGGGGCATTGATGTAATTGGCCCAATCAATCCGAAGGCGTCAAATGGGCACCGATTCATTTTGGTCGCAATCGACTACTTCTCAAAATGGATCGAGGCCACATCCTATGCGAGCGTAACTGCACGAAACGTTATGAAATTCATCAGACGTGACATAATCGCTCGTTATGGCGTACCAGAAGCTATCGTCACCGACAATGGGTCAAACCTGAACAACAAGTTGATTGATCAATTGTTTTCTGAGTTCAAAATCCAACATTTGAACTCGTCTCCTTATCGTCCACAAATGAATGGAGCCGTGGAAGGCGCCAACAAGAACATCAAGAGAATCCTATCCAAGACAGCTAAAACTACCGCGACTGGCATGAGAGGTTACCCTTCGCACTAACAGCATATCGAACTTCGATTCGAACTTCCACTGGGGCAACGCCTTTTTCCTTGGTTTACGGCATGGAGGCGGTTTTGCTCGTAGAAGTAGAAATCCCTTCCTTGCGAATTTTATCCCGGGCGGGATTGTCCAAGGAAGAATGGACACAACAAAGGCTTGAGCAACTGAATATGATCGACGAAAAACGACTGAAAGCCCTTTGTCATGGTCAGTGTTACCAGCAGAGGGTAGCTCGATCGTTCAATCAAAAGGTGCGACCCAAGCACTTTGAGGTAAACGAGCTAGTCTTGAGAAAGACACACGCCAATCTTTCCGAGCCCGGAGGCAAGTTCGCCCCGAATTACAAGGGTCCTTATGTAATAAAGAAGATACTCCCGGAGGAGCCTTGATCCTAGCTGAGATGGATGGGCGAGAATTCTCTAAACCAGTTAATTCTGATGCTGTGAAAAAGTACTACCCTTGAAAGATGTTCATTGTCTGGCGTTGCCAAGCACTTCTCTATCAGAATGAAAATGCCTATGCACCTTTATATATGAATGATGTATTTCCACCATCATAAAAAACGTGTGTTTGGTTGACTCGATGAAGAAAAATGAATGATAATCACCAGCATTTAAAGAAGTGTTGAAAATCAAATAGCAAATTCGATGGCATAACTTGAGCAAATCGACATTACCCAGGCAGACTCGTAAGAGTAATCCATGTCAATTTCGCGTAACTCGGTGTAAATGACGCGTCATTCAAAAACCGGTCTGGTTAGAAGGAACCTTTCGTCCCAGTCAACAATCTTAGAATCTGGAAGCTTCACTTTTTGTTCCAGACGCAGGCTCTCGCAAGAAGTAATTGCCATCAGAGAAATTAGAGGTTTTGATTGTCCATATCAGATTCCATAGAAGCTTGAAGTACATGACTTTACTCAATGCCGCTAATGGTCATATGGTCAAAGAAGAATTCCACGAGAGGAAGGCGTTGCAAATCATCGATCATGTACAATGGGCCACAAATGAGGAGGACCAATCAAAAGAGACATTGAACTGTGTCGAAAACAAAAGGCCGTCATTGACATTCAAATATCCCTAGGAGTCAGCAAATATAAACTCTTGGGAAGAGTAATTTGGTATCATTTCCAATACTCCTAGTATCTGAACTCACTTTTGACATATTTCCTCCTATTGACAGGAAGCATAGGATTCAAGAAGCAAGCCTAATGATTAATTTGGACAAATCAAATGACCCATATCGATTTACCTAACTTGGTATGAAAGGATGTGACGTCCAGGAACCGAGTCGGTTAAATTAAAAAAAAAAAAAAAAACAGCGCCCTACGAACACCGTCGGCGCCTTTAGCCGAGTGGTATCCGGGAAGAAGCGAATTGGTCCGAAGTCGGGGGTTCAAATCCCCGACGCGGCAGTTAGTCGCTTAGTAAAAAAAATAATAATAAAAAATTTTGCTTCTTTTGTGCTTGCAAATTACGAGAAAGCAGGTGATCCAACGAAGCAAAAGGATATAGGACTTCGTGTCCCACTCGCATTTCGAGTCCATCCAATCATCTCGCAGCGGTGAAGGGTAATGTTGTATCGCTCCCGGTTGTTTAAACTCCCGTGAAAAATCGTGATTGACACATTCTTTCCTATCTTTTGTAGGATCACCCGACCGTCAAAAACAAAGATAACGAGATCAATGAGAGGCATGACAAACTCTCCCAAGCAAAATGGAGTCTCAAGTATTGCCAAAGCAAATGACAGAAAATCTTCAGGCCTCAATTCACATTTGATTTTTGCCAAACTAATTGATCTATTTGTACATCTTCTCTTCTGCAGGGGCAAAAGCAGAGATGCCCGATCAGATTCCCAATCATTGGCTGATCATTCATGTGTCATATCCCTAATCAATAGGGACAACCATCGACACCCATTTGGGAATAACCCTTTTGATATTCAAAATCTAACATATTTGGAAACACCATTATGTTAGCCCCTAAAGTTGTCAACATGGTCTTTTTTGAGTCAAAACTATTAATTTGTTTTGAGAGTACAAACTTCATCACATTTAAAATATTGCATGTCTTTTCCAGGTGAATTCGCATGATGATTTTTGTCTAGGATTCTAAATCACCGATTCCATTGAGAATTATTAGAATAGACAGCTAATTGAAGAATACAAGATTGATTGAGCATGCTTTGAATGAGGCGCATCAGAATGATGACAGGCAAGCCATATCCTACACACAGTCCCCCATCTATACACTTGTGAGATGAGTGCAGAAGATTCCATGACTACAGGGTAAAGAGTTCTCTCGCGAATGGTACGATAACCAAAATAGTGAGAGGCATTCCATCGCTCACTCCATTGAGCCCCATACACCGGAGAAGCATCTCTCATACCCCCGTCAAGAACCACCCCCCACATTGGGGCGGATCGAGACAAAGCAAAGCATCACAAGGTGAGAAGAGAGATAAGAATTCTCTTGCTTGCACTTGCATCAATCTTTGAGTGTCTTTATTGCATATGAACACTCGCGTTAATTTAAGTGCCCTAGAGTCATGAAGAGCAATTCTTTCTTTATGCACTTGTATCCATTGTACAACCCAAGTGAGCCTCGTAATTTTACCCTCACATTGAGACAAAGCGAAGTTATTGCCATAGCCTCGAGTGCCGGTTGAAGATAAAGACTCAAGAGTCTAATAACGGTGCTTCGATTAAACTTGCCTAGGCCAGTTCCTCCGACAACAAGAATGAAAAGCATGGCATAAAAAAGCAGTGTACCTGGTAAAAAGCAAGGTTAATGCCCATGAATGAAGGAACTGGGATAAAAAATAGGGGCATGAAAAAAGGAGTGTGCCTGGTAAAAGCAAGGCCAATGCCCCCCAGTCAAAAATACAGCCAAGAAAAAGTTGATGTTGTGGTCCATAGAACCTCCATCTGACAAGAAAGATTAGTGACAAATGCCAAAATAGTCACCAACTCTCACCCTCTTACATATGAAGCCGAGTCTACGTCACGTTCCCATTGTGAAAGTCTCTTCAGACTAGGGGCACTTCAATTAACGTAAGATTTCATGTGTCTATAAGCATCGCTCGAAGAAGTACGAGCAAGACTATTCTATCTCTTTTCACAGGATTCTTGACTTGCAAACTTGAAGATGATCGTGCGGCACTTCGTTTAGGAGCCTTGACCTCGACGGTCCCATTTGATGAGCCGTTGACCAAGTCTTCATCACAATTTCAACAAAGACCTCTCACATTGGTAAAGCCGTACCATTTGCGAGAATACTCGGACCCCTGTTGACATGATGACAGTGAGATAGTGTGGTCCTTATGAATCCTGCATCAATGGTCAGGATAGCCTTTTCCATGAGAGTGAGCGAAAAGTCCTTTCAGACTGAAAGTCCCTCATTTGGCATGCTCAAGACATCTACATTCTAAATGAAGGTTGTCTTTCAAAATCTTCCCTAGTGGAAATCAAAAGATGCAAAACTGACAAAATTATCATGCATGAATCTCATTTGAACTCATGAATTTATAGCATATACAATCATGTGTGCATATTGTGCAAATAGCGAGACATACTCTCGAGAGATTAGAGATATTGCTAGGTAAGCATATCCCTATCCCCAATTGTCTTAAGGTACCTACTGCTGTCTAGGTACTCTCTTATTGACACTCAACCTATTTGAGTCATCCTTTGAGTTTGGGAACCTACTGTTGTCTAGGTATCCCCATTATTTTTTAGTACCGGCCACCGTTCGAATACTCCCTTTTCCTGACACTCGACCTATTCGAGTTGTCCTTAGAGTATTAATGCTTGTGATTGACCAAGTATCCCTTTATCGTTGAATATCTACTGCTGTCTAGGTATCCCCATATCATCAAGTACCCACCGTTGTCCAGGTACTTCCTTTTCATGACACTCAACCTGCCCGAGTTGTCCCCAAATTATATAGTAGCTGTTCAAGCATTCCATTGCTTTGCTTGGCACCGCCGTCCAGGTATGCTTTCTAGCACTTGGACCCCCTCGAGTGGTCCCAGATCATATCATTAAATACTTGTGTTTATCCAAGAATTCCAGTACTTTGTACATCTGCGGCTACTCAGGTGTTCCACCCTTTTAAGTGCCTGCGGCCATCCAGGTAAGCCTCATACCTCATTCAAGTTTATAATACCAGGAGGTGAGAGACCTTCGCGAATATCCAAGGTACGTCCTCGATATTCCCAATTACCGGGGAGGTGAGAGACCTTCGCGAATATCCAAGGTACGTCCTCGATATTCCCAATTACCAGGAGGTGAGAGACCTTCGCGAATATGCGGGGCACGCCCTCGATATTCCCATTACCAGGAGGTGAGAGACCTTCACGAATATGTGGGGCACGCCCTCAATATTCCCATTACCAGGAGGCGAGAGACCTTCACGAATATCTCAGGTACGCCATCGATATTCCCTTTTACCAGGAGGTGAGAGACCTTCACAAATATCCCAGGTACGTCCTCGATATTCCCATTACCAGGAGGCGAGAGACCTTCACGAATATCTCAGGTACGCCATCGATATTCCCTTTTACCAGGAGGTGAGAGACCTTCACGAGTATGCGAGGCACGCCCTCGATATTCCCATTTACGGGAGGTGAGAGACCTTCACAAATATCCCAGGTACGTCCTCGATATTCCAATTACCAGGAGGTGAGAGACCTTCACGAATATCCCAGGCACGTCCTCGATATTCTCAATTACCAGAAAGTGAGAGACTTTCACGAATATCCAAGATATATTCTCAATATTTCCAATTATCAAGCACCCCTTCGATAGTTGTGAATGTCCAAGTATCCCCCAAGAATTTATACTTGTGATCATCCAAGTACCCCTTCAATGCCTATGGTCAGCCAAAATATCCATTTTGATGCTTGCAAATGCCCAAATATCCTCTAGGTTAGTACTTGTGATTATCCAGGTACTCTTTGATATGCTTGCCCTGAGAAAGGTCGGCGCATCCTCCCGAAAAAAGGTAGGGTTCCAACTGGTGTCTTCGACAAAAGTCAGACACCTCACAAATTGATGCCCTGAGAAAGGTCGGTGCATCCTCCCGAGAAAGGTCGGGTTCCAACCAGTGTCTTTGACAGAAGTCAGACACCCCAACAAATTGATGCCCTGAGAAAGGTCAGCGCATCCTCCCGAGAAAGGTCGGGTTCCTAGCAGTGTCTTCGACAGAAGTCAGACACCCCACAAATTGATGCCCTGAGAAAGGTCAGCGCATCCTCCCGAGAAAGGTCGGGTTCCAATTGGTGTCTTCGACAAAAGTCAGACACCTCACAAATTGATGCCCTGAGAAAGGTCGGTGCATCCTCCCGAGAAAGGTCGAGTTCCAACCAGTGTCTTTGACAGAAGTCAGACACCCCAACAAATTGATGCCCTGAGAAAGGTCAGCGCATCCTCCCGAGAAAGGTCGGGTTCCTAGCAGTGTCTTCGACAGAAGTCAGACACCCCACAAATTGATGCCCTGAGAAAGGTCAGCGCATCCTCCCGAGAAAGGTCGGGTTCCAATTGGTGACTTTGACGGAAGTCAGACGCCCCGCAAAATAGATGCTCTGAGAAAGGTCGGCGCATCTCTCGAGAAAGGTCGGGTACCAACTGGTGTCCTCGATACAAATCAGGCACCCACAAATGAGATGCCCTGAGAAAGGTCGGTGCATCTCCCGTCAAGGCGACCGAAGAAAGGTTCGGGTCCTAGATAAATCATGGATTGTTTTAACAGGCAACCGAAGAATGGTTCGGGTCTGGAAGAGCGATCTCTGTCACGGCGATCGAAGAATGGTTCGGGTCCGAGACAAACCACTGATTACTCCAACAGGCGACCGAATAATGGTTCGGGTCCTAGAAGAGCAATCTCCCATCAAGGCGACCGAAGAATGGTTCGGGTGCTAGACAAATCATTGATTGTTTTAACAGGTGACCGAAGAATGGTTCGAGCCTTGGAAGAGCAACCTCCTCATATCACCAGGTAAAATGACGCCTTGATACTTACCAAAACTCGGGGTTCACACCCTATCTCACTCACTCCCGGTAAGTAACTACAGGTATCTTCTTATCTGTCTTAGTATATGTAATGTTATATTACTCATTTTCTGCATAGGGCAATAGGTGCCAAATAAAATATAATCTATTGCATATGTATAGACAAATTTTAGGTATCGGGTTTGTCTTTGAATGCAACCTCGCAAACTCACCTTCAAAAGGGGCAAATTTGTTGACACCTAAAATTTTAATTAGGTTTAATTAGGTCTTAATTTCTTTTAGATAACAAAAACCAAATAAATAGCAAAAACCAAATAAATAGCAAAAACAACAAAAAATAGTAAAAACAAAAGAAAAGAAAAACAAAAGCCCCCTCCCATTTTCTTCACGTGGGCTTATGCGGCTTGGCCCCACCCTCCTTCCTTCTGCTTCTTCCCTCTTCTTCTTCCTCGCTCCATCTTTCTCCGCCTCTGTAGTTCACGCGCGGTGGCCGGCGATGCGCGCGAAGGACGGCCTACGGCCGAGGGGAGTAGGCCGACGTCGGCCGGAGAGGATAAGATCAGGCGCCATTAATGCCGAGCGAGCTTCGCTGGAAAGCTCGATGGGACACCGGTTCGGCCGAGCGGAACCGATGGGTAAGCCGGAGGCCGGCGACCGAACCCCTCCGTCGACCGGAGTTCCTTCGCCTATAAATAGGTGGCCGCAAGCATCGTCGGAGGGGGTGGCGAGCTCGGAGATCCTTCACTAAGAGACATCGGGAAGGGTTGAAGGGCGAGCGCAGGAGAGAGCTCGAGTCGCGAGCTCAGCCCACCTTCCACCGAGAGACTTCGGGGAAGGCCGGCGGCGAGTGACTTCGAGAAGGTTAGATCCGGCCGGTGGAGGCTCGGATCTGGCCTGAGTGAGGAGGAATCAAGGCCGAGGAGGGTCCGGCCGAGTAGATCTGGTTTTTTTTCTTTGTTGTTACCGCGACGCACGCCGTGCCGCGGCCGTTCGCCTCGCCTCCCGACGCCGTTGCCTCGACGGCTTGTTGCCGTGCCCCACCTGCGAAGCCGTTGTCGTGATCGGTTCGCCGACGCCGCGCCAGGTCGGGAAACCGAGTTGCCCAGCCACCACCATCCGAACGCCGTCGCCACGAGCAGGTAGTGTTACCGCCACCGCCGCCGTTGCCGTCGCCATAGCTCCCCCCCTCCGAAGTCCAACCCTCGTCGCTACCGTCGCTGTCACCACCGTCGCCGTTGCCGCTGTCGTCGCCGCCACCGTCGTCCCCCATTGTTGTGCCTCGGCGCCGCGATTCGGGAACCCTAGGGTTCCCGATTTTCCGGTCGCGACCGGGTTGTCGGGTCGGACCGGATCCGGAACCGGGTAGGGATTCCGCAAATTGCGGGCGCGGCGGAAGACCGGGTCGCGATTCGGGTCGGATCCGGGTAGGGTTCGCGGGAGCCGGGTCGCGGAGCGGGTCGTGGACCCAGTCGTCGGGCCGGGCGGGCGTCTCCAAACGCCCGCCACGGCGTCGTTTTCAAAAAAAAAAAAAAAAAAAAATCCGAGTCGGGCCCGTCCTCGTTCGGGTTGCCGGCCCGGGTCGGACACAGCCCATGGATCCGACCCGGGTTGGTTTTTATTTTAAAATAACATTTTAATAATAAATAAATAATTTATTTTCCAAAAAAACAAAAAATATATTTTCTTTTTGAAATATATTTAAAAAGGCATTTTAATTTCCAAAAAAACAAAAATATCCAAAAATATTTTATTTTCCAAAAATATTAAAAAATGTTTTAATTTCCAAAAAATCGAAAAAAATAAAAAATGATAAAAATATTTTTATTTTCCAAAAAATCAAAAATATCAAAAATATTTCATATTTTCCAAAAAATGCCAAAAATCCAAAAATGCCAAAATTCATGAAAAATCCAAAAAAATTCAGAAAAACCAAAAAGACTTATATTTTTCAAAAAAAAAAAAAAAAAAAAAATCTCAAAAAATCCCTTTTGTGTCCAAAAATTAGAAAATGACTCAAAAATGTTTTTCCTCCCAAAAATGCATGGAAAATCCCTCGAACATCCAAAAAACCTCGGGGTTTAAACAAGATTAGGTACCGAAAGGGCATTAGTGATTAACTAGTGTAATCAAGTCCCCGATCCTAATTTCTCTGGTTGCGCAGGAGTGAGTATTTCTCCCGATACTTCACTTGGGTTTCTAATCAACCCACCCCAAATCGATTAGTGGCGACTCCATTTTAAAAATTGATTTACAGATTAAAAACTTGAACCATTAAGTCGTGAATTGGTGGACTTGGGAGAGTCCGGGCTTAACCAATTTCAGCCGAGCCATTAGCCTCCTTAGGCGCTCGTACCCGACTGCGGGCGCCAAAAAAAAAAGAGGTCACGACAGACATACCTTTCTTAAAAAAAAAATTGCTAAATATTCCATAATCGATATACAAAATCAGTGTACTAAGTAATGTGGTACATTGTTATTACGTGTTAATGTGTGTCCAATGACCGACTTATGTATATACCGCTTTCAATCTGACGCATCTCTCTAAAACTAAAATTACTCTTTCGTTTTGCCATCTGCAATCTCCTGCCGTGAAAGCGGAGACTTAACGCATTCATCTACCCAATACTTATCCCAATATCTCTGTTTGCGTTCCTCTTTTTGAACTTTGATTCATTCTGGTTGCTCTCTCATTGGATTTCTCTACGCATCTTCGATTCGTCCCCACCGAAATTCTTTATGTCACAGTCTACCTGAATGATGACTCAAGCTACTCAGGTTCACACAAACTTTAGTCAACTTTAACCATCCGCTCTATCCACCTCTCCCTATCTATATAAACCGTCACTCCCTGCTGTTCATCATCAAGAAAGACGGCAAAGATGGCCAAGATAACAACCCTTTTCTTGACGTCTCTCCTCCTCCTCTGCACGATCTTATCCTGCTTTGCTCGCCCCGAGCCAGTGTTTCTTGATGTTACTCCAGTCCATACTCAACCTGCGGTGGGTCATTTATTTTCATTAGATTATATAACCATTTTAGCCCGAATCCTGAAGTTTCGACCTCTGAAAGTTTTCATTCAAGTTGTTTTTTTTTTTGGTAAGGAAGTTTTCGTTCAAGTTGTTGTTATTCTAGAACAGCTTAAACTTTTAAAGCAATCATCCGTGTGTGCACTCAAACATTTATGTCGGTAAGTTTTGTCATGTATATCTGTTCTCTATCTTACAGAGTGTGGAAACGAAGCGCGATGTTGACTTGATGGATGAGAGCTGCAAAGGAGTTGGCGAAGAAGAATGCTTGTTGAGGAGGACTCTGGCTGCTCACATCGACTATATCTACACCCAAAAGCATCATCCTTGAACTTAATCTCCTCTGTTGGCGATTAGGAAAAAAAAATTAGAGGCTTGAACGGTTTAGTGGGCCTCTACTAACCTTGTTGTGAATTACGAAACATATACTATGGTGGGAATGAGAAATTTGCTCGTCACTGAGAGTGGATTCCGAGTGTGTGCTTCTGAGAGTTCGTTTCTTAATTTCAATATTATGTTTCTTATGTATCTTTTGCCCTTCTAATCTCTTTTGAGAATATTTTATTGAATGCCCTTCCAATTATGTTTCTTCTTCTTCTTCTTTTATTGTTGTACAAAAAGGTTCTCGAGTTCTACCAGCGAGAGAGGTTAACGAAGAGTGTTTCGAGCACAACAATCCAGTTTCAGTTCCCAAAGAAGTTATCAAGCTATAGATAAAGTTACATAAGTAAAGAATTGGGATCTTCTGCATATAAATAGTGAAGTCACATCTTAAGTTTATCAACATTAAATATGGACACATTAGCAACACCAACCGAGTTAGGCTCCCAGAACCAAAGTACCTCAAGCTCTACCAAATCCCCAACCCCTCCCAACACCGCCCCCGCCCCCCCCAAATCAAAAAGAGATAGACTAATGCTCGCTGTGCGTGCTTGACCTGGGTCCTCGGATTCAGGGTCGTGGACATCCAAATCGAAAAGAGATAAGACTAATGAACGTGACAGCAAGACAGGAAGGTCCACGACCACGGGTTGTTAAAGGCGAGAATGTGCGGGCGTGGCGGTGCAGCAAGGGTGGTAAGACATGCTGGAGGAGAAGACATGCTCGAGAGACAAGCGACGATGCTCGGGGGACAAGATAGGCCTGCTTAGGAAAGAGGAGAGGAGACAACGACGTTGTTTCTAGGCAAGGAAGCTGCGTCAATGCCACGTTGTTTTTCTGGGTACTCCATTGACCAAAGGCCGGAAGTATGATTAAATAAATGCCCCAATATTTTCCCGACAATGTGGAATGTCAAAGTTCCTTGTTTTCTATGGCCGAAAGAAATCCTTGATTAGGACGAGCTGAATACATCGAAATGAAAAAGGAAGATCGCTTTAACACGCTGTCCTTGATTTTCTTGGGATCGTGGCTCTACTTTTGGCGTTCAAAGGTCCACCAAAACGACGGTACAGACGGTGTGCACAACATGACTTATTGGTCTCCACCATTTCCGGTTCCAATTTTGTCAAATGCTCTTTCTCTATAACCCTAGCTAGAGCATTGTCTTTCCACGACGCGGTTACGATCATTCTGGTCTTCTCAAGACCTTGCGTGTGTGTGTGTGTGTGAGAGAGAGAGAGATCACTTATTCAAAGTAATTGAGTGCATTTGGGGAAACTTTGATGCTTGGTGAGATTTTTCCAAAGTACTTTGTGTCGTGGAATCGCGAATAAAATGTTGGGCATATGAAAACAAATCACTTTGAATCGTAATCACTTTTCCGAAAGTGATATTTGCCCCCCACTGTATTACGTATGGGTTAAGGCAAGGTCACTTATAAGATACAACAAAGCCACCTAAGCGCAAGATGAAATATCCACTCGTGACTCCCTTCTGAACTTCCCTTGAATTTCAGGAGAGGTCCAAGATGAGAAAATTCAATGAAGAGAGATCAAAGATGTGATTTTTGGTGATGTTGATAGTTTGTTATAGGAATAATTATGCAAATTATTTCTGAAACTTTAGTCCAATGTATAACATCGTCCCTAATCTACAACTAGAGCATGCAACCCACTGTTTAAGGGAATTAAGCAGGATAGACATGTTTAGTTTTAGGTGTGAAATTCGACTCTCATACTTTGTGAAAAGATGGAGTAAAAGTACAAGAAAGAAATAAGAGCTAGAGTAAGATAGATATCAAAAAAAAAAAAAAAAGTTGAGTTTTGGAATTGTACCTAACTAAAAACAATAGGGGGAGAGGGAGAGGGGGAGAGAGAGAGAGATGACGGTGGTTGCTTAACGCCAATGCTCTATCAAGATGCTCCTTTGTCAGGATCATGCGACCTCGTTAATGCCTCACATAGGGTCGCACGCAAGCCTTGAGATGATCCTTCGCATGATCACTTTAGTTCACTTTAAGAACCACTTTAGTCTTGATCATTCATTAATGATGCTGAAAACCAATTCTCATCATTTCTTTGGATATATATACATATATGGAACATACCATTTTCTAGCTTTATTAATGCAATTGGGCTGTGGAGATGGCCCGACTCAGAACATATGTTTTTGTACGGAAAAGCCTTGTTTTCCACAGGCATTGCATAAAGGATGGACGGACCTAAAGAACCGACTTGTGTATTGAAAAGAAGACAACCCTAATTAGACCAAGAAACGATCCTATTTCCCCAATGCCCCATGCTGTAATATACCCTTTTGGCCGTTTGCAATATAAGTTATTGCCCTAGACATGCCTCAAACCGATCACCCCGGGTGAGGAACTCCTGAGATGGGGCTTAGGGGAGTCGCCGACATCGGTGGCCGCTCTCCATTCTTTTTTATGACGCAGAGACCGAAGTTGCAACTCGAAATGGCCGCAAAGGCCTATTCGAACCCTTTCATTTCTTAAGATTGCAGTTCAATCTGTCAAGCGCAAGCCCAGTTGTAATTCTTAATCACAGGCCAACCCAATCATTATATATAAGTCAATGTTTCGAGACAAACGTGGGTGACTATAATTTTGTGGTTGACCATGATGAGAGAATACTGCTGGACACTCTAATCATGTTAAAAATAATAATAATAACCCAATCATTCTCTTTAGTCCTATTTGAAGAGAATTTTAACTTCTATTATAAACTATCTCAAAATATATAAGAAAATATGAAAGGATTTCATTCGCGTGTTAAAGGCTTGCTACGTTTGTAAATAAGATCAAAGTTCAAATGTTATAAGAGGGAAAAAAAAATAGGTTTCAACAGTCAAAAACAAGAATAACACGAATAGACCCTTAAATTTTATTTTATTTTTTAAAAGCTATGGGGTAATGATACTCCAACAATCAAATGTCTTCTTCCACGACTTTTCCAAACTGTATATTTCGATTGGATTAATTCGTCCCAAAAGCTCATCCACAATGTCCATGAAGGTTCTTGAAAATTATGACAAAAACAATATCTACCAAATTAAGCAACAACCAAAGTAGTTCTACTTGTTTTTTTCCCTTGCTAAATGCTATTATCCATGTTCCTGATTAAAAATTTTATTTTTATATAGAATTCAGGGAACAGGGTCTATCTCTACATCAATGTCCTAGGTAATTTCTAATTTGCCTAGAAAGAAATCTGAATTTTTCAGTTTAATTTGAATTTAATATAAGCTATGTAATGTTTTTAGAGTTCATACCACAAAAAATCTCAAATTATGTCCATTGTGACATGAATACCTCAAACTTTTTTGTGTCATTAAAAACCCTTAAACATAAATATCCTCATTTTTTTGTCATAAAAAACCACTATTTTTTTTTTTTTTTGTATGCCTTAGACGGAACTAAAAGGTAACTTATTTGGTAATAATATGTTATTACTTTGTTTGATGCATCTAGTAGGTCTATATGATTTCGACATGAATTATAGTTAAGATGATATTAAATTGTCCAAATTTAGAGTAGTGTTCCATCTTACCCTGGTGCAATAGCTGTTGACTTCGCACTCCCAAATTCTAATGAACCACTTCGGATTTTGAATATATTACTCGAGTCGAAATTCTGAGGGACTCTCTGTTCTCCAGTTGTCTTCTTATGTAATCACAAAGATTTAGAATGGAGAGTTGTAGAGAACAGGGAAGAAATGAACTCGAAGACTTGCGGGCAAACGGTAACGAAAAGTATTGCCCAAAAGTCACAATATTCATAAATTTTCAAAGATGTAAATGGCATCTCTTGTCTTCATATGTAATCACAAAGATTTAGAATGGAGAGTTGTAGAGAACAGGAAGAAAAGAAGTCGAAGAGTTGCGGGCCAACGGTAACGAAAAGTATTGCCCAAAAGTTACAAACTTACAATGCTCATAAATTTTCAAAGATGCAAATGGCATCTCTTTAAAGTCGCGATCTTTCGAACGGTAATCTCTATAATATTACTTAACATATATATGCCTTTTTGTTAGAAAGACATAACATCCCATTAATAATTTATCTGTTCAAAAATACTATGATTATACATGAAAATACGCTCTATTTCAATTACAAAATGTAACTTTTGAATTAAAGTCAGAACTCTTCTAATGAAGGTTAAATCACGGTGTTAATAAAACTATAATGGAGTGGGTTACGTGTTTGTGGGGAGACCGCTTCAGAAATGACAAACATGTACACAAATTCGATTGATCCATCTCTAATAATACAAGGGCGCGCATCACTCCGTCGAATTAAAAAAATGGCAGTGTCCCTTGGTGCATAAGGTATTGTGGCGAGGCCACGATGATCCCAATCCACCATAAGAGCCTTGTACCTGCTAAGCAAATTTGACGTTGGGATGTGCCTATTGTGGAATAATAATTTTGCTTTTCTGATATTATTCATTATCCAATCCTATCCTAGGCCCAAAATGGCCGGTCTTGTCTTTTTATTTTTTTCCCTAGTTTCAGCCGGGCAGAATTTAAGGCGTCCCATTGTGAAATATGTTAGTGGAAAGAAAAACTTGCTTTCAGAAAAATGACGTTAGGATCAAGCTAGAAAGAACAGCTCAAAACATGTCGAAAAAAGCGGATTTTTCATGCTAAAAAAGACCTCATACGCCTTTGGAAATCTTATACGGCGAGGTAGGCACTTCGATCAAATCTCTAGGACCAATGAAATAGAAGAATATCCAAACTTTTCAAATAAGTTATGCTCTGTAATACTAGCAAAAGGATCACTGCTAATCCGACGATCAAGGATCGACTCTTTTTTGTTTTTATAGATAAAAACATTTCTTATCAAGTGACAACCTCGTGTCAAATTTCTAAGATGAATTCTAGTTAATTTTTTTTTTTTTTTTGATAGATCGATTCTGATCAGAGTAGCTTTATGAGCTCCTAGCCTTAACTCCAGCCTATTGGCTAATTTGCTAGAGTCCCCAAAAATCAACTATGGTTCCCTTGATCCCCAAATTACTCGAAAGGTATTATGCATAAGACATATAACCTAATTAAAAAATTTTAACCATCGGGCGTAATTATGCCAAAATCAAGAAGATAATTGCAATTTATCGCTACATTGAACTTTCAGCTATTTTACATTACCAAAACATAAGCAATTTCTGTGATGATTTTCATCAAATAAAGACTTCAACAATCCATTCTAATAAGTTTCTAATATATTGCCAAACGGAATTCTAGCTTGCCATTTACTATTAAGAATTTATCTCTCGTGCTTCTGCAGATAATTATCCGATGACTCTGTCTTCCTTGAAAGAGCTCCTGCTCTCCTTCTTCTCCACTCTACGTGTGACTAGTCTTCAATTCAGAGTGTGCTCCTATACACATTTAAAAATGGCTATTAGGAACGAAATAATCCTTCTCTTGAAAACCCATGAAACAAACACCAGTGTTATTCTTAGCAAAAAAAAAAACACCAGTATTATTATTACTATTACTACTATTATTATTACTACTATTACTATACATCAAGTAATCGAATCCATTTTATCTTAACAAACACAAAGTCCCTGTAAGCATCTTTTAAAGAATGTGAACACAGTCATCACGCAATTATGAACCACAGAATAATTTCCACAATAACGCGAATATTATTTCACAAACACAAATATGACCTTCCTTTTCGATTTCTGTCAAAATTCACAAAAATTACAAGAGTGATTCATGCTGCTATCATGTTGATACTGAATCTTTCTAACAGGAATACATAGACAATTGCCCAGGAAGAAAAGGAAAACTAAAACAAAGGGAAAGAAGAAACCAGAGAAGAATTTACTGGCTGTAAGAGAACATGAGATGATTCTTCCTTTCTAGAGTTGGCTGTTGATATCGCCCCCCCTTGACCGTAAGTATCCTTCCATTCTTTGTAAGAGCCAAGAAAGTAAGGTGAATTCCCACATCCCGCTAATGTCAAAAAACACTGGTCTTGAAGTTGTAGATCAGGCAAATTTTGCAATGGACAATCTGAGAGACTCAATAGCCGCAGCTCCTTTAGTTTTGATACATCAGGCAATCTTTCTAAGCAACTGCATCTGTAAATACTCAGTGCCTCTAGCGATCCCAATTTCTCCACACCATGAATCTCCATTAGCTTCGGGCAATCAGTTACTCTCAACGATCGGAGCCCCTTAAATCTTGACACGGTTAGCCTTTCAAGATATTCACCATCGCTCACGGCCAGCCTATGGAGTTTCACCAGTTGTTGTCCAAGCACCTCATCAAAATTGACCTCCCTTAGCCGACATTTACAAAGGTCCAAGTCCGACAGGTTTGTCAAGTTGGAAAAGAGGGACCTTTCCATCGGTGACCTCACATCGAATAGAGACAATCTTTTAAGACTGGACGGAAGCCCCATTAGAGATTGAGGGTTAACACAACTAATCTCAAGAAAATGAAGCCGAGAAAGTTTAGCCAAATTAATCGAAGGAAATGTGACATCTCTAATGACAAGCTCTGATGTCTCCAGACTAGATAACCCCCCGGTCCATTCTATTTTTGGAGTTGAAAGTAAGAATTGCCACATTCCAGGAGTGTCATCCCATGCGCGAAGATTGACTAAGGTAGTTAGATATGAGAGGTTAGGGGCTTTCAACAACAAATGAGATGGGAAGTCCAAAACCTTCAGACTCAAGGGAAGTTCTGGCAACTGTTCAAGTTTATCACACTTATTCAAATCAAGTTCTTGGAGATGAGAAAGTTGATCCATAGTTGTGGGCAATCTCCTAAGCTTGCTATGCGATAGATTTAGTGTCCTCAAAAAGCATAGACGCCCAATTTCACTTGGAATTTCCTCCAATTTTTTACAATGTGAGGCCTCCAACCTTTTAAGATTCTCTAGCATCCCTATGGTCTTTGGTAGCTCTCTTATCGCACTTCCAATTAGATGTAAAAGCTCCAATCCTTTTAGATTCCCAATAGAAGGAGGTAATTCTACGATATCTGTAACCCGCAAATCTAACTCTATCAAGGAAACCAACCCTCCTATTGAGTTTGGTAGCTTTTTTATTGGAGCCATGGAAAGACCCATCTTCCTTAACATTTTAAGATCTCCAATAGAGTAAGGTAATCCTGTAATTTTCGTGCCTCCCAATTCCAATTGAAGCAGTGATGTCAATTTTCCGATGGATTCTGGAAGTTCAAAGAGGGCTAGATTTTCCAGCTTCAGGGTTGTCAAAAATTTTAGATTGCCCATTGAGTCCGGCAAGAATTGAGCTACCACACACGGACTAATCTCGGTTGAAGGTTCTTTCAGTAAACCCCCTAAACGATGGCTCCTACTTATTTCCAAGTATTGCAGGTGCTCCTGGTTACCAATGGACGGGTCAATCTCAACAAACTTTTCACGACCTTTGAACACCAGTCTCTCTAGAGTGGAGCACATAGATAAATCAGGCATCTTGATTAAGTTTTTGCAACGCACAAGACTGAGAACTTTTAAGTTACTTGTCCCCTGCAAAATAAGCAATATAAGAAGGGACAACTATCAACATCCCCAAATGAGGAGAGAAATCTCGTTTAATGAACAATATGTATGTCAGAAGGTATAGTACCATAATTTGGCTCCATCCATCCCAATCATTTGCTATGTCGCTTTCTGAAATTTTGAGGATGACTAAGTTGCTTGGACAAAAGTTGGTTGCTTGAAACTTTGAAGGACACTGACGCCACGAAAGCCATCTTAATTCAGAGAAGAGACTCTCAAAGTCTCCGACAAAGTTCCCTCCGTCTAATTCAAAGAATCTTAGGCTTTCTAGCTTTGAAAATTCTTCAGGAGTAAAATTGTGGGATTTAGATTGTCCATCAAGTTTGAGTGCTACTATTTCTTCTGTTCCCTGTAACAGAAATTAACTATCAGTGAGCATGAACTCTAATTAGAAAATGATATCGCACGATGAACCCTTACAACATGACATATGCATTCCGTTTTCAATCTAACGTAAAAGTTGTAGGCTAGACAGAAGTACCTTTTTTCTGCGTATGACATCCATAGCTGACCTTGGGCACCACAACCTGCTACGCTTTCCAGGAAATCGGATGCTCTCTCGACGAACGATTTCTCTTCCAAGGTCTCTAAGTTGGTCATGCATCCATAATTTCTCATGATTCCTGACCCTTATCAAGGACATGTTGATAAGGACATCAATTGCCTGATTTGGGAAAAACTCACAAGATTTCCACATGAGAATTGCATCATCGATTTTTTCGCCGGCCATGTAACATGCAATATCAAGAAAAATTTGTTTCTGCTCGTACTCTAACAATTCATAAGTTATCATCAATATATCATGGACCTCTCTGTGAGGCATTTTCATTAATTTCTCCAGCATGTCTTCCCACACAGCCTTGCTTTTGTACCAAAGAGAGGATCCGATGACCTTTAGAGCCAGAGGAAGTCCACCCGTTGTTTCAACTATCTTGTTTGCTATGTTGGCATAATCAATTGGAGGGGTATCTCTTCTGAAAGCGTGCCAGCTAAAAAGTTCAAGAGCATGATGAAGAAGCATTTCCTTCATTTCATAGATGTAAAATTCTTCATGCTGGATACAGTCACTGTCTCTTGGTCTTCCCTTAATGATTGGCAAAAAACCGATATCCCTGGTTGTAATGATAATTCTGCTGCCAGGACCAAACCAGTCGCGCTTTCCAGCTAGTTTCATGAGTTGGTCTCTATTGTCAACGTCATCCAAGACGATGAGAACTTTCTTCTGACGAAACCTTTCTTTTATCATGTTGACCCCATCATTGGTGTCGTAAATCCTTACGGGTTGGAACTTGAGAATATCTGATAATAGTCTCCATTGTAATTCTCTAATTTTACCACCTTGGGAAGATTCGCGAACATTTGAAAGAAAGCTGTGACCAGAGAACTGGTGAGAGATCCAATTAAAAACAGCCTCGGCAAGGGTTGTCTTACCGATGCCACCAATTCCGTGAATTACAACGAAACGTACGTCGAACAATCCTTCTTGCAGTAAGCACGCCATGTCCTCCAAATGATCTTGAATTCCAACTAGATGGTCGGGCAAATTTCTCTGCCTTTTCTTCAGTCTGGTCAGAACCTCATCAACAATATGCTTGATAACTGCACCTTCCCTGCAATATCCAAATCAATGGAGCGCTTGATTCATGGTCTGTTACCGAGGGTTTTTCTTTTGTGTATTGGTCTACAGCAAAATGATCTATCTGCAATCGATATCTGCTTTTGACCAACAAATCCAGGCTAGATTTGATGCACAAAAGAAGCTATACTAATAGTTACTTTGAGAGTGCATCCTATTCCCGTAAACTCCCTTCATATGGGATTGACATTTCATGAGAGAACCGAATATACTCAGTATCACTAGCGCAAATGCAATGATCAGTCCCAAAACACCCAAATCGAGCTAAATGAAGTTCATGTTTGAATTCCCAACAACGAAGTAAATCCCATGTGTTGTAACTCTTCTATTGATGAATTATTCATGCTATGCGAAAGAACCGATCAGAACTGAAGCAAAAGACTGAAACATTGAAACTCCCTTTCAAACTAAAAAGAACTGCAGTATATCGAGGAAACGAACTGCAGAGTGCAGAGCCTTACCCTTTGTCCTTCAAATCCCATCCCTTGATACGAGCGACCTCTTTCAGAGCCTCCTTCCACTGCTGCACCACATCACAGCCGAACCGATCCTCATGCTTTTTCAAGGCCTCGTCGTACAGTCCAGTCCGTAGCTTAACGTCATCAGCACCCACATCATAGAAAATAGGCAAGATCACTTTGCCACTTGATCCTCTGGATCTCTCCATGATGCTCGCAAGCTCGCGGAGACACCACGCACTGGATGCGTAGTCTCTGGAGAAGATGGTCACATAGACCTTGGAGTTGTCGATCGCGCGCAGGAGCTCGCCTCCAATCTCTTCGCCTTTGCGGATCTCCTCCTCATCCCTAAAGACACGGACTCCAGCTCCGTCCATGGCATGGTAGAGGCAGTCCGTGAAGCTGTGGCGAGTGTCTGGTCCTCTGAAGTTCAAGAACACCTCAAATTCAGCCCCCAGCTGCTCGCCATCATCACCACTGGCCGGATCCAGGGACCAGTTCCCCTTCCTCTTCATCTTCAGGAGCTGCGTGCCCCGGCTTCAACTGGGAGACCGATTGGCCTTATTCCTCGAGACACCTTTAGCTTAGGCCTTTCCAGTTTCCCCCCATCAGAGACGATGGAACTCCTTTGCCACGGGACGGAGATAAGGCCAACGCTATTTTGCTTCAAGTCAACAATGAAGATGAAGAAGAAAGTCTGAGCCGGAGCCTTCTCGTTCTTCTTCAGCAACGCCTCCTAGTTCTTCGTAGCCGATCAAAATGCGGAGCAATGGTTGACTCACGGATGGCTTGGTCTCGAGGAAGGGGGGTTTATCAGTCACCGCGTTTCGCGAACTTCCAGTCCACGGAAGGCAAAAGCAAAGAAGTAAGTGATGGCGACGTAGAAAACACGCGAACGCCTTGGTGCGGTGGACCCAAAGACGTTGCTGCGCGGCCCTCTTCCAGCAACTTTGAAAAGATCGCGAGGCGTGGCCGCAGGCCAAGGCCCCTGCGGCCCTTACCCAGTGGCTAGCAAGTCTCACCAGAGCCTTGCCGACCACTGCGGAAAAAAAAAAAAAAGGAGGAAGAAAGGAAAAAGAGAAATAATAAAATGATTTCAAAAAATAAAAATATATATTATTAAAAATTATTTAGGTCAGCGCTAGTTAAGGATGAATATGATCCACGTAGAGAATTCCCGCCCTAAAACAGAGAACCACCCATTAAAGACAGATTCAACAAATTGAAATCAAGAACCATTCATTGGTTCCAGTGGGCCCACATGTAACTAGGACTGTTGGTCGATCCGATCCGATTAGGATGGGTGGTGAAACAGTCTCACCAAACTTCACACGCTCAGTGCGACATTTTCTAGCTAGCTAAAGTGAAGTGAAAACAAAGAACTTCCATATTTTTAATTACAAAATCTATTAAAAAATTGAGCTCATATGAAAAGTAGAGAGTTGATATCATGAGTCGATTCCCATTGAGCTTGAGAGTCGAGTTTGTGAGTGAGGGATAAAGAGACGACTCAAATGAGGTGAGAGTGAAACAAGACAAACATTTAATTATTAAGCTTTAGACTAGAGATTTTAGGGTTTTCATTTTTTTTAAATTTTTTTATTAGAAAATTTTCTTAGAAATTATATATAAGGTGGGCAATTTCACAATTGGAACCAAGGACTAGACCGATCTCCTTGGGAATCGCCAGTTCCAATATGATTCGATTTGGTTCCCAACAGTCCAAGTAGTTTTTGGTTCCCTTACACACTCTTAGCATTAACCAATCAACATCCACATAAACTCCAATAGTCTAAAAGGGCTAGATATATTGAATTGGTACAAATACAAAATGCTTAAATTGAATTGATACAATTACAATATATTTAAAACTTTTTTTTTTTAGACTTTTTCTCTACCCTCACCATGTGAAGACCACCACCCATTGGATTACCAAAAACAAAATCAATAGTTAATCACAAAAACTCTCCAAACAGTTTGTTAATTTCCCATTGATGTTTCTTGGTCCCTCGAGTAATTGTGATTAGGGATGAACATGATCCAGGTTGGGCTAGTCCAATACCTAATTTAAGAACGAATCTATATAATGTTGGTCCTCAATTTTTTGGGACCGAGGACTAATTCTATTAAACCTAGGATTGTGGACCAAACTGAGTCAATCCGGTCTGGTCCAATTCCATGGTCAATTTAAGACCAACCAATAACTTTTTTTGTTTCATTTTTTGTATTTTCTAGAAAAAAAAAACAAACTTTTTATTTGAAATTATATATCCATCAACAATACAATGTTGATCAATCGGACTATAAAAAGGTTTGAGATATTTGTATCACAATGGGCATAATTCGATGGGTTTTATTTTTGAGGTATTTGTCTTTGATTATTGCTCAATGTTTAGCAAGGTATTACCGCTTTTACGCTAGGGATTGTGAATGAATCGTTTGTAAAGGGTAAATTAGTCCAATCAAAATAAAAAGTCTAGAGGAACAGTTTTTTGGCCCGTTATACCCTGAATAAACCCTAGTTCGATTTCCTTTTAGCCAATCTACTCCAGTTTCAAAATCCGAAAAAGCTCTTTCCTGTAATCCGAGAGCCGAATCGTTAACGGCCACCGCCGCTCGACGGCCGCCACCTCATCTCGGCCGCCGCCGCATCGACCGGACCTCGAGGTTGCTGTCAAGTAGCTCAGAACCAGAAGCTCGCCGTCGTCCCCATCGCCGATACCGTCGCTTCCGCCGTGCCGCCGCCGTCCGTCTCGTCCACCCAAGCGCTCGGGCCCCGGCAGCGCTCGCCTCAGTCCCCCGCCCCGTCCGCCCCGTCCGCCCCGTCGGCGTCATCTTCCGGCGGCCCCTGATTTATGCTCGTGAAGAATGGAGCAGAGGCTGGCGAACACATGGCGGATGACCGTTAACGAGAAGAAGTTCATAGAAAGCGCTTTGGTCTCGGGCCTCAGGGTCGATGGCCGGAACGTCTACGACTATCGCAAGCTAAGCATCAACTTTGGCAAGTAAGTTGCAGCCTCTCTTCTCTGCAGAGCTTGCTCTTTTCGGCGTGTCGAAGCAATGTGAGCGGGATATTAGCAAAGTATTTCCCAATTGGCAGGCGACTTTTCTCCCCTCGTAGAGAAGTTTGCCGTGTCTATCGGTGTTGGCATGCTGTCTCAGTTTTTTGCGGTGTTCACACAAAGTTGACACTTTTAGGGGACCATATATTGATAAACGCGAAATTCATACGAAAGCAGAGGAATTTAACATAAATCATGATTTTGGCACTCATACTCTATACAAAGAATGATGCTTTGCGATGAACAAGATTTCGTAGACTCAAATTTGACTAGTGAACACGAATCGACAGGCCTTAATATGCTAACATGGTTTATACTCGTGACTCACTTCAGTGTTTATGGTCTAATGGGGGGACTTGATGCATCGCTGCGGTTTGTCTTTTTAGGCGGTACGGGTATGGTTGCTGTGTTTACATGCGGAGACAATCGTTTATGGATGTGATGCTGATTATGAATGAACAAGTACACTTCTTCCTTTGGCCAAAAACCTTTCACATTTGTTTGTTCGGAGTCCATGTAGCATAAGTCTATAGTTGTGTTCACCTTCAAGTTTCTTTGTCTGATAACTTAAGGGTTAAATAGCTTGACGTGCTTGTTTTACTTTGATTTTCCTTTTCCATCTTGCTATTTGTATCGCTTAATAGAATTGGCTCTAATCTAACCTTTTTTTTTTTTTACCAAACCTGCAGAGAAGATGGCTCAGCAGAGGTGCATCTGGGTCAGACGCGTGTGATGGGAATTGCGACTTCTCAACTAGTTCAACCATATAGAGATAGGCCTAATGAAGGGACACTTTCAATATTTACCGAGTTCTCTCCGATGGCTGATCCTTCGTTTGAACCTGGTCGTCCTGGGGAGTTCGCAGTTGAGTTAGGCAGGGTGATAGACCGTGGTTTAAGGTGATTAGTTGAACTTGCCTTAATCTCTTTTTACTGGGAGGACTTAAGTTTCCTTAGTTTTAATCTATGTTATCATGTATTAACATATTTAAATTGTCTATCTATCTAGTTTATTATACAAAAGCATTGTAGTATAATATTCTAGAAAAGTGTATGCTACAAACATTTAGTGTTATGATGGGTTTACTGATAGGAATATTGAGAATATTGATGGATGGATGTGCATTCTGAATTTGTAAAGCTTACACATTAGTAGAGAATATGTTTGTATTATATCCATATTCAATTATATTCATCCCAAAGTATATGGTATAGGATTCTAAAAGTGCATTTACGGCCAACTTTAACATGTATGCACACTATGTGCTTTCTTTACTGAGGAACAATACGAATAACAATGGACAGATAATGCGCACCTTTCAAAATCTTTTGCCATCAAAATTGAACAATTATTCATACATTTGACCTGGAGTCATCTGTGCTTTGAGTGGAAATTCTGTTACGAACTTCTTTAAGAAATTTCCTGTCGAGAATTCTGGATTGAGATGACTCATGTTGTTACAAAGTTGTTTCGCAGGGAAAGCAGGGCTGTGGATACAGAATCTCTTTGCGTTCTTGCGGGGAAGTTGGTGTGGGCCATCCGTATTGATCTCCATATCTTAGATAATGGAGGGTAAGGAATTCTGGGTTTTCTTGTCCACAGAGCAGACATCAAATACTTATCTTTCTCATTAAAACAATCTGCCAATTTGAAAACAGTAATCTGGTCGATGCTGCTAATGTTGCTGCTTTGGCTGCTCTGTCAACATTCCGTCGGCCTGAATGCTCATTAGGTGGAGAAAATGGGCAAGAAGTAATAGTTCATCCACCAGAGGTCAGCATTACTGAAATTTTTGGTACAACTCTAGTGGAATACTCATTGCTAGTAGCACAATCTGGAGTTGGATCTTGTTCAAGTATATCATGCATTTTTGAAAACTTGTGATAATTGAGAGCATTTAATGCCACTTCTGGATCCATGATTATCTAGTTATAGTAAATTTGTCATCGGTTGTAATAATTTTGGGTGCACTAGAAAACTTTTCTCGAGTCAAATTTTTGCTATGCAACTGACTATTTCTACTATGGATTGCTGTAGGAGATTCCTGCTTGGATTTTGAGGTTCTCTTTAAAATCTGGATTCTATTTCATTATTTTATGGCCAGTAGCTATATTTCATAGTTAAAAATGTGTAAAACAATGCTTAAGTTGCCATAAGTTGGTCAATGGAGAATGTGTAGATCCATGCAACTCATTGTTAAATAGACTATTTGCCCTTTTTTCTTTAATATGCTTATGTTAATTCTGCAAGTTTTTGTCCCTAGAATAGAGAAATTGGTTTTTTCCATATGCATAGCTGTTAAAAAAACGTATCTTGATATTTCTAGGTTAATGAGATAGTTTATTTGAGTTTATCCTTGATCAAGTTTCTATACTGAATTTCTCACTCATATTGTGAATGTTTTTTGTTTTAATTTCCTGGTGCAACCTCTTAGAGACAGGAGTCTACGATTAGTCTTTACCATTTTTGTGCCTGATGTAAAATGTGCAATCAATCGATTTTTCTGATCGTTAAGGGTGGGCTTGTGATATTCTGTTTTGCATAAACCACCATATGATTTTGCTTGGTCCATATATAAGAATTTAACCTGAACTGAAAATTTTCCCTTCCCATTAAGTGATAGAACATTTTTCACTGTCACATAGTTTTTCTGCCAAAGAAGAAAAGCTGACACTTGAATTATTTATTATCCTACCAAAATAGTGTGGTGTGTTTTGGGCTTATAGCTGATTAATATTTACTGCGTTTTGACAGGCTAGGGAGCCACTACCCCTTATAATTCATCATTTACCTATAGCAGTCACCTTCGCATTTTTCAGCGATGAAAGCACTCTGGTAGGGAAGATATCTGTGTTGCTGTTTACCTGGAAATTGCAGAGCCAAAACTAAAAGTCGTTATTGGGCTTTCTTTCTATCCAATATCTGGATGTACTCTAAATTCCAGGTGGTAGATCCTACCCACCAGGAGGAAGCAGTTATGGCTGGTAGAATGACAGCTACTCTGAATACAAATGGTGATATTTGTGCTATCCAGAAAGCAGGAGGAGAAGGTGTTCCTCAGAGTGTAATAATGCATTGCCTACGTATCGCTGCTACAAAAGCTGCTGATATAACAGTGAAGATACGAGACACTGTGAGTTTATCCTTCTTCAGCATTTATGAACTTTTAAGACTTGTCTGTGCATTTTTATTTTTATTTTTCAACTTTGTGCCTTTATTCTTCAAACCTTGAGTTCTTGAATACTTAATGTGGGGTTGGTTGCTTAGAGACTGCCCATTTATTGGTGCAAGTAGCTCAAATGCAAATTTCTATCCTGCTTGTGTTTCAGGGAGTAAATGCGGAACGGTTTCGTTTATGGTGATTTATAGATTCTCATTGCTTCTTTCCATGGATATATTCTCTGACTTGATCACCTCCATTTGATACTTATTTTCAGTGCTATTCATATATTTGTGAACGATCATCTGAGTTCTATGTTATAGGTAGAGGCATACAATACTGAAAGAGCTCTGCGGAAGATAAAGCGCCACTCTGCTCCAGTTGCCTTGGATGTCAGTGGGGCTGTTCCTAAAGTAAGGAAAAATCAGGTCAAATCTGAGGATCAGAGGGAAGTCAGCGGATCAGTAGGAACTCAAGTGGAAAAGTTGAAGCCAATGAATGAGAGAAAGAATTCTGATCAGAGTAATGACATTGAAGGTAAAGTGGTCACAAAATCACTTGAACAAGGAGGAACTAACAGTAAAGATGGCAATCCTAGGAGTTTCATTGGAGGTCCATCAAGTTGGTATGGTGCCATCCTCCGCATGTAGCAATAAAATTATACACCTCATTCTCAAAGTATGCGTACTATAAAATTTCTTTTTCATGGAACTGATTTGATAAAAGATTTAAAATTCGATCTACTTGGATTTTATAAAAAAAAGCTACTGAAGGCATTTAAGGAAGAACTCAATCTGATATTGGAGAATGTGTAATTTTAAAAACAATAAGACTTTTTCTTTTTGTGTACTGCAGGACTGGTAATTGAAGTTAGTATTTTTAGTGTGGCATTTTGATTCATCAATCAATATGAAATTGCGTGACAGCTTGCTTTCCAATTCTTTGTAGGCAATTTAGGCCTTAGCCACCTAACAATTGGTAATCATGAAACAAGTGGTAATCTTTGTTGTTGTTGTTGTTGTTGTTGTTGTTGTTGTTGTGTATGAGTGGATCATGGCATTCTTGATGCTGCTTAGTGTGTATTGAATTTTACTATGAGAGGCAACATGTTTCCTTGGTGAATCTCAAAAAGTACTCCTTGAGTTCTACGCCTGGCATAATTTTAACTCAGTTTATTTTTCAAAATGATGAACAATAACTGGGATTATGCAATCCTTGTTCACCTCATAACATTCCTTCATTTGATATTCCCCATTCTTATATGCCTATTGCCCCTTCTCAAGCACTTTTCTTCTTGCTTAACTCCATCCAATCTAATTTCCACTTAACTTTAAAATGTCCTCTTTTTATCAGGGATCCTTACTCGAAGGGTGTTGATTCGGATTTCCTGAAATTATCTCTTGCTTCGCGTGGTACTGTTCGTTTATTTGTTTATGAAGACAATTTTCACAGGAACCACATATTTTAAGTGCTAATAGCTACTCTCTGTTAAACCTTTATTGGTTGCTTTTGGTAATGTTGGGTTTTCTATTGATCCACTGATGCAGTAGTTTGGATCGTGGCATTTCGGGAAGTAGCTTATTGAAGTCATTTATGGTAATTTGAGAGAGTTGCTCTTAGGATTCTTCGTCTAGTTGTCCTTTGGAAGTAGTTGTTTAAAGTCGGCCTATGACAGAATTCACCACATCCAGTTTTTATGGTTTTGCCTGAGTTCGCGGCTTCATTTCGGCATTGGCAAATGGGTATGCCGTTTGCTGACTGCTGCATTGCAAAATTGGAGAGTAAATATTAGAGGAAGAAGTATGTTGTTGGGTACATAATCTGGGTGTTCATGATGGTCGTGTTTATTAGCCCCTTTTCTTAACATGATATCCAGTCTACCCAAAGGTAGCTTCTTTTTCCTGTCAGATTTTGACGGTATGATTTGATTCCAGATCTTGGACTTCACTAGTTGTGCAACCTAGCCTAGTGAATTGGAGTATTACCTATTACCAAATTGCTAAGTTGCGACAAAATGATTCTGTTCAGGAGAGGTATTACTTCATTTAGATGGGTAGTGATGCAAGCTGTTAGAGCTGCTGTCCTGCTAAATTGGAAGGTTGATTCAATGTCAAGTGGAACAAAATTTTAAGATTCTTTTTTTGTACTTGCCTTAAATAATTATGATGCAAATGCAATTGCAAATGTGTTTTGGATGTTGCATGTGCTTTATATGGTTGATGCCAAGGCATGAAGGTTCCGTCTGATTTTTTATCTACCGTCACTCTTGACGTTGCTGCATGTAGTGACTGCTTTTCCTTTGTGCTCAAGATAAAATGAAGGAAATGACAGAGTTATTGGTTTTTTGCCTGTCAAATTTGCAGAAACTTCAAAATTCTCTAAAAAGCAAAAAGAATCGCAAAGTAAGAAATCAACCCAGCAGGCTAGTCCAAAGGGGTCAGCCGAAGATATGAAGGCAATATCTCCAGCAACTGAGTCTGCTAAGATTGCCTCTCAAACCCATGGGGAGAAAACACTGAAGGATGCTGTTAAGCCTAGACATAAGAGGAAAAAGAAAGCACCCTCTGCAGTGGATGGAAGTTAGACATGCTAGCAGGTATTAACGGATTCGATTATGTGATCTCTTCTTGTTTGCTTTGTTATAGTTAGTCCTTTCTTCTTTTTTCCTTTTTCTTTTTTATTTAGTTTCACCTGAAAGAATCCATTAGTTAGATCTGTTAGATGAGAACATTTGCTGAGTAGTTTGTCTCTCAAATTTGGAATTGAATCCTCCATGAGGTCTGTTAAATTATGTAGGACTTCCTTCTTTAGATTTTTTAGGACCAATCTGTGGATCATTTTCTTATATCTATTGTTGAGAGGGATTAGGCCCTATTACTTTTTATCTTTTCAGATTTTTGGAAACCCAGCTTTTCAGAGTGTCAGTGAAGGTGGAGCTAGAAAGCAGAAGAGTGCTATGAAGGAGCAGGAGGACAAACTCTGAACAGGTTGTTGGTGAGCCTAATTGAGGACACAACACCGGTAGAATTTTAGCTCGGTTGATTTCGTTTTGTTTGATAATGTCTTAGTTTTGTTATGTTTCTCAATTCCCAGTTTAGTTGGAGCTTCGGTGCTTACCTCCGTAGGCACCTTATAGCAGAAGCCCTTGGTGTAACATAAATGATTTTTTTTATTCCATACAACCATTAAAGTTATTTCAATCCTAGCTCTCCTAAGTCTCTCTGGGTCTATAGGTTTATTCATAAGCCGAAACAGCAACTATTTAAAAACCGATGGTATGGCTGCATTTGCTCTTGGTTGTTAAGTGGCGGTTCAAAATTTATCAATCTATCTCATAATATATGTCCAGTTGTGACGGCGGAATCAATCTTTTTGCCTTGGCAGTTTTTAATCTCAGTACCTTTTTGTGCTCTTCCTTTCTGGATATGACAACAGCTAGTTTTTTCTCAATTATTTCTTTTCAATGCTGTGAAGAAGCGGATATCTTGTGATTTAATATTAATACTAAGAATAGTAGTGATTATAACAAAATAGAACCTTGCACTTGCTCTCATGGAGTTGTTCTCTCCTGTCAAGAGAAAAAGGTAGAACCAAATGGCAAGTACCCAGAGAGGAAGCACAGGTCTAACTCTTCACATTCGTTTTTGGTGCCGGTCAGTTTGTCAAAGATTGCTTGACATTTAGTCAAGTCAGAATCTATGGTGAATTTGTATCGTGATCCTTGCGCTCTCTTTTCACGGTCTTGGCCTAAAATTCTCTCCCAAACTGATGTTTCTTCTGAACTTAATCCTGATCGCTGGATGGGACTGGAGTTGTATATGTTCCGTACCGGGCAACAAGTCAAGAGGCACGCTGAAGAAGCCGTGACAGCCATCGAATCCCCAAGAAAAAAAGAAGGAACGGGGTGGAAACTGGCAATCGAAGATCGTGAAGTTTGAACTATTCCTTCGACCATGAAGTGCCACGAGCATCGTCCTTATCCCTAGCTTGTCTGATAAGAATATCAGGACATGAACATCGAAATGTTGGTTTCCATTCACGCATTGCCAGAGATTGATTTGAGGTTTGGCTATTTCATTATGCTTATTATCTGGCTATTGAGGCCATGCCATTAATTTCTTGTACTACGTGAATTCTAATTTAACCCATCACTAAATAGGGGTTCTCTTTATGAAGTTTTAGCCCCGAGAAGTAATTGGATTGTCTATATATATATAAATTAATCTAAATTCAATCATTAATTACATGTGATTACAAATCATTCTCATAATTGATCTAAGGGGCTTTCGTACATCACTTTTGTAGCCAATTGGACCGCTCCATGACAAGTATTCGAGGGTCTTGGCTCCTTTGCTTCCAACCTTTTTATGATTGGTAAAAAAGTTGGAAAGGGATGACCGGCGTCGAAGAACCCTTTCGACGTCACCCCAAAGAGACTGATATCCACACCTCTTGTCCCCCGGGACGAAACTGAAAATTCACCAAAAAAACAGGGGTCACAAATGCAAAATCAGGTAAAAATGAAGGACCTGCTCTTCCCAAAGCCAAAACCTCCGCAGCCGACGATGTGATAAAACCCCGGGGATTGCAAGTAGTACCGAATTCCGCAGAACCCGAATCCGAATCGCGAAACCGTCGCGGATGACCATGTTCGGCCGGAGCCGGTTCCTGTCGTTCCCGACGGTGATCGGAGCCGTCGTGTGAGTTGCCCCTCCATCCTCCGCTCTCTCGTTCGTCTGCGAATTCTGTTCTCTTCTTTGCAATCCCTTCATCTGCGTGCGCTCGAACGAGCTGGAATGAGCTCCGAAACGTGCTGTTGTTGCTTCTTTGACATTCAGTAGGGTTGGGCAATCGCCGCTACGCGTTCTCCGGGATAGAAATCTTAGTGGGTGATCTCTCTCTCTCTCTCTCCCTGCGCTTGACGGTTTTGCTGGCGCTATCTTGTGCTGACGATCTTCAAATCTAGGAAGTACGGGGGGGAATTTGTGACTGGTTAGTTGATGCATTGAATTAGCAGGGTGAATTCTGTATTGGGTACTGAAAGGAAGCGCGAATCCTTCGATTTTGGAGCTACTTGGGTATGTATTGAGATTTGGTGGGAATAAGTGGTTTCGCATCGGGGGCGGGGGGATTGTTCTTTGATCAGGAACTGGTTGTGGGGATTTTTGGAGAATAATTTGCATTAGGAAGGAGGAAAATTTGCCCCCGAGTAAACTCACTAAGCTGCCGATGCGGTCATTAGTAGAAAGCAGCTGCGTGTATCTCGATCGTGGACGTTTCAAGACAGGAGCTTGTTGTGCAGTGGGGTGCTGTAATTTGTTCGGGGAAAAGTATAATGAGTGAGTTGGTAGCCCGAGACTCTTGCAGGTGCTTCCTTTGAGATATATGCAGCAGAATTGTGACGTTAGCGCACTTGCTGTTGTGTTTTTCCACAGCTGATAGATTACAAAGACTCATCCATCTTAGATACTATTCTAGAACACGGGCATTCTGCTTCTACAGTCTATTTGGTCAGTTCAATCTAGAATATTTTATGTGAGAGGTGGGGTATATGTTAAGCATACAGACATTACGAATGCTCTTGACAGCTTTGTGACAGAAGTCTTGATATATTGTCTTCTACAAACATCTTACATGAAGAAGGCAGATTATTCTGCATGTTCAGTGGAAGAGAATTGGCCGAGTCTGGGGAGAATCTGCTTATGAGTTGTGCCTACTTCATTTAGATATCTTCCCTCACTCTTTGTGCATTCCCTTCAACTTGATTCCTGCCTATTTATATGAGAATTATTAGAAAATTTCCTTGCAAGTTCAAATTCCTATATTCATAGTTTCAAGTTTTCAACCCACCGTCACTACTATGTCATATGCAAGGAGCATTCTTGTATAGAGTCTTTAGACACCCCAAAAGGATCTTGCACCTTCATCCATTTCATAGTCAGAGGTAATGGTATGAAACTAGACATCTATAGTCCTCTTGCTGCTTGGCATTTTTTTGTTTCTCACGAGGCAACTGTCCATTAAGTCCTCATGGAGCATTGGTTGTGCAACTTTTTCCTTTCTTTCACACCCTTCTACATGTATAAGCCTAGTGCTGATTTGGCATTAAAGAACTGTTTCTCAACTCCTCTGGCTTTTGCTTGTTCTTGCCTCTTCTATACCCTTCTACTCTTTAGTTGTGATGGCATGAGGTCCTACTAGATTAAGCTTTGTGGTACCATTGATCAAATGACCTTAGGAGCTTCTTTACCTTCTTAAAGATACATTATTATCATAACTCTCAATCAAATAGCTTTTGAAATCAACAGTTCCCAATCTAGTTTCTTTAGTCTTATGGCAGATCATGGCTTATAGATACTATTAGGATCTTGTATTGTAGTGTGCCATAAGTAGAATATCCTAACTTCAATGTCTTTTTCAGTTACTTCTTCATAAAATTTACAAAAGTGCCAGAGATGGACAGGGAGTTACTCTCTTAAGTGTGTCTACCAGATAAACCACATATCTGACTCTGGATTGTTCTGTCACTTATACTATCTTTGGCTCTTCGAAATCATTCAAATATCACATATTTCCTGGATCCTTTTTATTAATTAGTTAAACAACTAATCACTTGTAGTCTTACTGACTGATGATATAAACTTGTATGGCCTGGCTTTCTTATTCACATCCATCTTCTCTTTTGCTTTTGTCTATTGTTTGCCAGATAGCTAATTTGTTCTTTGCTTTGGTTTTCTTGATGGCGTGTGCCCATAGTGCCCCATTAGTAGTTTGTTTTTTTTTTTTTTTTTTTTTTTTTGCTTTACTTTGATCAGCATCATCAGGAAGTTCATTTAGGGGTGAGCATAGTTCTAGGGTAGAACCTAGAACCTGAAAATCAGACCGGTAGGAACCTGTAGGTTCCAGGTTCCAAGGTATGCAGGATAGGTTCCAAGTTCCAAAAAATAAAGAACCTATTTCAACGAGTAGGTTTTAGGTTCTTAGTTGGAGGAACTTGGAACCTGGAACCTGGAACCTATAACATAGAACCTAAAACAAGTTTTAATATTTTTTCTTGATCCATGTCTTCATGCGATATTCCAATATTCCATGTTGTTTAATGATGAATGTATAATTTGGAAGCACTAGTCCAATTTCCATTTTATAGCTAAGATTTTACTTTATTAATGTTCATATTTTTCATATATCTAAATATAAGTTATGATTAATGAATTGTAATCTTTCAAATAATAACATAAGTGGGATTTGGGTAGACCTTGGAACCTATGATAGGATAGCTTTCAAGTTCTAGGGTATGCAAGGTAAGTTACCTATTCCAACGGGTAGGTTCCAAGTTCAAGATGGAACTTATACGGAACTTAGAACCGTTCACCTCTACTTTTATCTAATTGAATTTCTTGCCAAGAATTCGTTTCCTTCTATTGATAGTTTTGTTTATTTTGTATTCTCTTTGATGAATGACAAGTTTATTTATTATTATTATGTTCCTTTTCATTTTGTTTAACTAAAAAAGAAAAAACCTGTTGGACCCTGGAACCGACCCTGGAACTTGTGATAGGGTAGGTTCCAGGTTTCAGGTTACGACGGGTAAGTTCTAAGTTCCAAAAAATGGGGAATCTATACCCGAGGGTAGGTTTCAGGTTCTAGGCAGAACCTGTAAGAAACCTGAAACCCCTCACCCCTAACTCACCCCTAGTTACTATGGATAAATGAGGGGTTAGTGAAGTGACTCGTGGATGTTTCAATTGGATGATCTTACGTAGGCCTAATTCTGATGTCCCAGTGATTACATGCTTATCTGGAAGGCATCATGTGGTGACTAACTGGAGTCAATTTTGTCCTACAGATTCTGCAAATCTTGTATAATTGTAAATAGAAACAATTCCATAGGTGATAATCAGTTTCGTCTAATTTAGGTTGTTTGGCAGAATGCTTGGCTTTAGGCTATAATGTTGATTGGAAGATTAAGAGTGCATTTCATTAGGATACTAGGTTCTGTTTTCTAACTTTCTTCTCTATTAACATATTGTCAATCAAGTATTGATGATAGACTATTCTCACCCATTAACAAATATCAAAAGTGGAGAATAGTGTCCTTAACATCCACTGTCCAAATTGCTGAAAATAATCTCTTTCCGCGTTAAAGTGATATTACCCAATGTCAAATATGAAATATCTCATTTTTTTCAAGGCTGATGGTTTGCAAATGCCATGACTCTACAGGATTGGAGTTGTCTCTGGCAAAGCAATATTTGGACCACCTCTTGATGAGTACTGGAAAAAGAAGCATGAGGAAGAGGCAGCTGTGAAGGGAACTGATAGCAGCTCATCTTAGCTTGCGCCATGTTATATTGCGTCCAGGGAAGCTGAACTACTAGAGGTTGAAGAGCTTCCAGGTGCTGGCCGACCTTTTAGTTGGCTGGATTATCAGATGATTCTTCAGCAAGTCGCAGAAAATGACCTGGAGCTAAGAACGGGTAGAGGATACATGACTTCATTTAATCTTAACCCACTGCGAGTGTTCTGAAGATTGTTTCATTCTCAAGGACAGCAATTGCCGGTGCTATTTTGCGTTGATGCACTTCCTAAGCTGCATTGGGACGGACTTACTGAACTGGTGGTGTGGAAGTGTAGAGTTTCTTAGTGGGAATTGATCTTGAATGAAATTGACTCAAGCTGTGTTATGAAAAGTACCTTCCAACGTGTACTATTTGAATATTGGAAGTTGCCTCCAGTGATTGTAGTTTCCACATTTGGGTGATAAAGCAAGCGGGTGCAGGTTCAGCCAAACTATTATGGTATTGTCAGGTATAATATGACCTGCGGAGAGTCTATAGGTACTGAAGCCTCCATTCAATACATATCCCAACTATGTCCTTTGCTTTACTGCAGCACGACAATTACTGCAGACAGGATGAAGAATAGACCTTCTAAACTGTTGTGATTCTAATTATAATTGTTCTCGCACAACCGCGAGTTGGTTATCCACTGCTTTACACGAACCTCACACAATCAAATAGGCAACCGCATAACTATGTCCACCGCCAGACAAGAAAAACCAACCAATTAACTTGGCTGAGAAAACGGCATCGTGATCAATTTATGCAAAATGTACACGTTGTGTAAGTGTTCAACTTAGTAAACAATAACGTGTTTCGACCATAAAAAACCATAAACGTATCGGTCAGTGAAACTGACAGTTTAAGCATTGAAGATGCAAGAAAATCCTAGTACCAGTACAGTGGAAATAATTGGTATTTCATGTTCAACAGAACCTTTTTACAGTAAGGAATTTGGTCCCAGCGATCAACCCCCGGGACAAAATCTCCAAGAGCTATGATACAACAACCTGACGCATAAGCTTCACTTGCCTCTTTCCCCTCCTTTTCTCACCTTCAATCAAACAATACAATCTGTTTCTAAAAAGTAATCATCGAAAAAAAAAAAAACATTCGAAAGCAAAGTGACCCGAGAAAGATGGAGTGGTCCGAGCCATCCAGCTGCAATGGAGTGTCGATGAACTCACGGCAAGCCTTTATTCACCCGAAGGGATTTCGAATGCAGAGAAGGCAGATCAACAAAAACTGAATGAACTAACCTCAGAGGATGCTTACAGGTCGCTTTCGCAAGGTTCAGATCTAAGAAGAAATGTGCTGGATGATCGAGCTGATCAAGAGAATTGATCCGTCCAGTTAAAATGGTGCCAAAATCGAAGCACCATCCAGTATATGCAAGCACAAAGAGAGACAGAGGGTGGTGATGATGGACGACTTAGCAGTTGCATATCTCACAACTTCGATACCCCTGTCAACAACTTCGTCGTGAATGGCGTTAACGCTCTGCCTCACACCATCATGGAGTTTCTCCATCAAATACTCCAGGAGAGATCTCACAGTTTCGAATGTAACCCTCCCAGTCACATCGAGAACAAGCCTTCGATTGCTCGGGACAGCCAAAGTAGACGACACTTTATCGACCCACCCGCTGTTCTTAGGAAGACCGTATGAATCTCTCAGACTCTTGTGACTCAACACCCCTTGCTTCCAATCCACTCCAGTAAATCTCAATCCTTTGCTTTCCTCTACAGCTAAACAAGGAGAAACTGAATACGAATTGGCATTCGATCTGGAACTTTTCAGCACTTGGTGAGACGTTTTCACCAGAGTCTCGACCGCGCCATTACAGACAGATACCAGCATCTCTCTCACTTTCTTCTCATGCTTTGGATTTGTCATCCCGGAGAATAGCTCATCGTAGGTGTTGATGTCCATCGTCTTTTCCAGAAAAATAGTGACCGCAGTACTCACAAACTGCTGGATGCAATCGCCGACTAAATCCTTGACCCTGTCGTCGCACAGTATGTTTAGCCATCCCGGAACAGAACTCCCCTCCGTGACCAGATGATCGCCACCGTCCGGATTGCCAAATTCTGATTGCAGACTAGACCGCTTATCCGTAAAAATGGCCATGACTAAGTTCCTGGCTAGGCTGCCTACCACAACAGATACGAAACCAGACCCTGCAGGCGTGAAAAGCTTATCGAGAACGTGATCCGTGAATCCCAAAACCCCACCATTGCCATTGACATTGCCCTTGGACTCAGAATTATAACCGCGCAAAGCACCCACAGTCAAAGCCCGGGATACCTCAGTTATCGACTCCGAGAACTCGGCTGACTTCGCGATCTTCGAAATTTGTTTCAAGCTATTGGGGACCTCATCGGAGTCGGACCTCAGAAACTCCTTCAAATCCTTCGAGACGAGCGCAATCGTCTCAGTGGATTCGGACACCGCCTCGGCCAACGAAACCAGAGCCCCCACGAGCTTCAAGAGCCTCCTCCTCTTCCGAGCAACTGACGGCGAGTTGTACACCCTGTACGCCCCATAACCAGAAAACGCCAAAGCGGCAGCGGCGAGAATCCACCTCTTCCTCCTCCCCGCGAAATCGATGCCCGACTTCACCAATCTCACATCCATGAAACACGGGACCGAATGACCAGCCCGGGCCTGCTAATCAGAACCTCAATATTCCCCCCACGTAGAAACACAGAGTCCCCTGGTTAAAACACCAGACAGGACGAATCCGGACTACACCCAAGAGGGTATCCTGCGTTGTCCAATCGGGAGTCCAAAACTCCAGGAATCACTCCAAAAAGAACCCTTGCAACAACTTTCCAGATGACAACTTTCCTGCTCGGGCCTTCTTGGTTGTCCACACAAACTTTCCAGCAAACAACTTTCTTCAGAGGACAAAAGGCCAACTGGGTTTTGCACAATCTATATATAGGGTATGACAAAACAATTCATACAAAAGAGGGTGAGTCCAAGAACAAGGCGAGAATGGATAAGGCCCGGATAAGAACGAATGAGAGACAACCTGTTCCGAACGAGAGAGAGATACAGAGAACAGGGTGTGAAGTAGAGAAGAGGTGGCGTGCGCGGGCCTCCTGCTGGACCTGGAGGCGGCGGCGGCGGTGGCGGCGGGCGGCGGGGAGGGAAGTCGCTGAGGCGTCGCCTGCGAAAAGCAGAAGCCAAAAACCGTTCGGTTCGTGCGGATTTTCTGCAGATCGGAGGTTCGGTTTATTGGTGACTTCCTTGTTTCTTCTTTAGGAATGGAAGCGAGGGTGGGCCCCCGGACTTGAATGGGCGCTAACTACCTCGCGGGATGGGGAACAGGATAGGATATCAAAGTGAAGTGGGCCCCACCCCCTATCTAAGTAGGGCCCCATAATGACGGGACCCGCGTATAATAACTCTGTTTACGATTCGTTTCGATTTCGTACCGACATTTCAATAATACGACACTCAGCGTACACATCAAGTGCCTTGCAACGAGAATCGATTGACTTGGGCTATGTCGCCAGCTAGGCCTGCCGGATCGGTTCACATGTCGGGCGAAGAAAGGGTAACTCATTTGAGGATAGAAACGTAGAGAGTTCATATGTTCTTTGGCGGTCTTTGTATAGAGTTTTCTTGCTTTGGACCATCGATCTAATATCATAGAATCAAATTGATGCTCCTATATTGAGTACAACTAAAAGAATACTTCATTTTGTTGTATGGTAAATCACAGTTATCACGATCGTCTCTAAATTTATAGAGTTTAGCACCTTAGAGAGAAATTATTCAATCGGTCTTGTACTTATTATATTGATATTAAATCAATCTAAATTTTCTAATTTTGTCAATATAATCCTAGATCTTTATGTGAAATTTTAATATATTCATTCCAATCAATTGTCCCAAGAAATTGCCAACTTGACATCCATGTTGATGTGGACAACTTGTAGATCATTACGGTAGCAATAAGCTGGACTAAATATATTGAGATTTCGAATAAAGATTTTAATACTACATTGACAAAATTGAAAAAAAATTGGAACTAAATTACTGTCCATACAATAACTTTGGAACCGAGTGAGTTAATTATCCTGATGCTTGAGTTCTAAAATAGCTAAGAAATGAAAGAAGAATCAATTTGACTTTACTCAGAGCTTTCCTCACTATTTCCCTTACCACCATCACTGTATTTATGAAACAAAAATATTCGCATAGTATCTCTCAATCAGGATACAAAGCGGACAAGTTGTTTGAGAGGCACTATGCGAAATATAGGTCAACTTTACAGTAGGCTTTTCACCGACTTCTCCTATCTTTTGTCAGCGCAAACAGCTCTTATATTGACTTACTAATTCCTCAAATATCCTTCCGGATGCAGTGGAGTCTATCTTCCCCACTAGAGAGAGCCTCTTAATTTTTAGACATATATTTTGCCCCATCTAGGGTAGGAGGAAATATTCCCGGATTTTAGGTCTCAAAGTTTAACATATTAAGGTCCGAGCTACAACTCATCTTAGAAAGCAAGGATGATCATATGTTTTACCCTGCGAAAATGTAGTGCAGTTTTCTTTCTCCCACACGAAGAAACCCTAGCAAACCAATAATTGCCTTCCACCCATTCCGCGCCGCCCAATAAATCTCTCCAATGGCTTATGAACGGCCACGTAGGTCATCTTTATGATTATTTAATGTTTTTTGGGCCGACGTCTGGTAATAATTCATTGCCTAGTTGTCAGTCGACATTGCTCCATTGTTCGTCTAGAATGTTTTGGAAATTTCATGAAGCACATTGCATCATGTGAACGAAAAGTATGATGCTTTTTACTCGAATTTCAGAGGCAAAAAGTAGTTCATTTGCAACTTTCAAGAGGCAGGACACTTGGTTTTGCAAATTAAATTTGAGGATAATGAAGGGAAAATGGGATTAAATATAATGAGGAAAAAGGGGAAGATACTTTAAATTTTAAGATCCATCAAAAGGAGATTTTGTGAAGGGAAATAGAGTTGGTAAAAATATTCATTTCCTTATTGTCATTCCAAACGCAAGCAAAAGAGGGCGTATGGATTGGTGTGGATAGATGCGCTTGGACTTTGGTAGTTTTGCATTAATTGCCTGAGGTTTAAGCCTCTTATGATGATTCTTCTTCAAGTAGGTCTCTGTTTATTTTGTAGAAAATAAATAATTTAAAAATATATATATATATATATATATATATATATATATATATATATATTTTAAAAATGATCGATTATATTACTTAAAATAATTAGTCAATTGAAACTTTTTCATTATTTGTAATAATTTATGTTTAAATATTTTCGTAAACGATTAAAAATCTTTTGTTCACTCCTGGCATGTTCACACCTGAGATAGGTTTTTCTAAGGCGTTTGAAACTTATCCCCTTTAAGAACATGGGAAATCCAAAACCTCCCTGAAACTTAACTAATTCACATTTTCTTGCTTATTTTTGAAGAAACTACATTAATAACATGATTAACTATATAATTTAGCATATTTTTGAAGAAAAAAGATTCTTGCTACTATATAATTGGCTGATTTCGAGTTTTTGGTACTTATTAACGAAAACAAACTTGTCTCAAGAAACCTCAAACTCATTCCACAACGCAAAACTCAAAAGTTTTTCTAACAATGACACGGAATTTAGCAATCAAATTCCCGAAAAAATACGACTTTTAAGCCATGGGTCACTTTTATCACGACTTTTAAAACGTTTAAAATATAATGGTCGGCCTGGACGAAAATGACATGTATTAAGTTTTTCGTCAAAATCGTCATCCCAAACCCTACGTTACAATCAACACGGACGACTATCTGCGACGTGAATCTGACGTCATTTCATCGCGTATATCTACCCTTTAGGTAAACAATTAATGAAAATAATGATACCGGAGGTCAAAGGATTCATGGACTTTTGGCACTTTGGTCCTAAAATCTTTTTCTTGTGCGATTCAATCTTGAAACTTATGTTATGTTTTGCCACTCTAATTTCTCATCTAAAGATGATTGGTTCTAGGGTGAGTAAGTTCCAGACTTGTAACTTGAATTCTGTAACGTAAAATCTAAAACACGTCATGCTTGAGTCGGCTCCCAATTCTTAGGACTTGAAAACTATCATGTTTGCCTTGGAAACTATCTTGCTTTTTTTTATATGATTTTTAGGTTTATCTGAGAACTTGTTTTTTTTTGGTTTCTTTTTATGGTTTCATTTTTTACAGCAATAACATGAGTAACAAAATCGTTCAAAGTAAAAGATGAATGTGGGCGAGCAAGCAAATGTGAGTTAGGAACGAGCAGGGGTTGTGAGGCTCAAACAAGTGAGGGCAAGCCATAAGCAAGTGAGGAAGAGGGTGAGTTGCAAGCGAGCAAGAGAGTTGTGAAGTGTCTGAGAGGTTGGAGAGAACGGAGAAAAAGAAAAAGATGGACAAAAAAGTGCCAAGAGAAAAATTAGGATTTTTAAATTTTAGGAAATATGTTCCAAATTTGATGCCGTCAATCCGATTCTTGGGTGGTTTTTCACTCGAAACTAGAAACTAGACACGTTCCCACTGAAATTTAATACCGAGAAAATGGACCAACTTTGAGGACACGCCTAATCAAGTTGCATACCCTTACTTCCACCGTTAGTTCCCATTGTTTTTGTTGGATGGAAAATTTATTGGACAGTTTTTCTATCAATTTAAGAAAAAAGCCACGTCAAATTTAAAGAATAACAATAATAAAGAGGCACGTGATATTTTCTATCTAAAAAACTAGCAGAAGTTCAGAAATCCATAATGTGTGCAAGTTAAGGACTTAAATGCATGAAAAAAAAAAAAAATTAGGCTTTTTTTAATAATAAAAAAAAAAAATCGTTCGCTTGTCATAATGAAACATAAAAGAAACATAAAAGATTTCAAGTAAAGAAAATCCCAAAAGAGCAGAAAAAAATAAAAATAAAAAATAAAACCCTGAAAAGAAAGGAGTGCAATTTACGGTTATAACCACGCTCTTATCCAAAAAAATCAGAAAATAATTGATAGCTAATCATTGGAACCATTGGTGATGATGGGCACACTGAGAGCTTCCCTTTAAAAACCCTATTTCTTTTAATATATGTCTAGGTTCAGCCTCCTCAACACTATCGTCATACAGAGATGACAACACTGACAACAACAACAAAAACAACAACAACAACAATATGTTAAATTACCACAAACCAAATGCTTCTAAGAAACTTCAAAATGTAGATTTTAATTAAGATAAAAGCTTCTAGATTTAAATTTACTTCTAAATTGAGAAATGACGGCTTCCATTAAATCTTGAAGAAGTCATCGAATCACTCTGTGGTCATCTTGCTGGCTAAACTGGTGACGACATTTTCGACAAATTTTCAATTGCAAATAGATTTATTCACCATAACAACAAGTGAAAGAAGATGTCAGACAAGGCCAAAAAAGATTCTATATTAGATTCAGAGAGGAAAAAAAGAAAAAGAAATCAAGGCCCAGAAAAGAAAGGTAAAGCAAAGTAGGCTCTCAACTTCATAAATTGAGAGCCTACAAGTAAAGCTTCCTTCAGGGAGAGTTTTTTTTTTTTTTAAATCCAAATTGATGAATGTCATAATCGAAAAATTAATTAAAGATAGAAAGATGAGCATTTTAGGTTTTATCTTCAAGTGAAAAAAGAAAAAGAGAACATAAAGAAGCTCTACCTTTGCCTTCCTCTATTTCTCTGTCATATTTCAAATCGGTCATGTCTGACCATAGCTACAAGGAAAAAGTACCACAAAAGTTGCAAGTCTATTGCATTTGAATCAATAAACCATAAACTTTTTAATTGAACTAATCTAATCATAAACATTTTTTTTATATTGGTATCAATTGAGTCAATCTGTCTAATTTATATAAAAAATTATTGAATATGGAGACCGACAATTCTATGTGACATAATCAATGCTGAAATATTTTTTAAAATTTTTTTCCTTTTTATTTTTTATTTTTTTCTTCTTCTTTTTTTCCTACTATTAAGGGCAGGTAGGGAGCTAATGACCCCTCAGCGAGGGCTGTGAAACAATCGTTGGCAGCTAGATAGGGATTGTAGCCCCCCCTCCTAGCTGGGTGAGCACTTGTAGCCTTCATAGATCATGTGCTAGAGCAGCAACACCTTACCAACCACCGGGCAAGGATTGCGGCCCTTGCCTAGCTGCTTACTAGAGACTCATGACCCTCACTCAAAACAAGGCAATGGCCAGCCAGCTAGTGCTAGCGGGTGGTGGTTGGCCCTTTACAATAAAAAGGAATAAAAAAAGGAAAACAAAAAAAAAATTTATAAAAAATTATTCACGACAACGCCAGCCATGTAATGCAAGATGGCCAACATTTACATTAATAATTTCTAGTTTAAATTGACCGAATAGACTCAATTAGTATCGATATAAAAATATTTAAAACTAAATTAGTATTAATGTAATATATTTATTTTTTTTTTTGGTATTTTTCCTTATCTGTGACATTGCGAGTACTTGCCATTGTGACACACCCTGCCCTCGCCGTCCAAAGAGCCATCCACAACCGCCATGACCACCGCCATTGCTCTCTCTCTCTCTCTCTCTCATGCTCATTCAGATAAATGGGCTTTCCGCGCTCGTGCTCATGAGTTACCAAAGAGAACTGCTATACTTTATTCGGCTATTCTTTCTCCCACACCTTATGGTGTCGCTTTGTCCTCGCAAAGCAATCCATCTTTCAATATGGACCAACAAATTCCAAGGATCCACATGATCTAATGGTATGTATGACTGGGCATCCGATTTTTTTTTGGAATTTTCATACATCCTGTCGGTTTTCTAACTTGAATAATATTACCCCTGACTTTTAGGATATGTTTATTTTGTGCAAAATGAATGATTTGTAAAATATTTTCTAAAAAAAAAAAAAAACGATCGTTTATATCTCACATAAAAATGATAAACGAAGAATCTTTTCATTGTTCAAACATAAATAGTTACAATAGTGCAAACATTTTTCAGTGACTAATTATTTTAAATGATCATTTTCTGGACAATATTTTCTAAATTATTTATTTTTCGGAAAACAAAGTGGACCATAATCATCTCATTGTCTTCCCGCCAACTCTGGATGAACATTCTAATCAATTTTGGACGGATTTTAGTGCACATGATATGCCCGATAGAGGCTACAATCGTCCAACGCGAGAGCTAAATCCCCAAACTCAGCTCCAAGTCCACCAAATTGAATATTTAGGCTTTCTTTGTTTGTCTATGTCTTTGTTATGCATGAGCCCCGCCATTATCGACGCAAATAGAGAGAGAGAAGGTGGCGTCTAGCTGTGGCGAATTGGGCCGACGGCAGAGGAGATGCATAGAATCGATTAGATCTTACTCATCAATACATAACTTGTATTAGAATTTGTATCAAGAGCAGAAAAAATGACTCGCGAAATACATTAAAAAGAGAAGAAGAAATGATAACACACATGGTCAGAAGATGAGGAAATATGACAAACAGCAAATCAAAAGAAAAAAATGTAATAGTGGAGTTTTATTTCGTGAATTTCGAAATTAGTAATTTTTGTTCAATCTTAGAAATTTAAATTGAAATAAGCACGTCAACATTTTCAAATCACTTAAATTAATCACCAAGCATGCGTCCTGCCGACCAAATCTTCTAGCTAATCAAGAGCATTTTTGTCCAATAGATTTTTTCCTTTCTTTCTTGTCTTCCCTGTTAACCTTCTTCTTCGTCATTAGATATGGAATCTACTAGTAGTGTCATCTTTTCATCCCAAAAAAGTAGTGTCAAACGGAGCGCACGCTCCTCCACTCCCTCAAATGGTAGATCCCTCCCTTCGGACCACACCAGACAAAGACCTTGGCGACAACGATGGCTGGCTACCTCAAATACTTTGGGCTCTTCTACGGTGCGCACACTTGAAGCAAGGACCCCCATGACTCAGCTAGCTCCGACGCAGCCGGTGAGTCGCCTTAATGGACCGGCATGGCGATGAGCTTTAGGCCGTTATCGGAGTCGACGATGAGGACCAAGCTCATCAAAAGGTGAAGATGGAGAGGGCCAAGGAGGCCTTGAGGCTGGAGGCGAAGCCGACGCGCGCTGAGCTATAAGGCAAGATGACTCGGATGCTGTTGTAGACTTCGTTGCATATCTCTTTAACACGCTCACTTAAAGCTCAATCTGCCCAAGCTCCTTCAGAAATGACAACATTATTAAGCACTGAAATGTCCTCGAGGTTTCATCTCATCAAGCAACACCTCCTTCGCGAATTCTCCCTGATCAAAGGCACCTTACCAGCTCATCTTGCCGCCGCCCCATCCTCCTACTCCATCACTGTCGAGCCTGCAATTGAACCCTCTCACTCCGAGTCTCTCTCTTCCGTCTCCTTCTTCGACTTCGATTGCCTTCAAAATGAAGATCTCTTTGAGTTCAACGTTCGCCTTCAAGCAAAACTAGAGTGAGAGCTTCGGTTTGGAAGCTAAACCTCAGAATCTCGACCTAGTCCCTCCATCGATGAGCTCTGAAATGAAGTTGTTCTTCAAGTTCGAAGAGAGACTGGTGATATTCATTAAAACAACCTCGAAAATCTCACATTAGAGCAAGAAGCTGCCACCGAAGATCATTCGAATTAAGCACACGGCAAACGGGAATTTGATTTATTTGAATCGCCACATCCACTTTAGACTTATATGTGAAATAATATTAACTCCGACTGAACTATTCTTCAAGAAAATAAAAGCACTTCGGTTTTTATTCGAATTTTTCTCAAATTCTTTTAGAAATATTTACATTAATAAAATAGATTGATATGAATTGGATCTTGAACAATTTCGATGTGAGTTTCGTCTGTCAAGTAGTATGTCCATGTCTATCCCACTCCAAGATCTTCCCCGCTGGATTGATCCCTCATGTCACGAACTTGACTAGGTAAGAAGTCTAAAACCGCGGCCCCCCAAAATCAAGGAAAAGAAGAAGAAAAAACACACTTGCGCCCCCACACAAACCCAATCCCCACGCCCCAAAAAAAAAAAAAAAAAAACATAAACATAAACAAAAAAACAAAAAGCCCTCGAAGCCTCCTAAAAATCTCCTCGAAAAGGGGTGTTCCTTCACGACCACACAAGAAGAAGATCCCCCTGTCCCGTATCCCACACGTGTCCTGCAGAGCTCCAGCATGCGAGCCGCCGCAGCACAATCAAAATTATTGGTGTATAGGGGAGTTTTACTTCGTGAATATCGAGATTAGTAATTTTTTTTTCAATCTTGGAAATCAAAATTGAAATAAGCACTCCAACATTTCTAATTCACTTATATTAATCAATAAGCATGCATACACAATCAATTAAATTTGTATTCATGCTGCACATCTCTCAAAATAGATGAGATTAAAAGTAATATTAAATTACAAATGAGAACAAAATGGTAAAGCGAAGTGTGGATTTTGAGAAAAAACTTCACCGAATTAAGCAATTCTCGAGCACCCACATCATGCCTTTACTATTTGATCTTTCGTAGTTTCTATTTATTTGAACATTTAGAATATAAGAATCAATAGAAATGTGAGTTTGGAAGAAAATTAAAATAGCAGTAGAAGTCCTCTTGAGAACTTCACGCGCTCGTCTTTACTATTTTTTGGATACTTCATTCTTAGAATATTGTGCACTTCTCGATTTTCTCTTTTCCCAAGAAAAAAAAGACAAAAAAGAAAAAGCAAACAATTCCCTTAGAAGTCAAGACAGCCCTAAAATCATTTTAAAATACATGGAAGGACAATCTGAATATACTTTCTTTGCTATATTAATTATCGATCAACTTTATGTCAAATTTGACGGCGCCTAACTCTTTGAACCAGATGCATTAACTTGAAGTATCGAGGACCCCTTATTTTTCTTGTAAAATCATGGAAAAAATTCATATATAAGTTTAGTGTCTTCATTTTGTCATAAAAAAGGATTCAAAATTAATTTTATTTTAAATAAGAACTTAAAGTGATAATGTTAATCTTAAAAAAGGATCTAATCTCATCAACCGACAAAATCTTCCGACTAATAAGGGTATTTTTGTCCAAAGATAATTTTTTTTTCATTTTTTTCTTTTATTCGTCATTAACCTTCCTCTTTGTGGGCAGATTTGGGACTGAGTAATGTCATCTTTTCATCCCAAAAGCAATGTTAGCGGAGCGCGCGCACCTTTATCCCTCCAATGGTAGATCCCTCCCCTCGGATCACTCGGCCAGATACACTGGCGACGACGATGGCTGCCTCAAACATGCTAGGCTCTTCTACGGTGCGTACACTTCGAGCAAGGACCCTCACGACTCGGCTAGCTCCGACATGGCTGGCAAGTCACTCGATGGACCGGCATGGCGACGAGCTTCGGGCAATTCTCGGAGTCGATGCTGAGGTTCAAGCTCGTCAAGGTGAAGATGACGAGGGCCTAGGAGGCGTTGAGGCCGGAGGCGGAGCAAAGGTGCACTGAGCTGTAGGGCAAGATGACTCAGATGCTATTGCAGACTTGGTTCCAAATCTCATCCAAATAAATCAAAAAACAATTAATAGCTAATCATTGGAACCGTTGATGATGATGGGCACACGCTAAGAGCTTCCCTTTAAAAAGCCTATTTCTTTTAATATATGTTTAGGTTCAGCCTCCTCAACACCATCGTCATACGAAGACGACAACACTGACAACGACAACAACGATAACATATTGAATTACCACAAACCAAACGCTTCTCAGAAACTTCAAAATGTACATTTTTTTTTAACAAACAAAATGTACATTTTAATTAAGAGAGAAAAGTTTCCAGATTTAAATTTACTTCTAAATTGAGAAAGGACAGCTTCCATCGAATCTTGAATAAGTCATCAAATAACATTGTGGTCATCCTACTGGCTAAGCTGGTGACGGCATTCTCGACGAATTTTCAGTTGCAAATAAATTTATTCACCAAAACAATAAGTGAAAGAAGATGCCAAACAAGGCCAAAAAAGATTATATATTAGATTGAGAGTGGAAAAAAAAAAATCAAAGCCTAGAAAAGATTCCATGGAATCTTGAATAAGTCATCAAATCACGTCGTGGTCATCCTACTGGCTAAACTGGTGACAACATTCTCGACAATTTTCAATTGCAAATAGATTTATTCACCAAAACAATAAGTGAAAGAAGATGCCAAACAAGGCCAAAAAAGATTCTATATTAGATTGAGAGTGGAAAAAAAAAATCAAGGCCTAGAAAAGAAAAGAAAAGAAAAGCAAAGTCGGCTCTCAGCTTCAAAAATTCAGAGCCTACAAGTAAAGCTTCCTTAAGGGAGATTTTTTTTTTTTTTAATTCCGAATTGATGAATGTCATAATCGAAAAATTACTTAAATATAGAAAGATGAGCATTTTAGGTTTTATCTTCAAGTGAAAAAAGAAAAAGAGAACACAGAGAAGCTGTACCTTTGCCTTCCTTTATTTCTCTGTCATATTTCAAATCGATCATGTTTGACCATAGCCACTAGGAAAAAGTACCAAAAAGGTTGCAAGTCTATTACATTTGAATCAATTTAATCATAAACCTTTCAATTGAACTAATTTAATTGTAAACATTTTTATATTGGTATTAGTTGAGTCCATCTATCTAATTTATATAAAAAATTATTGAATATGAACACCGGCAATTTTATGTGGCATGATCAGTGCTGCGTGAATTTTTTTTAAAATATTTTTTTCCTTTTTTTTTCTTTTCCTTCTTTTTTTTTTTCCTACTATTAAGGGCAACAGGGGGCTGATGACCCCTCGGCGAGGGCTGTGAAGCAGTCGTTGGCAACTAGATAGGGATTGCAGCCGGCCCTCCTAGCTGGGTGAGCACTCGTAGCCCTCATCGATCATGTGCGAGACCGGCAATGCCTTGCCAACCACCAGGCAAGGATTGTGACTCTTGCTTAGCTGCTTACTAGGGACTCATGACCCTCACTCACAACAAGGCAAAGGGCAGCCATCTAGGGCTAGCAGCTAGTGGTTGGCCCTTTACAATAAAAAGGAAAAAAAAAAAGGAAGACAAGAAAATTTTATAAAAAAAAATGTCAATGACAATACCAGCCATGTAATGTAAGACGGCCAATATCTACCTTAGTAATTTCTAATTTAAATTGACTGAATAGACTCAGTTGGTATCAATATAAAAGTATCTAGAATTGAATTAGTATTAATGTAATATATTTAGAATTTTCGTTTTGGTATTTTTTCCTATCTGTGACTTTGCAAGTACTTGCCATTGTGACACACCCTGCCCTCGCCGTCCAAAGAGCCATCCACAACCGCCATGACCACCGCCATTACTCTCTCTCTCTCATGGTCATTCAGATAATGGCCTTTCCGCGCTCGTGCTCATGACTTACCAAAGAGAACTGCTATACTTTATTCGGCTATTCATTCTCCCACACCTTCTGGTGTCGCTTTGTCCTCACAAAGCAATCCATCTTTCAATATGGACTAACAAATTCCAAGGATCCACATGATCTAATGGTACGTATGATCAGGCATCCAAAATTTTTTTGAAATTTTCATACATCCCGTCGGTTTTCTAACTCAAACAATATTGCAACTGATTTTTGGGATACATTTATTTTGTACAAAATGAATGATTTGTAAAATATTTTCTAAAAAAAAATAATTGTTTGTATCTTTTAAAAAAATGATAAACGAATAATCTTTTCATTGTCCAACCATAAATAGTACAATAGTGCAAACATTTTTCAGTAACTGATTATTTTAAATGATTATTTTTTGGACCATATTTTTTAAATTATAATTTTTCAGAAAACAAAGTGGACCATAATCAACTCACTGTCTTCCTGCCAACTCCGGATGAACATTCTGATCAATTTTGGACGGATTTTAGTGCACATGATATGCCCGATAGAGGCTACAATCGTCCAACGAGAGAGCTAAATCCCCAAACTCAACTCCAAGTCCACCAAATTGAATATTTAGGCTTTCTTTGTTTGTCTATGTCTTTGCTATGCATGAGCCCCGCCATTATCGATGCAAATAGAGAGAGATAAGGTGGCGTCTAGCTGTGGCGAATTGGGCCGACCGCAGAGGAGATGCATAGAATCGAGTAGATCTTACTCATCAATACATAACTTGTATTAGAATTTGTATCAAGAGTAGAAAAAATGACTCGCGAAATACATTAAAAAAAGAAAAAGAAATAACAACACACATGGTCAGAAGATGAGGAAGGATGACAAACAGCAAATCAACAAAAAAAAGTATAGTGGAGTTTTATTTCGTGAATTTCGAAATTAGTAATTTTTGTTCAATCTTAGAAATTTAAAATGAAATAAGCACGTCAACATTTTCAAATCACTTATATTAATCACCAAGCATGCGTCCTGCCGACCAAATCTTCTAGCTAATCAAAGAGCATTTTTGTCCAATAGATTTTTTTCTTTCTTTCTTTTCTTCCCTGTTCACCTTCTTCTTCGTCATTAGATATGGGATCGAATAGTGTCATCTTTTCATCCCAAAAAAGTAGTGTCAAACGGAGCGCACGCTCCTCCACTCCCTCGAATGGTAGATCCCTCCCTTCGGACCACACCAGACAAAGACCTTGGCGACAACGATGGCTGGCTACCTCAAATACTTTGGGCTCTTCTACGGTGCGCACACTTCAAGCAAGGACCCCCATGACTCAGCTAGCTCCGACGCAGCCGGTGAGTCGCCTTAATGGACCGGCATGGCGATGAGCTTTAGGCCATTATCGGAGTCGACGCTGAGGACCTAGCTCATCAAGGTGAAGATGGAGAGGGCCCAGGAGGCCTTGAGGCTGGAGGCGAAGCAGAGGCGCGCTGAGCTATAAGGCAAGATGACTCCGATGCTGTTGTAGACTTTGTTGCATGTCTCTTTAACACGCTCACTCAAAGCTCAATCTGCCCAAGCTCCTCCAGAAATGACAACATTATTAAGCACTGAAATGTCCTCGAGGCTTCATCTCATCAAGCAACACCTCCTTCGCGAATTCTCCCTGATCAAAGGCACCTTCCCAGCTCATCTCGTCGCCGCCGCCGCTGCCGCCCCATCCTCCTACTCCATCGCTTTCGAACCTTCAATTGAACCCTCTCACTCCGAGTCTCTCTCTTTCGTCTCCTTCTTCGAGTTCGATTGCCTCCGAAATGAAGACCTCTTTGAGTTCAACGTAGCTCGATCGCCTTCAAGCAAAACTAGAGTGAGAGCTTCAGTTTGGAAGTGAAACCTCAGAATCTTGACCTAATCCCTCCATCGATGAGCTCTGAAATGAAATTGTTCTTCGAGTTCAAAGAGAGACGGGTGATATTGATTGAAATGACCTCAAAAATCTCGCAATAGAGCAAGAAGCTGTCACTGCAGACCATTCGAATCAAGCACATAGTAAATAAGAGTTTCACTTATTTGAATTGTCATATCCACTTTAGCTTATATGTGAAATAAAGTTAACTCCGATCAAATAATTCTTTGAGAAAATGAAGACACTTGGAATTTTATTTGAAATTTCCTCAAATCATTTTAGAAATATTTATATTCTCAAATTAATTTAATATGAATCGTCAGATCTTAATCAGCTTCGTTGTGAGTTTCGCTTGTCAAGTCTACCCATGTCTATCCTACTCCAAGATCTTCCCCGTTGGATTGAACCCCCATGTCACGAACTTGACTAGGTAAGAAGTCTAAAACCGCGGCCCCCAAAATCAAGGAAAAGAAGAAGAACAAACACACTCGCGCCCCCACACAAACCCAAACCCCACGCCCAAAAAAAAAAAAAAAACATAAACAAAAAAACAAAAAGCCCTCGAAGCCTCCTTAAAATCTCCTCGAAAGGAGTTCCTTCACGACCACACAAGATCCCCTGTCCCGTATCCCACACGTGTCCTGCGGAGCTCCAGCATGCGAGCCGCCGCAGCACAACCAAGATTATTCATGTATGGTGGAGTTTTATTTCGTCGAGATTAATAATTTTTTTTTAAATCCTAGAAATTAGAATTGAAAGAAGCACGCCAACCATTTCTAATTCGCTTATATTAATCAATAAGCATGCATACACAATCAACTAAACTTGTATACATGCTGCATCTTTCAAAATAGATGAGATTAAAAGTAACCTTAAGTTACAAATGAGAATAAAATAATAAAGCGAAGTGTGGATTTTGAGAATGGATTATGAGAAAAGCTTTACCGAATTAAGAAATTCTCGTGTACCCAGATCATCCATTTACTTTTTGGTCTTTTGTAGTTTCTATTCATTTGATCATTTAGAATATAAGAATCAATAGAAATGTTTGGACGAAAATTAAAATAGCAGTAGAAGTCCTCTTGAGAACTTCACGCGTCTTTAGTATAATTTGGATACTTCATTCACCAAATATTGTGCACTTCTCGATTTTCTCTTTTCCCAAGAAAAAAAGAGAAAAGAAAAAAACTCAAACAATTCCCTTAGAAAGTCAAAACATCCCTTTCCTGTTCAAACCCAATCATTTTAAAATACATAGAAGGACAATCTGAATATACTTTCTTTGCTATATTAATTATCGATCAATCTTAGGTCAAATTTCAACGGCGCCCGACTTCTTGAATCAGATGCATTAATTGGAAGTATCAACAACCCCTTATTTTCCTGGTAAAATCATGGGAAAAATTCAAATATAAGTTTGGAGTACCTTCATTTCTAAAAAAAAAAATCAAAATTGACTTTATTTCAATTAAGAACTTGAAATGATAATGCCAATCTTAGAGAAGGGTCTAATCTCGTAGCTGGCCAAATCTTCCGACTTATAAGGGCATTTTTGTCCAAAGATATATATATATATATATATATATATATATATGTATGTATGTATGTATGTATCTATGTTCTTTTATTCGCTGTTTTTCTTCTTCTTCGTCGACAGATTTGGGATTGAGCAATGTCATCTTTGCGTCGCAAAAGCAATGTTGAGTGGGGCGCGCGCACCTCTATCCCTCCAATGGCAGATCAGTCCCCTCGGACCACTCAACCAGAGACACTAGCGACGACGATGGCTGCCTCAAACATGCCAGGCTCTTCTACGGTGCGTACACTTTGAGCAAGGACCCTCATGACTCGGCTAGCTCCGACATGGCTGGCAAGTCACTCGATGGACCGGCATGGTGACGAGCTTCGGGCAATTCTCGGAGTCGATGCTGAGGTTCAAGCTCGTCAAGGTGAAGATGACGAGGGCCTAGGAGGCGTTGAGGACGGAGGCGGAGCAAAGGTGCACTGAGCCGTAGGGCAAGATGACTCAGATGCTATTGCAGACTTGGTTCCAAATCTCTCTAATCCACTCACTCAAAGCTTAATCTACCCAAGCTCCTTAAAGAATGGCGACATCATTGAGCACTGAAGTGTCCACAAGGCTTCAGCTCATCAAGCAACACCTCCTCGGCGAATTCTCCCTGATCGGAGCCACCTACTAGCTCATATCACCATTGCGGCCGCCACCCCATCCTCCTATTCCATCACTGTCGAACCTGCAATCGAACCCTCTCACTCCAAGGGTCTCTCCTCCATCTTCTTCTCTGACTTCGATTGCCTCCCAATGAAGATCTGTTCGAGTTCGACGTCAGCTCAATCGCCTTCGAGTAGAACCAGAGCGAGAGCTTCAGTTTTGAGACGAAACCTCATAAGCTCGACCTAATCCTTATAATGGCAGCAAATTCGAGCTCATTGATGAGCTTTCAAATGGAATCGTTCTTCAAGTTCAAAGAAAAACTGATAATATTCATTGAAACAACCTCGAAAACCTCACGGTTGAGCAAGATGTCGTCATTGAAGATCGTTCAAATCAAGCATGCATCAAATAAGAAGTCGAATAGAGGAGAAGAAGAAAAATTATTGTCTTTGGATGAAAATCTTATTGACCAATCAAATTATTAAGCCAGTTGGTGAGATCAAACCCTTATTTGAAATTATTATATCTTTTCAGGTTCATATTTAAAATAGAATCAATTTTGAGCTCTCTTTTGATAAAATGAAGACGTTTAAAATTTTTATTTAGAATTCTTTTTAAAACCATTTCAGAAATAATTACATTCTTAAATTATAGTGATATGAACTGTCGTCAGATCCTAATTAGTTTCCTTAAGACTTATCAAGCCTGCCCATGTCTATCCCCACTCCCAAGATCCCTCCCGTCGGATCTATCTTCCATGTCACGAATTTGACTTGGTAAAAAGGTCCAAACCGCGGCTCCCCAAAATCAAGGAAAGCAAAAGGAGGAAAGACACCACATTTTCCCCACTTGGAAAGAAAAGCCCTTGAAGCCTCCTTAAAATCTCCACGAAAAGGGGTGTTCCTTCACGACCACACAAGAAGAAGATCCCCCCTGTCCCATATCCCACACGCGTCCTGCAGATCTCCAGCATGCGAGCCGCCGCAGCAGCACGGCGGACAGCGTGTACTCGCGCTGTCCCTCGCCACGTGTCACCCCGCCTTACGTGGCGGCGGGATCGAGAAAACCCTAAAATGTCGTCCTCCCTCCCTCCCTCCCTCCCTCCCTCTGTGCGACCCACGTTGTAAACGCCCTTAAAAAAGCCAATCGAAGAGATAGATTACGCAGCAAAAGCGTCACGGCCCCCCCCCTTTCCGTCGTCCCCCTCCTCGTATATAAATCATATATAAGCGGACGGCAGTATTTAAAATCTCTCGTCCGGGCTTCGTTTCTTTTTGGGCTGTGGAGAAGAAGCGCGATGAGCGCGAGCTGGGTTCGGGTTGTCTCGGCGCTGCGCGAAGAGCTCGTGTCGCACCACCGCCGCCACCAGGCTCGCTCCTCCCGCTTCCCCTGCTGCTCTTGCCGCCGCCGTTCGTCGCGTGTCGGATCGGGGAATTGATGCTGCGGGGGCGGGGACGTGCCGAAAGCCAAGAGGAGCACCGCGAAAGAGACCGGCCCGTGCCCGTTTCAGACCTTCTCCGAGCTTTCCGACTTCTTCTGTCAGGTGCGACGTCGGTCCTACGATTTTAAGGGTTTTGCTTTTCTCGTGTCTCTGATGTGCGAATTATGATTTCGCACGGTGGATTTCGTGGGAAAGGTTGCTTTTCGTTCTGGGATTTCGGAGGAAATAAGAGGGTGCTAAATACTAGTTCTTCAAAGAATAATGGGCGGCGCTATCCTGCCTAAATGGTAAACACAGATTCGAGCCTGGAGAACATGATTGGTGTCGCGTTTTGCGATTCGTATTTGGTTTTCGATTGCTGAGCAGTGCCTCCGGGGTCGATCTCCGGAACTAGTTTTCCGGCGAACTCGTTGAAGCTTTAGGTTTAGGCCTCTTTCGTAAATTTTCCGATGAATTTTTGGTTTTCTTTTTCTTTTATTTTTTCCTTATTTCTTTTCCATGGCTTTTTTTTCTCTATTTTTGTTTTATCTCCGAAAGAGATCGAATTGGTCTTCCCGGATATTATTTATTTAGAACTGGGTCGGCGATTTCCTTGAAAAACATGGCTCGTCTTCGTTAATCACAAGAAGCTGTGCAAGCCTAATTTGATAGGGATATCTTGGTTGGATATGCTTGACCCGGACTTTATTTTCCCCTTCCAGCACCGACCTAGTCTGGAACTTTAGACAAAAGCTACACATCGCTTGCACATTTGCACGTTTATATTTTTTATTTTATTATATTAAAATAATGTTAATTATGCTAATTCAAGTTCCTGTTCAATGTATCTACAGGCAGTGGCGCAATAATTTCCATGTAATTGAACAGAAAAAATGGAGGTCGCTGCTTATCAACCCTACATCGATCCCGACTACGATTCCTTCATCGAAAGGATTTATCCCGCCAAGTAATCCATGCTCTAATCTATCGTCTTATAATTTATTTAAATTCATCATTTGTTTGCTGAATTTGATTATCGGAAAAACCGGTTTATTTGTTAACCTTGATTATCGAAAAGTCTGGCTTGTTTGAAGGTGTGTTTATCTTCTTCTTTTGTTTCCCTTCCCGCAGGGTTTGCATCGACAACGAGACCTGCCGAGACTGCACTCTCGTGAAGGTCAGATTGACAAAATATATTTCTGTTTCTTTCTATATTTTTATTATTTTTCTGTATAACTTTTTCTGCGAAAGAGTAGCGATTATAAAATTAAATCCAACTTGCTGGTGGATGACGAGATAGTGTCCTTTACATAAAATTATTTTTTAATTCAATCCTGCAAGATCCAAAAGGGTGGTTCTGCTGGGTGAAAGGTCCTGCTCATAGATGTGAAAACGACTGAGGAAGATACCGCGACATTACCCACCATTTAGGGATTAGTCCCGTGGATTAAACTAATTAATTTTTTTAATCGAAAGATTCGTGGGTGCGGCCGCGGTAATCTGCTTGTTGTTGTTCTTCCACTAACGTTGTTAATTAATTACTTAACAAGATTCCAATTGAGCTCCTCGTCTATAGCCGATGAACCATGAGATTCCCACTTGAGAATTTAATAATTTTACCGTGATATTTTGCACTATATATACATTCATATGACGTGTAAAAAAGTGGACCTTTCAATTATTTTTTTGTTGGTATTGTAATTAATTTTGGTTTCTTTTCTGGGGGAGAACATGCAGGTCGATAGCGCGAACAAGCACGGGATCCTGCTGGAGATGGTCCAAGTCCTGACAGATCTCGACCTTGTCATCTCCAAGTCATACATCTCCTCGGACGGCGGGTGGTTCATGGACGGTCCGTAACACCCTATCACCATCTACATAATACGTCATCAGCGCCAATAAATAGATCCATATATATTATTTAATTTATTAGCTGTGCCCAACTTTAAAAAAAAAAAAAACAATATTCATCGATTTAGATGTTTGATTGGAGAAGCTCACCTTTTATGATTTGCATGGCTTGCAGTGTTCCACGTGACGGACCAGCTCGGGAACAAGCTCGTCGACGAGAGCCTCATTCATTACATTGAACAGGTAATCTATACTTATATATATAATATAATAAATATACATATCATAATCTTTATTTGCTCTTTGCCACATATATAACATAAGTTCAAATTTAGAGAAATATATTTAGGGAATAATGTGTTTGTTATGTCGACCTTAGTAAAGTGTGATATATATTATCTTCTCATCTATGGCAACGATTCAACTTATGGTAGAATTCATTTTCACTGAATTGTTTTTGCACAAGTTTGAGGTTAGAAATGTTTTGTACTTGCTTTTGATGTTTAGTGGAGTGGATATAGCGTGATCCTATGCATCATTTGGCAGGCTTTGTGTGCGACAAGGCGAGCGGGTCTCACCAAAGAAATACAAGGATCATTGCAAAGGAAGCATTTTGGGCCTCGTCACATGTCCTCCGAGCACACGGTGCTGGAGATGACGGGGACGGACCGACCGGGCTTGCTGTCAGAAATGTCGGCCGTCCTGGCCGAGCTGGCATGCCACATCGCCTCAGCCGTGGCATGGACCCACCACGATCGGGCCGCATGCATATTCTATGTGGAGGACGGGGTGAGGAGCGGGCCCATTACGGACCCGAGGCGCCTGGCCCAGATCGAGGAGCAGCTGGAGCACGTGGTCGAGGCCCACCACGCCAAGGGGGAGAGGAGGAGCGTGAGGCTGACGGGGCCCATGGCCGGGCAGACGCATGCCGAGCGGCGGCTCCACCAGCTGATGTTTGCCGACATGGACTATGAGCAGTGCCGCTGCTGCGGGCACAGCTGCTGCGGGGGCGGCGGCAGCGGTGGCCGAGGGGGGTACGAGCATAGGAAGGGGTGCGAGGGGGCCCACGTGTCGATCGAGAGCTGGAAAGACAAAGGGTACTCGGTGGTGAACGTCCGGAGCAGGGACAGGCCGAAGCTGTTGTTCGACACCGTGTGCGTCCTGACGGACATGCAGTATGTTGTGTTCCATGCTTCTGTTAGCTCGGAGGGCGCTTTGGCTAACCAGGTATTTTATGCTAATAAGTATATGTTGAGTATACTTCAATTTTTACCCAGTTTGATGCGAATCGTGAAATTCTTGAATGCTCAGTTTGCCATGCTCAAACGGGATAATGTCCCTAAGATTTATATGCACGTCGCAGAAGATTGGATGGTATTTGAGGCTAGAAAATATTGTGGGCTTGCCGCTGTGTTGATGTTTAATGAGTTAGTGTCGAATGTTTAAGCTATTGGGCAGAGAAAAGTAACATGCGATGCGAATCATTTGAAACGATACCATCAAAAGGATTGTATGAGTACGTGCCTTCCACAGTTTTGGCTAACAAAAGGATTTGTATGCTTTGCGGGTGTCGTCCAGGAGTATTTCATAAGGCATCGGGACGGCTGCACCCTGGATTCGGAGACTGAGCAGCGCAAACTCACTCAATGCCTTCTGGCCGCAGTCGAGCGCAGAGCGTCGCACGTATGTCCCCAAAGCAACTCTTCTTTCTCATATATGTCTCGTGCGGATTGAATCCTGATTTCTCGTTCCGTTTCTTTTGCAGGGATTGAGGTTAGAAGTGAGCACCCAAAACCGGCCGGGCCTGCTCTCGGACGTGACCAGGGTGTTCCGCGAGAACGGCCTATCAATAATGAGGGCCGACGTAGGGATCCGTGGAGAACGCGCCATCGGTTCGTTCTACGTGACTGAAGCTTCCGGGAACGACGTGAGCCCGAGCACGGTGGAACTGGTGAGGAAAGAGATCGGGGGATCAGTCCTGATCGTGAACAAGTCCTCGGGAGCGAGTACTCCGCAGGGCCCATTGTCGGCTTTGTCGGCAGGCCTCATTGGCAGAAACGGGGATGAGAAGCCGAAGTTGTCGCTCGGAAGCCTTATCTGGTCTCAGCTCGAGCGTTTCTCCAGCAATTTCGGACCGATAAGGTTATGATGTAAGGTAACGTTTGCCATAGACGAGTGTGCTTAGACATGTGTATTGTAAATAAGGCTAGTAAGCACCTTGTGACCTAGTCAAAGTAGCGACGAGAGTAGCTTCCGTCTCCAGATCTGTAAAATGTCAATGAAATTAGTCTACTCCAGTTCAAAGTTCTCCTGTGCAAGTTTCTGGTGGTCTTTGCAGTCCCACAACTTACTCGTAGCGTTGAAATATAAGAGTTTCGTGCCGACAATGTTTCGTGAAATTCGCTAATTGAAATGCGCGACGTAAGTAATCGTGTAGCGCCGGGGTTTCGCGGCTCGATAGCGAAAGGTTTTATATTTGGTGACTGCGATGATATGTTTCAAACTATCGATGGCGTGGCATGACTAATGAGAAAGTGACTGACGATTATCACTTGTTACGTAGAGTCGCATTGATAATGGGTTTTCTCCGAACTCTTTTTTCTTGGTACTTTTACTAGTGCAGTTGGATGAAACGGAGTTGATCGGATATTATTCTCAACACTTCCATCGCGAAAACTTTGCGGAAATATTCATGTCTTATTTCGCATTGTTGACATGTAGACATGAGATCTCAGGTGAATATTTTAAAGATTTGAAGAAAGTAGTAAGCTTGGTTCACCACAATACTCTTGGCAACCTCTGTTTTTTCTTCGTCATTATTGTCTAGAAAGTTGAGTTCTTTAACTAATTATATGTATCAAAAGACTTGTGCCATGAGAACATTGATTCCCTAAGCATTGGAGGCTTGATAGATGAAGTGAGAGTAACCTTACTACTTATTATGATCTCAGCAAGAAATACCAATATCGTTAGGATCACTAGCGACTTGTCTCTAGAAAATATTGCATAAAGACAAGGATGATAGCATTGACTTGGAAGATGAGACTGAGGATGTGCCTTCTCCATACCGAATTGTCCTCTAGAGAGAAGGCAATGATGTGTCTAGATGGCCAAGGTATAAAAAGAGATATGAAGCTCAAAATGCCTAAAGTGCTCCATCTATTTCGACCGCACAAGCAAATGAATTGCCCTATTTCAAAACCACAAGCAAATGAATTGCCTTAGTTATGAGAGGTGAGCTGAATCACGAACATAGCTATCTAGTTAACCAACAAATAGGCCACTACAAGAGGAAAATAATGTGGTGGCAAATAAAATGAGAAAGGCCTAAAGCAAGAGGCTTAATATGACGAAACTTCAAATATATCATATATTTGACCGATCTCAAATGGAACTAAACACCATGTTTTTGCTTAAATTTTATCACTTCTCTCATTGAACAACTTAATTGGATGTAATAGTCACTGGCCTAAAATCTACCGCGTTCAAAACCCCTCCGCGCGATCAGAGAGGGCGTCCCTGTGCATGCATAAAAGCAAAAGCCTTGCCTTTTGTTTCTTTTTTCCGACAAAGACTTCTTCAACTCCAGAAAATAAAGACAAATATTTATAAAATATGTGTGCCCCTAGCTTTGTCCTGTAGTGGCAAAGTACGGTGGAGCTTTTTCTCATCTCTCTCTCTTGGTCAAACCTCAAACCTTGGAGAATTATCTCCAACGAGGACAAGGTCCAAGAAAATCCATATTTGCTTTGGATTAATGGGCACATCTGGTTTGAACAAACCAAAAAAAATCCTCTAAGATTTTGTACGCGACTCAAAACCGAGACACAATTTAATATATGAGATGATTTCTTACTTTACAATAAAATGTAAAGGGTGGCGAGCTAATGAAAACGATATATCTTATATATTAAATTACCGAAGAATAGTATTTCATAAATGGAGAATGCTTATTGCTTCTACCAAGTCGAAGTTTTATCATCAAATCCATCCTATTATGCATCCGCAACTACCTGAGTTTCGACCCAACTTTGACCTTAAAAATTTTGGACAGAATGTCATGAGTTCATAGAGCAACAAAAATAGCACCAAGGGGTTTGTTCATTGATTGATCCCAACGTGCATGACATCAAGAGGCAGAGAACTCCTAACCACCTTCGAAGATTCCTTAAAAGAATGCCTTATCTTTCGTGGTTCCTCTTTCATTAAATCCTGCCAATGACAACCAATTTCCTAAGAGAGAGCTTCCTAAGTTCGCAATATGTAAGCTCATTTAAATTCAACCCATATCATCAGTTGAGTTAAAGATAGATCATTCACAAGGAGCACATTTAAATTCAGCAGGCCTCATTAGCAGAAGTGGGGATGAAAAGCCGAGGTCGTCGCTCAGAAGCCTTATCTGGTATCGGCTTGAGTTTCTCCAGCAACTTGGGACCAATAAGGTTGTTATGTAAGGTAATGTTTGCTATGGACGAGTGTGCTTAGACATGTATTTTGTATAGAAGGTTTCTAAGCACCTTGGTCACTTGGTGTAGTAGCGATATGTTATTCTCTGACAGCGTGTAGGAATTCGCCTCTAAGTGTAGCTTTCGTCTTCAGATCTGTAAAATGCCAATGAAATTAGTCTTCCCATTTCAAATTTTTCTGTGCAAGTTTCGGGTGGCTTGTGCAGTTCCCCAACTTACCTGGTAAGAGTTTCACACTAACCAGGTTTTGCAAAATTTGCCAATTGAAATGCGCGACATAAGTGACGGGGTTTTATGGGTGAACAACGAAAATATTATATCAGGTAATAGTGATGATATACTTCAAACAATCGATGACATGGCGATGACTAATGAAGGACCGAGGATTATCACTTTTGAAAAGGAAAGGCACATCAGATTCGGTCTCTTGTGCTGCATGTCTTCTCGATTTCACTTTTTATGTAAAGCCGTATTGATAATGGGTTTTCTCCAAGTGAGGACGCTTCGTCCTAGTTCATCAGTCTTGGTATTCTTTGTACTCTTAATATGGCGCTTGCGCTTGTTGCTCTTCGGTCGGTTCTTAAAGAAGCTTTAGCAGATGTCCCACGTCAGACATAAGCATAGTTGGGGCACCTACTACCCTATTGCCAAGGCTTTTCTGTAAAGCATGTCATACATGAAATGGAGTCAATTTGATATCATTCTCAACGCATCCCTGCAAAAACTTTGAGAAAATATTCGCATCTCATTTCGCATTATTGACATGTGAACATGAGATCTCAGATTAACACTTTAAAGATTTGAAAAAAGTAGTCAACATGCTTCACCTCAATACTCCCAACAAGCTCTGCTTTTTCTTTGTCAAAATCCCCCTAGAATGATGAGTTCTTTAACTAACTTATTACATGCATTAAAAAAACTTGTGCCATGAGAGCATTGATTCCTTGACCCTTGGGAAGCTCAATAGATGAAGTGAGAGTAACCTCTTTGTGTTTTTTATGACCCCGGCAAGAAATAACAAAATCGTTAGGATCACCAGTAACTTGTCACTCGAAATATCTGTTGGAGAAATCTTTCCAGAATCTTTTGAAGCTGACAAAACGTTTCTATCAGTCTAAGTCTGGATATTCGGAGACCGAAGATTAAAGTCTCAAGACCTTATTATCTCAAGACTCTAGACTCAAGACTATTCTCACTGACAGTCTTTCTATTCCAGTAGCAAAGGAAATCCAGAGCCGAAGCTTATGGTTGAGGATTCGATCCTATCCTCTGGAAAAGATCTCTTGGTTGGATAAACATCTCGGAGTCTTTGTTTGTTCTTATCTAGATCGATTAAAGATCCGATGGTTGTCGAAGTATTCTTGGAATGTTTTATTCTTGGAAACCAAGATCCCGATTGTATGGGCGAACGGGATTGATGGGCTATCGCCGAGACTCCTTAAATAGCTCGAATGATCTTCGTAATTGATTCCGTCCAACGGGTAGATTGGAGGAATTCCTTTGGTAAGTGCCAACGGCTATGATGGCATAAAGGAGTATAAAATGAAGACATTCCGGTGGTTTTAGAGAGTGTGATTGATAGAAAAATTCCAGTCGAAGATCCTTGATTATTAGTCGAGACCATTTTGAGCGAAATTGTAAACACAGAGTGTTCATTTCTAGTGACACCTTGAGAGTGTGGAAGATCGTCTACACCAAGAAGTCAAGGAAGATCATCACTGTAACATCTCTTTGTTCATAGTGGAATCCAGCCAATTGACTGTCAGTGCAGAAGAGTGGACGTAGGCTTGACACAAGCCGAACCACTATAAACCTCGTGTCTAATTCTCGCTTTCCCTTACTCTGTCTTACGATTGTTTTTCTTAATTGCTGCAAATCGTTTATTTATCTAAATAGTGTGTAATTATCAAAAGAAAAATCTTTTATACCTATTCACCCCCCTCTAGGTAATCGTACTAGCTATATCAATTGGTATCAGAGCCTGTGTTCTTACTTTATTTGAAGTGTTTTACTTCAGAGTAAAAGATCCATGGCTAGTATGCTAGCATCAGGGCTGGTGGAAGGTCAAAGCAATACCAGACCACCCTACTTCGATGAAAAGGATTATAACATCTGGAAGAACAAGATGAAAGCTTTCCTACGATCTAAGGATCCTCTCGGAATGGGATGTTGTGGAGAGAGGAATCACTCCTATTATCGCATCGGTATCCGAAAGAGGGAAAGAAAGCTGTTGAGACCGGCGGAATGTCTCAAGATGAGATAAACAAGAGACAAGCACTCGATGCAAAAGCAATTTATTCTTTATATTGTGCTTTGTCACCAACTGAATATAACAGAATATCTTCTTGTGTCACAGCAAAAGAAGTCTGGGATAGATTACATATCACTTATGAAGGGACAGACCGAGTGAAGAAAACCAGAATTAATATTCTTCTTGGTCAATACGAAGCCTTCAAAATGAAACCAGGAGAATCTATAACTGACATGTTTAGCCGTTTTACAGATATTGTCAATGGACTTGATAATCAAGGACAGAAAATTACTGATCCTATGAAGGTGAACAAGTTTCTGAGAGGACTCTCCAAGGATTGGAATCATATAAAGACTTCAATACGAGAGATGCAAAGAATTATGCCATTATCTGTAGATGAGCTGACTGGAACTCTTCAATCTTACGAAGTGGAGCGAATTAATGAAGACGAAGATCCAAGAGGTAAGAAATCCATTGCATTAAGATCTAATGATGACTACGATGATACAGATTCGAAGAAGATCCGGATGATGAGGAACTTGCTCTTATGATAAGAAGATTGAAAGCTGAATAGAAAAGGAAGAAGGTTCAACTCAAGAAAACAAGGTTTTCGAAACAGCAAACCAAGTATGCGATGAGGAACCAAACAAAGATGTAGTCGCTTCGAATGTAAGAAAAAGGGACACATCGGACCCAACTGTCCTCTTACGAAGAAGAAGAAGAGAGGAAAAATCGAAAAATCTCGAAAAGCTCTCAAAGCCGAAACCTGGAGCGAAACAGAGTGTGAAGAAAGTGATGAAGAATATGCCAATCTATGTCTAATGGCACAATCAGACTCAGACTCTTCAAGTCAGCAACAAAGTCCGATTCGTTCTCATCCACGTCATTCTTCGCCTCCTACCCCACATGGTGAAAGTCATCATCTTGAAGAAGAGATCATCGAGGACGCCGACCCTGTAAGAGTCCAAAAACCCTCCTATATCTACAAGCTTTATCGTGCGTTGAAAATTACCGGTACACCATTGAATTACATAGACGATTTCCTTAAGGATAAGAACTATGGAAATGAATATCTTTTAACGGAAAATGGAGGAGTTAGGAATTGCTCCGAAAGGAAAAGCGAGAGGATGCACTTGCAAATATTCCAAGTGATCCTCGTGTGCCTGGACAAAATTTAATTGAAGGGAACGATGATGATAAAATGTTCCTTGAGTTTCAACCGAGAATGGGTGTGGCAGCGAAAGGAAATCGATTGGATTTGTTTAAATCCGAGGAACAGAAGAAAGTATATGGCAAACTGTTGAAAAGAGGGGTGATAAACCCTCGAAGTGTTGATTTTGATTTTCTAGACGCCATCAACATGAACTTGAGAGAGAAGTTGAACTTGCTTCAACTAGAGAAATTTTGCTCTGACTCTACGGACGGGTACGCACACTTAACCGCTTATTTCTATTCAAATCGAGCTTTTGGATGCGAATAGAATTTCGTTCGGTGTTCGAGACAAAGTCTACGTGGTAGATGTGAATATGTTGGCAGACATTGTTGGAGTTGAACGAGGGCGTTATACGCAATCAAAGTCTCGCCCGCACGTACTACTCGGATCTTGTCAAGGATAGGGACACGAGACAAGAGAGTTACCTATTCAGGATGAATGCAATCAACATTGTGCTTCATAAGATAGTAATCAACTGTCTCGGACCAAAGTCTACATCAAAGACCTCTCGTGTCTTATTCGAAGCAAAGTTGATGTATGCAATCAACTCGGAAGGAAGTTCTCTCTCCCGCACACGATTCTTTTCCATATGTACGGAGCGGTGTCAAAAGACAAGGGACAATTGCCTTATCCTGTGCAGTGACCAAGATCTTTAGACACATGAATATTGAACCGCCCCATTCACTTTGTGTTCGACCGTGCGATAAGATGGTGGTAGGTTTGAAGATGCTGACGAAGATGCGTCTACAAGAGCTTGCCAAGGCAATGGAGAAATTCAGAGTGAAGACTCTGTCCCATCCGCTTCAAAAAGAAAAGGAAAAGAAATTGTTGGAACCCCATCGAGGAAGAAGAAAAGGACTCTCATCTTAGAGGATGAAGATGAAGAAGATGAGGATCCCACAATCGTTGCTTTAACAAGAACCGGACGATCCGTGCCTCGATCAACGGAACTTCAACGAGAACGAGAGAGAGGAAGAGGAGCAAGCAAAGATCGAGAGAAGAAGATCGGCAAAAGGAGAAAGAAGGAGAGAAGGAGAAAGAAGGAGAGAAAGAACAGTGCATCGGACTACGGAGATAAGGGAGATCAAGAACATGATCATCACTATTCTCCTTGTGATGTCCTAGAGACGGGGGAGTTGGCGAGCAAGAAAGGTCTTCACCACGTGCTGCCAATAGTGAAGGTCCGAGATCATCTCCAGCGAGAGACGGAAGAAGTTCGGGTTTCTAAATTGCACGAAGAAGGACACGATACTTCGAACCCAAATCTGCATGATTTCACGGAAGCTACAACGTCCGCATTCACTCCATCCGAAAAGGTGATGCAAGTACACAGACGGATAACTCAGCAGATTTTCGTCGTATTATTGATATTCTTATGGATATGCGGGGACAAATTTTTGCTCTAGACTATGAGATTCAATCCATCAAGAATGCTGGCCAAGCATCTTCAGTTACCCTGGAGGACAGAATGAAAGACCTCGCTCTACAACTTCAAACAAATGCAAAAGGAGAGGAGGTAGCTCAGTTAAGGGAAGACTTGAAGAGGCTAGAAGGCTTAGTCCAGTCTATGGGAGATTTCCAAATCGTTCGCATTCCCAAGAAGACTTGATCCCTTTCTCACTTTTTCATGATGACAAAAAGGGGAGAATCAATTTGAACAATCAACACCATCAACCTTCAAACATCATTTTATCTTTTAATCTTTGAATTTGTGGTTATTTGTAGTCATTTTTTTTTTTTTTGAGTTTGACTTGAGTACTCTTGATTTGTGGATTTAAATGCTTGACTGGTTGCGTTCATATCAAGTGTTGGTTTATGGTATTACTCATGAAAGACTAACCAATTTGCTGTGGATGCAGAATGTGGTTGTTTTATTAACCAATTTGCTGTGGATGCAGAATGTGGTTGTTTTATTAATATTTGTGAGTTAGCCATATTGCTTGAGAAATGTTTTTGCAGGTCAAAGTTGTTCAAATCTACAAGGAAGTTTTGTCACCATCAAAAAGGGGAGATTGTTGGAGAAATCTTTCCAGGAATCTTTTGAAAGCGACAAAACGTTTTATCGATCCCCTAAGTCTGGATATTCGGAGACCGAAGATTAAAGTCTCAAGACCTTATTATCTCAAGACTCAAGACTCAAGACTCTAGACTCTAGACTCAAGACTATTCTCACTGACAGTCTTTCTATTCCAGTAGCAAAGGAAATCCAGAGCCGAAGCTTATGGTTGAGGATTCGATCCTATCCTCCGGAAAAGATCCCTTGGTTGGATAAACATCTCGGAGTCTTTGTTTGTTCTTATCTAGATCGATTAAAGATCCGATGGTTGTCGAAGTATTCTTGGAATGTTCTATTCTTGGAAACCAAGATCCCGATTGTATGGGCGAACGAAGGATTGATGGGCTATCGCCGAGACTCCTTAAATAGCTCGAATGATCTTCGTAATTGATTCCGTCCAACGGGTAGATTGGAGGAATTCCTTTGGTAAGTGCCAACGGCTATGATGGCATAAAGGAGTATAAAATGAAGACATTCCAGTGGTTTTAGAGAGTGTGATTGATAGAAAAATTCCAGTACGAAGATCCTTGATTATTAGTCGAGACCATTTTGAGCGAAATTGTAAACACAGAGAGTGTTCATTTCTAGTGACACCTTGAGAGTGTGGAAGATCGTCTACACCAAGAAGTCAAGGAAGATCATCACTTTGTAACATCTCTTTGTTCATAGTGGAATCCAGCCAATTGATTTGTCGGTGCGGAAGAGTGGACGTAGGCTTGACACAAGCCGAACCACTATAAACCTCGTGTCTAATTCTCGCTTTCCCTTACTCTGTCTTACGATTATTTTTCTTAATTGCTGCAAATCGTTTATTTATCTAAATAGTGTGTAATTATCAAAAGAAAAATCTTTTATACCTATTCACCCCCCTCTAGGTAATCGTACTAGCTATATCAATATCTACATAAAAGCACAAAGGCATGGATGCTGGCACCGGCTTGAAAGATGAGACTAAGCATGTGCCTTCTCCAAAGTGAACTATCCTCCAGAGAGAAGACTGTGATGGTATCTGGACCGCCAATTTGTAACAAAAGAAATGAAGTCCAAAATACTTGAAATGCTCCATCGACTTTGATTGCACAAGCAAATGAATTGCCTTAGTTATGAGATATGAGCTTGATTGCGAAGCTATTCAGTCAACCATCACATATATGGTTCATTTGTTTTCTTTTTAAGGAGTGCAAATAGAATGAAAAAGACTTAAAATAATAGACTCAATATGATGAAATTTCAAATGTTACATTTGTTCCATAGATTGTACATGAAGCTAAATACCATATTCTTGCTTAATTTTATCGTTCCTCCCCAATGGGAAACTAAGCAACTCAATTGGATGTAAAACTCACTGCATAAAATCTACCATGTTCAAAACTCCTCCGTGCGATCAAAGTGGGTGTCTTCTGTTAATGAATATGAGCAAAACCCTTGCCTTCTGTTTCTTTCTCCGACAAAGACTTCCCTATCCCCATAAAATAAACATAAATATTTATAAAATATGTGTGCCCCTTGTTTTGTCCTGTAGTGGCAGAGTCCAGTGGAGCTTTTTCTCATATTTCTCTTTCTTGGTCAAATGTTGGAGAATTATCTCCAACAAAAACAACGCCCAAGAAAATCCATATTTGCTTTGGGTTAATGGGCACGCCTGATTTTCAACCAAAAAAAAGAAAAACTCAGGATTTCGTACGCGGCTCAAAATCGGGACAAAATATATAAATTAAGATAATTCCTTACTCTACAATAAAATGTAAAAAATGACAAACGAATGAACACAAGCGAAGTATCTCATGCATTAAATGACTGAAGAAAAGTATCTCATGAATAAATAATACTTATCGCTTTGTATCATGTTGAAGTTTTATCATCAACTAACTGAGTTACGGCCCAACTTTGGCCTAAAAAAATTTCAGACAAAATGTCATAGAGTTCATGCAGCAACAAAAATGGCACCAAGGGGTTTGCTCATTGATTGACCCCAACATGCATGATTTCTTTCGTGGTTCCTCATTCATCAAATCCTGCCAAAGACAACCAATTTCTTAAGGGAGTGCTTCCTAAGTTTGCGATATGTAAGCTCGTTTAAATTCAACTCATATCATCCATTCAGTTTAAGATAAAACATTCACAAGGAGACTAAGAATTTTAGAAGTAAATTACATTCTTGTGTTCGCTTTTTTCAAATCGCTCTGCTCTGCTTGTCAAGAAGAGCTCTTAATATTGCATAATAATATTGGTTTAATTAGCTGATTAGTATCGTAATCATGACGGGTCAAGAGAAAATTACTCTCCGTAAGTGACTTCAACCACTGTTTATTAATATACTAACTTGAGGATGAATGGCTATTTAATGGATAATTCCTCTTTTATTCCTTCGTTATAAAGTAAAGATCGAATAAAGCTGGAAGCATAGTCAATAACGCAAGAAAATAAGAAACAGCAGAAGTGGCAGTTCCTTCCCATTAACCCATCGAATCTTCTTCTTGTAGAATATTATTCTCATAAACAATTAATCAATTAAGAGCAAACGGATCCATACATGATTGTAAAACACCGAGATTAATAAATACAGCGGAATTAAAGCGTACTGTTTGAGCCATCGCTTGAAGAAAACTAGATCACTCGATAATCGGGGATCTATCGGAATACAGATCTTCCTCTCTATGACCTATTTCGATATAGCAGCTTTCAATGGGATTAAAGCAAGCGATAGGTATAACCTACCCTTTTATAGGCTAGAGAGGGGACCTAGCAAACCCTAATCAATAGCGTGTCAACTGGGCCCTTCCCATTACGGGCTTCAGTTAAACACAATTGCCTACACTTTGCTGCTCAACTAGGCCCGTTAACAATAGATGCCAATACCCAATTCAATCAGATCACTTTAGGGTTCAACAAGTATTGGAATATCCATTAACCCGATTATTTAAAATAGAAAATCAATTAATTAATGTAAGCCCATATTATAGGAAATTTCCAACATTCTCCCACTTGGGCTACATTAATTAACTTATTTTATTTTGAAAAGATTTTATATTGAAAACGACACTATCGGGTTAATAACTAAAATTTTGTTTTATGTGGCCACAACTTTTAAAAATAATATTCCAATAATGGCATCTCAATACCAATCCAATCCTATATAACCTCAATATAGGACTATGGAGATCAATGTGTTAAGAAAATACCACAACACAAGACCTTCCGTAATCACATATAATAAGTATTATATTTTCATGGATTATGGGCCTAGTAGTGTAGTAAGAAATAGTGCCAACATGTGATCAAGATATACGCTATTTCTTATCGGTCCTCAATGCAATTTCTCGACGACATGAAACTGCATTAGCGCAATTTCTAAACAACATGAAATTGCCTCAGTGCGATTTCTAAACAACATGAAATTGCACAATTATGTCACAATCCAACATGAGATCTCATAATCAGTGACATCCAGTCATCTTTAAACTAAAATTTGTTTAAAGATACTGTTTTATACTTCCATTTCTCAGTCAACAGGAGAAAAAATAACAATAGAGTCAATAACAACAATCATGAAAATAAATGCTTTAATAGACATCATAAAAGCATTATCAGTCTGCATATAACTATAATATCCAGAAATACAAACTATATAACTCCCACTAACAAAAGAAATCAAAAGATTCTAAAACACCCATATTCTTTACATGTTCTTTAAACAAAATGGGTCGTAAGCCTTTTATTAGAGGATCAGCTAACATTGACTCAGTTCTAATATTTTCAATTACAACGTCTCCATTTTTGACCAAGTCCTTAACCGTATAATATTTGATCTCCATGTGTTTGGACGCATTACTAATCTTGTCATGCTTGGAATAAAACACAGCTGCAGTGTTGTCACGGTAGATCACCATAGGTCTAGTAATAGAGTCCACAACACGCAATTCGAGATCAAATTTCTTAGCCAAATCGCTTGAACCGACGCGCCATAGCACGCTACAAACTCAGCATACATTGTAGAGTTCGTAATCAAGGTTTGCTTTGTGCTCTTCCAAGAAATAGCACCTCCGGCCATTATAAAAATATATCCGAAGTTGATTTTCTATCATCGAACAACTAGCAAAATCAGCATCTGAATATCCAATCACTTTTAGGTCCTCAACTCTGCTATAAACGAGCATGAAATCTTTTGTTCGTTGTAGATATCTCATCACCTTCTTAGCTGCAACCCAATGTTCTTGACCTGGATTCGACGAGATATCTTCCAAGAGTATTCACAAAGCAAAAGCAATATCAGTCCGGGTACATACTTGTGCATACATAAGACGCCAAGCCAATTGCACTAGCATATGGAACATTTTCATAACTTCCTTTTCAACATCATTCTTGGGGCATTGATCTATGCTCAATTTATCTCCTTTCACAACAGGAGCTTCACGACTTACAGTGCATATTGAATCTTTTCAAAACACGATCTATATAACTTTTCGAGATAACCCCTTGAACCTTCTTAGATCTGTCACGATGAATCTCAATGCCTAGAACAAAAGAGGCTTCCCAAGATCTTTCATATCAAACTTTGTAGATAGAAAATTTTTGGTGTCATTCAAAAGATCAACATCATTGCTAGCAAGCAAAATGTCATCTACATAAAGTACTAAGAAAATATATTTACTCCCACTTACTTTCATGTAGATGCATTGATCAAACTTATTTTCTTCAAAGCCAAATGATCTCACAACTTTGTGAAATTTTAAGTACCACTGACGTGATGCTTGTTTGAGACCATATATGGACCTTTGAAGTTTGCACACCATATGCTCCTTTTCGGCTTCTTTAAACCCTTCAGGTTGCTGCATATATACTTCTTCATCCAAATCTCCATTTAGAAAAGCTGTCTTGACATCCATTTGGTGAAGCTCTAAATCAAAATGAGCCACCAAAGCCATGATTATCCGAAAAGAGTCTTTAGTAGATCGGGGAAAAGACTTCATTATAATCAATACCTTCTCTTTGTGTGTACCCTTTTGCGACTAACCTTGCCTTGAATCTCTCGATGTTGCCTTTATTGTCTTTCTTAGTTTTGAATACCCATTTGCAGCCGATTGGTTTATGCCCATCAGGTAAATCAACTAGTATCCACACTTGATTAGTTGACATGGACATCATCCCGTCATTCATCGCTCCTAACCATTTATCTGCCTGATCACTATTAAGAGCTTCTCTGAATGTCGTCGGATCAACTACTCTTCCAATGTCAAAATCAGCTTCTCCAAGATAGACATGATAATCATTTAAAAGTGTTGGTCTTCTTTGTCGCTGTGATCTTCGCACAGGCATTTCTTGAGCTGCATCATTCATCTGGGGAATTTCATTTGTAGTGGGAGGATCTACAATCATATTTTCGGTATTTGCTTCTTGCTGAATTTCCACTCTGCTGGGATCTCGCATAGAATCATCATGTATGATGGGCAATGGAATAGAGACCATTTCATTTGGTTCTTCCATTTCAAAAGATTGAGAAGAACTCTTTTCAGCAACATCTAATTCCGGAATTTGGCGGTTTGAGATTCAACGATTCTAGTGCCGCGAGAAGGACAATAGAACCTATACCCTTTAGAATGATTAGGATATCCAATAAAATAACATCTAGTAGTCCTGGATTCGGTCTTCTTTTGAGAAGGATCATAAATTTTCACCTCTGCAGGACAACCCCAAACTCGAAAATGATTCAAGCTAGGTTTCCTCCCAGTCCACAATTCAAAAGGTGTTTTCGGCACCGATTTACTAGGTACACGATTCAATATATAAGTTGCCGTTTTAATCGCATCACCCCATAAGTATTCGAGGCAAATTAGAACGCCCATCATACTTCGTTTCATCTCCATGAGTGTGCGATTTCGCCGTTCAGCTACACCATTTTGCTCAGGACTCCCAGGCATTGTATATTGAGCAACAATACCACAATCTTGTAAATATTTTGCAAACGGTCCCTTTTGCTGTCCAGCCTCAGTATATCGCCCATAATACTCACCACCACGATCGGACGACAATCTTGATAATTTTTCCCAATTGTTTCCCAACTTGATACGAAACACTTTGAACATTTCAAGTGCATCAGTCTTCTCCTTAATTAAATAAAGATAACAATAACGGGAAAAATCATCAATGAACGTGATGAAGTATTTATTTCCACACAAGGTGGTTGAGTATGGCCCACTAATATCAGTATGAATTATCTCCAATAGACTTTGACTGCGAGTAGCGCCTTTCTTCTTTGTTTTAGTCAATTTTCCCCTCACACAATCAATACAAGTCTCAATATCATCGAGTCAAGAGGAGGGAGAATATCAGCCACGACAAGTCGCTTTACACGTTCTTTGGAGATATGCCCTAATCGCTTATGCCATAGCATTGAAGATCTATCTTTGATTAAAGATCTCTTAGCAAGAACATTCTCAACATTGAAAGAGCAATATGGTCTATCGGGAGATAAGGATAATCGATATAATCCATCGACAAAACACAATTCCCAATAATTCTGGAATCATAACTCAAATCAACTCTTTTATTCGCAAAATGAAGACAATATCCAGCTTTGTCAAGCGAAGAAAGAGATACTAAGTTTCTCCTAAAATTAGGAACATAAAAGACATTATTCAAGATAAGCTGAAAACCAGAATCTAAATTCAAAACAACTGTCCCTATGCGCTCCACATCAACTCCAGTATTGTTTCCAACTTTAAGCTTTGACTCCCTCAGACTTGGACTCCTTAGATTTGCGAGACCCCGTAAGGTGGTAGTCACATGAACAGTAGCACCGAGAATCAAGCCACCAAGAATCCATAGGAACATCAACCAAATTTGATTCAAAACAAACCAACAACTCACCTTGGTGACTTTCTTTTCTTGTTTTTAGCCAAGCTTGAAATTTGTAGCAATTGGCTCTCTTGTGACCCGCTTCTTGCGGTGAAAACATTTAAAATCCTTATCTCCATTCCTCCCATAGTTCTCATTTTTCCTAAAGTCTTGCCATTTCTTTGGGCCATAAGCATTTGACCCCTTAGGCTTCCATTTACCTCTAGACGAACTCAACTTAGCATTGGTAGTTAAGTGGGCAGACTCATACTTTTCCTTCTTTAATTTCCCTTCCTCGAGTCACGCACTTAGTAATCAAGGCATTAACACTCCATGTCTCATTCTGAGCATTATAAGCAGTCTTAATCTGACTAAATTCAGCTGGCAAAACATTCAAGGCTTGATGCACAATATAATTTTCAGAAAGAACAATCTCATGGGCCTTAAGTTTATATTGAATGTGGACCATCTTCAGTATAAATTCTCTAACACCCATAGCATCATCATACCTCATGTTCGTTAACTCACTCAGCAAGTTCCCAGCTTCAGCCTTATCTGAGACTCTATATCTTTCTCCCACTGCTTCAAGGAACTGTCTAGCAGTCGTATCTTCCGGCAAACCACTAATGAGATGCTCAGCAATAGACCTCTTCATAGCAATGAGGCTCAGTCGATTAGATTTTTCCCATCTAGCATAATGGGCCTTTTGATCTGCAAAGTACTTTGAACATTGGGCCCGGCGGGTTCATCCTCACGTAGAGCCAAGTCCATATCAACGATGCCCAAAGCGAACTCTATATCTTGCTTCCATCTCTTAAAGTTTGATCCAGTTAACATTTCAACCGTGGCATTGTTGTTATTTACAGACAAAGGTAAGCTGTTTAACACACATAATGCAATAAGATCAATAATGGGCAATAAGCAACTCAACAAAAATAATTAGTACATTATAAACTCCCCTTTGGGCGAGTGTATAATGCACCATTATTTTTCTTAGCATGAAATTTATAAAACAACAAGGAGAATTACATATAACTGTCAAAGATCAATCCCCTTTGGGCAGACAAATCCTTTAAATCATACATCTCCATAATATCAACATAGAGGGGAATTACATATAATTTTCAAAACATTTATCCCCTTTGGGCAGATAAATATTTTTCAATTATACATCCCCATCTTTTAAATATGGGAATAAACTTCATGCTATTTTCCAAATTAATATACACAATAACTCCCTTTGGGCGAGTAATTATATATACTAATTTTTTATCAATATGGAATTTCAAAAAAATTTATGCCCAAAATTCATCAAATAATATGAAACACTACACAACATGTGTTTCCAATGATCATATTGCATTTTCAAAACAACAATTTTTGCCACAAGTTTTTTTTTTTTTTTTTTTTAATATTTATTTTTTTTTATTATTTTATTATTATATATATTTTATTTAAATATTACGGACTCCCGCGGGCCCAGGACCCGCGAGCAGCCCTGATCGGACCGCGGGCCTGACGTGCGCGCGGCCCAAGCTTTTCTTTTAATAGTTTTCATTCTGGTTTTGGGCTCACGCCCACGAACCAACAAGGAAAAGACTAAAAGACAAAATGGGCTTACGCCCAAAAAAAAAAACCCAGCCTGGTTTTCTTCTCGCGTGGGCTCACCTGGCTTTCTCCTCGCATGGGCTTATTTGCCTTTTAATTTAAAATTAGCCCATGAAATGGGCTACGAAATTAAAAAAAATATGGGCAGAAGCCCATATTCAGGCCTAAGCCCGGCTGGAGGTCTTCTTCAACCTCCAGCCGGGTCACGAATTTGCAGAAAAACGGGTCATACAACCCGGTTTCGACCCGAAGCTCCAAAGGCATAAATTAACATGGTTTTTGATAAAATTTCCTCATGGTTTTTGCTTATAACATCAATTTAATTAAATAGATTTAATTAAACTAAGAAAGATCAACTAAATCCACCACATGCAAGCTTCAAAGTTTCGGATCTAAACCTCACATGGCCGAAAATTCGGTTTTCTTAAATTTAAACCCTAATAACTCAATTTAATACAACAAAAGATACTAAAACAAATATATAACAATACCCATGCAACGTTTTACATCAAACATCAATCGATTGCAAGTAATTTGCAAATTCTAGAACTTTTTCACATATAAACCCTAGAATTTCAAATCTAAAATTCTCTCTCAATTCTCCACAAAATTATGCAAATTATATATGGTTGGGAAGATCTTGACGTGTAGAACAAAAGCCCTATGGTTACGGGATTAATCAAGCAAAAAATCTACACGAAAAAATAATGCCTATATTCGGCTCAAAAAGGAGGATTTCGAATTTGTCCATAAAAAAATTTTGGGTTCTACAATCATATACGATCGGCTCGATACCACGTGTAGAATATTATTCTCATAAACAATTAATCAATTAAGAGCAAACGGATCCATACATGATTGTAAAACACCGAGATTAATAAATACGGAATTAAAGCGCACTGTTTGAGCCATCGCTTGAGGAAGAAAACTAGATCACTCGATAATCGGGGATCTATCGGAATACTGAGATCTTCCTCTCTATGACCTATTTCGATATAGCAGCTTTCAATGGGATTAAAGAATCGATAGGTATAACCTACCCTTTTATAGGCTAGAGAGGGGACCTAAAGAAACCCTAATCAATAGCGTGTCAATGGGCGCCCCTTCCCATTACGGCTTCGATTAAACACAATTGCCTACACTTTCTTTGCTCAACTAGGCCCGTTAACAATAGATGCCAATACCCAATTCAATCGATCACTTTAGGGTTCAACAAGTATTGGAATATCCATTAACCCGATTATTTAAAATAGAAAATCAATTAATTAATGTAAGCCCATATTATAGGAAATTTCCAACACTTCTGTGAAGGCTGTCACGCCTCCCTTATCATTGCATATCCAAAAGGAAAGAATATAATTTGAGACGTTCAAGATGTTTTCGTTTGATGTTTATTGTCCAGAATAACTGATCGGATCGGTCTTGCAATATTCACTGCATTCTCATAGGCTATTCGTTATTTTATTAGCATAGAGGTTGCATGTAAACATAACTCCCAAGTATAAAACTGTATGTAGTATTATATCTTGTGTCAATTATGATGTAACTATTGATCATGCTGTACCGAATAGTAAATACGCCAGTGGCATTGTACAAGCCCCATTTAAGGTTGTAGATCCAACTGAAATGAGCCATCAACAACCAAACAATGGCAAGATACTCTCCACCTTTGCTCAGCACATGCACATGTACCTCTCCTTTAATGTGAATTGTTGCAGATGACAGCATCTCAACCCACACTTCGCTCGTCACCTTCCACTTCATTTCCCCAAGGCTCTCCATCTTTAGGGCCAAATTGATCACCTCGTTGAGGAGGGATCTCGAAAGGAAGGTTCCCAAACGAACCTCAAACAATGTCTTGCATAGCCTCTTCACATCTTTGATCGAAGCTTCGTGGATGAGGACCTCTAGCTCGAGCAACATCTCTATTGATTTCATTTGACAATGTCCGTCACAGCAGACACCACATTAGGCTGATTAAATAAAAGATATAATATGTAGTCAGAAAGGATATTGCTAATATCCATTTCGTTATTTTCTGGCTATAAGGCTCATAAATTGTTTCTCTGTCATACTATATTTTAGTAGCAATATGTCACATTATAATAATGTCGTCATAATTAGCCTTGGTAACATACACAAAAAGATTGCTGCAAATTTCTCTTGGTCTACTCTTGAGAAACATATCACCTCTAGATACTCTTGACACATTGAGTTACAAGAAATGGCACATTAATATGGAGATCGTAGCTCTCTAATCGCTTCTTTTGCTGTTGCACAATCCTCTCCTAAGGAAGCTTTAACCCGTGCCACCTCTAACGTGAATATTCTAGGAACAAGTTACTCAAATCGAGGCCTGTTTTGAAATAAGTAGAAATCCTATTTTAGAACATATGGTGGACACAATACCTCCCAGTGACTCTATGATCGTGCCTACTTAGAATTTTATTACCTATAAACTCAGAAAAAAGATTCAACATTGGACATGGATATGCTAAGGTCGGCAGTTGTAAGGAATGACTGAGACTACCTCCAGCAAGAGCAAAGTCTGCTGCTGTTAATAGCACGGAGTTAGACCCGATTTGGTCTGGAACCTACTTGATTTGACTCAAGGACATCCATAGCGAGCAAAATATATTGGGGTGCTTAAAAGAGGCATTTTTGGGCGTCCTAAGTCACGGGGCGGATGCCTGGATTGAAACACCGAAGTCTGGAGGCTATTATGGGTCTGAAACAAGAATGGATGTTTGTAGGCAAGATCGGGTGTTCAAGACTAAGAGAGCAGAGATCGGGATACACTTGTGAGTGAGTGTGAATGAGCAATTTTAGTTTTCTCTTCGCCGAATGTGGTCTCTTGTTGATCTCTATCCCTTGCAGAATTCTCCTCTAGCTAAGCAACCAGTTTCCAGACGTAGAGATTTCTGAGTCTGTGATATGCAAATTCACTTAGATTCCACTCATCTCCTCCGCTCGATAAAAGATAGATCGTCCACAAAGAGACTAAGAAGTTCAGAAGTAAAGTCATTCTCCCGGTGGCTTTTCACAAATCGCTCTGCTATGTTCCGCTCTGCTTGTCAAGGCGAGCTGTCAATGTCATATGTCGATGATGGAAAAGAAAGGGAGAGAAGGTCCGACGCAATGCTTTCCTCCCTCCCCTGTCAATCTCCATTTTCTTCTCTTTTATTACTTCATTATCAAATAAAAGGCAAATAAAGCTCAAAGCATAATAATAAATAAGGAAAGAAAATTAAAAAAACAAAAGTGGCAGTTCCTTGGCATCAACCCATCGAATCTTTCTCCCCCACACCATCCCACCCTGAAGAAAGCTGTTACACCTAGAGTTCGTATTCCATATTCGCAATCATCCACTCTCTACTCGTCGGACTAACATAGAGTACAGCGATCTCATAAATTTTCATGTGATAATATTCTAAGCCATATGGAACGGAAAACAACAGATCTTAAAAAAAGGGATGATGCCCCCGGTGCCTATCATATTTATACATTCTTTTTTACCTCTCGAAAGCACTCAGATAAAAGGTTGCAAGCAGAGATGGATTCTGGCTACTTTTGAAATATTAATGGGGTATGTAAAGCCGTGTAAGTAACATCAGTGTTAGGCTTTGCTTCACATGGTGTGAACCGAGGCTTCCTCAAGTCATTTGTGTAAATGAATTGTAGCACTTGATTTTCTAGCAATAGTCCAATAAAAGAAAACGAGCATGAATAGAGGTATCACATTAAGAGCAATCCTTCCGAAAATAAGGAAATAGGTAATTTCCACATTGAGATTGAGGTACCATGCTTGTTCAATCGATCAAACAGGATGAAAGCCATCACTCAATTAGTAAAGGCTGCAAAGTAAAAAACGCAATTCCACTTGAAAAGTATTGCCATGCTTTTGGGTGGAGCACCTTATACATGAAATGAAGTCATTGCATCCACTAAAAAGTTTTGCTGAAATATTCACGGCTCATTTCGCATTGTTAACATGTTAACATGAGATCTCTGATGAACATCTTAAAGATTTGAAAAATGTATTAATCATGCTTCACTACAACGCTATTGACAAGCTTTGCTTCTTCTTCATTGGAATGTCTATCCCTAAAATGCTAAGTTCTTTAACCCATTGGTTATATGCATCAAAAGACTTAAGCCTAAATCTGCAGTATTTGAAAATAAAGAACTCAATTAGATGTAAAATTCGCAGCACAAAATCTACGGCGTTCAAAGCTCCTTCGTTCGATCGCAGAGGGCGTCACCGTGCGTGCCCTTTCTGTCCTTGCTCCGCCGTGCGACTTGAGCAAGAGCAAGAGAGAGGAATAAAGGCAAAAACCTTTTTCTTTTTTTTTTTTGCCCTTTCTCTGACCGAAAAACACTTCTCTACCGCTCATAAAATAAATATAGATACTTATAAAACATGTGTGCCCCTTATTTTGTCCTGTAGTGACTGGGTCCCGGTGAAGCTTTTTTCTCAGATTTCTCTTTCTTGTTCAAACTTGGATGACTATCTCCAACAAAAACCAGACCGGTATTTTGGTTTGGATTACAGGGGCACCCCTGATTTCGAGCAAACCAGAAAATACTTTGGGATTTCGTATGTGGCCCAAACTCGTAATACAATTTAACACTTGAGATGATTCTCTACTTTACAATAAATTAGAAAGAGTAAAAATCAATTAACACAATTAAGATATCTTATGTATTAAATAACCGAAGAAAAGTATCTTGTGTTTAGAAATGTTTCTCTTTCAGTTATGTTGATGTTTTATCATTTAAAATTTCAAAGAGTGTCATGAGTTTGAGCAACAAAAATGGCACCTGGAGGTTTGTCCATTGATTGACCCTAGGGTTAATACCCTGAAAAATCCCAAACTGGTACACATATGACAAATTTACCCCAAACTATTTTTTTGACCATAAAAAACTCCAAACTAGTACATCTGTAACAAATTTATCCCGACTAACCATAAAAAACCATAAACTGGTATATATATGACAAATTTACCACAAACTAATTTATTCAACCGCAAAAAACCCAAAATTGGTAAATTTATGACAAATATACCCTCCACTAAATTGGATTAATATCACATAAAAATCACAAAAATTGTAAATTATGACAAACGGAGCGTTTCATAAATAAATAAATAAAAGACAAACGGAGCGTAAAATCTCAAATTGATATACCGGTCAACTGTCATGTATCATTTAATTTAATAATTTGATAGTAAAATTTAACGAAAACTAACATAGGGTGAATTTGTCACAAGTGTACTAATTTTGGGTAAATTTGTCAAAAGTATATCAGTTTGCGGTTTTTTGTGATCAAAAAAATAATTTTGGGTAAATTTGTCACAAGTGTACCAGTTTAGGGTTTTTCAAAGTATTAACCCTTGACCGTAATGGGCCTAACATCAAGAAGAGGCGGAGAACTCCCAAACCAAACTTCAAGGATTCCTTAAAAGAATGCTTTTATCTTTCACGGTTCTTTGTTCATCAAATCCAGCTAATGACAGCCAATTTTCTATCGGACAGCTTCCTCAGTTTGCGATACGTAAGTTAACTGAAATTCAACTCATATTATCAGTTGAGTTAAATCATTCACAAGGAAACTATTAAGTTTATAAGTAATTACATTCTGCTTATCATTGCTTATCCAAAAGGAAATAGTACAATTTGAGATATTCAAGATGTCTATTTGGTAGAAAAAAGTCCATGTTTTCGTCTGATGTATATTGTCCAGAACAACTAGAACAACTGATCAGATCCTTCAGGCAATATTCACAATTCAGTTTCCACAATATTTGCTGGCCAAACCTACTGCTGCTGCAACACTATTGCCGCATCTCACGCCAAGCCTTCGTCACTGCCCAGACTTCCTCAACTGTCCACCGGCACTGGTCCAGCCCCGACCGTAGCTCTTCCAGGTGTACTAGGAGAACTCCAGAGGTTTCCGACAGCTTTCCGACATATCCTCAGTCTCCCAACGAGCAACAAAGGCCACACCAATGAGATCTCTAGTCCCAAACGTTCGTTGAGTGAAACTGCAGCCTTGCCAGCCCTATTGAATCAACGCCACTGGCTTGCCGCCCGAGCATCTCCAGCACCCCCTGCAGACCCTCCGTTGCGCTTGGCCAACACCCATTGTGTCACCGCTATGTGTAAATCTCTCTTTGCAGGTTTCTCGGTGTTTCTGCGAACAATTAGCAGCGCCTTCAGTGAATTCCGGACATGTTCAGTGCGCTCCCTTGGTGGTTTTTTGTGATCTAGTATCCTTACCACGTTGTCCGACCCGCCTAAATAGCTCCATGGCGCTCCCACAGTATCCGTTGCGTCCAATGCTTGCGTTACTGTTCGTCCCTTATCGGAATACAACCCCGCTTCTTTGTGGGATTCCCACACGATGGCATTAGGCTTTGCTTCACATGTGGTGAATCAAGTCTTCCTCAAGTCATCTTTGGAAATGAATTGTAGCACTTGATTTCAGCAATAGTCTAATCAGAGAAAATGAGCATGAATAGAATTATCACATCAAAAGCAATTCTTCTAAAAGGAAGGAAATAAGTAATTCCCACGTTGAGTTTGAGGAACCATGCTTGTTCAAACAATAGAAAATGACAAAAGCCTTGGCCCAATCAGTGAAGGCTATGAAGCAGAAAATGCAAGTCCATTTGGTACGTATTGCCCACACTTTTGTGTAAAGCACCTCATACATGAAATGGAGTTCAATTAATGTCACTCTGAACATTCATGGTTCATTTGCATTGTTGACATGTGAACATGAGATCTCCAATGAATACTCTAAAGATTTGAAAAAAAAAAAGGTAGTAAGTATGCTTCACCACAATGCTCTTAGCAAGCTCTCATTTTTCTTGACCAGAACAACCATCCCCTAGAAAGTTGAGCCCTTTAACCATTTTATTATATGCATCAAAAGACTTGTGTCGTGAGAGCGTTGATTCCTTTAGCTTTAGGAAGCTTGATAGATGAAGTGCGAGTGACCTCTCTACATTCTTTATGACCCTAGAAAGAAACACCAGCATCGTTAGGATCATCAGTAACTTGTTATTGGAAAATATCTTCACAAAAACATAGATGGTGGCACCGGCTTGGAAGATGAAACTAAGCAAATAAATGCTCCAAAGTGAATTGTCCTCCAAAGAGAAGGCAATGATGGTGTTTGGACCACCAAGGTATAACAAGTGTTCCATCTACTTCAATTGCATAAGAGAATGAATTGTCGTGGTTATAAGAGATGAGTCCAACTACAAATGCAACTAGCCACTCAGCCATCAAATAGGCCAACTATAAGAGGAAAACTATGTAGTGGCTTGTTGTTTTCTTTCTAAGGGTTGCAAATAAATTGAGGAAGACTTAAAACAAAATGCTTAATATGACGAAATCTTGAATATTTCATTTGCTCCATAGCTTTCACATGAAACTAAATGCCATGTTTTTGCTTCATTTTATCGACCTTCTCTAATATAATATTGGGTACAAAAAATCCATCAGAGGAATAGTGGGGAATATATATGTAAATGTTGAGAAGATTCCTTGTTTTTACATGTATTTATACATGTTGAGATGGTTCCTTGCTTGTACATGTATATGTAGATGTAGATGTTGATGTCGTAAAATTAAAGCGAAAATCAACAAAATTTTGTAATCAAATGAATAAGAAATCACCAAAAGAATTAATAACAAAAAACGAGAGATTTACGTATTTTGTTCTGATTGTTAGTACTTATTCCATAAGGAGAGTCAATAGCCAATAATCTACTCACAAGTTCAAGTGTTTTTTGCACTCAATTGGATGTAAAATTCACAACACAAATTCTACCGTGTTCAAAACTCCTCCATGCGATCGAAGAGGGCGCCACCGTGCGTGCCCTTTCTGTCTTCGCTGTTCGTCCTTTTACTCGGAGTTCCTTGTGCGCTTCATCAGGAGAGAGAAATAAAAGCAAAACCCTTGCCTTTTTGTTTCTTTCTCCTAAAGAGACTTCTCTAAACCCATAAAATAAACATAAATATTCATAAAATATGCGTGCCCCTTATTTTGTCCTGTAGTGGCAGCGTCCAGTGGAGCTTTTAATCAGATTTCTCTTTTTTGGTCAAACCTTGAAGAACCATCTCCAACACTAACCAGGCCCAAGCAAATCCACATTTGCTTTGGATTAATGGGCACGCCTGATTTTGAACAAACCGAAGAATCCTTGACCTATCATACGTGGTTCAAACTCGTGATACAATTTAATACGTGAGATGATTCTTTGCTTTATAATAAAATATAAAGAAAGAAAACCAATAAACACAATTAAGGTATCTCATGCATCGAATAGTAGAAAAAAAATATTTCATGAATGGAGAATATTCATCACGTTTTGCCAATTGATGTTTTTATTGTCAAATCGGTCCTATCTCAATTTTATTTGCATATCCATACGTAATTACTGGAGTTTCAACCTGATCGTTGCCTTTAAAATTTCAAACGGACTATCAGAGTTCATGGAGCAACAAAAATGGCACCAAGGGGTTTGTTCAGTGATTGACACTAACGTGCGTGGCCTCAAGAAGAGGCGAGAACTCCTAGCCTAACTTCGAAGATTCCTGAAAGAACGCTTTATCTTTCATAGTTCCTCATTCATCAAACCCTGCCAATAACAGCCTATTTTCTAACGGATAACTTCCTAAGTTTGCAATACGTAAGCTCATTTAAATTCAACTCATATCATCAATTGAGTTAAAAATTAATCATTCAGAAGAGACTAAACAATTTAGAAGTACTTTACCAAAAAAAAAACAATTTAGAAGTAATTACATTCTCGCTTATCATTGCTTGCCCAAAAGGAAATTATACGATTTGTGATGTTCAAGATGTCTATTGGTTAGAGAAAAGCCCTTTCGTTGGACCCAAAATTAAGCATGTTTTCGCCTGATGTTTATTGTCCAGAACAATTGATCAGATCCTTCCGGCAATATTCACGATTCGGTCTCCACGATATTTGCTTGCCAGACCTTACTACTGCTGCAACACTACTGCCGCATCTCGTGCCAAGCCTTCATCACTGCCCCGACATCATCGACCTTCCACCTGCACTGGGAGAGCCACAATCGCAGCTCTTCTAGGTGTCCTGGGTGAACTCCCGCAGAGGTTTCCGGAAGCTTTCAAATGTATCCTCAGTCTCCCAGCGAGCGATGGAGGCCATACCAACGAGATCTCTAGTCCGAAATGTTCGTTGAGCGAAACTGCAGCCTTGCCATTCCTGTTCAATCAACGCCGCGCCACTGCCTTGCTGCCCGATCATCTCCAGGCCTCCCAGTAGTGCATCCATCGTCAACAACCAACGTGTCACCGCTGTCTAAATCTCTATTGCAGTATCTGTTGCGTCCAATGCTTGCCGGACATGTTCAGTATGCTTCCGTGGTGGTTTTTTGTGATGTAAAATCGTCGCTACATCGTCCGACCAGCCCAAATGGCTCCATGGCGCTCCCACAGTATCTATTGCGTCCAATGCTTGCCTTATTGTTCGCCCCTTACCGGAATACATCCCCGCTCCTCAACGGGTCAAGCTCGAAGCGTTTGATCGAAGTCTGAACTGGGTTATTACCTAAACTAAGCCCAATTCGAATACAAGATCGTCTAAGTTGAGATTATTTGATTCCAACACGATGGCATTAGGCTTTCCTTCACATGTGCTGACTCGGGTCTTCCTCAAGTTATCCCTGGAAATGACTTGTAGCACTTGATTTCGGCAATAGTCTTATTAGAGAAAACGAGCATGAATAAAGCTATCATATCAAGAGCAGTCCTTCTGAAAAGAAAGAATACATTGATTTTGAGGAACCGATGTTTGTTCAAACGATAGAGAATGAGGAAAGCCATGATACAATCAATAAAGGCTATGGAGTAGAAAATGTAGCTCCACTTAGAATGTATTGCCCACACTTTCATGTGAGGCACCTCGTACGTGAAATGGAGTTCGACTAATATCACTCTTAAAGCATCCGCTGTAGAAACTTTGCAGAATTGTTCACGGCTCATTTCACATTGTTGACTTGTGAACATGAGATCTCTAATGAACGCTTCAAAGATTTGAAAAAAAAAAGCAATAAGCATGCTTCACCACAATGCTCTCAGTAAGCTCTGATTTTTCTTCGTCAGAATGATCATCCCTTAGAAAATTGAGTTATTTTACTAATTTATTATATACATCAAAAGATGTGTCGTGAGAACGTTGATTTCTTGAATCTTGGGAAGCTTGATAGATGAAGTGCAAGTAACCTCTCTGTATTTTTTATGACCCTAGCAAATAACACCAACATTATTAGAATCATCGGCAACTTATCATTGAGAAATATCTACACAAAGACATAGATGGTGGCACCGACTTGGAAGAAGAAACTAAGCACATGGCTTCTCCAAAGTGAGTCCTACAATGAGAAGGCAGTGATGGTGTCTGGACTTTCAAGGTATAACAAGAGAAATAAGGCCCCAAATGCTTGAAGTGTTCCATTTACTTCAACTGCACAAGCAAGTGAATTGCCTTGGTTATAAGAGATGAGTCCTATTGCGATTGCAACTACCCAATCAGCCATCAAATAGGCTAACTATAAGAGGAAAGTTATGTGGTGGTTCATTGTTTTCTTTCTAAGGAATGCAAATAAAATGAGAAAGACCTGAAGCAAAATGCTCAATATGACGAAGTCTTGAATGTTCCATTTGTTTTATAGCTTCCACATGAAACTAAATTCCATGTTTTTGCTTAATTTTATCAACCCTCTCTAATATAATTTTGGGTACAAAAAATCTATGAGAGGAATAGTGGGGAATGTATATGTACATGTTAAGAAGATTCCTTGTTTTTACATGTATTTATATATGTTGAGGTTGTTCCTTGCTTGTACATGTATACGTAGATGTTGATATTGTAAAATTAAAGCAAAAATTGACAAAATCTCGCAATCCAATAAATAAGAAATTACCAAAGAAATAAATGATAAACAATAATGATACAAGAGATTTGCGTGTTTTATTTCTAGTGTCAATACATATTCCATAAGGAGACCTAATAACAAATAATCCGCTTTAACTAAAGAATCATATTTACAACGCTCAAAAGTTTAAGTGTTTCCACATTCAATGGGATTAAAACTCACAACACAACTTCTACCTCGTTCAAAGCTCTTTGATCCGATCAAAGAGGGCGTCACCGTGCGTGCCCCTTCTGTCTTTGCTGTTCATCCTTTTTTCCCGGAGCTCACCATGCGCTTCAGCACGTGAGCGGAATAAAAGCAAAACCCTCGCTTTTTTGTTTCTTTCTCTTATGAAGACTTCTCTAGCCCCATAAAAATATATATATATATATATAATATGTGTGCCCCTCATTTTGTCCTGTAGTGGCAGCGTCCGGTGGAGCTTTTTTCTCAGATTTCTCCTTCTTGGTCAAACCTTGGAGAGCTCCGTCCAACAAAAACCAGGCCCAAGAAAATCCAGATTTGCTTTGGATTAATGGGCATACGTGATTTTGAATAAACCAAAAAATCCTTTAGGATTTCGAACCGACTCAAATTGGTGGTACAATGTAATAGTTGAGATGATTCTTTGCTTTATAATAAAATATAAAAAGGGATAACCAATGATCTCATGCATCAAATGACAGAAGAAAAGTATTTCATGAATGAAGAATGCTCATCACTTTTTATTAAATTGATCATCAAATTGGTCCTATCTCAATTCTACTTGCATATCTATATATATTGGGCCTGACATCAAGACAACCAAATCCTGCCAATGACAACCAATTTTCTAACAGAGAGCTTCCTAAGTTCCTGATATGTATGCTCATTTAAATTCAATCATCAGTTGAGTTAAAGATAAATCATTCACAAGGAGACTAAAAAGTTTAGAAGTAGTTACATTCTCGCTTATCATTGCTTATCCAAAAGGAAAGAATATGATTTGAGATGTTCAAGATATCTATTTGGTAGAGAAAAGTCCTTTTCAGTGGACTCAAAATTTAAGTACGTTTTTGTCCGATGTTTATTGTCCAGAACAATTGATCAGATCCTTCGGGCAATATTCGCTACATTCTCTCAGGCATTCATTATTTTATTAGCATAGGGATTAGATGTAAACATAAGTTGTAAACCTAAAAATAGAATGTACTACTCAATCTTGTATAGATTATTATTTAGCCATCAAAATACAGCTTCCATCCCAAAATACGACAAAGATTCACATTTTTTTCGTAAGCATACCCAAAAAAAAAGAAAAAAATGAATGGATTGAATCGTCAATGCCATACCAAATCTTATGTACACTAGTGAAGACTTGTGATTTAGAAGATTATGCAAATAGAATACTTTGATAGTGACTAAATATGTCATATTGGTATTTACAATCCAAGCCCCATTCAGGTTGTAGAAACCAACCGAAAAGAGCCATCAATAGCCAAAAAAGGCAAGAAGTTCTCCACCATTACAAAGCACCTACACTTGTACCTCTCCCTTAATGTGAATTGATGCATATGACAACACCTCAATCCACACCCCATTCATCACCTTTCACTTCATTTTCTCGAGGCTTTCCATCCTATGTGCATATCGATCACCTCGTTAAGCGGCGATCTCGAACTGGAGGTTCCAGAACGAGCCTAAAATAATTTCTTGCATAGCCCCTCCACATTTATTAACGCATCCTTATCGATGAGGATATAGAGTTCTTGTAACTTCTCTGCACGTCATTTGGGCAATGCCTCCCAATAGCGGAAACCACTTTCAGTTGATTATTTAAAAGATACAACATGTAATCGAAAAGGATCTTGCTAAATTCCATTACTCATTTCAAGTTGTGAGACCCATAAATTGTTTCTCTTTGTTGTACCACATTTCAGTAGCAACATGCCACATTATAATACTGTTGTCGTAATTAGTCTCGACGACTTACACTTATTGATACCTAAATTTTGACAACCAATTTCGTCATTTATCGCGTAAGACAATAGGGACATCGCATAACTTTGCATTTGGACAGTAGAGACATCAAGGACATACGGTGACTTTTCATGTTGTGATTCTTTCAATTTACGGCCAAGTGAGCACATGCTAAACTAAAGCACAAGGCAAGGATACCAAGGAGGATAAGGCAGCCAGTTCTTTCTGCTATTAAAGATGCACATCAAGCTTGAAGTGGCAAGTAATTCTCGGCCAGAAGAAAAGTAGTGACAAAAGAATGCCTAATTCACACATGTGGAATAAGGATGTCGGAAAGAAATCAATAGGGGGAATGGTCCACACTCAAAAGATATATAGAGACAAACATAGAGAAGATGGGAAGGAGGAGGTTTCTAAAAAAAAGGAAGCTAACATCCCAAAAATTCACGATTCGGTCTCACGATTTTTAAAGCGGCTGCCGCTGCAACACTACCGTCGCATCTCGCGCCAAGCCTTCCTCACTGCCCCGACATCCTCAACCTTTCCATCTGCACTTGTCCAGCCACGATCGCAGCTCTTCCAGGGGTACTCAGTGAACTCCCGCAGAGGTTTTCAGCAGCTTTCCAACGTATCCTCAGTCTCCCATCGAGCTATTAAGGCCATACCAACGAGATCTCTAGTCGCAGACGTTCATTGAGCGAAACTGCAGCCTTGCCAGTCGTGTTCAATCAACGCCGTGCCACTGTCTTTCTGCCCGAGCATCATCCATTTACTGTTCCTCTATCCACCACAAAGCGTATCGATCTCATTTTGATGTAAACAAAAGATAATCTTCTCAGCCATATGAAACAGAAAACGACAGACCGTAGAAAAAGCAAGCACGCCCCAGTATCGATCATGCTTATACATCTTTCCCGAATTTTCTCGTAAAGCACTCGGATAAAATGTTGCATGTAGAGATGGATTGTAACCCCTTCAAAATATTAATGGTGTATCTAAGGCAACATGAGTAACTGTCACATGTGGTGAATCTGGGCTTCCTTAGGTCTGTGGCAGATACCTTCTTGTGAAGAAATGAATTGTGGCAATTGATTCTGGCAATAGTCCAATCAGAGAAAATGAGCATGCACGGAGCTATCCCTCGGAAAAGAAGGGAATAAGCAATTTTCACCGCGAGTTTGGGGGGCCTATGCTGTTAGCTGGGTTCACTCCTATGTGGAGGAAGCCCAATGAGTTGCAAGCCTAAAAAGGGCTTGAGCCCATATAATAAGTTATATGAGGAAATAGGGTTTTTCACTATCTATATAAAAGGAGGTAGCAGCGAGAAAAGGAAATAGTAACAAGAGAAAAGAGAAAGCAGAAAATGCAAAGTGGGGTGGGGCAATATCGATTTACATCAAGCTGGCGTCGGAGGTCGATTCGTGGTCCGATTGAGCTGAAATTTTGTCAGCATGTTCGTGGCGCAATTTTATCGAATCTGAACGGTTTGATTTTCGTTTGAAGCTCCATACATCAGGTTTTTCGTGGATTGATCAAAACCTGCGTTTTTGGTCAGATTTATCCTTGATCTCTTGTGAAGTTCATGTGTATTGCCAAGAATTATATTCTTGAGGTGTTTGCTGCTATGTACCTCTAGTATTTGCTAGAGAAGAACAATTTTATTGATAGTGAAGATTTTCGGGTGGACTCGGTCCCGTGGTTTCTTATCTCCTCACATTGAGGAGGTTTTCCACGTAAAAATCGTCTTGTGTTCGCGTGCTTGGTATTTATTTTACTCTACTATATCGATTCCTATTAGGTTTACACAAGAGGGGAGATTATTTTATTCCGCTGCGTTGATTCGATATTGTTCGAATTATTACCGTTCTCCCATCAGAGTGGTATCAGAGCATCAGGTTATTGCTTGATTTTTCTGCCTTGTTTTAAACAATGGAAACGAATATGAGTAGAATGGTTACCTTTGAATGGTTCAAATTATCATATCGGAAAGGGAAGATGGAAGATCTTTTATATGTGAAAGATTTTTATTTGCCTGTATTTCTTTGAGGAGAAACCAGAGAATAAAACCGATGTTGAATGGTCTATATTTCATCGTCAAGTGTGTGGTTATATCGGGCGGTGGGTAGATGATAATGTTTTGAACCATATTATTGAGGAAACACATGCACGCAGTTTATGGGATAAGCTCGAACAGTTATATGCTCGAAAGGCGAGAATAATAAGTTATTTTTGATAAAACAGATGATGGCTCGAGATATCATGATGGTACTCGTTTGATCGATCATTTAAATTCTTTTCAAGGAATTATAAATCAGTTGGCTGCGATGGGAATCAAATTTGATGATGAGATACAAGCATTATGGTTGCTTGGTACTTTGCCGGACTCATGGGAGACGTTCCGAACATCTTTGTCTAACTCTGCCCCGGATGGTACGATTACCATGGATTTAGCCAAGAGTAGTATTTTGAATGAAGAGATGAGAAGGAAGACGCATGGATCATCCTCTTCACATTCTGATGCCTTGGTTGTTGAGAAAAGGGGGAGAAGTGAGTCTCGAGGTCCGAGAAATAGAGATAAAAGTCGAGACAAAAGCAGAGGTAAGTATAATAAATTTGATAATGTTGAGTGCCATTATTGCCATCGGAAGGGACATATTCGAGAGGTTTTGTCGCCGTTAAAAGGGACAAACAAAAGGAGAAAGGTAAAGAGAAGAAAAGTGATGATGATAGTGATGACAATCGTGTTCTTGCACTTAAAGAAGACTTTCTCACTATTTTTGATGGTGATGTGGTGAATTTTGTTTCTCATGAGACCAGTTGGGTAATTGATAGTGGTGCATCCGTTCATGCTACGTCTCGTCGAGATTTCTTTACATCATACAGGTCAGGTGACTTCGGATCTGTGAAGATGGGAAACAATGGACTAGCTCAAGCTGTAGGCATCGGTGATGTGTGCCTAGAAACCAGCAATAGCATAAGGTTAGTATTGAATAATGTTAAACATATACCTGATATCCGCTTGAATTTGATTTCTACAGGCAAGTTGGATGATGAGGGGTATTGCAGCACCTTCAGTAATGGTCAATGGAAACTTACCAAAGGTTCTCTTGTTGTGGCTAGAGGTGAAAAATATTCTTTGTTATACATTATGCAGGCAAAGTTGTCTACAGACAAAATTAATGCAGTAGATAGCGAAGATGCAGCTGAGTTATGGCATAAGAGACTCAGTCACATCAGTGAGAAGGGTTTGTCAATATTGGCCAAGAAGAAGCTCCTTTCAGGATTGAAAAGTTCAGCGCTAAAGAAGTGTGCTCATTGTTTAGCAGGAAAACAGAACAGAGTTGCATTTAAAAGCACCCCTCCTTCAAGAAAGTTAGGTATATTGGATTTAGTGCATTCGATGTTTGCGGTCCTATGAAAACAAAATCACTTGGTGGCTCTCTTTATTTTGTTACTTTTATAGATGATTTTTCAAGGAAAATTTGGATTTATACCTTGAAAACTAAAAATCAAGTGTTAGATGCTTTTAAGCAATTTCAGGCTTCAGTTGAGAGACAGACTGGAAAGAAATTGAAATGTATCAGAACTGATAACGGGGGAGAGTATATTGGACCTTTTGATGAATACTTTGCAGACAACAAGGTATTCGACATCAAAAGACACCTCCCAAGACGCCTCAGTTAAATGGCTTAGCTGAGAGAATGAACAGAACACTGGTTGAAAGGGTAAGATGCTTACTTTCACAGTCAAAGCTACCTGGATCCTTTTGGGGTGAGGCTTTAAGTACAGTTGTGCATATATTAAATCTTACTCCATGCGTTCCTTTAGAGTTTGATGTTCCTAATAGAGTTTGGACAGGCAAAGAAGTTTCTTATGATTATTTGCGTGTATTTGGGTGCAAAGCATTTGTGCATGTTCCCAAAGATGAGAGGTCTAAACTTGATGTGAAAACACGACAAAGTGCATATTTATTGGTTATGGACAGGATATGCTTGGCTACAAATTTTATGATCCATTTGAAAAGAAAATTGTTAGAAGCGAGAGACGTTGTGTTTATGGAAGATCAAACAATAGAGGATATTGAGAAATCAAAGATGATTTCAGCACCACGAGTTAGTGATAATCTGGTTGATTTAGATCCAGTTCCTCTTACAAATATCCCTACACAGGTTGATGAAGAGCAGCAGGAAGTCAATGTTCCAAATAATGCACATGTTCCTAAACATGTTGAGATAGATAATACTATTCCTGAACCAGATGCTCAATTAGATATTCCATTGGATGTTCCAGTCCGGAGATCCATTAGAGACCGACGACCTTCCACTAGGTATTCTGAAGATGAGTATGTATTATTGACTGATGCAGGTGAACCAGAGTGCTATGCAGAAGCAATAGAAGATGAGTACAAAAGCAATTGGTTCGATGCTATGCAAGATGAGATGCGATCACTTTATGATAATCATACTTTTGAATTGGTGAAGTTACCTAAAGGTAAAAGAGCTTTGAAGAACAAGTGGGTATATAGGTTGAAGCAAGATGAACATACTTTACAACCACGGTACAAAGCTAGATTGGTTGTTAAGGGATTCGGTCAGAAAAAGGGTATTGATTTTGATGATATATTTTCTCCGGTAGTGAAAATGTCTTCTATCCGTGTGGTACTAGGCTTGGCAGCTAGCCTAGATTTAGAAGTTGAGCAAATGGATGTTAAAACAGCCTTCCTACATGGTGACTTGGAGGAAGAGATATACATGGAACAACCTGAGGGTTTCAAAGCGAATGGGAAAGAGGATTATGTGTGCAAATTGAAGAAAAGTCTCTATGGCCTAAAACAAGCACCGAGACAAAGTGGTATAAGAAATTTGCGTCGTTATGATAGAACAGGGCTATAAGAAGACTTCCTCGGATAAGCGTGTGTTTGTCCAAAAATTTTCTGATGGTGACTTTATTATTCTCTTGCTTTATGTTGATGATATGCGATTATTGGCGGGAATGCTTCAAGAATTGAGTTATTGAAGAAACAGTTGAGCAAGTCTTTTGCCATGAAAGACTTGGGCTCGGCGAAGCAGATTCTTGGCATTAGAATTACCCGAGATAGAGATGCTAAGAAGTTATTTTTATCGCAAGAGAAATATATCGAGAAGATCCTTCAGAAATTTTACATGGACAAGGCTAAAGTGGTTAGTACTCCTCTTGCTGCCCACTTTAAGTTAAATATGATGCAAAGTCCTACAAGCGATAAAGAAAAGAAAGATATGGAAAGTGTTCCATATGCTTCGGTTTGTAAGAAGCTTAATGTATGCAATGGTATGTACACGCCCGGACTTGGCTTATGCGGTTGGCGTTGTTAGTCGCTATTTGTCAAATCCAGCAGAGAGCACACGGAATGCGGTGAAGTGGATTATGAGGTATCTTCGGGGAACTTCAAATTTGAAACTCGTTTCGGGACCGGGAAACTTGAGTTAGTTGGATACACAGATTCCGACTTGGCGGGAGATATTGATACTCGTAAATCTACTTACGGTTATTTGATTTCTTTTGCGGGTGGAGCCGTGTCATGGAAGTCAAGATTGCGAAGTGTGTTGCACTTTCTACAACCGAAGCTGAATTTATTGCGGTGGATGAAGCTAGTAAAGAGATGCTATGGATGAAGAAGTTCTTAGAAGAACTTGGGTTCAAGCAAAAGAGGTATGTGCTATTTTGTGATAATCAAAGCGCAATTCATCTTGGTAAGAATTCATCTTTTCATTCTAGATCGAAACATATTGATGTTAGATATCATTGGATAAGGGATGTTCTAGATGAAAAGTTATTGGAACTTGAGAAAATTCATACGGATCATAATGGCTCCGATATGATGACGAAGACTCTACCAAGAGAGAAGCTTGAACATTGCCGTTTGATAGCGGGGATGGTGAATCCCTCCACATTGTCGTGAGGGGGAGATTTGTTAGCTGGGTTCACTCCTATGTGGAGGAAGCCCAATGAGTTGCAAGCCTAAAAAGGGCTTGAGCCCATATAATAAGTTATATGAGGAAATAGGGTTTTTCACTATCTATATAAAAGGAGGTAGCAGCAGAAAAGGAAATAGTAACAAGAGAAAAGAGAAAGCAGAAAATCGGGGTGCAGGGCAATATCGATTTACATCAAGCTGGCGTCGGAGGTCGATTCGTGGTCCGATTGAGCTGAAATTTTGTCAGCATGTTCGTGGCGCAATTTTATCGAATCTGAACGGTTTGATTTTCGTTTGAAGCTCCATACATCAGGTTTTTCGTGGATTGATCAAAACCTGCGTTTTTGGTCAGATTTATCCTTGATCTCTTGTGAAGTTCATGTGTATTGCCAAGAATTATATTCTTGAGGTGTTTGCTGCTATGTACCTCTAGTATTTGCTAGAGAAGAACAATTTTATTGATAGTGAAGATTTTCGGGTGGACTCCGGTCCCGTGGTTTTTTATCTCCTCACATTGAGGAGGTTTTCCACGTAAAAATCGTCTTGTGTTCGCGTGCTTGGTATTTATTTTACTCTACTATATCGATTCCTATTAGGTTTACACAAGAGGGGAGATTATTTTATTCCGCTGCGTTGATTCGATATTGTTCGAATTATTACCGTTCTCCCATCATATGCTTCTTCAAGCGATTGAACAGGTCCCGCATGAAATGGAGCTCGACAAATAGCAGCCTCAACGCATCCACGGCCAAAACTTTACAGAAACATTCGTAGCTCATTTCGCATTTGTTGTTAATCGGCGTCGCAGCGGAAGTGGATCGTATATTTTTGCAATTATGTCGGGAGCTATAGAAATCGATCGAAATAAAACGAGGAACAATAAAATTAAAGGACACCAGAAATTTACGTGGTTCGGTCCGAATGTCGGAACCTACGTCCACAGGGAGAGCCAGCAAATCAATCCACTATAAATCGGAGAATTACAGGATTACAATCAAACATGCACTCAAGTGTTTCCCAGCCCTACTTTATACCCGATACCCACAGTGTTTAACATTCAACTCACTCACTGGACTCGACTTCCGCACAAACCTCTCGGAGCTCAAGCCTCTCACTCTCTCTCTCGAGCTCTTTTCTCTCGCTCTCTGCCGAGCTCTTTTTCTTTCACTCACTGCTTCTGCATCGACGTCTTCTCCTTTGAACGAGGAGGGCAGAAAAAAACAGGACAAAAGAAGAAAGTGAATGGCCTCATTAAATGCAGCGCAGACGCCCACAAGAAAATCCCACAATCGGCACCGAACGCCCATCATATTTGAAGGCATGCAAGCGGATCGTGCATGTAAGCATTTAATGAGGCAGAGAAGAGTCAACAATCGTGTGCCTTCGATCCGTGAAATGAGGTGAGCCGAAGTCTTCAAATTTCTTGTTCTCGGAGAAAGGCATGCGTAAAAGAGGAGACATCTTCATGCATTTGCAGCAGGTGGTGGGTCCAATATTTAATGCAGAAGATTATGGACTTCCTCTTTCGGCAGAAGACAATCTCTCTTCTCTGACTTTGGTTGCATGCTTGAAGAATTTAAAACCTCCATGCAGATTTCTTTGACTTCTTCATTCCACGCATACGCATGAAGAGATGGGATTAATGCCGGAAGAAAATTCGAAGACATCACAGAGTCTCCCCTGAACTTTGTTATTTGGCCAGATTTATGCATATTAATCTAACGGGCTCAAACTTGAGACACAATATAACAGCATTGATGACGTGTATGAAATCTCCAATGAAGACCTAAAAGATCTCAGAGAAGTAGTAATCATACTTCACCAAAATGCTCTCGGGATGCTCTGCTTCTTATTTATGAGGATATCCATCCTCTAGAAGAATAAGTCCTTTAACCAACTTGTTATGTGCATTAGGAGCCTTGTGCTGCGAGAACATCGATTCCCTAAGACTCAGGAGGCTTGAAAGATAAAGTACTACTAGCCTATCCACACATTTTATGATTCCAACAAGAAATGCCATATCACTAGGATCATAAAATCACTAGCGACTTGTCAATAGGAAAGATCTATACAAAGAAATAGATGGCCTCACCGACTTGAGAGATGAGACTAAGCAGGTGTCATTGTCAAAGTGAACTATCCTTGTCAAAGTGAACTATCCTCTAAAGAGAAGGTAGTGATGGTGTCCAAATATCCAAGATATAACAAGAGAAATGAGGCCTAAAATGCCCAAAGTACTTCGTCTGCTTCGGCTGCACAAGTGAATGATTTGCCTAGGCTAGGAGAAAAGGAGCCTGATTGCAAATGTAGCTACCCAGATAGCCATCATATAGGCCAACCACAATAGCAAAATGATGGGGACGGTCCGTTGTTTTCTTGCTAACGGGTGCAAATAAATTAGAATGAGAAGCACCTAAAGCGAGAACGAGAGGCTCAATATGATAAAGTCTTGGATATCCATTGGTGCCACAAATTAACAATGGAGCTGAATGCCATGTTTTTGCAAAATTTTATCCCTCCTCTCTAATATAATGTCAGGTACAACAAAATGTATAGGAGGGGATAGTGAGGTACAACGAGTTTGGTCATTATTCTCCTGGGAGTATCATGCTTCTAATGAGGCAGAAGTGAGAGCCAATCTAGCGACAAACAAAGAAGAATTAAAGAAGCCAAGTTTGCTGCTAGTCACTAAAGAAAATGAGCATAGAGAGGAATATTTATGGAGCCTGATAGGAAGATCGCTAATAATGTCACTTTTGTCAATTCCTCTAAGATCCTATTCGGAGGCAAATGTATCATTTTGATTCGCTTTAAAGATGATGGACATAGACGTATGTTCAATATGGCACTTTGTACCCAAAATAAAAGGAAAAATCTTGAGTTTGGAGAAACTCTTTATGTAAAATCCGGCTAAAAGATCAGAATCCTGACTTGATTGAAAAGTATTTGGGTCACCGTGTAAGACATTGTCCTTGAATCTTTGAATCCATTTGCCAAAATGTTTGAAGACGGGTCTAGGGATTCGGTTATAAATGGCATATCATATTTCGCTATCTTAATTTCGGAAGAGTCAGAGTAATAGGGGGCAAGAGACGGCCAGTGGAAACTGGTTGGCTCGACCAATTACGTGAAGGACGTCTCCTGGCAAGCATGCAAGAAAAGGCTTCCCAAAAAGGACTCAAAAGTATCCGAGCAGCTCGAGTTCTTTCATTCCAACATGTTCGGACATATCAAACCTCGGTCATCCGTAACAACAGCTGCTTCTTGCGTTTAAATCGATGCTTTTGGTAGGCTGTAACAATAGCTGCTTCAGCTGTCCCACTAGTCCCTTGACGTGCGCTGTATGTACTGCTGATTGATGCAAGTGATTAGAACATTAACTCACCACTCGTTTCCATTCTTGCTTTCTTGCATGCGATTGCTCAAACTGTGCATGCGCCATAGCATCGGGGCATTGTGCGTTTAAATAGGCGGATTTACTGTTCGTGACTAAGGACAGCTCAGTGAAGATTTCGAATTCTAACTAGGAGCACCCTTTGCTCAAAGATATAGGTGGACTTCCAATATTATCTTCTTATAATGAATGGCCAAGTGGTACGCCGGACAGTCCTTTGAATTAGCTGCCTGCCCGGATCGTCACAATACGCAAGCAGTGAGGGGAAAAGGTAAAGAAAACTTGTAGCTTGACAGGACAGAAAAAAGGGAGATGCATTGGCCTTTTTAGGAGACTTCATTCATTAGTATACGCATGTACCTTAATATTGGAAGCAACTCAGTTCATCCACATACCTCCAATGAAAAAAAGACAGTGGTTTTACAACCAGAAATCATCAAGGATCTTCGATATCGACAAGACAGACAAAATCAAGAATAAATCATGAACTAGCTGTTTTTTCATGTTTCAAGTACCCAAAAAAAAAAAAAAAAAAAAAAAACCACATTCGAAAATAGAATGAGCAAGATAGAAGTGATTGTTGGAAACAGATTCCTGAAAAAAAAAAAACGAACCAATACTTGAATGATTAAATACTGAAAACGAACACGAAAATGTGTCTAAGAAACATGTAACACCGATTGAAGGCATATTACGAAAACGGACATACCTTATTTGCTACAAATTAAGTACTCGTTGCAGTTTCAGAGGAATCGTTTAAAGTCAGTTCCGTTTTTCAAGAGGAAATAAATTGTTTCCAATGGAAGGAAAAGAACATACTTTTTTCTAAAACGCTACTTTCAACGTTCTTCCTTTTTAATTTATATATTGCAGTTATTTTCACTTAAAAAACAACTGTCCCATTACTCTTATGGGCTGGGTTTGGCCCAATATCGGCTGATAGGCTTGACTTGGCCCGGCAAATAAAAAACCCATCATTTCCCACTTGTGATGATGAGCTAAACAAAAATCTTTTTTCACATCTCTACAACATTCATACCAATTTCTTCTCACATTTATTAGACCACATATGTCAAAATGGATTAATTGTAAATGAAATTAAGCTCTTTTATCTTTTCTAAATGGTTTCCTTGTTATTTTCCCTATTAGGTAATACTCATACATGGGCAAATCAACTTTTTCAATGTGACCCAACAAGCCTTCTTTAGCTAGTCTATTCATACATTGTTGGCCAATATGACAAAATCTAACATGCCACACATTCACATCATTATCATATAAATAAGAAGACGTAAAGAAGGAATAACAAATATTGACATTACCATAGTTAACATCTAATACAATAAAACTATCTAGAAAGTAACCACTACCATAATAACTTCTATCCAAATACAAATCCACACAATTATTATGGAAGTTTAAAATGAAACCAAGTTTAACCAATACTAACACAGACACTAAATTCCGCCCATATATTATGTAGGAACAAAATGCATCAATCACGCATATTTAATTGACAGGTGTCAATCCATTTTACTTCAACTCTAGAGTTGTTTCCTACATAGATCCATTTAGTTATAGTTGGTATTCGTCAGAAATCCATGAATGATTCTCTATTCTTCGTTACGTGGTCTGTTGCTCTCGAATCTACAGTTCACAAAAGATTAGATTCAGTTAAGAATACAAAATTTGATACATAAGCAAAGTTCTCAAGAATATAAGTGGTGTTCACCTTCTTTGGCTTGCGACAGTCACGAGTGTAGTGACCCTGCTGGCCACGGTTGTAATATTTCACCCTTGAAATTTTCTTCACTCGATGACGTTTTCCTCTCTTATGTTGTTAACTCTTAATTTCTTATTTGAAGGACTTGATCCCTTGTATTTCTACCTTTCGAATGAATCAATGCGCCATAAGACGGTACTCTACTAGCTCAAGGTGGCATATAGCATCCTTAAGTTCTTTCATAACTTGGTTAATAGTTTTTAGTGCTTCTTACTTTTCTAGCATAGTTTGAATTTTCATATTCAATATCTCACAATTCTCACAGTTCAATTTCTCTTCTTTATTCAACTTAGCGACTATGCTCTTAGTTACTGAAGCCATTAGATATGAACATATCAGACACATATGCAGAATTATTAATGTTTATCATTTATGCATCCATTTTGCATAAACCCATCTAATTAATGAATAATTTCAAAGAATGTTTCAGAATCAAAAGGTTACTTTGTTTCCAATCATCATCCAAAAATCCTAACTTGAAATTGTCATTGATATAATCGTTTATGTAAAAATAAGTACACCAAAATCACTAAAACTTTTTTGAACTTTCCACAAATAATTGTAAATTAACATACTAATCTATAATAGTAGATAACATTGAACTTTCATTAACTAAACATGCCATTTACATGAAGTAATATATTCAGGAAATATATCAACATAGAAATAAATATTTACACTTAAAACATCTCAAACCAAATTAAGAAAAATAATAAATAAACTCAAAGATACTCATCTATCTCATAAACTAGGAAAGTTTCTTATAATCTCTTAGTAAATTCCTCTGAGAATTCTAAAGGCACATTGGTTAATCACGGAAAGACCTTCAAAAAGCCCTTATGACTCCTCTAAGGCGCATTCATTCTGCACCAAGTGATACTTAACTTGAGGATTAAAGTCTTGGTTGACTCAATTCTATAGTATTCCCTTACAAAAGCTATTGCAGATCTTTATAATCCGAGACTACATTGACCTCTCATAGTCAATTTAACATTGCTTGCCATTCTAATGAAAATGTGTTTATGAGGGCCGGCACCTTCTGAAGATCCGACATAAGATAACCATTTTAGAGGATTTCTTATATTATTTGATTGACCATAATCATGTTTGACACTACATCACCGTCATTCCACCAATAATTAGTTAATTCTATTTTTAGCCCTTCAAGTCTCACTTTTTGTTTGTCCGTTCTCAGGAATACAGGTGTGCGTACAAAACGCATCATTGTTCCTGCAACAAATGCAAAACAAAAGGAATTACATATAATTCACAACAAAACAAAATTGAAACACACATTTTTCATTTTATTTTTTTGGCCAATCAATGCCGATCAATGTCCGGTCAACGGTGGTCAACTCCGGTCAACAGTCAACGATGGTCAATGGATGACTGATTGGGGCAACGAGTCAACGGGTCAACTAGGTGCAAAATAGTAATAACATCGAACAATAAGGGCATAATCGTGAAAACAAATAGATAGGGGCAAAAACGTAACATTATAAAGAAATTAGAGGCAAAACCGTAAAATCATGTAGGCACGTGCGCGGTTGCCACACGTGTGCAGTTACGGCGAGCATGCAACCCACGCGCATGCGCTACGCTTGGGGGGCATGTTCAATGGCCCCTAACGATGTGCCACCTGTCATTTTTCTTGTCTCGACGAGAACTACGGCCCTGCGCCTTCAAAAATAAATTTTGATTCACAGAAAATCAAAATGGAGCGGAGAACAATAGTTGGGTGTTAGGATTTCCATCCCCAAGCGTTCAAATGCGACATTTCTCAAAATTTCGGACAAAAACAAATTACAAATGTCAACAATGATTGAGAAACATGAACAACATTGCTTTGATACCAATGTCGAAAACAGATTCCTAAAAAAAAAAACAAACCGATACTTGAATGATCGAATACTGAATACGAATGCGGAAACATGTCCAGGAAACATGTAAACCAATCGAAGACATATCACGGAGACAGACATACCTTATTTATTGTGGTTTCAGATGAATCATTTAAAACCCTGGAGTTCCATTCTTTAAGAAGAAGTAAACCGTTTTCGAGGGAAAGAAAAAAATGTATTTTTCTCTAAAATGCTACTTTCAACGTTCTTCTTTTTTACTTATATATTGTAGTTATTTTCATTTAGAAAATATCCGCCCCTTCCTCTTATGAGCCCTTCTCTTATAGGTCAGATTTGGTGTAACATGGACGGACAGGCTTGACTTAGCCTATCAAATAAAAAACCTATCAATAATAACTACTAATGAACTAGCTATTTCTTCATACGTCTGAAAACAACCTAAGAATTTTATGAAGTCAAAAAAGGAGGAAAAGAAAAAAGCGCCGTATAAGTTAGAACACATTTCAGATCCCCAGCCTTTCCTTGACGGCTCAGTCTTTTACACAACAGTTGGTAGCGATTCACGAAAGATTGGACTTTCGCTGTTTGAAGTCTAGAATCCCGACAATGTCCCTGGACTCAACATGGGAATCGTGCTCCATCCACGAAAGCTCGGCGACAGGCTCAACTCGAAGCTCTCTACAAACTTGTGGGGAGACTTCTTCTCAAGGCCTTTAGACATCAGCTCCCGGTACATAGAAGATAAAGGAGGAGTGGCCTTCCCCGCCGCAATATTATCATTGATATCACTATGGACTGGGCTCTGCATCACGAGCTCAAGGGATGGAGGGCCGCCTCCTGGAGCTGTGGCAGGCTAGGAGAGGCAGCCGAGGCGGAGCACCAGTGAATCTCCGATTGAGATCTGGGAAGTTGATGGGCTCGACCAAAGAAATAAACGAGAAACGATAAAGAATATAGAAAATTTATATGATTTGATACGAGTATTAATTTGATACGAGTATTAATATTTACTTCACAAAAAGAGTCAGTCATTAATAATCAGTTATAATCGAAGAATCGAAATTATAATTATTTATAAACTCAAACGTTTTCCACCTCTAAATTAAGCCTAAATCAGCAATCTTTACAAATAAATAACTCAATTAGATGTGAGACTCGCCACGCAAAATCTACCTCTCCGTTCAATCGAAGAAGGCGTCACCGTGCGTGCCCCTTCTGTCCTCGCTGTCGGTCCTGTTTTTTGGAGTCCACCGTGCGGCTTCAGCAGCCGCGAGGAATAAAAGCAAAACCCTTTTCTTTTTTTCTTTCTCTGACAAAGACTTCTCTACCCTCAAAAAATAAAAATAGATATTTATAAAGTATGTGCGCCCCTTATTTTGTCCTGTAGTGGCTGAGTCCACTGGGGCTTTCTCTCAGATTTCTATTTCTTGGTCAAACCCTGGAGAACCATCTCCAAGAAAAACCAGGCTCAAGAAAATCCATATTTGCTTTGAATATATGGGCACACCTGATTTCGAACAAATCAAAATATCCTTTAGGATTTCGTACGCGGCTCAAATTCATCATACAAATTAACAATTGAGATCATTTTTTGCTTTACAATAAAATATAAAAAGAGGAAATCAATAAACACAATCAAAGTATCTCATATATCAAATAACAAAAGAAACGTATTTCACGAATAGATAATATTTATTACTTTTTGTTAGGTTGATGTTTTATCATCAAATCAGTCCTATCTCGATTCTACTTGCATATCCATCTATAATTGCTTGGGTTCTGACCTAACTATTGCCTTAAAATTTCAAGCAAGTCGTCATGAGTTTCATAGAGCAACAAAAATGGCACCAAAAGGTTTGTTTATTGATTGACCCTAACGTGCATGGCATCAAGAAGAGGCAGAGAACTCCTAAGCTAAACTTCGAAGATTCCTTAAAAGAATGCCTTATCTTTCATGGTTCGTCGTTCATCAAATCCTGTCAATGACAACCAATTTTCTAATGGAGAGCTTCCAAAGTTGGCAATATGTTAGCTCACTTCAACTCATATCATCGAGTTAAAGATAAATCAAAATTTAGAAGTAATCACATTCTCGTTTATCATTGCTTTCCAAAAGGAAACGATACAATTTGAGATGTTCAAGATGCCTATCTGTTAGAAAATTGTCCTTTCGTTGGACTCGAATTTTAAGCATGTTTGATGTTCATTGTCCAGAACAATTGATCAGACCCTTCGGGCAATATTCACGATTCGGTCTCCACAATATTTGCTCGCCAAACCTACTGCTGCTGCAACACTACCGCCGCATCTCGCGCCAAGTCTTCGTCACTGTCCCGACATCCTCAACCTTCCATCTGCACCGGTCCAGCCACGATCGCAGCTCTTCCAGGTTTACTCGGTGAACTCTTGCAGAGGTTTCTCGTAGCTTTCCAACGTATCCTCAGTCTCCCAGCGAGCTACAAAGGCCATACCAACGAGATCTCTAGTCCCAGACGTTCTTTGAGCGAAACTGCAGCCTTGCCAGTCCTGTTCAATCAACGCTGCGTCACTGAATTGCTACCCAAGCACCATCCATGTACTGTTCCTTTATGCACCGCAAAGCGTATCGATCTCATTATGATCTTCACGGCCATATGAAATGGAAAAAAGCAGATAGTAGAAAAAGCAATGATGCCCCAATGCCAATCATGCTTATACAACTTTCTCGAATTCTCTCGTAAAGCACTCAAATAAAAGGTTGCCGGTAGAGACGGATTCTGGCCACCTTCAAAATATTAATGGTGTATATAAGGTTGTAAGTAACATTGGGGTTAGGCTTTGCTTCACGTGTAGTTAATCGAGACTTCCCTAGGTGATCCATGGCCGATACCATCTTGTGAAGAAATGAATTGTGGCACTTGATTCTGGCAATGGTCCTATTGGAGAAAACGAGCATGAAGGGAATAAGTAATTTCAACATTGAGTTTGGGAAGCCAATGCTTCTTCAAGTGATTTGATCAGGACAAAAGCCATCACAACCATAGTGAAAGTTATGAAGTGGAAAATGTAGTTCCAATAGGAAGGTATTGCTTACGCTTTTATGTGAAGCAAATTGTACATGAAATGAAGCTCAACTAATATCACCCTCAATGCATCCAACACCAAAACTTTGCAAATATAATTCACGGCTCATTTCACATTATTGACATGTGAACATGAGATCTCCAATGAAGACCTTGAAGATCAAAAAGAAGTAGTCATCATTCTCACCACAATGCTCTCCGGACACACTGCTTCTTCTTTATTAAAATATACATCCCCTATAACAATGAGTTCTTTAGCCAACTTGTTATATGCATAAGGAGACTTGCGCCATGAGAGCATCAATTTTCTAAGCCCGTGGAGGCTCGAGAGATAAAGTGCTACATCCTCTCCCCATATTTTATAACCTCGGCAAGAAATACCAACATAGTTAGGCTCACTAGCGATTTGTCACAGGAAATATCTACTCAAAGAAATGTATGGCTGTGTTGACTTGGAAGATGAGATTGAGTAGGTGTTATCGCCAAAGCAAATTGTCCTCTAGAGAGAAGGTAGTGATAATGTTCAAACTGCCAAAATGTAAGATGAGAAATGAGGCCCAAAGAGTGTGTTTGGTTCAACATTTCTCAAGGGCTTTCAGCCTCCAAAGCCCTTTGAAAAATACTAAATCGTTTGACAACCATTTTGAAATAGCTTTTAAGTGAAAGTCAGCATTCAGAAGGCTGAAAGCTTAATGCTAGTAGAGACTAGCTTTGAGCTTTCAATATTTTGTTAAATGCTTAAATTTATTTTTTTTTTCTTTCAAAACTATCCTCACTCATTCTTCAAATTTCGATTTTGCCCTCGTCATTATTTTTTAAATGCCAAAATAATGCTAAAAAATCCAAATATATATAAATTCTAAAAAAGATTAAATATATTTTCGTCTTTTTTAAAAAAAATTATTTATATATTTTATTTTTTAGCATATATATTTGATTTATTTAGCATTATTGTCAAAATTTATATTTAAAATATTGCATACACTTTTTTTTTCAATTTTAAACAAATAAAAATTAAAAAATTCCGACGAAGGGTTTGGTCCTTTTTTAAAAAAATTATATATATTTGATTTTTTAGCATTATTTTAAAATTTATATTTAAAAAGTTGTATACATTATTTTTTCAATTTAAAAAAATAAAAATTAAAAAATCTCAACGAAGGATTTGGTCTTTTTTTTATATATATATAAAATATATATATATATATATATATATATATATATATATATATATATATATATATATATATATGTATGTATATATATGTATTTTATTTTTCAGCATTATTGTCAAAATTTATATTTAAAAAGTTGCATCCATTATTTTCTTCAATCTTAAAAATTTAAAATTTAAAAATTCCAATGATGGGTTTGGTCTTTTTTTAAGAAAAATTATATATATGTATGTATGTATGTATGTATGTATGTATGTATGTATGTATGTATGTATGTATGTATGTATGTATGTATGTATGTATGTATTTGATTTTTTAGCAATATTTTCAAATTTATATTTAAAAAGTTGCATACATTATTTTTTTCAATTTTAAACAAATACAAATTAAAAAAAAAAAAATTTGACAAAAGATTTGGTCTTTTTTAAAAAAATTATATATATGTATTTGATTTTTTTTTAGCATTATTGTCAAAATTTATATTTAAAAAGTTGCATACATCATTTTTTTTTTCAATTTTAAGCAAATAAAAATTAAAAAATTCCGATGAAGGGTTTGGTCTCTTTTTAAAAAAATTATATATGTATTTGATTTTTTTAGTATTATTGTCAAAATTTATATATAAAAAGTGGCATACATTATTTTTTTTTTTCAATTTTAAACAAATAAAATTAAAAAAAAAAAACTAATATTAATCACCCAAAGGAATTTTCAAATATGTTTTCTACCAAACGACATTTCCCTCAAAGTTACTTCTTAAAGTATGGTTTACCAAACGGCATTTACATTTGCCTAAAGTCTTTTAGACTAAACTGTTTTGCATTTTCCCAGTAGGCTTGCAAAATGCTGAACTAAACACACTCAAAGTGCCCAAAGTGCTCCATCAACTTCAATTGCACAAGCACCTTGGCTGGGAGAGATGAGCTCGATTGCTAATGTGGCTACCCAATCAACCATCAAATAGGCCAACCACAAGAGGAAAATAATGGGATGATTCTCCGTTCTCTTTTTGATGGGTGCAAATAGAATGAGAGAAACCTGAAGCGAGAGGCTCAGTATGAGGAAGCTGGATATTCCATTTGTGCCATAGATCCTAAATGGAGCTAAATGCCATGTTTTGCTTAATTTGTCCCTCCTCTCTAATACAATTTTAAGCATAAGAAAATGTATAGGAGATAGTGAGGTGTGACAAGATTGGTCATTATTTTCCTGGGAGCATCATGCTTCTAATGAGGTTGACGTGAGAGCCAATCTTTTGAGAAACAAAGAAGAATTAGAGAAGCCAAGCTTGTTGCTAGTCACTAAAGAAAATGAGCATAGAGAGGAATATCCATGGAGCCGGATAGGAAGATCACTAATAAGGCTAATAATGTCAATTTTACCGACTCCTCTAAGATCCTAATTGGAGGCAAATATCAATTTGATTTGCTTTGAAGATGATGGGCATAGACTTATGTTTAATAGGCTACTTTCTACCCAAAATAAAAGGCAATATCTTGAGTTTGGAGAAACTCTTTATGTAGAATCTGGCTAAAAGATCAAAATACTGACTTGATCGAAAGGTGTTCATGCCACCGAATAAGATATTGTCCTTGAATCTTTGAATCAATCTGCCAAAATGTTTGAAGAAAGGTCTAAGGATTCGGTCGAAAATGGAGTATCTTAATTTCGGAAGAGTAAGACTAATAGGGGGCAAGAGATGGCGAATGGAAACTGGTTGACTCGACCAATTACGTGAAGGATGTCTCTTGGCAAGCATGCAAGAAAAGGCTTCTCAAAAAGAACTCGAGCATCCGAGCAGCTTGGGTTCTTTCATTCCGATATGTCCGAACATATCAAACCCCCGTCATTTCGTAACAACAGCTGCTTATTGCGTTTATAATCGACGCTTTTGCTAGAAAAGATATGGGTTCGATTATTACCTGAAAAACTCGGAAGCCCTCTACCGTAGTTGTCTGCAGAGAGTCGTCTTCTCAAGCACTTGTAATATCCATTTCTCCTGCTAAAATACATAATGCTTGTACTGCGAAACTCTTTTAATGTGTTCAACTACGAAAGCTCTGCTGTCCCACTAGTCCCTCGACGTAGACCGTATGTACTGTTGACTGATACTGGTGAATAGAACATTATCTCACCACTCGTTACCATTCTTGCTTTCTTGCAAATGATCGTGCGAACTAGCGTGCGCCATAGCATCGGGGCATTGTGCATCTAAATGGGCTGATGTACGGCTCATGACTAAGGACAGCCCGGTGAAGATTTCAATTTCTTACTGGGAGCACCTTTTGATCGAAGAATTAGGCGGACTTCCAATATTATCTTCTTATAATGAATAGCCAACTGGTAAGCCGGACGGTCCTTGGAACTGGCTACCTGCCCAGACCGTGGCAATGTGCAAGCAATGAGGGGGAAAGGTACAGAAAACTTATAGGTCGACCGGGAAAAAAAAAGGGCGATACATTGACCTTTTTCGGAGACTTGATTCATTAGTATACGAAACGTAACCTGAATTTATTGGAAGCAGCTCAGTTCTTCCACATCTACAATGGAAAAAGGACAGTGGTTTTACAACCAGAAATCATCAAGGATCTTCGATATTGAAAAGACATACAAAGTCAAGAATAACTCATGAACTAGCTGTTTTTTCTTGTTTCGAGAATACAAAAAACGACATACGAAAATCGTATGAGCAGGAGAAAAGTAACAACTACCGATGAACTCGCTGTTTCTTCATACATCTGAAAACAGCCTAAGAAATTTACAAAGTCAAAAAGGAAAAGAAAAACAGCACTGTATGAGTTAGAACACATTTCGGATCCACGGCCTTTTCTTGACGGCCAATCTTTTTGACAACAGTACGAGAAATTGAACTTTGGTTGTTTGTAAGTCTAGAATCCAGACAACGTCCCCGGACTCAACATGGGAACCGTGCTCCATCCAAGAAAGCTCGGCGACAGGCTCAGCTCGAAGCCGTCTCCAAACTTGTGGGGAGACTTCTTCTCAAGGCCTTCAGACACCAGCTCCCTGTACACAGCAGATAAAGGAGTAGCGGCCTTCCCTGCCGCCGCCGCGTTATTATTGTTGATATCACTGCGGAATGGGTTATGCATCAAGAGCTCAAGCGGCGGAGGGGCCGCCTCCTGGAGTCGGCGGGCCGGGGGATGATGCGGCAGCTGCTGCCGGGCCCCGTGAGCTTCTGGACGAGCTCTCGGAAGTTGATGGGCTCGACCTTGTAGACCCGGGTGGGGTTCGGGGGGACCGGGGCGGTCGGCTTCTTCCACGGCTTCGCGGGGGGCTTGCGGACCGAGTGGAGCGACTTGTGGAACGGGTAGGCCTGGGAAGGGACGGTCACGGCCTCGTCGCGCAGAACCAAGGCAGCTGCTGATGAGTATCTCTCCATATTCTCTTCTCTTCTGGTTTTAACCTAAAGCTCCTTGCTTCAGAACAGAAATGTGCTTTGAGAATGAGAACGCAAGACTATAAATATCTTCTGCGGGGGGAGAGAGAGAGAGGGAGGGAGGGAGGGAAGCAGCGGCGGAAGGTTCATGCCGTCCAGGAGAGGGAGGGGCAATGAGGAAAATAGCGAGCTTTCGAGGGGTTGCGTCCGTCCTCGGCCGCCGGCCATTGGCGGGGTTTGCGTATGCGGTGCGGTGCGGTCAAAATTCCAAGGGTTGACCGGCTGGCTTTGAAACGCTGTGCTGTAATGATTATGAAATTCTCTCCCGTTGTCGCCTCCAAGAAAACTGCAGCCTTGCCAGTCCTGTTCAATCAACGCTGCGTCACTGAATTGCTACCCAAGCACCATCCATGTACTGTTCCTTTATGCACCGCAAAGCGTATCGGTCTCATTATGATCTTCACAGCCATATGAAATGGAAAAAAGCAGATAAAAGAAAAAGCAATGATGCTTATACAACTTTCTCGAATTCTCTCGTAAAGCACTCAAATAAAAGGTTGCGGGTAGAGATGGATTCTAGCCACCTTCAAAATATTAATGGTGTACTTAAGGTTGTAAGTAACATTGGGGTTAGGCTCTGCTTCACGTGTAGTTAATTGAGACTTCCCTAGGTGATCCATGGCCAATACCATCTTGTGAAGAAATGAATTGTGGCACTTGATTCTGGCAATGGTCCAATAGGAGAAAACGAGCATGAAGGGAATAAGTAATTTCAACATTGAGTTTGGGAAGCCAATGCTTCTTCAAGTGATTTGAACAGGACAAAGTGTAGTTCCATTTGGAAGGTATTGCTTATGCTTTTAAGTGAAGCAAATTGTACATGAAATGAAGCTCAACTTATATCACCCTCAACGCATCCAACACCAAAACTTTGTAGATATAATTCACGGCTCATTTCACATTATTGACATGTGAACATGAGATCTCCAATGAAGACCTTGAAGATCAAAAAGAAGTAGTCATCATTCTCACCACAATGCTCTCCGGACACACTGCTTCTTCTTTATTAAAATATACATCCCCTAGAACAATGAGTTCTTTAGCCAACTTGTTATATGCATAAGGAGACTTGCGCCATGAGAGCATCAATTTTCTAAGCCTGTGGAGGCTCAAGAGATAAAGTGCTACATCCTCTCCCCATATTTTATAACCTCGGCAAGAAATACTGACATCGTTAGGCTCACTAGCAATTTGTCACTAGGAAATATCTACTACTCAAAGAAATGTATGGCTGTGTTGACTTGGAAGATGAGATTGAGTAGGTGTTATCGCCAAAGCAAATTGTCCTCTAGAGAGAAGGTAGTGATAGTGTCCAAACTGCCAAAATGTAAGAAGAGAAATGAGGCCAAAATGGTGCATTTGGTTCAACATTCCTAAGGGGCTTTCAATCTCCAAAGCCCTTTGAAAAAATAGACCGTTTGACAACAATTTTGAAGTAGCTTTTAAGTAAAAGTCAATATTCGGAAAGCTGAAAGCTCAATGCTAATAAAGACTAGCTTTAAGCTTTCAATATTTGGCTAAATGCTAAAATTTATTTTTTTCTTTCAAAACTAACCTCACTCATTCTTCAAATTTCTAATTTTGCCCTCGTCATTATTTTTTAAATGCCAAAATAATGCTAAAAAATCCAAATATATATATAAATGCTAAAAAATTAAATATATATTGGTCTTTTAAAAAAAAAAAAAAAAATTATTTATATATTTTATTGTTTAGCATATATATTTGATTTTTTTAGCATTATTGTCAAAATTTATATTTAGAAAATCGCATACATTATTTTTTCAATTTTAAACAAATAAAAATTAAAAAATTCCAACGAAGGGTTTGGTCCTTTTAAAAAAATTATATATATATGTATTTGATTTTTTAGCATTATTTTCAAATTTATATTTTAAAATGTGTATACATTATTTTTTCAATTTAAAAATTAAAAATTAAATAATCTCGACGAAGGATTTTGTCTTTTTTTTAAATTAATATATATATATATATATATATATATATATATATATATATATATATATATATATATATATATATATGTATATGTATGTATGTATGTATGTATTTTATTGTTTTAGCATTATTGTCAAAATTTATATTTAAAAGTGGCATACATTATTTTCTTCAATTTTTTAAAAATAAAAATTAACAAATTCCAATGAAGGGTTTGTTCTTTTTTAAGAAAAAAAATATATATATATATATATATATATATATATATGTATTTGATTTTTTAGCATTATTTTCAAATTTATATTTAAAATGTTGTATACATTATTTTTTCAATTTTAAACAAATACAAATTAAAAAATTTCGACAAAAGATTTGGTCTTTTTTTAAAAATTATGTAGATGTATTTGATTTTTTTAGCATTATTGTCAAAATTTATATTTAAAAATTTGCATACATCATTTTTTTCAATTTTAAGCAAATAAAAATTAAAAAATTCCAATAAGAGTTTGGTCTTTTTTTTTTTAAAAAAAAAAAATTATATATCTCTTTGATTTTTTTAGTATTATTGTCAAAATTTATATTTAAAAAGTCGCATATGTTATTTTTTCAATTTTAAACAAATAAAATTAAAAAACTAATATTAATAACCCAAATGGCTTTTCAAATGTGTTTTTTACCAAACAGTATTTTCCTCAAATTTGTTTTTTTAAAGTATGGTTTACCAAACGGCCTTTGCATTTGCCTAAAGTCCTTTAAGCTAAATTGTTTTGCATTTTCGCAATAGGCTTGCAAAATACTGAACCAAACACACCCAAAGTGCTCCATCTACTTCAATTGCACAAGCACCTTGGCTGGGAGAGATAAGCTCGATTGCTAATGTGGCTACCCATCAAATAGGCCAACCACAAGAGGAAAATGATGGGATGATTCTCCGTTCTCTTTCTGATGGGTGCAAATAGAATTAGAGAAACCTGAAGCGAGAGGCTTAGTATGAGGAAGATTGATATTCCATTTGTGCCACAGATCCTAAATGGAGCTAAATGACATGTTTTGCTTAATTTGTCCCTCCTCTCTAATACAATTTTAAGCATAAGAAAATGTATAGGAGATAGTGAGGTGTGACAAGATTGGTCATTATTCTCTTGGGAGCATCATGCTTCTAATGAGGTTGACGTGAGAGCCAATCTTTTGAGAAACAAAGAAGAATTAGAGAAGCCAAGCTTGTTGCTAGTCACTAAAGAAAATGAGCATAGAGAGGAATATTCATGGAGCCGGATAGGAAGATCACTAATAAGGCTAATAATGTCAATTTTACCAATTCCTCTAAGATCCTAATTGGAGGCAAATGTATCATTTTGATTTGCTTTGAAGATGATGGGCATAGACTTATGTTTAATAGGCTACTTTGTACCCAAAATAAAAGGCAATATCTTGAGTTTGGAGAAACTCTTTATGTAGAATCTGGCTAAAAGATCAAAATCCTGACTTGATCGAAAGGTGTTCATGCCACCGAATAAGATATTGTCCTTGAATCTTTGAATCAATCTGCCAAAATGTTTGAAGAAAGGTCTAAGGATTCGGTCGAAAATGGAGTATCTTAATTTCGGAAGAGTAAGACTAATAGGGGGCAAGAGATGGCGAATGGAAACTGGTTGACTCGACCAATTACGTGAAGGATGTCTCTTGGCAAGCATGCAAGAAAAGGCTTCTCAAAAAGAACTCGAGCATCCGAGCAGCTTGGGTTCTTTCATTCCGATATGTCCGAACATATCAAACCCCCGTCATTTCGTAACAACAGCTGCTTATTGCGTATAATCGATGCTTTTGGTAGAAAAGATATGGGTTCAATTATTACCTGAAAAACTCAGAAGCCCTCTACCGTAGTTGTCTGCAGAGAGTCGTCTTCTCAAGCACTTGTAATATCCATTTCTCCTGCTAAAGTACATAATGCTTGTACTGCGAAACTCTTTTAAAGTGTTCAACTACGAAAGCTCTGCCGTCCCACTAGTCCCTCGACGTAGACCGTATGTACTGTTGACTGATACTGGTGAATAGAACATTATCTCACCACTCGTTACCATTCTTGCTTTCTTGCAAATGATCGTGCGAACTGGCGTGCGCCATAGCAGCGGGGCATTGTGCATCTAAATGGGCTGATGTACGGCTCATGACTAAGGACGGCCCGGTGAAGATTTCGATTTCTTACTGGGAGCACCCTTTGCTCGAAGAATTAGGCGGACTTCCAATATTATCTTCTTATAATGAATGGCCAACTGGTATGCCGGACGGTCCTTGGAACTGGCTACCTGCCCAGACCGTGGCAATATGCAAGCAATGAGGGGGAAAGGTACAGAAAACTTATAGGTCGACCGGGAAAAAAAAAGGGCGATGCATCGACCTTTTTCGGAGACTTGATTCATTAGTATACGAAACATAACCTGAATTTATTGGAAGCAGCTCAGTTCTTCCACATCTACAATGGAAAAAGGACAGTGGTTTTACAACCAGAAATCATCAAGGATCTTCGATATTGAAAAGACATACAAAGTCAAGAATAAATCATGAACTAGCTGTTTTTTCTTGTTTCGAGAATACAAAAAACGACATACGAAATTCGTATGAGCAGGAGAAAAGTAACAACTACCGATGAACTCGCTGTTTCTTCATACATCTGAAAACAGCCTAAGAAATTTACACAGTCAAAAAGGAAAAGAAAAACAGCACTGTATGAGTTAGAACACATTTCGGATCCACGGCCTTTTCTTGATGGCCAATCTTTTTGACAACAGTACGAGAAATTGAACTTTGGTTGTTTGTAAGTCTAGAATCCAGACAACGTCCCCGGACTCAACATGGGAATCGTGCTCCATCCAAGAAAGCTCGGCGACAGGCTCAGCTCGAAGCCGTCTCCAAACTTGTGGGGAGACTTCTTCTCAGGGCCTTCAGACACCAGCTCCCTGTACACAGCAGATAAAGGAGTAGCGGCCTTCCCTACCGCCGCCGCGTTATTATTGTTGATATCACTGCGGACTGGATTATGCATCAAGAGCTCGAGCGGCGGAGGGGCCGCCTCCTGGAGCCGGCGGGTGGGGGGATGATGCGGCAGCAGCTGCTGCCGGGACGGAGCCCCCGTGAGCTTCTGGACGAGCTCTCGGAAGTTGATGGGCTCGACCTTGTAGACCCGGGTGGGGTTCGGGGGGACCGGGGCGGTCGGCTTCTTCCACGGCTTCGCGGGGGGCTTGCGGACCGAGTGGAGCGACTTGTGGTAAGGGTAGGCCTGGGGAGGGACGGCCACGGCCTCGTCGCGCGGAACCAAGGCACCTGCTGATGAGTATCTCTCCATATTCTCTTCTCTTCTGGTTTTAACCTAAAGCTCCTTGCTTCAGAACAGAAATGTGTTTTGAGAATGAGAACGCAAGACTATAAATATGTTCTGCGGAGAGAGAGAGGGAAGCTGCGGCGGAAGGTTCATGCCGTCCAGGAGAGGGAGGGGCAATGAGGAAAATAGCGAGCTTTCGAGGGGTTGAGTCCGTCCTCGGCCGCCGGCCATTGGCGGGGGTTGCGTATGCGGTGCGGTCAAAATTCCAAGGGTTGACCGGCTGGCTTTGAAACGCTGTGCTGTAATGATTATGAAATTCTCTCCCGTTGTCGCCTCTTGACCAAGCTGGTCGATCTGGAATCTGATCCATCTGCCAAAACTGATTTTACCAAAATGGGGCTGACAATTCCGCGATATTACATGGCCTGGCAGTAATATTACATTCCCTGGGAACCAAATTTTTGGAAACCTCAGGTCTCGAGATTTGTTTATTACGTTAGAATATATCCTACTCGTTAAAAAATTGTAAATTACAAGCATCATCCGTAGAAAAATTTCATAAACTAGCCTTAGACCTATACCTAACATTACTATTTTCCAGGGTGCTACATCGAATCATATCAATTGACCAAAAGCATGCTTTAATGTTAAGTTTTTTTTTTTTTAATAACCGAGGACTCCATCCTCCACCATGAGCCTCCCATGCCCAGACGGCACCGAAGGGCTAGGCTCCTATACCTTGGGGGAAATTAACACAGGACCCCAACACTATAACCCCTACTTATAACGCTAGTAATTGCGGATTTTGAACTATTGACCTCGACGATGAATGAGAGACTCTCTACCAACACAGCTACCCACAGTTGGGTTCTAATGTTAAGTTTCTAAGTCCGTATTGAATCAATTTCGCACAATAATTTGAACGTGTTCGAGGAAATTGAAGCTGTCAAGCAACTCTATGTTTTAGTCATTACAAACACAAATATATGTTCAAAATGATTGCATGATATAAATTCAACTATCAACCCATCAATCGCAGCTAATCTCGTATTTGAGTTTGAACAACCCACTTAAATTTTGGCTCGTGCATGATGATATTTTACGCAATATTATTGCGATATTTTGCAAGTTAAAAGTTTACTTTTCCTAAGCAAGTTTTCCATCATAATCTTATCAAAGTAACGACGATATGCATGTATTTGGCTCCCATAGTTGAAAGGATAATTATTCAATTAGTCATAAACTTGTTATATGACTATTCGGCATACTACATTATCATGTTAGCGAATTTCAATGAAAATTGATCAAATATGCCGTACTCAAATTTCATGTAAAACCTTAGGTTGTAATGGAAAAATTTATGATTTAATTGATATTTGCACAATAAATCTAAGGTTGACAAGATAATTTCTCATGATAATCTAACCGCAATTAAAGCCGTACGGTTATGAAAAAAAATGTAAAATATTCCTCACGAAGTCCCACTCCTATTTGCTTTCCCTGTACCTAACAATGGAGGCGGCATCCGGCAGAGGAGGGTGGCGCCGCCACCACCCGGCCATCCCCGAGTGGCCCACGCACTCAGGCGTCGTATCCCCCACGTGATATTCTCTTCTGTGGGACCTGCCGGCAAAGCTCTGACTCGATCAAAACTACAGATGTCACAATCACCACAGCACTCGGAACGAGAAAAAAAGGGCGAGGCGCACGATCTAACTCAAATATGATTTTACGCTCCTGCCCTCGCAAAACCCCGTGATTTTCAACTCCTCCGCCGTCGCATGCCATCGGTGCACCAAAAGGTCAAAAACATGATGACACGATGGTGACGTCGTTTGGCATGGCGTTGCGGACTTTTAGGGCATTAAATATCATGAGGACGAAAAGAGAACCCGGTTCGCGGTTTGGGTTGAACTTTGGGAATGGAGTGAAGGAGTCTTTTCAAAACATGCACCTGTTTTGGTTTGACCGCGATGCGGACTTGAGGCAAGCAATGACAAGGATGAGGAGGAGGAATTTAGAGAAAACATGGAAGGATGGACGGGTTGACACGGCCAGTCTATCGAGAGTGACGATAGGTCGAACTGTGAGTGACTCCGTGACTGAACACTAGCCATGCTTGAGAAGGAATAACGACTCGGGCGTATCATTCTAGAGATCGGTTCTCTTTGGGTTCGGTGCTTTTAGATTAGAGAATGACGAATTTGGGTTTGTTTTTCGAAAGGGTAGATTATGTTACTATTGTCCCGCAACAAAGCCACTTCTTAATTATTTGTGATTAGGAATAATCAGATCCCGCTTCAGTTTGATTTCAAGATGGAACTGGTAATCAGGGACCAATCCGATCCAATGGAGCCGGTCACTTCTTTTTTTCCCACTACTTGATACCTTATATTATGAAGAAATTTAAAAGAAAAAAAACACAATAAGTCACTTTTTTTTTTAAAGAAATTTTTTTTAAAAAAAAGGAGTATATGTATTTGGTCGGGTCCAATTTCCCCTTGGAACTGAACTGCTTGAACATCGATTCCACTTTTAGGAATCAAAAATCGGATCAACGCTCCTAAAAACCAAACCCAATTGGTCGGTTCGATCCAGTCTAGGCGATTCCCAATTTGAGCAGTTTATTTTGCACACCCTTATATGTTATTATTAGGATACATGTATGCATTGTATTAGAAAAGTTCCACATCGGAAAGAGTTAACATATCATAATTGATCCATAACTCATTAACTTAAATTTTTGAGTGAACGTGAGTTTAACTGAATATGTTGATGGGCTCAAATTTAGGTTCCATCTTAACGATCTTCTTAGGTAAAGCATCAAACTTCTATTGCGTACACCTACACTTTTAATCTCAGCTTTATGTTTAATTTTCTACACCCACACCCCCGCGCGGGGGCGTGTGCACAACGTTACACGGTCCATTGCCATAATCGTCGACCTATCAGCTTCGCTTCTCCCTTCCACCAACCTCACCATCGTCGCCTCTCTCTAATCGTGCGGGAACAGTAGAGTAACTACCGTGGTGGCTGGTGGCGGTGGTGGTGCAGTGGCGTCGATTAGTATGATGGCTATGGAGATGGATGGAGTGACGCTAGGGTTTGCAACACAAATCTAAGCTTAAATGCCAAAAAACACTACTCTTTGGTTACCCAAACTATCTTAGTTTGAAAGTATCCTAGCAAGTGGTTGCAAAATGTCAAATAGCCCCGCGGGGTAGTTTTCGTCTCAAAATGGCAGATAGTGTAAACATGGAGAACATTGTCCTTAAAGTCATAAATCTAGATATTTTCACGTCTTACCAACTGAGTTCATCATGTTAATTTTAGTCAAAAGTTGCTAATGTGAACGCCAGTAAGACCATATAAGACGGTTTGACGTGGACAATCTTTTAGGAATTTTTATTTTCTTATATTTTCTCTTCTCTTCTCTCTTTTTTTTTTCTTTCTTTTTTTTTTCCTTTTTTTCCCACCAAGTCCGGCGAGGGTTGCCAGCCAACCCTTGCTAACCATGGGCCGCGGTTGGTGAGGGTTTCGTGGCAACGAGGGCCGGCCGACCCTCACCGAGCTTGGAAGAAAAACAAGCAAAAATTAAAACAATTATAAAAAATTCAAAATATTTTAAAACTACAAAAATTGTTCATGTTAGCACTGGTCGTGTCGTATAGGACGGCCGGTGTCCACATCAGTAATTTCTAGTTAAAATTGACCGGATAAACTTAATTGGCAAAAACGTAAGAAAACTTATGACTCAAATGTTAAAATTGAAAAGTTTATGACTAAGTTGGCCAAAATATAATAGGTTTAGAATTTTTTGAATAATTCCTTTTTCATAAATATGTCTCTAAAAGGTCCGCTTGAGAGTGATGCCAAAAATCTGAAAATGCCTTTGGACTTGTTCAATCTGTCTCTTCATATAATTTCTATTTGTTTACGTCAATTCAAACCACAAAACCGCGTCCAAGACTTCGGAGGGAACACGACAAGGATGGAACTCGAGCGCACAGAACCTGATTCGAACGTTTATCATGAATGTACTATCTCAGTCCACGCATGAGATCTTGAACAAAGCAAACTCAGTTATTGCCATACCTAGTTGCGAAGGGCATTGTAAAGATCAAGCATCGTCAATCATGTCATATTTGTTGGAGACTCAGTTATTGCCATACCTAGTTGCTTACAGCCTAAATATTCTTCCTCAGTGGATTCGATATGAACCCAATATTTCTCTAACGAATCGAGTTGAAGTTCCTCATCTGTAATCGCGAGATGATTTAGAAAGGCATGCTGAACTTCTCTTGCTTTCCTAGTCTGAGAAAATTTCTTTTATTATGCATCTGATTGGTAAGTTACAAGTTACAAGCATCACTTATATACAAGTCCAAATGGGCGATACCCACATTTATAACTCATCAATCAAACGGTAAAATATTTCTCCATGTTTAGTTGGAGGAAGATTTGGTCCAATCGTACTTCTATTTAGTAGGTTACAAAGTATGAGTATTATCGACAAAGTGAATTTAATTTCAATTATAAGTAATCGATGTTCATTTTTGGCCTCCGATCAAATGCATGTCATCCAATCGTGAATGGAGAAAAAACGTGACGGTGAGACCCCGGCACTGTCGTTTATGTACTTCTTTCTTATGTGGGAAAACGTTGACGAGGTCTTTGGTTTAGAGCACGGTCTCCTCCGTTGTCTTAGTAGCCTAATTTTCCATGCCCTGATTGACGGGGCCCGCAACGAGAAAAGTAGAAAGGCGAAAAGTCCCTTGGCTTCCGGGTTTCCCACTTACTCATCTCGTGTTTATACCCAATCATACTTCAGACCTCATTTTATAATATAGAAAATGACTATGGCTCCGTTCCACATCTCAATCCAACAAAAGCTTCTTTTTTTTTTTTTTAAAATTAATATTACAAAAAATCTCAAACTAATACAATTGTTAAAAATTTACCATCTAATAACTTTCGATAAAATTTACTATTAAATTTACTGACGTAGATGACACAAGATAGCATATTCACATGAAAATTTATAGAGTTAATGCCTCGAAAAATCTTAAATTTATCACAAGTGTACTGTGTAATTTATCACAGCAGTACTGTTAAATTTGTCTCAAATACATCGGTTCGGAATTTTTTTCGTGATATTTATTTCATGAATTTCCACATGGACTTGTTACGTCATCATACTATATCACCATCCGTCATCTAGATCAGCAAATTTAATGATAAAATTTGACGGAAACTAACGAATGGTAAATTTATCGTAAATGTACCGGTTTTGAGTTTGTGATTGTTAAAAAATTGGTTTAAGATAAATTTATTACAAGTGTATCAATTTAAAATTTTCATAATATATATATATATATTTTTTTTTAAATGGTTGCTGGGCATTCTAGAAACGATGTTGGAATGCTCCTCTTGGCGACAAGCTGGCGCAAGCGGGCGGTCACTTTCTCGTCCTCTCTCGTCCCTATCTCTCCAATTTAAGGGAAAATTCCAAAATAGGACCCGAAGTGCCATCTTTTTCTCAAATAAGGATCCGAAGTGAATATTGTTTCAAATAGGGGCTGAAGTGCCATCATTTTCTCAAATAAGAATCTGAAGTGGATGTTATTTCAAATGAGGACCTAAAGTGGTTATGTTTATTTCAAATAAAGACTTGACTTTTCGGCGATCAATGATATTTTTGTCTTTCCATTTTCTGTCTTTTTTTTTTCTTTCCTTTTTTTTTTCTTGGTTCTTCTTCTTTCTCTTCGCTAGTGGCCAGCTGACCACCGGCGATGCCCACAGAGGGCTAGGCGAGACCGCCCACGCCGGTCCTTATTAGTAGCTAGTGAGGGCCAACCTCGTCGATGGCCCCTAGGTGAGGGTCGCCACGCCCAAGCGACGCCATCCCTTACTTGTGGCTAGCGTGGATGGCCCTCACCGGCAAAGGCAACCCTCACCCGGCCCTTTGTGGGCATCGTCGATGGCTGGCGGCCATCGACAATGAGGAAGAAGAAGAACCAGAAAAACAAAAAAAAAAAGAAGGAAATAAGGGGAAAATGCCAAATGATGAAAATACCATTGACCGGTCGAAAAATTAGTTAGTCGGCAACCGGCGAGGTGGGGTCCATATTTTGAAACAACCAAAGCCACTTTAGGTTATTATTTGAAACAAAGTCCACTTTGGGCTCTTATTTAAGAAAATAAGGGCACTTTGGGTCATTTTTTGAAATTTTCCCAAAAAAAAAAATAAAGAGGAAAGAAAAAAGGCGAAAAATCACAAAAGATAAAAATACCCTTGATCACTAAAAAATCAAGTCCTTATTTGAAACAAACATAACCACTTTAGCCCCCCATTTGAAACAACATCCACTCAGGTCCTTATTTGAGAAAGTGATGGCGTTTCGGGTCCTTATTTGAAACAATGTTCACTTTGGACCCTTATTTGAAAAAAAGATGGTACTTCGGGTCCCATTTTGGAATTTTCCCCCAATTTAATGTTTAATTATTCAAGTCTCTGCTGACGAAGGAACGAGGAAACTGGGGGACATGGCCATTTTCCCATTCGAGCGTAAAGCGCCTCAATATTAGGCCAGTTGCCCCACTTGCATGCCCAGTTGGGCAGCCGAAAGGGTGATGTAGGAACCGGAAACGTGGTTCTCATGCAAAACGCACACGAACCTTCGTAGTCTCTTGCGTTTCGTAGGAACGTCAAAGGCTCGATTGTGTAGCTTTTCTTTGCCTTCGTCAGCCGCTTTTTCGTTGAGTCAATGGTAGAGTTTAATGCGTCCTTTTCTAAACTGCATAACCTCGACTGCTGTAGCTTAATTTGGGTTCGATCCTATTCGATTACTAGCTAAGCCCTCCTGATCTCGCCTCTCGATCGCGATGGCGATCTCGATCCTTCTTCTTTCGATGGGATTTTAATGTTTGAAGCGGTTCCGAGGCTCGTTTAGGCAATAATTTGCACGAAACTGAGTCCTCGTTGCTCGTCAGGTCTTGGTCCATCCTGTGGTGCCGAACCCATCGAGACCAACGATTTGGAACGGTCTCATTTTGCTGATTCTCTAGACGCTTTGGATGTGTGCTCGTGCATGTGCTGGACCAAGTGTGTCGATTAGCTTCTTTTTTTTCTTTTTGAACATAGACACATTAATATTGCCGTACGAAATTGGCACGGCGATGGTGTTGCAAACTACAAATGTGTACTTAAACAAGCTTATGAGCCTATGCAAAAAACTATCTATCGCATCACTGAAGCAAATCAAATTTTGTAAACGGTCTAAGTATACTTAGGATGTCACCCAACTTATATCTCTATAGCTTAAAAATGAGCTTCATTCTCAAATTGGTGCACAACCCACGTAATGTCTTGAATTCGTGAAAACGGGATTGACAAATATTTATTAAGAGGTGTGCAAAATGGACTACCTGAACCAATAACTGTCTAGACCAGACCGAATTGGCTCATTGAGTCTGGTTCGTGAGAGTATTGGTCCAATTCCCAATTCCTTAAAGTGGAACCAATATTCGAGCGGTTCGGTTTGATTATTGGTTACAAGGGAGAACCAAATTGGACCGGACTGAACTAACTACATAAAAAAATTTTAATTACTTCTTCAAAAAATATAAAAGTAACCAGTTTTTCTAATTTTTTTTATAACATATAACATCAAGTAGTGGAAAAAGTAAAATGACCAGTGCCATTGGACCGGACCAGAACCGGACTAGTCCCAGTCCTAAGAGCAATTGGTCCGGTCCCCAATTCCCAATTTTGAAAACCGGTCCAGTTCCCAGTTCCACCTTGGAACCGAATCGGATTGGAAATCAATCACGCTTAATATCCATTCCCTATTTTGGTGGGTTAGTAACTTTTATTAGCAAAGCTGCCTGAGGCCCGCCAGAAGATTTATTCCCTCCGTGGGCCGACCTCGTCATTGCTATACAGAAAAATACAAGGGTCCCCGTCTGCAGCCCAATTATAATAGACTTATGGGCTGGTGGTCTGGTCCGGCTTTGACCCCACAAAAATTGAAAAACAGACAAAAATGAAAATGCATACCAAGAACATATTGATTGTCTTGACTGCTTTGTCTCCATCCATTGACCATGATACACCATCTTGATCTCAGCACAAGTCACCGCCTGAATAAGAAGCTGCTACAAATCATAACGCAAAGAAAGACATCTATATATATGTACCAGAACGAATCCGAGTCGGGAGACCCTGAAGAGATTCTTAGCAACAAAATGACATGTGGTCCAACATGTTCACGCATTAATTGAAGGGGTGACGGGGACCTGGCGTCGAGGGTCCGGTTCAAGGCTTTGACCCCCTTGAATCTCGCATCTTCTACTTGCGAGATTCGAGGGGCGACAGGGTCCAGCGTCGCGCCTTCTCCTTCTCCCGCATGTTTCGTTCATGCCAGTCCAGATGAAAGCATACCAAATCTTTCGGAAGATTCCCAGACCCTAACAGCTCGATAGTTTCTGTCGGACAGCTTTCAAGAACAAGCATTGCATACTCCAAGACAAGCATCGGGTCAGTTCCACAGAGGAGCTGCACAAGACAAACCAATCGATGGTCAAACTCAAAAGATTTTAACCCCCCTTTTTATGGTAGAAAACGTGGCCTGTGGTGATCATATAGCTAACTCGCCAAAGACCTCAAGTTCACTGAATGCCGGCAACCATATCACGAGCACCGAATTATGACCTTGAGATATTCAATTATCATCTCCGGCTTGAACTTTTTGAGTCTGACCGGCTTCTGATTCATTCGATTTCGACTCCTCCACTAAGCGATGGAGAAGCTTTAGAGCTTCACGATACATTGAGTTGCTCTTTCCAGCAAAGCTGCACGATGGCTGCTGTTCCGAAGAATCTCCTCACATACTTTCACATCACAATAGTTAAGGCCTCTCAGTAATTCAATAGCGGCTGAAAACTGTCCAGTGAGAAGTAAAGCTTGAAGCAGTGCCGTGTCCAATATAGTCGCCGGGTACCTATCAGCTATACTAATGGCAACAGTGGTGTGTTTCTGAGGAATGAAAACAAAACTGGACATTAAACTATAATGATACGAAATCCTTTGACACACAAGAAGACAGCCTCAGTTCAATTAGTTTGTCGTGTCCCCGTGGAAAATCATCCGTGCCATGGCCTATATATCGCAATGTGTCTGGTCAAGTACATTGATGTCGACACATGAACAAGAATGTCTGTGTTGGGATTGTCAGATTCCCAAAAAACCGGATTCGACACTAAATCGAACCCCTAAACTTGTGCGGAAAATGAGCCCAAGACAAAGCACATGCATCACCGATCCTAAAGCACACCACGAAATCGAGCATACCTTGTTAGCCACAGATTAAACACCAACGCTGATATGAGGAAGAGAAACCGATCATATTCGATCCGATGACGTCAATTGGCCTTGAAGGAAAGATGGCATCGCCTTTTGCTCACTGTTTTTCTTTTGGAGGGAGAGAGAGGAGGAACGTACGTAATATGCCAAAAGGTACGTTCCTCCCTCTCTCTTCTCCCTTATATACATCCCCTCCAAAAAAAAAACCTACCCCTTCATCATATCCCTCCATCCATGGGCCCTAATATTGTGGGCCGGGCTTTTAGGTCCAACATGGGCGGACGGGCCAACTTAGGCCCATCACTTTAATAAAACCATCAGTCTGTAACTGTAAACTCTTTGTCATTGCATTTTGACATGCATCGCATTACACTGCATGACAGTATGTACCCTGTGCACCTTGAATAATTAAACCGATGGATCCAGAAGGACGAATTATGGACCCAACAAACAGCATTAAACCCATAACCAATTGCCCACCTTTAGCACAGAAAAAGTTCAAAAGCAACGCGTGCAGTAACATTAGTGCACTCAACTTCAAGCATCTATGCATTAGGTTGGATTACACTCAATCAACTACAGAATAACGCGAAAGAGTAGGATGATGGAATTTATGAAAAGAAATCGTCACTAGTAGCACAACATGGTCAATCATGTCGCATATCAGATCTTTTATCCAGTATGTTTCTACAGGTACCCGATCTGAAGAAAATTACACACTCGACAATGGAGAATACTGATAACTAGAACCTCAATCTCAAAAACATAATTTCTTTTAATTTGTTATATCTAGCAAGTTAAAATTGAACAACGTGCTTAGGCACCGAGTTAACATCGAAATTAAATTCGTTTGCCCATAGTCATGGCTGACTTAAAATTTAGCTAATCCATGTATCATCAGATATTAGCCAATACATGAGGACTTTCAGGTGATGCCAGTGCCTTTTTAGTCCTTCTAAATCGATTGATATCATCAGATGAGGGGATACCATCACCAACAGCATCTGAAACCACCTCTTCTGTGCCCTCAGCTGTGCCCTTTTCTACTATACTTTGTCTCTTCTTCTGCAAAAAATTGATAAGAGCCCTGAGAGCATTATGGCTCCTTGTTTTGGACTCAAGTGCTGAAAGTTCATTGAAGCACTCCAGCTCAGGAACCAAAGCCGTTCTCGGAGGAATTATTGACAGATATAGAGAAAGCACATGAGGTGATTCCTTATCAGAAGCCAAGAAATGGTCCATTGCCTCTTCATAGCTTTCATTTTCAAAAAGGTTATCTGCATATCTGTAACAGGTTCAGGTAGATCAGTAGTGTGACGAGTGATGTATCGTGAGGAGATGGTCGATGCAGGAAAGGAAATCGAATCCGCTATAGGCTCACTCTTTCGGACAAAGTTCTGAAGCAATAATGTCCACGAGATACATGGACGCACGTTGAGGTAATTTACTTAATCCAGCAACACAAAACCTCATGTACAGAGCTTAATTACCAATCTGTCTCTCCTTCCATGGAAATTTGATAGTAAGGGCAATAATTTACTTCATGATTATCATCATGGGTACAAGTTGTCCAGGAAATCTACCTTCTATGAATGTACAGCTCTCTTGCAGCTCGAAGTTTCGAATCTTCTGGCGGAAGCGTCTTGCACAACGCCATGGCGTCCTCAAAAATTGCCAGATGAAGTTAACTGCAGAAGCTGCATTAAGCACGTAAATTAAGGAATAAGCATATCGAAAGGAAAATGCATAATAAATTAACATGCCCCATGAGTACCTGTATACGAATAGGAATAGGAAAGAACCCATGGACGGAATTATCTTGGGCAACGACTATCGCACTGCTACTTTGGGCAAGATGACGAACATTACGAAGAGCAACAATCTGGATCAAAGGATATGGAACTCAAAGTGCGCAAATCTGAAGTCAGCCAACATGAAGAATGTTACAGTAAGAAGATTAGCATGCAAAAAAAATGAACAAAGGAATAAACTGGTAATACAATTATCAGCTTATCTCAATATAACACGGTAATAGACCTTTTGCATACATCTTCTGAATGACAACTTCTTGAGGAGCCTCCGACCAACATATCCTACCTTCTGGTAATAGCTTACCAGTTTGGCCACGAGAACTCGAATATCATCCTAAATACGGCAGAAACTCATTGAAGCATATCAAAGTACCACCATATAATCCAGAGAAGGATTAGTCTTGATTACTGAAACCAACATGGCCACAAAGTTTATTGGGATATCTCAAGTTAGATGCATCACAAGGAAAATTGGTGAAATGGTCTAGCTCTTGATTCATGATTTCTGACAATAGTGACACAGTAGAAACGGACAAACACGACCAAATTGAAAGAATTAGCCCAATCCAGGTTATAATAAAATTGGTGTGTGAAAACAAGTTGGCAATCGTATTAGCCAAGAATCCTATATTTCATGGCAGGAGCAAACACATTAACATTAAGTATCATTATATTCGTAAGCTGATATGTGAGATTGAACTTGATTTCTATAGATCCGAAGATCAAATTGCAGATATCTTGACGAAACTATTAAAGGCTGATTTGTTCAAGAAATTGAAGATAATGCTTGGCGTCGTTGATTTTCAAGATCAATTTGAAGGGAGGCTATTGGAAGTAGTAAATTGATTTAGATTAAATTAAATTTTACTTGGACTTGTCCTCGTACATAGCAGAGGTGTGTTGAGTGCAAGATTTGGACTGTGTTGGAGTTCCCACACTCTCAACCAACCTCAACTCTGATGAAAAGGAGAGAGTAGCTTGCATGAAGATAAGTGGTGGGCCCAACATTTAAGAAATGAATTGTCTTTGTTGACAAATGGAAGTCTAATAATATGCTGAAGCTGGACTTGGTCTGAGATAAAATTTCGGTAGCTCTTGTTCACACTAAAGGCGGCAAACAAGGGGAAAATTTCCACTTTACCTCTTGTATGTTGAAGTCAAAGGCAGTGAAGTGCAGGCGGTGGAGATGATTATAAATATATGTACTTACATTAGTTTATTTTTTAGGAGAGTAAAAAAAGCTTTAGAAGCATATATATATGTAGAGAGAGAGAGAGAGAGAGAGAGAGAGAGAGAGAGAGAGAGAGTTTTAAACTTGGCAAAGCTTGTATTGTTTGTAAGAGTGTGGTGTGTACTCCATATTAAGCCTTAGCAAGGCATTTTCAGTACTATATTCTCTCTTTTGTGTGTTTGCATTCTCTCTTCACCGATTCCTTCAAAGCTCCTTTATCCTTTTGGTTCCAACAGAAGGGAGTGAATCGAGAGAGCAAAACAGAGAGGAGGAGGAGGAGGAGAAGGAAAGCAGGTCCGAGAGCGGAGATGAGAGACCGATACACATTTAGAGCTAGTTTCTTTTCTGATTCACAGGCGACGATTGTTCCATTAAAGCTTTGCACATCTCTCGTGCGTGCATGGCTGCCCCTCCCGCAATTATTCACTACTCAACCCTCTTGCAGCCACCGGCTAGCTTGACAAGCTCCAACAATCTTAGCCACCGCTGCTGGACTAACAGTCGCCGCTCGCTTCTGCTCCCCTGACGACGATCCTACACGGCTGAGCTCCCTTGTTCCACATCGAGAAACTGCTGCACCGTGAAATCATCACCTCGCTGTTTTGGCAACAAGCGAGTCGGGATCGACTACACTACTGTCCGCTGCGTTCACACACCCGAGCTTCACCTTTCTGCCGTGCCACCCCTACTGCCGTGGCAGGAGCGCTATGTCCCGAAAGCCATCACGCTTCCTTGCACTGCCACCAGTTCCCCTAATTGCTCGTAGCTGCTCGTTCTTGCCAGCTACGTCGCAGGCTTTCTCAAGTTGTCCACCGTGCTCGACTTACTCGGCAAGCTCGACGTGTTTCCTCAATTTGCTACCCAGTATTCTCGTTCTCACTGATGTCACCACATATCGTACATTTATTTGCACAAAGAGGAAGAGGCAGATTTCTATTCAAAGGCAGAAAGTGCAAATGGTGGATGGAGATCAAAGTGGAGCAGGTGAAAAGCAAAACGAAAGGGGGGGGGGGGGTGCTGCTGGGGTATAAAAAGGTGCGGGTGTTTCTGCTTTGCAGGTGACCTGAGAGTCGCCGGTGCACTTTTCAATGGAGAACCACACAATCCCGATGTCTGTCGATCTTGATTCGAACATCATCGTTCAGATTAGGTAACAATCTTTGTCCAACTTGATTTCATGGACTATTTTCATCACTGGTGTGCAATGAATATATGAAGTCTATGGTTGTGACCAGTGTTTTAAAATTGACCTTCTGGTGAAGTATGAAAATGGACCATGATGACAGGGGCATATTTTCAGTGTGTTGTCCGCAAGTTCTTATTCATTGAATTTTTATTTATTCTCCAAATTCTTTAGTTCATAGATACACCAAGGTTATATTTTTCATAAGAATGAAAGTTGAAGTTCTTGGGGATGGAAAGCCAAGTGGGGAAGATGAGGAGGAACGGGAGACAAATAGGGGAGGAGTGAGTATATGAGATGGGCTTATTTTTAGTCAAAATGGAAAAAGTTAATTCGACTTGAGTTTGGTGTGAGCCAATGGGGGTTATGGTGTAAGGTGGGCTTAATTTGGTTTAGAAAGTTTGGGTTTAAGTTAGTATGGTTAGACTTGGACCGGACTTGTTTGTTAATGGGTTAGTCTTATTTCTAACTAGAAGTGAGCTTGATGTGGGAACCCGTTGGTGTCTAAAGCTCGGATCCAAGGCCCGTGAGACCAGCTTACTGTCTGCATTCGGACTGGGCTGAGCTGTCCAATCCGGTCCAACTACTATTTTCAGTAATAAAAAATTTGAAAATAAAAAATTCTAAAATTCAGAGTGTAAGTTAGAGATGGGTCTTGACCTAGTTGTGTGGCTTTAGTAAATGATTTAGCCTTGTTAACTTACCATGACCTTTAGCTTAGGGTTTTTAGTCAATTGGTCCTTTAGAAGAGAAATTTAATTTAATTTGAATTCAATTGATGGGAATCATGTCTCGGGACTTGTAACATGGCCATATGTTTTTTGCCTGACTCGCATCGGATTTTCATTTCCCATATGTGGATGGATACTTTCAACTTCTTTGGTGTTTACTTTTTACATCTAATTGATGGTTAATTGCTTTCTTAGATTAGGTTAGGACTAGTCTAGATAACATTTGCATGATCACTAAGCACTGGTGACACCTCTAGGATCAATTGGTAGTCAACATTTGCATGATCACTTAGCTAATCAACCAACTAGTTTAGTGGTACCGAAAGGGTGTTATTAGATATTAATGTAATCAAGCTCCCGTTGTGTAGTTTTATACCTTACTTAGTTTCTAACCAACCTCAATTAGCTAGTAATGACTCTTATAAAATATTTACGTCGTTAAAGAACTAAAAATGAAACCCAACATCATGCGAAATATGTACTTGAAAAAGTCCGCACCTAATCGAGAGCCATTAGCTTGCCTTTGGGCAATACTCTCAAACTTATATCTTTTCTCCCATCAAACAAAAGAGTTAGATCGTGACATATGTTTGTTGCCAAGTAATAAAAAAAAAATAGGGAAAATCACATCAATAATTAAATAAGATTTATGATAATAGTTTTGAAATGAAAATACTGAATTAGCCCGCTAAACACTAATTTCAGTGATCATACTCACTTAAATCTCTACTTTTTTCAATTAGACATACAAAAGTCAAAATCTCCTCCTCACTGTTGAAGCCTATGCATGTAAAGGAATACTTCAAATGAGCAAATACATTGTGTGGAGGAACATTTTAAGAACCAAATACTGTACAAATAAGTCAAAATCGAGTGTGGACAGATTCCCACAATTTAGAATAGAAAGACATGTTTTCATCCCAAAAATAATAGTCAGCAAAGTTTTAACAAATTTTAGAATCTATGAGCATAAAATGTACATTTAATGAATAACTTTCGACCTTGAGAATCTCAATTATTGAGAAATTTTGGAAAAAAAACAATGTGCAAATTGGTCGAGTTCTTCCATTCGTTTACAATATTATTACTAAAACCTTCCGTGATCGACTTCAAACAATTCGTAACACCGAAAGTGACACCAAGAAGAGTACCTCCAATGTCAAGCGACTTGAGGTTACAAGCTTGGACGTTAAAGTGCATAATCCCCTCAAATGTTTTAGTAGGAGACAACAAGATTTCAGAGCCTCGTGTCCAAGAAAACGGCTTAACATGCTTAATATACTGTGTGCGTTTGGTTCAATATTTTCAAGGGACTTTCGGCCTCTATAGCCCCTTGGGGAAATGCCATGTTTAACAATCACTTTAAAGTGGATTTCAAGTGAAAACCGACATTGGGAAGGCTACAAGCTTAATGCTAGTAGAGATTAGCATTAGACTTTCAACATTTGGTCAGATGTTAAAACTCATTTTTTTCTTCCAAAACTACCCTTACCCAGTCTTCAAATTTCCGATTTTGCCCTCATTATTTTTCTTCAATGCTAAAAAAAGCTAAAAAAAAATCAAATATATATATAATTTTTTTCTTTAAAAAAAAAAAGAAAAAAAGATCAACCCTTTCTTTGGTCCAACGAAGGGCTACAGCCACCGACAAGCTAGATTTAGCACCAGCGGCCGTTGATCGAGATCACCGACTTCCTAGCAAGGGCTGTCGGAGGTTGCAAGATCTCAAACAACCCAGGCGACTCGCGACCCAGGCGACCACCCCTAAGTGTCATCGCACAACCCTTGTGAGACCAAGCAAGGGTTGCTTGAGGTTGTGAGACCTAGGCAATCTGTCACTATGGTTGTGCGCCACCGGGTCGCACAACGCTCACCATGGGTCACCCGACCTCAAGGGACCTCAAGCGACGGCCATTGGTGAAGGATTTGATCTTCTTTTTTTTTTTTTTTAAATTATATATATAATTTTTTTTAGCATTATTGTCAAAATTTATATTTAAAAAGTTGCATATATTATTTTTTCAATTTTAAACAAATAAAAATTAAAAAAACTAATATTACTCACCTAAAGAACTTTTCAAATGTGTTTTCTACCAAACAGCATTTCTCTCAAAGTTTTTTCTCAAATGATAGTTTACCAAACGATCTTTATATTTATCCAAAGTCCTTTAGGCTAAATTGCTTTATAATTTCTCATTACACTTTCAAAATACTAAACCAAAAGCACTCAAAATAGTCAAAATTCTTAAACCTAAGATGAAAATGGGTTTTTCACCAAACATATGGAAGAGGGAATCATAAATTGCCAGGATTTGATTCATTCCTAAGTCGGACATTTGGCAAAAGTATCATTTTTGTTTGAAGGACTCATGAACTTGACTACTTTGTGTCTTTAACATGTTAAGGCGTCTCCCCACAGACTTGAGACTCCGATGTCTCATTGTTCCCTATTGAAACATTTGACTTTGAAGAATCTAGAGGATGTTTTGTGTATTAATATCAAAGCTCACAACCTCGAGTATCTTGACATTGGAGGAATTCTCCTCAGTATTATGAATAGTTTGAAGTCAATTTTTAAAGGTTTCAATGAAAATATTATAAACAGACGGGAGAACTCGACCGATTTGCACAAATTCTTCCAAAAAATTCCTAATATTCAAATTCTCAATGGTGAAAGTTAGTCATTAAATGCACATTTTAAGCCCATATATTCTAAACTTAGTTAGGACTTTGTTGACTTTAATTTTTGGGATCAAAATATTTTTATTCTAAATTGTGGGAATTTATTGACACTTGATTTCAGCTTTCTTGTACAGTACTTGGCTCATAAATATGTTCCACTACCTCATACATTTGCTCATTTGAAGGCATACGCATAGACTTCAATAGCAATGAAGAAATTTTGAATGATACGTGCCTAATCAGAAGATCTTATTAATAAAAAAGAAAAAAGAAAAAGTAAAGTCTCAATGAGCATGATTATTGAGATTAGTATTTAGCGGATTAATTTAGTATTTGCTTGAAATTATTATCACAAATCTTATTGAACCATTGGTGTGATTTTCACCACATTCTTTTATTACTTGGCAACAAGCATAGTGAACCAAACTGCAAGTATAATAATATCATTGTAGTTTAATAATTTCTGGGAAAACATTCTCCAAATATTTTCTAAACTAGGAAAACATTTTATTACCAAAACTTTAATTTAGGAAGATGAGTTCATATTTAAAAGAACCGGAAAATGTTCTCAAAATTATAATTAGATATAATTGCTTTGACTTGAAATTCTACGCTTGAGTGTAGAAATCTTAATGTTGGTTCCCAAGTCTTGACGATGGCCAAGCTCGAGTAGGGGTGTGCAACGGGAACCGCCCAAACTGGGAATCAACTGGACCGGATCGGACCGGTCGATTTCGAGCGGTTCTATAGGGTCTTGGTCTAGTCTCAAGTTCCTATTTTTGGAACCGGTGACCGGTCGGTCCGGTTCCCAGTTTCGAGGTCGGAACCGACCGACTATATATTAGTTTCTAAACTAATCTATAGTACGCATCACATCGGGTTCCCTTTCCTGAGTTTTGCAATCCAATTCTCACTTTCCCTTTCCCTCTCGTAACCCTAACCCCTCCCCTCTTACTCGCTCAACGCCTCACCCCGATGCCTCATCTTACACCTCGCTCGCTCCGACACTCGGCTCTCTTTCTCCTCCAAGCGCCTCATCACAACGTCTCACCTCACGCCTCACGCCCTCAGATGCTCAGCTCTCTTCCTCCTCCAAGCGCCTCGCCTCGACGCCTCACCTCACGCCTCGCTCGCTTTGACGCTTGGCTCTCTTCCTCCTCTGAGCTCTTATTTGCGAGTTCTTGCCTCACGTCGCACTTGCCCAAACGCTTAGCTCTGTTCCTCCTCCAATCTCCTCACCCTGATGCCTCGCTTGCTCTAACATTCGGCGAGCACCTCGCCTTGACGCCTCGCTCGCTCTGACACTCGGCTCTCTTCCTCCTCCGCTTCACCTAACATCTACGCATTTAGGCTCGACTCTCTTCCTCTTATGCTTTGCTCAAGATCTGCGCATTCCTGCCCTTTGGAGTGACGTTTGCTTCTTGACTAACATAGGTTCGTTTCTCAACTTCACTTCTGTTGGTTTTATATCGTTGTCTTTTTGTAGTGTTTGTTTCAGTATGATCTTACTTGATATAGGTGTTGCGGTCTCATTGGAGTTTGCTTGGTTGTTCAGTCTCTAAATGTGTCTATTGATGGGTCATGCAAAGCATGTAGCAGTGAGTCGCAACCTCCCATAGTCACAGCCTCGCCTCATGCCTAGCTCCAATTAAGTTACTTAAGCCTCGATGTCAACACCTTCCCCTTTCAGAGCCTTGCCTTCGGCCTTGCTCAATGCTCAAACGCCTTTCCGTTATCAAAATTGGTACCTTTTCTCTTTCTTCACAAGTTGTGAAAATTTAAATTGCCAATTGATTGATTAATTCAAGGGCAATCCTACGATGGCTAGAAATGAGTTTGGCTCAGGAGCACTAAGGTTTTGACCAATCCTATGATGGTTAGGAATGAGTTTGGTTCAAGGGCACTGAGGTTCATATTGTTATGTCTGATCTCTCTGGTCTGCTAATATGAGTTGCGAATGGTATTTTGATTCGAGGATTTTGATTGGAGTCGCTTGTATACTTTGACTAGTTATGAATTGGTGGAAGTTTTCAATTTTCCTTTTTCGAGCGAGTTTGTGTTGGAGGAGTTACAGTTTTGGACTGTTCATTCAGCCATTTTTCATTAGCATTCTATATTCGATCAGTTTAAGTATATAAAATTCTATTTTTAGTCTGTCTATGGTCCATTTTGGAGGAAAAAATATCATTTCAACTGTTGAAAATCTACTCTTGCTCAAGTTGCAACTTAATATCTGTTTAATATTTTAGTATATATTTTGGTAGGTATAGTTATATGGCAAATATGGACATGACATTAAGAAGTAAGGCTGCAATCATATCTTTAGTATTCCTATTGTTGTAAATGAATATGATGGTTTGATGGCTCATTATAATGTTTTGCTTGATTCAGGCGATCTATTTATATGTTAATGGAAGTTCATCAATTAAATGATGATATGGACTCACTAGAACATGAAGTTGAAGAAATTGAAAACCTCGAAGTGGCATCCAACACAAACAAGATATCTAATACTTGTCTTTCTAGTTTTGGTAAACAAACATCAACAATTTGACTTCATTTTTGTAATGAAAAAATTGAGAATGAGAAAACTATGGTGATTTGCAATTATTGTTGGGCCAAGTATATGTAATCTATTGATAATGGTATTTTTGCTATGTTGAAATACTTGAAAATGTGCAATAAGCATCCTCGCAACATAGATAAGCAGCAAAAAAATTTCACCCCACGTAGAGCACAGGGGATAATAACGGGCCATACTAGTATTAATGGTAGTGCAAATATCTTATCAGTATGGAAATTCGATCAAAATTGTTATAGACAAATGCTTATTCGAATGATCATGACGGATGAACTATCTTTTTCAATGATTGAGCATGTTCGATTTCATGATTTTATTGATCAATTACAACCTCTCTTTCATTATATCTCATGATTTACAGTAGCTAGAGATTGCATTAAGTTATATCTTTGTGAGAAAACAAGTTTGAAGACTTACTTTTGCAAGCTCAAGTTTAGGGTTGCACTCACAATTGTTACATGGAGTTCCATATAGAATTTGAATTATTTATGTCTCAACGCACATTTTATTAATGACGACTGAAAATTGTACAAAAGAATAATCAATTTTGTAGTGATGCCTAGTTATAAGGGCAAGGATATCAGGAAAATGATTGAGAAATGCATCTATGAGTGGGGATTAGAGAAAAAAAATGTCCACAATCACTGTAAATAATAATAGTTCTAAATTTCTAATGATGTTACCATTGATCTTTTTAAAAAAAAATTATCAAGAGATAGGCTATTAATCTTAGAAAGTAATGTTTTACACAAGAGGTGTACGACTCATATTTTAAACTTGATTGTGAGAGATGTATTGACCGAGGTACATGATTCTATTACATGTATTCGAAACGTAGTTAAGTGTGTGAAAAGTTCTCTCATAAGAGCTAAAACATTTCAAGGTTGCATTAAAAGTACGATGATCACTTATAAGGGTTTGGTTTGTTTTGATGTCACAATAAGGTGGAACTTTATTTATCTTATGTTGGATAGTGCCTTAAAATTCAGAAAAAAAATTTGAAATGATGGAAGAATATGATCCTTCTTTCTTAACTAAGCTTAACTGTGACACTCCTAAACATGAAGATTGAGAATATGCCAGAATTCTTTCAGTATTTTTGAAGAAGTTTTATGATGCCACCAACAAGATGTTCGGGACTCTATATATTATTGCAAATGATTATTTTAATGAGATAACAACTTTATATAAAACTTTGAAACAAGTGAAGAAGGTTTTGGATCTTAGTTCGAAAATTATGGATGCAAAGATGAATGAAAAGTTTAATAAATACTATAAGAGTTTTGAAAAAGTGAATATGATGGTGTTGATCGCGGTAATATTGGATCTAAGAAGAAAGATGAGTTATGTGTGGTATTATTATTATAAACTAATCTATTATGATAGTGCCAAAGTTGATTAAATGTATAATAAAGTGAGAATTGCCCTGGAAAGATTGTTTCATTTTTATGAAAAATCTTATCTTAGTTCTTGTGATAAAAATTTGAGTGGTCAATTTTTGATTAATATTGATAGTAGTTGGGATCCTGATAACCATGAGGAGGGTAAGAAGGGTGATCTTGATTTGGTTGAGGATTCCAATTTATACAAGGCATTTGATATTTTTCTTCACGAGGAGAAAAATGTGTCCACAAGTAAGCTATCTGAGCTTGATAAATATTTTAAAGCCGAACATGAAGAAAGTCATGATATTGACCTATTGATGTGGTGGAAAACTACTGACCAAAAGTTTGAAATCATTTCTTTGATGACTTGAGATATGTTATTTATTTATGTAACAACCGTTGTTTCAAAGTCGACTTTCAGTACATTCGATCGTGTGTTTGATGACTTTCAAAGTTCTTTAACTTCTACAGTGGTAGAAGTTGGATTTGCATTCAAGATCGGTTAAGAGAGGTTATCATGCTAATTAATGTTGAAAAGTGCATTGAGAATGTGGAAAGATTTGAATGGGGTAAGTCATCGATATATTTTTTTATCTTGTAATTCTTTTGTATATCTAATAAATAAATGCTCTATTTAATATTTTGTTTTAGTTAAATATGAATGATGTTCATTCGAAGCTTACCGGTAAATAGAGTTTGCAAGTTCAAGTGGAAGAAAGATATGTAGTGAGATTTTTCATTAACTATTTGAGTTCAATTAAAAGTAATTCTACTTTAAAACTAATGTTGAGTTATCATATATACTTATTGTATGATTATTAGCAACTTTTGGGCTCTTGACTTTGATCATATTTTGCTTGCTTGAACAAATAATTTATTCCCCTCGGGCCATGCAACATTGAGTGATGCGGCAAGATATATGGAGTTTGATAGTTTAATGTTGAATGTCTTTCTCTTGTGCTAATTTTGGAATTTGATTTTGTTTTTTATTCCATGGAAAGTTTGTTCTAGATTAATTATGTCTGCTAATGGATAGTACTGAACAATGGCCAAATTGTGTGTTGAATTTTTGTTGAGTTTGAATTCTGTTTTTTCTTCTTTTTTATTTGCATCTCTAATAACATTTATGTTCATGAGAATGAATGTGAGTGTGTGAAGTATGTTTGGAAAGAAAAACTTCTCTGATATTTCAAATTTGTGTTGATCTTTTGCTTGTTTTTTTGTTTCATAACATTGCAAGGACATAGGGTATGATGCAGGATTTTAATTTTTGTCTCCACAAAGTGGATGTGTATAATTTAACAGGGCATCACTTTGCTGGTCACAAAGTGAATAAGAAAAGTTGACTAGACTACAATCTCATGCGTTACTTTACTAGTCGTTACTATATATATATATATATATATATATATTTGTTAAATGAAATGAAAATAAGTGATGGCTCATTGGAACTCGACCGGACCGGTTGGTCGATCCGGTTCTCGATGCCAAGACTAATTGATTCAATCCACGATCCCGAAAAGTGGGAACCGGTCCTGTTCCCAGTTCTTGGGTGGAACCAGACCGAACCAAGAACCAATCACCCCTAAACCCAAGTCCATCGAGACTAGGCCTAGGACATCAGTGCTCAACTTGAGCCCTCATTGCCCACGCTCCAATAGGACGTAGCCTGAACCCCTAGTGCCCATACTTGATGCTCTAGCATTGGAGCTCAAATCCATAAAGGCTATGCTTAGGTCCCTAACGCTCGAGCTTTGGTCCTGATCCTCAAGCCTAGGTCCATAAAGGCCATGCATGGGTTCTTGGGGCTCAAGTTCGGGACCTTAGTTATGAGATGTTCGTTTTTATAAAAATATTTTAAAAATTCAAATTTTTAATTATATTTTATTTTTAAAAAATCTCAATTTTTTTTATTTGCATTTCTTTTCTTTCTTTTTCTTTTTCTTCTTCCTCAGTCAATCTCACCATGCTGGCGACTAGCCTCAAGAACTAGCCTAAACCAATTTGAATTCAAAGACTAAACAGAATTTCATCATGGAAACCATCCTAAACATCCCTAATCCTCTACTCCTATTTGTATTATATCCTCTTTACCTCTGCTTTCTATATCTATTATTTTCTTTTTAGTGAACTGAGAACACACAAAGCCATGACTAAAATTCCACCAAACGCTCACAATCAAATCTCCTCTCATCAAAGTATTAGTACATTGAACATATACACCCCACCATCGATCACCGGGAAAAGTACCAAAAAGATTATAAACTTATTGCATTGATATCAATTTAGTTATTAACTTTTCAATTGAACTAATTTAGTCCTAAATCTTTTCTCATTGGTACCAATTCAGTCAATCCGGCCAATTTTGACCAGCCAGCACTTATGTAGACACCAGTTGGTGCCAGCCATTCGATCAATACTAACGTGGCAATTTTTAAATATATTTTTTATTTTTTCAATTTTTTATTAATCTTTTTCTTTTACCTTTTCCTTTTTTTTTTCTCTTCTTTTTCCTTGGGCTTTTTCTCCTGCAATGGCCAGCGAAAAAGAAAAAGAAAAAGGAAAAATTTAATAAAAAATCGAAAAAAAATTATTTGAAAATTGCCACATCAGCGTCCGGCCAACAATCGATGTCCACATCAGAGCCGGCCAACCAAAATTGGTCAGATGGACTAAATTAGTACTGATGTGAAAATGTTTAAGATTAAATTGATCCAATCAAAAGATTTATAAGTAATTTGATACCAATACAATAAATTTATGACTTTTTTGGTTCTTTTCCCACCTATCACCTATAGCCTACAGCAAGACTTCCGTTGCCATGCACTGCATTCACTTATCATCATCAGCTAACGACAGGTTTTACGTCTCCTCCATCAGTCTCTACTGAATCCCATTGTCATTCACTTTCACTAAACAGCTCCAGTTATTGAATGATTTCTCAATTTTCATTGCTGGCCACCCACCGAATACAGCTGCAAATCAGGGAAATAGATGAACGACGCACCTTGATGTATGGACGTTCTAAAAATGGGCTTGACTCCGCACCATTTCTCACAGGAAATCACCAAAGAAACGCCCAATACAGCAGGCATAGCAACAGCCGAGAAGCATAAGGAAAAATAGATGAAATGTTTAAATTTTGATCTTACCCATGACAAAACAAGGAACGGAATCGAATCTGTGACGAAATGATTATTCTACACTGAAATGTCCTTAGCTCATGTAAAAATGTGAGCTATTTCGCAGCTGCGTTTGAGGAACATTTCAACACAATCAGGTTCGGTTCTCTTTAAGTGGCAGCTAAGTTTTTTTTAGGGTTTACCCCTAAGGTCTCGTTTGAGAAATCCTCATGTGGAAACTCTAGTTTAATATTATTCCTTAGAATAAGACTTCTTGGGAAAATTATCAAAACCTATTGCAATTTTTCCTTGAGTCCTAAATATTTTTTGTTATTAATTTAGTCATAGTAGTTGTGCAAACTTAATCTATCCAATCAAATTTGACCGGCTGACGTGTCAATTTTTAAACATTTTTTTTACTCTCTCTCTCTCTCTCTCTCTCTCTCTCTCTCTCTCTCTCTCTCTCTCTCAACCGATCGTTGGACAACGAGGCTTGACTCAATAGCCACTGGCGCCGATCGCTGGACAATGAGGCTTGACTCACTAGCTACTGGCGACGACGAGGCCTTGCTGTCGATGGGCGAGGCTCAACCTCGCCCATCTATGGCCAGATCGAGCATCACTGTTGATCTGGAGAGGCCGAACATCACCATCACTAGGCGAGGCCTTGCCAATGGCCGACAGTGGCGAGCCTCCCTAGCCAATGCCTCTTTGCCAATCACTGAGGTCCAATGGGGCAAGAAGGAGGGAGAGCGAGAGGGATAAAAAATAAAAAAATAGTAAAAAATTGACACATTAGTGTTTATCAAATGGTTGGCATTGACCGGCCAAATTCAATTATAGAAATTGGAATCCGATTCCTCAAAGGATGTAATTCCGTATTGAATCAAGTGAGGCCTAAGGGGTTTCCTTGGACGTTTCGATGAGCGTCATGACCCATCTCAAGGAGACCACTTCGCCGTGAACGATGTGACGTCGGACTCGACAGACCCGCAAACCAAACATTCCGAGTCATGGAGTGAATCCCATAAAATAATCTCCGTGGAGGTAACTAAGTCGATCGTCTGTCTCGTCATTTCCTTCTAGCGGAAAAGAATAATCCACAAGAAACAGTCAAGAGTTCAACCGCCATTGGGTAGTTGACCATGCACTGGCCTTCAATCTTCATCAAATTTCATCATCAGAGAAGAGATAATTAATCAAACAGACAACAAAAGAAGAAGTATTCTTAACCTTTACCAATAAAAAAAGAAGAAGAAGAAGTATTCTCAGGAGAAACTGAGATAACCTAATCGCTTGTTACCTAAGAACGGAGAACAATTCTACATAATCTAACGGGGCCTATTCAACTGAAACTCCTCCCACGGAAGATGACGTTATCCTAGGTAGTTTAAATGATTGCGTGTTCGGTTTAGAAGCGGTAGATCCTAATTTGAATTTCTCGCCTTTTCTAGTATCGCCAACCACCGTGTGGATGAGGTCTTGCTCGACGCCCTCGAACAAATTGACAAAGTGGCTTGCATTTATCAATGGGAATTCGTGGAGCCGAAAGTCCGAATGCCCATAGCTATATTATTGTTCTTTCACACGTTGCATCTTCTCTTATATTGTTTTTGGGAAAGCGAGTCTCTTTTACAAGGAATCAAAGACTCATTATATATTGGTGAAGATTAAACTATGAATAGATTAAAACTCTTGATTGCGTCATATCATCTAAATCTTTTGCCTCGCTATTTTGATTTGCTTTGACAAAGTCCACACGTAAATCCAGAGCCCCGGTCTCCTAAAATGATCATCAGGATCATATATAAACTTCTGATGACTCTTGAGCCAAGCCCAACCTCACTCCACGTTATTCAACACTCTCTCTCTCTCTCTCTCTCTCTCTCTCTCTCTCTCTCTCTCTCTGTGCACCTTTTCATCCACAGCTGAAGCATTTTCATCACTTCATTTGATTGCTGAAGAAGGAAGAAAGTAGAACTCGAAGCAGTGTGAATCAGCGTGTGCAAAATGGCCAGCAACACCAAGAAGGCAGGCAACAAGAAGAACAAGCTCATCATCTGCGTTAAAGCCCCCCTAAGAATCCTTAAGAAGGCCATGAACTTGTACGTAAGCAGCATAATGCAGTGCTCCGGGCGCATGGGTAACGGAGGCTTTGCGACGGGCCCACACAGGCCGATCAACGATGGGCTGCCGAAAAGCTTGAGCATCGGCTCGTCGAGAAGATGCTTCCTCACCGAGGAGGACCTAAGAGAACTCATAAGGACTGCTTCCACCGGGAGCCAGCAGAACAGTAGAATTCAGATGGATCTTGTCCTTCAGAGTCATCCTAAGACTAATAGGGGCTCAACGGTGGCAGCACCAGGTGTGCCTCGGAGCTTCACAACGGGCATGGGGAGGATCGACGAGGACAAGCCGTGCGAATTCGAAGACGATGACATTTGTGTCAACACCAAGGTGTGTCCAAGAAGCAGAAGCCATGCAATTTCGAGGAGAAGAGCTTGATTTTGAGCCACAGAAAATTACAGAGATCTATTGCTGCCTTTCCTTCTTGTATTTTTGGGTTTGATTTGTTCAGCAGAATCATTCTTTCATTTAATTTTGCCTTATGCTTTTTCCTTATTGTAATACGACAACCAATAATTATACCAATTATACTAGGACTTATCTACCAACAAATTGATGTATTAAGTGATGTGGCAGACTCTTATTGAAAAATCAAGACAAATCGCAACAATCAGCTATAACTTTCAGTACATCAATTTCATATTCAATCTAGAGATTCCAAAGATTACTTTTGCCTTCGGTAATTAATTTGCTACCTTTGTGGCTATTGACTAAGTGATCATAGTGCTGTGAAATATATTATGAGATTATAATTATAATCTTGTTATATAAAGGGGGTTAGGTTGTGACGAAAAAAATGCAAAGCTGGACATGGCTGTGCATATCTTATTTTTCATTTATCCTTTTCCTGCTGTATTTTAGGGGAGTTCTTGTGCTGGTGCCAACTACTTGAACTGAGACAAGATCTTATATTGAAAGAATCATTGGCTTTCGAATGACACAGTCAATGGAAGTTTAGGGGCGGCAAGTTCTTATTTAGATCTGATCAGGTCAATAGGTTTTCAATTTGTAATTTAATATAGTGTATCTTATTATTTTATAAAAGTCAACCATGTGCCCAACTTGTCTAGGTTTTATTTATATATATATAAATGAAATTGGTGATTTGATTCTTTTGTGTACTTGCTTACGTATTCCTCTCCAATATCTCATTTTCTATGGACAACTCTTTGTACAAAATTGTTTTGGACCTTCGCTCGTTCGAACTCAAGTTGGGCCATGGCTTCAATCCATCCATGAACACCCCGAGAGCCTCTTGCTTCCCTAGGTTGAGAATTTAGAGCTTGAGCTTAATCAATTTCTTCACATACTTTCGGACCATGCCTCGTTGCTCAAGGCAATGAAGCTTGCTATACGTCTTTTGTTGAGCAAACTTTGGGAAGAAATAATTCCAAAATTCCTCAATGAAATTATCCCCATATTGATGGGATCGGTAACTCACTTGGTCTCATCGCACCTATTGCACCACCAAAACAATACATTAGCAGGCAGGACAACAACGCCAAAGTATTGCTCTATACTCCATAGGAAGATGTCCACCTCTTTGGTGGACCAGTTGCCCTTGAACTCCCTGAGCTTCAGCACATTTAGCGCACAACTCGATTTTGAGCTTTTGGACCTCCAGCTTCAAGGCTTGTCACTGTTCGTGAAACTAGCCTTGCATAAGACTAGCTCGGTCTTGAGCTCTTGGACCTCCAATTTCAAGGCTTCGACCTCAGCAACAACTTAGATTTATGTACAGCCAACAATATTTGCCGATTTGTAATTTGCACTGTGGAATTTGCGTTTTGTATGCATTAATATCGGTCTTTCGGATAGATTATCGCTTTCAAATCGGACAAAAAAGAAGGAAATTTATTTTTGTCATCCTACTGGGGATATTGACGTTATAATTATGGAGGTCGCAGGTGAATGACGTAAGAAGGGGCAAAATATGGTACGACTTCATTATTGATTGTTGGACCAGCAACTTCTCGTTTATTTTTTATTTTAAAGCAACTAAGATGCAAAATTAGTACTGTCATCCGGATCATCATCATAATCATTCGATTCATATCATTCAAAAGACTTAATTTCTTGAAAGAGTTATCCACGGTCGAATCGAGTCATGATTTCGTGCCCTTGCACGCTCGTACAAGTTTTATTTAACATGTGCATATACCAATCTATTTGATTTTTGAGTTCATCAGTATTTATTCTTAGAAATGGAAGAAACTACAAAAAAAAAAAAAAAAAAAAAAAAAAAAAAAAAGCTCTACACCTATTGTGTTTGTGTATATTCAATTAAAAATCTATCAATTTAACAAATTTAATTATAAATCTTTTGATAATTTAACAATTCGGTCTTCGATATTTCAATGGTTCCAATTTAATTCAAGACCTTATGACAATTTGTCAATTTAGTTTTAAACACTTTGAAAATTTACCAATCTAGTCTTCTCAACCAATATTAACCTTGAATTGCCAACATGGTATTCTAGTCAATGCCAACCATCCTACGTGGCATAGTCAATACTTGATATGAATAATTTTTATGAACTTTTTTTATCTTTATATAACTTTTTAATTATTTTTTTCTACTTGTCTTATTTTCTTCCTTTTTTTCCAACCTTGGGCCAACAATGGTGTCTCTCATCCAAGTGAGGCCCACTCTTGCCTAAGGTGAGCAAGGGCACGAAGGCCTTTGCCAGTGGTCAACGAGGGTTGCAGCACCCTCACCTAGACGAGGTGAGAGTCTCTAGCCATTACATGTTGCTAGCCTAAGGTTTAATGAACATTAAACATTTTTATATATTTTAGGAATTAAATTAAATATATATCAAAAGTCCAGAAATTATATTGAATAAATTAAAAATTTAGAAATCATATTTAACAAATTAAAAGTTCATGAATCATATTAGAAAATACCAAAGTTCAAAAATCATTTTGTGTCATTTTCGCTTTATGTAATGATGTTCTAAATGAAGTCTATTTGCATGTGAGAGTTGTAATACGTACTCAAATGCAGACGAGGATTATCAACCACAATCCTATACGACAGAGGGATCGAAATCTCAACCCGCGCACAACGTGAGGATACCGCAGCTCTAAAGTACATGCTAAACACCTAATAAAAGTTGCCACATCGATTTTTACAATTGTAATGGCTATGGAAAAGCTGCACAAATAGGCTCGTGGTCTAATCCGAGTGTTTCATTAGCATTGGGTTCTCTTAAACTTTGTTTATTTTATAGGAAATGAGTGATTTGAAAGACATATTCTTAAAAATAATTATTTGTGCTACCTGAATTAATTAGTCAATGAAATTTTTTTTTATTATCAACAACAATTTATGTATAAATATTTTCATGAACGTGAACATAAATTTCATTGTTTATTTTTATGAGTGATACAAATGATCGTTTTTAAGAAATCGTTATTCAAACCATTGAATCTTCGTGAAATAAAGGGAGCCTTAGATGCCATTTGGGTAAAACCCTACTAAACATTGGTTCCTAAAATTCTTAATTTGAATGTAGGAACAATTTTTGGAGTTGCGATCATGGCTAAGGCTCCATTTGTTTTACGAAGAATGAACGATTTTGAAAAAAATTCTTAAAATGATTGCTTTTATAGCTTGAAATAATTAGTTAATGGATAATACATTCATTATCAATAAAAATTTATATTTAAATATTTTAATGGATGATTAATAATTTTTCGATCATTCTTTTGTATAAGTAAACAAACGATCATATTTAGAAAAATATTTTTCAAATTATTCATTTCTGTGAAACAAACGCATCCTAAAGTAAGCAATTTGTTGTATATCAAGCTAATCTGGATTTTATTGACTTGTCGCCCTTTATGAAGCTTGAGTTATAGCTCAGAGTTATTTCAGACATAAGCCTTTTGGTTGCACGCACATACTCTTCTTTTTTTCTGGGTCGAAACGCACGTTTACTCTTAATGAGTCAAATTCTGACTTTGTTTTGCGATTGTGGGCCGTATGTCATGTATATCATATACATCTTAATAATAAATGAAAAATCCATTTATGTTTTGTTTTACCGACTGATTTTGTTTGTAACTCCATCTAGATTGCGAAAAATAAATGATTTGAAAAATATTTTCCTAAAAATGATAGCACGATTACTTGAATTAATTAGTTGATAAAAATATTCATTATTGACATATGTTTATTTTTAAATATTTTCCGCTTATTTATTTTTGTAAATGATATAAACAATTTTTTTCAAGAAAATATTTTCCAAATCATTCATTTTCTAGCAAAATATACCCATGGCATATTTCTTTTTTCTAGTGACAAAGAAAAAACGATAGATACATAATTGATGAATTAAATGTTTGGGTGGTGCCGGATGACCCACTAAAATAATGAGTGTGCCATCTTTATGCACCTTGCTAACTTCATGATCGAATAAGATGGTAGTAATAACTTAAATAGGAGTTGGAGTTATACAATTCCATCGTGTTACACATAGATTTGATTTTTCGAACGTTACTAACCGTGTACAACCACACCAAAGTAGCTATTCAAGCATGCCTGGATGCCTTCAAAATCACGTCCTCCACATCTATCAAAATCGATACAATCGATTCAAATCAACAAGGCAAAAGGTAGAGAGAAATTTCGTCCGCTCTCTAACAAGTCTACTGTTCATGGTAGTACTCCCTCTTCTTATATGCAGAGCTTCGTCTACCACCCATGGTAGTATCTCCTCATAGTCGAAGCCGTGCTTCGTCAACTTCTTCTTCTTGTGCAAATTTCCATGGGTTCTGCAATAGATAGCCTCCTCTTCCGTTAATCTCCCCATATCCCCGCTTCTTGCCGTCCCTCGAATGCCGATTCTTGTTTGCATGTGCTGGAATTCATCATCGGAGATCATTAACGGACTGCACAGAGGTGATTACTTCAAACAATGTCTTATCCTGCTGTATCTTGACTCTTATTTCATTCCTCTGGCAATTGTGGCTGTTGATAACTGGGGTTGTTGTTCGTGACTTGGCATTTGTATTACACGCTACTGTCTTATGTTCAATTGAACTTGGTTTGGTCATGGCTTCGGACGATCCTGATGAATCAGTTCGCATGACTGCTCTGTGTCAACGTTTGGGACGTCTCTGTTCTGATCAGGAGGTTAAGACATGGGAGGATGAACCTGCAATAGAAAAAATTGCGGAATGCAAACTAACCCTTTTAGGGAAGGTTATTACTACATCTAATATAAATTTTCAGGCATTCTAGGAAGTAATGAAACAAGTATGGCAAGTTGTTCTGGTAGAATTCTCTCAACATGAAGGTGGTTTATATTTAGCAAAGTTCCAACAAGACAAGGATTTCCAACGTATTTCACAGGGTGGCCCTTGGCTTTTTTCTAGCCACTTAGTCAACTTTAAGTCTTGGATCCCTAATACCCCGCTCCATTGCTATGATTTTACTCGGTATGCTTTCTGGGTCCAAATTCTTGGCTTGCCTTTAGAGTGGATGACGGACCAGATTCTGAGGAAGGCTGCTAATTGGCTCGGGGACATTCTGGAGGTAAGAGTAGATAGCAAGGAGGGTTCCACAGTGAAAATAGGGCGAGTCAGGGTGGAAATCAATCTGGGTGCACCTCTGAAAACTGGTAAACTGATTCGCTTAGCTGGGAAACTGTTATGGCTGGACTTCAGATATGAATGACTTCCCCACTTTTGTTACTCGTGCAGAAGACTTGGCCACTACGCAACTAACTGTATAGACATTCCTTTTGATTTGGCCAAGGAGGAAGGCAAAGACAAATTGGCTTTTGGCCCGTGGTTGAAAGTAGAGGTTCATCAATCTAGTCCCTACTGGACAACATTTTACAATCCTCCAGAAATGGATCAAACTCAGGAAATTATACCCGAGACTCCTCCAAGTTTACTACAACATCCAATCCTATTACCCCCACTGGTAGCTAATAATAAAGAACTTACCGATGCAGCTCTTCCAAGACAGACCCCTGCAGTGACAGAGCATCTTCCTAGTCCTTCTCACGTTGTTACTCATCAGAGGCAGACCACCACAACAGCTTTGATTCCTGCACATGCCAAAGCAAAAGGCAAAGCTGACGACCCTATTACTTCTTCTGAAGCACTCCGGCTGTTTAAACCTAATCCGTTGAACTTGCAGCAGCAGGTAAGCACTATTCCCTCATATCATTTTCCTGCAACAGACATAGAACAGAGTCTTAGTGACTATCCAACGGATATTCAGCAACCTAGAAGAACAAAAACTACCCGTATGACTACAGGAGCAAGACAGGCAAAGAAACAAAAACGCTATGCTCCCTATGATAAGGGCTGTGTTGTATTTGATCAGCTAGATGAGACACGTCTCCAAGAAACACCGGTATTGGCAGCAGATGAAGCACTTCATCGGGCTTTGGTGGCTGGCCCTCAACAGCCACCAAGTTACAAATGAAGCTTTTATGTTGGAACTGTCAGGGGTTGGGCAATCCCCTGACAGCCCAAGCCCTTACGGCTTTGTCAGCCAACGAAAAGCCCGATCTTTTGTTTTTGATGGAAACCAAGAACCGGGAGCTAGTTCTCAACAGATTACAGCATAAGCTTCGTTATAAAAGTTCTTTTGTTCAGAATCCTGTTGGTTTAGCGGGTGGTTTAGCAGTTTTTTGGAATGATACTATATCTCTAGAAATTGAAAGCTTTTCGGAAGATTTTCTTGATATGGTTTGTAGGGATCTAAGTGATGATCGCCTTATGCGAATTACTTGCTTGCACGCCCCTCCCTCGTATCACAATCGCCAGCTGTTCTGGGTGACCCTTCGAAGAATTAGTGCTTTCAATACTCTACCCTAAATTTGTGTAAGGGACTTTAATGAAATTCTTCATCCTTAGGAGAAGGTGGGCAGTCGATCCCCTGTTCGTTCTCGTCTTTCTTCTTTTCGAGATGTAGTAAACGACTGTGCTCTGATGGAGGTAGAGAGTAAGGGTTGTATGTATACTTGGTCAAATTGTCGTGAAGGAGCTGACCTCGTTAAGGAACGATTGGACAGAGTCCTCTGCTCTATGGATTGGCGTCTCATTTATCCTGGTGCGGAAGTGTATGCCTTACCACCAATAGGCTCAGATCACAGCCCTTTACTTCTCTCTACGGTGCAGGTTCATAAAAATCGTCAATGCACCTTTGCTTACGAAGCTTTCTGGAACGATGATCCTGAAGTTTACTGTCTTGTATCCCAAACTTGGCCTTCTAATCAATCCAGAAATTCTGATCTCTTACACAAATTGTCTAGAGTAAGAATAGCCTTAAGCCAATGGAGTCGTTCCAAGTTTGGTAATGGACATTTGCGGATAACAGCATTACAACAACGCCTCTAGACCCTAATTAATCATCCTTACTATTCTAACATCGATAGCGAAGAGGTATCTCATATCCAAGATGAGTTGAGGACTATTTGGAAGCAAGAAGAGCAGTTTTGGGCTATGAGGTCCAGAATAAATTGGTTGTGTTGGGGTGACAAAAATAGTAAGTTCTTTCATGCCACTACAATCCAACGAAGGCAGAGAAACCGGATTGGAATGCTTCAGAAGGCAGACAATGAATGGGTGAGGGACATAGTAGCTTTAAAGGAGCTGACTTCTGCTTACTTTACTCAGCTTTACACATTAGCAGGCCACCGCGAATTTGGCCCCATCCTAGATCAATGTTCGTCAATTGTCACGGACACAATGAATGCACAATTACTGGCCTCAGTGACGGTTGAAGAAGTACGACAAGCTACTTTCCAACTGGGCGCTACAAAAGCTCCGGGTCCCGACGGTTTTAATGGTTTGTTCTACCAAACCCATTGGACTACCATCCAACATGATTTATTCTGTCTAGTTAACGACTTTTTTCATTATGGTAAGTTCCCTCCAGATCTCAACAAGACTCTTCTTGTTTTGATTCCCAAAGTACACCATCCTGAAAGTCTTGACCAGTTTAGACTGATAAGTTTGTGTAACTTTGCATATAAGGTTATATCCAAAGTCATGGTCAACCGACTACGACCTTTGTTATAACAGCTGGTATCATCTGACCAGGCTGCTTTTGTTTCTGGGCGTCAAATACAAGACAATGTCTTTGTTGTACATTAGGTCCTCCATCAATTCAAAACGAGGCATCGGAAAATACACTTCCAAGCTATCCTTAAGACTGATATGCAGAAGGCTTACGACAAAGTTGAATGAGATTTCCTTCAAGCCTATCTTATCAAACTGGGACTTCATCCTTGGTGGGTTCAGATGGTGATGTACTGTATTACCACGACGACAATGAGTGTTAAATTGAATGGGGAATCTATACCATATTTCAAACCATAAAAAGGACTTAGACAGGGAGACCCTCTTTCTCCATATCTCTTTATTTTAATGGCCAATGCTCTATCCACCCTCATTCATAACGCTCTTACGATGGGACATCTTCGCGGCATCAAACTCACCAGGTCATGCCCCACTCTCTCGCATTTATTGTTTGCTGATGATTCTGGTTTCTTCCTCAATGGTACTATCATCGAATGTTAGAATATGGCCAATATCTTAAACCAATATTGTCACGCTTCTGGACAAGTAATAAACCGCAATAAGTCTGGCCTCTACTTTAGCAAAGGCTGTCCACCTAGTCTTCAAACTAACTTGGCTGCTGAATTGCGTGTACCGGTGTTGAGTGGTTATGGCAAATACCTAGGAGTTCCATCGAATGGGGTCGCTCAAAAAAAGAATTATTTGGCTGGCTATTAGGAAGAGTACATGCAAAGTTGGAGGGTTGGAAAGAAATGTTGCTATCGAAAGGCGGAAAGGAGATCCTTCTCAAGTCTGTCATCCAAGCTATGCCGCAATACGCCATGTCGATCTTTAAGCTTCCCCTGTCTCTATGTCGAATAATCGAGCGGAGGATTGCCAATTTTTGGTGGCGGAATGACAAGAACAGAAATGGTGTGCATTGGAAGAAATGGGACTTACTAATTACAGGTAAAAATTCTGGTGGGTTAGGTTTTCGGGATCTGGCAGCTTTTAACAATGCCATGCTTGGCAAGCAGGCCTGGAGGTTACTACATCAACCTCAATCGCTCTGGGGTCGGGTCCTAAAAGGATTATATTTTCCCTCAAAGGATTTCGAATTTGCAAAGTCTGGTTCTCGCCCTTCCTGGGGCTGGCGAAGTATTCTAATTGGGCGGGATGCCATCCTGCCGAATGCAAGATGGTCTGTTGGTGATGGAAAATCAATCAACATTAGGGAACACTGCTGGTTACCAAGAGGTAAGATTGGCGGACCTGCCAATAGAGATGAGCCCAGGTTGGTGGCGGATCTTATTGATCCTCTCCACCATACTTGGAAGACCCACCTTATTACACAGATGTTCGACGACTCTATCGTTGACGAAATCCTCAATATTCCATTAAGACCTCTTCACTCAACAGATCAGATTATTTGGACAGCAACAACCACAGGGCAGTATACGGTAAAGAGTAATTACAGAACCTTGACAGCACCAACAAATATATCACAAGGTAATCTTGCATCTACTTCCTATCATCCACCTCCTGAGCTATGGTGTTACATCTGGAAAATGTACAGCACACCGAAATTTCGCATATTTCTGTGGTCAGCCTGTCAAAACGCCCTAGCTACTAAATCCAATTTATATAGCAGACATATCATCTCCACCCATGTGTGTACTATATGCAATCAGAACGTGCCGGAAACAGTTGAAAATATTTTTTTCTATTGTCCGTGGACGGCAGGAGTATGGTCACATCCTCAACTGCAGCTTCCCTTCCACCCAACTACGATTACTCGCATGGATCAGTGGTTTGTAGAATCAATTAAAGATCAGAAACTCTTACCTCGACTACCCATGATAACTCACGTTTTATGGCAGATGTGGCGGCTGCGTAACAACAGTGTCTTCCGTGGATTACCTCCCGACCCCAACTGGGTACATTATTGACGCCTTGGCTCGCATCGTCATTGTCAACCTCTCTGCCCACAAAGTTTCCCAAGCAGCTGGTATGCGTATAGCCGCCTCCCTTGCTTCTATAGACCACTATTGGCAATCGCCAGAACCGGGCTTCATCAAATGCAATATTGACGGCTCTTTCTACCCTGGGAATAGACACGGCACAATGGCCTGTATTAGCCGAGATCACAGATGTCTACTCACCGATGTCTATACGGCCAAATTTCCAGCAAATTCGGCTTTTCAAGCGGAAACACAGGCGCTAACCCTAACCCTACATCGTCTCAAACAGCAGGGACTTCTTACCGCATCAATCGTTCTCGAATCTGACTGTCTGCAATTGATTGAAATCCTTCAAGACCGACCGCCGCCACCATGGGAGGATCGGCCGCTGTTTGACGAGCTCCAGTCGATCTTGCCCCTTTTCTCGAATCTCCGTCTGCAGCACTGTGACAGAAGAGCCAATTCCGTTGCTGACTGGGCGGCCAAAGCTCACGGACAATCAGATCTGCCCCAAAATTGGACTCTTTTTCCTCCCCCTGTTTTGCAAGCTTTGCTCGCGGCGGATGCCCTCGTTTCTCTTTCGTTAAACGCTTAAGTGTAATGATTTTTTATTTTCTATCTATTATCTTTTCTGACCAAAAAAAAAAAAACAAGGCAAAAGGTATCGTCGGTGGTCCATCATAAATCATGACGTACCACTAGTGCTATGACCCCCACCTTGCTCAGAATAAGTTAATAACCAATTGAAATGTAATAAATGCATAAAATTTATGGGTGTGCTCTTTTTGTGAACATCCCTACCCTCTTGGATGGCTGATGAGAGTGAGCCTAATCAGATTGTCATGTTCAAATTCAACGTAGACGAGGCGCTTTACGTGCATTCGTATAGAACCTAATGTTTGGATATGTCATCCCGAAAATATATATATTAAGCAAAAAAAAAGAGCAGTGAAACTTGTAAACAACCCAAGTTTAATCTATCTGGTTGTGTTAAAAATCAGAATATACGCTTATCTCTTTCTAAGATTTCAAAATATAAGATTTGATTAAATTGGGGATAATGACACAAATGATTCTTGACGTTTAGCCTAATGTGTAATGTGATATATAAGCTTTCAATTTATTCAATGTGGTCCCTATACATTTGATATATATTCAATTTAGTCCTTGAACTTTTAATTTATTCAATATGGTAGTTTAGGGACTAAATTAAACATGCACAAAAAGTCTAGGGACTACATCGAACAATTTAAAATTCAAGGATCACATTGGACATTAAGTTAAAGTTCATAAATTGCATTAAATAAATTCAAAATTTATGATCCACATTACATATTGAGTTAAAATTCAATGATCACATTGGATATTGAGTTAAAGTTCATGAATTGCATCAAATAAATTCAAAATTCATAATCCATATTACACATTGAGTTAAAGTATAAGGATCATTTGTATTATTTTTTCATTAATTTATTTTTTTTCTCACCAGAGCATATTTTGGAGAGTACGATCGCAAAACGAGCATCACACAAATGGAGGCCTAACTAAAGACATATATAATTGGACAAGGTGTTAAATTAAAGGGAAAATCAAATCATAAATCCTAAATTACATGGACGAAACATAATTATGTCTTCAACTTTAAATTGATACAATCAAGTCCAAAACCTATAATACAAAAATAAAATCGAGTTATTAAACTTTTGTTTGGTGCGATCAAATTTTAAACATTTAAGGAAGTCCGAAAAAACTAAATTTCAATTGTCTCTTAAGCAAATTTTGGATACTATTCACTGAAAAGACTTGGTAATTTTAATTCAAAGATTCGGGATTTGTTGCACGAATCAAAAGTTAGGAATCAATTGTCACCTTTTACATGAACTATAGAATTCAATGCATTGCTTTTCCTCCCATAAATCAATCACTTAGGTACGAATTTGACATTCTTGAAAGTTCAAATAGATTACTCGCCAGACTTGGAAAACGAAATATTCCAAAAAAATCTTAGTGGACGTGATGTTTCTTTATCCGATGCTAACTTCTGCCGGTGGGAAAACCATCATCACAGCACCATGTAAAAGTCCGTATGCTAATACATGATACTTCATATTTTCAGGCAATAATGGCTTCGGTTAAAACCTACTAATCACTAGGATAACGGCATACCAGCCGATTGCCTGTCTTACATCCATTGTAGTTTAAGCACTGATACTACTTATAAAGCAATGTGATCCACTGTTGCACATGATGTTTTCATTTGCTGCCTTGATTACAAGAGAAGTGTGTCCATTATTCTATAATTCTTACTATGGGTTAGCATAATGCGTTTCAAAATGTTTAATCAAAACCAAGCCGAACCCTTTTACCGGTTTGGTTCTATTTACAAGAGGCAATTTTCAAAAATAAAATGATTCGTGATTTGCACCATGTCGTAATTTGGTTTGGTCTCAAAAAAGTTTAGAATCAAACTCGAAACTATATTTTACATATATGACATGTATGTTGGGATTATTCATTTTACAATAATTTTTTATTAATGTTTAAGGTTACATCACGAAGAACATCATACTTTATTGTTCAATTTTGACTTTTGTTGGTCAATTTGGATCAAGAAGCTAAGATCGACATGTGTTTCACTTATGGCAATATTGGAAAACTTTTTAGTAAAATGCAATCTCTTGGATCATGATTTGATTCGGTTTGAAACCACCTTTTAGTTTGGTTCAGTTCCAATAAGCAAAATAAGAGTTCTTGTCCAACTATACTTGTACTGTTTGATTTAGTTTGGGCTTCAAACCGCGTTGAACAATACCGTGCTCACCCCTAATTCTCATTGCACTCAATTAAATCGTCGCTAAATCAATTGATCCTTCCGCCTTTCTCTTCTTGGACTCTTAAGCCATTTTGTTCAACAATTGTTGTGTCATCCACCATCGCCGCCGCCAACAAAGTCAATGCCATCACCTCCACGGCGAGTTGCTACCACAAGCATCGTGCCGTCCCTCACAAATCTTCATGTTCATGATTACTGTCTCTCTCTTATAGGAAATAAAGATCATCTGCATCCATAAATAGTTCAGCATTGTGCATTTTCCTCAAGTATAGTTGGATTGCATGAGATGCATAAAACAATTAATGATACAGCATATGGGTCTTTGGATATGCCACAACTTCTGCAAATAAATTGGTAGAAGCAACAGCGTTGCAACATCCTACTTCTTGAATGGGGTTAAGCAATTCGAGATATAAATATTCAATATTAGGAAATAATTAAAACCTCCAAAGATGGCACCATTATTGTCATCCCCTCCTATGTGCAAGTGCTATGGTCTTTCCCGCAAGAAGAGATTTTTAAGGATTGACTTAGTGGAAATGGATACTTTCCTTCAAAATGATCAGAGGGAATCCAAACCTGATTTATTAGCATATCTAGCTACAATCATCTTCACTCGAAATCTTAGAATTGATGAGTTACAGACCAATCCAAAGAGGGAGAAGTATTAAAAAAGTCCTAAACCTTTTATATTTATACCAATTTAGGATCAAATTACCAATTTAGTCCTAAATCTTTTTTTTTTGTGTCAATTTATTCTTAAATCTTTTTACTTTGTGCCGATTCAATCATTTTCGGCCAATTTTAATTGGATTTTGCTAACTAGGCGCCAGCCGGCTAACGTGACCCGATCAACGATGACGTAAACAACTTTTAATAATATTTTAATATTTTTAAATTTTATATCTTTTTCTTTTTTTCTTCTCATTTTCCTTCCTCTAGTCGGCAAGGTTGAGGTCAACCTCACCGGCCACTGGCGAGCCTCGCCGACCACCTTGCCAGCTCGACATGAGGCCGCCCTCACAACCACCAACGAGGTGGCTAGCGAGGTCGACCTCAACCTCACCAACCGTCGCCTCTTACCAGTCGCCGAGGTCTGGAGGAAGGAGGAGGAGAAGGAAAAATAAAAATAAAAAAGAATAAAATAAAATAAAAATCATTAAAAGTTATCCATGTTAGCACCGGTCGGACCACGTCGGTCGGCTGCCGCCCGGTCAGCAAAATCCGACTAAAATTGGTCGGAAATAACTGAATCGACACAAAGTAAAAAATGTTTAGAATTAAATTTGCACCAAAAAAAAAGATTTATGATTAAATTGATACAAATATAAAAAATTTATGACTTTTTTAAAATTATCTCAATCCGAAGGTAGTAAATCACTCCCCGTCGCATCATATCCTCAATGTGAGAAACGAATCGCCTTAACATCCTTACATGCTCACATCTTAACGGGATTGGCAATATGGCCAAACTATTATTGTAGACGAATTTAAGGCGGACTAATCCTTGGGCGAGGTTGTTGGAAGTCCTGACCCCTTAGCCACCACGATCGGCGGCATGGATTGATACTGGCGGGAATAGACTTTAAGACTAAAAGACCTGATGAAAACGCCCTTAGTTTTGACATTTGCCGTCTCGTTTTCGGTCACGTTCCACCTCAGTCCTCCATGGCCAGAATCCAAGAAGCCCCCCCCCTAACTCCCTCAGTGATCATACACCCGATTTTCGCTGACCAATACGGATCCACACCAGCCGCACTACTCCTGTCGAAACTGGGACCATCCCATCCCATCCCATCCCATCATCTCTCGTCGTCTGATTGCTGATCACGGATCGATGTTTCGGTTTTTGCGTATGAATGACAACTTCCCTTTTTCCGGTCGGATAAAAAAAGACCCTCTCTCACTCTCGAAATCGCTGGTGGGTTTTGCAGATCTAACACGTCTCCAACACCCGGACGAACGAACGAAAAGGAGCTCTCTCTCTCTCTCTTCATTTCATGCATCTTTCTCTCACCAGATGCAGAAGCTGATATAAGAACAAGACACCAAACGCTCCCCATCCCACCGCTCCCCACCTTCTCACCATCTATCGTCGTTCTCTTTCTTCTTCCTTTTGTTACCATTGAGGAGATAATTTCCTCGTACACCCATCGCCATCTCTCGCTCCCTCTCCTTCTCATTCGTTCCGGTTTCGCTTTCCCTACTTCCACTTTTCCCTGTCCAACGCCTCCTCTTTCCCTTTTGAAAAACCTCTCTTTCTTCCGTTTTCTCCGTCGTCATCGGATAAAACAAGAACCCTCCCGATCAGCTTCAGAGCTAATAAGATCCACAAACTCTTCTCAACCCCTTTTCATTAGGAAACTTCCCCCAAAGAAAATTCTCTTGAATTTCGCAAGATATCGTTTCAAGATATATTGTTTTTCTCTCTCTCTTTTTTGAGAAAGAAGGAAAGAAAAGAGACGGTTCGGTTCGAATGGGGAACTGCCAAGCAGCAGAGGCGGCGGCGGTGGCCATCCACCACCCGGCGGGGACCAAGGTGGAGAGGATATACTGGTCCGTGAGCGCCCACGATATCATGTCGGCGAACCCGGGGCACTACGTCGCGCAGGTGATCGCCGCCTCTTCTCAGACGGTGGCGGCGAAGGACGAGAGCGGCGGCGCGCCGGCGAGGCAGCTCAGGCTCCTGCGGCCTGACGACACTCTGCACATCGGGCAGGTCTATCGGCTCGTTAGCTTCGAAGGTAATATTGCCGTCCCGGATTCTCTTGGCTTTAATGTTTTCCCTTCTTGGTTTTTGAGGAGTTTTTCCTCCTTTTTTTGCTTGGTGGAAGATGTGATGAAGGAGTTCGCGGCAAAGAAGTGCGTGAAGCTGGGGAAGCTGCTGGAAAGATCAGGAGGGGACGGAGTCGAGTCGAAGAAGAAAGAGTCGAGGACGAGTCGGGGGCCGAGTTCGAAGCATGACTCGGTGACTGCTGACGACTGCATGTCCACCAAGGTATTTTTCTCAAGCTCAGCTCCAGTGCGCATTCATGCATTGGGTAAATTTCTAATGTGGACGCTTTTCTTTTGTCGATCTTGTTTGTGAAAATGACTCGCTTAAACTCACTTTACAAAAAATAACATTAAAATCTTGTTATATAAAAACACCGATATAAATCATTCAATATTATCATATTCATCCATCATGGGGATGAATCTTAAGGCACTAAGCTAAGAAAACAAGCAATAAGTAGGCGTGTTTGTTTGATAAAAAATAAATGATTCGGAAAATAATTTCTTAAAAACACTCGTTTATATTACTTAAAATAATTAATCAAAAAATATTTTCATCATTAATTACAATTTATGTTCGAATATTTTTGTAAACGATGAAAATGTTATTCGTTCGTTTATTTTTATAGGCAATACAACTTATCATTTTTAAAAAAACATTTTTCAAATAACTTATTTTATATATAACAAATGAAGCCGTAGTGGCACGCCAATTGCCAACCACACCTCTGATGGATCTTAATTTTCAAAACTTAATAGCGATTAGAACCCGTGATAACATAAACTCTAGTTAGTGGGTTACGCATAAATGATGACGTAGAAATGTGATCATGACGAAAAATATTTGTTTGATGTTTGTAACGTAAACAGAAAGTAGAAATAATGAATTTCTCTCCACATTGGATACCCGAAAATCAGGGAATACAAGCTTTGTTTCCTTTTTATTCCTCATGTTCGGACCCCACCTAATAAATCCTATCTTCCCTTTGACATTCGTAATTTCTTTCTTTAATAATTCATCCATTACATAACATTTCGTACTTTGTCTTTATATGGCACGGTTCCCTATTATCATCGTGAAAATTTGTGGATCCTATGATTCATAATATTCTTCAAAATGACAGTAGTCTCTACCTAAATTAATAGCAATTTTTTTTTTCCTGCCGCTACTAAATTCCCTAATCGTGACCTCCCTTTAGGGTACGTAATTGCCCTCGCTAATAGTAATTTATTTTTTAGAAGATATGACTTTTCTTTAGAGAGCGTAATATTCCTTTGTTGGTGGTAATTTCTGTGGATCTTATACTCTTAATATCTACGAGAAAAGCAATAGTTAATAGCGCATCTTTGTTAATGCCATTGTTACTAAAATACTAAGCCATCGTCACTTTCCTCGACCACACTTTTCTCTTTACATCCCACGATCCAAATTGAATGCGCAATCCAAATAGACTAACGTAAACAACACCATACGATATTGCTTTTTTCTCTTGACTAAAATATCTAATCTTCACGTGCGTCTTCAGTAATCCTTTAATTAATTAGTAAATCACTTAGCAAGTCATATTCTTTTAGCAATTATGTTTTTTTTTTTTTGTGGGTCCGGTTAGTCTTCCTTGACTTTTTCTTTTTTTCATCTGATGGTCCATAAAGTAAACCTAACCCCATCTTTCTTTCGGCCATATTGACCCTTATTTCATTTCCTTACGCATGAACCCACATGATTGGAATAATTAATCTTAAGGTTCGATTCATCTTCCACCATACCCGTGACATGCTCCATAATGGATGGGAACCAACTTTGTTAAGAAACAAAATATATTTCGAGCCGCACTTTCACACAATAATTAGAAGAAACGTTTTCATGTATAGTTTTATAATTGTGTCAGAGATAAAGTTCTCAATTTCAATTTCTCACGCTTTTCAAAGTTGCAATATCTCTTTTGCCCACCACATACATCCAATTGGCAACATAGAGTGTTCGTCACCAAATTAACTTTTGAGTGAGGGCGGGCGATAAGATATGAAATATATTTCGCACTACTCTTTGACACTTTGAGCAATTAGAATGAACGATTTTGCATATTACTTTAAATCAACTATAATTTACAATTTATGTTCGAATATCAGAAATATAAAATTAACTTGGCATCGTCACGGTTCTTCTGTTTGCATGATCTGGTCCTTACATGAGATCTTTCAAGCTGTGACCCTATCTCTACTTTTAGACAAGTTGTAGAAAGGCCCTTTGTACTTTGGCGTTTTTATCTAGTGACGTGTCCTTTTTTATATGATAGAATTGACCCTCGTACTTTTACAAATATTCACTTAGAACTGATTAAAGTGGTTCCTTGAGGAAATTGCATATGCACGTGGCTGTTTTCACCAAAGTAAAAAGTGCATAACTCAATGATGTTTATGCAATTTATCCTAATTTTATCCCGTGTGACATAGCTTAATCAAGCCTTCAATTTGTCTATTTCCTCTTTTTTTGGTTCAAATTTTTAATTTGCAGGAGGAGGAGGAGGAGGAGATTGATGAAATAGGAAGCAGCAGTAGCGGCGGCCTGAGAGGACTAACTGGTGGTAGGCAGTGGAAGCCAGCCTTACAAAGCATTTCAGAGATTGGATCTTGAACGATACTCTCTCTCTTTCTCTCTCTCTGTCCAATAAATACAAAGTGCCACCAAAAGTTGTCCGTACTTTTGTTCACTTTTTCACCATCTCGATGTCGTAACTAGCACTTTCTTTGTTAATCGAACTAGTGACTGTTCTTTTCCCCTCACCTTTGAGTCCTAGTGCGTTTTAGGAGCGATGCTTGATTGTCAACGTTTGGTGTTATATAGATACATTAGATTAGGATGTGTCGCTTACTTTTTCTCTTCTGAAACGTGGGGATGAAAGTGATGGTTGATGACTACTTCAGTTACGATTCCTAATTAATCTCCGGTTGTTGACCTCGATAGCAACAATCTCTATAAATTTCTACCTTTCATTAATCAATCAATCAGTTAATTTCGTGTTACCAAGATCTCCAAAGATATCAAAACTACTTTTGATGACATAATTCAAATGCGTGATCAATGAGGAAAGCCTTTCATATACATGTGAAGTTGTCATCTCACTCGTTGATTCATTATTGGAGGTAAATTTGAGAAGTTAAGGCCAAGTAACAGTGAGATTATTGTCAAGGTCCGTTAATTCGCAGCAGATAAAGAGTTAGCATAGCATGTGTCTAGTGGTAATCTTATTGTTCATTATGGGCTCCCTGAAGTGCTTCCCTATTAGTGTAATTCTTAAACATACTAAAATCAGTGGACATGGCAGACCATATTCAACATGTAATGTTAACTTGTCTTGTAATTTAATATATCAATATCGTGAAATAGTCTTTATGTTGGAAGTTTAGTACAGTGATATTGGAAATACTAGCAATACTGGGGTCTATTTAGTACAATTTTCTTTTAGCAATTGCGCTATGAAAAGATGGGTGAGATGCAGTTTTATGAAGTGTTGGACAGGCTCCCCACAGTTCTAACACCATCGAAGTTACAGCAGCTTATTGTCCAAAAAAAAAAAAGTTACAGCGGCTTATAACAATTTTTAAGAAGTCATCTCACCAATTTTGAGGTTTCGCAGCTTTCAATCGTATACAACCAAATACATAAATTACAACATTTCAAAATTTTACAACTTGTTAAAGCAATGATCAGTTCTCAGCAGTTAAGTTGGGAAGTTCAACTTATTGTCAGCAAATGCAAGGAAAAAATGCAGGCCTTTTCAAACGTAAAGATAGGCCATTGCTCTAGAGAAGCTAATTATATTGCAGACTGGGTAGCTAAAGCCCACAAGAACAACTATTTATTTTTGAATTGGGTTTCATCACATTCACAAACTTTATGGGACCTTTTATATAATGATGCCCATTTACCAGGCCTCTCATTTTTTATTACTTAATGAAATGCTTTAGGTTCTGACCAAAAAAAAAATACAATTACCATGGGGCACTGCCACAGCCATACCAAATAAATACTAGAAAGAATATGCAATAATTGAGACAAATAATTTGGTGATCTTGGGTTCACCCTACTTTTTATATATAGAGGATTATAAAAATTGGACAAATGGACATTTGCTTGCGCTCAACATATAAAGATCAAACCCTCACCCAGATCCCGAACCATTCTCCTATTCCTCCTCTGTTCCTCTCTCTCTCTCCATTAACCTAGGGCCTGTAGCTCGTTGCATTGTTGCCTGCGCCACTATTCTTGCCGTTGCTTTGTCGAATCAAACGCTCGGTCACCGTTCCATCTTTGTTGAGCTCAACATCACCACACAGGCGTGCGCAAGAGACTCGACAGCTACGTGTCTTTTCCATTGACGAGAAGAGGAGATTACATATCTAACCTTTGTGAGGGTAATCCTATCAAACCGGTAAATCGGGTTGAATATAGCCCAATCCAAATTGAAATATTTAATTTATTGTGACCCGTTTTTATGGAGAAAATTACCAAAATAGTTCTAAATTTATTACAATTTTTCCAATTCAGTTATAAACTTTTTTTTGGCAAAATTCAATCCTAAACATTTTGCAATTGTATCAATTGAATCCATCTTGCTATTTTTTGCCAATCAACACTGACATGGATGGCGGTCAGTTGGCCAACGTTAATGTGGCTAATTTTTTAATAATATTTTATTTTTAAAAAATTATTAATTTTTTTCATTCTCTTTCTATTTTTTTCTTCACTTCCTTCTCCTTCCTCCAACGGGTTGCCGACCAAGGGTAGGGCTCACCGACCTCAGGGAAGCCTAGCCATGACTGGGCAACCTCTCCTAGGTAACCAGTTAGGCTGGCTAGGCTCGCCTTCGCCAGATTTGAAGACAGTCGAGCCTCACCGGCCATGGGCAAGATCCAACCTCACCAAAGGCCACAACCTCATGTGGCCTTTGGTGAGGGCTACTAGAGGTTAGGCGAGGCTTGCCCTCGCTAGATCTAGCAAAGGTCGAGCCTTGCCAACCATGAGGGAGGCCACGACCTGCCCATGGTCGATGAGGCTCGCCCAAAGGCAGGCGGAGCCTCACCTAGCCATGACCATTGGCGAGAGCAAGCCTCGCCTAGCGACGACAAGGTCAATCTCAGAAGAAGGAAACAAAAAAGAAAAAAGAAAAATAATAATTTGAAATATTATTAAAAAATTGTTCAGGTCAGCATCCGTCGGATAGTCAATATTGACCAATGTCCACATCGGCCTTTGGTAAAAAAAAAATTAGCCGAATGGACTGAATTAGTACATTATAAAATGTTTAAAACTGAGTTGACTAGAAAAAAAATTATGACTATATTGAAAAAATTGTAATAGGTTTATGACTATTTTGGTAATTATCCCTGTTTTTACATAATACAAATCTATTGATCTATACGCAACTCATTCATGACCCAATGCATATTGCTAAAATATTTTCCTATAAAAACCCATATCTAAACTAAAGTGAGAGCACGAAGTGAACAAGTGTGAGATTGAGTGAGGGTGAGAGAAAGTGAAGAAATGGTCATAGAGATGAATTGGATCTAAACAAGTCGTGAACCTATTTAATACTCATATTATTTTATACCTTATTATTATAAATCCATATATGATCCATTTACTAAATACAACTAATCCATACAACAACTCAACTGATCAAATTTGGGTTAACAAATTGGTTTATGACCTATTTTAATAAATCTAGTAATGGGGAAGAAATTGTCGCTATCAAGGTTAGATAGCTACATGAAAAGAGAGAGAAGGAGAGAAAGAGACCCATTGGTTGAGCTTTGTCCATGGACCAATGCATTTGTGGTGGTGATGAGTGAAGTGAAGGTGATCGATGGTGGTAAGCGGCCTGAGGTGTGGTGGCAACACCGGTGTCATGGCTCCTGCAATAGGGTTTAACTAGTTAAGAGACATTGAGCAGGGTCTTATTCAATGTGATCAATCATAAGTTGATATGAAAAATGGGACTATGTTGAGTTAGGTACGACCACACACTATTTGTCAAGTAGAGGTGAGCAAAAAATCGCCCAATAAGGCCATGTTTAGTAACCATCCAAACATGGCTAAATTCTAATTCTTTGTTCCCAGAATCAGTTTAGACTTAGAATTGCGTTTGGTAAAATTTTTGTTTCCGGGAACAGATTGGGAGTGGAATCAAGAATTAAAAAAAAGTTGATTCTTGTTCCGGGAATAAATTTGAGAATCAAAATCAATAAGGGGGCACATGATAACCAAAATTTCTGTTCCAGAAATAATTTTTCTATTCTAGATTTGTTTCTGGAATAGAAACCTGTTTGATAAACTTACTCAGTTTTTCTTTTTCTGGAATAGATTTCTATTCCAGAAATTGATTTGAAAGAGAAATCAGAAATATAAATTTTCTACTTCTGATTTCTGGAAGAGAAATCAGAAATAATTTCTCCCACTAAATCCTAATTTCGGTGAGTCCTCCCTCATCTCCTCTACATCTCTGCCTCCTCCTCCTCCTCCGCCTTTCCTCATTTTATTAAAAATATAAATAAAATAAATAAATATATATATATATATATATATTCATTTTATTCATTTAAAAATAAAAATAAATTTATTAAAAAATTATTTAAAATAAATAAATTATTTTTATTTATCATTTTATTTTTAGTTTATTAAAAATAAATTTATTAAATTTATTAAAAAATTATTTATGATAAATAAAAATAAATTATTTTTTATTGAAAATAAATTTATTAAATTTATTTTTATTTGCCTTGAGTGTTTTGCCAAATCATTTTTTTTATTTTTTTTATTCATTTTAAAATAAATTTATTTGTAAACTAAAATAAAATAAATTTATTTTTAAGGATATTTTAATTTTAAAATAAAATGATATTTTTATTTTATTTTTTTATGATTTATTTTATTTTATTTTATTTTATTCTTTATTTTTGTTGTTACTAAATCATTTTTATTTTTATTTTTTATATTAAAGGTCGTCGAGTCATCGCCACCGCCGTCCAAAAAAAAAAATTGTGTCGTTATCAAACAAATTTCGTTTTTAGAGTAGCGTTTTGTGTCGTTATCAAACGGTTATTTTCTTAGAAACTCTTCAGAAATAAAAATAGAAAAATCTATTTATGTTCGTAAAACTATTTTTAGAACGAGAATGGTTGTCATGCGCACCCTAACTCTTCTTCTTCCCTTCGACCATCTCGCGACCGCCGTCCACCACCACCCGCCACCGTTCGCCACCGCCGGCCGCTGGTCCAGCAAGTTCGCCAGAGGCTCACCAAGCCAAGGCGAGGTCCAGCGAGCTTGCTGAAGGCAAGCCCAGCCACCGGCGAGCCTCGCCCGGCCCGGCGAGGCTCGCTTGGCCACCGGCGAGTGGGCAATCCTCGCTCGCCTAGCCCTAGCGAGGCCGAGGCCGGCCCATGGCGAGGCTCGGCCTCGCTAAATCTGGCAAGGCCGAGCCTTGCCCAACTGCTGGTGAGGCTCAGCTGACAAGGGCCAGCCTCGCCGAGGGCCAGCTACGCTCCAGTGAGGTCGCCGGTCCCGGTGACCGCCACAAGAAGAAGAAGAAGAATAGGAGAAAAAGGAAAAAAAAAAGGAAAAAGGAAAAAGAAAAGAAAAAAATCAAAAAAGAAAAAAATTATTTAAAAATTAAAAGAAATTGATTTGGAATAGAATTAATAAGCACGGTACCAAACGCAATTCTATTTCAAAATCAAAAATTTTGGACAGTTATCAAACAACTTAAAATGCTTAGAATCGGTTAGGGAAGGAATAAAAAAGAATCACTTCTTATCATAATCTACTTTCGGAAACAAAATCGTTACCAAATGCGCCACAACTCGAAAGCCTAAATCGGCTCTACTAAATCAACCATAATCTTTTGAGTTCTTATAGTATAGGCCGCCCCACCGAGCTGAAAATCAATTTTTATTTTGGGGCTGGGCCCGTCTTTTGGGGTTCAAGTACTTGAAACTTGAATGGCCCAGACGGGCCCAAAGTGTTAGTTTACCATCTCCGAAAAGGAAAGACAACCCTACCCAAGACACATCCTCTTCTCTCCTGACCTGGCCCCTCTCATTTCTCTGGTTTGCGACTACTCCAGTGAGTCTTTACGCCAAGGCTATGTATAAAGCAACATATAAAGGTAGACAGTCACTATGTTCAAAAAGAAAAATCGACAGTCTTGAGAAATCAGGACTACATCTGTTAAGATTAATGATCAGTTAGCTGATGCATTCACTAAGACTCTCATTGGTTCTTAGTATCAAGTTGGGAACACTTGTTATATACATTCCAACTTGAGAGAGTGTTAGGAATAAGGAAAAAAAAAGTGTCATTGTAAATGTTCATACTAATTGTGCAACATTTTTAATTTTGGGTGGTTAATGGTTTCCAACCATGTGCCGTCTATAGGACACTCAGAGTCATTCTTTCTTATCCTTTCCTCTCATTATCGCATTAATTGTATTATGTTATAGGATATGTAACAAAAAGAAGATATCATCAAAGTGCCTAAAATATTTATGAAGTCAAGTTATGTGGGATAAGATTGAATATTAATTCAATAACCAACATTAGTATAATATACATTAATAAATGCCACTATAAAAATTCAATGGGAAAAGTATTAAAAAAGTCCTAAACTTTTTATATTTATACAAATTTAGTTCTAAATCTTTTTTTCGTGCTAATTTAGTCCTAAATTTTTTTACTTAGTGCTGATTCAGTCTTTTTCAACCAATTTTGCTGACTGGGCACCGGTCGGCTGATGTGGTCTGATTGGTGCTGACGTAAACAACTTTTAATAATATTGTAATATTATTGAATTTTATTTTTATTTTCTTTTTCCTTCCCCTCCTCCGGTCGGTCGTTGAGGTCCGGCGGCCGGCCAGGTGACGGCCGGTGAGGTCAACCTCACCAACCACCTCGCTAGTGGCTGTGAGGCCAGCCTTGCGTTGGGCGGCGAGGGTCGAGCCTCGCCCATGGTTGGTGAGGCTCGACCTCGCCAGCGTCCCTCAGGCTGTGAGGGCGACCTAGCGCTGGGCTAGCGAGGCTCGCCCTCGTCGGATTTGGTGAGGTTGAGCCTCGCCGGCCATGGGCGAGGCTTGACCCTTGCCAGATCCGACGAGGGCAAGCCTCGCCGCCCAGCGCAAGGCCGCCCTCGCGGCCACTAGCAAGGTGGCTAGTGAGGTTGACCTCGCTGGTTGTTGCCTCTAGCTAGTCGCCGAGGTCTGGTGACCGACTAGAGGAGGAAAGAAAAAGAAAAAATAAAAAAGAAAAAGAAAAAGAATAAAATAAAATTTAAAAATATTAAAATATTATTAAAAGTTGTTTACGTTAGCACTGATCAGGCCATCTCAACCGGCTGACGTCCAATCAACAAAATCTAGCTAAAATTGGCCGAAAATGACTTAATCGGCACTAAATAAAATTGTTTAATACTAAATTGGCATCAAAAAAAGGTTTATGACTAAATTAGCATCAATACAAAAGGTTTAGGACTTTTTAACACTTTTCCCAAAATCCGCATGAATATTGATTAGTATGGTGTTTCTTTAATTTTTTATTCAAATATGGAAAAGAATATTTTTCCTCTAATAACTTTGGTTATATCGTCTAAATGGTATGTGTACAACATTATCGATTTATAGTTCCATCAATATATACTTACTAATACTTTATTAACCATTTCATATACGCTTGTAAAATCTTATTTTACAATGAGATAATATTGTTATTTGTAATCTAGATTCGTAATCATTAAGATACCATTGTTGATTTTATATATAAAATAATCAAGACAACGTGAGTAACGTTATATTTAAATACGAAAATTTAGATAACCACATATTACATGCAATTAAATAATAAGAAACGTGCTTATTATGAAAGTACAGATATTATTATGAGTATCGTACTTAAAAAGTATATTATCGAGTTATTTAATTATGTACCGGCACTATACTAATTGTATAACTATGACTATGATTATATGTAAATCTTAGTCATATTTCGAGCAATTAATTTCAATAAAATAATTATTATATTGCCAAAAAATTATTTTAATAAAAAATAAAAAGAGACGGGAGCAATTACAGCATAATAACTATTACTACAAGCAAATATTCGGCTATCCTAAATTTGACTATGATAGAAACTATGGCATACCAACTATTACCAGAGGCAAACATTAAAAACGGATAGTAAACTCGTGCTAGATACGTAGTACAATAATCACTATAGCAAAACATGGTTGTATACTGATTTTAAGAGAATCATGTGTTTTACCATGGAAAAGGTGATGGGGGCATGGGCTTTCGGCCCCCAACTCGGCCGGGGGCCGAGGAAGGACCGCCGCCGGGACCGGGGATGGGGGCCGAGAAGCGGGCCGGGCCGCCGCCCCTTGCCGGGTGAACTATGGACCCTTCAGGTGGGCTTTCTTAGTGGGCCACTACTTGGTCCAGTTCTGTCCTCATCTTCTTTTAGAAGGCAAGATGGCGCTTTTGAATTCTCACGATTGAAGCTTTGGGGAAAACCGGGCAGAAAAAGTACACCCTTCCCTCCGTCTAACCCCCCCGGCCAGGCGACCCCGAAGGCCACCAACCATGGACTCTTCCGCGCGGATTCGCAGCTTCATCTGCTCCTTCGGGCTTCTCTTCATCCTCATCCATGGCGCCTCCGTCTCCGCCGCGGAACCCACCTTCGGTACGGGCCTCTTCTTCCTCGCTTCCGTTCCGTCCTCTGTACTCGTAAGCAACTGGGTTTCGTTCAGCTTGCCTTAGGATTCGAGGTACAGATACTGGTCGGTCGCGCGCTTCGGCTGCTCGATATTCATTTTGGGAACTCTCGTTTTTCCCTGGTTTGATTTGGGTTCGTGTTTTCTTTTTCGGTTTTTGTGGGGGTCCCCAGCGAGACCCACCATGCTCAAGTCGTTTCTCCTTTTCCCCTACTCTTGGACATCTCACAGCTTCGAGGCAATGACGGAGCGAAATTCCTCATTCCACTTCTCGACCCTTTTCCCCTACGAGAGAAAAGAGAGAAAATTTATGTAGTTTGTCTGTTTGTTGGTGTTGATATGGGGCCGCCGAGTGTCGGTTGCCCGTGTTTGATTGTATCCTGGCTTCGCGATGGCAATTGGTGATCGCAATTGCCTAACGACCCCCAACCGAAGGTGTCGTTTTTCGAGAAATCCCCTACAAATTTCATAGTCTTAGTTGCAGTCAGTTGATTCAGCTGTGCCTTGTGGGTAGTGGCATTATAATTGATAATGCTTTTTGATGCTTAGTGTTTTCCCACTTCTATTATATTTTGCAAACCACTTAGTGGAAAATGATTTTTTTTCTTTTTCTTCTTGTCGTTTATATCTTTTTTCCTTTTTCGTATTTCATCATATCCATAGATCTTGTATCTATTGAAGATTACTCTTCCAAAGCACAGATTAAGGTGCCATCTTGACAGGTCCTCTTATATCGATGACTAATTTATGCTATGAATTTGCAGTAGGTTTTGTTACTAAAAGTTTGTTGAATCATAGTGCATCCAAAATCCCCAAGAAATGCTCAACTGGTTATTGTACCATGCAGAGAGTTTTCCTGTTTCTTTACCCAACTGAACAAGAATCTGAAAGAAGATATTGAATAAAATAAGAAATGGGCATGTGCTGGGCTTTCTTGACTTATGGGTAGCTTCATTTTCGATACCTGGAAAATGAATAAAGCAACCTTGAAAAATCAATTGAGTTGGCCAAAAAATAAAAAGATAATTTTTGCAGCATGGCAAGAAAAGGAGGGTTTCTTGATTCCTCTCTTTGTTTTTGGGTTTATTTGGAGAGAGCTGAACAAGACAACCAGTGAAGAAAATGAGTGTTCTAAAAATCGTTTGTAATTATGGCAAACTGGTTCAACTTACATTTTTGGGACCGTGGAAAATTATAATTGATGTAAATGCATTAACTGACTTTATATGTGTCTTTTTCTTTTATCTGGGCTCCCTTTTGGTTCTTGAGCTTTTTCTATATCTGGTTTTGCATCCCTTGGTGCCTTATGGTGGATTCCCCCTTACCTACAAGAGAGAAAGTAAACTGATTAAAATCCTCGTAATTCCTGAATTTTGCATGGTTATTAATATGAAAGAAATGATTCATGCATTGCCTTCATTGAGCCGTTTCATCTTCTCATGCTTGTGGCATATGATAGAATTAATTTCTTATTGCCTCTCAGTTTTTGAAGTGCATCCTGGTCAAGTACGTTTGGGGAAGACATGCATACTTCTATCTTCTTCTTTACTTATGGGACCAGTTGTTCTACCTAAACCATATCATTGACTTCATGGAAGTCTTGCGAGGCTATGAAGTATCAAGTGTTTGCACAAGCTACCATGTTTTGAACATTTAGTTCTTTGATAGTTTGCATCAGAGATACTAATTGCCAGAGAGAGGCACCTGATTTTTCTCTTTAATTTAATAAAAGAGTTGTGTGTTGTACAATAAAATTAGTTTCAGGCAGCATTTGATTCAAATTGCTGAACTTCTATGCCTATATATCTCAGAAATAGAGTGTAGATTTTGCAGCATAACTATTTCTTTCATTTGCTTGGATATGCTTCAAACTTACTACTGTAGTATCGATTTTGCAGTCATTGGTCAGTCTACTTCGGTGCAGCTATCTCCTGTATCACCAGTGGAAAACCCTCCTGGTTCTAGGCCTGGCACTTCTATGTTTTGTGAAAGAGTTCATATCCATGGTTTATCAAGGATGAAACATTTGAGTAAAATAGCTCATTCAGTTAAAGTGAAAGTTTTCTCTAACAGTACCAGTCTTCTTCCAACCAAATTTGAGGTTTGTTTCCACAGGTGAGTATTTGTGATTCTTAGCTGATTGTGCCTCTGGAGTGTGTATCTAACTTTTTATTCTTTCATTGTATAGCAGTGTAAAGTGACATGTTGATCTACTGATGTTAGACATTGATGATTGAACCCTCGGAGTCATTGTACACCTGTTTTTCAGTGGAAGGAGGCACAATATTTTGGGTTTTATTTTGAGGAGAGTTGTACCAATCTCAGTGGAGGATCCCTCTTGGCAGTGAAACTAACTCCAAGTATCACATAGAAGCTATACTTAACTTGAGAAAATATTTGAGTTCTGCTATGAAGTAATTGTTTTTTGGGGAGATTGATGCTGCAATCAATGTTTCAGAACGCACGATGGAATGTCCTTTATTGAGCGTGCACAGTTTAGTTTGCCTGATTTTAGTTGTGATCTACTTTAAAGTTCTTAAGACAGGAGAAAGTTCTTATTCTGTTCCATATTATTTATAGGCTTAGGATATTGAAGAATGTTACCCTAATGTTTACTTTATTTTGCAGAAATTTATCTCTTGATATGTGCATGTGCCCTCAAAACCAATGGGAAAAAGTTGGCAAGGGTTCATGGTTTCGGCCAATGTCACCATTTGACCATAAGCTCTTAGATATACGAGTAGCTGGTTCATCCTCGGAAACTTTTGAGATGTCAATTGAAGAAGGTGTCTATTGTTTTATTTTTGAAGTATTCTGAATTAATGAATGACTTGTTAGCCTGCATATTTTATCCCTTTAACTTTTGACACTTTGCAGTAATATTGTTTGTATATGTTTCACAGAATTTTTCCTGTATCGGGTAGTTCTCTTGATCGTGGGCTTGGTTTTAATGACCTTTGCATCTTCTTTGAGCAATTCTTTGGCTTTCTACTACAGCAGTGCAATGGCAGTTGGCATCATCCTTGTAGTATTGATGGTTCTTTTTCAGGTGGAATGAATTCTCTCTAGTTGATTTTTCATAGTATCATTCTTGGTTGCTTCTTTGAATGGACAATGACCACATCTCTATGGCTTGGATATCTGGTTTTCTCAGTTCTAAATTTAGTATTCTGGAGATTTGATCGATGTATATTAACTGCTTATGTAGAATTTTACTCTACTCGACTCTACTCTACTCTTTCTATTGTCATGTGTTTAATTTCAGTTCGAGCCAGTTCTCTTATAGATAGATGCAATGCAGTTGTGTCAGGAGACTTTCTTCTGTTATATGGCCTTAGTTTGAGTTTGAAGAGTGGATATTCTCACACATTTCTGCACATCCTGTAGCCATGCACTTTTTTTGCTGCACATGCAACCATTTTATAATTCATGAGTACAGGGAAGTCTTTTTCTGTAATTATGCCCTATTTCCATGCTTCCTCTGGTTCATAATATGCATGGTTATGTCTGTTTGCATGCATTTGTACACATACACTTTATGTTCTTTCCACCTAGCTACCCAACATCTGTGTGAATGTTGTGCTTTGTTTAACCTCAAAAGACAACGGTTGTTCTTTTTCCATGTGTTTTTTTATAAGGCCCTTTCTTGGGACTATAAAGAGGTTCTTTAGTTCTTATTTCTTTGTTAATGGTTATTGACAGGGAATGAGGCTGCTGCCAACCGGGCGAAAAAATTCACTTGCAATATTCATATATTCATCTCTTGTGAGTATTTGAATGTTCAGCATAATTGATAATCTTTCATTGAGAGAGAATCTGCCACATTAATTATCATGGTCCTTTGTTCAGATCGGTTTGGGCTCTTTCCTTCTCCGCTACTTGCCTGGGCTTTTTCGTTCAATCCTCTCGGAGATGGGAATTAGCGAAGACATGTACAATCCTGTATGTAAGTTTTCAACAAAATTTTATTGCTATCAGTCTGTTTCAAGCGCATGCTCATTTTTTTTTCTTCCGCCTACTGAATTATGACCTGTTGACTTGTTAAACTACTAGCATCATACCCATAAGTTGGATGAAATTTTGTCTGCATAATTTATATTAATTCCATGGTATACATAAGGTTGGTAAAAGATTGTTTTTTTTTTTTTAAATTCTAATTTGTTTTGAAAAAACTTTGTTTTTCTGGGTTTCTTATATCATGCAATGTTATCATGGTAAGAAGAATATCCTTTTAATTCTTGGTCAATGTGATAATTTTTCATGATGTTTATTATTTTAATTAATGTTATCTCCATACTTTGATATGATAATCATGGTACACCATTTAAAGGAAAAAATCAATTAACTGGAATGTATCTTTTCAATCCTTTAGTACAAAGCATTAATGAACTGCAATTTAATATGGGATACAAGTTTACATTATCACATATATACTCGCAGCTGAGAAACATAAACTGTTTTGTGTTGGATTCAATTGAGTGCTTGGAATGATTGATACAATTCTGAAGCATGCTTGTTAATAACCCAATATAGTCAGCTATGTATTCTGTAATGCTGTCAACAAGGTCAGCCCTTTTTAATGGTCATCTTTTCACCTTTCAGGCTGATATTTTCCCTTAAGAAAGTAATGATTTCCCTTGTGCAAATTTTCATGGTCTTATCTGCTGAAGGACAATTTAACTTGAAAATTTTGCATCCACTTTGAATTGATCTTCTTATGCCTAGGTCTTGTATATACTGTTTATAGTTCAAATAGCAGGATGTGTTGGATCCTAATAGTTTTGCAACCATATTTTAGATTGTTATTCTTTTTCTGTCTAGGACTATATTCTAAGTTAATATATTTGGGTTAATTATACCATCAATCTGTTTGTAAATTAATCCATCTATCAGGAAGCAATGCCCACTGTTGGGTCCAGTCTTGAAAAAAAAAGGTTCCATTGACTGTTCAGCTGCATTCTACGAGGAGTTTGTCATGTGTTATGCTAATTTAATAGATTGCAATAGACACAAACATCTTGTTTCGTAGACCCATCACTGAAGTTTGCTCACTTTTCTGGATACTGCAGTTGGCAATATTTCTCCTAGCCTTTCTAGTTCTTACTGGAGCTTGGTTGGGATTTTGGGTTGTCCGGAAACTTGTCCTTGCAGAAGATGGTTCAGTTGATGTAAGCACTTCTCATTTTGTTGCATGGTCCATTCGAGTTTTGGCTGCTGTTATGATCCTTCAGGTTTGTTTCCTTTACCTTCAGAATCTTCTGTTAGCATGTTATATCTGTTAATTACAATCAAGCTTGACCACTAAGGCCTGATTCACTTTTTGTTGCCGGTTGACTACATTTCAGTGTTCCCTTGATCCCATACTTGCTCTAGAAGCATTGATATCAGGAATTGCTACCTCATATATGACCAGGATAATTTGGAGATTGAAATTTTTTCGCCGTCTGTACAGGTACACCAGGGATCATTTTCTTCAATAATCATTGCAGGGTTGTTGCACTGAATGTATGATGAGGTTAAGCCTCAAGTGCAGTAGAACAGATTAATATATTTGCTTTGTCTATACTTCCATCTCTTGTTTTGTTGCCAGCGGTCAAATTTAATTGCTTCATTAAACTCATGACCAACTCTTTCGTTTATATTCATAGAGCTTCTCAGTTGGTGCATTTAGAAGGACGTCTAAATTTTGTATCTATCAATTCAGCCCAATGCTGGTGCCTGAGACAATGAGTTTCATTTTGCTAGTACTTGTCCTGAGCTTCTTGAACTTTTGCAGGAAACTGCTTTCATCCCCTAAGGAGTACCACAGAACACCACAAAACATGGGATCACATGCCTTGCAAAATTCGTACAATGAGAGAGGCAGGTCCAAAATGTCCTCGCCAGCATTGTATAATTCTCCCTTGCAAGGTTTGCTTCAGCTATTTGATATAATCTCTATATTGCTAAGTTGGTCCTCCTTATGTCATCTTCTGCACGAACTGCAATTCCTCAGGGACCAGGACGCCACCTTCTCAGCCGTCAGGTCCAGAGACTTACTACTCTACCTTCCACACCACGCCTGATAGGAAAAGATACTCAGATGATGAGTGGAAAAAGATAACCAGAGAGCACACTAAAAAATCCCTGGAAGAACTCGTATCTTCTCCTGACTTCAGCAAATGGGCGGTCGCTAATGCCGAAAGAATCACTTTGGCTCCAATCAACAATCATGCAAGCACTAGCTGGGCCACTAGACTTCGCAACCTGCTACCATGGACTTAAGCCACATCTAAGGTCATCTTGAGATGCAAGACGTGAATTTGCCGCAGATGGGAGGGCAAAATTAATTCACATATACTTATTCAAATAGCTTTTTCAAGATAGAGTCGTGCAAGCGGGTCGCTTACGCAAATCAGCTAATTATCTCATGCTGCCCTTTTTCACATGAGGCAGAGAATCGGTATCCAAGTTCTCATAGCAAATCAGGTCTCTCTTTCTGCGAACGGTATGTAACTGTAACATTGTAGTTTAGGAGATCGTGCATTAAAATTCTTGCCACTAGGGAAAGCACGCGGCTTGACTTTTTTAGATTAGCGGAGTTCTGTCATAGGTTTTGCAGCTTCTTGCTTAATTTAACTCTGATGTCATAACTTTGGAGGGGCATATACAAATGCAGTCCACCCATTTGAAAGTTTCCTGGGGAAAGGAGAGAAGAAAACTCTATGCAGTTTCAGCTCTCTCCTGTTGAAAGATATGATGCGTCTAATGTTCAGGTATGAGAATGTGCAGAATTGATAAGTCTCTGGATGCAAATCTGTGTCTCCTTTGTTCCTTTCCCATCCATATTTGGTCAGCTCATCAATGCCTGACCCTGCAAACAGGTGAGATTGCTACATACTTAAATAGGGATTGTAATTGCATTCTGCCCCCTATGTTTTATTTCAAGGCTCGATTTAATCCCTTATAATTCGACCGGTTTCAGTCAATCCCCCATGACTTGAGTTTTGTCTCAGATTGGCCCAGAATTTCATGTTCGATGACACTCACGCCATCCATCGAGCAAAATTCAAGCACTTCATGGCGGCTAAAATAGAAATTCCGCGCCTTCAGTCGAGGGCATTCGGAAGTCACAAGAATGTTCGTCATGTCAAGCCGGGAACAGGTCTAATTGAGGGGCACGATTGAAACTATAGGGTGAGGGGCGTGATTGAAACTATAGGGGTTGACAAGATGAATTGAACTACAGGGTTGATCGAGAAAATCTCGAAAGTACAGAGGTTAAGTTGCAATTTCCCCTACTTCAAAGCATGTACTTTCCCTGGTAAATAATGGAGTCACGTCCGCGGTGAGACCGAGCGCCGCAAATCTAGCTCTACTCGATTGTTAGGGCTTGAGCTCGTTTGGCTCGCAAATTTACTTGACCATGCATATTAGTTAAAGTCCGAAAGGTTACGTGGTACAAAAATATCTGAGAAAGAATTAAAGAATATTAACCTCGAACTCGATATATGGACCCCCATGTTGTTATATTCATTTCAATAATGGATTAATTGTTTCCGACGACTTCAACATTAAAAAATCCGGCTGCCAGTAATAGGAAAATTACCAAAAAAATCATGAATTTATTACATTTGTATTAATTTAGACTTGAATCTTTTAATATGTCCAATTTAATCATAAACTTTTTAATAATTTGCCAATTTAATTATTTTGGCTAATTTTAGCTAGAAATCGCTAACGTGAATATTGATTATCCTACGTGATATATGACCGACACTAACATTAACAATTTTTACAAATTTTCAAAATACTTTTTTAATTTTTGCTTTTTTTTTCTTTTGTGGTCAGCAACGTTGGGCCTGCTACAAAGCCCTCTCTAGATATGGGTAAGGCCATCTAGCCATAGGTGTGGCAACCAACGAGGGTTGTCGGTGACTATTGTATAGCATAATAGAAAAACAAAAGCAAAGAAAAAGAAGAAAAAAGAAAAATTCAAAATTCAACTTTTTCTTAAATTATAAAAATTATTCACATTATTGTTGGTTCTATAACGTAAGATGATTAGTGTCCATATTAATGACTTCTAGCCAAAATTGGTCGGAAATACTTAATTAGCAAATTATTGAAAGGTTTATGATCGAATTAACGAAATTGAAAGGTTTATGACTAAATTAATAAATTTTGGACTTTCGTGGTAATTTCCCCACCTATAAGGTTACCACTGTTAGCATTTTTGACATTGGCACATTTTGTTTTATTGTATAGTATATTGAAATAAAAAGGACCCACATATTCAATGCAAGTAATCATGTTATTTTCAAGTAATATGATATTTCATACTAATATTTGGTGTTAGGAAAAATATTGTAAGATTTTTATTTAAGCTTGCAACTTAGCGCCACTACAATATATCTTAACCACATTATTCTATTATATTATTGTTGTTATTATTTTTATTATTATTATTGTTATTGTTATTTTTATTGTTGTTGTTGTTATTATTATTATTATTATTATTATTATTATTATTATTATTATTATTATTATTATTATTATTATTATTATTATTATTATTATTATTATAGTAACTCTAAATCATATCTCTTTCCCAATTATATGTCCAAGAAAAGCATCCAAATTTTTTTAAACCAGTGATGTTGTCACGTCCATGTTTGTTTTTACCTGCCAAAACGATCGATATATCCCTATCGAGATTCCATTTTCTTGTATCACCAAACTTGGAAAATATATTAATGTAAAAAAATCGCCATCGGTTAGTTTGTCATTGTGGTCCAACCTCTATTCGCTATTGAACCTTTTCCCCACAAGGTCTTCATAATATAAGCATTCCATGTATGCTATAAAAAGGAAAAACAAAATTATAGAAAACCAATATCAACAAAATAACAAACCAAAGGTTAAAATGATTAATAAATACATAAAATAAAATAAATCGAGGGCTTGTTCGTTTTGAAGACGTTGAGTAGATTTTACTTTGTCGTTAAACTTCTTAAAATAAACACATTTGTAACTAAGCACAATCAAGATGACCCGATGCTCCAAAAGAATTTGTGCACTTTGAAATATTCGAGATATTTGGTATCAAATAAAAATCGAACCACAAGAAAAAAAAGATGATATCTTTACTAAAAATTTTAAAATTTGTCATGAAAGTACAATTAAGTTTAAAACTTTTAAAAAATTGTAATTAAATTCTAAAAATTTATCACAAAAATGCAATTGAGTTCTAAAATTTTCAAAAAATGAAATCAAGTCATAAAATTTGTCATAAAGTGCAATTAAGTCCTAAAAATTTCAAAAAGTACTATTAACGGAATAATTTGATTTAATCAATTTGATAAATTCTAAGATCTCATTGTATTTTTTGAAATTTTAGGACTCGATTACATTTTTTCATGACAAATTTTAAGACTTTATTGCATATTTTTAAAGTTTTAAGATTAAATTACACTTTATTGTTTAGGACTTTCAATGTGCTTAACCCAAAAAGATAAAAAAAATAAAATAAAAAAGGTCCAATCAATAACTAAGGCATGAAACTCTTGAAAATAAAACCAATATATATTATGTAACAGTGCTCTATGAATTTCTAATAGTTAAATTCAAGTCAATTTATTTATTTCAATACGGTTGTATTATTTTAATTTTGCACGAAGTCTCTATTTCTGAGGGCAATCAGTTCTCGATCCGATCTGGCTCTATTTAGAAATCAAGAATCGAATCGGAAGGACCGTTTCCCATTTTTTGGGATCGAGGATCAGACCAAATAATCTCAGGACTAAGAACTTGCACTTAGCAAAAAAAAAAATTAGAAATTTTAAAAAAATACTAGAATCATTACAATTTTAAGATTTATTACTATTTTTAAACAATTTAAAAATATATATATTTTAAAAATTTCGATTCAATCTGGTCCAATTCCCCTCAAAATTGAGAATCAAAACGAAAATTGCCGGTTCCATTTTTATGGAACTGAGAACTGGACGGGTGTCCTCAAGAGCTGGTTAGCCGGTTCGGTTCGGTCTAGACGGTTCGATTTGCTCACACATAGTATTTCCATTTAGGCGCAACGATTTTTTTTCCCCTTTCTTCTATAATTTTTTTTTTGGGCGGACTATAAAAAAAAATGAAAAGAAGAAAAACACACACTTGTCCGTAAATGCAACGCCTATTTCATTTTCACTCTCCTCCTCCACCTTCCTCCTCCTCCTCCTCCTCCTCCCTCGCGGACCTCGCTGATCGCCGGCGCCGGAGGTAATCATCGGCCGCCTCCTTTCCTCCTCCTCCTCCTCCTCCTCCGCCGTGCGCGGCGGTGCGGCGGCTCGAATCGCCTCCATTCCGACGCGGCGCCGGCGAGCCGCTCGCATTGACGTCGTCGCGGCCTCCGATTCGCTCAATTCCCCGGCTTCTTCTTCTTCTTCTTCTTCTTTTCCTCCTGTTTAATCCGGTTCGGCCCGTCGGGGAGTCCTGCGGGGCGGCGGTCGTCGGCGACGCCGGCGGCGTCTTTCTGCGCTCGCTTCCTGCGTTCTTCTTTCTTCACCTCCCGATTTCCGTTTCGCCGTTTCTCTCGTCGCTGCTTCGCTCGCGGATTGGCGGAATTTCGTCTCGCTCGGGAGCGGGAGCTCCGGGATTTGAGCTGATTCCGGACGAATCCGCGTGCGATCGTCCCGGAATCGCGTCGAGTGAGAGTTTCGCTTTCGTGCGATTTCGGTTTTGTCGGATATCTCGGCAATTCGGTTGCGTCCTGGCCATCGGTTGCCGGCTGCTTAAACGGAGAATGCTGTTCTTCTGTTCGATTGCGGAGTTTCTCTCCGTTGCTGTTGTTTGAAAATTCAGAACCGATGATTGATTTCGTTTTCTGATTTCCGTCGTTGAATGCTTGCTTAATGCTTAAGACCTCTTATACGTGTTGATATCTGACTTAGTGCTGGCGGTGGAATTAACTAAGAATTGATCTTTTGATGTCTACGTCTGGATTTTCGTTAAAAAATTTGTTTTGGGCTTCAGTTCATGGGTGCTCCTAAACAAAAGTGGACAGCAGAGGAAGAAGCAGCCCTTAAAGCCGGAGTAATCAAGCATGGTGCCGGGAAATGGCGTACTATACTCACGGACTTGGAGTTCAAAGAGATCTTGAAGATGCGATCAAATGTGGACCTTAAGGTATCTACTCGAACTCGCTGCAGTTATTAGTATTAATCAGTGTCGAGATGATTTCGGTTCAGATGACCGGGAATTTTACGATGCCCCCAGAGCACTTAGCTATATGAAAGTGGAAACTTTTCTTAGTTCAGTATAACCAAGCACTTTTCTCTAATGATTTATAAATGTTTGAGCAGGATAAATGGAGAAATATCAACGTGACTGCAATATGGGGATCGAGGCAGAAGGCCAGGCTTGCCCTTAAAAAAAATCTCCTGACGCCTAAGCATGATAGTAACGCATTGGCTTTGGCCTCTGCAAGGAATGATGAAGAGATTCTTGATGCCACCCCTCTTGCAGTTTCCGGCGAAACAATTAACAATGCAAATCCAAAAGAGCGAATGAAAAGGTTGCAGGCATTCTGACAATTATTGCTGTCTCTGGTCGATATCTTTGAAGCTAGTGGCAATTAGTAGTACTTGAATTTTTCCATTTTCCAGAGTAGACATGGACATGAAGAACAATGCATGTTAAATAACATAAAAAGTTGATATATAGATTGGATAATGTGCATAACTACTTTGTATGAATCAATGTATAGAGGTTGGAGCTGTTTCAAGATTACGTTGTTTCCTGAATTACGGTCAACCGCGCGGTGCTGATTCCTCGAGAGTTATTGGACATTTTCGATTCACGTGTAGTTTCAGTATGATTTGTAACGGAAATGTTAATATCATATCAGTATTAGAGTGAGTCTCTTTTTGATCAGTCAGATATAAAATTGTTTTCTTACCCGTCATAAATGCATATATTTATGAATTAAAAGTAGAATATCTATACTAGTCTTTCATATTGGTTACCATGTGGTATACTTGTCTGTCCAGCATCAAACATTATCTGATTTTCATGTGGGAGCTGGAAGCCTTGATTAGCTTCTTTAGCCTTCATTCCCCACTGTCAACTCATTCAAGGTTTTGTTCTTTTTGGCCTGCTTTCCTTTGCAGTCGGTTGGATAATCTAATAATAGAAGCCCTTACAAATTTGAAGGATCCAAGTGGTTCTGATAGAGCTGCAATTGCCGCTTACATAGAGGTACATTTATTTGTCATGATGGGCTTGGGGCAAAAAAGTTAACATGCATGTCTATGTTTATGTAGATAAAGATTATCATTTTCCTAATTATGAATTTGTTGCTTGCTTATCTAAAGAGAGGAGCAAAGAGAGCATTTGCGCGTATGCTTACATTTTGATTGTCTCCACTCTCTCTTTGGACATGCTTTATCAAACAATTCCTCACTTTAGTTCTCCTAATGAAGTTGCCTTTTGCTATCTATATATTTTGGGTGCTTCATCTTGTCAACATGCCTATTAATGTATGACTTGCACGTAGTGTACCATACATATTCTTTGTACGTGGGTGAGTTGGTCAGGGTGGGGGTGGCCTCCAATTCCTTTTTGCACTTGAGCCCCTCATTCATCTGATAACAATTTAAACCTCCTTATATTGTCTAGATCCACTACATTAATGCAGATGTAGATGAGAAAAATTAGTGTTTCATTACCTAAGACTTGGTAAATTGCTAACGCTTATTACTATCGAAACAATATCACTTCAAATAACGTTTACCTCCAAATTATGTCTTTACTATTGTTAATAATTATATGTTATTGAAGAAGTGGGTAAAATTTATAGGAGGCTTTTTCTGAAACGCTTTAAATGTCATCAGTTGTCCTTGAATCTTCTCTAATACAAAGAACATTTGTTAACTGCAGATTTTTCATAATTGTGTGTTCTGAAACGCTGTAAATGTCATCAGTTGTCCTCGAATCTTCTCTAATACAAAGAGCATTTGTCAACTGTAGATTTTTCATAATTGTACGTTCTCTGGAAAAGCATCCATATAAATCATTATCGAAATACATACAATTGCTGATTCTTTTCAGATGCAAAATTAGTTCAAAGGCTCACAATTGCCATTTAGGTTCTCTACAAAATCATAGACATATTTATTGATAGGTAGAAAAGTAAAAACCATAGCTTTTAAATGTTGAATTAATATGCTTTGGAACGTTCCCAATTCTATTCTGCACATGAAAAGAAAAATTTAAATGCAGTATAAGTCTCTTTCGCATCCACAATGATAGGAGGACCACACTCGTCAACATGGTAAAGGCTTAAATAAATATAGTTCCATTAGCAAAGCTAGATAATAGTATTCTAGGGTATATCTCCATTCTTAACCTATGCCTAGACATACAAATGATGTTCTGGCCCATATTGCAGTTCCATGATGGTCTGGTGTTGAAGAGTGTGTAGGACTTAGCCACTAGGAGGCTGGACTTCCAGAAGCCTTTGAAAACTCCCCAAAGAGCACCTATGCAGTCATTTACAATGTTTCTTGTTAGCAAGGTCAAATATATGGTATTGAAAACAATCTAAGAGCGGGCAAACACATATGCAATGTTTTTCTTTTCGAATGATAAACCCATATGCATTGTAGAGGCACTTGGAGGGAGACATTCTGTTTCCTCTTGGGATGTTGCTCATAATTCCAATTTTGGTGCATTTAATCTAGATTCATAATGGCGAATTAAGTATCTATCTTTCCATGAAATACTATATGTATACCTGTTACTAAGGTTTGAGGGTTATTGTATGTAGTCATCATACTTCTAAAGTAGTTTCATGGTCAAAAAGAAAATGGAACCGTAGTTAGAAAAGTAGTCGATTTTGAACCAAAAGCAAGTACTGGGTACTCTTGGAGAGATTTTTAAGTACTGCAGGAGTAATCACAATCATCAATTTCAAAATAAGAAGATATTAGGACACACAAAAGATTGAGATTAATACAAAAATTTTGCTCCAAGAAACACCAAAAAGTTTTCCATTACCACAAGTTACCGACTAACATATATGTAGGAGATATAGTCAAAACCATATCTTGAGAATCTTTTGAAAGTCCTATGTGGCATGATCGCAACTGAGTGAAGCTTAGCTTATATATGTTGTGATATCTTAGGAATATCGTGTTGAAGTGGTTTGCATATGATTTATTTTTGATTCCCGCCTCCAGTCTTGAACCTTGGCTACTTCTAAATCTAGCGCTCTAGTAGCTAATTTAGGTGCGTCTTGGCAAAAGGTTCATAGTCTTAGCTGGTACCAGCAGGATGACTTAACTAATATGCATGAGCAAATGATTTGCGACTTTCCAGTTTTCAACAACAAAATTTTTGAAATTGTTTAATGAACCATGGTGTCTCTTTAAGATGTGTGTATCCTTGTATTGGAGTTTTTCAGTAGAAGCTCGTTGTGATTGTTTGGATGTTGAAGGATTTTCACATGCAGGACCAATACTTGGCACCACCAAACCTCAAAAAGTTATTGTCAGCAAAGTTGAAGCTTATGATTGCAAATGGTAAATTGATTAAGGTATGTTGTCCTTGAGTTTTGTTGCAGTAGAAGGGTGTGGAGTTCTTGATGGCATGTGCAAATACAAACTAAAAGAGGAGAGAGCTGATATCTCGCAATAAAACATCTTTATTAAGTTCCTTACTTGATATTAATGGGTTTCATATTTTACTTCTTTAATTGATAGTACATAGATTATCATACACATAATAGTCTTTTGTGGCCCTAAGCTTCATTAATTAGTATGAATTTTCTGGTTCAAAGGTTGTTGCATGGCGATATATTGTTTAAAGTGGATGAAGGGGTAACTGCATGGAGAGATTGATAACTTGGTGATGCCTCCTTTAAATGACAGGTAAAACACCGGTATAGAATTGCACAAAATCCAAAAACCATGGAAGCACGAAGAGGCTCTTCTAGGTCAATTGTAGAGGGAAGGCCAAAGGATTCTTTTAAAGGAGATAAGAGAGATGTCAAGATTTATACTAAATCGCAGATTGACGCAGAGCTATTGAAGATGAAGAGTATGACTGCTCAAGAGGCTGCTGCGGCTGCTGCAAAAGCAGTTGCTGAAGCAGAAGCTGCCATGGCAGAAGCTGAAGAGGCAGCAAGGGAAGCAGAGGCTGCAGAGGCTGAAGCTGAAGCAGCGCAAATTTTTGCCCAAGCAGCAATAAATGCTTTGAAATGTGGAACTCTTCATGCATGGTAAAAGTTCTTTCTCTACTCTAGAAGTACAGAGCATGCACTATCTGGTTCAGATTGTCTATATGATCTTCACTCATTCTAGAGTAGGTGATACAGGAGAATTGTGGCAACATTTTGTTTGAGTATGGGTATATTTTCTTATAGATATGAATGGCCCTTTGTGATACTTTTTACCCCCATCTTAGCTAATTATTGCAAAGGAGCCAATATCTGGAAATGAGATGCCTTTGTATTGGTACATATATTTCGGTTAATATGTTTTATGCCTAGCACATTGTTGATCGATGGAAAATGTTCTGCAGATCACTCAGAAAATGTTCACAGATACTTATTTTCATAGCCGCTTGTACACAGTTATATATCTTCAATGTTTCTCCAATTCATTTATGGAGGTCGTATTCCTTTTCAATAGAGAGACCTGTGTGTGTGTGTGTTGGCATGGATGGGTATCTACTGCTAATGTGAACCATGCCATCAACACCTCCTAGCTAATATATAAAATAATTATCTTAAAGGAGAATCAAAAAAATTGTGTACTGTAATAGTTTGGGGCATGTCTCACATTCTATTATATATTATTTTCTAATTTATAAGTTCAAGTGTCATAATGGTGGCATTTTTATATCATGACTTAATGGGAAAAATGTGTTAAAAATATTAAACCTTATGTACAAAGTGAAATTAACTCACTAAATCTTTTGATTGATGTAATTAAGTCTTGAACCTTTTCAAAAAGTGCAATCAAGTCTCCTAGAGGGAATTGCTAACATGGTAACAGAAATTACCTACATGACAGACTTAAAGTATGCCATCTAGGAGAAATCAGGTTGCACTTTTACTAGGACTTAAATGAACCTTTTTTTGAAAAAAGTTTAGAAGTTAATTGCACCAATTGAAATGCTTAGAACTGGATATTATCTCATCCACAATGTTAAGGACTTCTAGTGCAATTTTCCCGATGACTCTGTCCATCTTTCCTGGGTAGCAGTCCTAGCGAGCTTTATGTCTGCTATGAAAATGCTCCAGTCCGATTCTCTCTCTTTTTAATATTTACCGGTTATGTCTTCCTCTTGTTGCTTCCCCAATTTCTGGTAGTAGTTGAAAATTTTCAGCATTAGCCCCAGCTGACCTTGTACATGCCTGGCTGCTACTCTGCTTGGGTCTGAGTGGGATCACAATGTTTGTGTTTGTTTTTCTAAATGAAGTATGAGATATTTTTCATTGGCCTAGCGGCCCTTGCTTTTCCTGTTTCTTATCAAGTTACTTATGTTATGTGTTTATGCAGACAACTGTTGTGACCTGCAGGTGATCTCAAATGCTGGACATAAACCATTGCTCAGGATGGATGGGAACCGACCCAGCTACTTTTTGTGACTTTTTTCACTGTAAATATGTTTTGGGCTGTAAATCTTGGGAATATTTGGGTAATTTTGCGTCTCTGGGGAAAAGGTAAAAAGAAAACTGTGTAGAGCTTTCTAGGTCTTTTGATCTGAAAGACCAGAATCAAATAGAGGCAAAAGTAGGGGAGAATATGGGGAATTGAGGTGCCAATTATATGCTAAGATAACGTTGTCTTTGTTTCTGAACAATGGAGAGAATGAAAGTATAGATTTTGTATAAATCATGTAGATCACTGTTGCTGAACGCAATGGCTAGGACTTTTGTGGCTAAATATGCAACAGTTTCCAGCCACACATTTTCTACATGGAAGGCTCTCCCTGGATCTTGTTAGGAAGTGTTTCGAGGGCACATCACGAGATGCTTCAGAACAGAGAGAACTCTTTTCCATATTCATGGAGATACTTTGTGTGTGTGTATATATATAAAGAAAAAAAACACAACGAAAGGTTATTACTGCTTCTTACAAGGTACCATAAAGACATTTTTCATAGAAACGTCTTTTGGCAATGGGGATAATATTTGGCAATGCGTATCAAAAGAAGGAAGACGTGAAAGGGTGCCTTTTGGACACTTGTTAAGTCTTATCAGATGGCTTTGAATGTTTAAATTTTACTATTTGAAGTGAATGACTTTTTTTTTTTTTAAATTTGTATAATTCCTTCATTTTAAAGGTTATATTCACTTTTAGTACACTTAATTAGTGTCCTGAGGGTACTTGTTAATGAGAGCTTTAGAGGAACTACTGGAGTTGCGAAGATGGTCAGGAAAAAGTTTAGGATTTTAAGTACAGAGTAACTGTTTTATCTAAATTAATTTTTTTTTCTATAGATGAATTTAATCTCAAGGTAGGTTAGGAATTTCTCCGAATTCTGTAACTCTAGTATCTATTCCTTAAATTCTCTTGTGCTAGTATTGATGATATACTTTTCAAGTAGTAATTGGTCGTTTAGATTTCAAATCAAAATGGGACTAGATACGATATAAAATTTAGGAATCTTGCTATGTTATATCCATTGCTTGACAAATTTTTGTTAAAGCCAAATATTTTTTTGTTGTTTAATAAGAACTATATATTAGTGTAAATGAACTCGATAATGTACAAACAATGATGGTAAGGACCTCTCGATGTTCACCGTTAAAGAAACTATAAATGCACAAATAGAGATGACCTTTTGCATTCATGCATGATTATTATACAATGTAAACATTAAAGAACAAATGAAATAGCGGCATTTCATAACTTAGAATTGACTATAACAAAAAGCATAATTGAGCTATAACAGCATTAACGAGATAAATTAGTCAACGAATGCCAAATCTAGTAGGGGAGAGAAAGCATGACTTCTCAATCAATTTCAAAAAGTATAGTGTTTTGACTCTCATCGCTTTTGTCAAGTTTTAATGTAAAACTAGAGAGTTAAGGAGGAGAAGCTTCGATTCTCTTGCTGCTTTCACCAACCTTTGACATAAACAAGAGAGTTATGGAAGAGAAAGAGATTCAACTCTGTTTTGGTAGGGTAGGGTTTCTTTAGAAATCTCCTTGCCTCCCCCTTTTGAGAATTAGAAAGATCTTTTTCAAATTGAATGTATTGGTTTGAAATATGGGTTGCCTACTTCATTTTTATTTACTTATTTATTTATTATTTTCCCTCTTTTTTTTAATTCCTTTTTCATTTATATTTTTATTCCCTTCCACCGTTCCTTAATAATTATTATATAGGATATACACCATAAATTAGAAATAAATTCAAATATATAAATAAAAATAGGACTAAATAATTTTTTTGCTTATTTAATATTATACTTTAATTATTTATTATTATTATTATGTTAATCTTATTAATTTTTTTGTTCTAATTAATCTTATTAATATAAGAAGTTTGCAATAGGTGGAACAACCGCTTGCTATTACAACACGATTATTGGATCGTCTTTCCTTAGCCCTCTTATGTCCGTCCCATCCCACCTTGTAGTGAAGACTTTCATCCATTATCTTAACGACATCAATTTATATTTAAATATTTTCATGGACGACAAAAATATTTTTCGTTTATTCATTTTTTGAAGTGATCAAGCAATCATTAAAAAAAAAAATTCTTCCAATCATTTACTTTTTGCGAAACAAACATAACTTTATATTGTTTTAGTTTTATTCTTAAGCCCTAAAGATCGAACCGCAATTTCAGGCTCATTGATTTCTTTTGCTACGGTTCGGGAACTACAGGGGCATTAAGAACGTTGCAACTATCCATCGACATAATTGAACCGTCCACCAAGATGGTGAAGATCTCCGGTAAGAAAATAGTTTCTCTCATCGGAACCACGTCCCTATGCCGGGCAGCTTGTGGAATGGTTGAGCAATGAGGACTTATATTGTATGACTCCAGGTTCTCTACATCTGGCTTCTAAAGATTCTAACTTTACCAAGCAGAAGCAACACCAATATCATTTGGGCAGCCGTGAACTTGCTCAAGCACCCATAGTATCCATCAGCAAATTCACAGCTTAAAAGCCAGCTTGTATTGGCTTTTCATTTGAGACTTTACAAGCAGGAAGCAATTGAGCATGTCGCGTCTCGCGAGCATATATATATATAGACTGCGTATCGAATACAATAGATAAACAGTCATGTTCAATCCAGTCATTTCTAAGGCAAAGGCCAACCTCAGAATTCAAACTTGATACTGTTCCTGAGAGTGATTCTGGGCAATACTCCATGTTCTCAGTCCTGAGCATTCAGCGAGATATTTTATACAACGCATAGCTAAGATTGAATAAGGAGCTTCACACCAGCAGCAGCTACGCATATCAGATAGGTGAACTCAGATATGACTGATTCCCAAGGACCAAATAATGAATCCTTCAAATGCATCATTATAAGATCTAAAAATAATAGTTGACGAAGCAAAAGCAGGTGAGAATTACCATAGAGCAGTTAAAAGCAGACACTGAGTTTCTTACTACAATATCTGAATCGCGCTCATGTGAACTGATCTGCAAAGATGCAGCTCGTTACTGCTGGACCACCTTAGGATTTCAAGTTTTCAGTAATATGTATGGATTGCCATTCGGAAGCGCTATTTATTAGTTCAACCCCAATGGAATGATGTAGGCCAGAAAAAGAGCAAGAAACTAAGGAGGATCCATCAATCCCAGAAGATGTCATCCAAACAGCGTTAAGATATTCAAATGAAGAGGAAAAATAGAAAGTAGGAAGTACTTATTATGTTCCAGAAGCTCCACCGTCTAGAATTGTGACTTCAATCAGCAGGAAAACCTGCTATCACAAGGATCTGTCCTGCTTGTTTGATTAGTTCGACCTGATAATCCTTCAGTGGAAGTCTGAACCAAAGGTCTATTTCCATATCAAGCAATCAATCCAGTATACAAATTTTGAATAAATCCTGACAAGAAACTCAGCAAAGGCGATGCTTGATGAAGCAATGTTCATTTGCCAGTAATAACTCCGCCGGGAAATCAAAAGTGAACTGTCAGATTGCCTCTTTGATGAAGCAATGTTCAGCTTCACCAAGCACCATCTCAAACATTTTCCCAGCAAAAAACCCACAAGGAACAACACACTCGAAACAATTCACGGTAACAAAATTCGTGCATATCATCAAAAATTCCATTCATTTGCCATTGCTCAACTAAAATGTCATTCCAAATTACAACATCACCTCGACCAGAAAGAATAAAAGTTGAAATGTGAAAAAGGGGGACCAAATTTCATTCCAACACCACGGTAGCGCCCAATTCCTTGAGCTTCTCCACGATCGGCGCCGCCTCCTCCTTCGTGACCCCCTTCTTCAAAACCGCCGGCGCCTTCTCCACCAAGTCCTTGGCCTCCTTCAGCCCCAAATCCGTGAACCCCCTCACCTCCTTGATGATCTTTATCTTCGCCGCCGCCTCGAACTTCTCCAACTTGATGTCGAACACCGTCTTCTCCGCCGCCGCCGCGGCGCCCGCGCCCGCCCCCTTCGCGTCCGCCCCGGGCCCCGCCGACCCGACTCCGGAGATCGCGGGGCCGTACCGGTGGAGGCCCATCTTGAGGCGGAAGAGGATGGAGTAATCGTATCTCTCGAGCTTGTTGAGGCTGAGGAGCTCGTCGGCGATGCGCTCGAGCTTCTGGGTCCGGGGCGCGGCGGCGGCGGCGGCGGCGGCGGCGGCCGTCGGGGTGCAGAAGGAGCGGCGGCCGGCGGGGCTCCGGGAGGCGGCGAAGAGCTTGAGGAGCGATCTGGGGTGGATCATCCTTGCGGGCATCTTTCTTGGGTCGATTTCTCGAGAGGTTTTTCTTGGAGAATTTCAATGTGGGGATCGGATTGCAGAGATATGATTCGACGGGGGTTTAGGGTTTTAGGGGTTCTTTGATTCGATCGGAACGGAACAGTTCGTCAACTCAAGTGGGGGTGCTGCATACGCCCGACCGGACAGAAGTTTTCTCTTCCGTTGTGGTTGGGATTTGTTTGACTTCCGAAATGAGTTTTTGGGTAATAATGCAAATGCTCAAAGTTATATTTTTTGGGGAATGTAAATTGAGTTTAGTAAAAACTTCCTTACAAAATAATTTTTGGTTGAAGTAAGTTTGGTAAATTTTTTTTTTTTTTTTTTTTTTTTTTTGGAAAATGTTTTGAATGTAATTTTTCTTTCTTTTTAGTTAAAAAGAAATCATATCCCTTATTGGCGAGCCAATTTTTCTATTTTTTTTTCTTTTCTTGTCGCCTCAACGCTGTCAAGCTTGAGTCTTGCCACATTGAAGAGGCTCGAGTCTCACCAACTCCAAGGCCGATGAGCTCGACTCACTAGATCTTGAAGCTCGCCTCAAGTTAGCGAGCCATCGACCTCGCTTGAACAGCCAGCCTCGAGCTCACCGATGCAATTGGGCAGGAGCACGAACCTTGTCTTGCCGGCGAGAATCACCAATGCAATCGGGCAGGAGCACGAACCTTGTCTTGCCGGCGAGAATCGACTGCGTAAGGCACAAAGAGTAAAAGAAAGAAAGAAATGAAATGAAATAAAATAAAATATTACTAAAAATAAAAAATTAAAATAAATAAAAATTATAAAAATTGTTCAAAGAGGATGATATATCCTAATAGGTTGACTCAAGTAATAACCTTTATAAGTTAAATGGGTTGCAAATGAATTTAAAAACAAACTACCCATTTACTAAAACTTAATACCCATTTGCAAATGTATCATTAGACTTACAATCCAAACTACCCATTTACTAAAACTTAACTACCCATCTCATTAAATGTTAACCCATTTTGATGCCTCTAGATTTTCGAAATAAGACAAAAAAAAGAAGAAGAGTAAGTCGATTTCTTTGGGCGCGTTTAGCAACGATTCTCGTTTCCTGATTCGACGACAGAAATGATTATTTTTGATTACATTCTCCCTAACTTATTTCGAGTAAAGAACGTGTTTAGAATCGTCTAAAATTTTGATTACGGAATAGAATTGCGTTTGATAACGTGTCATTGATTCTGTTCCAAATTAATTTTTTATTTTTAAATAATTTTTTCTACTTTTTTTTTTTTTTTTTTTTTTTTTACCTTTTTACCTTTTTTCCTTTTCTTTTTTCATTTTTTCTTTTCATTTTTTCCTTTTTCTCCTATTTTTCTTTTCTTCTTCTTCTTGTGGCCGGTTGCCGGATCGGGCGGCCGGCCGGACGAGGGTCGCGACCTCACCGGAGCATCGCCGGCCCTCGGCGAGGCCGGCCCTCGTCGCCGAGCGTCGCCGGCGGCCTCGCCAGTGCCGCGACGCGCTCGCCCGGCCCGCCGAGGCTCGGCCTCGCCAGATCTGGCGAGGCCGAGCGCGCCGTGGACGAGGCGGGCCTCGTCGGGGCTGGGCGAGGCTCGTCGGGCTGGGCAAGGCTCGCCGGCCACCGGTCGGAGCTAGGCGAGCCGGCGGTGGCTAGGCAGCCTCGCCTAGCCCCGGCGAGCCTCGACCTCGCCGGATCCGGGCGAGGCCTTGCCTCGCCGGTGGACGAGCGGGCCTCGCGGGGCGGGCGAGGCCCACGACCACCGGTTAGGCTAGGCGAGCTCGGCCGGTGGCCGGGCGGGCCTCGCCCGGCCCGGCGAGGCTCACCGGAGGCTCGGCGAGGCTCGCCGGTGGCCGGGCGAGCCTCTGGCGAGCTTTCGGGCCGACCGGCGGCGGCGGCGGGCGGTGGCGGGCGATGGTCGCGGGATGGCGGAAGGAAAGAAGAAGAGTTTTATTGTGTTGATTCTTTTTTGATTCTCGGACGTAGAATCAACTTTTTTTTATTCTCAAATCTACTCCGGCGATTTAAGGAACAAATTTGTTAGGAACAAAATTTTTACCAAACACGATTTCGTCCCGGCGATTCCGGGAACAAAAAAACTGGAATTAGTCACTTTGTTTGGAGTGTTGCCAAACAGGGCCTTTGACTATATACTCTATTTGGATTATGTTTTTACCTTTTTATTTTTCAAAAATTTCATGGAGTTTTGGGGTATTGTGTAAATTTCAACAAAATGAGGGATATCTTGGTCCATTTGAGTAAAATGGAAATGGTGCTTTTATATCATGACAGCGAGGATCACCCTTTTCCCTCATAGGAACATAAGAGAAGACATTGCTGTAGCAAATTCCCTATTCAGCTAAGCACAAAACAAAGAACAAATCACGCTAATTTTCCTTCCGCGAATCATTCTTACTCACGGCCAATGCAGCCCACACATTGGCACAAACAATACTTCATCAAACAGATCCCTCATGAAGCCGCCAATCATACCACATAAGCATTAAATCAAGAATCTGAAGAAATATCAGGACGACTCGGAAGAGGAACAAGCATAGATGAGAATAAACTACTCATGTGAAACAATGACTTGTATACCTTATACCATATGATTTACAAGGGACTTCACATGCTTCTGCCACTACGGTAAACGAACATCACCTGTCTGTGCTTTGGCAATCACCAGGGTTTGAAGCAGCATGCGCCTGTTTTTTGCCAAGTTGAAAAGGGAAGTATATACCATCTTTTTGCCTGCTTAGTTTCCACGTTTTCAGAATCTCATGCGCTGTCGGCAAGATTGGTTCAGAATCCTCAGTTCCATCGGGTGGCAAGTCAGGTTCATTTTCGTCAAATTCTTTTAAGCTCCCATCCAAATTGAAGCTCGAGAGAACACTGTCCAAGCTAGCGGATTCACCGTTCGCCATGTCATTTGCTAACGCATTGCTGTCAAGGTCATTTCTTCCTTCTTCACAACATGAGGAACTCCGAGACCTATGCATAGTCTTTCCCTGAGTCTCGTCTCCTACCATGTCGCTGCTGGTTTGGCTAGAAGAGTTAAGCATAGAAGAGGCAAGATTTGCAGTAACCTTTAGCCGATTTGTCTGTTCAATTTCCAGTTCCTCATGACCTCCTGAAAGATATTCAGTTCTTGGTCCTGGCAGAGAAATGCCCAAATCTGAGATATCTCTTGATACGGCAGATGCAGATTCACAGAGAGAACGCAGTGATCTCAACAAGTTGGTGAAAGTGCCTTCTGTCGTTACATTGCTTTCTTGGAGAGCACTCAGAAGGTCCTGCAAACAATGTTTTCCGATCCTGTCTGCATTTTCCACAAAATGGTCCGTCCATTGCTTTTCACTAAGCTGAAAGGATGCATGAGTCATAGCAGCAATGATGGTGACCGCTCTTTCATACTGACGTTGAATTGCAGCTTGGAAAACCATCTCGACAAAGAATAATGGGGGAGGCACTTCACCGCTTTCTAGAATTGCATCAAACGCATGCTCAAGTAGATGGCCCTATAGTAATAACAGTATAAATTATTTTCCACAGACGGTGTTCAGGAAGAGTGATTAGGAGTTGGAAATAAAAGAACTCCATGTACAGTCAGAGGACAAAAATCTGAACCTATTCAGTTATTGATAACATAGTTTCTGCAGAGTAGAGGAAAGAAATCTGAGTGTCATAGAAGGAATCCAGAAAAGGGGTGTCTAAGTTTTAGTAACAACAACACAGACAAAAATCTACAAATTTAAGCATCCTCTTGTGCAGATATGTTAGCAACTCTTTTTAGAAATTATCGCCCAAAATTTTCCAGTGCCTTGTGTATCGCATGTATGTGGAGATAAGAATTGGGCATGGTGTGGTCAACTTAAGAAATCAACAAAACGGATCCAGTCCACCTTGCACCTCAGAATAACATTCAGCAAACCTTGTATCCTTCTCCATGAAATTGCAAAGTCAAAAGCCAGGAAAGACTCTAAATACCATTCCAAATTTGGAATTTACAAACTTATAGGATAACTCTTATGCATTGACATCTTTCTAGAATGAATTAACAGCTTCAACTAAGTGCGTTGGGTAATGCTTTCTGTATCAGTTGATTTACCAAAAAAGAAACGGATTGAGAAGGATACCTTGCCAGCTCTGGATGCTGCCACAAGCAGTGAAGCGTGCTTGTTTTGGTCTAGGTGATACCCTGAGAGTGACATTTCCTTGTAAACATATTCAAAATATTCCCACTGAAGAGCACTAGCGGATGCCTCAAGCATTGAGCCAAATGTGTACTCGTCTGGAACCAATGTGTTGCCACCATCCTGGCACTTGGTGGAAATATATCTGGTTCCCTTAACTTCCTCAAACAATTCTTTGGCATTAGAAAACATATCATGTTTGCCAAAAACCTTTAGCATGATGTTTACGGTCCCTATATTAGGAGCACAAAGGCCTCTCATCTGATTAAAAATGGACAGGCAATCATTAATATGTCCACCTTCCATTGCAGATGTAATCATCCCAGTGAAGGCTATTTCTATCGGTTTAGCATCTGGAAGCTTCCTCAGCTTCTCAACCTGCACAGTTGGCTTCACTCAGAAAAAATGTACCAGGAAACAGAATTTCCATTCATTGCTGTCATCTCAATGTCTACTCAATAGTTACTCAGACGACCAATTCGAAAGAAAAACAAACTCGACATACTGCTTGATGAGAGTATCAACCAATCATGAGCAAGCATGCAGTTAGACCTAAGCGCCAACTTAGCAATAACAGAAAGTTTGAAAGCTAAAGGATCAGGGTCATCAGGGGCCAATGGCCTCCAGTCTTCCAGGCATGGCAGCATGTTGCTTCCTCCATGTCGAGGGTTGGGATTTTCAGGAAAAGGAAGTGAAAAGGCAAGAAGTAGCAAGTCCTTCAGGCAATAGAAGAATTAGTGATGGATGGGAAAGACTATCAAATAACGGGAGATTTCTTCTTCAAAACTAAGTACAATCATCTACTTCTACATATAAGGGAAATAAGAAACCATAAATTTTACAATTTGGCACGGACTGCCTCCTTCAATTTTGTACCTAGAAGAAGAAGGTCTCTCATCATAACCAACCAACTGAAAGAATTTGGGCAGTTATGGGTCAACAATCATGTTCTCCAGAGAGAATTGACCGTGAGATACCTCCCTTCACTCAAACTAGCCGATAAAGCAGAAACACAAAGATAACTACAGTCCACAAGCTTGTAGAAAATAATAAAAACAGCTTTTACTTGGATAGAAGACAAGTTCCCCTAGCTTCTTAAGCAATGTCAACACAAAAATAGCTACATATTTTCCTTAAGAACAGTTCAAATTCTCAATCAACCGATTCTACTCTTAACACTACAAACCAGACAGAATCAGCCCTGAGAATGCCCTCTTCTTTCTGCCCTATCCTTTTGAAAAAATGTACATTCGAAAAGTTCCAGCTGCCGATATAGCCTCTTGCCAATCTTCTGGTGGAAGTTAGATTATAGAGATTAAACTATTGAGCCTAAATCTATCTTCTAGGCATCAAAAGGCAAAAAAAATCACCTCCAATATAGCTTCTTGCCATCTTCCACTGTTACAGAGGCAGCACGCCAATTCGTAATATACACCAGCCTTTCCGACCACTCCCCTCCATTCCATCTCTCTGACAGCTTTTACAGCTTCATCAATTTTACCCTCCTCCCAAAAGGTTCTGACAAGGACTGTAAGTAGCAAACACTTATTCTATGAGTTTATCCAGATTCTTGAATGAACAAGTCTCTAAATGAGGAACAAAGAGTGTCACCTTTATAAGTGATAGCACTAAGGGCTTCCCCGCTTCTCTTCATTTTCCGGAACAAATCATGGACAAGGTCATACTTTCCACATTGAAGCATTACCTTTCAAGAAGCACCTCCTGTAAGACTTGAATCCACACATAATTTGAGGAGAACAAAATGAAAAGTTTGCCAAGCAACAGATATTCCCCCTGGAACTGCCATTAGCTAAGAGAATCCGCCAAAATAAAAATCAATTGCCTCCAGTAACAAAATACGAAAAATAAATAGTAAGAGACTCCAACATACTAACTGCGACATTATGTTGGTTACGCTTTCCTGTTCTTTCATACTTTAGGTTTCGCTGGTTTGAGTGCTTTCAAGTTCCTCTCCGTCTTGTTCATGGTTGGGAGAGGTTAAGGAGTTGTCAGCCTGATTTCAATGGTTCTTTGGTTGGTTGGAACGGTGATAAAAATGCATTCCTTCCTCAGACAATATTTCACTCCAAACCAAGGAGGTACTAGCTCACTCTTGCCTCCTATGTGACCATTAGTTATCGGACCACCAACTGGTCCGATGGTCCTAAGTTACAAAATTTAACAACATGTGTGGATGACAGCCAATCCACCTAGGCATGAGTCAAATATTTCCCCCCTTTATGTTTCTATTTTGACAGACACCCAAACTCCCCAGCCCAAAGCCCCTTACCACATTGGCAAGAGATATGTGCTCCTCAATCTCTATATAATGCAATCAATTTTAGAACATATTACCTCCATTGCCAGTCCATATGTTGCTCCATTGGGCTTCAATCCACTCTTTCTTAACTGCTCAAACACCCAGGAAACACCCTTCCACTGGTGAGACGGAACACAGGCATTCAGCACCTGGACAAATTTGGCACCCACCAATCAAACATAATATCAACTGCAAATTTGCATATGTTGAACGAGTGAAAAAGGTATAGTTAGAGTGAAAAAGGTTTAGTTACTTACAGCATTATACACAACTAAATCAGGTTCAAGGACTGGATCCCAGTTCTTCCGGCACCCATTTTTTATTATCTTCAAAGGCTTCTGTCTCATTAACTCAACAATGTTCAGCAATTCTCTCACAAGACCACTTTGGCCAAGGGTTACAGCAATGCTATGGTATGCAGCCATATCTGGATATAGATGAATATCTTCCTGCACCGCTAAAAAATTAGTCCCATGGCAAGTTTTTATATTGCAAATGCTAGAGAAGAAAAGCAGATGAAGATTACACGCATCAGATTGAAGAAATGGAGAGCTTCCTGGGACCTCCTTGCATTTCCAAGAACTGCCAGCAGTTTTGTGTAGACAAATCTGCAAATGTCAGTCACTGTTGATAAGTATAAAACTTGATTGCTTATTCAGATATTAGCAACTTTTTCATAAAAATAACTCAAGAAAACAAAGTCTGAGACAAAGGATTTAAATCCATCAATATACAGCGATGCCTCTTTCGAGTTTAAAACATTTAGCACTGCATTAAACAATCTAAGGTGGATGATTAAGAAAAACAGCAGAAATTTTAATCAAACAAAGATGATTCTGCCATGTAAATTTATTGTCCTCCCACTGAAATAATCAAATCATAATGACAAATGAGAAGATATGACCTGCTCCTCCAACGTCTTCGTTCTTTATCATGATACACCCATTCAACAACCCCTATTGCCTGTTTCCAATGCCCACCATTTCCGAGCCCACGCAAAATCTTGAGCAACTGCTTTTCCATGAACTGCAATCCCGATAGCTTCATCATCCTCGAGAACTTCCAATCCTTCCATTCGATCTCCTTGGCACCTAACCTGAGCCCCACAAACAACCTCAGGAACCTCAAAAACCAATCCAAGAGCGAGAAGTGGAATAATAACCAATCGAGAAGTTACGCACATCTCCCTCACAACAGAACTATCCTTCCTTAGACTAACAATTCAAATTAACATGAAGAAAAGATTCAGACATACGAATTGCGAAAACAAACTCAAAAACCTTTTGACAAGAAAAGCAATAGTCTCATCCTCAGTCCTCGTCCTCCTCTTCATTGGGTCCCACTGGGACCTTTCACTCTCCAACCCAATCCCCTCCAACTCCACGTCATCGTCCAAAAGCCACCGCAGCTCCTCCCTACTCCTCTCCTCAAACATTGCACCCAGCTCCCTCAAACTCTCCTTCTTGAGCTTATTCCCGCCGGACCCTTCACTCCCGCCGGCAATCTCCCTCAATCTGACCCTCTCTATCCTCTCCCAAGGCACACCCACCATCGACCCTCCACCGCCCTCCTCGCTCCTCGTCCTCACGGCCTTGTTGAATTCTCTGTACTCTCGCCTCAACCTCCGGAAATCCTCCTCCTCGGCCAGCCCTCGTTTCTGGGTCTCGGAAAGGGGCGGGCTCGGGGCCTGCTTGGCGAGGCGGTCTTGCCTGCGATTGTGCTTCTGGATGGCTTTCTTGCGGATGTTGTGGACGATTCTGGGTGTCGGGAAAACTCCATGCTTTAGGAGCCTGCGCTTGATTTTCTCGGTGTCGGGTTGGAACTTGGGCGACGGGGGAGGTTGAGAGAAACCTGGTGAAGCTTCCATGGCGGGAGAAGGGCACTCGCGGCAGCAAAGAATGGAGGTGGCAATGGCTACGGTGTATTTGCGCAGAAGAGAAAGTTCACATTTTTATCCACCAAATCAAAGGCTACGAGATAGAGTGAGGAAAGAAGTGAAGGAGGCCTACTACCTAAAGTACAAGGAGTCTTTGTCATGTGGGAATTAGAGTAAGAACATCACCCATTTTATGTCATAAAATCTGAATATTTCGAACTTGTCTAATTTTTGTAATTGGGATGTTGGCAACTAAAATCTCAGGACATTTATTGATCGTACCTAAAGAGGAAATGTTTTCATTTTCAATACATTTTGGGAATCATAAATTTTCATTATTTGGGTATTTAAAAAGTGGGTCCGAAATACTTGTTAATGAATTTTTTTTAATATTATATTTTTTTTATAACCGTCTCAATCATAATAAAAAATAAAAGAAAATACCTAAAAAGCTCTTTGGAAGCAACAATTAGCAGGGATTAGTTCCGAGCTAATCTGATCTTATTCAAGAACTAGAAACCAAATCAAAATAACCGGTTTCCATTTTCCGATATAGGGTACTAGACCAAAGGTGCTTCGAACCGGACTGGACCCAACCAACTGATACAATCCAGTTCCAGGGCAACCTCGTGGAACCGGTACCAAACAATTGCCTGGGGCAATGTTTTAGACTTCTCTCAGAAAAAAAGACTTCTGTGCAATGGCAAATCTCCACCACCTTGCTCGTCCATTATGTTCAGTGTGCCTCAAGCCTCATGGAGGAAGATGAGTCTATTTGGATGGATGGGTCTGTTCATGCAAAGCTAACATAAATCGCTACTACAGACGAAAACGCAACACCCATGACGCTCATCTCCTCGAAAAATCCAAGAAAATGCAGACAAGAACCACCCGTTGAGCTTCGTATAGGAACAGAGAGGGAAAAGGACCCAGGAAAAAAAGGAGAGAGCTTGCAGGGGGAAAGATGGGGGGAAAGAGGGCCGACAAGAAGAGGCTGCGAAGAGCAGATTGATTTGGCCATTGGAAGATTTGAGGAGAGGAGGCGTGCATGTGAGGAGCTGCTCAGCTGCTGGATCGCGAAGCGATTGAATGAGGAGCTTGAGGAGGCGTGGAGGACTCGGAGTAGTGATCGATCAGATTTACATTTGAGTCTTAAGATATAAAAATAATAATAATGGGACTAGTCCGGTCAGGGCAATCCGATTCTCCTACAACCGGGAACTAAACTAGCGCCTTTGGGAGCCAGCTAGTCCAGTTCGATTCGGACAATTCCTGGTTCGGGAAGTTAATCTTGCTCATTATTAATAACAATCACCTAACATTCCTAGTCATTAATCATGTGAATCTTGAGTCCATGGAAAACTTAGCCCCTAAAAAGCCGAGTTTTTTCAGCTCAAATATTAAATGCAGTATTAAAAAAATGATTGAGAAAATCTTGTGAAAACAATCATTCAATAGAACTAAATTGACACACAAGCACATTTTCCACTAAAATAAAAAATAAAAAAATCACATATAGTGATGTCATGCTAATAATTACATGCGAACTACACCGAAGAGAATGACTAATAAATTTGTGTCTTTGCCACCATGTCCCTTTGGATAATACAATGTGATTGTTGTCCTCTTATTCATATTGGACACATTTCTCTAGAGTCAATTTATGCAAAAATCAATCATGCCATGCTACCACTATTTTTAAGATTTTCGCAGAAAAGCTGGGACATATTGCCTTCCAAGAGAAGTTTGCTTAAGATAAATTCCTATGATATCACAGACGTCAGTGAGATACATAAGTTACGAGTAATGGTGGGAAAAAAAGAAAAATTGGTGACTCTCCTCTTCCACCATTTCTTCTAGCATTTTGGAATGCCAACGTTGTAGCCAACTCTATGATGTGTTCAAAGTAGTCTATTCTCAAACATGTCTCCAACTTGTTGTGATTGTCCTCCTCTTATTCATATTGGGCACATTTCTTTGGAGTCAATTTTGCAAAGACCATTCATGCCATGCGACAACCATTTTAAAGATTTTTGCAGACAAGTTGGACATATTGCCTTCCAAGAAAAGTTGGCTAGTATTAAAGTCGATTCCTATGATATTACATATGTCGGTGAGATCTATGAGTCACGAGTCATGGTGGAAAAAATCAAAAAATTATTGACCCTCTTCCAGCATTTTGGAATGCCAATGTTGTCTTGGCCAACTCTATCAATGGTTTCGAAGTAGTCTATTCTCAAACACGTCTCCAGCTCATTGTGATTGTGGTCCTCTTATTCATACTTGGCACACTTCTCTGGAGTCAATTTATGCAAAAACCATTCATGCCATATGATAACCATTTTGAAGATTTTTGCAAACAACCTGGACATATTGCCTTCCAAGAAAAGTTGGCTAGTATTAAAGTGGATTCCTATAATATCATTTATGTTGGTAATATCTGTAAGTCACAAGTCTATGATGGAAAAAATCGAAAAATCTGTGACTCTCCTCTTCACCACCATTTCTTCTAGCATTTTGGAAAACATTGTCTTGGCCAACTCTATCCATGTGTTCAAAGAAGTCTATTCTCAAACACATCTCCAACTCATTGGTAAATGAAGACAAAGACCTCACAGCCGTGGGGGTTCTTCATTTTGCGAAGCAGAGACTCCATCGATTTCTGGGCACTACCTGATGAGGGGGATCATCTCCGTCCTGGGGTGGAGCAGCAACTTTGAAAGTGATATGTGAGCGAAGTTGAGGATGATGAAAAATGAGAGGAAACGGACCAGTTTATATAATACCATATATAAAAGTGTAACGCATTAAGCTCACATAAATCTCCATGCATCTCATTAATCTCCATAGATTCTGGTCCACTATGAAAAAAAATGCTTTTCTTGAGAAGACATATATGGAGAGGGACATCCATGTAGAATCGATACCATCTTCGATGATCTTTGGTGCATCTTTTGCACGCGTCACGCTCCCGCGGAGGGCATGGACGTGTAAGGTTTGAGAAGGGGAGGGATTAAGGAAAAAGAAAGCAGAAGAGAAACCAAAGAAGGAGAGAAAGAAAAGGCAAAAAGACAGGGTTACGTGTAGAGGAAAGAAAGGCATGCATCAATCAAGCCTAATTCGAGCAAAAGCAAAAGGGTGGTCAACCGATCCCTTCCCGTTCGCATGAGCCGTAAGTATAGCCTCAGGATTCGTTACTCTCCCATGGAGTCTCTCTCTCTCTCTTTCATGCGTTTCTTGCTTCGTCTGAACAAACATGAATATTCCTTCAAAGCCATGGCCACAAGCTATTCTTACCTTGGTGAGGAAGTCAAACCCATTATCTTCCTCCCTGTCTCTCTAGTTAAAGCTGAAAGATCATGACTAGTGCTCAATCTCATTCATATAGCACAGGCTCTTTTTGACCGGTGGAGAGAAAATACGTATCAGAGGGCTGGCCTGTTATATATGCAATAAGTCCATGTCAAAAGGCAATGGGGTTCTTGTGCCTTTCGTCCTCTTCTTGGTCTCAGCATCCGTGTTTCCGGCGCAGTCACTAGCATCTGAATCCCCCAAAACTGGAGAAAGAAGCGGCTGCGGGCGGCCTGATCCTTCTCACCGCTTCAAGTGTTACCATGGAGGTTACGATCTTGGGAACAAGCACTATTGGGCCGTAAGTTTCAGCATGATCAGGCTATTCGAAATCTATTTGTTCGTGCTACTCTTGGTGTCGGGAGGCTGTGGCTTAAATAAATTGCGCATGTATGATTGGAACAAACATGCAGATGCATCGGTTTCAAGGTTTTGAAATTTCATGTCAAGTAAATCTCGTGACCATTCTCTACTCTGTAGAGCACAGCATAAAAAGAAAATTGAAGATTAAAAACCGACTAGGTTCACTGCATTGCGTTTGTTAACGCTGCGAAAATTTAGTTTGCCTTATATCATCTCATATGAAATGAAATAAAAAATTGTAAGGTGAAATTGAAAAAGTGGGGATTGACTGTGTTTTGCTCATCTTTCAGTCTGCGGCATTTACAGGAGTTCACGGATACGTGATTGCTGGGGCATGGATGTTGAGTGGACTAGGCTTCGGAATCTTCATACTTTTGAAGAGCGCGAGCACAAGTTCGACAGACCCATCGAATCTCCAGAGAGTCATAGTAATCTCGCTCGTGCTCTTGCTCATCCTTCTTGCCATGTAAATGCCCTCTCTGTTCAGCATTTTTTTCTCACGTTTTAGTCTTGCCACGATTTGATCAAGACAGAACTACATTTGATTCCATCTGGTACCAACCACTCGATTAAATGGATTAGGCAAGTCTAGCTTCAAGCTGTATTCTGATCTAATAAACTAAAGTCGAGTAAATCCATCGTAAAGTGTACTCAGACAAGCAAATTATAGCCAGGACTCGATTCATCTGATGTTCTGTGCGTATTCTCTTGAAGAGTGGCCAGTGGTTGCATCCTTGCCGCAAATCAGAGGTCCCACCACAGAATGAGGAGGCTGAAAGAAACCATTCTCAAAGCGGGCGAAGATGCTCGCCGAACAATTCGAAGAATCATTGCAACAACGACGGAAATGGAATACGTATTGCTTCCCTATGAACCCGTCGTGGCTTTCCGGTTGAATTTGACCACTCATCAACTCAGAAAGGAGTCGAGGGTCATCCAACGCTTTGTCCAAACGAACGGCCATTCAATCAATCTGGCAATTCAAACTTCGTAAGCGTCTGTCATCTCTCCTCTACCATATGCTACTCATCTCAAGTCCAACGTCTTCTAACAGAGTAACAGAATCATATTTAGTGGAGTCGGTATAAGTTATTCGAAAATGAGAACCACTAAAATATTTATACGGGACAATAATGTGGAAAGAATGAACTTTCATATGCCTGCTTCGCAATTTTTTGATTGAATGCCATCTGTTTTTATTTCAATGTGCTTATAGGTACATTGCACACATCATGATCGTAGCAGTCAACTTGGTTCTGCTAACTGGGGCGATCGGTATGCTTTCTTTCTTGATTCTATTCTTCCTCATGATTTTGGCTTTCTTGTTGGGCTAATGAAGTTGGTGCTTCCTTTTGGCACAGTTCTTCTTCTACTCCACTGGCATCCAGGACTCGTCATGTAAGTTCATGTGCAAATTTCATTAGCTACATATGGTTGTTTACATGTAATCAATCGTCTCTCATTTGACTTTTCGCTTTTGTTTTCAGGATAATTCTCTTTTGCTGGATCTTAACAACTCTTTGCTGGGTTATCACTGGCTTCGATTTCTTTCTCCTTACGTGAGTAAACAGATGTTTTGCTTTTGCTAATGGTCCCTTGAGCTTAAGATCTTAACTTCTTTTGGTTATTAGTAAGTTCCATTTTGTCTCAGCTTTCCTAATCTTGTCATTATTTACAAGAAGGAGTTAGCCTTTTGCCTTTTTCTTCGTGAAATCAATCCTTAACTCTCTTACTTTTGCGGTAATTCCATGGCGTTTCCACGCAAGGAAGTGTTGAACAAACACACGAATGCTCAAGAAATTTTCTTTTTTCATTTGACTGAAGTTTTGCAGAGGATACTTGCTCAGCGTTTAAAGGTTATATACAGAATCCCAAAAACAACAGTCTTGCTACAATCCTACCATGTATGGACTCATCATACTCGGATCAACTCATGACAGAGATCGGCTCCACCATTCACAACTTCTTCGCCCAGGTACTTACTAGATCAATTTGAAAGCATGGAGATGCTTTGAATGTCCGAATGTTATTTTGACCGTTAGTCTTTTCTCTTGTGATGCAGTTGAATGCCAAGACAAGCCTGTTATATCGGTCCTTAGGAATAAGTGAGCTAGGTGACGAGTTGCCTGGAGTCATGAAGATATGTGAACCTTTTTCCGGACCTCCTGACTACAGCTACATTCCCAGAAACTGCTCAAAGGCTGAGATACCGATCAGCAACTTGCCGAACGTAAGGACAGTAGCTGGTTTATTGTCGACAACATGTCAAAAGCATTTGACAACTCTCAATAAACCTCATCACTCGTCATACTTTATGAGTACAATGCACATGTGCTTTTCAGTAGGATCTGTGCTAGTCTTTGTTAAAGGAACTTGACTTCTGCAGCAGACATAACACACAAAAACTTAATTGTCCTGTCAATCCAGGTCCTTGCGCAGTTCACGTGCTACCGGGGAAACTCACCAGGGAAATGCAAGAGCGAAGGGAAGTTCCTGTCGCAGTCCGCCTACTACATGGCCTGGGCATACAGTAGGTCCATCCAGGATCTGATCAACATATATCCTGATCTCAAGGGCCTATCAGAGTGCTCTTTTGTGAAGGGCAGGTTTGAGGAGGTTGTGTTGCACCAGTGCAGGCCATTGAGGGCCTCCATACATGGGTTATGGTCATCAATGCTTGCCCTGTCAATTGTGATGGTGCTTTTGGTGTTGGCATGGGTGTTCAAGGCATGGCAGGATAGGCGAAGAGCCTTCCCTAGGCGTTCTATTTTTCCCAATTCCTAGATAAAGGTGACCGATTAAGTGGGTTTGAACTGTTCCGACCCCTTAAGTCGGGCCTAATTTGTTGTCCAAACCCACTCGTAACAAAAATAATTAGGACAAAATTGTTGGACTAGGATGGGCCGGCTTCACAACTGAATGGCCGAGCCCAAGACCACTCAAACACGCCCGTCGAGTGTGGCCCATGACTTGTCAAGCCCATGATCAAGTCTATAAGCAGTAAGGATTCATAGAAATAGAGGACAGGGACAAAACATGACACAACCCACCCTTTTTACTCATTTTTTGGGGAATTTTCTTTGTTTACAAGTAGTGAATGCAAGCTGTACATACCATGGAGAATAACTCATGCATCACATTTATCAAGAGAAGAGAAATGTATATACAATTCAAACCATGCAATATACTTCTTTTCCATTGGCTCTAGTTCTCTGTCTATTATAAGTTGTATGATCTCAGCATAAGATCTTCTACATGTGGATGTGTTGGCATTTAATTAGCAACGGTGGATACGTGGAACGTGGTTAAGTACTTAAATAAACTAAATGTAATCTCTATCTATAAGGTTTTGGCTTCTAGATGGGTTTGACAAGGATTTTTTTAGTACTTTTCTAAGAAACCCCTTCTCAATCTTCTCTCTCTCTTTTGAACATCTAAAGAAAAGTGAGAACTAAGCTCACAGCACTATTATTGTCTTGTCTTATATAGAATCCACATGATGTTGCTATACCAAAATCATGCCCTTGATCCATCCCAATTCTATTACAAGTCAAAAAAGGTGGGTCATCATGTACGCGTATGGTCTATAATCTTTTCTAAAGAGCAGCTGAGTTCATCTTGAGTTGAGCAAACTCTTAATGGGTCAAAGAGAGTTCATCTAAATCCCATTTTGTTCAGGCAAATTCTTGATGCAATTATCTTTATTTATCAACGCTTTAGAACATAGATTGTGGAAAACGCGTGAGTGGAATCTTGCCCGATAGACATGAACGAAACGATTTGTGCGTACTCATGGGGATTGGTAAAGTCACAAGATTCGAATACCCATATTATCAAAAGAGGGAAAAAGAAATCATGCACTTCAACACATATGAGACGGCAGATATAGAAATGGAGTGATCCAACCTGTAAAGAGATGATAAAACTAGCCCTTCATTACAACAAAAGTAAGTAATACAATAAGTGGGTCATATTAATAATACTCAGTATATTAATTTTATAATTCGACTTTAAAATTCTTATCGTTATTCTTAAAAATTAAGGACGCAGAAATTATACATATATATAAATGTGTGTGTCCAGGTGCTCCTAATGCCAAATTAGGAAAGATGAAAAATAAGACAAATGACAAAGAACAAAAAACAAGGGCAGACAAGCATCCGAAATTAATGCCAGAACATTTCACACTCTCCCATCTCTTTAGCAGATGCACCTCCCTTCCAACAAGACCACCTCCTCCTCCTCCTCCATGCCCCGAGCTCGACGCAGACTGTAATAATCACGCGACGAAGACTTTCGGTGGCGCGTCCCATCCTCCAACGACCGCCCCCCCTCTCCCTCTCTCTCTCACTCTTCCTTCGCTTCGTCTCGTTCTTAAGCGATCTTTCTCCTTTCTGCATCGGTTGCATCTTGGCCAGCTTCTGAAACCTCTGCAGAGCCCTCAAGAACTCGATCGGATTCAACGTTTCCGGCTGTGATTCGGCCGTTCCATGACCACCGGAGTGGAAAGCGAGCCGGCATGAAACGACCCATGTCGAATTTCGGGTCGCAGGTGATGCGGGTGTTTTCGGGTATGGAGCTTTTGACTTGGGTTCCCGTTCTTGGGCCCTTTCGTTTTGACTGTGGTCAGTGATGGAATCTGCATCGTCTTTTTTTTTTTATTATTTTTTTTCTTTTTTATTTGGTTGTGGGATGAGATTGGTGTTTTAACTTTGATTTCGTGAGATACACTCGTCCTGGCATGATGCAAATTTGTGGAATTCTTGAACGACCTGGTACTTGTTTCTTGGTCCGTTGACCAGGGTTTTGTTGGTCTCTGTATCAGAGTTTCAAGGCTGAGGCGTTCTTTGAATTGGTTTGTGTCCAGGAGATGCTGTTTGAATTTGACTGTGTGGCTATGCTGGTTAAGTTTTGTTTAGAATCGGAATGACCTCGGTCTTTCGGAAAAATCGATGATGAGCTTCTTTGATATTCACATTTTCATTTCGAGCTTCTCTGTACTGGCGTATCCAATTATCAGTATGAATCGGTTATAAATGCATACATTGTCGTGAACTACTAATTTAAATTCTATATCTCTCTTATAATCCCGAAAACACAAGTGTAAAGTTCATTTGAGTATCCCGTTCCTCCATTCTGTTAGTTTAGCGTATGAAGTAGGTTTAGAACCGTTGTCTTTTCACTCTGTCTGTTAGAAATCTCATTCGTGGAGGAACTATTCTAATGAATCAGTTTTGACTTGATGTATGATTTGTCAATTTGCTGTATTTCCATAGATTTCCTTTTTACGCTTTTCATTTGCAGCATTATTTGGAGATAAGACAGAAGAGAAAATGGGCATGAGGAACAAATACCGGAAACCAACTACTTTGCATTCCAATGCAGGAAGCAGATGTTCTGCCTTCGCTATAGTATGGAGCTTCATGGGCTGTCTTGTTCTGCTTCATCTGGTCTCAGTATGTCGTCAAAAAGATGCCGCAAACGAAGGGAACCATTTGCGAACAAGTAACCGTCCTGTATATCTTGAACTTGAGACGGTTGAGGAGGACAATTTTCAAATTCCTCAGCCTAAAGGGAAGCGTTCATCACATGCCCCTAAGAGCAAAAGTAGAAATAGGAAAACTCACCCTATAGTTGATGAGTTTCTTGATAAGAAATCCCAAATTAGGCATGTCTTTTTCCCTGACAAGAGAACTGCAATTGATCCAATGAATAGTGCAGGAAATGACAGTTTTTACTACTTTCCGGGTAGAGTATGGTTAGATACTGAGGGAAATCCCATTCAGGCTCATGGTGGTGGGATCCTGTATGATGAGAGATCGGGGACATATTACTGGTACGGAGAGTATAAGGACGGACCTACATACCATACCCACAAAAAAGGAGCAGCAAGGGTAAGTTCCAGGATCTTGAACTCATAGCTATTTTCTGTACTTGTAAGTTATTACTATTGTTCACCAATCATCCTTGAGGCACTGATTTGGGTGTTTGATTCATGAAAATTAGAATGATTGGTGGGTAATTCCTCATAGCTTAACGAGAGTGCTTCGCTTTTCTCTTAGTTGGTCTTTTTTAAGCTAACTTCATGCATCCTCTGAGTGGCTTTTCTTCTTAATTCATGATAAGCCACATCCTATTTCTGTTGTATGGCGTGTTTGCTTGTCTTGAAGTGTTAGTGTCTTTTGTCACTCCCCTGGAAAAGAAGTGATGCTGAAGGATATGAACTCTGGGGAGATGAGAACACTGGGAAATGCAACACGTTGCCATTATTACCCATGATTCTTGACAAAACATGTTCTGATAGAAGAGTCAGAGCCATCTGTTGACATAGAGTTCTTTAGGGCCCTGTTTGTTCACCGTAAAAATAAGCAAAAAGTTTTTTTTTTTTTTGCTCTGCCGCCGAGGTTTAACATTTTGTTTTAGTTTCAGAAAATTATGAAGAAATTATAGGTAAGTCTATATATATACTGTGATTAAGTAAAAAATCAATATGCACATGCTATAATTTACATTAAGTAAAAAAACAAAAAGTAAAAGGTCAATCTTAGACAACTTGGTGTCTTTGCTCTACCATTCACGGCAAACTTCTCTTATGGTTTTCCTTCAGACTCTGAATGCATGTGCAGAAGATGTCTCGTTTAACAGATGTAATCCCCTGCACATGTCAAGAACTTTCATCAGTGTCATATGTACAGAAGTTGCTGGTCAACTGCAATAAGTTTAATCTATATATGCCAGCCTTTTGGACAGCTTGTCGGTTATCCTTTTTATGGCACAACTATGCCTATTTCCTCATGGTCATTTGACTTTTGTGCTACTTTCTTACGGTGATTGTCACTTAAAGATATCAATCAGGTTCTTTTCTTTATAATGGTTTTCATAGGGTCCTTTACTTTCTTCTTTTCTTTCTTTTCCCCCACTCTTTTTTTTTTTCCTTGTTGAAAAAAATGATGGAAAGCATGGTGGCATTCAAGATGGAACATAGATAAAGCGCTGCATTTGACATGTCAACTTTTAGTCAATATTTGCAGGAAAAATGTTGAAGACTTGAGTAATCTCACTTCAAATCATTTAAATAGTAGAGTGACCTAATCAAAAGCATTTTTGAAGTAAAATGATCTTTTCAAATGTAGCCTTAAGGTTGGATTACTACCTTGGTCCTTGATAATTCATCCATCCAATTTTTCTTTGAGAGAGTATGTGGCATTTCATTTCTGTTGGTGGGACATTGGAATTTGGTAATATGATGTCTGTTGGTGAATTCTCACGTGTTATTGTTGAAATAAACCACTAGATTTCAGACATTGCAGTTTCTTGAGTATTTGTCATCTCTTAAACAATTTTTGGTCACACATCAACTCTGCCATGACTTATTATTCTTCATGAACAGGAGATGGAAGTCCCAATTCTGGTGATGTATGGTTGAGTCAATATTTTTCTAAATCTGCATTTTCTGAAATTCTTGATTCTCTCTTTTTTTAACACGACTTTGCCAGAGGAGCGATTTTCTTGTGTTACGGTAGCTTGTTGTGCATGTGCACTAATGTATTTCAAAGATAAGTGCTTCTGCTGGAAATGGAATGCCGAAGGATAGCCTGACCACAGTTGTTGGGTTCTCCATATTCTTTGTCAGTGAAAGTGACGATTTTACCTTTATAAGGATCTATTTGTTCCTCTCACACTTCAAAGCAGCCTTAAATTGCACTTTTTGGTTAATGTGTGGTACATATCAAACATGTGGTTGAACATCTGTGTTACTTGATATTTTGCTTTAAAAGCTCATATCCATTATACGAAGTACCAATGTCCTATCGTGCCATGTAATTATTTTGTTTGGTGTTCAGTGTGCTCCTGCTAGATAATTGTAGAAAGTTTATCTTAGGTCTTGACTTTGGGTTAAATTCAGGTCGATGTGTTAGGAGTTGGATGTTACTCATCCAAGGACTTATGGACATGGACGAATGAAGGGATTGTTCTGGCAGCTACAGAAACAAACGAGACCCACGATCTTCACAAGTCCAAAGTCCTTGAAAGGCCGAAGGTGATTTACAATGAGAAGACTGGGAAGTATGTGATGTGGATGCACATTGACAATGCTAACTACACCAAGGCTGCTGTGGGTATTGCCACAAGTGACTACCCTACTGGCCCCTTCAATTATCTCTATAGCAAACGGCCCCATGGGTTTGATAGTAGGGACATGACCATATTCAAAGATGATGATGGCATAGCTTATGTCATGTATTCCTCCGAAAATAATAGTGTTCTACATGTTGGACCCCTCACTGAGGATTATCTCGATGTGGTCAATGACATGAGAAGGATACTCGTGGGACAGCATCGGGAAGCTCCGGCATTGTTTAAGCACGAAGGGACTTATTACATGATCACGTCTGGGTGCACCGGTTGGGCTCCAAATGAGGCAATGGCCCATGCGGCGGAATCAATTATGGGACCTTGGGAGACCATCGGGAATCCATGCATAGGCGGGAACAAAATGTTTCAGCTCACGACATTTTTAGCTCAAAGTACATTTGTCATTCCAATGCCTGGTCAACCCGGTGCTTTCATCTTCATGGCAGATAGGTGGAATCCAGCTGACTTGAGGGACTCTAGGTACGTATGGCTTCCTTTGCTTGTCGGGGGTCCTGTGGATGGACCCCTTGAGTACAGTTTTGGGTTTCCCTTATGGGCGAGGGTGTCGATCTATTGGCATAGGAAGTGGAGGCTTCCTAATGGGTTGAGTTTGTCAACGAAGTAATGGTGTTTTTCACGAGGAAAAATTAAAGGATCTGTGTATATCATCTATCTTCTTGATCATTCTTTCATTGGCTTACATATCTTTGTGGCTAGAGGCGAGAGCAGTTTCTGGTTCGGAGTTGATGATGGTAACGTGCTGAGCGGACAGCATTGCTGGTGTAGTTTCTTCTTTTTATACGTTCAGGCGATGTGCATATTCACCGAGTATATCTTTATAGATGAATGTTGTTTTTCCACGTATTTTTCAAGTAGTTAAGCAAGCAACTCAGTGAAGTTCTGAATGGTTGGCTTTACTTGTTTTTCCTTCTTCCATTGGCCCTTTTTTAAAACGTAGATATCCTAGAAGGAGTTGGAGTACTGTGACTCATGTTATACGGACCAAATTAGTGTGTGAATGGTTATATTGATGCGATGTGGTTTGGTATGTAAAGATGTCTTAGCCTCGCTCGTGGCAAACAAGGAGAAGAAATGGTTTCAGTTTCAATTTTTCTGCTTTTGCTTGGACAGATTCAGTTCATGAAAAGCGTCTGGTTTTGTTATTGTGAGCGGTACTACGATGTTATCTTGTGTTGGTTTAGTGACTCAAATTAACATCGATACTAAGTCATTAGAAGGTATAAAGATCAAGTTTATTAGAATACATTGGACTAATTACCGGATACCCTAAGTGCCTAAGAGAAATATAAAATGCCTGTAAAATCCATATATCGGATCATATTAACTGGTCACGTTTTGTTATATTTTTCCAACTATGTGCTTCGAAATTTTCTCATTCAATCAATGGTTTGAGATATGATATGCTTATCATCGTACTTCCATCGCCTATCACTGTAGTGTAAACCGGCACACGCGAGACTTAGTCCATTCATCAAAATTGGGACGTAACACTACGAAGAACACAGATAACATTCGAGTGGCAATGCTTCACTATGCGTTATACAAACGATGCGCGTGACATTTCATTCAGTCGAGTTCTAGTCTACAACCCTAAAAACATGTTGCCCTGAAACCCAGCTTTTCGAAAATAACATGGGATATATCTTTATGTCAAGATAAAGAGGCTTTTCTTTCTTACGTGGTGCCACCACCATCAACATAGTCAATATTTAAGAAAAATTATTAGTACATTGGAGCAATCATCCTCATATATATATGTCATAAACGAGTACCATAATAATACACTCAAAATCAATTTTTCATTCCATTCCTTCCGGTCCCATCACAAGCTTTTGTGCCGAAGTTTCGGATAAAGCTTCTTCCTCACTCATCATCGTCGTCGAGAGAGAGAGAGAGAGAGAGAGAGAGAGAGAGAAGGAAGCAACGTGGAAGCGACGGCCCTTCCTACCAGTGCAAGACTCCAATCTCCTTCTGTCTTCTTCTCACTTGTTAAGGCCTTTGCTTTGCTTGGAAGCTGGAGCTACGAAAGCTCGCCCCTCCCGACACTCTGCTCTCAAGAAGAAAAGCTAGCTAGACCACCCACTTTCTTCTTCTTCCTTCTCCTACGGAAGGGCTCGGCGGGGAAAGCGGGAATGGCGGTGATGATCGCGGTGGTCGTGGAGGGGTTTGGGACGCTGGCCAGGACCATATTGGGGCTGCAGGACCGGCGGCTCCCGGCGACACTCGAGGTGGTGAGCTCAGCCATGTCGTCGGTGGGCATGGCGTTCCTGCTCTGCTTCTTATCCGGCGTCCACAGGCGCCGTAGAGGCGGTCTTGGCCTCGCATGGGATTGACTTATCTTCATCATCATCATCATCATCATCATCATCATATCTTCTTCTTATCCATTCAATGCTCTTTCGTTCCCCTTACCCATTTTCCCATTTCGAATTTCCTTTTGTGCATGCATGGTTTTGCAAAGTCTCAGTCACTCGCTTCTCTACTGCGCTCTCTCTCTTTCTGTGTTTCCTGCAGTAATCATGGGCCTTTGTACATAGAGGAATCCGCTAGAATAAATTTGTGAAATGTCTGCATTCTGTGTTTGCAGCTCCAACACCATTTCGTTTCGCATGACCTGCATGAGCAGATGAACTAACTTCGTCACTTCTGGCTTTTGCATCATCCTCAAGATCCACTTTTTTCCATACATCCCGCAAGTTTCGAGGTTACCCATCATCATCCGTGAGCAGATAAAGCGATGTCTGGTCTGCTGAACCAAGCAGAACGACAATAACCAAAGTACGTAAATGAAGGAAGAAGATAATGCCTTGTCGAAATTCCAAGAAGCCATTTAGGCTTTTGGAGGTAATGGGGGGGGGGACCGAAGATCTTGTCATGAGAGCCCTGCCTAACCCTGTTCCCCCTGGACATGATTGCAACTCCTCCATGAGTGACCCCAAAGCTCGATTGACCTGTCGACCAATAGCTGCTGCATTTGTCTGAATCTTTAATCATGTCATCCTCGCCGTCACGTTCGCTCAATCGATCAGGTGTTTCCGTCTTGGCAAATGCGTGCACCCATTGTCGGTTCTTTTGGTATGGCGGTATTTGTGGACACTCGGTTGATTAGTAAGAACGTCTTGACCGTATACTCCGAACATGGGCAAATTCTAAGCTCGCGTGAGCTATTCTACGGATTTGAGACATCTCACTGTTCATTTACAAAGAAGCAAATTGAACCCTACTAGAAATTAGTATCTTTGCATTTGAAAATTACAATAAATTGATTTTATAAGAATCATATCAAAATTATGCTCATTATGATATATTTACGGCCGTCCAAAAACCTCAATCCATTTTCACAATGGCACATTTATTTCAAAAAAATTCTTTTATATGAAAAACATGAAACTCGTACCCGTGTGACACATTTACCTTCCATCAAAATTTAGTCAATAAGCACCATTAAAAATCTTATATGGCTGCATCTATGAATGACGAAAGGCAAACGGTATTGAAGTGACCTTTACGTGAAACTCATTGTGTTTTTCTCATTTTTCCTTTCTTTCATCCTCCTTCATCCTCTTCCTTGGTTGGCACCTAACCGGCATGTTTGCCGTTGCCGCCTTACAGTTGCCATCGCCAACATCAGTTTCTCTTGGGCCATGCTCGACTACATCTGTAATGGATGGTCAGTTCACTCTTTGCTTTTATTCAAGACCATTCTGATCAAACTGCCAATGACCTTGGAACCTAATTTTTGGGTCCGGGGTACGAAAGGGGGACTAGACTACTATTTGCCTTTTCTATGAATGCTTCTGTCTTTTTCTTCCGAGAAACCCTTACATTCCATCTAATTTTGATGTTCCTAACTAAGTTGAGCATCTATGGTCCTTTTGCATCGGGGAGCCTCAAGTTTTACCTTAGACATGGATGAGGATTTTACTCCGGTTGATCTGGATGTGAACCGTCTTCGACTGATTGATTTTCTTCCCGAGATGGACCTCCTGAACCAGCTTAGAATTTGCTTGGTCTCATGGGACTTCGGCTCCCACGGGATCACGACAAGGGGCCCTAGAAGCCACGTCAAGACCGCCTTTTACGGTTCATGTAGGCAGTCACATAAAACTTTTAATGGTATTCATTGATGGAATCTTGACGGAAAGCAATGCATATTGGTATTAGGTTTTTGGTGTTGAAAAAAATATTCGGGATAAATGTATTACAATAAACATAGTTTTAAGTTTCTGATGATTTTTTTTTTCCGAGAAATTATGAAAACCTTTTGTGTTTGGCAAAAGTCAAAAAATAAAAGACAATCCAGTGGTGTAACCTATGCCACTAATACCAATAGAATCCAAAGAGACTACCATCAGACACCATCGAGGAAGAAATTGTGCACAATTTTGTGACACGGCCAATGGAATGTCAACAAAGGCAAGTTACAGTATTGTGGTTCTACCACAATGAAGGATTTTAGGAGAAAAATGGTCTTGAAATGAAAGTAACTTTTTGCCCTCAAATGAACCACCTTTTGCAAATCCACCAACATCAGCCATAGAATATCACATGAAAAGAAGATAAGAAAGAACAGCCTCCATTTGTCTCACGATAAATAAATAATTAAAAATATATTTTTTTAAAAATGATCGTTTGTATAATTTATAAAAATGAATTAACCGAAAAACATATTTACTATCCACAAATATATTTAAATATAAAATTATTATTAATCATGACGATACTTTTTATTAATAAATTATTTCAATCAATACAAACGATTAGTTTTAAGAAAATGTTCTCCAAATCATGCTAATGAAGTCTTAAATTCCTACATCAGGAGGCTCCTCCGAGTATGGCATCAAGAAGTTTGCTGAACAGGGCCAGTCGGGTGGTGGACCTGGTGGTGTCCGGTAAATCAAGCTGCCGAAGTAACATGTGTCCTAGATCCATAAAATAACATACACCAAAACACACTTCCAAATACTAGTAAACATGACAAAGCATTCTTCCACAATTAAATTAATAACATATAGAAAGAAACAATAAAGACAATTATTTTTTAGTATTAATACATTCCCTATAAAATGCAACCAGCCCCAGATCAAACGTTCCATTTTGATTTATTGCAGCCTAAACTTTATAAGCTACGCAACAATGAACAACTTAATAAATTAATCAACACAATATCTACGAACGGAACGAATCCCCACTGGAAACGAGGAGTTTCCTTAATGTGAGAGGCTTGGTCGCCAGTTTCAGGCGCGGCACAAATGGTCATCGGAGCAGAAGGCTTCAGACGAGAGAAACCGAGGGCCACTTCACCGCGTTAGGCCCTGAGGTACCCTTTCTCCTCCAGGAAGCAGATGACTTCCTCAGCCATCTCACAAGGGGAAGCACATTTGGATCCTTTCTGCTGCAACACTATCTGCAACATGCACAGTTTCTTTCAGTTTCTTGTGTTGTGACTTAGCGTCAAAGAAGACACAGAAAATGTTTTCTTTTTCTTTTTAAGCTATTGCCAAGATCGAACCCAAACATCAGAACCGACGCTCCAACCCCACCCTCTGTTGACCACAAGGACAACCCACCTAGGTTCCACAGAGGATTTAGTCCTGAAAGAATATAGGAATGGCTTAAAGTCGAAGGAGATCTATTCACTGCCCCAACTAGCTATACATTGAAGCTTGTATTCCAAACTTGTTCCCTGAGTCTGACTGCCCCACGGATACACCTAATGGCAATAACTGCATGGGCCCGAACACAAAGAAAGGGACATATGCAGCCTCATTTAACTTCCCCAATTCTAGCTTCCAAGTATACCTCTCTAGTTCATCCTACCATCTAATGCATTTTGAAATTTAAACAAGACTTACCTCACAATCAAGTGGAGGCTCGTATGGATCATCAATTCCTGTAAAACCTGCAAAATTATAAACCAGAAACCACTAATTACAATCCACTAGCAGGCACAGAAAATGACACTGGTGATTGATTACTAATTTAAGCTTTGTGCACTATTTAGAAAACAACGTAACTGAGCATAAGATAAAATGTCGATGATCAACTTCAGTGTCATCCCAACGATGCTAGATAATCATCACAAGAACTCAAGATACTACGAAATTCAGTCCTGGCGATCTGCTTCTGCTCAGGTTTGAGCACTTCTCGCTCAGAGTGCTCTTGTTTACTTTTTTTTTCTTTTAATAATATTTCACCAACACCTTCACCTTCTTTTTCATCAAGCTTATATCAGTTGTCATCAATAAAAAAGCATTTGAAGGGAAAGTATGTTTTAATACAGAAACCAAGATAGTTTATCCACTTTTTCTTTTACCACCTTCGATAATGCAAGAAATAAACACGTTAGATATCTGTCTTCATTGCATTCAACAACTCCAGTAAGGATGACTTTGATTCAAATAAATCAAAGAAAAAACATTCGAAGACAAAAGAGCTAAATCATGAAGTATCAAAGTAGCTTTCCTGTGTCCAAAGAAGAATTAAAAGATGCCATGTCATCTCAAATATTTCTAGTATTATTACCAGAATATAGAAAGAATGTGAAAGAAGGACATCAAGCACTGAGAAGAAACTCTGCAATCACACTCCTGCACAGATACCTTTAATTTTTCCGGCTCGTGCCAGCTTGTACAAACCCTTGGGATCCCTTGCCTCACAAACTTGGAGTGGCACGTCCATGAAGACCTGCCAGATGTGAGCTTCGCTGGTCATTTTTTTTCCTCACATAAAAAGAACCAATTATCTGGCTCTGGAATCAGCTTTCCTTGTTCTCCCAAGTTATAATATGTCAGGCATAGACCAAAACTGTCAAGGACCACCTACCTCAATGAAATCACCTCCTGGCAACATGGCACGGCATGCTGACCTATCTTTTCTATATGGGGATATCAAACTAGCAATGCAAATCAACCCTGAATCTGCAAAGAGCTTGGCTACTTCGCCTGAAAATCACATATTTATGAAGTTCAATGGACTAAAAAAGACGAACTTGGTCACTACAAGGAAAAACTCAGATCCATACATTAGACACTTAATTTAATGCTCACCAATCCTTCGAATGTTTTCCACACGATCTTCTGCCCTAAAACTCAGATCACTGTTCAAACCATGACGAACATTGTCACCATCAAGGATATAGGTCAGCTTTCCTCTTGAATGCAAGCCCCGACTTAAAGCACAAGCTAGTGTGCTCTTCCCTGTTAAATTCATATGTATATAAACACATGAGAGAGAGAGAATGAAGATGGCGACAAAGTTGAAGTTGATAGTGAACTATTTAGAACTTTCAAGTGGTTTACAGAAATCACAGGAAGGAAAGGACCATTCATGTGGAATAAATGAAATGACCAATCATAGAATACAACGGTCAGAAAAAGGGGAAAACATCGAAAAATTGCATCATGACCCAGATGCTTAATGCCGGAAAATTTACAGATATTGCCCCTACTTCCAAGAATGAGAAGCCTCTCTAGAGAAGTACATCATTAAAAATAGATCAAGCATCCAAACCCAAACATCCTGGCAAGCAATTCAAATAGACACTTAACAACGCCCACGAGAAACTTTAAAAGCACTATCCTTACCATTTCTTCATCCTTCTAGATATTGATGATTTGACTAATAATTTGTAAAATCAATTGAGAGTCAATTAACAGCATATTTTAGCCCATTGAAAAATTGCAAACATAACAGTCATGACCTTGGAGCTGGCTTAATCACCTATCCTCAAAAAGCACTAGCTTTGGTCCACACAAACTAACATAAAGTCACCCAAAAGAACGTGCAAGAGATCTGTCCTATCCCACTAAGTAGGCATGAGGAAAAATACATGTTTATGCATGTTGGATAGTGATTGATATCAGCTAGCTGGTTAGAAGCATTAACTGAAACTAAAACAGAAAAAGATCAAAATGGAAGTTTTGTACTACAACAGACCACAATGAAACAAAGGATCTTTATAAAAAGATTCAACACTAAACATCTACCTCTATCATACTAAATGTCATCCATTAAATCACTCTCTCCATAAAAGACAAACAAAAACTATGAAAACCTATCTGCTAACTAAGAAGCCAATCCATTTGTTCAGTCGATCCCACCCTCTGCTTTTGGCACATTTTATGTATCAGTACTGTATGAGACTAAAGCAAATTTTAGAATAGAAAGTATGGATCGATAGCCTTAACAAAACCTGCAATTACCAAGCTGGAACAATCAAAATCATCACAGGACCTGCAGATCCAGCTCGGTTTGTGCAAACTAATATTTGGGTCTGAAAATAGGTATGTTTCACAGCACAAGAATGAAAAAATTAGCATGAATTCTACATTATCAAAGCTCAAATACTAGCTCATAAAAATGGGTGAAGAAAAGGTTGCTCCACCACAAAAGATGCAAGTTTCCAAAAAGACAAACCTGAACCACTGAGCCCCGTGATCCATATGACACAGCCTTTTTGCTGAAGCAACTCCTGCCTCTCAAGTTTATCAACCGAACAACCGTGCCACTTGATGTTTGTTGAGTTTCCAACAGTAGATATCTGGTGGAGATTTTCACCTAGTTAGATAGTCAAAATGAGAATCTCACAGCTTATGCAGTCAAAAAGAGAAGTCAAGGGGACAGATTTTCAATAAGTACAAAGTTTACTCAAATTTCCAATCGTACAAAGTTTACTAAAATTTCCAATCAATTCATAACGACAAGTTGATGGGATTTCAAGCTACAAATGCTTCTCTGCCCGGTAAAAGCAAATTCAAAAAACCAAAAACATAATCATTACATCGGTCAACCACAACTGCAGAGAAATCTCAGAAGAATGTAATTAGTCTCAAGATTCCTCAACACAAGGGTCCATTCAGGATGATTGACAGACATTCTACGATAATTGGAATAAAAGCAGCTATAAACAAGGTTCCTAGACTGTAAAGTGCAACGACGGGACACGCAAAATCTAAATCAACAGCAAAGGCATCTTTTTTTTTCCTTCAAATAAAGCCGCACCTCCTGTGGAAGACCATTAAGCTCGGTTTAGTCAGCAATTTCAACCGAACTTTCCACAGCAAGAAACATCCGTCTACCTCTCACACCCCTCTCATTTCAACAATAAATCACCTGCCTATCAGCGAAAACGACATTCCATGACAAGATTCCATACACCCGAAATCTCAAACGGGTTCACCGATTTCGCGCCGACAACGTGCTAATTCACAAAACAAAACACGATCCTACTTCTCCTCGCGAGCGTCAATCAAGCTTCGGTTTTTCACGGAGGCATCGCCATTTCCCACTCGGGGAGAGAAGAAAAGAAATCAATTTCCGACGTCAAATTCCTCCACCACCACAAAATCGAAATCCCCCCACCCCAACCAAATACCTTCGGAGCTGTCGGCTTTGCTGTTGACGTAAGCGGTCCTGCTCTGCTCCATCGCTCCGACCGGCGCCAAACGAGCCGACCCCCCGCCGAGACGGAGGACACGCGATCGCAGCTGCGGTCCGCGCGCGGCGCTCAGCCCCGAGCAGCCGACGAACCCTAGCTCCCCGTCCTTCGCCCGCCTCGACCGGAGCGCCCCCGCGGTCCCGGACACGCACGCGCCGGGCCCTCGAATCGCAGGCATCTCTGAGAGCCGCCGGAACCCGAAATCCAAACCGAACCCAACAAAACGCAGCCGATCAGAAGACAGCCCGAACCGCAATCCAGCAAAGCCCAAGAACAAAAAATAGAAGAGAGAGAGAGATGGGGCGAATTTGAAGGAGGGAAGAGAGAGAAAGAAAGGGGGAATACGGACGGTCAGGGCAGGTCCGTGGGCTGGGCGCCACGGGAGGCGTTACTGGCTAACGCAGGCACCCCCCGCAGCAGCCGCACGCATATATATACGCGGGCGCGCCATGGCCACGAGAAGAACGCGCCGCGAGCGAGATTCAGTACATCGCTAGAGAGAGAGAGAAGAAGAGAGAGAGAGACAGGAAAGAGACAGAAGAGAATGGTTGGTGAGAGAGAGAGAGAGAGAGAGAGAGAGACTGACCATGCTGGAAGGAACTGGAGAGACGAGGCGGTGGACAGCGGGGGAGGAGGAGGAGGGGAGAGAGAGAGAGAGTGGGGGAGTGGCGACGATGGTGATGATGCGATGGCGATGGGGGTGGGGACAGCGTGGTGGATCCCATCCCGCCGGTTAGTACGGACGCTGCAGGGGACGGCACGGGCCTCATGAATATCTTGAATCGGTAAAAATGGTGGCAAAGTGGAGTTTTTTTTTGGCCTGCTTTGCTTTGCTTTGCTTTTTTAGCTCCAGCTTTTGTCTCTTCCAAAACATCCCCTTATAAAAAAAAATGAAGTAGGGAAGTAATGCTAGGGGGAAATGGCATTTTTAGGAAAAATCCCTGGACTTAATTGGTGGGATGAGGATGCCACGGGGTGCCATCGAAATTTTATTGAAAGAATTTCCAATTAGGACTCTACAGGGGGATCTTTCTTTCCTTCCCAGAAAAAGGGAATTGAAATGAATCTCTTTCCAGTTTTGGGCTTGCAGCAATTAGAGAGTTTAGGTGAGAGCATGCATCTCATGGCATTTTTCATCCGGAACTTTTAATCTTTAGATAGAAGATCCGTACTCTATCCTAGAAGGTGGCCAAACGCCATTGACGATGGTGGCGGCAGCTTATCTATCTTCAAACTAATCCAATATGGAGAGAATTCAAACTCATCCAATAGACTTGAGGGTGCCACCTAACATTAGTTTCTACCTATCTTCTTGTAAGCCACGATAAAGGAAGGTCGTTCCTTTTGGTATTGTCAATGGAAACAATAAGTCAATAGAAAGATATTATATCGAATCTTTTAGCTCGACAAATCTCCAAGTGTGTTTGAAAAAATATCACATCACGTTTGTGTATCAGATATCTATGTATCATATAGGGTTTCGCCTGTAGGATGGCCAAGGTGGCTTATAAGGTCGCCATGAGTAAGAAGAGTTGTGATTTTTCAATATAGCATTCATCAATTATCCCAACATAATGCTCGTCTACTTAGCCAAGCCCTTGTGAGGACTAGCATTTACCATTTCTTAAGAGTAAATTATCATTTAGCCCATAGTTGCAAACCTATTATTTATAACTACATTTGGGATTGAGAGAGAATTTGCTCATATGCTTGCCACGCGGCACAACTTTACCTCAATGATATCCACATAGCAAGCCATATGGCATAATTGTGCCACATGGCCCATATTCATTCAACTAGCATTTGTAATTTATCGTCTTTAAACACCTATTACCTATTAAATTTGAATTTATATTTAAGCATGGATAAAAAGAAATATATTATTTTTAAGATAAAAGAACAAATATAAAATGATTTGAAATAAATTTCTACAATCTTTTCCAAACATTTATTTTTTTTCTACTTATCTCATTGTTTTAAAATTTGAAAAAAGAAGAAAAGATGATAAAGTATTCTTACAGATCCTATGGATTAGAAAGTTTTTAAGACCTAAGAGCAGATGATAAGATTTAATGGCATCTACAGATGAAAAAGTCGCCCCTATTGAAGGCCAAAGAGAAAGGCTTTATCGTGGGATAGCATACTTGTCTGAGAGTGTCGTTAGTCTTTAACACAACTTTTCATGGTATCATCATTTGTCCATTCAATTGAAAATTTAATTAATATAATTTAAAGGATAACTTATATACATTTTACCAAATATTCAATATTCGCTAAATCTAAACATTAATAAGAAAGAAAGAAAGAAAATATTGCTAGTTGAATAAATATTAGATAGTTTTGTTTCCTTCTTTTGAAGTACTTATCTTAGATATAGCTTATATCATTTGAAACATTTTTTTTCAGCTATAAATGGAATAAAGAATTATTTTTGCCAAATGGAGATATTATAAATAAATAAAAATCAGATTAAGTTGAAGGGCTTTAATTTAGTAGTCCATTATTCAACAATTAGTCAATTATAAACTTGAATTGACGTTTAACCAAGTGAAATTTGAAATCGATTGGATTTTTTTTTAGATGTGATATTATGGATGTAAAATCTTAAATCAGCTAGTTTAGATAATCAAAAACTCCTTTCTCCACCTCTGTATTTTATTTTGTCATCTCCGGCAGATGAAAAAAATTACAGAAAGCCTGCGGAATTCCTGATGTGGGATTAGAATCCTCTTCAAGAGAAGAAAGAACAAGACGTTTTTATGGTTTGATACTGTAATAAGAGATTGTACTCCATTTATTGAATTTGATATGATTTAGTATACATGTTCTGATCTAAGTTTAGATTTGCAATTTTATTTGTATGCAAACCAATAAAGAAATTTTTATGAACATAGCGTGGACCATCTAACTAGCAGAATAATTAGGATATTTCAATAGCTACGTTATTAGCAAGCAGCTTTTTCTATTGCACTTTGTATTCAAACCTATCAAAGCATTGACTACATTAATCTCTCCAGTGAAAATAGACCTTCAAATCTACCATTATACAAAGCCTCCAATTACAATCTCATAGGGTTGGTTCTTTTCTCTTTCTATTAGCAAACCCCCTCATCTAGGGGTGAGCATCAGTCTAAAGTTGACCTTGGACCGACCCTAGACTAGCTCAACTCGATTTGTTCCGGTTTAGTTCCTAAGGGTGCGCATGGTAAAATTTCAAATGAAATTGATTTCGCCGTAAATCAATTTCTCAATTTCTATTAGGACAAGTTTCGAGCAAAGAAACCCGTTTGATAACGACTCAAAATTTCTATTTCGAAATAGAAATCCGTTTGATAATGTAAAAAATTTCTATTTCTATGAATCATGTTGTCCCCATCCTTTTACCTCACTCTTCTTGGTGCTTGTGATGGTAATTTAATTTGATAAAAGTTGGTAAATCACTTTAATTTATATTGGTAATTCGATAGAGTAGTTAAGAACTTCAAAACATTAGCAATTTATGTAAATAAAAGCTAGTAATTAGTATAAAAAAATGCTAATATGCAAACTATAAAAGATTTGGTAGTTTCAAATGCTAATATGCAAATAGTTAATGTATTTATTCTCCTCATTCAAGATTCGGGTTTAAGTCACTACATTTTTTTGCATTCTTTTGAGACCACGAAGTGATTTTATGGTAGGTACTAGTTGACATGGAGGTAGGCGCAATTTGCGAGAGATTTGAAATTAATAAAATGGAAATTGTGCTAGAAATAGAAATTGATTAGATAATAATATAGGAAATCCTCAAATACAAAATAATAGTCGAAATAACACTAATGCATTACAAAAGTTGAAAATACAATTTCATGGAATTTCCGGCATATTATTATCCCTTGCCATTTTATTGGCAATGGTTTTCCTAAGCGTATTTATTTGGTTTCCCTCCTCGGTCAACCGAATGTTTGCAAGGTCATCCTGCGTAGGTTCACCAAGTACATCGGATCTCCATATAGGGAAAAGTTCATATCCATCTTGTCTTGATCACGGATGTAATTATGGATGGCACAATATGCAATTACGATATGTGCTTGCTTTCGAAGTGCAAATGAGGGCATGTGCCTCAAAATGAAAAAGCGATTCTTCAATGCTCCAAATGATCTTTCAATGACATTCCTTAAAGAAAAATGCCTATAGTTGAACAATTCTCTTGCAGTTGTTGGCCGTCTCGCTCTACCCCTATACTCATTTAAATTATACCGGTCACCTCTAAAAGGAATTAAAAATCCCGGAGTTGCTGCATAACCAAAATCCATGACATAGTATTTGCCTACAATAATGTATTTTTGAGGGATTTTCCATGTATTTTGGGAGGAAAAACATTTTTGAGTATTTTTCTAATTTTTGGATATAAAATGGATTTTTTTACCTTTTTTTGGTATTTTTGGAAAAATACAAGTCTTTTTGGCTTTTTCTGAATTTTTTTGGCTTTTTCATGAATTTTTGGCTTTTTTGGATTTTTGGCATTTTTGAAAATATAAAATATTTTTGATTTTTTGATTTTTTGTGAAAATAAAATATTTTTTAATATTTTTTAATATTTTTCAATATTTTTGGAAAATAAATTATTTTTGATTTTTCTCGATTTTTTGGAAAATAAAACATTTTTTTAACATTTTTTTAAATATTTTTTGAAAATAAAAAATTTCGATTTTTTGATATAAAATATTTATGTTTTATTTATTAGAATATTATTTTATATTAAAATAACAAAATAAAACCGACCGGTCGGATCCGCGAGTTGGGTCCGGCCGGACCGGCGACTCGAACAAGGATCGTGCCCGACTCGGATTTTTTATTGAAATGGCGTCGAGTCCGCTTAAGGAAGGAGGTGGATGGAGAAATAATTTCTATTTCTACTTGAAAATAGAGTTTAAAATTTTAGCTTCCGATTTCTCCTCCAAAACAATTTTCAAAAACAAACTGTTTTGAGAAATAGAAATCAATTTGCGTTACCAAACGGTTTGTTCCAAACCCGTTCCTAGGATGCAGAGAAAAGAGAAATTGAGAAACGAAATTTTACCATGCGCACCCTAAGAGATTGGATTGATCTTTGATCCTAGGACCCCTAGACACTGTACTATCCGGGTTGATCATCAATCCTAAGAATTTAAGGTTAGTCCAACCCGAATCAACCTTATACACACACATATTATATGTAACATAATATATTATATGTTGTCATCTACTCTAAACCATAATGCCTCTTTCTCTATACTTTTCGTAGTTTAGTTTGTCATATAAATTAGAAAGTAGAAAGAAACATAGCCCTAATTTGACCCAAAAAAAAAAATGAAAAGAAAAAAAAAATACTCTTTTCACTTGCCTCAGCCTCACTCGCTTGCCTTGGCCTCGCTATCTTGCTCGCCTTGCTCAACGCTCACCTTGTAGCTTCCCTCTCTTTACTCGCTTCACTCACCTTGTCGCTCGCCTCAGTTCCCTAACCTTGCGTGTTCGTATTTATGATTTGTTACTTTTAGCAAATATGAAATTTCTGTTGTTACTTACCACCGCCTATGGTGGCCCAGTTGGATAAGACTCCCATGATCCTTTGCGAGGAGGAGAGGAGTTCGAATTCCGCTGGTTGCATGGGATCTTAAGTGCGACGTCGGGGTGGTGGGTTCTCCACTAGCGTCGCCTTAGGGTTTGCCCGCCGGCTGTCGGCTTACGGGGTTCCTTGGGTCATAAAAAAAATATATATATATATGTTGTTACCTTATCTTAAATTTATATTTGATATGAATTGGTGTTCATAGTTTGGTTGTTCAATGTCACATTGTTAATTGATATTTAATTGGAAATAGTAAATTTATCCTTTTAAGGAATACAAAAAATGACCCTTGAATCGGACCTTGGTCCCAGATTAAAAGGGTTGATCCTCGATCCCAAAAATTGGAGACCAACATTGTGTGAGTTGGTACTTGGGTTAGGTGCTCCGGTTCAACTCGAACCATCTTTACCCTCAAAGCATTGACTAGATTAATCTCTTCAATGAAATTAGACCTGCAAACCTACCATAATACAGAGCCTCCAGCTATAATCTGATAGGGTTGGTTCTTATCTCTCTCTGTCAGCAAACCCCCTTGTCTCCAAAATACTCTTCCGTCTTTTGAAGCTCTCTTGTAGGCTCTAAGCTTCAATTTTTGAAGCTAATAGCCTACTTAGTCTCTTATTTTCTTTTTCTTTACTTTGATTATCTTTTCTTTTCTTTCCTAATCTGTTTTGGGAGTTTATGTATGTGAATGAATTTTTGCAGCTAATTTTAGGTGAACGTTGAGGCCAGTTCCATCATTCATCTAGCCAACATCCACCGAAGAGAATGTTCGTGACATGACTTCCCAACTTCTCTAAAATTAGGCCGCTCTCCTCTTCCAATTTAGATTTAGATCTATATTTGGGGATATTACTCTCCCAATTTAGATTTAGGTCTAAATCGAGTATTTGATCAGTTTCAACATATTGATGTTGGTGTCTTTGCACAATGATGGTGATGAGGAGGTTAAATCTAGATGCGCGCCGCAAGCCATGGCAGCTAAATCTATTTATTGAAGTGGAGGATTTTGGTGTGTGCTCATCACTAAATCTATTTATTGGCAGCTAAATATTTATGGTGACAGATTTGTTTTTGAGGGACAAGAGTGTACTTCTAGTTCCAAACTGTGTTTTATTATTTGCATTCTAGCATCTGGTTTATTCTATAATTATTTGGGATTTGTTAGGCTTAAAAGACTTCTATGTACCTCTCGAATATTATTCTAAGAAATTAGTGAAATCTTTTTTTCCACCAAAAAGAAAAAAACCTACCATAACACAATGTGAGTGATCTTTGAATTTTTTTTTTCAATGTTCAACGCACCTTATTTTTATTTAATCAAAATCCAAACTTCCAAAAAGTCACTCAATATAGTCATTTCGTTTTGACCTACTAAGTTAGCATTTATTGGGCCAAAAGATTGATGTGGGCTGCCACGTCATTTTTTTCAAGTTATCAAATCATTTTGGATAAGTGCAATAAAAGTCTTAAAAGTTGTCAAATTAGTAAATCGAGTCCTTCCATTAAGTCAATCCAACTTAATTAATGAAAAACACTTACTTTACTTTTTTATTATTATTTTCTCTATCTTATGTGGCAATGATATGGCTTGCCGCTTGGTTTCTCATCCCCATTTCTCCCTTTTTAAAATTTAGCTTATTTTTTATTTAATTTAAATAAAATTAATATCAAAGATCATATTCAAACCAAAACGAAGGTTTTAGCCTTGTGTTTCATATTTTAGTCACGTAGAAGAGAGAAAATATTTTTAAAAACCCATGTTAGCATTTCCGTCAATCAAGTTAGATAGAATTAATGAAAGAACTCGTTTGTACTAATTTGATAAGTTTTAGGATTTGATTGCACTATTTGTAAATTTTATAACTCAGTTGTACTTCCTTAATAAGTTTTAGAACTTGCAATGCACTTATTCTAATTATTTTTCTCCTTCTTTTTTGGGACCAAAATAATGAGAGGATCTAAAAGCACATATAAGCCAAGTGAACACGCATGTCCAATTTAATACGTCGAGTCAAAAGAAATTATGGTCACATCAGCAAATACTTTTAGAATTTTAAATGGACAGATTAGAAATTGTAGCAAACTAAAGTAGCGGGGAGTGTGGTTCATGATTCCTTATATGGTCAAACTTTTTTAGTAGGGTAAATCGGGCTCTCCTTTTCAGCCTTTTCTTTCAATTTCTTCTCCACTTCTTTCCCTGACGTCCCTCATTTTAGTGAAAAGTGATGTGAGCAGGGAGCGTGGAACAAGCCCCATTTTGGGACCATTTGTTGATAAGAAAGGTTGGACCTATTATTGTGAGACAACCTGCAATTACAGTACAGTTGGAAAGAGTGCAAACGTTGTCAACCAGATCAGAAGTTCTTCCAAAGAAAAAGCAAGTGGGGAGGGTTTTTGAGAACGACTAATGGGAGGGTGATGCTTCCGTACGCTGATAAGATGGGGTCTTTTTGTATGTCCACAATAATAGAACAAATATAGTTTCAGACTCGTGCAATTCACGAGCATCTTCCTAGACCACTAGTTATTGAGTGAATTTTCGAAAATTCTGGGATCTAATTACAAAAAATAAGGTTTAAGGATGGTATTTACCATCCAGAAAATGTTCAAGGATCACTCATTCATAGTCCGTGATATATATCTAGTTGATCCCAAGGAAGCTTCCTAGGGAGTTGCCTCCGCCGGCACTGGACTCCATGCTCTTGTCCTTGAGTCCTATTGGTGTTTAGCCTTAACCAACGTGACATTAATAATTAGTTAAAGCCCTTAAACTGCCTTCATTAAAATTCCTATCAATGAACACGAGAACTTTAATATTAGAATAACCTTAAAGGTAGCTTTATCCGATAAACATATTTGTGCTTAGGAATCAATAGAATTAGAAGGTTTGATAACTAATCTTATAAAAGTACAAAGTGCTTTCACCAACAATGTCGAATAGGCTCATAATGGAGAACTGGATTCCAAATCTATCTCATTGGCATAGTGTTCAAAAGTTTCAAGATATTTGTAACTCTAGTGAGGGATATCTCGGAAAATTAAGTTTATAAAATAACAAAGGCACGTTGCAAACATGGCTTCATTACTAAAACAAATTAATCGCAAAGTATGGGAAACGTGTCAAAAAAAGTCATAAACGTATTACATTTGTGCCAATTTAGTTTTAAATCTTTTATTGGTATCAATTTAATTATAAACATTTTGACATAATGTCAATTCAGTTATTCCGAATAATTTTAGCTTTAGATATTCTTGACGTGGGACACCACCAACCATGTGATACCTATACATAGCTGATACGAATAATTTTTAATTGTATATATATTTTTTAATTTTCTATCTTTTTTTTTTCATTTTTTTTTTTGGCCTTTCTTTTTCCTTTGTGTTGGCCGGCCATTGACCATGGTAGGGCAAGCTGGCCTCACCTAGGCAAGGGTCCCCATCACTCACCACAAGCGAGGCCCGACCAAGTGAGGGCAATGGCTCACCTCCCTAGATTTAGCAAGGCCAACCCTTGCCCAAGCCAAGATAGCCTCACCATATTTTTGGCTAGGGGAGCCCTTGCTCGGCCGAGCCTTGCCTATGGTGGGCAACAACGACCCTCGCCCAAGCAAGGCCAACTCTTCTTGCCATGGCTGGTCATCGGCCAAAGGAAGAAGAAAGGCCCAAAAAAAAAACTAAAGATTAGAAAAAAAAATATTAAAATACTATTAGAAATTATCCATATTAAGATCGCAATGCCACATAGATTGCCCAGTGTCCACGTCAGCAAAATCAAAGCAAAATTAACCAAAAAAAGTTTAAGACTAAATTGGCACCGGCACAATAAATTTGTAACTTTTTTTGACACTTCTTCGGTGAGTTACGAATAGTATCTTTCCACTACATTTTTAAAGGTCTTGCCATCGGTGCTCTGAAAATGACAAAATATTTATGCATGAATCTTTGACCTGTATCTCTAGAACAATCGCCAATAAGATTTTATGGTGGAAAAGGGCCATGGTCACCATTAAATGAAATTACTCATGACGCTTGAATTTAATGCTCTTGGCGAGCCGACTGTCCCACTCAATGTAGTGGTTGGCGCCATTATTTAATGTAAGCCGCTTTCTCCATTAACCCCTCTCTAAACCCACTTTGTACACCAAAGCAAACCCAACCCCCCACCTTCCTTTCTCTCCTCTCTAGCACACTGAAGTTTCTCTCTAGCTAGTACTTGTTAATGGACGCTCACTTGGACCATTGCAATAAGGTCAATGCTCCAAAGGAAGCAATCCACCAATAGTTAGCCCAATAGATCCCTTATCTTATATCTAGACGGTTGAGCTATTAATTTACTGCAACTTATTTTGAATGGTGTGATGCTGAAAGATGATTGAAAGTTAGGTTGATTATAGCTATTGCTAACGTGCACTGCTGCTCTCTTTCCATGCAATAGTTAAGTATGCATTTTGTATGATCGAGGATTGATTGATGATGTGACCTTGTGGAGCTCCAACGTGTTTCATGATGGATCCTCTTTCTGGAATATGATATTGCTGCTCCGCACCATGTGTTTAGTGGGGATTGACAACCTAACCCTGCTAGTCTTATCAATACATCCAAATCACTGGTGGAACAACTTATTTTGTTGTGGAGTGCACGAGAACGACAGCTTTAATTTTATAAGCTGCTTGAAGATACTGCTGTTGGGATCATCCCTTCTTGGATATGGTTTGAATAGCATGCTCAACCTCACATTGTTATTGCACCATATTTAAATCTAATATGATATTATCGTGTTATAAGAGTGCAGGAGAATTTTCGCTGAATCTAAAAAAACAAGGTTAAATAATTGACCTGTTGGTGCTTCCCAATCTTCTTGAGTTGAACTCCGCAAGCGCACCATCAATCGATCTCGAACACCATCCGGGAGGAAAAAACTCATTTCAAAATACCCTCTAGCAGAAATCCACAGTTGAAATTATTGAAATTTAACGAGTAAGGGCATACGTGGGATAAACGATTGAACAGAAGTTTACTGGCTTGACAAAATTCCCTTAAGCTTTGGGGAACTTACCCCGCCTTACAATTTGACAAACTTCCTAGTCTGGATTATCTGTACAAGTTGGGCATATGCCCGGTTATTGTTCATCCATCTCGGAAAATCTCCCACTTTCGAAGCTATGATGATTCATCCAAACAGGTTCAAGCAAAGCCCGAGCGGCACTCAATCGGTTCTGTCTATATCCGGGAATTTGTTCTCCAAGCTTTTTCTCAATTAGAAGATAAATTTGATCAAGAGAAGCCAACATCATATCAAGTTGATCCCAATGTTGATTTTCGTGCCCAACTAGCTTTGCAGTCACAAAGTGCAAGAGTCCCAACACAAGGCCGTCATTATCCCTCTCGAGCCCAAACAATGAACCAGCCAAGAAGATCATTCCAACTGCATCGAGTAGATTAACATTTGCTCTCAGCAGAACGAGTACTGTTTGCAATAGCTTCTTAAATGCTGGGTACTTCTCGGATCGAGAGATGCTCTCGTCCTCCACTTCAGAACAATCTTCAGAGAGCTCATCTACCTCCATCCTTGCTACAACTGACGGCCATGATGGAAAATGGGTTGAAATATCCGACATGGTTAAAGAAACATCTCCATGGATCTTGTTCAGCATATATGTGGAACCCAGGGCCACAACCAAATCAGGCAGCCATGGTTTGGCTGCTGCAATAAGACGCATGACACAACCATACCCTAATGATAACTCGACACTAATTATCAGATTGAACAAATGATTGGCTAGATCAAAGATTTCCAACTGAACCCTTGAAGCTTCGCTGGTGTCTGTAAGGACTAAATTGAGCAATTTTACCATGTAAGTGAAGGAGCTCTTCAGACATATGGTCATTTCTTTCATGTTATCCTCTGTCAATTGCAATGACTGGCTAGATAGTTGTGCTAAATCTGAGATGATCTGTCGAACGGCTGCTGATGCGCTATGTAAGCATCTCCCATAATTGCCAGAATAAAATCTCATGGTTATGGCATCACTTATGAACTTGAAAATCGCGGTTAGCACCTTCACCTTTCTGGTTATCTTTTTTCCTGTTGATTCTGGAATGATGTCACAAGAATAAAACATTAGCTGCCAACCAGAGCACATGCAAAACATCTGTTGTAACCATACTATGACACTTGCTACTCAGATGAACCCATAGAGGTTACTTCGAAGTGATTGTGCAGATACTTCTTCTAATTTTGACAATTCAAAACAGTGTACTTCATCAACAAAGCAATACCATCAGCCTAAAGAAAGAAAAATCAGCTAACCAACGCCTAGTTGCCCTGTAAGGTGTTCAAAAGGCAATATATGCTGTTCATCTATATCCTAATCTTCTTTTGATCATGAACTAAATCATGCCAACAAGAGTAACCCTTTTGAGATTTCCTTGACTCAGAATGTATTGGCAATTTAGATGAACAAAGTCACAAAACCTACTTAACCGACAGTTGTCCTTCTGCAGATGAAAGCAGCATGAATGATGAAGAGCATCTCCTTATAACAAGGATTACGCTCTCACTAATAAAAGCAGGATAAGCAGATGCTACAATTTCCATCCACACTTGGAGAATTTTAATTCAAGTAACAATACCATCTCATGGATTAGATGGAATTGTAAATGTATTCACAGCGGCAAACTATAAGCTAATCGCTGTTGCTTCATGCACGTTACAAGTTCAACTTTATAAGAATATGAATAAATGGGAAATTCACACAATAGCAGATAGTTAGAATAATGGATATCTCTCCCTTTTTCTCGTATGCCCTTCCACACACACTCACCACTATCACTTGGTTGAGAGGCATTTGTTGCTGGTTCTTTTTCCTTTTGTCCAGAGGCAGGATTAACAGGGCCACCAGCTCTAAGCAGCTTCTCCGCACAATTTAGCAACTGATCCATAACCTAGTAATGCAGGATAATTAGGCAAGCACCTACACAGGTTCTTCAGTCATCTACCACTCATAGAAAAGGCTCACTCAACAAAAGTATGTAAGGCTAAAACCTCAAACCAGGGCCCTGAGCTTAAAGTTGAAAAGAAGCCGATCCTATTCATTTCTTTTCTATGGATGGCACTGATGAAGCACAAATGGAAGAAGCATATCCCTGCTGTTAACATAATATTTTACTCCATCATAGAGACTGGTTGGCAAGAATACAACAAAGGGTTCAAACCACTCAAACAGTTAATTTCAACATATATAATGAAGACACATCTAAACCAATACAAGTATCAAAGGAATACAGATTGGAAGATGTTAATGAATGTACAAATCAAGTTCTGTGCCAGATTTGTCACTCTTCCATCCTAACTTGGTTTACATAAACACTCATAAGAAATCCATAATGGGTACTCTGCTGTTGTACAGACATCTGAAAAATATGTCTCAATCAACTGTCAGCATATTTCATTAACAGAAACCTGGACATTACATCAGTCCCATGTTTCTAGTGAAAGCTTACAAAAAGTCCAATTTCATATGTGCATTTGATATTCAGTTTGCACTGTTCCACCCGACGGTGATATTTTTACATGTTATAAGCCGAGCATGAGAAAAATTGGGATCTGGCGCACCTTAGAATGGGTCATCGGTCAGTATCACAATGTAGGCATAATGCCTGGTAACAGGTTTACACTTTATTTTCCCTAACTGATCCTAACAAGAACAGAATGAGAAGGCTGGTATATGAAAAAAGTGAGAGAAAGGAAGAAATCTATCATGCAGATGGACCAGAAACCATAATGAACAAATAGTATGTAATCATCATCACCATTTTGTCCAAAGTGAACTTCCTACTAGTAATAGTCATTACAAGTCACTTATAAAAAGAAAGATTTTTACCTCTATCACTGCTCTTGAAGGGTTTGATGTGCTATACGTACTGTTGCGAGAGTTCTGTGAACTACTCAGGCTAGGATCTGCTGCGGCCATGTGCATCACCAAGGTTGTATATGCCAAGAGAGGGTATATGCTCATGTATTCAACATTCACACACTCCACAATGCTGGCTGTTGTGATAACCTTTAGAGTATTAAGAATCAGTTCACAAGATGAAGAAGCCAACATAGCCTTCCGAGAGTCCTCACATCCAAGCAAGTCTCTTATTTGCCAGGCTACTCCTACAGCAACCAAATAGCCATCCTCAAAGCTGGATGGCATCTGCTGGCCGACTCTTCTCTTTTTAGCTAAGTTTCTCACTGATGACTGATTTTTTTTCCTTTTTGAAGAGGAATTACTCTGCTTCTCTAGCATATCAATGCCAAACTTCTTATGGCAATGGAAAGCAGCATTTTGCAGCAATTTTGAGAAAGTGTCAAACATATCATCACATTGATCATAAGAGAGCAACAACTTATGGGCACTTCTTACTTCAGATTGCCTTTCTTCATTTTCACATATACCAATACAGTCCATGACTAGGCGCCCACATTCTTCAATGAGCCCTGACACATCATCCGGGGAGATGGCAGAGACGATATTGAGAACAGAAGATTGAGCATGCGCAGTTGGTGCTGCAGCAAATAAGCACTTCAGCTTGTCATTTGCAAATATTTCCTTCAGGGCATCCTTGTATGATGGCTCACCAACAAGTTGCTTACAAATGTATGCAGCAGCATCAAGTAAACCCTCAATCTGATCTTCATTCAGCTTATCGGTTGACAAAACAAAACTAATAAATACTTTGAAAAGTTGCATAAGAGACTTCAATGGTGCACCTTCCGAGGCAGCATACTCACAAAACCTCGCTCCAGCCTTGGGCGACCTCTTGATAAGTGTAACACATCGATTACATGCCTCTTCAAAAGTTACTTTGGAGGGAAAATATGATGGCAAAAGCAATCTCGTGATCTTTTGTGCAACTTGTGCCTGATCAGTTGCAAGCATGGACAGTAGTGCTTCTAGTGTTACCACCTATGGAACATAAGTGTGAATAAGAAACAAAACCAGCCAAATAATAAAAGACTGCATTAAACTGAAAAGATCGGAGACAGCACTTCAACCTTATTAAACTGAAAAGATCGAATATCTCTAGTGAGGAGGAGAAGTTCAATTAGGGCAACCCGCACAGAAAGAGTACCATCTGTAATCAGATGCGCAAGCCTTGGTAGTAGCACTTTAAGAACCTCATGTGACTGTGCATTACCAAGCAAATATGCAACTCCATTTATAGTGGAAAGCCTAACTTCACTGCAGTTGTCGTATGCCATGTCATCGAAAATCCTTGTAATAATCTTGGTGATGGTAGATGAAGGAATAACTTCCCAGAACAGATTAAGGATGCGGCAACAACCTTCCACTGCAACAACTCTTACATCAGGACAATCATCCTTGAGCAGTCTTTCCAACAGATAGAACTGTCTGTCCAGTAAGCTGTCCTTAACCTCTTTAGTGGCATCTGGATCTTCTAGAGGGAACACATCCAGCAGTAAGTGCAGTGCATTCTGTCTAACATCTGAGTTTGCAACCTGTCAAGGCAAGTGTAAACATTCAGACATTGCATCGGTGAAATGACATAGGAAAATTCTCTTGTTCTGACTCCCTCAGTTTGTTCAGTATTAATTGGCATCACGAAACTACAGAGACTACTGACAAAAAAAGGGCCACTGATCCACCTTTCACTGAACATTGGACATAAACAGCAGAATCTGCTCCAACATAACCCAACTATATGCTGGTTTGACACATGCCACTAATTCTTCCTAGTTGCCAGCATCAAAATCCAGCTTGCTCACCGCTAACCAAGATAATTATAGATGCAATCAATATCATATGATATCATAAAAAGGGACAACCTCTGTATCTGTATGTAGATAGCATCATCAGATCATTCATTCCTATCGATCAAACCCACAAAATTTTCATTTTCTTTTGCAACAAATTCATCCATAATCTGACCATACCTGTAGTGAGCGGAAAAGTACTGGCTCGGTCAGACGGAAGAGGACCTTCTCAACACCATCAACAGTCCGCTGATTGATAAACCCACCCAAGACTCTTCTGATTGATGTTGCAAGTGCTGCAGAGCTCGAGTGTATTGCCCCTTCAATTAAACCCTGCAAAAACCCGCTTTCAATCTCATCTTTTGAATCTCCTTCCGCAGCACTCCACGCCCTGAACAGTATATCCCCATATGCCTCCAACATTGACTTCCTCCCGAACGGAATCTGCGATTTGATCATCGCCAAAGCTTCCTTCACGAGCTGCCTGCTCAGCCCAAACATGAACGCCACGAATCGCTTCCCTTCCTCAGTCTTCAAATACAGTGGCGAGATCACACACCGAATCAACAACATCTTCAAGTCCTCGATGCTGTCATCCTCGAAATCAAACAAGCCGAATGCTTCCCGCATCGCGTAAACCCTCCCCACGTCGACCTTCTTCTTCAAAGTCAAGGACCTCGACACCAGGAACGGCAGGAACTGCGAAATCAAATTCTCTCTCCCGGGCAGATCGCCCTTCCACCACTCCTCGCACAAGCCCACGATCTCCGCCGACAAGACCGAGTCCGACTCGAAGAGCACCAAATTGTCGTGCAGCGCCCGCACCGCCGGCAGCAGATCGCCCGCCGCCGAGCTCTCCCCGCGAGCCGCCGAGACGCACAGCCGGGCCACGTGCGCCAAGACCCGGAGCCTCTCCAGGGCCTTCTGCCTCCGGCGGTCGAGGCCCGCCGGGGAGGGCCCGCCGCCGCGGCGGGAGGAGCGGCGGGGGCGCTTGGAAGGAGGGGAGGCTAGGTCGCCGGGGTCGGCATCGGGGGAGCCGCGGAGGAGGTCCCTGAGGGCGGCGACGGACTGGGAGACGGCGCGGTGGAGGGAGGCGGGGAACGACGACGGGGAGGAGGCGAGGGGAGGGGGCTGAGAGTGGAGGACGGATTTGAGGGCGGCCTTGGAGGATTTCAGGCTGAGGCCGGCGACGGCGGAGATGAACTCCTCCGGCGAGGATTTGAGGGAGGAGCGCAGCCGCTTCTCCATCGGCGACGGCGAGAGAGAGAGAAAGAGAGGGAAAATGGAGAGGTCTGGCTTTTTGAATTTTGGAACTGGCTGACGACGACGACGACGACGACGACGATCCTACAAAGGAAAAAAAAATTGCTTTTTGCCCCCACAAACTTGCACGTTTTTCTCAATTTTTGTCTATATTTCTTTTAATTCATCTAATCAAGTCCTTGAAAATTGCGCGTAACCCGTTCGATTGAATGCCTCCGACTCCTACTCTGATTAATCGTAGCCCACATGTTCTTTGTAGTTTTTGGTCTTTTGCATCAGTTAATAGTCAAAGGTTTTTTTTGTCAATTCTGATGGGCGTGTTAACTCCGATTATTAACCAAAGCAAGAGTCAAAAGAGCTTGATTAGAAGAGTCATGCAAGTTTAAGCACTTAATATAAGAAAGTGAAGAATTAGCGATCTGATTATTTTCTCCATTGGTCCAAGGCATTATCTTTTGTGCTTTATTATACATTTTTTGTTATCATATTTGTTATTCTAAGGATCTTTGAATGTGTAAATCTCATGTTAAACGATAACCAAACTATGCACATGCATTGCATGTACCCACAATATTGACATTTGGAAAGATTTTGCAAAATTATGTTATTATGAAATATATAGATTGTTAATGAATGGAAAGAAGCTATTTACACAGTATGAAGGAATTCTACACATATATGAAAATATTTCATAATTCGAATTTATAATATAGAACAAATTGAGATTTTAAAATTGAAATATGTGAAAAATAAAATACATGAAGTAATCAATTCATTATTTTATTTATCGATAGAATTAATCAATTAACGATGGGCAATACCTTTTTGTTTTTGTCGAAAAAGATTTGATAACATTCTCATTTAAGTGAAAGTTTGAATAGATAAAGTACGGGTTTCAAAACACACCAACTCCAAAAGATAAATTGGGGGATAAGCAACCCAATTAACCGGTAGAGACTTATTTCAATTGGCCTTCATGACCTAGCTCGTCACTTGGTTATGCTCTCTTCTGCAATGGACAACTATCAGGTTAGTAAAAATTTTGCAAGCATTTGGGCTTTGGTATGATCAGCATGTGCGCTTCCCAACTAACTTGATCTGTGCCCTCAATTATCACCTTCATCAGATCAGTTCTATCGATCTCCATCTCCATTTTCAGTTTAGTTTTCCCTTTGAAGTACTTTAGGATTTCTAGCATAGCAGTTGACTCCGCCTATATCGCTGAGGAATTCTCACCACACAAGCAAATCCGATGATGAGGATACCTTGATTGTCTTGACATACATAAGCAATGCCCCTTCCCCAGTTTCTTTAGCATAAGATCCATCCTTGTTGATTTTAAGCACACTTGGGAGAAGGGGAGTCCAAATCGGAGGTATGTTAGTTCACATTTGTGATTTTTCTTCCTTCTTTCCCACCCATATGTTAAAGTTTGTCTCCATGGCCCTTGCTAAGGTGATTACATGCTGGGGATTCAACATTTTAGCTCTAAACAACCAGTTGTTGCAAGATTTCCAAATGTGCCATAATAACAAGGCAAGTTGCTCGAACGAGACCAAAGTATATAAAAAATTAACCAACCACTCCCCTATTCAAGTCACTCCATGACCATAACTTTGTATGTTTACCACAATACCGTTCTAGATTTGTTGAGTCCATGGACACAAAAGGAAAAGATGCTCGATGGATTTCAAGTGCTGATGACAAATTGTGCAAGTGGCTTCAAGTATGATATGTCTTTGAAATAAATTCTCTTTGGTTGCTAGTGCATTCTAGCAAAGTTGATAAAGAAAAAGAAAATTATGATTTTGGGCAGGTTGTATTTTGGCATTCCATATTCTATTCCACAATTCTCTGGAGGTTAGAAAGGACAATGATGATCAATTCTGTTTATGGATTTCTCCTTATGCCCTAAGATTGTTATAGACACTCTTGACTTTAAATTGGCCTGTTTTAGTCAGCTTCCACATAAGTTTATCTTCTGGAAACTGAGAGTTCAAGTGGATAGCTAGAATCTCTTAGGACGTTTTGTAGCCGAACATCTCTCTCACTTCGTTTTCAGTCCAACTAGCTTCATCTCTGTTTATCAACTCCGATACCTAAAATTAGAGGTGAGCAGTTTCATGTTTCTTATAGGTTCCACTTGGTACTTGAAATCTATCATCGAGTATAGGTTTCTCATTTTTTGGAACCTAAAACCTATTCGTTGGAATCAAGAACCTGGAATCTGCCCTGTCACATTTTCTAGGGTTAGTTCTAGGTTCCAATAAGTTTTTTTTTATTTTTATATATAGTTTTAAAAAAGGAAATGAACACAACAATAATAAACAAGCTTATCATTCATCAAAAAGAATAGAAAACAAAGAAAACTATCAACAGAGGAAAATGAATTATTGACAATGAATTCAACTAGATAAAATAGAGAAAATGGAGTAAAAGTCTATATTGAAATGGAACAAAATTCACTAGACCATAAATTTTGTTTTGGAACTTTGTATCAAGAAATTTATACCACCATAGAACCAACTAGACCATAAAAACAAGAGCATTAAAATTACAGGTATGAACATTAAAAGAAAGATGAGTTTTTGGTCCTCAAACATCCATGAAAATTTGTTCCAAAATTTGATCTCCTGAAATCAAAAGAAACAACAATCATAATTAATAACTTAATAATAGCTTTAAATTAAAATTGAAGTGTCGTATATTAGTTGTTTGCAATTGAAAGTTCATCATATGCAAGGTAGCTTGTCATTGCAATTTGTGTAAATGCTCATTGGACATGATGAGAACTAACGTCTTCTTGAACCTATATAAAAGAGCATACCACAATGCTTAACTTGACTATATAATCAACCATATATGAGAACTAAAGCCATCGAACGAAAGTGTAAAATAAGTATTAGATGCCTTATCACATATATTCATTTCACTTTAAGTGGTAAACTCTATTAACCAACAATAATCTCCTCATTAAGACAATCCATATCTTAAAAAAAAAGAAAAAAAAAGAGATTAAATAAAATATTCACTTATTAGATATATAAAAATGAATTACAATATATAAAAATATAAACATTACTTACCCAACTTAATTTTTTTTGCATTCTCAATACACTCTTCAACATTAATTGATACACGACTCAACCAATCTTGAGTGTAAATTAAAGTTTTCACTACTTTGAGAGTCAAAAAACTTTGAAAGCCATCAAGCACACGATCCAATGTACTAAAAGTTGACTTCGAAGCAATAGTAGTTACAATAATAGACAAAATATCATAAGTTGTCAAAGAAATGATATTATATTTTGAGCTAGTAGTCTTTCACCACATCAAAAGGTCAATATAAAAAAAAAATTCATTTTTTTTTTCTTGAAGATAATCATCAAGCTTGAATTTGTTGTCATCGCACCCTTATTCACTCGAATATAAAAACATTTTCTTCTGATTTTACACCTTTATTACCATCCTCGTTAGCATTAGAACTATTACTACTTACACTCAAACTATGGCCATCAAAATTTCAATCACTTGAAACAAGAGAAGATTGCTCATGAATTTCATACAAACGCTCCAATGTGTCATTCACCTTATAATGTATCTCTTTAATTTTCTACTCTTTATCATAAATTTGTTCATACAAGAATTTCACATAATTTAACTTGACTCTAGGATCTAACACAGCCACAATCAACACCATCATATTCACTTTATCCAAACTTCCATAATATTTGTCAAATTTTTTTTTTCATTTTTGCACCCATAGCTTGAAGCTTAGGATTCAAAGTATCGACCGCATCTTTCAAATCCCTTCAAAATAATCATTTGAAGTAATATATAAACTCCCCAACATTCAATTGGTGGCATCATAGAATTCTTTTAAAAAATCCGAAAGAGTAATAGTGTTTTCCCAATCATCATTCTTTAGGAATTTCATGATTAAGCTCACTTGCAAAAGATATATCGTCTTCTTCCAGCCTTTCAAAAGTTTTTCTGAACTTTATGGCGGTGTTTAATATGAGGTAAGTGGAGTTTCATCTAGTGGTAACGTCAATAATAACTGAACATTTTTAAGTGATCCGTTCACTCTCAATGTAAGATTAAAATGCTTTGGCTCCTCACATACCTAACTATATTTTGAATACGTGTAATATAATCACGTACCGTAGTCAAGTCATCTCTCACAATCAAATTTAATATATGAGTTGTGCACCTTATATGCAAAACACTACAATCTAAGGCCCCATTTGGTAACGATTCTATTCCCGGGAACAAATTCTAATCAGAAATGATTTTTTTTATTCTATTCCCGAGAACTAATTCTGAGCAAAAGAACACGTTTAGTAACTACACAAAATTTCTGATTCTAAAACAGAAAAAGAACAAAAATGCGTTTGGTAATTGTATAAAATTTCTATTTCAATTTTTTTTAATTACCTTTTTAGATGAATGTAAATTTGATATTGAATTCTCATAAACCACTCATTGATTAATTATATTTATACTAAGTAATAAAAATATTAACTAATCAATTTTTATTAAATAGTAAGTAATAAACCATAGTATAAACTATACTAATATACCTAAAATATATAATAAATATAAATACTAAATTATAATGCAAAATTAAATATGTATTCTATATATAGCAAATATATATTTCAGAATAGGAAGAAATTAAAATAAAATATAGAAATAAAAAATAGATAAAAATAAAAACGAAAATTGTTGTTATTTTAAATTTTGTTATCTCATTTTCAATAAATATTTACTTTTCTATGATTAAATATCTAATCCATTTTGAATTTAATATGGATGGATGTTAATTTTAATTTAGCCAAGATTCCTATATATATATATTCCTTTCCCCAAAACCGAACACCCAACGTTTAAAAAAATAAGTCTTCAAACCAACATGACTCTTTGAAACAAAGAAAAGACTTTAACGAGAAACTCATCACTACAACTTATCCATAAATGAATAATGAAGTAACTTAGTCCATTGTTCAACTTTGAAATATTGGCTTTGATAAGTCAATAATTAGAAACAATATTACAAAAGTCGGAAACATAAAGTTATGGAATCTCTGGCATATTGTAATCCCTGATCATTTTATTTGTGATACTTCTACGAAACATATTTATCTCAATTCCTTGCTCATTGATATATTATCCACAACCTCCTCTTCTCTAGTTCCAAATGGATACTCCGGATCTCCATATCGGGAAAAGTTTTTTTTCCATCCTATCTTGATTACGAATATAATTATGAAGAGCACAACATGCAATTACAATAAGTGCTTACTTTTTAATTGTAAATGGAGGCATGCGTCTCAAAATGGTGAAGCGATTCTTTAATACCCCAAATGACCTCTCAATGACATTTTTTAAAGAAAAATGTCTATGGTTGAATAATTCTTTTGCTGTCCTTGGCCGTCTTTCATTCCCCCTATAATCATTCAGATGATACCGTTCATTTTTAAACGGAGTTAAAAATCTCGAGAGTACTGCATAACCAGAATCTATCATATAGTATTTGCCTATTATGTGTGTGTGTGTGTGTGTGTGTGTGTGTGTGTGTGTGTGTGTGTGTGTGTGTGTGTGTATTTATATTAGTTATGATATGAAACGATAAAATAATCATAAAATGAATTTCTTCTTATAAACAAATCAAATACCTGGTGGCGATCAAGGAAATTGCAATTCAGGAGTCTCAAATGCTATCGAAAGCACTCGACAATTGTTGGCAGATCATTCCCACCCAGAATATACGAAAGTAAATTTCATGTCAAACGAACAAATACATAACAAGTTCTGAGTAGTAGTTCATTTTTTGCCTCTAAATGGGATTTGCTGAGACGTAGGGACGGTAGCATCTATATGGGTGTCATCAATAGCACCTACGCAATCCTGTAAATTTATTTCGAAAAAAAAGCACGTGAATTTATGAAAATTCAAAGATTATCAACTACATGTATTTGATAATGCAAAATTGATATGAAAACTATACCTTGAAATAGGGTTCATGCTTGGGATTCATAAGAATTTCTAGTTGAATAATATCAAATGATGGTGGTTTGATAATCTATTTTGCAAGTTTCAGAACTGTTTTCAACACTAAATTAAAATAAATGCTGATTGTTTGTCCTGAACGTTAGAATTTCTCATATAAATCTCTAGTTGAGTTATTATGACCAACCAAAGATAAAAATATCCCAACTTGTTCATCTATCTTAACATACCGACTATCTTTCAACCCACCTCTTATCATCATCAAATCATATAAATTTAGAAAAACATGTCTCTCAATCCTGAAGGCTTCATATATTCTATCTAAATGTCCACAAATAATCTCTCTTATCAATTCCGGTCTTGATAGTCTGCTGTCCCTAATAGGTTCTCTCATATGCACGGACATGTCCATCGCAACCATGCATGACCATGCTACCAATATATCAAGATCATCGCCATCTAATAATTGGCCAATTGATTCTACCTACTCATTAGACATACTATTTAATCATTCTTCCATAGTACCTATATTATCACACAAATACAATAACATTAATAAAGAAATCTGAAAAGAATCCAATAACAATCAACAATATAAGTTCTAAAGTAAAAGCAAATCGAATATAAAAATTTCAAACAATCCATTTTATCCATACAACCACACAAAAGGGTTTCCACAATTAAACACACAATCAAGTGAAACCACATGCAATCCACAAAACACATCTCAACATCCACTAAAGAAATTGAAGAAGCCCATGTCTCCTTTCAGTTGGTGTTTTGATGAAAGCCTCTCTCCATATGGCACTATTACATGCTTGTTCAACTGTCTTGTTGTAAAAATCTTGGTCAAAGTCATTCGTATTAATAATAATATCAATCACAACTGCTATAGAGAAGGGGTCTACATGTGGTGGTGTCACTTGTGAGCCAATAGATCCACTCCCAAATTGACTTGACTTAGCTTTGAGCATGTCCTGTATATCTTTGCACGTGTTTGCAATACCAAATGAGCTACTATTTCTTCTCCTCTTGACATTTGGAGTCATATTTGACATGTGTTGGTTATAAATGGGAGTTGAAGTATGGTTGAATGTAAAAACGTCATCATCAATGGGGTGTTCACTTAAGTCCTCTAGATCAATTATTGCATTACCACCACCGTCACCTTCATCTGACACCATCAAATCTTGGACATTTCCTATGGCATGCTCTCCAGTAACATATGTATCACCAAATACAATGCATAGTTGGGGATATTGAGGAAATCCATCCTTTTTGAATTTTGCCCACCCATTATTGGCCAGCAATTTTCATAATAATGACATATGTCAATAACATAATCGAATCTTCTAAAACTTACATATATAATAATATCAAAATGATTGAAACTTAAAACATACCGTGATGTGAGAGTCCCAAATACTTGGATCATCGACAACAACTTTGTTATTCACATTATCCCGGCCAAAACCAAATTGTGAAATGAGCTTCTTAAAACTACCATATTGTCTTCTCAGTTTGTTCACCTTATTTTTCAACTGCAATAGGTTATATTGGTATCCTGACTATTTAGTGAATTCAGCTCGTATATTGTTCCACCCTACTTTGTTAAAAGTAGAAGTTGTGCGATTTCCCTTTTGTACCTCCTCTACCAACAAATTTACAAACAAGTTGGTTAAAAGGCTCGATCCATTTTGCATTGAACATCTTTTTCTGCGATGACATTTAACCTTGATTGAGCATCATATAAGTTAATTGAGATGAGACTTAAAACTAGCATGGAAGATATAAACTTATGAGTCAATATCTAGTATAGATAGCTAAATGCAAATAGAGAGCTAATATTAAACTCATTACTTACTTCAAGCACTGTGGTATCTGTTGGAGAAGTAGTAAGTGTCACTTCAAACTCTTGCAGCTTTTTCTGTAACAGATCCCAATAGAAGAAAAGAATTTCAGTATTAACTATGAGAATAACTTTTTCAAAGAAATAAGTCTGGTCAATGGGCACAAAAAAGGAGAACATCACATCTAATCAAGAAAGAAGTCACCAAAAGAAAGGAGATTCGATACAAACCAAAGAATTCCAACATCTAGTGTCGCATGCAAGTCAAGTAATTAGAATTTGGCATTGGCCAAAAAGAGAAGAAAAACAATTGGTTGAGGACATTAAAAAATCTTTAGAAGATATAGAATATTTTCTGTTGGATATCAACGATCTTGACAACAACTCAACAATGAGTGTGTGGCTTTCCGTAAGTTACATACAGATGCAACTTTTGCACAAATATATATTTAAAACTTGCACAAATGTATATTTAAAACCTGCTGCCAACTTTCAGAATACCATGTCAAACATAACTGCTGATTTTGGTAAATAATGGAAGATTCCCTTTTCCTATTTTTAAAAGTAAAACCTTATTCTAGAAGACAAGAAAAGCCAAGATAAACAAATCAGTAATAGACTCAACATCAGGGAAGCACTTGAACAAAATATGAAGAAGAATGCATCTACTAATTAATCACCGCAACAAAATTCCCACTTCTCCAAATCCTTTGGTTGAAAGTAAAGCATTATTAATTACATTGAGCAAAATCTGTCTTTGGTAATTGGTGTTTAGTGAGCCTCACCTCAGTATTGGTAGGCTTAAAAACAATACATGAACTAGTAGAGGCATTTCCCAATCGATCACGTTTTCTACAAGAACTTCAAACCATTTATATCTCATTCTCTTGAATGTGTAGTCTGCACTTACTATATACAGACATAATTTAAAACTGGTTTTTGTCCGTTAACTCCTACAGATATAGCTCCAGCTCTCTAGAGAGTTAAATACATAGCTTAATGTGTCTCCAGTGCTTTAGGTTAAAAGGCTATTCAAAGACAATCTAATGCACGCAAACACCTTGGCTATAGAGTCAAAAGAATGCAGACTACTCCTTCCATTTCCATAGTTCACATTCCGCAACAAGACAGCCAATTTAATTTAGTCTTAGGCCACAATTCTACCCATGGGTATACAAGTGACCCCATCATTTCCTAAAGGCAACACGAGCATTAGGCTTTTAGCATGCAGCAAGTAGCAATTGATAGATAACACCATCATAATAGAGCATTTAATTTATAAACACTGCATCCTAGCCACAAGCATATCAAAATGGGTCAAACTTTCAAAACTCAAGCCGTGCCTAAGAACTTCATGAAACCAACCAAAACAGCTTGACCACATTCGCTGTGTTCCGTGAAGCCTAAGAGCCCAAAATACAGGTAAAAGAAATGATCACACTTGTCACGGCAAAAGCCACAGGAAGAAAGAGAAGATAGAACCGAAACATTGGCAGCCGGGTCAGCTTGATGCACCACTAAAATGGAGGGAAATCGAAACGCATTTGAACGACAATGACTAAAGAGGAACCGCAAAGCACCCGCAATCGGGCAAAACGAGCGATGTTCTCTACACAATCGCGACCCCTCGGCCAGCTTGCCGCGGGCGCCCACTGACTCGAGCCCAGTGGCGCTCTTGCCAACCATTGTAGACAATGAACAACGGCGATGGTGAGCGAGCCGTCACCCAGATCAGCTGACAACCACGCTAGCTGTGAGTGAAAGGAACTCACCTTGAACGAGCAGCTTCAACGATGAAGAAGCAGCAGTCGCCGTGGCCGTTCTTGAGGAGAGAATGAACCTGTATGGGATGGGAGAGAACGTCTAGCAAAGGAGAGAAGAAAAAGAAAGGGTTTGGGTAGAGGAGAGAACGTGGAACAGGAGGGTACCGTCGAGCAGAGGAGAGAGAGCAATTTTTTAATCTTTTTTCTGATTTTGGAACAAGAATTATATTTTTTTTATTCTAAATTCTATTCCAAATTTGTTCCTAGGAACAAAATTTTACCAAACGCAATTCTAGACCCAAACTGATTTTGGAAACAAAAAATCAGATGTTTGGATGGTTACCAAACATGGTCTAATATCAACAATTTTTCTTTGGAAAGTTTTTTCTCAAATAACCAATTACAACATCATTCGAACTAATATTATCCACCGTGATTGTAAACACATTTTTTTTTCTATTCCTCACTCATGCATGCATTTCTCTACCATTTTCCCAATATCCTTACCCCTGTGAATATGCATCATCACAAAATTAATGATTCTTTTATGCAACTTTTAATTTTCATCAATAAGATGTGTAGTGAAACATAAATAATTCAGATTTTGAATGAAACTCCATGTATCAGTTGTGAGTGCGATCTTAAAATTAATCTTTTCAAAATAAATCTTCAAACAAGTTCTTTCATAGAAATACAACTCCATGCAATCTTTTGCCACTGTAAAACGTGATAAATGTTTGAAGAAATGTTGTAATTCACTGACAAATTCATGAAATCTAAAACGCTTGACCAAGGAAAAATGTTGTCCATCAAGGATGATGAACCAAGTAAGTATTTGCTTACAACGTTCTTGATTAAATGACAATATCGAAAAGATGTTACTAGTACTAAAATCTCTCCCTACCTTAGTAGTCATGTCTACATTACAAGGTTCAAAGAATTTATGCATCTTATCTATATTACGGGGAAACTTCTTGCACGTGGTCCAGTGCTTCCTCATTGTAGAAGTACCATTAGCAATACGGTATTTAAGTACAGACCCACAATGAATGCACTTCGCTTGATATGTTTATCAATCCTTATCATTAATTCTCGCATAATAATTCTAATATTTGGATATATATTTCTTATCATGAGGAGGAAGAAAAGAACCTAATACCTTATTTGTGGCACTTATAGTAGGAGATGGCTCTTCTTCATTTTCATCTCTAGAAAATTCCAATTCCGTTATCAAAATCATCTATTCACATCCCTCCACCTCCATTGACGTGTTATATTGATACTTTAACTTCGCATTACACAACAATAATAGAATATAGTTAGAAATTTCAAAATAAAGATTAAATATTTATAAAATAGCAAAACAAACTACTATTCATCAGTTGGAATAGGTAGATGAAAGAAGTCATTAAGCAGGTTAATCTAGTACAACACACTAGACTAAGATCGCAAGGGGAGCGTTTGGACATATTCATGCACAAATAAAGTAGAGAAATGTATCACCTCTTCAAGTTCTAATTGAAGGGAAAAGTCTAAATCTAATAAAAATCGTGATATCCCAACAGTAGCCTCTAAATGGGGGTGATTATTTTCTTTGGAGTTCATTTAGCAACATTGAACTAATCAATCTAAGACTGAAGAACATAAAGAGGCTACAAATTCTTGAGTCCACCGACACAAAATTATGTATCTTCTTCTTGTGCTGCCAAGATTCATCAATGAAATAAGCGGCCAAACAGAAGTATCAAACATCACTAGAACCAGCCCAAGCAGCTATACAAAGGATAATTCTACTAGGCAAATTATCCAAGACCTCAGAAACCTTTTGCTTCTCTTTTTCGTAGATTCCCAAGCAGTCGGCCTCTATTTTATTTGTTGTCACAAGCTCAAAAAGTGGCTGCAAATTCTTGACAAATACCTTGAACCCAATTCCACCAAGCAAACAATTCAAACATGACCAAGAATTCATGAAATACATCACATCAGCCTCAAGAATTATGAGAGTTCATGCATTTCTCAAGACTTTGGCTTTGGATTCAGTCGGAATTTTCCATTTAACTTCAACATCTCTAATGATGCACAAAGCAAATATTAGAAACAAAATCAATTTCATCTTGAGCATAAGCAAATGACATCAGCAAAAAAAAAAAAATAATAAAAAAATAACAGATGCTTGCATTTTCGTATGGCATCAATTTGATTTATCACTGATAGACGAATGTAGAGGAAGTGCATAAGTAGAGGAGTGAAGCAAAATAGACCATTTTGTCATGCAGAGTAAGAAAGCAAGTGACATATAAGTTACATAACAAAAATCACAGCAGATTTAGTTAATCATTAATTTGTCAATACAACCTAGGAGGTCTTTCACTAATAGCAATATTTTGATCAGATAACTGTAAAGGAAAAACAAGCCAAGTATTCAGAAGAAATCATAATAGGACTAGTCTGTAATAGTTTATTGATGTAAACCATGCATTCAAAAGAAAAAGACAAGATCGGAAGTTCATAATCTAAAAGTTGTATGCACGATGAGACATTAATTATATCGAAATCTACTTCTATTATGATAATGTCGGAATGCACCAGTTGCTTTTTTTGTATAGTTTACACAAAGACAAATTCAGTCCAAGCGACTACTTTTATAGCAGCTAACAACCTCCGAGAGAGGCTTGTTTCAAATGGAAAATACACACATGAACTTGCTACATCATACAAATGTGGCATCTAGCAAGTCCTTTTATAATTTAGCAGGCATTGGCATTGTACATATCATCGAATTGTACCAATCTAAGACTGAAGAATAGAAAAAACAAGATGGCGCATATATTGGACCTGTGAGAAGTGGTGGTGGAGGAGGTGTAGTCCTTCGAGGGTGTTGGGGGGCATCGAGGGGGGCAAGGGGCATCGAATAGCGTTGAGGGGGGCGAGTGGCGTCAATGGTAGCGAGCAGCGAGGCATCATCATCAAGGGAGTGGAGGACACAATATGGGGGAGTTGAGGACAGGGAGTATTTTGGGGTTTCAGAGTGACAGAGTTTAGGGTGGTGAGCAGCGTCCAACCGGGGGGGCTAGTGACATCTAGCGACGTCAAGCGAGGGGGCTAGTAGCGTTCTGTAGGGGGGCGAGCGACGTCAAGCGAGGGGGGGAGCAATGTTGAGGGCAGCATGTCACGCCCCGATCCTCGGGTACGCACACATCCTTCTACTTGGTCGATTTTAGAATGCGATATCCCAGGACTATGTATCGCCGACCCTTTCTATTTATTACGCATGCGGAAGCAGTTATAAATCCCCAGACAATAAAACAATGGGATAGAAAAGCATGCCATATTTTTCATACTGAAATTCACAACCACACTTTCATTAACCGCACAACTTATAGTATATTTACAATACTATTTACAGCATAAAAGTCTCACACCTATCTACACTAAGACAGGGTTCACAAAAGGGATGGGATCTCAGTCCACATCCGGGTTATATTCAAGATCCCTCTCTCGGATCATCTTCTACTTCAAAATACTTTCTCCCCTTCAAGCTCTTCCTCCTCGCTTTTCCTCGGGGTCCCGAAATGGTTATTCAATAACCAATGAGACCACGTCTCGCCGAGTCCTACCCACTAAGACCCGATTAATAAACTAATACACCATACGGTTGCCTAAGCACAACACGAGTCGAGGACTTACCTTGGCCTCGGCCCAACCCGCAATTCAAGGTTAAACACGAGATATTCACACAGTTCACAACATCCGATCAAGCATTGGTCAATCGACTAAGTCGATTACATGTCGGCCGACCTTCTCTAGGTCATTCCCACTCATACCACGCCTTCCCAGTGGTGTACTCATTCACCAAATCACATGTGTTTCTCGGGCGTCGTTTTCGCCAATGACATACCGATCACCGACACCGTGCGTTCTTTAAGGCGCCGTTTTCACCAGTGATATCCTCGATCACCGAACCACGTGTCCCTTCTAGGGCGTCGTTTTCGCCAAGGTGACATCGGCTATAAACAACACCGTGAGTTCTTTAAGGCGTCGTTTTCACCAGTGATATTTCCTTAACCACCGAACCACGTTTGTCTATAAGTCATTTACGTGCGTTCTTTAAGGCGCCGTTTTCGCCAGTGATACTCCCAATCACCGAACCACGTATGTCCAATAACATCGTACCTGATTGGTCTCAGCCAATAACATTCTCAGTTATCTCTCATCATTCTCTCTACTATATAGCCCATCAACGTACTGGCGCTATATACCCATACTCGGCCAAGCACCAATCAAATATTCAATAATAAACAATTTAGGACAATTCCTAAAATTCCACAATTAAATCAATTCCACACAACGTAGAGCTCAAATAAATAAACGGTCTGCACCACGACAATCGGCACGAAATTCCGGTCACCGGCCATCCCGGTTGAATTTCCGGAAAAATAATTAATTAAATAATTAATTTCGAAAAATAAATAAATAAACATTAAAAATCCAATTTAGGCCCATATTGCCTTATTGGAGCCGAAACGGGTCGGGAAAAATCCCGAGATGCATTCAATAAATAACCAAACATTTGTACTTGCTAATAGCTAGGTCTAACCACCTAACATGCATTATTAAGTCACTAAATTAATTGTTCTAACCTAATCTAACCACCTAAGTGCATGTAATTAAATCTAACCAACCCTAAGGCATAATTAGCAAACTAATAAAGCATTAGTGAGTAAAACTCACTTGATTAAAAACGGGGACCGGGACACCGCGACGGCGACGCGACGGCGGCCGAATTCCAAACTTTCGGCGGCATCGGCGGACACTCGGGCCGGGCTCAAAAGCCTCACAAGCCTACGGAAATTTTGGGCTTGTACCAAACTTGGGCCTGAGCTTGGACTGACTTGCTTCGCGGGCTTGGGCTTCAAGATTGGGCTGCTGATTTGGGCCTCAAATTACTGGGCTGCAACTTGAATTAAATCATCTTGGGCTGAACACTGCTGACCTTGCTGGGCTTTGGAGCTAAATTTTCTGGGCTTAACTTGCGGCCCAAAAGAAATTCACTAGGCTGGAATTTGCGTGGACTTCAAGTGGTCCAGCTGCTGGGCCGAACAAGGGAATCCACAAGAGACGCTGGGCTGGGCTTGCGGCTTCGGTGGTCCAAGGAGCTGCTGCACGGGTGTGGGGGGCTTTTGCGGTCAACCAAGCAGCTTCGGTTGCTGCCGCTGTTGACCGAGCCAAGAGCAGACTCGGACGCGTGGACGGCGAAGCAGCTGCGGCAGTTTTTGTTGGTCTTCGATGGATTGCGGTGATGGCCGAAGAAGAGACAGCTGTCGCACGTTGGCTGAGCAAGGGTCAACGTTGGTGCTTCAAGGGATTTCGGTGGCAACTCCGTGTGGAAAGAAACGTGGACAAGGGGGGCTGGTTGCAGGCGGCAAAGGAGGGAGGAATGATGGTGGGATTTCGATGGGGTCTTCGGTGAAATGAACTTCCGCAGCTACTGGACGCGTGGAGGGTGAGGCTTCGAACGGTGCTGCTTGGTCAACCAAATGGCTTCGGTGCTTGCTGGTTGACCGAAGATGACGCGTGGATGCAGAAGTGATGAAGTCTTCTTTCGGTGCTGCACGCAGGAAGAGGAGACGCCTAGCAGCTCGTTCTTTGCTGGGCTGTTCTCTCGGTCTTCAAGCAGCGGTAATGAAAAGCAGAAAAGAGGTTGTCGCACGAAGGAAATGAGAAGGGAGAGGGAGAGAGAGGCTATCCGGTTGTGGAGTGTGAGGGAAAGGATAGGTATGAAAGATGAGGGGCCCTTTGGTTTTTAATTCTCACACAAATATCTCCCCCAAAACCATTCTTAGCCATGTATAGTTTCCTTGGTTCACAATGGGCCACACCAACACCCCCAATGACATTTCAAATGGTCCAATCTTGCTAGGCTTAGGGGGGTTACGAATTTTACCATTTAAACTTCAATTTCTCCAATAACTTCCCAATTTGAGGTCCAATTTCGACGTAGAAAAATCCCAAATGATTTTCTATAAATCCCCGACACACAACGGCTTAGCTTGAGAATCCAATTTCCCCTTAATTTAGCCAATCTGGACTTCCGTCAAATTTCCGCGACGTCCGTAACGGTTTTCCGTAAAATTTCCCGAATCTCCGAAAAATCTTCTGAGACTGAGTCGATGCTCCTAAAATTTATTGTGACATGGCCAAAACTTCAATTTCGAAATCGGACTCGAATTGGCGGTTAATTTTCATTCGGCGCGTTTTTAGCGTGACCTAGACTATTGGGTAGTTTTCAGAACTTTTTAAGGCAAATGACCCGTGGTCGATTTTCTTCGAGCCACTATCAACCCACTCGACTCAATGGCGACTCTTGATTGTCGTGAAAATCTCGAGAATTCAATTACGGACACAGGGTACCAAAACAATAAGAAAACAAAGTCTAGTGTTGGTCGACGAGAATTTTCTAATTCAGTGGTGTCACCCACGATTAGTCACATATCTCTATCGATCCAGTCTATCTCTGATTTCAAATCGATTTTTAACTGTGCCGTAGTGACCTCCAAAGATGGACACGGTCAAGAAGCCGATTCCTGATCGAGTTCTCAAGTCTATTGCTTTAAAATTCCTTAATCATTTCCCCAGATAGTCTAGTTATCTCGAGAGTGATCGGCTCTGAGAATAACCCTATAGATGCGTCAATGAAATGCCCGATTTATTCAGTAGAAGACAGGGTTGAAAATTCTGGATGTCACACAGCAAGGAGCGAGGTGTCGTCATCAAGGGAGTCAAGGACAGGGTATGGGGGAGTCGAGGACAGGGCGTGTTTTGGCTTGGGGTTTTAAAGCGACAGAGTTGGGGACAGGGGTTAGGTGAAGAAGGATAAACGAATTAAGGTATAATTAAGGTTTTTAGGTTTAGGAACTAGAACTGGCCTCTCTAGAATCGGGAACCATGCTTATCCCTACCTAAGATGGGTCATCTCTATTTGTAGGTCCTCTAATCAAACCTCTCGATAACCATTGATCTTCCCTTACGCTGTTTTTTTTTCTCAATTTCCAACCACCCACTATATTGATTGACTTATAACATTTCGTTCCATGACTAGACTTTGCTATCTCCAAGAGGCTCATGAACCTTTTTCTACATGTAATATTGTGGATGATATAATCCTTTAAAAATCCAACTCCAAAGAGAATGAGGATTCTAAACTAGCCTCCATGCTTGTCGACCCAATATTGCCTCGTTGAATTTAACCAAGTCTTGAAACCTTAATCCATCCTCATCCTTTCTTAATTTAAGAGTATCCTGGTTTCCCCAATGCAAACCCACCTTGCTTTCATTGTTTTTCCACTAGGAAGTGGCTATCTTTCTTTCAATAGCTTGACAAATGGATAGGGGAACTTTAAAGAAGGATATAGCATATTGCAGTAGAGCTTACACTATAATTTTAAGGAGAATTTCTTTCCCTATCTTTAATGAAAAGTTCTCTTTTCAGCGTTCAAGTTTCATGTTAACTCTTGCAAGGATCCAAGTGAACATTTGTTTTTTTAAACTACCCCAATTGGAGAATATTACGAGATACTTCCCTGTTTTTTCTAACTTTGGTACTCTTATTTTATATGTCATATTCCTCCTCAACTCGCTTAGGAGTCTTTGCTGAAGAACATCCCTGATTTGTTCAAGTTTATGGCTTGTCTAAACGTGAAGTAATATTGGTTGAGGATCATAGCTACATTCTAACATTTGATCAGTTTTCCTTTCAGGAATAGTATTAAATCATCTACAAAAAGTAGGTGGGATAATGATTGACAGAATCTATTCAGTGTAATTTCATTAATACTTCTATATTCTACTTCTCTTTTTAGCAACATAGATAATACATCAGTCACAATGATGAAGAGATGGGGAGATAAGGGGTCACCTTATCTAATATCGTGAGTGGACTGAAAGGAGGACGTAGGTTTCTTATTAACTTTGACATTGAATGAGACTGTAGAGACACATTTTATAACCCAAGATATCCATATATCACAAAAACCTATTTTAAGCATGCTTGCTTCAAGAAAGCCCCATTCTACACGATTGTATGCTTTCTTCATATCTAACTTCAGGATTGCATGAATTTTTTTTTTTTTTCTCTTTGGGATATCTAACTGATGAAGCACTTCTCGCACTATCAAGATATTGTCTTATATCTGTCTCTTGCTAACAAAGGCACTTTGCTCCGTTGCTATCAAATCAGGAAGTCATTGTTTTAATCTATTTGCCATAGCTTCTAAAATGATTTTATATGCAAAATTACATAGCTTGATAAGTCGAAATTGTTCCAATTTCTCTAGATTATGAATTTTGGATATGAGAGTGATATAGGTGTTGTTCAACTCAGGATCAAGAGTCCTTGAATTGAAGAATGACCTTACATCCCTAAATATTTTCTCTTGGATATCTTTCTAGCGATGTTGATAAAATTTTCCATTCAAACCATATGGTCCAGGAGCTTTCAAAGCACCCAACTAGAAGGTTGCTTCAGTAACCTCTTCTAGAGTCATTTCTCCAATCAAAACCTAGTTAATATCCTCTTTGACAATTGATAGGATTTGATCAATTATTGGTTGGAAGTTTCTTGACCATATTGAGGTGTAAAGCTCTTTGAAATACTCGACTGTCATGTCCTTCAGTTGAAGGCAATCCCTTAAAAGTGGGGGATTTTCTTTATTTTATATGATAGTGTGGATAACATTTGTATTTTATTTATTGTTGCAGCATATTGTAACTTGATTATCAATTATTATTTTTCAAAAAATCAGTAACTTAAGCTAACCGAGCAAACGATACAAAAGCAATCACTGTGAGGGCTACTATATATCAAGTCATCACAAAAAAGTTTCTGCTTCGAAGAATTGTTGGAGTGGCATTAAGAAGAAGTAAATTAAGGAGCTTAAAATGTATCACTTCATAAATAGTTGCTACTTTAGAGAATTAAATCACAATCTAAGTTTTTCTTGGGTGTTGGAAATTCACTTTCATTTCATTAGAATGAAGTTGGCGAATACGCATCTATAAAAGCTTCAGAACAAAGGAGCTCCCAAATGGCTAGAGGAGGATATGAAGTCTAATTTCATGGTGGGCTATTTCTTTCTTTGGGCCTTCACAACCCAATTAGCAAATTTCGTTGATCTCTCTCTTCAATGGATTAAGTCGATTAAATATTCAATGATGGTGAGGCTTTTAGAAACACAAGTTCTTATACCATTTCTAAATCACGAATAACGTTATTTTCCATATCATATGTAGAATAAGTCAAATCAAATATTTATTTTCATGGGGCACAAGGGACATGATTATTGCGAACTAGAGCACTATCTTAACCTAGATTGTCATGGATCTAATTAATTGCATATGTTAATCAAGATGGGTCTCATATAATCAATAATTGCGACCTTATAGGTCCATGGACTCATGATCCATGCAAAATGTTTTCTCCTTTAAAAATAAGTGGGTTTGCCAAGTATGATTTGTTGAGGATATTGGGCCACTCGTTATAAAAAAGAAAAAAAATCAACGAATCATATGCTATCATAACTATCAATTGTAATTCACCCGGTCCATCTAAAACCTGATCAAGGTAAGACCCACCTATCCCATGAAGGCATGTGGAGCATTGGACCTTCTGACACATTCCAACTTTTATGAATCATAGGGAAGGCCCCGCAAGGGCCAATCAAAGGGAGCAACAAATATCACTATATATTTACCTAACATTCGTGTGAAAAACGGGGGCCTAAGTTTAATTTTTCACGATTTTATGTCATTGCGAAACCAAACTAATAAAAAAAAATCATGTCTCTAAGAATAGATGGTACATAGAGATATTCATAAGAAGACTTTTTGTTGATAAATTCTTTTCTGAGCAATATATCATAATCTCAAACAGAAATTATCGCTCATAATTCACATCACGATGTAAAAGTCTTTCTAAATTATTCTTTAAGCTTTATTAAGGAGCATATAAACCATCATTGTGTCACAAAAAATAAGAATGCAATGAGCATAATGGAGAGCCAACTTGATACGAGGTGCAAAATCTTTTCAAACTCAATTTTTGATGAGAAATATGGGATAATTGTAATTTGATTTAAGGCCTTTCTATGAAGCACTAATCACATTAAATAATCAAGAATGTACCACTTCACATTCTTAATTCCATCGCGTCAGCAGACATTCCGTGAAACAATGTCCACACTGACTTACCTTCTAAGCTTTGAGCATCTTCGTCCAAAATGCCATTTTTATCTTTTATGTATTCCAGTACCATGTTGATTTATTTTCATTCAACTTATAAAGAAAACTCATTGCCTCATCTGGTTTCATGGGCTTATTATGGTCCTAAGTCCTTCAATTATGGTTTGTCAAACACCTTCAGAACCCAATTTTGTCTACATTAACAAGAAGATAGATATGCTAAACACGCATAAACCATCTTCCTCATTCCCCATACCCAGAAGATACTCATAAGATCTAGACACCTTGATTTTTTTTTTCTTTCTTTTTTTTCTTTTTTTGTTAGAGTAATAGACACTTTGATAGATTGCAATGGAATGCGACCCATCGTGCGGGAAGGGGGTAGGGGTGCGTGGGGTGCGTCGTCTTTTATAGGCTCCCATACTACAGCTTAATGGGAAAAAGGTGAAGCCACTCGTGAAAAGCAAGGACTCCCCCGACCCAACATTCCAAGCAAAATATCCAATCACATCCAGTATCTCATGCTTTTTAATTGGCCCAAACGCAACACAAATGTGTCAAATCAAGCAAAAACAAACAACACATCCCCTCGTGGCCTTCAGCCTTTTGAAAGACACAAGGAAGCATCCCAAGCTCCCATCAAAAGGTAGGGACTTCGCTAGGGTTTTTCACTACACAAATCACTACCGACCAAACAAATTTCACGGTAAACAAAATCGAAAATGAAACAAAATGCCAAAGTGGGCATTGAAGCAAATAGCAGCATTCTGAGGAAGCTGCTATTTCTAGCATGAATATAGACAAGACTGGGATTAATTGGCTGATGCTTCTTTCTCCCACTCCCCTTGGTCTCTGTACTGAACTTCATGGCATCTTCTTGCTTCCCTCTCTCTCTCTCCATGAAAAAGTTTCAATCTTTTTTTAATTATATACTGTCTTCTCCTCCAGCCGCTTGGCTTTCACTGGCTGAAGAATATTCTCCTTTTTCTCTTTTTGTGGGTATTGGAAAATGAAGACCCCCAAGTCATCAATTCCACTCATGCTACTGAATTTGGGACTTTTAAACACTCATTAGACCTGTAATCATCATCCCCCAAAGCAAGAACCTAGCTCAATATCACAGGAAACTATTGCCTTCTGGTCTTTTTCCTCACAGGGCAGTTCTGATCACTGTCATTGAATGGAAGCCTCCTCTTGATGCCACCACTGGCATAGGTTAAAGATGATGAAACACTCCTCAGAACATCTCTGTGAGAAATTTTTGGCGGGGTCTTGAGTTTTTCCTGCTTCATTATTCCCTGAAGAAGGTTGTAACAGACGAATATATGCTCCTGTTGCAGTGAGACAAAAGAGACTATAATCAGAATTAACAATAAGATCATTAGGAAAGGGACAGCATATTTTGCAGAGACTCACATTATCTTGAGAATCCCATAATGAGATTCTACTTGTTTTAAGTTCCATTGCTTTTCTACTCAACTCAGCATCAGAAGATGACGATAATACGGCAGCAGCAGCAATAACAGATGGCCTATAATCCACCAAATTAATCTCTGGCACATAAATTGAATATAAACAAATAAATACACGTTGTAGTAAAAATGAATACACACAACATCAATCTAAGTACGCAAAAATGCTTAATTTCACAGATTACACTAGCTTTCTTTTTACCTTTTGATAGCGCAAGAACGAGCTCCATGGCATTGAAGAACTCCCTCTCTCTGGATTGGCCGTGGAATTTAAGGACTAAATAGTGCAGATAAGAGAAGGGAGTGATCGAACCCAATTTCCACTCGAGCGTTTTCAAGATCAGGAGCTCGGTGTTCTGAATTATTTCACCCTCGAAAACGAAATCTTGAGCTTGGAAATCTGAAATCGCAGGGACTCTGTACTCCTCCATCTTCGCCGCCAGAAGCAAGCACGCCAGCGACAGCAGTCGGACGGCCCACAACTTCCCGTCCTGCAAAATGAATCCGGCAATCCCAGGTAAATATCATTCAGAACCCGATTCATCAGAACCAGAAGAGACCCAGAAAAGCGGAAATGCAAAAAGGGTCTCTTCTCTAGCTACTTAGAGACCGCACCGATAAGAAATGTCCGGATTTCCAAAGCATCGAATAAGCACTCGTGGACAAAATTCAAATGAAAAAAGAATAGGAGCTCGCTTACGGCTATGGAGCGGATTGCGAGAAACCGATCGAAGTAGGTGATGGACAGATAGGCAGTGTGCAAGTGAAATCCGAACGATTCCCTCCTCTGCAAAATGCAGACTTTCCTTCTTTTAGCAATAGCGATAACGACCCAGAAACGATAAAGCGGTCAACTTTAATGAGAGAGCAATCCAGAGAGAAAGAGAGAGAGAGAGACAGACATCGAAAATCCAATCGATGGCGCTGGTGCGAGCGCGCTTGAGCCAGAGGCTGCGCGGGGTGGCGGCGGCGGCGGCGGCGGAGGAGCAGCGGAGCGAGAACGGAGGGTCCCGGGTCTCTCGCCGGACGAGCCTCTGGATGTACTCGTCCTCGTCGCCGACGGCGAAGAAGAACTGGGTGGTGGCCACCGCCGCCGGCGCCTGGTCGGCGCCCCTGCGGCGGGGGCGGTCGTCGTCGTCGTGGGAGACGAGGAGGAAGGCGGCTTCGTCCTCTTGGCACAGGAGGGAGACAACGTCGGAGTCGTCGCCGTACTCCATCCTTCTGTCTCAAGTTTTCTCTGCCCAAGTCTCGAGCGTGCTCTGTCTTTCCTTGCACGGTTATAGTGAAGTGAAGATCTCCGAGCAAGAAGGAATCGTGGGGAGATTCGGCGCTGAATCAACGTTGACGGGATTGACACAGAGAGAGAAAGAATGAGAGAGGGAGGGAGAGATGAAATCGTGGGGAGCGATGGATATGGGAGAGGAGGAGAAGGTGGCGCTTTCAGTGCCGCCAAAATCAGCGGGGCAGAGAGAGAGAGAGAGAGAGAGAGGGAGAGAGGTTATTTGCGGTTACTCATAGCACAGTGTTGCTACAGTGTTATACAGAGGGTATGGCTGCGCATGACAATGCTTCTGTTAAGGAAGAGTTTTTTTCGAAATAGTTCTTTTCATTTTCGCGCTTTTAACAATTTCGAGAAAGTAAAAGAACCCGTTTGGTAACGACACAAAATTTCTACTTCTTGGAATAGAAAAAGAATAGAAATGCGTTTTGGTAACGCAACAATTTCTTTTTAGTATTTAATCATTTTTTATTCTTGTTGACGGATTGCCGCCGCCGCCGCCCGCCGCCCCCGCCGGCCCGCCAGCCGCCGCCGCTGCACGACCGCCAGCCGCCAACCGTCACCGCCGACCGTCGTCGGAAGCCCATCGGCCGCCCCCTCCGCGGCCGCTCGGATTTGCGTGGCCGGTTGGCGGTTGGCGGCTCGGCGGCGGCCGGGCGGGCGGCGGGGGCGGCGGGCGGCGGGTGGTGGTGGCGGGCGGCGGCGGCGGCATGGCGGCGGCGGCGGCGGCGGCCGGCGTCCGGCGTCGGCGCCCGGCGGCGGCGGCGGCGGCGGCGGCGGGCGGCGGGCCCGGCGTCCGGCGGCGGCGGCGGCGGCGGCGGCGGCTGGCGTCCGGCGGCGGCGACGGGCGGTGGCTCGGGCGGTTGACGGTGGGCGCGGCAAGAAAAGGAAATAAAAGAAAATTAAAAAAGAAAATCACTCATTTCTAGAAATTGTTAGAACAAAGAAGCAATTTTTTTTTGTTTCTCAAAACTCTTAGGGAACAAAAAATTAGAGAAATTGTTAAAGGGAACAAATGTTTTACCAAACAGATTTTTGTTCTTTTTTTGTTCGGGTTAACAAAAGAATGTAAATTTTGAGGAACAAAACGTTGTCATGCAGACCATATAAGTACATTCTCTCTCTTTTTTTTTTACCCCTAAATTAGGCATTGTCTGACTTTCTTTGCAAAATTTTTTAATATTCTATTTTTTTTAAAGGAGCTTGATGTGGAATTTTAAGAAGGGAGAGGAAGATATTTTATACTTGCTTAGATTTATTTCTCCCTAGGAATAGTTTTATTTGGGGTAACTGTATGAAATGAGCTTGACCGTCGGGGGTGTTCATCGCCAAAAATGAAAAGACAGGATGGAAATTGCAATGAGACCTAGATAGATGGGGGTATAATGTCGACTTTTTAGATGAAAATGAGTTAAGTGTTAAGATGATCTCTATCGTCATTATTTTGTAGAAACGATTAAAAAAGCATAATGACAATGTGAGGTCTAATTCTTGGCAAGTTTTGATGTTGTCTTTGAATTATTTTTCATTTGAATTTGTATACTACGATTTTCAACAATTCGAGGTTGAGGCATAATTGCCATTAAATCTTGACGTGAACTATGTGTTGATATTAATTGTGTCAATGGCGCCACAATAAAAAAAAAAAAAAAATCACTACAAAAGAGACATAAAGCCTAAAAGGAGGAGTGGGAGAGGGAGAGCTATGAGTAAGCTCCTCCATCAATGGCCAAGGATGGTGCACGTCGCCTCGGATGGCAATTAGAAGGTATTGACACCAAAAAATAATCAATTTCTGAAATCGATGAGTGACGGACTCGGTCGATAAGAATTAAGTTTGTTCACAATAGAGTTATTAGTCCATAATATGAGCTTGTTGATAATGAAGAGAATCAATAAGATACGGTGGGAATCATTGACAAGAGCCCTCATTAGAACCTAGGAGAAGTTAATCGACAATATCGTCAATAGCAAGCTATTCCAGATTTTGGCTAACTGTTGGAATGGTGCAGTTAATAAGTAGTGGCCTGCCGGCACATCAAACATAGTGGATCGATAGGAGTATATTATTGCTAGGTGATTAAGCCAGCATTCTCAAGATTGGTAACCACTTGTACATAATCCTTACTAAATAATAGGAGATTGTATCTATTACTTGTAATTTATTGTAATTGCGGACAGAATTACAAAGTTGCTGGTTTATTCAAAATCAAATAGCCACTTGTATGAATTCGACCAAAAAAAAAAAAAATAATAGCCACTTGTATGCAACTGTCAATAATGGGCTATATAAACCTGCGTTGTACTATTCGTAAAGGTTCATTCAATCAACCATTGAACTCAATGTTCTTCGTAATTTATTTCCCAGTAAATTTATCTTTCCTGCATTTTTAATTTCCTCTTGTCCAAAATCAACGAAAGACCTTTCGCATCATTTGTTAATTTAATTCAATCAATATTTAAAAGATATTTCGCTTTTTCAGCGAACCATTTTTATGGGACAACTTTTGTTGAATCTGAGAAGAAACAGTGAGGACCAGAAATCAACAAGAGGCTAACAATGCTACCAGTAGCCATAACATGTTACCACCAACTTGTACTGAGATGCCTTGGAAGATCAGAATCTCTTGCACAATTATCTTCCATCACTTGAGAGCAATTGAGGTGGGTTGCACCAATTCTTGCATGGTGTCAACATGCACAATTAGATCGAGGAATAACTAAATGACATGGCCAACTACATTGTGAGTCATATGTCGAATGTGATCAAGCAAATGGTCATCAATATTATCAATATTATCAATGGTGCCATCTCAAGGCTAGAATCTTCTAACTAACCACGATGACAATTCAAGCGTATCTTGTTATAAGGGTATGTTTCTAGTTCGTCTGAGTCAATTTAATAATGCAAATAATTTAGGCCATTTTTATCAACTCTGGTAGAGCTATTGCGCTCGAGACTTCAAATCAAAGCCAAAACAATAGTAGTAATTAAAACAATGCCAATCAAATAATCAAATGAGTAATAATAATTTGGTGAAGCATACTAATTGACAAAATGGTCAAGCACCAACTATTGAAAATATTAGACCTACTGGTGCAATGGTGCCATCTAATGTGCTAAACATTTCCTGTAGGCCTAAGTTGCTAGTTAATATTAGCATCGCCTAAGGGGCAGCAACATGAACAATTGAATCCTCAAATCGCTCCAAAACAATTTGCCTAAATAGTTGGACAATAATTAGAAATAGACGGAAGTAATCAGAACTATCTACAGGAAACATTATCATGAGTGGGTTGATAATACGACATTTCTGGAAGCCTTTAAAACTCCTGATTTTGCCATTTTTACTGGCAAAGATAAACAAACGACTGTTCAACATATCGATCTATTCATAGCCCAATGTGGTGAAGTAGGAATAAATGAACTTTTTAGATTTAATTTTTTTTTTACTTTGTCTTTATTAAATATTTATTTTATTCTATAGACTAATTTGTCACCTAATTCGGTTTGTAATTGGTCGGAGATGTAAGGATAATTCCATTCTTCATTTTATAAAACGATACCATGCCAAACTTTACCAATACAACAATGAGTTTTTTTTTTTTTTTTTTATGGGTTTGTTACATGATTTAAGAAGGTTAGGAACATATGTCTCACTTCACTCTTGAAAAAAATTATAAATTTACTTTCAATGGGTTAAAATTTAACTTGAGAGAGATATTTGAGAGCTAAGACTTTGCTAATTTATTTCTAAGTATGAGCTGCTGCTGAAAGAAAGAGATAAGAGGCTACAAAAAGACTACAAGCAAAATGTGGCTTTAATAAAAAGTTATGGAGGATTATAACATTACAAGTGCCATAATTTTCGTACGACGCCTATTTAAATGCCACGACTTTTTTTTTTTCAATCAATTGAATACCATTAATTTATAAAAAAATGTTCACTTGGATACTATAACATTCAATTAATCATTCGAGTGTCATAAAATGCATCAAGGTGCCGAAAATTAGACGTGGCATGGCACCTGAGGTAAATTTTTTAAAAAAGGTCATGACACTTGAGTAATTGATTAAAATGCTATATGTCACTTAAGTGATTGAAGAGAAAAAAAAGTGAGCGTCGCATGAAAATTATGACACTTTTGATGCTCTTTAGGCTATTATCATGTTTGTTTTAATTCTTGCCCTGTCATGATTTCAAAAAATGTTTTTTTTCCAAAGGATTACATTTATTTTCTCCAAAGATATTTTTGGCTTTAAAAACCAGTATTATATATGTGGCTGAAAGGACGAAGAGAACCCTTGTCTGACGCAGCCAAATAATGACACGACTGTCAATTCTAAAGTTGAGCATGCCTCACTAATTAAAATGTATAGATTATATTGCACACGCATACACTCACAAATTAAGGATCGTGCATATATTTACACATCTTTTACATATTTTCATTTCATAAACAAGCAGGGGATATTAAGTCATGGCTGGCCGTTGAATGACGAAGAAATTTCACCAATAAAGTCTCCCCAAAAATCAAAATTGCATTACAATTTTAGGAAATTATTACGATAATTATATTCAAGGACTTAATTGAAAATTGCAATATCGTAAGTGCATTGGAGGTCCTAAACTTACCAAGAAAGTACAATTGTATTTTAAAACTTTCAAAAAGTGTAATTAAATTCTAAAACTTGTCAAAATTGTACAATCAAATTCTTTTGTTAATTTTGACCAACTTGGCTAATAGAAAATACTGCATGGCCTTTTTTCTCTCTCTCCCACATGATGATGACATGGCTAAAACTTAAAATAGAAGGTTAAAACAACATCGTTTTGGTCTAAATCTAATTTTTAATACAATTTTTATTTAAATATATTTAAAAATAATCAAAATTTTAAAAAAAAATACAAAAGGAAAAGAAGAGTACAAAAAAAAACAGGCCCACGACCATCGTCGCCCCCATCATTGGGAAGGGCTAGCAATAGTCGGAGAATCAAATTTGGGGGAGGGTTGCGACCCTTACCCAAGGGCCAGTGACTCTCGCCAACAGCAAGTAAAGGCCGTGGCCCTTTCCCAAATTGGGCGAGGGTCGTTAGGGCCCCACAATCCCTGCTGACCATCCTTTGCCCAAGCCGCATGATCCTTGTTCACATCAATCAATCCTTTTGCAATGCCAATTATTGATTCTCAATCCATTTGTTGCCTTACTCATAAACACCCAATTCATGGTTATAATAAATGCCCCGCATGGGTTGGAGGGCACAACTCGTACCAACCTAATGCACGAATTTAAGGGTCCAACACGCGGGGAAACGCAACCTTTTTCACGTTTGGACTTAATCAGGCTCGTTTCTAGAAATCTAAGCATTCTTTAGTGTTGGGGCCATTCAAAGTTCCCTTTGTTATTCTTTTTGGCAGGGAATTAGGCCACGAGAGATGGGAAAGCTTGGGGCATGAAAGAAAGCAATCGATGGAGGAGCGTCTCCACGTGCGAAAGGCTGGGCACCCCTTTGAGACTTTTGCTCACAGAAAGAGATGTTGTATGATCAATTTACGAGGGAAAAAGGAAAAGGAAGAAAGGGAGGGTGGGAAGAGCTTTGCTTGGAGACGCTCCTCCTCTATCCAGCCAGAAGAGTTGTCATCCACTATTCAGTATTTTAAGATGTGGAGCAGGTCTTGAATAAACAATCATCTTTGCATTGGGGTTCTTCTGGCTTGGGAGTAAGTGCTGGGGGACTAGAGACTTTGACTCTGATAACTTCACAAGCCCGAGACGGTCAGCATCTTTGACTATTATTATGATGCTTGGCTACACGCCCCATGCCAAGCAAGTTGTAGGGGAAAAGGGAATATCAAAGAGGATCGAACTTTATAAATCTTTTCAATGACTTTAGATGTATAAATTACAGATTCATGGAATGGTCGACTAGCTTTTTTTATAGGAATAATAACACAAACAGTCCCTGAACTTTAATGTAATGTGCAATTTGGTTCATGAACTCTTCATTTGTTCAATGTGGTCCCTCAACTTTAGTCTAATGCGCAATATGATCCATAGACTTTGATTTATTCAATGTAATCTCTAAAAATTTTGTTACATGTTCAATACAGTCCCAGGACTATATTAAAATGTTCAATGTAGTCATTTCATTAATTCAAGACCTAGGACTACATTAAACATTTTTATATAGTTTAGGAACTATATTGAACATGTACCAAAAGTTGAAATGTTACATTGCACATTAGACTAAAGTCTAGAGACCATATTAAAAAAAAATTAAAAGTTTAGGAACCAAATTACATATTGGAAGGGATTGTTTGTGTTATTTTTCCTTTTTAATAGTACAAGAGTTAAGCCAAAGTTCTAATGAATGGTCTTAAATATGAAAAGTAATGTAGAATGTCCACGAATTTGACAAATGGGAGGCCATGCATGCAAAATAAACTAGGGGCAGAACTGGCTTTGGTATCATATGTTAGAATGTTCAACCAAAAAACTTAATTAATAGATGGAGGAAAACCACTTTATATAATAAAAAAAAAAAAAACATATAAACCTTGTAAACAAGCACTAGGAGATATTTTGATATAGATTGTCATTGTGAAATTAAATATGCGACATAAACTTAATCTATAATGCAAATAGATTCTCCAACCACTGAGTGGAACCAATTTAATATTAGACAATTTATTTGGATAGGCACTCTATCTCAGGGAAAATTATTCAATTGGTCCTAAACTTCTTGCACAAATATCAATTCAGTCATAAACTTTTTAAATTTATCGATTAAGTCTTAAATTTTTTTGTAAGTCATTCTAGTCAATTTTTGTTGGAAAATCTCTAATATGGTAGCAAAGCTTGAGAACTCAATTACAATTTAAAAAAGTCTAGGATTAAATTTGTATATATACAGTAAATGTAGGATTGATTGGACAATTTCTTCTTTATTTTGATATAACATGTTTTTCAAGTCTCCTGATCTAGTCGTCTACAAGGATGGGATCACCCCCACATCTTAACAAGGTTCTATCCGCTTGAGAACTTGTGCCCGGTATGAAGTTGTTAGATTATATATCATTTGGGCGCGATGCGTTCTAATGGATTTTCAAACAAAGGGGATCCAAAATTCACCTTTGACCTGAGGAAACAATGATAACCGCTACAATTCATGTCCTCTCGTGAAAATAATTGACTTTGTTGATTGAAATAACCGAAAGAAAAATGGATTTCATTCATCTTCACCTATTTTTCTTTAGGCAAATTTTTTTTGCTTCCTTGGACTTCCATGGTGCACCATAAGTAGCTTTAAAAATGCTAAGTGGAGTCTATTAAGATCTTGCTAGAGAGAGATAATTGAGACTATTCTATAGCTAAAAACTTACGGAAATCAAATTAAATATAGAGAATTTGTTTGAGAATGCATCCGCACAGCGATTTCAACTATGAAAAGGAGTGCTACGGCTTTTGAAAGTATTTGTTAGAATATTCAATAGCAGCATCAACTTTAAAGCCGCGGCATATTTGGAAAAGCCGCTTTACCCAGTTATGAGAAGTTGCGATTTTAAAACATGTACAACAAAACATAAAAGTTACTATACAACATAGGTACCATTCAGCCATAGTTTACGCCAAATGAAATCCGAGGCTATTGCGAGCATCCAGTAATCCTCCGATGAACTCCGGACTTACTATCTTCCATTGAAAACTCTTTGCAGGCTTCCATTAACTGCTGGGATCTTATTAACAAGTGTTCTCGAAAACGCTTGCTAATCATGCCCAGCAAGGTAACATTTTGTTCTCGATGTATTGACTGTGTGTATCACGAGGGCGACCAAGGTACAGGAAATTGCGATATTTGCTCGATTCAATCACGTAACAAGTTGCATGGGGCCGTGAACCTGAACTAATGGATGTGATGATGCATTACAATTCTTTTTCTGCAACGAGTGATCATTTTGATCGGTGGGCTTTCACCCATCACTGCAGTCTTTCAGATCAATGTGGTCGGATGGCTTTGGTGTAGACCCGGGCCATTCAGTGGGCCTTTGCGCGTGGTGATTTTCGCATTTCACCGGAGGAAAGAGGTCTCTGACTCATCCTCTGTGGAGCCGTCCTTTTACAGCACAATCAAACGTACTCAGCATATCGATTTCAATTATTGGCATTATTCTCAGTCGCATACTCAGGGCACATGAAATAGGTCGCTGCAACTCGACGAGAATCGAATTTTAACGAACCAAATCAAGTCGTGTTCTGGAGGGATCTCTAGCGGATCTGTATATGAAAATTTTGTGACGGGCGGGCTTGGAAAGATTTATGCCTGACTGACCTTTATGGTTGGCCCGGCTAAGGCCCGATGATCACCTCCGTCGTGAACTGCCTTGTTTATTTATTTTTTTTTCTTGCTAGGATGAGAAATTTAGTCTCGATAATAAAAAGGGTAAACATGTTAATGGTTTCGCTTGTGGGTTTCGGCAACCCAGCCTGCTCCAAAGTTGGTTTCTTTAAAGCAATGACTAATCTGGATATTAGAATAGGACAGTAACATACCTTTGCATATATATATATATATATATATGATCTGCACTCTCCAAGGCGTTGCCTAACTATAGACTCAAGTACAAGGGCTTCATGCCTTTTGGGAAAGGAGTGAGTTAGGTCTTCTAATAGAGTGAGAGACTCGGTCATTAGCGTAGACGGCATTGCCATTATATGAGCTGCTCCAGGTTCGTACGCTCCATCTATGTTTATCTTATAAGCTTTGTCCAAGTCCATGAAAAATTGTTGTCTTTGTTCCTAGATTTGCTCGATTTGCGGTTCCATCTGTTAAAACTCTTCAACCTAGGCAAAATAGAGTCGATAAGGTTGAGTGTGTTGAGTTATGTTCTTAAAAGATGGCTTGGTTGCATGCCTTCCATATATTCCACGATGTTGCAGCAACCAACTCTAGATTTAATGAGTTGCTCGACTTTCCTTTCAGAATCCCAAAGCAATCTTTAACTTGAGTAAGGCCTTGATTTGAGATATTGACATTTAGGGCGCGAATGATAACCATTACTAGAAATTAATTTCTGCAAGAAAAATAATTTTTTCTATTTTTATTTTTGGATAAGTTTTTAAGTAAAAATACGTGTTTAATGGCGATACAAAATTTGTATTCCTGAAATAGAAATTTTTTTAATAACGACACAAAATTTCTCCTTTCCAACAGTGATGGCGGTAGCAATTAGTGATCGACGACCGGCAGTGGCGACAGCGACTAGCGACCGGTGACGGTGGTGGCTGGCGACGACAAACGGCGGCCGACGACAATGGATGAACAACCGACTAATAATAAGAAGAGTTTATTTCTCATTTCTGTTCAAGAAATAGAAAAAGTAAAAACTTTTTTACTTTTGATTTCTGTTCCAAAGTTATTTTCGGAATAAAAATTCTACTCCAGAAATAAAAATATGTATAACAGTTTTACCAAAAGGATTTTTGTTTTAAAAATAAGTCAAGAATAGAAAAATAATTTTGGAACAAAAATAGAATAGTGATCATGCATACCCTTAGCATAGGATTCGACCAAATTTCCTTTGTCAAAGGACACAACAAAAACAAGTGCTCCACAATTTCCATGCTGCGATTATTTAAAGAGCATGTGGGATTAGGTATCATTTTCCTTTAAAATAAAATCTCTTTAGTTTGAATTGGGGTTTGTCCCCTTCCCAAGCACTTTGAGAGCTCTTATGTATTGATGCCTATTTATCAGGCTCTACTATATATTCTTAGTGAATGATATATTTTAATCTGTTAAAAAAACGATATATTTTATTTTCTGACCCAAAAAGAAAAATATGTTGGTGAATTTCTTTTTGGAATATTCCCAAGCATCGCTAGTGAGAATATCTAGTAAGGTGGGGCCCTCTTCCTCTTCGTATGCAATAGCAACCCAATCTGGGCATGGATTTCTGAAGTGAGGTATCCACTTGCCCCTTCAGACAACCTCATCCATGAAATGAGAACTGGGTGGTTTTCTTCAACTCATGTCTTTGATTTGAGACAATTATAATGCTTTTTTTAATTGATAAAATGTCATTTTCTTAAAACATGATTATCTTACCAGATGAATTTAGATAAATAAATACAATATTGTAAATTTTCACATTAATCCGACGCTTCATATGACACTCCAATTCTCACAATTAATGAGAGAGGTGAGGACTTGGGGATCAATGTATGAGCTCGCTTACTCACTTATATGATTATCACATCGACCTATCACCTTAAATGGTAGATAAAACCTCATTTCGAAAGTTGACTTGCCCAAATCGAGTTGAATCGCTTTAATTCGATAGCGAATATTCTTTTGGATATTCGAGATGATTATTCTCTAACAAGTGAGATTCATTAAAGAACGAGACTTATACTACTTTTAAAAGATTTGCTTGGTAAATGTTATCGAGGCAGCGAGCAAAGTCAAGCGGAGGGGAATGATGTGAAAGGAAGGGAGATGAGAATCGTGATATGACAATTTCAGTTTCGATCGATCGTAAGGAACTCGACCTAGTCTTCAACTTCGAGTATTAGGTGTTGCTATAAGTCAATTTGTATATATATATATATATTATATGTATACTTTTTGTTGGCCGATAAGTCACGTTTGATTATATTTATAATGGTGTAAGGACGGAAGTTCGTGGGGGAAGTACTGAAATGCTGGGGACCACGGGGAGGTTACGTGGACAAGATTTCATCCTCGTGCTTTTTTGCTTTTCTTTTCTTTCTTTTTCCTTTTTGGGCAACATGCTGAGCTGTTCGAATTATCGGTCCCCCCAGGAACAATGCACTCCATCAAGAAAAAGAAAATTACTAAAAAAATATTAAACATATTAGATCTCGTCATTTAAGTTCCAAATATTTTCATTTGATTAATTCGGTCATAAATATTTTGATAAATTGTTAATCTAGCCTTTTCTATAAATTTTGACTAGTAATTATTGATTTTGACAACTTTTTTTATATGTATTTTTAATTTATTGTGAAATTTTTGTCTTTTTTTTTTTTTTTTTTTTAATTTTCATTTCTTTTTTTCTTTCTTCCTCCGGTGGTTGTCATGGCCAGCAATGGCCAAAAAATTTATAAAAAGTTATCAACATCAGCGTGCTCTTTTAATCTCCACGAACTATGTCCACAATGGCGGCGGATGGGAGGTGGATGAGTACTGGCAGCCATGAGAAAATATTGGGTGGTCCGGGATCGCCACGTCAGCGTGGTCTCGGACTACTCACGCGGCGCCACCTATGAGGGGAGGGAACCAAAGGACTTGCCCTTGTCCCATCTCTCTGACACTCTCTCTCCTCTTTCTCTTCTCTGTCTCCCTCCTCTCACACGTGGCGCCGCGTGAGTGGTCCGGGACCACGCTGATGTGGCGGTCCTGGACCACCCAATATTTACTCGGCAGCCAGAGGAGTACGGTGACAGCTAGGTTTGTATGTACTGGCCTTTGCTAGTGGATTGTGTGGATGTAGAAAGGAAAACAGTGGAAAGAGATGAAAGGAAAGCTAGAAACTAGGGAAATTATATCAACCGTTAATAAGCTAACGTAAAATCAACGAGAAGGAGAATAAATGTAGGATATGAATTTACAATCTAAGTTTAGAGAATCCTTATCCGAAAGAGCTGCCAAGAAAATGGAAGTACCGTAGAATCCAACCTAACGGAAATCGTGCTCATTGTTCTATTTTCCTATTTTTGCTTATTATTTGTATTAAGACTTAGGAAAGCTATTTGGTTTTTTCAACTTCAGCATGTAAGTTCATGAACGAAGAAGGTCTTCTACCCCAAAAGAAGTCCCCATCCGTGTCCCCACAATTCTTATTCTTCCATATATGCCTTTCTCGAATATCACCCTTATTTTCACATGAATGAATGAGATAGTATACCGAACTATCAGTGGCGTTTGGTTAAACTAATCAATTTGAGAAAGTATGCGTAGTAAAGTGACGTTTGGTTAAACTAATCAATTAGAGAAAGTATGCGTAGTAAAGGGAAAAAAGAAATTATTCATTTCACCTAATCCATGCATGATTGCAAGGTAGATCGACGGACATGGGACCCTACACGGCCCGAAGAGCTAGAAAAACAAATGCAATTCCATTCATGATTGCATCGCTGAAATAACATGAGAAACACGTGCTCCTCTGCCTTTTCTAATTTACTAATTTTTATTTTCTCTCTAATCCTTTAATTGGCTTTGACTGCCATTTCGTTGTTTAATGGTGCGAGTGGTGGACGTATCTCGGACGAACCGCACATGCACCGACAAGCTATAGAGAATCTCGCGTTAAACATTTCTCAATTTGCTTAGATGCTTTTTGCCTCATAAGGTCCACCATAATCTCGTGTGATCCACAATAAGACCTTTATATTGTTGCCCTTGTAAACATAAAATCTTTTACATACATACATATATATTTATATGGTAATTTTATCAAGTTTTATTTGCTTCCACTCCTAATTAGTGAAAACTTCATCACATCAAGAGGTGTGCATTGGTCTTGTTCCCATCCAGTAATTGGACCGAATTGATTAGTTTTGGCTCGGTTACTGATTTCAAAAAATAGAAATTGAAAATAACTTGACCAACTGGACATGCCAAGATTTTTTTTTTTTTTTTTTTTTAATTTCAAAGCAAACCCTGATGAGTAAATAATTGTTTTGGAAACCTTCCACTCGTAGAGAATAGAAGACATGAAAGAAGAAGTAGAAGAAGAAATCACAAATTCCGGTACCAAATTCAAACTAAAGATGATCTAATTCATGATTTTAGGGTTTAGGGTGGAAGTTGATCCATTTAAGAGGCTAGACCCGATTGCCCCTATCTTTTAGATGCCGTGCACATGCAAACTTCTGATTGTATATGTTTTAAAGCGCGCATGCATAGAAGATTACCGTCCGCTAATTTCCTGGTCGCGAACCAAGTTGTCGTCCTGCCCATTCACGACCGTTCATGTCTCGATCGAAAGATGCTGCCTGTTTATACATGGCCTCCAGCTAAAACTTGGTCACCTTTTTCCACTCCCAAGCACGCCAAAAAAATATCCGGCGGCAAACCGGTGAAACCGGTTCATTCACCCCAACGCTGCGAAGGTGGTGTTGGTGGTGGGTCCCGGTCGAGCCAAATGCACGTACAGAAAACCAGACAACCTCAGCTTAGATGCTTTTCGCCTCATGAGGTGCACCATAATCTCATGCGACCCACAATAAGCCCTTTGAATTGTTGCACAAGTGAACATTAAATATATATAAAATACCCCTAAATAGAAGCATGATTGGAGAAAGTTTTCATTAATACTTCACCTTACATTACATCGTATGTCACTTTAAGATCACTTCATCTTGTAAGTTTCTTAATCACTTAAAGAGTATAGCAATCAAATCATGGTTGGCTTGATTATTGTGTCGTCCGGTTAACCCTCCCTTTTGCTTTGTAATTTTCTTTATTTAATAACAGTTCATCCCTCATTTGAGTGCGGATTACCTATCTTTTAGAAGGGTATGCGGTAATTTTCTTGTTTTTGTTAAGAAAATCTTTGAGATTATAAGTTGTATTGGCTTTGGAAGTGATTTTCATGGAGGTCTGGAGGTTATCTAGGTGTTCTTTCTTAGCTTTAGAGTCAAATATTTGATCTACAGTACTAGTGAGAACTCCCTCCAATCATGCTTCTAATTAGGGGTGTGCATTAGTCCCAATCCAACCTAATAACCGAATCAGATTAGATCAAATTGAATTAGCTGGTTCTGGGTGGTTTCCTTGGAACAAGGAATAATCAATTTGATTCTTGCTTCATTGCTGGACAAACTAGACTGGCCAAGATTTATTTATTTTTCTTTTTTCTTTTTTTATTCTAATGCAAATCCTAGTTAGTAAAAATTCCACTTGTAGAAAATAGAGGAAACCAAAGAAAAATAAAAAGTAAGGAATCACCGATTCCAAGATTGACCTTGAAACTGGATTCGACCAATCAATGCAATTCTAGGATTAGGTGGGTCAATTCTTGGCTTCATAAGTTAGAAACTAATTTTACCCAATCTCATTTTAGATTCCAACGTGGGACCAATCCACCCTGAAAACTAGTTCCCATATCAAAACCGATCATTCCCTAATTTTGATTGGAGGGTTTGAAAGTCATGGATGTCGTAAAGCGTGCATGCATTATCATCCGCTAACTTTCTTTGTCACGAATCAAGTTGTTGTCCTGCCCACTCACAATCGTACATTTCTCAATCGAAAGAAGCTCTCTAAATATGTGGCCAGCTAAAATTGTCACATTTTCACTCCCTAGTACACTAAAAGTCTTTTGATTAGGATTGCACATCAATCACAATCTGACCTTGTAACCAAATCACATTAGACCAAATTGAACTGGCTAGTTTTGGGTGATTCCCTTGAAATAGAGAGTAACCAATATGATTCTCGATTTATTGCTGGACAAACTAGACTGACCAAGATTTCTTAATTTTTTTTAATTTTGAAGCAAATCCTAATTAGTAAATTATTGTTTCTTTTAATGTTGAAAACATTCCACCTATAGAAAATAGAGGAAACCAAGGAAAAGAAGGAAGAAATCACCAATTTCAAGATTGACCTACATCGGATTGATAGGTGCAATTTTAGGATTGGATGAGCCGATTCTTAGCTTCATAAGCGGGAAATCAACTCTATGCTGTCAAATTTCAGGTTTCATGATAGGAATCAATTCATCCTGAAATTTGCTTTCCACTTCAAAGTCAATTGGTAGGATTGAAAGTCACGAGTGTCGTGAAGCACGCATGCATTACCGTCCACTAAATTTTTTTCGTCACAAATCAAGTTGTTGTCTTGCCCATTCGCGACCGTGCATGTCCCGATCGAAAGAAACTATCCATATATATGGCCTCCAGCTAAAAATTTGTCACCTTTTCCCTCCCAAGTACACTGAAAAAAATCTGGCCGCAAACCGGTCAAACCGGTCAAACCGGTCAATTCACCCCGTTGCTGCGAAGGCGATGGTGGGCGGGTCCCGGTCGGGCCAAACGCACGTATAGAGAACCACACAACCTCAGCTTAGCTGGCGTCTCTTCACTTCATGGGTCCCACAGGAAAATTTGTCGTTATCCTCCATCGCGTTTCCCTCTTTTTCTCTTTCTTTTTTTTTTTCAAGGCGCAAAAACTACAAATTTTACCTACCGTAATACATTTATGCCAAATTTTTTCATGATATCAAAAACTCTAAAGTACCTCCAAGTTATATATGTGATATATTTACTTCAAACTTTTTTTTATAATACAAAAAATCTCAAAGTTTTTTTTTTTGTAAGTTAAATTTTTTGAGATAAATACATCACACGAATATGAAATTGGAAAATTTTAATGTAACAGAAATAAGTTTGGGATAAATATATCATATTATATAAATTTGGATAAATGTGTCTCGTAGATAAAGTTTTAGATTTTCGATAGCTTTGACTTTTTTTAGACATTTTTGGTTATTAAAGAAGAAAATGCTGAGTAATCTAGGGGAGCACGAGAACCACGGGAGGATCCCTCGCGATCGGGCGGGGGAGTCAGTTGGCGGCCGTTGGTAGATCCCGAGAACGCGTGCAGCGAAAAGCGGGATCGACCCCCGAAAAAGAAAAGATAAAAAAACGATAATTAGGGAAAGAACCGGTTTCTTGATCCCTTCCTTCCTGCCCATATTTCAAATTCCCTGACGTGCGTCTGAATCAGCAGCCTGATCTTCTCCCTTCTCCTCTCTCTCTCTCTCTCTCTCTCTCTCTCGCGCGCGCGCTCTGACCTGCCGATGCGCGTGCGGGTTTCTTGCTTGTTGCCTGACAGGGTGGAGAGAGAGAGAGAGAGAGATAGGGACGTGACGTGTGCGAACAAAGACTGACAGATAAGGAAACGCGCGACGTCGACAATGGACGTCGTCCTTCCTATATAAGCTGGTCGAAGCGTGGTTCGAGGAATTCCAGTTGGGTCGAGCGAGCCTTCCTCTCCGTGTCTCTGCCTGTCTCTCTATTGGGTCGTTGATTTCAAGATAATAATTGAAACTGCGCAACGGAAGTTGACAACTTTGCGTCTTCTGGATCGGTTCTTGATTCATATTTGAGGGGACTGCCCAGAAGGTGTTTCTTGGCAGAGAAGCTGTCGCTTTTCCTCCTCCTCCTGCTGATAAATATTCTGTATTGCCTTCGGCATTGGTTCCATTCCTCCAGTTTTGTTGGAGAGGAGACCCGATTTGCGCCGGCTTCCAGAGATTTATAGAAGCAGAGAGTGTCCGAGGTTCGGACAGGATCAAATTTGGATCGGATCGAGTCGAATCTGTTCTTGCATCGTATCCGGGTTTTTTGTTTCTTCTCCGGGTATCTCCGGATCGGAAATTGGAGGTATGTGATTCTTTCGTCCTCCACAACCGGGTTTTCTCTTGAAGTTTTGCATGTGATGATGAGATTCGTTGAGCAGTCAAAAATCTTGTGAGAATTATGGAAGTGACTGTTCTGATCCTCTTAAACCTGAAACATTTTGTCGGATTTGCACAATCTATGGCTTCATTGGGCTTAGTCATTAGCAATATGATCATTTTGAGAGAATCCTTACTGGTTCTGCAATTATTAGCTCCTCCATGATCTTTTTTTGATGTCTACCTCAGATGTTTCTCCTCTATAGCATTAAATCTTGGTTTGATGGTAGACCAACAGATTCTATTCATTAATGAATTGGCAATAAGATCTGCCAATTACCAATTTCCAATAACAAGCCTTCTTGTCCATAGTGCTCGCGGTTAGAAATTTGAATGTTAGGTACAGTTTCCCGTGATCACATGCTTACTTACCCGAGGTTAATGTTTGTTGCACGACTTGCCGTTTGCTTGTGTAAAGTGACTGCAGCATCTCGAATTTCACCAGGAACTGCAACTAAGTCCGTTTTCATTTGTTTGGCAGAATAATCAGAAACAGATGGGAGGGTCCGACACAAACAGCAATGATACATTGATCATTGCACAGACTGGTCCCCCGGCAGCACCTCCATTACCTGGTCCGACCCTGACCAAATGTGCCAGGAAGAGACTGCAAACGGAGGGAGTGCCTCAAAGAGGCAATTGCTGCATCTCGACAACAGCGGTCGATCTATGGGAGCGACTTTTTGATGAAGGCCATAAAGCAGACGTCCAAATTCACACTGAAGATGGTGGTGTCGTCTATGCACATGCTTGTATAATTGTAAGAACTCATAATCCAACCTTGTTTCAATTCAAACCGTAAAATCTTTCTGCAAATAAAGAGTCAGTCGCTTTCCATCCAACATTGCTATGCTGAAATTTTGCTACTCTCTCTCTCTGTTGACAATCTGGAACTTTTTATTGTGATCATGAAAGTCGAAATTTTCATATTCTAAATGAAACTTTGTGCAATCGACGTTTTAACTTCCACGACAACTTTGGCCTGAAAATAATTCACCCTTTCATGATCGTTACTTAAGTTGTCAAATTATCATGTCACGAGAGTGGATCTGATTCTTTTCCCACATGAAATTTGATATATTCAATGATTAAGGCCACATGGATGGGAAGTGGTGTGACTTTGTACTTTTTGAACTCATTACCAATTGGCTATTCTTTTGCAGAGCATGGCTTCTCCAGTAATGAAAGGCATGCTAAAGAAATCTAAACGAAAGGGTCGTTATCAAATATTATCAGTCAGCGGAGTTCCTCATGATGCCATTCGTGTTTTTGTTCGATTCTTGTACTCATCCTGGTAAATATATCTCCCTTGCTGTCGCTTCAAGGATAATGGCAATTTTTTAGATTTTCTACTTCCAGAATTCTATGCTAAGCATCGCTTATGTTTCATGTGCAGTTATGAAAACCAAGACATGGCTGACTTCGTTGTGCCTTTACTGGTGCTCTCACACTCGTTCGTGGTTCCTCAGCTCAAGCAGATCTGTGAGCTGCAACTCGAGCAGGGTCTACTTAACATGGAGAACGTCATTGACATTTTTCAGCTTGCGTTGCTCTGTGATGCTCCTCGTCTTAGCTTCATCTGTCACCGCATGATTGTGAAGAACTTCAAGGATGTGTCAGAGACCGAAGGATGGGCTGCGATGAAGCAGAGTCACCCCTTCCTAGAAAAAGAGCTACTAGAGTGCGTCACTCACGAAGAAAACGTAAGCATTGGAACTTATTGTCTGTCGTCACATCATTCCTTTCCTTACTTTTTGGTTTCTTTAGAAAAGAGAACAGAAAGGAAAATCAATTTGAGATCTAATATTGCAGCAAACAAAGGAGAGGATCAGAAGGAAGAATGAGAGGAAGATCTATCTGCAACTATATGAAGCGATGGAAGCTCTAGTTCATATTTGTAGAGACGGGTGTCGGACGATTGGGCCCCATGACAAAGTCTTCAAGAAGGACCAGCCGCCGTGCAGCTTCGAGGCTTGCAAGGGCCTAGAATTGCTTATCCGCCATTTTGCGGGCTGCAAGTTACGGGTTCCGGGCGGTTGCATCCACTGCAAGCGAATGTGGCAGCTGTTGGAGCTGCACTCCCGTCTCTGCGCCGATTCAGACGTTTGCCGAGTCCCCTTGTGCAGGTATGTTCCTTCCGTGCGATGGTTTTCTCTTGCATTTTGTACTTAATTATGTAGGCACATGTTTTGCTTACAGAAACCCTTGTGTTCACTCGGTTCTGAAAGTGTGGTTTCACTCTGAACTTTTGCATGTTTTTGATCTAATTGAAAACATTGTAATGTCAATCAAAGTCTTTACTAAATAGAAGTTTTTCCATTTTGTAGGAACTTCAAGGACAGGATCAACCAACAGAACAAGAAGGACAAGACCAAGTGGGGAATACTTGCCAGAAAGATCTTGAGGACGAAGACCATCGGGGTAGCGCCGTTTTTTACATCGGCATATGGGAGTTAATTAGGAGAGCAAATCCCGGGTTTCTGTGGGATGTCAATCCAAGTGTAATATGTAATGTTTATATGCAATGAGAAGCCAGCACTGAATCTGGTGGTTTTGGATGCCTCTTGATCGACAGAATCAGAGGAAAGAAAAATAGATTGCATTCTCTTATACGTCTTCACCTTTTATGAATCTTGCAAGCCGGACTCGAACAAGTGAATAGTCTGTCGACACTTAAAAATTTGACACCAATGTGAGTGCTCATCATATGTGATAGGTTCACATGATCTTAAATACATGTATGTAAGGGCTTTGAATATAAGGAATTCCAATAGTAATCTCCTCTTATTCTTGGTTTGTGCCTGTTAGGGAACGATCCACACGTCCAGGTTTCTAAACATCTGAAACTGATCAGCCCAGCTGCTGGACATCGTCCGTAGCGAGATAGGAAACACAGATCACAGCAGGCATCATTCCTCGAATCATCTTGCGGATTTTGAAATTTAAAAGCATTTGAAGCCAGACAGAGGGACATTCATCCACGAATGCTTGCTCGGTGTGTATTGGGTGCACAGTTTTTTTTTTTTTGGGTCTGAAATAGGTCATTCATTCATAAAGCAAGGATTACAAGTACACGATATATTGGGTGCAGAGTTTACTCGGGTCTGGTTACGTCGGAATTCAATCTAGTGCTGCTTCGCCACGCATTTACGCGGGATGAGACGAGACCAACAACAAATCCTCCCAAGTTCTAATGCCAATTTCTGCCATGTAACGTGGGCGGTGGCAAGTGATTTCAGACTCGTTGCTGATGATGACGTAGCAGCTGCCTCCAGAGGCTCTCAGCTCCAAAACATAGCCATGCAAGAGAGAGAGAGAGAGAGAGAGAGAGGAAATATAAAAAATAAAAAAGGGATGGTGACTTGTCGGAAGCTACTCTTCTATCAAAGCCAGGTTTCCATCGTGGGACCTAAGGTCAAGCGTCGTATTCATAGTCGAGAACGTTTAATGTTGTATCGCAGCTCGTTGATAGCGCTGCTCATATGAAATGCTTCTTGTGCTTCCACTTTGCCTACGGATTTTGGCGCTCTCTCACATCTGAGCGGGTTCGGGTTGCTTTTCCGTTGACTTTTGCAATGTGGAGCACGACACGTTATCTGGAACTTCATATTGAAAACTTCGATTTTCTCGGGCAAGTCTCTTGATTGACGAGAGAAGAGGAATATGTCCTGACCATGGACTGACTGATTTAGTTGAAGCACTTCATAAAGATTGTATACCCTGTTATTTGTTGACATTGGGAAGATCTCACGAAACTGAAAAGCAAAACTAGAACAGAACAATAGCATCAACCCACACCAAACTCTTAAAATTAATTGCGGATAAAGGCTACCAGAAGAACAGCAAGATTGTAATAATAGTGCAAGGAACCATGGTCTCTCCTCCAACTGGATTGTCTCTAGAGCCGATTAATCAAGCAGGAACGCCCGTTGTGCCGATCGACATAAATGCTTCGCATTGTGCCTTGCTTGTAATGACCTCAAACTCCTCATGCGGTGAATAATATCCTCGTTTTGACTGATCTACTGACTAACCCAGATGCAATGCTTGCCCAAACTCACAACAAACATGCTGGTGTCACGGGCCTGATAGTTCATCGACCGTCAAATAGCCTGTGCAGTGCCTGGTGGGCTGAAAGCACCAAACTAACCTTCTTTCTATAATAGTTCCTAAGAACAATATGGCCAATCGATGGGTCGTATAGGATCGCACCACACCCAGTTTAGCTTGGGCGTTCAGTCCCTTTGAGACATACAGAACACGCCCAAATTAGCTCGGGCCCCTCCTTTTTCATTTGTATATCTTTGGGCCTTTTATTGTAGCTGCTAAAATCATGCTCATTGTTTTTCTGGCCGATTGGCAATGGAGAGTATGCAAAGCCATCATGGGCTCTTTCTTCGTCCTCACATGCACGCCCCTTTTAACCTCTCTAATTCCTCTCTCCAACGGAAAAAGAAGAATATAATACCATGTGCGAGTTGATGATGATAGATCCAATTCAAGTCTATAAATAGATCAAATTCATGGAGTCACATATATACAACTTAGGATGTTTGCGTTAATTTGGGCAATTACTATACTTGGGTGACTCATTAGACCTCTCGAATTGAGGATGTTATTTTTTGTATGAGTAGTTGGATGTTGTCTCATGGGCACGTGCTATACCTGGGTGACTCATTAGATCACTCGAACTGAGATGTTATTTTTTTTTTTGTATGAGTAGTTGGATGTCATCTCAAGTAAGGTATGATTCTAAACATTTATATCGATGGGCACAATGGGCATTCTTGGCCCAATCAATTAGCTATTGACACAATCCACTTAGAGAGGAGACCGCGGTTTCTGCAATTAAAGTTTGGCATAGGTTGATGTTATAACATCTGAGTAAGGCAACACAAAAGGGTATACACTTAGTGTTCTAGTATTGGCTTTTCAGTTTCATGAGATCATCCCGGACCATGGTTATGCCATATTCTTCTCTTATCAATCGCGAAAGTTGTCCCAGAAAATCAAAGTTTTCGACATAAAAGTTCCAGATGTTATGTCACGCTTCATTCTATAAATGTGGACAGAAAAGCAATCCGAACCTACCTGGATGTGAGAGAACGCTGAAATACATGGGCGAAGCAGAAACACAAGAAGAATATCAAAGTTTTCGACATAAAGTTCCCGATAACACGTCACGCTCCACTCTATAGACACTAACAGAGAAACAATCCGAACTTGCTTGGACGTGAGAGAACGCTGAAATACACAGGCGAAACAGAAATGCAACAGGCATTATAAGATGCATATGACAACGTTTGAGAAACAATTTTTTCCTATTTCTATTTCGTGGACAAATTTCTAAGCAAAAAACGCATCAGGTATAGAAACATTTGGTATGACTCCAAATATTTGTGACCGAGAATTTTTAATTCTTTAATAATTTTATTACATTTTTCTCTTCTTTTTTTTTTTTTTTTCCTTCTTTTCTTCTTTTTCCTCTTGCCAATCACCAACCTTGCCATGGCCGGCCGACAACCGGCTAGACAAGGGCTGACAAGGTTGCTGGCCTTAGAGGAGCCTTGTTGGCCATCAAGCCTTTAAAGAGGCTTGACCTTGCCCAACCACTGTGAGGCCGGCCTTGCCCAACCAAGAGATGCCAACGGGTGAGGCTTGACGTCGCTTGGCCACTGGAGGTCCACAATTCCCGGCCAATCGCTGACTATTGTCAAGGCTAGTGACCGGCTAGGAGAAGAAGTGGAGGAAAAGAAAAAGAATCAAAGAAAAGAAAAAAATTCGACTCAATTCTTGAGCTATTCCGAACTTTTTTTTTGGTTTCTTGATCCCGTTTCAAATCTATTCCCGATAACAAATTGTTCTTGGGAACAAAAACCTACATAAACAGATTTCTATCCTATTTTTGTTCCAAGGAACCAGGAAAAAAGAAGAAGAAAAGAAATAGGAATGTTATCAAGTGCACCTTTAATGAGCAGTAGCAGTAAACTGCAATATACCATAGGCGAAGCAGAGAGAGAAGCAATCCGAAACCTGCTTGAATGTTGAGAGAACGCTGAAATACATAGGCAAGGCGGAAACACAAGAAAATCAAAGTTTTCAACATAAAGTTCCAAATATTAGTCATAGCTCTATGCCATAAACGTCGACAGAATAGAAATCAGAAGATTGGGCACTTAGGAGCCCAAATAAGGCCTCCCTCCGATGTCAGGGACTGCTAGATACATAGGTGAAAAGGAAACACAACAAGGAAATATAATCGCATGCTATGATCATTCATGCTGGAGCTGGATCCCGGGATCCCAATCCATTCCCATTGTTCTAGTTGGTCATCTCCAAATGATGTCCTGCACGATCCAATAATTATGGTAAGAGTAAGGTTATACGCCAGACACCTAGGTGAGAGTTATGAAAGATGTTTTTCCAATATTATGTTAACAAATGAGAGTGGTGCAGCAGTAGCATGGTAGGTCCATATCCCAGGGATCACAACCTTACTCTGAATCAATTTGGCGAAAGATGTTCTTAACGAAATTGACAGCCCCGACTTTCTTTTTTCCCCCCATGTTAAAGATTACTGTACCTTTCGCACTGTTACTCATTTTCTGCCCAAACTATGTCTCCATTTCTCTCACCTAGCACAGGTTCTGGTCCAACCAAAAGCTACCCAACTACATTAGCCCATCCACAAAATTATCCCCAAAAAGACCATGAAAAGGTCAGATGATGTATCCATAAGAACAAATAAAAATCTGTAAAGGTCAGATGATGTATCCATAAGAACAAATAAAAATCTGTAAAGGGCAATTGACAGTGAAGACGGAAAAAGCGTCAACAGCTTCTTTACCAGAGAGGCCTCTCTGAAACATCTAAAAACACATTTTCTAAGTGTTACATCACATGATTAATATGACAAGATCAGAATCTAAACAAATATAAGAATATGCAGAACAAAGTTCACCACAAACCTTCACCAACAGTGGGGTTTTCATATGATTCAAAGCCCCAGAAGGTTTTCAAAGAGTAGGGTGGAAAATTTCTTGTGCCTTCTTCTGTGATTTTTACAATCTGCAAGTCAAGCGCTGTCATTTAGATGGTTCGAAATAAAGCTCATAGCAATATTACAGTAAAAAACGTTGAATGCCTGTAGACAGAACTACATATAAGTAAAATGTTAGGGAACAAAAAGAAGAACATGTGAGACAATTGCAACAAAAGAGTGCGAAATGAAGTCATGCACCAGAGATCAATTGCTGTCTATAAGAAACATGACCCATGAGAACCTTCTCCACCTTCTTAATTATGATTTAATTTCTCTAATAATTGTAATTCGCATGTCAAAGTTTAGAAAGCAACATGCCAGATCCAGGAAAATGAAACCGACTTGTCCACCCCCTCATCTTCTTCTCTTCATACTCAATCCTCAGTGCACTTTATTAGTTTATCAAATGGAGCGTGTAGCTCAGTAAATATGAAGAACCGCCCCAAAGCAACTTGTAATTAGCAACATGGCCAATGAGAATTCTCCACCTTCTTAATTATGATTTAATTTCTCTAATCACTGTAATTAGTCTTTGTCAAAATTTAGAAAGCAACTTGTCAGCTCCAGAACAATGAAAACAACTTGTCCACCCCCTCTTCTTCACTTCATGCTCAGTCCTTGGTGCACTTTATTAGTTTATCACATGGATCGTGTAGCTCAGTAAATATGAAGAACTGCTCCAAAGCAACTTGTAATTAAAAACATGGCCAATGAGAAACTTCTCCACCTTCTTAATTATGATTTAATTTCTCTAATCATTGTAATTAGCATTTGTCAAAATTTAGAAAGCAACTTGTCAGCTCCAGGAAAATGAAACTAACTTGTCCATCCCCTCATCTTCTTCTCTTCATGCTCAGTCCTCAGTACACTTTATTAGTTTATCACATGGATCGTCTAGCTCAGTAAATATGAAGAACTGCTCCGAAGCAAGAAAAAGACGACCTTAAATTAACCATAAATTCAAGCTCTACTACTTCTCAAAAGTCAAGATAAAAGGCTACGATCCTTTAAAATGGCCAAAGAATAGTATGACATCTCCTGGCTGGGTTCCAATTGAGACTTGGCCTCTGGGGATTCCTAATTATCCAAAAAGTAGCATAGAGGGAAGAATATTAGGGGGACAAAGAGCTTGAAACAACTTGATATTCATCCTCCTTAATCTTCATCATGATGCAGACTTCAAATTTGTCTGGAAACATCTCCTCAGAATTTTTAAGATACGAACCAACACAGGTCATTGATGATTAATCATTGTACAACCAGGTAATAATCGTGCATCAGAGGTGGGTTGGACCTGCTTAAGCAAAACTGTAGAGAGGGATGAACCGTATTGGCAATGGTGGATCCAAGAGGAGCCAGAGTTATACGTGGAGGCTGGTTGTGCAACTAGGTAATCCACAAAAGAATACACTGTAATTCCCCCTCAGTCCCAGATAGGACTTCTTTAACAAAAGGAGAATGCATAAGTGTGCATCAGTTCATCAAAATCACACAATTATATGAGGAAGAGGAAGAAAATGCCAAAAACTGGTATGATATTATCACATCCTCACCTCATAGTATGCTGCCATATGCAAATATTGAGAAGTGAAGAAAACCATAAACAATAACACAGATAAAACTAGAACCTGAAGCTTATTGACTGCAGATCTGTCACGATACAGAAGCACACGCATGCACTTCTCCAATAGCTTAACAGCATCTTCAAAACTCAAGTTCTCAGTCCACTCGTCGCGAAGAATTGGCCGTGCAAGGTGATTGCCAAACCCAGTAGCTACATGGTTTTCTTCAAAACTCACGCCTATCATGCTCACCTGGATAAAATTACAGGCCAATTAAATGAGAATTCGACAACATTCTGAAAAGTCCAACTAATCTCACCAAGTGTCAAGACCTACCATGCCAAGATATTTTTGTCCATTCTTAACTCCACCTAGAACTAGTGAGTTCCACAATGGGTTGAACTTGTTCCGCCTATTATACATAACCCGAGTCAGATAATTATGCACCTCTTTGGGCCCCAAGGAATTCCCATCATCCCACATATTGTCGTAAACACTGCAACAACAGACCCCAAAGTCAACAGTCTTAGTCAGAAGCAGCCTCAAAGTTAGAGAAGCAAGGTAACAAATATTCGGCAATAAAAAAGAAATTGCTGCTTGTAATCTTAATCAATTGATTCATACATGAGTTCATCAAGGTAACGCAATATCTCCTGAAAATCACTTATCTCTCCACTCGCACCCAGGAGAGAATGTTTTCCAATAGGCTTTATTCGCTCAATAGTTTTGTATCTCAAGGTGGATCCATAAGAACCTGCGAAATATTTCTCACTATCAGAACACAGAGATAAGCCAGAAACTAACATACTCACAATTAAGGAGAATGTAGGACTCAATCACCATGTTATCAGAACATGGAAGCAACCAACAATTGGAAACCAGTTCTGAGATGACTATACTATCTAAAGTTAAAGAACTTCTAAAGCTACGTAGTAATGATAACCTTAATAGGCAGAAATAGCGAAATGGAAGGAAATGCAGAAGCAGTAGAAAGTTTCCTTCTGGCATGGCTAGTCAAGACTCAAGACTAATGTTCATAATTAGCAGATATATAGCATGCCAGAACAAAAGGTGCAGTGAAGCTGTAAACAGTCTTTCTGATTATCCTGGATACATGACAACAGGCAGGTAGCGCCAGAAATGACATTCAGCAAAACATTTTCGTTTGAAAAGCAGAAGCATTGAGCTGTTGTATTCAAATTAAAAAAAAAAAAAAAACTCATATTTTAGTATGGAATACGAAGACCTGAAATTTTCCTCAAATAAAAATTTCAGAAGTTAACAACATATGTTCAGAAATACAATTGTGTCATTTAAAAGAGAGGTGAATCAGCACCTGTCTGCATAAGTAAAAACCAACCACAGTTAATGGAACACTGATACAAGTCAATGGAATACTCCAATCTAAAAAGGGGACAAGAAGACCATCTCAATGCATTGCAAACCAGTCTGCCCTTAAAAAACCAAACAGTGACACTTAGTAGCACTCTTTCAACATAAATTGTAATTTCTACAAACATTGAAAATTGACCAACGGCCTTTTCCACTCGCTTTGGATCGTTTAATGAAAAAAGAAAAAAGATCACCTCTAAGATCCAACAATTCCAATCTTAAGACGATGCCATTGGAGAACTTCATATATCCTAAATTCCCAGCATACACAGTAACCAATCCTATTGTTACTATGAGTTTCCTTGCAATCTTCTTCTGGATATTCCAGCGTTTCTTCAAAGATATTTGGTCAACCAAGAAATTAATCCTAATTCCTCAATCATTATCAAGAAGCAAGAGAATCTGAGCATCATAAACTCATTAAAACCTGACTTAAACCTCTCAATCATCATTCTATGGCCTTGACAAATATCTAATTCCCGAACACAGGCAAAAGAGCCAAAATTTCTCCCAAGCGAAAGTAACAAATTGTTCAAAACAAAGTGCACCAGCATCAGGGAATCGGAAAACCGATGAAGCAAAGAAGCTAACCTCCCATGTCAGCAGCCATCAGAATCCCATCCCTGTACTTGAGTGCCAGCACAGACGTTCCCGTCACATACGGAGACCTACATCACGCGAGCCATCCAAACGAATCGGAATCAATTTCATATGAAAACACGTCATCCGAAATCGGGAGCTGAAACCCTAGATGCATAAGCGCACCGTCGCGAGCATGTGTATCTGTCCGCGAGAGTGAGCGAACAAAAGAGAAGGTTGCTTACAGAGTTCTTTCAGAGTCGCCAGATCGGGAGTGTGGGACTTGTTCTACATAATCCTTCAAACCCTTCACATACACCCTGGGGCACCCCCTGTGCAAAAGAAGAGACGAATCGCAATCAATTTCATATGAAATGCACGCATCATCCGAAATCGGGAGCCGAAACCCTAGATGCATAGGTGGCGCACTGTCGCGAGCACGCGTATTTGTCCATGAGAATGGGCGAACAAGAAAGAAGGGTTGCTTACAGAGTTCTTTCAGAGCCCAACGAGCAAGACCAGAAGTCGTGATCCCAACGCCGTCCCCTCGCCTCCATTGTCAGCGGCGCTTCCATCCTGAGGCGTTAACTGTTTTGATCTGGGAAACGACGATGGGCGCAAAGAAGAAACCAGTGCTCTGCGAGAGAGATACCGTTAAAAGTTATTCTCTGGTCTTATGTAAATACTAGTAGGCAGGGGTTTCCCGCTGCGCAAGCCAACTTCTTGGGTTCTGAAACCCCGTCAAACCTTTTCTGTTTTTAATTTTTTTTTTTTCTTTGTCCGTGGGCCATTGACAAGCCCAGTTCGCCTATCACTTAAGAAGGCCGAGCAAGGCAATTCAGCGAGGAGGGTGCGCACGCGGAGACCGCGTCGTGACGAAATTTCTCTGGTGAAACTTCTCTCTGATAACAACCTCGCACCCTTCCTCGTAAGCGGGGTTCAGTCGGATTCCAAAAAAATCCTCTCTGTCGAGAAGTGTTTCTAAAGTTTCCACTCATCTTGGTCGCCCTCAGCCGCGACTTCCACTCTCTTTCGCAGCTGCGACCGCCATGCTCTGTTCATCTCTATTCTGTGGCTGAGACATTGAAGTGGCCAGATCTCGCTTGAAGCTCCTCCGCCGGCCCTGATTTTGGTCGTCAAAATATGCAGAAGCTTCCTTCTCCAATTCGATCTTCAAAGGCGACACCGATTAGCTTCATTAGCAAGATAACACCAAATGCTCTGTTCTGGTCTATTCTGAGGAAGTTAGGGCCGCAATAATTTCTTCCTGTTATTTTGTTGATTGCAAACATCCTAAATTAATTTATTATGAGATTAGTATCAAATCCAAGTTCGTTGGTCTGTCGTTTCACCTCTGAGTCAAATGCATAGAACCTGTTTGATGAAATTGCCTCTTTGATATGATCGCGAATTACTTCCTGGAATTGTTCAATCTGAAGATTTTTTAATTTATCCTTTAAGTTATTAATCGTTTTATTAGCTACGAAATATGATTTCCAATGTAATTTCGCAGTTGCCGAGCACATTGCTGAACCTACGTAGCCTCTGTTTCTCTGTTCTATGATTCTGTGTGCTCCTGTGGCGGTTGATGGTGGTGACTGACTAGAAAATGGGCTAACGATATCTGGTGATGTCCACGCATGTTTCCATCTCTCTGTGGCGTCTCTCTTTCCTTGTCCATGTTCTGCGTATTTTTGCAATGCCGTACTCGTGAGTGTTGATCTGCCAGCGAGTGAAGGTGATGGTCTGGTGGTGGTTAGGGATGGTGAACGGCAGAGCATAATTGGTTCTCGGCCTAAAGCTTAGTTGTGTTGATCTCCGACGAGCTATAGATATTCTGGGGATCTATGTTTAGAGTTCGCCCGCGTTTGATTAGCACGAGCAGAAGATGGACCAAAGGAGAAAAATTAAAGAAAGAAAGAAAGAAAGAAATAATAAAGAAAGGAATAAATAAATAAATGCTATGAAAAATCAAAATGGTAGGAAAATGCAAGTCTCGTTTAGGTAGCTAAATCTTGAGATTAAAATTAGGTTTCGTTTGTTTCGCAAAAAAATGAACAATTTAAAAAATATTTCACTAAAAATGATTACTTATAACACTTACAAAAATGAATGAATAAAAAAAATATTTTCGTTATCGTGAAAATATTTAAACATAGATTGTTAACGATAATGAAAGCATTTTTTATCGATTAATTATTTCAAGCGATGTAAAAAATCATATGGGACAAAATGCTTCCCGACTAATTATTTTAAGCGATACGAGCGATCACTTTTAAGAAAAAAAAAATTCAAATAATTCATTTTGCACAAAACAAGCGATGCCTTAGTTTTATTTTATTTATTTCATGTTGTTTAAATTTAGGAGAATCCATTTATGATTTTTAGGTTAAAAATGAATTTTAGATAGCTTTATTCTAGGTGAAATAAATGAAAAATAAATTGATAAAAAATTAGAAAATAAAAGAAAATAAAAGTAGGTGCTTAGATCGTTGTTTCAATTCTTAGTATCATTAGTGAGAATTTTAGTAGGTGTTTCTTCTTCACTTGAAATTAAATTTAATTTTGATTTTTAAAAATGAGCTAACGAGGTTCATGTACTGTAATGATAAAGCAATGTATACTTTTTGCCTGGCCTATATCGGATTATATTTCTACATTTTACTTTCTATTGTTCTTCCATTGCTTTCAAATGACATGACATTTCATTTTTAGCTAATAAAAGATTATGTCTCCAAACTTAATAACAATGTCATCTACTACTTTTCGCTCAATTCGTATCAAATTTACTCTTCCCTACCAACCTTTATACTTTTTGTACTTTTGTTTCTTTGTGATTTGGTTGATCATCTTCACATGTGTTTGATGTCTTTGATTTGCTCAGATTTCATTTGACGACCTTTTAGAAATAATCCCGATCAATCCAAATAATGGTGCACGAACACTTAGGGGAAAGAATTTCATAATTTGACAAGATCGCACGAATCACTTTTGTCGGCAAATAAATTTTGTTTACAAATTGAATGGGCATTAATTAGACATTAGTGTGATGATGTCCTTGACCCTTGGTTTCTGGTTTGTAGGAAAAAAAAAACATGTTCTCCCGTATTTTACTTAACTTATAGTTGGTCTTAATAAACTAATGATGACCCCTTCTGAAGATAATATATCATATTTAAAATCAACAAATTCGAATTTTCTAATGCTGCGTGATAAAAATTTAAAAAAAAACCTTGTGCCGAGCGAGATTTGAGGTGACGCTAGTTCTTGTTTGACAATATGCTCAATCCGCTTCCCTCGGGAACACCCCGTTTGGGAGGATCCTGACATATTTGTCATCCTAACCGAGACAGATGTAGCTGCACCATTGGGTGCGGAAGAACGCTTCTCTTTATTGGGATATGATGCAAACTCTTCAATTGATGAGGAAAGATGAGATGAGCATGTAAATAATATAGATTTTGGTTAAATTCCATATTTATCTCAAGGTAATATCGCTAAATGCCTAATATGAAATAATGATGTTTTGCTGTCTTATATGAACTATAATTATGTCAACATTCAAATTCTGTTTTCTTTCTCCGGATCTTCTAGTTAATTGATTGAATGATAGTTCTCCATTCCAGGGAAATTGACTAAAATTCATTACACGTTTTGAGAGTAGAGAACATGTTGACCTCTTCATAGAGTAGTCAATGTAGAATGAAAAAGATTGCTGCCACTGTGGACCATCCAAATGATGTTCCTAGGTGTTCTTTAACCAAGAAAGGTAAGATAATAGTAGAATACATTCAATGATTAAGGCCACATGATGGGAAGTGGTGTGACTTTGTACTTCTTGAACTCATTACCAATTGGCTATTCTTTTGCAGAGCATGGCTTCTCCAGTAATGAAAGGCATGCTAAAGAAATCTAAACGAAAGGGTCGTTATCAAATATTATCGGTCAGTGGAGTTCCTCATGATGCCATTCGTGTTTTTGTTCGATTCTTGTACTCATCCTGGTAAATATATCTCCCTTGCTGTCGCTTCAAGAATAGTGGAAAAATTTTAGATTTTCTACTTCCAGAATTCTATGCTGAGCATCGCTTATGTTTCATGTGCAGTTATGAAAACCAAGACATCGCTGACTTCGTTGTGCCTTTACTGGTGCTCTCACAATCGTTCGTGGTTCCTCAGCTCAAGCAGATCTGTGAGCAGCAACTCGAGCAGGGTCTACTTAACATGGAGAACGTCATTGACATTTTTCAGCTTGCGTTGCTCTGTGATGCTCCTCGTCTTAGCTTCATCTGTCACCGCAAGATTGTGAAGAACTTCAAGGATGTGTCAGAGACCGAAGGATGGGCTGCGATGAAGCAGAGTCACCCCTTCCTAGAAAAAGAGCTACTAGAGTGCGTCACTCACGAAGAAAACGTAAGCATTGGAACTTATTGTCTGTCGTCACATCATTCCTTTCCTTACTTTTTGGTTCTATTAGAAAAGAGAACAGAAAGGAAAATCAATTTGAGATCTAATATTGCAGCAAACAAAGGAGAGGATCAGAAAGAAGAATGAGAGGAAGATCTATCTGCAACTATATGAAGCGATGGAAGCTCTAGTTCATATTTGTAGAGACGGGTGTCGGACGATTGGGCCCCATGACAAAGTCTTCAAGAAGGACCAGCCGCCGTGCAGCTTCGAGGCTTGCAAGGGCCTAGAATTGCTTATCCGCCATTTTGCGGGCTGCAAGTTACGGGTTCCGGGCGGTTGCATCCACTGCAAGCGAATGTGGCAGCTGTTGGAGCTGCACTCCCGTCTCTGCGCCGATTCAGACGTTTGCCGAGTCCCCTTGTGCAGGTATGTTCCTTCCGTGCGATGCTTTTCGCTTGCATTTTGTACTTAGTTATGTAGGCGCATGTTTTGTTTACGGAGACCCTTGTGTTCACTCGGTTCTGAAAGTGTCGTTTCGCTCTGAACTTTTGCATGTTTTTGATCTAATTGAAAACATTGTAATGTCAATCGAAGTCTTTACTAAATAGAAGTTTTTCCATTTTGTAGGAACTTCAAGGACAGGATCAACCAACAGAACAAGAAGGACAAGACCAAGTGGGGAATACTTGCGAAAAAGATCTTGAGGACGAAGACCATCGGGGTAGCGCCGTTTTTTACATCGGCATATGGGAGTTAATTAATAGAGCAAATCCCGGGTTTCTGTGGGATGTCAATCCGAGTGTAATATGTAATGTTTATATGCAATGAGAAGCCAGCACCAAATCTGGTGGTTTTGGATGCCTCTTGATCGACAGAATCAGAAGGAAAGAAAAATAGATTGCATTCTCTTATACGTCTTGACCTTTTATGAATCTTGCAAGCCGGACTCGAACAAATGAATAATCTGTCGACACTTAAAAAGTTGACACCAATGTGAGTGCTCATCATATGTGATGGGTTCATGTGATCTTAAATACATGTATGTAAGGGCTTTGAATATAAGGAATTCCAATGGTAATCACTTCTCTTATTCTTGGTTTGTGCCCGTTAGGGAACGATCCACACGTCCAGGTTTCTAAACATCTGAAACTGATCAGCCCAGCTGCTGGACAACGTCCGTAGCGAGATAGGAAACACAGATCACAGCAGGCATCATTCCTCGAATCATCTTGGGGATTTTGAAATTTAAAAGCATTTGAAGCCAGGCAAAGGGACATTCATCCACGAATGCTTGGGCGGTGCGTATTGGATGCGTAGTTAACTCGGGTCTAGCTACGTCGGAATTCAATCTAGTGCTGCTTCACCACGCATTTTCGCGGGATGAGACGAGACCAACAACAAATCCTCCCAAGTTCAAATGCCAATTTCTGCCATGTAACTTGGGCAGTGACAAGTGATTTCAGACTTGTTGCTGATGATGACGTAGCAGCTGCCTCCAGAGGCTCTCAGCTCCAAAACATAGCCATGCAAGAAAGAGCGAGAGAGAGAGAGAGGAAATATAAAAAATTAAAAAGGGATGGTGACTTGTCGGAAGCTACTCTTCTATCAAAGCCAGGTTTCCATCATGGGACCTAAGGTCATGCGTCGTATTCATAGTCGAGAACGTTTAATGTTGTGTCGCAGCTCGTTGATAGCGCTGCTCATATGAAATGCTTCTTGTGCTTCCACTTTGCCTACGGATTTTGGCGGTCTCTCACATCTGAGCGGGTTCGGGTTGCTTTTCCGTCGACTTTTGCAGTGCGGAGCACGACACGTTATCTGGAACTTCATATCGAAAACTTCGATTTTCTCGGGCAACTCTCTTGATTGATTAGAGAAGAGGAATGTCCTGACCATGGGCATACTGATTTAGTTGAAGCACTTCATAAAGATTGCATACCCTGTTATTTGTTGACATTGAGAAGATCTCATGAAACTGAAAAGCAAAACTAGAACAGAACAATAGCATCAACCCACACCAAACTTTTAAAATTAATTGCGGATATAGGCTACCACAAGAACAGCAAGATTGTAATAATAGTGTAAAAACCATGGTCTCTCCTCCAACTGGATCGTCTCTAGAGCCGATTGATCAAGCCAGGAATGACCATCGTGCCAATTGACATAAATGCTTCGCATTGTGCCTCGCTTGTAATGACCTCAAACTCCTCGTGCGGCTAATAATATCCTTGTTTCGACTTTTGAGTGGTCTATTGACTAAAATAGATACAATACTTGCCTAAACTCATAGCAGACATGCTTGTGTCACGGGCCGATCGATTGGGATCATGATCGCATGTCGACTTGGGCTATTTTGGATCACCAAGCCAAGCCTTGCTTGATCGATTGCACAACTCGCTTGCACACTCGGATCATAGAGAGAAAAAATTTAGAGAGAGGAGCTCTGAAAAGAAATGAATTTTGTATTGCTGAAATAGTTGGATGATTACAAATGAGGAGGAGGGCACCCTTTTTATACTTGAGGCCCTTGGATTATATCTGTTAATCTAGAATTTAACCGGCGGACGAGATCGCACCGTCTCAACTACCGACATAAATGACAACTACCATCTACCGACATAAATAAAGATAGAGTCTTCTAATGACAGTGTCGGTCGCCCTTGGAAACTTCGGGAGATGACTTGATGGGAATCCGAGTGAAAGTAGGAGGTCCTCCACGGATGAGTCACAGCCGTCCCTTAGGAACCTCTTGGATTGGCCTTCTTTCGGGTTGTGACACTTGTGTCACGGGCCCAGTAGTTCATTGACCACAAAATAGCCCGGCAGTGCTTGGCGAGCCGAAAACACCAAACCAACCTTCTTTCTATAATTGTTCCTGAGAATAGTATGACCTCACATAGGATTGCACCGCGCCCAATTTAGCTTGGGCATTCAATCCCTTTGAGACATACAAGATACACCTAGTTTAGCTCGGGCCCCTCCTTTTTTCTTTTTTATATTTTTGGGCCTTTATTATAGCTGCTTAAATCATGTTCATTGTTTTTCTGGCCGATTGGCAATGGAGAGAGCTTAAGAGTATGCAAAGCCATCATGGGCTCTTTCATTCGTCCTCACAGGCACGCACCGTTTAAACTCTCTAATTCCTCTCTCCACCGAAAAAAGAAGAATACAATATTATGTGTGAGATGGTGAGGGTAGATCGAATTCGAGTCTCTGAGATTGCCATATGGATCTCTTTTTGCCACACGCACACACACATACATATATATATTTATATATATTTCAAGTTCATCATCCACACATAGACAACCTAGGAAGGAGGAAGAAGAAAGGATAAAAAAAAAAAAGGAAAAAAAAAGAAAAAAAAATGAAATATGAAAAAAAAATTATAATTTTCGAACACTAATGGCTAGTGGCTAGACACAGGTGCCACAAATCACATTTGTGTAGATAAACATATGCTCTCATCTTATGAGAAGGCTAAAGAAGACAAGAAGCTTTATATGGCTAACTCTGTATCAGCAAAGATTGCTGGAAGAGGAAAGGTGATCTTGAAGTTTACATCTAGCAAGGAGGTTGCCATGTTGAATGTGTTGCATGTACCAGAGATTCGGAAAAAACCTAATTTTTAGCCCCATACTTGTCAAGAAGGGTTTCAAAATTGTATTTGAATTTGATAAATTTGCACTTTCAAAAGGAGGGATGAATGTGGGGAAAGGGTACTTGTGTAATAACATGTTTAAAGCCAATGTGGCTGTCATTGATGTAAACTCAAATTATGTGTACCCAAAGACTATTAATAAAGAAAAGTTTTCAGTTTACACTGTTGTGTCTCCTTATCTATGGTATGATAGATTAGGACATGTAAACTATAGTACAGTGAAGAGAATAGCAAACTTGGGGTTAATTCCAAAATTTGAGCTGGATGCCCGTTACAAGTGTGAGACTTGTGTTGAGGCCAAGTTTGCCAAGAAACATTTCAAATCCATTGAAAGAACAAGTGAACCTCTACAATTAATCCATAGTGATCTATGTGATTTAAAGTTTGTAGAGAGTAGAGGTGGAAAGTACTTCATCACATTTGTGGATGATTGTACTAGATTTTGCTATGTTTATTTACTAACTAGCAAATATGAGACTATGAGCATGTTTGTCAAGTATAAAAATGAAGTTGAAAACCAACTTGATAAACGAATCAAAGTGCTTAGGTCTGATAAAGGAGGAGAATATAGTTCAATCAATTTCAAAGAGTTTTGTGCTAGTTTTGGAATAATTCTCCAAACGACTGCACCTTATACTCCACAACAAAATGGAGTTGTTGAACGATTGAATAGGACATTAAAGGAGATGGCTAACGCCATGCTTTTGAGTTCAGGTTTATCTCAGAACTTGTGGAGGGAGGCAGTTTTAACTGCAAACTATATTCTTAATAAAGTACCCCACAAAAAGATAGGTAAAACTCCATACGAGTTATGGAATGAAAAGTTACCATCCTAAAATTTTTTAAAAGTGTGGGGGTGCATAATGTGATCTATAACGGTAAGTCTAGACACATTCATCGTAGACACAATACCGTAAGACAGTTGCTCTCAAATGATATCATTTCTTTTTACTCTATAAAGTCAAAGGAAAATATTGCGGATCCGCTGACAAAAGGTTTGTCAAAAGAGCAGATAAGCTATGCATCGAGAGGAATGGGTTTAAAAGCCTTAACCCAATAAAGAGATTCCATGGTGGAAACCTAACCTATGCGATTGGAGATCCCATGGTCTAGGTTCAATAGGACAACGCAAATTCTGGAAACTCTAGTGTAAGCACTATCTCCCATTCCTATGATGCAACAGTGCTTTCCTACAGCGTTATTGAGGGTACGTTATGCGTTTAATGATTCCTATAACTTGGAATATAACATCCAAGTAAGATATGGTAGGATATCTTTAATAGGAATGCACCTATATGCGTGGAGCTGGCCGACTATGAAAATCTTTAAAAGCTAGATTTTCTAAAGCACACATGAATCTCGAGAGGTTCAGGGCCGAAAGAACGAACACAACTGAGAACCGATCTTGAATTGGAAATACTCCGTGTGAGATTTATTGTCTAGGCTTACACAAACAACTGGCGATTCAAGGCTTAGTCCATCGACTAGTTAAGTAAGTCCGATAGGCTTTCACTAAAGAAGATTCAAAGCGAAAGCTACCTATCTTAATGCGATGTATTTCAACAGGCATGCTAAGATTCCTTCGAGTCAAAAATGTTTTGTTGATCCATTTAATGTGGAGAATTGTTGTAATTATGGTTATAATTATGGTTAATGGATCAACGAAAGCCAATAAATTAAGATACGTTTTTTCTATTCACGTATTTCCTTTGGATTCATGAATTTGCTCAACTTTTATGTTCACGTATATATTGAATTCATGAATTTCCTAGATTCATGTATCTTCTAGTTCATGTATTTATAGAGTTCACAAATCTCTTGAATTCACATATTTCTGGGTTCATGAATTTCTTGAATTCATGTCTCTTGATTCATGAATTTCGTGAATACATGCGTCTATTTAATTCATGTATCTTTTCTGTACATAAACTAAAAATCTCTATAAATAGATGGGAGCATAGAGCTTCATAACAGTTTTGGTTTTGGTTTTTCCAACTCGATTCCAAAAAGGCTTTGATTGCTAATTCAAACAGGTTTTAGGTGTTATATCTTTGGAGGCATAGTTCGTGAATTTGCGGAGCACTTTTGGCAAGAACTAATCCCCTTAAGGAGATTCGGATATCTGTACATCACCTCCAATTTTATGTTATATCTTATTTTATTCTTCTCCAAAATTTGTAAGTTTACATAAAAATAATGATATTATATAGTTGTTATCATCTTCTTTACATTGATGTTCCGATTACAACAAACAGTGTTGTTTTCTTTAGATTAATTTCCAACAAGAGATAGGAAACACAGATCACAGCAGGCATCATTCCTCGAATCAACTTGCGGATTTTGAAATTTAAAAGCATTTGAAGCTAGACAGAGGGACATTCATCCATGAATGCTTGGTCGGTGCGTATCGGGTGCGGAGTTAACTCAGGTCTAGTTACGTCGGAATTCAATCTAGTTCTGCTTTGCCATGCATTTTCGTGGGATGAGACGAGACCAACAACAAATCCTCCCAAGTTCAAATGCCAATTTCTGCCATGAAACTTGGGTAGTGACAAGTGATTTCAGACTTGTTGCTGCTAATGACGTAGCAGCTACCTCCAGAGGTTCTCATCTCCAAAACATAGGCAAAACATAGACACAAGAACACCACAAGTCATAACTCAAGCACGTAGGACACTGACTAGGTGCCATAACTTCAAAATGCAGACACTTAAGCGCCACTTTTTTTTCGAGTGGGACACTTAAGTGCCACCTCCGGCGACCTTGGCCGGAAATCCTACGTGTGATATTTTATTATTATTTTTTGCCTACGTGGCTCGCCGGGAGCTCCAAATCAAGCATAAAAATTAAAAAAAAAAATTAAAAAAATTAAAAATTTTAATTTAAAAAAAATATAAAATTTAATTTTAAAAAATTTTAAAATTCTTTTTAAAAAAGAAAATTTTAAAAATTTTAAAAAATTAAAAAAATTTTAAAAATTTTAATAAATTTTAAAAAATAAGAAAATTTTAAAATTAAAAAAAAAGAAAATTCTAAAAATTTTAATTTAAAAAATTTTAAAAAATTAAAAAAATAAGAAATTTTTAAAATTTTTAATTTTAAAAAATTAAAAAAATTTAAAATAAGAAAATTTTAAAAATTTTAATTTTAAAAAATTAAAAAAATTTTAAAAAATAAGAAAATTTTAAAAATTTTAATTTTAAAAAATTAAAAAATTTTAAAAAATAAGAAAATTTAAAAATTTTTTAAAAAATAAGAAAATTTTAAAAATTTTAAAAATTAAAAAAAAAGGGGGGAGGCGGCGGCGGCGGAGGTGGCGGCGGTGAGGGAGCCGGCGGCGGCGGCAAGGGAGCCGCCCCGTTCGGCCTCCCACCCCCCTTTTTATAATTTTTTATAATTTTTCTTAATTTTAAAAAAAAAAAATTTTAAATTTTCTTAATTTTTAAAAAATTTTAAAATTTTCTTAATTTAAAAAAAATTTAAAATTTTCTTAATTTTTTAAAAATTTTATAAAATTTTCTTAATTTTTAAAATTTTTAAAAAATTTTAAAATTTTCTTAATTTTTAAAAAAATTTTAAATTTTCTTATTTTTAAAATTTTTAAAATTTTCTTAATTCTTAAAAAAAATTTAAATTTTCTTATTTTTTAAAATTTTTAAAATTTTTAAAATTTTAAATTTTTCTTAATTTTTAAATTTTTAAATTTTCTTAATTTTTATAATTTTTCTTAATTTTTTAAAATTTTTCTTAATTTTTTTTTAAAATTTTTAAATTTTTCTTATTTTTTTTAAATTTTTTGAATATTTTAAATCTAATTTAATTAATTTATATTTTATTATTTACACGTAGACGCGAAACGGCGTCGTTTTTGCATTTTCTCCGCCACGTCAGCGTGCAAAACGACGCCGTTTTGGACCGAGCTCGCCGGAAAGTCGCCACGTCAGCCATTTGGCCGGATTTTCGCCGGAGTGGCACTTAAGTGTCCCATTTTACTCCGATGATGGCACTTAAGTGTACCATTTTAAAGTTATGGCACTTAAGTGTCCCGGCGTGCCAAGTTATGGCACTCCAGGTGTCCCGCACTCCAAAACATAGGTATGAGAGAGAGAGAGAGAGAGAGAGAGAGAGAGAGAGAGAGAAGGGGATGGTGACTTGTCGGAAACTACCCTTCTATCAAAGTCGGGTTTTGATCCTAGGACCTAAGGTCATGCTTCGTATTCATAGTCGAGAACGTTTTAGGTTGTATGGCAGCTCGTTGATAGTGCTGCTCATATGAAATGCTTCATGTGCTTCCGCTCTGCCTACGGATTTCGGCCCCCTCTCACATCTGAGCGGGTTCAGGTTGCTTTTCTGTCGATTTTTGCAGTGCGGAGCATGACACGGTATCTAGAACTTGATATCGAGAACTTTGATTTTCTCGGGCAACTCTATTGATTGATGAGAGAAGAGAAATATGTCCTGACCATAGACTGAGTCGACTGACTGATTTAGTTGAAGCACTTCATAAAAATTGCATACCCTGTTATTTGTCGACATTGAGAAGATCTCATGAAACTGAAAAGCAAAACTAGAACAGAACAATAGCATCAACCCACACCAAACTCTTGAAATTAATTGCAGAAGAAGAGAGAGATTGAAATAATAGTGTAAGAAACCATGGGAGATTGAAATAATAGTGTAGGAAACCATGGTCTCTCCTCCAACTGGATTGTCTCTAGAGCCAATTAATCAAGCTAGGAATGCCCGTCATGCCGATTGATATAAATGCTTCACATTGTGCCTTGCTTGCAATGACCTCAAACTCCTCATGCGGCGAATAATGACCACGTTTCAAGTGATCTACTGACTAACCCAGATGCAATACTTGCCCAAACTCATAGCAAACATGCTAGTGTCACGGGTCGATAGTTTCCTTGGCCCCGGATCAACCTGTGCAGCACTTGGCAACCGGAACTCGCTAAGCCAGCCTTCCTTTTATAGTTGTTCTAGTGAACAATACGGCGAATAATCCTTTTATACGAAATCGTACCACGCCCAGCTTTACTTAGGCATCTAGTCCATCGAGAGAGACAGTAGCCCTCGTTAGACTCAACAATTGATTTCGGCCTGCCTTTGCCTCATCAGGAGAGTAGCATCAGCTTCCGATTAATTTGTGTACGGGAGACCAACTCCGCCTTCAGAGTTCCTAAGCAATATACTCTTCTATCCTTTAACTCCTAATACCAATCGTCATGACGCCACTCCCATGGACCAATTGTATTCATTCCCTCTACGTTTTCACTCTTCACTCGATAACCCCAAGCTTCACTCCTAATGGTACATGGGTATGGGAGGATTCATGGACCGTGTCACTAGCGTCACAGGCCCGACGATTCATTGATCGTGAAATAGCTCGTGCGGTGCCTGGTGAGCCAAAAACACCAAACTAGCTTCTTTCTATAATTGTTGCTAAGAAGAATATGACAAATTGATACGTTATATAGGATCGCACCAAGTCCAGTTTAGCTCGAAAATCCAATCCTTTTGAGACATACAGAACACGCCCGATTTAGCTCGGGCCCCTCCTTTTTCGTTTGTATATTTATGGAATTCTAAGTCCAACTTATTTAAAACCCGTTTATCTTAACCTTTCAATTTTTAAATTCATTTAATTAGTCTCTTCAAAATGTAAGTGATTTATATATGGCCTATTTATAATTTAAATAAGTTATACGTGGGTTTAAAACCCATTTCAACATCTCTAATTGTGTCACGCTCCACTCTATACATGCTAACAAAAAAACAATCCAAACCTGCTTGGATGTGATCATGTGAGAGAATGCTGAAATACATGGGCGAAGCAGAAACACAACATGTCACGCCCCGAACCCCGAGACACGTGAAACAACCCACCATGGTCATGTAAATGCGACATTCCCAGGTAGTGTCGCCGACCTCAATTTTCTTTTTAATGCGCAAGCGGAACGTACTAAGAAACCCCTTACAAAAGCATACGGGATAGGACAGCAGGAACATCAATTCGAAAATCAAACAACATACTTTCATACATCATCATCATCATCATTACAAGGTTTAGGTACATCGGCGGGATCAGAGACTATGCACCAAAAATGGGTCAGAGTGATGTGCATCAAAAGAGGGTTAGCCTACACAAGAAGGATCAGACCACCAAAAAGAAGAACGGTCCTATAACTACTAATTGGACTCGTTCGACGATCCCACATCCTCCACTGCTGACTGCGCTGGGCCCGGAGATGGTGAGTTATCCACCCTACCATCAGGAAGGTCAGCTACACCCTCTCCCAGGAGAGCATCCATCACGGCCAGGGGAATGTCAAAACTGTCAAGTGGACCAATCCTAAAACCATTGGCCCCAAAACGGAACCAAGCCCTATACCTATGGGACACCCTAACGTCTTCAGTCTCCTGGATCCACACGGTAGATCTAATCAGCTCATAGACCCAATGGCTCTTAGGATCAGGGAAGCTGTGCACCTGCTCGATAAGCTTGAAGATGATGGAGACAAGGGAGGGAAGTGACATCCCCACTTTTGGTGAGCCAATTGGCTTGTGACACTTGTCAAGCTCTCCTTGAATTTGGCCTCCACCATGACATCACCTGCTGATGTCATTCTCCACTAATTCAAATCCTCATAACATCTTCTAATAGGTCCAATTCATTTTCTGCCGGGGTCCAAGTTCTTGTACATTCAATTATTTCAATTTCCATCAATTCTCTTCTAATTGAGTTCAAATTAAAGTCCACAAAAATTATCCCATGATCCTAATGAGATGCGTGACATGACCGAGCTTCCGACTTCTAAATTCAATCTCAAATTTTTCGGTTGAATTCAATCTAGTGCGATTTCAGCGCGCCTAATCCACTGAGTGGCTTTTAGGGAAATTTTCTTGCATCCGACCCGAGGGTGATCAGTCCTCAAGTTTGACGCGGTAAAATTCCTTAATCACCTCACTCAATAGACTACTTCCCTCGTGAGTGGCCAACTCTGAGAGACGAACTATATGCATAATTTGAATTGCCCGACTCAATTGATTGAACATAAAATTGAGAAAAATCGGGATGTCACAACTCTTCCCCTCTTATAAAATTTCGTCCTCGAAATTTAGACCTTTACACAATTTGCTCAAAAAGGTGGGGGTACAATTCTCCCATCGACTCTTCAGTCTCCCAAGTTGCTCCTTCGGTGCCATGGTGCTGCCATATCACTTTGACCATTGGGATGGTCCTGGTGCGCAGAACTTGCTCTTTGCGATCCACAATTTGAACCGGGCTTTCAACGTATGACACTTTGTCATCCACATCTAATTCCTCGAAATTTAGAACGTGAGTCGGGTCAGGTTCATACTTCCTCAACATCGACACGTGAAAGACGTCGTGCACCTGTGACAACTTTGGCGGTAGTGCAAGACGATACGCCAGAGTCCCTATTCTTTCCAAAATCTCAAAGGGACCTACGTACCTCGGACTCAGTTTTCCCTTTTTGCCAAAACGGGAAATACCTCTCATAGGTGACACCTTCAGAAAGACGTGCTCACCAACTTGGAACTCCAATGGCCTTCGACGCTTATCGGCATAACTTTTCTGGCGGCTCTGAGCGGTCTTTAATCTGTTTCTGATAACTGCAACTGCCTCTACTGACTGCTGAACTAACTCTAGACCGGTGATCTTTCTTTCTCCGACCTCATCCCAGCACACTGGCGTTCTGCATGCTCTGCCATACAATGCTTCAAAAGGAGCCATTTGAATACTCGCGATAAGCGTTGTTGTAGGCGAACTCAACCGAGATGAAGTCGTTCCTCACAACTTCCCTTGAAGTCCAAGACACAAGCTCGCAGCATGTCCTCAAGAGTCTGAATTGTCCTCTCAGACTGGCCATCCGTCTGTGGGTGATAGGCCGTACTGTACTGCAGCTTCGTTCCTAAAGCGGATTGCAAGCTCTTCCAAAAAGCGGCGGTGAATTTCGGGTCTCTGTCCGAAGTAATTGTAACCGGCACTCCATGCATACGCACCACTTGACGTACATATAGATCTGCAAGTCTATCCAAACTCAAGTCTTTTCGAACTGCAATGAAGTGAGCCGACTTTGTCAGTCTGTCGACCACTACCCAAATCGAATCGTTCCCTCTCTGGCTCCTCGGTAGTCCCGTCACGAAGTCCATCGTGATATGCTCCCATTTCCACTCTGGGATCTCAAGAGGTCGCAAAAGCCCTCCCGGCTTGCAATGCTGAGCCTTCACCTGCTGACACGTCAAACACTTGGCGACATGCTTGGCGATGTCCGCCTTCATGCCACACCACCAATAGTGTTGACGCAAATTCTGATACATTTTGGTACTACCAGGATGAATGCTGTAACTGCTACGATGCGCTTTTGACAGAATTCCTTCTCTAAGCTCCACATCGTTAGGTACAACCAATCGTCCTTGGAACCTTAATGTTCAATCCTCAGAAATCTGAAAGTCAGCCTTCCTTTTCTTTGCATCCTCTTGTAGGATTTTCTGAACATCTGAATCCGTCTGTTGAAGCGTTCTGATTCTGACCTGCACTTCCGGTTCAATTCTAAGGGTGGCCATAAGGTTCGAGAGGTGGCCTACCTCAAACTTGAAATCTGAATCTCGCACTCTCTCGATTAGGCCCCATTCCTTAAGTACCATTTGAGCAACTGAAGACTTCCTACTCAGTGCATCAGCGACCTTATTCGCCTTTCCTGGGTGGTACAAAATCTCGCAGTCATAGTCCTTTAAGAGTTCCATCCATCGACGCTGTCTCATATTCAACTCCTTCTGAGAGAATAGATACTTGAGACTCTGATGGTCAGTGAAGATCTGGAATCTTTCTCCGCACAAGTAATGCCTCCAAATCTTCAGGGCAAAGATGATCGCTGCAAGTTCCAAGTCATGCGTCGGATAATTCAACTTGTGAGGTCTCAACTGACGGGACGCATATGCAACAACCCTACCATGCTGCATCAACACACAACCTAATCCCTTAAATGACGCATCACTATAGATCTCAAACCCTCTTGGACCGGATGGGATAGTAAGTACAGGTGTGGTAGTTAGCTTATGCTTAAGCTCTTGGAAACTACTCTCGCACTTATCAGTCCACACAAATTTCTCTTCCTTCTTCAGAAGTCTCGTCATTGGCGATGCTTACCTTGAAAACCCTTCTATAAACCGTCTGTAATACCCTGCTAAACCTAGAAAGCTTCTGATTTCCGTCACTGTCGTCGGTCTCGGCCAATTGATCACTGCCTCAATCTTTGCGGGGTCCACTGAGATTCCTTCTCCAGAGATGACATGACCTAGAAAAGCCACACGAGTCAGCCAAAACTCGCACTTACTAAACTTGGCGTATAGCTCGTGATCTCTTAAGGTCTGAAGCACTATCCTTAAGTGCTTTTCATGATCCTCAGTACTCCTTGAGTACACCAGGATGTCGTCGATGAAAACAATTACAAACTGATCTAAGTACTCTTTGAACACCCGATTCATCAGGTCCATGAAAGCAGCCGGGGCGTTTGTCAATCCAAACGGCATCACCGTAAACTCATAATGGCCGTATCGAGTGCGAAACGCCGACTTCGGGATATCTTCCTTCTTGATTCTTAGGCGATGATACCCCGTCCTCAAGTCGATCTTAGAAAATATCGACGCTCCTTGAAGCTGATCAAACAAATCATCAATCCTTGGCAACGGATACTTGTTCTTAATTGTCACCTGGTTGAGCTGTCGGTAATCAATGCACAAGCGTAATGAACCATCTTTCTTCTTTACAAACAATACCGGGGCTCCCCAAGGTGATGCGCTTGGACGAATAAACCCTTTATCCAACAACTCTTGCATTTGCACCTTTAGTTCCTTAAGCTCTGACAAGGCCATTCGGTAAGGAGCTTTAGAGATCGGCTCTGTCCCAGGGGATAATTCGATCACAAACTCTATCTCTCTCTCTGGCGGTAAACCCGGTAATTCTTTCGGAAACACGTCTGGGAACTCTCGTACCACTGCGATATCTTCAATCTTTAACTCCTCCACTGTCGTGTCTACGACAGTCGCTAAGTAACCTTGGCAACCCTTGCCTAGCAAGTGAGTTGCTTCGAGCGATGAAATTAAGGAAACCGAGGGTCCTCCTCGACTCCCAATAAATTCGAAGCTCTCACCCCTAATGGGTTAAACCGAATCGCCTTGCGATAACGGTTCATTTTGGCTCGTTGCTTGGTGAGCCGAGTCCATGCCAATTATCACATCAAAATCATACATGGCTAGGACTATCAAGTCTATCCTTCCCTCTCGCTCACCAATCACTAACTTGCAATCGAGACAACCTACTGAAGCTAACACTTTATCTTTCAACGGAGTAGATATACTAACCACAGACTCCAACAATTCAGGAATTAATTCTATCAATTTAACAAATCTTTCAGCTATAAACGAATGCGAAGCTCCAGGATCAAATAAAGCATAAGCAGGATGGTTATTCAGCAAGACCATACCTGTGACCACATTAGGCGCATCATCCGCCTGTCCTCGGGTGAGCGCATAAACCCTTTCTTGAGCTGGAGGTCGGTTCAATCCACCCTGCGGCATGATCTGCGGTGCGAATCCTCTGTTCTGGCCCAGCGGTGGCGGCGGCGGCAACTGAGGCTGCCTCGTAAGTCTCCTGGGACATTCCCTAACACGGTGACCCTGCTGGCCACACTCGAAGCAGGCACCCGTCCTAAGAGGGCATGGGGCTGAGCCATGTCGCCTCCCACACAGGTGACATGCTCCATTGTAGCTCGATGACGACTTGCCCACTCCACCCTTCCTAATGGGTGGAACAGGGTACCTTCCTCCAGGCATCAGCCTCTTCCCAAACCGATTATCGCTTCTGTTTGAATTAAACCGCGACCCAGATGCGGCAACTCTCTCATTCTGATCTTTCTCAATTAGCTGGGCCCGCTTGTAAAGATCATTGTATTCCTTCAGATCTAACGGCACCAAAAAGCTCCTCACCTCCGCCTAAGCCCATCTCTAAACTTTCGATTCGGTTTGCCGGTTTCCGGACTAACTCAGGGGCATACTGCGACAGTTCAGTAAACTTTGCCTCATACTGATCAACTGTCATTGTACCTTGACGAAGGCGTTGGAACTCCGCCATCTTCAACTCTTTAGCACAATCAGAAAAGTACTTCTCATTAAAGGCCTCTAGGAACACATTCCACTCTCGATCTACACCATCAGGGAACACTATCCCTTTATTAGTTTTCCACCATGTGGCTGCGGTTCCCCTCAACTGATAGGCCGCCAGCACGACCTTCTCTTCCTCAGTGCACAACAGCAGCTCAAAGGCATTCTCTAGTTCCTGAACCCACAGTGCTGCAGCTTCGGGATCTCTCGCTCTTGTGAACGTGGGTGGGTTCAATCTCAGAAAGTGCTGCACCAACTTCTGTCTAGGCCTCCCAGCGGCCACATCCTCAAGGGGAATTTCCTCAAGTTCCTCTTCTGGCTCGGCAACCGGTGCAGCGGCAGCGGCCCGGCGGCATTAGCGGCAAGAAGAAAGATTGGCGGCATTAGCGGCATTGGTGGCGGCGGGCTGAAGCGGCGGGCGAAGCGGCGGCCTGCTGGTCTAGTCTGTCACCCATCATCTCAAGCATCTGCATGATCCCAGCAAACCTCGGATCCTCAGGGGCTACTGCATCCTCTGGAGGTGACGCTGCACCACTCACACTGGCCTCAGCCTGCGCTCTTCCCAAGGCACCTCGGGCACCGACTCTCATCGACGGCCCACCCCGAAACACGGGGCCTACTACTCTCTTCCTAGCAGCTCTTGGCACTCGATCACTCATGCTACAGGCTCAATATAGATGCCTATTGGCGAATTCCAATACTATATTAGAATTTGAGTAACCTTTCAATCAAGCTAACAAACAACTAACAATCACATGCATTAGAATATGAAAAGTTCTTCCTACTAACTATCCCATGACTCATCGTCCTTATCACTCCATACACAACCATGCTCTGATACCACTTAAACGGGGTTGTCACGCCCCGAACCCCGAGACACGTGAAACAACCCACCATGGTCATGTAAATGCGACATTCCCTGTAGTGTCGCCGACCTCAATTTTCTTTTTAATGCGCAAGCGAAACGTACTAAGAAACCCCTTACAAAAGCATACGGGATAGGACAGCAGGAACATCAATTCGAAAATCAAACAACATACTTTCATACATCATCATCATCATCATTACAAGGTTTAGGTACATCAGCAGGATCCAGAGACTATGCACCAAAAATGGGTCAGAGTGATGTGCATCAAAAGAGGGTTAGCCTACACAAGAAGGATCAGACCACCAAAAAGAAGAACGGTCCTATAACTACTAATTGGACTCGTTCGACGATCCCACATCCTCCACTGCTGACTGCGCTGGGCCCGGAGATGGTGGGTTATCCACCCTACCATCAGGAAGGTCAGTTACACCCTCTCCCAAGAGAGCATCCATCACGGCCAGGGGAATGTCAAAACTGTCAAGTGGACCAATCCTAAAACCATTGGCCCCAAAACGGAACCAAGCCCTATACCTATGGGGCACCCTAACGTCTTGAGTCTCCCCGGATCCACACGGTAGATCTAATCGGCTCATAGACCCAATGGCTCCCGGGATCGGGGAAGCCGCGCACCGCTCGATAATCCGAACCGGGATGCCATTCTTCTCTCGGGGGTCCCGCCATCTAGGGTCTTGAAATATTTTTCCCCAAACCGGGATGAGACTTTGTCTCAGCAAGTTCACCCCTCCTAAACCCCTATTAGAAAGTAAATACGCCCCAAAGTAACTTAGCCACGACATCAAGAAGACTTACCTCGTCTTAGCCCTCATCTGCAGGTTAGCACAGTTTATATAATTCAATCACGTGCAATTTTAATAACTCAACAACGAAGGCACAATCACAACATCATAACAATTCAACCACTTGGATCGTCTCAGCAATCAATCGACTCGGCCGATTACATGTCATTCTAGCAATTCAATTACTGCTACCCATCTCGACCTGATAGGAAAAGTTTAATAACCAGTGGCAATCACGGCCCCACTCGGCACGACCTGCGATCCGGTGGTAATTCACGGCCTCATTAGGCACGACCTCTAATAGATGGTAATTTCACGGCCTCATCAGGCACGACCTGTAATAGGTGGTGATTTCACGGCCTCATCAGGCACGACCTCTAATAGGTGGTAATTTCACGGCCTCATCAGGCACGACCTCTAATAGGTGGTAATTCACAGCCAACTGCCCCTCAATTTGCACATTTAGGATTTTATAAAGAATGCTCATAAATCGCAATCACACTCAATTCGCCACAATTAATCATCAATTTCAAATTCTACTAGCGCAGATCGGCACGAAATTCGAAAGCAACTAGGGTCAAAATAAAATTTTCGAGTTTTTTTTTTATAAATAATATTTTAATGAATTTCGGAATATGAAATATTATTAAATAATCCAACAATTTCGAAGCATTTATTTAAATCATAAATAAACTCCTTTAAGTCACATCAAGGTTTATTTTAAAATAAACATACTTAACCATTAAACTAAACACACTTTACCTTAATTAATCCCCTTAATATAATCCATAATTAATTAAACCAATCTATCCACCTAACTTCAATCAACTTAAGCTAAACTTACTTAAGGCATCATTAACTCGCTAATCGCGGATTAGTGAGGTAAACTCACCGGAATCACTTTCCGACGAGTCTCCGGCGAAGAGCACGACGACGCCGACGACAAACCTACACGGATCAAGACCAAATGAGCACTAAAAGGGGACCAAAACGAGCCCGGAAGATGTTAGATCTTGCTGGTTTTCTTTCCAGCAACTAACCGGCTTGAATGGCGACGGAACGGCGGCCGAATGGGCGGAGGAAGACCGGCGGGGGCAGCTAGGACTCGGGACGGTAGCTCACGGCGACGGGCGGACGGACGCTCGGCTGGTTTCCGCTGGTCTTCCTTCGATTTTCCCTCCTAATCTCTCTCCTCTCAAGCTTGAAGATGATGGAGACAAGGGAGGGAAGTGACGTCCCCACTTTTAGTGAGTCAATTGGCTTGTGACACTTGTCAAGCTCTCCTTGAATTTGGCCTCCACCATGACATCCTGCGATGTCATTCTCCACTAATTCAAATCCTCATAACATCTTCTAATAGGTCCAATTCATTTTCCGCCGGGGTCCAAGTTCTTGTACATTCAATTATTTCAATTTCCATCAATTCTCTTCTAATTGAGTCCAAATTAAAGTCCACAAAAATTATCCCATGATCCTAATGAGATGCGTGACATGACCGAGCTTCCGACTTCTAAATTTAATCTCAAATTTTTCGGTTGAATTCAATCTAGTGCGATTTCAAAGACGCCTAATCCACTGAGTGGCTTTTAGGGAAATTTTTTTGCATCCGACCCGAGGGTGATCAGTCCCCAAGTCTGACGCGGTAAAATTCCTTAATCACCTCACTCAATAGACTAGTTCCCTCGTGAGTGGCCAACTCTGAGAGACGAACTATATGCACAATTTGAATTGCCCGACTCAATTGATTGAACATAAAATTGAGAAAAATCGGGATGTCACACAACAAGCGCATTTTAACGAGCAGTAGCAGTAAGCTGCGATAAACCATAGGCGAAGCCGAACAGAAAAGCAATCCGAAACTTGCTTTAGTGAGAGAGAACGCTGAAATACATAGGCAAGGCAGGAACACAACAAGAAAATCAAAGTTTTCTGACATAAAGTTCCAAATATTGAGTTCAACTCCATTCTATAAACGATAACAAAAAAAGCAATCCGATCATGGGATATGATAGAATGCTGAAATACACAACCGCAGCAAGATCACCAACGGGGAATACCCTTCAAGGGTATTTTGCATCTAAATCAGACTTCATCCAACTTTATTCTGGTTGGTCATCTTCAAATGATGTCCTGCACGATCCAATAATTGTGGTAAGAGCAGGGTTTTACGTCAGACAACTTGGTGAAAGTTAGGAAAGATGTTTTTCCAGCGTTATGTTAACAAATGAGAGTGGCGCAGCAGTAGCATGGTGGGCCCATGTCCCAGTGATCAAATCCTTACTCTGATTCAATTGCATGGAAGATGTTCCTAACGAAATCGACAGCCCCGACTCACTTTCTTTTCTTCGTTTTTCCCCCCTATGATAAAGATTACTGTACCTTACGCACTGTTACTCATTTTCTGCACAAACAATGTCTCCGTTTCTCTCACCTAGCACAAGTTCTGCTCCAACCAAAAGCTACCCCAACTACATTAGCCCATCTGCAAAATTATCCCCAAAAAGACCCTGAAAAGGTCAGATGATGTATCCATAAGCACTGAAGTACAAATCTGTAAGGGGCAATCGACAGTGAAGACGAATAAAGCATCGACAGCTTCTTTACCAAAGAAGCCTCTCCAAAACATCTAAAAACACATTTTCTAAAGGTTACATCACATGATTAACATGACAAGATCAGGGTCTAAACGAATAAAAGAATATGCAGAACAAAGTTCACCACAAACCTTCTTCACCAGCAGTGGGGTTTTCATATGATTCAAAGCCCCAGAAGGTTTTCAAAGAGTAGGGCGGAAAATTTGTTGTTCCTTCTTCTGTGATTTTTACAATCTGCAAGTCAAGCGCCATGTGATTTAGATGGTTCGAAATAAAGCTAATGGCAATATTACAAAGAAAGAACGTCAAGTGCTCGTAGACAGAACAACACATAAGTAAAATGTGAGGGAACAAAGAGAAGAACATGTGAGACAATCACAACAAAAGAGTGCGAAATGAAGTCATGCACCAGAGATCAATTGCTGTCTATAAGGAACATGACCAATGAGAACCTTCTCCACCTTCTCAATTATGATTTGATTTCTCTAATCACTGTAATTAGTATTTGTCAAAATTTAGAAAGCAACTTGTCAGCTCCCCCCCACCCCCCCCCCACAATCTTTTTCTCTTCATGCTCAATCCTTGGCACACTTTATTAGTTTATCACATGGATCGTCTAGCTCAGTAAATATGAAGAACTGCTCCGAAGCAAGAAAAAGACGAGACCTTCAATTAACGACATATTCAAGCGCTACCAGTTCTCAAAAGTCAAGATAAAAGGCTAAGATCCTTTAAAATGGCCAAAGAACAGTATGACATCTCCTGGGTTCCAATTGTGACAGCCTCTGGGGATTCCTAATTATCCAAAAACAAGCATACAGGGAAGAAGATTTAGGGGACAAAGAGCTTGAAACAACTTGATATTCATCCTCATTAATCTTCCTCATGATGCAGACTTCAAATCTGTCTGGAAACATCTCCCCAGAATTTTTAGGATACGAACCAATACAGGTCATCCATGACTAATCATTGTACAACCAGGTAACAATCATGCATCATAGGTGGGTTGGACCTGCTTAAGTAAAATTGTAGAGAGGAATGAATTGGGCAATGGTCGATCCAAAAGGGGCCAGAGTTATATGTGGAGGTTGGTTGTGCAACTGGGTTATCCGCAAGATAATACACTGTAATTCTCCCTCAGTCCCAGATAAGACATCCTCTCCTCAACAAAAGAAGGATGCGTACGTGTGCATCAGTTCATCAAAATCACACAATTATATGAGTAAGAGGAAGAAAATGCCAACAACTGATATGATATTATCACATCCTAACCTTATAGTATGCTGCATATGCAAACATCGAGAAGTGAAGAAAACCATAAACAATAACACAGATAAAACTCGAACCTGAATCTTATTGACTGCAGATCTATCACGATACATAAGAATGCGCATGCACTTCTCCAATAGCTTAACACCATCTTCAAAACTCAAGTTCTCATTCCACTCATCACGAAGAATTGGCCGTGCAAGGTGATCGCCAAACCCAGTAGCCACATGGTTTTCTTTGAAACTCAAGCCTATCATGCTAACCTGGATAAAATTGCACGCCAAGTGAATGAGAATTCGACAACATTCTGAAAAGTCCAACGAATCTCACCAAGGGTCAAGGCCTACCATGCCAAGATATTTCTGTCCATTCTTAACTCCACCTAGAACTAGTGAGTTCCACAATGGGTTGAACTTGTTGCGCCTATTATACATAACCTGAGTCAGATAATTATGCACCTCTTTGGGCCCCAAGGAATTCCCGTCATCCCACATATTGTCGTAAAGACTGCAACAACAGACCCCAAAATCAACAGTCTTAGTCAGAAGCAGCCTCAAAGTTAGAGAAGCAAGGTAACAAATATTCGGCAATAAAAAAGAAATCGCTGCTTGTAATCTTAATCAATTGATACATACATCAGTTCATCAAGGTAACGCAATATCTCCTGAAAATCACTTATTTCTCCACTCGCACCCAGGAGAGAATGTTTTCCAACAGGCTTTATTCGCTCAATAGTTTTGTATCTCAAGGTGGATCCATAAGAACCTGCGAAATATTTCTCACTATCAGAACATCAAGATAAGCCGGAAACTAACATACTCACAATTAAGGATAATGTAGGACTCAATAACCATGTTACCAGAGCATGTAAGCAACCAACAATTGGAAACCAGTTTTTAGATCACTATACTATCTAAAGTCAAAGAACTTCGAAAGCTATGTAGTAATGATAACTTTAATAGTCAGAAATAGTGAAATGGAAGAAAATACAGAAGCAGTAGAATATTTCCTTCTGGCATGACTAGTCGAGACTTATGTTCCTAGTGAGCAGATATATTAAATAGAATCGACACTGACACTGACACCCGACACCCGACACCTGACACGACACGGAGGCTCTCAGAAAGTGTCGGTGCTTCGTAGCATATATATATATATAGCATGCTAGAACGAAAGGTGTAGTGAAGCAACAAAAATTAATCTGAATTCCTCAATCATATCAAGAAGCAACAAAAATTTTAGCATCTTAAACTCATAAAAACTCGACTCAAACATCTCGATCATCATTCTATGGCCTCGACAGATATCTAATTCCCGAACACAGACAAAAGAGCCAAAATTTCTCCCTAGCGAAAGCAACAAATTGCTCAAATCAAAGCGCACCAGCATGAGGGAATCGCAAGACCGATGAAGCAAAGAAGCTAACCTCCCATGTCAGCAGCCATCAGAATCCCATCCCGGTACACGAGTGCGACCAAAGCCGTGCCGGTCACATAGGGATACCTAAATGGATTGAAGTTAAAGTTCTGATTTTTTTGACAAAAAAAGTTTGGGGTAGAATAAAGTTGGATTTTTTTACTTTAAGGAAATAAGGCCAGGAAGTAAATTAGCCATTCATAGGTAGCCCATCACATACGGATACCTAAATCACGCAAGCCATCCAAACAAATCACAATCGATTTCATATGAAAACACACGTCGTCGTGGTCCGACATCCAGAGCCAAGACCCCTAGATGCATAAGCGAACCGTTGCGACGAGCATGCGTATTTGTCCGCGAGAATGGGCGAACGAAAGAGAAGATTGCTTACAGAGTTCTTTCAGAGAACAATGACCCACATCGAGAGTCTGGAACTTGTTCCACATAATCCTTCAAACCCTTCCCATACATCTTGGGGCATCTCCTATGAACAAGAAGAGACGAATAGCAATCAATTTCATATGAAACGCACGCATCATCTGGCATTGGGAGCCGAACAAGAACGAAGGGATGCTTACAGAGTTCTTGCATCCATGAAATCCTTCAAAGATGGTCGGCGAAGAAGTAGAAAACCCTGCGAGGAAGACACTGATGCGTTTATCTATGATCTGGGTAAATTAGCAGAGGGTTGCTCCTGCTCAAGCCACCAAGCCAGGGTTTCTCGGTTAGACAAGCCCAGTTCACCCATCACTTAAGCCCGTACAAATGCAGAAGCATCAAAAGCCCGTAGAGCCAGATTCGGAATCTGAAGTCCAAACCTCTCTGTAGAGAAGTTTCTCAGTTCCAGTGATCTCCCGTCGCCCTCCACCGCCACTTCCACTCGTATCCGCGGCCGCGACCGCCGTGCTCTGTTCATCTCTGTTCTGTGGCTGAGAGATCGAAGTGGCCAGATCTCGCCTGAAGCTCCTCCGCCGGCCCTGATTTTGGTCGTCGAAATATGCACAAGCTTCCTTCTCCGATTCGATCATCCAAGGCGACGCTGATTAGCTTCTTTAGCAAGGCAACACCAAATGCTCTGTTCTGGTCTATTCTGAGGGAGTTAGGGCCGAGATATTTTCTTCTTATTAATTTGTTGATTACAAACATCATAAATTGATTTATTATGAGATCAGTATCAAACCCGCGTTCGTTGATGTGTCGTTTCACCTCTGAGTCGAACGCATAGAACCTGTTTGACGAAATGCTTCGTAGACATGATCACGAATTAGTTCGTGGAATTGTTCAATCCGAAGATGTTTTGATTTATTTTTCATGTTATTAATCGTTTTATTAGCTACGAGATATGATTTCCGATGTAATTGCGTATTCGCCGAGCACATTGCTGAACCTACGTAGTAGCCTCTGTTTCTCTGTTCTATGATTCTGCGTGCTCCTATGGCGGTCGATGGTGGTGACCGGCGAGAAAATGGCCTAATCGAAATCTGGTGATGTCTATGCATGTTTCCATCTCTCTGTGGTGTCTCTCTTTCCTCGTCCATGTTTTTGCGTATCTTTGCAATGCTGTAACCGTGAGCGTTGATCTGCCAGCGACTGAAGGTGATGGTTAGGGATGGTCGACGGCAGAGCATAATTGGTTCTCGGCCTAAAGCTTAGTTGTGTTGATCTCCGACCAGGTAGAGATGTTATGGGGATGTACGTTTAGAGTTTGCGCGCACGTTTGATTAGCGCGAGCATAAGATGGACCGAAGGAGGAAAATAAAAGAGTGAAAGAAAGAAATAATAAATAAATAAATAAATAAATAAATGCTATGAAAGATAAAAGGGTTAATACCTGAAAAATTTCAAATTGATATACGTGTAATAAATTTACTCCAAACTAATATTTTAACCACGAAAAATCCCAAATTAGTATCTTTGTGATAAATTTACCTCAACTGATAAACAAAAACCCAAATTGGTACACTTCTAATAAATTTATCCAAAATTAATTTGATTGCCAAAAACCCTAAACTAGTGTATTTGTGATAATTATATCATCCATTAAATTGAATTAATATCACAATAAAATCACAAAACTAATATAACCGTGATAGGCGGAGAGTAAAATCATAAACTGGTACATCGGTAAACTATTTAAGTGTCATTTAATTTAGCTATTTGGCAGTAAAATTTAATGGAAATTAACAATAGGTAAATTAAGTGTCTCAGTTTGAGGTAAATTTGTTAAAGATGTATCAATTTGGGGTCTTTAATGGTCAAAAAATTAGTTTGAAATAAATTTGTCATGAGTGTACTGGTTTGGAGTTTTTCAAGATAGTAACCCAAGATAAAAATGATATGAAAATGCATGTCTCATTTAGGTTGCCAGATCTTAAGATTAAAATTAGGCTCCGTTTGTTTTGTAGAAAATGAACAATTTAAAAAATTGAAAAATTGAAAATAAGAGCTCAAAGTGCACTCATTTTCTCAACTAAGGGCCTGAAGTGGTCGTATTAGTTTTAAAGGAGAACCTGAACTAATTATATTTGTTTTAAATAAGGGCCTACCCTCATCAGCTCATTGGCCAACAAAAAATTCTAGCCGACCAGGGATATTTTTGTCAAAATGCAATTTAAATTCTTCAAAATACAATTTAAATTTAGATTAAATTAGATTTTTATTTGAAAATTAGATTAAAATTTGAAAAACTTAAACTCTATGAAAAAAACAGAGGCAGCTCCTCTCGCCTGTGACTGTCGCCCCATCATTGGTGGGGTGGTAGTGTTGGTTGGCGCCTGGGTGAGGGTTGCTCGGCCTCGCCCCAGCTTGGGCGAGTGTCACCCACCCTCGTGTAAGTGTCGGCGGCCCTCGCCCAACACCCCCAGACCTCGGGCCCAATTTTGAGAGAGGGTCATCGCCCCCTCCTGCCTCTGACAAAGGCATTGTCTTCGATTGATGAGGGTTGCTAGCCCTCGCCTAGGTGCTGGTGACCCCATCAGCCATTGTCGCCGCCCCACTGGCAATGGGGCTATGACGAGAGGTGGGAAGGAGCCCTCCGTCACATCTCTGTTCTTTTTTCTTTTTTTTTTTTTTTTGTAATTTTTTTGTTTGTTTTATGGAAAAAATAGAAAAATTTAAAATACAAAATTGCCCTTATCAAATAGTGAGTTGAGGCGTTTTTTTTTTTTTTTTTAAATTGATATAATCACTTGATTTTTATTTGGAACAAAGTTTACTTAATATCCTTATTTTAGAAAATAATGGCATTTCATGCCATTATTTGAAATAATGGCATTTCATGCCATTATTTGAAATAATGTCCATTTAAGGCTTTTATTTCAAAAAATGTTGGTACTTTAAGTATTTTATTTGGATTTTTCCCAAAAATATTTCTTTAAAAATAATTACTTGTTATAAAAATGAATAAATAAAAAGTATTTTCTTCGATCACAAAAATTTCCTAGGAATGAGACACATGTAAGAGCACCATTGGGTGCGGAAGAATGCTCATCTTCAAGCATTGGGGTACGCTGCATACACTTTAATGGACAAGGACAGAATTTGAGATGAGCATGTAAATAATATAGATTGTGCTTAAATTTTGTCTGCATATTTGTCTCAAGGTAATATAGCTAAATGCCTAATATGAAATATTGATGTTTTTGCTGTCCTGTATGAACTATAATTATGTCAACACTAAAGTTCTGTTTTCTTTTTCCGAATCTCCTAGTTAATTGATTGAATAAATGTTCTACATTCCTGGGAAATTGACTAAAATTCATTTCACGTTTCGAGAGTAGAGAACATGTTGACCTCTCCATAGAGTAGTCAATGTAAAAGAGTGCTTTGACCAGGAAAAAAGAAGGTAAAAAATTGCTGCCACTGTGGACCATCAAAATGATGTTCCTATTTCATCAAGAAAGATGAGATAATATTAGAATACATTTATTTTGCGGAAAATTTCATGTCCAAGGGAAATGTTTTACACCTGCTTTCTGAATTTTAAATTTTAATTAAATTTAATTATAAAAGATGAATTATAAAAGCTTAATTTTTTTTATAAAAAATTCAAAACAATCTATAATTAAATTAATATCATTTTTTGATATCCTTATGAAAATAATTATTCCATTAATAAATGAATGTCAACCCGAGGTAGTTCTAAATGAAGTTCCATCTTTACTATTATTGTTCTTCCATCTCTTTCAAATGACATGACATTTCATTTTTAGCTAATACAGGATTATGTCTCAAAACTTAATAACAATGTCATTTACTGCTTTTTGCTCGATTCGTATCGAATTTACTCTTCCATACTCACCTTTATATTTTTTGTACGATGTTTCTTTGTAATGTCGTTGATTATCTTTACACGTGTCTAATGTCTTTGATTTGCTTAGATTTTCATTCAACGGTTAGGCCACCTTTTAGAAATTATCCCAATCAATCCAAACAACAGCGCGTGAACACCTAGTGGAAAGAATTTTAGGATTTCATAATTTGATAAGATCGCATGAATCGCTTTTTTCAGCAAGTAAATTGAGCTTAAAGATCAAAAGGGCGTTAATTAGACATTAGTACAATCATGTTCTCGACCCTTGATTTCTAGTTCATAGTAAGTGAAATGTTCTTCTGCATTTTATTTAATTTTTAGTCGATCTTTATAAGTTAATGACAACTCCTTTGGAGGATAGTATATCATCTTTAAAATCAACGAATTTGATTTTCCTAATGTCGCGCGCAATAAAAATTTAGAAGAACCCCGTGCCGAGCGAAATTTGTGGTGATGCTAGTTCCTATTTGACAATCCGCTAAATCTGCTTCCCTCGGGAAGACCCCATTTAAGAGGATCTTGACATATTTTTCATCCTAAGGGAGGAGAGAAATGTAGGAGCACCATTGGATGCGGAATAATGCTCGTCTTCAGGTATTCGGATATGATGCAAATACTTTAATTGACGAGGACAGAATTTGAGATGAGCATGTAAATGACATAGATTGTGCTTAAATTTTGTCCACATATTTACCTCAAAGTAATATAGCTAAATGCCTAATTTGAAATATTGATGTTTGTACTGTCTTATATGAACTATAATTATGTCAACACTAAAATTCTGTTTTCTTTCTCCGGATCTTCTAGTTAATTGATTAAATGATAGTTCCATTCCTGGGAAATTGACTAAAATTCATTACACGTTTGGAGAGTAGAGAACATGTTGACCTCTTCATAGGGTAGTCAATGTAAAAAATGCCTTGACAAAAAAAATAAAAAATTAAAGGATTGTAGCGACTGTGGATCATCCAAATGATGTTCCTAGGTGTTCTTTCACCAAGAAAGATGAGATAATATTAGAGTATATTTATTTTGCGAAAAATTTCATGTCTATGGAAAATGTTTTACACCTGCTTTCTTAATTTACAAATTTAACTAAATTTAATAAGAAAACATGAATTTTAAAAACTTAAAAAGTTATTTATATAAAAAGTCGAGACTAGATTTAGATTAATATAATTATGGGTATCTATAAATAAATTAATATCATTTTTTTGATGTCCTTATGAAAATAGTTATTCCAAAAATAAAGGAATGTCAACTGAGGCAATTCTAAATGAAGTTTTTTTTTTTTTTTTTTTGATGGCCAGAAACCCCGAAAGCCGACGAAAAAGGTGGGAAGAACTTGGGGGGCGACGCAAGTGGCCACCACACTCATGCCGGCGGTTAAGTCACCAAGTAACGCCAATGGGATTCAAACTTGGCACCTTTTGTGGGAGGCACAAAGCTCAAGCCAACAACGCCCACTGCAGCGGGTGGTGTTTTATCTTTACTATTACAAAGGCCATAAACTAAAATATACTTAAATGAAACTATCATAAAATTCATGAAGATGAAAAGGGTAAAAATGTAATAAAAATAGTATTTTTTTTTTGTTGATTTAGGAAATCAATTGAAATAAAACATATTCTAAAATTTGAGCAATGATATCATTATGTAAACTTGTAAATAGTATTAAAAAACTAATTTGACTTTATTTTAAAAGTCAAGGAAATAGATTGAACAAAATTAATATCTTGAGGACTAGGTTGACCAAATTTAAAATTTGCAAACTAAATTGAATATTTATGAATAGTTTAAATACCATACTGAACGGATTAAAAGTTCAAGAATAATACTGTATGTTGGGTAAAAGTTTAGAAATTATTAGTGTGACTTTTTTACTTAATTCCTTAAAAAAACCACAAACTTTAGGTTCAGTCTCAAATTTGCCTAAACTTTTTCTTATTTAAAAAAATGGTTAATACTATGAAATACCCTAAATTGGTATATTTGTGACAAATTTATCTTAAACTATTTTTTTTAATCAAAAACCCTAAACTAGTACATGTATAATAAATTCACCCCAAATGATCACAAAAAAACCAAAAATTGATGCACTTGTGACAAATTTATCATAAATTAATTTTTTGATCGTCAAAAACTCAAAACCGATATATTTGTGACAAATATACCCTCCTTTAACTTAGATTATTACTCTTAAAAACCACAAAATTGGCATAACTATGACAAACAAAGTATAAAATCACAAACCGGTACACTAGACAACTATTACATGTCATTCAACTCTGTAATTTAACAATAAAATTCAATAGAAACTAACAAAAATTAAATTTATTACAAATGTATTAGTTTTGGGTAAATTTATCAAAGGTATACCGGTTTGAGTTTTTGGTGGTTAATAAATTAATTTGGGATAAATTTGTAATAATTGTACTAATATGAGGTTTTTCATAGTATTAACCCTTAAAAAAAATTCTTAATTTTCCTTCTAGTCCTAAATCTACCCCCGTTAAGCTTCGGCCCAAAAACTACTATTTCATTAGTTTTGGATCACGCAACAAAGTATCTTTTATCAAGTGTTATATTTTGATTTTTATTAAAGGAGACTCGGGTTCTGTGTTAATATTGGACAAAGCGGGTCAAATGCAAACAAATATATATATTTATATATATTATGTTCTAATGAAGTTGCTTAACACGCCTAACATGAGTTCGAAATTAATGATAATCAATGTCGAAATCCAATCAACGGTTTGATTTTAACTCACTTCAACATATTAATTAAAGCCCATTAAAATTAAAGTGGTTTGTACAATATGGAGGTTGATTTGACAACAGTGAGTATTAACAAGAGCACTTGGAAAACAATGCTTTCAAATAAGTTCGAGAACACAATGTTGGAACCCAATCAATGACACTAGACCATGAGAATAACACTTAGTAGACATTGCACATGGATGGATATGAGGACACAATGTCGGAATCTAATCAAGGATACTGGACAGTGATAGTAACACCTAGTGAGTACTACTTTTTGATGGATACAAGAACATAACATCGAAATCTAATCGACGACGCTAGATAATGACAACAATACTTAGTAAACACTACTCCTAGATGAGTATGAAAATATAATATCGGAATCTAATTGACGACGTTAGACAGTGACAACAACATCTAGTTAACACTGTTCTTAGATGGGTATGAGGATACAACGTCAGAATCTAATCGATAACACTAGATAGTATAATAGTGCCGAAATCTAATCAACAATATTACTTGGGATATAGACATTTGCAAGAATTGAATCTATGACGAGAATCTTAAGCTATAACTAAACTAGACTAATCTAAGATAAAGAGTAAGATAAAGTAGTTTTGCATATTATTCGAGGGGAAGAGGAGGCTTCTCCGTTGGAGTGCCCACGATATTTATAGGCCAACTTGATTACCATCGGTGGTCGGTTGCTTCCTCCTTAAAAGTCGCTCCACTTTCTATATTGAATCGCCTTATTTGCATTTGGTTACTTTCTGACCCGTTCGACGATGTTCTTATGACTTGTCTAGTAAGTGTTAACCGTTCTTTTGATTTTGGCACCCTTTTAAGTATCGACCATTCTAGCCGACACTTAGCTGTCAATATTATGTCTTCAATAATGTCTCTTGGTTTAGACACATGATAACAATTGCTTTGTTATCAAGTCATGTATCTCCACTAGTAGGTCCATCGAAATCTAACCCAAGGGCTCTCGAAATTCTTGGCCATCCTTCGTTTTTATGACCAGTGTGGACTGGGTTGACATAAATCATGGCACATATGTGGTCATGAGGGTAATTTCAAATGTTTTATCCCTCGTGATCAGCATATGACAGCAGGGGTATTTTTTGGATGTCAACAACCACTATAAGTATTCTAACATGGTAGTTCCACGTCAACACCTATGTCTACATCAGTTGCTAACATGGAATAATTCCACTGAAAACATCGACATTCCATTTTCCGAAGATTGGGGGAAATTAGAAGTAGTTATGGCTTGCTTCTTCACTTCTTCAATTAGCGCTCAAAGAGAGAGAATAATTTCTTCATTCCTCTAAATCTCATCGCTCCCTCCATATCAAAGTCAGTCTTGATGCCACAAAGCCGAAGCTAGGGAGCTTTCCATCCTTTGTGCTTCAGCTCATTTCCATGTGTTAACCTCTCGATTTGTTTTGTCAAAGGAATTGATGATGGACAGGAGGAATTCCTTCGTGAATTAATGAGTAGTGGACTCCAAAGCGCTTGATCTCTTCCAATGTGAACATTCTTGCACATAATTATGCTCGATCGCTCAGAAAAGAGGGTGGCAGAATTCTCCAATACTCAAACAAGAACAAATATTGTTCAAGTTTTGCCAAGCCAATCTTCAATTGATATCTCAGAACCTCCATGCACTTAAAATTCTGGAATTGGTGGTGGATTGTGAAACTGTGGACCAAGAAATGCTTAAATGTTCAGTGCTTGCTGTTAGATGATATTTTCTTGCAAACTGAAAAGTGCTAATTCTTATGTTTCTTGTAAATGGATTTGATTGCATACTATATGTCTAGTATGGCTATATACTGCGCGTTGAGTCATGCTTGCTGTGGTGGGATCAAAATTCATGAGAGTGATGTCCATATTTGCAATCACCAATCAAGCGTGTGGTTGGATGGAGTTTTCTTGAACCAGAGTTATAGGAAAATATGGCCCATTAGACAACTATGAAATAAACTAAAAGAAACCAAGATAGAATTATTATGTCGTTTGGACACTAGCAAGAGAAAGAAATGAATGAATACATTAATTCTAAAAAATCTTTTATGCATTTAAAATTAAAGATATAATAAGAGTATAAGTGAGAAAGAAGCAATATCTGTTTACAAACACAAGAATCTTTCTATAAGATTACAACCTGGTGACATTCCGTGGCTTATATATAGGTCCCAAAACCAATCGGAAAAGATCCTATAAAATATATAATAGCACTAATCCAGATACAAGTGTGATCAAGATGTTAGACTAAATATAAACTAAAACCTGACGATCCTGATTTATCAATCACGGATAAATTCGTACAAAAGTCGGGATCGATTTGTGGAAATGTAAAGATCAACAAACCTCTGGCCATTGATGAAAATCTACAAAGGCGGAAAACCTCAAAACCTTGGACGGATCCACATAGCACAATCGATTTGTGATATGGAGACACTAGATCTCTACATCTTGTTCTACTAGCCAATATCCCTCAAACTTGATGGTGTGTTTTTTGTAGTGATAGGGTTTGAACTAGACGACCGGACGTTTTATTCCGTTTCTTATGTTACCGACGACTTCCATCAATACCGTTATGGTAACATATTAACAGGCAAATATCACATAATAAACGTGGGTGATAAATTGGGCAATAAATCGGAATTAATTGGGAATACAATTTTGGGATCATATTTAGAATAATAAATATATATTACATATTACAACACAAGGCATATGAATAGAGATCAACAAAAATCACAATATGCTATCATTTTTTGTCAATACAACACAAAATATAATTTACACATCTACATAACAACATTCACATGAGCAGTGTAATATTTTACGGAGAAATACTAAACTAATGATTCATATGTTCCTGATAAAATTTAATGAATGCTCACTTCGTAAAATTACACTATATAAAATAAACTTCGGAGTTTTACTATCTTGCTACTATGCATTAAACTATCGTTGTTGCGAAAATTCGGCACTTGTAGATCATTTCATATGCGCTAATCTTGATCATTAAGTTATTATCAAGAGGAAAACTTCCTAGAAGAAGTGGTTGGGTTGGGAAAGTTGGGCTTGGAGAGGCTTAGAGCGCAAATGATAATCATTTTGTTGGAATCAATTTCTGGCCAAAAATTGACTTTTCTATTCTTTGAACGTGTTTTTGAGCAAAAATATGTGTTTGATAATGATACAAAATTTCTGTTATTAGAACAGAAATTTATTTGATAGAGACACAAAATTTCTTCTCTCGAACGGCTGACGAGCAATGGGAACGGTAAAGGATGACAAGCAGTGGCTGACGGGGATGGGTGATGGAGGACAACAAGCAGTGGTGGTGAGAGGTTGTCAGTAGCAAACGACGACAGGAGGTGGCTGGCAATGACGGAGGATAGAGATAGGTGGTGGCGTGAGTAGAGACGACAGGGGACAATGGGTGCCAGGGGAGGCTAGTAGCAAGGGCAAGTGATGGGAAAAGTTTTTATTCTTTTTTATATTCGAGAAATAGTAAAGTATAAATTTTTTACTTTTCATTTTCTTTCAAACCTATTTCTAAACTAAAAATTTGTTCCAGAAATAGAAAAATAAAATTATATTATTAAACAGATTTCTATTCCAAACCTATTATTCGGAATAGAAAAAAAAACAAATTGATTATCACGTGCTCTTAATAACTTAATAATACTTATGATAAATCTTTCTTAAGAGACCTCATTATTTTGTCACGACTTACGCCTCAAGGGACTGCCTTTGGGGGGCAGATTTAGAGGTATTTACTCACGAGACAATCCAATCACTTCAGCTAAAAAAACAACTCAAATACATCATCTTATTGACGATCCAAAAGATTCATCAATCATGAGCATGGGCTCTCCCAAGCCTATACGTCATACGACGTTGGGATTATTTTTGAAGTTTTTTAGATACAAAGAGTTACTAGGAGTCGCTTTGGGGTTGGCTAGAACCCAAACGAGAAGTAGAATAATTTTGTCTTTTTTTACATCACCAAATATTTCTAGGATTGAGGACTTAATTACACTAATATTTCTATTTATGTCTTTTCAGTGCCTAACTAGTTGGTTGTTTTGGTGATTATGCAATTTTGCTTTACCTTTTATGATCCTAAAGGTATTAGTCCACTAGGTGTCTAAGCAAATGTTCTTGTGGGGAGTTCATTGAGATTTTAAACTAAGCCTCTCCTAATCTAGGAAAGTGATTAACACTCAATTTATTGAAATGTGGTGCCGAAAGTAAAAACGCTATGAATTGAAAGCGGCTACCTAAGTACGAGAAACTTAAATGTCCCGCAATCTGTCGGGTAAATAATACATGGCCTTGTTGTTGAGTCTTGGGACATGAACCCTCAAAAAACTTGCTATTGAAAAGCTAAGGCGAGCCTAATTCTATTTGATTGATTAGAGCTAAACCTAAGCTATTTGTTTAAAAATGAGGCTCAGTCTAAGTTGATTTTTAATTTTTTGGGAATTAAAATTGAAGCTAATCCTAAGAATGATAAACTAAACTAAACAATAAACAAAATATTACAAAGATAAGGCCAAAACGGACATCGGTCTTCCACCATTGCCATCGACTCGTCATTAGCCACCGTCTCCATGGACTGCCATCTTTGCCCATGTCCCGACAAGTGTCAGCTTGGACATTCATTCATTCATCCGCACAATTCATAACATGCACTCAAACAATGTGAAGCATCAGCAACGTTTACATTGAATCGTCATTCGATTTGCCTTGAGATTGGCTTTGGAGTTGATCATGCATTTCAATTATCTCATTCCACATCTTAATAGACTAGGGTTCATTAATTGAGATTAATGATAATTGACCGCTATTTGCGTATATAAAGCGATGGACAACATCATTAACCACTAACCTAATCATTCCCTCTAAAGTACCCATCGAGTCATGCATCAGCCCTAAGCATACAATCTAACAATCACATGCAATTTACGCTAATTAGCCTTGAAGAATCAACTATGAAATTGTGAGCCAATGATTGAATCATTTGTTCATTTTTACTGATTCTGAGCAATTAAGTTTTAGTTCAATTGACCCACTAAATGAACTCCAATTCACTTGATTTAGGTGTCATTGGAAAGCTTATGAAGTTTATTTCAAAGGTCACTAAGACTATTTGACCCAGTTTTGACCCGAAAGATCCAAAATTGACCCAGAATCAACATTGCTCCAATTTTGACCTGAAATATGACCCGGTTTTGTAAAATACAGGAAAAATATTTAGAAATTTCAAAATCCCTCCAAATATTATAGGGAGTTAGATCATTCTATTAATAACAACTTTCATATATGGAATTTTTGCAAATAAGCGCCGAAACTATGTGATAATTGCAGGCTTTCCTAGGGACTCAATTGAAAACAGTTTTGTAGGCTGAGACCAACCTTGTCCGATTTATTGCCTAATAGACCCCCTAAACTTTGCTATTTGGTACCCAAACTTTCTAGTCTACTCAATTGTTGAGAAAACTTCTAATAGATTTTGAAATTGGCAAACTATCCAATAAATTTTCTTAAATATGATAATTGTCTTGAAGAATGTTGTTTCAAGGATACACTCGAGGGATGGAAACATCTCATTTTAGCGCTATTTATAAAGTTTAGTTCAAACGAAACACACTCAAACTTAAACTCTATACTTTATTCTGAAGATAAAGACTAAGAAAATTACTCTCATTCCCATCCTAACAAGGTTTAGAATGTAGCCAATCTAAAACTTGGAAAGTTCATAGCATAGCTAGTTCAGAATAAAGCACACATTTAGAAGGTGACTAGTTCAAAACGAGACCAGTTACTTATAATAGCTAATAATTTGGTTTAGATTTCACACCAATAAAGATTTGATTGATTTAATTGATTGACAAATCAATCGTAAAGACAAGTTATTTCTAAACAAAGAACCTCTTCTTATGGGAATTAAGACTCTAGTTGTATGACCGACTAAAATAAATAATTAATTATATAATTTCGAAAATTAATTAAATAAATACTAAAAATCCAACTTAGGCCCGTATCGCCTAATTGGAAGTCGGAATGGACTGGGAAAAATCCCGAGACCCATTCAATAATTAATATAGCGTGTCTACTTGCTAATGGCTATGTCTAACCACCTAACTTGCATTGTTAAGTCACTAATTTAATTAATCTAAACTAATCTAACCCCATAATCATGCTTAATTAACACTAATCAACCCATAAGCATAATTAGCAAACTAAGCAGGGTTTAGTGAGCTAAACTCACTTGTGCAAAGCGAAGACCGGAACATCGTGACCGCAACCGAACTTGGGCTCGTGACGACACCCACGAGCGTGGACTTGCTTCGCGGGCGCAAGATGGGCTGAAGATGTGCTGAACTTACTTGGGCCTCGCTGATTTGAAGTTGTGGGCTTACTTTGGACCAGGCTACTTCTAACCAACTTGGGTTGGGCTTGAGGAGAGTTGGGCTTGAAGATGCCAAACTATGGGCTGCTTGCTGGGCTGTTGGGCTTGTGGGATTTGCTGGCTAAACCGTGGGTTGAGTGCTGGACCAAAGACACGCGGATGAAGGGAGCAGCGTAGGAGAGGAGCTCGGCTATTTCGGTTGATGTCTTCGATGGACTGCTAGCCTCAATCAGTGGCGCTGGCAAAGAGAGAGAGTGAGTGGAAGATGCTGGTCTGCTCGGAGGAAGGAGACAGACGATGGTGGGCTTCGCTGGCAGGGGAGTCAACATGGTTGGGGAAACGTTTCTTTGGTTGATCGAGCTTGGAGAAAGCTCAGATGTGGCAGCAGTTGAGGAACTCGGTGGAGGCATGGGCTTCTTCAAGCATGCCGCTGGCTAGGTAGCACCGACACGCAACACGCAACACACGACACGACACGACACGACACGCGACACGTCATTTCTCAAAAAATAGAGAATTCCGACACATTCCAACACGTTAAATATTAAATAAATATTTTTATATATAAATGCATAAATAACTAAATAATAATAATAAAAAGAGCCTATAATTAATCTATAATAAAAACATTAATCCTACATTTGTTAATATCATTCATTTTTTTTAATTTGACAAATTCAACTACATTTCATTGTAATAATCCATAAAACTTAAAGGAAAAAAATAAGAAATCCACATTCCACTATTAAATTTAAAATTTAATAATAAGCAAAAAAAACAATCAATATTTCATCAAGTAATATAACAAAAAGTCATTCATCCACATTATCCACTTCTTCTGAAAAAAAAAAAAAAAAAAAAAACAGATTCCATTTCTAGCTCATCAAGTGAAAGATTTGCAACTTCAAACACCTAAATATCTTCAAACGAGTCAAATGCATCTCCGCCAATATCCCACATCTTAGTCTCTCCTTCTACATATTGTGGGCTTTTCCTTGATAGAAGACAAAGATTGCTAGGAATAAAAACCAAATCTTCTGCGTGTTTTGGGGTCATCTTATTTCTTCTCACCGAATACACAAATGAGTAAGTACTCCAATTTCTCTTAGCACATGATGAAGAAAAAGGTTGTGCAAGAAACTTTAAGGCTATACTTTGAAGCATTGGTGCACATGCACCATGATTAACCCACCAAGCTTTAGGATCCATAGAATATCGATTTTGAATGAAATCAAAATCTCTAAAATCCTCATTTTTACTCGCAAAATCTACATACTCCAAATTCACATTGTTGCGCTCATTCAAGTTAGGAAAGTATTTCTTGAAGCATTTCAGTCTTTCTTGGTTGATCTCCTTATTCTTGTATGGAGAAATTCGAGTAGGATCTTCATCAAGCCATTGATCACTATAGTACCTTTATTTAATAAAATAAAATAAAATTATAAAACAATAATAAATAAGATGAGTATTACATTATCATGTTAAAGAAAGAATATCTACTAAAGTAATAATCTCATACAATTTTAGAACTTACCTAGGATTTAAGACATGTGACAAGCAATGAAGTGGAGTGTTGTTCTTTATCCAACAATCAACAAGAATTGTGTGAATTACCTCATAAAATGTGGATTTCTCATCTAGTCTCTTCACTTCATGTGCATATATAACTTTCCTCACTTTTTCGATCATCGAACCCCACATATCATAAATTAAGGGAAGACAAGGTTTATCGGTGTCACAAATTCTAAGTATATCATAAATAGGAACTATGAATGAAAGTATATGATCAATCAAATCCCACCAAAAATCATCCAACACTTTCTCCTTGACAAACTTAGCTTTCTTTTGATTAACATCTCGATAGATATTCCATTTGTCACAAATCACCATGTTTTGAAGACCACTTTTTATCAACTTGAATCTCCTAAGTATCACAATCATCGAAACAAAACGTGTATCCGCTATAGAAAGCAACTTCAAGCTAACAAACTCATGATATATTGCTAATCTCATAGAATGGTTCATGATGAAATGTTTGATTTGCATAACTTCCTTAATAATATCTGAAATCCAACTATATTTTTCATAAACTATTTGATTGCTCTCCATATTTTTCGCAGCACAAATGTTCTTCAAAGCTATATTAAGAGTGCACCACACAAGGCGTCCATATAATTGATGGAAATTCTTGCTCAATGAGTTGTCTCGCGCCCTTACAATTTGAAGCATTATCCGTAATTACTTGAACCACATTCTCATATCCAATATCATTGATAACTCCTTTCAACAAATTAAAAATGAAATGCATATCTTTTGTTTCTCCCGAGCAATCAACCGATTTTATAAACATCGGTTCTCCCTCCGATACCGCCATGAATTTAATAAGCGGTCTTCTTTGTGAGTCGCTCCATCCATCACTCACAATACTTACACCCTTCTTCTTCCACATGATTTTAATAGGTGTACACAACCTATCAATATTTGCCTTCTCTTTTTGCAACAAAGTGGTCCTCAACAAATTATATTTCGGTGGTACATAACCCGCAATATTATGATTAGCGGCATAAGTGAAAGCGGATTGAAAATAAGGATTTCTTGCTAGATTAAACGGCAAGCCCGCCGAATAAAACATCCTAGCAATCTCACAATCTAGACGTTTCCGTTGAGTCATATTAAATGCATTTTCAAGTGATTTTCCACTCCCACTTCCACCTTTCCTTTTTTTTTGGAGTTCAATGATAAATCCATTCCGTCACCACCACCACCATTAAGTGAATAACTAGCAAGAGGCAAAGGTACATTTCTAGTTGTTATACTCATTAATTGAGTATTGACCTCTTTCTTTAATTTTTCCATCTCCAAAAGATCTTTTTTTTTTTTCTACTTTTGTACACTTTCCAATTCATTTTCCACTTATCATCATCAAATAGCCCCTCACTCTCGTGTATGAACTCTTATAATATTTTTGACAAACATCTCCAAGACAAATTTCCCCCCCGCATCAGTATGATTAATTAACTTAGTAACATACCTCCATAATGGTTGTTTTACAACTTCATTGCTAGAGGTAGGTTATTGTGTGCTTGAAGTACTACTAGCTATGTTTGAACTTGAAGACATTCTGCAAAAAATAAAAATAAAAAATAAACATGTTATTATCAATTACTATAATGTTTCTTAGTTAAAGTTAACTAAGGGAGATTGAATACCAACCGGAAACAAGTTGCGGGAAGTGGTAAGTAGCAGTAAATAGCAGCAAAATAGTGACGGACAACAACGAATAATAATAAATGACAGCAAGTAGCAGCAGACAGCAGCGAGCTGCTATGAACAGCAGTAATATATAGTAGCGAACAGCAGCAATACAGCAATATGGCAGCGAATAGCAGCAACCAACCCCACAATACAGCAGCGAACAACAGCAGCCAACCTCACAATACAGCAGCAAACAACAGCAAATAGCAGTGAACAGCAGCAAACAACAGTGAACAGCAGCAAACAGCAGCAACCAACCCCACAATACGGCAGCAAACAGCAGCAAATAGCAGCAGCCAACCCCATAATATGGCAGTGAACAGCAGCAAATAGCAGCACAATACAGCAGCAAACAACAGCAAATAGCAGCAAACAGTAGCAGCCAAACTTCCATCATCAATTCCCGACCATCACATACACAACCAAAGTCATTATGAGTATTCGCAATACAAAAGTGAAAATGAAATACAAATAGAGAAAAATCATAGCAAAACCGATATGCTCTTTTGGTTTTCAATTTTGATGCCACTTACTTCATAGATGACTTATTCCAACTAACGCACTTAATACATAAAAATGATAAAAATCAGTCCGTTCACTCAGGGTAAATCCTATTTGGTGCACAGCAGCAAATAAGAACTCTTCCCCTTTGAAATCATTTTTATAATGCCTAGCAAATCATTTTAATCTCTGGATCATTGTTAGGTTTCAGAATTTCCCTTACTCTTGATTCTGCTGAAAAATGTTTCCATAGTCCAACCGACTCTGCTCACCAGATAGCACTCAAAACATGAATCCTCTGGGTGACTTCACGCAGTGGACTTAAAGGTGGTTATTAAGAATCACTTGGGATTACAACACACCATCCCATTTTTTAACTCAACGGATCACTCAGAAAAACAAACTCTAATGTAGTCCCAAACTGATCCCTTTTCAGCTAAGGCCAAAAGCCACAGAGTTCAAGAATCAAACTACAAGGAATACACTACCCTCGTCATAAAAATTCCGAGTTCAAACAAGAAATGGCGAAAATAGGAACAAGATAGTCACTCCAACTCCAATTGCACCAAACACAGTACCCAAAACCCATAAATCTCCAATCTTGAAGAGCTCTTGAGTAGCCCAGTTCAAAAAAAATTCCCTCTTTCCCAACAAGATGATCACCGCACAAGCCACATCTCAAGAATTTTACCACAAGATTTCGGATCTCCAAAGAAATCCCCCTTTCCCCGATCTAACTCTAGGGTTTGTCGAAAAATCCCAAATCATATTATAAAGAAATCCAAAATGCTAACCTGAGATGAGCAAAAAGATGAAATCGCAGATGAAGAAGAGCAATGTGGCAACGCCTATGAGCGGCAGGGGCGACGGCTCACCGTTGGGGCGACGGCTCGATGCTTGCGAGAGACGAAGGCGAGGTCGAAGACGACTGTGGCGACTGGTGGGGCTGAGGTGTGGGGGGCTATGGCGAGTCGGTGACTGGTGGGGTGGGCCGTGCGGCTGGTAAAGTAACTCTGGCGACACTCACAACGAAAGAAGAGAACTAGAGTGCTCTGCTCACTGCTCAGGCGTGTTCGACTGAAGATCGAAGAGAGTCTAGAACCGTGCATGCGTCGTGTGACTGAAGTCTGAAGTTTTAACTTTTATTGTTTTTTTTTTCATATATTTATATTTAGTCCCCAAAGTTTTGGAAATTTATAAAAATAACCTTGTGCGTGTCGAAGTCACGTGTCGAAAATTCTGACTCGTGTGTCGGAGCGTGTCAAAGAAGGTTGACCGCGTGTCAGTTTTCCCAACACGCATTGACCGCGTGTCAGACACATGTCGGAGTGTCGTACACGACACGGAAGGTCCCAAAGAGTGTTCGTGCCTCTTAAGCTGCTGGAAATTCGGCAAAGGGTGAAGAAGAAACGATCATGGGCGTGGGGATTTGGGCTGGCAAGCTCGCTCGGTGGAGAAGCAGAACCAAGATGGAGCAGCAGCTGGTCTTCGTCTTCCGTTGGTTCCTGGTGGCGTCGCACAACCAAGAAGGATGGAGAGGAAGTCTCGGACGGCAGCAAGGGGGAAGGATGAGGGAGAGAGAGAGATGGAGGAGCCACTTGGTTACATTTTCCACACAAATATCTCCTTTGTCCCCTCATCTTGATCCACAACCATAGCTATCTCCCACCAGCACAATCTCAGCCTAAAATATCCCTTCTAGAGAGTTGAGTTGGTCCAGAAGTCACAACTTATGGGTGCATACGAATTTCTTAGCAAAAAGGCTTCAATTACACATCAATTCTCTCTTAATTCACTCTCATTTGGCCTACATAAATTCAATTGATATCTCAATTATCAAATTTATAATTTTCCTCACCCACACATCCATATTACATTCCCATTTTGCAATCCAAAACCATCTTTGGCATTTTCTAAATAAAAATGGCACGGCGACGACTTTTTCCCAAAAAGTCTCGGGTGTCCAAAAAATCTTCTGAAACTAAGTCGATACTCTTAGAATTTATTGTGACATGACAGGATTTTCAATTTCTAAAATTGGACTTGAATTGACGGTTAATTTCTATTCGACGTGTTTTTAGCGTAAGCTAGGCTACTGGGTAACTTTCAGACAATTTTAGTGCAAATGACCCGTGGTCGATTTTTTTCAAGCCGCTATGAACCCACTCGACTCATTGGCGACTCTCGGTTGTCGTGAAAATCTCGAGGATTCAAATACGGACACAAGGTATCAAAACAATAAAAAAATCAGTCTAGTGCCGGCCGATGAGAATTTTCTAATTTAGTTGTATCACCAACAATTAGCCGCACATCTTTATCGAACTAGTCCATCTCTGATTTCAAATCGATCTTTAAGTGTGCCATAATGGCGTTTAAAGATGGACACGATCAAGAAGCCGATTCCTGGTCGAATTCTCAAATCTATTGCCTTAAAATTTCTTAATGGCCTACTCAGATGGTCTAGTTATCTCTAGAATAATCAGTTTTGAGAACAACCCTATAGACGCGTCAATGAAATGCCCAATTTATTCAGTAGAAGACATGGTTGAAAATCTGGGATGTCACAACTCTTCCTCTTTTATAAAAATTTCGTCCTCGAAATTTAAACCTTACAAAACTTAAGCAAAAATGTGGGGGTACAATTCTCTCATCGACTCTTCAGTCTCCCATGTCACTCCTTCGATACCGTGGTGTTGCTAGACCACTTTGACCAATGGAATGGTCTTTGTACGTAGCACTTATTCCTTCTTATCCACAATCTAGACCGGTCTTTCCACATTTGACACTCGGTTATCCACGTCCAATTCCTCAAAATTGAGCATGTGAGTCGGGTCAGGTTTATACTTCCTTAACATCGACACATGAAAGACGTTATGCATTTGCACTAGTCTTGGTGGCAATGCAAGACGATATGCTAAGGTCTCGATTCTCTCAAGAATCTCAAACGGATCTATGTACCTCGGACTCAATTTGTCTTTCTTTCCAAAGCGTAAAGTTCCCCTCATTGGTGACACCTTTAGAAAAACGTGACCAACTTGGAATTCCAATAATCTCCGGTGCTTATCTTCGTAACTTTTTTGTCTACTCTGCGCGGTCTTTAATTTGCCTTTGATTACTGTCGCGGCATCCATTGACTGCTGAACCAACTCTGGGCCTGTAATCTTCCTTTCACCCACTTCATCCTAACACACTGGTGTCCTGCATGACCTGCCATACAACGCTTCAAATGGAGCCATCTTGATGCTTTGTTGATAACTATTGTTGTAAGCAAATTCCACCAGATGAAGCTGATCTTCCCAACTTCTTTTGAAGTCTAGTACACAAGCTCTCAGCATGTCCTCGAGGGTCTGAATCATCCTTTCAGACTATCTCAGCATGTCCTCAAGGGTCTGAATCATCCTTTCAGACTGGCCATCCGTCTAAGGATGATACGCCGTATTGTACTGAAGCTTTGTACCCAGAGCACTTCGCAAGTTTTTCCAAAAAGCTGCGATAAACCTTGGGTCTCTATCTGAGGTTAATGTAACCGGCACTCCATGCATTCGAACTACCTAACACACGTACAGGTCCAAGTGTCTATCCAGGCTAAGGTCTTTTCAAACTGCAATAAAGTGAGCCGACTTCGTCAATCTGTTGACCACTACCCAAATTGAATCATTTCCTCTCTGACTCATTGGTAGTCTAGTCACGAAATCCATCGTGATATGCTCCCATTTCCATTCTGGGATCGCAAGAGGTTGTAAAAGTCCTCCCGACTTGCAATGCTGAGCTTTTACCTGCTAACATATCAAACACTTGGCGACATGCTTGGCGACATCCGCCTTCTTGCCTGACCACCAATAGTGTTGATGCAGATTTTGATACATCTTGATACTCCCAAGATAAATGTTGTAATTGCTATGATGTGCTTCAAATAAAATATCTTCTATAAGCTCCACATCGTCAGGTACAACCGGACGTCCTCGGAACCTTAACATTCCATCATCAGAAATCTGAAAATCAACATTTCTTTTCTCAATGTCCTCTTAAGGAATTTCTGTACATCCGGATCAATTAGTTGGAGTGACTTGATTTTGACCTGGACATCCGGTTCAATTCTAAGGGCGGCTATAAGACTTGAAAGGTGGCTTACCTCAAACTTGAATACCGAATCTTTAGCTCTCTCGATTAAGTTCAACTCCTTTATCAAGATATGAGCTACTGAAGACTTTCGACTTAAAGCATCGGCGACCTTGTTCGCCTTTCCTAGGTGATATGAAACATCACAGTCGTAGTCTTTTAGCAATTCCATCCATCGGCATTGTCTCATGTTCAACTCCTTCTAAGAGAACAGATATTTGAGACTCTGATGATTTGTGAAGATTTGAAACTTTTCTCTGCACAAATAGTGTCTCCAAATCTTCAGGACAAAGATAATCGTTGCGAACTCTAAGTCATGTGTCGGATAATTCTGTTCAAGAGTCCTCAACTGACGGGAGGCGTATGCAACAACCCTACCATGTTGTATAAGCACACAACCCAACCCTCTAAAAGACGCATCACTATAGATATTGAATCCTCCAGGACCAGATGGAATGATCAGTATAAATGCGGTAGTCAGCTTTTCCTTCAGCTCTTGAAAACTACTATTTTCCACTTGTTCGTCCAAACAAATTTCTCTTCCTTCTTCAGGAGTTTTATTAGCGGCGATGCTAATGATGAAAACCCTTCCACAAACTGTTTGTAGTAACTTGCCAAACCTAGAAAACTTCTGATCTCTGTCACTGTAGTCGGTCTTGGCCAATTGATCAGGGCTTCTATCTTGCTCAGGTCTACTGAAATCCCTTCACCTAAGATCACATGACCTAAGAAAGCAATGCGAGCCAACTAAGACTCGCACTTGCTAAACTTAGCGTACAACTCATGGACTCTCAGCTTCTGCAGCACTAATTTCAAGTGATTCTCGTGTTTTTCATCACTTCTCGAGTATACCAGGATATCATCAATGAACACGATCACAAATTGATCTAGGTATTCCTTGAATAATATGTTCATTAAATTCATGAAGGCAGTTGGAGCATTCGTCAACCCGAATGGCGTCACTGTGAACTCATAATGACCATACCGAGTACGAAATGCTGATTTAGGAATGTCCTCCTTCCTAATTCTCAACTAATGGTATCATATCCTTAAGTCGATTTTCGAAAAGATCAACGCTCCTTGCAGTTGATCGAACAGGTCATCTATCCTTGGGAGGGAATACTTATTCTTAATGGTTACCTGGTTGAGTTGTTGATAGTCAATGCACAGGTGCAACGATCCATCTTTCTTTTTAACAAATAGAACTGGTGCTCCCCAAGGTGATGCACTAGGACAAATAAATCATTTATCTAATAATTCCTACATCTGCACATTCAGTTCTTTCCACTTAGATAACGCCATTCAATAAGGGTCTTTATAGATTAGCTCTGTCCCAGGTGCCAGCTTAATTACAAATTCAATCTCTCTTTCTGGCGGTAATCTTGGCAATTCCTTAGGAAAGACATCCGGAAATTCTTGCACGACTGAAATGTCTTCCATTTTCAATTCATCAACTGTTGTATCCACGACAATTGCCAAGTACCCTTAACAACTTTCGTCTAACAGACGAGTTGCCTCTAGCGATGAGATCAAGACGATCGAGGGTTCTCCTCTATTTCCTACAAATTCAAAGCTCTTACCCCCTATCGGATCAAACTGAATCGCCTTGTGATAACAGTCCATTTTAGCTCATTGCTTAGTGAGCCAGTCCATGCCAATAATTAAATCAAAGTCATATATGGCTAGGATTAATAGATCAATTTTCCCCACTTGCTCATCAATCTCTAACTTGCACCCCAAACAACCCAAAGTAGCAATAACTTTATTTTTCAAGGGTGTAGATATGCAAATTGCCGACTCCAATAATATAGGACTGACTCCTATCAACTTTACATACTGCTCGGTAATGAAGGAGTGGGTTGCTTCCGGATCAAACAATGCATAAGCAGGTTGGTCATTTAGTGAAACCATACCTGTTATCACGTCAAGCGCAGCTTCTGCCTGACCCTGGGTAATCGTGTACACTGTGCCCTGAACTGAAGGCCTCGACTGTCCTCCTTGTGGCACATTCTGAGGGGCGTACTCTCTTATTTGTCCCCTCTGTGGTGGTGGTGGTAGCTATGGTTGTCCCCTTAGCTTCCTAGGACAATTTTTGGCTATATGACCCTATTGACCACATTCAAAACACACACCCATCCTAGTTGGGTTCGGTGCTGACCCATGTCTTCTCCCACAGAAGCGCCACGGTTCATTTCTATTAGGCCCTAACCTAATAAATCCACCCTTCTTGCTGGGCAGGCCTTGGAATCTGTTTCCAGACATCGGCCTCTTTCCTTGGCGAATGTTGTCTCTATGAGAACTGAACCTCGATCTAGATAGGCCGCTCTCTCATTCTGATCCTTCTCGATTTTCTGGGCTCTCCCATAAATGTCATTATAGGTCCTTAGATCTAGAGAGACTAGTATGCTTCTCAAGTCCAGCCTGAATCCATCCCTAAACATTCTCACTCGATTGGCCGGGTTCTTTATCAGTTCTAGAGCATACTGCAAAAGTTCAGCAAACTTTGCCTCATATTGATTGACGATTAAGGAGCCTTGGCGAAGACGTTGAAACTCTGCCATTTTCACATCTCAAGTAGTCTCCGAGAAGTACTTATCGTTGAAGACTTCTAAGAAGGCATTCCACTCCAGAACGACACCTCCCGGAAATATCGCTCCTCGGGTAGTCTTCCACCAAGTATTTACAACTTCCTCCAGCTGATAAGTTGCAAGGACTACTTTCTTTATTTCATTACACATTAGTAATGCAAAAGCTTTCTCCAATTTCTAGATCCATGAAGCAGCAGCTTCAAGGTCTCCCATCCCAGTGAATTGAGGCGGACCTTCGACACGTGCGGCACCCGGGGCGGCAGCAGTTATGGTAGCAGGGGCAACTTCAGCAATAGCGGCAACAGAAGCTATAGCCACAGCTTGGGCTGCGGCTTCGACAGCGGCGGCTTGGTTCTGAGCCTGCTGATCCATAAGATTCCCCATAACCTCTAAATTACGTATGATCCCATCAAATCTGGGATCACCAAGGGTTTCTACCCCAGCATTGACAAGAGTGGGGGCTTCTCCACTGGCACTGGCTTGAGCCGGTGCCCTACCTCTGCCTTGGGTATCGATCCTAATCGGCACTCTACCCTGAGTCACGGCCCTATTGGCCCTCTTAGCAGAAGTCCTTGGCTCCTGATCACTCATGGTGTCATTTTAATCTGCTGACACTTGTTTCCAATTTAACACCGAATTAGAAACAGAGCGATTCAAATAACAATCAATTTTAGCATTTAGCTAACATAGACATGCACCAACATGAATTTAAAGGCCATCCTACTACTATCCCATGAACCATCGCTCATTATCACTCTAATCTTGAACTTTGTTCTAATACCACTTAAACAGGATGTCACGCCCCGATCCTCGAATGCATGCCCATCCCTCACCTAGTTGAGTAATAGCGACGTTTCAGGACGCATCGCTGACCCTTTCATTTTAATATGTGCATGCGGAAGCATATAATAAAATCCCCAGACAATAAAACAATGGGATAGAAAAGTAGGGCCATATTTTTCGCAACTGGAAAACCACAACCAAACTTTTACATAGGGCAAACTATATAGTATATAATACAATACTATTCACAAGTCTTATCTACCGTACACCGATCAAAACTCATAGTTTGCAAAACAAAAGAGGATCTCAGTCCTCATCCGAGTCGTACTCGGGATCATCCTGATCCTCCTCTGATTCCTCTTCACCAAGTTCATTTTCTTCCAGCTCTTCTTCTTCTTCAGGCTCATCCTCGGCTTCAGCTGTCGGCTCGTCCATAGGCTCCTCCTCCATAGGTTCATCCTCCTGCCACTCCTCCTGCTCCATGATCTCACCGTCCTCTCCATTCCAATTGTCGTCATCTACTGAATACATAGGAGTACGAGCTTTGTCCTCAAGTTTAGGGTCCTTAACATCCACTACTAACCCATCCTTATGATCGGCCATTCCTTCTTCGAATGCCTCTTCCAGTACGTACTGAGGCACATTCTCTTCAGGTATGGGACCCTCTCTTTGCCCATCGAAGTATTCACGGTACCACGACCGATACTCATGGGGCCTCAGGTCCTCTATACCCATGTCAACCCAAACGGTTGACTTAAGTAGTACATACTCTAATCCTTCCGAGTGAGGGTGTATGTGGAAGTGGTACTCTATCTCGCTCATCTCCTGGGAAATACCGAAATGAATGGAAGGCTGAGGAGGTGGAGGTGATGCCATCTATGAGCCTAAGATGGTTATACAATAACCAATGAGATAATGTCTCAGCGAGTTCTACCCTCTAAAACCTGATTAGTAAACCAATACACTATGGGCTGCCTAATTACACACAGGTCAGAGGACTTACCTTGGCCTCAGATCCCACCTACACATCAGTACAATTCATAATAGGCACCCACTTACTCAACACAGATTGAATCATCGATCAATCGATCTAGTCGATTATATGTCAATCAAACCATTATCCGATCCTTTCAGTCAATACCATACTTTCCCCACTATGGAATATCTAGTCGTTGAGTCCACGTGCATTCTCCAAAATGACATACCAAGTCTCTGAGTTCACGTGCCTTCTCTAAGGTGACCTCTTTGCCAAGATGACATACTTAAACATTGGGCCCACGTGCCTTCTCTAAGGCGACCTCTTCGCCAAGGTGATATACTTCCTACCATGAATCCACTATGAAACAATGCCTTTCTCTGTAGTTCACCACTCTACTTTCGATACTGATAACCGATACCCGATTATTTCCCAATCAAATACTCAAAAATCAATCATTTAGGAACATATCCTAAAATTCAACAATTAAACCAATTCGGCACAATTCAAGGCTCAAATAAATAAACGGACTTCACCACGACAATTAGCATGAAATTCCAGTCGTCGACCATCCCGGTCTAATTTCCGGAAAATAAATAAATAAATAAATAATTTCGAAAATTAATTAAATAAATACTAACAATCCAACTTAGGCCCGTATTGCCTAATTGGAAGCCGGAACGGACCGGGAAAAATCCCGAGACCCATTCAATAATTAATATAGCGTGTCTACTTGCTAATGGCTATGTCTAACCACCTAACTTGCATTGTTAAGTCACTAATTTAATTAATCTAAATTAATCTAACCCCATAATCATGCTTAATTAACACTAATCAACCTATAAGCATAATTAGCAAGCTAAGTAGGTTTAGTGAGCTAAACTCACTTGTGCAAAGCGAAGACCGGAATACCGCGATAGCGGCCGAACTTGGGCTTGTGACGACACTCATGGGTGTGGACTTGCTTCACGGGCCCAAGATGGGCTAAAGATGTGCTGAACTTGCTTGGGCCTCACTGATTTGGGCTTCAAGTTGTGGGCTTACTTTGGACCGAGCTGCTTCTAACCAACTTGGGTTGGGCTTGTAGAGAGTTGGGCTTGAAGATGCCGAACTATGGGCTGCTTGCTGGGCTGTTGGGCTCGTGGGATTTGCTGGCCAAACCGTGGGCTGAGTGCTGGACCAAAGACACGCAGACAAAGGGAGCAGCGAAAGAGAGGAGCTTGGCTGTTTCGATTGATGTCTTTGATGGACTGCTGGCCTCAATTGGTGGCGCTGGCAAAGAGAGAGAGTGAGTGGAAGATGTTGGTCTGCTCGGAGGAAAGAGACAGACGATGGTGGGCTTCGCTGGCAGGGGAGTCAACACGGCTAGGGAATCGTTTCTTTGGTTGACCGAGCTTGGAGAAAGCTCGAACATGGCAGCAATTGAGGAACTCCGTGGAGGCGTGGGCTTCTTCGAGCATGTTGCTAGCAATTCGGCAGAGGATGAAGAAGAAATGATCATGGGCGTGGGGATTTGGGCTGGCAAGCTCGCTCTGTGGAGAAGCAGAACCAAGATGGAGCAGCAGCTGGTCTTCGTCTTCCGCTGGTTCCTAATGGCGTCGCACAACCAAGAGGGATGTAGAGGAAGTCTCAAATGGCAGCAAGGGGGAAGGATGAGGGAGAGAGAGAGATGGAGGGGCCACTTGGTTACATTTTCTACACAAATATCTCCTTTGTCCCCTCATCTTGATCCACAACCATAGCTGTCTCCCACCAGCACAATTTCAACCTAAAATACCCCTTCTAGAGAGTTGAGTTGGTCCATAAGTTACAACTTATGGGGGCATACGAATTTCTTAGCAAAAAGGCTTCAATTGCACATCAATTCTCTCTTGATTCACTCTCATTTGGCTTTCACAAATTCAATTGATACCTCAATTATCAAATTTATAATTTTCCTCACCCATCCATCCATATTACATTCCCATTTTGCAATCCAAAACCATCTTCGGCATTTTCTAAACAAAAACAGTCCAACGACAACTTTTTCCCAAAAAATCTCGGGTGTCAGAAAAATCTTCTGAGACTAAGTCGACACCCTTAGAATTTATTGTGACATGACAAGATTTTCAATTTCTGAAATCGGAGTTGAATTTGTGGTTAATTTCTATTCGACGCGTTTTTAGTGTAACCTAAGCTACTTGGTAACTTTCAGACAATTTTAGTGCAAATGACCCGTGGTCGATTTTTTTCGAGCCACTATGAACCCACTTGACTCATTGGCGACTCTCCGTTGTCGTGAAGATCTCGAGAATTCAAATACAGACACAGGGTACCAAAACAATAAGAAAATCAGTCTAGTGCCGGCCGACGAGAATTTTCTAATTTAGTGGTGTCACTTACAATTAGCCACACATCTCTATCGAACCAGTCCATCTCTGATTTCAAATCGATTTTTAACTGTGCCATAATTGCCTCTAAAGATGGACACGGTCAAGAAGCTGATTCCCGATCGAATTCTCAAGTCTATTGCCTTAAAATTTCTTAATAGCCTACCCAGATTGTCTAGTTATCTCTAAAATAATCGGTTCTGAGAATAACCCTATAGACGCGTTAATGAAATGCCCGATTTATTCAATAGAAAACAGAGTTGAAAATCTGGAATGTCACATTTATGATCATGAGAAATACAACAAAAGTAAATATGTGAGATAGTACGATCTACCATTAAGTATTTGTATTCAAAGTTGTAATCCATTGTTGATCATATAGTAGAATCCAATCAGTTGATTATCAATATGGGAAAATGAACAGAGGCTTGACCAAAGCCGAATTACTATAAATCTTGTAAGCAATCTCTCTCATCCCTAAACAATTTTTTATTTTTTTTTTGCACACTCTCTAATGCCACTAAAGTCTATTCTATTGTGTAATAGATTTTGAACATTATTCTAGAATATAATCCTTATGCAGACTTTGATCTTGACTAGTTTTATTCCACATTAATCTGTCAAGATCTTATAGAATCACCTATTCACCCCCTCTAAGTGATACTTACTAGCTACCTCAATTGGTATTAGAGGAGGTGCTTGTTATTTTTTATTGAAGTGTTTTTACTTTTGAGCTAATGATCTTTTATGGCTAGAATTATAACATTAGGTCTAATTGAAGCGCCAAGTCACACTAGACCTCCTTACTTAGATGGGAAGGACTTTAGTGTCTGGAGAAACAAAATGAAAGCATTGCTCAGATTGAAGAATTTTTTGAAATGGGATGTTGTTGAAAAGGGAATTAATCCCAAAAGTTGCATCAGCATCAACTGGAAAAGAACATAATGAAATGCTTCAACCTTCTATTACCCTATCTTAGATTGAGATATTAAAAAAAAAAAAAGCTCTAGATGCAAAAGCTATCTATTCTCTCTACCATGCTTTATCACCCCTTGTGTATAGTAGAATATCTTCCTGTGAAATAGCCAAAGAAGTATGGGATAGACTTCATGTCACTATTGAAAACTAAATTTTGATGATCCAATCATTCATTAATCGTATAGAAAATTAGGGATTAATGCTTAAACCCTAAACAAAAATATTAAAATTAAATTGCATAGTATGTAGTTTTAGGAGCATTTATTTTATTATTGCATTTGCATTGGATCGGTGATAGATGTGTTCGGGTTGATTATTCCGAACTTTAATTTGATGAGTTGGACTAAACCCACGGAGAGAGGGAGTTGGCCCAAGCTTGTTGTTCTCTAATGACCTAAAATTCACTTATGAGGAATGGCAATTTGATATTTTTGGAAAAAATTCATAACATTTTTTCAATATTCGGTAAATTTTTTATATGTTCATGCGATTTATACATTGAGCAATATATTTCGCAGTAGATTGGAAGATTTTGAAGGAAATATCAAAATAATAAGAGGGAATATTGCACGTGGGGGCATATATTAAGTGATATATTCTTTGTCATAAAACAAGAAAGATTGCATAGTAAATGGAGATTTCGTGCATGAGCCGAAAAGGAAAGGACGAAAATTATATAATATTTTATGGCATTTTCTTTCCTTGTTGGGGGCCTCACTACTTTGCAGATAAAAGGGGAGGCCACACATTGAATACTTGAACAGAGTATAGAGAGCCACAACAAAAGAAGTGAAAGGGAAAACGACAAAAGGGGGGCTTCATGGCCGTTTCCCACGTGGTGGGAGTTCTTCGCTTTGCCTGCCGGATGCATAGCCACGCCTCCATCTCTCGCTGTTGCAATTCTGTCCAGTAACTACCTCCAGTGATGCCAACGAGCGATTAGCACCTCTGGAAAATGATGCGGAAGTAATCCAGTAAGCCCCACAACTCTCACGGCACTTGATTCTATTGTTGCAAGTTCCCAGCATCTCCACAGAATTCCCAGCATAAGTCCTGTAATTTCGCAAGCCCAGCGGTTCATGCTCAAAGTCCCTATATAGCTGCCACATAGTGAAGCATCCAATGTGTTGTAGCGTGTCTAGTCACAGCCCTTTGCACCGGCTTCACTTAATGAGCTCTTGGGGTTTTGTTCTCTCTCTCTCTCTCTTTTGCAGGTTTCACCGAGACCCAGCAAAGTCAATACATCTACCCACACGAATATCATGCTAGACTTTTGGGAACACTACTTGCAAACCTGAAGTCCAAGCCGCGCCTCTCACCCCCTTGAAGTCCACGGTCAAAAGGAGTTATAAGAATTTTAGTCAAATAAGTCCAAGTAGGAGATCATGAAGAACTTGGATGTGTAGTGACTACAGATTTTGAGGGGAGGAATAGACTGAAAATATCATGCTACTTAACCATGAGTCCCCTCTTTGTCGACCACCACACCCAAAGACAGCCCATCGGTGAGCCTTCCGACGAATGGCTGAAGCCAACCATCCGCCTAGCCCCATTCGCAAGCCGTGAGCCGGATCGGAGTGTGCTCGAATTAGGTAATAATCTTTCTCCAATTCAATTGGAATATTTCATTCCTAAATTCGGATTGATTGTTATTTGATAGGTGATATTTGAGATATTAAACAAATCTAATTAGGGCTTATTGATAAAGTTGATTTAATTACTAATATGATCCATAAAGAAATTGGATAATTTTTTTAATTATTTCAACTTATTATTGAATAATTGTGTTGCCTAGGATTGTGATAATCTTTAGTTTGACCCATCTTCATTTTTTTTTTATTATGTTTGATTCTAAGTAAGTGTCCTATCAGGATTATGATATCTATCAATCTAAAACGCAAGATGATGAATTATTTTTCCCAATATCGTAATATTTTATTAGAATCTCGATGGATGCTATATTTGAAATTTTGTTTATATAATTGCTAGCTTTTATGACATGGCATATACGAAATGATAGCTGGGTGTCATCTCTCTGGGAACTCCCTTGCTTGGTTTTATTTAAAATGGAACCAAAATGATAGCTGGGTGTCGTTTTCCTTGGTCCACGAGCATGCCCGGTTTGAACGAGCTGTCCTTTTGTTGAGTTTGAGCGTCACTTGCTGTTCTTTTTTGAGTTTGGAGCTAGAGTCTAGAATGGAGGACCATTCTCATGTGGAATTTCACGACCACTAAAGATATTAAGTTTGTTAATTTTTTCCATTTTCTACTTTTTTAGCATCATTTTTATGCTGCTTTATTTTGAAAATAATATAACTTAAAATTTATACTTCTCTGTCTGCAATCTCTAAATGAAACGCGTTTCTTATGAACATCGGTGTCTTGAGGAATGTTTGCTTAGTAGGAAAACTCATGTGTAAGAGACAACGGTGAGGAATATAATGCTTGTTTTGAAGAATGCAAGGCACCATCTCATGTCTTATCATCAAGTGAACGCACAAGTTCTTACTGCATTTAGGGATTGAGCTTTCGTAATACATAATATGCTCTAACATAACATCACATGTTCAATTTCCATTCATCATAAAAGGCAAAATTGTCAGCCTACTTTGTCTTTACTCTTTGACATGTGCCAGTCATTCATCGGTTAGGCTTGGACCCATCTCGTGACATGAGGACCAAGTCGAAGATAGCTTGAGCAGGTAGCTATCTTCGACGTGGGTGATCAAACAGAGGTTGAAGGGTGGGGATGAGAGGTTTTGATAGAAATGAGAGAGATTCATTGCTCAAAATGCAAACATTGACACAAAGAAAAAATTACCTTGTTATACCAAGACGATTCACATGAAACAAAAATTGAATGAATGCCATACAACATTCATCGTCATTTATAAAATATGGACATAACAAGTCTACCAGAAAACACTAGTGCCATATGAAAAACATGTAAAAGCTTCACAGATTACATTTTGAATGATGATACATCTTGATAGTGCTATTTATAATTTTTGCATCTAATTATAGGGAAACAATCACACAATACATGATTCCATAAACTCACGGTCATGGTAAAATTGGGAACCGCTAGAAACTATTGGAGTACTTGACGAAGATGAGACCGTTTCAAGTTCTATCTCAACGTCAACATCATCAATGGGTGCCTCTCTTGGATACAAAAGTGGTTTTGGAGGTAGTTGTAGTTTATCCATATCTCCTTCAAGCATATCTAGGACTTTCCTCATCGATGGCCGATCATTAGGGCTCAATTGTATGCACCATAGTGCAACGATTATCATCTTCCTCGTTGTTTCTCTTTCCTCTTCTATGACATCTACCATTTCAAGTTCCTTTTCTTTGCTAAGTTGATCATAAACCCACAAAGGAAAGTAAATTTGACTCGAACGCTCTGCATGCGCATTTAGATTTCTCCTTCTACCAGCCATTTCCATTAATAACATCCCAAAACTATAAACATCAGCTTTGTAAGAAATGCCACCAATGTCTTTATAGAATAGCTCAGGAGCCATATAACCCAAGGTTCCTCTTGCTGCAGTCAGCGATACTATACTGCGATCGGTGGGATAAAGTCTTGCAAGTCCAAAGTCAGAAACTTTCGGAGTGAAACTTTGGTCTAAGAGAATGTTGTGAGGCTTGATGTCAAAATGTAGAATTTGCATATCACATCCCCGATGTAGATACTCTATCCCTCTAGCTATGCCAAGAGAGATCTCATACATTTTCTTATAATCAAGAGGATCATCACCATCCTTATAGGAAATGTGTTTATCCAAAGATCCATTCGGCATGAAATCATAGACAAGAGCTTGTTTGGAGTATTCGAAGCAAAAACCAACAAGTTGCACCACATTAACGTGGTGGATCCTTCCAATTGTGGCCACTTCACTTATAAAATCTTGGCCATTAGATTTTGATTTGTTCAAAATCTTAACCGCAACTTCATTGCCACTTCTAAGTATTCCTCTGTATACAAAACCATATCCCCCCTCACCTAACTTGCATTTGAAATTTTGTGTGATCCTCTTGATATCCGAGTAAGAGTACCTTATGGGAAAAAAGTTATTGTGAGCTTGTAAAAACTCTTCGATGTTTGCATCGGTCGCTTGATGCCTTCTCATCCACTTCAAGATTAGAAATATCAATACACACGGAGCTCCGAGTATGAATTTTGCTGCTAGGAAATGGACTGCGGAGAAATTTGGCCATCGATTAGTATAGTATGATAATTTTTTTTCACACATACAATTTTTGTTTGTCAGAGTGCTGAATGAGAGCTTCATAGGTGTGAAGAGAAAAGGACTTATCATACCCAAGACAAAGAAGAGATTCCATAGGGCAATTCGACCGAAATCGTTCATGATATACCGTGTAGAATCATCTGTAGATAGTAAGAGAATCCGTGAGAGATTACTAGATATGGTTAATTAGAATTAACGACCAATCAATAAAAAAAACTAGATCCATTGTTTTAGCAGTTAAATAATAAAAGCAAGTCATGTTAAGATATACCCCAAGTGAAGGATAACTTCATACAGTCACTGCAAAGTGCAAAGACACTTTTGTTAATTGAAATTTGCAAGTGGAGAAGTCTAGAATAAAAAAAGAGTGAACGAGTTTCACTTTTCTAGATAACACTTAGATCCAACTTTATTCTATTCACTCATGAAATCCATGTTATCGTTGCATGATCTTTTCTTTTGAAGAAACACGTTTTCGCTTTTATTCTCCTAAATGTACCAAATGTTCATAAGTTCCCCATAACAATAACATCAATTCAAGGGACACAAGCTACGATCAAATCAAACAATTTTCCCCAAAAAAGGCCTAATTCCCTAAAAAACCCTCAAGTTCTAATCCAATTTTGGCCCAAACCTTTTTTGTCTGAAGAAACCCCAAACTTTAGGTACAGTCCAAGATTTGCCTTGAATTTTGTTTTGTTTAAAAAAATCACCAACTTTTAATATATTCCAAAATTTACCTTCATGGTCTGGTCCCAATTTGACATGACATTTCCACATCTATAAAAGCTCCACTTCAGTAAGGTGATATGGAAAATTATTTCCAAAATGAAACCATTCTAAGATATGAAAATTAGGGACGACTAACGGCAATTTTCGATCAGAGGGCTGATGGGGTAGATTTGCAATTAGAGTAAAAATTGGTGTTTTTTTCTTTTAGACAAAAAAAGTTAAAGATAGATTTAGGATTTGGCCTAAAGTTTGAGGGTTTTTCTAGATAAAGAAAAGTTCGAGGCAAATTTGGATTGGACCTAAAGTTTAGGGTTTTTTTAGACAAAAAAAGTTCGGAACATAATTGGGACTAAACTTAAAGTTGTGGTTTTTTTTAGTGAATAAGGCCCCCAAAAAAAATAAAATAAAGAAAGACTGTCAAGTCCAAAAAAGCTCCACAGATGTAAAATAAAAGAGCAATGCACGCCAAATCTACTAAAAAATCTTATTGAACTTTTTCACTAAACGGATGTGGCAAATTTTTTATTGGGTATTAAAGAAAGCAATGACTCAATAAATCGAACCAACGTATTACAATATCCAATGAAAAATACACATTACTCAGTAAGTAAATTTTGATAAGATCCCTCAGTAGAGCTAACATTTGAGAAAAGGATAGGATGAATAAGAAGAAAGTAAGAGAGTAAAGGAAGAAATTACTCAGTAAGTAAATTTTGATAAGATCCCTCAGTAGAGCTAACATTTGAGAAAAGGATGAGGATGAAGAAGAAGAAAGAAAGTAAGAGAGTAAAGGGAGAAAAGCTTCAGAGAAAGTCCGCTTACAGGAGTAATATGGTTCGCACCACACCTCTGGGTACATAATCACACAAAGGCAGAAAATTACCGACGAAGATGGCGAAGATGGCGAAGATGGCAGAGACGGTAGAGACGGTGGAGATGGCGATGAGGGCGGAGACGCCGGAGACGCCGGAGACAGCAGAGACGCCGGAGACGGTGGAGACGCTAGAGCCTGAGACGGCGGAGACGGCGGAGATGGCGTAGATGATGAAGACGGTGAAGACAGCACAGACGGCGAAGACGGCGAAGACAGCAAAGACCAGGAGGACAGCAAAGATGGGGAAGACAGTGGAAGACGGCGTAGGCTGCGGAGACGTCGGAGGCAGCGGAGGCGGCGGAGACGGCGGAGGTGGGGGAGGCGGTGGAGGCGGCGGAGAAGGAGGTCCTAAATAAATGAGACTGAATCCTTCAGCCATCATGTTGTGGAGGTCCACATACGTTGGGCTCACACGAGCCATCGGGCTCACGCGATTATACCTATACATTTCCCTCAGCCGGTCATAAGGCGAGAAGAGAGTCATCATGGTTATGTTGCAAGAATCCTTGATGTCCCCTACATGTAGAACTCCTGGAAACCCATACACAGCGTATGAGTACCCCTTCATTTGGGAAATATTAGGGGGTGTATCGGAAGGGTATGCTCCCTCAATACATGGTTCAGTATTGATATACCAAGCAGAAGCAACAGAAGCAATGGGCTGCGAGCACTTCATGAAGACCACCGGCCCACAATCGAATGGATCATAGTTACTAAAGTTGGAACTCACTAATGGGTAACGAGGGAGGGATGAGCAATTACCTTTTTGCAGTCCATCGTCAACCACCATAATATAACCAGAGAAATCATATATGGAATCACTGAAATAGTAAATCGACTTCACATAATATCGACCGGCATACAAATATAGAACGGTGCGATTATTTTCACAAGCTAGCTCATACTCAGAGCGGCCGCAGCCTTTCGGGTCACCTTTCAATCGAAAAGGATAGTGTATGTCATGAACTTCACCGCAAGACGAAGCGGCACACGAGTGATTCTTCTTCACACCGCAACTCGTCCTCAGTAGCAGTAGAACATGCAATATGAAAAGCAAAACACGGAACATGCTCATGGAGCTCAGAGACTTAATTGTCTCCCTATCGTTTGCAATGAAAGTTTTTGCTAATTGGTAATGTGATGGAGGCCTGGTTGTATGAATAAAAAGTGTCGGGAGTCGTCGGTCATACAAATGTCCAAGTCAACCAATAAGGGCAAGTCTAGTGAAGAAAAGAGGAAGTAAGTATCACGTCGAAATTGCAGTCCTTGCAGTCAAGGTGTCAAAACACGGTATTGGAATTATTTATGCTTAGCTTTCACATTGATTAAAAAAGAAACTTCCTTGTAGTTTTCAGATTGAATCAAAATCCTTTCGAGTGAGGCATTGATGTTATATTTTATTTTCAAGATTAATATTCCATAAGTGTTGCTTCGTTAAATTATGAGGACGAAAAGGGAAAAGATGTCGTATTTCATTGTCTAGGCTTTTTTTATTTTTGACCAAAAAAACAGAAATTGGTAACAAAAATAGACTATTAACAAGAATATGAATTTGTATAATGTCGCTTTTGGCAAAAGTAAAAGGAAAATAAAAAGTAAGTGCTTCTTGGATGATATAACACGTTATGAAAAAAAGAAAATAATATGATAACTTCTAGCAATGGACCAATGTGCCTTGATTAGAACCTCACTAACTTGGTCATCACGCAAAGACTATAGATGCAAATTTCCAAGTCAACCATTAACGTTTAGCGAAGGAAAAGTGGGTCTCACGTGGAAATTGCAGCCCTTGCAGTCAAGATGGGTGTTGGAATTATTTATGGAGAAAAGAAACTTCTCTGCAGTTTTCAAATTTGACTTTTCTTGGCAAATTGACTCTTTAGGAATCAATTTTAGTTCCGTCCAAAAAGAATTGATTAGAATGTTATGTACTCTAAATTGAATCAAAATCCTTTCAAGTGAGGCATTGGCGTTCAATTTTATTTTCAAGGCCAATATTCCACGAGTGTCACTTCGATAAATTGTGCAAACAAAAAGAAAAAAAAATCATATTTCACCATATAAGCTTTTTCAATACTGACAAAAAATAGAATTAGTAACAAAAATAGACTATTAAAGGGAACATTAACTTATATAAAATAATGTCATTGTTTACAAAAATAAAAGGAAAAATAGGAGTTAGTGCTTCTTGGATGATGTAACAAGTTATGAAAGAAAGAAAGCAATTCAATAATTTCTGGCGATGGAATTGATGCACATTAACTAAAATCTCACCAACCTTGTCGTTGCACAAAGACTATACATGCAATATTCGAGTTCACAAAAAAAAAAAAAAAAAAAAAAAGACGTTTACTTATCCACTATCAACTTCAGTATTACAATCTCTCTTCCGTAATCATGCTAGATCTAAGAACAATATTGTCATCTCTTTCCCAGAATAGAACCACTTAATAGTGAACTAATCGATTACTCTTGTTCTATCAAATGAAAAAGAATGTTCTTATATGTTGTTGACACCTAAATTCTTCCATTTTTATTTAGGACTTAATCATATAGAAAATTAAGGATTAGTCTCTAAAAGAAATAAAAAAATAAATAATTTTCATTAAAATGCATTGCGTTTTCATTAAATTGCATCGCTTATAGATATTAGGAACACTAACATCACCAGTGCTAAAAAATTAACAAAAATTAAAAACGCAGCCGAGACGGGCTAAGCCCGCCCCCTCCTTCTTTTCCCTTTTCATTTTCCCCCCGCGCGGCCCACCTCTGTTCTTCCGCGGCCCAGCTCGCTGTTCTTCCTTCTTCCTCCTCCTTCCCTCGCTTGGACGCTAGCTTCAGGACAAAACTGAGAGATGGTCGCTGGCCGAAGGACGCAAGGACGCGAGGCTGCGGTACGAAGCCAGCTGGTCTCGTCCTTGAAGAAAGAGTGAGAAACGAGATAAATGGGTGAGAAAGGCAGGAAAGGGAGGGGGGGTCTCTCTGGTTTTCTTGGGTTTGTTCGGCCGAGGAAGAGCAACCAAGAGAGAGAGAGAGAGAGAGAGCGGGTGAGAGTGAGAAGGCGAGCTCGAGAGAGAGAAGGAGCGAGCCAGAGAAGAGAGGAAGCTCCAGGGTGGCTGCTTCTGGAAGGGTGCTGCTGAAAACCAAGGAGGGCCGGAGCTGCTCGAGAGGGGAGACCGGGAAGGTGGATAGCGAGGGAGAACGGGAGAGAGAGGCGACTGTGTTCTCGACCTCTTCGCGGGAGGCTGGAGAAAGCGAGAGCAATAGAGAGAGTGAGATCGGAGAGAGTGAGCAAAGGGTGAAGTGGAGAGAGAACCGAGAGTGAGCGGAGGGATGGACCGAGAGAAAGCGAGACCCAGCAGCCGAACTTCGTTCTCGGACAAACGTTGCCTGGCCATCCCCGACATAAACCGGCGATCTTTAGCCGACACCCTCGAGCCCGCGGCTACCTATTCCTCGGCGCCCGAATTACCGGTGAGTTTTCTTTGGGTTCGATTCACTTTTATCCCGATGATCCTGCCTCGGTGCAACATCGAGGCGGCCGAATATAGCTCGTTTCGCTTCAGGCTCACCTCCTGGCCGTCGTCGCCGAGCCGAGTAGGGATATTCGCGGTCGGACACTTCTCTCTGGGAACTCCGTTGCTTGGTTTTATTTGAAACGGAACCGAAACGATAGCAGGGTCTCGTTTCCCTAGTCCTCGAGCATGCTCGGTTTGTACGAGCAGTCCCTTTTGTCGAGTTTGAGTGTCACTTGCCGTTCTCTTTTGAGTCTGGACACGAGCTAGAGTCTAGAACGGGTTTACGACCTCTCCATAATCCGTGCTCATCGCATGCCCGATATAGTGCCTCAGTTAGTGTTATTCTAAAAATGAGACGAGGTTTTGTTTGTCTCCGTGAAAGCATACCATGGATCTGTTTGACATATATTCATCGACTTGAGATGTCGTGGCACGAGCTCGACACCAAAGTGGAGGTTCATCGGTATGCCATGTCACTTTTAGTCGAACGCCTAAGACTTGCTCGATGAAATGTTTCTGAGAGAATTGTTTAAGAAATGGCTTCTATTTTCGCTCGAATGCGAAGGTACCACTTGATGCAGTTTGTCCGGGATCATTAGTTGTTAAGCTCGATTTTCACGAGCAATGAAGTCACTGCATCTCCGCATTTCGTTTGAGACATGCTGTGTATTTTTCATTGAACTTGATAAGTGGTGGTGGCGGCCGGCATGATGGTAGACGTTGGCAGCGAATTTGGTTTTGCGGTGGTGAGCCAAGATGGCTTGGCGACGGCCGGCGACGTTGGGTGTCGTCGTCGATCCGTTCAAAGTTCTGCCGTGGGTCCGTCCGGCGAAATTCCAGTGTGGAGTTCGTCGGTGTGGGAGGCTTCGGTGAAGGACGTAACAGGGGAGTTGATACGAAGAAGAAGACGACGTTGAAAGGCTGAGAGAGAATAAACGAAAATTACGAAAATAGGCCTGGTGCAGACGTTCGTGGAAAGAGGATAGGAAGATGGGCTTGAGGTTTTGTTTCAGTAGATTTAGGTTTGGTTTAAGTTGGACGGACTTGGGCTGGGCTTAATTTGTGAATTTTTCGGCTGGGTTTAAATTTTCATGAAGTGGGTCTTTGAGAGTCCATTACTAAAATGTGGGTTTGTTTAAATAGAGCCCAATTCATGTTCTCGGTCCAAGCCCGCAAAGCCCATAGCAACCCATGTTCGGACCAGACCTTGGGGCCCAGCCCGAGTCCCTATTTTCGGCATTAATTTTTTAAAAAAATTTAAGAGAAACTTATTTTTTTCTAAAAATTAGGAAAAAGCTTAAGAGTTAGTTTTTTAGTAAATACTCTTAAAATGCATGAAAGTCCTTAATAAGAAAATTGTGCTCTAGAATTGAATAAATTCTTACAACTTTACCATAGGGTTCTAATTGTCCTTAAAAATAAATGCCCATGATTATGCACTTTCAATGTTGATTATAGCTTAGTTAGAGATTGTATGCTCCCTATTTGGTAATATTAAATCTTTACTTTCCCATGCAATTTATTTAATGCTTTTCTTGATTGTTGATTGTTATTTTAATGATTGCACACCCACATGATTATCTCATATATTAGTAGATAGGCTTAAAATTAATCCAATCTGACTGACGATTTTTTTTTTTTTGTGAAATGAAATAGATTAGATACCAACAAGGCATTTGATTAATTAGTGTAATTAAGTCCCCAACCCTAGATTCTTTGATTGCGTAGGAAGTGAAGCATGTCCACATGTTTCATTTGATTTCTAATCGACCCCAATAGACTAGTGGCAATTTCTCATTAGAAAATTCTCATAGCATCAATTTGAATAACTAACATCATGCAAAGTATGAGTTTAGGAGAGCCCACATCTAAAACTAGGGTTGTAGGCCTATCTTTTAGATAATACCCCCAGACCTAATTTCCTTCCTATCGAAGGGTAGGTCATGACACTTGCTTCGTAATCATCTTTCATCTCTGAATGTGTGGAATTAGAGATGTCATGTATGCTTAAATGAGACTATCAGCCGATTTACCACAATGAACATAACATTGGAAAGTTTCGAAAATATATTCATAGAAATTCTTTTCAGCGATACAGACGCGCTTTCGAATAATTGTAATTAGCACTTATCATATTTTTTTTTCTCAAGCTAATGGGTACCATTATATATAATTGAAGAGATTGAAATGGATTTCCCATATAATACAACCGAGTTCATTTTAATTGAAGCATCCAATGACGTTTCAACTGCACATGTTCAATTTTTTCTAGTAATATTATTACTGATTACATTTTTCATATTCCCCTTTCTGGAAATCGGTTTGTTGTGCGAGCATCTCCACACGCGATAATACCTTGGTTGCTTTCTATATCGTCATTAAATATTCAGCAATGATTAGTCAAATTTTTAAGCGGAAAATCTCTTGGTCAAAGTATCATAAATTATCTCTTGCACGTATGCCAAAACATTTGGACATACATTATGCAAATTGATGTATCAACTATAGGTCCATTCAGTGCCATATAATACTATAAAAAAAAATGATAATGTATTTTGCAGTGTAAGGTTTTTAAATTTTGACAAAAATAAAATTGGAAAATGAAAAGATAAATAACAGCACTTGAAGACTTGGAGTCGTGGGAGCAGCCCCTCCATGTCCTCTCTCAGGCCCCGGACCGTTTTGGGTGGCTAGAGAACTCCTCTAGTATTTTTACGGTTGGCTCGGCATGGGATGCCACTAGGAGAAGGCAGAACCGGATCCCTTGGTCTGCACTTATATGGAGCAATTCGATATCTCCTAAATATCAATTCAACCTTTGGCTTATTACTAAAAACCGGCTTCCTACCCAGGTGTTTCTTTTATCGTATGGGAGGATTGAAAATGTATCTTGCGCCTTCTGCAAAATGAGACCAGATTCCATCGATCACTTATTTTTTTATTGCCGCATCACAGCCGGCATTGCTTTCTTTTGGGCTGCTAGATGCAATCTCCCCTGGCGGAATAGGTCTTGGTCGGACAACATCCAGTGGGCTTTGAAGCTCCTCTCAAGTAAGGATTTCTATCATTGCATCGTCCGTTTCTCTTTTGGTACCTTGTATCATGTTATCCAGAAGAAGAGGAATAGTATTATGTTTAGAGACCAAGCTTTAGCGATTCCGGCCCTGAAAAATCATAGGACAAGGCCTTGACGTTCAGGAGCGTAGAGGATAACCCAAAAAATAGGAGGTTGCAGCGTAGCTGGGGAATGGACCTGTCCATTTTCTCATTTGGGATCCCGGTGCCTCCTCCTTAGTACTTTGTTGCATTGTCGTTGTTCCTGCTGCGGGCCTGTTGGTCTTCTATTCTCGAGAATGGGGAGCCGCCAGTCTTCGTAGTTACCTCTGGTTGGTTGGGTGCTGGTGCGTGTGCGAGGGCGCCTACTGGCTGTCTCCTGGGCGGTCTTGCTGTTGCGGTGGTGATGAGGTTAGGGGACCAGGTCTGTCGCTGGAGTTTGCTTCCTGTAGCTGCCTCTGATTTCGCTGGTCTTTGGTGTTTGTTTTGGTCTTTGCCTTTGTTTGGGCTGGATTTAGCCGCTGTTTTGGCTGGTCGGTTTGCCTTGTTAGGCGGCTGTTGTTTGTTTTGTTGAAACCCTTCCACTCGCTCTGAACAGTTGTTAGTTTGAGTGTAAGTTTTGGTGTCGGACTGTTTTGTATAGTCTTGATTAAAGCTCAATATATTCTTACCCTACCAAAAAAAAATAATAAAAAAATAACAGCACTTGAAGACTATTATTGCACGTCCTAACCTCCAAAAAAATTATGGAAGTGTATGGTGCTAATTAATGGCAACATAAATTTTATAGAATTTGAGGTTGCCTTTCGTGAAAATAAAAAGAAAAATATGGAGTAGGTGCTTCTTGCCTTGGGCAATGCAACACATCATGAGAAAAGAAAGAGGGCCACATGATGATTCCTAAGTCAGATATAGACCGACGCATCCCTTGATTAGAAATTCACTTGCTTCGTCATTGCCCTACACACGCGAAGACTATAGGTGCTTTTTCACTATCAATTTGAAATATTATTCTCATAGATCAATCAATCACTCTCCAGTACAATAATCTCATCTCTTTCCTGCAGTAAAATTGCTCTATGAAAGAACTGAAAAATCTTGACAATAACGTCATTTGATTGAACAAAAGATGTTGTTGCCTGCTTCAAATCATCTTCCATCTCCGAATGTGTGGCATTGGAAGTGTCATATAAGATCAACTGAGACTACAAGGAAGAGCAATGAGTGAATAACTTGGAGTGCCGCCATTTTCATTCTCTGTTGATGGCTGCTTACATATGCTCAACACTCCTCCCTTTCGTTTCAGGAACACCGTCCCCGCGGCGTTAATCACTGCATAAAGAAGGAAGGTACCTGTGAAGCAAAGCCAGCAGTTATTGTCTTTTGACAAGTTTTTCGAATGCATATCAGCATTTTTCTCATGGGAAGAAAGCTCTATTATATACTACCTGTCTATTAATCATTTTGTAGAAAAACGCACTTTTCTTTTCTAAATGATACTTTGAACCAATTTTGTGATATTCGAATGTAAGTAGAAGTTGCTATAAACACATTGATTGCAATAAATGGACCGAATATCCATTCGAGAGTGTGAAGAATGGAGTGATAAACACCTTTACCTCCGAATAGGATTGAAGAGTTTAGGAAAAGCTAAGTCTGGAGTCTGAAATTTGGTTGAATCCGTGCAAAAGCTCACGTTCCAATGTGACAAAATGTTTATCGAGCTCAGTTTGGTTAACTTAGAAATTTCATGGTAAAATTTGGCGAAAACTAATGAAGGGTAAATGTGTTATGCGTGTATCGGTTTGCATTTTTGGTGACCGAAAAATTAATTTTGAGTAAATTAGTCAGTACTAGTTTGGGATTTTTCATGTTATTAACCATATGGATTTATATGTGAACTTGCCACGTTAACTATCTATATCATCCAACTCAATAATTTAATGGTAAAATTTTACGGAATCTAACAAACGATAAATGTGTCACCCGTGTACCAGTTTAAAGTTTTTGATGACCCAAAATTTAGTTAGGGATAAATTTGTTACGATGTATAAGTTTGGAGTTTTTCATGATATTAACTCCATATTAAAAAGAATAATTCGTTTTCCCAAACTCCTTTTCCATGTGCACAATCACACAGAATGGAGGACCATTCTCATGTGGAATTTCGTGACCTCTAAAGAAATTAAGTTTGTTAATTTTTTCCATTTTCTACTTTTTTAGCATCATTTTTTTTATTTTTACTTTATTTTGATAATAATACAAAATTAAAATTTATACTTCTCAATCTGTGATCTCTGAACGAAGTGGAGATCACGCACTCCTTATCAACATCAGTTGGCTAGAGGAAAAAGACAGGAAGAGAAAAAGAAAGAAAAAAAATTGAATTTGATTTAAGTTATTCCTGAAATAGAAAAGCAATTTTTTTTATTTTTTTTATTTCAAATCTATCTCGAAAACAAATTTATTTCCAAAAACAAAAACTACGCCAGTAGATTTTTGCTCCGAAAAATAAAAAAATGGGAATGTTACCAAATACGCCCTTAATGAGCAATAGCAGTAAGCTACAATATACCACGGAAACAGAAAAGCAATCCGAAACCTACTTGAATGTGAGAGAACGCTTGAATACATAGGCAAGGCCGAAACACAAGAAAATCAACACAAAGTTCCAAATATTAGTCACAGCTCCGTGCTATAAAGTTGACAGAAAAGCAAAATCCCAGCAACGTCGAGTGATATCCCCTCCGCGCGCCCATTCGGCAGTTGAATGGGGGCACATTCAAGAGGGATGGGGGCATAGCCAGAGATTGCTAAAGTACATAGGTGAAGAGGAAACTCGACAAGGAAATACAACGGCACTTATGACACAGGAAGGCTATCCTGCAAAGCGCAGGGGATCGAGGTCGAGGTCATCCAACTTTATTCTAGTTGGTCATCTTCAAGTGATGTCCTGCACGATCCAATAATCGTGGTAAGAGTAAGGTTATACGTCAGACAACTTGGTAAGAGTTATGAAAGATGTTTTTCCAATATTATGTTAACAAATGAGAGTGGCGCAGCAGTAGAATGGTAGGCCCATGTCCCAGGGATCACAACCTTACTCTGATACAATCAAGTGGAAGCTGTTCTTAACGAAATTGACAGCCCCAACTCTCTCTTTTTCCCCCCCATGATAAAGATTACTGTACCTTTCGCACTTTTACTGATTTTCTGCACAAACTATGTCTCCATTTCTCTCACCTAGCACAAGTTCTGGTTAAACCAAAAGCTATTCCAACTACATTAGCCCATCCACAAAATTAGCCCCAAAGAGACCATGTAAAGTTCAGATGATGTATCCATACGAACAGAAATAAAAATCTGTAAAGGGCAATTGACAGTGAAGACGGAAAAGGCACCAACAGCTTCTTTACCAAAGAAGGCTCTCTGGAACATCTAAAAACACATTTTCTAAGTGTTACATCACATGATTAACATGACAAGATCAGAATCTAAACAAATATAAGAATATGCAGAACAAAGTTCACCACAAACCTTCTTCACCAACGGTGGGGTTTTCATATGATTCAAAGCCCCAGAAGGTTTTCAAAGAGTAGGGTGGAAAATTTGTCGTTCCTTCTTCTGTGATTTTTACAATCTGCAAGTCAAGCGCCGTGTCATTTTGATAGTTCGAAATAAAGCTAATGGCAATATTTCAAAGAAAAACATCGAATGCCTGTAGAAAGAACTACATATAAGTAAAATGTGTGGGAACAAAAAGAAGAACATGTGAGATAATTGCAACAAAAGAGTGCGAAATGAAGTCATGCACCAGAGATCAATTGCTGTCTATAAGAAACATGATCCATGAGAACCTTCTCCACCTTCTTAATTATGATTTAATTTCTCTAATCATTGTAATTAGCATTTGTCAAAATTTAGAAAGCAACTTGTCAGCTTGGGGAAAATGAAACCGACTTGTCCACCCCCTCTTCTTCTTCTCTTCATGCTCAGTTCTCAGTGCACTTTATTAGTTTATCACATGGATCGTCTAGCTCAGTAAATATGAAGAACTGCTCCGAAGCAACTTGTAATTAAAAACATGGCCAATGAGAACCTTCCCCCACCTTGTTAATTATGATTTAATTTCTCTAATCATTGTAATTAGCATTTGTCAAAATTTAGAAATCAACTTGTCAGCTCCAGGAAAATGAAACCGACTTGTCCATCCCCTCATCTTTTTCTCTTCATGCTCAGTCCTCAGTACACTTCATTGGTTTATCACATAAATCGTCTAGCTCAGTAAATATGAAGAACTGCTCCGAAGCAAGAAAAAGACGACCTTAAATTAACCACAAATTCAAGCGCTACCAGTTCTCAAAAGTCAAGATAAAAGGCTAAGATCCTTTAAAATGGCCAAAGAACAGTACGATATCTCCTGGGTTCCAATTGTTACTTAGCCTCTGGGGTTCCTAATTATCGAAAAAGTAGCATACAGGGAAGAATGTTAGGGGGACAAAGAGCCTGAAACAACTCGATATTCATCCTCCTTAATCTTCATCATGATGCAGACTTCAAATTTGTCTGGAAACATCTCCTCAGAATTTTTAAGATACAAACCAATACAGGTCATCGATAATTAATCATTGTACAACCAGGTAATAATCATGCGTCACAGGTGGGTTGGCAGGTGGGTTGGACCTGCTTAAGTAAAACTGTAGAGAGGGATGAACCACGTTGGCAATGGTGGATCCAAAAGGAGCCAGAGTTATATGTGGAGGCTGGTTGTGCAACTAGGTAATCCACAAAAGAATACACTGTAACTCTCCCTCAGTCCCATATAGGATGCATAAGTGTGAATCAGTTCATCAAAATCACACAATTATATGAGGAAGAGAAAGAAAATGCCAACAACTGATATGATATCATCACATCCTAACCTCATAGTATGCTGCCATATGCAAACATTGAGAAGTGAAGAAAACCATAAACAATAACACAGATAAAACTAGAACCTGAAGCTTATTGACTGGAGATCTGTCACGATACAGAAGCACGCGCATGCACTTCTCCAATAGCTTAACAGCATCTTCAAAACTCAAGTTCTCATTCCACTCGTCTCGAAGAATTGGCCGTGCAAGGTGATTGCCAAACCCAGTAGCCACATGGTTTTCTTCAAAACTCACGCCTAACATGCTAACCTGGATAAGATTGCAGGCCAATTGAATGAGAATTCGACAACATTCTGAAAAGTCCAACTAATCTCACCAAGGGTCAAGACCTACCATGCCAAGATATTTTTGTCCATTCTTAACTCCACCTACAACTAGTGAGTTCCACAATGGGTTGAACTTGTTCCGCCTATTATACATAACCCGAGTCAGATAATTATGCAGCTCTTTGGGCCCCAAGGAATTCCCGTCATCCCACATATTGTCGTAAAGACTGCAACAACAGACCCCAAAATCAACAGTCTTTGTCAGAAGCAGCCTCAATGTTAGAGAAGCAAGGTAACAAATATTCGGCAATAAAAAAGAAATTGCTGCTTGTAATCTTAATCAATTGATACGTACATGAGTTCATCAAGGTAACGCAATATCTCCTGAAAATCACTTATCTCTCCACTCGCACCCAAGAGAGAATGTTTTCCAATAGGTTTTATTCGCTCAATAGTTTTGTATCTCAAGGTGGACCCATAAGAACCTGCGAAATATTTCTCACTATCAGAACACAAAGATAGGCCGGAAACTAACATCCTCACAATTAAGGAGAATGTAGGACTCAATCACCATGTTAGCAGAACATGTAAGCAACCAACAATTGGAACCCAGTCCTGAGATGACTATACCATCTAAAGTTAAAGAACTTCGAAAGCTATGTAGTACTGATAACCTTATAATAGGCAGAAATAGCGAAATGGAAGAAAATACAGAAGCAGTAGAATGTTTCCTTCTAGCATGGCTAGTCAAGAGTAATGTTCATAATGAGCAGATATATAGCATGCCAGCACAAAAGGTGCAGCGAAGTGTAAACTAAGTACCACCAACATGGACACGCGATAACACGATATGTCGATACGTCGTTCATCAAAAAATAGAGAATTCCGACATATTGGGACACGTTGTATATTATATGCATATTTTATATATAAATAATAGATTATTATTTTTATGATCATTTCAATCAAATTAATCTAATCCAAATTCAAAAATAAATCAATAATAATAAAATCCTATAATACATTTATACTAAAAACATTAATCCATCATTTATTAATTTCCTTCATTGTTTCAATTTGACAAATTCAACTCCATTTCAATAAATCAATAAAACTTGGAAAGAAAGAAAAAATAATTCACATTCTAGACTTGTGTATCGGACGTGTTGAAAGGAAAAAAAAAAAAAACTCGAGGGTAAATTATATATCACAGAAAGTGAGAGTCAAAAGAGAAGAGAAGAAAATATTAGGTTTTTATTCTTTCTTAATTTGTTATTTTTATTATTGATTTTTATTTTTCACATAAATATTTTAACCATTCATTTATTGAAAATTTTTAAAATTAATTTCGCGTATCGGAATTGTGTGTCAAAAACTCGCATGTCAGAATTCCGACTCAAGTGTCAAAAAAATTGACCAGGAGTCGGATTTTCTGACACGTGTTGACCGAATGTTAGAGAGAGTCCAAGAGTGTCGGAAAGTGATCCGGCACGACATGAAGGCTTTCAGAAAATGTCGGTGCTTCCTAGGAAGTAAACACATTTTTCCTTGATACATGACAACAGGCAGGTATCGGCAGAAAAATTTTGTTTGAAAAGCAGAAGCATTGAGCTGTTTGTATTCAAAAAAAAAAAAAAAAAAAAACACTATCATATTTCAGTATGGAATACATAGACCTGAAATTTTCCTGAAATCAAAATTTCAGAAGTTAAAAACATATGTTCAGAAGTATAATTGTGTTATTTAAAAGAGAGGTGAATGAGCATCTATCTGCATAAGTAAAAACCAACCATGGTTAATGGAACACCGATAGAAGTCTAAGGAATACTCCAATCTAAAAAGGGGACAAGAAGACCATCTCAATGCATTGCAAATCATTCTGCCCTTTAAAAAACAAACAGCGACACTCGGTAGCACTCTTTCAACATAAATTGTAAATTCTACAAACATTGAAAATTGACCAACAGCCTTTTCCACTCGCTTTGGATTGTTTAACCAAAAAAGAAAAAGATCACCTCTAAGATCCAACAATTCCAATCCTAAGACGATGCCATTGGAGAATGTCATATATCCTAAATTCCCAGCATACACAATAACCAATCCTATTGTTACTATGAGTTTCCTCGGAATCTTCTTCTGGATATTCCTGCATTCCTTCGAAGATATTTGGTCGACCAAGAAAATAATCTGAATTCCTCAATCATGATCAAGAAGCAAGAGAATTTGAGCATCTTAAACTCATTAAAACTCGACTTAAACCTCTCAATCATCATTCTATGGCCTCGACAGATATCTAATTCCCTAACACAGACAAAAGAGACAAAATTCCTCCCAAGAGAAAGCAACAAATTGTTCAAATCAAAGTGCACCAGCATCAGGGAATCCCAAAACCGATGAAGCAAAGAAGCTAACCTCCCATGTCAGCTGCCATCAAAATCCCATCCCTGTACTTGATTGCCAACACAGACGTGCCGGTCACATAAGGATTCCTAAATCGCGCGAGCCATCCAAACGAATCGCAATCAATTTCATATGAGATGCACACATCATCCGACATAGAGAGCATGCGCATTTGTCCGTAAGAATGGGCGAACAAGAAAGAAGGTTGCTCACATAGTTCTTTCAGAGCCCAGCGAGCAAGACCAGCAATCTCTGACATGTTCCGCATCCATGAAATCCTTCAAAGATGGTCAGCGAAGAAGTAAAAAACTCTGCGAGGAAGACACTGATCAGTTTTTCTATGATCTGTGTAAATAGCAGAGGCGTTGCCCGCTGCTGAAGCCACCAACCGATTGCTGAAAGGAGAAACTCTAGCCCCATTCGCAAGCCGTGATCCAGATCGGAGCGTGTTCGAATTAGGTAATAATCTTTCTCCAATTCAATTGGAATATTTCGTTCTTCGATTTGGATCCATTGTTATTTGATAGGTGATATTTGAGATATTAAACAAATCTAATTAGGGCTTATTGATAAAGTTGATTTTATTACTTATATGATCCGTAAAGAAATCGGATAATTTTTTTTTTTTTAATTATTTCAACTTATTATTGAATAATTGTGTTGCCTAAGATTGCAATAATCTTTAGTTTGATCCATCTTCATTTTTTTTTTATTATGTTTGATTCTGAGTAAGTGCCCTATCAGGATTATGATATCTATCAATCTAAGACGCATCTTTTATTTGAATCTCGATGGATATCTTGAATGATTTTTGCTATATTTGAAATTTTGTTTATAGAATTGCTAGCTTTAATGAATAAAAAGTACAAAAGAGATTGTTAGATATATTTCGTTAGATTTTTAGATAATATCTGACGCTAGGTAGATTTTATTGCATGTTAAGAAAGACTCTATCTAGTTAGAGATAGTATTTAATTTAAATAGGGATTTGACCTAGTTTAATCCTCAAATTGAATTGGATAATATCTAGAACTAGATGACTTATTTTGGTTATGTTCTAATTTCGAATTTTCATGAAAAACACAAAAAATGTCGCATGCATGTCATGTAATTTAGGTCATGCCTGCCATGTCATAATTGCATGCCATGCCATCGTGCCACGTCGTATATGGCATGTCATAACGTGTGCCACGTCATCTTTCATGTCATCATTTGTGTCTTGCCGTTACTCGCGTGTCTCATTTTAGGGGTCACATGCGAGGTCATTTCATTAATTTACATGTCTAGTAGAGTAGTTACATATTAATTATTGTCTATCATTAGAATTAGGCCATTTAGTTAAATTACATGACATATACTTTAGTTTTCGGAAAACCTAAAACGAGATTTGAATGGAATTTTGTGATAATAAGGAATCATATTTAGGTTGAATATGTATTTCTAATTAATACTTGTTGCAGTTGCTTACATAGTATCAAGGTAAGTCTTTCCTCCCAATGTTTATAATTTATTTGTTGTCTTGTTTTGCGCACCCACATAATCACTCTCTTGTATGTTAGCAGTTTAGGCTAAAATCTATCTAGACTACTTGCAAAATATTTTCCAAAATAAAAAATAAAATGTACTGAAAGGGCGTTAAAGTAATATAGCCTAATCAAGTCCCCGAACTCATTTAATCTCTAATTCATAGAAGTGAAGTAATTCTCCCGTTACTTTACTTGAGTTTATAATTGACCCATAAAAAATAGATTAGTGGTGACTCATAATTGAAAAATCATTTGTATGTTAATAACTTGAACATAAGTCGAGAATTGATATGGGTTTGGAAGAGTTTGAGCTAAATTTAGGCTTTAGAAATTCATTAGCCAAATCCTAAGTGGTCCACCCGAAGTGAGGTCGTAATTTATGAAGGAACGGATTGGATAAACGGATTGAGTAAAAGAAACAAAAGTCAACATACGCTTGGATAGTAGGAGTCTTTCAGGATATGTACATTATATATCTTAAAACTTGTTAAGAAAGTGCGATTGAGTTACGAAATTTAACAAAAAGTGCAAAAACTAGGCAAATTGATTCAATCGAATCATTACGTGTCTTATTTTGTTACTTTCTTAAGACATGCGGCAATGATGTGATGCCCACCAAGCATCACATCAGAAAAATATTAAAAAAATAAAAACTAAATTAGATTATCACACCACGGCTTGGCCAAGCCCTATCTAGTGGCCGCCACCACAGCTGCCGGGAAGGTCCGGCGGCTACCATCGGAGAGGACCGGGCCACAGCTATTCATGTTTTTGTTCGATTATTGTACTCATCCTGGTAACTTTATCTCCCTCGTTGTCGCTTCAAGGATATAGGGACATTTTAGACTTTCTACTCACAGTATTCTATGCTAAGCATTGCTTGTGTTTCATGTGTAGTTTCAAAACCAAGACATGGCTGAGCTCTATGTGCCTTTACTGGTGCTCTCACACTCATTCATGGTTCCTCGGCTTAAGCAAATCTGCGAGCAGCAACTTGAGCAGGGCCTACTAAACATGGAGAACGTCATTGATATCTTTCAGCTTGTGTTGCTCTGTGATGGTCCTCGTCTTAGCTTCATCTGTCACCGCATGATCGTGAAGAACTTCAAGGACGTGTTGGCCACCGAAGGATGGGCTGCAATGAAACAGAGTCACCCCTTACTAGAAAAGGAGCTACTACAGTGCGTCATTGACGAAGACAACGTAAGCATTGGGACTTATTATTTGCGTCACATCATTCTTTTCCCTACTTTGGGTTCTATAAGAAAAGTGGACAGAAAGGGAAATCAATTCGAGATCTAATATCGCAGCAAATTAAAGGAGAGGATCAGGAGGAAGAATGAGAGGAAGATCTACTCGCACCTATGTGAAACAACGGAAGCTCTAGTTCATATTGTAGAGACGGGTGCCAGACGATCGGGCCCCATGACAAAGTCTTCAAGAAGGATCAGCCGCCGTGCAGCTTCGAGGCTTGCAAGGGCCTAGAATTGCCGATCCGCCACTTTGCAGGCCGCAAGCTACGGGTTCAGGGCGGTTGCATCCACTGCAAGCGAACGTGGCAGCTGTTGGAACTGAACTCCCGTCTCTGCGCTGATTCAGATGTTTGCCGAGTCCCATTGCGTAGGTATGTCCCCTACGTGCAATGGTTTCGTTCACTTTGTTCGGAAAGTGTCGTTTCAATCTGAACTTGCATCTCTTCAAACTAATTATAAACATTGTAATGTCAATCGAAGTCTTGCCAAATGGAAGTTTTTCCATTATGTGGGAACCAGGGACAGGATCAACCAACAGAACAAGAAGGACAAGACCAAATGGGGAATACTTCCAAGAAAGATCTTGAGGACGAAGACCATCGGCGTAGCACCGTTTTTTACATCAGCATATGGGAGTTGATTAGTGTTATAGATAAAGCCAAATATTTGTTTTTAGGGGCTTTTTTGTCTTTCTATTAGATTTCCTTTTAGGTTAAAAGTGGTACCTATATATTAGCGATGGCAAAACCCTAGCCGTAACGACGCCGAAAAAGGAAATAGAGAGGCAAGAAAAGAGAGAAGAAAAAAGTTAGTTTTTCTTGATGAGAGTTCTCAATCTCTTTGTACCCGATCTTGAGAGAAGATCGTCGTTGTATTCCAACTTTTTCGAAGTCTAGTGGATTCGCAGAGTGCCTCTGCGCGGAGACGTAGCCCGGGTTTGGGTGAACTTCGATAACAAATTTTCTGGCGTGTTCATCCGATTCTCGCTCTTTTATTACTATATTCCGTCCGGAGAATTGTTTGCGAGTGTTATTTTTCCGGAATCGACGTGCGATTTCGTAACAACCGGTATCGAGCTTGGGTTGGCTAATCGAGAACATCGAGAGTTTTCGGTAACGTTCGATTGAAAGCAAACAGGATGGCAGAAGATAAAATCAGAATCGATAAGTTCAATGGAGAGGATTTCGGATGGTGGAAACTACAAATAGAGGATTATCTTTATCAAAAAGATCTCTATGCACCACTTGAGGGTTGGAAACCCGAGATGGCGAAGTGGATCCGACGGCGAAGCCGGATGGAAAATTCTTGATCGAAAGGCGTTAGGTGCGATTCGTCTAGGGTTGACGAAAAGACAGGTACCACATCGCGAAAGCAAAACTGCAAAAGAAGCCATGGATATTCTAACAAATATTTTTGAGAAGCCATCCACATCAAATCAGGTATTTTTTTGAAGAAGAAACCTGGTTAATATGAAGTTATCGATAGAGATTTACGTGGCGAGCATATTAATAGTTTCACGCAGTCACGGGTCAATTAGAATCCGAGGCATAAATTTAGATATGAAGCTTCAAGCTTTATTATTTTTATGTTCTCTTCCGAAAGCTACAATACCGCGGTGCGGGAATTTCGAGCACCATGAAGGATGATTTAACTCTTGATGATGCTGTGAGTAGTATCATGGATGAAGAGATGCGAAGGAAAGTCTCGGGTGGAGATAATCTTTTTGCATCTACATCTTCAACGGCACTTGCAAAGTGGAGAACCGTGGAAGAAGTAAAAGTAGAGGAAATTTCAGCGGTCGTGGCGAGATCACAATCAAGGGGTAAGAGACAGGTTGCAAAAGATGAGTGTTGGTTTTGTCACAAAACCGGACACCGGAGGTTTCAATGTGAAGCCTACAAAAAGAAGCAGCAAGATGAGAATCAAGGTGCTAATGTAGTGAAAATGACATCAATTAGAGTTCTGCTAAGTATAGTTGCAGTGGAGGATCTTTATCTTGAGCAGTTAGACGTAAAAACAGCGTTTTTACATGGTGACTTAGATGAAGAATTATACATGGCACAACCTAAGGGTTTTGAAGTCAAAGGTAAGGAGCACATGGTATGTCGCTTGAAGAAAAGCTTGTATGGCTTGAAACAAGCTCCGCGACAATGGTACTTAAAATTTGATGGTTTCATGCAAGAAAAAGGATTTACACACCTTTGTGAGTCCGATCTTTGTGTTTATTTTCGCAAATATGATGATTGTGACATTGTGTATTTATCTTTATATGTGGATGACATGCTGGTGGCTAGTTCCAATATGAAGAGAATCGTAGAAGTGAAAAGATGTTATCATCACGGTTTGCTATGAAAGACTTGGGAGAGGCCAAGAATATTTTAGGCATGAAAATCATTAGAGACAGGAAAAATAAGAAATTATGGTTGTCGCGGGAAGACTATGTGAACAAGGTGTTAAAGAGATTTAACATGGACAAGGCAAAACCGGTTGCAACTCCTTTAGCGAATCACTTCAAACTTTCCAAGGATATGTGTCCAAGCACTCGAGGCTTTGAAAGATGAGATGGCGGTAGTTCCATATGCATCGGCGGTGGGGAGTTTGATGTATGCCATGGTGAGCACGAGACCGGACATTGCACAAGCAAAGTGGGAGTTGTGAGTCGATATATGCGAGAACCCGGGTAGAGAGCATTGGAATGCGGTTAAATGGATATTGAGATATCTAGCGGTACTTCCAATTACTCACTTTGTTATAGTGGTACATCTCTAAAGTTGCGGGGTTATGTAGATGCGAGATCATTCGGGTGATCGAGATAGTGGTAAGAGTACCACTTTGGATATGTCTTTACGATTGCGGAGGTACGGCGGTGAGTTGGGTATCTCAACTACAAAAAGTAGTTGCTTTATCGACAACAGAGGCGAGAATATGTAGCGATTACGAAGCCTCCAAGGAAATCATGTGGTTACAAGATTATATGGAGGAGTTACATCGAAAATGCCAGTCGGTACAAGACACTTTGTGGAGTGATAGTCAAAGTGCAAAGTGCACTTAGCAAAGAATGCAGCTTATCACTCAAGGACTAGACATATCAAGAAGCGTTATCACTTTATCAGGTCAGCATTGAAAGATAATGAATTAAAGCTACAAAAGATTGATGGCTCGAAGAATCCAGCTGACATGATGACCAAGGTAGTAGACAGAGAGAAGCATATTTTACGTACTACTACCATTGGTATTACTCCATGTTGATTGATGAGGAGTATCGCAGAGGCACAAGTTTCACAACTACTATTTTTGAAGAAGATGGATGCAAAGTTGCTTGGTGCTTGGGTATATTTGTCTTCAAGTGGGAGATTGTTATAGATAAAGCCAAATATTTGTTTTTAGGGGCTTTTTTGTCTTTCTATTAGATTTCCTTTTAGGTTAAAAGTGGTACCTATATATTAGCGATGGCAAAATCCAGCCGTAACGACGCCGAAAAAGGAAATAGAGAGGCAAAAAAAAGAGAGAAGAAAAAGTGAGTTTTTTTCTTGATGAGAGTTCTCAATCTCTTTGTACCCGATCTTGAGAGAAGATCGTCGTTGTATTCCAACTTTTTCGAAGTCTAGTGGATTCGCAGAGTGCCTCTGCGCGGAGACGTAGCCCAGGTTTGGGTGAACTTCGATAACAAATTTTCTGGCGTGTTCATCTGATTCTGCTCTTTTATTACTATATTCTGTCTGGAGAATTGTTTGCGAGTGTTATTTTTCTGGAATCGACGTGCGATTTCGTAACAATTAGGAGAGCAAATCCCCGGTTTCTGTGGGATGTCAATCCAAGTGTAATATGTAATGTTTATATGCAATGAGAAGCCAGCACTGAATCTGGTGGTTTTGGATGCATCTTGATCGACAGAATCAGAAGGAAAGAAAAATAGATCACATTCTCTTATACGTCTCGACCTTTGATGAATCTTGCAAGCCCGACTTGAACAAATCAATAATCTATCAGACACTTAAAAAATCGACACCTGGGTGAATGCTCATCATATATGATAGGTTCACGTGATCTTAAATACATGTATGTAAGGGCTTTGAATTTAAGGAATTCCAACAGTAATCTATTCTCTTATTCTTTGGTTTGTGCCCATTAGGGAATGATCCGCATGTCCAGGTTTCTAAACATCTGGAAACTGAGTAGCCCAAACTGCTGAACAACGTCGCCTGCATATGTCAAGATTCCCTCGGCAGAATAGTTGATGGTTTCACCAAATCAATTGCAGTTAGCTCGGCCGAACAAGCGGAGGCTGTGGCGCTCGTCGAAACTCTAGATTTTCTCCTCCTCAAGTTTCCCCCGAAAAGAAGTCAACTGAAGTTGAAAGTACAATCTAACTGTTGGAGACTCGTGCGAAGCATCTTCACTTCAGAGGAGTTCAGCTGGGATGCACAACCACTGGTGGACTGGGCCAAGACAAAGATGCTAGCCTTATCGGGCCTAACACTAGCCCATTGCAACAAAGAGACTAACAAAGTAGCAGATTGGCTTGCGAAAGCCCATTGCATGAATTTTGTTCCTACAAATTGGGTCTCCCAACCCCCATTTGCTCTGTTAGATTTGCTATGTGCTGATGCTCGTGATGTATTTACCAAGCACTCGGCTAATTAATATATTTCATCCGTATTTTAGACAAAAGAAAACTGCTGAACAACGTCCGCTGCGAGATAGGAAACATAGATTACAGCAGACATCGTTGTTCGAATCGTCATGCAGACTTCAGGATTTAAAAGCGTTTGAAGCGGGCAGAACGGCATCCATCCACGAATGCTTGGTCAGTGCGTATCAGGTGCGGAATTAGCTCGGGTCTGGTGACGTCGGAATTCAATCTAGTGCCGCTTCACCATGCATTTTCGTGGGATGAGATGCGACCACGAACGAATCCTCCCAAGTTCAAATGCCAATTTCCGCCAGGTAACTTCGACTCTGAAAAGTGATTTCAGACAAGTTGCTGATGATAATGACATAGCAACTACCTCCAGAGATTCTCAGCTCCAAAACATAACATAGCCATGAGAGAGAGAGAGAGAGAGAGAGAGAGAGAGAGAGAGAGAGGAAATAAACAAAATAATAAAAAGGATGGTGACCGGTCGGAAGCTACTCTTTTCTATCAGAGCCAGGTTTCGATCCTGGGACCTGTGGGTTATGGGCCCACCACGCTTCCGCTGCGCCACTCTGATTTGTTGATACCATCTTATCACAAATAATATATAACTTGTACACAACGCAAAACCTTTATCGCAGCAGTTGAATTGCGCAGGACATCATTTGAAGACCATGAACAAGATCCGAGTTGAAGGAATTCCGATTCAGGTCCCGTAAATCCACGAAAGGTCACACGTCGTGTTCATAGTCCAGAACGTTTCATGTTGAATCGCAGCTCGGTGATGGTGCTCATATGAGATGCTTCTGGTGCTTCCACTTCGCCTACAGATTTCGGCGCTCTCTCACGTCTGAGTGGGTTCGGGTTGCTTTTCCATCGAATTTTGCAGTGCGGAGCATGACCCGTTATCTGGAACTTTATATCGAAAACTTTGATTTTCTCGGACGACTCTTGATTGACGAGAGAAGAAGAAGAATATGCCATGACCATGGGCCGACTGATTTGAGTTGAAGCACTTCATAAAAATTGCATACCCTGTTACTTCTTAACATTAAGAAGATCTCATGAAACTGAAAAGCAAAACTGGAAAACGGAGTGCACCCTTTTTACGTTGCTCTATTCGGTTGCTAAAAAGCATCAGCTCACGCCAAACTCTTGAAAGCTACCGGAAGAACAGCAAGATTGTAATGATAGTGTCAACAAACCACGGTCTCTCCTCCAACTGGATTTCGTTTAGAGCTGATTAATCAGGCCAGGAATTCCCGTTGTGCTGATCGATATAAATGCTTCGCATCGTGCCTTACTTGCAATGACATCGAACTACTCTCGGTTCGAGTGATCTACTGAGCCACCCGTACAGGAACTTGCCCAGACACACCGCAGACGTGCTAGGTTGTAACGACTAAAATTAGTTGACTAAACTGGGCCCAAAATACAGACCAACAAACTGGGCCCAAAGCACTGAAGTGTTTCCCATAAGATCCGCGGATTTGTTGTCTTAGAGTGGCCGAAAAGGGAAGGGTCGAACCAAATTGGGTTGAGGGGAAGAGCTCTATTCAAGGCTAATCCAAGGGAGCCGTGCTCAAGATCTTGTGCTTTAATTCTCATGCTAACTTACCAACATGTGGATAATACTATTCGCCATGCTTCATCCTGGAACCCCTTTTGGCTTAAGCATGTCAAATCCTCTGTAGACGACTAGGGTCTGGTGCCCTGTAGGTTGTCAAACCAAATCTTAGGTATGCGGTACTTTTAAGGTATTACCTACCTCAAGTTAGCTTTTCCGTCGTGTAAACATAACGTTTTTATCTCACAATAAAAACTTTTAAAATAGTTGACAAGGTTAGTGTAGGACTCAATGTTATGTACAAGTAGTTCTTTGCCAAGGATAAGAGATCGATAGTCAAATTAAATGGTATTGTGGTGTTTTCTCTTTACATTAAGTACTTAAGACTTGACACTGTGGAATAAATTGAGTAAAAATCCTGAAAAGACCACGGACAAAAATGTGTCAAACATAATCAAGTCTGAAAATTCTCTCTTCTCATAACTGTATATATGTGGATTCATGAACTCGAATGCATCGCCTGGACATATGTGGGACAATACATATGGTGAAAAGAGATTCGTGGAGCGATTCTAGAGACTCGAGGTCGACCTAACATCATCAACTCGCACATGATATTGTATTATTCGTTTGTCTTTGAAGAGAGGGAATAGAAAGAGGTTGGAAGGTGCGTGCATGTGAGGGCGAAGGGAGGAGCCCATGATGGCTTTGCATGCTCCTAGGCTCTCTCCAATGCCGATTGGCCAGGAAAAAAACAATCGGGCATGATTCGAGCAGCCACTTTGGGCACTTTCGACAAAAGGAGGGGGCCTGCGAGAGAGTCCTAAAACCGGGAGATTCAGGACCACCCTCTCCCCGATTCCCATGTGTTATAAAAAGAAGTTCATGCAATGTACTTGTCACAGTCCCCACTTCCGTATCCCTAGGGCATTCTTCCTTGTTCTCTTTTTCTTCAACATAGGTTGGAGAGATTTATAAAAACCATCTTCATCCTTCTGCACCTCGGAATCGTTGAGAATGTACATTTTTGTTTCTCTTTTCAATTTAGAGAGCAAAAGGTGTAGGCAAGGAGAAAGTTAGGGGGGTGATTAATACAAAGTTCTAGAACTATCATCGTTCTCCCCTCTCTAGGTTGAGATTTCTTTCAATCTAGCAATAGATAGATTGATTCATTTTATCTTCAAATTACTATGTTTAGATATGCATCTTGAGTCTCCACTACTGTTTTAAGCAAAATATACTTTAGATCAAATCTTTAAAAAGTTGTCAACTCTGTTTTTTTTTATAATCCATAAGCACAAGCACAGATGCTTTGCTACGTAAAAGTATAAGGAATACCCTGTAAACTGCCATGTTCGGGGTCCCCCTAATCTAGTGTAGTTTGTATGTAATTGGTGGAATTTGAATTGATAAAAATCTCCCGATGCCCTTTTACCAAAAAAAAAATCTCCCGATGCCCCATTTAGTTCAATCTAGCAATAGATAGAATGATTCATTTTATCTTCAAATTACTATGTTTAGATATGCGTCTTGAGTCTCCACTACTGTTTTAAGCAAAATATACTTTAGATCAAATCTTTAAAAGTTGTCAACTCTGTCTTTTTTTATAATCCATAGGCACAAGCACAGATGCTTTGCTACGTAAAAGTCTAGGGAATACCCTGTAAATTGCCATGTTCGGATGCCCCTAATCTAGCGTCATTTGTATGTAATTGGTGGAATTTGAATTGTTGAAAATCTCCCGATGCCCCATTTAGTTGCCGCACTTGAGGATTGACATCTCAATTCTTTCTTTTAAGAGAGAGAGAGAATGAAGAGATATTCCTAATGTTAGAAAGAAAAGAAAAGTGTACATTTTGATCATTCTAAGATTATGGTTTGCGTTTTGTCAAAGCTAATAATAGTTACACGAGAAATATAATTATTTTGATAAAAAAAAAAAACCGAAATCTTCATAATGCTCATCCTCAAGCATTGGGGCACAATGCAAATGCATGTTAATTAAAAAAAATTGAAACCATGTTGATATAATCGAATCATGCTTAAGATTGTCCGTGTCTTTATCGCAAATTATAATGTATGCCTAATATGAAACACGAATTATAATGTATGCATAATATGAAACACTATCTGGTGTGAACTACAATCATGTCAACATAAAATTGCCCTTTCCGTGGCTGGATCTCCTTGTTGATTGATTGAATGATACCTCTCGATTCGTGGGAGATTGACAATTAGACGGCCTAAAATTCATGGAACATGTCGACCTCTTCCAAAAGAGAATTCAATATGAAGGTGTGTTGCTTATGTTCTTGCATTCGACGACTGATGCGACCTTCGATGAGAGAGAGACCATTTTCAACAGATTCCGGTTTTCATGCGAGCCTAGGATTGCGTATCTTGATGCACGAACGTCTACTCCTAGCCTCGTGTCAACCTTTCGAAGGGCGCTTTGGTTTTATGAATTGATTGATTAAATTAACAACGTTGAAGCGTCGAAGCAAATAAAAAAAATAAAAAAAAGTGGATTAGCATCGCAGGATTTTTTGCCATGTGTCAAGCAGTGGATTAACTGAAAAATTTTATTCACTCTTTATTAACTTTTGTGTCTCAAATGCTTCTTCCTTCCCCCTTTTCTCAACCGTAATTCTTTTCTTTATTTTTTGTATTTTCAGCAAATTTTGAAAAAAATTACTCTTTTTTTCCCATTATTCTTCATTTGTTACGATACAATTATTTCGACCGGATTTTTTTCTCTACCTTTTCATTTTGTAAAGATTAATAAACCTCAATAGAATTTGTCATACAACTCATGCGGGATCCGTTTCCCTTTTTTATTTTATGGATTCTTCTTATATGTCTCAAATCAAGCCCTTGCATTAACTTTCTTGTGTCAAAACCCTTATGTTAATTATCTCAGTTTGCCCATGATGATGAATTTCAAGAAAACATTAGTAAATCTCCAACCTCGTTCGTATGCAAAATTGGAAAAAAATTTCCATTCTATTGTAATTGAAAAATTACTAGGATCGCTCATCTTAAACCATCAATCATGGGTGCAACCTTACAGATCCATTCTCATAAAAAAATTACCGATAATGCCTACGAGCATTTCCATAGTACAAGGGATTAAACAAATCATTACTCAACCAAACCAAGAATACAAGAGCATTGCCAAATGCTTAAGTTACAATTTTTTTTCCTTTTAATTGGCAAATGCTTTAGTTACCTTGATCATTGAACCAAAACCCGTTTGCTGAAACTAATGGCGTTCAAAGCCAGGACTTCTCCGAGCACCGATTACTGCGCCGGGTTATCACTTAACAAAATGATTTCAGGAGATTTTGCAGTTAAGCAAATCAACATCGACCATCACCTACCATCATTAGTTTTCATGTACCTCATTCAATTAAACTATGTGCTACACTTGCAAGAGAATCCAGTCCCATGTGCTTTGTAATAATCGTAAGCAAGGCAGGGAGAGTAACAAAAGGCACGTTCCTAGTTGGAAATCTGTAGGTTTTCAATCGATATCAGATATGGATGGGTCTCTAGTTTAACCCATCTTTGACTGCCATTAGCTAGGAAGTGTATTTGTGATCCATCTCCCTGGCAACGAAGAAGATGATGGATTCTCATTGGTTATCGAGCGACGCACCAGGAGAGAGATAGGTCATCCTGGTTGGAACCCAAGGCTTCATGTGAAAACGAGGTTGGGGATCCGAGTCATTGGCGTTATCATCAACTTGGACTTTTTCAGCCTGTTCTAGATATTATCATACCTTTTGAAAGAATAAGAAGTTAGCATCCACGCAACGTTAGGTTGATTCTCACACCAAACCTTGCTCATTAACTCTATTCTTCAACAGGTGCATGAACTCGTTGCCGTTCATCTTTGTCAACCCGGATTACTGTGGGATTTGTTTTTCTAGAAGGATGCGGTCGATCTTTAGACCCACATCACAGGGTATCATCGAGTGCGACTGCCAATGATAGCAAGCCTGCTATTTGTACACGATGGAGCCTACCTTCGGAATTACGTAAAAAGCGAGAGAACACGTTCTCGAATAGATACCATACGATCACCCTTGATAATAAAACACATAAAAAGGCACCAGAAAAAATTGGTCCCCCCCATTCTTTTGTTCTTAAGGATATTAACTAACTCCATCATATGGGAGTAGATCTTTCTCCAAGAAAGTGCATAAAGATAAGGTAGGGCATGACCCTTCAGCTATGGCAATGGCAAGACCACATGGCAAGGGTCAAACTTCACAAAAAAACGGGCCAAGCACAAATTGACATCCCCATTGTCCAAACCCACTTTGCTTGAGTGGGCATATATATCCCTACAGCAATAGAATGTGACGAGGCATATGAATCATTCAATGCGCAAGGTCCAGCATGCCCTTGTGTAGGACCCTACATTGGTTATCCAAGATCAGTACACAGAATGAGACCTAACGATGCATGCACTGTTCTATTCCAAAATCCCCTCGTTGCATGAACCCGACCAGTCTCGCTGTTGGATGGGATCTTTCCCAAAGATTGTGGCCGGATTTTATCAGGATTTTTAGTGTTGATTAGGACAGACCAGGACCGACATTTCTTCAGGAACCAATCTCAATCTAGTCGTAGATCCTCTCACACGCTGACACTAGCATTATGTAAGAGAGGGTTTTGCTTTAAAAAAAGAGAAGGGTTTACTGTGCAGGTGATGAGATTCTTAATCAGGGAATTAAATAACTCCAGCATTTGGGAAAAAAAAAGCTGGGAATTAGTATTGGGATGTGTTTTAAAAGGAGTGAGGATATGACCAAAACCAAGAGATTTGGTGCACATTCTTGATGGGGTTTAGTGGCATCGGGAGGAGTAGATTGGAGCAGTGCATGTGAGGCTCAGTAAAGAAGACAAAAAAAGAAGAGAGAGAGAGAGAGAGAGAGAGAACTAAATAAATCAATCAATTGATAGATAAAATAAATGTGAAAAAAAAGAGGATGTGGTCACTGTTTGTCCACTAGAAGAAAGGGAGATGGTTCCTATTGGACTAGTCAAGTAATTAAATAATTGGGTGATCATGTTATACTTCTCGAGGTCACGTATCAAAGTGACTCCATCTGATTCATTGAATCACCAGGGAAGCTTTTGCCCTTTCTTCTACTTTACTATTGAATATTTTCCCTTCACTCTTGACCATTTGCTGTTTTCTATGCCCTCTCGAATGAGTGATCATAAAACAAATTGGGGTTTCATTTTGTTGTTGGTTAATAAGCCTCGTCATCACTTTTGTTGGGACATAGGGTCCTTAGTTTCATGAAAAACTTTTTGTCACTGGAAAATGTTTTCATGAATTTCAATTTCAGAAAAAATAACCATTAATATGGTGTTGATGTGTGCTGAAAGCAAGTTGAAAATGAAAATCAGTTTTATGGTTTTTAATACTAAGTAAAATCCACTAAAGGCACCTTGTATTGTTAAAAGTTGATTTCAATTCGAAGGGAAAGTGTTTTTTTCCAATTTGAATTTATTATTTTCAGTTCATGGAAAACGCTCCATATCAAAAGGATTAAGTTTTGGATTAAAATCCTTACTAGATATACGAGTGTGTAGATAAACTTTTACTTTTTGCTTTTTTACTTAATTTAAATTTTGCAGAGGATGGACCTTGACTTTCGTTAAGCTAAAAAAACTACCATTTTCACAATATATAAATGTAGACAAGTGGAATCATAGCTGTTTTCTCATTCTTTTTGAAACTTATATAATCTTTTAGAATGTATATATTAAATTTCTACAATAGCAAAACGCACCAAAAATCGACTCATTCCCAGATTTTATAAAAATCCAAATTTCAAACAAGTATGAGAATATTATATGTGAACCTATGTATATAGTATGGAATTTTATGAGGTCACAGAATAAATAAAGTCAAAGTGCATCCGATGCAATATCTGGATTAAGTAAAAGGTAAAATGCAATTTTTTTTCCTATAAACGATAATTTGGGTAGGAAAGTAAAAAGTAGCCTTTTGTTTTATGAAAAACACACACAAAAAGTTTAGGACTTAGGTTAATTGATTAATTTAGGTACGCAGTTTGAATATTGCACCTGTTGTAGTAGAGTGTTATCTCCCTAAATGCAGATAGATGTTATTAAACTACCTATATCTCTTCCACCAAAGTAAAATTTGTTGAATGTGTCTTCACACTTTGCAACTACGGATCGTGGTCCGACACGAAATGAAGTGTGCAAATCTCTGGGACAAAATCATCATTGTCCACAAAGCTAGATGGCCAAGACCAACCATTTGAGTCGAACACACGGTGGATGCCTTCCAAGAAACGAGCGTTCCACCAAGCTTGAGATGGCACCCCGTTTGGAGCCATGGGCTTAAGGAATGTTCTCCCTCTAATTCCAAAAAGAACTTGCGAGTTTTCAGATAAATATAGAGATTTCTAACATGCCCGAGTCAAGCCGAGTCAACAAGGGATCTTGAATTTTGAGGTTGCAAGACTTCTTGGTAAAGTTGAGGGTTTCCTTTTACGAGAATTGGGTGCTAAACACATGATTATGAGAGACAATAAAGTGTATGAATCTCCATAGCTTTCGATTTTTAGTGACTCTAATTATTGTAGGTCTCTGTAATCGAATCATGTTCTTCATCAATTAAAGCGACGACAATCAAGCAAACTCTGAAATTATGGAAGAAGTTTCACGCCGTTTTCATTTTCTACTTCTAAATTTACATCGGACACTTGGATTATTATCAATAAACTATGATTAAAGGAGGGTAATCTAGACCCTTCTTGAAGAGACTAGAGTGCAATCTCTACGCTCACCCATTTTCATACTTACATTCTCGCTTTCCACCTCAAACGTCTTTCTCCTTTTTACTTTTGTGTTAGCTCTTTTTTTTCCCACTTTTCTTTTTGTCGGTATTTTTTCCCACTTTAATATTACCCTTTAAATGACATAAATCTTGTACAATCAATCGAACCATGTTTAGATCTTTTGTTTGAATCTCTACTCCCACCAATGACCAACTTTCTCACTCTTACCCTAACCCATTCTTTTAATCTTTTCTTTTGGTTTCTTTTTTCTTTAATTGATTATAATTAAGCACCCTATATAGCATATTTTTCATTTACGTACCATTTTATCTTAATATGCCCCTGTGTATCCACAACTAACATATCAACAATTATGCATATATACTCTATAGGGTGTACTTCTGTGTGGAAAATATGGCTCCAAGTTAATGTCGAATTTTGATATTTTAAATTTATCTGAATTATGTTTACATTGAAATTACGTGGAGTTGTTACATCCATTTACGTGATATAGAAGCAAATAATATTTAGATTAGCTATTTATATTAATATTGTTACTTCCATATAAAATGGTGTTAGTTCGTTTGGACGTAGTTAACAAAGCATACTCAGTCTGACGTGTTCAGCTTGAGTTTAATTGGTCTATCTCGATTAAATAAAAAGATTGTATCCAATCAGCTCATGATCTTCTATCTATAAAGATACACTAATGGAAGGTTTTGGGAAGGATATGTGTCCCTTCCTTAAGCCCTCCTTCCAATGCTATTACTTTACTTCATATTCACACAGCTCACCTAACCTGTTTCTTTTACTTAATTTATCATGTAAATTTGCAATTTTTTTTTAAAATTCTTATCACTATCTTGATTTACAATTTCTTAATTTCCAAGATAATTAGTTTCTCTTCAACTTAATCATAACTTTTATTTACAACAACATTTAAAGTAATCTCAATTTCTACTATTCACATCACTTTTTCGTTTATACTAATTTGTGTGCTTGGTATTGCTTAAAATAAAATCAAGAAATTTTGTTAACTTAGAAAAGTATATCTAACGGCTGAAATATAATAAAATTTCTAAGTGCTTTTTAGATCTTAATATTTATTTATCTTTAAAAAATTTAAGATCATGAGTATCATCAATCACGCTGAGGAAATCAAATGATTGTGAGTTTAAAGCTTAACCAACAAGACAACAATTATATCAAAAGAGCAAGTACTAACCCTGTCTCAAATGTAATTAGATAGTGAAATCTAAAATTCTAAGTTTTCATGTGTATACGATAATAGTTATTTTCATTGATACTTGGATTAAGTTTCCAATTGACTTATGTTAACAAAGAGTGATAATGAATTCAGATCAAGCAATAAAAGCTCACCATATTTAGTTTTGACAAACAACTTAAACCTTGGATGTGAAAAACTCTAGAAACTTCAAATGCAAAAAGTTGGCTACTTGTGTTTGCAAGAGCTTTGGTTCTACGCATTTTCAGTTATTTCATTATCGCATTGAATGGACTCACCTAAATTCATGCACCATCATAAGTTTTTCCTCTTAAAAAAATACAATAAAGTATTCGTCAATTTTGGTTACTTAGTTTTATTATTATTAATAACGCGGTTCACTCATAAATGAAAACTTATCTCACAATGAAGCGCGGTTTACAAATTAGGGTTACTTGAAACTTCTCTATTAAGAAAAAAAATCTTAAGATACAAACAATAATAGACTATTTCATCTATAAATTTTCAAAATGACTTATCCTATCTGAAAAATAATATATCACTGTATCACTGTTTTCTTTTGCAAAAAATGCTAGGAGAGTAGCCGTTTGTATATAGGAAGCTTTAGGCCATGTGTCATAAAAAATGGTGGGGAGAAGTGACGCATATCTTCTAAGCATTAGTAGTATAAGGATTGTGCGTCAATTATGAAATATTTGATTCAAATCATAGCTACTTTCAATTATTGATGGTTCGAGATTGATGAGTTTGGTATCATAACCTCATTGACCCAACAAAAGTTAATATATGTATCCACACGAAATGGTGAAGGCCAAAAAGACTAATTGACTAGAGACTTGCTCATGATATAACTCAAACTTATATAGATAATTTTGGTAGATTTCTCCAAATCGACCCGAAACAATTGACCATTTTATTTAAGCTTTATTTTTCCTCAAATCAGGATTTTTTTTTAAAAAAAAATATTAAAGAGTGAGAAATAATTATTTTCGATATATTCACTATTTAAATTATATTTAGTAGTTGGTTCTTCGAATATTCAGGGGATTTTTTTATATTATGCTTGACAACTACCCTTCTAGGCTTCTAAGCACATCGGTTATCTTGCAGATTTTTGGAAACACACGAAGGAATCGATTCTCGCAACGCGCACCTGGAATCGCGGGCACACGAAGGATTATCGCGGGACCAATGCGGAATGGTTTGACCACGATGTGTATGCTCTGTTTAGTTTTGACGTGTAAGCAAGACCAAGAAGACACGCAAGAACCGGAGTTGTTCTTCATTTTACCGTAGCAGAATACAGAGTATGAATGGCATTTAATACAGGAGCAAAAAGGATCGAGGAGGGGAAAAAATGAGATGGATGCCATTATTATCAAAGTACGAGAGAGGTGGATGGGTCGTTTTCTAGTACACGGTATCTGCTTTCCTCTCTCTCTCCATAACGGAGGATAGTCACCTTTGTACATCTCGCAGGGGGCAACAAAGTTCTCCCTGTCAGATTGGCGTGCATTGCCCTGTAGAGAGAGAGAAAAAGTGGGGCAGAGAGAGAGTGGGGTCCCCATGGTTCTCATCTTGAAAAAAGGGGAAAAAGCTTCATCCTTTGCTTTGCCCGAGCTCCATTAGAAAGAGGGCGACAATAAAAAATGCATCTTTGCAAAGGCGAGTTAACAAGAAAGGATGGAAAACGATTTAGAAGATTTTAATATTTTTCGGGGGCTCGAAAAGTTTCGAGCATTTATATTGTGGGTGGTGAGAAAAAAAACTGGGTTGTGAACAGACTGAGGGAGGGGAAGAGAGAGAGAGAGAGAGAAGTGGTGGTGGTAGGGGCGGTGGTGCTGATTCAAAGGAAAGTTAAGAGACTGAGGACGGGAGAGAGAGAGAGAGAGGGAGATGGAAGGGAACATTTGGGGCTTTGGCTTTTTGTGAGCAGTGAAGTGTGTAGCTCTGGTGGCTGTCAAAAGGAGAGGAACAGCTCATCTTTTCGAGAGTAGGATTTTCCCTTCTCTCTCTCTCTCTTTTTATTTTTTGGCGGTTTCATATACTTGTGGGTGTGTTCTTCTTGTTGTCGTTGCTGGGTCGGGGTTGTCTTGCTGAGGTGGGATTGTTCTTGGCTTTTGGCCACTGCAGGATATAGTAGTGCTCTCTTTCTGCAAAAGGAAGGAAACGCTGTTGGTGTTTGCCGTGATCATTCCTGCTTTGATTCTCTGTACCTGTTGTCAGAGAGAGGGAGGGAAGGGAAGATAAGAGAGGAGGAGGAGGAAGGAGAGGGAAGTGCAGTTAGGGCATCAGTTAGGTGGGTATTGAGAGATCTTTCCTCTGATTTTCCTCCGTCTCTGTTATTGAAACTCCATTCTTCTCTTGTAAACAATTTGAAGTGGTTCAATGTAAAGTGTCCTGCTTTTTGCTGGAAACTTTTTCAATTTCTAATTGGTTGGTTTTGAGGTCGGTGACCTTCCTGGTCTTGGCAGGTTGCTATTTCTTGGTAGTTTCTCCTTTTGGAGCTGAGTTGTGCATGATCTCTCTCATTCGCTGTGCAAAATTGGCACTTTGGCGACATTTTCGGTGTTGGGTTTTTCGAGCTGAGCATGTTATCAGTTGGGTATTTTTAGAACGTGGGGAGCGTTTTTTTAGGTCGATTCGGGGGCTGTGGTCCGAAGCCCGGTCCTTGATTTGCTCTCACCTTCACCACTAGCTTGAAACAATCTTGTTGGAATTGATGCCCACTTGTTAGTGGTTATCCTGATAGATTCTCTTGAAATTTGATGCCTGTTGTCTAATGTGTCGGAGGTTTTGTTCACCTCGTCATCGATACTAAAAGTTTTGCCCTTCTGTCCTTGCAGGAGCTGTTGTAGTTTCAAGAAAGCAAATGGGGGACGCAAGATCTGTGAATTGAAAGCGGGGTCTGTTCTGGGTTTTGGGTTTTTTCCTCTTGAAACTTGTGGCTGGGTGAAGGGTGTCTCGAATCTGGAGTTACATGTGCAGGAGAGAGTCTTCGGGAGGATAAAACAAACAGGATTAGGAGACAGATAAACAAATAACAAGGTGTTGGTGGTGTCAGGTTTTGTGCAAGTGGCTGTTTCACATCCGCAGCGTGGCTTTGAGAATTTTTATAAAACCTCTCTGAGGATGTGTTGGCTGTGTCTCCTTTGCTGACCCTTTTTGCCCGGGGACTGTGCTCTTTGTTGCTAATTTAGGGGGCAAGTTCTTTTTTCGGGTCTCTTGCCATTCAAGTGAAGTTTGATTTATTAATTCCATTTCACACTACTACTCCAGTGGCCTTGGTTTGTGGGAAAGATTCGGTCATACTAAGAAATACCCATCCACTTTCCCAAAAATTTCTCTTTCATTCTCACTCTCATCTCGTGTCGCACCACCAGTTTTAGCATCCAAAAGTTCGATTCCTTCATCGGGAGTTTCTGTACGTTTTCCCCCTGGGGGAGAGAGAGAGATTTGCAGCCAGTGGTGGCCGGAATTTATGCGTCGCAGGAAGCTCTGAATCAGTTTTCGGAGGATAAATTGGAGAAGTAGATCTTACGTTTGGCAAGATGAAGTTTATGAAACTTGGATCCAAGCCGGATTCTTTTCAGGGTGATGGAGAAAATATAAGGTAAATCTTGAGATCCTCTTTAGGGAATCTAACATTTCTGGTATATGTTTTGGCTGAGATGCTTTTTTCGTCCTGTTCTTACTCTTTGGCTTTGCGTTTCTTAATACCGTTGAGTGCGATGCGTCTGGTTTTGTACTTCTATTATTACACGATCGTTTCTTTAAGATTGCTTTTGCAGTCTATTCGTTGCCGAATTTGTTGGGGTGGCTTTAAATCTCAGGCTTGAGCTATCTGTGGGTAACCAATATTTTTCAGACCTGGACTTTTTTGTCTATAACTAAAATGACGGCTAACATTTGGGGAGCTGATTTTACTTGGTATAGGTTTTATGTTCCTTATTATTTTATTACTGCAAAGACTCAGGAAAGATGAGGTTACGATGCGGTGATTACCGTTTTCATAGTTGCTGTATTACTCTGCCCCTCAACTGTGATGCTAAAGGACAGAAAGCTAAATTTCTCCTTTATCATACAAAATAAAGCTCTAGGTTCATTTCCATTTCCACCCAGATTTTGATGTGTGCATTATGTTCTGGTGTCTTCATAGTTTATCATCTTTCTTCAACCGTATGTTTGCTGCTTCTCTAGCCTAATTATGTTTACCTGTAAATTTCAATATGATTCTGGGAACTTTTATGTTTAACAATTTTTATTTTTCAATAGAATTGTCTGAGGTGAATTCTCAGAGTGCCTTTTCTTTCTATGGATTCAATCAACGGGACTGCCTAAGCAAAGTGATTATTTTTGGGGGTAGGAAGGCAGGGGCAATTTTTGTGGTTTGATGCAGTAAACCTATTGCTTTACTTGCCTATCATCCATGCAGTTAAAAAATAGGCGACCTGCATGTCAATAGGACTTGAAGAGACTGATTAGTGCATCTGACTTCTAGGCTAGTTTCCAGCGGATCTAACATCTAATCATGCAAGCGTGAGTTTAATGCAGCTAGAGATGAACAATGCTTTTTCCTAATGTTACTTATGCAGTTGCATGAAAGTTAATTTTGCAATCATGCGGCATCTGAGGTAAACTAATTTGAACAGAGGAAACTGCCCATCGACACTTTTGACTCCTGGTTTAGGTTTAGATAATAAGAAACATCGGGGAGTAACATCTTGATTCCGCCTCTCAAATCCAAAGATAGTTTCCTCTTCTGCTCATATCAGGAGCTGTTCCACTGTCCGTTGGCATCTTGTCTGTTTGACAATAAATTTACACTTGTCTGATTGAGGTAGCTAACTTCTAGAGGCAGCTAACTTATAGAGGCTATCAAGAAAGCGGTCACATGATATTTTAATTCCTCTCATGTTCATGCACTGCCGGTGTACTATTGTTGCTCTTTGGACCGGTGGGTCATACTCATAGCAAAGCAAGCTGATATTCTCAATGTTTGGTCTGTGTCGGGCTGTAAGTATACATAATTTAGCATCAGTTCTCAGGTTGACTTTGTCCCTTTCATCAGCACTCTCTGTCTCCAAAGTTATGTTGAGAGATTCGATTTACATGAAATAAGCATCTGCCTGTCGGTTTGTATTTTGAGATTCGTATTTACGAAAATAGCCTAGCCGCTAGAGCACCTTGTAAGTGCCTTCGAGATCTGCCTCTGCAACAGAGAGGTTCTGGTCACATCAGCTTTCTTTGAAAAAGAAAAAAGGAGGTTCTTTCATCATGTTTATGCTTTCAGAAAATATATTTACCCACGTTAGTTCATGACCTGTGTGATGGCTGATTGTAGCATTACTTGTTCTTTTGATTCTGCTACTCGAGATTTTTTTTCTTTGATACGACATTGCTAGCCTAAGTTGCTTCGCATGTGCCTCTATTCTCTGTATTCTGCTTGTTTTATATATCGATTATCTACTTGCATACCTATACAACAGTAATATTCTTCTTGTTAACTGCCTCTATCTTTGTTTACAGGTATGTTGCAACCGAGCTGGCAACTGATATTGTGATCAACATTGGGGATATCAAATTTTATCTGCACAAGGTAAGAGAGTCAAATCGTGATTATTTAGATGTACAATTTGCTGTATATTGACTTGCCATGTGGTAATAGAATAAAAATAGGGTCCTTGAGAAGTTTTATTATAAACTGCAAATGGAGAGTAAACTGTAGTCCCCAGTTTTAATTATCAATTGGAAATCAGGAATCAAATAAAGCTTGTAAATCATCTGGATGGACCTCTACAAACCACACAATTCGGAGTTCCTTCTATTCTGATCTACTTGTGATCTGGAGCAGCTACCTTCGATGATGTTATGTATGATGAATATGTCTGCCTCTTGTAGTTTCCTCTTTTGTCAAAGAGTGCGCGGCTGCAGAAGTTGGTCGCAAGTGCAAATGATGACAACAGTGATGAAATCCAGATTGGAGATATTCCAGGTGGACCTGCAGCCTTTGAAATATGTGTCAAGTTTTGTTATGGGATGACGGTCACTCTCAATGCATACAATGTAGTTGCGGCTCGGTGTGCAGCTGAGTACCTCGAGATGTATGAGACTATCGAAAAGGGGAATCTCATCTACAAAATTGAGGTTTTTTTTAACTCGAGCATTTTCCGCAGCTGGAAAGACTCGATCATTGTTCTCCAAACCACAAAATCCCTTCATCCATGGGCTGAGGAGCTTAAGGTGGTCAGCCGCTGCCTTGACTCGATCTCTTCCAAGGCTTTGATCGACACTTCCAAGGTGGATTGGTCTTACACTTACAACAGGAAGAAACTCCCTTCAGAAAACGGTAGTGATTCTCACTGGAACGGGGTAAGGAAACAGCAGGTGGTCCCAAAGGACTGGTGGGTTGAAGATTTGTGCGAACTCCAGATAGACTTGTACAAGCGAGTGATTACAACAATCAAGGCAAAATATATGATTTCTAGTGAAGTGCTAGGAGAAGCATTAAGTGCATATGCACTAAGACGGTTGCCCGGTTTCGCCAAGGGTGTGATCCAGACTAATGACATGGCGAAGCATCGATCTTTGGTGGAGACTATTCTCTGGCTGCTTCCCATGGAGGAGGGAAGCGTTTCGTGTAGCTTCTTGCTTAGGTTGCTGAGAGCGGTAATTTTGTTGGAATGTGGAGAAATGGAGAAGAACGAACTGAGAAGGAGAATTGGCCAGCAGCTCGACGAAGCTGTGGTGCCTGACCTTCTGTTCCGGGCCCCTGATGGCGAAGAGATGCTCTATGATGTAGATACTGTGCAAAGTCTAGTCGAGGAGTTTATCATGCATAATCGGTGTGCTCAGGCTGATCCTTCTCTTGAAAGCGAATTCCACGAATTCAAAATGCCCCATCAACGAGGTTCGGATGCCATGGCGAGGGTGGCAAGGCTGGTAGATGGCTACCTTGCTGAGATTGCACGGGACCCGAATTTGCCGGTGTCCAGATTTGGTAGCCTTGCCAATCTGGTCTCAGGTTTCCCGAGAGCAACTCATGATGGGCTTTACCGTGCCATCGACATGTACCTGAAGGTGCGTTCGCGCAAAACAATCTCCGGTTCATCTTACAATTTTTTGCAGCAACTTAAAAGTGAATTCTTTCGTGGATATGCCTGTGAAAAAAAAAATTAGATGAGAAAGATATGATACTTTTGGTTCTTTGGAAATGCGCTAAACTCAAGCTTGGTCTTTGTGCAGGAACACCCGGACATCAGCAAGAGCGAGAAGAAGAAAATCTGCAAGATGATGGACTGCAGCAAGCTGTCCGCCGATGCCTGCATGCACGCGGTGCAGAATGAGCGGCTCCCGCTGCGGGTGGTGGTGCAAGTCCTTTTCTTCGAGCAGATGCGGACCACCACCACGACCTCCTCTGGCAACACCACACCCACCCTGCCAGGGCCCATCGCCGCGATGCTCCCCGGTGGGTCCCACGGGAGCTCAAGGTCCGCCACCACCAACACCGAGGAGGACTGGGACGGCGTCCCAACCGCGGAGGAGATCAAGGCCCTGAAAGGCGAGCTCGCCAGCCTGAGGCTGGGAGAGAAGAACGGGAACCACGACGGCCTCAAGAACAGCGGCAATGCCGCCGAGAAGGCCAAGATGAAGGGCCAGCTCGTGTCGAAGATCTTCTCGAAGCTGTGGTCGAGCAAGGAGAGGCAGGGGGAGATCAGCAGCTCGGACACGTCGGAGAGCCCCAGTCCCAGCTCGGGGAACGCGGGGGACACCAAGTCCACGCCATCGAGGAGTAGGAGGCATTCGGTGTCGTAGGTTAATGTGTAGAGGAGGGGAAGAGAGTTATTAGTTTTTTTTTGGTCCCAAGTACAAAAGAATGAGAGAGAAAGAAAGAAGGTAAAATGAGGAATGGGTCTGTCCATTTTTAAACATTAGGGAGATTTAGAGATCACTTGATACAGGTTCCTTTGTGGAGGGTGTCATTGTGATTCTTTGGGCTAAAAGAGGCAGGTGGGTTCCTGAGGGGGTGGGTGTTTAGGGACTGTAATGGGGAAGATGTTCCTTTTCTTTTCAATGGGGATGGTGGTTCTCAAATGCTGCACTGCCCTCGGATGTTACAGATATGGCCTTCAAATCCCATCTTTTAAACCCAATTTTGGATGGAGTGATTAGCAAGGAAAAGAAGTGATAGTTGTGAGAGAAAAGAACAAAAGAGATTGCAAAAGGATTTCAGTTTTAAAATTATTGAGATACTGGTGAGGGAATGCAAACAGATGTAGAAAAAGGGTACAAATGAGAGAAAAAGTATTGAGTGTCTTTTTTTTTTTTTTTTTTTTTGATCATTCCTACTCTATTCCTTCGACGCACTTATCCCTTCAAATTCTACATGACATGAAAACACGGCATGAATTATAGAAATGAATTATAGAAAGAAACACGAACTTGATGTGACAGAATATGATTCAATTCAAAACTTATTCAAATTGAAACATTCACTTACTATTTTTTTAATTATGTCAATTTTTTGTAACAGCATGAAATGACTAGAATGATTGATGTGATAAAGAACTGTTGGCCTGCTCCTAATACATCCTAATCATTTCTCCTGTCTCTTTCTTTCCGTCCAAAACTTATGATTGTGTCTTTGGATACCTTTCTTTTACCTATCATCTATTTAAACAAAGTTAGTGTCAATTTTTAGAAAAGGGGATAGCAGGCGAGAAAAGGAAAATGAAGGTTTTTAGGATGTGTTTGGTAACATTTTTATTATGAGTAATATTTTTTTTTTTTCAGAAATAGTTTTTTTTTTTTTCTTTTTGTATTCCCTAGAATAATTTTTAAGAAAAACAACGTAATTGGTAGCTACAAATTTTTTTTATTCTCAGAATAAAAAAAAAACGTGAATACGTTTTGTACGACCCACAATTTTTTTTTTTTTTGTATCGTAAAATTTCTTTTAATTTTAAAATTTTGTTAGATTTTTCTTTTTTCTTTTATTCTTTTCCTCTCTTTTTTTCTCCTTGACTAGCGACCGGTGACAATGATTGGTGATCGCAAACACGAACTTGACATGATAGACTTGACATAATAGAATATGATTCAATTCAAAACTAATTCGAATTGAAACATTTTCATTTACTTTTTTTATGTTTTGTCAAATGTTTGTAACACCATGAAATGACGGGAATGATTGATGTGACAAAGAACTGTTCACCTAGGCCTGCTCCTAATACATCCTAATCATTTCTCCTATCTCTTTCTTTCCATCCAAACCTATGATCGTGTCTTTGGATACCTTTATTTTCCCCATCATCAATTCTAACACATTTAGTGTCGACTTCAGAAAGGGGGATAGCGGGTGAGAAAAGGAAAATGGAGGGTTTCAGGTTGTGTTGGTAACATTTCTACTATGAGATAATTTTTTATTTATTTTAAGAAATGGCTTTTCTTTTTTCTATTTGTATTCACTATAATAATTTCTTAGTAAAACAACACGTTTTTATTAACTACACAAAATTTTTATTTTTTCGAAACAAAAAGAGAACATGAATACGTTTTGTACGACCCACATTTTTTTTTTTTTTTTTTTTGTGTTGTAAAATTTCTTTTAATTTTAAAATTTTGTTAGATTTTTTTTCCTCTCTTCTTTCTCCTCAACTGGTGACCGGCGGCGGCTGGTGACAACGATTGGTGGTCGCAATAGGTGATGGCAACATATGGGAACAACGGGCAGCAAGTCTCCATCATCCGATTAAAAGAGGAAGAAGAAGAAAAGAAATAAACAAAATGACTTATTTCTAAAAATTGTTCACAGGAATAAGAAGTTATTTTTCTCTACTTCTTGTTTTTGTTTCAAATTTATCTCCCTGCCACTTTTTTATTATGGGAAATAGAAAACTTAAATAACATTTTAAAACGGACTTTGGTTCTTTTTTAAATCCAGAAACAAAAGAAAAAAAAAAGAAAAGAAAGGAGGAACATTACCGTGTAGGCCCTTAGGTGATGTTGGTTTGCTAGAAACTGGCTAGTGCTTGACTTACCAAAATTACCCTAAAAAATCAAAGAGAAAAAGCTACACATTTATATAATGCAGTTAATTCAATTCAAAACTTTTTTAATTTGATCAATTTAGTCTTAAATCTTTTGATGATTTTTCAATGTGATTCTTTTAACTAATTTTGATATGAAATTAACATAAACTATGTTTGCAATTCTTTAAAAATTTCTGATTTTTTTTCTTCTTTTCCTTTTCTTTTCTTTCCTTTTTCTTTTTTTTTTCCCCTGTTTTCTTTCGCCAGTGTTAAAAAAGTGTAAAAATCATTCATGTCAATACCAGTTGTGCATGTAAGATAAGATGGCTAGCTTTTGCGTATTTGATTTTTGACTAAAATTAATTGGAATGATTATATTGACAAATCGTCAAAATGTTTAAAATTAAATTAGTCAAATTAACAATTTTATAATTGGATTGGCTGCCGTATAATATGGTTGGGATTTTTTGGACAATTATCCCTCTTCGAGACCTTAGGACGGTAAGAGTTATAGCCTCCGTTTGTCGGGACTTCCATTCAAAACTTATAAACGTGGATTCCATCCAAAGACCAATTTCAACGAGCACAAACAGTTCGAGAACTAGGATTCCACAAAGCAGACGTAGAGAAATAATCTTTCACGGAAGGAATTCCAGAAGTGTTCACCAGGCAAGGATGCCCTTGCACTAGGAATTTTGTTTTGCACGGATTAATCTTGGACAACTCCGTTAAGGATTTTATGTATTTTAAGGGACAAGAGGTCGTGTTATAAATTTATAATTGGATTTTTACGCTTGCAAACATGTATTACCATCGTTTAGAGCATTAAAATAATGTGACATTTAATTAGAAGATATGGATAATGACAACCGACTATTTGATCAATATAAATGACAATCAGTGGTCGATAAATGTCCACACGTCCAACGCCAGTGTGGCCGCCCATCCAACCTCCCCCACCACCAGCCACTGTCCGTCCATCGCCATCTTTGACTGCCTCGCCGACAAGACAACGATGACGCCACTTGCGAAAGTCCAGCGACGCCCAAGCATCCATGGCTGTAGTATGCCGTGTTGGAAAAAACTGGTGAGAATAAATAAATTTGTCTGAAACGTGCAAACGTAAGCACTGTTTTTAAAGATAATTTCGCTTCCCGGAGTGCGAAACTCGGTGTGATAGGCTACTATCCTCCCACGATACAACAGACCTTCTTCTATATTCTGTACTGAATATTAAAAGAAACAGAAACAACGTTGTGTATAACCCAATAAGGAAAAGGAAATGAAAGATTTCAAAAGAAATAATATTTTCTCTTTCATTTAGTGTGTATTTTTAAGATTGCCTTATGAAATTTTATATTCAGACAAAATAGAGCCGTTGTAAAACTATCGGCCACAGTGGCTCCGCTAGTTGAGTCTTCCCCACCGTGGGGGGACACACTGACCCCTTCTAGGAGGGAGAGGATTCGACTCTCTGCGGAGACGCTTGGCGTCTTACTCGTTCCACGAGGGTGGTGGGTCCTCCCGTGGGGCCCCAGGGTTTACCCCCCATCACCCCGGGGCTACCAAGGCTATCCGTGTTGGTATGGTGCGTGAATTCTCTGGGTCATCAAAAAAAAAAAAAAGAGCCGTTGTAAAATAATGAATGATTTATTTGAGAAATAAATTAAACGTTACAAAACGATTGAAAGCCGTTGTATGACGGTTAAAAAACTGTTATGTAACCGTTAAAAATAATGATGGTTTTCAATGTGGTCATAACTATTATTGAAGTTGTTATTGTAAATATTTCAAAATATTATTGAAATATCCAACATGCCGGATGTAGTGACCATGGATACAAGCTCAGACGGTAAGGCTTGCCATAGCCTCTTGCTCAAAGCTTCGAGCAGGCACGGCGACTGCGAGCCTAAAATCTCGAGCACGAGCGGCCGAGCTCAGCGCTCGAGTAGCCATGGACGGCTGTTAGCATGTCCGGAGAAATCTAGTTCAAATCGTCAGCAAACCATTTTGCATTACAGATCGTGTGGCATGATTCGTGTCGAATATTTACGTGACATATCTTAGGTTATTGACTTTGGAAAACGATTTTTAAAAAAAAATCAATATGAGGAGTGAACCGACAAAGCCGAAGAAAATAACCCCGATTGTCCCGGGTAAAACAAAAGGTAACTCGACTTTAAATCAAAGTCATCCAAAGTGGCCGCTAAAATCGGCACCAACCTAGAGTTGAAATTGTGAGTGCTATCATAAAGTCTTCTAGTATTTTCTTCCTAATGTGTAACATAACCCGAAGGTCAATGGACATGTGAACGGGTGATCGTTCCTTTGACTCGTGAATTTCTCTCGATCCCAAATCATCTATGGGAAAATAATACTAATCATCTTTCAATTTTGGCTCAATATGTTAATGTAGCCTCTGAACTTTTAATTTGTTTAATGTGGTCACTAGATATTTTATAAATATTCAACTGGTCCCTGAGCTATATTGAAGCGTTCAATATTACTCTTGAACTTAAATTAATGAAAGGACAACAATGAATATTTTCATATAGTTCAAGAGCTATGTTGAATATGTATGAAAAGTGTAAGGACCACATTAAATAAATTAAAAGTTCAGGGACTATTTATTGCCATCTTTAACTGCCTTGCCAGCATCAATGACGCCACTCACGAACGTCCAATGATGCCTTCTCAACCTCGAGCATCCCTGGCTACAAGATGTTGGATCTAGCGACCATAGATACTAGTTCAAAGGGTTAGGCTTGTCATAACCTCGAGCTCAAAGCTTCGAGCAGGCACGGTCACTGTGAGCCGAAAATCTCGAGCACGGGTGGCCGAGCTTAGCGATCAAGTAGCCATGGATGGCTCCTAGCATGTCCGAAGAAATCCAGTTCAAATCATCAGCAAACCATTTTGCGTTACGGATTTTGTGGCATGATTCGTACCGAATATTTAGGTGACATATCTTAGGTTATTGACTTTGGAAAACAATATTAAAAACAAATCAATTTGAGGAGTGACCCGAAGAAGCCGAAGAAAATGACCCCGATAATCCCGGGTAAAACAAAAAGTAATTCGACCTCAAATCAATGTCGTCCAAAGTGGCCGCTAAAATCGGCACCAACCTAGAGTTGAAATTGTGAATGCCGTTGACATAAACCATCATATAGTCTTTTAGTATTTTCTTCCTAATGTATAACATAACCCGAACGTCAATGGACATGTGAATGGGCAATTATTCTCGAGACTTGTGAAGTTCTCTCGATCCCAAATCATTTATGAAAAAAATTGACACTAATTATCTCTAGATCTTGATTCAATATGCCATATAGTCTCTGAACTTTTACTAGATATTTTATATATGTTCAACTGGTTCTGAGCTATATTGAAATGTTCAATATTATCTCTGAACTTGAATTAATGGAAAGACAACATTAAATATTTTTATATAGTTTAGGAATCATGTTAAACATGTACGAAAACTTTAGAGACTATATTGAATAAATTAAAAATTTAAAGATCATGTTGTATATTAGTCCGCCTCATCTATGTTGATGTGAGATGATAAACCAAAGAATAATCGTTTTATAGGATCTTATGGTACCATTGTCTATTGTACAAAAAGCTTAAACTGTAAGACGAAATTGTGATTTATTATCTGAATATTCTAACATTTCTCCTCACACTTAGTTCAGTCTTTTTATCTAGTTATAGGAGTAGAAATATTTAATTAGAGAGACAAATGAGATTTGAAAATATTTAAATTCAGGATTTCAAACTATGATGTAACGTGAGATTTTTGTGGAATTATTGTTAGTGGTGTCGATTGTTCCGAAATTCCAATGGGATTGAGAAAACCAGCGCATGACGCACTGGATATATATGCACGTTTCCCATAACGCACTGGACCGACAAGGGTCATACACTTAGCTGTATGGATTTAAAGCATAGTCAAAAGTATTTAATTGAAGTCGGTGGTTTGGTGGCAAACGAGAGCATAGAATCGCAGAATACTACGCCAAAGTGGGCCCCCCTCTCCTCCCTCCCCCTTGGCCAAGGGGCAGCCCACGTGAGGTCGGCTCCCGCTGAGTCACGCGAAATTTCGCGTAAGCGGGGCGCGCACGTGGCAAGCGGACTTGCCCCCCGGGGGGCTATAATCCCCTGAGCCGGTCTCACGAGAGACCGATTCACATGAACCGTCGGATCAATGGGACGTCGATCCAGATCCGCTCGATCCAGCGCGGAAGAAGGGAGATGTTGACCTGAAGTATCTCGTACCTTAAAAAAATGCCGACCGGCAAGAAGCAAACAAGAAAGCGGGAAACTTCAAATTGAGAAGCGATAAGTCACGGAAATTTCCCCTCTTTTTTTTCTCCCCGAAAAAACGCATTTTTAAGGTTTCCTCTTCCGGGTTCCGCGTGCTTCCTCGCTCCCGTTCCGCGGTCCAGCGTCGCGCCGCGAGTTTTAGGGTTTCGCCAGCGCCGCCCCGCCTCCCTCCGTCGACCGCCGCCGACCGCCGCCGATGGAGGAGGTCAGGGCGACCGCCGCGTGGGTCGCCAGCCGCGCCTCCCACGTCGTCGTCGACTCCGCAGGTCCCTCCCCCCTTTCAACTCGCCTCTTCGTTTTTATTTTATTTATTATTATTATTATTTTTTTGTTTTAGCCTACGTGTGTGCATGCATGTGACAATCTGGGCGTGGATGTCTGGCGCAGGGATCGAGAAGGTCGTGGACACCATCGGGGACTCGATTCCGAAGGTGGAGTGGGATTTCGAAGGGATCCACTACTTCGACAATGGCCCCCTCACCGTTCAGTACCTCTTCGTCCTGGATGCTCTCAACTTCTGCTTTTGGCCCGGTAAGATATACTGCCTGCTTTTCTATCTAGTCTGGATTGAGTTTTCGTGGTCGCGGCGGTTTCCGGGATTTTTCCCTGGCGTCAGTGCTGGTGGTCCTGAATGAAGGAATGAAGGGGTGGATGTTGCCGGTTGCAGTATAGGCCTTTTATTTTTTATTATTTTTTATTATCTTGGTTTTGAGTGGCTCTGTTTCGTCCTTCAGGGGTCGTTCGGTTAGTGACGAGGGCTCGTTTCGATGGCCGGTTGCACGCATTTACTAATTGGGCTGTTTTTTTCAATGGGAATTGGTGATTGGTTAGGAGAAATGATAACGAATGAAGGAAAACTGGCTTGAATATGAAATGGTGACTTCGACAAGTTCACATATTTAAGGTGGAAAAAAAAGATTGTTTTTTATGCCATACTAAGAGAGTGACATGAAAGTTGACTTATTTTCGGTTATAATAGGTGAAGTAGTTGTCCCTTGGATGAGTGACATCGTCGTCGCAGGTTTGAGAAATGGGAGTCTCTTTTAAAATTCAGGAGAATGGCTCTGTATTTGATTATTTTGGTCGAACCTTGTAGGGCAGGAAGGGAAGCTCCTGGTTTGGATGTACCATGCTGTGCTCCTCTATGACTGTTTTCAGAGTGTTGGATACACATTAGACGGTTACTTTTATTGGGGTTACTTAATGATTTTATGCTGCAAAAAAGTAGATGAGTTGGTTTCAGCATGGATAAATATTGAATTTGTGTGATATACTCAAAGATTGGTAGCTCTCAGGTAACATTGTCTCTTTTGAGCACCTAAACATCTGGGGACGCGCAACAAGATCCTTGAAAAAACAACCTGCAGGAGTCTCTGTTTTTGCCATTTTAGAGTTGCCTCTCCTTTCTTTTCTTTGTTTAATTAGAGAAACTGTGTGATGACCCTCTCTCTTGTCTCGTGTGTTAATCTGAACTCTGAATGAATTAATGTTTTGCATCTTATTCTTGTAGTGGATTAAGATCCAAGGACCAATGAGTATAACGAAAGATGAAAGGATACATATATCCTGCACTGAAAATAGTGAAAATAGAATAATGGAACAAATAAATGGAAGCAGAGTATAGAGCACCGCCGTGCAGAAATATGCGTGTTATCTTAGTGGTTGTGACATTTCATTTACGTTCAGGAAGAGTGCTGATACTTTAAATCATAAATGGTGTTTTGCACATTAAAAGACTGGGAATTTTGTTCTTATCAACTAGTAAATTTCTGAAACTTTTGCTAAATTGAAGGAGAGGACAATTTAGTCACATTACCTGATCAATATTACTGAATAGGAAACAACATGATTTTTCAACCTTTAATGAACATCTCTTCTCTCTTGTTCATGTGTAATAGACAAGGATTTGAGTTACGATCATCTGGCTTTGGGGCTGAAGGAAGCTCTGGAAAAAGACAAATCTGCATTTGATGCTGATCGCCTACAAAAGTACACTGGTACTTTGACTTCCTCTTATTCTGTTTCTACTGCTCCCCATCATACAATGATTTGGAACATTGCCGTTTATATGTATATTGTGCATTGTTTTTGTGATTTTCTGACAAGATATTTGATTCGATTAGCATTGATACACTATGAATTGATGTATTTAACCATTGTGCATCAATTGGTGTATTTTGTGACATGTCTCATTTCATGGGTTGTCCTTTCTATCAGGTTCTTACAATAGGTTGGTGAATCCAATCCAGTTAGCAAAACAAAAATTAGTAGATTCTGGTAGCACTGGCTGTGAGATTTTAGTTTTTCTGCTAATTATTGTTGTTTGCTCAGAGGCAAGCAAATGTTCATCTTTGAAGCAATCTTTAAATATTTTAGCACTGGTAAAGTCAAATAACAAGATAAATAGTGTGCCTGATAATCTTGAATTTTAATGTAGCTTGGGTTTATTGTTTTTTTTTTTTTTTTTTCCAACATATCTTGCATTAATTGACCTGAACTTTGGGTATTTGTCCTGAATTTTGTGAATAGAATTAATAATATTGTGTTAAACTTCAACTCCATAATAGCCCTTCTAGCTTGCCCGTTGTTTTGTTCCTCAAGTTAAACATTATGTGCTATGACAGGATGAGAATCCTTACTCTTATTTATTCCAGTGTATATTTGGATATGCCTAGCATCCCGGACAGATTTTCTCTGCTTAAGATAGTTTGTCTTGCATCTTCTCTAGCGGAGACTTATAATTAATTAATTATGCATGAGACGAGATTTTAGAACATATCTTGGTAATTTCATCTATGCAGGTTTGTTCTAACTAAGAATCAATTTATGAAATGGTTCACTGACTTAGGTCCTCAGTTACGCGAGTTGTTGAAGTGGCCCAGGCCCCTACCTTTGGAGGATGAACGGCTTCGTTTATTGCATGAGGTATGCTTGATTTTAAACGATTTGAATGTTAGATTCAGTTCAATCCTTCTCTTGTTATTATTTGTTTGTTTATCAATTTGGATTTCAAATCTACTGTTGATGGTAGAATTTCATGCATTTGATATCTTGAAGTTTCGTCTTGTAGGTTGGACACGAATTAGAAAGAAGCTTTAATGGTAAAGCGTCGAATCTTGTGAAGTCGTGTGGGAAGTCAGCAGGAAAGCTTGTAGCTCTTGTTGCACGTCACTTTCCAGGTATAAAGATTGTATTTTTCTTCAGTTGGCTATTCTTCTAAATCTGTTGAAACTATGATTGGGTACTTTTTATATGATATTTGCAAAAGTAAGACATTTGTTTTCTAAGATCATTTAATGCAAATGCCAATGCTGACCATATTACTTTGCTAGGATTTCGAGATCATTCAGTGTATAAAGGCCACCAAGTATTCTTGTATAAGAGAGCTCAGATATTTGCGGCCGATCTATGGGGTGCATTCAAGGGCCAGGGATACGGTGAATTTCATGATATTGGTTCAGTTACTATTTTTGCAGACTACATTGTACCAGCTGTGCTTCGACAGCTAGGAGTCCTAAAATATAGTTCTGCCCTGATGAACACCATTGAGGCTAACAATGAAATAGTTTCTGGCACTGAGGAGGAAGTCGAGTTGCGAGCATGCTCTGTATATGCTGTGGAGAAAATGAGAGAGTTGATGAGTAGAAAATTGGGAAAACAGGTGATCACTTCATTCAGCTTTATCTTTTACCCTTTCAGCTTTTATTCAGCTATGGCATTTTGTGAATGAAATTAATATTTTCTGAATCACACTACCTTAAGATGATTGTCTAGTAAATTTATCTATTTAAACAATTTGGATTACTTTTATTAATACAGATCAGGTGATTAGTAAGTGATATGAGTAAGGAAAAGACAAGCATCTTGTAAATCCAGGCAATGTAGACCACTTTCATGTGTTGATATCAATTTATCAGCGTGATAGTTGTTAAACTTTCATCTGAAGAGGCAGAGATTTGGTGGCCAAATTTTAGACCAACCGTTGACCTCTATCATAGATTTTAGGAGATGATTGGCATTGTCTTTATGGTGTAAATATGGCCGCTGCTGGTGTAGAAATTGATTCAACTGACGATTTTCTTCCGTATATAATAGAATGTGTACATGTCGTCCAGCAGCTAAGTGAAGTTTTGCTATTCTACCTGGGAGATCAAGAAGTGCACAAGCGTTAATTCAATCGATTGTCCACATTCTTTACTTTTTTCTCTAGAAGATCAGGACTATTTACATGCAACTAATTATGAAGAAAACTATCCTTTTCTAAAGTGCCTTTTAAACTCATCTTGCATATTTCCTTAGCTGAAGGTGTCTTTTCTCAGGTCCTGAGTGTGGAGTTAGATCTTTGGCTTTGGTCTTGCGGCATCCAGAGCCCATCACTCCGGCACCATCGAACACTTTCGATGTACTATTGATCATATTCCTAAAGCCATCCTGCTCTTGCATATTCGGCTACAGTTCCTTAGATTATTTCGTTCGAGAACTGCAAAGGTTGTTTAGTGTTTGCTTTTTCCTCTCCTTAATCTAGTTGGAGAAGAGGTCTTTCGTTTCAAAATTTTGCATAGCTTATAGGTATTAACTTGTTCTAACTGATGTAAGATATGACTGAAGGGTTTTTGCGCATACCCTATGTGACACTTTTGGCATTGTTAAGTGGAATCCAAGTTATAGTATCATCTCTGGGCTTTCGTTACATTGTCATACAAAGGAACAAACATCAATTGATTTCTCCTCGTAACTGTAGTGAAATTTTTCTCTCTTGTGGGCTATGTGCATTATATTAAGAACAAATATGAGTAATGAGGCATGCTTGGTCCTTGGAGAGTGTTTCTGGGTTATGAATGCTGATGATGTGATGGAGCAGCAGACATATCTGTATCGGATTGTGCCTTTTTTAGTAAGAGGCTCATCCATTATTCAACCGAGATGTACAGGTTGTCCAGAAATAACATATTTCTTGCTTTCACAGTTCTACTTATATTTTGTAAATGTGGAATAGGAAGAGGTGCAAGTACATATGTTTTACTTAACTATTGTGATTTTGGCCACCTGAGCGAGGACTACATAGTGGCACTAAGGTTCTTAGTTATAGGTAGATTCCCATCATAAGTGCACTTCAGGACATCTGGCTTCCTGACTAGCCGAGGCCCGACTGGAATCTTGTTCTTCGGACGAATATCCTGCAATAAAAACACTTTTTCTTAGATGGTATACCATCTGGACTTTTTGAAAGCGATCCAGATCTGTTGACTGATTGATAAAAGATAGACCTCATGTAATGTCTGGCAATCTTAGTTATGGTGACTAAAGTGAAAAGAAGAACAAGGAAATGTACATTGATGGATGAAAAGGTGGTGGAAGATGGAAAGAATATACATCCAGCCATCAAAATTATTTGGTAGTTTGACGAATGTATGTGTACCTGCAGAGTAGCATCTTTCATCTAGTTTCTATTTGTTGCATTATTCGCCACTTTATGAGCGAATTATCCATAGATTCTAGTGGAACGTGGTCTTTTATGAGAATGTGTATAGTTCATCATCGGAGGAGGATGTCGAGCTAATACGTGTAGAAGTTTATATCAGAAGTACCTGATCAAAGATTGATGTGGGGATGGCAAGTGTTGCTACAGCATTAGGGGAATCCACAATTCCAGATATTCTTCCTTCACATGGGCAGCAGGATAGTAGAAGATACATCTGTCAGGATGTGTTTGTCAGTCACACTGGAGGGGCTATAAAAGATTACTGAAATTTGAGGATTGGAAGTCTTTGTTTTCTGTTTTTTATGGTATTGATCCGATTAACCATGGATTGCATGATCATAGCAGTTGAATGATGTGGACCCGAAGTGGGACCACTGCAAGATTCAACCAGTCCTGCTGGATCGGACCCAGGCGAGAATTTTCTGCATCTGTGTTGAATAGCGATTTTAGTTTTCTGTAAGAGATGTGCAAACCTGCTCCTTGGAGTAGCCGAATTTAGAGAGGTAGTCGATGGCATTGAGTACAGCCCGCTTATATGCAACGCTGGCGTCGAGGTAATGCTGCCTCCCACTCTCATCGACACTGATCCCCTCGAACACCAGCCATTCTGAAAATCTTGGCTCCACTGGTCCTATCTCGAAGATTGGGTTCACGTGGAGAAGAGTCGGTCCCATTGGTGTCAGGTACTCTTTCATCCCTCCCCTGATGATTTCACATCTAATTGAAGATGAAGCCAACAATGTCGTTTAGCACCCAAAGTAAGGAAGACTTATATGTTGCATGATGAGTGAGAGTGAATTTAGAAAGAAAAAGGTTTGTCGAACTTGGGATAAAAAGGATGAAGGTTATAGATGCTCTGTAAATCATGAGCCTGCAGATATCAGTCCTTGCCATGAACATTATGTTTGGATCTTGAGCATTTACTATCGAAGCTATAAGAGTTTTTGCTTGCCGATGTCTTAAAATTCCATGTGACTAATGCAAATATTTTTAGAAGTAAATGAAGTTTCTACTGTTTTAACTGTTGAAGATTACTCTGTTACTTCTTAGTTAATTCATGAACTTGCTTCTTGATCATTGCTAGGGGTGCTATTTTACACTTCTAAATCAATAGTCACTGCTCCGATTGAACTATAATGTCATGTAATGTGAAGAGATGAGAAATGAGAAATGAACCGTACTTGAGCTCTAAGAAGCCACTCATCTCGATTGCCCCACAGAAGGAGACCTCACCATCACCCTGAGAGAAGTGCATATCGCCAGTGCTGAGGTTTGCTCCTTCCACAAAAACTGGGAGATAAACCTTTGAACCTCTACTTAGATTTTTGATGTCACAGTTTCCCCCGTTCTCTCTTCCCGGAATTGTTCTGGCAGCTTCCCTCGCGATCCTTTCCCATTCGGGAGTGCCTCCTTGAATCTAAAGGATGGTTGATATCAGGACCGATATTCAGTTTATGCAGTTGGTAAATGACTATTTTGCAGATTAGATTACCCTATGCATGCTTTAATATGAACGGCTTGTATTGCTTGCGTCAATTGCTATGAGTCAGTTAATTGCATCTTACCTTGCCAAGGACACAGCCTTTGGTTGATGGTAAGTTTGCTAGTGGCCTTGAATGCAAAACCTCACATAGCTTGAGTGTCTGCAGTCCATTTTCTTCAACCTCTCTTTCCCTGTCGTTCCATATTTTTAGGAGCTCCTTAGATGGTGCAGTTCCTACTATTCCAGGGTGAGTCAAACCTGGAAACCTCACACCTAAGATTCATGGAGGAAATTGTCAGTCCCCAGGCAAACCAATATGATATATTCGGCATATTACTACGCATCAGGCATTAGGTTTGAAAGATATAAAGCATGTAGAATTAGGATATATACCCGGTATTTGCGGTGAGTATGCATAGATTCCTTCAAAATACCATATAGCTTTGGTTGCACTTGGGAAATGATCCGTCAGAAATCCGCCTCCATTTTCTCTGTCGAATGTTGCTGTGAAACCCCATTCATCACCCGGTAGAGGACCCAGGTTGCATATCTCGACAGCGAGAAGATCACCTGGCTTTGCAGGAGTTCCATCTGTATCCAGGACTCTGATCGGTCCACTCAGGTAATGAACCTGGATCAGAAGTAAACGAGCAGATCAACAACTTTACTGAGGTATACACAAGACTGAAAAGCTCCCTTAAGAAAGTCTCTCATAGCAGAGTCTCCACTCCTCCTTAATTTTCAGCTGTCCTTTTATTGCTTCACCTGATTTATAAGCCAAGAGGTGGAAACTGTTCTTTAGCTTTCTTAGGAGTGGCTGGCACTTACTGTTGAGAGATCTACAGATTTCACATCGAGTGCGGAGTCATCATCTTTTATAGCCCCTCCAGTCCAGTCCACCATCTCTATCCTAAAGAACTCGCCGGTTGTAACCGCTGCGACCGCAGGTATCTCGGGGTGCCAGCGGTTGTGGAGAGGCAGTTTTTGGTCCCATGGCTTCTTTTTCAGGTCTATTGGCACTACTAGTCTTGGGGTCCGAGGAGCCATTGATGGGGGTGAGGATGAAAAGTTGCAGAGAGTTTAGAATTTGAGAAGCGATGATGGGGAGACTTTTTGTACCAGATGAAGAATGTGATTCATCGGGATAGAGGAGGTTTGACTTCTCTAAGATTGGTAGGAGATGACAAAACTGGAGTGACCCCATTTCAGATGGTCCCCCCAAGGGAAAAGTCACCATAGGGTGAAAAGGACCACCTTTATTTTGTCATCACAGAAAAATATAATGCAAAGAATCTCAATTAGGTCAAGTTAGTATATTCACAAAACTGGTCCGACCCGTGCTGAAAAAGCAGATAGTATCCGCGGCAGTAATTTCCTCAATTCGGCAGTAACTATATTGGTGCATGTAGTAATATATCTCTGTTTTAGTAACTTTGTAGGGGTAAGAACAGTAGTGGTGTCAAAATTTTCGTATGGCGCATACTTGAGCACAAATCATATTATATGGATTTTTTTTTTTGAATTTTTCTGTTTTTTTTTTTTTTTTTTGAATTTTTCTGTTTTTTTTTTATTTTTTGTTTTTTGCTCGACCCTTGCTAACCCTAAAGAAAAAAAGAAAAACAAATAAAAAAGCAGAAAATTTTAAAAAAATCAAAAAAATAAAATATTACAAATATTAAAAAATTGTTTATGTTAGTATTGGCCTTTGCCGGTGAAGTCACGTCAAACGACCATCATTGCCATGTTGGATTTTCCGGTGAGATAAATTGGCATTGGCACTCAAATGAGTGCTGTACGATCATTTTGGCATTCCCATTATTCTTCTCCCTAACTTTGTGAGCAGGTATTGCAAGAATGGCCATGGTATTGATCTTTTTGAGAAATTAGTCTTGAGATAGGTATTCAATAATGAGACCGGTAACGCTGGATTTCTCTGATTGTATTGGGTATTCAGAGCAAACAACAAATAACGTCAACCCATTAATAGGTGTGTTAAATACTCAAATCCTAAACTTTATGTGAGTAGGTTTCGATGTTGAAAATCCTTTGTGACTTCGATGTCGCATTTTTTTTAATGTCGCGGTGCATCTATGTGACAAGTGATGCAATTCGTATGCTCTAAAAGTGACACAATTACCCTCCAAAATCCCATAATTAGTTATTTAAAGCCCCAAATCATCATTGAGACAACCCTAGAAACCCTAAGTCGCAGTACATTCTCAAATTGGATAAGACTCGAAGAAAATTCTTTGGGAAGGAGAATAACAGGGCAATAGTAAAACATATTCGTTTAGGCTTCCTTTTATTTCGTGAAACAAAATGAGTGATTTAAAAAATGTTTTCCTAAAAATGATCGTGTGCACCGTTTATAGAAATAAACGAACAAAAACTATTTCCATCGTTCATGAAAATATTTAAATATAAAAATATTATGATAAAAAATATTTTTAATTAATTAATTAATTTAAGAGATACAAATAATTATTTTTAAGAAAATATTTTTTAAATTATTTATTTTTCTCGAAATGAATGGAGGTTTGATCTCACGCTATTCCTCACGAAATCATGCGAGAAGGGCTTGCATTCCTGCAAAAAAAAAAAAAGATGCACGACACGGGGGTTTTGCCGTTGATTGTAAGTTAGGATTTTGTTTAATGCTGATCTCAGGCTTCCTTTTCCCTTGATTTGGGATGTGAAAGAGGGGAACTCGGAAGTAACTTCCTAGAGAAAATAGTTGTGCCATTAGCCATGTACACTCACGGTAAAATTAAAAAAAATTGCCAGTCATCATAGTCACATCGACCCTTCAAATATCACAGACGCTTTGATGACGAGATTATGAGTTTTTAAAATCTTAATATGAAAGTCGGGATACATATTACGTGAATTATATAATAGATCGACTACGTCACGTCAACATAGTTATGTATTACTCCTTCAGCTCTGGCGGCCCCACAAAGGAAGAATCATCGCAGGACGAAAATGGGACCTATCACTTCGTCATTATCCTGCGGAACTAACGTTCCAAGCGTATCAATTGTGTCAAATTAGTATATTCACAGAGCACTCCAAGCTCTCCCTTGAAAACCCCAACAGGAAGAAGAGTTTTCTGAACTTGGGATGCCTTTCTGGGAATGAGCCACTCGGATTCAGCTTGAGAAAAGAAGATTAAAGGGGTTCCTAACTGTAGAATGACTTACTACCGTCCTTAATTCCCCCACTCTCTCTCATCATATGAAGGCCTCGTTATAATGATGAACTTCGTAAATTCGATCAGATAAGAAAACAAGCGAGAGACGCGACGGGAAAATTAATAGCCAAATTCCGAGAACTCACGATGGACATGTTGGCATGCTTGATGTCGTCGATGGTATACTCGCGCGTGATCCCGCCGCCGCTGAAGTCCACCATCTCCACCCGGAAGAACTCGCCGGTCCGCACTTCCGCGACTGGCGGGATCTCCGGGTGCCACCGGTTGTGGAGGGGGAGCGCCTGCTCGTGGGGCTTCTTCTTCACATCTATTGGGATGACCAGCCTCGGACCATGTCGTTGAGCCATTCCTGTCTTCTCTCCCGGTTCAAGAATTGATAAGATTACTTCGGGCGCCAAAACCTCATGGAAGTGTGGCTATTTCTTGGTAAGCAGGAGATGGCACACTCAAGAAGAGGTGCTTTAGATATGCAGAATTAGGTGGAAGATTTTGAGGGACATTATTGACACCTCCAAGGGTTTGATTTTTCTTCCTCTACGAGTGTATGGACCCCTCTATACCGATGGAGATTGGGATGGGAAAACGATGATGGGAGATCAATTGTCGTCACTCTGCATCGAGCGAAAATCCACGACCTACCTTGCTCTATCAAGATAGGACGTACCATGACGATGCGATTAGACAACGATGCCGCCAACAGCAGCCACCACAACAATGAGCTGAGGCTTTTCACTTCCACTACACTGATTTTTATATATTGGTAGGTTTTTGATGGCCCAGTACAATGTGCTACTGAGGATTGTGATGATAAATCGGTCTACCTCCGATGCCAATTGACGAAGAATGGAAGCGCGCGGTGAAGATAGGTTTAGAATCATATAGAAAGAGAAGGAAAATCGGATAGAAAGAAAGGGGGGAAGAAAGTAGCGAAAGTTGGAGGAGAAATAGAGAAACGCCAGTTCATGTGGGAAAAAGAAGAAAGGGCAAATGCACGATATTCATTAATCAAATCATCAAGTATAAGCTGTCTAGAAGCAAACCCTAATAAAACACTAGGAAAATAATTCTAAATAAGGTACTTTAGTAGAAACATATATCCTTAATCAAGGATGATGTCAAAATAACTAGATCGAATAAAGAAACAAATTGATAAATTGATGGTTGGAGAAATCCGTTCTGCATTAAATCATTCACTTTATTCTCATTTTATGAAATGTCGCCTTATAATCGAGTGATATTAGAATCATCGCATAAAACGTGGGGTCCTCGATTCATCTGCAACATAGACTGGAAACATCATAAGCATTCAGTCTTTTAGGGATAGTTTGATCTCAAAACTCGTAAGCTTTTCCATTTTCAATTGAACAAAAAAATTTAGGGTTTAGAGATGACATCATCTTTAGCGAATCGAATATCTTTTCAGTGATACTTTTTGACATTGGTGGCTCTCCATGATTCTCTCTCCTAAGAAAAGGATTAGCCTAAAGACCAAGATGGTCGGGTGATATGTACCTGACAAGGCTTCATCATTTCTCCATCGCTAAAGTCGATTCACTCGGTTGTCTGAATTCGATTCAACATCGTACACATTTATGCTGATGCAACCTCCTCCTGATTAGTCGCAAGTTCATCTTGAGATGCCGGAAAGCTTTTTAAGTGCTTGTGAAAAGCTGAACGACAAGCCTTTTGCTCCGATCAATCGGATGGAAACTCGCCACGATCACATTCGTTCAACACCTTAGCCTTTTGCGACGGAAAGATGCTTCTGTCTAATCCTGATTTGTTTCCCCACTAGCGAGCCCTGAAGATCGGAATCTTAGGACTATGCTGGCATTTGTGCGGACGTTTTTAAGATTGTATCGTTTCCGAAATTTTTGTTTGTGTAGATATGACATGAATCTATCAATTTTGAGGTTTTTGATAATATTAACTTTTAATTATATTATATTAGTTGTGGTCACTCCTTATTGTACTTGTTTAATGGAACTATTTTTTATTGGTAATTTGTCATTGAGGTTGTAGTTTTACCTACCGACTTTAGTGATAATGGAAAATGATGTCTATTCCACCCTTTCTTCATAGCAATTGGACTGATTCTAACATTTTTTTTTTTTTTTTTGTTAGAGAATTTCAAAAGCCATCCTAACTTTTATGCGCGAATCAAATACCCTCCATAGTAATGAAAACCTACCAAACCATCATCGCTTTTGCAATTTCATTCCTTGCATCCAACATCACTTATGATTTTAATCTAATCTACAGATTAGCAATTTCATTTCTTGTCATCGTTTTCCAAGTTTACCCCTCTGCTCGCCATTCGAAAACTATCTACCAAGATAATCCACCTATCCTAAACCCCGAACCAACCCAACCCAACGCGTACAACTTAGCCCTTCTCCTCCTTGTGCCGCCCACGATTGTCATGTCACGTCGCCGAGCCCCTGCCCCGCCATCTCAACCGTCTCCCTCTCTCCCGCCTCAAGCTCAAGTGTCGATTGCCACCCAAATTGTATTGTCCAGAAGTGACATATTATTTGCTTTCACAATACTTATACTTCATAAACGTGGAATAGGAAGAGGTGCAAGCACATATGTTTTCCTTAACTATGGTGATCTACGACACCTGAGCGAGGACTACAGAGTGGCACTAAGGTTCTTTGTTATAGGTAGATTCCCATCATAAGTGCACTTCAGGACATCTGGCTTCCTGACTAGCCGAGGCCCGACTGGAATCTTGTTCTTCGGACGAATATCCTGCAATAAATAGACTTTCTTAGGCGGTATGCTATCTGGACCTTCTGAAAGTGATCTAGATCTGTTTACCGATTGATAGGCAAGAAAAAACTCTAAGGAAGATAGACTTTGTGCAAATGGTGGTATTAGTTATGGTTGAATAAAGCGAAAAAAGAACAGGGAAATCTAATGTACTTTGATGGATAAAAGGTGGTGGAAGATGGAAAAGAATACACATCCAGCCATCAAAGTTATTTGGTAGTTTAACGATCTAACATGTACCAGTGGAGTAGCATGTCTCATCTAGCTTCTATTTGTTGCGTCATTCGCCACTTTATGAGCGAACTATCCGTAGATTCTAGCTGAATGCGGTCTCTTATCAGAATGTGCTGAGTTGATCATTAAAATGAGGAGGAGCTTAGTTTCTGACAGAGGTACCTGATCAAAGATGGAAGTGGGGATTGCAAGTGTTGCTACAGCATTAGGGGAATCCACAATTCCAGATATCCTTCCTTCACATGGGCAGCAGGATACTAGAAGATACATCTGCCAGGACATGTGATTCTGTTAGTCATTTAGAGAGACTATATAAGATTGCTTAAATTTGAGGAATGGGTTTCAGTTGGTAGTCCTTTTTTTTTCACATTCTGTATTTATCCGATTCACCATGCATCACATGATCACAGCCGTTGAATGATGTAGAACCCAAGAGGGAACCACTGCAAGATTTAACCGTGACCCAGGCGACGATTTTCTGCATGTGTTGAGAGGTGATTTAGGTTTCTATGAGAGATGTGCAAACCTGCTCCTTGGAGTACCCGAATTTGGAGAGGTAGTCGATGGCATTTAGTACTGCTCGCTTGTACGCGACGGTGGCATCAAGGAAATGCTGCCTCCCGCTCTCATCAACGCTGATCCCTTCAAACACCAGCCATTCTGAAAATCTCGGCTCCACTGGTCCTATCTCGAAGATTGGGTTCACATGCAGGGGAGTTGGCCCCATTGGTGTCAGGTACTCTTTCATCCCTCCTCTGATGATTTCGCACCTAGTTGACGATGAAGCCAAGAATTCCGTTTAGCACCCAAGAAGTAAGGAAGACTTAACATTAATGTGTTGCATGATGAACGAGAGTAAATTTGGAAAGAAAAAGGTCAGTCGAAATAGTGAAATGAAATCCCATAGGTTATAGATGCTCTATAAATCCTGAGCCTGCAGATATCAGTCCTTGCCAAGAGCATTGTGATCGGATCTTGAGCATTCAATACCAAAGCTATAAGAATTTGTGCTTGCCAATGTCTCAAATTCCATGTGACTAACACAAATTTCTTCAGAAGTAAGTGGAGTTTCAACTGTTTTAACTGTAACAGAGTACTTTGTTCCTTTTCAGTTCGTTTATGAATTTTGCTTCTTGATTATTGCTGGGGAAGCTATTTTGCGCTTTTAAATCAATAATCACCGCTTCTATCAAACTATAATGTTATGTCATGTGAAGAGGTGAGAAATGGACCGTACTTGAGCTCCAAAAAGCCGCTCATCTCGATTGCCCCGCAGAAGGAGATTTCACCATCACCCTGAGAGAAGTGCATATCGCCAGTGCTGAGGTTTGCTCCTTCCACAAAAACTGGGAGATATATCTTTGAACCCCTTCCTAGATTTTTGATGTCGCAGTTTCCCCCATTCTCTCTTCCCGGAGTTGTTCTTGCAGCTTCCTTTGCAATCCTTTCCCATTCAGGAGTGCCTTGTTCAATCTAAAGGATGGTTGATGTCAGGACTGGTCTTCAGTGTAAGCAGTTGGTAAATGACCATTTTGCGGATTAGATTATCATATGCATGCTTTAATATGAATGGCTTTCTATTGCTTGCTTCGATTGCTACGAGTAAGTTAATTGTATTGTACCTTGCCGAGGATGGAGCCTTTGGTTGATGGTAAGCTTGCTAGTGGCCTTGAATGCACAACCTCACATAGCTTGAACGTCTGCAGTCCATTTTCTTGAACCTCTCTTTCCCTGTCGTTCCATATGTTCAGGAGTTCCTTAGATGGCGCAGTTCCAATTAATCCAGGGTGAGTCAAACCTGGAAATCTCACACCTAAGATTCATGTAGAAAATTGTCATTCCCCAGGCAAACCAATACAGTAATTTCATCATGTTACTATGCATCAGGCATTAAGTTTGAAAGAGACAAAGCATGTAGAATTAGGATATATACCCGGTATTTGCGGTGAGTACGCATAGATTCCTTCGAAATACCATATAGCTTTGGTTGTACTTGGGAAATGATCTGTCAGAAACCCGCCTCCGTGTTCTCTGTCGAATGTTGCTGTGAAGCCCCATTCATTGCCCGGTAGAGGACCCAGGTTGCATATCTCGACAGCGAGAAGATCGCCTGGCTTTGCCGGAACTCCATCTGTATCCAAAACTCTGATTGGTCCACTCATGTAATGACCCTGGATCGGAAGTAAACAACCAGAATCAACAGCTCTACTGAGGTATTCACTTTCAACAGGCTTAAAAGCTCCCTACAGAGAGAGAGAGAGAGTCTCTCGTAGCAGTCTTTAGTCTGTCTTGATTTTGAATTGTCTTTTTATTCCCTCACCTGATGTGTAACATCATTTTTTATGACCCTTCCAGTCTACCATTTCTCTCCTAAAGAGCTCGCCACTCGTAACCACAGCAGCCGCGGGTATTTCAGGGTGCCAGCAGTTGTTACTACTAATCTTGGTGTTGGAGGAGCCATCCAGGGGTGCAGATGAAATGTTGCAGAGAACTTACAATTTGAGAAGCAATGATTGGGAAGTTTATGAAACCAAATGAAAATTTGTGATTCATCGGGACAGAGGAGGTTCGGATTCTCTCGGATTGGTGGAAATCGTAAATTCAACTACGTGAAAATAAGCGAGAGACCTGACCAGGAAAATCAATAGCAAACTGGAGAACTCACGATGGACAGGTCGGCATGCTTGATGTCCTCGACGGAGTATTCTTGCGTGACCGCACCGCCGCTCCAGTCCATCATCTCCACCCGGAAGAACTCACCGGTCCGTACCTCCGCGACCGGCGGGATCTCCGGGTGCCACCGGGTGTGAAGGGGAAGTGCCTGCTCGTGGGGCTGCTTCTTCACATCTATTGGGATGATCAGCCTCGGACCATGTTGAGCCATTTCAAGTTTTCTTTCAACCTACGAATCGATGAGTCGACTTGGGAAGCCAAGATATTTGGATAGGTAGGGGTATCTTGGTAACCTAGGAGATGGCGCAAAGACTCAGAACAATCAAGAGCTTTAGTTAATTGACTAACAACAAATTCAAAGGAAGTTGGGGAAACATGTAAGTGAGAGGACAAAGATAAGGAAGATATAAATGAAATAGCTGTGATCCAACCACTTGAGTAGAGGAACCATTAGCTAAAATAACTTGAGATGAGGACTAGCGTTATGGTGGGAGAAGAATGGTTCTTGCTTACCAGTCATATGGCTAGAAGCTCCCAAATCAATGATCCAAAGGTGCTAGGAGACAAAGTAGAGAAAAATGCCATGCTACTTGCACGTCTAAGAGTGGCATTGGATGAGAAGTTAAAAGCCTCTCGTTGTTGAACACGCTTGATAAATTGTGTAGACAGATCATCCTGTGCCGCAAATTCAGAATAACTATCCTCAATTGAGATAAGTGGAATTGTATTGCCATAAGACACATTTCCAGCACTCCCTTTAGACGTAACAGCATTACAGTAACCAATTGTTGAGAAATACATTTTATTGAAAATTTTTATTATAAGATATAGGTTCTATGGCGATTCCAGATAGGAAATGTCACTAGTGCACAAGGGAATTGATATTTTTACTTCAAGTGGAGCTGAACGTACACAAATTGTATCGGAATTTAATCGACGGCAAAACCCGAGAATGTAAAGATATAATGGCGGAATTTAATCAATGACAAGGCATTATAGTTAAGAAACATGTTAGAGTTTAATCAACGATGCGAACCAGTAAACTATAACTACAATGCATAAATTGAAAGATAACAAAAAGATAAAATGTTACCTATAATAAGTGTATGAACACTAGCATTTATAGTGTTTACATCATAATTGCCTATAATAAGTACTTCAGCAATTTTACCCTTGCCTTTACATTTCCAGAGTTTTCATTCCAATGTTTACTTCGCCACAACTTCTCATCTTAAGATGAATAACTTCCTCATCGTATCCACTTGGATATTGATGACTTCATCCTAGTTGATTGTTGTTTGCTGTTGATAACTTCCTTGGTTGTTGATACTCTTCAAGTTGTCAACATTTATCTAAAAATGCTTAAATATCTCAAGATATTGCTATTCATCAAGTTACAACCGTTATATTTTGCCGATGATTTTTTCTTTTCACCAAACTCTACTCTCATTGGCTAACTCTTTTACTTGTCCATAATAACAAAAATTGTGTCATTTTTTTGCGAGTGAAGCATCCGATCTTGTGGCTTCTTCTTCAGGTCAATTGGGATAACCACCCTTGGACCATGTCGACCCATTTTTTCTTGTGAAATAAGTCCACTAGGGAAGCTATAAGCTTATGGAAGTATCCAACCATCGATTACATACATGAAGTAGGGTAATGGAATAATGATGATTGCTGGGTAAATTGTAGCCATCCGGGTGATTGAACAAGCCAATATTTGGACTGGCAGCTTTATTACTATTTGCAGATTCTGAAGCGGTCGTCTCATTGGAGGTTTGATCTTTTCTCAATTGAGGTTTCTGTTGGCTATCCTTCTTTTTCAATGTTGTTCGTCGGTTCTCTGTATTCTTGTGCATCGGATGTTTACATGTGACCGTGATGTGCGAAAAAAAGAAGAAAAAAGCATTTATAGGTGGGAGTTCTCAAAATCTTGATATGATATTAATCGAGATGCTTATCACAATAATTATATGATGGATTGATTGTGTCACATTGATGTCGCTAATGCGTAACACCTTCTTCAACCCAGATGGTCCCCAAGGAAAAGTCGTCACGGGACTAAAAATGGACCCTCACTTCGTCATTATTCAAAAGAATTGACATTCAAAGCATCTCGATTGTGTCGTATTAGTAGATTTACAGGTCACTCCAAGCATCCCAACAAGAAGAAGAGTTTTCTGAACTTGGGATGCCTCTCGGAATGATCCACTCGGAATCAGATTGAGAAAAAGAAGGAAGAGGTTCCTAAATCCAGAATGACTTACTATTGATCTTAACTCTCCCTTTCTCTCATCATATGTAAATCTCATTGTAATGATAGAAGCTACAAATCCTGGAAAACATAGATTCAATTAGATAAGAAACAAGCGAGGGACTTGACGGGGAAAAATTTGTAGCGAATTGAGGAACTCACGAGGGACAGGCAGGTCGGCATACTTGATGTCCTCAGCGGGATCCTCCCGCATGATCCCGCTGCCGCCGCTGTCGTCCACCGTTTGCACCCGGAAGACCTCACTGGTCCGTACCTCTGCGACCGGCGGGATCTCCGGGTGCCACCGGCTGTGAGTGGGAAGCGCCTGCTCGTGGGGCTTCTTCTTCACACCTACTGGGATGACCAGCATCAGACCATGTTGAACCATTTCTAATTTTCTTACAACCTACAAGTTGATGAGTCCACTCAGAAAGCCAAGATACATGAAAGTGTGAGGGGAAAATTACCAAAAATCTATCACAATTATACCAATTTGGTATCTCCGGCCAATTGTGGCTGAATTACGCTGATGTGGACATTTTTTTAATAATAGATTGAACTTCTTTTACATTTTTCTTTTTTTCTTCTTTTCATTTTTTGTTGGCAATGGCAAAAAAGAAAAGAAAAATGTATAAAAAAATCATAATATTATTTTAAAAAGTCCACGTCAGCGTCGCGACCAAAATTAGTTAAATGGATTAAATTGACATAGATGTAAAAGATTTAGCATTGAATTGCTTAAAAAAAATATATTTATGACTAAATTGATACAATTGTAATAAATTTATGATATTTTTGATAATTTTTCTGAAGTAACGGTGTATCTTAGTAACCTAAGAGATGGCACAAAACTCAAAGAAAATGCTTTGGATATGCACTCTCTGGTGGAAGACTTCGAGGGCCATTATTGACACCTCCAATGGTTTGATTTTTCTTTCTCCACCGGTGGATGGACCCGCTCTAATACTGATGGAGCTCTGTCCACCATGCTTTTCGGATTGCCTTGGGAAAATAACGTTGAGTGGTCGCTCTTCTTCGATTGAATTTCCACGATCTTCTATTCTGATATTTACCCTCTTCTGATTAGACAAGACCTACTATGACTTGATGAGATCAAACGGGTGGTCAGCTGGCTCTAATATCTGGAATACGGCGAAGACGGTGAGGCAACGGCAATGATAATAGCTACAACGATGAGCTAAGCTTTTTCTTTTCGTTTCTTTCTAATCTTTCCTAAACTCATTTTGTGCATGTATTGGTACTTGATCGGCCAACACCATGTGATACAAAGGATCATGGGGAAGAGTGGGCCTTTAGCTCTGACCCCAATTGATGCGCGTGGCAAAGATAGGCTTTGGATCATGGAAAGGGGAGGAAAATCAGATAGAGAGAAAAGGGGAAAGAACATAGTGAAATCTGGAGAAGCAAGAGAGAAAAATTCGGTCGAGTGTTGCCTGAGCCTGTGATGGCAAGGGCCACCCTTGCCTTGAGGCATTGAGTTAGGGCAACTCTCACACAAGGCCAACAAGGGCAACCCTTGCCCTCGCTAGCCTAGGCTTGTGCATCCTCGCTTGAGGTTGGCAACCTCCACTAGCCATCGATGAGGTATGGTGGAGGGCAAAAGGGAAAATAAAAAAAAAAAAAAAAAAGAGAAAGGAAAAGAACAGTATACGAGAAAAAAAAAAAGAAACGAAGGAAAAGAGAGAAAAAAAGGAAAAATAAATATATATAATTAAAATTTTAAAAATATTAAAATATTATCAAAAATGTCAATGTAAATCTTTGCCGACCACCCTAAGTGGCAAGTGGGGTAAATTTGGTTAGATGATTTAATTGGCAAATAGTGAAAATGTTTAAGATTTAATTGATAAAATTAAAAACGTTAGGACTAAAATGGTAAAAATGCAATAAGTTTATGACTTTTTGGACAATTTTATCGTTTAGTGAAGTGAATCAGAATCATTTTAGTGATGCTTTCTACAGCATGGCTCCTTGACGATTCTCTCTAGAGAAAAGGATAGCCAAAAGCCAAGATGCTCGGTGATCCGTACTCGATGAGACCTTCATCATCTCTTCGTCGCTAAAGTTGATTCGCTTGGTTGTCTATATTTCATTCGACATTATACACACACACAGGCTGATGCAACGGCCCCATCCTCAATAATTGCAAAGGTTATGCCGAGATGCCGAAAGCTTTAGTGCTTTTTGAAAAAAAACTAAGTGACAACCCTTTTGCTTGGCCAATCGGAGGAAACTCGTCGCGATCAACATTCGTTTGCAAACCTTAGCCCTTTCGCCACAGAAAGCAGCTTCTGTCTAATCCCAGATTTGCTCCCGCTGGTTGGCCCCGCAGATCGGAATCTTAGGATCATGCCGGCCATTGTGCTGACGTTCTGAATGTTGTACTTGCTTTGAGAATTTGGTCCTGGTGAGTTTTCGTGTCATTTGCTGTAATTGGAACTAGAAAGTCGGAAGTGATCGTGCGCCGTTGTCTTGTCAGGGCCAGGGGTGGAGGGTACCTGTGATGCTTCCAGGCCCAAATTGTTGGGCCGGTTAGGAGGTCCTAGAGATCATGCCCACGGCGTGGAAATGGATCAACTACCCCTTAAACCTTATTTTATTCGACGAAAAATCGCACATGTTCATCATTTATTTCATTCGGATACACATTTAACAACATTTCTATATCGTCGTATGCCTGATCATGGCTTCGCTTGCCTATGCCTGTTAGACCTGAAGAACTAGTTGGATGGATCTATCAGCAATTTTTATTTAGATTCGGATCACCCATTAAGTCCGCTCATATTAGATCGTTTTGGACAAACAATTAAATATCTATCTAAAATAATGAATGCCTAAATAATTATTTTAAGCTCAATACTTGTCTTGGCCCACCTAAACACTATTCACGACTTGAAAGCATTTCATATTACATTTTTTAAAAGTATAAGATTTAAATAAAAATTTAAGGGATCCAATTCAAAGAAAAGGTCCTCACGCCAGATCTAATAGACTAATATACTTTCAAATTGAGAAACTGAAGTTGAACACTCATATCCCTCATCATCCACTCCAATGTCATATAAGAGCATAAAACTAGGGTTGCACGCGAATCATTTATCTTCACTTCACACTGGAGATTTGAGTTTTGATCTCCTTAGCTTTCAGTCTTTCAAAAGAAAACTTATTATTCAGATATTATTATGTAATCCCTGCCTATTTTAACCCACTTTACATATACTGTTGGCCCACTTCACTTTGGGATCTTACCCTAATGGAGGCGAAGTCCTTTAAGTTCCTATAGTTGCAATCTATCCGTTTCATTTCGAGATTTAGGATTTGAACCCATAACCTCTCCTTACTTTTAAAGAAAAGCTAAGGGAGCAATCTACTCAACATTACTTTCATGTTCAATCCAATGCTTTAAAAGAAACTTTGCTTACTAGTACAGTCACATTTAGCCACTGCCTGGAGATAATGTTGAACTAACATTAAAAAATTGAAGCTTTCATGGTGATAGGATCCCCGCCGAAAGGTACCATCCTTCCTTATCCATGGAGAGAGCGACTCCCAACAGTCGGGGAAAGTCAAATTCAGATGGGTCATCTTTCGGTTCCAGCCCGTGATGCAACCTCCGAAGATGACAACTTTCAATTTTTCCCTTCTTTTTATTTGTTTATTTATTTTCCTTTATTTATTTGGTATCGTCGGCTATGAGACAGAGACATCCATAAAATTTATGAGATGCGCACCACTTTTTAAGCTCTCTCGAAGCCTATCCAAAATATGCTTCAAGAAATTGTTTTTTCAGAATCAGTGCGTGATGAGTTGAAGTCCAAGATGATAGGATTCATCATTATCTACATAATGGATGCGTAGAAAAGCAATTTTTGGAAGGTAAGGTTTCGATGTCCTTGTAAAGTAAGAAGATATTTTGTATGATAACCATAGACACGTGGTAACTTAATTAATCGGTTATTTTCCGTCAATCGTGCAATTGAGCCCTAAGATATATGAGTACATTGTAAGAAAATTATGTAAAATGTCCTAAGCCATTATACGATCAATTCTATCCTAAATCTTTTAATTGTGCCAATTCAGTTTTAGATCTTTTGATGATTTGTCAATTTGGTATTGAATATTTCAATTGTGACAATTTAGTCCTAGTCATTTTGATCATTCATTAATTTAGTTATTAATTTATTGATGGTTTATCAATTCAGTAATTTTGGCCAATTTTGATTGAAAATCACCGACATAGTGATTTACTTAATGCTAATCGTCCTACGTGATGTTGTCCTTCACCGACTGTAGCTGGGTCTCATCAATGGCCGGCAACCCCTATTAACCTCAAGCAGGGGCCGCCCTCGCCTGGCTCGGGCGAGGGATGCCCCACGCCTGGATCGGCAAGGGGGTAATGAAGATCATCATGACCATTTTAAAGCAGAAATTGAAGGAACATGTGGGGTAGTGAGATCTGACGAGAGGGATAAATCTTTCTTTCCTAGTGTTTACCCCAGGAAGCTTGTTGAGAAACTCCATGGGCAGTTGTCGGGAGGGGGGGATAAGGACGCCACGTCCGCCGTGACTTTGACGTCTCGCCTCGTCTTCTTCCTCTCGTCACGCGCCGCTCCGTTTCGTCTCACCATGAAGAGTCACTCGAGACACAGGGATCCATCGAAATTCGACGTCCCAAATCATGAGTCCCTCGACTGTTTGCGACGACGTCTTGATCGGAGCCCGATCAAGACACCGGACGATGAAGATGTATCCCCAGGGGTGTCGGCAATTCGCGCCAAAACATGTCGGATAAAATTTAGGTCTCTAACTCGAATACGGCACGTCTATTAATCATGTCGAAATTAATGAACTACGATATGATGTATTAATCAAATGGATTACACGCCTCGTTGCACTTAATATGTTTTAAATATGGACTTTTATACATAAATTTGTAAACAATGTGTTTAGAAGTGTAAAAACGTGTCTAAATGTACTATGCTGAAAATGATAACACATTAATCTATATGATTTAGGATTAATACCGTAAAAAACCTTAAATTGATATCCTTATGATAAATTTTCCCTCTATTAGTTTTTATTAATTTTTACTGTCAAATTACTAAGTTTGATGACACTAGACAGTTAATAGGTCTATTGATTTGGGGTTTTACCTTTTGTTTGTCATGTGTGTATTGGTTTTGTGATTTTTGGAAACTAGCAGATGACATATTTATCACATGTGTATCAGTTTTGAGTTTTTAGTGATCAAAAAATTAGTTTAGAATAAATTTATTATAAGTGTACCGGTTTATGGTAAATTTATTACAAATGTACTAATTTGAGATTTTTTTATACTATTAACTCCATAATTTAACTTGTTTAAGTGTGTTATCAACAGTTTAAAAAGAGTGAGATCCCAATAGAAAGCGTTTTTCATGTGTCATATAAAATCTCCGTGTTCCGTCGTTAACATGGACTATTTGGGATGCATCAACCACACATATATTTAGGAGTACGTTTTACAGGACAATCGATATTAATTCAGCTTCAATATAGTCAGGTACGAAACCAATATTTCAGATATTTCCCGTGACATAAAGTTTCCAACATGTCATTGATTGAGCTACCTATAGATTCGTGCCCCCATGTGATCCCAAGAATTGAAAATCGATCCTCGTGTTAAATGTGTGAGCGAAGAAGCTGTGCTTTTCCTGCGTGGTCCTCCGTTGCCAGAGCAGCTCATGAGATATCCCGTCGCAAGTCTACGTAGAGTATGGTTTCGCCTTTATGTTCAAATGCATGCATGCATGCACATGGATATGTAGTAGAAAGCCTTGGGGGGGTCCTTCTAAAGGGCTTTGCGGTGGCGATTCTAGCTCGTACCTTGAACCAAGCGAAGAAAACAAATCGTGAAGGTTGGTTTCTCGACGGCTTTGAGGTGGTGAACAGAGAAAAAACAAATTGCACTGCTGTAATTCTTAGGCCTTTTCCAGATTTCACCACCAGAGTCATTGCAATAATGTTCAGATAGTTGCGACGGCGCCAAGGAATGAGAATTGAGCTAATGGGTTAATACAACGTGGGACTAATGTTGGGTTGCAAGACAGAAGTCTCCAAGCGCAAAAGCATAGTGGAAATGCTGGGAAAAAAGAAGTAAATAAGTTAATGGGAACGAAGCGGATAACAGTCACAACGTTTGGCGTATTCCGGTAACTATTTGCTACGTTTGACATGTTCTGGTAGAACTGTTTCTCTGTTTCTCACCCATCACCATGACTACCTGTTAGGAGTGTGCAGCAAGGACCTCTACCTGGGGAGGTCAGCAAAGGGGCCTATGTTTGAGCCTGTCAACCTATATAATTGAACTCACATTCAACCAAATAAATAAATAAATAAATAAATAAATAAAATTGAGTCAATTATACATGTGAGTTGTGTGAAAGAAGTTCCATATCGGATAATTAGTGTTGTGTGAAGATGGGTCCAATTGTATATATCGATAGGCTTGGATTTGCGCTCCCTCTAGGCAATCTTTATAGGCGAAGGTATTGGGCTTATGCTGTGTGTTTTTAATAGATAGTATCAGAGTCGATAGTTTATTGGTGTTCCACCCTCAATTTATATTGGTGTTTGGTGCACATTTCATAAAAAAAAAAAAATCTCAAGATTGACACTTGTTTCAGGTGAAAATTGATATAACTATTGTTCTGGTGAGAAGAAACCATGCACAATTGGTCTGATAATGTGAGTCTGGTGAGAAGAGATGAGAGATAGAGAGATAGAGAGATAGAGACCATCGGTGATGCAATCCCAAATTAGCAATTGACGATGGTTGCTGAAGTATTCTAACTAGATTTGTTGATGGGCTTAGACTTGAGTTCTCTCTTGGCATCTCTCAAGTGACGGTATTAGATTTTTATTGCGTGTTTGTAATATTATGTGTCAATTATAATATATTAATTACTCTATACCATATCAATTATCTAATGTGAGACCCTTCTAACATAACTCACGTATGTATCTCAACAATCTCATATTCACTGATACAATAAGTTGAGAGTGCGCAGCAAAAATTTTGTCCTTTCACAAGTAGATTGCTAAGAGCGAGTCTAAGTCCGAGCTCGTCAATTATCCGATGTGGGATTTTTCTCACCCAATTAATACATGCATCTCAATACTTCCAACAACTTTTTCATGTTTTCCATCTGCCTTTCACATTCGCCAACCAGCTTTCCAACATTACTGGCCATGGTCCCCCCAATCTAGAGATTCTAGAGTCACGGCCAAACTTCTTATCCTTTCTCTCTTCTTGTTGGTGCCACCGGAATTGACATTGGTCATTCTCGCATATGCCAAACATCTTGCTGGCCAAGCACGTGCCAGCCACAACCTAACTCTATGTAATGTGCGGTAATTATGAAGTCGATATTCTTTTTTTTATAGCCGACACCTCACAAAGCCAATGTTTATCTCCATAGGCCAATGCCGATTTCGGTCATGACAATGAATACGCCCCCGCAATATAAGGGCATCCATGGAAGACTCCAACCTTCGATCGTGATGAAAGGCGTCATTATCGAGAAAACGATTGCCGTGAGTGCTTCTGCAAGTTGGTCAGTAGTTGAAACATGGGAAACTCGAAGCGATCTTTTCGATGGATGATCTCGAACGAAGTGGAAGTCGATTTTTCCATGCGAGAATGGAACACTAGATTCGCACTTAGTCGTGTGGCTCCGACATTCGCGCAAAGATATTTGGCGATTGGATTGAACTTACTCCTAATTCTTGCGATAGGGATTGAACACAAGCAACCTCGCATACTGGGTGAGAACGACAGGATGTTCAAACTTCGTGGAGGACCGAGCAGCGATTCTTGTTTCTTGGAATCAAACGAGATGAAGTTCGAGGTCGAATACACAAGGTAGGCAGAAGAGTGGAGCTGCGATCGACATGATTACTCCCCAATCTGTGTCTAGGAAAGCATTTAGTGCTCCGTTGGCCAGCAAGGACGAGACCATAATCTTAAAATAGTCTTCCTCAAATAGACAGCTTTCTAAGGATGTGATGTACACATGCGCGCACATAAGTGCAACAGATCTGCAAATTCCAAGCCAATTTAGAGTACCTTCAAGGATTTTTTGCCTTCGAGCTTCTTGGCCCAAAGTGAACTCTCAACTCTACCTGCCATCCATGAACGGTCCTCGATAGCATACCTTCTTTGTCGGGAAGCGTTCAAGTAAAGAGCAAAATCAATGTAGTTCGAATCACTTGGGAAACAAGTAGTTTAAATTCTGTTGCATTCACTATCGATTCGTGAGGGCTTGAGCCAAGAATCGAATTTTTCGTTTCAATAAGAATGGATTTTAGGGTGCTCTCTTAGCATGCGATGATTCTCATTCAGTGTGATAGTCATCTTAATATGCATTGAGTGACTACTATAGAGAAAAAATCCTTACTCTTGTTGGATGGAGGGGGAAGAGTTAAGAGAATGATTAAGGTCAAACACGGATAATTGAAAGCCCCTTTTGGCATTTTAGACGTGAATTTCCCGTCTACTTAATTAGGAGCCTTGATCTTATTTTTACAATTGAAGTGTGTGAGTTATGTGTAGGTTGTGAAACCCTTTTTGCTCACTCACACGTCCCCACCCTAGTTCTCAAGAAGGCAGGAGATGGCATTCCTCACCTCTCCTTTCTCAAGTGGGAAGGATAGCCATTAGGGGCAACTCCCAGTAGTTTCTTTGTCTACTTTAAAGAGCTCATTTCTTTCCAAACTCAAGTGTGTGATGCATTGAGTTTTTAGGGATACTAGAGATATTGTTTGATATGTTGGGGATATGATTTGATAGTTTGCTAACTTTTAGGATCCACATAAATCTCGGACGATCTCATGAATCTTTTAAGATCATTAATCATGCATTTAGCCCATTTAGACTCTAGGTTCACCTTAGTGCTCATGTCCATATATTTTCATGGCTTAATGAATCACGAGGATCTTTCTCCATTAATGTTATCTACCATTTGTTAGATCAAACAATTTGGTCACTCCTAGTAGGTTGAACCTTTTTCCTGATCTTGTACTTGATGTGATGGTATCCAAATCCTGTATTGATGTGGTTACATCCCTGTGCTGTTGTTCCATACAAGGCTTGGTGTCGCAGTCCTAGCCAGTGGCCTTGGACCGACTCTACAAAGTGTATTGCCATAGTTCACTTTAGTAGGATACTAGCCTATTCACAAGTGCACAACTCCCCAAGAGTTGTGGGTGGATGCACGATTCAGTTATAATCATTTATTAGGAACATTTCTTAGTAGGGAGGTTGAATAATTATACCTGTTAGAATATTATATAATAAATCACATATTCATCTAATAGTTTGCGGTTTAAAAACAATTGGTAGTAACCTACAAAATCTCACATGGTATTGAGGAGATTCTGAGTTTAAATCTTTCCAGGTCCCTATTTACCTCCCAATTAATATTTAATAATAAATCATGCATTTATCTAATAGTTTAAGTTTTTAGAATAATTGACAGTGGTTCCATAAAATCTCACAATTCCCTTAAAGAGTCAAAAGAGTCTTATGGGCATTCTCAAAAGTCTTTGGAGAACATTGAAAATAACTAGTTTTGGGAAATATCGAACTACTTCTATATCTAGAGATCTAAAAAATATACAAGAGAAACAATGACAATTGAATTGTCATGACTCAAGCACAGTTTCAATTGCAAGATATATCGTCTAGTGCTCTACCGAACCGGCCACGGACGACATATTCTAGACAAGATTGGACCGAGCACCTCAAAGACGTCGAGCACATGACACCCAAGCTTACATGCGATGGGAAGTGTAAAACTGACAATATTTACTCAAAAGTTGTCTTGCCTCAGGCTCCTGCTCCGTCTTCAGCTCCACGAGCTTCCAAATGGTGTTATGGTCTTGTCATAGATCTGGTCGTGTTTTCTCAATGTAAGCAGATAGTTGCCATTTCAAGATTGTATGCCTACCATTGAATTTTTTCTTTCCTTTTGAAATCCAATATGAGATCCATATTTGGTTTGAGGGGATATTAGAGATACTATTTGAACATGGTGTGGCCTTTTTTGTGGTTTCGTTAAAAACAATCTATTTCTCCTATTGGTTATGAGAATTCAAAGATTTTGGTAATATTTAGTCACTGATTTTAACTTGACAATCCACTTAAAGTTTCACTTTATTTGATAAATATCTTCCAACCTCATAATCTATTTCAATTAATAGGTTTTTGTTCAACAAATCTTTTTCACTTTCAATAAGACATAAAGCTATTCAAAAGATCCAAACAAAAATCCCTTATCCTATATAGTGCTTCCATCGCTGTGTCAATGAATCTAAACCATTGAAGAAAACCTCATTCCTATAAATCAATTGTCGAGATTTTTTGACACATCAAAAGGAGTACTGTGCGTGATAGGTGACTCACATGTATGGAATTTTCCTTTTCTATAGTATAGTAATAAACTTTTTCACCAATAATTGCAAGCTAGGTCCAGAGATTGCTCTAAGAAAATTTTGTTAAGATGAATAGAAAACCCAATGAAGTGAAAAAACATTAATATGGTTGATTGATTTCTTATTTTTGTTCAATTCAATTCATTTGTCTTTCATGATACATACGTAATTACGTTATAATCGTATCTTGAAATATTGTAAAATCACATCCAATACTCATTTTGAAACTATAGTACCTCAAAATTCGGCGAGACAACTATCAAACTATTGGAAGCCATCGCATATGTAAGGATCCCATAACTTTGAGAAATTAGTCAAACATTTTGTGAAAACTGCAACGCCTCTTTCCACCAGTGTAACTAGCCTTAAAAAACTCTTGAAACAATGCAATCAGAGAGCACATTGGAAATGTCACCTAAATGGCACCGTGCGCACTCAAGCCAATCTCCAATACTCTAGTCTTAATTTGACTCTAATCTTTTGTGATTACAAACCCAATGGTCTTGACTTCCTTTCTAAGCCTATATAAACTAATACATTTCATTCATTTAAAATTACCATTGAGCTCTCCCTTGATCTATGCACTAGATCCCCAACGATTGGTCAATTGCAAGATTATTAAATTTAATTTAATTTCTCTCTCTCTCTCTCTCTCTCCCCCCCAACCCCCACAAACCCCCACTTGGAATTCTCTATGCCCCACCATGGGGATTCGAATATATGCCATTGATGTCCATGCCCTCATGGCACACCACCATCACCCACCACACAAAAACCTAACCTTTCTTTTGTGCAAAAATACAAAAAATTCCCATCAAAGTATCTCATGACGCCAATGAACAGGTCGGCAAATTTGAATAGAAGCAAGGCACAATGCAATATAAAAAGAATAGGTAAATCGAATGAAAGGGAAAGCCAATCAACATGCACTCAACTTTAAAAAGGGAGGGAATCCGACGGTGGAGGGACGACCAGCTGCGGAAACACGGAGCCGCTTACGCCCAAGACTTTGGAATCTAAACCCTCCCCCATATCGCCAGGAAAAGAAAAGAAAGAAAAGCCGGTGCCCACGCATCACCCACCCAAGCATCGCCTCCCCCACTAACCCGATTTCATGTTGATATTTTTCTTTTTCAATTTCAACTTGAGGGGGAAATAAATTGACTTTAGAGTTAAGCAATTCCGTAGTTATGGATCTCATGCCCTTTCGATTATACCAAAAAATTCCCTAATTAGAGAAAGAAACATGATAGCAAGAGATACCTTTTGTATGTCCCTCATGGGAGAATATTACGGATTAGAGCTGTACCTCTTTTTTTCTTTTTTCGTAAGTAGTTGTTTGAAAGAAAGTGGCGAAGGTCGAACTGAGTTTATTGGAGGAGAAATTTAATCAATGAAAGAGAGTTGATAGAGATTTATGGAGTTCAAACTACCAGGTAAAAGGGATTTGACTCTTAAATCGTGAGATTAGGTTATAAATCACTCGATTGTCTCGCTTCCCTATGATGTAATGGATTCCCTCTCCTCTTAGCTCGATTATTGAATTATGTACATTCTCTAGAGAACACGACCATTGGCAAAGGCCCGCATATTTTTTCTTTTCTTTTTTTTGGCTTGGTATACAAAGTTCTATAAATCCTCTAGCAAACTCTCCTTCTTCGATTAGATTTCCCCTTCTAATAAACTTATTTTGGCCTCTGGCCTTCTCTTTGTATATAGCCACTTATAAAAAAAAAAAAAAAAAAGAAAAAGTAAAGCTGTACTTTTAAACGTCATCAGTTGACAATATGTATAACAGCGAATAATTTTATGTGTAGATCACATGGGATGCAAGCCCCGGTTCAGAGAAGAGCAGATTATTTCGGATTCAAGAAAAGCACATAGTAACCACTATCTCTTGAATATTTACAATCTTAATACAAAACCCATATTTTTTTAATGAAAAATAAAGAGAGTTGGCTAATAATTTCTTGGTTTCAACAATGATTGAAACCCAAGTAAAACGAGGGGGTGTAAGTCACTAATAATGTAAATATACTAGTTTTTTTTTTTTGGGTCGGTTGTAAATATACTAGTTTACTCAGTGAATTTATAGACCCCAAATCCAAATTACCACTTCAACAAGTTTCTTCCGAGTCCCGGGCGTCAGGTAGCTACGAGTGAACAACAACAGCATGGATTAGATGGAGTTTTTAAATAAAGTATCTTATAAATAGGGTCGATCTTATCTTTCAAGACCAATGCTCCATTTTTTGAATAATTTAAGCCAAACATTTCCGAGATTCCTTCAAATTTAACCCAACCCTAGTTAAGCCAATCCCCCCTAGCACCTCCACCACCACCCCCCAATCATCCCCTGCGTCTATATATCCCCTCTCTTGCACCCGCCAACCCAATTTTTCCTTTCTCTCTCTCTCCCTCTCTCTCTCTCTTTCTCTCTCTCTCTCTCTCTTCTACATCTATTCCCTAGGGTCAAAGCAATCCAAGACCTGCTTCAACCCCTCAAACTTTCATGTGAAGTGAAGAATCATCTTGAGGGGCCTATTAAAGAAGAGAGAAAGAAAAGAAAGAACAGCTTCGAGATCATCGTTGGTCTCTTTTCCTTGTTTCTTGAATCGAGGGAGATCGATAAGATAGAAATGAGCTGCAACGGTTGCAGGGTTCTGAGGAAGGGCTGCAGCGAGTCCTGCATCTTGCGGCCTTGCCTGCAGTGGATCGAGGCCCCCGAGGCCCAGGGCCACGCCACCGTCTTCGTCGCCAAGTTCTTCGGCCGCGCCGGCCTGATGTCCTTCATCTCCGCCGTCCCTGAGACGCAGAGGCCCGGTACGTGCGTGTGTCGGGTGATTTAGACATGAACGGTCCGGTCGGTGGTCACGCAAGTCTTTTATTCTGAGACACGAGTGGATCCTCAGTTCTCTGACAGGTTGAGCTTTTTTTTTTTTCTCTCTCTTTTGCTGTACAGCGCTGTTCCAGTCGCTGCTGTTCGAAGCGTGCGGAAGGACGGTGAACCCAGTGAACGGGGCGGTGGGACTGCTGTGGACCGGCAACTGGCACGTCTGCCAGGCTGCGGTGGAGACCGTCCTGCGCGGCGGCTCGCTTCGGGCCATGCCGGAGCTCCTCGACGGGGGCGGCGGCGACGGCGGGGGCGGCGGCGTCTCCCTCCCGGCGTCCGACGAGGCCTCGGAGGCCGGTGACACGTGCGCCGACGCATGGAAGCTCCGCGATCCGAATCCGGGATCCCGATTCTCCACTTCCAGGTCGAGGATCTCCCCGAAGCGCAAGAGGCTCGACGCCGCCGCCGACAACGCTAAGCTCCTACTCCAGCCGATGGATCTCGATCTCCGCCTCACGCCGACGGACTTCCAGGCCAAGACCAAGCCCGCAGTGAAGGCCGAGCACCAGACGCGGCGGCCGGGGACCCCGTCGATGACTTCGGAGGAGTCCGGCACCACGACGTGCTTCGAGAGCAACAATAATGTGGGAGAGCCGGAGACGAAGCTCCTCAACTTGTTCGCCTAACCGGAGAGGAGCTTCGACGTCGTCCTCCTTCTTTCCTCTCTCCTTTTGCTCGGGTGCTTCTGACGAGCTTATACACGAGTTAGCTCTCGGAGTATTATTCCGCTAATTGATTCTCTTTGTTAAATTTTCTTCTTTGTTTTCTCCTTTTAAGTGGGAAAAATCCAAGCCGGCGTAGTTCTCCGGCAAAGTTTTGTAAGTCGCCGGCGAAACCCGATTTCTCTCTCTCCGAGTCTTGAGCAGAAAGAGAGAAAAATGATAGTTTGTCGGTGCTCGCTTTCTCTTTCTTCTCCTTCTTCTGCTCCTCCTCCTCCTTTTGTTTTTTCTTGATCATGACTGTGTGATTCCAATAAAAGCAGTTGATTTAAGTCGATTCGTGCTTTTCTTGGATCTTTCCTTCCTTTCTTTGCCGGCCGATGGAGATGGAGGGATCATCATGAAGCTTTGGAAGTGGCGGAAGACGGTAAAAGTTGGTGGGGAGGATAAGGAATGTGAGGCTTGCGGAATCATACATCATTATCACTAATTCAATCACAAGCTAAAACTGATACTCTATAGGATCATCGCCTAACGGAGTTTGAATAGTACGAAAAATCAAATCCAAGCATTTGGGCATCAAAGACCCAAAAGATTAGACCATCCTCTCTATTCAAGAATCCGAGCTTTCTAGATATTATTACGATTTAGGGTTCCAATCTCTTAGAATTTTCTTCTGTGATTAGGGTTAGCTCGAGCAATATCAGTTACTCTCAATTAGAGGGCGATGTCTAAAACGTTTAAAAGAATGCCTAGTCGCAACAACAACGAACCAAAACCATGACCCAACTACCTTTTAGTTAGGTCGATCACAATTCATGAAGCCCGGTAGATACATAGTCCGAGAAAAATTAAAATATAGTAGACAACATCCGATCGAACGCTTCTGGCCAAACAAAGGAGGAACTCGTGAACCGGGGCTCGATCGGCTTCCAGATTCACGGTTTCCAATTAACCCACTAAAGAAAAACCCCCAGATCGTAAACGAAATCGTCGGGTATGAAAGTTAAGGAGAACAAAACGTACAAGAGGAAAAGAACAATCTCAGGGGATGCTAATTAAATAAACACTTAACATATTAAGTTAATAACATCGGTTGAATCAAATCCCTATTTGCCCCATGGCCCCCAACCAGAAACTTCTACGTGATTTCTTTGAACACGGAGTGATGGGGGGCAAAGTCGCATTCTTTCTTCTGTTCTTTCTCTGTCACTGTGTTCTTTGGTTTGTGGAGTTACACGCAAGTTTCCGCATTCCATCATTCTTATTTTATGCAAAGACGAAAGACGGTCGCGAGCTCTTCTCATCCGCCACGTAAACTAATCGTCAGATAATCAAAAACCAAACGTATCGACCGAAGAAACCCTTATCCGCTTATCCGCCACCACCGCCTCCAAGGGTTAGGAGGGGGGGGTTAGTTGGATGGACAGATCGATGAATTCTTTTGAAAAATCGTTCAGGAGGCGTCTGCTTTGACCTTGTGTGTATATGCATACGTGGAGAAGAGTCATCCAACGCCCATGCGATTGGAGGAACGTGGGAGAATGCTTCCAAACAATTCGGGGCGGGGAGGGGTCAAAAGTTGAGAATGGAGGAAATTTTGTGGAAGAATGTGGGTCCAAATTCGAGCACACCTTTCTCACTGGACGCTTCCCCTCCTCGCAAAAGTCACGACGTCTATATCCGAAATGCCCTTCAAAAGAAAAAAATTGAATTAGTTTGGCGATACACGAGATGAGATGAATAAAGAACAAAAGTCGGGTCACTACTTGTCCTTTGTACTCTCTCTCTCTCTCTCTCTCTCTCTCTTCTCTGCTTGTAAGGTAAGAGACGGCTTTTGGGGCTTTTAGGGGGTGGAAAGAGGCGTGGAGGAAGGGAGAAGGTATTTTCCTATTTTTATATTTTCCCTTTTTTTTTTTTTAGAGGATTTCTTTTTTGCCGTGAAAATGGATGGGAAAAATCAACGTCGGGGGAAGACGAAGTGGGGCTGGGGTTCTCTTTAGCGTCTCCATCGGCCAATGGCGCGAGGAAACACCACCTCCACCTTCTTCAACTCCCCCTTATCACTTATCATCGTCGGTTTTGGCATTATTGGGGGATTGTGGATTAGGCTTTCGAGAATTCGATTTTTTTGGCTTTTTCCCGCACTTGATTGTTGTAAATTTGGTAAAAGAGGAATTACCAAAAAAGATGGGAGAATATTTGGAAAATCAGCAATTTTTATCACTTTCATGAAGACGGTGATTATCTATTTTCTTTTCTTGAAGTTCATAACATTCGAAATTTGACGTTCGTTCGACGTCGAAAGTTTCAGAAATTTCAATTATCTAAGAATTTTTCATCTATTATCAAGACTCGCAATGTATGTATTTCAAAATTCTAAAGGAAAAGGAAGAGAGCGCCTTTTCTTAAGGTAAAATAAATATACCCTTAAACTCGGTACGAAAAGATCTCGATATGCCGTTTACATGAAACATGATTTTGCCTAATTATATTAGGCATAGAAAAAAAAAATACATGAAAATTAGGTGGAGCCAAACAAAAGATGAACCAGATAAAAAAATAAGAAAAGTTGAATTTAATGCGCCGATCCTGAGAAAATTAGGTGGAGCCAAACCAAAAAAGAAAAAAAAAAAAAAAAAAAGAAAAAAAAAGTGAGGAAAGAGAAAAAAAGGAACATTTTGCGTTTTCCACCATTTGAGGGAAAGACCCCGTCTATTCTCCCCTTATCTTGGGACACGATGGGACCCCGACACACGCCATCACCTCGCCAATTCCAGGTCGCAAGTTGCATCCCCCTCCCCTCTTTTTGTCCATCCTTTATTTATTTATTATATATTTATCAATAATCTCTTTTCTTTTCCGGAGAACCCCACGAAAAAAAAGAATTTTTTTTTTTAAAGTGGGAAATAAAGAGAGAGAGAGAGAGAGAGAGAGGGAGAGAGGGAATTCGCACTAAAAATGGCTTTTTCCACAAGTTACGCAGAGGGATAAAAAAAGAAAAGAAAAGGAGAAAATATCGCGGGGCGATGCGCTGCGCCTCGCCGCATTCGTGGGGTGGGCCCCCCACGTTGGAGCGCTGTCAGCGCCACCTCAGCTTGCGCCCCACTTGTTGCTCGTTCGTTGTGGTCACTGCTCTTGTCGGGCCCACCCCCCCTTCCTCCCAAAAACCAAGTGGCTCATTTTCATTTTCGTTTTTTTATTTTTTTTTTTTTTTGTGGGGGGTGGGGGGCCCCCCTAAATTATTTATATTGGTGATTGAGTCGACGGTGGTGCGATCTAGGGCAGGATTCTTGCCCGGGCTCCCCACCGCTTCGTCCGGTCGCTTTCCGCTTCTAGACTTTAGGGGGGCTCCTCCGATCGGATGGCCTTAATGAATCAAATCGGGGGGGTGGGGGGTACTATGCTTTTGTGTGGGGGAAATTTTGGTTGGAAGATGAAGTGGTACTTCAATTCGTACCCTTTCTTTCTAACCCCTAGTCTTTGGTTCCGGACCATACAAGGATCGTGAGATGATAAAGTCACTAGAGAGTGCTTTAAACCCCCTTACAATGACAAGAAAAGCCACCGAGTCATGGGCTTTTTATGGAATCGAAAGACGGATTTGTTGTCAACGACAACTTGTTATTGAGAGAATGAGCAAGTTGAACTCTGAGAATCTTGATCATTAGGAGTTGTCACGATGGCTACTCTTCTCACTTACAAAGGGGAAAGTGAGAAGTTCAATTCTTTACACTTTTTGAAATATGACTAAGGTGGGGACGTATGAGTGAGGGGGTAGGGTTTTGCAATCAGTACATATCATATATATAATGGCTCATAAGATAAGTATAAGAACGGATCTGACCGAAAAAAAAAAAAAAAAAAAAACAACTTTGGGATTTTAACACTGTTGCCTACATTTAAGGGAGCCCGACTTGAGATCTTTTTGGCCCCAAAATCATGTCTGAATTGAGTTACGTCGATTTGCTACAATCAATAGATAAATAAAGTCACTTCCTTTTTTTTTCCTAATATGCTGAAAATGCAAGGTTGGGAGAGCAACACAGCTACGCTTCTAGACGACATCACTTGGGTCTCACACCCGTTATGAAACATGACTGATTCAAATCATAACTGCTCAGCCTATTGGTGTGTATGCAAGCCTATTGTTACAACTCCGTCAACGAGCCGAAACTCTTGAAAAACCTCTTCTTATTCGATAATAAATGCTTGAGGTCTAATTAGGTTAGAGGTTCGCCTATCACACGGCTCGAACTTATGGCTTTTCATTTATCAAGGCATCAATTACTAAACAAAAGAGGGATAGGGGAAGTGGGGAGCATATTGAAGGTTCCTAGAGATTGCTCTTTCATATTTTACGCAGACAGAGACATGGAGGAGGAGGAAGGCAGGTGTGACGCGGAATTCACCACCGCCTCACTTTCATTGAACTTGGCCAACCACGACAGCTCCCAAACTTCCTGGTGCAGTCGCGCCCCTCTATTTTAATGCACCCACAATCCATAATTTAATGCCATTCCTACCTTATAATATACGCTACTTCCCCCCAAAAAAAATAATAAAAAATAACAATGATTTGCTATTTTTTTTCTTATGATTAAAGAAGGGGAGAGAGCAAAAGCTGGGTCAGCGTCTACTTTGTGAAGCATTTTCCTTGGCTGTTCTCATTAGGGTTTTATTTTTACTTTTATTTTTTTGTTTTGGTGCTGGGATTAGAAAACTTGCAAACTGGCCAGGTCATTTTGGTGGAAATTAAACATTGGTTTGTACTGGATAAGCATAGATGCGTAGGTTCCCTCTGCTAGTTGCTTTTGGATTAGATGAATATTCCGCCGAGTCTTTATTGGCTGTGTTGCGAGGAGGTTTCGGCTTTTTGTTTTGCCTCTTTCCACGGCCAATTTTGGGGAATCCAAGAGGGTAATGAAATTCCGAGTTATATAATTATTGCTGAGTCCAAGATATTGAAATTCTGAGTTATATAATTATTGCCGAGTCCAAGATATGACATGCATATGGATGTGATGTCGCAATATGAGTTGATAATGTCTTTGAAGCTAAAGAGACACCAAAATTGGAGTAAAGACGTTGAGATTTAATACGTCATTGGAATTTTACCATGACAAATATACTCGCAATGCATTAATCTTGTGTTGGTCTCAGGTTCTTTTTTTCCATTCCTTGTCTTAAAAATGTCAAATCTTGAGGTCAAATATAAGCAACGTAGAAATATTTGCACTCTCTCTCTCACTTTTAGTTGGACTCTTTAATGGTTAGTCATAGTGTGGATTAGATGTCGGGTATGTGTGCCATGAAACTTTATATCGCGATAAAGTGACGTGACTTAATTTTCTGTTCATACACTGAATATCATCACTTCAATTGAATAGGGGATTGGGAACTTATCAATGTGGTTTGAAAGTTGAAATCTCTAACATGTGCACTATAATTGAGACATGCACATCCACAAGCAATTATTCCATGGTGGAGATCTAGCTCCATTATTTTCCTCTCATCTACATCTTCCGACTCCTATGATAATTGACCGTCAAGACAACTTTAGACTGGAAGCCAGGACCTACTATTTGAGATTTCCCCCAACATCTATGATGGTTTGTCAATTTTAGAGAGAGAGAGAGAGAGATTGGTTGATTTATGAGTAGGGTTTGAGGTCATCGACCATTTATTTTGTGGTTGTTGATGTGGTACCCCACAAAATGATCCATGTCCTTTGCATCGATCTTAAATCGATTCATTAGATTTAGTCAAAACGTACCAATGGGCAGCCACTAAGTATCTAATTAAGAAGTTTCTGCAGTTACTGATGCAATGACTGTTTTCAAGTTTTCCATAATCTTTGTTTTGTGAAGTGAATTATTCTAAATTAAGTATAGTAAGCAAATGTCTTAGGATTAACTTTCTAACATGACCTCAGCGCGAAATGTTTCCTCCGATGTTTCATTGCACATGGGAAAATCAGGCGTCTGAAAACTTCAGTTGTCCATAGGAAAACTAGCTACCATTTTCGATAGCTGGGTCCCTTCGCAACATGACAAAGCTTACCAAGATTACAACCACCATCACTTGAAAAGCCCTTGAATGCCTCAATGTAAGTGCAAGAACTCCTCTTGGATTCCTTCATCCAAAAAGTGGACGGACTCCGCACTTCCATTTCATTTTCCTAATCATATGCCAAATTTTCATGATATATGATCAGTGACGCGTGGATTCGTAATAAAATCTTCTCATGATCTTTTAACATTAAAATTACATCCGAAATTCCGACGGAAAAGTAGATCGAATCAAGCGATTCGTAATATCACGCGAAACGAATAAAAAAAAAAAAAACACTCGTTTCGATTTCAAGCAAAGATCGGATCTCCAGGAGCCGGTGAGGCCGACGAGTGGCAGGCGAGACTCGAAACCCGAAAGAAGCCAAGAGGATTAATAAATTCCATTTCTCATGGGGCAAGTTGCGGGAGCAAGTGGGCAAACCCTGGGGTCTACCAGGAAGTGGATTTAGCTGACGTTGGGGTGAATTCAACTTCTTCCCTTCTTTTTTTTTTTTTATTATGAATTTTGTACATCTCCTTGATTCCCATGTTGGCTTTAGAGATTCGGGGATTGCTGGAGAGAACCATTTGATTTGTTCATCATATTCAAATGGGCGATTCCTTTTGCTTTTTGGCCCTCGCGAACGGGTGTCTCGGCCTTGTTTTTGGGATGCAAAACCCTAGTTTAAAGGGGCACGACTTGGCTTTACAAAGAGACATCTGGCCTTTCGCGGAATTTAAAAGTCGCTCATCTCTTTGTAAAATGCTGTGAGATATCTGATTTTCGAAATCACAAAAAGCCTTTCCTCAGGTCCAGGATTCCCAACATTCCAGATCATCATCTATGCACGCCCAAGATGCGTTGCTTTCATCTGATAAAGAGGGATTTCAACCCAATCAATTATTGCTGGGTCTACCTTACAGCTAGAGTACATGTCTACTATATAAGTGCATATGCTTATATATATATATATATATATCTTACTATGACACGTACTTTGTTGTGCTTCAAGAAGATATATCAATTGAAGCATTTTTTAACCATTTAAAATGTTTCTTGATCCGTTTCCCGTTTTGAGGCTGAAATAGCTGGACCATGTTGATCGTCACTAATAGTCTCTCACTTTGCTTTTTATGAGACTAACACCAGATCCTTGTACATGATACTAGAGAAGTGGACTAGAATCTCATTCGATCAATCGTCTGTTTAACTCCCGTCTTTTTCTTTTTGTTTTTTTCTATGCTTACTTATAGTACGAGATTACCCAAAGGATGTAGTTGTTTGATGTAAAACTATTTGCAAAAAAAAAAACGTTTTCAAACTTTTTAACTATTTGGACTCTAGAAAATGAATCGATCAATTGAAAAATTTCCTATTGATTAAAATTGACAAGCTAAAACTTTGGAAAATGAATTTCCCTCTTGTTTGGAGAGGGAAATCATTTTACCCAAAGAGATACTACTATTATTATGCCAATGAATGCATTACTAATAAGAGTGATAAGTTCCAAGGTAGGGTCAATTCCCAGTTTGTGCAATCCGCCCACTTGGTCCTAGAACTAGATCGATTAGTTTGATCCGATTACATAGTTGGCCTTAGAAGAGGTGATTTCTTTGTTTTATTTTGTTTTTGGTTTCGTTTAGTCCCTACATATGGGAATTTCCTAACATTAAAAGAAAAAAAAAAAATTTTTTTTTTTTTTCTCACGAACAGGTGTCTCCAAATGTCCAACCTTGTTTTTAGAATGCAAAACCCTCGTTCAAAGGAGCACGACTTGGCTTTATAAAGAGACATCTGGCCCTTTGCGGAATTTAAAAGTTGCTCCTCTTTGTAAAATACTGTGAAAATCCCGTTCAGGTCTAGGATTCCTAGCATTCCAGATCATCCAGGCACGCCCAAGATGTATTGCTTTCATTTGATCAGAGGGGTTTCAGCCCAATCAATTATTGCTGGGTCTATTTTACAGCTAGATTACATGTACTTTGTTTTGCTTCAAAAAGATATATCACTTGAAGAATTTTTTAAACATTTAAAATGTTTCTTGATGTGTTTCCTATCTTGATGCCGAAATAGCCGGACCATGTTGATCAGCACTAATAGAGTCTCTCACTTTACCCTTTTTTTAGACTAACACAAGATCCTTGTACGTGGTACGGGACTGAAGTCTCGTTCGATCAATTGTCGGTTTGACTCCCATGCTATTTTTTTTCCTATGCTTACCCATGGTATTGGATTGCACTGAGGGTACATTTGTTTGATGTAAAACCACTTGCAGGAAAGTGTTGTCAGACTTTTAAGTATTTGGATGCCAGAAAATGAATCTGTCAATGGAAAGTGTTTTCTATAGATCAAAATTGGCAGGCTAAAACTTTGGAGAATGAATTCACCTCTAAGGGAAAGGGAAATCATTTTCCCCAAAGAGATGCTACAATTGGACTTTTTTCCTTCTTGTAGATTCTTCATAAATTTTTCAAACGCCGGAAACGTACTTCCTTTTTATTTTCATTCTCCCAACCAAACAATGGAAAATCAATCGCTTCTCTTGAAAATAAATTTTGGGTAAACCCATTTCCTTCGATATAAAGTTTTTTTTAATAAAACAAATGGGAGAAATTTCATGAAAAAAAAGTTTTCCAAGAAATCATTTTCTAGGAAAATGTTTTCTCCTTGTTGTTAGGATTTGCTCACAGACACAATGAAATAGAGAGTAAAGGCAAGAAAGAAAAATTGAGACATAAGGTTTATCTTGGTTCACCCTTAAACTAGGGGTACATCCAACAAAAAATTCCATTATAATTAACACATTGCACCTCTCTATTACAACTTTTAATTACAAGAGAAAGAGATACACACACAATGGTTATTTATGCATTCAAGCTCAAACTTTAGTAAAATATGGGCTCAAATTATAAAAGTCTTCTAGCAGCGCCCTTGCAACTCTTGTTGGGGTAGCTCCCGGACCTTTGTGCCTTCTTATTGATAGAGAGTATTAACTACACCCCAAGGTTAGAGAATTCATTTTTCTAACTTTAAGCATGCATATTTCTTTGATCATAAATGATTTTCCATTAATTGCTCATTTTCAGCTAATCAAAACACATGAAAGTCCATAAAATTAATTCATGAAAAATTCTTTCACTCAAACAAAATAATATATTCTTTCATGTCATTTCTACGGATTGCATTATGTGGGTTTTAAGTGTCCAACATTTTCAAAACATGGCATGGGAACGGGATGAGCCTAATCAAAACATGTAATGTTTCGCCCACTAATAAAATATCTGGTTTCTCGATATACTTTATAAGGTCATGGAAATTTCCACACCACTTAATAAACTAGACCAATTACTATGTAAGCATGATTTCCTTGAGCCAGTTTTGGCGACCAGACTAAACTCAACTCGGCGAGCCATCCGCACGATATTAAGCGATCCGTATGGAACCATTTCCTCGTCGGCCTAGCCCCAACTCCTTGTGCCGAGTGAGAATGAACACGAGGCCTCACATTTACCAAGACGCGGCGCAAGATCTTAATTGTTTTACCCCTCGATTTATCGGGCAAGCTCGTTCGGACGCACCTCGTATTCCCGAGTTTGAAGGGCCGTGCCTTCCCCAGTTTAGTGCATATTTCGGACATCCCCATCGTGTCTGTTTCTTGCTTATTCTCTCCCAGATTCGCTTCCAACCTCGTCTTCAACGTTCGAGATCTGCCCTCCTCAAGGCCTGGATCTGCAGGGACCACTCAATAAATGAGGGGGCCAAGAAATGAAGAGGTTTTCCAGCTCAGCGTAGCTCATGAGCTTCCATTTCCGGATGCATGTGCTGATGGACCACGTCGGTACTTCCCTTTTTTGAGTATCAATAATGGTCGCAGCGACGCCCCCACCATCAATGCATGGTTGGGTCGAGAGTGGAATGGTCGATGGCGATCGATTCCTTTGTCGTCTGGTGAGCAAGCGGAGCCCCCTGCGATCTCGAGAGATCTGGTGGTGCAGTTTCATGGTATCCAAGGGTTTCGTGGGTCGGGTACAATGGCTGCCAGGTCATGAACAGGATAGGTGCTAACTTCGGTAGATAGAATGATAGTCTGGACAGAGTTTTATGTTCCCAAATTGTGATTACTAGCTTATAACATGTTTTTGAATACTTGTAGGGAAAACCACAATGGCCGACTTTAATTATCCCTGCACGCAAGATGATTGCTCAAAGTTATGTCGTGAACCGAATGTGATATATATAGAAAATCATGTCAATGGGGTCAACGGGAGGATTTTTAAGTCTGTGCAAGCCCAAAAGCAGCTGGGCTCGAATGCAACATCATGTACAGATGATGTTTTACGAGACCCGAGAACCGAGCTCACGCATGCTGCAGTCGACCAGAAAGAGGAAGAACCGAAAAAGTAAAAATGCATGGCAGCTTTATGCTTAGCAATATATCTGCTTTGAACTCAAAAGGTTGCTCGATAGTCGGTGGAAAAATTAAAATCATCGTTTTTGCACGTTCTCAAAGGTCAATATTTATAAGACGGACGCGTGGGCTTCACCACTGTTTCAAAAGGACAAGCATTGAAATCACCATATTCGATAGAGCTTACTTAGCTATGAAGTGAAACGAAAGTGAAAACATAGAGAGAGGATATAGGAGTCATCCTATGGCACAATAGGCACAATTGACTCTAAGATGCAAGTAGATCATCTGAAAAGGAGGGTCATCATTGAGAAAAATATAGAAGAAAAAAAAAAAAGTAAAATAGTTAGAGAGAGAGGATGTGTTCAACATTGCGACCAATGGGACCAAGGCAAAAGCAAGATCGATCCTCTTTCGGACGAATTGCTCCGAGCTGATCTCGTTCGGAGCATGTCTATCTTCAACAGCCGAGGTGGGCCGACAAGGTGTGGGGGAAGGGCACGGCGGATCCACGTGAAGAGGGCGCCGCCCCGGATCGGCGGAGCATGGGGGGGCAGATTCTCCCTCGCCTGATATAGTTGACTTCGACCATTCCCCCTTCCCACTTCCCCGCCCATCATCTTCCAGCCCACAGAATGTTCTCGCACGCCACGTGACTTTGTCCCACCACGGCACCGCGGTCCGAGATGCAATGCATCGTGCGCGTAAACTCGCGTCCTTCAGCTTGGTTGCCAAACATGCCCGCACGGCAGCCGCCCTGCCATCCGACCGAATACTAGAAATCCGCGTCGGAGCCCAGCGGTGGAGCTCGTTTCCCAATCTCTCGCCTCTCATTTTTTGGGCGTTTCAATGGTACGGAGTTGAATAGCTGATCACGGAACCAACATGGATTAGGCACACTGGACAAGTTTGATTTCTCAAGTTGCAAGGTGCTAAGCCGCCTATTGGGAATACTTGACTCGTGCCTTACCTGTTTAATAAGATCAATATGGTATTTCATGAACTGGAAATTTACCTACTTATGATAATGCCCCCCTCTCTCTCTTATTCGAGGCCCGGCAAATACAGTTTAACGTTGGCAAAAACTCTAGTAAGTGGACTGAAATTGAAATGGCTTGCGTGCTGAAATTTAAATTATCTTGAGTCACCCGCTTAAACTACACCTTTGAATCTCTTAGCTAACCGCGCCGGATTCGACTACTCAAATCATCTCCTTTCTACTAGTTCTAATTTTGTTTCTTCGAAAAGTAGGTTTAGTCAATCATCTAATATATAACTACAAAAGTGAGTTCAGTCTTACTTTTTGGACTTTCAAAAACTACCCTAGGAGGAAATAGAACGAAAAAGAAGATAATATTAGCACATATCTCCTATGACTTTTTCAATCGATCCACTTTTCTTGTCTAAAATTAGAACTACCCCATTTCTTCTCCCAATAATCACTTAATATCATGCATGCACGCAGTGCTTTCCATGAATAGTAGTATCTCTAAACAAAACGTTCAATTCTACTGTAATTAACATCACAAGATGTTGAGATTTTCAAATAATTTGGAGGAAAAAAGGGATTTCATGAAAGCTGACTTGAATGGGGTATGATCTTGTTTCGATGGACTTATTAGGAGCCGTAGGTGAAATCTTAGTGGAGTTACGAGGCCCATAAGAGCTATCCAGAAAGCTGGTTTAGAGTCTATGTCGAAGGCATTTGTAGTTGTTTTCGATGTTTTCGACTTGAAAAATCAAAGATGAGGCGGTTTGAAAGACCAACGGAGAAAAGCTTCGTTTTGAATTTTGATGGAGTATACCTCCTTTTCTTCATAAAGAGAAATTTTACCGTGCTTTGACGAGATAAGTTCGTAAGAAAATAAAAGACTAATCATACTCCGAAAATTCAAATCCGGTTTTCCCAAATCAGATGGGCCTTTTACGTGAAACAGAATTCATCCAAAGGCCGTGCCTTTGCTCTCCAGCATAAGTTGGTTGGACCAGCCCACGAGGCTATTGGGCCAAGTTCTGGACCGGGTCTAGCTTTCCTACTAATGAGAAAATCAATTTTTTATTTTGCTAAGATACAATAAATTCTATTAAAAGCCCAATACGTTTGGGTCAGTGATTCAGTCCTTCGTCGTCCTGGTCGGACATTCGCCGCAGCTGGAATTCTTCGATGGTGAAGCCGAGGTTGTAAGTTGTGCGAGCCTCATGCACGTTCTTGATCGAGGAACTTTATTTTATCTAGATGGTCAAATTTATCTTCGATTATCTGAAACACATGCACGCATCAACATATCTGATAAACAAAGAAAGTTATTCCTGACGCATACATTTAAAATGAAATGTGCCTAACCCAGCTGTAGTTGAGGTATGTGAGTTGTAGTTTTGAAACAAGAGGCATATTTTTGGGTCATAGGGCAAAAACCGATGCAAGTTTTTGGATCTTTCTTTTATTAAAATATATAGAAATCTTTTTTCTTTTAACAAATTTCCGCCCACTTCCACACTTCAAATGCGGATGGTGACAAAGGATTGCATAGAAAAGCAAATAGAAAATTACTTCATCAATCACAGGTCATTAGCCTCGGAAATAAAACATTCTTGCAACCACTCGTATATATGTCCAACCTGGACCAACCTCATAGATATTGTATAATATATAATATATAATATTTAATATGGATGTTAATATCATGAAAAACCTTAAACTAGTATCTGTGACAAATTTACCAAAAACTATTTTTTTTACCACAAAAAACCCAAAATTGGTATACCTTTGACAAATTTACCTCAAATTGGTACACTTATGACAAATTCACTATCTATTAGTTTTTGTTAAATTTTATTATTAAATTATTAAGTTAAATGACACATGACAATTGATCGATATACCAATTTGAGATTTTACGCTCAATTTGTCATAGTTTACAATTTTTGTAATTTTTTGTGGTATTAATCCAATTTAGTAGAGGGTATATTTGTCACAAATTTACCAGTTTTGAGTTTTTTGCTGTCAAATAAATTAGTTTGGGGGTAAATTTGTCATAAATATACTAGTTTAAAGTATTTTATGGTCAATCGGGCTAAATTTGTCACATGTGTATCGAGTTTTGGGTTTTTTATGGTAAAAAAAATAGTTTTGGATGAATTTGTCACTGAAGTACCAGTTTTGGGTTTTTCAAGGTATTAACCCTGTAATATGTTACATATAATATTCCTTTATCTATTCTAAAGTCTATAACCCTAACTTAATGTTAATGGTGTCAACGAGTCCTCCTCCTCCAGCATTATGTTCTGTCCTCTTCTTTCTTTTTTATCTTTGCTAATTAAATCTGAAAGAATAAAGCCTTAATTAGAAATTTAGAAACCCACTTACAAACACTCAATGCTCGTCTTGCTCCCGCTCGTCGTTTGCCGCTCCCCTCTTGCCTGGCTTGCCTTATTACTTTGAAAATCATAGGCTATAAAGGGTTATTCAGTACCACGTCAACCTAAAAAGAACCCTTCTCAATGGCTGCTTCATGTTCCTGAATTGTGATTGCTAGCTTGTAACATGTTTTTGAATACTTGTAGGGAAAATCACAATGGTCGACTTTAATTTTCCCGTGCGTATAATGATAGCTCAAAGTTATGTCTTGAACCGAACGTAATAATATAGAAAGAAAATCATGTCAATGGGGGCAATAAGAGGATTTTTAAGTCTGTTCAAGCCCAAAAGCAGCTGGGCCCGAATGCAACATCGTGTACAGAGGATGTCCACGAGACCCGTGAACCGAGTTCATGCATGCTGCAGTCGACCAGAAAGAGGAAGAACCGAAAAGGTCAAATGCATGGCAGCCCTATGCTCAGCAATACGTTCGTTTTGATCACAAAGGGTTGCCTGATAGTCGGTGGAAAAACCATTATTTTCAATCACCGTACTTGCACGTTTTGTAAGTCCAATACTTATAAGACAGACACGCATGCTTCGCTATTATTTCAAAGGGGCACATATTGAAATTACCGTACTCGATAGAGTTTACTGCCACAAAACGAAATGAAAGTGAAAACATATGAAGAGAAAATTGGAGTTATCACACGACGGGATAGGCACAACCTACTTATTGACACGAATCGTGTAGATGTGATTTAATCTTAAAATCAGTCGACAAATATCATAAGTGCATGTACCCAATAATTAGATCAATCCTCCTTCAGATGAGTTGCTCCGAGCTAACCTCATTCAGGGCATGTCTATCTTCAGACAGCTGAGGTGGGCCAACACAGTGTGAAGGACGGGCGCGGCAGATCTGCTTGAAGAGGGCGCCGCCCCGGATCGGCGGAGCGCGGGGCCGGAATCTCCCGCGCCTGATGTTTGACTTCGACCACCCCGCTTCCCACTTCCCCCACCCATCTTCCAGCCCACAAAATGTTCTCGCACGCCGCGTGACTTTGTCCCACCACGGCACCACGACACGAGATGCAATGCATCGCGCGCGTAAAACTCGCGTCCTTCGGTTCGGTCGCCAAACATCTCCCCACGGCAACCGCCCTGCGTTCCGACCGAGTACTGGAAATCTGTGTCGGAGCCCAGCGGCGGAGCTCGTTTCCCAATCTCTCGCGTCTCATTTTTTGGGGATTTCAATGGTACGGATTTGAATGGGCGATCACGGAACCGACATGGATTAGGCGCACTGTAGAAGTTTGATTTCTCATGTTATAAAGTGCTGAGCTGCCTATTCGGAATGCTTGAATCGCATCTTGCCTGTTCTATAACATAAACATGGTATTTCATGAGACGGAGATTTACCTACCTATGATGATCTCTCTCTCAGAGAAATCCTGCCTTCTGTCAACTTATTCGAGGTCCCATAAATACTACTAAACATTGGCAAAAACTCTAGTAAATGGATTGGAATCAAAATTGCTTGCGTGTTGAAATTAAAATTATCTCTAGTCACCCGCTTAAATCACACCCTTGAATCTCTTGGCTAACGGCGCCAGGTTCGACTACTCGAATCATCTGCTTTCTACTAGATCTGGTCCTATTTCTTCCAAAAGTGACTTTAGTCAATAATCTAATATATAACTGGAAAAGTGAGTTTAGTCTTACTTTTTAGACTTGAAACTACCCTAGGAGGAAATAGAAAGAAAAACAAGAAGACATTATTAGCACACGTGTCCTATGACTTTTTCAATTGATCCACTTTTCTCATGTAACATTAGAACTACCCAATTTCTTCTCCCAATAATCAGTTAGCTTCATGCATGCAAGCAGTGCCGTTCCCGGATAGTAATATCTCTAATTGAAAGATTCAATTCTAGTGTAATTAACATTAAAGAATGTTGAAATCTCCAAATAATTTGGAAAAAAGAACGCCAACTTGAATAGGGTATGATCTCAATATTGATGGACTTACTAGGAGTCGTGAGTGAAATCTTAGTGGAGTTACGAGGCCCATAAGAGCCATCCACAAAGCTCGTTTAAGGTCTATGTCGAAGGCATTTGTAGTTTTTTCTGATATTTTCGACTTGAAGAATCAAAGATGAGGTGAGGTGGTTTGAAAGACCAACAGAGAAAAGCTTCGTTTTGCAATTTTGATGGAGTATATAGCTCCTTTTCTTCATAAAGAGAAATTTTACTGTGCTTTGACGAGATAAGTTCGTAAGAAAATAAAAGACAAATCATACTATGAAAATTCAAATCCGGTTTTCTCAGATCAGATGGGCCTTTTACATGAAACCGAATTCATCCAAAGACCGTGCCTTTGCTCTCCAGCATAAGTTGGTTGGACCAGCCCACGAGGCTATTGGGCCACGTTCTGGACCGGGTCGAGCTTTCCTACTAATGAGAAAGTCAATTTTTTTCGTTTGCTAAGATACAATAAATTCTATTAAAAGCCCAATACGTTTGGGCCAGTGCTGCAGTTCTTCGCCGTCCTCGTCGGACGTCCGCGGCAGCTGGAAATCTTCGATGGTGAAGCCGGGGTCTGGATGGTCAAATTTATCTTCGATTATTTGAAATATATGCACACATCGACATATCTGATAAATAAAGAAAGTTATTTCTGACGAATACATTTAAAGTAAAATGTACTTAGCCCAAAACAAATTGTCATTTTAATTAGGGTCGAGGTATGTAAGTTGTAGTTTTGAAACTAGAGGTATATTTTTGGGTCATAGGGTAAAAATCGATGCAAGTTTTTGCATCTTTCTTCTATTAAAATATATAGAAATCTTATTTCTTTTTACAAATTTCCCCCACTTCCACACTTCAAATACGGATGGTGACAAAGGATTGCATAGAAAATAAATATAAAATTACTTCATCGATCAAAGCTCATCGCCTTGGAAATAAAACATTCCGCAACCACTTGTACATATGTCCATTTTTATTTTTTTTTCCTGGGGGATTGGTAAGAAAATGCAATATATAATGCAAAGAAGGAGAATCTAGTGGGATTACATTGTACCTAAAGTCGTCGACAAGGAAAACATTCAGAATCACGTTCTTTGTTCTAAGTTCCCAAAGTGTTGTGTTTGTTTTCTTTTCGTGACAAGAAGATGCTCGCTTCGTGGAGATGATAGAAGTCGTACCATTTTGCCTGTGGAAATCGACATGCCATTTGTGTCCTTGACCATTTTGCGGGGATCACGAGCAAATCTAAACTTGCACGAGTCAAGCAAAAGAAAGCTAAGGGTTGGGCATGTGACCATCTGCTGCAAGGACAGACAAAACTGATGGACTTAGTACATATATTATACTCATGCACAATAATTTCAATTTCAATCAGTGCCCAAAGCTGCCACCATTCTATTCATGTTGAGCTCTATAAATGTCAATGATTTTTGGTTAAAATTGATCAAATGAACTCTATTGGCAAAACTTGAAAATGTTTATGATTAATTGACATAATTGAAAGATTTATAATTGAATGGGTACAAATACAATAAGTGTATGACCTTTTTTTTTTTTTTTATGATCTTCCCAATAACTTGGTAATGTGGTCCTTCCCATTAATAATAAAGTATAAATGAAATTTATGCATGGTTAAAATTTATGGGTGACTTGAGAAAATCAGATATTTCATTTTTTTAAGCTTCATACATATGATATGTTTAACAATTTGACCCTTTTCGCCTAAAGCCTCCAAGTGAATCGTTTAGATAGCAACTATCTAGGATACATATCAATTAAGAATCTATTTCATCTAATGTTGGATTTGGGAGGTCAAAGACTCCATACTTAAGTATTGACTTTCTTGTAAGTGTTGGTCGAAGTAGAAACCTAGACTCGGACTAGATATGCAGGACCTCTCACCATTTAGCAAACAAATTCAACAGGTGTACTTGGATGGCATATCGTGATTTACGCGTGGCACTTAATTCTAAGGTTTTTAATTGGCGATGCATTATGCGGCAATCAAAAGACCCAACCGATTCTACGTAGACAAGCTCCCAAAAGGAGTGATTAGCTGGGGACTGTTTAAGACCAGTCTTCATAATAAATTATTTCACAAACTCTATCAACGGATCCAGTGCGTGGCTGCGGATATTAAACTAAGATAGCAAGAACAAGTTCGAAATGCAATTTGACTCGCATGTCCCCATCCGCCTAGAAGCAAGCTAAGCCCATGGCCTTTTCGTCAGTATGAAGCCCATGGCCTTTTCCGCCGGTCTTAGGTTAGCAAATGGAGTATTTTGTAGTTGTTCATTATGTCTCACGAAGTGACTAGGTAGCCATGATGGTTGGGTTTTGCTATCTCATCACAGAAGGAATGAGTTCGAATCTCTGGATACTCGCGACTTAAGTAAGGTTTACGTCTAAATAAGTGGTTTGCAGTGCGGCGAGGCTCGAGCACCGGAAGGTCGTGTGATTCCCGAAAGGTGATCTCCGGTGGTCCCTGGTTATCAAAAAAAGAAGAAGAAAGATCCAGAGAATAAGTCAGCGCATGGTTCAAATGAATTCAAATATATGGGTGTATATCAAGGATTGGGATTATACTAGAGTCATGTCTTAAAAATTACGAGTCCTATTCTTTCTGATCCACACCGAATGCTGTCCCTCCCAAGTCACGCTATTTCATTAAGGTATAATATGTTTACAAATAAATATTTGCGAGAAGAAATTAATTCTAACCTTTGGAAGATAGACCTTTTTAATCTAATTGATATAATGTCCTTTTCAGGAGTTTAAGGAGAAGCATTTGCCCCACCCTGCCTCAATCCGAGCCCCCCCATGAGCCCCTTCTCATGATCCTAAACAGCCACCGCACAATGTCAGGGGCTGGGCAACCCTCTGACAATTCAAGCGTTAAGGGACCTAGTGGTCCATGATCGGCCTGACATTATCTTTTTGATGAACCAGTTATCAAGAGGTTACAAAGAAGACTTCAAGGTCTGGCTGGTGGCTTGGTTCCAGGTTCATATTACTATCCACTCTCATGATCCTCATTATATTGATACTATCATTGGATGTGTTGAAACGGACAACTATGGGTATTACTTTTCTACATGCGCCGCAGATTTTTTAATCAAGCCCCTCCGAAGCGAAGTTTACGCTTTACCTCGCTATAGGATCGATCATTTCTCAGACGCATGGTCATCAGCCTCATGTCATCCTTTTCTGACAACCACAGCTTTATCTCGGTCGAAGGAAGTTTACGGCTGGTCATCAACAACTAGCCTTTAATCTAGGCCCGAAATTTTTCATGCTACAACAATTCGATTTTGGTGGAAAGGTTGCTTTAATGAAATGTCCCAGATCAAATGACAAGGGCTTGACAAGGGCTTCAGGCAATCTTAAATTTGGGTTGCTTGAGATTGGGCCATCACTCCTAATAGTGGTGAGGTCGTGATATAGATATCTTATCTAACTCTATTTTACTCTCTACTTGACTTCATTTACTACTCAATATAATCGAACACAACTCAAGTTAATTGTATTATCAAAATCAATTCAAATTAGACAATCCACGATGTGTGCTGAGTTCGAATAGGGATGTTCAAAGTAAAAAGGTAAATAAGGTTTTAGTAAATGATGAAATTATGCTATTGAAACCATTATTCTATTAGGTGAGGACAAGGCCAACGAGTTACTTGAATAAATTATGATTGAGCGTGGGAGATGATGCCTGAACATATCAAAACCAAACTTACACTCGAGCAGCAGCTAACTGGACGAGCATAGTTGTAATCTGTGCGAAGCTTGTCCCTTTAACTCCTAGTGTCTCGTATTCTCCTATTCGCAACAATCAATCTAAACCGACGACACGTGAACACCTGCATAAAATGTGAAAATTCAGTGCTTCGCCAAAGGAAAAACCACTCATCAGTGCTGTCCCCATCTCCGATCAATCCCATCAACATGTCTACAAGCTGCATTCTCAGATTACTAAATGCTAGTGCCCAAAAAACGAAACCCTAATGTGACGTGACTTAGCAACTATAAAAGCTCTCATCTTTTTTTAAGTCCGCCACCCGTAAAGGGAGAGAAAACAGGCCCTAGCAATGATTGAATTGGCGTTTTGGCCTAAACAGCGCAAACTCATCACGCATCATGCGAGGGGAACTTGTCGTTTTTCTCCTAGCCGAACGTCAATCAGAGTCCTTGTCCGTATATGTTTGGCTTCCATATGTTCGGGCATAATTGTGCTTCTTCCCCCAAATAAATAAAGCGCAAATGCCAGTGTGCTCATCAAGCAATTAATCAATAAAGTACAAAAACCCAAATGCCAGTGCGATTTTATATTCGACGAGGGTATCTGAGCCACATGGGATACATTCCTTGCTTTCATGGTTGCACCTTTTTGTTCCATTTGCTGTCTTAATGGAAGAAAGGCCAAGGAGCATGGATGCAAGGGAATTCCCTTTTTGAGCAATTCCAATGCGGGCTGGGTGAACTCTCTTGCGCTAGCCAGTATGTCCTCTAGCTGTTGTATCACAATCTCTGGAATAATGCCCTCCTCAAACCTCTCAAAACTTAATTATTTTTATAGCCTTTCGATGCCCTAATTTTTTGGACTTATGTGGCTCTCCTTTTATGCTGCCCACGGATTCTTCTTATGCTCTTCTAAAAATCGTTCTTTTGAAAAGAGAGAAATTTATTTTTTGGGGGTAAAATGTGGGAAATAATAGTTTATGGGTTGGGGAAGAGTGAAGCAGCTTTTCTACGCAGGAGGTCTAATTTGACTTAGTGAAAGTTTGTAACATGAATCGACCTGCGACAAAAAAACAACATGGTACAACTTTTGGTGTCTGTTTGGGTGCTTTGTTCTGCAGGTGACTAGTTGGATGCCTGACCTATAATAATTATCGGGGAGATTATTAGCTAAATTCATTTTAATATACTACATACAAGGCAATCGGATCTATAACAATTCTATTCAACATCACGAGTCTATATGGTAATTGATAAATCTCGACGTACCATCATCCTTTTCTCTTTTCTCTAACAAGGACCATGTCAAACTCCTTAAGTACTCTACTAATCCCTGAAAGTTGCGGCATTCCTTGCCTTGTGACTAATTATCAGAGCATAACTTGGCCATACTCGTGTGGCTCTAAAATATTGCATTAGTAAGGTGATTGCAATTTGAACCATCAACAAGGAAGACGAACACACTTGCTATTGACCAACCCTGTGGGGTTTTACGCAAACAAATTTCGCAACCTGCCTTTTTAATACCCAAGTTAATTCTAAGTGATGTTTCAGAGTATCAGGAGGTGGACTGATTTAAGCAATCCTTTAAAAAATGCCCACGGGAGATATATATGTGTCTTGCACTCTTTTCTTCCATTGCTCTATTATGGGTCCAAGGAACTAACTTGTTCTAGTTTGAGGAAGAAAATGAAACCTAATCGAGAAACTTTAGGATAATGTAATCTAATAAATTTTTGCATATATTGTGAATATTACTCTTTTAGAACTTTAATGTCAGGGTCATCACGATGTAATAAGTCATAGATAATCTTTTAGTAATCGCTTCTTTTTCATTACAAAAAGATGGGCATTTCCATTTGAATACTTCTTGCGTGATTTCTTTTAGGGTTACCTTAAATACGATTTTCGACTTATAAAACATCAACAATATCTCGTATTATTCTTTTTAGGGTGTGAATTCTGCAAGAGATATCTAGCGCATGGATGATTGAGGGCAAGCAATGCCGAAACGAGATCAAGACGTATAATTGGGACCCCATGAAACAGGTGGCGCGGTCGAGTGGTCAATTTTGCTGGGGCAGGTGTACGCTATTTGCCGGAGAAGGGAAGCAGGGTTCGGTCGTTTTACGTGAGGGAACAAAGAGGTGTCATCACGTGTTTGCCTTCAACATGCTAATGGGTCCTTTCCTAATATGTAGTGCCATATCGAGGACCCAGACACAAGGAATATCCAGAGACTCGTCATCGGATAAGGTCCTATGTTTACGGATGGATGTGAACAAATCAATTTTCTCATCTAGAGAGAGAGAGTTCACGTGTGCTGCAGCTTGCGGCATAGCACTGAAATTTTTTTGGATACACTAGGCTCACGTGGTAACATGGAGTTAAAAGTTGCTTGGAGAGATGGATGGTTTAAATGCGTGAAAGTTGTCCTAGATGCCACTTGACCACTTCACAAATAAAGGCTTATGTTTTCCTCAATCCCTTATTGGAGCAAACTTCCTCCAATCATGCCTCTGATTGGTACATTACTAGTTGTGGACGTCCCTTGATTGGAAACTTATGATATGTTTGGTAACATTTTTGTTAGAACACTTTCTTTTCAGAAACAGTTTTCTTTTTTATTTTTACTCCTTGGAACAATTTTTAAATAAAAAAATGTGTTTAGTAATTATACAAAATTTATATTCCGGGCATAGAAAAAGAACAATAATGCATTTGGTATAACCCACAAAATTTTTGTAACATAGAATTTCTTTTAATTTTTAATACTTTTTTTCTAAATTTTTTTTTTTCTTTCTCTTCTTTTTCCTCTCTTTTTTTCTCCTCCTCTAGCTACCACTGGTAGCCTACAACCAGTAAAGCAAGAGGCGAAGGTCGGGAACTAGCAGCGGGCGATAAGTTTCCACTGGTCGATTAGAAGAGGAAGAAGAAGAAAAGAAAAAAAAAAAGAAAGAAAAGACTTATTTCTAGAAGTTATTTTCGGGAACAAAAGCCACTTTTTCTATTTCTTATTTTTATTCCAAATCTATTCCGATCATTTTTTATTAGGGAATAGAAAAATTAATTAAGTTATCAAATAAATTTTATTTTTTCTATTTCGAAGGACAAAAGAACAAAAAAATCAATGAATAAAAATGTTACCATATAGGCCCTTAATTGAATTTTATAAGCGATACAATCAATTATTTTTAGGAATACATTTTCCAAATCATTCATTTTTCGCAAAAAAAAAAAAAAAAAAAAAAAAAAAAATCTCACCTTTTCTTATTTATTAGTTCTCGACTCCAGTATAGTCGCCATGAAATCGACAAATATGAAACGAAGGGGTGCTTTCTAACATTGTAAAAGGCATATTCTGTGAGCGGATCTTTCTACACATGTGGAAAATTCAACTATTAAATATTTCCCAAAATTCTTAATTCTTATTTCCATGGTTCTTATACAATGCAATCATTGAGGTTTCCTTAAACAAATCTCGTAAAAAGTTGTCGGTGTAATAATTCAATAGACGTCTAAATGCGATAGCTCCTTCACGTAACCGAAACATGGGACCAAAGCTTCCATCTTTAGTGGATGTCGAAAAGTATGGGATCTTCCTTTTCCATTCGAAAATTATTATACCTGGACAAAAACCATCCTAGAGAATGTGACCAAATGGATAAGCTTTTTTCCTGATTGTCTTTAATCTATCCATGGATGACATAAATATATAATTAGAAACGTTCCATTCGGTTTACCGTACAAAAAGATACTTCATTAGAAAAATTTCCATAGTCAGTAAAGAAAAACTTAATTTGTTCCACAAGATTTGTCACACTTCATTCAAAAATGCAACTTGAATGCTAGCTTTTGTTTTGCAAATTGTTTGTCTCTTAGCGTGTTATAAAAGGATAATCCATCAATTCATCGTAAGTGAAGGACATTATACGACTTGGGTCGTCGATGGGGGAATTTTTTTTTTTGGTAAAAGTGGGACATATTGGAGGGAACATATACGTTAAGAAGCAGAAATAATTGCTCAATTGGGATACAATACGAAGCATGTGCCGATTTGAAAAAATATCCTTTCAGTGAAAGCAGCAAGAGAGACACAGAGAGGGAAGCTCAAATAAAATCGTTGGCTTGGAAAATGACTAATCCCGTTGTCCTTTTGGATTGATGTGGAGATTTTGGCCTCAACTAGATGGTGAAAGGTTTGGCATGAAACGACACATGCCCATCATTTTCTTCTGGCCGATTGGAAGGAAGTAGGGGGCAGATATGGCCATTTCCCACTATTTAATCACTCAATGATGAAGTTGTAGGGAACTGATGAAGTGACTTATGTTTTGTCGAGTTGTGTTAAGAATTTCCTGCGGATGTTTAGTCCATTTTCACGCTAAATAAGTGGTCCGGCAAAGATTAAATCGAATGACCAAACAAATGGGACTCCAGAGCAAAAATTATGGGCATTCATTATGATATGAGAAGTGATACAAGGAGTTGTTCATTTTATCCTGCCAAATCGTAGCTAATGGCACCGCCCAATCGACAAAGCCACAAGTTATATGAAGAGAGGGAGTCCTATTAGAGAGCTACAATGAGGTGAAGAGAGGATGGGGAGAAAGAGACAAGGAAGATGGGGTGAATCTAAAGTCAGATCGAATTAGCCAGTTCAATCAGTTCAATTGGATACTTGTCAAATCTGATTACACTATAACATGTTATGTTTGTTATTATACTATAAGTACAAACTATTTTAAATTGACCTTTAAGTTAAAAGCTAGCCATTTTGACTGGTTAATACATGTGCCAATCACTCATTTGGTTTGGCCTATTATATGATTTTCAAAACATTGCTTGTGAGAGAAGAGATATATATATATATATAGTGATGGAGAGTTGGTGGTTTAATGGCAAGAAGGTTTTGTGAAGAGTTTTTAAAATTATTTGATGCTACAGTTTTACAATTCAGTATTTTCTAATGAAGGAGCCATCTAAAGTTGAGTAAACTCAGATCTATTCAATTTTTGCAGCTGAATATAATTCATTTGTTGGTAATATCTACTATATTTACAATCTGTCGCGTCATTCGATGGACTGATTTTCACATGCTAGCATTAGTATAACTAGCAACGCCCACTAAAAGCATACAAAAAAATCGGTTGAAAGGGTGTCATGGCATGCTGGGCTAAATTGTCCCCACAGATGAAGGGAGAATCTGCTAAAAAAGAGGACCGAGGGAAAAAGAAAAGAAAAAGGAAGAAACAAAACGAGGAGATCAGGAGGGAACTGCCATAAAAATGATTTGTTCATGATATGGTGGCCCGTGAGTGAGCCAAAGCTTAACTGCCCCCCGGTCACTCGCTCCCGCTACATGCCAAGGCCACCTCCCAACTCCTGCATAGAGACAACTCCTTGGCCGGCTACTTCACATGCTACCAAAAAAATCCAACTCTCTCCTTAGCCCCCCCCCCTTCTCTCTCTCTCTCTCTCTCTCTCTCTCTCTCTCTCTCTGATGCTTATGAACTTCATTAACTGACAATAAACAGAAGCAGGAAAGGAGTATTAAGAGCAGGGTTTTGCAGTTATTACGAGGAGTCCTTTTGGTGAAGGTCTGTTGAATTCCTGCAGGCGCTGCTGCTGCTGCTGCTGCTGCTGTTCTGGCCTTGTTTTAATGTATACCAGGTATTTGCATCACAACTGAAAAAGGCTGATGTTTCTTTTTGCCTCTTTAAGGATGTGTCTCTTTTGCCTATTCTTGACTAACAGCTGAGTTTCTCTTTGATTCTTGACTCGTTTCTGCCCTCCTGACTTATCAGTCCTTTTTTCCACCCCTTTGCAAGAACCCAAAATACCCAGAAAGAAAAGATGAACTGTCCATTTCTCAGCTGATTCAAATCCAAGTTTTTTTCTTTCTTTTCTTTTTTTCTTAGGCTTTTCCATATTCTGGGTCGCTTCCCAATGTCAAGGTACCATTGTTAGTCTAGTCTCTTTCTTTCTTCCTGCTCCCTCCTCCAGAAAAATTTCTTAAATTCAATCTCTCTCTCTTTCTCTTTCTGTGTGACCACCAACTCATGATGCAATTCACTGAAATCCCACCACCACAGCCTCAAACTCCCTCCTTCCACCAATCACCACCACCATTGTTTTCCAGCCTCTCCATGAACAAGAACCAAGTGCACCGAACCCGCCCTTGGCCCGGCTTCCCGATGCCCAAGTCCTTGGGGAGCCTCGGCGACGCGAATTGCATGGAGCAGCTGCTAGTGCACTGTGCAAACGCCATCGAGACCAATGACGCGACCCTCGCCCAGCAGATCCTCTGGGTCCTCAACAACATTGCCCCGGCCGATGGCGACTCGAATCAGCGGCTCACGTGTGGCTTCCTCCGGGCCCTCATTGCTCGGGCCGCCAAGAGCGGTACGTGCAAGATGCTGGCGGCCATGGCGAATGCGCAGAACTACGACAACCTGTGCAATGAGACGCATAAGTTCTCCATCATTGAGCTTGCGAATTTCGTCGACCTGACCCCGTGGCATCGGTTCGGATTCACTGCAGCGAATGCCACCATAATCGAAGCAGTCGAAGGTATTCGGTGGTTCACATAGTCGACTTGAGCACGACGCATTGCATGCAGATTCCTACTCTTATTGATGCAATCGCCAATCGTCTTGAAGGGCCCCCATTGGTGAAGCTCACGGTTGCCGGCGCTGTGGAGGATGCGCCGCCCATGCTTGACCTTTCGTACGAAGAGTTGGGATCCAAGTTGGTGAGTTTCGCAAGGTCTCGAAACATACACATGGAATTTCAGGTCATTTCTTCGAGTTACGCAGACGGATTCTCGTCCTTGATTGAACAACTCAGGATGCAGAAACTAATGTACTCGGGAGGAGTCGTTGAACCGGAAGCACTAGTTATAAATTGTCACATGATGCTTCACTTTGTGCCCGACGAGACCGTTCCGTTAATATCGGATTCCGAAGCAAACCCTAATTACCTCTTTGAGTCTTCATCGGTATATTCTCCTCGGTCGACCCTCCTTAAGGCACTTCGGTGCTTAGACCCGAACGTTGTCATCATAGTGGACGAGGATGCGGACTTCACATCGAATAATGTCGCCTCGAGATTGCGGTCAGCATTCAATTATCTTTGGATTCCTTACGACACGGTCGACACGTTCCTCCCGAGGGGAAGCAAGCAGAGGCAGTGGTATGAGTCTTATATATACTGGAAGATACAAAATATCATCGCGCAAGAGGGTCTTCAGAGAGTCGAGAGGCTCGAGCCGAAGAGCCGGTGGGTGCAGCGGATGAGGAACGCGGACTTTCGGGCCGTCCCATTCGGAGAGGATGCAGTCTCGGAAGTCAAGGCCATGCTCGACGAGCATGCAGCGGGCTGGGGATTGAAGAAGGAAGAAGATGATCTTGTATTAACATGGAAGGGACATAATGTAGCTTTTGCCGCTGCATGGTTGCCTGCTTGATTAACTCTTTTTTATGGATTTAGGCTCTAGTGCTCTTTCGCAGCTTGTTAAGTAGTTCATTAGTCATCAATTTACTTGGCTCTACGTTGATTAGCTACTCCTTTTAGCTTCTTCCAAACTTGGATGACAGAGAGAGGTGGGGAATCATTTAGCTGATACTTAGTTTGTTCCAGATCATAAATATATAGACCATCTCTCTCTCTCTCTCTCTCTCTCTCTCTCTACTTGTTCAGATGTTTGTGATTAGATGACGACTGCATTAAATGCTTGAAGACAAAACCAAATGTTTGGTGTGCTTTTTCTTTGACGAATAGAAACGAGGTTGTTCTTCCCGTCAACGTACGAGAAACCCAATCTCGTAAATCGAGTAAATCTCGATATTCGTCGTCGTTGTCGTGGAGGCGCATCTCCAATCTAAGAAGTGTCCTCTAAGATGAACACATGCTGAGTTTGAATTTCGATTTCTGGTCGCTGTTTTTAAACATGCTTGGAAGTGAAATAATAACAACTATTGAGTCCTATAATCAGCTTGATGTTGCTTGAATCTTATATATCCATTTCATACGGTCGATGTTGAAGTGTTTTAGTCCCAAAGCTCACCTTTCTTTGGCTGAAATCTACGTCGACGAGTACGTGATTAATCTGAAGTTCTTGATTGAATGATTAGGTTCTTATTTAGGTTCTACTTCCTTTTTGTTGAGGTTCTAGTGGAGTCACTTCCCGATCGCTTCTTGTCCTATCATCCTTTTCAATGTGCAGTCGGAGTAACCATTCGTCCTGTCAGCTTGGCTATCGAAGATGCAGCTCCTCTTTTTTACACTGAAATCTGCTCATTGAATTCCTTTCTGCTATATTCCACATAATGAAGAAGTTATTGAATCCATTTTGCTGAGCAAAATAAATCTTCATCGTAATTAAGAGAGAGAATAAAGATAACCAAACACCAATCTTTATAATTGAATTAATTCTTCGACAGGGCATCCAATAACTTCTTATGCTATCTCAAGCATCAAGACATTGCGCCTCTCCATCTTCATCATCAATCACAAGTTTAACCATGTAGCTGTTTGTCAAATTTTTCGAGGAAAAAAAACAGATATTAATTAGAATTGCGAAATGCCAAAAGTTACAACACTTCGATTTTTTTTTTTTTTTGGTAATTTTAACTTTTCACGAACGCCTTACACAAATTTCTAACATGTCATCTTACATTTCTGAATACTTCACATTCGTTTGTTGGGCTTCCTACCTCTTTCTCTTTCTTCTTCACTTTCCTTATAAAATTTATGTAATATACAGTGTTTGGTTTATTCAATAGTAAACCCTTTTAACTACTCATGTTAGGTAAACTGAATTATCTGTTATGATATATATCCATTTAATGCAACTGAATTATCTGTTATGATATATATCCATTTAATGCAATTGATGTGTAGTCAGAAGATACATTCTTTTTCCTTTGACGAGGTCTTCAGATGCATTCTCTCGTCCTAAACCCTCTCAGACATTAACACAAGTTCAAACGTTGCTCGAGCGTCTGAGTTATATTCAAAAGAAGACATGCATTTTTTTTATTATTTATTTATCATACCATATTTTTTGTATTAAATAATTTTATGTTATTTATATTGTGTGATCCCATATTTTCGGACCACATTTTCTCTTAAAGTGGCGGTTATTCCACATGTAATTTTTCTATGTTTTGTATATTTTCGTGACAACCACCCATTAGTAACCGTCTTGATGGGAGATGGTATATAAAAAGAATAATCGTTCATTTCTAACGGGTAATCACAAGGTCTAACACAAACCCTCTCAATTTAGTAGAGTTTGTTCGATATTTCGCTTAATTTTTCAGGATTTTCTGAGGAACGAGAATACAAACAATAGCTTGAGGTTTACCACTCGTGGTGGTGGCGTAGTGGTTGAGCGCAGGTTCCTTTCAGGAGAAGTTTTGCATTCGAATCCCTGCGTCGTTTGCCTTGCGAGAAAGAAACTCACCACTTACCTGGAGCAGCAAGGATGGTGGTGACTCTACTGCTCCCCCAGGGTTTACTTCGCCGCGAAGCGCGGCAAACAGGGTTCCCTGGGTAACCAAAAAAAAAAAAAAGTAGCTGGAGGTTTCTATAATCGATCCTGTTTTCCGCATTTGATTTTTACTTCTAACATTTTAATCTTAAACTCTTTCTTTGGTTATGGTATCTCTATTAATTAGTAAAGAAGCATTTTTAAAAACCCAACAACTTGAGGTTTCCAGTTTAAATTGTAAATGGGGAAGAGGCATGAAATAGTTAAATATCGAGTGCAATAAAGTTAAATCCCAAATGGGAGTATACAAAGGTTCTGGCAACATAAGTCTGTGCTCTTGGATCTCCTTAAGCATATGCTTAGGATCCTCTCGTTTCTCCTCATCGAATTATGAAACAGATTATATTTTTAACAGAAAAAAATAGGTGTTAACAGTGAAATAGTTGGAAATCAGCCAATATTAATTGATGGAAAGAAAAATGCATGTAAAAAAAAATCATACATGCTGACTTTTGCAGACATAAAATAAGAAAAAATTTCTAATATGATTTTGAAGACCACAGCATAATATAAGAACGAAAACAGAACAAAGATTGAGGTTCAATACCTGGGATGGTTTAAAAGTTCTTTATGTACAATGATTTTTCATGTAAGGCTCGAGTTAATTCAATCTTCAAAAGAATCGATTTTGAGCAACACCTTGATTGTTGGACATATTGCGAGATAACACACCTCAAATTTTGCCAACATTTTAAAAAATCTTTGAGTTCGACTTAGAGTCCACCAATAGTCGATCAATGTTTGACCGATGAAACACAATGCACAAAACCCGTCATAAACCCCAAAAATACACTTCTGCCCGTCAAAACGAGTCTTTTAATGCCCATGTGGCCATGCGGATCCAACCATCAATTTCTGACCCATTGGACAAGTCGCTCGTTTTTTCGCAGTACCCGAAAGTTTGCGAACTTCAGATTTCACTCGCACGTCATGAAACTATGGATCAGAAGCGTTCCAATGTGTAATAGGGAACAATTCTGGGGAAAAATGAAAGGAAGGGAGAAGATAATCAGTATGCCTTGTTCGCATGTTGGGCCCAAGTTAATCTACTCCTTTCAGCCCATAACCTTTTCAAATAAAAAGAACGCAGCCTCCACTGGGCCATTCCTCTCTTCTCTGAAATTATCTGCAGTATTTAATATATTATAAAAAAAAGAAAAAAGAGAAAAGAACGCATCATGAGCATTTACTCTCTTTTAAAATTCTGCCATTATTCCCATACCTAAATTCTATTATTATTACTATTATCATTGTCGACATTATTATATATAAATTAGACCCCTTACTATATAGGTTATTGTTAAAATACAATTTAATGCAATCTAATAATAAATAAATTATATAACCTAATAACAATAATAAGTAAATCGAAAGATGTGAGAGATTTTTTTTTTTTTTTTTAACTTTATTGATGCCAACATTATTATCTATAATACGTTTACTGAACTAAATTAAGTTGGATCATTGAGGAAATTAGGACCGAACCAAAGCATGTAGGGGACTATTTCATAGCTCTTAGAATTCGACGTTGCAAAAGCGTCCTTCACAAGCTCCACTGAATTTCTCATGAGCATTTGCTCTCATTTTCTTAATTGTTCGCCACGTGAGGAAAACAAATAGATTTTCCCCAACACTCATTTGGCCAATGAGTGAATATAGTTTTGTCAACAAACATTATCATTAAAAATTTAGTAAATATAACAGGGACTATACTAGGTTCAATGCCTGCAGTGAATTTATTATGATGTACCTCCAAATTATTAGTATCTAACTTCCTCATCTCCACAGTAAATAATATACTAGAATATTAATCTCTGCAATTCAGGAAATGGATTAGGCTTGAAAAATAGTACAATCATCTCGTGCAAAACAAATAATTTGTCTATAGAATGGCAAATCCATATTATGTCTATTAATTTTATTGTGGTCAAACGAAAGGGAACATAAGTCAACCAAACAAAATTTGGACCTGCAATTGACAATCTTAGTATCCCAAGATAACAATAAATCACACCATCTTTCATTATGTTAATCTGTTTAAATTATGGTTCACACATCCCTCATAAAAGAAGTGCTAGCTTGCAAAAAGGCTCGCGATTAATCATATTATTTCATTTTTTTCGGCAATGCAGAGGTTAATTAGAAACGTTAGTGAGAGTAATATTTACCCTAAAGTGCCCTGGATGATCATAAAATAAACAAGTCTTTCGTAAAATTCATCATCAAGCATCATGAGTGGTTGAACTTAGGTTAGGCAAGATGTCGGAATGTTTTCCGATAAATTTAGTATGACTTTTTTTTTTTTTTTTTTTTTTTTTGTGAAACATGAAGAGACTAATACGTATAATTAAAAAAGAGAAAGATGAAATCATGAATATGGCAGGCTTTCAATTACATCAATCATATATTTTACTTTACAAGAATATTGTCCAAAAAGTTCTTAAGTTTATTGTACGGTAGTGAATTCGGTTCTAAACCTTTCAAGTTTGTCAATTCAGTCCTAAACCTTTCGACTACTTGCCAATTTAATTTTAAATCTTTCAGTTGTATCAATTTAGTTATAAATCTTTCGATTGTACCAATTTAGTGTTAAATATTTAAATAATTTGCCAAACTAGTCATAAAACTTTAAACGAATTGTCAATTTAGTCATTCTAGCTAATTTTGACAGGACTTTGTTGATGTGGTGGCCCAATTAGTGCTGGCTATCTTACGTGGCATGATCGGTATTGACGTGAACAATTTTAATTTTAAAAAAACTGATTTTTCTATTATTTTTTCCTTTTCTTTTCCTTTCCTTCTTTTCTTTTTCTTTTTCCTCTTTTTACACAAGGCCAGCAGAGTCGCCAGCTACTGGTCGAGCACTGGTGACCTCCATCAGCCGTTAGGCTCAGGCCATGAAGCCCTCACTAGGCGATGGCTCGTAACACCCATGCCCAAGGGCCAATGGAGGTCACTAACTCTCAACCAGTGGCTGGAAGCCCACCAGCCATATGTAAAAGCTGCAAAAAGAAAGAAAAAGAAAATAATCAATAAAAAATTCAATTTATTTTTTAAAATTAAAAAATTATCACATGTTAGCGCCAGCCATGTAGGATGACCAGCACTGATTGTGTGGCCACATCAACGATGTCTAATCAAGATTAGCCAAAATAATTAAGTTCAAAAATCGTTAAAAGGTTTAGGACTAGTTGGCAAATTGTGAAAATGTTTACTTGAATTGATATAATTAAAATGTTTATGAATGAATTGACAAGTTATCAGAAACTTTAGAATTGAATTGAAAAAATTGAAAGGTTTAGAATTGAATCAGCCATCGTACAATAAATTCATGGTTTTTTGGGAAATTTTCCCTTTACTTTGCTAATTATTTGTCTAGAAAATCACCACGATCTCAAAAAGGAATATCAAAAATTGCGTAATTCCCAATTTGAAATGAAAAGATAGAAAGAATAATTTTTACCCCTAATTCTAAAGAGTTATGCCACCATGTACTATTCAAATTTTGCCACGAAAAACTGAAATTTACGTTCTCCACTGTCAAATTTAAAATGAACAAAATCAACTCATGATTCTAAGAAGCCGACATCAACAAAATGCAATTTACCTTATCAAAAAAAAAAAAACAAAATGCAATTTATACTTCCCATTTCATCTTAATTAAAAATATTTGTTGCAATATGTGTTGGAATAGGCATTATAGATTAGACATAGTAAGAATATAAACACGTTAATTAAAGATTGTAATTAGAAAAAAAAAATCAAAACTTAATTATCTTCAAGAGGCTGTTGCAACAAGATAGCCTTTTTACTATTCAATATTATGCATAAAATACATATTCTTTCTTCTAATGAATAGCAAAAAAGCTGCGTTAGGTTTGGTAAAACCTTAGATGATTATTTACAAATCAACTCCGTGAAGTAGCCATTGATTCTACCGTCGCTAGCAGTAAAATGTCTCTCAAAATAGTCAAAACGGCTCTTTGACATTGGCAATTTCTCTCGGACAGAGTAGCAGTTTTCTAAGATAATGTCAGTGTACTTTTTGTCAAGCTTACTCATTAATGCCATAACCGCTCCCGATCAATTCCGGTGCTCTTTTCCGGGTTCCAAGCCTTGGAGATAATTGTTAGACACCAAATTCAGGTTAGAAGGAAGACTTCATACGTCTTCCATCTCACAGATATTGATAGCTACTCCTACCAACAATTCACTATTTTGATAACAATCAATGTTGATATATTTTTCCTTCCAAGCATATTGACAATTTCAACTATATCAAGTTGTTCATCTTCATAGTACTTCTAAACTTTACTAAACAATCTCATTCTAGACTTGCTCACCATCACCAAGTCCATCCAACTATTTAGCTAATCTCAATACCTCTAAGTCATCACAAACATCCCTGGTCTTCTCGACTTGTTCATTCTCAATCAAGATCCTTCTAGATGTTCACTTTATCTAAAAATCCTTTTAGCTCATAGACATTTTCATGCCCAATGCCTTGTTCACCCTTGATATAGGAAGCGATCACTCTAATGGCAGAGCACACTTGATGGTGACGGAGCAATCCTCATATCAAAATCATCTAGTGCTGCTTATGACATCATCCGCGTATTGGCTTTGTGCATATATTACCTGGTGCTACTCAACCAATACATATATTAGTGATAGTTGTTTGAGAGTTAGTTTAAGTACAGTTAGATAGTATGATTTTCATGTTCAATTCCTCTTGGAATTTAGATGTAGCCGAAAATCCTAGGATGAAGATGAGTGTTCATTTGAGGCGAATTAGCTTTAGGGTTGATGTATATTAGGTGATTGAAAAGTAGTGAGTAAATTGATTGAGCTTTCATATTGATTTCTTAGAGTTTTTGTGAAATTATTAGAGATTTTGATGATCTTTTGATGTTGAATGCTTGAATGATGACTTGAATTTTCATAGGAGTAGTTTGAAGATGCTCATAGTCTAGAAATTGACACGGACATAGGTTGAAGATGTAAATGAAATTTGCAAAAACTCAAAATTTGATTGACCTTTGCATGTTCATCGATTTGTACAAAAATAATAAAACGAATTAGAAAAAGTTATCTTTAGATGATTTGTAGTTAAGATCATAAGCTTTCCAATGATAAATAAAATTAGGGTTCATTTGGTTCATCCAAATTTTGTTCAAAAGTATAAAGAAAAGTTGTGCTTGATCTAGAATTATTGTTCCCGCGTCCGTCCGACTTGTTTTGCATTTTAAAAATAGTTTAAGGTTTTTTTATTTTTTTTATTTTTTTATTTTTTATTTTTTTGGTGTTGGAGGAACCGCCTCAGCTGATAGACGAAACATAAACCCCTAGGTGCTACGTAAGCGGGAGGACTCACCACCCCCAGCAGCACACTTAAGTCACCAAGTAACTCTGCTAGAGCCTTTGCTTCGCAAAGGTTTCGAACTCCTCACCTCTCTCGCAAAGGTTCACTGAAGCCTACCCAGCGAAGCCACCACGGCCAGTGGTTAGTTTAAGGTTTTTTTTTTTTCCTGAAAAACATGAAAAAAATGAAAGTTTTAGAGGAGTCCTGAAATGGATATCTGGAAAATTTCATAATATTTGGATAAGATATGGGCGGACAATTTGATTAATTTCGAACAAGGCCAGATTTAGCCTTCAAAATTGTTCCGATTTGAGGCTGTGCTGTTTACCTTGTGTTTATTAGTATTTGAAGGGCTCTGTTCTGTAAAAAGTCAAAAAATGAAATTTGAAAAGCGCATCCTTGGCCTGCTGCCTGTAAAATTTGGCGCCAATTGGACTTTGTTTGCTCTTTTTTCTCGTATTTTTCAAAAGACCGGGTCTAAAGTCAGACCATGAGTGGGCAGGTTAGATGGATTAAACTGTACCAATTGGGGGCATAATTCGGGTGAATGACCTTAATGAAGATCAAAATAGACTTCTTAAACTTTCATTAGCCATTGGAATCACTCAATTTGGACTTCATTAAACTAGTCACTTGGATGACAACATAATTAGATAGAAACAGGGGAAAAACAGAGAAGTGCCCTACTTGGGTCACTAATTGTTTTTGTGGTTCTTAAGGCTAATTGGCCTAATTCCATACTGAATTAACTTGGGGAACAATTGACATCTAGCAATTTCTTTTACATTAAAAATTGGTAACAGAACAAATCCGATAGTGTTGTTTCAGCGCACGATCAGCTCAGCTATAGCAGGGGGATGTGGAATCTGGAAGTGATCAGTCAAGCCAAAATGGGCCATCATGAACCAGACATGAGTCAGAAGCTCCCCTCCTCTCCTCAGTTGCTCTGCATGATAATTCGCTTTACACTTGATCGCTGCATCACACAATATCTTAACCCACATCTTACTTACTACGTCCTTCGGCAGCGTTCCATCGTGGATCTCGCTGCGCAGCTGCGAAGCAAGACGACGCCCGTGGAACAGCACGTACTTGCTTTTTTCTCTTATTGGGACCATCAAATTCAGCTCCGGATTCACCAGCCAGTCGTAGGCCCAAGTGATGTCGAGTTTGCGCTCTTCCCTCTTCTTGCCATCGAAAATTTTCATGGCCTCGATATAGGTTTCTTGAAATTTGATGCGTCCAAACCCCGCTGGCAGCATCTCGGGGTGCATGACAAGGATATAAAACATGTATCGAGACAAGTACTTACCGGACTCAGCTTGCTGAGGTAACTCTTGCTTGTCTTCTGAACCGTAAAACAATTCGGTTGCAATATGCCAGATGAGGATAATTTGGTCGAACTCGAACTCCGTGGTCCATTGCAAATGCTCAATGCGTGCTGAAAAGTCGACCACCCAGGACCCTAGGGCGGTAGACTGGGATTGCATTTCTCTGATACATGACACGATAAAGTTCTTTATATCATCGGTCACTTTCTCATGATGTATGTAAAGGGGCTTATTGACCATCTCGTCAATATGCAGAAATTCGAGGAGTCGATGGCAAGGATAGTGCTTCTCTTTAAAAGCAAATCTCAATACGCTGAATTGAGCCATGTGATCTGACCATCGGCGCCGTTCAGTCAGCGGTTGCAACCAATCGATGAGATCCAAGATGGCGAAATTATTTTTCTTAATCAACCAACAAGCCGTTCTATCGGAGAAAAGAAGATCAATCAAAGCATAAATCTCCAGGAATATGGCCACTGCTAGCAGTATAAAGCTCATGCAATAATCAGCTCTTGAGGATTGCTGATCCGCGATCAGGATGAAGAGTACCAGTACGATACAGGTCAAAAACAATCCGACTATGCGACGAGCGAAGCCCCAACTAGTATAAATTGCCATGGCCTTCGTGTAGAGCAAATCGTACACGATTCCCAATTCAATCTCGATAATCTTGAAGGCGGAGAGGGCATTCATATTTTCAAGCACCGACTGACTTGTGCGGCAATCATCAAAACTCAACGGGCGATCTGTGAAAAGGGGTTGGAATATGTTAATCAAGCGTTTGGCCGCAAGCAATTCTCCTCGTGGATCAACCCCACTGTTCTCCGCTTCGCAGACCTCAATCACTTCGAGCGGTATGACAGTGTAGCCCTCAGCCTTTATCAGTTCTTGTAGCTCCATTATCTTGCTATAATTAGGAGGCGGATCGGGGATGGAGTTCCTGAACTGTTTACTGCTGGCGGTCCAGAGCACATAAACCCTTTCACCATACTTGATGAGCCCGGCTAGTATCATCACCATGGTGAGGATGGATAAATTTGGGCTGGTCCACGCCATCAGAAAGATATAAAACGTTACTCCTGCTTGGGTGACTAGGTGAAACAATTGCCTCAACCAGAGTTGATTGTCTTCTAAGGCATAGGCTGTGATGGTGTCGGGGCCTCCTAAATGTAACAAGAGGAATGGCGACCAGAACGCATTCAGCTGGGTGTTCGTGTCCACACCTTGGCTGCTTACCTTCCTGAGCTTGTTTGTGATTATGCCGAGCGTGTAGATCGCAACTGGATCGGCCATTAGATAGGCCAGCCAAACGATCGCCCTCAACGAGGCAGAGTGGACGTATTTGCGGCGATTGCCCATACAAATGAGCAGGATTTGGAGAGTGAGGCTGAGGAAGGCAGCACCGCGGAGCTCCCATTCTTCCCACAGCTCCGTGAAACGTGGAGAGAAGACCTGCATCACCGTGATCTCCTTGACGATCGCTGCCTTGAGCAGCTGAGATGCAAGACTTGTATTAGCAAAAGAATGATGAAAGTACGTTGCTCATAAAAACAATATTCGCCTATAGAGATATATTTCGCTGTGCAGCCTAATTAAAAATGACGATTTATTCTTTCCTTGATGCTTCTTTCCTTGATGCTGGAGAAAAAACGCCTCCTTACAAGTTACTTTTATGGTTTCTTAAGCTGATGGTTTTGAGAACCCAAAGGAAGTTCTCGCATTCTTTTTATTTCCAGTGGTTTTTGTTTTTTCCCTTCTTTTATGAAATCGGCTTTTGCTCAGTATATAGATCTACTATGTCCAATAAGAACTTGGACATCCATAACCATAACAAACTATATATAGTTGGACACCGAAGTATAAATGATGTTAAATAATGTATCGAATTTGAACTGTTTACGGAATCAGACCATTGAAAGATTTAGATTTATTCAAAATCCGGTGTGCATCTTTTAATCTTGCACAAATCTGGATTATTCGGGCGAAGGAAGTTGATCATTATCTTTGACCGGTTTGATTTCTTGGGCTTTCTTTATATTGCGCACTGGAGGGAGACTATTTCTTTGGATTATGGACAAAACAAAGAAGAAAGCCACTGCGGGACAAAGTAATGGGCTCTCATGTTCTACAACTTTTATATTTATTTGTGGGGCACAAGTGTCCTTTAGAGAAAGAAAATGAAAATAAGACTGTTTCGTAACCAGGATAAAATTTAGAATATGATAAAATTTATTACATCGTGCGTTTGGTGCTTATTCAATACAGGATAAAGTCGGATATAAAGAGGATATAGACTGAATAAAATTATCCCATGAGAAGATGGGTTAAAGGTGAATATGATTCTACAAGTTATTTTTTCGAATAACAAACTTCTTAAATTAACAAAATTAAAATTATATTTCAATCTAATTAATATTTGAATTCTAATATGAGAAATTCAAAATAACAAAAGAATAAAAAAATTAGTTATTTTAATTTAATCTTATTTTCATTTTTATATTCGAATTTAATTCTATTTTATAATATAAATTCAAATTCAAATTATAAATATAAATATATCTTTATATTTTTTTAGTATTTTATGTATATTAGTACAATTTACTATTTAATAAAATTTAATTATAGAATGATGGAAGGGGAAGAAAGAAATAAAAAAGAAATTAATTAAAAAAGAGAGGAAACTAAAATAAAAAAGTAAATAAAAATAAAGTAGGCAAGGGTGTCGTTAGAGATTTTTACCATCTACATTTGATAATTTTTTTTTTTTTGTTTATTTACATGCTAATATGCCGTTTATACCAAACAATGTACATGATATAATGTGAATATAACCAACTTTATCACTGCAATCACCAAGAATATAGCAAAATCCTTAAACTTCATATCTTAACCTATCAAGTTTTGTCTTGATTAGAAATCTAGATGACGAAAGGTAGCCTAAGGGTTTATTTTATTCTTCTCTCTCCTGAATAATAATTGCATGTTAAAAGAGAAACACAGAACATGTTGAAAAAGAAAAGTGCTACACAAATATTGAGTTATTTATTTATTTGTAAACAATTTGACTTTGAGCCTAATTTAGATGTGGGAAACACTCGAGTGCATGAACAATTGTAATTTTGATTTCACGATTATAGTATATTATTTGCTGATGACTCTCTTCATAAATATAGGTACCGACACTTTAACTAAACCACGTAAGTCTTTGGGGTTCTTTATTGTCTCTCGTTTATTTCTCTAGTGATTTTTGCATTGATTTAATTGTAAGATCAAGTTAGTTTTTGCATTATGATTACAACAATAGATACCAAAGCATACAATTAGATTATTTCAAATTTTGATTAGGGGCTTTGCCATGTTTGGTTATTTTCTGAAAATTTTATTGTTTCAATTATGTTTAGAGTGAAAGTAGAATTTGAGAAGCTTGATGGGAGGAACAACTTTGGTTTTTGGAGCGTCAAGATGGAGGCATTATTAATCATTCAAGGTTTGGCTGAAGCATTGGAAAGTAAGAACAAGTTGCTCGAAATAATGAAAGATGCCGAAAAGGATGTGCTGATGAGAAAGGTAAGGAATGTAATCCTGATAAGTATACTATCAGTTCCATAACTTGTGTACAGTGCTTACTTTGATGCCAAAAGTTTCCGTCGGATCACTTAAGTGCCAAATCGGAGGAAAAATGATCACTTTGGTGCCACTGGTGACACATTCCAGCCAAAATAATTACGTGGCTTTTATATTTAAAAAAAAAATCGAGAAGCCTTTTAAACGACGTCGTTTTCCGTCTTCCTTAAGAAAACGACGTCGTTTTGCCATCCTACGTGGATAGCCTCACAAAAACGACACCGCACAACTCATTTGGGGATTTTTTTAATTTTATTTGGGGATTGAAATTAGGGTTTTTTTGTTCGCCGTTGCTCGGCCACCGTCGCTCGGCCACCGTCCCTTGGCCACCGTCACTTGGCCGCCGTCCCTCGGCCACCGTTACTCGGCTGCCATCCCTCGACCTCCATTGTAGTTGCTTGCCACAGCAAGACAAAAGAAAAGAAAAGAAAAACGAACAGAAAATCCCGAGGGAGGGGGAGGTGTTGACGGCGAGGGTGGAGGAGGGGATGGCGGGGCCATGGCTGCCGCCGTTGTAGCAGATGGCTTCGCCGATGACCTCTATGGCGTTCCAGATCTTTGCGACTACCATTAGTCGGATCGCTCGTGCTTCCTCTGTGCCCGGCGATATTCCTTGGGAAAAGGCGGTGGTGGGGCTGAGATTCGGGGATTTGAAAGGTCGACAAGGTGATTGAAATTGGGGGAAAACAACTGGGGGAGGGTGGAGGCGAGTGCATGGTTTCTTTTCTAGAAAACTACTAGTCTTGTGCTGGTGTGCTGTTGGTGTTGTTGGTGCGTGCGTTGCTGGTGCTGTTCTTCAGGGAAGAAGACGATGCTTTCTCTCTCTCAATTTGGGAATTTAGAGTTTTGAATTTGGGGGAAAGATACAAAACGACGTCGTTTTGTTGTTTAAATGCTGACTATACTCTTCGGCGAGCCACATCAGTTTAAAAAATTAATAAAAAAGTGCCACGTTGGATTTCTGGCCAATCGGATTGGAGTTGGCACTAAAGTGAGTGTTTTTCAAACTTTTTGGCACTTAAGTGATCCGACAGAAACTTTTGGTACCAAAGTGAGCTCTGTACACAAGTTATGGCATTGATAGTGTATTTCTCCCGTATATAATCGTATTGAACCTATCAGATGAAGTATTACTAGAGGTAATCGAGGAGAAGGATGCCATAGTATTGTGAGTAAAATTTCAAGACCTTTATGTAATATAGGGCTTGAACAATCTCCTATACATGTTGAAAAGAATAATTTAGTTTCGACACACTGAAAGTACATCTATTAGATCTCATCTAGATGAGTTTAATAAATTCATGATGGATTTAAGGAACGTCGGTAAGATTCTAGATAATGAAGAACTTGACATAATGTCGTTAGCTTCTTTACCAAAATCATGAGAGCACTTTACTAATATAGGAGTGTACTACAATTATCTTAGAAAAGGCAAAGTCTGTCTTGTTCTTTAAGGAGTGGCAAAGAAAATTGAAAGATGACAATCTAGCGTAGGATGTAGCGCAGGGACTAGTGATTTGAGATAAAGACCAATATCATGGGTCCAATAGTAATAGAGGTAAAAGCATATTAAAGTCACATCATAGAAAGCCCTAGGGACATGTCAAGTAGGTTGAGCGTCACGAGGAAGAGCACATAAAGAGAGACTATCTGAAGTTGAGAAATAGAGGTGAAAGGCAAAATGCCACAAGCAATGTGAGAATCATTGCCGAGGAGAGCACCAGCAATGCAGAAGCCATCTTGTTTATGATCACTAGTTCGTCAAGGGATGAATAGGTGCTAAATTCAGGGTATTCTTATCATTTGAAGCCTCACAGGAACTGGTTTACTATTTACCAAACTGCAGATAGTGGTAGAGTTCTGATGAGGAATATTGTAGCTTGCAAGGTCGTGGTGATAAGGACAGTTCGGATTTGGATACACGGTGTGGTGTGCGAACTGACTAATGTGAGGTTGGTACCGAAGTTCAAGGAGAATCTTATTTCTCTAGGAACACTTGATGATATTGAGAGAAAGTGAAAGTACTAGTACGAACACCTAGAGGGGGGTAAATAGGTGTGAAAACAAAATTTGCGAAATATAGTGTAAAACTTTACTTTTAACCTGAGTCTAATTGACAATAAACTTTGCAGATGAAATTAGACTCTAACAATTAAATAAAGTTATAAACAAAATAAAAGAGTTCAGTGAAGAGAATAAGAACACAAGGTTTATAGTGGTTCGGCTTAGATCAAGCTTACGTCCACTCTCCTACACTGACAGCCCACCGGCTGGATTTCACTATGAATCAAAAGAGTTGTTACAGTATCACGTCATTGATTCCACAGTGTAGAGATTTTGCTACACTTCCACAATGCCTCACAAATATCTAAACTTTCTTTTGAGTACAAATTTACGCTCAACAATTGAATCAGCAAAGAACAAGGAGCTTCAGACTTTGGAATTTATCTATCATGCACACACTCAAATAACTAGAGCGTCTTCCTTATATACTTCTCCATGCCTTCATATCCGTTGACACATTCCAAAGGAGTTCTTCCAATCTACCCGTTGGATAGAATCAATTAGGGAGATCTCGAGTTACTAAAGGAATGTGATGATAGCCCACTAATCCTGCTTGCTCATACAATCGGGATTTAGGTTTCCATAAGTAGAACCTTCCAAGTATACTTCGCCAATCAACGGATCCAAATTACTCTAATTAATTTCAAAATGAACAATAGATCCTAAGATGCTATCTCTAGCCGTGAGAACTTCTTTAGCCGCTCGAATCAAAACCTTAAAGAAATACTCGCATCTGGATAAGTCTTCTTTGTCGGTTTAGAAATTATCAATGAGAGTAGACTTTAAATCTTGAGTTTAGCGATCTTTAGACTTTGATGAAAAAGTTTGCAAGTCATCAGACTAGACTGATTGAAACATTTTATCAGCTTCAAAACAAATAAAGAAGTTTTCTCCAACAATCTCCCCCTTTTTTATGGTAACAAAACTTTCCTGCAGATTTGGATACTTTTGACCTGCAAGACAATACTCAAACAAACAAGGATATCTCATAAAAGATAAATGGATTAGGATAAAGATAGTATCGAATCTGCATCAATAGGAAATGAATTAGTCCTATAAAAACAACTATCTTTGCCATGAAACCTAACAATGCTTAAGATACTGCAAGCATTAAACGATCAAAACACAGTCCAAACCAGTCACAACCAAACAAAAATAAAGTCAAATCTAAAAGTCAAATCTGCACCAACTTCTCCCCATTTTTGTCAGCATGAAAAAGGTAGAGACGAAAAAGAGAATTAGATAAAATTAAGATTGTTTTGGAACGCGGACAAGCTGGAAATCTCCCATCGACTTGACAGTCTCCTCTAGCTTTCTCAGATCCTCCTTCAGTTGCGCTACTTCCTCACCCTTGGCAGTTGTTGGAACTTGAAGATTAAGGGCTTGAACTTGATTAAGCAATGAAATTGAAGTGGCTTGATTAGCATTCTGCATATTCTGAAATTGACATCCCAAAGCATAAATCTGACCTATGATCTCCATAAGAACATCAAGCAATCTTTTAACGTCTGCTAAGTTGTCAGTTTGAATGCTTACTTTAGTATGATCAGTTTGAGGAGTATTAGCAGATGATGGAACTTCAGCATGAGCATCCAGACTTGGAGATGAAACCTCATTACCTTTTTCAAGAAATTGAGAGGCATATACATCTTATGGATCGGCAGGAGAACAACTGACATCATCACTAGTAAAAGCAAGTGAAGGAGTACTTCTTTTATCAGCAGCTTCCCATGTTTCAGTGCCTTCAGGTCGAGAGAAGTACTCTTCATGCTCTGTCTCTTCTCTAATGACACGATGACCTTGTTCTTCTCTTTGCTCTTCTTCTGCAGTTCTTCCTTCCTTTGCTTCTTTCCTCATCATTTCCCTCTCTTCACTCCTCTGTTCTGTTTCCTCTTTGTCTTGGTTCTCTCTATCCTTTGTCTCTGGAACAAGACGCTATAAGTTCCTTAAGGTAAGAGCAGAAATGGTGATGTCTTCTTCATCTTCTTCATCCTGTAAGATGAGTGCTCTCTTTTTCTTAGATGGAGCTATCATGGGCTCCTTGCCTTTTCGTTTTGCAGCCACAGGGTCTTGACGAGTCTTGACAGGAGTCTTCTCCTTAAATCTCTCTAAAGCCTTGTTTAGCTCATTTAGACGCATCTTTGAAACTATCTCAGTCCCACCACCATTGGATCACAGGTTCGAACACACAGAATTTTGGGAGACTGAATTTTAAAGTGTCTAAATAGCTGAGTAACAAGTGTTAAATAAGAAAGTTGGCCCTTATCCTTTACCATTGATCGATACATGTGAAACATGATAGTGTGCGGTAAAGAGAACTTTTGACCAGCATTGATAGCATACATAAGCTTTGCTTCTGAATTGGAGACGTCAGTCTTTGATGTGGATTTGGGTCCAAGACAATTAATCACAATCTTATGAAGCAAGACATTTGAGGCACTCATCCTCAAGTGCGAAATCCGGACTTCTACCTGTTGGAGAAATCTTCTTGAAGTGTTTTGAAGCTGACAAAACGTTTCCATCAGTCTAGTCTGAAGGTTTGTAGACTCTGCTATTTAAAGTCTGAAGACCTCCGGACAGCCAGACTCAAGACTCAAAGTCTATCCTCATTGACAGTCTCTAATCCGTTGAAGAAATGTTATCCAGAACTGGATGTTTCATTAAGGATATGACCTTATCAACTGGAGAAGATCTCTTGGCTGGATATGACATAACGGAATCCCTTTGAATTGATCGAGATTGATTTCGATGATCAAGGATCTGATGATTGGCGAAATATTCGTGGAAGGTTCTACTTATGGAAACCGAGATTCTGATTGTATGGGTGAATATGATTGATGGGCTATCGACACGTTCCTTTAATAGCTTGAATAATCTTCTTAATTGATTCCGTCCAACGGGTAGATTGGAGGAATTCCTTTGGTAAGTGCCAACGGGTATGATGGCATGAAGGATTATATAAGAAAGACGTTCTAAGTTGTTCGGAGTGTGCGCGATAGAAGAATTCCAAAGTCTAAAGCTTCATGTTGTTTAGTCAATTCATTTGAGCGAAAAACTTGTACTCAAAAGAGAGTTTATACTTGTGAGAAACCTTGAGGAAGTGTGATAGAAAATCCACACTATGGAATCAAGGAAGAACTGTCTTTGTAACATCTCTTTTGTTCATAGTGGAATCCGCCCGATAGGTGTCGGTGCGAAAGAGTGGACGTAGGCTTAGGATAAGCCGAACCACTATAAACCTTGTGTTTAATCTTCTCTTCCCTACTCTTTACTTTACTTTGATCGTAATTCATTTTGGTTAAAAGAGTATTTCCTTTCTATTATCTGCTTAGTATTACTGTGGTATCTCGAGAAATTATTTTTTGTACCTATTCACCCCCCCTCTAGGTGCTTATACTAGCTACATCAATTGGTATCAAAGCCCGTGTACTCACTTTGTTTGAAGTGTTTTACTTCAGAGTTAAATATCCATGGCTAGTATGTTGGCTCCAGGATTGGTAGAAGGGCAAAGCAATACCAGACCACCTTACTTTGATAGAAAGGATTACAACATATGGAAAAACAAAATGAAGGCATTTCTAAGATCAAAGGATCATCTGGAATGAGATGTTGTAGAAAAAGGAATCACTCCTAAAGCCGCACTTTTTGTCTCGAAAGAGGAAAAGATCTTGTGGAGTCTAGCCAAATGACTCAGGAAGAGATAATCAAGAGACAAGCTCTTGATGCAAAAGCAATTTATTCTTTATATTGTGCTTTATCACCTACTGAATATAACATAATATCTTCTTGTGTTACAGCTAAAGAAGTCTGGGATAGATTACATATTACCTATGAAGGAACCGATCGAGTGAAGGAGACCAGAATCAACATTCTCCTCGGTCAATACGAAGCCTTCAGAATGAAATCGGGAGAATCTATAACTGACATGTTTAGTCGTTTTACATATATTGTGAATGGTCTTGAAAATCAAGGTCAACCAATTTCTGATCCCATGAAGGTAAATAAGCTACTGCGAGGACTCTCCAAGGATTAGAATCACATAAAGACCTCAATCAGAGAGACTCAAAAAATCATGCCACTATCTGTTGATGAGTTGGTTGGAACTCTTCAGTCTTATGAAGTAGAACGAATCAATGAAGACGAAGACCCTAAAGGTAAGAAATCCATTGCATTAAAATCCAATGATGATTATGATGTTGCAGACTCTGAAGACGCTATGGACGATGAGGAGCTTGCTCTCATGATAAGAAGATTCGAAAAGCTGAACGAAGAAAAGGAAGAAGATTCAATCCAAGGAAACAAAGTTTTCAAAAGCAACAGAGACTAAGTACGTTGAGGATGATGAATCAAACAAAGATGTAGTCTGCTTTGAATGTAAGAAAAATGGACACATCAGACCCAACTGTCCTCTTTTGAGGATGAAGAAATGAAAAGCTGAAAAGTATCGAAAGTCTCTTAAAGCAGAAACCTGGAGTGATTCAGAATGTGAAGAAAGTGATGATGATTATGCCAACATATGTCTTATGGCACAATCGGATTCGGATTCAAACTCCGAGACAGACTCAGATAGTGAATTTGAGGAAAGTAACTTCAAAATCCCTATTAAAGTTTCTAAATACATTGATGAGTTGTGTCTTAGTCTTATGACTTCTCTTAAAAGGATTTTCGAATTCAAAAAGGAAAATTCTGCCTTAAAACAACAAGAAAATGTTTTGAAAGAAAATGTGAAATGTTTAGATGTGAATGTTTCTTCTCTTAGAGAAAGTGAAAATAATCTTTCAAAAGAAAATGCATTCTTGAAAAATGATATTTCAAACATTTCCAAAAGATTTTCTATAGGATCTGAGAAACTAGAAAAAATACTTTCTATTCAAAGACCTTATTTCAATAAATCTGGTTTGGGAATGACTGCTGAAACCATTCCTTTAATCGATTTTCCTAAAGTAAAAGAAAGAATCAAACAAAGACCCTCAAGAAATGCTTATAAAAATCATTTTGAAAGGACCTTTGTAAAACTAGTAGGTCGTAATGCTCTCAGATGTTCAAAATGCAATAGTGTAGATCATTTTGAGAAAGAATGTCCTATGGTTTGGAGACCTGTCAATAAAGTTTGGGCAAAAACTGCATATCAGACTAACTCAAAAGGACCCAAGAAAATATGGATACCAAAGAAAGTTTGAGTCTCTTTTTAAATGCTGGTCACTATCAAGAAAAATGTGAAATGGTACGGATAGTGGATGCTCGAGACACATGACAGGAGATTCAAATTGTTTCATAAAGCTTGTTCAAATGAATGGTGGAAAAGTTTCTTTTGGAGGAAATAGCAAATGAAGAATAGTGGGACTTGGAACTATGAAGATTGGAAACCTTACAATAAACAATGTTTCTTTAGTTGAAGGACTCAACTACAACCGCTCGGTGTCGGCCCAGCTATGTGATACCAGTTTCAAAATCTACTTTCAAGAGGGAATATGTTCAGGAACCAGTAAAGACTCTACTCAGTCATTTATGGGTCGAAGGCATGGAAATATCTACCTCCTAGATGTGAAACCAGATGAATCGCAATGTCTAGTCTCAATCCAAGACGAAGCGAGCTTATGGCACAAAAAGCTTGGGCATATTAACATGAAGCGGATAGCCAAAATCTCAGCAAAGAAGCTTGTTCGTGGTCTACCCAATTTATCATACCAAAAGTCTGACTTATGTACACCATGCATATTGGGAAAACATGTAAGAAATTCCTTTAAACCAATAAATCAAGTTACCACTAACCATGTACTGCAGCTTCTGCATATGGATCTCTTTGGACCAACCAGAACGCAGAGCATTGGAGGTAAGAAATATTGCATAGTAATTGTGGATGACTACTCACGATTCACTTGGGTGTATTTCCTGGCAAGTAAGTCTGAAACTTTCTCTCACTTTGAAAAATTTGCTAAAAAGGTTCAAAACGAAAAATAATATGTTATTTCAAGTATAAGAACAGATCATGGAGGTGAATTTGAAAATCAAGATTTTACAAAGTTTTGTGATGAATCTGGTTTTCAGCATTTGTTCTTTTCTCCATATACTCCAGAGCAAAACAGAGTTGTGGAAAGGAAGAATAGATCTCTTCAAGAAATGGCTAGAACTCTTTTAATTGAAAACAATATCTCTTTACATTTTTGGGCTGAAGCAGTCTCTTCAGCATATTACATTATTAATAGAGTTTTTCTAAGGCCTATTCTAGAAAAGACCCCCTATGAACTATTCAAAGAAAAGAAGTCCATTGTTTCATATTTTCATGTATTCGGATGCAAATGTTTTATACTGAAAAATGCAAATGATCGAGTTGGTAAGTTTGAAGAAAAGTCAGATGAAGGCATCTTCCTTGGATATTCAACCACAAGCAAAGCATACAGAGTTTACAACAAGAAGACTCAAATAGTGGAAGAATCAATGAATGTCAAATTCCAAGATTCCATTCAGACTCATCTTGAAGAGACTGAACCTGCTCCAGACTCTACAAAGTCTAAATTTCAAGAAGCAGCTCAGACTTTGAAGGACCAACAACAAGTGACTGTTGAAGATTCAAGTGAAGGAAGTGACCATCAATCTGATAAATTAACCAGCAACTAGAAACATAAGTCCAGTCATCCCAAAGATCTTATCATTGGCGACATCAATGAAGGAATTCGCACAAGATCCAAAAGGCGCGAAGAGTCTAGTGCTGTGGCTCTTATTTCTGAAATAGAACCCAAAAACATAAAAGAAGCTTTATCCGATGAAAGCTGGATTGAAGCCATGTAAGAAGAACTCAAGCAATTCAGTATTAATGATATCTGGGAATTGACTCCTAAACCGAAAGGTAAATCTATTATTGGAGCTAAATGGGTTTTCAGGAACAAGATGAACGAGAAAGGAAAGGTCGTAAGAAACAAAGCAAGACTCGTGGCCAAGGAATATACGCAAGAAGAAGGGTAGACTATGATTAGACTTACGCACCAGTAGCGAGGTTAGAAGCAATTAGATTATTACTTGCTTTTGCTTGTCATAAGAATTTCAGGTTATTCCAAATGAACGTCAAAAGTGCTTTCCTAAATGGATTTATCCAAGAGGAAGTCTATGTGGAACAACCACCCGGTTTTGAAGACCTAAGGAAACCAGACTCTGTATTTAAACTGAAAAAAGGCTTTATATGGTTTAAAGCAAGCACCTCGAGCTTGGTACGACAGGCTGAGTAAGTTTTTAATTCAAAACGGCTTTGTCAAAGATTCTCTAAGTCTATGCAGGATGAATTTGAAATAAGCATGATGGGTGAACTAACCTTCTTTCTCGGGTTTCAAGTGAAACAACTGAAGGAAGGAACTTTTCTTCATCAAGAAAAATATGCTAATGATCTTGTCAAAAAATTTGGATTGGAAAATTGCAAAAAGGCTGATATACCAATGTCAAGTTCCTTGAAGATAGACAAAGATGAAGGATGAAAGAAAGTTGACCAGAAGTTATACAGGAGTATCATTGGTTCACTTCTTTATCTTACTACTTCTAGACCTAACATTTTGTTTAGTGTTTGCATTTGTGCCAGATTTCAAGTAGACCCTAAAGAATCTCATCTAAGTGCTGCAAAGCGTATTATCAAATACATTGCATCAACTTCAGACTTTGGTCTTTGGTATCCTAAAAAGGGAGACTTTACTCTTCTTGGATACTGACATACGACCTAGCCGGATGAGAGTTGATAGAAAGAGCACCTCGGGTACTGTCAACTACTTGGAACGGGGACGGTATCTTGGTTTTCAAGGAAGCAAAATACAGTAGCTCTTTCTACAGCAGAAGCAGAATCTGTAGCTCTTGGGAGTTGTTGTTCACAAATTCTGTGGATAAAATAACAGTTAAGAGACTTTGGAATTGAAGATTCATGCACGGAGATTAAGTGTCACAACACCAGCGTAATCAATCTCACCAAGAATCCAATTATTCACTCAAGAGCAAAACATATAGAGATTCGATATCATTTCATTAGAGATCATGTTCAAAATGGAGAAGTTTCGATTCAGTTTGTTGGACTCAAAGAATCAACTGGCGGATATTTTTTACAAAACCTTTGGAGAAAAATCAATTTAAAGCTATTCGTTCCAGACTCAAAATCTTAAAGTCTGAGGAAATTCAAACTCAGGACTGAAAGTCTAAAGATACCCAGACTCAGACGATCAAGATTTTCTTTCGTAAGTTATTTTATTATCTCTCGAATCACATCTCAAAAAGGTACGATCATCAACTCGTGATTGATTATTGCTATCTTTAATTTACGTGATTATTGCAATCTTTCATTTTCGAAAAAAATGGGTTATTTTTTAAATGACAGTTATCTAATTTTTTTGAAAAATGCAGTTATTTTTAAAAGGCATCTTTATACGTTCTTTTATGACATTTCGTATGCCTCTCTTCAACTGCCTTATATACTGTTGGTTCCTCTTCGCTTTACTTTCAAAAACTCTAAGAGAGCACCGATCTTCCATTTCTGTATTCTTCTCTTGTTTAATCCTCGAAAAGTTGTCATCTTTCTTAGGAAAACAAGTTTTGAATCTCTCAAAAATTGTGAAAAATGTCGTTCCAAAGAAAGTCTTCAAGGATCGCGAACAGGGGACCACAGCAAATGCGTGAGGGGCCTACGTACTTCGATCTAACCGAAGAAGAAGAATCTCCTAATCAGCAACAGAGCCCTCAACATTCTCAGCAACGTCCATGTCCTCCCTCTAGACCTCAGGATGTTGTACATTGAGAAGAGGAAGAGATAATCGAAGACGCAGAACCTGTAAGAATTCATAAGCCCTCTTTTACCTACAAGCTTTATTGTGCTTTGAAGAAGGGTGGTACTCCTTTGAACCACATCAATGAATTTCTGAAAGACAAAGGGTATATAAATGAAACTTTCTTTTTACACACAATGGAACGTTTGGGAATTGCCCCTGCGAAGTCAGCGGAAGAAGCCTTTGCTAATATCCCAAGTGATCCACGGGTTGGATGATTTAATCAACTAGATGGGAACGATGATGATAGGATGTACAGTCAATTTAAATCGAGAATGGATGTTGCGGCAAAAATTCGGAACAAAAGGACATACTTGTTTCGATCAGAGGAACACAAGCAACTGTACTCTAAGTTGCTGAAGCGTGGGGTAATAAACCTTAGAAGTGTGGATTTTGATTTTCTTGACTTTGTGAATGTCAATCTGCAAGAGAAATTCAGTCTTCTTCAACTTGAATAGTTTTGTTGTGAATCTACCGAAGCGTATGCTGAACTTACTGCTTATTTCTATTCGAATCTCAGTTTCTTGGATGCGAATAGATTCTCTTTTAGTGTTCGAGATCAGGATTATGTGGTTGACACGAATACATTGGCTGATGCGATTGGGGTTGAAAGAGGGAGATATCAACCTATTAATGTGCCTATTACTCATGCAACGTTGGAACTTGTTCATGATAGAAGGACAGAGGGAAAGATTTCCTATATGAGAATGAATGCAACCAACGTTCTGCTTCACAAGATTGTGATTAATTGCCTCAGACCAAAATCTACTTCAAAGACCGACGTTTCAAACTCGAAGGCAAAGCTGATGTATGCCATCAATGCTGGGAAAAAGTTCTCTCTTCCACACACTATTATGTTCCACATGTACAGGGCAGTGGTGAAGGACAATGGTCAACTTCCTCATCCAGCTCTTGTGACCAAGTTATTCAAACATTTGAACATTCAACCTCCCCGAATTCTTTGTGTTCGAACGTGTGATCAAATGGTGGTGGGACTGAAAATGGTCTCCAAAATGCGTCTGAAGGAACTCAACAAGGCGTTGGAGAAATTTAAGGAGAAAACCCATGTCAAGACTCATCAAATCTCTTCGGCTGCAAAGAGAAAAGGGAAGGAGCCCATGGTTGCTTTATCCAAGAAAAGAAGAGCTCTCATCATTGAGGATGAAGAGGATGAGGATGATATCACAATTTCTGGAATGGCATTGAAGAACTTGAGTCGTTCTGTTCCAGAATCAACGGAGAGACAAGAAAAAGACATGGATGAGACAGAACAGAGGACTGGAGAAAGAGAAATTTTGGAGGCAGAGGAAAGACAAGCAGAGGAGAGAGAAGCAAAAGAAGGAGATGAAGAGGAGGAAAGAATTGAAGAAGAAGAAGAGGAGAAAGGAGATTAAGCGGAAGCAGCACATGAGGAACACTCTTCTCCACCTAAAGGCATGGAAACAGGGGGAGATCCTGAGAAAAGAGGAATGTCCTCATACCTTGCTACCAGTGAAGGAGTAAGCCGCTCTCCAGCAGATCCAGAGGACATCTATGCATCTCAATTTCCTGAGGAGGGACATGATGTTTCATCGCCTAATCTGTGTGACTATGCTGATTTACGATTATCTGCCTTTACACCGTCAGATCGTGCAGAAGCCAGTACTCAAACTGATAATTCAGTAGATTTTCATAGAATTCTTGATGTTCTCTTAGAGTTGCAGGGTCAAATATATGCTCTGGGATGCGAAGTACGTAACTTGCATCTGCAGTCAAGCTTCTTCAGTTTCTTTGAATGATCAAATTCAAGCCCTTGCTCTTCAAGTTCAAGCAAATGCTAAGGGTGAAGATGTGGCGCAATTGAAGGAGGACTTGAAAAAGCAGGAAGGCATTGTCCAGTCAATGGGAGATTTCCAGCTTGTTCGTGTTCCCAAGCAATCTTAAATTCCATTCTCTTTTCATCTCTACCTTTTTAATGATGACAAAAAGGGGGAGAGATGTGGTGCAGATTTGATTAGAATTTTTGAACTCTTGACTTTTATGATGTTTTGACTTGACTTTTGTGTTTGGTTTGTTTGGATTTGGATTTGGATTTGGGTTTATTTGTTTGAATGTTTGTTTATCTTAAGCACTGTTGATATCTCATGGCTTTGCTTATTTAAAGAACTAATCTACCTTCTATGGATGCAAATTCTAGTGTTATTAAGCCATTTATCTATGTGAGATATCCATATTTGCTTGAGTAATGTTTTGCAGGTCAAAGATATCCAAATCTACAGGAAAGTTTTGTCACCATCAAAAAGGGGGAGATTGTTGGAGAAATCTTCCTTGGGTGTTTTGAAGTTGACAAAACGTTTCCATCAGTCTAGTCTGAAGACTTGTAGACTCTTTCATCAAAGTCTGAAGACCTCTGGATTGCTAGACTCAAAGTCTATCATCATTGACAGTTTTTAGTCCGTCGAAGAAGACTTATCCAGAACTGGATGTTTCGTTAAGGATTTGACTTTATCGACTGGAGAAGATCTCTTGGCTAGATATAGCATGTCGGAATCCATTATTCAAATCAAGATTGATTTAGGGATTGTGGATCCGTTGAGTGGCGAAGTATACTTGGAAGGTTCTACTTATGGAAACCAAGATCCTGATTGTATGGGCGAGCAGGATTGATGGGCTATCGTCATGTTCCTTAAATAGCTTGAAGATCTTCCTAATTGATTCTGTCCAACGGGTAGATTGGAGGAATTCCTTTGGTAAGTGCCAACGGGTATGATGGCATAAGGAAGACGTTCCAGTTGTTTGAGTGTGTGCGCAATAGAAGAATTCCAAAGTCTAAAGCTCTTTGTTCTTAGTCAATTCATTTGTTGAGCGAAATCTTGTACGCAAAAGAGAGTCTATATCTTTGAGAAACCTTGAGAAAGTGTGGTAGAGTATCTACACTTTGTGGAATCAAAGGAGAGCTTTCTTTGTAACAACTCTTTTGTTCATAGTGAAATCCGGTAGGTGAAATTTTGTCGGTGCGGAAGAGTGGACGTAGGCTCCGAATCACTATAATTTATGTGTTCATTTTCTCTTTCTTACTCTGTTTTACTTTGATCATAATTCGTTTTATTAACAAAATGCGAACTTCCTTTCTATTGTCTATTTAGTATTGCTCACTTATTACGAAAAACTATTTTTTTCACCTATTCACCCCCCTCTAGGTGCTTATACTAGCTATCTCACACTTTTCATTAATTTGAGTGTAAATTTCTCTTCAAATTATGTTAGGATTAGTCTAGACATTAAGGAAAACAAACCTACAAAATTATTTGCATGGACGCTTAGCGGTTTTATAATGATTATAATTGGTAATCAAGATTGTGTGGCCATTTAGATGAACAACATTTCAAGTTAGTGGTACCGCAAGGGCACTAATAGAAACATTAGCGTAAACAAGTCCCCGTTCCTAGAAATCTCTGGTTGCGTAGGAATCGAAACAACACTCCCGTGTCTCGATTGGTTTCTAGCCGACCCCAATAGGCTAGTGGCGACTTCTAAAAATATTTAGGTTGTTAAGAACTAAAAAACAAAATCCAACGTCGCGCGAGGTATGGGCTTGGGAGAGCCCATGCCTAATTTAGGGCCATTAAAAAAAGAGGTCGTGACAACATGTCGTACCAAGTTCAAGGTGCTTGCTTTAAACCATATAGCGCCTTTTTCAGTTTGAATATAGAGTTTGATTTCCTTGGGTCTTCAAAACCGGGAGGTTGTTCCACATAGACTTCCTCTTGGATAAATCCATTTAGGAATGCACTTTTGATGTCCATTTGGAATAACATGAAATTCTTAGAACAAGCAAAAGCAAATAATAATCTAATTACTTCTAACCTTGCTATTGGTGCATAAGTCTCATCATAGTCTATCCATTCTTCTTGCGTATATCCTTTGGCCACGAGTCTTGCTTTGTTCCTTATAACTTTTTCGTTTTTTTTCCATCTTGTTCTTGAAAACCCATTTAGCTCTAATAATAGATTTACCTTTTGGCTTAGGAGTTAATTCCCAAACATTGTTAACACTGAACTGCCTGAGTTCTTCTTGCATAGCTTCAATCCAGCTTTCATCAGTTAAAGCTTCTTTTATACTTTTGGGTTCTATTTCAAAAATAAGAGCCACAGCGCTAGACTCTTTATGCCTTTTGGATCTTGTACGAATCCCTTCATCAATGTCACTAATAATAAGTTCTTTGGGATGACTGGATTTGTGCTTCTAGTTGCTGGTTGGTTTGATAGACTGCTGAACTTTTTCTTCAGTTGATTCTTCAACATTCGTTCGTTGTTGACCTTCTGAAGTCTAAGCTGCTTCTGGGGAATTAGACTTTGTAGAGTCTAGAGCAGGTTCAGATTCTTCAGGTTGAGTCTAAATTGATTGATTTTGTATAAGGTCTGGAAATTTGACATTCATCAATTCTTCCACAGATTGAGTCTTCTTGTTATATACTCTATAAGTTTTGCTGGAAGTTGAATATCTAAGAAAGATTTCTTTGTCTGATTTTTCTTTAAACTTACCAATTCGATCATTTGCATTTTTCAATACAAAACATTTGCAACCAAACACATGAAAATAGGAAACAATTGACTTCTTTCCTTTGAACAACTCATAGGGAGTTTTCTCCATAATATGCCTCAAGAAAACTCTGTTAATGATATAACATGCTGTAAAAACTGCTTCATCCCAAAATGAAAAGAAATGTTGCTTTCAATTAAAAGTATTCTAGCCATTTCTTGCAACGATCTATTCTTCCTTTCCACAACTCCATTATGTTCGGGAGTGTATAGAGAGGAGAACATATGCTAAAAACCAGATTCATCACAGAATTTAGCAAAGTCTTGATTTTCAAACTCAACTCCATGGTCTGTCTGTATGCTCAAATAACATACCCTTTCTCATTTTGTACTTTCTTAGCAAACTTTTAAAAATAAGAGAAAGTTTCAGACTTATTTGCCAGAAATTATACTCAAGTAAAACGTGAATAATCATCCACTATTACTAGGCAATATCTCTTTCCACCAATGCTTTGAGTTCTGGTTGGTCCAAAGAGATCCATATATAGGAGTTGCAGCACATGAGTAGTGAAAACTTGATTTATTGGTTTGAAAGAATTTCTAACATATTTTCTCAACACAAATGGTGTGCATAATTCAGATTTTTGGTATGTTAGGTTGGGTAGTTCACGAACAAGCTTCTTTGAAAAGATCTTGGCAATTTGCTTTAAGTTGATATGACCAAGTTTTCGATGCCAGATATTAGCTTCCTCTTGAATTGAAATTAGACATTGAGATTTTTCTGGTTTAATATCCAAAAGATTGATGTTCCCATGTCTTCGCCCCATGAAAGTCTGAAAGAAGTCTTTACTGGTTCCCAAACATATTCCTTCTTGAAAATTGATTTTGAAATCTGTGTCGCATAATTGACTTATGCTGAGTAGATTGTAATTTAGTCTTTCTACTAAGGAGACATTGTTGATTGTCAGGCTTCCAATCTTTACTGTGTTGGAGCAAACTTCCTTGAGTGTTTTGAAGTTGACAAAACGTTTCCATCAGTCTAGTCTGAAGACTTGCAGACTCTTCCATCAAAGTCTGAAGACCTTCGGACTGCTAGACTCAAGACCCAAAGTCTATCCTTATTGACAGTTTCTAGACCGTCGAAGAAGGCTTATCTAGAACTGAGTATTTCATTGAGGATTTGATTCTATCGACTGAAGAAGATCTCTTGGCTGGATACAGCATGTCGAAATCCATTATTCAAATTGAGATTGATTTAGGGATTTTGGATCCGTTGATTAGCAAAGTAAACTTGGAAGGTTCTACTTATGGAAACCTAGATCCTGATTGTATGGGCGAACATGATTAGTGGGCTATTGTCATATTCCTTAAATAACTCGAAATCTTCTTAATTGATTCTGTCCAACGGGTAGATTGAAAGAACTCCTTTGGTAAGTGCCAACGGGTGTAATGGCATGAAGGAGTATATAAGGAAGACGTTCCAGTTGTTTAAGTGTGTGCGCGATAGAAGAATTCCAAAGTCTAAAGCTCCTTGTTTTTAGTCAATTCAATTGTTGAGCGAAATCTTGTACTCAAAAGAGAGTTTATATCTTTGTGAGACCTTGAGGAAATGTAGCAAAGTATCTACACTGTGGAATCGAGGAAGAGCTTCACTGTAACAACTCTTTTGATTCATAGTGAAATCCAATCATTGGGCTGTTAGTGCGGAAGAGTGGATGTAGGCTTGGATTAAGCCGAACCATTATAAAACCTATGTTCTTATTCTCTTCCCTACGCTCTTTTACTTTGATCGTAACTCAATTAGTTTACAAAAGTCTAATTTCCTTTTCATAGTCTATTGTTGATTAGAGTTGCACACTTCACTTGGGGAAATTTGTTTTTACACATATTCACCCCATTTTAGGTGCTCGTACTAGCTTTCACAATTGGTATCAGAGCCTGTGTACTCACTTAAGTTGAAGTATTTTACTTCAGAGTTAAAGATCCATGGCTAGTATGTTGACTCCAGGTCTGGTTGAAGGGCAAAGCAATACCAGACCGCCTTATTTTGATGGAAATGAATACAACATATGGAAAAACAAGATGAAGGCATTCCTAAGATCAAAGGATCCTCTGAAATGGGATGTGGTAGACAAATGAATCATTCCTAAAGCTGGACCAGTCTCAGAAAGAGGAAAAGAAGCTGTTGAGTCTAGTAAAATGATTCAAGAAGAGATAACCAAGAGACAAGCTCTTGATGCAAAAGCAATTTATTCTTTATATTGTGCATTATCTCCTACTGAATATAACATAATATCTTCTTGTGAAATAGTTAAAGAAGTTTAGGATAGATTACATATTACCTATGAAGGAACTGATCGAGTGAAAGAAATCATAATCAACATTCTACTCGGTCAATATGAAGCGTTCAAAATGAAATCAGGAGAATCTATTACTGACATGTTTAGTCGTTTTACAGAAATCGTGAATGGTCTTGAATATCAAGGTCAACCAATTTCTGGACCCATGAAAGTAAACAAGTTACTGCGTTGACTGTCTAAGGATTGGAATCACATAAAGACCTCAATAAGAGAGATACAAAGAATCATGCCACTCTCTGTTGACGAATTGGTTGTGACTCTTTAGTCTTATGAAGTGGAGCAAATCAACGAAGATGAAGATCCTAAAGGTAAGAAATCTATTGCATTAAAATCTAATGATAATTCTGATGTCACAGATTCTGAAGACGATATGGATGATAAAGAGCTTGCTCTCATGATAAAAAGATTCAGAAAACTAAACAGAAAGTGGAGAAGATTCAATACAAAGAAACAAAGTTTTCAAAAGCAACAGATTAAGTCAGTTGAGGATGATGAATCCAATAAAGATGTAGTATGCTTTGAATGCAAGAAAAAGGGACACATCGGACCCAACTGTCACTTTCTAAAGAAAAAAAAAGGAAAAGCTAAGAAATATCGAAAGGCACTTAAAGCAGAAACTTAGAGTGACACAGAATGTAAGGAAAGTGATGATGATTATGCCAATATATGTCTCATGGCACAATCAGACTCAAATTCAGACTCCGAGATAAACTCAGACAGTGAAATTGATGTAAGTAATTTAAAATCCCTACTAAAGTTTCTAGATACATTGATGAATTGTGTCTTAATCTCAAAACCTCTCTCAAAAGGATTTTTGAACTTAAAAGGGAAAATTCTACATTGAAACAACAGGAAAATGTTTGGAAAGAAAAGGTCAAAAGTTTAGACAAAAGTATTACTACTTTGAAAGAAAATGCAGACAATCTTTCAAAAGAAAATGCATTCTTAAAAAATGATATCTCAAGTATTTCTACAAGATTTTCTATAGGATCTTAGAAACTTGAAAAAATTCTTTCAGTACAAAGACCTTACTTCAACAAATCAGGTTTAGAAACGACTGTTGAAACCATTCTTCTAATTGATTTTCCTAAAGTAAAAGAAAGAATTAAGCAAAGACCTACAAGAGATTCTTACAAAAATCATTTCCAAAAAGTTTTTTGTAAAACCTGTTGGCCGTAGTACTCTTAAATGTTCTAAGTGCAATAGCTCAGATCATTTTGAAAAAAAATGTCCTATGATTTGGAAACTCGTTAAGAAGGTATGGGCAAAGACAATATATTACACAAACACCAATGACCCAAGAAAATATAGGTACCAAAGAAAGCTTGAGTCTCTTTTCTAAATGCAGGTCACTATCAAGAAAAATTAAATGGTACTTGGATAGTGGATGCTCAAGACATATGACGGGAAACTCAAATTTCTTCATAAATCTTGTATAAGTTAATGGTGGAAAAATTTCTTTTGGAGGAAATAACAAAGAAAGAATTGTGGGATACGGAACTATAAAGATTGGAAACCTCACGATCAGTAATGTTTCCTTAGTGGAAGGACTCAACTACAACTTGCTGAGTATCAGTCAGCTGTGCGACACTGATTTCAAAATCAACTTTCAAGAAGGAATATGTTCGAGAACCAGTAAAGACTCCTCTCAGTCTTTCATGGGGCGAAGATATGGGAATATTTACCTCTTGGATATCAAACCAGATGAAATCTAATGTCTAATATCAATTCAAGAGGAAGCAAACTTATGGCACAAAAAACTTGGGCACATCAACATGAAGCAAATAGCTAAAATTTCAACAAAGAAGCTTGTTTGTGGACTACCCAATCTGACATACCAAAAGTCTGATTTATGCACACCGTGTATGTTGGGAAAACATGTAAAAAACTCATTCAAACCAATAAATCAAGTATGCACTAATTGTGTGCTGCAGCTCTTGCATATGGATCTCTTTGGATCAACCAGAACTCAGAGCATTGGAGGTAAGAAATACCGCCTAGTAATTGTGGATGACTATTCACGATTCACTTAGGTATATTTCCTGGCAAGTAAGTCTGAAACCTTTTCTTATTTTATAAAATTTGCTAAAAAGGTCCAAAATGAGAAAGGATATGTTATTTCAAGTATACGGACAGATCATGGAGGTGAATTTGAAAATCAAGACTTTACAAAATTTTGTGATGAATCTGATTTTCAGCATTCGTTCTCTTCACCATATACTCCAGAGCAAAATGGAGTTGTGGAAAGAAAGAATAGATCTCTACAGGAAATGGCTAGAACTCTTTTAATTGAAAGTAACATCTCTTCTCTTTTTTGGGCTGAAACAGTTTTTACAGCGTGCTATATTATTAATAGAGTCTTTTTAAGGCCTATTCTGGAGAAAACTCCTTATGAGTTATTCAAAGGAAAGAAGCCAATTGTTTCGTATTTTCATGTATTTGGATGTAAATGTTTTATATTGAAAAATGCAAATGATCGAGTTGGTAAGTTTGAAGAAAAATCAGATGAATGTATTTTCCTTGGATATTTTATCACAAGCAAAGCTTATAGAGTTCACAACAAAAAGACTCAGGAGGAATCGATGAATGTCAAATTTCAAGACCTTATGCAAAGTCAATCGATTCAGACTCAACTTGAAGAATCTGAACTTGCTTCAGACTCTACAAAGTCTAAATCTCAAGAAGCAGCTCAGACTTCAGAAGACCAGCAACAAATGATCATTGAAGATTCAAATGAGAAAAATGATCAACAGTCTGACAAATCAACCAGCAACCGGAAGTATAAGTCCAGTCATCTCAAAGATCTCATTATTGGTGATATTAATGAAGGAATTCGCACAAGATCCAAAAAGCGTGAAGAGTCTAATGCTGTGGCTCTTATTTCTGAAATAGAATAAAAAAGCATAGAAGAAGCTCTAACTAATGAAAGTTGGATTGAAGCCATGCAAGAAGAACTCAAGCAATTCAGTATCAATGATGTCTGGGAATTGACTTCTAAACCGAAAGGTAAATCCATCATTGGAGCTAAATGGGTTTTCAGGAACAAGATGAACGAGAAAGGAAAAGTCGTAAGAAACAAAGCAAGACTTGTGGCCAAAGGATATACGCAAGAAAAATGGATAGATTATGATTAGACTTACGCACCAGTAGTAAGGTTAGAAGCAATTAGATTATTACTTGCTTTTGCTTGTCATAAGAATTTCAGGTTATTCCAAATGGATGTCAAAAGTGATTTCCTAAATGGATTTATCCAAGAGGAAGTCTATGTGGAACAACCACCTGGTTTTGAAGACCCAAGGAAACCGGACTCTGTATTTAGACTAAAAAAAGCTTTATATGGTTTAAAGTAAACACCTCGAGCTTGGTACGATAGACTAAGTAAGTTTTTAATTCAAAATGGCTTTGTCAAAGGTAAAGTAGATACTACATTGTTTATCAAAAGAGAAAGCAAAAGTTTTTTACTTGTTCAAATTTATGTTGATGATATTATTTTTGGATCTTCTAATGAAAATCTGTGTAAGAAATTCTCTAAGTCTATGCAGGATGAATTTGAAATGAGTATGATTGGTGAACTAACTTGCTTTCTCGAGCTTCAAGTGAAACAACTGAAGGAGGGAACCTTTATTCATCAAGAAAAATATGCTAAAGAACTTGTCAAAAAGTTTGGACTGAAGAATTGCAAAAAGACTGATATACCAATGTCAAGTTCTTTGAAGTTGGACAAAGATGAAGGAGGAAAGAAAGTTGACAAGAAGCTATACAAGAGTATCATTAGTTCACTTCTTTATCTTACTGTTTCTAGACCTAACATTTTGTTTAGTGTTTGTATTTGTGCCAGATTTCAATCAGACCCTAAAGAATCTCATTTAAGTGCTGTAAAGCGTGTTATCAAATATATTGCCTCAACTTCAAATTTAGGTCTTTGGTATTTTAAAGAAGGAGACTTCACTCTTCTTGGATACTCAGATGCAAACTTAGCCAGATGCAGAATTGATAGAAAGAGCACCTCGGGCACCTGTCAACTACTTGGAAACAGGACAGTGTCTTGGTTTTCAAGGAAGCAAAGTATCGTAACTCTTTCTACGGCAGAAGCAGAGTATATAGCTCTTGGAAGTTGTTGTTCACAAATTCTGTGGATAAAACAACAACTAAGAGACTTTGGAATTGAAGATTCATGCACTGAGATCAAATGTGACAACACCAGCGCAATCAATCTCACCAAGAATCCGATTCTTCACTCAAGAGCAAAACATATAGAGATTCGACATCATTTCATTACAGATCATGTTCAAAATGGAGAAGTTTCAACTCAGTTTATTGATTCAAAGAATTAACTGGCGAATATATTTACAAAACCTTTGGAGAAAAATCAATTTAAAGTTATTCGTTCCAGCCTCAATATCTTAAAGTCTGAGAAAGTTCAGACACAGGACTGAAAGTCTAAAGACACTCAGACTCAGACGATCAAGGTTTACGACTGTAAGTTACTTCTATTTTAGAAACTTATCTCTTGGATCAAATCTCGAAAAGGTACGATCATCTATCCGTAATTGATTGATGTTATTTCCTAGTTTTTGTGATTATTGCAATCTTTCCTTTTCGAAAAAGAAGTTATTTTTGAAAAGACGGTTATTTTTAAAAAGGCATTTTTATATTTCCTTTTTACGACGTTCCGTATGCCTCGCTTTGACAGCCTTATATACTGTTGGTTATTCTTCATTTTACTCACAAAAACCCTAAAAGAGCATAGATCTTCCACTTCTGTTTTCCTCTCTTGTTTAATCCTCGAAAAGTTTTCACCTTTCTTGCAAAACAACCTTGGAATCTCTCAAAGACTGTGAAAGATGTCGTCTTAAAGAAAGTCTTCGGGGATCGCGAACAGGGGACCACAGCAAATGCGTGAGGGACCTACGCACTTTGATCTCACCGAAGAAGAAGAATCTTCTAGACAGCAGCAGAGCCTACAACCTTCTCAGCAGTGTCCATCTCCTCCATCTAGACCTCAGAATGTTGCACATCGAGAAGAGGAAGAAATCATCGAAGATGCAAAACCCGTAAGAACTCATAAGCCCACTTTTACCTTTAAGCTTTATCGTGCTTTGAAGAGGAGTGGTACTCCGTTGAACTATATTGATGAATTTCTAAAAGACAAAAGGTATAGAAATGAAACTTACTTTTTACGCACAATGGAATAATTGGGAATTGCCCCTGTGAGGTCAGCGGAAGAAGCATTGGCAAATATCGCAAGCGATCCACATGTTGGAGGGCTGAGTCAACCTGATGGGAATGATGATGATAGGATGTACAGTCAGTTTAAACCTAGAATGGGTGTTGCGGCGAAAATTCGAAGCAAAAGGACAGATTTGTTTCGCTCGGAGGAACACAAGCAATTGTACTCTAAGTTGCTAAAGCGTGGTGTGATTAACCCTAAAAGTGTGGACTTTGATTTTCTTGATTCTCTGAATGTTAATCTACGTGAGAAATTCAATCTTCTTCAACTAGAAAGGTTTTGTTATGAAATGATAGAGGCTCATGCTGAACTTACTGCTTACTTCTATTCGAATCTCAGTTTCTTGGATGTGAATAGATTCTCTTTCAGTGTTCAAGATCAGGACTATGTGGTTGACATGAATACATTGGCTGATGTGATTGGGGTTGAAAGAGGGAAATATTAACCTATCGATGTGTCTATTGGTCGTGCGATGATAGAGCTTGTTTGGGATAGAACGACGAAAGGAAAGATTTCATATTTGAGGATGAATGCCTCAAATATTTTGCTTCACAAGATAGTGATCAATTGCCTCAGATCCAAATCAACTTCGAAGACCGATGTTTCAAACTCGGAGGCAAAGCTGATGTATGCCATTAATGCTGGCAAGAAGTTCTCTCTTCCACACACTATTATGTTCCACATGTACAAAACGATGGTGAAGGACAAAGGCCAACTTCCTTACTCAGCACTTGTCACCAAGTTATTCAGACATTTGAACATTCAGCCTCCCCGGATTCTTTGTGTTCGAACATGCGATCAAATGGTGGTGGGATTGAAAATGGTCTCTAAAATGCGTCTGAAGGAACTTAACAAGGCTTTGGAGCAATTCAAGGGGAAAACCCCTGTCAAGACTGACCCAGTCTCTTCGGTTGCAAAGCGGAAAAGGAAGGAGCCCATGGTTGCTCTATCCAAGAAAAGAAGAGCACTCATCTTGGAGGATGAAGAGGATGAGAATGATATCACCGTTTCTGCTCTTGCTTTGAAGAAGTTAAGTCATTCTATTCCAGAGACTAGGGAGAGACGGGAACAAGACAAGGATGAGATCGAACAGAGGACTAGAGAGAGAGAATCATTGGAGAAATAAGCAAAGGAGGAAAGGATTGAGGAAGAGGAAGAAGAGGGCAGAGGAGAACACGAAGAAATAGAACATGAGGAGTATTTCTCACCGCCTGAAGGTATTGAAACATGGGGAGATCCTGAGAAAAGAGGTACGTCCTCAATTGCTGCCACTAGTAAAGGAGTAAGTCGTTCTTTAACAGATCCAGAAGACATCTATGCCTCTCAATTTCCCGAGGAAGACCATGAGGTTTCATCGCCTAATCTGCGTGATCGTGCTGACTTGCCATCATCTGCCAATACACCATTTGATCGACCAAAAGCCAATATTCGGCTTGACAATTCAACAGACTTTCGCAGAGTGCTTGATGTTCTCTTGGAGATGCGAGGCCAAATTTATGCTTTGGGATGCGAAGTACAGAACTTGCAAAATGCAGGTCAAGCCTCTTCAGTTTCTTTGCATGATCAACTCCATGCCATTGCTCTTCAAGTTCAAGCAAATGCTAAGGGTGAAGATGTGGCTCAACTGAAGGAGGATTTGAGAAAGCTGTAAGGGATTGTCCAGTTAATGGGAGATTTACAGCTTGTTCGTGTTCCCAAGCAATCATAATTCCATTCTCTTTTCATCTCTACATTTTTAATGCTGACAAAAAGGGGGAGATATGTGGTGCAAATTTGAGTTTTTAAACTCTTGAACTCTTGACTTTTGTGACATTTATGTTTTATTGACTTTACTTTTGTGTTTGGCTATCTGGATTTGGACTGGATTTGGATTTGACTGTTTAAACGTACCACTGGTATTTCATGACAGAGATAGTTGCTCATTTACAGGACTAACCTACTTTCTGTGGATGCAGATTTTAATGTTATCTTTACTAAACCAATTATCTTTTGTAAGATATCTATGTTTGCTTGAGTATTGTTTCGCAGGTCAAAGTTATCCAAATCTGCAGGAAAATTTTGTCACCATCAAAAAGGGGGAGATTGTTGGAGAAAACTTTCTTGAGTGTTTTGAAATTGACAAAACGTTTCCATCAGTCTAGTCTGATGACTTGCAGACTCTTCCATCAAAGTCTGAAGACCTTTGGACTGCCAGACTCAAGACCAAAATTCTATCCTCATTGACAGTTTCTAGACCGTGAAGAAGGCTTATCCAAAACTGAGTATTTCGTTGAGGATTTGATTCTATCGACTGAAGAAGATCTCTTGGCTGGATACAGCATGTCGAAATCAATTATTCAAATTGAGATTGATTTAGGGATTTTGGATCCGTTGATTGGCAAAGTAAACTTGGAAGGTTCTACTTATGGAAACCTAGATCTTGATTATATGGGCGAACAAGATTGGTGGGCTTTCGTCATATTCCTTAAATAACTCGAACTATTCCTAATTGATTCTGTCCAACGGGTAGATTGAAAGAACTCCTTTGGTAAGTGCCAACGGGTGTGATGGTATAAATGAGTATATAAGGAAGATGTTCCAATTGTTCGAGTGTGTGCGCGATAAAAGAATTCCAAAATCTGAAACTCCTTGTTCTTAGTCAATTCAATTGTTGAGCAAAATCTTGTACTCAAAAGAGAGTTTATATCTTTGTGAGACCTTAAGGAAGTGTAGCAGAGTATCTACACTGTGGAATTGAGGAAGAGCTTCACTGTAACAACTCTTTTGATTCATAGTGAAATCCAGCTAGTGGACTGTCAGTGCGGAAGAGTGGACGTAGGCTTGGATTAAGCCGAACCACTATAAACCCTGTGTTCTTATTTTATTCCCTACGCTCTTTTACTTTGATCGTAACTCAATTAGTTTACAAGAGTCTAATTTCCTTTTCATAATCAATTGCTGATTAGAGTTGCACACTTCACTCGGGGAAATCTGTTTTTATACCTATTCACCCCCCCTCTAGGTGCTCGTACTAGTTTTCACATACTGTTCCGTATCCGACAATTCTTCATTTGCTATTTCCACCAAAAGAAACTTTTCCTCCATTTGTTCGGATGAGTTTTATAAAACAACTTGAATCTTCTGTCATATGTCTTGAGCATTCACTATCCAATTACCATTTGATTTTTTTCTTGATAGTGACTTGCATTTAAAAAAAAAAAAAAAAAAAAACTCAAGCTTTTTTTGGTACCCACATTTTCTTGAGTCCAATAGAGTTAGTGTAATATACGGTGTTTGCCCAATCATTCTTAACAGGTCTCCAAATCATAGGACATTTTTTCTCAAAGTGTTCTGAGCTATTACACTTAGAATATTTAAGAGCACTACGGTCAACAGGTTTTATAAAAACTTTTTGAAAATAATTTCTATAAAAGGCTTTTATAGGTCTTTGTTTGATTCTTTCCTTTACTTTTGGAAAATCAATTAGATGAATGGTTTCAGAAGTCATTCCCAAGCCTAATTTGTTAAAGTAAGGTCTTTATGCTGAAGAATCTTTTCCAATTTCTCATATCCTATAGAAAACCTTTTTGAAATACTTGAAATATCATTTTTTAAAAGTGTATTTTCTTTTGAAAAAGAGTCTGCATTTTCTTTTAAAGTAATAAAAATTTTATCTAAATTTTCGAACTTTTCTTTCCAAACAATCTCATGTTGCTTCAGTGTAGAATTTTCCCTTTTTAGCTCAGAAATCCTCTTAAGAGAAGTTTTGAGACTGAGACAAAGTTCATTAATATATTTCGAGACTCTAGTATAAATTTTTAAATTACTTACCTCGATTTCACTATCTGATTCTAAGTTTGTATCTGTCTCAGAGTCTGAATCTGATTCTGATTTTGCCATTAAACAAATATTAGCATAATCATCATCACTCTCTTCGCATTCAGTATCACTCTAAGTTTCTGCTTTGATTGCATTTCTGTATTTCTCAGTTTTTCCTTTCTTTTTCTTCAGCAAAGGACAGTTGGATCTGATGTGTCCATTTTTCTTGCATTCAAAACAAATCACATCTTTATTGGATTCATCGTCCTTAGCTGATTTATTTTAAAACTTTTGAAATCTTTGTTTCTTCCAATTGAATCTTCTTCCCTTTTTGTTTAGTTTTCTGAACCTTCTTATCATGAGAGCAAGCTGTTCATCGTCCATATCATCTTCAGAATCTATAACATTAGAGTCATCATTAGATTTTAAAGCAATAGACTTTTTACCTTCGGGATCTTCTTCTTCATTGATTTGCTCCACTTCATAGGATTGAAGAGTGCCAACCAATTCGTCAATGGAGAGTGGCATGATCTTTTGTGTCTCCCTTATTGAGGTCTTTATGTGATTTCAATCTTTGGAAAGTCCACACAATAGTTTGTTAACCTTCATGGGTCCTGAGATTGGTTGACCTTGATACTCAAGACCGTTCATGATTTCTGTAAAACAACTAAACATGTTAGTGATAGATTCTCCTAGCTTCATCTTGAAGGCTTCACATTGACCGAGCAGAATATTGATTTTGGTTTCTTTTACTCAATTAGTTCATTTATAAGTAATGTGCAGTCTATCCCAGACTTCTTTAGCTGTTTCACAAGAAGATATTCTGTTATATTCAGTAGGAGATAATGCACAATATAAGGAGTAAATTACTTTTGCATCAAGAGCTTGTCTCTTGGTTAACTCTTCTTGAGTTATCTCACTAGCCTTTGTAGCTTCTTTCCCTCTTTCTGAGACTATTGTAGCTTTAGGAATGATTCCTTTGTCTACCACATCTCATTTCAGAGGATCTTTTGATATTAGAAATGCTTTCATCTTGTTTTTACATATATTGTATTACTTTCCATTAAAATAAGGCGGTCCGGTGTTACTTTGCCCTTCAACCAAACCTGAAGCCAACGTACTAGCCATGGATCTTTAACTCTGAAATAAAAACACTTCAATTTAAATGAGTATACAGGCTCTGATACAAATTGAAAGTGCTAGTATGAACACCTAGAGGGGGTGAATAGGTGTGAAAACAAATTTTGCAAAATATAATGTAAAATTTTACTTTTAACCTAAGTCTAGTTGACAATAGACTTTGCAGAGGAAATCAGACTCTAACAATTAAATAGAGTTACGAACAAAATAAAAGAGTTCGGGGAAGAGAATAAGAACACATGGTTTATAATGGTTCGGCTTAGACCAAGCCTACGTCCACTCTCCCACACTGACAGCCCACCGGCTTGATTTCACTATAAACGAAAGAGTTATTACAGTATCACGTCCTTAATTTCATAGTGTAGAGACTCTACTACACTTCCACAAGACTTCACAAATATCTAAACTCTCTTTTGAGTACAAATTTATGCTCAACAATTGAATCAACAAAGAACAAGGAGCTTTAGACTTTGGAATTTATCTATCGCGCACACACTCGAATAACTAGAGCGTCTTCCTTATATACTCCTCCATGCCTTCATATCCGTTGGCACCTTCCAAAGGAGTTCTTTCAATCTACCCGTTGGACAAAATCAATTAGGGAGATCTTGAGTTACTAAAGGAATATGATGATAGCCCACCAATCCTACTCGCCCATACAATCAGGATCTAGGTTTTCATAAGTTGAACCTTCTAAGTATACTTCACCAATCAACAGATCCAAATAACTCGAATTAATTTTAAAACGAATAATAGATCTTGAGATGCTATCTCCAACCATGAGAACTTTTTAGCCGCTCGAATCAAAATCTTAAAGAAATATTCGCATCTGAATAAGTCTTCTTCGTCGGTCTAGAAACTGTCAATGATGGCAGACTTTAAATCTTAAGTTTGGCGGTCTTCAGACTTTGACAAAAGTGGCGGTCTTCAGACTTTGACAAAAGAGTCTGTAAGTTTTCAGACTGAAGGTGGAGAATTGAAAATCTCTTGATGTGCTATGACAATGATGAAGATGAAGAAAGTGAATACTTTCTATCATCTACTGAAAGAGATTGTAATAAGAGCTGTTGTAGTTTCATTAGGTGAGTCAGATTCTGACTTATCTCAGTTATGACATATGCAATTAAGGCACATAAGTGAGGCGGGTATGACAATACTGAGTGAGAGAGGGTTGTTGAAGTAACTAGATTGGTATAAGTACTGCATCTTTGAGAAGTAGCACTGAATTAATTTTACTATGACTATTCATTAGACCAAACAATTAGTTGAATATATTCATTCAGACGTTCAAGGCCCATCCTTCGAAAGGAGGTACTTGATATATATTGATATTTATTGACAACTATTTAAGGAAGGTATAGGTATACTTTACGAAGCACAAATATAATGATGTATTTAATCGGTTCAAAAAATTTAAGGCATTGACTGAGAAGTAGTCAAATAAATAAATCAAGTGCTTAAAAACTGATAAATGCATGGAGTTCTATGATAAAAATTTTACTAAGTTTTGCTAAAGAGAAGGGATTGTGAAACACCACACAATGCCCTTTACACCATAGCAGAATGGCATAGTAAAACGGAAGAAGAGAACTTTACTTGAGAGAGCTCGATGCATGCTTTCACATGCAAGACTAAGTAAGGAATTTTGGGTTAAAGTAGTAAACATAGCATTTTACTTGGTTAATCAATCTCCATCATCTACCGTTGAGTGGATAGTCAGGGAAAATTGTTGATTACTTCAAATTACAGGTATTCGAATGTCCTATGTATGTTCATGTGAGTGGTGGGTAAGCTTCACTGAGAGTGAAGAAGTGCATACTTTTGGGTCATGCACATGGAGGGTGTAAGGCTAGTGGCTAAGGTGCACTGATCCTAAATTCCCCGATTTTCTAATTGGTAGAGACGTGCTCTTCATAAGACTGCAATGCTTCGACAGAGAAGTTTTGAGACACAGCTAGCAAAGCAGACAAACATAGTGTTAGTAGCGAGGTGGAGCTCTCAGTGGAGGCTTCGGAGACCTCATAGGTAATAGAGGTAGAGACCTAAGAAGCATTGACACTCTCTAAAAACCTTGATGTCATGTCCAACACTCTGACACGTGTCTGACACGCTCTAGCACTCTCCGACACTCTCCAACACATTCCAACACGCGGTCAACGAGTGTTAGAAAATTCGACACATGATCAACTCTTCCTGACACACTCTGACATGCAAGTTCAAAATTTCGAAACGCAATTCCTATACGCACGAGGTCAATTTTAAAATTTTTCAATACCTTTGGAGGGGTCAAAATACAAATATATGAAAAAATAACGAAAATAACAAAAATAAAGGGGAAAGAAGAAAATTCTCACTCTCAAGTTTCTCACTCTTAAGTTTTGACCTTTCTGTGAGTGACGATAGAACGCCTCTCTTCTCGCTCTGCCGCCCCTGCAGACTTAAATTTGTGATTTTTTTTTGCTTCTTTCCACCTCTCACAAGCGTCACCTATGAGTTATCTCTTTCAGTCTATGTAATTGGCTTGTGAGTTATCTCTCACATTTTCCATGGTGAATTTAGTTATTTCATTTTCTTTTGGTTGTACTTCGAGACTTCTTGTCCTGGATTTTCATTTTTCTCGAACCTTGTTTTGCAAAGGAGCTCCAAGCCAATCTATATCATAAACTTCGAAGTTTGTTCGGGACTATAAGAAATCTCACTAATCTCCGACAAGTGTAAGAAAACATGACAAGTTCTTTTAAATTTACTATTTTGTGTTTGCAATTTGTGAATTTCTTCAATCTCTATCAAATTCAAATAATGAATGATATTAACAAATGTTGGATTAATATTTTTAGTACAAATTAATTCTATGTTCTTTTTATTATTATTTATTTATTTTTGCATTTATATATAAAAATATATATTTAATATATAACGTGTCAAAATTCTCTATTTTTTAGAAATGACGTGTCGGTATATCGTGTCTTACCATGTTGTGTCGCGTGTTGCGTATTCGTGTTGGTGCTACATAGGTAGAGACTGCAGATGAGGCCACAAAAGTTGAAGTTGGGGACATTGAACAATCAACACAGCCGCAGCACACTATAGCCGTAAGCAAATAAAGAAGACAAATTGAACCACCGGTACATTATGATTACACAGATATTGCTTATAACAGGGAAGACAAATTAACCTTCGTCTTACTCTAAGATGATTGCTAGTACTGATCGTCGTAGTGGCTAGAGGGTATGAGTGAAGAGATGAAATCACTCCATCGAAATTAGATATCAGAATCTCTAATTGCGTAATCAATTCTCCAAGATTAGAATCTTTGATTGCTTAGAAAACAAGCCAAACCTCTCATATCTCGTTTGATTTCTAGCCGATCCATATGATTAGTGGTGACTCCTATAATTCATTGGGATTAAAAGAACCAAAAAAGAAATTTAATGTCATGTGAAGTATGAGTTTGGGAGAGCTGACGTCTAATTGATGGGCCATTGGCATGCCTTTTGGGAAATACCTCTAAACTCACTCCCCAAACATTGTTTGGGAGAGTTGCGACACATTCGGATGCCTTAGCGAAGGGAAAGTCAATTGTGAAAAAAGATTGCTACAATGGAGAATCCAGTACACAGGATGATTAAACACATTCCATTGGCAAAGCTCAAGATCTTCTTGAGCACAATTGGCATCTGTAGGGAGTGAACACCCATCAAAGCATCGGGAGAGCAATGAGCATAATAATTTGGCCATAAACATCGAATCAAGGTGAATAATTGTTAAATTTTTCTCAAATTTAAACTGTTTACGGAATTTGACCTAGTGGAAGATTTGATTTGTTCAAAAATCTGGCGCGCATCTTTTAATCTTGCGCAAATCTGAATTATTCGAGCAAAGGAAGTTGGTCTGTGTCTTTGACCGGTTTGACTTCTCGATGTTGCGTTCTGGAGGGAGACGCCTTCTCTGGACATGTACAAAACAAAGGAGAAAGCCACCACTGGACAAAGTAATGGGCTCACGTATTCTATAATTTATATATTTTTTGTGGGGGCAAAAGATTCCTTGTCAGAGAAAGAAAAAGAATGTGAGGGTTCGCTTTATTCTTTTCTTTCCTGAGTAAAAGCTGCCCGTTGGAATAGAGATCACCGCACATGTACAGGAACGGTGAAGCTTTTTCATATGCACAAGTGGCTGCGAACACGGGGAATTTTTATGCTATGAGTTTACATTCAGATTGAGTTATTTATTTATTTATAAATATTTTAAGTTTGTGCTTAATTTAGTTATGAAAAAACATTTGAATATGAGCGATTATAATTCTGATTATCGTATTATAATAGATTATTTACTACTTGTTGGAGAAATCCTCTTAAAATGTTTTGAAGCTGACAAAACGTTTCCATCAGTCTAGTCTGAAGGCTTGCAGACTCTGCTGTTTAAAGTCTGAAGACCTCCGGACAGCCAGACTTAAGATTCAAAGTCTATCCTCATTGACAGTTTCTAATTCGTTGAAGAAAGGCTATCCAGATCTGGATGATTTATTAAGGATATGACCTTATCGACTGGAGAAGATCTCTTGGCTAGATATGACATAACGGAATCCTTTTAATTGATCGAGATTGATTCGAAGATTAAGGATCCGATGATTGGCGAAATATTCGTGGAATGTTCTACTTATGGAAACCGAGATCCTAATTGTATGGGCGAACAAGATTGATGGGCTATCAACATGTTCTTTTAATAGCTCGAATGATCTTCCTAATTGATTCCGTCCAACGGGTAGATTGGAGGAATTCATTTGGCAAGTGCCAACGGGTATGATGGCGTAAAGGAGTATATAAGGAAGACGTTCTAAGTTATTCAAGTAGTGCACGATAGAAGAATTCTAAAGTCTGAAGCTTCTTATTGTTTAGTCAATTCATTTGAGCGAAAACTTGTACGCAAAAGAGATTTTATATTTGTGAGAAACCTTGAGGAAGTGTGATAGTACGTCTACACTTTGTGGAATCAAGGAAGAACTGTCTTTGTAACATCTCTTTTATTCATAGTGGAATCCAGCCGATAGGCTGTCAGTGCGGAAGAGTGGACGTAGGCTTGGAATAAGCCGAACCACTATAAACCTTGTGTTTAATCTTCTCTTCCCTACTCTTTGCTTTACTTTGATCATAATTCATTTTGGTTAAACAAAAGAATACTTCCTTTCTATCGTCTGCTTAGTATTGCTGTGGTATCTCGAGAAATTGTTTTTACACCTATTCACCCCCTCTAGGTGATTATACTAGCTACATCAATTGGTATCAGAGCTTGTGTACTCACTTTGTTTGAAGTGTTTTTACTTCAGAGTTAAAGATCCATGGCTAGTATGTTGGCTCCAGGGCTGGTAGAAGGACAAATCAATACCAGACCACCTTACTTTGATGGAAATGATTACAACATATGGGAAAACAAAATGAAGGCGTTTCTAAGATCAAAGGATCCTCTCGGAATGGGATGTTGTAGAAAAAGGAATCACTCCTAAAGCCGCACCTGTCTCGAAAAGAGGAAAAGATACTTGTGGAGTCTAGTCAAATGACTCGGGGAAGAGATAATCAAGAGACAAGCTCTTGATGCAAAAGCAATTTATTCTTTATATTGTGCTTTATCTCCTACTGAATATAACAGAATATCTTCTTGTGTTACAGCTAAAGAAGTCTGGAATAGATTGCATATTACTTATGAAGGAACTGATCGAGTGAAGGAGACAAGAATCAATATTCTCCTCGGTCAATACGAAGCCTTCAGAATGAAATCGGGAAAATCTATAACTGACATGTTTAGTCGTTTTACAGATATTATGAATAGTCTTGAAAATCAAGGTCAACCAATTTCTGATCCCATGAAGGTAAATAAGCTACTGCGTGGACTCTCCAAGGATTGGAATCACATAAAGACCTCAATCAGAGAGACCCAAAGAATCATGCCTCTATCTGTTGATGAGTTGGTTGGAACTCTTCAGTCTTATGAAGTGGAACGAATCAATGAAGATGAAGACCCTAAAGGTAAGAAATCCATTGCATTAAAATCCAATGATGATTCTGATGGTGCAGATTCTAAAGACGATATGGACGATGAGGAGCTTGCTCTCATGATAAGAAGATTCAGAAAGCTGAACAGAAAAGGAAAAAGATTCAATTCAAGGAAACAAAGTTTTCAAAAGCAACAGACTAAGTCTGTTGAAGATGATGAATCAAACAAAGATGTAGTCTGCTTTGAATGTAAGAAAAAGGGACACATCAAACCCAACTGTCCTCTTCTGAGGAAGAAGAAAGGAAAAGCTGAAAAGTATCGAAAAGCTCTTAAAGTAGAAACCTGGAGTGATATAGAATGTGAAGAAAATGATGATGATTATGCCAACATATGTCTGATGGCACAATCGGATTCAGATTCAAACTCCAAAACAGACACAGACTCAGACAGTGAATTTGAGGTGAGTAACTTCAAAATCCCTATTAAAGTTTTTAAATACATTGATGAGTTGTGTTTTAGTCTTAAGACTTCTCTTAAAAAGATTTCCAAACTCAAAAAGGAAAATTCTGCCTTAAAACAACAAGAAAATATTTTGAAAGAAAATGTGAAATGTTTAAATATGAATGTTTCTTCTCTTAGAGAAAGTGAAGATAATCTTTCAAAAGAAAATGCATTCTTGAAAAACGATATCTCAAATATTTCCAAAAGATTTTCTATAGGATCTGAGAAACTAGAAAAAATACTTTCTGTTCAAAGACCTTATTTCAACAAATCTGGTTTGGGAATGACTCTTTGAAACCATTCCTTTAATTGATTTTCCTAAAGTGAAGGAAAGAATCAAACAAAGACCCTCAAGAGATGCTTACAAAAATCATTTTAAAAGAACTTTTGTAAAACCAGTAGGTCGTAATGCTCTCAGATGTTCAAAATGCAATAGAGCATATCATTTTGAAAAAGAATGTCCTATGGTTTGGAAAACTGTCAATAAAGTATGGGCAAAAACCGCATATCATACTAACACGAATGGACCCAAGAAAATATGGGTACCAAAGAAAGTTTGAGTTTCTTTTTTAAATGCAAATCACTATCAAGAAAAATGTAAAATGGTATCTGGATAGTGGATGCTCAAGACATATGACAGGAGATTCAAATTGCTTCATAAAGCTTGTTCAAGTAAATGGTGGAAAAGTCTCATTTGGAGGAAACAGCAAAGAAAAAATTGTGGGATTTGAAACTGTGAAGATTGGAAACCTCACAATAAGCAATGTTTCTTTAGTTGAAGGACTCAATTACAATCTACTCAGTGTCAGTCAGTTATGTGATACTGGTTTCAAAATCTACTTTCAAGAGGGAATATGTTCAGGAACCAGTAAAGACTCTACTCAGTCATTTATGGGTCGAAGACATGGAAATATCTACCTCTTGGATGTGAAACAAGATGAATCGCAATGTTTAATCTCAATACAAGATGAAGCAAGTTTATGGCACAAAAAGCTTGGACACATCAATATGAAGCAAATAGCCAAGATTTCAACAAAGAAGCTTGTTCGTGGTCTACCAAATTTATCATACCAAAAGCCTAATCTATGTACACCATGCATATTGGGAAAACAGGTAAGAAATTCCTTTAAACCAATAAATCAAGTTTTCACTAACCGTGTACTGTAGCTTCTGCATATGGATCTCTTTGGACCAACTAGAACACAGAGCATTGGAGGTAAGAAATATTGCCTAGTAATCGTGGATGATTACTCACGATTTACTTGGGTGTATTTCCTGGCAAGTAAGTCTGAAACTTTCTCTTACTTTGAAAAATTTGCTAAAAAGGTTCAAAACGAAAAAGGATATGTTATTTCAAGTATAAGAACAGATCATGGAGGTGAATTTGAAAATCAAGATTTTACAAAATTTTGTGATGAATCTGGTTTTCAGCATTTGTTCTCCTCTCCATATACTCCAGAACAAAATGGAGTTATGGAAAGAAAGAATAGATCGCTTCAAGAAATGGCTAGAACTCTTCTAATTGAAAGTAACATCTCCTCACGTTTTTGGGCTGAAGCAGTTTTTACAGCATGTTACATTATTAATAGAGTTTTTATAAGGCCTATTCTAGAAAAAACCCCCTATGAATTATTCAAAGAAAAGAACTTTACCAAAAAAAAAAAAAAAAAAAAAAAAAAATTATTCAAAGAAAAGAAGCATGTTGTTTCATATTTTCATGTGTTTGAATGCAAATGTTTTATATTAAAAAATGCAAATGATCGCATTGGAAAGTTTGAAAAAAAGTCAGATGAAGGCATCTTCCTTGGATATTCAACCACAAGCAAAGCGTACAGAGTCTACAACAAGAAGACTCAAACTGTGGAAGAATCAATGAATGTCAAATTCCAGGATTCTATACAAAATGAATCTATTCAGACTCATCTTGAAGAACCTAAACCTGCTCCAGACTCTACAAAGTCTAAATCCCAAGAAGCAACTCAGACTTTGAAGGACCAGCAGCAAGTGATTATTGAAGATTCAAGTGAAGGAAGTGACCATCAATCTGACAAATTAACCAACAACTGGAAGCATAAGTCTAGTCATCCCAAGGATCTTATCATTGGCGACATCAATGAAGGAATTTGCACAAGATCCAAAAGGCGCGAAGAGTCTAGTGCTATGGCTCTTATTTCTGAAATAGAACCCAAAAGCATAGATGAAACTTTATCTGATGAAAGTTGGATTGAAGCCATGCAAGAAGAGCTCAGGCAATTCAGTATCAATGATGTCTGGGAATTGACTCCTAAACCAAAAGGTAAATCTGTTATTGGAGCTAAATGGGTTTTCAGAAACAAGATAGACGAAAAAGGCAAGGTCGTAAGAAACAAAGCAAGACTCGTGGCCAAGGGGTACACGCAAGAAGAAGGGATAGACTATGATGAGACTTACGCACCAGTAGCAAGGTTAGAAGCAATTCGTTTATTACTTGCATTTGCTTGTCATAAAAAATTTCAGGTTATTCCAAATGGACGTCAAAAGTGCTTTCCTAAATAGATTCATCCATGAGGAAGTCTATGTGGAACAACCACCTGGGTTTGAAGACCCAAGGAAACTAGACTCAGTATTCAGACTCAAAAAGGCCTTATATGGCTTAAAAGAAGCACCTCGAGCTTGGTATGACAGGTTGAGTAAGTTTTTAATTCAAAACGGTTTTGTGAAAGGTAAAGTAGACACTACTCTATTTATCAAAAAAGAAAGCAAAAGTTTTGTGCTAGTTCAAATATATGTCGATGATATTATATTCGGATCTCCTAATGAAAGTCTTTGCAAGAAATTCTCTAAGACTATGCAGGATGAATTTGAAATGAGTATGATGGGTGAGTTAACCTTCTTTCTCGGGCTTCAAGTGAAACAACTAAAGGAAGGAACCTTTATTCGTCAAGAAAAATATGCTAATGATCTTGTCAAAAAGTTTGGACTGGACAATTGCAAAAAGATCGACATTCCAATGTCAAGTGCCTTGAAGATAGACAAAGATGAAGAAGGAAAGAAAGTCGACCAGAAGCTATACAGGAGTATCATTGGCTCACTTCTTTATCTTACTGCTTCTAGACCTGACATTTTATTTAGTGTTTGCATTTGTGTCAGATTTCAAGCAGACCCTAAAGAATCTCATTTAAGTGCTGCAAAGCGTATTATCAAATACATTGCTTCAACTTCAAGCATCGGCCTATGGTATCCTAAAAAGGGAGACTTTACTCTTCTTGGATACTCAGACGCAGATCTAGCCGGTTGCAGAGTTGATAGAAAGAGCACATCGGGTACCTGTCAACTACTTGGAGGGGGACAAGTATCTTGGTTTTCAAGAAAGCAAAGCACAAAGTAGCTCTCTCTACAGCAGAAGTAGAGTATGTAGCTCTTGGAAGTTCTTTGTTCACAAATTCTATGGATAAAACAACAGCTAAGAGACTTTGGAATTGAAGATTCATGCACGGAGATTAACTGCGACAACACCAGCGCAATCAATCTTACCAAAAATCCAATTCTTCACTCAAGAGCAAAGCATATAGAGATTCGACATCACTTCATTAGAGATCATGTTCAAAATGGAGAAGTTTCGATTCAGTATGTTGATTCAAAGAACCAAATGGTGGATATATTCACAAAGCCTTTGGAGAAAAATCAATTTGAAATTATTCGCTCCAGACTCAACATTTTGAGGTTTGAAGAAGTTAAAGTCTAAAGACTCTCAGACTCAAGCAAAACAAGATCTTGACTGTAAGTTATTCTCTCTCTCGTATCTCATCTGGAAAAGGTACGATTATGAACCGTGTCTTATTATTGCTATCTTTAATCGGGGTAATTATTGCAACGTTTCCTTTTGAAAAAGAAGTTATTTTTGAAATGACTATTTTCTCGGAAAAAGGCAGTTATTTTTGAAAATGCATCTTTTTATTTACTTTTATGACGTTCCGTATGCCTCCTTTTTTACCGATTATTTGTTGCTTCTTCTTCGCATTACTCTCCAAAAACCCTAAAAAGCACCGATCCTCAATTCCTGTTTTCTTCTCTTACCTAATCTTCGAAAAAGTTGTCATCTTTCTTGGGAAAGTCAAGCAAGGAATCTTTCAAAGAGTGAGAAATATGTCGTCTTTAAGAAAGTCTTCGAGGATCGCAAGTAGGGGATCACGACGAATGAGTGAGGGGCCTACTCACTTCGATCTCACCGAGGAAGAAGTGTCTCCAAATCAGCAACAGAGCCCACAACATTCTCAGCAGCGCCATTCTCCACCGTCTAGTCCTCAAAATGTTGGTCATCAACAAGAAGAAGAAATCATTGAAGACGCAGATCCTATAAGAGTTCAAAGGCCCTCTTTTATTTATAAGCCTTATCGTGCTTTAAAAGGGACTGGTACTCCATTGAACTACGTCGATGATTTTCTTAAAGACAAAGGATATGGGAATGAATATATCTTTTTGCGGAAAATGGAAAGTTTGGGAATTGCTCGTAAAGGGGTGGCAGAAGAATCCCTTGCAAATATCCCAAGTGATCCTCGTGATTAGGGATTCAATCCAAAAGATGGGAATGATGACGACAAATTGTACAGCCAATTTCAAGGCGAGGATGGGTATTGCGGCGGAAAATCGAGGAAAAAGGGGAGAGATGTTTAGATCGAAAGAACGAAGGATCTATACTCAAAATTGCTGAAGTGTGGGGTGATAAACCCTAGGAGTGTGGATTTTGATTTTCGGATCTTTGTGAATGTGAACTTGAGGGAAAAGTTTAGTTTTCTTCAACTTGAGCAATTCTGTTCTGACGCCACAGAAGGTTACGCTGAATTAACTGCCTATTTCTATTCGAATCTTAGTTTCCTAGATGCGAATAGATTCTCTTTCAGTGTCAAAGATCAAGATTTTGTTGTGGATATGGATATGCTGGCAGATGTGTTAGAGGTTGAGAGAGGAAGATATCAACCGATCAAAGTTTCCATTGCTCGTGCTACATTGGAACTTGTTAAGGACGGGAGAACGAGAGGAAAAGATTTCCTACCTAAGGATGAGTGCGTTCAACATTTTGCTTCACAAGATTGTGATCAATTGCCTCGAGACCAAAATCAACTTCCAAGATCGATGTCTCAAGTTCGAGGCAAAGCCGATGTATGCCATTCTCACTTTGGGAAAAAGTTTTCTCTTCCTCACATTGTTATGTTCCACATGTATAGAGCAAAAGAGTGAAGGACAGAGGTCAACTCCCTTATCCAAGTCTTGTCACGAAGTTATTCAGACATCTGAACATTCAGCCTCCATAAATTCTTTGTGCTCGATCGTGTGATCATATGGTGGTAGGGCTAAAAATGGTGACCAAGATGCGTCTGAAGGAGCTAAGCAAGGCGTTGGAGAAATTTAAGGAGAAGACTCTTGTAAAGTCTCATCAAATCTCTTATGCATCAAAAAGGAAAGGGAAGGAGCCTATGGTTGCTCTACCCAAGAAAAGAAGAGCTCTCATCGTGGAAGATGAAGAGGATGACGACCTTACCATTTCGGCCATAGCTTTGAAGAAGCTAAGTCGTACTGTTCCAGAGTCAATGGAATATCATGAGACAGAAGAAGAGGAAAGAGAAGGACAAGAAAAGGAAAAAGAAGACGGAGAAGAAGAAGAAAAAGAAGAAGAAGAAAGAGCAGCTGGCGAAAAAGAAGCAGAGAAGGAAAGACTTGAAGAAGAAGAAGAGAGAATGAATCAAGAGGAAGGAGAGCCTGAAAAACACTCTTCTCCACCTAAAGGCATAGAAACAGGGGGAGATAATGAGAAAAGAGGGATATCAGCTGCTACCAGTGAGGGAGTCAGCCGATCTCCAGCCGACCCAGAAGACATTCATGCCTCTCATTTTCCTGAAGAAGAACATGATGCTTCATCGCCAAATCTGCGTGATTATTCTGATATGCCATCGTCTGCAAAGCGTGTTAAAGCCAGTACATAGATAGACAGCTCAGCAGATTTTCGCAGAATTATGGATATTCTCTTGGAGATGCGTGGTCAAATCTATGCTCTGGAATGCGAGGTTCAAAGCATGTAGAGTGCAGGTCAAGTTTCTTCAGGTTCCTTGAAAGATCAGATCCAAGCCCTCTCTGTTTAGATTCAGGCTAATGCTAAGAGTGAGGAGGTTGCACAACTGAAGGAAGACTTGAAAAGGCTGGAAGGGATCGTTCAGTCCATGGGAGATTTCCAGCTTGTCCGCGTTCCCAAGCAATCTTGACTCTATGCCATTTTCATCTCAACCTTTTTAATGCTGACAAAAAGGGGGAGAAGTGCAAGATTTGAATCAATCTTTGAATTTTTAATCGTTTGGATTGTTTGATTTGGATTGATGTTTGACTTTAATTTTGTGTCTGGATTTGATTTGAATTTGGATTTAACTGGTATTGACTGCTATTGATATCTTATGGTTGGCTTTATCATATTCAAGACTAACCTATTTTCTGTGGTTGCAAATTCTAGTGTTATTCATTTAGCCATTTATCTTTATAAGATATGTATATTTGTTTGAGAAATGTTTTGCAGGTCAAAGTTATTCAAATCTGCAGGAAAGTTTTGTCACCATCAAAAAGGGGGAGATTGTTGGAGAAATCCTCTTGAAATATTTTGAAGCTGACAAAACGTTTCTATCGGTTTAGTCTGAAGGCTTGCAGACTCTGCTGTTTAAAGTCTGAAGACCTCCGGACAGCTAGACTCAAGATTCAAAGTCTATCCTCATTGACAGTTTCTAATTCGTTGAAGAAAGGCTATCCAGATCTGGATGATTTATTAAGGATATGACATTATCAACTGGAGAAGATCTCTTGGCTAGATATGACATAACAGAATCCTTTTAATTGATCGAGATTGATTCGAAAATTAAGGATCCGATGATTGGCGAAATATTCATGGAATGTTCTACTTATGGAAACCGAGATCCTGATTGTATGGGCGAACAGGATTAATGGGCTATCGACATGTTCCTTTAATAGCTCGAATGATCTTCCTAATTGATTCCGTCCAACGGGTAGATTGGAGGAATTCCTTTGGCAAGTGCCAACGGGTATGATGGCATAAAGGAGTATATAAGGAAGACGTTCTAAGTTATTTAAGTAGTGCACGATAGAAGAATTCCAAAGTCTGAAGCTTCTTATTGTTTAGTCAATTCATTTGAGTGAAAACTTGTACGCAAAAGAGATTTTATATTTGTGAGAAACCTTGAGGAAGTGTGATAGTACGTCTACACTTTGTGGAATCAAGGAAGAACCTGTCTTTGTAACATCTCTTTTGTTCATAGTGGAATCCAGTGATGATGTCGGTGCGGAAGAGTGGACGTAGGCTTGGAATAAGCCGAACCACTATAAACCTTGTGTTTAATCTTCTCTTCCCTACTCTTTACTTTACTTTGATCATAATTCATTTTGGTTAAACAAAAGAATACTTCCTTTCTATCGTCTACTTAGTATTGCTGTGGTATCTCGAGAAATTATTTTTACACCTATTCACCCCCTCTAGGTGATTATACTAGCTACATCACTACTGACTCTTCTTGTGAATGTATGTATCAACATTCGGACTGAATTATGTAAATTTTTTATGTTCTTGTTTCTTATTTATTTCTCTGATAATTCCATTGAATCTCTAATATGTAAAAGTAAAGTAATTTTCCAATGCTTTACTTTTGTATTTAATCGACCTACTAAAAATTGATTAGTAGCTACTCTTAAATAAAATTGATTTGCATGTTAAGAACTTTAACTAACGCTGCAAATTAATATGAGTTTGGAAGAGTTCAAGCTGAATTTAGACTTAATAACCTATTAGTCAACTCTTAGGTGGTGCACCATTCGGGTAGGTTGCAACATTGATATTTGCTCGCAATATGGACTAGTGCAATTGTGATGTGGCGTCACAGTTGCATTCAATATTTTCTTAGAATTTTACTCGTGTTTGATGCAACAAAAATTATTGCTCTCAAGATCAAAAGATGTCAAGTCTAGGAAGTTTCACCTAGTGATATCCATGTCGGATCCATCTGTTGGAGAAAACTTCTTTATTTGTTTTGAAGTTGACAAAACATTTCCATCAATCTAGTCTGAAGACTTGCAGACTCTATTGTCAAAGTCTGAAGACCTCCAGACTCAACATTTAAAGCCTACCCTCACTAATAGACTCCAGACCGACAAAGAAAAGATTTATCCGATGAAGAAGACTTGTCTAGATGCGAGTATATCTTTAAGGATTTGGTTTGTACGGTTGAAAAAGATCTCACGGTTGGAGATAGCATCTCGTGATTAATTATTCCTATTGAAATCAATTCAAATAATTAGATCTATTGATTGGCGAAATATACTTGGAACATTCTACTTACGGAAACCTAGATCCTGATTGTATGGGCAAGTATGATTGGTAGGCTATATCACATTCCTTAAATAGGAATGTGCCAACGTTTATAATGGCATGAAGGAGTATATAAGGAAGACGCTCAAGTTATTCGAGTGTGGGCATGAAAAAAAAAATTCCAAAGTCTGAAGCTCCTAGTTCTTTGCTGATTCAATTGCTGAGCTTAAGTTGTACTCAAAAGAGAGATTAAATACTTGTGAGACCTTGAGGAAGTGTAGTAGAGTCTCTACACTATTGAATCAAGAATATGAGATTGTAAAATCTCTTTTGGTTCTTAATGAAATACAGCCAGTGGGTTGTTAGTGCGAGAGAGTGGACATAGGCTTGGTCTAAGCCGAACCACTATAAACTTTGTGTTTCAATTCTCTTTCCCTAAACTCTTTACTTTAATTTGTAGTCTTAGAAGACTGTTTATAGTCTTTTACATCTTCAGTCTATTATTCTCAAAAGGCTAATTAAGTTGTTAAGTCCTTCAAAAACTTCTTTAACACCTATTCACCCTCCTCTAGGTGTTCTTACTAGCCCTTTCAATTGGTATCAGAGCCTGTACTCTTTTAATTGAAGTGTTTTTACTTCTGAGTTAAAGATCTATGGCTAGTATGTTGGCTCCAGGTTTGGTTGAAGGCCAGAACAACACCAGACCATCTTACTTCGATGGAAAGAAATACAACATATGAAAAAACAAGATAAAAGCATTCCTAAGATCGAAAGATCTTCTGGAATGGGATGTGGTAGAAAAATGAATCATTCCTAAAGCTGCATCAATTTTAGAAAGAGGAAAAGAAGTTGTAGATGCTAGCGAGATGACTCAAGAAGAAATAACCAAGAGACAAGCTCTTGATGCTAAAGCAATTTACTATTTATATTGTGCGTTATCTCATACTGAGTATAATATAATTTCTTCTTGTGAAACAGCCAAAGAAGTCTAGGATAGGCTGCACATTACTTATGAAGGAACTGATTGAGTAAAAGAAACAATGATTAATATTCTACTCGGACAGTATGAAGCCTTCAAGATAAAGCTAGAAGAATCTATCACTGATATGTTTAGTCGATTTGCTGAAATTGTAAATGGTCTAGAGTATCAGGGATAGCCAATTTCAGGACCAATGAAGGTCAACAAATTGCTGCATGGACCCTTCAAAGACTGGAATCACGTAAAGACTTCAATAAGAGAAACACAAAAGATCATGCCGCTTTCTGTAGACAAACTGGTTGGCACACTTCAGTGCTATGAAGTGGAGCAAATCAAAGAGGAGGAAGATCCTAAAGGTAAGAAGTCAATTGCTTTAAGATATAACGATGATTATAATGTTACATATTCTGAAGATGATATGGACGATGAAGAGTTAGCTCTTATAATAAAAATGTTCAAGAAACTAAACAAAAATGGAAGAAGATTCAATTGGAAGAAACAAAGCACTCAAATGTTTCAAAACAAATCAACTGAGGATGATGAAGCCAATAAAGATGTGATCTGTTTTGAATGCAAGAAAAAGGGACACATCAGACCCAACTATCCTCTGTTAAAGAAAAAGAAAGGAAAAGTTGAAAAATATAGAAAGGCTCTCAAAGCAGAGACATGGAGTGATACTGAATACGAAGAAAGTGATGAAGATTATGCCAACATTTATTTAATGGCAAAATCAGAATCAGACTCAGACTCTAAGATAGATACAGACTCAGATTTAGACAGCGAAATCGAGGTAAGCAATCTAAAAATTCCTACTAAAGTCTCGAATTACATTGATGAGCTTTGTCTTAGTCTCAAAACCTCTCTTAAGGGGATTTCTGATCTAAAAATGGAGAATTCTACACTGAAGCAATAGGAAAATTCTTGGAAAGAAAAGTTTGAAAATTTAGACAAAAATTTTGTTGTTTTAAAAGAAAATGCAGACTCTCTTTCAAAAGAAAATACATTTTTGAAAAATGACATTTCAAATATTTCAAAAAGATTTTCAATAGGATATGAAAAGCTAGAAAAGATTCTTTTAGTACAAAGACTTTATTTTAACAAGTTAGGCTTGGGAATGACTTCAGAAACTATTCCTCTAATTGATTTTCCAAAAGTGAGAGAACAAATCAAACAAAAACCTACAAAAACTTTTTACAAAAATCATTTTCAAAAAATCTTTGTAAAACCTGTTGGCGAAGTTCTCTCAAATGTTCAAAGTGCAATAGCTCAGAACACTTTGAGAAAGAATGTCATATGGTTTGGAGACCTATTAAGAAGGAATTGGCAAAGACTGCATATTGCACTAACTCCTCTGGACTCAAGAAAATATGGGTACCAAAAAAAGCTTGAGTTTCTTTTTTAATTGCAAGCCACTATCAAGAAAAAAGTTAAATGATATTTGGATAGTGGTTGTTCAAGACATATGATTGGAGATTCAAGTTGTTTTATAAAATTTGTTCAAATGAATGGTGGAAAAGTCTCTTTTGGTGGAAATAGCAAAGGAAGAATTGTTAGGTGTGGAACTGTAAAGATTGGAAATCTCACAATCAACAATGTCTCATTGGTGGAAGAACTAAATTACAATCTACTCAGCATTAGCCAACCGTGCGACACTGAATTCAAAATCAATTTCCAAGAAGGAGTATGTTCGAGAACTAGTAAAGATCTTTCTCAATCTTTTACTGGACGAAGACATGGCAACATCTATCTTCTAGATATAAAACCAAAAAAAAATCTCAATGTCTAATTTAAATTCAAGATGAAGCAAATCTTTGGCATCGAAAGCTTGGCCATGTCAACATGAAGCAAATTGCCAAGATCTCTTTCAAGAACCTTGTTCGTGGGCTGCCTAACTGGAAGTTTCAAAAATCTAACTTATGCACACCATGTGTGTTGGGAAAACAATTTGTCAAGAAAGTTCAGAATGAGAAATGATATGCTATTTCAAGCATACGGACAGACTATGGAGTTTTTTAAGTCTATGCATGATGAATTTGAGATGAGCATAATGGGTGAACTATCTTTCTTTCTCGGATTACAAGTGAAACAATTGAATGAATAAATTTTTATTCACCAAGAAAAATATGCAAAAGAACTCATTAAAAAGTTTGGATTGCAGAATTGCAAAAAGACTGAGATACCAATATCTTGTTCTTCGAAGCTGGATAAAGATGAAGGAGGAAAGAAAGTTGATCAGAAGCTCTACAGGAGTATTATTGGTTCACTTCTTTATCTTACTGCTTCTAGACCTGACATTTTGTTTAGTGTTCGCATTTGTGCTAGATTTCAATCTAATCCCCAAGAATCCCATCTAAGTGCTGCAAAACGGATCATCAAATACGTTGCAACTACTTCAAATTTAGGTCTGTGGTATCCCAAAGAAGGAGACTTTACTCTCATTGGATATTTAGATGTACATCTAGCAGGTTGCAGAGTTGATAGAAAGAGTACTTCCGGTACTTGTCAATTGCTGGGAAACAAGATAGTATCACGGTTCTCAATGAAGCAAAGTACTGTAACTCTTTCAACAACAGAAGCAGAGTATGTGGCCCTTGGAAGTTGCTGTTCTCAAATCTTATGGATAAAACAACAATTGAGAGACTTTAGAATCAAAGACTCATGCACCGAGATCAAATGTGACAACACCAGTGTAATTAATCTCATGAAGAATCCAATTCTTCATTCAAGAGCAAAGCACATAGAGATTCAACATCACTTTATTAGAGACCATATTCAAAATGGAGAAGTTATAATTCAATTTATAGATTCAAAGAATCAACTAGCAGACATATTTACAAAGCCATTGAAGAAAAAGCTTATTTGAGTCTATCCACACCAAACTGAACATCACATCTCTTATTCAGTAAAGTCTGAAGGAGCTTAGACTCAGAGATAAAGTCTGAAGGTGTTTAGACTCAGAAGACCAAGAGTTACGACTGTAAGTTATTTCGGTACTAGTAATTTAAATTTTTGGTTAAAGACTTGAAAATGTACGGTTACTTATTAATCGCTAATTGATTAAATTTATCTTTCCAAGTTTTTGAAGTTGTTGCATTTATTCTTTTTCAAAAAGGCAGTTATCAATTTTGAAAAAGGCAGTTATTTATTTTCAAAAGGGAAGTTATTCATTTTCGAAAAGGAATTTTTATTTTTCCTTATATGACGATTCGTTTACTTCGCTTCACTTGCTTTATATACTGTTGAAATTCATCTTCTTCGTTTTCACTCTCAAACCCTAAAATACTGAACTCCCACTTGCTCTCACTTTCACTATTGTTTAATCCAAAAAGTTTTCACCTTTTCAAGCAAGTCTGTGAATTTCTCCCTTAAAGTGACAATGTCTTCAAGAAAGTCTTTGAGAATCGCAAGCAGGGGACCACGACACTTGCCTGAGGGTCCTAGGCATTTCGATCTGACCGAGGAAGAAGATTCTTCTCCATTACAGCAACCAAGTCAGCAACAACCTTCTCAGCAACGTCAGTCTCCTCCACCGATTCAACCAAAAGAAGAAATTTGGGGAGAAGCTGAACTCGTAAGAATGCTAACTCCTAAGATTGCTTTCAAGCTTTATTCTAATTTGAAGAAAGGATGAACAATGATGTCTTTGATCAATGAATTTTTAAGGGATAGAGGATTCAAGAACAAAACTTTATTCTTGCGGGAGATGGAAAAGTTAGGAGTTATAGAGAAAGGGACGGCTGAAAGGACCTTCGCAAATTTTCCGAGTGACCCACACTATGGCACTGCAAGTCAACCACAAGGACAGGACGACGATGAACATATGTTTATCCATTTTCAGCCAAGGATAGGAGTGGCTGTTAATGCTAGAGGAAATGGAGGGAGCATTTTTTGCTCTAAAGAACACAAGAAAGTCTATTCGAGACTATTGAAAAGAGGAGTGATGAACCCTAGAAGTATTGACTTTGATTTTCTCAATTCAGTGAAAGTCAACCCTAGAAGTTAGCATGTCTTCAATTGGAGCTCTTTTGTTTTGAATTTACTGCTGCTTATCCAGAACTCACGGCTTACTTTTACTCGAATTTATCTTTTCTGGATGCAAACAATTTCTCTTTCACAGTCAGGGACAAAGAGTTTTTGGTGGATGTGGACACATTGACTAACCTAATTGGGGTGGAAAGGGCAAGTTTCCAACCAATTAGCGTGTCAATTGCACATGCTACACTGGCATCAGTTAAAGACAGAGATGCTGAAGGCAAAATATCCTACTCTAGGATGAATGCCTCAAATGTCTTGCTGCATAAAATTGTTATCAACTGCATCTGGCCAAAATCGACATCCAAGACTGATGTCTCTCAAATAGAAGCAAAGCTGATGTTTGCGATCAATGCTGGCTACAGATTCTCTCTGTCTCACACCATCCTGTTTCACATGTACAGGATAGTGGTGAAAGATAAGGGACAACTCCCTTATTCTGCTCTTATCACACATCTTTTCAGACACTTTAAAATTCACATTCCGGCACCCTTGTGTTTGACAAACATTTCTCCAATGGTGATTGGATTCAAAATGGTTTCAAAAATGCGTTTGAAAGAACTTAAAAAGGCGCTTGAGTGCATGAAGGAGAAATCTCCTGTCAAAGCTAAAGAAGACTCTGTTGTAGCCAAGAGAAAAGGCAAGGAGCCCATGGATGCTTCGGTGAAGAGGAAGGGAGTTCTCATCTTGCAAGATGAAGAGGATGGGGATGAGATGACTCTTTTAGCCTTAAGAAACTTGAAGAGTTTTGTCAGCTTTCAAGAAATTAGAGAAGAGCCAGAAGAAGGAGAAAAAAAGAGAGAAGAAATAGAGAAGGAAGATGAAGAATAGAGGAGGACAGAGGAAGAAAGAAGAGAAGCAGGAGAGAAAGGAAGAGAAGATGAGATAGAACAGGGTCACGAAAACTCTTTTGAGCCAACTTTGGCTGTATCCTTATCAAGTGACTCTGAGATGGCTGACACTAGAACTGCTAGAGCACATGTTGTAGACAAACATCACTCTGAAGTTGAAGTTGCACTAGAAGAAGATTTGTCTACTCCTCCTAAAAGCAAATAAACAGGGGGAGCTGTTAAACAAAAAGGTATTTCTTCACCTATCTATATTAGTGATGTGAGTCACTCCGCTGCAGATCCAGAGGATGTGTATGCCTCTCATTATCCAGAAGCATCCACTCATAGTCATGGTGGACAATCTGCTGAAAATCCATCCATTCTCAAAACCCCCGAAATAGAATTGGCTGAACCTAGTGCTGCAACAAAACACACGGCAAACTTTTCGAGACTGCTAGAGATTCTATTGGATGTAAAGAAACAGCAATATGCTATGGGATATGAGATGCAGGATCTCAAGAATGCTTTCATGGCCACTTCAGTGTCTTTGCACGATCAGTTAACCACCCTGAAGACTCAAGTGCAAGATCATGTGAAGGTTGAAGATTTCCAATCACTGAAGCAGAGTTTTGCAAGGCTTGAGAAGACAGTGAATTCTATGGGAGAGTTCTAGCTTGTTCGCCTTCTAAAATAGCCATGATTCTTACTCTATTTTCAAACAAACTCTTTTTATTTATTCTCCACTTTTTGCTATTGACAAAAAGGGGGAGAAGTTTGATGCAGATTTGATTTGACTTTTGGTTTGGATTTTTGGATTTTTGGACTTATCTTTTGTTTGGTTGTGATTTGGACTATTTGATTTGATCTTTTGATACTTGCAGTAACTTAGGCTATGATGATTATGGAAAGGATAGTTGTTTTGCAAGACTAACATGTTTTCTGTGGTTGCAGAATCGTTGCTATCTACATCCTAATTTACTTATCTTTTATGAGATATCTTGTTTTGCTTAAGTATTGTTTTGCAGGACAAAATTGTTCAAATTTGCAGGAAAGTTTTGTCACCATAAAAAAAGAGGGGGAGATTGCTGGAGAAAACTTCCTTATTTGTTTTGAAATTGACAAAACATTTCCATTAGTCTAGTCTGAAGACTTGCAGACTCTATCGTCAAAATCTGAAGACCTCCAGACTCAACATTTAAAGCCTACCCTCACTGATAAACTCCAGACCAACGAAAAAAAGATTTATCCGATGAAGAAGACTTGTCCAGATGCGAGTATATCTTTAAGGATTTGGTTCGTACGGCTAAAGAAGATCTCACGGTTGGAGATAGCATCTCGTGATCAATTATTCATATTGAAATCAATTCTAATTAGATCTGTTGATTGGCGAAGTATATTTGAAAGGTTCTACTTATGAAAACCTAGATCTTGATTGTATGGGCGAGCAGGATCGGTGGGCTATCATTACATTCCTTAAATAACTCAAGATCTTCCTAATTGATTCTGTCCAACGGGTAGATTGGAAGAACTCATTTGGAAAGTGCCAATGCTTATAATGGCATGGAAGGGTATATAAGGAAGACGCTCAAGTTATTCGAATGTGTGCGTGAAAGAAAAATTCCAAAGTCTGAAGCTCCTAGTTCTTTGCTAATTCAATCGCTAAGCTTAAGTTTTACTCAAAAAAAAAAGATTAAATACTTATGAGACCTTGAGGAAGTGTAGTAGAGTCTTTACACTGTGGAATCAAGAACGTGAGACTATAAAATATCTTTTGGTTCTTAGTGAAATCCAACCAGTGAGCTGTCAGTACGGAAGAGTAGACGTAGGCTTGGTCTAAGTCGAACCACTATAAACTTTGTGTTTCAATTCTCTTTCCTTAAACTCTTTACTTTAATTCGTAGTCTTATAAAACTATTTACAGTCTTTTACATCTTCAGTCTATTATCCTCAAAAGGCGAATTAAGTTGTTAAGTCTTGAAAAACTTCTTTAACACATATTCACCTCCTCTAGGTGTTCTTATTAGCCCTTTCACCATCCGTCACGAATGGCTCCACTACACTCGACACCATATAGGACACTTAACGGTGAAATTGAATGGAATGGTAAAGGAGCTTAAAATTTAAAAATTATGACAATTTTAGCATTTTGGGAGTTTGGGGTGAATAAATAACTTGGATGAATGCATTGAAATGATATTTATTGAGATATTTAAAGATTAAATCACATTTTCAATTTAAAACTTTTACAACAGTAAGTTGGTTTCATGAAATTTTAGCTGATATCAAAGTTATATTGTTATATGATGAAGCGCCCAATCGAGTCTATTTCACAGAGGTAATTACTATGCCAGCCACATCTATTGCGTCACTCTAGTCTTCCACCTCAAGACTCTCCCACTACTGTTGTCGAAAAATTGACACCACCATCAGTGTCATCGCCCTCAAACGAATCATATCCCAGAGGTTTCGTCACAAGCGGACGCTAGACATATCAACACGTGCCGCCACACACCGCCACGTCTCAGAATCACCAAGCCCGATGCCTTTGAGAGTTGATTTCGACATATTCTGATGCTCTTTTCACAAACTAAACATAAGCATCAGCCTCAACTTGCTTGGACGAGTCAATTACCCGTGATCGCGTCTGAAAACTCCCCCTCACGCTCACCCAACCCCTCCGCACATGAGATCCATGCACCTCCGGTGCTTCACGTGCTTGCAGGCGCCAGATGCTTCTACACATCTGCTAACGTCATCTCACCACGTCAGCTCACTGCTACGTCAAAGTTGACCGCCGTTGACTGTCGTCGCCATTGACCATCGTAGCCTAGTTCAATCATACTGGTCTGATTGGTTCCGAAGCATATTTTGGACCGGCTTTAGGTGATCTCAGACCGGTTCCTAAAGTATTTCAAGGTGCTGAGTCCATTTTTTGCCTTATTTTCTTGATGTCAACTCTTTGGGTAATGGTTTCTTCACATTCTTTTTCAAATCTGCTCTGTTAAAACTGTTAAATTGCATATTATGAATGATTGAGAAGTTTCCATGTCCAATTACCATTGTTTACTACCTGTGCAGTGTACAAGGATAGACAATCAACCCCAAAGCTGAGGTCTACATGCAATTTCATCTACCACAGCTGCTACCATAGAGGTTTCTCCTAATGGATTGTCTGTCACTTTCTCCTCAGAGGATCTTCCTTCCAATCTTCAAGAATTTGATACTTTTAGCTCCTTTGTGCCTTCTAGTAAGTTTGCTGCTTCAGATACCTCTAATTTATGGTTTTTTGATTTCGCACGCTGTAATCATATGATTTCAAATTATAGTTTGTTAAAATCATTCACTTCATATATGCCTACTATTCATATAGCTGATAATTCTCAAATAAGAGTTAGCCATATAGGAAATATTTCAACATCCAAATTATCCAAATTAAACACCTTTATGGTACTTGAACTCTCCCTAATTTTGATTTCAGTAGGTCAATTGTGTGAACTTGGTTTTGATGTTCACTTCCTTTCTCATGGTTGTCATGTGCAAGATCTACGAACGAGACAGACTATTGAGATAGGCCATAGAGTGGGTCGCTTATTTCAGTTCATTTCCTTAAATATTCTTGACTCTTTTGTGAGTTATGCTGCCATAGTGTCATTTGAACTTTAGCATTCTTGATTAGGTCATGCTTTTTCGATCTAATTTTCAGTGGTCATTAAAGTTCTATTGATAATAAATATTTCAATTGCCTACTTTTTATATAATAGCAATGAATGTAATAATTACTCTTAGCATATTATAAAGTTAATACTATATAAAATTCTAAATTGATATTGTGAGTATAAGAAATTAGTTCTGGGCACAAACGACAAACAATAGTACCATTTTGAGTCCGAAACCATTTAAATTGACTGGATTTAGTACTTGAACTCAAACTTCTCATTCTTCCTTTTCCACAAGTGGCTTTATCCACCATTTTTTTTTAGTGGAGAGTAGTTAAAACCTTCAAAATATAGAAAAGACCACTTTTGTAAAATTTTCTTTACATTGGATGTTTATGCTCTAATTTTCCATTTACAAAAGAAGAATGCGGGGGTACCTGATGGAATATAAGTTTTTTTTAATGTTAATTATACATGGAAGTTACTTAAAAGCGAAAGTTACTTAAAAGCGACATCAAGTAATGTCCCGTGTCTGCTTTTTTTTTGTTGGTGGGGGGGGTGCCGACGGCGTATTACCTCCATGATTTAAAATATGGTTGCCCGTGGGTTAACCGTCCTAAACCATTTAAATTGGCTGGATTCAGGACTTGAACTCAAACTTGACGTAGCTCGCTAAATAGCCGTTCTATATTTTTGTTAATGACAATGAAGGCGCCAAGGTTGACAAATATCAAATCTATGAAACTCCCTAAACATCATATATTAAGCAAAACACAAGTTAAAGCGAAAAGAGGTGTGAAATTGTTTGCACTTAATACAATGAGAAATCAAATTTGTGTTATGCATCTAGTTCACGCGCTCGTGTTCTCTCCTTATCCGTGAGGTAACATTTTTTTCACAACTTTTCTTAGTATTTACTAAATGTTTCCTAAATTTCTTTACCTTTATGTTGAAGGAAAGAAGAGTTATTGCTTCAATAAAGGATTGCCATATTAAATCATGCACGAGTCACATTATATAGCCAGTGTGCAGTTTGATTGGCAGAGGCTGCCTTCAATTTTCGCCATGTGTATTCTAATGTTACCTTTGGAAAGCAGAATCACATGTGAATTGAAATTCATAAATAGCATGCATCTAAAATAGCTTGTGTATATGGAAATTTCACGTGGAATGTGTCTACTATAGAGTTTGGACCAAAAGAAGAATCTTTTTTTGCAAGTTCCGGTCTCTTCCGTGGAACTCTTACAAATATCATAATTTAATTTGCAACACACCATGACATTGGTAATTATTCAGAATATATATGATGACAATGGCTGGAAAGAGGATCAATCGTGATTCACGTCCATCCCCTCGTCATTTATCTTGGGTTGCCTGCATATTTGGATGGCAAAAAGAAAACAAATTTACCTTGATTTAGAAATTGAAGAAAAGAATAGTCACGTGAATATGGAATATGCAACAATTTACGAGCATCCTCTCAGTCTCTCATTTTTATCCTACCTCTTATTTATCAATCTGCCTACACATCTTTGTGACAAAATTACCTCTAGATAAACTTGACCGAGTTACTAGAAACAGAGCATATAAACGAGGAAATTGCACGGACAAACAACGCGTTAAAGCGATGGAAATTTTACCTGCCCAGAGGAAAGAAGAGGTCACCAATTATTCCTCTTTGATGAATACTTGTCGGGAAGAAGAAGAGGTTTTTAATTTGTTCCCATTGACGAATACTTGTCCGGTCAATACACGTTTGATTTCCGTCGCCAAGTTTTCCTTCACTTTAATCAATCTAATTTGTTTCAGAGATTCAATATCACTCAATGAATGAATGGACTCTAGGAGTCCGCAGTTCTTGATCTCCAGCTCTTCCAAGCAACGAAGAGCGTTTACTTGTCCACGAACATCTTTCACTCTCTCCAACTTCCACAGCTTGAGGACGCGAAGGCTTGGGAATGAACCTGAGACACAGATCAATTCCTCACCAGTATAAGAGCCTCCGAGTAAGTTGAGGATTTCCAAGCTCTGGAGCCCTCCTAGGACCGGCATCGGATTACTGTCTAGTCCGGACATGGACAAGGTAAGGATTTTCAGTTTCTGGGGAAGGAGCCTCAAGCCGTCCCACAGCAAGCGCCCGAGCAAGTACAAGTCCAACAACGAGACGAGTCCCGTCATGTTGCTCAAATTGAGATCCGAGGGCTGACCAAAGGGATCACTTGATCTCAGCTTGAGGGATCGAATCATCGTGAGCTTTGAAATGCGCTCGGTAGCTTCCTTCACCACCGGAAGACTAACCGTCAGGTCCAATTTCTCAACCCTGGTCATTTCACTGAGCACATCGACCGTGGGACTCGTAGTGACTTTGATGTATAACCCCCATAAGGTTTGGAGATTGCTCAGGTACTTCGCTGACGGTTTGCGATGACTGGTGGACTCATCCAAGCATACCTCGTTCATGTACAGGTGCTGGAGGGACTTCACCTTCCGAATTGAACTCGGCAAATTTTTAATGTTCGTGTACTTCAGATCCAACGTCTCGAGGCTGAACATGTTTCCAACCGATTCTGGGATCGAATCAAGGGCTGTCCATCGCAATCCCAGGTACCTCAAGTTCGGCAGCACATTGCCAAGTCTGTCTGGCAGCCGCGGCTTGTAAACTCCCTCTAGATCGAGCACCCTGAGCAGACCACAGTCTCCCTTTACGATCAATGGCCAGAACAACTCTTCCATGTCGGTCCAGTGTGTCCCTCGCTTCCTCTTGTAGAAGGATACATAGGAACGGAGGTGTTGGAGTCGGATACCGCTGTTCTGATGATCCTCTCTCTGATCATCTTCATACTTGGCCGTCCATAATGGGCAGCCATTAAAAACCTCTGATTTTTTGCTATGATCAGTGCGCTTGGTGTTGGAATGGATCTGCAGAAGTCCGAGTTGCGTTGCCATCTCGCACAAGATATCGTATAGGAAACTGGGCACACGGCACAATTTGGGCCTTCTGCCGACCTTACTACGCCTCACCACTTGAACCAAGTTTCGGCCGGCCAATTCTATGAAGCACTCCTCAGCGGTGAACGGGGATGCTCGGACCCATCCTTCAGCATGCCATAGCCGGAAGAGCCTCCTTATCGAGATCGCCGACTCTTTGGGAAAGAGGCACAAGTAAAGCAAACAGGGCTTGAGCAGGGAAGGCAATTTGTGGTAGCTCAAGGACACGATAGCACGGAGCGTGGGATTATCAGCAAGCTGATCCACCATAGCAGCAGAAGAATCACCGCTCGCCGCCACAAGTCCTCCAAGCAGCAAAATCCTCGGAGGAGAGCCACTACACTTGCTCAGAATCCTCGCTTTGAGCCCTGGATTGTCAGCAATGGAGCTGCATTCCATCAACAAGCACGCTCCCCCATCGGCATCTAATTCGTTCAGTTTGACAGGAGAAGCCCAAGGATCTATCAGTAATGGGATTTCAGGAATCCTAGTAGTGACGATGACTCTGCTTCCACTCCTCGAGTCTGCGAGGAAAGTCATGAACTCGTCCATGTCCTTGACCTCACGCAAATTGTCAAACACGATGAGATACCTTAATTCTACCAAGTACTTGTAAATGATCTCTTTTATGTAATCTTCTCCTTTGTGCCGTAAATCTTTCAGCTCTTGCACGGGTATTTGCGTCATTATTTCCACCAAGAGATCTTTCATGGTGAATTCTTCGGGAACATGAATCCAGATCCGACACGGGAAGCTATGTACTATCTCAAGTCTATTGTAAACACTCCTCGCAAGAGCCGTCTTGCCGAGGGCTTCTTCTCCCACCACTGAAATGACGCGTAGACTTAATGCATCGGCGTTGCCATCTTTCGCGATCAACTGAGCGAGGAGCTCGTTCACTTCATTTTCACGTCCCACAATGTCTGACTCGACCTTCCCATCCCAACGTACACTTCCTCGATGCGCATTCCACAATGCAGCAGTTTTATCAAGATTAAGCGGATCTTGAGACAGATCTTGCATTTGGGACAGGTGAGTGGACAAATCCTCGACAATGGTGACAAAATCGAGGGCCATTGTGCGTATCCTGGGCAACATGAAGTGGACTAATATTCGAATTTTAGCGAGGGGGCCCTTGCGGAACTTCAAGTGTTGCGATGCTTCAAGAAGTAACTTATCAGCCATGTCCACAGCATGTCGAGCTTGATCCAGGAGGCGAGGTCTGCAGTCAAAGCTTTGCTGGCCATCATTGGTGCTGGATTCCAGTAATTTTGAGGTGTTTAAGATGTTCTGGAGATCATTAATAGCCTTTTCGATTTGAGCGTGTTTTTCAGAAGAGAGAAATTTTTCCACAGAGAGCACATGTAGCGAACTGCAGATCACAAGTGAAATGGCCACGTCGGAAGCATCCATTGCCGACGAATGCGGGTGGAACTTGCATTCAACTTAGCCTTCTCTGCCATGCAATGGAATATGATTTGTGAGAGATACAGAGAAGAGAAGAAGAAGAAGAGGAGGAGGAGGAAGATCACAGCCACGCAAGGAGACTTGGTCAGAAGAGCTTTTGAAACTGAAATCGACAATCTATAATCATCTAAGCATTGCCACGTTTATAAGGTGATTCTTTACCAACTGCAAGGGTAGCAATCACGTGGCATAATGATGTCAACTTTAAAAATGCTCAATCATATGCATGGAGGAATTTCTAATGAGGGCTCGAAGGGGAGTCGTTTGCTAAAAAAGAAAAAGTTTAAAGTATAACTTATTTCAAATAAGAGTATGAAATGACCAATTTAGTCTCAAATAAGAGCCTGAACATTGCCGAAAGATGAAAGCTTGCGATTCGAATCAAAACAGCATGAAGAGAGAACCGTTACCGAAGGAATTTCAAGTTCGATAAATCTGATACTGTTATCGATTTTGGGTCATGTTTAATCCCAAGCTTCAAACTTGAGGGAAGGTCTGGGAGGTGTTCAACTTTATAACATAGTCCCAATATCGAGCTCAAACAGAGCATTTATGGAAGAAAAGCCGTTCAAATCCTCAGGAACACTGTCTGTTCTCCGAAGACGTTAAAACAGCAGCTTGGGTCCAAACATGAGGATTTTGGCGAATAACCTTACTGATATATGACCAAAAAAAGTCTCATGCTTCTTCATAGAACTTATGTCCATCTCCCTCATCAAACAATTCATGCACAGCGCCACGGCAGCACGCCAGCCTGCACCAGTCTCTTTCGCCGATTTGAGAGTGACGGGATGATCCGGCCCAGATCTCAGTCGGCCGTGGCTGGTGTGGACATGCAGCTGCAGATTGTCGCCAAAGACGTGGCTAGGATCACGAAGGAAGTCGTCGGCGGGCTAATGAAGAAGGAGGTGACGCAGAGAAGGAGACGAGAAGGACCGTGAAGAGAGAGGGGAGGGCTTGCATGTTTTCTGACAGGTGAGCCCACGAGCACCATGCATCGCTTGCTGAATGGGCTAGTGTAACCGTTACACCCAATATTTTCTCGGATCAAGGAAGCAGGAGTGCTGGGGCGGTTGAGTGACATGACCTTTTCACTAGAGGAATCATGAAGATGGAGGGAGAGTTGTTCTTCTCATAATTAACAAAACAAAACAAAAAAAAAAAAAAAAAAAAAGAGAGAGAGAAGAAAAAGACAGAGGAATGGGCCACATTTCGGATTTTGCTTGTTCTGGTTGTGAATTGATGCGAAAAATCTGATATTCTTGTGGGGTTTCAGATGCTTCTGGAATTGAAAAAGGAGATGTTGATGGGCCTTTTGATTTCTTTCTTCGTTGGATGGTGATTCCTTCCCCCAGCAGCACGTCCAAGCAAACGGGGGATGGCGTCCCCATCACGCCCTCCACCAAACCTGACCACCAACGCAAAGTCCGCAAGCTTCAGGTTGTTGCGCCTGCGAATGCGATTGACTGCCATCGATTTGAGGTGATCGTCCATTTTTCTGATTCCGTCCATCAAAGTTTTGGTGGATTTCCTAGTTTTCTCGGTCGGGACTGTCGGGCGGCTTGGTTTCTGCTCGACTTCGCCGCCGGTGCTGTCCTTCATCACTGCTGGTGGACATCGAAGCTTCGCTCATTGACTTTAGCCGGGGATGATTCTCGTAATTTTGCTTCGCTAATCAGGTAATCTCTTGCCAGGCTTTGATGAGTTCTTAAAGATTTAAGTTTAATTGATAAACTCGTGTGAAAATCACCTTAGTATGGAAACTTGTTTTGTGATGATTTACTCTGATTGTAAGGTTGACGCATCGCGTCTAGATTAAAAACTGCATTGGTTTCGAAGTAGAGATTCGTACTTGGTTAATCAATGAAACTTACATGTTATTGACTAATTCGTAGTCATTGAGCCCGATTTCTCTGAAACATTCAGCAGTCACCGAAATCCTTATTTTCTGATCTGCTATGTTTGTACGACATAGGAGGGTTGAATATGCGTAAATCACCGAGAATCTGAAGTGTTGCTTGATGATCTGCGATATTTTGAGGTGCCAGTGTCAGTTTTAGATTGAAAAAAAAAAAAAAAAAAAACAACTGCTTTGAATTCGTGATGTGGCTCGATGTTCTCAATGCACACAAACTGTTTGTTGAAATGTTCTTCAAACATAGCTGCGAGATAGCTCAATTTTTTACACGATCTAAGGACACTTCAGTGCAGAATAATCATGTTGTTAACCCATAGATTTTGATCCCATTTTATTTTGTCATGGTTGGAATCGAAATCTAAACATTTTATTTTCTTTTTCTCTTCTTGATTCTCGGTTATTGCTGTGTCTGCTGCATTGGGTTTCTCTTTGGTGATTGCCCATGAGAAATGGTGGAGAACCAAGCCTATTTTTAAGACGTCCATACATCAAGGTGTGTCGTTCATCTACATCTCTGATTTGTGGCTATGAATGGCCAACGGCTAGTGATGAAATGGAGGAGTTGTTCAATGAATGGTGATGGCTGACGACAGTGTTATGGTGACTGGCGGTGGTCGAAAGTGATGGCTAGTGGTGAAGGTCAGAAGTGGTCAAATAGCAAAGTTCATATGTTCATGACTTGAATCTCTAATATGTTGATTTTAAAACTAGAAATCCATGACGTTGATTAGCATTTTTTTTTTTTTTTTTTGGTCAAATAAATATTCCTTTCGTTGCTATGTAGGAAAAGTACCAAAACATTTTCCCAAGTCCAAACATAATAGAGATAAGAGACAATGGGGAGGATTAGACAACCAATTTGTTGCAAGGGAGTCATTTCGGCAAGCCTTTGCAACCCAATCCGCAGCCCGATTCATTTCTCGCGAACAAACGGCGAAAGACACTCCATCTAAAGAGCCCAGCAATTGTTGACAGTCCCCCATTACCAATTGGACAACCCATGGGACTTTAGCCCGGCCTAGGATAGCATTTCATGCTGTGGAATTGTCAGTCACAAGCTGAAACTGAACTACTGTGCTACTTTGACTCTATTCACTGAACTGAAGAGCTGCTGTTCGTGTCGTCTCCACAAAGTGCAGACCTTCCTTCAAAGCTAGGGTTTCCACGACAAGGGCGGACGGAGCAAGGACTTTCTTGACAAAGCCACCCACAAGACGCCCGCGATGGTCTCTACATAATCCAGCAATAGCTCCCTGTTTTGAGTCGCTACACCAAGATACATCCAAATTTAATTTCAACGAGCCTATAGGCGGTGGTGTCCACTCTTCCTTTGGCAAACCTCCCCTTTCATTTCGTTGTTGTTTAGCAGTACTGGGACTCCATTTTTTATAGAGTTCTAGATCACTACTAGCTTCATCCACAATTTTGTATGGCTTTAGTTTGCTACTTCTAAAGACCCATGCATTTCTTTCTTTCCAGATCAGCCATAATATACCAGCAAGGAGTGCGTTTGAGTTCAACTCATCCGGGGGAGGCAAGTTCTGCGAGATCCATTTATCCATCCTTGCAATTTTTCCAACAGCCGTATTCAACTTGATGCGAGGGTCTGACCATATCCTTTTTGTCCAGGCACATAAGAGGAGGAGATGCTCGAGGGTTTCTGGGGCTTCGTAACATATTGGGCAAAGTGGATTAGGTACCATTTTCCTCCTGTAAAGATTTTCTCTTGTTAGCAGCGCATTAGTGCATACACTCCATAGGAAACCGAACGTTTGGGTAGTGCTGGGTTTGCCAAATTGTAGTCCATAGAGATCGGGGAGGCCGATATGATGATGACACTTGGTTGGCATTAACCATTTTGTCCTGAGAACGCATTTTGTTGTAGCCACTTTTGACCGAATAGGAGCCCTTACTATTTCCCATCCACACTAGTCTGTCGATTGATGGATTGGAGCTGAGCGGTATGGATAGGATCTCATGGATGACATACTTGTTGAACATTTCCTTTAGCTTCACTACATTCCATTCTTTTTCTTCAGGTGCAATCAACTCCTCGACATACTTAGGCTCGTTTAGATTTGCCGCGCCTCCAATACGGCCTCTAGGTAGCCATACATCTTCCCTGATTCTGATATGTTTAACGTCACCCACCAACCATCTCATCTCAGGTTCAATCACGTTCCTTCCTATCATCAAGCTTTTCCATCTCCACGAGGGGCAATTACCCTTACCAGCATGCCAAAACTCCCTTTGTGGGTAATAAATACCTTTTACAATTTTGGTCCATAGGGACGTTGATAAGCATAGGTGGGTAAATTCTCAGTTCTTCAAAAAAAAAAAAAAAAAGACGATGGGGTCCATAGGGACGTTGATAAGCATAGGTGGGTAAATTCTCAGTTCTTCAAAAAAAAAAAAAAGACGATGGACTCCCAATAATAAATAATAAGAGAAAAGAAAGAAAACGAAAGAATTAAGGCAGTGGGCTGAATTTGAACATAATAGGAGACGAACTTGGGATGGGTTTTGATAAATGTGGGTTTGTTACTATTTTAAGTGAGTTTGGACTTGAATTAGTTAATATGGGTTTTGTGTCCCTAGCCCAGACTGTAAGATCAGACAGCTCATATTCAGATTGGGTCCTTGCGGCTCGTCTGAGTCCTCTCGTTTCCCCAAAAAAAATAAAATAATAAATATATACACACACAATATATAAAAATTAGAAAAATAGAAAAAAAAATTCGAAAAATAAAAAATTGGAAATATTATTAGAAAAATAGGCCTTAATTAAGTTGTTAGACCTTAGTGTTGAAATTGTTTTAGATTCATTTACATAGTTAAGAAAATTCATGGTTTTCCTTAGTTTAGTTTAGGTAGATCAGTCTTTTTAGAAAGATTGAATGCGATTTGATTGTAGCTCATGGGGATTGCTGTCCTAGGGCTTAATAACGAGGCCGTGTTATATATTGTGTTGGACTTGTTTGGGGCTACTTTACTACGTTTCATTTTTTTTTTTTTTTTTCTCCCTTTTACTGTCGCTCTTGATGTGTTTGTTTTCATTCTTCTATGTCATTTCTTTGATTACATTATTTATGTTTGTTTAGCCTAGTTGGATGGTCAGGCTACACACCAGGATCATAATAAACGTTGCCTGAACAATTAGTGGATGGGAACCTTCGGATTCATAATTTGTTAAGAGGACTACCTTGATCTCTTTGTTAACAAAAAATCAAGTTTAGGAACCAAAAGGGCACTAGTTAGATAAATACTATAATCAAGTCCTCAACCCTAGATCTCTAGTTACATAGGAAGTGAGATATAATCACATACCTCATTTGATTTCTAAGCAATCCTAATAGGCTACTGGCAACTCCTCATATAGAATTCTAGTTAATTGATACTAAAATCTCAAGGTTGCGCGAGTTAAGGGTTCGGGAGAACTCACACCAAACAAAGGCCATTGTTCCTAACTTTGACATTATCTTTAACCCCGTCATTTTCCCCATAGACTGCATCGTACAAGGTAAGATTTGGGGAGAATCCATGCCGATTGATGATTACAAGCTGCCAACTAGACATTACCCCCAAATCTGTCTTCCTGAGACCCCACTTTGGGAGGGTCGCGACAATTACTTACTCTTATGCAAAACTATTAACCATTTTCAAAATTAGCTAGTCACCGATATTTATTTGTAGAATCCAATGTATCAACTCTTACTCGTGAAACTGTCAAGTTGTTATTTCGGTTAGTTATCAATATTTGTTTGATTGATTCAAAACTGTCAGCTTTGCCAATGGTTTACTGACATTTATGACAACTAAACAACTTGTCCTATGTGAAATTATCAAAAGTACCAATTGTTTCAATATTATTGAGGGTGGAACTTTTGCAGGAGCCAAAGGAAGTCACAGATGGGGCCAGCTGAAGAAGCCCCACAAGAAGAGAAAAAAAGAGAGAGTCGACCTCCGCTCCTCGCCATAACGTTAGTTAGAAAAGTGATGGATGTTTCCTCCATCAGCGTTGAAGAGTTGAGCCGTCGGATCCATGCTGGAGTGCTTATGAATGATAATAAACTGGTAATTTAACTCTTATGAATGATTTGCTTGATGAGGAAAAAGAAACAAGAAACATTAATAAACTACTTACTTTTGTAAAATTTTAATTTAGAGATGAGAAATGTGTAGCAAACTTGGATCTGTCAAACAAATATTCCATTCACATTTGTTGTAAAATTGTAGAAGTTCTGGGTCGACCGAGATAGCCGAAAGAATTGCTTCTTGTTGCTTGCTAAATCCATCCATGGGATCGATGAGAATGGTGGAAACTGGACATGGATCGATGAGAAGGAAAATTGGTAATTATACTCACTCTTCAATTATGAATACAGAATCATTTTATTTATTTTGGACGGTGTAGAAAACGTGTCGGTATTTCTTTGTTTAGTGGTATCCGTAGATGTCACTATTTCTTGAAATGTGTGTTTAAACTAGCAAAATGAGCAATGCGATAAATCAAGAGATAGTTGCACTAAATATCCAAAAACTTATCGCGAAAGTGTATTTTAGTCCTAAAATTTTCAAAAGTACAATTAAATTATAAAACTAATCAAGTTGGTGTAATCAAATTTCTTTATTAACTCTATCCAATTTGAGTAATGGAAACTATTGACATGGCTTTTACATTATTTTCTTAAGACACAAGGTGCTAGGTCAATGTGACGCCCACCAGCGCCACATTAAAAAAAAAAATTGAAAATTTTATTAATAAGAAAGATAAAAAAAAATTGAGGAAATAATATTACACTGTTCATCATCTTTTTTGTTGAATGCTTACTGTTCATGTTGTGAACGCAAATTTAAACCCTGACATAAATGAAATTCCGAGTTCGATTGTTTTCATTTCTTCTCCTACATGTCACGCCCTTTTAATTTCTGATTTGGTAGATGTTCCACTAGTTCAAAGCAGGGATCTTTAGGCACTGTTTAGTAACAGGCCAATTCCTCACTAGTTTTGTCCTGTTGTTCATCAAAAAAAAAAAAAAAAACAGAGAGAAAAATTCAATTAGTAATATCAACTAATTTTTTTAATCCCCGAGAGCATATCAGTAATTAGGGAATAGATTTGGAAAAAAAAAAGTAAAAAAAAAAAAAACTCTTTATTCCAAAGAACAATTTTGAAACAAATCATTTTATTTTTTTTCTTTTATTTTTTCTCCTTTTCTTCTTCTTCCTCCTCAAGCTAGTCATTAGGCCTCAGTGATGGCTGGTGACCTTGCCGAGGGCCACCGAGGCTATCTTGAGGCTAGTGAGCCCACTGGCTCTCCTCTTTGGCTAGTCGCCGATTGGCCATCGCCGAGGCGTGATGACTGACTAGAGAAGCAAGATAAAAAAATAAAAAAAAAATAGAGAAATCTCATAAAATTATTAAAAATTTAAAAGAAATTTTACGTCACAAAAAAATTTGAGAGTCGTACCAAGCACATTTATATTCTTTTTCTATTCCAAGAATAGAAATTTTATGCAGTTAGCGAACGTATTCAAATACTCTAAAACTCGTCTAGAGAACAAAAATAAAAATAAAAATTATTTCTGAACAAAAATTGCGTCCAGAAACAAAAACATTACCAACGCGCTTCGCACCATTCATGAGGTAAGTAACAGATACTTTTTGAAGAAGATATTGCTTGTTGTTTTTCATCTCATGACCTTGGAGATAATAAACCTTGATTACGTTTTGGACATGGCTCTTTGCTAAGAATACGAGATCTAATAGTATGCTTTGTCGAGCTGAAGCTCAAGCGACCATGGCCATGAGTTCGAAAAAGCTGGAGTGGTAATGGCCGCCAGCCTGATGAAGCTTGAAAGGCCATGGCCGAAAGGTTGAAAAAATTAACAGTCTAAGCATTCAAAAGAACGCCCAAGAAGAAGATGAATAGTAATGTATTTTATATTTTCATTTTTTTATTTGTTTTATTTTTAACCTTTCAATTTTTTCTTAGATGTGGCATCGTGAGCACCATGTCTCTCAGAGAAAGTAATAAAAAAGCCACGTCAGCATTTCCCTTAAGTCAAATTGGACAGAATTAATGGAGATGCTTGATTGTTGGCAATTCGACAAGCTTATGACTTAATTACATTTTTAAAAAAAATATTTTAGGAATTGATTGTACTTTTGCAACTAGATGATTTTTAATGTACTTATCCCATAAAAAATTATTGATATCACTCTAGAATTTCATCTTAAAACGTCTTCATCGCTGCTTGGTTTCCTTGGAATTTATTGACTTGTTCTAAAGTTTTTGATTGACATGGATGTTTTGGCCAAAAACAAGAAAATGTGTCATGCACGATAATGAACTATAGTCTAGTTAAGTATATATAACATTAATCAATCTTGTCTTTGAAAGTTTCGGATAGACATGATTTATGTAGATAAAACTTGCGCTCCTTCCATCATGACTAATTATATCTAGGACTTTTCGCGAGAAAATAATAAGAAGAAAAATTATTTACAGTTTTCATGTCATCATTAAAATGCAAATTGTTTTAAACGTGGACTTTCAGTTATGAAGGCAAAGTATCCGTACAGGTGGCGGAGATGGCGAGCGTACGCTCGCTAGAACTCTCGGCCACCTTCAAGACTATCATGCTTTCTCCGAAGACTACATATGATGTGGAATTCGTGGTGAAATTGAGACAAGATAGCGGGCGGTCGCACGGTCGGCTGAACCTAAGCCTCACTCTACCGGATAGAACCAGGCTGGAACGCACAGTGTATCTGCAGAAAAGGAAAAGCGAGGAGGGGAAATGGATAGACATCCTTGTCGGTACCTTCGAGACAACTCCGAAGAACGTTGGCGAGATAACCGCAAACTGCACCCTTTCCGATGGCTGGACAAACGAACTCATTGTCAAAGGGATTGCCCTTCGACCACAAAGCATCGAACAAAAGAATCTCATAAGTGAAGGGTGGTATGCTTTGATGCATTAATTAAAAATCCAAAAAAATTTAATGGGAGATTTATTCTACTCATGCAAACCAGAGATTGTGAATTCGGTGACTTGATTACATCTCTAATGTATTTTCAGTACTATTATTTTTATTTCAAGAAAAATATCTTTGCAAGCAGTCTGGATTTATTTTAATTTACTTTTCTGGTATATGGCCAAGCAAGGGGGACAACGGGTAGGAGAAATGGAGGTTTGGGCTCTCGAGGGGTTTGGTGTTGCTCATATTTTACAAGAGATGCTTACTTATAAATCGGATCATATTCGAGCTCGTCAAGAAGTACTTGGTACTACAATCATTGGGGGAACAATACCTAAACCTAAAGATGCTCCAGAATCTTTTCGATTGCTCGTTCGAGAACTACGATCTTTGTCTCTGGAACTGAATCATTTCCTTGTATCGCGGGTGCACAAACCACCAACTTAACTTAACATCCAATAAAGTAATAAATAAATTACGGGACTTAGTTCGTAGAAACGAAAGTATCTGCAATATTTGGGTAGAATTCACATCGACAACTCTACTCTTCTACGTAGTAGGATTTTCTCTTGTTTGATGAAATCTAAGCTATATGTCATGCAATTTAACTAAATGGTCTAATTCTAATGATGGACAATTTCTAATTAAATAGACCTAACAACAATTACTAAATGACATGCATATTTTTGTATTTTTATATAAAAAAATCGTAATTAAAAATTACTAACAATAAAATCTAACTAAAGTGATATTATCTATTTTAAGTTAGAAAATAGACTAATCTGAATTCTATCTTTAACTTAGAAATTTGAAATTTATCTCGACATGCTATTTAATTCCAAGATATTATCTAACCTAGATATCATGCATTCTAATATAATTAAAAATGTTGTAATTCTATCTAGGAAATCAATTGTAATCTACATGACATGCAAATGCAATTTTTTGTGTTTTCAGGATAAATAAAGCAATTAAAGCAAGATAAATACCAAATCATTCATAGTCATCAAAGACATCATCCATTTTTTGAATTAGGAAACAATGTCTAATCAACTTGATTATTTCACTAATAAAATCGATAAATTGATCTTAAGCCTTAAAGATCAAAATATCAATTTTATTCCCACGTGATTAATTATTCCATCTAAAGCCTATGAAATAAAAAATCGACGTGCAGTTGTGGATTAAGCAATAAATCCTAATTGAAAGTACGCCTATCATTCAAATATGCACGTATGATATTGAAAAGCATATATTAGGCAATAAAATATCTAAATCATATTCGGATGAGATCATTACCTATTTCGAGGATATCATTTCCAAATTTGAACGACGGATGGCTTGGGTCGGATATTCTTGACCGAGCGTTCGTAGCTCATGTTAGCAAGAAGTGCTCGTAGCTCAATGGGTCCACACGTGTATTTATTTTCGTGAATGGGTCTCAACTAATTCCCACCTTAATTCCCACCTTGACTTTTTTGTTGTTTTGCTCTTCTTCCTTTTATTATCTTCCCTCCCCAGAGCACGTGACTTTGGGATTTGCTGCAGATGGAGATATCTGCAAAATAGAAGCACATGAAGGTCGCTAAGACTTTGGGATTTGCTGCAGATGGAGATATCTGCAAAATAGAAGCACATGAAGGTCGCTAACTCGGTTGGGCAGCGATCTCTTCGTCACGGACAAGGGGGAATCCGTGACAGCTCCTCGGTTCGTGAAAGTAACAGGACACGATGGATTTAGGCGGACAGTGGCGACATCCCAGAATTGGATTCTGCAGCAAAGGGATAGTGTCGAGCAGCGTTCACCGGTAGAAGATTGGCAGTAGCGTTGTTGCTGCTCATGGCATCGAGCTGGGTTCCAGCGAGCGGTGGCGACAGCGATGCAGGCAGTGATGTGAGCACTGGTTTGGACTAGGGGTGTAAACGGGTCGGGTCGGGTCGGGTCTTGATGTTACCCGACCCGACCCGAAACATACGGGTTCATACTGTGACCCGACCCGACCCGACCCGAAACACATTAAACTCGCATAGGAAATTCGGGTCGGGTCGGGTCGGTTCGGGTCGGGTTTCCGGGTCGTCCTTTTTTTTTTTTTTTTTTTTTTTTTTTTTTTTTTTTTTTTTTTCGACGAGTGAGAGTCGAACGGGGGCATTCATCTTCATTGTTGTTCGTGACTTCGCAACTGTTATAGGTTATTACGAAACATTCCAAGCCTCGGCTTGACTCTTTATTTTTTCGCATTGGAAAAATCCATCAATCCTTTTGTTAGATGAGGCTACCAGTGCACTAGACAATGTATCAGAGAGCTTAGTTCAAGAAGCACTGGAAAAGATAATGTCAATAGGACATGTATAGTCATTGCTCACAGGCTGTCCACTATACAAAAGGCCATCATTAAGAATGGAAAAGTTGCAGAACAAGGTTCGCATAATGAGCTTATATCCTTGGGACATGGCGGTGCCTACTACTCTCTGATCAAATTACAGAGCAGCAGCTCCCCCTATCGCTAAAAGTAGAACACGGACAGAATGATATCTTAGATCACATCTTGTTCTTCTAAAAGATGAGCTTCATAGTAGGACTATGCCAGTTTTTGTTTCTCATGTAGTATACCCAAGGAAAATGATGTAATTATTTGTTGAATGTGCCTTACATACTTCCAAGCACCACTGAACTTCAAAGGGTCACTTTGTCCAATTCTGGAACAAGTTGGCTTCATAAGATGAGGTTATTTTCATCAAGTAAACTATTGAACTTCAAAGGGTCACTTTTTCCCCGCTTTGCTACTCAGCTGCTGCACCACATGTTATTAAAGAGGCAATGCAAGCACCAGTATGGAAAGAGGCAATGCAAGCACCAGTATGCACCATGGGCCCTTCCTTTCCTACTACAAATCCAGCTGCAACTCCAAATATGGAACCAAAAATCTGTAACGAAAACATAAAAGTCAAGAATTGAGCGGAACCCTGTTTAGAATATTCGAAATACTGGTGCTTCTAAGAGCATCCTCGTGATTATTTTGAGATATTTTGCATAAATTTCTCTGGAGTAGAAGGTTAAAGGAAAAATGAAGGAGAAAAAGGGCATGCCTGAAGTACAAATGTTGTATGACAAAAGTATTTATCTAAGAGCTCAAAGAGTTGGAAAATGGAATATGCATAGGAGGTCATATTTGTGATCTAATAGAACGCAATATTGATCCCTGAATGACTATTGATCATCCCAAAACAAGTAGAATTTCTCTTATTTAAACCAAATTTATCTAGCTGTCCTCTAAATATACCCCCAAGTTACTTATAGTAAAGAAGACAGACTAAGAAAACTAATGAGAGATTCTGCTGAAAGTGATGATTTCTCTAGATAATGAGATATTCTGGTTAAGGGATGATTTAATTTTAGAAATCAGTAAACCGGGTACATAAACGGTCGAGTTTATGGCATCTCATTGAATTGTACGCCATAGATGCATGTCCCTAGAAAGTTTGGCCATCGTCGGAATTATTAGGCACCAAGCATGAAATTTAGCAAACAAAAAGATCTTAATGCTCTAAGATGCAAACAGAACTCCTAAAATATACGGGAGACCCAATATAGTTAACCCATACAGCCCCAACATTCTGACGTGAAACCAGAGAAGAGAAAAGAAGAGGCCCGTTCAGAGATATTATTATCACCTCGTAACATTTTATTTAATTTAAGATGGATGCAATTGATGAGAACAATTTCAAGCTAATATAAGAACAAAGAGCAGCACCAATATCTGCAGGATGAAAGCATGATGACATGCAAGAACATCATAATGCCCAGAAGGCATCATAATTCTATTCTATAATGAGACACGTTCTGGCATCTTAAAGAACTTTACCTCCTGTTCATGATGTTGTTCAGAAAGCACATACTGCTCACTCGCTTAGCTAGCTGCTTCAGCTTAACTTTTAACCTGAACCCAAAGAATTTCATTAGACAACTAAATGCATCAGACAAGCAATTTCCTTAATACAAGTATCTAAAAATTCAAGCGCACAGAAACACAATCGCCAAATCAAATCGCCACAATGAAGCCTAGCCTACCACTAAAAAACAGGCTCGCCACTCGTGTGTTCCACAAAACAAAGACACTGCACATGCAATTTTATCATAAGTAATCAATGCAAACCCAGAATTGCCAATGATTCAAAGACCACGCAAAGACTATCTTTGTTTCCAATATCAACCGATAAGTACACAAGAGTGAACATGTCTAAGTAAAACCTTGATGAACAGCTAAATCTATTTTTCACATGATGATAAACTGAACTAAAAATCGGGTAAAGAACATGTCTCCAGCAAACAAGTAGAATAAATTTTGGGCAGCAGGGTATGAAACAATAACTAAACTGGCTAAAGAAATTTTAAAAGAAAGAAACCCGAAAGAGAAATAGATTTCGAAGAAATGAAGCAGCCCAGCTAGAGAACTCAAAGTCATGCCGACAACTTAGCCCCAATCCAACATCAAAATTGAACCATAAAAAAACACATTCGACCCAATACAATCGCCGAATCAAATCGCCCCGCAACGAAGAGCAACGAGACAATCATCAACAATCACCCGAGCGGAAAGCGGCGACTTTGCGAAACGCAAAATTCCCGATCTCCACGGCCAATGTTAAGCGCCATCGAGCAGAAATTCGGGACGGCATTTGACGAGCGACGAGAGGGGGGAAGGCGCGTGGATCTGGAGGGGGGGCTCCTCACCTGCCGGGACTTGGAAACGAGGCGAGAAACGAGCGCCATGATCATCGAGCGAACCCAGTCCCCAAGCTGTCGACGATGGTCGGCCGCACGCGGCGGCAAGGGTTTCGGCGTCGGCGAGGTGGAGGCGAGGGGTGGCGACGGCGACGGCGAGGCGGAGGCGCGTCGATCGGAGGGCGGCAGCGGACTCCACGAGAAGGCGCACTCGTCGGAGAAGAAGGCGGAGCCGACGAGGTATGTGCTTCAGTTCGCGTTCGACTGTTTGTATTTGGGGCTAGAGCGTTTGTGTTTTTGGCGTGTTTAGACTTTGGAATAACTTGTTTCGGGTCGAACAATGTTCGAACCTCGACCCTACCCGAAACACATTTTGTTTGCTTGTTTTATATATGTTACCCGAACACGACCCGAACACGAAACACGTTAATACATGTTTTGTGTTCGGGTCGTGTTCGGGTCGGGTCGGGTCGGGTATTTTTGACACCCCTAGTTTGGACGAGTAACGGCAGCCGCGGATGATGGGCTACGTGCGTCGGCTTCACGTTCTCTCTATGAACGCTCTCTCACAATTGTGGCCCTCCCTCATTCTTCATCTGTGAAAGGTCCTTTATAGGAAAGGGTTTGAACTATCAAGGAAAGAAAACAAATTTCGTTTCCTCTTCTGGACACTTAGAATCTTCCTTGATAGCACGCTATTTCTTGTCTTCAGACAAAAATATATTCACTGAATATATGATCCACGCCGACCAATCTTCTCCTAGTATCATTTCTTTGTATAGAGATATTCAAAGAGACGATCTGTGCAGACCTTCCTTCCTCTTGAACAATAAATATTGTCAAAAGGATATCTTGTCGGAATAATGAGATCAAATTTACCCCCACGCAAGACAATACTCTTTCGTCAAAATCCTTTCGGCTACGTTTGGTCGTCCGGATTTCTAATCGGGATAGGACTAGATAGGATATGATATGAAATCCTTGGATTTTTTTATATTCCGTTCATTGTTTGGTGAATCGTAATATTAAAGTCGGATATGTTCATATCATATCATGTATATATATATATATCATATATATATATATATATATATATATATATCATTATATAAATGAACCTAAATGTTCATAAACGGAGATGGTGAAAATCTCTCGTAATACTATTCCTTAATTTTTTTTTTTTTTTTTTTTTGTGACCCAAGGAATCCAGTAGTTCTACAAATGCACCGACGAGCAAACCCTAGGGAGTGACTTGCAGGACCCACCAAAGACAAGATACTCCAGATAAACACTATTCCTTTATTTATTTATTTATTTATTTATTTATCCTCTTTTTTATATTATTTTCATTATTATTTATTTTTCCCCTTTCATCATTCTTTTAAAATAAAATTTTAAAAAAATCAAATAGAATTAAAGTTGAATATATAAATTAAAATAAGATTAGTTAAAAATAAATTTTTATATTATTTTCATTATTATTTATTTTTCCCCTTTCATCATTCTTTAATATTTTAAAATAAAAAAATACCTAAAATATATAATAAATATAAATATTTAATTTATAGATTGAATGTTTATTATAAGATAGAATTAAAGTTGAATATATAAATTAAAATAAGATTAGTTAAAAATAAATTTTTATTTATTTTTATTTTTAATTTCTTAAATTAGAATTCAAATATTATTTATATTGAAATATAATTTCAATTTTGTTAATTTAATAAGTTTGTTATTCAAGAAAAATAACTTCCCTATTATGGACATTAGAAATCTTATGCACATTTATCCCACTTCCCCCATGAGATAATTTTATCTTGTCTATATTCCCCTTATATCCGACTTTATCTTATCCTGAGCAAGCACCAAACGTAGGATATAATAAATCTTATCCTATCTCGAATTTTATCCCGATGCCAAATGCAGCCTTCCTGCCTTATTTTCTTTAGCAAAGATATTTGGTCAATCTTTGGATGACTTGACCGAATTTTCAATGGCTAAATATATGTTCTGCCATTCAAGTGCAGTGATGCTCTACCTGCCTATTTTCTTTAAACAAAATTTTTCTTTCCATTCCATTCTTTCGTATTGACGAAATCAATAGGATATGTCAATATCATTCCCGAGTTTAATAATGCGATATCCTCTTGATTACGCATGAGCTTCAAATATCCCATATGAAGCACTACGTGATTCTCATTCATGGGCTTGTCCGAACTCTCTTCATCGCAAGCTTAGTCCAACTAGCTAAATTAATTCAAATCCATCCACCTAATGCAAATGCAATTAATATAAACTATATAATAAACACTTTTAAAACTACATGCTATGCAACTTAATCCTAATATTTTTGTTTAGGAATTAAAATTAATCCCTAATTTTTAATGCAATAAATAAATGATTAGGTTCTCAAAATTTAGGTGTCAATATTAGGTTTTACTAGATGCTCTGATTAACACACGCGAATAGGTTTCTGTTGGTTGATCAAAGATGAAAGTTGCTGTGTTTTTCTTATCTAGATGTTGCTGTGTTTGAATAAAAATGTATGAGTTTGTGAAAAATACTTGTCGACCACCCCAAAATGTTGTCGTTCGCGTGAGATTCTACTGTTGGTCGTCAGATTAGCGTACAGCGATGCCCTTGCAGTTATTGGACGATTCATGGCTAGGAAAAGAACCGCACTATATATTATGGTAACAAGCAATCAAACAATAAAATAAAAAGATTAAGGAAATTAATCGGCCAATAAATTCACGTGGTTCGGTCGGTGTAATCTACATCCACAAGGAAAGCAGGATGTAATTTCATTATAGATCAAGTAATATAAGAGAGAATATGACCTTAATCAAGACACTCAAAATGCTCCAAGTTTTTCTCACTCTCAATTACGCTTAATAACTCAAATGGTGTTTATCCCTATAATTTCTCACAAAATATCTCCCAATCTCATAAAGAAATTGTGCAAATTTTAACACATGATTCAAACACACAAGATGTATTTCACGAGTACTAGCTCCTCTTAGATGCTATTTACAAAAGAAGATATTTCTTATGTATAGATAAGAGTTCGTTCCAAAACACGAAACAAACTCAAGCTAGGTAACCACTCAAAAAGAGAAATAATTACGTGACAATTTTTAATGTATTGTAAGAATAACAGTATATTCTTAACCACACAAAATCAAATTACAAATAATTATAAATTGCTGTAGGATCTATTTCTTTAAAAATTTGTGGTTCATAACTGTTATTCTCTTAATACCCAATAACTGTTATGCTGGCAAAGTCTTCACTCAAATACCAAATCAACTGAAACTAGGAAAACTATTCACCAAAGCATGTGCAATATGAAAGAATTATCCTTGAGATTTTACGGCCATGCAAAAGAAAATTGTAAAATAAAATTCACCCCTTTTCGCCTCAAAGCAATAGAATTTGCAATTTTGTTATTCTCTCTACTTAAAGTATCGTAGGTAATTCCTTTTCTTGACTGAAAAGAACAATAATTGTCAAGGGTATTATGGACCTTTGCAAGTGGAACCAAATTTGAAAGCTCGCAGTGCGTGTCTAATTGGATATAATTAAATGCCAATGATATTTGTATTCAATATAAGTTCTTATTTTATCAATTAAGTACAAGTTTATATATTGTTAACATATTCATAGCCTCTATAATTTATTACTTCCATTATAAATTATACTTTTATTATTTAAAGTGTAATATATATATATATATATATAAATTAGTTGTTTCATCATAAATAGATCATTTATAGGATAATTATTCATATGAATCATACATGCCCGAAGAGGTTGGAGCTAATGCCCCAAATTAGGTTAGAATAAATTATGAGTCTTATCCATCCAAGATGTCACATTAGGTTGCCGAAAGCCTAATCTGATGTCTTAGCACCTTAAAAAAAAATTAGAGCTTTACCCATAAACCATTTTTGTTTTCTGATCAATTTTCCAATTTTCATCTTTGAATTCACATTAATTGATAACCATTCTCATAACTACAATAATTTTTTTTTCATGATCATCACCCCCATCATTCAAGTTTTAAATAGTGGAAAGAAAAATTATTAACTACACTATTAGATAAAGTAAAGAGGACAGCATGCTAATAGAGATATGCAATATTTTTTTTTTGTCACATCATACGCAATATTTTATAATTAATTGACGAATGGACGAATGCGTATATCAATAAATTCTACATTTTCTTTCATGTATCATAATTTCAAAATTTTGAATCTTTTGTATCTTACAAATAACCTTATTAGAAAAGTTCATAATACCTTTCTCGTTGCCTAACAATCTAAATATTCCTTAATAAGTAGATATCGCAAATCTTTTTATCGTAATATTTTCACATATATGCGGTGTAACTTTTTCTAGTTATTTGCATTAAAGGCGTTGGCATTTGTAAGGAAAGCTTCTATATAATGAGTAGCGTTTTTGCAAACACATTATACGCATGTGAAAAGCTTAGTGATTATCTAGCGACAATGATGAAAAGGAACGTTACAAAATATTTGCAAAATCTGAGAAGAAATTGTACCCTCCATTAAGGAAATAGCATTGGCAAAAGAATTGGTTTTATAGGGTGAAATAGATAAATAAAATCCCCATCACCCCCACCCAATTTTTTTTGTGTTTTTCATCTTTCATCTCTTTCTCTCTCTTTTTTGAAGGGTTATTGAAGAATCAAGGAATACGTCCTAAAGATTAAGAGAATCCGATACATTTTGATTGAGTTATGATGAAAAGGAGAAAGAGAATTGAATAACCGTTCTATCGTGAAAATAGAATAAACACCCGTTTTCGCATATACATATTAAAAATGTACTATTCAATCATATAGGAGGAAAATTAATAAAAGATTTGAATACAATTTTTTAAAAATAATTTTTTGTATCGAGATAATTAGTCGATATATTCAAATAATTTAGTAGATTATGAAAATATTTTTTATTCATTTATTTTTATAATTATATGAATTATTTTTAAAATATTTATTTTTAAATATTTATTTTTTTGGCGAAATAAAAGAGATCTAAAATTAATAAGTTAATTTTTGAATTTGATTCTTTATGGAAATCGAATCCTGATCTCGATAGGGTCGTCGTCGATCTTTCTGCTCTCGTCGCGAAGCGGAAGGAGCAAAGGGGCGTTCCGAGAAGTCGCAAGCGAATGGGCTCCCGGTGGTGGTCTAGCGGTTCACGAGAGCATCCCGCCGCCGCGCGCCGCCTCCCTTCCACCTCCACCTCCACCTCCTGCTCGCGTTAGCCCTCGTCGCCCTGCGCGCGCCGGTCGCGCACCTCCCCGTCGCGGGCATCCCTGGCGGCGGCGGCGACTCCACCCCCGCCCCTCGCCACGGCAGCCACCGCGATCGCGAGATCTCGCGCCGGGGCGACCTCGGAAGCATGTCCAAAGCCTGGGTTTACGCCGACGTCAACGTGATCCGGCCCAAGGAGTACTGGGATTACGAGTCCCTCGCGGTGCAGTGGGGGTAATCGTCGTGATTGTATAGGGGTTTCGGTTTCGCTCATTTGAATTGTCGAGTGGTGGATAGCTTGAGCTTTCAATTCAGTGTTTGGCGATGGATTACGAGAACCTATCGCTGTGATTTGTACTATTTCCTTCTATTGTACGGGATGCTTTCAGATTTTTCCTAGATGAGTAAGTTCTCTTAATCTTTCTTTTTTTCTGTGATTAACAGGTTTCATTGTTGGATTTCTCAAACTCTTCATGTGCCACAAGATTACAAAAAAAAATTTCATTTTAATTGTACATAGTTAAATTTAGAGTCTCTAAATGAGTTTCTTTATAACATGTTTTGTCGTATAAAATCTGTTACCACGGATTAAAAACTAGTTATATAACAATTTAATTAAGAAAAAGTCACACATACACAATTAAGAGATCGGTTTTTATATACTTCTTATACAGTATTCAAATAAAGAAGCTAGCGAAAATTATTAGGGAAAAGAATGAGACTAATATCGATTTGGTCTTGCAATTCATTAGATCATATTTTTGGTCGATTGGAAACCGGCAGCAGGATTTTACCTAACTCATTCTAGTGTGCATTCGCAAATTAAAATAAAATGAACACCCTGTGGTTTTTATTTAAGACTGAAAAGTCAACCACCCATAATGAAAGACCGCAAAGTCTACTTTCGACAGGCATCCCTTCTCTTCTCATCCTTTCTCACAATATTGTGAGCGTCGAGACATCTTGAATTGAAACAGGTGAAGTCCGCTGCAAGAAACTCAGTGGGGAGAACATGGAAGAGAAAACGAAGGGCGGAAGATATACAGGAAGGAAAGGAAGTTTCAATGAGGCCAGATGCAGAAGCCACGCAAGAGGAGAGAAGAGGGGAGAGAAGGCCTCCTCTCCTCGCCGTAACTTTTGTTAGAAAAGCGGCGAACTCGGATTCCACCATCGGCATCGAAGAATTGTGCAATCGGATCTACGGTGGGGTGTTCATGAATCCTAACAAACTGGTAATTCAACTCTCTGAATGATTTGTTTTTATCAGGAAAAACAAATATTGTAGAAACTGTGACTTTTATAATTATTTAATTTAGACGTAAGAAACGTGTAGCAGATTTTAATCTATGAAATAAATAGACCATTCACTTTTGGTGTAAAACTGTAGAAGTTCTGGGTCGACCAAGATCTCGAAAAGCACTGCTTCTTGTTGCTTGCTCAAGAGTTATCCATCACTTGGATCGACAATGAGCAATACTGGGGTTGGATCCACCAGAAGGAAAAATGGTAAGTATACTTGCTCTTCATTGTGAACGCAGAATCATTTACATGGTCGAAATCCTGTCGGTACTTGTTTGTTTTAGTAGCATCCACCGTGGATCTCAGTACTTCTTGAAATGCGTGTTTGTATTTGTAAAAATGAGCGATAGAAGAAAACAGTGACTGATATCAATTCATAGTTTCATCTGGAAAGGTATTCTTCGCCGCTTGGTTTACTTCGAATTTATTGAGTTGTTTAAGTTTTTGATTGATATGGACGTTTTGCCCAAAGGCAAGAAAGTGTAATATGGAGGGAAAAGTAAATTATGTATGACGCCCACTAAGGGCCATGACTTTTTTTTTTTCAAATAATTTCATTATTATATAACCATTTAATTGATTACTTGAGTATTTATGTTAGGATATTCGGCACTTAGATAAATGTTTTTAAAAATTATGAAATTAAAGTGATCGACTAAAAATTATAGCACTCAAGTATCATAGGAAAGTTATAATACTTGTGATGTCCTTATCCCATAATATGAAATATCAATGAATAATTTTGTCTACCTAAATGTAAATAACAGAATCAACTTTTGTCTTTGAAAGTCTCGGATAGACCTGATTTACATTGATAGAGCTCACAGAAAACATTACCTCTATTAGAACATAGTAATAAACCAAATTGAATTGGAATAATCAAATTCTATTTGCGCTCCATCCATTATGACTAATTTTGTCTAAGACTTTTTTCTATGAACAAAAGGAAAAGAAAAATTGTCTACAGTTAACTAGCAAATTGTTTCAAATTTGGACTCAGTTTTAGCGGCGAAGTAGACATACCCGCGGCAGAGCTGTTGGGAGTATGCTGGCTAAGTATTCGGGGCAAGTTTAAGACGATCGTGCTCTCTCCGAAGACTACATATGAGGTCGCATTCGTTGTGAAAATGAACGAAAATAGTGGAGGGTGGCGTGCTCCGGTGAACCTAAGTCTCACCCTACCGGATGGAACCACGCAGGGACGTATCGAGAATTTGGAGGAGAAACAGAAGGGTGGATGGATAGACATCCTCGCTGGTACATTCATGACGAATCCGAAGAATGTTGGTGAGATAAGCTTTTCCTTCTCCGAAACGGGTGGTCATTGGAAGTCCGGACTCCTCATCAAAGGTGTTGTGCTTCGACCGAAAGATTAGAAATCAAATCTGTCAAAAAGTTTGGGTATGCAGCATCACTTGGAGAAAAAGATAAAGCGAGAGGTGTTGTCTAGTGAATTGATTGACACTTAATAAGTTTCTGTTGTTGATCAAGATGAAAGTGCTTGGTCGATCCAATTTCTCTGAATGAATTGTCTGGTTTATCTTATCTAGTTGTTGCTATGTTTGACTAAAATGTATGAGTTTGTAAAAATACTTGTCTACCATCACACCACGGTGGTGTTCGCACAAAATTGTGCTGCAGGTCATCGGATGAACGTATATCGTTGTACTTGTAGTGATCAGACGATCCATGGCCATGAAAAGAGCCAAACTTGGGTTGAGGGTTCTTCAAAGTCGAACTAACACGGAGGAAAAATAAAGTACACTGCAAGAACGTAAACTATAAAAATAAATGACGGGAATTGGGAGAGACTTTTTATCCGAGAAAATTACAAATGTTTTTTTTTTGGTCGCATCCTTATACCTATTGAATTTGTGTCAATTCAATCATAAACATTTCAATTTAACCAATTTAATTACAAACCTTTTGACAATTTGTCAGTTCAATCCTAAACCTTTCAAGTCTTTTAAAGCCTATGTGGCCATGCGAATCCGACTATCAATTTTTGACCCATTGGACAAGTCGTTCGTTTTTTTTCACAGTACTCGAAAGTTTGCGAACTTCAGATTTCACTCACTCGTCATGAAACTATAGATTAGAAGCGTTCCAATGTATAGGCCTTGTTTGGTTCGGCATTTGGAATGCTCGTTTGGGCTCTGAAGGGGTTTAGTCAAATGCTGTGGTATTTGGTTAATTTTTTTGAGGACTTTGAGGAGATGCAATTGCATCTCCAAGGGGGTTGAAAGGCCTTTGAGGGAATGGAGGGGTAAAGGTCCATTAGGAAGTTATATTTTTGGAATGCAACTTCCACTATTCATCACTATTCATCTCCATCGGAGAGAAGCCGATTGGAGGCCAACGACCACCGGCTAAGAGGTCGCGCGTGCCGGTGACCGCCGGCCAAAGGTTGCTCGACCTCGGCAACTGTTGCTGGAATCGCGCGACCCAGGCGGCTAGATCTGGCCATCCGGTGGTCCGATGGCCGGGCTTCAAAAAAGAAAATAGAATTTTTTTTTGTTTTTTTTAATTTAATAAAAGTCATTTACAAATGCAAATTTTACCAAACGGTATTTTGGTCAAAGTTGTATTTTAATGCAAATTTTACCAAATGATATTTGCATTTCGGAAAACCCCATTCATCCAAAGGTATTTGGGCAAATGCATTCCCTAAAAGCCGAACCAAACAGGCCATAATAGGGAACAATTCTAGGAAAAAATGAAAGGAAGGGAGAAGATAATCAGTATGCCTCGTTCGCATGTTGGGCCCAAATTAATCTACTCCTCTCAGCCCATAAGCTTTTCAAATAAAAAGAACGCAGCCTCCACTGGGCCATTCCTCTCTACTCTGAAATTATCTGCAGTATTTAATATACTATATATATATAAAAAGAACGCATCATGAGCATTTACTCTCTTTTAAAATTCTGCCCTTATTCCCATACCAAAATTCTATTATTGTTACTATTATCATTGTCGACATTATTATATATAATTAGACCCCTTACTATATAGGTTTTTGTTAAAATACAATTTAATGCAAGCTAATAATCAATAATATATAACCTAATAATAATAATAAGTAAATCGAAAGATGTGAGGGATTTTTTTAACTTTATTGATGCCAACATTATTATCTATAATATGTTTAATGAACTAAATTAAGTTGGATTCATTGAGGAAATTAGGACCGAACCAAAGCATGTAGGGGACTATTTCATAGCTCTTAGAATTCGACGTTGCAAAAGCGTCCTTCACAAGCTCCACTGAATTTCTCATGAGCATTTGCTCTCTTTTTCATAATTGCTCGCCACATGAGGAAAATAAATAGATTTTCCCCAACACTCATTTGGCCAATGAGTGAATATAGTTTTGTCAACAAACATTATCATTAAAAATTTAGTAAATATAACAGGGACTATACTAGGTTCAATGCCTGTAGTGAATTTATTATGATGTACCTCCAAATTATTAGTATCTAACTTCCTTATCTCCACAGTAAATAATATACTAGAATATTAATCTCTGCAATTCAGGAAATGGATGAGGCTTTAAAAATAGTCCAATCATCTCGTGCAAAACAAATAATTTGTCTATAGAATGGCAAATCCATATGATGTCTATTAATTTTATTGTGGTCAAACGAAAGGGAACATAAGTCAACCAAACAAATTTGGACCTGCAATTGACAATCTTAGTATCCGAAGATAACAATAAATCACGCCATCTTTCATTATGTAAATCTGTTTAATTTATGGTTCACAAATCCCTCATATAAGTAGTGCTAGCTTGCCAAAAAGGCTCGCGATTAATCATATTATTTCATTTTTTTTCTGCAATACAGAGGTAAATCATAAACGTAAGAGAGTAATATTTACCCTAAAGTACCCTGGATGATTATAAAATAAACAAGTCTTTCGTAAAATTCATCATCAAGCATCATGAGTGGTTGAACTTAGGTCAGGCAAGATGTCGGAATGTTTTCCGATAAATTTAGTATGACCGTTTCTTTTTTGTGAAACGTGAAGAGACTACTACGTACAATTAGAAAAGAGAAAGATGAAATCATGAATATGGCAGGCTTTCAATTACATCAATCATTTGCAAGAAAATTGTCAAAATTGTCCAAATAGTCCTAAGTCTATTGTACGATAGTGAATTCGTTCTAAACTTTTCAAGTTTGTCAATGCAGTCCTAAACATTTCAACTACTTACCAATTTAATCTTAAATCTTTCAATTATATCAAATTAGTTATAAATATTTCAATTTTACCAATTTAGTCTTAAATATATAAACAATTTGCCGAACTAGTCATAAAACTTTAAATGAATTGTCAATTTAGTCATTCTAGCTAATTTTGATAGGACATTGCTAATGTGGTGGCCCAATCAATGTTAGCTATCTTACGTGAAGTGGTCAAGATCTTGATATGAACAATTTTTAATTTAAAAAAAAAAACTAATTTTTCTATTATTTTTCTTCTTTTTTTTTTTTCCTTCTTTTCTTTTTCCTCTTTTTACGCAAGGCTGGCAAGGCTGGCAAGGCCGGCAGAGGCGTCGGTTATTGGTCGAGCACCGGTGACCTCCTCCGGCCCTTAGGCGCGGGCCATGAAGCCCTCACTAGGCAGTGGGCCGATGGCTAGTAACACCCATGCCCAAGGGTCAATGGAGGTCACTAACTCTCAGCCGCTAGCTGGAAGCCCACCAGCCATGTGTAAAAGGAGGAAAAAGAAAAGAAAATAATCAATAAAAAAGTCAATTTTAAAAAAATTAAAAACTTATCACATGTTAGTGCAAACAACGCCATGTAGGATAACCAGCACTAACTATGTGTGGCCACATCAACGATGTTTGATCAAGATTAGCCAAAATAACTAAATTCACCAATCGTTAAAAGGTTTAGGACTAGTTGGCAAATTGTAAAAAAGTTTAAGATTGAATTGATATAATTAAAATGTTTATGACTAGATTGACAAATTATCAAAAGCTTTAAAATCGAATTAACAAAATTGAAAGGTTTAAAATTGAATTGGCTGTAGTACAATAAATTCATGTTTTTTTTGGACAATTTTCCCTTTACTTTGCTAATTATTTGTCTAGAAAATCACCACGATCTTAAAAAGGAATATCACCAATTGCGTAATTCCCAATTTGAAATGAAAAGATAAAAAGAATAATTTTTACCCCTAATTCTAAAGAGTTATGCCACCATGTACCATTCAAATTTTGCCATGGAAAACTGAACTTTATGTTCTCCACTTTCAAATTTAAAATGAACAAAATCAACTCATGATTCTAAGAAGACGACATCAACAAAATGCAATTTATACTTCCCATTTCATCTTAATTAAAAATATTTGTTGCAATGTGTTGGAATAGGCATTATAGATTAGACATGGTAAGAATATAAACACGTTAATTAAAGATTGTAATTAGAAAAAAAAAAAATCAAAACTTCATTATCTTCAAGAGGCTGTCGTAACTAGATAGTCTTTTTACTATTCAATGCATAAAATACATATTCTTTCTTCTAATGAATAGAAAAAAAGCTGCGTTAAGTTTGGTAAAACCTTATATGACTATTTGCAAATCAACTCCATGAAGTAGCCATTGATTCTACCGTTGCTAGCAATAAAATGTCTCTCAAAATAGTCAAAACGGACACTGGCAATGTCTCTCTGAGAAAGTAGCAATTTTCTAAAATAATGTCAATGTACTTTTTGTCAAACTTACTCATTAATGCCATAACCTCTCCCAATCAATTCCGGTTCTCTTTTCCAGGTTCAAAACCTTGAAGATAATTGTTAGACACCAAATTGAGGTTGGAAGGAAGACTTCATACGTCTTTCATCTCATTGATATTGATAGCTACTGCTGCCAACAATTCACTACTATGATAACAATCATGTTGATATATTAGTCCTTCCAAGCATATTGACAATTTCAACTTTGTTAAGCTGTTCATCTTCATAGTACTTTTGAACTTTACTAAACAATCTCATTCTAGACTTGCTCACCATCACCAAGTCCATCCAATTGTTTAGCTAATCTCAATACCTCTAAGTCATCACAAACATCCCTGGTCTACTCGACTTGTTCATTCTCAATCAAGATCCTTCTAAATGTTCACTTTATCTAAAAATCCTTTTAGCTCATAGACATTTTCACGCCCAATGCCTTGTTCACCCTTGATATCGGAAGCGATCGCTTTAACGGCAGAGCACACTTGATAGTGACAGAGCAATCCTCATATCAAAATCATCTAGTGCTGCTTATGACATCATCCACGTATTGGCTTGTGCATATATTACCCGGTGCTACTCAACCAATACATATATAAGTTGATAGTTGTTTGAGAGTTAGTTTAAGTATGGTTAGATAGTATATTTCATGTTCAATTCCTCTTGGAATTTTAGATGTAGCCAAAAATCCTAGGATGAAGATGTGTGTTTGTCACGACCTACCCCGGAGAGCATAGGTTTAGGAGTATTGCCTAAAGGACGGATTTAAGGCCCATGATTAGGCGCGAACTCTCCTAAGCCCATACCTCGTGCGAAATTGGAGTATTTTTAAGAATTTTGCAAAAAGGAGTCGCCATTAGCTAGAAACCAAGTGAGGCATGAGAGTGTACTTCACTTCCTACGTAACCAAAGAACCTAGGGTCGGAAATTTGATTACACTAATTGATCAATTAGTGTCGGTATCTAATCTTATTCATTTTAAAAATGCGTTGTCAAGCAATTTGGATTAATTTTATATATATCCACTAACGTGATCATGCAAGTACACAATCATTAAAATAACAATTAGCAACCAAGCTCCTAATTGTAACAAAATTAATGCATGCAACTGAACAAATGCAAACATAATTAAACATGTAAATTAAACTTGCAACATAATCAATATGTAAGAAAATAAAGATCTAATTACACTAAGAAGGCAATACATGGCAATTCCCAAGCAAAACTTGCTTTTCAAAAAACAAAATTAATTTTTTTTATTTTTTCGAAAAAAAAAAAAAAAAGGAGAACCGGGTCGGGTCCGGTCTGACCGGACCCGGTTCGGCCCGGTCGGCGCAGGTCGGGTCCGGTCAAAACATAGGCTGCTACAGACTTTGCGGGCTTGGACTGGGAACATAAATTGGGCTCTAATAAAACAAACTCCATTTCAGTAATGGACTCTCAAAGACTCCATTCATGAAAATTTAAACCCAGCCCAAACATTCACAAATTAAGCCCAGCCCAAGTTCGCCTAACTTAAATTGAACCCAAATCTACTGAAACAAAACCTGAGACCCATCTTCCTATCCTCTTTTCACGAACGTCTGCCCCGGGCCTATTTTCCTAATTTTCTTTTATCCTCTCTCAGCCTTTCGACGTCTCAACTCTCCTGCGACGTCCTTCACCGAAGCCTCCCACCGATGAACTCCACCCTGGAATTTCGCCCCACGGACCCACGGCAGAACTTTAAACGAATCGACGATAACACCCAACGTTGTCGGCCGTCACCAAGCCATCTTGGCTCACCACCACAAAACCAAATTTGCTTCCAACGTCTACCATCACGCTAGCCGCCACCACTCATCACGTTCAATGAAAAATACACAGCGTATCTAGAACGATATGCAAAGATGCAGTGACTTCATTGCTCGTGAAAATCGAGCTCAACAACTAATAAGCGCACGAACCACATTAAGTGGTACCTTCACATTCGAGCAAAAATAGGGGCCATTTCTTAAGCAATTTTTCTCAGAAACATTTCATCGAGCAAGTCTAGGCATTCAACTAAAAGTGATATGGCATACCGATGAACCACCACTTTGGTGTCTAGCTCGTCCTACAACATCTCAAGTCGATGAAAACATGTCAAACAGATCCATGGTACCCTTTCACGGAAACAAACAAAACCTCGGGCTCATTTTTAGAACAACACTAATTCTGAGGCATTATATCGAGCATGTGATGAGCACGGACTAGAGAGAGGTCATAAACCCACCCTAGACTCTAGCTCGCGTCTAGACGCAAAAGAGAACCGCAAGCGACGCTCAAACTCGACAAATGGAACGGCTCGTTCAAACAGAGCATGCTCGTGGACCAAGAAAAACGAGGCCCAGCTATCGCTTCTGTTCCGTTTTAAATAAAACCGAGCAACGGAGTTCCCAGAGATAAGTGCTTGACCGCGGAAGTCCCTACCCGGCTCGACGACAACGGCCAGAAGGCGAGCCCGAAGCGAACTATGGTCGGCCGCCTCGATGTCGTGTCGAGCCAGGATCCTCGGGATAAAAATGGATCGGACCCAAAGAAAACTCACCATGAATTCCGGTGCCGGGGAATAGGTAGCCGCGGGCTCGAGGGTGTTGGCTGGAGATCGTCCGTTTACGTTGGGGATGGCGGAGTAACGCTTGTCCAAGAACGAAGTTTGGCTTCTGGGTCTCGCTCTCTCTCTCTCAGTCCATCCCTACGCTCACTCTCGGTTCTCTCTCCCTTCCTTCTCCGTTCTCCTCCCCTGGTTCTCTTTTTCGGTCCTGTCTTCTCTCGGTTCCCTTTCTGCCGGTCTGCTGCTGTGCCCTGTCTTCTCGCCCTGCTCTGCTGTCTCTTCAATTGCTGCAGGTTGGCGCGCGAAGACAGGATCCGAGAAGGAGGAAGATAGCTGGGCGCGGGCTGGGCCGAAGGAAAGAGGAGCTGGGCCGCGCAGGGGGAAACGGGCCTGACCGTGCGGGGAAGGAAAAAAAGAAGGCGGGCCAGGCCAAGACCGGATCCGGATCCGGCCCGACCCGAACCTTTGCACGTTTTTTAAATTTAATTAATTAATTAATTAATTTTCTAATTTTTTTTATATATATGTACTTGAAAATACAAATTAGGTGTCAACAGTGTTCATTTGATGCGAATTAGATTTAGGGTTGATGTATATTAGGTGATTGAAAAGTAGTGAGTAAATTGATTGAGTTTTCATGTTGATTTCTTAGAGTTTTTGTGAAATTATTAGAGATATTGATGATCTTTTGATGTTGAATGCTTGAATGATGACTTGAATTTTCATAGGAGTAGTTTGAAGATGCTCATAGTCTAGAAAGTGACATGGACATAGGTTGAAGATGTAAATGAAATTTGGAAAAACTCAAAATTTGATTGACCTTTGCATGTTCATCGATTTGTACAAAAATAATAAAACGAATTAGAAAAAGTTGTCTTTAGATGATTTGTAGTTAAGATCATAAGCTTTCCAATGATCAATAAAATAAGGGTGCATTTGGTTCATCCAAATTTTGTTCAAAAATATGAAGAAAAGTTGTGCTTGATCTAGAATTATTATTGTTCCGACGTCCGTCCGACTTGTTTTGCAATTTTAAAATAGTTCAAGTTTTTTTTTTTTTCCTGAAAAACTTGAAAAAATTAAAGTTTTAGGGGAGTCCTGAAATGGATATCTGGAAAATTTCATAATATTTGAATAAGATATGGGCGGACAATTTGATTAATTTCGAACAAGGACAGATTTAGCCTTCAAAATTGTTTCGCTTTGAGGCTGTGGTGCTTACCTTGTGTTTATTAGTATTTGAAGGGCTCTGTCTTGTAAAAAGTCAAAAAATGAAAATTGAAAAGCGCATCCTTGGCCTTCGGCCTGTAAAATTTGGCGCCAATTGGACTTTGTTTGCTCTTTTTTCTCGTATTTTTCAAAAAACCGGGTCTAAAGTCAGACCATGAGTGGGCAGGTTAGATGGATTAAACTGTACCAATTGGGGCATAATTCAGGTGAATGATCTCAATGAAGATTAAAATAGACTTCTTAAACTTTCATTAGCCATTGGAATCACTCAATTTGGACTTAATTAAACTAGTCACTTGGATGACAACATAATTAGATAGAAACAGGGGAAAAACAGAGAAGTGCCCTCCTTGGGTCACTAATTGTTTCTGTGGTTCTTACGGCTAATTGGCCTAATTCCATACTGAATTAACTTGGGGAACAATTGACATCCAGCAATTTCTTTTGCATTAAAAATTGGTAACAGAACAAATCCGATAGTGTTGTTTCAGCGAATGATCAGCTCAGCTACAGCAGGGGCATGTGGAATCTGGAAGTGATCAGTCAAGCCAAAATGGGCCAACATGAGCCAGACATGAGTCAGAAGCTCTCCTCCTCTCCGCAGTTGCTGTGCATGATTACTCGCTTTACACTTAATCGCTGCATCACACAATATCTTAACCCACATCTTACTTACTACGTTCCCCCGCGGTATTTCACCTTCGATTTCTCTGCGCAGCTGCAAAGCAAGACGACACCCGTGGAACAGCACGTACTTGCTTTTTTCTCCTCTTGTGACCGTCAAATTGAGTTTTGTGTTCACCTGCTTCTGCAGCAGTTCGTAGGCACTAGCCATGTCGAGTCTGAGCCCTTCCCTCTTCTTGCCATCGAAAAATTTCATGGCCTCAATGTAGGTTTCTCGAAATTTGATGCGTCCAATCCCGGTCGGCAGCATCTCAGGGTGCATGACAAGGATATACAACATGTATCGAGACAAGTACCTACCAGGCTTGGCCTCCGGAGGTAGGTTTCGCGAGGTAGGACCGTACAACAATTCAGTTGCGATGTGCCAGATGAGGATAATTTGGTCGAACTCCAACTCCATGGTCCATTGCAGATTCTTAATCTGTTCTGACAAGTCGTCCTCCTGGGACCCTTGGGCCGTAGAGGGGGATTGCATTTTTCTGATATATTTCACGATAAGGTCCTTTATATCATCGGTCACTTTCTTGTGATGTATGTAAAGGGGCTTCTCGACCTTCTCGTCAATGTGCAGAAATTCGAGGAGTCGATGGCAAGCATGGTACTTCTCTTTGAACGCAAAGCTCAATAGGCTGAATTGAGCCACGTGATCCGACCATCGGCGCCGTTTAGTCAGCGGTTGCAACCTAGTGATGGATTCTAAGACTGCAAATTTCTTTTCCCTAATCAACCAACAAGCCGTCCTATCGGAGAAAAGAAGAACAGCCAAAGCATAAATCTCCAGGAATATAGCCACTGCTAGCAGTATAAAGGTCAAACAAAGGTCAGCTACCGAGCAATTCTGATCCTTGATCAGGATGAAGAGTACCAAAACGATGCAGATTGAAACCAATCCGGTTATGCGACGAGCCAAGCCCCAACTAGTATGGATTGCCTTGGCCTTTGTGTAGAGCAAATCGTACATGATTCCTAATTCAATCTCGATGATCTTGAAGACAGTGAGAGGATCCTTATCCTCGAGCACTGACTCACTTGTGTCACGATCCTCGAAACTCAGCAGGAGATCTGCGAATAGGCGTTGGAATATTTTAACCAAGCCTCTGGCCACAAGCAATGCTCCTTGCTCATGCTCATGCTTATAAGTTTGACTTTGAGACAAAAGATTGGCACCATCCCTAATGTTTTCCTCAATCACATTGCGGATCTCAATCACTTCGTGTGGTATGACATCATAGCCCTCAGCCTCCATCAACTTATGTTGCTCCAATATCTTGGAATAATTAGGAGGCGGGTCGGGGATGGATTCCCTGAACTGCTCACTGCTGGCTGTCCAGAGCACATAAACCCTTTCACCATACTTGACGAGCCCAGCAAGAATCACCACAATGGTGAGGATGGATATCTTTTGGCCGTTCCAAGCCATAAGGAAGATATAAATTGTCACTCCTGCTTGGGTGACTAGTGCCAACAAGTGCCTCAACCAGAGCTCATTGTCTTCTAGGGCATATGCTGTGATGGTGTCGGGGCCTCCTAAGTGTAACAAGAGGAATGGCGCCCAGAACGCGTTCAGCTGGGTGTTCGCATCCACACTTTGGCTGTTTAACTTTGTGAGCTTGTTTGTGATTATGCCGAGCGCATAGATCGCGACTGAATCAGCCATTAGGTAGGCCAGCCAAACGACCCCCCTGAACAAGGCGGAGTGGATGTATTTGCGGCGATTGCCCACACAAATGAGCAGAATTTGGAGGGTGAGGCTAAGGAACACGACACCACGGAGCTCCCACTCTTCCCACAGCTCTTTGAAACGCGAAGAAAAGACCGGCATCACCTGCATCCTCTTCACAACGACGCCGCTACTCAGAGCAGCTGAGATGCAACACTAGTATTAGCAAAAGAATGATGGAAGTACATCGCTCATAAAAGGAGAATGATGTGAATATCAAATTAGTGAGTACGCAACTGGCAAAAACGATCAACGATGTTAAGCTATAGAGACATATTTCACTGTATGACCTAATCAAATGGTTGCGCCCTAAAATCTTAAGTAAGCCTATGAACATCGGTGAGACGATTTGATGTTTCCTTGCTGCTTTAGAAAATTTGCCGCCTTACAAGTTACTTACATGGTTTCTTCAGCTGATGCATTTGAGAACAAAAGAAATTCTCGAATTCTTTCTTCTTTTTTTTTTTTTTTTTTTGGGTGTAAATTCTCGCACTCTTTCTGTCTCTAGTTGTTTTCGTTTTCTTTCTTCTTTTTTTTTTTTTCTTTACAGCTGTTTTGAAGTCATCTGCAGAGCACAAGTCTACAGTACCCGAGAAAAACTTGGACATCCAAAGCCAAAACAAACTATATGTAGCTCAAAGTTCACTGAAGCAGAGAAGAGATGAACGTCAAGCAGAGAGATGAGATGAATGTCCTTTACTTACCGATAACTGGCAATATCATCGCTCGATGGTGAATTGATGGTGAAAATGTTGATCCACCGGTTAGGTCTTTTGTAACAAGGATCTGTTATGTTTGAGAGAGAGAGAGAGAGAGAGAGAGAGAGAGGTCACGGAGGACGAGGACTCATGTCGGGGAGGTCGCCGAGAAAGAAAGAAAAGAAAAGGAAAGGAAAGAAAGGGGAGGAAGAAAAAAGAAAGGAGAAAAAACGGGTTTCTCGCTTCGCATGCCTGGTCAAGCAGCTGTGACTTCATATCATATTGCTCGATAAGTACTTGCACCCTCCGTTCTTTCAATAGGAGTAATTTTCAGATTTAGGACTTAAATTCAAAAAATTTGGAATTTTGAGCCGTGTAGTTCAATTTTTGAGTTACGAAGCTTTGAGATTTCATGAAAATGGTGGATTATGTCATTGTAAAGCTGTGGATTTGACGGGGTTTGATTTGAAGCATTGATTTGGTCCTTGTGAAATTTTAGAGCTTCGCGGGCGAATTTCACATTATGTCTAAATTTGAGTAATTGCTTCGAGTGAGTGATTTGTTAACTTGTGGAATTGTTTTGATAGTGTTTGGGAGTAGTTTAGACATTTTGTGTTGAGGTAGAGTTTTATTTAGTTTTAACAATAATTTTTGTTTAATTAATAAAATTGCAAAATTGTTAACTCATTTAGTTACGCGTTGTTTGGTTTGGCCATTTCTAGGAGAGTGCCGTTATCTTTTTTTTAATGAATTTTTAAACTCATGTCTTGAAAATAGTAAATATTTGATATATTATAAATTATGAATAAGCATATTTATTGCATAAAATCTGAATTGGACATTTACTACGTTTTGGTATATGAAAATGCTTGCGAAAACACCTTACCACAAAAAAAAAAAATGCTTGTGAAATGTATTATGAAAGGTTATTATAGTATATATGCTTTGTGAATGATTTATGAAATGAATTTTGAAATGAAATGCTTTATGAAAAGGTATTTCTAACAGATGAGTTAAATTGTGAAAGATTATGTGCTTTGATTTGAGAAACCGATATATATATATATTGGTTTGGCTTTGTGAATTGTAGAGGATGTTATCGTACATTAGTATTGATGAGGGGCTTGTGAGTATGCATACTAGTTTAAGATATCTTTGTGGGTCAATCAACGACAATATAAACGGAGACCTTGGCAAGGGGAGAGCTTGATCGCCTTATCATAGGGCACAATACGTGACTATGGTAGATATTTGAGCAAAAGTTTTGTCAATGAAATAGACCATTGACATGTAAATTAATGAGATTGATCAATGTGCTATATCATTGATATTTGTTTTGATATTATTGTGAAATGGATATTTCTATTATAATATAATTATGTTGAAGCATATGTAGCTCATTCTCTTCTTATAAGTTTATAATATTCTGAATTTGTGTTAAATGAGTTGTTTTGTTTTGTAAAGTGCATAATGGGTGCTTGATTTGCTTCAAAGAAACACACATTACTTATTGGGCTATGGTTGCTCATTTCATTCATCTTTAGTATTTCTTAGGTCTCTCATTAGTGGCCATTAGAGTGAAAGCATTATCACGAGGATTTGAATTTTTGTAGTTTGAGACTGCGTTTTTCGAGTAGAAGGATGACTATGTCATTACCCCTATTGGCAGGTTTTGGTCTCTCTCTCTCTCAAGGTGCATAGGCTAAACTACACGTAGATAAACATTTTGCTAATGCTTAATAGATTTAGATTGAAAAAGTAAGGAGCGAAGAAGCCTTGGTCTCTAACAAAGGAAGTAAAATTTGGCAACACAATATAATCAACGAGATTGCAATTTCATTTTGTTATTCGAATGCCTTTTGTAATTGCAGCCCCTAATTGCGACTGAGAATAGACAAGCACACGTGTGTGGCCCTAATTTTGAATTATAGTTTCTCTACACCACTTGTGATCTACAAACTTGAGATTGGTAAGCCCGTCACCATATCTCTATTGGTATGCTACTAGCTAGAAAGTTTTCTCAGACAAAATGTCACAACTAGACAACATAGCAGGAGCCGTTCAAAGCTCCCTAACTATTAAGTCACTTAACATTATTGGGAAATATGATTTGTCTAACATTATGTCAGAATATAGGTTAATGGTTCGAATCCTAACACTCTCATTTTTCTCCTGCTTATTATTAATGTTATTATGCCTATTTTCCTATTCCGCTATTGATTCTATTAAAGATGTGCCGTCCAGAACCTGTCTTGCAGATGCAACACTGCCTCAACCGCTAGAGGAAGTACTAAGTTAAATGCTGAAATACATTATTGGCTCATTTACTAACAGCTTTACGATTGGGAAAAATGGTTTTATCGACAGAGAATTAGAGCCAACACTCTAGCTATTTAGCAATGTGCAGAACTCATCGCTTGTGATAATTGGGTGCGCAAATCGCTCACACAAAATGAGAGTCGTGCCTGTTATTTCAGAAGTATCAAGTTTCTCACCAAGTTCGAACGCCACGACCTCAGTCCACACTCCACCGCCCTGTGGTCTCATGTCGCTGCTCCCTATTGGCATTTCACGTTGTCCACCACCGCTTTCGTTCCATCCTCACTCGTGTCCCGGCGGCCAAGTCACGGCCACAACCAATTTCTCACGACTTGGAGGACCACCTGTCTACTTTAGCCACACCCATCACTCTGGCCACAACAAAACCACCACCAATCGACAGATTAGCTGCCGAGGAAGTTATTGCTCAGGTTGACGACGAGAGGACCTCCCACTCACCAGCGCGCACCGCGTCAGGTCTTGGGTTCTTCAGATCATGTGATCCACGCATTGCACACGCTTGCATCAACTGTCTACCCTTCATCGGACATGTGCCTTCCGCATAATTGCTATGTTAGCAGTGGCAATTCATCTGCCACGTTAGCGCTTGACGGCGCCACGTAAGCAGAGCAACATAAACAACGCCACTTCAGCAACACCATATCAACAGTATTCAGAACCCGTTGTTCGGACCTATTCAACTTCGACTGACTAGGTAGAGGTGTTAAACGGGTGGGTCGGGTTGGGTTTGAATCGAGTCATTAATGGTCTGACCCAAATTAAACCATTAACCCATTTATGTCTAATGTAAATTTTCCGATCCATACCCGACCCATTTAACTAAACTTAAAAAAAGCTTATTTCATATATATATATATATATGTTTAAAAAAATGGTATTGCTAAAATAGTTTTATAAAACACAAATTTAACGGACAATTTTTATAATTTTTAAATAATTATTTTTAAAAATAAAATTTTAATTATTTTTTATTTTTTAAATTAAATTTTAATTATTTTTTATTTTTTAAATATAATTTTTAATTTTCTTTTATCTTTCATCTTTTATCTTTTTTGTTATTCTTCTTCTTTGGCCGGCCGCCGGCCACGATGATGGCGGCCGACGGCCCGGCCGGCCACACGAGCGAGCCTTGAGCTCGCCGGATCCGTGAGTGGCGAGGTTCGAGCTCGCCCCTCGCCGAATCGGTGAGGCTCGAGCCTCGTCGAACGTCGGCGAGCTCAAGGCTCGGCGGCGTCGAGCGAGCTTGAGCTCGCCCCTTGCCGAATTTTGCGAGGCTCGAGCCTCACCGGGCGTCGGTGAGGCCTCCGCCTCGCCGAGATCCGGCGAGCTCAAGGCTCGCCCGGGCTGGTCGCCGGTCATCGCCGTGTCGGCGGCTGGAGGAAGAAGAAAGAAAAGAAAATTAAAATAAAAAATAATTATAATTTCGATTTTTATAAAAAATATTTTTGTAAAGTTAATAGAGAAGAGAAAGTCTCTCTCTGTAAATGCATTCATTTTTAATGAGTTAATAAATGGGTTTTAAAACCCATATATCTTAGTCTCTTTATTTTTAAAACCCATTATGAATACTTTGGGAAATAAGGTTTGACCCATTAACGATCCATTTAACTAAAAATGGGTCCATAAATTGGTTAATGACCCATTTTGACACCTCTATGACTAGGTCATCCTATTTTGGTTCATGAGGTTTTCATGGTGCTCTTTCAAATTTGAGGTTGTTTTTTGTTGATTCGATGTTTAACATTAAGTTTTTCTCTTTCTATGCTTATAATTTTGTGAAAAAAGGACAAGTCAAATGCCCATACAGAATGTTCTTAATGGGTCTAATAATATTTTGTGGGTTCAAGCTATGCGTGCCTTCTCGAAGGGAAGGAAACCGTGGTGATATGATATGTGACAGGAGATATCCCAGATCCTACAAGGGCTGCCAAAAAATATGTTGAATAACTTGAAAATTGGGACAATTTGAATCATCAAATCATCCAATGGATTCACGACACCTCCGTTCCATCCATTCATCTTCAATTTGGAAGGTTTGAGACCAGCAAAGAGTTCTGGAACCAGGTTGCGCAAAGTTAAACTACTAGGCTATATGCTTGGTGGTTCGGATAGAACTCTAAATAAGATAACTTTTATCATATCCGGTATTTCATGTAACATAGATTCTAGATATAACTAAATATAGTTCGGATTGGAAAAATTCCACCTAGAGGTGGGATACAATCTTGGGCGACAGCCTCACTCTCTTCCCATCGTCACTCTCCCCTTCTTCTTCAACCTTTTCCCGCTCTATTCAATTTCCGAAGTTTCAGGATCTGAGTTCTTGCCTCTCTCATTCTTCGCGTCACTTGGGCTTTTCTATATCTTATGTTTTTAAGAGACCTCAACAACGTTTTGTCGACTGTTCACATGGACACACCATATCTGCTCCTCTCAATTGACCTCTCTTCTCGCCATCAGCTTGCTGCCACCGCCGCCCTCGACCCCAATTGGAATCGCCTTAGACTCGTTTACAGCTCCACCACGTGCCGCCCCAACCTCATCTCCGGTTAACCTTGAGCACCACCAAGCCGAGGTTGACCCGACGCAGGGATCGAGCACGGACAAACTGAAATTTGAGGCTCACGCTCGATCTAAGCCCCAGGTCCAGGGCTCGTCGTGGTCGCCACCTCGCCTTCTTGATGGCAGCGACAACAAGGCAGAGAGAATGGATGACGCGCGCGCAATAAAGGAGGACAATGCAAAGAGGAGGGACGATGGAGGGACAGAGCAAGGCCATGATGACGATGTGGGCTGGAGTGGAGGCGGGATCACGTGCTTCTCGAGACGGCAGAGGTGGTAGTTGGCGGGCTTGGGCGATGAAGTCGTGAATCCATGCTCAAAGATCTTTTTAATGTCTAATCCAGTTTTGTCAATGAACACCAGACACGTACTTGGATAATATTTTATCAGAATCCATTTTATATACGGATGTTATTAAACATAAGATAGGCAATTCAAAGTCCCATCATATGAACGACCAAATATAGCTCCACTGATTTGGCTGATCAATATCAGGTATGGGGTATGCTTCACGGTAGCTATGAATTCAAATTCATAAATAGCATGCATCTAAAATAGCTTGTGTAAATAGAAGATTACATTAGGATGTGTCTCCTATAAAATTGGGATCCAAAGTAAGAATCTTTTGTGAACTCCACTCTCTTTTCTAGAACACTTCGAATATCAAATTTAATTTGCAATACACGATGACATCGATAGATATCAAGCAAAAAAGTATGACAACGTCTGAAAAAGAGGAACGATCGTGATTCACGTCCATTTCTCGTCAATTATCTTGGGCTGCCTGCATATTCGGATAGAAAAGAACAAATTACTTATGTTATATACATTGAAGAAAAAGAAAAGTCACGTGAATATCGAATATGCAACAATTTTATGAGGAAATGTACGAAAACAGAGCATGTAAATTTAATCAAGGTGCTAAAAACAAAGCGCATAGAAGATGAAATATTACCTGCGCAGAAGGGGGAGGAGTAGGTACCAATTGCTTCTCTTTGATGAATACTTCTCGGGAAGAAGGAGAGTCCGCCAATTGCTTCCCATTGATGAATAGTTTTCCGGTCAATCCGGCTTCGATGTTCTTCGCCAATTCTTCCTTCACTTTAATCAAACTAATTTGTTTCAGGGATTCAATATGATTCAATGAATCAATGAAAGATAGTCCACAGTTCTTGATCTCCAGGTCTTCCAGGCAGAGAAGAGCGGTTTCGTTTACATCAGCTTTTTCCACTTTCTCCAACTTCCACAGTTTGAGGACGCGAAGCCTTGGGAATGAATCTGGGGGACAAATCAAATATTGACCGGTGCAAGAGCCTGCGAATAAGTTCAGAATTTCCAAGCTCTCGAGCTTTCCTAGCTCCTGCATCGGATCATTGACTAGTCCTGACATGGACAAGGTAAGGATTTTCAGGTTCTGAGGAAGAAGCGTCAAGCTTTCTTGCCTGGGCAAGCCCCCGAGCAAATACAAGTCCCAAAGCTTGTTGACTTCCTTAATATCTCTCAAGTCGAGATCCGAGGGCTGACCGAAGAGATCCCTGGATCTCAGCTTTAGGGATTCAAGCTTCGGGAGCTTCAAAATGCACTCGGTTGCTTTCTCCGTCACTGGAGAATCACACGTCAGCCCCAATTTCTCGAGCCTGGTCAATTTACTAAGCACATCAAGCATGGGACTCTTAGCAGATCCAATGTATAAACCCCACAAGGTTCGGAGATTGCTTAAGCTACCGCCACTGGTGGACTTATCGAAGCAAACCTCGTTCATGTACAGGTGCTGGAGGGACTTCACCTTCCAAATTGAACTCGGCAATTTGCTAACGTTAGTGTGCTTCAGATCCAATGTCTCGAGGCGGGACATGTTCCCAACTGATTCAGGGATTAAATCAAGGACCGTCCATCGCAATCCCAAGTACCTCAAGTTCAGCAGTACATTGCCAAGTTCGTCCGGGAGCAACGGCTTGTAAGTCCCCTCCAGATCGAGCACCCTGAGCAGACCGCAGTTTCCCTTTGAAATCAAGGGCCGAAGCAGCTCTTCCACTTCCCTTGAACGAGTCCCCTGCTTCTGCGTTTTGAAGGTTAGGTAGGAACGGAGGTGTCGGAATTGGATGTTGCCGTGCCCATGATCCCCCGTCTCAGCACTCTTCTGCTTGACAATCCATAAGCAGCCATTAACAAGCTTAGATTCTTCACCATGATTAGTTCCCTTGGTGTCCGAATGGATCTGAAGTAGTCCGAGTCGCGTTGCCATCTCGCACAAGAAATCGTGCAGGAAACTAGGCACACGGCAAGATTTGGGCTCTTCACTCCGCTTCCTACGCCTCACCACATGAACCAAGTTTCGACCAACCAATTCTTCGAAGCACTCCATGGCCGTGAACTCGAGCACTGGGACCAATCCTTCAGCTTGCCATAGCCGGAAGAGCCTCCTTGTCGAGATGTCCGAGTCTTTGGGAAAGAGGCACAAGTAAAGCAAACAGGGCTTGAGCAGGTAAGGCAATTTGTGGTAGCTCAAGGAAACGATATCATGGAGCGTGGGATCATCAGCGAGCTGGTCCATGACAGGAGAAGAATCACCGCTCGCCATCGTAAGTCCTCCGAGCAGCAAAATCCTCGGAGGAGAGCCACTGCACTTGCTCAGAATACTCGCTTTAAGCCCCGGATCTTCGCTAATGGAGCCGCATTCCTTCAACAAGAGCTCGCTCCGGTCTGCATCTAATTGGCCCAGCTTTAGAGGAGAAGCCCAAGGGTATATAATTGACGGGATTTTGGGATCCCTAGTAGTGACGATGACTCTGCTTCCATTCCTCGAGTCTGCGAGGAGGGTCATGAGCTCGTCCATCACCTTGGCCTCACGCAAATTGTCAAACACGATGAGGTACCTCAATTCCATCAAGGACTTGTGAAGCATCTCCTTCAGGTATTTATCACTTTTGTGCTCTAGATCCTTCAGTTCTGGCACAGGTGTTTGCTTCAGTATCTTCACCAAGAGATCTTTCAAGTTGACTTTCAAGTTGACTTCATCGGGAAGATGAACCCAGACGCTACATTGGAAGCTATGATCTAGCTCGGGTCTGTTGTACACGCTCCTTACGAGAGCCGTCTTGCCGATGGGTTCCTCTGCCACCACCCAAACGATGCGAAGTCTCAACGCATCCTGATCGCCGTCTTTCGAGGTCAACCGAGCCAGGAGCTTCCGCACTTCAGCCTCACGACCCACAATGTCCGACTCAATTTTCCCATTCCAACATACTTTCACTCTATGCATATTCCTCGATGAAGCGTCTTCATCGAGAGTAAGCAGGTCATGACGAGGCGGATCTTGCGTTTGGGATAGATGAGTGGACAATATATGGACTGTGGTGATCAAATCGAGGGCCTTTATTTCCGAGGCGCGAACGCGTGCCCTGAGCGACGTGAAGCGGACGAGTGCGCGAATTTTCGCGAGGCGTCCCTTACGGGACTTCAAGTGTCGTGATGCTTCCAGGAGGAACTTACCGGCGAAGTCCGCAGCATCTCGAGCTCGACCTAGGAGGCCAGGTCCGTGGTCGCCGCTTTGCTCGTCGTTGTCCGTGCCGGATTGCAGTAACATCAAGGTGATCAAGATTGTCTGGAGATGACTAACGGCCGTCGTGATATTATCTGGTAATCCAGACAAGAGAATTTCTCTCTCGGAGAGTACGTGTAGCGACTTGTCGATCATGAGCGGAGCGGCCACCTCGGAAGCTGCCATCGCGGCCGAATGCCGGCGGGACTTGCTCTCAGCTCAGCCCTTCTCTGTTATGCCACGGAATGAGGTTTGTGCTTGTATGTATGTAGCCGTGAGAAGAAGATGTGATGGCTGGCGAGACCATGCATGCCTTCTTCTTCTTCTTTTTTTCTTTGTTTTTTCTTTTCTAAGTTCAGTTTGGCGTGAATTAGCTAAAGACCTTCACAGTAAATAAAATTTATCCTCATGCCCGTGCCCATTTTTGCTCTTAACGAATAAAAAATGATAATTCACCATAACAGTCTTCAATACTAAATTTTTTTTCCAATTGAGCTTATTCAATTTAGTAAAGGCCCATTTGACAAAACTGAAAAATATGTGCAGAAAAAGTGCCGGTAATTAGAAGTGCAGAAATAAAAATTGTTTGCTAGTAATTGAAACTTGATCACTAGATATTATTAGTTTCTCACCGTACATGGAATTGTAATCATTATTGGCAGGATTTAGAAAAATAATTTTTTTTAGTTGAAAGAAAATTATATTCATTACTTAAAATAATACATGAGAAATACATAAACTTTCATGATAAATCAAATCGAAGCATAGCAATAGCCAGAATACTACAAAATAAAGCTAAATTTTAAAAAAATAATAAGGATCAATAGAGCATAGAGTTAAGTACACACTCCTTCCATAAAAATAAACCTATCAAGTAAAATAATTAGTAGCCAATGAATATATCTTATATCATTGTCGATCATAAGCATACGCTGGAAATTCCTTATATCATAACTACGGAAATTCCTTCTCCAATGACCAAGCCTCTACGTTTTTTTCCCTGGATATAACCGACAATATACAGACATCTAGATCAGAAAAACCAAATGGTATATTCAAGGGAAAAAATTTCATCCACCAAGCACTATCAAGGATAGAAAGACATCTAGATCAGAAAACCAGACGATAAAATCGAGAGAGAAATTTCCTCCACCAAGCACTATCAAGGATAGAAGCTTATCGCAGCTTAATCAGTTCACTAGATAACATCTTTCGCTGTTCTTCCCCTAGTCGACAGTGGACATTTGGAATCCTTCGCTGCATTACCGCATAATACACTGCACCTTTAGGCTTTTATGATGAGTCCTGACTTCCAATGCCCATTTACTTCAGTGAGGGAAATCTTATGCCTAAATTCTTCTGAGTCATCACAGATGTACCAATTAGAGTGTCCACCCATTGCTCCTTCCGCTTCTCCTCCATATTTCTCGATGCGTCTCTCCGAGTTCCATCCGGTGGAGTAAGGTTTAGGCTCACCAGAGCCTACCGCCCCTACTTATTATTGCTCATCTTCACCATAAATGTTTTACTCGTATGTGTTAAGATTATCCCATATCAGTTATGAAAGGGCCAATAATCGATTTAGTTTTTATCATTTGAGCTAGTTTTTAGAATGAGAGAAGTCAAAAACCACCAAACACTGATATCAGAGCCTAACTTGCCAATAAATTTAGATTCAACAATCATATGGAAGAGTTATGGGTTGTTGCAAGCGACTTTGACCATGGTCCAATGTGTAAGAAGAAGATTGTTAAGGTTATGCCGCATTGGTTAATTTGGACTCAACAGTCACACAGAAGAGTTATAGGTTGTTGCAAGCCACCATACTTTCAACTAGCTTGGGAGAGTGGAGGCTGCTTATTTTCAACAAATTCCATGCCTTCTCATGCAGATTCACCACGTACCCATGACAATATTAATGTAAAAGCTTATACTTCTCTGGCTGAAGTAAAGAACAAATTATATAGATCAATACTTAACGCATATGGAGGAAAAAACAGGGATACAAAATTTTATGGTGGGATACAGTGCAGATTTTGCGTTGAGTAGGATGAGGAGTGTGTAATTTGATCGTGCGATGCGGGCGCTCTGCGGCCGAGGGATTCATTAATCAAAAACGATAAATTCAGTGTAGTAAAGTATAGAGATTCCCGTTAATCCATCTCCAATCAAGGTCGGGCAATGTCTTAAGAGATCTTCGTCAACCCATAACTTCCACAATTTTGTCCCGACATCAAAGAGGATTTATTTGTTCGCGCGCATAATACTTGCACAAAAATCATCTTTCGTTGGATCCCACCTATGGGCCTTCGGCCATGGCTCCAAGTGAGCAATTGATATAGCCTAACTTAAAATCTAAAATCTACTCTGCATATCTTAGAATTTGGAACATCCAGGATTTACCTAAGAACAATCAATTTCTTTTTCTTATTTTTGTTTCTTTTTTCGTTAAGCTCAATTTGTTATTTTTTTTTTCCTGATTTTGACATGAAAAAATGACTCAAGTGACCTAATTTTCTAGACTTTTTAAGTGCTCCACAACCAAATGAGGACTTGGTTGCTATATCTAGTTGTTGATAGTCCATAGCTTTGCTTTGGTTTCAGCAAATCAATTTGAGTTTAAGTAACAAAAGGATACTCGTAAATAAGGGTGAACACTTCCAACTTTTGTCCAGATTTTATCTGGAACTTATCTATCGGAACATATTTCTCATTTTTTAAAACTTGAAACATACCCCGTGTATCCTAGAATTATGCTCACCCCATCAAAGCATTTTATACGGCATATCCAAGCTTGAATCACCCTGGAAAAAGGTTTATATTATTTCCAAGACCACCCATATCCAAACATAGGGAAAGGTGGCCGAAATTAGGTGCTTGGGTTTTGGCAAGGTCTCACTTCATGTTATCCGCCTCCGTGAGGTCCACGCAAGCTTACCATACTCTCATGCACCCATGGTTCACGTTGGATTGAGTTTGAGCCGGCCATCTTTCTAAATTCGTGTGTAACACCATATTAGGGCCATTCTTTCGTCTTAGTTCAATGTGATTTCAGATCAAATTTAAATATTGATCTAATGTCAAAGGAGGAGTATAGGGAGACACTCATATGATCCGTTCACATCGTACAAGGAAGAGCTGCATAAGTTATTAAAAGGTAGAGAATCCGGTTACAAACTAATAGAGCGAGAGCCATCTAAAATTTTTGCCTTCAATTCGCACTAACTCAACGGACGAAACATGACTGTACGCCTAAATTATTTAATCAACCAAAGGGCTGTTAATAATGACAAACAGCGACCATTTTCAGGGCACAATAATTGGAAGTAGGACAATAATTGAAAGCAAACGGGGACCATCATGGTAGCGCTGAAGGCATCAATGGTGAATAAGGAAATGAGGCAAAGCTGGCATATGTTTACGTTTCTATCTATCCAAACGGTGTGCACTTAACCATTTGTCGTTAATGGATTGATGCAACATGAACATAACTCGATATTTGAAAAAAGAAAAGCGGATGCATATGAGACCACCCATCGACAGCAATAATGACAAATAATTTTTAAATTTTATGGGCCTGAAATTTTTGATTTATTTAATATAATTCTGAATTTTACCCTAAATTGCTGGCGTATGTTTTACTTTTCTGGTCGACTAGATAGCACCTCGTGTTTTCTCGTGGATTGATGCGACATAACATGTCATGTTAGTTAAAAAAGTAAAGTGCATTCACATTAAAAAAATGGCGGAACATGAAGATGACATTAATGATTTTTAAATTTTAATTTAATATATAATAAAATCTTTACATTTTTAATTTATTAAATAAATTAAAAATTCAGTCATGATCAGTTTGTCTCATTTTTCCAGAGGAAGTCAACCTCTCAAGTTGAAGCAATATTGAAGGAGCAAGTAATAAGCAGCAAACATTTTGATGCCGAAAGAAAGATCCTAGAGTCCAAAACCGTGCCTCCAGGTCTTGGAATGGAACGAAACTTTCCAAACCTCTAAGGTATATATCCGGACTGTGATTTTATAGTTCTACCTAATGACATAGGTCTTCTTGGAGGGCTCTCGATGTGAACATTCCAACGAAGCACATGTGACACAAATCAGATCTTGGATGAAGAAGATACAGGTTCGGAAAGAGCAAGTCTCAACTCGAGGTGCGTGAGTCTCAAAACGAGGCAAACGCGCCTCAACCTGAGGCTATTTGAAATGCCTATTAGTACTCTTAGGCCTTGTTTGGCAACCATCCAAACAGTCTTTGCCGATTCCCGATTTTTGTTAGAATCGGTTTGGGAACGAGAATCGCGTTTGGTAAATTTTTGTCAAAAGCGATTAAGGAACAAATTTACTCCGAGAATCGAGTTTTGGACAAGAATTCGAATCGGAAAAATATGATTCTCCGTCCGATAATCAAAAAGAGAATCAAAAGTCGAATTAAAAAAATAAATTATTTCTATATTTTATTTTTATTTCTTCCTAGTATGAAATATATATTTGTTGTATATAGAATACATATTTAATTTTATGTTATAATTTAGTATTTTTATTTATTACATATTGTAGGGATATTAGTATAGTTTATACTATGGTTTATTATTTACTATATAATAAAAATTGATTAGTTAATATTTTTATTACTTAGTATAAAAATATAATTAATCAATGAATGGTTTATGAAAATTCAATATCAAATTTATTTTAATCTAAAAAGGTAATTAAAAAAGAATTGGAATAGAATTTAAAAGAAAAGATGAGAAAAAGAAAAGAAAAAGATGAGAAAAAGAAAAGAAGGGCATGAAGAAAAGAAAACAAGAAAAGAAAAAAAGGAAAAAAAAAAAAAAAAAGAAAAAAGAAAAAAAGGAAAATGAAAAGAAAAAAAAAAAAAAAAAAAAAAAAAAGAAAAGAAAACAAAGGAAAAATGAAAAAAAAAAAGAAAAGAAAACAAAGAAAAAAAGTAAAAAAATTATTTAAAAATTAAAAGAAATTGATTTGGAAGAATTAATGAACACGGTATCAAACGATTCTCTTAGGAATTAGAAATTTTGGACGATTCTACCAAAAAAAGCAAAATCTTTAGAATCGGTTAAGGAACGAGAATAAAAAAGAATCGGTTCGATCGAATCGCCCCAGAAGCAGAATCGTTACCAAACGCGCCCTTATTTTCTGCATTTTGTAAGGGGGCGAGTCTACTTCTTGAAATGCCTATTAATTTGTTCTTTTTGCTAAAGACCGCTGACCAAACTGTCATTAGGCCCAAAACAATTTGGGGCCAGACGAGAAGGGGCCATGCCTTCTCGAAAGGGGCCTGGCCTGGGCTAAGTAAAGATGAGAAATATAAACCTCATCGAAGTAAGCAAAATTAGTAACTTAAAAAGATGGAAAAATTCTGGGCTTATAAAATTTAAAAATTATTTATGTCATTATTGCTATTTGTGCCAATGGGTGGTCTCATGTGCATCTACTCTTTTTTTTTTTTTTCACATATCGAGTCATATCATGTCGCGTCAATCCATTAGCGACAAAATGCTTGGTGTGGACCATTTGGCCACATAGAAAAGTAAACATATGTCAGCTTTGCCTCATTTCCTTATTCACCATTGACGCCTTCAGTGCTATCATGATGGTCCCCATTTGCTTTCAATTATTGTCCTACTTCTGATCATTGTGCCATGAAAATGTTCGCTGTTTATCATTATTAACGGGCCTTAAATTATTTAATCAACCAAAGGCCTCTTAATATTTACCCAAAAAAAAAAAGGCATGTTAATAATGACAAACAGCGAACACTTTCAGGGCACAATAATTGGAAGTAGGACAATAATTGAAAGCAGGACAATAATTGAAAGCAAACGGGGATCATCATGGTAGCGCTGAAGGCATCAATGGTGAATAAGGAAATGAGGTAAAGTTGGCATATGTTCACTTTTTCTATTTGGCTAGATGGTCTCACCCTAACATTTTGTCCTTAATGGATTGACGCGACATGATATGGCTCGATATTTCAAAAAAAAGAAGAAGAAAGGAGTGGATGCACAAGAGACTTGGACTTGAGCAAGTCCTTAAAAGGCTCAAGAAGAAAACGCGTGGGAGATTCGCCTTGGGGTGGGAGATCCCGTGCTATCTTCTGTACTCTCTCTCTCTCTCGGAAAGATAAAGATAGAAATGAAATTAGAGAGTTTCACGGTAGAGAAGATAGACTCTACGTCGAAGTGTGCTTGCATGCTTCGACTAGTGCCGAGTAGGCTGATATAGTAACCACCTTCACTTGAAGTAAGTGAGGATAAATGAAAGGCCCACTATAGGATTAGCGCACTTTACAATACTGCTCACAACCGCACCGATTGGCTTTTGTGAGCAATGCCATATCCATCGACACGGTTTACAATAATAATATAAATAATTTTTAAATATTATGAGCTTGGAATTTTTAGTTTATTTAATATAATTCTGAACTCTATCTTAAATTGCTGGCATATATTTTAGTTTTCTGGTCGACTAGATAGTTTGCACCTCACGTTTTCTCGTGGATTAATGAGACATGACGCGACGATAGTCAAAACAGGAGTGGATTCACATTAAAAAAACAGCGAAACACGAAGATCACGTTGATGATTTTTAAATTTTAATTTATTAAATAAATTAAAAATTTAATCATGGTCTCTTTGTCTCATTTTTACACACGTCTCAATATGAATCCGACAGTCCCACGTGAAAGATGATGATTTTCTCTCTGTTGGGCACACTTGTACGTTGTTAAAGAGACCTGGCACGCTCCCGCGAACGTGAGGCCGGTTAAAACTGTGAGAGCTGTAGTAGTTTCATGCGGAATAAGATGTTGGTTTCGTGGAATTGAGCCCTTGGATAAGACAGAAATTATAGTTTATTTATTTGTGTAATCAAAACAAATCTGTCATAGTCTAGTTTATTGATATTTCTTTCCACTTGACCTTAGTGCTATGGGTGTCGTCGCCTCAAATTATACTGTCATTTTTGTAAAATCATTAAGTTTAATCTAAAATTGATCAAAGATTTACCGGGGCCATATAAGGCCCAATAAATACTTTAAAATAAAAGATGAGTTTGTTTACACCAAAAATTAGTTAAGTTATCGGCATGATACCGATTCAAAGTGTGGCCATGCTTGTTGATGACTTGGATTGATTAAGGACTGGACCCCCCGTATTTCACAGTGCAAGCAGTATGCAAAGCATCCCATCGCAACCAAAATCAACTCGAACCGATATAGAAGGAGGGAGTAATAAGCGGCCAAACATCTTGATGCCGAAAGAAAGATCCCAGAGTCCAAAACCGTGCCTAAAGATCTTGGAATGGAACGAAACTTTCTGAACCCCTAAGTTATATATCAGGCCTGTGATTTTATAATTCTACCTAATGATATAGGTCTTGTTGGAGGGCTCTCAATGTGAACGTTCCAACGAAGCAAATTTGACACACTCGGATCTTGGATGGAGAAGATATAGGTTTGGAAAGAGCGAGCCTCAACTCGTGGTGCGTGAGTCTCAAAACGAGGCAAACGCGCCTCATCCTGAGGCTTCTCGAAATGCCTATTAGTTTGTTCTTTTGCAGAAGACCGGTGACCCAACTGTCATTAGGCCCAAAATAATTTGGGGCCAGACGAGAAGGGGCCAAGCCTTCACGAAAGGAGCCTGGCCTGGGCTAAGTAGCGGTGAGAAATATAAATCTCATCAAAGGGAGCTAAATTAGTAACTTAAAAAGATGGGGAAAATTTTCGACACGTAAAAAGATGACGAGGAATTATTGGGTTAAAGAGAAGCGAAGATTAAGCAAAACGACAATAGACCTCCGTAAAAAGCTGGGAGAAAAGTCACGTGACGTTGATCTTCTGAAGAGGACAAGACAACAAAGTAAGACAAATAAGTTTACATCCCCACAACTTTTGCCGAGCAAAAAGTCGTAATAGTCATCGGCGAACGTTGAGGTGGGTTTATATCGTGGGTTGCCTCTCCCATCGCTTACTGCACGACCCCACACGTCATAGAGAAGAGCTGGCTGAGATTTTCCTTTCATAGTGTTAGAGATATTTTAGGATGTTAGAAATATTTATTTTCCAAATTGATTTATAATTGATTTCATATCGATTATAATTGATTTGATTATGATATTGTAATATTCTATTACTTTAGATAGTTGCCTAGACTAGCCTATAAATAGGCCCTTGTATCGTCAGTATTATACACTGTGGCTGAAATATACGAAATTCATTATTTCACTTTATTCTATCGTGGTATCGGAGCGAGGTTTTGTCTAAGAGAGTGGTCGCCATTGTCGCAGCATCTTGATCTACCACGGAGAGAAGCCACACGTCAGTCGTGCTATAGGACTACTGACGACCACCGACGCCGTCGACTGCAGGTGGAAATTTCGAAAACAATTCTTAGAATTTTTTAATCGAAAACCACATATACAGGTTCTACATTCCCATACGAGTCCAGAACAGCAACGAACGTCGCCGGAAAGTACTCCACGCGCCCTCACGCGCCGTCCAAAGCCTCTGCACGTGAGATCCACGCGCCCACGACACCGGGGAGTCAGCCACGCGCCCTCACGCGCCGGTCAACCCTCTGCGCGCGTATCAGTGACGTCAGCCCACGTCATCTCGTCGCCGATTGTCATTGACCGGCGTTGACCGGACTGGTTCGCGGCGTTTTCAGCCGGTTTAGCTATTTTCCAACCGGTTCTCGGAGTTTTTCGACCGGTTTGGTCATTTCCCCGGCCGTTAGCTCCTTTATCTGTCCGGTTCGTGCAGTTTTCGGCGATTTTAAGGTGTTTTCAACCGGTTCAACCAGATTCCGACCGGTTGGTCGATTCCGACCAGGTTCACGGTGTTTTTCAGTAGGTTCGGCCAATTTCCGATCGGTTCTTGGCATTTCTAGACCGGTTCTTGAGGTATTTCATCGTTCTAAGTCTATTTTCGGCCTTATTTTCTTCATATCAGCTCTACAAATATCAGTTTTTCTCAAATTCATCAAAGAATCGATTGAGTTTACTAGTATATCGCCTATCATGGACAAGTTAGAAGTCTCAATGCCAATTCGAGACCATCCTAAATGGATCAAATTACATTTTATGGGCTCAAGAAATGTCTAGTTTTCTAAGGGGACGTAAGCTTTGGCGTTATGTCACCGGAAACCTTCGCGAGCCTTCTCGGACCGTCGAAGAAGATGACGATACATTTTTGCTGGACGATTGGAAGAGTGGGAGAGCAAGAATCACCGGATACTTACGTGGTTTCGAAATACTTCGATTCCATCCATCAAACTTCGGTTTGGTCGCTTAAATACTGACAAAGGAAGCACGGGATCTTCTTGCTGGTCGTTATTCCACATCGGACATTGCTCATCAATATCAACTGTTAGGGAACTTACATCGCATGCGTCAAAGAGACAGTCGAGTCTATTAATGACTTCCTTTCTTCAATGCATGCTATACGGGACCAGCTAGCTTTGTACGAACCAACATGGGATTCGACTATTGATGCTCGTAAGTTTGCTGAATATCGTGATCGTATGTGGGTTATGCAATTTCTGATGGCTCTAAATGATGAGTATGAACCTGTACGAGCCTCACTTTTGCATAGGGATCCTTTACCTCGTCTTGAGGTAGTTGTTTGAGTTACTAACGGAGGAAACTCGCCTTGCGACTTTAAAGGCACAACGTGCTACTCCCTTTGGTTTCCACTCCTATAGATGCGGTGCTTGCTACTTCGGCTCATCCTCATGGCGCAAACCTTATTGTACGCACCGTCGTCGACCCGGTCATCGTGCATCAAAGCGCTATCAATTGCAATCCAAGCAACCTACGGGAACAAACAACCGATCCCGTTTTCGAGTGTGCACCGCACGCCGCCCATCCACTTGCCGCTTGTCATAGAGGATTCTTCTACCGGCTCGTCATCACGCTATCTTTAGATGATCTTCGATCCACCGTTCGTTCCATTCTTCAAGAAACCGGTACCTCTAGTTCTTCTACTCTATCAGTCCTCCGGTACTCATGATTCATGGTTCTTTGATTCGCGTGTTGTAATCACATGACTTCTCATTCCAATTTATTCAAGTCAAAATCATATAACTCACAAGCACCTATTATTCACACTGCTGATAACTCTCAGATGATAGTTAGTCATACAGGAAACGTTTCAACGCCCACATTGTCCTTACCTGATACTTTTATGGTTCCCAATCTCTCTTTAAACTTGATATCTGTGGGTCAGCTATGTGAGCTTGGTTTTGATATTCATTTCTCTTCGAATGGTTGTCGTGTGCAGGATCCACGGACGGGACAGACAATTGGGACAGGCCGTAAAGTGGGACGATTGTTTGAGCTTGTTTCCTTAAAGCTTCCCAACTCCTTCACTAGTTGTGCTGCTACAGTTTCATCTGAAACTTGGCATTCTCGTTTAGGTCATCTTTCTTTTTCTCGTCTAAGTCATTTGCTTTCAAGTGGTCATCTAGGTTACGTTGACAATAAAACTTTTGATTGTCTATCTTGCAAGTTAGGAAAACATCATGCTTTACCGTTCAATATTAGTGAATCTGTGTCTTATGCTCCCTTTGATCTAATTCATTCGGATATTTGGGGACCATCTCCTACTCCCACTATGGGAGGCTCTCGTTATTTTGTGATTTTTGTTGATGACTATTCGCGTTATACATGGCTTTATCTCATGAAAAATCGATCCGAAATTACCCATATCTATGGCAATTTTGTTGCCATGATCAAAACACAATTTTCTCGAGATATCAAGGTTTTCGTACTGACAATGCCATGGAATATAAGGATAGAGACTTTCTTAAAATTCTTTCTCAGAACGGTACTATTATTCATCGTTCTTGTCCAGGAACGTCCCAACAAAATGGTCGAGCAGAGCGTAAACACAGGCATATCTTAGATACTGTACGCACTCTTTTAATCTCAGCCTCTTGTCCAGAACAATTTTGGGGGGAGGCCTGTCATACTGCTGTCTACACTATTAATCGTATTCCGTCACCTATTATAGGTAACACTTCTCCATATGAGCGCTTGTATGACAGTATACCTAATTATAGTCTACTTCGAGTTTTTGGTAGTGCATGTTTTGTGCATCTTCTTTCAAACGAACGCACGAAGTTAGAACCTCGTGCTCATCTATGTTGTTTCCTTGGCTATGGCATTGAGCATAAAGGGTATAGATGTTGGGACCCTATATCCAATCGACTTCGTGTGTCTCGCCATGTTACCTTCGGGAACATAAAATGTTCTCATCTTTACATTCTTTTACATCTTCTCCCACTATTCCAAATGTTCGTTTCTTCACAAATCCTTCGTTGAACTGTTCCCCGAAGATACCACTCCTACATCTTCCTCGTCGAATTGTCCTCTCCAAATCTTGATGCAGGTACCACTCCCACTTCAGCAGCTCCCGATATGTCTGTGCCATCCATGGATCCAACTTTGGAAGTTCCTTCTTCTGTTCGTCGCTCCACCCGTGTAAGTCAACCTTTTGTTCGGCTTCGTGATTTTCATTGTTATTCCACAATTGCCTCTTTTCACGAGCCTCGCACATATAGAGAAGCTCGTACTAATCCTCTTTGGCAACAAGCAATGGCGGATGAGTTGCAAGCATTAGAACACTCTCATACTTGGGATTTGGTTGATTTGCCTCCTAACAAGTCGACTATAGGCTGTAAATGGGTGTACAAAATCAAAACTAAGGCAGATGGTACAGTGGAACGTTATAAAGCTCGACTAGTAGCAAAAGGCTTTACCCAGGAGTATGGCATTGATTATGATGAGACGTTTGCTCCGGTTGCACGTCTTACTTCGTTCGTAGCCTTCTTCTTCGTTTTGCTATTAAGCGATGGCCTCTATTTCAAATGGATGTCAAAAATGCATTCCTTAATGGAGATCTTATTGAAGAAGTATATATGGAGCCACCTCCTGGATATACTCATACTCTTGGTAAAGTGTGTCTTCTACGTCGAGCATTATATGGACTAAAACAGGCTCCTCGTGCGTGGTATTCTAAGTTTAGTTCTACTATGGAACGCCTTGGATTTGTATACAGTCCCTATGATAACGCTTTATTTGTTCAACGCACATCTCGTGGGAGTATTCTGCTACTATTATATGTGGATGACATGATTATTACTGGCGATGATCACGAAGGCATTACAAAGCTACAGCTGTATTTGAGTCAACAGTTTGAAATGAAAGATCTTGGACGGCTCAGTTATTTTTTAGGGTTGGAGGTTGCTTCTGATTCCTCTGGCTATTATCTTTCTCAAGCGAAATATGCCACTGATCTTCTTTCTCGATTTGGACTTACCGATAACAAGATCGCTACCGCTCCCATTGAAAATAATGCCAAATTTGATGAAAAGATGGGACTCCTCTTCCAAACCCTACACTTTATCGACGGTTAGTTGGCGTCCTGGTTTATCTCACTTTGTTACCCGCCCGACATCGCTTATGCTTGTTCACATTGTGAGTCAATTCATGACTGCGCCACGGACGACTCATTTTGCTGCTGTTCTTCGGATTCTTCGCTATATTAAGGGTACCTTATTTCATGGTCTTCACTTTTCTACTGACTCATCCTTGGAGTTAACAGCTTATTCTGATGCTGATTGGGCTGGTGATCCTCTTGATCGTCGCTCTACTACAGGCTATTGCTTTTTCTTAGGGAAGTCCCTTATTTCTTGGCGAAGTAAGAAACAGACTACTATTGCTCGATCGAGTACGGAAGCGGAATACCGTGCCCTTGCCGATACAACCGGAATTATTATGGTTACGGTGGTTGCTAGAAGACATGGGAGTTCGTCACAACGGTGGAACCGTCATTCATTGTGATAACCGAAGTGCCATCCAAATAGCTCATAATGATGTCTTTCATGAGCGTACCAAACATATTGAAATAGATTGTCATTTCATACGCTCTCATGTGCTTCGTGGCGATGTTCGTCTTGTTCCCATCTCTTCAATTGATCGACGGCTGATGTTTTCACGAAGGCGCATCCCCCGGGCGTTTTAAAGATCTTTTCTCCAAACTCCAGTTGACCTCTTCTATCTCACCTTGAGTTTGAGGGGGGATGTTAGAGATATTTTAGGATGTTAGAAATATTTATTTTCCAAATTGATTTATAATTGATTTCATATCGATTATAATTGATTTGATTATGATATTGTAATATTCTATTACTTTAGATAGTTGCCTAGACTAGCCTATAAATAGGCCCTTGTATCGTCAGTATTATACACACTGAAATATACAGAAATTCATTATTTCACTTTATTCTATCACATAGGATATATGTACGGTAACACATGCAAAGGTCCCCATATCGTAATCATAGTCACAGAAGAAAAGGTAGATCCATTGTTGCGATTGGCGTTTGTAAATCGGTGACTGGGTCCCATCCGACAAAAATAATTCAATCTCTACAGATTAGTCCAAGTGAAAAGCAGCGCCACTAAAGAAATAGTGGACAAAGAACCAAGTAAAGTCTTATGGATTAATGATTGTCTCTCCATATATATGCGAGTCCATAACGATACTGTTCATTTCATGTTGTGGTCTTTACTAAATTATCAATGTCAGAAGAAGGATCCTTATTAGCCTTGTTGTTTCCTGTGCCATGCGCAACAAATTGTCGGCCATTACTCAAAAAACAAGACAATAAAAAACAACAGCAAAAAACATATTGTAATCACTTTCACAACATCACAAATGTAATTTTTTATTCTTTATTTCTGAATCCTCAGCAACTATTTTAAACTTAAGTTTGCTTTGTCCATAAATTTTCAAAATAAATGACCCATAGAAAACACAAACTGTTCAGTCTGTAAAGGAACTTTCTCTGTATAGGCTTTCCTTTTGATAGACATATGTCGATCGTTTCCAATGGATGTAATTTGATTCTTTATTTATGCATTTAGTGTTTCCCATGGACGTAAATCTCTAAACACAGTGATGGTAATTAAGCGAAGGATCAGTAACGCCATTCATTTTCATCAGGTGAAAGGGTCATAGGACCATTCCAACATATAAACTATGTGGATTTCAAAAAAGAACCAATTTTTTTTTTTTGCATATATTATTACAAAGAACATAAAAAATAAATAAAGCCTAGGATTACCAGAAAATAGCAATAAATGGGAACAGATTTCCTACGTAATTCTAGCGATTTACTTCCTAATTCTAAGGATTCAGAAATAAAATAAATGGAAACAAAATAATTTCATATCCCAAAATTATCTTTGAGATCTCCGAAATTTTTTTCTAATTCTTCGACAAACTAGACTAAGGGGGTGTTTGGTTCAGCTTTCCCAAGGGGCTTTGAGCTCCCAAAGCCCCTTGGGAAAAATATAAGGGTGTTTGGTTGGGCTTTCAAATGCTATTTGGCAAAGTGTTTGCATTTGGAATCTTTGAAAGTTCGAATGCCGGGGGACCAGGCTTTCAAAGATTGGGCATTCCGGATATGCGAATTTTACTGTTCATCGCGTTCTTGTTCATCGTCTCCTCCGCCGTTCGCCTTCTTCTTTGCCGTTCGTCTTCTTCCTTGGCAAAGGCGGCGCTCAGCCGCGATCTGGCCGCCGAGAAGCCTCGCCTGAGGTCGCACAACCTCAGGCGAGGTGGCTTGAGGTCGGGCGACCTCAGGCGGCGTCGCCTGGGTCGCGCGACCGGGCGACGCCGCCCGAGGTCGCGCGGACCTCGGCCGGCGTCGCCCGGTCTCGCGCGACCCGGGCGACCAGCGAGGCCGGATCTCGGCCGTCGAACGGCGATCCGGCGGTCTTGAGGCCGGAAGGCCGGATCTGGCCGCCGGACGGCGGATCGGCATCCGCGACCTCCGGCGGCAGATCTCGGCGGTCCGGCGACGGCCGATCTGGCCGTCCGGCGGTGGCCGGCGGTTGGCCGGCAGTGGCCGGCCGCCGGAATTTGATTTCAGACTTGAAAACAAAATAAAAAATAACCAAAGCTAATTCCAAATGTAAATTTTGCCAAACGGTATTTTTGCTAAGTTGCATTTCAATGCTAAAATTTACCAAACGGTCTAACATTTCCGAAAGCCTCTTTCTCTCAAAGATATTTGCATTCTCCCAATGGCATTCCCCAAAAGCCGAACCAAACGGGCCCTAAGAAGCTTGGAACTATCGTAAAACAAGAGAAAAATCCTCCCTAAGGAAAGGTACGAGACAACTGCTGCGAGGGATGGCTTTCAATTAGACTTATTGGTTCGATTTGGCCTTTTGATTTATTAGATCATTTTTTTCCTTGATTAATTAAACCGAACAAGCTCAAAGCCAAAACAAGCCTGATTTTATAGTTCAAGCTATTTTTTTGTTCACATTTACTTACAAAATAATCGGGAGAAGTACACTATCAGTGCCATAAGTTGTGTATAACATTTACTTTGATGTCAAAAAGTTTCCGTCGGATCACTTAAGTGCCAACAAATTTAAAAAATGATTATTTCAGTGACAACGCCGATGAAATTGACCGGAAATTCGACGTGACACTTTTTTTTATTACTTTTTGAAGCCGACGTGGCTCGTTGGAGCCATTTTGTGTCTTCCCCCAACTTAGAAACCCTAAATCCCCAAATTGATAGAGAGAAAAGGAACGTCGTCTTCTTCTTCCTTGAAGATCAACACCAGCAGCGGCACTAGCAATGGCACCGGTAGTAGCACCAGCAGCGGCACCAGCAACTACATCAGCACCAGCAGCAGCAGCAGCAGCACACTAGTGGCACCTTCGATCCCTCTTCTTCCTCCTCCTCCTCTGCCCTCACTTCCTATTCTTCTTGCCACTTCTTGCTTGAGCAACAATCTCAATCTCTCCTCGCTCATCTGGTCGAGCAACTACAATAGTGGCGAAGCAATGGTGGCCGAGCGATGGCGGGCGAACGACGGTGGTCGAGTGGTGAGTGGTGGAAACCCTAATTTCAATCCCCAAAACTCTAATTTCAATCCCGATGAGCTATACGACGTCATTTCTATGAGGATGTCCACGTATAACGGCAAAACGACGTCGTTTCTTGCGGAGTTATGTAAAATAACGTCGTTTTAAAGCCACCATGACTTTTTTTAAAATATAAAAGCCACGTAATTAATCTGGCTGGAATCTTTCATCGGTGACGATTGTTTTTTCTCCGATTTGGCACTTAAGTGATTCAACAGAAACTTTTGGCACCAAAGTGAGCGCTGTACACAACTTATGGCACTGATAGTGTAGTTCTCCCCAAAATAATCAGAATTGAAACACATGCAAGGATAAAGAAAAGCCCTAAATTGAGAAAATACGCAAGGGTTATGCGGCTTATGCTGGTCCTGATTTCGTGGCTTAATAAGTTGAACTTTTGAAACCGGCGGCAGGATTTTACTAACTCATTTCCGGGTGCATTCGCAGATTAATATATATATATATATATATATATAAACCTTTTGATTATAAGTTAAGACCGAAAAGCCAACTACCCGTAAAGTCATCCTTTCTCTTCCCATCCTTCCTCCCAAAATTTTGAGTGTCGAGACGTCTTTTTTCAATTGGAAACAGTCTGCTGCAAGAAACTCAATGGCGAAAAAAAGGAAGACAGAACAAAGGGAGGAAGGCTCAGCTCCGGTGAGACCAGCTGTAGCGAGAAGGCCTCCTCTCCTCGCCACAACGCTTGTTCGAAGAGCGACGAACGCGGATTCCTTGATCGACGTCGAAGAGTTGTGCAATCGGATCTACGGTGGAGTGCTCATGAAGGATAAAAAACAGGATTATAAACAGGTATGCCACTTTGTAATTGTTTAATTTAGACACGAGAAATGTGTGGCAAACTTGAATCGATGATATGAATATCCCATTCACTTTTGGCGTGAAATTGTAGAAGTTCTGGGTCGACGAAGATCTCGAAAAGAATTGCTTCTTGTTGCTTGCTAAAAAGTTATCTATCGCTTGGATCGACGACAAGCGATACTGGGATTGGATCGACGAGGCGGAAGAATGGTAACTATACTCACTCTTCAATTGTGGACAAAATAGCAATTACATGGAAGAAAACGTGGGTACTTGTTTGTTGTAATGGTAATTTCTCGAAACGTGTGTTTGTCCCGTAGAATTAGCAATACAAGAAAATAATGATGATCGTAATTTCGTTTGAAAGGGTACTCATCGCTGCTTGATTTACCTGGAATTTATTGGTTGGTTCTAAAGTTATCGATTGATATGGATGTTTTGGTCATAAAAAGAAGAAAATGTGATATGGATGATCAATCAACTATACTCTCTTGTTAAATGGGAAAAACATTATCAACCTTTATCCTTCGAAGTCTCGGATAGATTTGATTTACATAGATAGAACTTGCAGAAAACATTACTTCTTGTAGAACCAAATTGTATCCGAATAATGAAATTCTACTTGCGCTCTATGAAAACAGAAGAAAAATTATCTACAGTTTTCATGTCATCATTAACTAGCATATTGTTCCAAACGTGGACTTTCAGTTTTAGCGGCGAAGTATGGGTACCCGCAGCGAAGCTGTTGGACGTATGCTGGCTACACCTTTGGGGCACGTTTAAGACAATCGTGCTCTCTCCGAATACTACGTACGAAGTCGCATTCAAGGTGAAAATGAGCAAAAATAGCGGGGGTTGGGACGCTCCAGTGAACCTAAACCTCAATCTACCGGATGGAACCTCACTGGGACGCATCGAGACTTTGACGGGATTGCCGGAGGAAAAATGGATAGAGATCCTTGTCGGCACGTTCGTGACGACTCCGAAGAATGTCGGCGAGATAAGCTTTTCCTTCTCCGAAAAAGGTGATCATTGGAAGTCCGGACTCACCGTCCAAGGCGTTGTCCTTCGACCAAAAGATTAAGCAAAAATCTGTCAAAAAGTTTTGAATATGCAGCATCACTTGGAAAAGAGAAAAAGCGATAGGTTTTGTCCAGTGAACTGATTAGCACTTAACAAGTTTCTGTTTTTTCATCAAGATGGAAGTACTTGGTGGATGCGATTTCTCTGAAATGAATTTTCTGGTTTGTCTTACCTTGATGTTGCTATGCTTGACTACAAAGTGTGAGTTATCTACAAAAGAGCCACAGTTGGGCTGTGGCCCTTGTGGGTTCTCCGAGGTTGAACGAAGGACTAAGCAGCGTAAACTACAAAAAATGATTGATAGGAACTGTGAGAGACTTGTCACATGATTACATCTAATTTTCTCGTATTGGTAGTTTTTTCAACGACTTGTTTCCGTGAAAGTCCACCAATTTGTCTAGACTAGGTCACATCTAAAAGGTGAAGTCAGTGAATAAAAATTTCTTGATTCGTCTGTTCAAACAAAAGATCCTGGCATAGAATTGGATAATGTTCTCGTCCGTTTAAGTAAGCTCTTTCCTTTTTCTGGGGGCCGAAAGTTCTGTCAATCTCTCTCTCTCTCTCTCTCTCTTTCTCTATGGATCATCTCTCTCAATATCAAATCCTCAATTGTCATCTCTTTCTTCAACCTCTGAGAATAATAGCTCCCTAAAGCATCACGAAGTACTCATAAGGCAACAGGAGTTTAAAAATCAACGCGAGCTGCCACTGTTCTCTCTTGCGCTCAGAAAGGGCCACATGAAGCTGATCTTACTCAACTTCCTGAGGCTTCAGCAAGTGAAAGCGTTTCTCTATCCCAACAAGTCAGAGAAACTGGAGGATCCACATCCGCTAGCACGGGATGACCATCTGCAACAAAGGGAAGGACACCATCTCTAAAAACGCCTCAGATGATGAATGGCCTGGGGAAAAAAAATGGGCAGTGATACCAAAAGGACGTCGTGTAATGCTAATTCGTCCCACATGTAATCAAACCTCCAAACCTAAGATCTAATTTCTTTCGTAGACCCGTTTCCTTCAATGTACTTAGGTCGTTGACTTTCTCATCACTGTTTAAGCCACCGGGTATCCAATAGACTTCAATCTTTGAACCTATTAGTGACGACTCTAATATGATATTTAAGTTCATGATCAGTTTTGTGTCCCCTAGATCACCTGAATCTAGGAATAGGAAGATGCTAGGAGCCCAAGTGCCGTAGCTGGTGAAACCCAGTTTGCAAGTTCGAGGTGCTTCATTGACATGTATGACTAATTGTGACGGAAAAGATATTTTGCTATGAATAGACTCCAATATGAGCTATTTTTGGCTCATGAACCTTATTGACATAGCAAAGGTAATTGTATAAGAAATTAAGTTTGTTTGAACTGGAAATGAAGTAATTACATTCACTCAGTGATAAACTTGACCTTGAGATGTGGATCATTCAAGGCAGATTAGCATGGTGTTCTTCTCATATTTGAACTGAGTTTGAAGCCAAACCTCTGTTTAGGATGATATATGACATTGTCTTTCATGTGAATTTATATATGGATTACGTTTCATAAAAGTGTTGGTAAGTTACTAACAAAATACTGAGAAATTGGCTGATGGATAACTTGTTTTAACAATATGTATTTGACACTTACTAACTCTTTTAAAAAGTTATCAACAAACTACTTTACTCTTGTAGAGGTAAAAAGTCACAAAATAAATGAAGTTACTTATAATGACTATATTTTTTTCCATGAGAATTTTCATTTTCCTTTAAAAAGATGATGATCTCCTAAAAATTAGGTCTATTTTACTTTTGATATGATTTGTAACAAGAAATTAAAAAAATAATAAAAAAAAAAAACATTTTGAGTTGCTATTTGATGTAAATTCCCTTGCCTTATGGTGAGGTGAGGTCACCGGACCATAAAAGCCTTCACTTAGATGTTTCGAATCGTTAAGATCGGATCATATTCCTGGGTCATAATTTGTTTTACTATGCTAGATTGTATGTTTACCAAGATATATAGTAATACACGTGGTTGCAGTAAGGTATAATAAATTAGAAGGGGAGCTTCTACAGCTACGAAGTTGCTGCGCACCTAAGAAGTGAACCACCTCTATTCACTATTGCAAATATAATAAATTTTGAATTGATATTGTATCTAACATTTATAGATGGATACACTCATCTCTTTTCACAAAAAGGATTTTTTTTTTTTTTAATATTTGAAAGTAAAATAAGGACCTCAAAGGGTGCCCCCCATTATTATCTTAGCGATAGACTCGCTTAGGAGGACTCTAAGATGGGCCTCAAAGTGGGTACACTAGTAAAAGTGCATAACGAAGAGCCCGGCCCGACTCAGGTTAGCCTGGCATTGATTAAGCTGAACAAAGGAACATGTATAAAACCAGGAGCTATGAGACACAACATGGGCCTCATTGTCACGCCCCGACTCTCGGTCACGTGACCATCCTTCAAGTTTTTGGTCGATTTTAAAACACGATATCTCCAAGACTACATATCGCCGACTCTTTCTTTTTTAATAGCACACGCGGAAGCAGTTATAAAAATCCCCAGACAATAAAGTAATGGGATATACAAGTAGGACTAAAAACCTGAACCTGAAAACCACACCCTTAGGTACATATATACAACTCAGTCATACATATACATATATCAGCCATGCTAAAAAGGTTGGTTTCTACTCAAACAGATTCTACGGCAAAGGTCATCAAATAGGAGTGGAGTCTCAATCCTCATTAGGATCCTACTTTGGATCATCCTCGGGGTTCTCCTTCTGGTACTCCTCTTCGGGTTCTTTCTCCTCAGGTTCTTCATCAGGGTCCTGAAATGTTTTTCCCAAACCGGGATGAGACTACGTCTCAGCAAGTTCTACCCCCTAAGACCCGATTAGTAAACTAATACACCTTAGGGCTGCCTATGCACAACATGAGTTAGAAGACTTACCTTGACCTCAGATTCCACCTGCATATTAACACAGATCAAATAGACACCCAAGCAATCACATCACAGATCGAAGCATTGATCTAATCAACTTAATCGATTACACGCCAACAAGACCACTCACAGTCATTTCCATTCAATCAGTCAATTCGCAACATCAAATCAAGGCAATGATCAATCACATTAAATCACACTCAGATCGAATCATCAATCAATCGACCTAGTCGATTACAAGTCAGTTGAATCATTTCTAGGTCATTCACTCCATCCCACATAACCTCCAATAGTACACTTAGTCACAGAGCTCCATCAATGCTCTCGGGCGTCATTTTCGCTAAGGTGACATAAGTAACAGACGGTCTACGTGCGTTCTTTAAAGCGCCGTTTTCGCACAGTGATATTCCTCATCACCGAACCATGCCCGTCATAGATCACAGACAGTTTACGTGCGTTCTTTAAGGCGCCGTTTTCGCACAGTGATGTCCTTCATCACCGAACCACGCCTGCCACAAGTCATAGACAGTCTACGTGCGTTCTTTAAGGCACCGTTTTCGTACAGTGATATCCTTAATCACCGAACCACGCCTGTCTATACTTCGTACCTGATCGGTCTCAGCTAATAGAATTCTCAGTTCACTCTCACAACTCTCTCTACTTTACAGCTCATCAAGGCATATAAATGCTAAATAGCCATACCCGGCCACCTACCAATTAGTCATTCAATTCCACTCAAATTTAATCAATTAAGGAATAATTCCTTAAATTGCACAATCAATTTAATTAAGCACAACGTGGAGCTCAAATAAGTAAATGGACTGCACCACGGCAATTGGCATGAAATTCCGGTCATTGGCCATCCCGGTTGAATTTCCGGAAAATAAATAATTAAATAAATAAGGGTTAATACCCTGAAAAACCCCAAACCTGGGCACACTGCAGCTTGTGACAAATTTACCCCAAACTATTTTTTTGACCACCAAAAACCCCAAACTAGTATACATTTGACAAATTTACCCCAAACTGATACGCTTGTGACAAATTTACCCTCGGTTAGTTTTCGTTAAATTTTATTCTCAAATTATTAAGTTAAATAACACGTGATAGTTGACCAATATACCAATTTAGGATTTTACGCTCCGTTTGTCACAGTTTATAATTTTTGTGATTTTTTTTGTGGTATTAATCCAATTTAGCAGATGGTATATTTGTCACAAATTTACCATTTTGGAGTTTTTTGCAATCGAATAAATTAGTTTAGGGTAAATTTGTCATAAATGTACCAGGTTTAGGGTTTTTTATAGTCGGTCGGGGTAAATTTGTCACGGGTATATCTGGGTTTGGGGTTTTTCATGGTCAAAAAAATAGTTTGGGGTAAATTTGTCACAAATGTACCAGGTTTGGGGTTTTTAGGGTATTAACCCAATAAATAATTTCGAAAATTAAATAAATAAATACAATAAATTCAATTTAGCACAATATAAAACTCAATTAAATAAATGGACTGCGCCACGATCATCGCATAAAATCCCGGTCATTTGGCCATCCCAGTTGAATTTTGGAAAATAAATAATTAAATAATTAATTTCAAAAATTAATATTTAATTCCTAAAAATTCCACTTAGGCTCGAATTGCTTAATTAACACCCGATAAGGGATGGGAAAAATCCCAAGAAGCATCCAATAAATACTATAGGCAATTCTCTATCTAATTACACTAATCACACAACTAATATGCAAAGCAATTAACTAATAATCACTAATCAATTCTAATCTAACCACCTAATTACACTTAATTAACACTAATCAACCTTTAAGTATAATTAGCACACTAAGAAGGCATTAGTGAGTAAAACTCACTCAACGACGGGCTCGACGCGAGAATCGACTTTCCTTAAAGCGGGCCGAGCATCCGAGGCCAAAACGGGCCTAGACCCCTCTGCGATACCCATTTTTTGCCTTCTCTGTTTGCTGTTGGAAGGGGCGGTTCCGAGGCTGATTAGAGTTGGACAAGGCCGGTGGTGGTCCGGCGAAGCTTCAGCGGTCTAGGCGGTGGTGTACGACGACGAAGGGAGCTTCGGCGGTGGCTCACGGTGCCGAACAACAGCTCTGGACGTTGGTTAAGCTAGGGATGACGCGGCTGGAGCCGGAGACGCACGGGGCAGCATGCGCGATGAGAGGCGGCCAACAGTGGTTCGGAGCGACGGCGAGGGACTGCGATGGCGTGAGGGGCTGATCCGGCTTCTCCTCTGTGGTTTATGGGTTTGAAAGACACAAACAAGAAGAAGAAAGGGGCTGGTCAACCGGCAGCAGGAGGGAAAGAGGGAGGCGGAGGTGCGGCTGCTCTAATGGCGTGCGGTGGTGAACCGTGGCGACTTCGGCTTCGGTGAGCGACGACGGCGGCGAGAGGACCTACTGCTTCGGTTGCTCTGGTCTTCGAACAGCCATGGCACGAGCGGCTGAAGAAGAAGATGGGGGTTCGGTCGACGGGGGAAAAGAAAAGAGAAGAAGAAGAAAAATCCATTTTCCCCTCTTCCTCTCACACTCTCTCTCTCTTAGGTCATCACAAACTTGGCCCACCATGACATCATGTGATGTCACCTTCCACTCACCATTTCTTGACAATTATACCCCTTCTAGAAGCATTTAGGTAGGCCAAAGTATGGGGTAGAGGTGGCATACGAATTTTGCTAAGTTTTCTTCCCCGTTGGACCTTAATCCCTCTTGATTCAATTTAAATTAACTCCCATAATTTCATTCAACACCTCATCATTCCCATTGGTATTTTTCCTTACCAATGTAGCCCACTTGCATCCTAATTTCACAATCCCTGGCTTCAACTGAACGAAAACGGCCCTATTTATCCAGTCGAAATTAGAACCCGAAAATCTGGATGTTACACTCATAGCTTAAATTGCAACGAGGTACATAGTGATATGGCTATAACTATCACCTAGAATGGGGTGATAGGTGATTGTGCGGAAATAAAAGAATTTAAACAAATATTGCAACAAGACAACTTCTGATGAAGTGGTCAAATCTTACCGGTATACAATTCTACCACAATAAATAAATAGAGTAAGGGATAGAGAATTACACACTCAAGATTATAATGGTTCAGCCTTTGCAAGTCTACATCCACTCTCTCGCACTACGACCTATTAGCTAGAATCCACTAGTAAGAACCACTCAAAGGTTATAAGTCTTGAGCTATAAGCACTCAAGTTTGTGTGAATAACTCCTCGCACTCTTGACCTCTAAAGGGTTACACAATATTGCTTAGCAAAGAAGAATGTATGATATCACAAAAACACTCTTTAGACTCTTGGAATTAAAAACTTCAAATCTCGTGAATACGAATTCTATTTTTGAACTTTAAAACCTCTTCTTATACTCCTCCTAGTCCAAGCTGACCATTGGACATATCTCAACAATCTTCCTCTTTTTAATGATGACAAAACTTGCATGAGTAGAACTTTAAAAAAAAAATTATGAAATTTAACTAGCTCCTGAAAAAAGCCAATTTTAAAATGGGGTGTAGTCAAACTATAAGGATATATGTGTCGAAAGAATTTTAGCAAAATTCTTATAGATAATGCTCTGAATCAAAAGATAAGGGATAAGAAAAATTTAACTAAACCCCTTAGCTTTTACGGTACTCAGAGTCTTTGAGAACCTACAGAAAAGGTATTAGTAAAATTCGCAAACTCAATTCTGCTGGTCCACCTTCTCCTTCTTTTTGTCAACAATAAAAAAGATACTAGATAAAGCATAATATTATAAGCAACTCACAATATGAAAATTAGTCCAGCAAGTGCAAACAACAATCTACAAATAGTACAAACCAAACATAAAAAATAATCCAAGCACAGAAAATTATTTGGAAGAGGATGGTTGGGTTGGATCAGGGTCTTGAATGGGAGTTTGAGAAGGAACTAGAGAGGGAACCGTGTGTTCTAAAGGCAGTTGAACAAGAACATAATACTACATATTAATCAAGGTACACTCCATGTTTATCATTCTGGTATCCAGTGCTTTGACCTGAGTTTTGAGAAAGACAGTTAAGTTCTTTAGTTCTTTTTCCATCTTATCCTTATGCTCATTCATTCTGAGTAAAATCCATAGAAATAGCCTGTCTTCAGTGCTATCAATAACAGGAATTCTTGAAGGGTCAGTCTCTACCCCAAGTTTCATCACCAAATCGATGTCTCGTTGCCTCTATCTAATAGTGTCGGACTTGCCCTCATCATGTGCAATCCTTTTCCCTTTATCCTGCACAACTAGGTCAGAAGAATGAGTAGGATCAACAATTTGCTCACCAATGATGCCATGAGTTCCAACAGCAGGGACTTTATCAATAATAGATTTGGCAATTGGAAGAGTTCTCGCACAAACTTCATGAGTATTTGAAACATCAATAAGAACTCCAGTCATGTTAGTAGTTTTAGTAGGAATGGAAATAGGGTCAACAATAGGAGTATCAACAGCAACTTCTAGAGGCATAGGAGTGTCTTGATGAATGTCCTGAGTGTTTGAAATATCAGGAAGTTCTCTAGTGATTGTGTCAGGTACTTCTTGACTTCCTTGAGCTTTTTTAGCACTAGCAATTGCTCCTTGATCAATAAAAGCTTCATTGTCAGCATTATCAAGAAACTCAATGGGAGTCTTTTCAGGGAGAGGTTCCACAAGGTCTTTTGCTCGACCAAGCTCTCCCTAAGTAAATGCTATCACTCGAGAGGAATTAGCTTCAACAGCACCTAAATGCGAGGCAAAATCCTACTTTCCAATAATGATTTGCTGTGGAGCTGATTCTTGATGCTCAATGATAGTCTAGTCCAATGTAGGCTCTTGATGCACATCAATTTTGTCAACACTTTCTAGATAATGAGTGAGATCAACATCCATCATACTAGCCTGATCATCAATTTGTCTAAGTCGATCCTCGACATCCTTGTGATGTTGTTCTGCAGTAGTGACATCCTCTATCTGATCTACAACCACTCTTGTCCCTGTTTCTCCTTTGGCTTCATTCTTTTCTTCAGCATCATTATCAGTATCAGGCTGATATGCGTCGATAATATCATCCAGATCAATTGCATCTTCTTCAGACTCAATCAGCATTTCTTCATTGAGCCTTTGCAAGAAGGTTCGAGAGCTTTGTCTCTATTCAGCAATCCTTCTTCTCTTTGTTGGGCGATCAACTGGATTTGGCACAATTTCATCTGGATTGATTTTCAGAAGTCTCCCTTTCGTATTTTTCCAACATTTAGTGGTATGCTTGAAGCTCATCTTCTGCATCATTTGCTCATCTACCTTCAGTGGAGGTAATTGAAATTTGCTTAACTTCCTTGGGATTTTGATTTCCAGTTCATGAAAAGTCTTTGTGATCAGAGAACCATAAGGCAATTGCCCCTTATTCTTCAAAACTATTCTATGCATATGCAGTATGATAAGATGATCAATAGAAAACGAATGACCATTCAAGATGGTCCACATAAGCTTGGCTTCATACCACGAAATATCAGTTGTGGAAGATCCTTTTGGTCTCAAGCAGTAATAATAATTTTATGAAGTACAATTTGTCTTAAGGGAAACAATTGATGAGAGACATGAGATTTGTCATCTATGGTAAAGTCAGGAATACCAGAGAGTTTTCTATATGCAACATTAGGATCAATGTCTATAGGCTCGAATTCAGGAAATTTGACCTTTAACAATTTGGCTAGATCTCATGCTTGAATCATATATGATTTGTCAAACACTTTGAACTCAATTTAATCTATTGAGTAAAACGAAAGCATTGAACATAAATAAGTAGTCAGAGCAGGGTATGTAGGATATTCAGTGACACACAAAGTAGTGAGTAGTCGATTGTCAAAAAACTGCTTAAGATGAATATTGGTGGACTCGAAAAGGTCAAAATTGACTATTCTCTGTATAATAACTTCCCTATTCATCAGAGATCTAAAGTATTGCCACTACACTTCAGATTAGATCAATTTATCTGCACAATCATCATCCGTCATATTCTTAGTGATTCTCCTCCTGAAACTTGCATAAAGTTTTTCATCATTATCCCCCTTCATCCATCCAAATAAGTCCTTTTTGAGTGGCAGAAGTTCCAACCACTTTCTCCTTCCCTTTTCAAGATTTAATAGCACTTGAATCACCAGCACTAGTAGGGGGCATACTTCTAATAAGATTAACGAACATCAACTCAAAAGCCTTTTCGCTCTCAAAACCACATTTAGCCAAAAGTCGCGAAATAACGTCCTCACTATTCCCTAATGCCTTAAGAGTAGCAACAATTGATCTTAACTGCAAATACTTAGAAGAAGTTTCTTTATCAACTGTACCTTCAACAATGTCTGAAGAGTCGGATAGATCAAAGAACTCAAGGCTTCCACAAACTCTAAATTGTAATCCCACAATGTGATTTGATCTTCTTGAACTAGAAGATCTGGACTTTGTTTTAGGAGCAGTTTTTAGGGCCATGGTTTTGAAAGTAAAGAAAAGTTTTGGACTTTTTGAGAGAAAGAAGAAGATACGGGAAGGGTTTTGCATAAGGGGTGTTTGAAAGAAAGAAGAAGTTTTTGCTTTTTATGGAATATGAACCGACGTGATTGAAAGGATTTAAAAAAAGATCCGATTTTGAGGGCAAATAGGTAAAAACTATGAAACGGTTTTTGGAAATAATAAGAGAAACAATTTCTGAGACATATAGATAAATTTAATTCAAGAAATAAATATACCTGATTTGCTTCTAAAAATACTCTTACCACAAAAAAAAATTTGAAATTGCAATAGTTGATTTGCTTGACATCTTCTGATGTGCCTTGTCTTTAGATACTTGAAGCAAATGGATTATTGATGCCAAGTTAAAGAGAATAAAATCAAATGCCTTTTGGTCAAGAGTTTTGTAAAAATATCAGCCAATTGATTTTAAGAATCAACAAACTAAATGTTTACTTCACTGTTATTGATGTGGTAGTGTGTAAAATGGTGCTTGATTTTTATGTGCTTGGTCCGAGAGTATAAGATTGGATTTTTCATCAGGTTAATGGTATTTGTATTGTCGCATTTGATCATTGTATTTGAGTCTACTATTATGTAGTCCTTAAGTTGCTGCTTCATCCAAAGAATTTGGGTGCAACAACTGCCTAAAGCGAATACTCAGCTTCAACAGTTGATAAGGCTACCATTGATTACTTTTTGGAGAACCAAGATACAAGCATGATGCCCACTAACAAGTTCCAAACGTACTTTTTTTTTTTTTTATCAATCTTATTTCCTACAAAATTAGTATCGAAATATCCAGATAATACAAACTCTGATCTCTTAGGATACCAGAGTCCTAGAGATGGGTAAGTATTAATATACTTGATAATCCTTTATACTGCGGAAAGATGAGACTTTTTAGGATTTGATTGAAATCTTGCACACATGCATACACTAAAATGGATATCAAGTCTTGAAGCAGTGAGATAAAGCAGGGAGCCAATCATGCTTTGGTATAGCTTCCAATCAACTTCCTTTCCATTTTCATCTTTGTCGAGCTTTGAATATGAAGACATAGGAATTTCCATTTTCTTCAAATTTTCCTCGAATTTTCCATGTGAAATTTCTTCACAAGCTCTTTGGCATATTTTTCTTGAAAAATAAAGGTTCCTTCTTTTATCTGCTTGATTTGCAATCTGAGGAAAAAATTTAATCTTCTCTTCATACTCATCTCAAATTTGTCCTGCATCAACTACAAAGATTTTCATTAGGAGATCCAAAAATAATGTCATCAACATAAATTTGCACCAATAAAATTTCCTTACCTTCTCTCCGAATGAATAAAGGAGTATCAACATTACCTTTGTCAAAACCATAATGAATGAGGAAAGTTGTTGACCTTTCGTACCAAGCATGAAGGGCCTTCCTTAATTTGTAGACGTGATCTGGCTTTTGTGGTTCTTTAAAGCCTGAAGGTTGTTCTATGACTACTTTCTCTTTGATGAAGCCATTCAAGAAGGCGCTCTTCATGTCCATCTGGAGAAATTTGAAATCATGAAAACATGCGTAAACGCGTAAAAGTCTGATCATTTCTAACCTTGTTACTGGCGCATAATTTTTGTCGTAGTCGATTCATTCTTCTTGCGAGTAGCCTTTGGCAACCAGTTTTGCTTTATTCCTTTTGACTTTTCCTTGATCATCGATCTTGTTCCTATACACCCATTTTGTTCTTATCACGGGACAGTCTTTTGGTATGGGAACCAATTCTCATTCTTCATTTATGCGAAATTGTTGAAGTTCCTCCTACATTGCTTGGATCCAGTTTTCATCATATATACTTCCACAATACTTCTTGGTTCAATCTCTGAGATAAGCACCAAAGTGGTGACGGTATCTTTTAGGGTTGATCTTGTCCTAATTTTGTCATCAATGTTTCCAATAATCAGATCCTTTGGATGACTTGACTTGTGCTTTCAATTTCTGTTGAATCTGTCATCAAATGTTGTTGAATCTGTCATCAGATGTTGTGGGTTTCTCATTGTTGAGCTTATCAGAACTTTCTTGTTGCTGTGGCTATTCATCTGATTTTGAACTTTTAATTTCTTCTTTTGCCTGAATTTCGTTAGATGACAACCCTACTTGATGAAAATCTTCTTGCGGATGAATATTTTCATCAAACTTTACGTTGATAGATTCCTCCACCCTACAAGATCTTTTATTGAAAACCCTGAAAGCCTTGCTCATAGTTGAGTATCCCAAAAAGATGCCTTCATTTGATCTTTCATCAGACTTACCGGGCCAATCATTAGCATTTCTTAAGATAAAACATTTACATCCAAAAACTCTGAAATATGAAATGATTGGTTTCCTACCTTTGAAAGTTCATAAGGGGTTTTTTCTAAAGTGGGTCTAAGGAAAACTCAATTTATGATATAGCATGCCGTTGAAACAGCTTTAGCCTAGAAGTATGATGCAATCTTGCTTTCTAAAAGAAGAGTTCTTGCCATTTATTACAAAACCGTTTTTCTTCTCTACTACATCGTTTTGTTCAGGTGTATTGGGAGTCAAAAACTGATGCTCAAAACCGCTTTCTTCACAAAAGTTTTGAAAACTTTCATTTTCGAGCTCACCCCCATGATTAATTCTAATTGAAGAAATGGAATAACCTTTTTCATTATGAATCTTTTTGGCAATTTCGAACTCATACCAGTTTCTTTGAGGAAAGCTTCGATATTTGCTTGGTGCTTAAGTGTCCAAGCTTTTGTGCTAGAGGTCTGATTCGTCCTTGATAGAGATCATACATTGAACGTCATCAGTAGTTTATCTAATGAATAGATATTTCCATGTCTCCTTCTAGTAAATGACTGCTTTAGATCTTTACTCATGTCTAAGCATTTGTTTTCTTGAAAGCAGATTTTTTAACTTGCGTCACATAACTAGCTGATGCTGATGAGATTATAGTTCAGACATTTGACAAAAAATACATCTTTTATAGTTAGATTTCCAATCTCAACTATTCCTTTGCCGATGATCTTTCCTTTGTTGTTCCCTCTAAAAGAAACACTTCCACCATTGAATCTTGAGGGTTCAATGAATTTTCTTGGATCACAGATCATATGTCTTGAGCAACCATTATCAAGATACCATTTGTTTCTCATTTTCTTTGGTACCTGCAAAGATTAAGACAAATTCAAGTCTTCTTTAGTACCCATATTTGTCTGAGTCCTCTCTAGTTAGAAGGATTGGCCATGCTTAGAAAGTTTCTCCGAATCGGCTTCCAACCTTGGAACAGTCATTTTCATAATGATCATGGCTGCCGCAGATTGAACATTTAAGAAGGTTTTGACCAATAGGTTTTACAAACTATTTTCTAAAATGATTTTCATAGAAAACTCTTGGAGGCTTTTGCCTCTTCCTTTCTTTGTGAGTCGGAAAATCATTTTTGTTTTTACATCCAAGTCCTAATTTGTTGTAGTATGGGATTTGGTTAGACAAAATATGTTCCAAAGTTTTCAAGCCAATTGAAAATCTTTTTGCAACATTTGAAATTTCCTTTTTCAAAGAGTCGTTTACTTTTAAAACAGGATCATGATTTTCTTTTGTTTAAAGAAGATTATTTTCAAGACAATCTTTTCTTTTTGGAAAGAATCTTGTCGTCTCAATCTTGAGTTTTCCTTCTTCAATTCTGAAAATTTTTTAAGCGCAACCTTGTCATCAATAGGTAATTCTTCTATATTGTTGACACCTAAATTTTGGCGACCTGTTTAGTCATTTATCGCATTAAAAAATCAGTGATTGATTTTAACCCCTAAAAAAATTAATTGCATAGCATGTAGTTTTAGGTACATTTATTTTTAATTTGCATTTACGGTGGGGTGATGACAAATGAGTTCGAATTGATAGTTCAAAACTTTAATTTGATGAGTTGGGCTAAGCCCACGAAGGGAATAAATCGGCCAAAGCCCATATCTTCGGGGAGATTTTACGGATTTATCTTTGTGAGATTTCAATTCAAAAACAAATATTGCGTTTGGAAAAAGAAATCTTCGTGGATATCGATTTGGAAAAATTATAACCCTAATTCGTGGCCTATAAATTGGTAAAAATATGTAGAGTTTTAGGGGGGACTTTTCTCTCATTTTTTTAAGTTAGAAATTTAATAAGTCAGAAATTTAACATAAGAGAGAGATTTTCCTCTGGTGGCTTTTCGAGCAACACAAAAGTCAAAAGTGAAAAGGAAAGGGAAAACAGAGAGGAAAGTGAAGAGGGGACGTGCAGCAAGGTGAGGGAAAGCAAAAACAGAGGACACTGCGAACGAAAAAAGAGAAAAAGAAAAGAAAGGAACAGTGTTGTCGTCTTCACATTTACTGTGCCTCCTCCCAATGCCGGTAGCTAAACCACTAGTCATCGCCACTCCGCCGGTCGTCCACGATCGCTCAGCACAGATCCGGTGATCTGACCTCCCTGCTCGTTGCACCGACGTAGCCTGGAGCTGAAGCCCACTGCTATTTCGTGTCACGCCCCGAACCCCGAGTGCGCACACATCCCACTGCGGTCGATCAAATATGCGACATCCCAGGATACGTCGCCGACCCATTCATGTTTATTACACATGCGGAAGCGAAACAAATCCCCTGACAACATTTAACTTGGGATAGAAAAGCAGGCAATCAATCACAACACCAAACACTCATTTACAACCACATAGGTTGAAATACAACTCTGGACTATCTACAAAATAGACCAGCTCAACAAAAGGGGAACTATCCTAAAACCAACTAGCAGGACACGTTCACCGATACTTTAGTCTCCACCTTTCCAGACTTAGGGCTTCGAGTCCTCCACGACTGCCATCTAGGGACCTGAAATTTTAATCCCAGAACCGGGATGAGACGATGTCTCAGCAAGTTCAACCCCCTAAACCCCTATTAGAAAGAAAATACGCCCCGGGTGGCCTAACCACATCACACAGAAGACTTACCTCACATTAGCCTTCATCTGCAGGTTAACACAATTTATATAATTCAACTACGAACAATTATGATAACCAAACAACCATGGCACAATCACATCGTCAGAACAATTCAACCACTTGGATCGTCTCAGCGATCAATCGACTTGGCCGATTACATGTCAATTTGGCAAATCAAGCATTACTCTTAATCACGGCCCCACTCGGCAAAATTAGAATCAGTGGCATCACGGCCCCACTCGGCGCGACCTTTATCAGGTGGCAATTCACGGCCTCTCTGGGCGCGACCTTTATCAGGTGGCAATTCACGGCTTCTTTGGGCGCGATCTCTAATAGGTGGCATATCACGGCCCCACTGGGCGCGACCTCTAATAGGTGGCATATCACGGCCCCACTGGGCGCGACCTTTATCAGGTGGCAAATCACGGCCCCACTGGGCACGACCTCTAATAGGTGGTTAATCACGGCCTCATTGGGCCCGACCTCTAATAGGTGGTTAATCACGGCCTCACTGGGCACGACCTCTAATAGGTGGTTAATCACGGCCAATCTCCCATCAATTTCAACACTTGGATTTTATAAAGAATCCCTATCTATCGCAATCACACTCAATTTGCCATAATCAATCATCAAATTCAAATTCTAAATACACAGCAGCGATCGGCATGAAATTCTGAGAGTTTAGGGTCCCGACGAAATTTTCAAGTTTTAATAAATAATTAAATTTATTCCGAAAATTAATTAAATAATAATATCCATATTTTCGTCATCCACACCCAATTTATAATATCCAACCATCAATTTCAAAATCCGAACGCATAGCAGCGATCGGCACGAAATTTTGAGCAATCGGGGTCAAAAATAATTTTTCCTTTTTTTTAAATAATATTTTAATATAATATTATAAATTCCAGAATTTCGAAACAATTTAAATAATTCAAAACTAAAATCCTTTTATGTCACATCAAGGCTTAACTTTAAATAACTTCTTTTAACCTTTAATTTAAACATACTTTAACATAAACCAACCTCTTAATCCAATTTATAATTAAATGCACTAATCCACACACATAAACTTACTTAATTTAAACTAAGCACACTTAGGGCATCATTAACACTCTAATCAAGATTTAGTGAGTTAAGCTCGCCGGATTAACGAGCCGAGCGGACCAAAACGACGAGGACGACGCGAGGATCGACTTTCCTCAAAGCGGGCCGAGCATCCGGGCTCGGGAAGGCGGCCGAAACGGGCCAAACAATTGCTGCAATACCCATTTCCGAACCTCTCCGATCGCTGCTGGTTGGGGCGGATCCGAGGCCGAGAGGGCAAGGCAAGGGCGGCTAGGCTCGGGGGAAAGCACGTGGTGGTCCGGCGAGGCTGTGCGGTGGCTTCGACGGCCTGCTTAGCCGCTCACGGAGGCTGGTCGGTTCCTCCAACGGACGAACAAGAGCTGCAGGGTTCGGGGGTTGCCGAGGAATGGCATACGCGGCCAAGCGGTGGAGCGACCGGCGGTTCGGCGAGGCGGCGTGCGGCTGGCGATTGCTGTTCCGGTGCGGCTGCAGCTCCTTCAACGCTGCCAATCTCTAATTCTGCTTCTGCTTTGCTCGAACAAGAGGGGCGGAAGAGAGAGAGAGGGACGGAGCTGGGCGAGGGCGGCAGAACGGCGAACGGTGACGACAATTCCGACTTCGGTGAGCGACGACGGTGGCGACGATTCCAGCTTCGGTTGCTCTGGTCTTCGCACGGCCATGGCATGAGCGGCCGAAGAAGAAGATGGGAGGGGGGACTCGGTCGATGGAGGAGAGAGGGGAGGAAGAAGAAAGGGAGGAGAGAGAAGGAGGGGGCCCTTTTCTTTTTCTTTTTCTTTTTCTTTTTCTTTAATCTCTCACACATGGCCCACCATGACCTCATGTGACATCACTTCCCACTCACCAAAATCTTCCACCACAATCTTCCCAATAGGTCCAATTTATTTTTCCGCCGTGGCATACCAATCTTTAAACTTTGTACATCCCATTCTTCAATTATCTTCTAATTGAACCAAATTGAAATCCATAAAATTAATCAAATATCACCACATTTCAATTTACGTCTTTACTTGTCCATAGGACCAACTTAAGTCCTAAAAGCGTGATCAAAAGCGGCCTACTAATTTCTCGAGCCAAATTAGCCATTTCTTGATTATTTTGCTGAAAAGCTCGGCTTGCATGAAAAATCTTCCAAAGATAATTCAATGATCTTGAAATGATTTGTGACACACCAAGACTTTCAATTTCTGAATTCGATTCCAATTCCACGGTTAATTTCACTTTGGCACGATACTAGCACGGCCTAAACTACCGGGTAGCCTTTAGAAATTTTCATGCATTTGACCTGTGGTTGATCATCTCAAGCCATAATGTACATCTTTGAAACATTGGCGACTTTCGGTTGTCGGGGTAATCTCAAGGTTTCAAATACGAACACCGGGTGCCCAATCGATAGAAAAGTCGGTCCAGTGTCGGTCGACAAGGATTATGCAATCCGGTGGAATCACCCACACTCGATCACATGCCTCTGTCGAGTCGACCTATCTCCGGTCTTTAATCGATTTTTATTTGTGCCGTAATGACCCTTGTAGATTAGCTCGGTCGAAAGGTCGCTTCCTAGTCAAATTCTCGAGTCTGATGCATTAGAAACTCTTAACGGCTTCACCAGATAGACTAGTTTTCACATGAGTGGCCGACTCAAGGAAAAGAACTATATGCGTGCCAACGAAATGTCCGTCTTAATTTATTGAAAATAGAGTCGGAAAATCGGGATGTCACATTTCGCCCTTTCGCTGTTTCGCCCCTGCGACGGTCGGCTCCGCTTCTGCTCTGCGGCCCAACTTCACCGGAGATTTGCTTCTGCTCAGCCCCGTGTTCGTTGAGCTCCTTGCCGCACCACTGAGACTCCGGTAGCGTGAGACTCCATTGCTGGCCCCCTGTGACAAACCGCTGCTCCTAGTCCGAGTTGCTGCTTTGCCCTGCTGCTCGGAGCCAAAGCCCTATGACTCGACGTCCCTGCTTGCCGTGCCATTGTTGCGCCTCCGCTCAAGTCGAACCGTAGCCTCCTTTCACCTCGACGCCCCTGCTGTCTTCCTCGCCGGTCACCCTGTTGCAGCACCAACGGACTCCGGCTGCCTCCCTGACCCATGACCAGCCGCGGCTACTGCATCCGCCAGCTATGGGAACCCTCGTCGGAGCTCCGATGACCGGCCACCCTTGGCTGCCCACCACCATAGCAGCCCCCTTGCCGTACTTGAGCCGCGTCGAGTTGCCGTTGATTAACCGGATTTAGGAAAAATCCCAATTAGGTAGTTTATTTTTATTTTTATTTCTTTGTTCAGAATACTCCTTCATATAAGATTGAAATTCTTGATGCACCGCTCAAATCGCAACCGCACGCGAATTTTTATTTTATCTATAAGGCTTTAGAAGTAATAATTAATCACGTGAGAGTAAAATTGATATCTTGATCTTTAAGGCTTAAGATCAATTTATTGAATTTATTAGCGAAATAATCAGGGTTGATTAGATATCATTCTTAAATTCAAACAATGAATAGTATTTTTGATGACCATGGGTGATTTAGTATTTATCTTTTAATTGTTTTATTTATCCCGAAAATACAAAAAAATTGCATTTGCATTCCATGTAGATTAGAATTGATCGCACAATAGAATAGCTAGATTTTTTATTTATTTAAAAAAAGCATGTTTAGAAGGTATTTAGACTAGATAACATTTCACTTTAGTTTTTACTTAAGTTAGATTTTTATTTTTAGTGATTTTAGTTACGAATTTTCATTAAAAAAAATAAAAAATCACGCACATGTCATGTAGGATTAGGTTCATGAAATGCCCATCATCTAGTAATTGTTGCTAGGTTCATTTAGTTATAAATTGTTCGTCATTAGAACAAGGTCATTTGGTTAATTTAGATTTCATATTTAACTGTTGCATTTCTTTAATTTTGAATTTCGTGGAAAATACAAAAAAAATCTAGAGTAAATTCATCTCATGCTTTAGGATAGGCTGCTTGCTTATTTACGTCATATAGTTTAGGTCATATTATCATGTTATATCATTTCATGTTAGATTAGTAACAGTACATTGCATATAGATTAGATTCTCATTAAATAAGTGAAAACAAAAATTGAGTTATTGCGTGTTAATTAGAAATCATATCTGGGACTGTTGATGTGAATTCTGATCTAACAACGCAGATGCTTTCGTTGCTACAAGGCAAGTCTTGTAATTTATTTATTGCTTTCTAGGGTGTTAAATTGATGGTTTGCACACCTGCATGATCACCTTACATGTTAGGGAAATAGATTGAAAATCAATTCAAGTTCCTTGCCAAACATTTTTTTTTCAAATTAAAAGAGAAAGGTACCGAAAAGGTGTTAGAGAAATCTAGCGTAACCAAGTCCCCGAACTCACAATATCTGGTCGTATGATTAAAGTAAATCTCTCGTTACTTTATTTGGGTTTTTAATTGACCCACCAAAAAAATAGATTAGTGGCGACTCCTGATTGAAAAAAATCATTTGCATGTTAAAAGTTTGAACTTAAGTTGCGAATTGGTATGGGCTTGGGAGAGCCTGAGCTAAGTTTAGGCTTAATAATTCATTAGCCAAACCCTAGGTGGTACACCCGAAAATTTGGTCGCGACATATATGATTAGATACTTTAACTAGAATATCAAAAATTTTTACCTTGAATTCTTCTTTAGAATTAGAGTTTTCCATGAGACAAATATTCGCATATTCTTCATCACTTTCTTCGCACTCGGTGTCACTCCATGTTTCGGCCTTCAGTGCTTTCTTTGTCTTCTTATACTTGTTCTTTCTTTTCTTCAAAATAGGACAACTTGGTTTGATGTGTCATCACTTCTTGCACTCGAAACAGACAACATCCTTGCTTTCCTCTTTATCATTTAAGCTTCTCTTTTGATAAGATGTTTTGAAGAATTTCTTTCCTTTAAACTTCCTTTTCTAGCCATTCTTTGAAGCTTTTTCACCATAAAGGCAATCTCCTTGTCATCTTCGTCTGAATTTGAATCATCAAAATCAAGATTAGATTTTAAAGTAGTTGCTTTCTTAACTCTGGTGTCTTCCTTGTTCAAACGTTTTTCTTCATAGGATTGAAGTGCTCCCACGAGTTCATCCATAGAAAGAGGTGATATTCTTTAGGTCTCCCAGATGTTAGACTTAATATTGTTCCACTCCTTTGACAACTCTTGAAGAATCTTGTTCACTTTCATTGGATATGACACAAGTTGTTGTTGATATGCTAATCCATTGACAATGTTAGTAAATCCGATAAACATGTCGGTTATGGATTCTTCAGGTTTCATTTGGAAGGCTTTATATTGCTAGAGAAGAATATTTATCTTCGTCTCCTTGACTTGATTAGTTCCTTCATAAGGTTTTTTATTTTTTATTTTGTGAAAATAATAAATATATTGATCAGTTCCTTCATAAGTTACTTGCAATCTATCCCAAATTTCTTTTGCTGATTCAAATGAAGAAATTTGATTATATTCAAATGGAAATAAAGCCCAATATAAAGAGCAAAAAGCTTTAGGATCTAGTGCTTCTCTTTTAGTGATGTATGCATCTGAAAGAGTTAAGGTTTCTGGCTTTTTGCCTTCTTTCTTGGTTGAGGGAGGTACAGGTTTTACACCCTTTAGAACAACATCTCATTCCAAGGGGTCCTTGGATTTGATAAATGCTTACATCTTATTTTTCCAGATGTTATAATCTTTTCCATCGAAGTACGAAGGCCCTGTGTCACTCTGACCTTCCATCAGACCTAGTACTATATTACTAGCCATCGAAAGATCGTAAGATCAAAAGTAATAAAATACTTCAATAAAGAGCAATCGAAAGTCTGATACCAATTGATATAGCTATAACTATCACCTAGAGATGGGTGAATAGGTGATTGTGCGGAAATAAAAGAATTTAAGCAAATATTGCAATGAGATAATTTCTAATGAAGTGGTTAGTTCTTACCGGTGTGCAATTCTACCACAATAAATAAATAGAGTAAGAGATAGAGAATTGCATACTCAAGATTATAGTGGTTTGGCTTTTGCAAGTGTATATCCACTCTCCCACGCTACAGCTTATTGGCTGGAATCCACTAGTAAGAACCAATAAAAGGTTACAAGTCCCGAGCTACAAGCACTCAAGTTTGTGTGAACAACTCCTCACACTCTCAATCTCTAAAGGGTTACACAATATCGCTTCACAAAGACGAATGTATGAGATCACAAAAACACTTTCGGACTCTCAGAATTAAAAGCTTCAAATTTCATGAATGCGAATTCTATTCCTTTAGTTTCAAAACCTCCTTTTATACTCCTCCTAGTCCAAGCTAACCATTGGACATATCTCCAGGAAGACTTATCCAACCAATCTACCCATTGGCCTGAATCTAGTCGAGAAGATCTGATGGCTTAAGGATCGTCGAGGTTGATGCTTCTTATAATTTCTATGCCCATACAGCAATTCAGATTTTCAAAAAGTCGAGTGTTTACGAATGGAAAGAATGTTTTGCCTCTAAAAAGAAAGTCCAGGAAAGTTAAATCTCCGAAAGATATTAGTAAGACTTTCCTTTTGAAACTCTTTATAAGTATGGCAGAAAATCCAACTAATCGCTACTAATCGTTGCACAAGGATGTTTGTCTCCTTCCTAATCATTTGACAAAATGTATAAGAAAGGAAGAATAAATCACAACTCTGATTCTAATTGAAATCGTTTGATCCTATCCCATCTGACTTTCCACCTGAGGAACTTTTGATCATAAACAAAGTCTCTAAGTTTTGTCAGTCATCGAAACCACTTAGGGAATGTTTTTTAACACATAGAACATACTTGGCTTGGATTCTGCAATATTCCTGATCAAAGCATTGAAAGAGCACACTCCAATTCATGAGATTGGTGAGTTTCAATATGGACATCACCCACATTTGGATTTTGGTTGAGTTTACAATTACTCTCCATGAAATTTCTTTTTTTGTGCAATTGTTGTACATGAACTAAGGGAATTTGAGAATACAAATCAACCGTTGGGAATTGTATAAAAGCTCATGATGTTACACAATTCATGAGATAATCACCACATTTTCTCAATCGCACTTGCATTGATCATTTATTCGCTCTCTTCAAAAGATTCTTGCCTGATCTTTGGAAGTGGGTCATCTTTCATATGACCTCTAAAGCAGCATATAGGCTATCAACAATGGAAGGGATGCCAATGTGCCAAAGACCACCCCACAATAATAAGGGCTGCGTTCATTTTGCAGAAAATGTGGCAATTCTAGAAAATGTTTTCAAGAAGCCATTTTCCAAGAAAATCATAATATTTTCTGATATTTGGACAAAACTTAAAAATGAAGTAGAAAATATTTTGTATTGTTCAGTAAGGAAAATCTTTTCCTCCATGCATTCCTTTCAATAATTATTTTATTATTTTTAAATTTTCTTTTTTTCCTTTTCTTTGTTTTTCTTGTTCTTTATTGATTGAGGAAGAAGAACAAGAAAAAGATGAAAGTGGTCGGTGACAGGCCAAAGAACTGATGTGACATTGGACCAAAAGATAAAAATACGAAATCTTTTCATGCTACCACCATTCAACATAGGTAGAGAAACAGAATCATGATGTTGTAGAATCCAAATGGGGTTTGGACCAGCTGAAGGAGATGACATTGGAGTTTTTTGAAGACTTATATCAATTAGTTGGGTGTCAAAATTTCTAGCCTATTTTGTCTCAATGCACCCAAGTGCTATCGGAGGATATGAATGAATTCTCAGTTGTAGAAGTTACTTTGGAGGAGCTGCAACAAGTTGTATTCCAACTAGGGGCCTCCAAAGTTGCTAAACCAGATGGGTTAAATGGACTGTTTTACCAAAACCATTGGAAAATATTGTAGGAAGATGTTAAAGTAGTGAGAGAATTTTTCGCTTTCAGGGTAATGAAACCAGAATTCAACAAAACAATCATCTCCCTCATTCCTAAAACTCCTAATCCGAAGAGACTTGATCAGTTTCAACCTATAAGTCTTTGCAACTTTGTTTATAAAATCATATCAAGGTGATAGCTAATTGCTTGAAACCTTGTTTAGTGGAGCTAATTACAATGGAGCAAAGTGCATTTGTGAGCATAAGGCAAATTCAAGATAACATCTTGGTTGTACAAGAGGTACTCTATCAACTCAAGATTAGAAAGAGAAAGAGGAAATTTCAAGCTATTTTAAAACTAGATATGCAGAAAGCCTATGATCGAGTGGAATGGGAATTTTTTTTGGAGGGAGGTCTACTTAAAATGGGATTTCATGCCAAATGGGTGCATCAGGTTATGCAGTGTGTTACCACCGTCTCCTTCAGTATGAAATTTAATGGAGAACCCTTACAATATTTCTATCCATCAAGGGGGCTTAAACAAGGAAACCCCATTTTCCCTTTATCTCTTCATTTTTATAGCTAATGTTTTGTCCGCTCTCATCTAGCAAGTAGTCGAAATGAGAAACATCAAAGGCATGCTAAATGGGTGGTGTTCCACTCTATCTCATCTATTTTTCTTGGATGATTCTATTTTTTTTTCTAGATGGGAAGTTATAGGAACGTTAAAACCTAGCAAATGTGTTGAATCAGTATTGTGTAGCTTCAAGATAAGCTATTAATTTGAACAAATCCGAGATCATTTTTAGTAGGGATTGTCCTAGTAGGCTGAAGGGAAACTCTAGCCAGGGAACTTTGAGTTCCAGTGATGGACAAAATAGGGAATTATCTAAGAATACCATCGGATTGATGTGGTTCCAAGAAGGAAATGTTTGCTTGAATTCTGGGAAGAGTGAATGCTAAACTGGAAGGCTAAAAGGAAAAACTTGTATCCAAAGCCGGAAAAGAAATTTTGATCGAGATAGTCGCTCAAGCAATTCCGCAATATGCTATGTCAATCTTTAAAATCCCCATGTCCATCTATAGATCAATTGAGCAAAAAATAGTAGCTTGTTGGTGGAAAAACTCAAGCGCTAAGTTAGGTTTACATTGGAAGAAACGGAAATTTCTCAAAACCAAGAAAGGTGAGGAGGGCTTGGATTTATAGACTTATTTTCCTTCAACAAAGCAATGCTCATTAAACAGGTGTGGAGACTTTTTTCAACAACCATCTTTACTATGGGGACAAATTCTCAAAGGAATATATTTCCCTAAAAAGGATATTTGGCATGCAAAAAAAGGAACAAGACCATAGTGAGGGTGGCCAAGCCTTCTATTGGGAAGGGACTCGATAGTACACAAAACACATTGGTCAGTGGGCAATGGTTAGGAAATACGAGCTCGAGAGGATAGGTGGCTGGGGAACGGGTAGAGGTCCAACTCCAAGTGGGGAGCCTATTTTGGTGGCAGATTTCATAAATCAAGAGGAGAATACATGGAAGATTCAGCTACTGAAGAATAGTCTTGATGATCAAACAGTCGAGCAAATCCCATCAATCCCAGTGAGACCTACAACTACTACTAACCAGATCATATAGACAGGGACACAATCAGGCACATATTCAATTAAAATTGGATATAATTGCATAAGAGGAGCAGACTAGTATGCAATGCAAAATCTACCATCATCTTCCTATCAAGCACCCTGCAGTCTATGGAGGAAAATCTAGAAATTGAAGACCACTCCAACAATCAGATTTTTCATGTGGTTTATATGTCAAAATGCCTAATGCCTTACTCACAAAGGAAAATCTATTCTGAAGAAAACTATTGCCTGATCTGTGCTGTACTCAGTGCAACGAAGGTGTCCTAGAGTCAAATGAGCACCTATTTTTATTGTGCCCTTGGAAAAATAAGATATGCTCTCATCCACAACTTAATATTGACATACCACCATAAGGAATGTCAAGAATTGATGCATGGATTGCAGATTTTGGAAAAAATATGGCGAACTCACCCAAACTAGAGGTTTTGGCCTCGATCCCTGGCAGATGTGGATAGCGTAGAATCATTTCATTTTCCAGAAATTGCTTCCTGATCTAGCAAGCATAGTGGACATGGCATTGGTTAATTCAAGAATATCTTGCATTTGGGATCTGCAACCTTCAAAAACTCAGCAAAACCTTACCGGATTTGACCTAATTTGGCGTCCACCAGAACTTGGGTTGCTGAAAGTTAACATCGACGGCGCCTTTCCTACCAGAATAGAGGAGAGCGCAGTGGCTGGTGTATGCCGAGATAGCCAAGGAAAACTCGTTGAGAGATTCTCTAGATCTATTCACACTACTTCACTCTTGCAAGTGGAGGTATAGGCTTTAATCAAAACCTAAAGCACGAGTAATTATTCAGTGGTATGTGCGCGCCACGTGTCCTTGAGCAGGACCCACTGAAAAAGGAAGGCCCCGATTTTTGGTCGGCTCGGCTCGGCTCCACGCAGAAGAAAGGACTGTCAGCGTATTCCTCCCACTCGAAATTTTTCTCTCTCCTCACTTGAATTGGCAGGTTCTCTCTCCTCACTTGAACGCGTAGAGCCTTCCTCTGTTTCCTTCTCCGCGGATCCCACCTCTCTCCGCCTACGTCTCTGCCTCCGCCTCTGCCTTGGCCTCCGACTTTGCCTGCCCAAAAGCCTCGCTGGTCATTTGCCTCTGGCATCTTGGTCTCGTTCCCAAGCGACACCAGGCTCCCCGCCGCTGACTGGCCGCTGTCCCTGACACTGGCCTGCTCGGTCGTGAGGGAGATCTCGGTGGACTTAGGTGGGGTCGACGGCGCAGCGAAGAAGGAGAGGCCTGCTGCATTTTCTCTCTCTTTTTTTTCAACGAAGCCCGCTTTTTCTTTTCACTTCTGCCTCTCTCTTCCTCAAGCACTCCTCTCCTCTCTCTGTCTCGAGCCCTCTCACTCACCCCCAATGAAATATGCACGCCACGTCAGCTGATGACGCAATGATTACTAACTATTGAATATTTTCTCCGCCAGTATAGAGAACTTAGCTGATAATTGTAGCAGCTAATGGGGGTTCACTTCAAGAATGCTCAGTTTGGCTGTCCAAGACTGTTGCCTAGGGTGTACGGCACGAAAGGGTCCAAGACTGTTGCCTAGGGTGTACGGCACGAAAGGGGGGCTTATGAGGTCATTTATTTCAAGCAGCTGGTCAATAGCTCAATTTTCACAAATCGCATTCATAAAAAATAGAACAGACCTCATTTTTAGTAGATCTTCATCTTTGGACAGGAGAATGAAAATTCTTGCGTAGTTAAGTATAGCTATTATATATAATTTCATCTATTTTATGGTGTATCACCTTAGTCAAGAGTGAAGTGAATCTATTTGTAAGGAAAAATTATTTGTTGGTTGTAAATTTTACTTATTCAAGGTAAATCTGTCCATTTTTTATAAGTAATTTCAAATAATACAGAACTGTCGATGGCAAAACCTTATTCGTTCTTAATTAACCGTATTTGTTCTCAGTTTTCTATTTCATTCAACTAAAATTATTTAAATATTCTTTTTACAAAATAAGCAATATCAGATTATTTTAAGAATGATAGTAATATTAATACGTAGCTTCTATTTCAATTGAGAATGGGAAACCTACGTTCACTAATGTTGCTTCCTTAGTGGTCCTACTATATATGAGCAGTTGGTTTGTAATCTTAACAATCTCAAGGTAAGTTTATTTCATAGAAAATGAATAATTTGAAAAATAAAATCTACGTCCACTGATATTACTTCCTTAGCGATCCTACTATTTATGAGCAGTTTGGTTGGTATTCTTGACAATCTCAAAGTAAATTTGTTTCATGAAAAATAAATAAATTGAAATACATTTTCCTAAAAATGATCGCTTATATCACTTGATATTATTAGTCAATTAAAATATTTTCACTATCAATAATAATCTATATTTAGATATTTTTCATGGATGATGACATATTTTATTTATTTATTCATGTTTGTCGGCAATATAAGTGATCATCTTTAAATTTTTTTTTAAATGATTCATTTTTCACGTAATAAACCAACCATTAATTAAGATTGCATTAATGAATTGACGTTTTATCCTCGAACTTCACACTTCTCACAATTCTACATATCTCTGCTTAGTCATCGCTTGACTTGAGGGCATTGTGTCATGTTGCCTAGGTGGGAGACGCATCCCTCTTGTCGATGTTGTGCTACATGACATTATGTAACACATTATGAGCATTTTCTCTCTTTTTAAAATTCTATTATTGCTCTGATACCAAAATTCCATTGTTATTTATACACATCAGACCCTGGATTATACAGGTTAGGGTTGTGTTATCTCCACTCCACTTTTGAATTTGATACTCTAAAAAAATAGTGTTTTTACCATTTTGCCCTGTTGTCTTACATGCTCTGGTCAATTTTTTTTTTTCCTTTTTCATTGAACAATCTCAAACTGATACACTCATCCCACATTGACCTCAAATTAATTTCCATGTCACAAAAACTCACATAGTGGTGCCATAGTTTGAGGTATCTAAATTAATTTTTACATCATACAAAATCTCAAATCAGAACACTCATTGTCACATTTATCAACAAAAAAAAAAATTGCAAATTTATCACAATTTGAGATAAATGTAGTATGCATATAATGTGGCACGGGTGTACTGATTTTAGATTTTTTGTAATATAAAAATTAGTTTGAGGTAAATGTGATATGGATGTACTAATTTAAGAGTTTTTGTGATACAAAAATTAGTTTAAGGATGGATGTAGTATGGGTGTATCGGTTTTGAGTTTTTGGTGAGATTATTAGCACCTTTGGATTATTTATTTCTTTTCTTTTTTTGGCCGTTGTTACGTTCCTCTTTATTCATTTTCTTTTCTGCAGAATCTTCGACGATAACAGCAAAGAAAACTCTGGTAGCTCCTCAACCTCTCCTACATCGCCTTGACAGCTAGCAAACTTTTCTCCCACCCACCGGCAGCTGCGGGGAAACCGACTCCGCAAGCTGCCCGAACCGCTCAATGAGCTTAGGCGCCCGCTGCCCGAACCGCTCCATGATCTCACAGGCGCCGCGTCATGAGGACTAGGACGAAGACGATGACGATGACGATGAGGAAGAGAATGAAGAGAACAGTAACCGCGAGGGGAATGAACGAGGCGAAGGTGAGAGGAAAGTAGATAATCAATGGGAAAACATGAAACGGAGGAGAGAACACAGATGAATATGACATGGAATACGTGTCCGGTTTGAGCTGCCGATGCGAATGCAAGCGGGAGTTTGGTCGTCGATGATTGTGCGGAAGAGAGAAGGAAGAAGGAGGAAGAAAATTTGACCACAGGAGGAAGCGAAACAAAGGGGCAAAATGGTAAAGAAGCTGCTTCTTGGAGGTGCCGAAACCAAAACTAGTTCGGAAATAGCACGGCCCGGTTAGGGCTCTTGTTAAAGAATAATTTGATGCCATTTGATAATAAATAAATTCTATAACCAAATAATAATAAGGAAATCAAAATATAAGAGAGGCTTTTACTCTATCTTGAATTGTTCGCTACATGAGGGAAACAAATAGATTTTACTGAATGTTCACGCGGCCAGTGACTAAATATATCTTTGTCAATAAAGAATATCACCAAAAACTTTGTGAATATTAGAGGGACAAAGTGAACGAAGTTATGACGTGCCTCCAATTGGTTTGCCTATTAGACATATTATTGGTATCTAATCTCCTCATCTTTATAATAAATAATATACCAGAATATTAATCCATGAAATGTACGAAATGGATCACTCTTTAAAGTAAGTCCAATGATCTTGTGCAAAACCAAATAATGTGTCTATAAAATGGCAAATCGATCCGATATCTATCAAATTTCACTATGATCAAACAAAAGTGTACGCAAGTCAACCAAACAGAATATGAACCTGTAATTGGTAATCTTAGTATTATCAAGCTAATAATAAATCATAATATCTTTCATTTTATAAATCTGTCTAAATTATGGTTCACAAAACCCCTCATATAAGTGGTGCTAGCCTGCAAAAAGACTTGTGATCAATCATATTTTTGCATTTTTGTTGTAACATAGAGCTAATTTATGTTAATGGGGTATTGACCATAATATACCCCAGATGATCATAAAAATGAACAAATCTTTCGCATAATTCATCATTAAGCATCACGAGCGGTTGAACTTAAGGTTAGATAACATGTCAAAAAGATAAATACAATATGACTTTTCTTATTGTGAGAAACGTGAAGAGATTAATTAAAAAGGGGAAAGATGAACTTATTATTCAAGCTAAAGTTCTTATATAACCACGTTAAAAATAATTAAAGAACTCAAATTATGAATATGTGGCAGGTTTTCCGTCACATCAATGATCGTTTACTTTACTAATTAGTTGGCTAGATAATCATTATTAGAAAAATATCGGCCATTGCATACTTTCCAACAAAGAAGAAGTTGGAGGGGTCAAATGAGATAATTTGTACGGCTCCTTCTGAAGTTTCAACCCCCTTCTGCTTTTCTCGGCTCCTTCTGAAGTTTCAACTAGGGGTGTGCATGGTCCGGGCGGGCGGTTCCCGACCTAGAACCGGGAACCGCCCGCTAAGGACCGGTTCCGAAAAATTGGAACCGGGATCCACCCGTTTGTTGCATGGATCCACCCGGGAACCGGACCGCGGTCCGGTCCGGTTCCGGGTGGATCTATGGAACCGATCTTGACGCGAAATTTTTTACTTTTCAACGTAAACGGTTGCGAAACAATTTTGGTTTCTTGGACCACCGGTCCGGTCCGGTTCCCAAGTTTTGAGCTCTAAAATTCCAAGTTCCAATCTCCAAAAACTAAAACAATAATTAATAGACGAATGCTCAACATTAAATAACAGTCAACTACACGTGAATGAGGAAGAGGAGGAGGAGCGGTGGCGGCGAAGGAGGAGCAGCGGCGGCGGCATGGATGCTCGGGGAGGAATTGAAGACGAAGAGAAGAGCGAGGAAGAAATAGAGAGAGAATCAAAGGCGAGGAAAAACCGGAAGAGATGAGACACGAATTAGGGCTTCGCGAATTAGGGCTTCGTCACTTTCGTTTAGTATTTTTTTATTATAAATAGGTACCGGTCCAGTCCGGGTGGGCGGGCGGGCGGTTCCACCCACGGAACCGGGAACCGGACCGGTTCCCACCGGTTCTCAATAATTGGAACCGGGAACCGGACCGGTTCCCTCAAGAACCGCCGGTTCCGGGCGGTTCCGGTCCGGTTCCGGGCGGTCCGGGCGGTTCCCGGGTATTTTGCACACCCCTAGTTTCAACCCCCTTCTGCTTTTCTCTCTTCTTTTGAGGAGCTTTTCTCTCTATTCCAATGGTGATAGCTAGCCCAAAAACCCAAAATCCTAAATCCTAAATTCACACAGCCATAGCCATTTCCACTCCAAACACCACCAGCTACAATGATACCCCCCTGGATTCACGGCTTTCCTCTGCATCCCACCTCTGAATCTTTAAACCCCAAACACTCGAAACTCTAGGGGAATAAAAAAAAAAACCCGATACACCTTCTACCACTATTCCAGGCACCAACTTCAATGGCGATCTTCCTCTTGCTTCACGCGTCTCTTCTTCACCAGCAATCAATCCCAAAAACCCAAAAACCTAAACCCCACACAATGATTTCCACCAACGTCACCACTCTCGACGTTTATTTTTTTACTACACTGCCTTGCGCAAACATCCAACTCTCATCACCAAGCCCTAATCCAAATAAACTCTCCCTTTCCATCCTCCACCATTATCTAAAATAGAACCTTCGCCCTAACACGCGCTGTTGGGATATAATATGCGGAAACGGCAAGATCTTGCAATTTACGTCAACGCGAAATCACCAGAGAAATAAAGGAGAAATAATAAAGATACCAGAAATTTACGTGATTTGGTCCAAGTATCGGTACTTACATCCATGGGATGAGCTAGCAGCAAATAATCCACTATAATCGGAGAATCAGAGTTTACAATCACTCATACGTTCGAGTGTTTCCCACACCTAAATTTAACTAAAAATCCAAAGTGTTTATAAATAAATAACTCACTTAAGTATAAACTCATGGCATAAAAATATTACTCGTTCAAGTTGTATGCCAAAAATAAAAGATCTTGAGCTTCTTTTCTTTCTTTCGTGTGTAGCTCCTCCTCAGCGGACGTGCAGCGTGAACACGGCTTGTTACGTAGGGCTTCAGTGGACTTTCAATGGCGAGGGAAAAGAAGACCCGCAACTCCTTTTTGCTTTTATACGTGTGTGCCCAGGTCAAAGTTTGACCTGGGCCCACCTATGCTTGGCTTCAAACGTACGTGCATAGGTTTTCTGTTTTATCCATTAGGAAAACCCCACCTGGAATATTGTGTGTACCCAAAGTCAAATAATTGACTTTGGGCCCCACAATAATAACCTTCTACGAAAAGAGGGTTCGGACTCTTGCAGGCGAACAATAAAACCTTCCTTTATCTTTTTTTTCTTTCATCTATTATTTCCTCTTTTGTAATTTTGTCCCACAATCAAATAACAATAACATACTTAGTCATCATGTCTGCTGAGTTATCTGCTATAGCAATCTTTTTAACAATAACATTACCCTTAGCTAAGACATCTCAGATGAAGTGGTACCTGATGTTGATATGCTTCGTTCGCTCGTGATAAACTGGATTATACACCAAATATATCGCACATTGGTTATCACAGTGTATATCCATACTTTTTTGTTCTAACTCAAAGTCCGAGAGCAAATTTTGTAACCATATCGCCTCATTTGCTACAAAGGTTAGTACCATGTACTATGTCTCAGTCGAAGACAAGACAATGTGATCCTGTAAGGATGCTTTCCAACTAACTGCACCACCCGCTAGCGTAAACACGTACCCTGCTAAAGACCAGCAATCATCCAAGTCACTGGCGTGATCCAATTCCATAAAACCAGTGGTCTCACTGCCATTGCTGTCCCTCCGGTACACTATACTCACGTCTGTTGTCCCTTTCAAATATCTGAGAATCCACTCCACAGTTTCCTAATGAGTTTTACCAGAACGCTTCATATAACGACTAATTATGCTCACAGCTTGTGAAATATCAGGCCTAATACACACCATAGCATACATAATACTACCCACGGCACTAGAATATGGAACATGAGACATATGTTCCTCCTTCTCCTCAGTTTGCGGTGATAATTTATCTGAAAGTTTAAAGTGCTTCATTGAAGGTGTACTTACAGATTTTGCCGACTGCATATTAAAACGTATCACGATCTTTTCAATATATTTCTTCTAAGACAGACATAAAAATCTTGCAGTTCTGTCACGCAAAATCTCCATACCCAAAATTTTATTTGCAGCACTTAAATCTTTTATCTCAAATTCAGCATTTAACTGCCTCGTCTGTACATCAATATCAGACATATTCTTAACTGCTATTAGCATATCATCAACATATAAAAGTAGATAAATCAAAGAACCATCCTCTAATCTCCTAAAGTAAACGTAGCTATCCATCTGACTTTTTGAATAGTTTTGACTAGTCATGAAAGCATCAAAACGTTTATACCACTGCCTAGGAGACTGTTTGAGCTCATACAAAGATTTCTTTAACAAGTAAACATGATCTTCCTTACTTGGAATAGCAAATCCCTCTAGTTGCTTTACGTAAATCTACTCCTCCAACTCACTGTGAGGAAACGTAGTTTTCACATCTAGTTGCTCTAACTTGAGATCCTGCGAAGCAACTAAGGCAAGTAAAAACAAATAGAAGTATATCTTACCACAGAAAAGTACACCTCATTGTAGTCAATGCCCTCACGCTGTGTATACCCCTTTGCCACAAGTCTCACCTTATACCTCTCTGCCTCAATATCGGGAATGCCTTCTTTCCGTTTAAAGACCTATTTACTTCCGACAATTTTTTGGCTTTTGGGTACTTTGACCAGCTCCCATGTCTGATTTCGATGGAATGATTCAATTTCTTCACTCATAACCTCTAGCTACTGCGATGACTCCGAACTAGCCATCGCTTCAGAGTAAGACAAAGGCTCATCTATCTCCACCTCATCACCTATAGTTAATGTATAAGCAATATTTGTATAACCATAACGTACCGGTGATTTAATTTGCATTCTCTATCTATTTGTGGCTATAGTGTGGCATTCCAAAAATTCAAGACAATCCTAGAGGAATTAAAGCCCGTAATTAGGTAATGAAATTACCTATGGTTTATGTTTTAGCCATTAACTTTCTCTTAAGGCTAAGTGATATATGCTTGCGTTCATAATTAGATAAATTAATGAGAATAATCTATGATTGACTATGCACCTTATAGACTAAATTCCTATAAATAAATGTTACAAGATTTTGGCCATGTGGAATTTAGTAATTAAATTCCTAAAAGAAAGAATAAGAAAGGGTAAAATTTGATTTTATTTAGGTTTGGGCCTTAGGCCCAAAGGGGGGATTTTTGGTGGGCCGAATGGCCGGCCCAATAGAAACCCACGGAGGGGCTGTCGCTGGCCCAAGTGAGGCCCAAGAAGGATAGTGGCCGGCCCATTGCATGGGCTTTGCCAAGTGGCAAGGAGGAGTTCATGCATTGGCCATTGGAAGAGGTAAGCTAATCATTGCAAATGATGAGGATTTGGGGAAATAAAAGGAAGAGGAGAGAGAGAGGGTGGCCAGTTGTGTTGTTCGGCCAAGTGAGAAAGAGAGAGAGAGAGAGTTGCGAGAGAGGGAGAGTGAGGCCGAGAGGAGGAGGAGTTCGCCCGTTGCTGCCTGTGTGCCGCTCGTTCGTCCGTCGTGTGCTCGTTGCTAGCTTGGTTTAGAGGCAAGTTAGGATCCTCTTACTACTCTTGCATCTGTGTGTTGCATGTATGTTTGGAGTAGTGTCGAATTTTGGGTGATTAGGAGGGAGAAACCGAAGCTAGAATGACTTGTTCTTGAATGATGTTGCTGTTTTCGTATGAACCGCCTGAACCAGAATCTTGTGAGAGCTTGCATGCATGTTTTGAGTTCGATTTTGACCTTGATTCCTTCATGAAAGTTGTAACCAACATCTTAGAATACAACATACTAAAATTTGGTGCAAAATGGTGGAGATTTAAGGGGTCAAACTCTCATCCTACGAAGACACTAGATCTGGAATGATTTTGCTGACCTTGTGGTAGATTTGTGGTTGCATGTTGATTTTTATCAAGAATATATCTTCAACTTCTTCATGAAACTTGTAGAGAACATCTTAAAAATTAACATACTCAAATTTGAAGTAAAATGAACAAGTATAGCCTAGTGAATCGACTTACTCTTGAAGACGGTAAATCTGGAGACGCGGTACTGGACACCCGAGACTTCATGGACCCATATAATGACTATTAATTGGAATTTTGGATTAGATACCTTCATGAAAGTTGTAGGGGACCTCTTGAAGTAAAACATATCCAAATTTCAGAGGAAACGAAAAAGAATAAGTGAGTGAAAACTCGATATTTCGGAGATATCTACACTGGACGTTTCGGTGCGAGAACCAGAAGCTTCGTACGACTATATAAAATGATATAGAACGAATCTGGCCTAGAAGTCTTCATGAAAAATATACTTTAGTGTCTTAAATACAACCTGGTAAAATTTCATAATTTTCGGAGGTCGTTCGGGTATTTTAATCGAATTATTTCAAAAACTGCACATTCTGTTTTTATCCGAAATTGCATGCTGTGATTGTGTGAATGATATCTTTTGTGTGGAACTTTATTGGTCATGTGTTTTTCATGAAATCATTATCTTGTTGTCTTGGTTATCACATGCTTTGATTTCATGATTTTAGAGAATCATATGAATATTTAATTTAAATATTTTCTAAAATGGTACGAGCTGGAATTTTGGTAAACTTCAAAAAGGCATGATGAATGGACTATTTCAAATAGTATGGACTCCATGAATTGTATTGTTGTGAGTGATTGTGTCTTGCTGCATGCATGATGATGATTAGAGATGCATGATGATGATTAGAGATGCATGTATGAATCAAAGGATGAAAGTGATCTTGTTGCCATTGCATCATGTGCTATGCTGAGTTGAGACATAAATTGGTAAATATGAATAATGAGAAAAGAGGAGACTGTTTGTGGCAGATGATAATGCCCTGGGAGTGTCAGGATGCCCGGGATGGGGGGTGCCAGATGCCGGATTGTATTGAGATACAAGGCCGGATTGTCCTCGGGAGTTTCGAGATGCCCGAGAAGTGGGGGTGCCGGAAGCCCTGGAGGTTTGTGCCCAGGGGAATGCCTCATGATGCCAGTTGGGGTGCGAGATGCCCGGCCAGGGAGTGTAAATGCTGGAAGCCTCGGAGGTTTTTGCCCGATGGGATGCCTCGTGATGCTAGTTGGGATGCGAGATGCCCGGAATGTGGGGGTGCCGGATGCCCGGTGGTGTGTGCCGAAGGTTTATTTTGCAATGCCAGATGTGGTGATCGAATTGAAAGATAAAAGTGAAAATTGAGACATGCATATGTGATGTGAAGATGATAGCCTATGGCATGATGACATGCATATATGATGTGAAGATGATAACCTATGGCATGATGATATATGCGTGTGACATGATGACGATCACCTATGGCATGATGATATGTGTGAGACATGATGATGATAACCTATGGCATTATGACATGCATAGACGATATGAGGATGATCACCTATGGCATGATGACATGTATGTGATATGATTGTGATGAGTATGTGAAGATGTACGTATATATAGTGTGATTGTATATGCATGGCTGCAAGGTAAGATATGCATGGATGCATGAATGACATGTATGATGTTATGATTGTATTGTATGGTGCATTGAGTGGTTATTGGATTCCTTTACCTGCTGAGTGGTTGTACTAACCCCTTTGGGGACCAACATTTCAGATTAGCAGAATGCCGCTCCCTGCTGTCACCCGAGGCATGTTTTACGACCTACCTTCCGATGTAGAGGTCGGGTGCAAGGAGTTTGACTATCCCTCTGTTCCTGGACTGACTTATATTCGAGTGCGTTGTTTAGTTATGTACGATGTGGGCCTGGCTGGGGGCCCTATTGTCCAGGAGTTCATATCCGTCCACATTTGTCGCGACGGAGTGATGCGTGGGATGTTGCCGCCGCCACCGCCTGATGCACCGGGATGGGTGTGAGGGCCCGTGCGTGACAAGTAGGAGCTGAAACTTTTTGGGATGGTTAGCCGACACTAGTGATGGGGGATCTTTCACGTTAGTCGTAGTGGGTCGAGAGTTTCTTTTTGGGGTTTAAGCCGAGTGTGGCTTCATGTCCTAGCCTTTCTTTTGATGTATCGACCCAAGGAAACCCATCTTGAAAGTATGTAAATAAAGTGTCATGGCTTTGTCTTTTATTATGATGTTTAGTGGTGTGCAATTGTATCATGGTTGATGGAGGGAGAGATGGCAATGTTATATTTTGCTTCCGCTAAATGAGTCGCGTTGGGACCGTTTTAAAAAAAAAAATGTGTCTATGATTTACGACGCTTTTTCTAAGAGATGTAATTAAGTGTAACATTAGGTGCCTGTGGCGACCTAAGGTGATTCGGGGCACCACATATAGTGTGCTGCGACTTTGCTGGTTGTTCACTATCACCAATTTTAGGAATTGCGGCTTTATTTGCAGTCTCAACTTCTATTACCTTCAAGGTCTCCGGAGTTTCCACCTGAAGCTCCACCTCATTAATGACATCATGATCTGTATTCTCTGATAGTTGTGTTTGAGAACTCCTCTGTTGAAGCATTGCAGTCTCGTCGAAGATTACATCGCTGCTTATTAGAAAATCGGGTGATTTGGGATCGGTGCACCATAGTCGGTAGCCTTTCACCTCATGTGCATAACCTAGAAATATGCACTTATTCGTCCTCGGGTCAAGCTTACCATCACTCGCATGAGCATACGCATGGCATTCGAATATACGTAATTTGGAATAATCAACAAGTTTCCCCGACCATACTTCCTCAGGAGTCTTCCACTCGATAGCATATGATGGAGATCAATTAACTAGGTAACATGCCATGTTCACTGCTTTGGCCAAAAATTCCTTGCCAAGTCCTGCATGTGAAAGCATGCATCAAGCTCGCTTAAGCAAAGTTCTGTTCTTCCGTTTTGCCACGCCATTCTGCTATGGTGTCCCAAGTATTGTGCGGTGTTTCACAATACCTTCTTTCTTGTAGAACTTGGTAAAATCTTTACCACAGAATTCCATGCCATTATTAGTTTTCGGGCACTTGATTTGTTTATTTCACTGCTTCTCAATCAACGCCTTCAATTTCTTGAACCGATCAAACACTTCATATTTGTGCTTCAGAAAGTATACCCATACCTTCCTCGAATAGTCGTCGATAAATGTCATCATATATCTGGCACCTCCTTTCGAAGGAACCGAAGATGGGCCCTAAACGTCTAAATAAATATATTCAATTAGTCGTTTGGTCGAATGAATAGCTGTAATAAACTTAACTCGGCAATGCTTCCCAAAGATGCAGTGCTCACATAAGTCCAACTTCCCTGTTTTCTGACCCTTCAACAACCCCCTTTCACTCAACATCGTCATACCTGCCTCACTTATGTGCCCCAAATGCATATGCCATAATTGAGTCAAGTTAGAATCTGACTCACTTGATGAAACTGCAATGGTTCCAGTTATAGTCTCTCCTAGTAGATGATAGAGAGTATTCACTTTCTTCCCGTTCATCACTGTCATGGCACCTCGAGAGATCTTCAATACTCCACTTTCAGCGGTGTACCGACACTCAATGTCCCTAAAGAAATAAGGTTCTTCTTGAGCTCTGGTACATGCCTCACATCTGTCAATGTGCGCACCACCCAATCATGCATCCGAATTCGAATTATCCTTATTCCCATAGCCTTACAGACTGCATTATTCCCCAAAAAAAACCCTACCACCATCTGTAGTCTGGTAAGTAGTAAACCAGTTCTTATGAGGCGTTATATGATAAGAACACCCTAAATCTAGCACCCATTCATCTCCTGACGAAGTAGCAGTCACACATAAAACAGTTTCTGCATCACCATTGCTCCCTTTGGCAACGTTTGCCACACTGCTTGTGGCATTCTGCCTATTAACTTTATTCTTCTGCTTTGGACAATCTCTCCTGATGTGCCCCTCCTCGTGACACTCAAAGCACTTCACGCGTCCTTTAGACTTTCTATGGCGTGATTTTGATATGCTTTTACCTTTGCTGCTACTAGACCCTCGATGTTGTTCTCTACCCTGAATCGTGAGTGCTTGCGCTACTCCTTGTGCCAAACCCTCATCTCACAACTTTCTTTGCCACTCCTTAGATAATCAGGCAGACTTTACCTCTTCTAAGGTAATTGTAGTACGCCCCTGCAACAGTGAATCAGTAAAGTGATCCCATGACTCTAGTAAAGAGGCTAATAACATCATGCCATGTTCTTCATCATCAAGTATTTTACCGATGTTCTTCAGATCCAACATGAGTTTATTAAATTCATCTAGATGGGTTCTGATAGACGTACCTTCAGTATATCTAAACTGAAACATCTTCTTCAACATGTACAAGCGATTGTTCAAACCTTTCTTCACATAGAGTGCTTGAAGTTTTGCCTATAATACTACGACATCCTTCTCCTCAGAAACCTCTATTAAGACCTCATCCGAAAAATTTAACAGGATTGTGCTCTTTGCTCTTTTCATTAGCTCTACCCTCTTAGAGGCTTTCATGATAATAGGCAACTCATCTTCACCATTCAATGCCTTGGCCAAACCTTGTGTTGTCAATAATACTCGCATCTTGATGCTCCATAACACAAAGTTGTTACTCCCATTAAACTTCTCAATTTCAAATTTCCTCTCAGACATAATTGCAGTAACATAATTTTCAGATAATAATCAAACAAGCAAAAGCCCCAAATCACAATCAAGAAATCCAATCCCAAGCTCTGATACCAATTGTTGGGATATAATACGCGGAAATGATAGGATCTTGTAATTTACGTCAACGCGAAATCACCAGAGAAATAAACGAGATATAATAAGGACACCAGAAATTTATGTGGTTTGGTCCAAGTATCAATACCTATGTCCACGGGGAGAGCCAGCAGTAAATAATCCACTATAATCGGAGAATCAAAGTTTACAATCACTCACACGCTTGAGTGTTTCCCACACCTAAATTTAACAACAAACCCGAAGTGTTTATAAATAAACAACTCACTTAGGTATAAACTCACGGTACAAAAATACTACGTGTTCAAGTCGTACGCCAAAAAGAAAAGATCTCAAGTTTCCTTTTCTTTCTTTCGTGTGCAGCTCCTCCTCGACGGACGTGCGGCGTGAACATGGCTTCTTACGTAGGGCTTCAGCGGACTTTGAATGGCAAGGGAGAAGAAGACCTGCAACTCCTTTTGACCTGGGCCCACCTATGCTTGGCTTCATGCATACGTGTAGAGGTTTCCTGTTTTATCCATTAGCCAACAGAAAACCCCATTCGGAATATTGTGTGTGCTCAAAGTCAAATAACTAAAATTTTATCCAAGCGAATCACGTTTTGCAAATGCTCAAACTCGAGACATAATTTAACACACGCAAATCAAATATCTTTCAAACCCTCATGGTAACAACCTACAGTGTGCTAGCACCTTCAACATTTAGACAGGTCACTACTGCAGCTCCGATTCTCGCCTTGAAGGACTCACAAGCGCAAGTGATCCAAGTCGGTCCTCCTTCCAGCAGAGCAAAGTGAGCTACATAGAATCTTCAGGTAACTTAAAACAGCCTCTCGTAGTAGGCAACCTGGGGTGTATTTTGTCGGAGATTACATGATTCTTGAGGAGTAAGTTGATGAAGGAATCGAGCTTTGATGGGGATTTGGTCTGTCGTGCTATTGCTGCTGGGTTATTCTGCTAACAAAAAGAAATGGAGGGATTAGCTAAGAACAACTTGAGAGTGGCAACTCTCATAAGAAGATTGGGAGACCATTGGGTGGAAAATGTTGTACTTTAATTAGTACGTCCATGATGGGGTGCAATGAGAATGCACTGTTTTCTTGATATGCTCCGATGGAAAGACACCATTTGAAAGGGTATGAAGGGAGTTGTATAAAAGTTTTCTGATGATAACCGTTGGCACGGTTGGCAGAACGTATGCTTAGAAAGAAAAATGTCTCTTTCTCTTGTTCAATTTTCATCAAAGAAAAAGAAGGCATTCCATTTCTCCTTTATGAGAACAATTGGCATTTACACTGTGGAAATCGGATGCTTTCCTCATGATTGCATTCAGACCAATGTGAGGTAATATTGTTTGTGATTCATCCGCAATTCAATGATCGTTCCAGGGTAAATTGTTATTTGCGCATCGGAAAGAGGTAAGTCGTCTTCCGCCGACTTGAATTCCAACATTGGTATTAGAGCCCGGTCGTGATTTCTGCCTTTTTTTCATTGAATTTTCTTGTCTACCACTTGATATTGAGATCAAGAGATTGAATTCTACATTGTCTGGATGTTTATTGCTTGGAATTGCAATCTGAATTGTTGAAAACAAACCGAAGCGAAGAACCGGTTCGAGGTTGTGCACAACCGTACGGATTTGGCCATTTTTCGAAATATTTTTTGGCCAAAATTAATTTTCAAATATACAAGGTAAAAGTACTCATTGAGATGAGTCCAAAGATGGGTTGAGCGCCGCCGAAGGACGCCAGACGCACCGTCACACGCGCGTCGGTGAAACAACGTGTGCCGACGTCATCAGTGACATCATCCAACAGTCGGTAACCACTAGATGATGTCATCACCGGTGACAGTTGGCCGGCTGGTCGTCAGACGGCGACTCGACTCATGACCCGACTCAATTGACCCGTGGCCCGACCCGACTCGACCGTTGACCGGTCAAACCATTCGAACAGATTAGACGGTCCGATGGTCAAACCGGTCGGACCAGCCAGGAGCCGTGCAGCTCTTTGGCGCGTGCGCCTCACGTGCCGCACACTCAGGTGGTGCGTGTGGGCACGTGGAAGCTTCGATTAAAGCGTGGTCTGTGGCGTTAGGTTCGTATGGATGTGCTATATACCGTGGTATAATTATTTTATATGATTGAGTTGTATAAAGGTATAAAATTGTGTACAAAACTCTCAGTACGCGCATTTTTGAGGTACAAATGCATAGTGTAGTCATTTTTAGCTTGTATTTTCCTATGTTTTAGGAAATACAATAGCTAGCCTATATGAAAATGATGTCATATATGCAGTGTAGAGTTTGATTCGATGGTAACATGTATATAGTTTAATATACTTGCTTTTTTCTAATTCTAAGAAAATTCGAACAATTGTAGGAAATCCTTATTTTTCCGTTACATGTTGAATTGCGGTTTTGATTGTAGTTGGAGCATGATTGCTTTTATACGTTGGTTCAAATCATGCTATGCTTTTGTATTAATGGAAACATGTAGAAATTACATGAGGTCATGTAATCATTTTTCCTAATGGGAGTTCGTAGGTTGATAGAATTCGAAGAAATTCTCACCTAGAACTTAAAATATGCGCAAATTAAACTAATTAATGATAATAAAACAATTGTACATTGGAGTTGATTGGGAACATAGTGAATTTTCATTTTTATGTCTTTTGTTGAATTATCATTAATTTAGTTTGTCTTTCCTGCAAATTAACTATGTGTGTTACTCTGAAAAGTGTGCTAGTATTGATTCTGCATCTATTATGTCAATGTGTTATACCAATTGATTGTGACTTCAACATCTAAAACCATTGTGGCTGACCTCAATAAGGGTGAGAAGCTGAATGGTGACAATTATGATATTTGGCATCGAAAGGTTTAGTACATTCTTGAGGAGTAAGAGGTTTTGGAAACCCTCAACCACACCATGGATGAACCTGAGCATGAAACTTCAACTTAACACAGGAGAGATCTAGAAGTTTATCAAGCTTGGAAAAAGAAAAATAGCATTGCTCGCATCACGTGTTGAGCTGTATGCAAGATGATCTCATATGTGAGTTTGAAAGTTATGATAAAGCTTAAGCTATATGGGTTGCCTTGAAAGATAAGTTTGGGGGTACATTTGCCACTAAGTTGAGGAGACTCACCATTAAGTTTGACACATACCGAAAGTGCCCAAATATAACGATAAGGCAGTATCTTCGAGAGATGTCAAACATGATTCGTAAGCTGAAGTTGGCAAGTCACTCCCTTATTGATGAACATCAAATTCATGCTGTTATAAGGTATTTTCCTAATAATTTGGAGCATATGAAAATCAATATGACGTATAATGAGAATATTGTCACTTTTGATAATATAGCGCGTCATTTGAAATTAGAGGATGAGCGCCTAGAGGCTGCAAGATCCTCTACCCATGCTTATGTTACTGAATTGAGTTCACGCAAGGCTTCAGACTTAAAGCGTAAAAGGAATCATCAATTCAATAACAAAAGGAAGAGGACTGATCGGGCACCTAAAATGGCTAAGACCTTCAAACACAAGAAACGTGGTGGGAAGAAGGACAAGGCCAAGATGAAGTGCTACAATTGTGGCAATATGGGTCACTTTGCTTGTGAATGCACTGAGCCGAAAGAGATACCCTATTACTCCATTACTTTAAGTAATACTTTTGTTTCTAGCACCGTGATGCTTGCTAAATTTCATCCAATGTGGACTGTAGATTCAGCAGCAACAGATCATTGTAGCTAGAGACCAAGAAGTATTTGTGGAGTATCGTTAGATACAACCTGGAAAAATATGGATATATGTTGGGAATAACTCAAGAATTGAAGTGAAGGGTATCGGCACATGTAAATTAATTTTACGTGATTGTTGAAACCTATTCTTATATGATGTCCTCTATACTCTAGATATTCAACGGAACTCGGTCCCCATAATTGTTCTTCTTAGCCTAGGTTATGTATTGAATTTCCATGATGATTGTGATGACATTTTGTTTGGAACAATTTATTGTGGTTCATGTCATGTATTGAATGGTTTTAAAGTGTTAGACATTGACTATGATAAGTACAATGTTAATGTCGATGGTTGTTTTTCTTTAATTGCATCTTCTAATAATGTTGAGATTGATGCAAGTACTTGGTATGCTAGATTATGTCACATTGGGTTGCAAAAAATGCAAAGATTAGCTAGAGAAGACCTTTTAGGGTCACTCACTAATGTTGATTTACCCGTATGTGAACATTGTCTAGCGGGAAAAGTAACTAGGGGTGCGCATGGTAAAATTTCTGTTTCTCAATTTCTCTATTTCTCTGTTCCCGGGAACAGGTTTGGAAAGCAATCCGTTTGGTAACGCAAATTGATTTTCTATTTTCGAAACAGATTTGTTTCGTAAATTGTTTTGGAGGAGAAATCGAAGCTAAAAATTTTAGCTTCTCTATTTCAAGTAGAAATAGAAATTATTTCTCCATCCACCTCATTCCTTAAGCAGACTCGACGCCATTTCAATAAAAAATCCGAGTCGGGCCCGATCCTTGTTCAAGTCGCCGGTCCGGTCGGACCTAACTCGCGGATCCGACCCGGTCGGTTTTATTTTGTTATTTTAATATAAAATAATATTCTAATAAATAAAACATAAATATTTTATATCAAAAAATCGAAATTTTTTATTTTCAAAAAAATATTTTAAAAATGTTAAAAAAATGTTTTATTTTCCAAAAAAATCGAGAAAAATCAAAAATAATTTATTTTCCAAAAATATTGAAAAATATTTAAAAATATTAAAAAATATTTTATTTTCACAAAAAATCAAAAATATTTCATATTTTCAAAAAATGCCAAAAATCCAAAAAAGCCAAAAATTCATGAAAAAGCCAAAAAAATTCAGAAAAAGCCAAAAAGACTTGTATTTTTCCAAAAATACCAAAAAAGGTTTAAAAAATCCCTTTTATATCCAAAAATTAGAAAAATACTCAAAAATGTTTTTCCTCCCAAAAATGCATAGAAAATCCCTCAAAAATACATTATTGTAGGCAAATACTATGTCATGGATTCTGGTTATGCAGCAACTCCGGGATTTTTAACTCCTTTTAGAGGTGACCGATATAATTTAAATGAGTATAGGGGTAGAGCGAGACGGCCAACAACTGCAAGAGAATTGTTCAACTATAGGCATTTTTCTTTAAGGAATGTCATTGAAAGATCATTTGGGGCATTGAAGAATCGCTTTTTCATTTTGAGGCACATGCCCTCATTTGCACTTCGAAAGCAAGCACATATCGTAATTGCATGTTGTGCCATCCATAATTACATCCGTGATCAAGACAAGATGGATAGGAACTTTTCCCTATATGGAGATCCGATGTACTTGGCTGAACCTACGCAGATGACCTTGCAAACATTCGAGTTGACCGAGGAGGGAAACCAAATAAATACGCTTAGGAAAACCATTGCCAATAAAATGGCAAGGGATAATAATATGCCGGAAATTCCATGAAATTGTATTTTCAACTTTTGTAATGCATTAGTGTTATTTCGACTATTATTTTGTATTTGAGGATTTCCTATATTATTATCTAATCAATTTCTATTTCTAGCACAATTTCCATTTTATTAATTTCAAATCTCTCGCAAATTGCGCCTACCTCCATGTCAACTAGTACCTACCATAAAATCACTTCGTGGTCTCAAAAGAATGCAAAAAAATGTAGTGACTTAAACCCGAATCTTGAATGAGGAGAATAAATACATTAACTATTTGCATATTAGCATTTGAAACTACCAAATCTTTTATAGTTTGCATATTAGCATTTTTATACTAATTACTAGCTTTTATTTACATAAATTGCTAATGTTTTGAAGTTCTTAACTACTCTATCGAATTACCAATATAAATTAAAGTGATTTACCAACTTTTATCAAATTAAATTACCATCACAAGCACCAAGAAGAGTGAGGTAAAAGGATGGGGACAACATGATTCATAGAAATAGAAATTTTTTTCTGTTATCAAACGGATTTTGTTTGAAATAGAAATTTTGAGTCGTTATCAAACGGGTTTTTTTGCTCGAAACTTGTCCAGGGAATAGAAATTGAGAAATTGATTTCTCGCCGAAATCAATTTCTCGTTTCAGAAATTTTACCATGCGCACCCTAGAAAACCATTCGGTAAAGGGACTATAGCCGAATTTCCATTGCAACTCATACATTCTGACATTTGTGGTCCTTTGAACGTGAGGGCGAGGCATAGAGCCTTATATTTCATCACTTTCATAGATGACTTCATGCATTTTTGTTATATTTTTTCTGATCTCCCATAAGTCAAAAGCATTAGATTGTTTTAGACAATATATAGCGATAGTAGAGAATCAGTTGAACAAAACAATAAAGGCATTGAGAACTGATCATGAACGTGAGTATCTATTGGAGCAATTCAAGACTCTTTGTGATGAAAATGGAATTATACAACAATTGACTATTCTTGGTACTCAACAACAAAATGGGGTAGCTAAGAGAAGGAATAGAATCCTATTGGAAATGGTTAGGTCTATGATGGTGCAACCAAATTTATCTATCTCCTATTGGGGAGATGTGTTATTGACTGTTGCCTATGTTTTTAACCGAGTACTCTCAAAATCGGTCACTTCCACCTCTTATGAATTGCGGACTGATAGGAAATCAGACTTGAGTATTCTACGTCCATGGGGTTGTGCAACTTACGTTCATAATTCTTTCCATACCACATTGGGCGAACATCTCTCGTTCAAGCCTATCAGGGACAACCTTTTAGCAGAAAACCACTCAGCCATTTAGTTCAGAGCCTAGAGACACCCAAAGATGCCAGGATGGAAGCGTTTCTAATATACCCAAGCTGCATTTCTCGAAGGATCTTGCCAGGCTAGAGAAGAAGAGAGATTTAGAAAGCCATGGAGAGGTTTTCACAAAGCACACACTTTACTTCAGGGGACTCTGCCCAACACAATACACTCCCATTGCCTTATATAGGCAAATTGAGATCACAAGACAACAAACAAGGACCAAGCTCACGGGTCCGGGTACAAACAGGAGCATCCGAAACTTTCGGGAGGGAATTATTCGCACACTATGAATAAAGAATGATCGAAACGAACAAGTACATTCCCTAGCCTAGTGCTACAGTAAAAGTGAACAGTGACTTTGCTACAGTGAAATTGTACTGACTCAATGGTCTCGTCCGTCACGGGCATTGTAGCTACAGACTGAATCTGAGTCAGAGCTGTCTTCTAGGAGATGGAGCTCGTATTTTTGCTGAAGGGCTTCAAGATCCTCAGGTGAGAGGATTTGATTCAGCCTTCTTGAGGAGGATGCTTGTTCATGAGCCCAATGGGATGCTTCTTCTTCTGCCCAGTTTGTATTTTCGCTTGTAGTGTTGGCAAGTATGCTTGGCTGAGGCCAATTTGATGGCTGTACATAATATGATATGTTCTGGAATGAGGACGAAGCTGCTTGTTCATAGGGATCCTGAGACAGAGGTCCTCCAAAGCGTGCATAGGGGTCTTGAGTGGACTGGATAATGTCATCTTCGCTTGTCACTTCAACATCTTGGGACGATGCGGCTTGTCTGTACTGGTTGAGTGCTTCCTTAGCTTCTGGTGCTAGGTCATAATGATCCCACGTAGTAGGTGCATTATTCCAGATGTCTTCAGGAATGGTTTTGTTTTCTTGGCATAGGATTCGCTGGAGTTCTCGGTACTCGTTTTCACAAAATCTAACAGATCTTGGATAAGATTTGTGAATTCGGGCTTCTCGACTGTTCAGATGAGGTTTATAGGATGTGGTTCCTATTTCAAGTGGTGCATCAAGAATAGTGCCATTATTTCTACAAAAATTCCATGGACGTCGAAAAAACAGCACGGTGTGAACTTCAGGATTTGGTGTCATGGTTCTCAATTCTTTTTCTAGGTCTTGTTTCCAACATGTAGGATGATAGAACCAATTAAGAAAGTCTAAGAGATTTTTATCACTTTCCTTTTCGATGTTTCTTCCGAGCATGAATATCCGTGTGAGATTAGCAACAAATCTTCTGGTGGGGATTTCAATGGCTATTAAGTACTTATTGGTTAAGTACCATAACAGCGTTTTGAGCTGATCAGGGAAATCATCTTCTTTCCAGGTAAGAGGATGAATGAAAGGATAATTCAAATTTAATCCAAAAGGATAAAGAATCGAACCTCCATTGAATCTGAATAGGTCTGTATGGCATTGCCACATGAGGTTCTCCAGGTTCTCAGTAAGACTGTCATTTTGGATTTGTTGAATAATCTCCTGAGGAAATTTCCAGCTTGGCAAGTCTTTGATCTTCTCAATCTTGTATTTCACTCCATGATTGAGCATATGGAAAGCTGGTCTTTTGATATACATGTTGATTTCGGCTGGTGCTTTGGGCCTTGATAGAAAATCAGCAAGCACATTCTTCTTTCCAGGAATGTGTTTGGTTTCAAAAGAGTATTTTGAGAACCATTCAGACCATCGAAGCAGTTGAGGGTTTGGAAGCTGCTTTTGTTTAAACTTGGTCATCTGTGGGAAAGATGCCATGTCTAATTCGACCAAAAAATGATGGCCGATGAGATGAAACTCAAGCTTCTTTATTCCATTTTTTACTGCTAGGATTTCTTTGAAAGTGGAATGGTAGTGCATTTCGGCTTGGGAAAACTTTCCACTTTTGTGAGCACAAAGGAGTCTCTTACCATCGATTTCTTCGAACAGGATAGCTGCCCAGTATTCATCACTGGCATCAGTTTGGAGAATTCTTTTACCTGTTGATGGTATCTGCAAAGGTGGGAGATTCTGCATAATCTCCTTAAGCTCAGCAACTGCCTTAGTCTGAGATTTTCCCCAAGGTGGGGAATTCCTTTTGAGCATGGATTGCAAAGGAATCAGAAGCTTTGCAATATTTGGGACAAAATCCCTTAGATAATTAATTATCCCAAGAAATTGCTGAACTTGTTTTGTCGTGAAGTTATCATCAGGAAACTTCAGTAGTTCTTGAGCGATATGTGGCCCTGGATAGTATGTACCTTTGTTGAGGTGCATACCAAGAAATTCAATCTCTGTCTGGGCAATATTCATTTTCCTTTGAGAAAGCATGATGCCATGTTTTTTTACGATTTCTGCGAATTGCTCAAGGAGTTGACAGTGTGACTGTTCATCAGGGCTGTAGAGCAGGATATCATCGATATATACTGCTGCACTTGACAAGATCGGTTGGAAAATGCGACACATGGCCTTTTGGAAAAGAGATGGAGCTACCTTTAAACCAAAAGGGAGGACTTTCCACTGGAAATGCTGGTTTGGGATACATAACCCTGTCTTGGGTCTGTCTTCAGGATGAATACCTAATTGCCAAAATCCGGCTTTGAGGTCGAATTTGGAATAGATATGGGCCTTAGTTAACCCACTAAAGAGAGAATTTCTTGATGGTAAAGAGAATTTATCATCTTGGAGGAAAGGATAAAGGGGTTGGTAGTTGATTACCAATCTCATCTTTCCTCGATTTTGCTCAGCACGCTTATTGACATAAAAGGCTTCACAAGCCCATTGAGAATCAAAAATTTCAATAAGACCTTGTTGCAATAATTCTGAGCATTCCCTTTGGGCTAGAGCCAAGTGTTCTGGCTTCATTCCCATATGACTCGCCTTGGTCGGATTTATGTCTTCATTCTTCTTGAATGGAAGGCGAACAAAGAATTCAGAATTTTCCCATAAGGGATGAGAACATTTTTTAGCAAATTCTGAATGAGATTCTGCACGAGATTCTGCACAGGATTCTAACAACTTCTGCATGATTGGATCTAGTAGACTCATCTGGATGGAAAAGAGTCTCTGAATATTAACAAACTCAGAGAGTTGATCTTTGTATCTAAGACCTTTTCCAGGAATGATGCAAAGTTGAGAAATTTGAGTCATGATATCCCACCCAATTATTAAATCTTTATTGGGGAGGTCTGATCCAAAGATTTTTGCTTTTATGGAGCATTGAGGAAAGAACGAACAAGAATGGAGTGGTTCTGACATTTGTGGAGAAAGTATCTCCAGAAGCAGAGTTGAAATATCGGATATGAGGAGTCCAATATTCTTCAGGTAGAACTTTAGTGTCTAGAATGGAGCAGCTTGCTCCAGTATCAATAAGAGCAATGACATTAATAGGCTTAGCAAACTTCGAGGTGAGGATTTTGACAGGAAAATGGGGACAGTGAGTTTGGTTTGAGAATATATCAGGGCATGGTTCTGAAGATGTAGGGGATATGTGAAAAATGTCTTCAGATTCAGACTCGTTAGACTCAGTTTCACTGGGAGTTTGATAGAAGGGAATGACACAAAGGGTTTGTTCCGTTGGTTCATCATCAGCAGAAAATAAGGATTCAATATCATCATTTTCAAGAGAAATACCTGTTTCATTCTCAATCAGATGATTCTGTCCTTTTTTCGCTTGAGGACAATTTTTGGCAAAATGTCCTTTCTTGTTGCAGATGTAGCAACGACTTGATTTCTTGTGACCTGTGCGATCCTTGCTCTTGCGTAGGTATCGCCATTTCTTCTTTTTCCGAAAATGCTTGGAGCCATGTTTGGAATGTTTGATCGAATACTTCTTATAATGCTTTTTCTTCCGGGAAAATTGGCCACAAGATCCATCACAGTCCCTTTTGGAACATTTGATTTTCAAATTCTGGCGAGAACACGCTGTTTCAAGACGCTTGTCATCTGTGATATAGGTGCGGACCATCTGGCGCTTTAAACATATTTCTTCGAGGCATAGATGGATTTCTTGCTGTATTTCGCCCAATGGGACATCTTGTACTCTTCTTTGTTTTCCTAAGAAAGATCTTTCAACCATTTGTGAGAGCTCCTTTGGGATGGATGTGAGAAAAACATGCTTCAGATTTGGATCTGCACCAATCTGGTAAAAAAGTTGAAGCATTAATCGATAATGCTTATCAAGATGTTTTTCCTGATAAGAGCAGCATCTTCTCTCAAAAAATTCTCTTCTTTTGATTTCTTTGAGATCTCCAGGAGTTCCCACGAAAACATGATATAAGTATGTAAGGGCATGGCTGAAATTGGGTGACATCAGGAACATAATTTGGTCTTGTTCTGTGAGTGATTGCCACCAGAATTTAAGGCTCCCTGTGAACCTTGTAACAAAGTTGTAAAGCACATCATTCATATCATGGTTGGTGATGGACTGTGTACTCAACCAAGTATGAAATTCTTCAAGTCTTTCTGGCCATTTCTGATAAGGAATATCATCAATGGAAAAGAATTGTTTTGATGCCATAGATACATGCCTGGTGGAGTTATCCCTGGTGGGATTGCTTGTCTGTCCAAATTCTGGATCAGAATAGTTTGATTCCATGTCATAGTTTGGAGGGGTTTCGGCCATGAATATTTGTGAAATTGGTGGAACAATAGGAGGGGAATCAGGTGTAAGATCTGAGAGGGATGAAGAGGAGGAAAAGGATGCTGAATCTGATGAGTTTTGTTCAGCAAACAGAACCTGGTTATTGGTGATAACAGGATCAGGTTCAGGCTGTTGGGTAACAGGATCAGGTTCAGGCTGTTGGGTAACAGGATCAGGTTCTTGATTACCCAAATCCTTAAGAAAGGATTCTATTGGGTTTGATAGCATCATCTGTTCTGACCTGTCTCTTATAACAAGTGAGTTTGATTCTGTAGGTGAGCTTTTTGCTTTTCCCTTTTCCTTCTGTAGGACCTTGAGGCGATTTCGTAATTCTACCATATCCGTCTCTTTTCTGTAGGGATCTTCTGGGATGTTGGCAAAAACAGACGTTTGTGATGCTGGAGGTAAATACCCAGTTCGAACAGGGGGTGCCAATGGATCGAAAGGTCTAAACCTTCCTTCTTCAAGAATTTGAATTTGTTTCTTGAGCTTTTCTATCTCCGGTTTTGGACTTTCAAGATAATGGTAACCAAGATGTTGTCCTGATTCCAAGGCATGAAGCCTTTTCTGGAACTCAGAAAGTATCTTCTTAGTACCTTCATCATATCTGCTGAGATTTTGTTGTACGTTTCCGATTTTGGAATCGATGGCCTTGAAGGCATTATTCTGGGCCAACAGAGTTTCTGATTGCCAGTTTAGAATAGCTTCAGCAGCAGGGGTTTTCTTCTGTCTTCCCTGTTCATCCATATCAGTGGAGGTTGGAATCTTAGGAAGATGGCGGTATCTGTTGTGTGGGTCTGTAAACTCTTCTGTGGCGGGAAACGAGAGTTTAGAGTTTTCCTTGACAAGAGGAGGAAAGTCAGCGTTTTGGAACATGGCTATAGAAGAAGTGGATGGTACTTGTACTGGGACTTCAAGTGGGTAAGAATGTTTCTTAGCCCATTTGAGGATTGGCTTGTAGAATGGAGAGAGAGTTTGCTTTTTCTGTGGAGGAGAGGGTGGAGGTGATTTTGGTGGGTCTGGTAGGGTTTGGAATGTGGTACTAGACTCTGGTGGTGGAAGTGGTGCATAGGAAACCATGAATTGGTACTTGTCGCGCTCACCGAGAGTATCGACGGAGGAATCTCCGTTTAAGTACTTTTGATACACGTTATCCTTTGGCCTTTTCCTGCGAGGTGGAGGTTTTGCAAGAGGATCTACTTCATCGGGAGAATTTGTGCAATAGGAACATTGGCAAAAGGGATCCCAAAAACAGTGACCATAATTGTCTTTATAGTAATGAACAGGATGTCCATCACTATTGAAGTGTCGCACATGCTTTTTTGGATCTGGTTCTGAAATGGATTCAGGAACACATGGTTCAATCATGAAGAGGGTCTGGAAAATAGAAGGACTTTCTTCCTTTTCTTTGCCGAATTTGATGGAAACAGTTCCATCCTTCTTTCGTAGAAACTCTGAGTCCGTAGACTGGAAGGGCTTATTGTGCTGATGTAGCTTTTCGTAGTTGGTGATCCAAGTCTCTGGGAGCAGTTTGGATAATGTATCCTTTGGGATCTGTCTGGGAACATGGATGCAGGATGCTTGGTCATTTTGCATGGATATGAACAAGGCATCTTCATTACCATTGTTGAAATTGAGATCGAGGGCATGATTCTGCACTCGATAAACCATCTGGTAATGTAGGGTTGCAGCTACAGATTCAGCAGTTTGAGGGGCTCCAGTAAGCTGGACTTGAACTTTAAGAAAAGAAAGTAACTGGGGATCTGATAGAGCGATATTGAAGTTTGGATACAAAGTCACAAAGACTGTTCCAGCATTCAAGGTGGTTTGGACAGTACCAATGCAAGCATGCTGGTATTGTAAAAACCTGGTATCCAACAACGCAATTCTTGCCACGACTGGCAAACCTTTTCGACCATGGAAAGTGAGAGCAAGTCGAACAGCTCCATAATGGACATGAGAATATCCCTGTTGAACCCATTGTCTGGGGAATTCTGGAGGGATCTGAAGAGTAACAAAGTATTCCTTCTCAGTAGCAGGAATGGGATGCTGGTCAAATTTGGAGGACTGTACGTACTCTTTGACTTGCTTTGGGGTTTGATGAATGAGTTGGCGAATGGAGCGAATAGGTGAGAATGACGAGTTGGGCTTTGCAAAAGCAGAATAAGGGTTCATCAGAGGAAGTTGGGTTTCAGAAATCTTGGTTTCATCGCTAAGAGAGACTTCATAAAGATAATCTATCTTAGAAGTATTGGAAACACGAAATTCTGAAAGGGTTGAGGATGAAGTAGAAGGAGCAAGAGAAATGGGTGCTTCAAGGATTTCTGGTTCTGTTGACATGATGTAAAGAGATCTTCTCAGCACTGGTTTCACCTATCAAGCGCATGGAATGGATAATATCAAAAACGAAACTTGGCTCTGATGCCATGAATGGACCTAGACTTAGAACCAGGGAAGGAGAGTAAATTTCCTGCAGATATGCATCCCACATTGGGCGAACATCTCTCGTTCAAGCCTATCAGGGACAGCCTTTTAGCAGAAAACCACTCAGCCCTTTAGTTAAAGGGAAGAAAAATATATTTATAAGATATTCTTAACACTCCAAATGGTACACGTTATAAGTGAACAAGCTTATGGAAATGTGACCGAAATGGAGTCACACGATGTCACATTCTTGGAGAACGATTTTCCTAGTAGATGTGAGATTGATAAAGACTTCCAATTATATGAGATGAAAGATCCTAATAACACACCCACTAATGTTGTAAAGGGAAATGAAGATTTACCTCAACATGCAAGACCTAATGGGAGTGTTGCATCATCTAGCGAACTGAATTCAAGAGAAATTCAGTTGCATAAAAGTAATCGTAAAAGTATTCATCGTGGTCATTTTGAGATTAAAAGGGAAGCATTTATGATTGCTCAGAATGACGATACTGAGCCAAAGACTGTTCAAGAGACTTTTTCATCCTCTGATAAGAAAGAATGGAGGAAAGCTTTGAAAGATGAGATGGAGTCTATGAAGGCAAATCACGTCTGGGACTTGGTTGATCCACCACCCCATTGCAAGGCCATTGAAAACAAATGAATCTTCAAGATGAAGCGAAGGGCGGATGAATCTATCGAAAAGTATAAGGCTCGCCTTGTGACAAAAGGTTATACTCAACAAGAGGGATAGACTATGATGAAACATTTTCACCAGTTGTAAGGTTTACCTCAATGCACCTTATTCTAGCAATCATTGTACATTTAGACCTTAAATTACATCAAATGGATATAAAGACGGCATTTCTTAATGGAAAACTAGATGAAGAAATCTATATGAAACAGCCAATAGGTTTCATAGCTAAAGGTCAAGAGGATAAAGTATACAAACTTCATCACTCAATATATGGCCTTAAGCAATCATCTAGATAGTGATATCTTCGTTTTCATCGAGCTATAACAACTTTTGGTTTCATGATGATCGAAGAAGATCACTGTGTATATGTTAAGCGGACTGAAAATAAATTTGTGATTTTATTTCTTTATGTGGACAATATTCTATTGATTGGAAATGACAAGGTTTTGGTTATCACCATAAAAGAATGGCTATCCTCCAATTTTGAAATGAAGGACATGGGAGAAGCTGCTTATATATTAAGAGTTAAGATCGAAAGAGATCGATCGATGAAACTCCTTGCCTTATCACAAGAGTCTTATATAATGAAGATTCTTGAGTGTTTTAATCTGTAGTATTGTAATCCCATTAATACCCCTATCATGCAAGGTGAAAGCCTAAGTACTGAGATGTATCCTAAGACTCCAAAAGAAATTAAAGTGATGGAAACTGTTCCTTATGCTTGTGTGGTAAGAAGTTTGATGTATGATATGATGTGTACTCGACCCGATATATGTTATGTCGTGGGATTGATGAGCCGATATCAATCAAATTCCGGTTAAGCACAGTGAAAAGTAGTGAAAAGGATCCTGAGATACTTGAAATGCATCATGAACTATCGACTTTGTTATCGAGGGAATAATTTATGCCTATTAGGCTATTCAGATTCTGATTGGGATGGAGACCCAGATGAGTGTAAATTGACTTTTGGATATGCGTTCTTGCTCAATGGAAGTGCGATTTCTTGGAATAGCAAGAAATAGACATGCATGGCCTTATCTACGATCGAGGCAAAATTTATTGCATGCTTTGTTGCAGTGCAAGAAGTAGTATGGCTAAAACATTTCTTGAAAAATTTAGCCACTATCACTGAGGTTTCAAGACCGGTGATGGTTTATTGCGATAGTCAAGCAACCATTGCCTATGTAAAGGATCTCAAGTATCATGGAAGGACGAAACACATTAACATAAAAAACAATTTCATAAGAGATATAATAACGCAGAAAAAAGTGATCCTACAATACATTTTAACCAATAAAATGGTTGCTGATCTATTTACCAAGGCTGTTCGTAAAGACATATACCCAACCTATAGGATGTCACTAGGATTGCGTAAAATGTGATACGTGTTATTATAGAGGATCATTAGTTTATGTATATATTGACATATGTATTATACTTGTTTGTTTATTAATGACTTTATATTTTATCAATAAGTACAAATTCATTATGAGACTAGCACAAGCACACATATTATTGGAAAGTATGTCAGCAAGCAATGATTGACTCACTCACACGAGTAATCGCCTCAAGTGCTATAGTTAGCACGTTGAGATGAGACGTTATGTACAAATAAATACTGAAGAGCAAGTTTAGTACATAAAATATGTCGCATTGATTGGAGTCAAGATGAGGTCTATAATTGGTTTATAATAAGATCGAACATGATAGTTCCACAATCATGTATGCCTGAAAGATACCGAATGTAAGTACTTAATTGGGCGCTATAGAAAGCGAACTAATACAACACTTGAGCTAAACATGAGTACGTAAGAAGCACGTGACTGTTTAGGCTAAGATCAGTATAGTGGATATATTTAATAAATTATATACGCTCTTATAGAAAGAGAAATTTACTATAGCGTGTAATTCATACTACATGTGCATTGTACGACCGACAAGGGAAGGTGAATAAAATTATCTCTATTTACTCATCGTGTGAGCCATTGAGGTAATTTATAATTACCTCATTTTGTGCCCTATTTTACTTCCGACTATGTTCTCGAAATGAAAGATCAATATTGCTACTTTAGCATGTTACCGGCGATCATGAATGGATATGACTTTATGGGACATGTCTAGGAAAGCGGTTGTTCTAAAATAGAGAGAGACATGAGTGCAAAGGAAGACAATTGTTGTTTTACATATATCACATGTATTTACTGATCGCCCAATTATATCGCCTTATGTGGTTACGGATATAATTGTAAATACATGGTGTTATGAGAATAATCAAGTATAACCTCTAAGAGATAGGTATACTTGGATTGATATAACAAAATATGTCCGAGACATTGTGAGACATCGATTGTTTATTTCTTTTTAGGGTTGTAGCCATTATATCATCCCCAACAGATGCATAATTTGAGCTCTCGAATGCAGGTGTACTCACTGGTCGCACGGCTTACTTGCCAGTATAAATTATTTTGTAAAGTTGATGAATGTTAAATGCCTTGTATTCTTGATAGAGTGCTATCAAGTCCATCATGTCCATCATGTCCGAGTGGGAGATGTTGTACTTTAATTAGTACGTCCATGATGGGGTGTGATGAGAACGCACCGTTTCATCTTGATATGCTACAATGGAAATACACCATTTGAAAGAGTATGAAGGGAGTTATATAAAAGTTTCCTGACGATAACCGTTGGCACGGTTGGCAAAACGTACACTCAGAAAGAAAAATGTCTCTTTCTCCTGTCCCATTTCCATAAAAAAAAAAAAAGGTGTTCCATTTCTCCTTTACGAGAACAATTGGCATTCACGCTGTAGAAATTGGATGCTTTCCTCGTGATTGTGTTCAAACCAACGTGAGGTAATATTATTCGTGATTCATCTGCAATTCAACGATCGTTCCGAGGTAAATTGTTGTTTGTGCATCAGAAAGAGGTAAGTCGTCTTCCGCCGACTTGAATTTCAATAGAAAACGATGAAGTGGAGATAGAGGAAGAAACCCTAGGAGATGAATTGAAGGAATGCAAACTCACCTTATTTGGAAAGCTCTATTCAAAGCCCAATGTCAACTTCCAAGCTCTTCAGATCACAATGAAGAAGGCATGGAAGACAGAAGATGTTACATGCACTCAAATCGAGCCGGGGTTTTTCTCGTTCGTGTTTAGCTCGGAGACCAAGAAACAAAAGGTGATAGAGGTGGGCTCATGGTGCTTTTCCAGCATTTTGCTGGTTCTCAAACAATGGGAACCAAACACTTCAGTACATTGCTATGACTTCTCCACATGTGCCTTTTGGGTCCACTTTCTCGACCTCCCTGCAGAAAGAGTCACAGAAGAAGTTGTCAGCAACATGACTTCAAAGTTGGGAACGGTGCAGGACATAAGGCTAGATGCGAAAAATAATAGTTTCCTCAAATTAGGGAAAGCTCGGGTGGAAATAGAACTAGCTACCCCTCTGAAGTCCCGTACATTCATTAATATCGGTGGGATAAAAATATGAGTGGAATTCAAATATGAACGCTTACCTCATTTTTGCTACACCTATGGAAGAATTGGACATTATGCATCTTATAGCAAAATTATGCCTTACAAAGAATCAGGTTTGGAGGAAAACATCAAAGGCAAATTTGGACAATGGTTGAAAGCAGAAGTTCAGGAATATAGTCCGTATTGGGAACTGTTCTATGGGGACCAATTACCAATTTCAAAGGAGGACAAAATGGTTCCTAAAACCACTATCTAAGATCCTACCCCTTTAAGTGTCATTGCCAAAGGAAAAGGCATTGAAATCAAGGAAATGGAAGCAAAAGAACACACTGAATTTGCCCATACTCTAGAAGTTCAGCAACAACCCAAAAAACGCAGTCATCTACTACTCCGAGACATTCAGGAGATGGATACCACATTGGAAGTAGAAGAGGGGCTACACAAGAAGGGAAAATCTGGGGAAAGATATCCCTCCTACAAAGAAATAGAAAAGGTATAATCCCTATGATCGAGATGGAACAAACTCCAACCGACTAGATGAATCTTTTTTGTTGGAAACCCCCATTCATATGGCCGAAAATAGACTTGATGGACTGTGGTGGCTAGCCCTAATAAGCCACCGGGGATTAAGTGAAGCTTTTGAGCTAGAATTATCGAGGGTTGGGCACATCTTTCACATTCCAGTCATTAAGAGCTATTGTAGCTCAAGAAAAGCCCGTTATGGTGTTTTTGATGGAAACTAAAAATAAAGAGGTCATGGTGGATCATATTCGTAGATGACTCCAATTTCAGCATTTAAAAATAATGGATCCAATGGGTTGTTCTTCTACTTTCTCTGTCTCTTCTCTCCCTCTTTCCTCTTCTTCTGGCTCTTCTCTTGTCTCATGAAAGCTGACAAAACTCTTTAAGTTTCTCAAGGCTGATATAGTCATTTCATCCTCATCTTCTTCATTTTGCAAGATGAGAGTTCTTTTCTTCTTCACAGGAGCAACCATGAGCTCCTCGCCTTTTCTCTTCGCAGCAACAGAGTCTTGTTTAGCTTTTGTGGGAAACTTTTCCTTCATACATTCCAACATTTTGTTTAACTCTTTCAATCTCATCTTTGTGACCATTTTGAACCCAATCACCATAGGAGAGATGGTTGACAGGCATAATGGTGCAAAGATGTGAACTTTAAAGTGCCAAAAGAGTCGCGAGATAAGAGCAGAATAAGGGAGTTGTCCCTTATTCTTCACCACAGTGCGGTACATATGAAACAATATGGTGTGAGGCAGAGAGAATTTAAATCCAGTGTTGATGGCACACATCAATTTAGCTTCCAATCGAGAGACATCAGTCTTTGATGTCGATTTGGGACGAATGTAGTTTATCACAATCTTGTGCAGCAAAATGTTAGAGACACTCATCCTTGAGTAAGAAATCTTTCCTTCCACATCTCTATCTCTCACCAACGACAGAATAGCATGAGCAATAGATACACTAATTGGTTGGAAACTCATTCTTTTCACCCCAATTATGTCAACCAATGTGTCAATATTCACCCAAAATTCCTTATCCTTCACAATGAAAATAAAACTGTTTGCATCCAAAAAAGACAAGTTCAAGTAAAAGTACATAATGAGTTCTGTAAAAGCAGTAGTGGATTCAGAACAAAACCATTCCAATTGCAGTAAAGCAAATTTCTCGCGCAGATTGACCTTAATCGAATCGAGGAAATTAAAGTCAACATTTCTAGGGTTCATCACCTCTCTCTTCAAAAGATTCAAATAAACCTTCTTGTGACCCTTTGATCTAAATAGATTAGGGCCATTAGTAATATCTACAGCCACACCCGATCTAGGCTGAAAATGAGTAAACATCCGTTCATCGTCATCCAGAGTTTGTGGTTGATTTGCGGTGCCATAGAATAGGTCACTCGATATGTTCGCAAAAGTCCTTTCAACCGATCCTTTCTCTACAACTCCTAGTTTTTCCAACTCCCTCAAGAACAAGGTTTCATTCTTAAACCCTCTATCTTTTAGGAATTCATCAATTAAAGACATCGGCATTCCTCCTTTCTTCAGATTAGAATAGAGTTTGAAAGCAACCTTAAGAGTTAGAGTTCTTACAAGTTCAACATTCTCTATAACGTCATCGTCTGGTTGAGTCGATGGAGAAGATTGACGCTGCTGAGAAGGTTGTTGCTGACTCAAACACAGTGGTGGAGAAGAATCTTTTTCCTCGATCAAATCAAAATGGGTAGGACCCTTAGGCATAAATCGTGGTCCCCTGCTTGCAATCCTTGAAGACTTTCTCGACGACATTGTCGCTTCAAGGGAGGAATTCACCACTTGCTCGAAAAAGGAGATAACTTTTGGATGGATCGAGAGTGAAAGTGAAAGCAAATAGGAATTCTGTATTCTAGAGTTTCAATGTAAAAGCGAAGAAGACGAGTCTCGGCAGTATATAAAGCAAGTGAAGTGGAGTAAACGAAACGTCATAAAAGGAAAATAAAAATGCCTTTTCGAAAAGAAAAACTTCCCTTTTTGAAAATAACTGTCTTTTCAAAATTGGTAACTGTCTTTTTGAAAAAGTAAGGAAAACTTGAAAAGATAATTTTAATCAATTAGCAATTAATAGATAACCGTACATTTTTAAGTTTAAAATATAGAAACAACTTACCAACATAACTCTTGGTCTTCTGAGTTTGAACACATTCAAACTTTACCCTTTGAGTCTTGTGCACCTCCAGACTTTACTAGATAAGAGATATGATGTTCAGTCTGGTGCGAATAGACTCAAATAGACTTTTCTCTAGTGGCTTTGTAAATATGTCCGCTAGTTGATTTTTTGAGTCAATAAATTGGATCATAACTTCTCCATTTTGAACATGATCTCTAATAAAATAATGTCAAATCTCTATATGCTTTGCTCTTGAATGAAGAATTGGATTCTTTGTGAGATTAATCGCGCTGGTGTTGTCACATTTGATCTCAGTGTAAGAGTCTTCGATTCCAAAATCTTTTAGTTGTTGTTTTATCCATAAAATTTGAGAACAGCAACTTCCAAGAGCCACATATTCTACTTCTGCTGTTGAAAGAGCTAATGTACTTTGCTTTCTTGAAAATCAAGATACTGTCCTGTTACCAAGCAATTAACAAGTACCGGAAGTGCTTTTTCTTTCAACTTGGCAACCTGCTAGATCTGCGTCTGAATATCCAAGGAGAGTAAAGTCTCATTCTTTGGGATACCGTAGACCTATCTTCGAGGTTGTTGCAACGTACTTGATGATGCGTTTCGCAGTACTTAAATGAGATTCTTTTGGATCTAATTGAAATCTAACACAAATACAAACACTTGCTACTAGTGCCTAAGTCTCATCATAGTCTATCCCATCTTCTTGTGTATGTCTTTTAGCCACGAGTCTTGCTTTGTTCCTTACAACTTTTCCTTTTTCATCTATCTTGTTCCTGAAAACCCATTTAGCTCAAATAACAAATTTACCTTTTGGTTTAGGAGTTAGTTCCCAGACATCATTAACATTGAATTGCCTGAGTTCTTCTTGCATAGCTTTAATCCAGCTTTCATCAGTTAAAGCTTCTTCTATGCTTTTGGGTTCTATTTCAGAAATAAAAGCCACAGCACTAGACTCTTTATGCCTTTTGGATCTTATATGAATTCCTTAATCAATGTTACCAATGATGAGTTATTTGGAATGATTGGACTTGTGCTTACAGTTGCTGGTTGGTCTGACAGATTGTTGAACTTCTTCTTAAGTTGATTCTTCAATATTCGTTCGTTGTTGTCCTTCTATAGTCTAAGCTGCTTCAGGGGAAGTAGACTCTGTAGAGTCTGGAGCAGGTTTAAATTCTTCAAGTTGAGTTTAGATCGATTGATTTTGCATAGAGTCTTGAAATTTGACATTCATTGATTCTTCCACAAACTGAGTCTTCTTGTTATATACTTTGTAAGCTTTGCTGGATGTTGAATATCCAAGGAAGATTCATCCGTTTGACTTTTCTTCAAACTTACCAATTCGATCATTTGTATTTTTCAAAACAAAACATTTGCAACCAAATACATGAAAATAAGAAGCAATTGGCTTCTTTCCTTTGAACAACTCATAGGAAGTTTTCTCTAGAATAGGCCTTAGGAATACTCTATTAATAATATAACATGCTGTAGAAACTACTTTAGCTAAAAAACGAGAAGAAATATTGCTTTCAATTAAAAGAGTTCTAGCCATTTCTTGCAAAGATCTATTCCTTCTTTCCACAACTCCATTCTGTTCGGGAGTGTATGGAGAGGAGAACATATGCTGAAAACCATATTCATCATAAAATTTAGCAAAGTCTTGATTTTCAAACTCACCTCCATGGTTTGTCCATATACTTGAAATAACATACAATTTCTCATTTTGTACTTTCTTGGCAAACTTAGTAAAACAAGAGAAGGTCTCAAACTTACTTACCGAAAAGTAGAGCCAAGTAAATCGTGAATAATCATCCACTATTACTAGGCAATATCTCTTTCCACCAATGCTTTGAGTTCTAGTTAGTCCAAAGAGATCCATATGCAGGAGTTGCAGCATACGATTAGTGGAAACTTGATTTATTGGTTTGAAAGAATTTCTAACCTATTTTCCCAATACACATGGTGTGCATAAGTCAGATTTTTGGTACTTCAGGTTGGGTTGTCCACGAACAAACTTTTTTGAAGAGATCTTGGCAATTTGCTTCATGTTGATATGGCCAAGCTTTCGATGCTAGAGATTTGCTTCATCTTGTATTGAAATTAGACATTGAGATCTTTCTGGATTGATATCCAAAAGATAAATATTTCCATGTATTCGCCCAGTAAAGGATTGTGAAAGATCTGTACTTGTTTCCGAACATATTCCTTCCTGAGAATTGATCTTGAAACTAATGTCGCATAATTGGCTGATGCTGAGCGGGTTGTAGTTGAGTCATTCCACTAAGAAGACGTTGTTGATTATGAGACTTCCAATTTTTACAATTCCACATCCAATAATTCTTCCCTTGCTGTTTCTGCCAAAGGAGACTTTTCCACCGGTTACTTGTTTTAGTTTAATAAAACAATTTGAATCTCCAGTCATATACCTTGAACAGCCACTATCCAAATATCATTTAACATTTTTCTTGATAGTAACCTGCAATTAAAAAGGAAACTCAAGTTTTCTTTGGTACCCACACTTTCTTGGGTCCAGTAGAGTTAGTGCAATATACGGTCTTTACCCAATCCTTCTTAACATGCCTCCAAACCATAGGACATTCTTTCTTAAAGTGTTCTGAATTGTTACACTTAGAACATCTAAGAGCACTTCGGCCAACAGGTTTTACAAAGACTTTTTGAAAATGATTTTTGTAAAAGGCTTTTGTAGATCTTTGTTTGATTCTTTCCTTTACTTTTGGAAAATCAATTAAAGGAATGGTTTCAAAAGTCATTCTCAAGCCTGATTTGTTAAAGTAGCATCTTTGTACTAAAAGAATCTTTTCCAATTTCTCAGGTCCCATAGAAAACCTTTTTGAAATGCTTGAAATATCATTTTTCAAGAGTGTGTTTTCTTTTGAAAGAGAATTTGTATTTTCTTTTAAAGTAATAAAACTTTTATTTAAATTTTCAAACTTTTCTTTCCATAAAATTTCTTGTTGCTTTAGTGTAGAATTCTCCCATTTCAGCTCGGAGATCTTCTTAAAAGAGGTTTTGAGACTAAGACACAATTCATCAATGTACTTTGAAACTTTAATAGGAATTTTTAAATTACTTACCTCGATTTCACTATCTAAATCTAAGTCTGTATCAATTTCAAAGTCTGAGTCTAATTCTGATTTTGCCATTAAACAAATATTAGCATAATCATCATCACTCTCTTCGTATTCTGTATTACTCCAAGTTTCTACTTTGAGTGCCTTTTTGTATTTTTCAGTTTTTCCTTTCTTTTTCTTCACTAAGGGACAGTTGGGTGGCAACACAATTCGGTTGCAATATGCCAAATAAGGATGCTTTGGTCGAACTCCAACTCAATGGTCCATTTCAAACTCTCCATTCTGTTGAACTTTTCGAGCACCCTACTTCCTCTGGTGGTCCACAGGGATTGCATTTCCGTGAAATGTGACATTAGAAGTTTCTTTAGATCTTTGGTCACTTTCTTGTGATGTTTGTAAAGGAGCTTCTCGACCTTCTCGTCAATGTGCAGATATCCGAGGAGTCGATGGCAAAAGAGGTGCTTCTCTTTGAGCGCAAAGCTCAGTAGGTTGTATTGAGCCATGTGATCCAACCAGCGGCGCCGTTTAGTCAGAGGTTTCAACCAATTGATGATATCCAATACGGCGAATTTCTTTTCCTTGATCAATCAACAAGCCGTCTTGTCAGAGAAAAGAACAGCCAAAGCATAAATCTCCAGGAATATGGCCACTCCTAGCAGTACAAAGGTCATACAAAGATCAGCTATTGAGTGTCGCTGATCCTCGATCAGGATGAAGAGTACCAATATGATGCAGGTTGAAACCAATCCAATTATGCGACGAGCGAAGCCCCAACTGGTATGGATTGGCCATGCCCTTCGTGTAGAGCAAATCATACATCATTCCGAATTCAATCTCGATGATCTTGAAGGCCACGAGGAAATTCTTATCCTTGAGCACTGACCGACTTGTGTCGCGATCCTCGAAACTCAGCAGGAGATCTGCAAAAAGGCGTTGGAATATTTTGACCAAGCCTCTGGCTGCAAGTAATTCTCCTTGCCCACGCTTATAAAGCTTCGCTGGATCAAGTGTTTCCTCCATAGACGAAAGATCAGCACCATCCACATTGTTTTCCACGATCACATCAAGGACCTCAATCACTTCATGCGGTATGACGTCGTAGCCTTCAGCCTCCATCAACTTATGTTGCTCCAATATCTTCGACTAATTAGGAGGTGGGTCGGGTATGGAGTCCCTGAACTGCTCACTGCTGGCAGCCCAGAGCACATAAACCCTTTTGCCATACTTGACGAGCCCGGCAAGAATCATCACAATGGCAAGGATGGATATATTCAGGCCAGTCCACGCCATCAGGAAGATTTAAAACGTTACTCCTGCTTGGGTGATTAGTGACAACAGGTGCCTCAACCAGAGCTCATTGTCTTCTGAGGCGTATGCCGTGATGGTGCAGGGGCCTCCTAAATGTAACAAGAGAAATGGCGCCCAGAAGGCATTCAGCTCAGTGTTTGCGTCCACACTTTGGCTGTTTATTTTCGTGAGCTTGTTTGTGATTATGCCCAGTGCATAGATAGCGACTGGATCAGCCATTAGGTAGGCCAACCAAACGATCCCCCAGAACGAGGTGAAGCGTATGTATTTGCGGCAATTGCCTGTACAAATGAGCAGGATTTGGAGGGCGAGGCTGAGGAAAACGACGCCGTGGAGCTCCCATTCTTCCCATATCTCTTTGAAACGCAAAGAGAAGACCTGCATCTCCTTCATCTGCTTCACGACGATGCCACTGCTTAGAGCAGCTGAGATGCAACACTTGCATTAGCAAAAGAATTGTGAAAGTACATCTCCCACAAAAAGAGAATAACATCATTGAATGCGCATTGGGCAAAAATGATGAATGATGTTACCTAATTAAACGGTTGCCCTCGAAAATCCAAGTAACTCCATTGATCTTTGCTTGCTGCGTTAGAATATTTGCCTCCTAACATGTTACTTATGTAGTTTCTTAAGTTGATACGTTGAGAACAAAAGGAAATTCTCGCATTCATTCTACATTCAGTTGTTTTTCTCTTCTTCCTTTCCCCTACTTTTTGATGTTATCTGCTTTTGCTCAGAGTGTAAGTCTAATACGCCCAATAAAACTTGGACATTCACAACCGATGACAAACTATATGTAGCTCGAAGTTCACTGCAGCCGAGATGAAACGAGTGTCCTTTACTTACCGATAACTGGCAATATCATGACTCGATGTGAAAATGTTGCTCCAAAGGTTTAATGAAACACCAGTCTCCTGTTGGACAAGAATCTCTAGTGCGTTTGAGAGAGAGAGAAAGAGAGAGAGATAGATTATGGAGGAGGGTTGGAGAGGAATGATATTGAGGTATGCGACAAAAGGTTAGATATTGAGGGCTAGGAACGCTCCATGAGAAAGTATAAATTATGCACATAAATAAGTCCTCTCTGTCTCTGTCTAGTTGCCCAGTGGAAACATAACAAGGACTATCAGAAAAGGAGGCCGATGAAGAGGCCGATGAAGCCAATCATTTTTATTTTATTTTTATTTTATGCCCAGGATCTGCCGAGCTCGCCGGGCAGCCCACGGCCCGTAGAGTGCGCGGTGCATCCCGGACCAAGCATCAATACTTGAGGGAAGCTAGCACAGAACCCCACCAATAGCCCCCCACGTAAGACTTGTTAGCGGCTGCGGAGTTTTGACTTGGGACCTCTACGGTGAAGTGCCAAAAGCCGAACCAACTCAGCTGCCCACCAGTGGGTGCCAATCATTTTTTTTATGACTGAGAGTCGTAATAATGAAAGTTTATGACTTGATTATTGCACGTTGTAAGGTCGTCGTTATACAGCAACGGCAACTTTAAGTCAATATATTTTGTCTTTACATGTGTTGCATGAGAAAGTATAAATTATGCAATAAATAAGTCCTCTGTGTCTCTGTCTAGTTGCCCAGTGGAAACATAATGAATTCACCAAAAGGAATATCAAAAAAAAAGGCCGATGAAGCCAATCATTTTTAATGACTGAGAGTGGTAATAATGAAAGTTTATAACTTGATTATTGCACATTGTAAGGTCGTCGCTATACAACAACGGCAACTTTAAGTCAATATATTTTTATATGTGTCACATGCTTTAAAGAATCTTTTGTTTCTGTAATTTTCTTATAATTAAACTAAGTCAACACGGAATCAAGAGCAGGTTCTTTGATGCATGGGCTAAAGTGCGCGTAGATAAACATTTTGCCAAACTATTGATCACTAATTGAATTGTAGATTTTTTTTTGGTCGAAATAAGAAATATTATATCACTAAAGAAACATATTACAACATCCTGCAGCTTGGGCATCCACGTACATAAGATCCGAAAGGAGGGGAGGGAGTGAGGAGGCCCAGTTCGGTGATATTCTACCATGAGAATGGGCCTTAGCAGCCCAATCAGCCACCCAATTGGCTTCACGCCTACAATGACGAATCCGTAGGGTATTGAAGAGAGGAAGTTTCGCCGCCGCTTCTGCGAGTAAAGGGCGCATCTCCCAGGGCGTCGAGGATGGGTTATGAACTGCATCTATCAAAGTCAGACAATCAGAGTCAAGCACAAGTCGTCCGTGATGTTTTCTATGCTGTAGCAGATAGTCAAGAGTGTGCAGGAACACCTGGATCTCGCTATGCAGAGCTGAGTTTGCTGTGTAACCGCAAGTAAAGCCATGGAGGAAAGTGCCAGTATGATCTCTGAGTATACATGCCATAGCACCCTGTGATGTCGCCTGTTGATATGCCCCATCGATATTGATTGTGATTTCACCAGGATCCGGAGGTCGCCACAAGCGATCTGGTTGGGAGGAAGCTCGAGTTGTACACAGCAACGGTTGGGATGAGAGCGAAGAGATCCACACCTGAGCAAGGGCCTCCTCGACGACTAGCAATGGATTTGGCCGCTTGTGTCGAAAGATGAACCCATTTCGAGCTTTCCATATTTGCCATAACAGTGCGGGAATAAGATCCATAGAAGGTAAGCGACCCCAACTTTCAATATGTTCTGTGAGCCACTCATCCATTCGCCTGACTGAGCGTGGGGCAATGGGAATGCTAATTTGGGGATGTGACCAAACTTGACGTGTCCGTGGACACAAAAGCAACAGATGTTCTGTGGTCTCTGGTTTGTTGTGATTACAAATAGGGCATGTTGGGATGGCAGAGATGTGCCTCTGATAGAGACTATCTTTGGTAGCTAGGGCATTATGACAAACTGACCAAAGGAAAGGGCGAATTTTGGGGGGTAATTTAACTTTCCAAATAGTTTTCCATAGAATCGAAAGAGGTTTATATGATGATGATGCTTGAGTATGATGCATGCTGTTCTTGTATTGCCGTATGGTATGGTAGGCACTTTTGACTATGTAGGCACCATTCTGAGTTTTAGTCCATATAACACAATCAGTAGCATAATTAGGGCGCACCTGTATAGAGAGAATCTCGGCCATTAGGGGGGCATCAAAGTGCTGAGTAAGAAGGGGGATGTTCCAGGTGCTGTTATCTGAGTTGAATAGGTCCGTGACCATTTTAGGAGCCTCACGAGCAACAGGACCTCCGATAACCCCACTCGGAAGCCAACAGTCTTCCCAAATGTTGATAGAATGGCCATTACCAACTAACCATAGTAAATGAGGTATAATAGCATCCCTTCCAAGCAGAATACTCCTCCAACCCCAGGATGGTTTCAAACCTAGTTCAACATGCATAAAGTCCCGAGCATGAAAATACAGACCTTTAGAAAGGTTGCTCCATAAAGAGTTTGGATGTTGAAGTAGTCTCCAAGCTTGCTTACCAAGCATGGCTTTATTGAAATCAAGCAGATCACGAAAGCCAATACCCCCACTTTGCTTGCTATTTTTAAGAGTGTCCCAATTCTTCCAATGGATACCCAATTTCTTGCCATCACTTTGCCACCAAAATCTAGCAATTTTCTTCTCTATGGATTTACAAATAGACACAGGTATCTTGAAAATTGACATGGCGTACTGAGGAATTGCCTGCACAACAGCCTTTAGTAAAATTTCCTTTCCACCCTTAGAGATCAAATTTTCTTTCCACCCTTCTAATTTGGCATTCACTTTTCCTAATAGCCAAGCAAACATTTCTCTCTTAGATTTGCCCCAGTCATATGGTATACCAAGATATTTACCAACCTTGTCTAGCACAGGTATTCGGAGTTCCCGAGCAAGATTTTCCTTGAGGGTAATAGGACAATCCTTACTAAACAAGATTCCAGATTTATTTCGATTGACTATTTGGCCAGTAGCATAGCAATACCGATTGATGATGTTAGCCAAATTCTGATATTCAAGTAATTTACCATCTAAAAAGAAAATGGCATCATCCGCAAAAAAGAGGTGAGATAAAGTGGGACACCACCTGTCAACTTAATGCCTTTGAGAAGCCCCATGGTAATTGCTTGATTCATTAGATGAGATAAAACATTTGCCAATAGGATGAATAGGTAGGGTGAAAGAGGATCACCTTGGCGAATACCTCTGGATGGTTTGAAAGACTGAAGCAGTTCACCATTAAACTTAACACTAAAGGAGACTATCGTGATACACTGCATAACCCAATGTACCCATATAGTGTGAAAGCCAATCTTGAGGAGATAATCTTGTAGGAAATCCAACTCAACCTAGTCATATGCTTTCTGCATATCCATTTTCAAAACAGCTCGAAATTGCCTCTTGCATTTTCTGATATTAATCTGATGAAGCACCTCCTGCACTATTAAGATGTTGTCTTGTATTTGGCAACCACTGACAAAAGCATTTTGTTCCTTGGATATGAGGTTAAGCAAGTAAGGCTTCAGGCGATTCGCTAGCACCTTAGATAATTTTATAGCCATATTGCAGAGGCTAATTGGGCGATATTAATCAAGCCTTTCAAGATGAGGGACCTTAGGAATGAGAGAGATGATAGTTCGATTTAGGAGAGGTGGCATGACTCCAAATAAAAAGAACTGCTGCACAAAAAACAGTAGGTCATCATGAAGAATATCCCAATGAGTTTGGAAAAATAAGCCATTTAAACCGTCAGGACCGGGTGCTTTAGTAGCTCCCAACTGGAAAGTAGCATCTCAGACTTCCTCCTTAGTGACTAGCGCTATTAGAGATAAGTTCATTTCCTCCGTGATTATACAAGGACATTGATTCAATATAGGGCCATAATCTTGATTCCCCACTGTCTAATAGAGATTAGAAAAGTAATCGGTAGTCATCTGTTGTAAAAACTGAGGATCACGCACCCAAACCTGATTTCATCTTGCAGCATACTAATCATGTTGCGCTGTCGCCTCTAAATAGTAGTTGCATGAAAAAAATCTAGTATTCTTATCCCCCCACTTCATCCACTTTATTCGAGATCTCATAGCCCAATATTGTTCTTCCTGCTGCCATAATGTCTGTATTTGTTGTTTCAAATAAGAGATTAGCGGCTGATCATAATGATGGTGGGGTTGATTCACATGTTGCTGAAGCTGTTGATGTAATACTGCAAGTTGTTGGTGCCATTGAGCTAGTGCAAACCAACTTCAGTTTAGAAGTAAAGGAGGAGGTTGTTGGGTGTTTGGAACGCCAAGACCGAGTTATAATGTCTCAGCACTCCGGGTCCTAAATCCAGAAGGCTTCGAAGACAAAAGGCCGAGTCCGACGATGATGTACTCCATCCGTAATCAATAGCAAGGGACTATGGTTTGATCCCACGGCTGGTAAAGCAAACAGTTCAGCCTCAGGATATGTGAGATGCCAATCCAAAGTGCAGACAGCCCTATCTAATCTTTCCTTAACAAAATCAGCACCCACCCTATGATTCATCTAGGTAAAAGAACATCCCTTGCTTTCAATATCCATGAGGGAACAATCATGCAATACATCCCTGAAAGATTGCATCATTTGCGAATTAACCAAATGCTTACCAACTTTTTCCCAATGATAGAGAATGTCGTTGAAGTCCCTAATATAGAGCCATGGCAGATTGTTGGAAACACTGATTAGACGTAAGGTTGTCCAAAACTGAAGGCGTTGCTGCAAAGTGGCTAGTGCATGAAGACAGGTTAGTCGCATCCTCACACCAGTAGGTAGATTAGTACAGAAAACATCAAAATAGTCAGAGGACGAAGTTGCCAAGGATATGTCTAGCTGGTCATTCCAAAAAAGAGCAAGGCCACCAGCTAAACCTATAGGATTAATAATGAGAGAGCTAGGGAACTTGAGTTGTTTTTGTAGACGTAGAAGTAAAAACTGCTGATTTTTGGTTTCCACCAAAAAAATACCATTGGGCCTCTCCTTAGCCACTAGGGCTTTAAGGGACTGGACTATCAGGGGGTTGCCCAGCCCTGACAATTCGAACTCAAAAACTTCATTTGTCCAGCGGTGGCTTTTTTGGGCAAGCCACCAGGGCCCATTTTCCAACTTCATCAGTTTCAAGGATAGGAGTGTCCATTAGCTGAGTTTCATCAATGGGGTCATATTGATGTATGTGTGATTCATAAGGGCAATACCGCTTTAACTTTTTCGCAGTTCCTGCGTTAATATGAAGCTTACTATGCTTCTGTCACTTGGTGTTGCAAGAGCCCACTTCTAGGTCTGGAATATTTTGCACAGGTGCAACGGCTATAACTGGCACTGTTGAGGTTATATGTTGTCCTGACTGATCTGCAGGAGGTTGTTGCTGGATAACTAAATTGTAGATTGATATTTAAAAAGGAGTGAAGTCTTGGTCATTAACAAAGGACGTGGAAGTTGGCACGACAATTTAATTGAAGGAGATTGCCATGTAGTTTTGTGAATTTCAAATGCCTTTTCGAATTATGTCCCCAAAGTGGGCGCAAGATTCAACAAGCACATGTGCTTGGTCCCTGAATGGCGGTTGAGAATGGATGCTTTTTTTTTTCTTTTTTATTAATACTCCCTCTGAACTTTACAATAGGACCCCCAATTTTGAGTCATAGCTACCCTATACCATTCGGGATCCAAAGGTTCAATATTGGCAAGCCCGTTACCACAACTTCACCAATGTTCTACTAATTAAAAAGCCTCTATATACAAGATATATCGCAACTAGACAACATAGCACAAGTTGCTCAAAGGTTCCGTCAAAATATAGACACTTGTTGGCTTGGGAGCATGATAATCGGGAGCAAGGAAAATACCAAGATTTGCCATATTAACATTTATCTATGCTTAGAAGTATAGCACTTCAACAAACAAGCAATGAAGCCTTGATACTAATTGTTGAGACTAACAAGGCACTCTAAATGGGAAAGTTGAATAGATTGAGTGAGGATTTTAAAAACTTTTATGGAATATCAAAGTATGAGCACTCTAGATGGCAACAAAAATAGATCGGCATGTGTGATGCTAGTAAGTAAATCAGAGTAAAATTGATAGAATATACAATGATATGTAGTGGTTCGGCTTTATATTTAAACCTACGCCACTTTCCAACTAATAGCCTTAACAGCAGTTGGATTCTACTAATAATTAGCAAATCGAGTTACAACCGACTAGTGTTGTTCCCTTAACACAATTGATCACACACACACACTTGCACTCACACTTGTACACTTGCCTAGATATTATTACACTGCTTGAAAACTTCGAAGAAACGCTCTAAACAAAAGCTCAGAGCACAATAATGATGTCTAACCCTCTTCACAGCTTCACTACTCTTTATATACATAGATCTTCAATTATTACACTGCTTGAAAGAAACGCTCTAAACAAAAGCTCAGAGCACAATAATGATGTCTAACCCTCTTCACAGCTTCACTACTCTTTATATACATAGATCTTCAATTTATCCATTGGAAACCTTGAAGAACAATCATCTAGCCGTTTGAGAGCCACTGATCGACAAAAGTTTCTCAAAATGGTTTCTCCTAGACCTGTCTTGTCTTTGATGAAAAAAAAAAAAAAAAAACATGTCAACTACTTTTCTTATGCCTTACATGGCTTTCAACTGCACAATTCAAGACCGCAACAACTATCTTATGGACTATCTACAGTCATCTTCTATGTCTATCTTACCATCATCAAAGTCAATACATCAAACATCGCAATCCAATACCTCACCATCAGCAAGTGTAGATTGTGAGTGTTACACCTCGAATCTCGAGCGTGCGAACATCCCTTAGCAGTTAACAAAGGCTGCGTTTGTTTTCATTTCTTTTTTCTGTTTTTAAACAACTTTTTTGTTTTTTTGTTCATGAGAACAAAAAAGGAACAGAAATGCGTTTGTTTACGTTTTTGTTCCAAAATTATTTTTTTGTTCCCAGAAACACATCTAGAACAGAAACAAGAAACAAAAAAAAGGTGTTTCTTGTTTCTGGAACACATTTTAAGAACACTTTTTCTCTCTCTTCCATTTTCTTCTCTCTCTTTTCTTCTTCTTTTCTTCTTTTTTTTTTTTTCTTTGTTTTTTCTTTGGCCAACCGTCGGCCTCGGCCATGGCCGACGACCGGCCGTCGAGGGCCGGCGACCTCGCTGAGCATCGCCGGCCCCCGGCGAGGCCGAGCATCGCCGGCCCCTAGCAAGGCTTGGCCTCGCCTTGGCCGGGCGAGCTCGAGCTTGCTCGGATCTAGCGAGGCCGAGCTCGCCCGGCGGCCGGCGAGGCTCGGCGTCACCGGGCCACCGCCGGGTAGCGTCGCTAGCCGCCGGGCGAGCTCGGCCTCGCCGGAACCGGGCGAGCTCAAGCTCACCTAGCCAAGGCGAGGCCGACCTCGCGCCGGGCTAGGCGAGCTCGATCTCGCCCAGATCCGGCGAGGCCGAACTCGCCCGGCGGTCGGCGAGGCTCGGCATCGCCGGACCACCGCCGACCTTGCCTTGGCCAGCAACACCGAGCCTCGCCGGCCACCGGGCGAGCTCGGCCTCGCCGGGGCCGGCGAGCCTCGCCGTGGCCGGGCGAGGCCGCCGCCCTCGTCGGCCGGGTCGCCGGCCATGGCCGAGGCCGGCGACGGACCAAAAGAAGAAAAAAAGAAAAAGGAAAATAAATAAGAAAAATAAGAAAGAAAATAGAAAAAAATTAAATTATTAAAAAATTAAAAAAAAAAAATAAAAAAATTATATAAATTTACCAAACGTGTTAATTTTTTATTCTCGGAACAAATTTACCAAATACGTTTTTTTGTTCAAAAATTGTTCCCCGGAATAGAAACACTTTTTTTCTATTTCGTTTCGGAACAATTTTTAAATAGAAATGTTACTAAACGCGCCCTAAAATGCAATGTTCCCAGGACGCGTCGCCGACCCAATCAATTTATGCACATGTGGAAGCAAATTAAACAATCTCCAAACAATAACCAAACATGGGATAGAAAAACAGGAAAACCAATTAACACAAAACATACTTTATAAACGCATCAAGTTTATATACAGAAGTCTAGATCAAAAGGAGCTACTACGCCATCTAAACTTCAGACTCTTCAGTCATGGGCTCCGGGTCCACCACGACACCATTGGAGGTGTCGATATCCATAGGATGCCCTACTTCCCAATGCCCGGTCCCGACAAGAGGCCCGTCAAAACCCTGTATGGGACCCTCCCAACCCTCTTGAGGAAAGTTAATGAACCATGCTCTGAAGCAATGAGGTACCCAGTGAGGTAGGCCCTCATCGACCCATACCGTGGACTCAACTAATTCATGGGTCAGATTGGTTTCGGGGATAGGGAAGTAGGAGTGCTGAAAATCCATCTACTATGGGACCCCATAACGCATATGGCACTCCTCCATCTAAAGACCTGAAAATTTTTAAACCACAACGAGGTGAGACAAAGTATTAGTGGGTCTACACCCTAAACCCCGATTAGGAAGAAAATTCACCTAGAGGTAGCCTAAACACACATTATAGAGGACTTATCTCGCCTCAACACCTCCCTGCACATTAGTACAGCTCATATATATATATATATATATATATATATATATATATATATATATATATATATATATATATATATATATATATATATATATGCATAAAGTAAACATATTTAACAACTGAAACACTGCACATTAATCATTAAATATTCACATGAGTCCCGATTATAAGGTTAAATCGTTATGACACATCCCATTATGTATCACACAATTTTGTCACATAATCAGACGCGGCTATTTCACTCATTCAAGCGTTCCAGTTAATTACGACCCAACGGTCACGGCCAACTAAACAGTCGGCGGCCATCCGGCATAACCGGGCATTGTCATGTTTCGTCGGACACAACAACGTCTGCATCTAGACGGCATTCCCAAAAAAGCATTGGCCTAGCCTCCATTGTGACTGGCATCCGTTGACATGGGGCATTCTCGAAGGAGCATCATTCAACGTAAACGCCTCGTGACAGGTTCTGATAGCGATCACGCACATCCAATCCCAACCAAGGACATCGTGCTTTGCACTCAAATGCCTCAATTTCAAATAATGTACTTGGCATATTTTCTTCATATTAAAAAACCGCGGTAAAATAATTGTGCGTGGACACACAATCAAATCGGACCATAAAGCGTAATACTCTTCCATTTAAAAATTCCACGATTTTATATAGTACTTAAAATATTTTTGGCGTCAAAAATCAACACCCGGTATTTTTCAAATTAAATACCAAAATCTCATATTTTTTAAATAATAATTCAAAAATCATCCCCAAACACTCAATTGCATAAATTAACAATCAATTGCACAAACCAACACTTCCACGATAATCGGCACGAAATTCTGACAACCAGCTATCCCGATATAATTTTCGCTAATTAATAAATAATTAAATATATTGCATTTAATTAAATAAATTGCAAAATATTTAAATTAAATCACTAATTAATCTACATACACTAATATAACCAACTAATTGGACTAATTAAATTAATCCACCTAGGCTAGCTACATTTAATCTAACTAAACTAACTAATTAACTTAACTAACCACCTAATTGGCCTAACTAAATAATTTAATTAACTAAATAAGCTAGCTAAATTACACTAATTTCACTTAAGAATAACTAATTCCCTTAATCCTCACTTAGCCTAATCTAATCTCATCTAAGTGCAATTAACCCCCTAATTAGAGATTAGGGTGTTAACTCACCAGTTTAGCGCAAAAACCGGTTCACGGCAACGGCGGCACAATGGCAACCAAGACCCAAGCCTACGGCGACACCAAAGGAGGCTCAGAAAGAGCTGAAAAAGGGCCTCGTAGCTCACGGTTCGGTCTTGAAGGGGGCTGCTAGTCGCAGCTTGGCTCGGCTAGTCGGGGCTGCAGCTTGCGGCCGCAGGCTGGTGGTCGGACGAAGCTAGCTAGCTTCTATGGTGGCTAGCGTGAGGGTTGGAGGCATGAAGTGACGTGGGCTAAAGATGGTAATCTACCGGGCTAGAACTAGAGTGGGTTGATGCGGGGAAATGGGCGTGAGGTTGAGCAGCGTTGATTCGATGGATGGTGAACCGACGGGTTGGAGCGCTGGTGTTAGGAGGGGAAATGGGCATGTGGTTGTCGTTCGATGGGAAGCAACAAGTGTCGCTGCTGGGTGGAGATTCAATGGAGCGAAGATGAAGGAGAGTTAGTGAAGCTAGACAGTGGACGAAGAAGAAAAGAGGAAGGGGCAGAGGGATCGGTGAAGTTGGCGCGCGCATGGGGAGGGTGAAAAGAGAGAGAGGGAGAAAGTCTAGCTGCTGGCCACTTAGGCAGCGCATGGTAACGTTTCCGTTTCTCCAAATTTCTGTTCTTTTGTTCTCCAAAACAAAAAAAGAACAAAAACCTGTTTGGTAAAACATTTATTCCCATAAACAATTTCTCTATTTTTTTGTTCCCAGGAACAGTTTTGAGAAACAAAAAAAAAAGTAATTTCTTGTTCCCAAGAACAACTTCTAGAAATAAGCAAATTTTCTTTTTTTTTTTCCTTTTGTTTCTCTCTCTTGCCGCAGCCACCTCCAATCGCTCGGAGCCACCATCGATCGCCGCCCGCCGCCGTCGCCCACCGCCGCCGGCGATCGGCGATCGGTGAGCAAGAATATAAAATAAATAAATACAAAAAAGAAATTGTTGTGTTACCAAACGCATTTCTATTCTTTTTCTATTCCAAGAATAGAAATTTTGTGTAGTTACCAAACGGGTTCTTTTACTAAGAAATTGTTCCCTAGAATAGAAATAGAAAAGAACTATTAAAAAAAAACTCTTCCCCAGCAAATAAGCATTGTCATGCGTAGCCTTAAATTTCACTAGAAGTATCTAAGTAATCATGGGCAAAGCCACAAAAGTCTTTAGCCACTTTGTCAAGGCAGCCTCCAATGAAGAATTAAGCTGAATATCTCCCAAAATAGTCCAATTTAATAACCAAATCCTTCTCAATCTCTCACTAATGACTTCAATTTGATGGCGAAAATGCCATGGCAGCAGCCCCTAAGATTTTCTCTTCAATCCTCCACATATCCATCCAATTAAAAGGCCAAAAATCTACATAAAAGTGGCCATCCGAATTTCTTGATTTAAATTTGCTGAATTTTGATTTTCCGTAAAAATTCCAGGCTCGACGAAAATTCCCAAAAGATGATATGATGTCCTAAAAATATATTGTAACATGCTCAAACTTTCAATTTCTAAAACCAAGTTCAATTTCGTGGTTAATTTCGATCGAACGTGATTTTAGCATGATCTAACATACCGAGTAACTTTTAGGGATTTTATCACATTTAACCCGTGGTCGATATTTCTCAATCCACGTTTGTGCATCTTCGACTCATCAGCGACACTCGGTTGTCGTAAAAATCTCAAGGTTTCACTTACGAACACCAAGTATAGAATCAACAGAAAAATCGGTTTAGTGCCGTTCAACGCAAATTTTGCAATCAAGTGGAATCACCCACCATTCAATTGCGCCATTCCATCGAATCGGCCTATCTCCGGTCTCTAATCAATTTTAATGGTGCCATATTGACCCTTGTCGACTAGCACGGTCGAGTAGTCGATTTCTGATCGAATTCTCAAGCTTGTCATGTTTATATTCCTTAACAGCTTCGCCTAATAAATTAGTTATCTTGTGAGTGATCAGCTCAAAGAAAAAGGACCATAGGCACATTGATAAAAAGCTCATTTCATAAAATCGGGACAAGGTCGAAAATTAGGATGTCACGGTGAGTGACTTGGTTGAACATCTTCAATGATGATAACAACCAAAGTAGCGTGTCTCGATAGGTCCACTAATCCTTTTGTTTCTATCAATATCCAAAGACTTCTAAGAATACTTTCCTCAATAGAAGCACCTCCGAGCAACCATTCTAATCAGTGCTTGTTCTTTTTTTTTTTTGGTCGGTAATCGGTGCTTGTTCACTTAAATAGTTATAGGCTTGATTATAGTCTTTACTGATGCAAAAGAACCACTAATAACTCAAAGTTACCATTTGTATGCATCTTGAAAAATTAATACTTGAGACAATTTGGTAATAATCAAAATTCATAGGGACATTTTCCTAACAAGTATATCATAAATCGCATTGCTTTTTGAATAGTCTAATTTTTTTAAAATAAGTAAAAGAACAATCAATTATAGGAATAGACAAAGATAAGATGGAGAAAATGACTTTTAAAGCTAAAGTAGTAGTGGTCTTGATTTTTGCTAAGGTAGTAGTGGTCTTGATTTTTAACTTTCACTTCAATAATTAGATAACATGTTTTCCTTTAATGTTTGGGCCTATTGGGCTTAGCTTATGCATCATGACTACTTTTGCTTTTATGTAGACTTGCGTTACTGTTATGTCAAGAAAAATGACCACTTTTTCATTGTTATGGGTAAGTGATAAACTTAGTTGATGAGAGCAAAATTTAGTGTATAGCAAAAGTCATCAATAAAAGGAAAAATCAACAACTTGATGAGTAGCAATATTTGCAGATATTTAAGCTCCTTTAGATAAATGTCAACAACTTGAAAAGCATCAACAATCTATGGAGTTATCAATAGCAAATGCCAATTATATGGGATGAAGTCATCAACATGAATATCAACGTGTAACCATCTTGTAGCAATATGTTCGGATATTTGAGCTTTTTATGGGTGAATATTGTTGTAACATTCAATGATACTTAATTTTCGGAAGCGATTTTTTCAAATGACCTATTCACCTCCCTCTAGGTGATATTGATAGCAGGAGAATTACCAAAAAAGTTATAAACCTATTGCAATTGTGCCAATTCAGTCCTAAACCTTTCTTTTTTCTTTTTTTTTGCCAATTTAATCCTAAACCTTTTATAATTGTGCCAATTTAGTCCATCTAGCCAAAGTTGGCCGACCGGCGCTGACGTGGATGTCGGTCGGAGACAGCTGGCCGGCAAACAATTTTTTATTTATTTTTCGAATTTTTTTATTTTTTATTTTTTACCTTCTTCTTCCTCTAGCCGGGGCGAGGGCCGGCGAGGTTAGCCTCGCCGGCCACTGGCGAAGGCGAGCCTCACCCAGTGATGGCGAGGCCGCCTTCACCCAGCCATGGCGAGGTCGAGCCTCGCCGATTTGGCTATTGCGACCACCGGTGAGGCCATAGCCAAATCGGCTAGGCTCGACCTCGCCATGGCCGGGCGAGGCCAAGCCTCGCCTTGGCTGGGCGACGACAGCCTCGTCGTCGCTGGGCGAGGCTCGCCCCTGCCGACCACTAACGAAGGCTAGCCTCGCCAACAACGGCAAGGCCGCCATCGCCAGATCTAGCGAGGCTCGACCTCGCCATGGCTGGGCGAGGTCAAGCCTCGCCTTGGCCGGGCAACGGCAGCCTCGCCGTTGCTTAGCGAGGCTCGCCTTTACTAGTGGCCGGCGGGGGCAAGCCTCGCCGGCCCTCGCCCTGGCCGGCCAAAGAAAGAAAAAGGTAAAAAAATAAATAAATAAATTCGAAAAAAAATTATTAAAAATTATTTGTCGGCCGCTTGTCTCGTGGCCGACGTCCACATCGGCCGGCCGGCCAATTTTGGCTGGATGGACTGAATTGGCACAATTATAAAAGGTTTAAGACAAAATTTGCCAAAAAAAAAAAAAAAGATTTAGGACTAAATTGATACAATGGCAATAGGTTTAAGACTTTTTGATAATTCTCCCTATTGATAGCCTACCTTAATTGGTTCAATGAAGGATTGCCTTATTAAATTGTGCAAATGAATCATACTTGTATGGCGGGAAAAGTGTTAAAAAAAAGTCCTAAACTTTTTATATATATATTAATTTAGTCCTAAACCTTTTTTTTTTGCCAATTTAATCCTTTTTGGCCAATTTTGGCCAGATTTTGCTAAATAGATGCCGGCCGACTAACGTGACCTCATCGGCGCTGACGTTGATAACTTTTAATAATATTTAAATATTTTTTATTCTTTTTCTCTTTCTTTTTTTTTCTTTTTCTTTTTCTTTTTTTTTTTTTTTTTTTTTTCTTTTTCTTTTTCATTCTCCTCCTCCTTCCTCTAGCTAGTCGCCGGACCTCGGCGACCAGCCAAAGGCAATGGTTGGTGAGGTCGAGGTCAACCTCGCCACCCACCTCGCCAGTGGCTGCGAGGGCGGCCTTGCACTGAGGGCGGCCTTGCACTGAGCGGCGAGGCTCGCCCATGGCCGATGAGGCTCGCTCGCCCGACGCTACCATGGGCGAGGCTCGATCCTCGCCAGATCCGATGAGGGCGAGCCTTGCCCGCTCGACACAAGGCTACCCTTGAGGCTTGGGCGGGCGAGGGTCGAGCCTCTCCCATGGCAGCATCGGGCGGGCGAGCCTCGCCACCTAGCATGAGGCCGCCCTCGCAGCCACTAGCGAGGTGATCGGCGGTCAAGGTTGAGCTTGCCAACCATCACCTCTGGTCGTCCGACGACAGACTGAAGGAAGGAGAATGGGAAGGAAAAAAGAAAAATAAAAAAATTCAAAAATTCAAAAATATTAAAATATTATTAAAAGTTGTTAACGTTAGTGCCGATGAGGCTACGTCAACCGGCCAGCGTCCAGTCAGTATAATCCGGGCAAAATTGGTCGGAAATGACTAAATTGGCACAACGTAAAAAGGTTTAAGACTAAATTGGCACAAAAAAAAAGATTTATGACTAAATTGGCACAAATACAAAAGGTTTAGAACTTTTTTAACACTTCTTCCCTCATATGGCCAGTGTACAATATGATTGGCAGAGGCTGCCTTGAATATAGGTGATGTTTATCCTTAAGATACATTTGAAAGCAGAATCAGCTGTGAACTCAAATTCATAAATAACATGCATCTAAAACAGCTTGTGTAAATAAAATTTACATAGAACGAGTCTACTATAGAATTTGGAACGCTCCAAATATCGAACTTAATTTGCAATACACGACGACACATAATGGATAAATACCAAGTAAATACAACAATGCCTGGAAAAGAGGATCAATCCTGATCCACGTCCATTCTTCGTCAATTATCTTGCGTTGCCTACATATTTGGATAGAAAATTCGTCTTAACATTGAAGAAAAAGAATAGTCACGTTAATATCGAATATGCGACAATTCATGGGCATCCTCTGTCTCTCATTTCTTTCCGGTCTCTTATTTATCAATCCGCCTACACATCTACGTCGCAAAATTACCCCTTGATTAGGTACCGAAAACGGAGCTTTTAAACGAGGAAATGCATGAGAAAAGCAAAGCCTAAAAACGATGAAATACTACTACCTGCGCAGACGAAGGAGAGATCACCAATTGGTCCTCTTTGATGAATACTCGTCGGGGCAATCCGTCTTTGATGTTCTTCGCCAATTCTTCCTTCACTTCAATCAAACGAATTTGTTTCAGGGATTCAATATGATCCAATGAATAAATCGAAGTTTTTTTTTTTTTTCGGTCAGAGAATAAATCGAAGTTAGGCGTCCACATTTCTTGATCTCCAGCTCTTCCAGGCAGCAAAGAGCGGTTTCGTCTACATAAGCTTCTTTCACTCCCTCTAACTTCCACAATTTCAAGATGCGAAGGCGTGGGAATGAGGATGCAAGACACTTCAATTCTCGACCGTTATAAGACCCCGCGAATAAGTTGAGAATTTCCAAGCTCTCAAACTTTCCTAGGACCTCCATCGGATCAACATCTAGTCCAGACAGGGACAAGGTAAGGATTTTCAGCTTCCCAGGAAGGTTTTCCAAGCTGGCTTCAGGCAAGCCCCCGAGCAAGTACAGCTCTGAAATCGACTCGAGTCCCGTCATGTTGCTTAAGTTGAGATCCGAGGGCTGACCGAAGAGATCCCTGGATCTCAGCTTCAGGGATCGAAGCATCGTGAGCTTCAAAATGCACTTGGTGGCTTCCTTCACCGCTGGAGAATTACAGGTCAGTCCCAATTTCTCGAGCCTTCTCAATTTACTAAGCACGTCGAGCATGGGACTCTTAGCAGCTCCAACATATAACCCCCATAAGGTTTGGAGATTGTTCGGGTACTCTGCCAACGGTGCATGATGATTGGTGGACTTATCGAAGCATACCTCGTTCATGTACAGGTGCTGGAGGGACTTCGCCTTCCAAATCGAACTTGGCAAATTCCTAACTGTTGGGAATAACGGATTCCCGAAAACCGGATTTGACACTAAATCAAACCCCTAAAACGAATGCGGAAGCGAAGCCCGGGAAAATCACGTATCACCGATCGTAAAGCACACCACGGATTCGAGCGTACCTTGTTAGCTACAGATTAAACACCGACGCCGATAGAGGAAGAGAATCTGGCCCTGTTCGATCCGATGGCGCCTTGAAGGGAAGAAGAAACGTGCCTTTTGCCTTACTCTTTCTTCTTTTTCTGTTTGAGAGAGAGAGCGCGGGAGAGAGGAAGCGTACGTACGTTCTGTTCCAACTGGTGTCATCTCTCTCTCTCTCCTCCCTTTTATACCTTCCCCCATCCATGGGCCCTATTCCCATGGGCCGGGCTTTTAGGCCCAACATGGGCGGACAGGCCTTAAGCCCATCACTAATAAAACCATCATCTCCCACTCGCACATGGTGGGCCGAACAGAATTCTCTTTACCTCTCTTCAACATTCATACAAGTGAATAATCCGTGCGACCAGCATACTTCGAGAGCTCATTGCTATACATCTGTTAGGAATATATAGCAGCTCATAATGGGCATCACATCCTGAGTAGATTTTGTATGCAGTACCCTAGATCGATCGATCACATTTATATCTCTCTTAATCTCTTTTTAAACAATGATATGTATATTGTATTCACAATTATGATTATCCCAAAGACAGTCATAATTGGTTAACCGGTGAATACAAAAACTACAATGTGATTCTCCAAAATCGATCTTCCTCTTTCCTTCAAACTCTCAATTTCAGTTCAGCTTGCTTTTCTAGAAATGCCCCATTAGATCGAATCAAACTCATGACCATTGGCAACATCCTAAGATAGCAAACACTAAATAGAAATCTTGAGAATAAGTAAGAGTCATGAGGGGACTAAAAATTGAGAAACTCTTTTCCTCAAGAGTCTCACACGACATAAAAGTTGAGATCAAACTTTTGCCACTCTTATTGGTCGTCTCATGCATACGTAGTATGAAATACGTATTACGGTATTAACTCATTTCCCATGGAGCGTATGTCTTCACTTTCAATACCGTACAGATGATAGTTTAGACATATTCAATGTCTAACTTGAGTTAACGCATCTACTCATTCACAAAATTCATCAGAACTCACATCTGGCATCATAGACAGATAAAGTAAAATATGTGGGGTATTTTACTTTTGGACATAGTAAGTATTATGTCCTTATCTTAACACCCAGTTAAGGCAACATACGTGTTTTAAGCTTGAGCTCTCGATTATCACCTAGATAATAAGCTTAAAAACAGTCTCATCTCTATTTATCACACAGTAAATAGAGGCGATTACCCGTGTGAGTGGGCTAATCTTATATCTGTCCGACATACTTTATCAACTTAAAATAATACACTGAGCATTAAGATGCATAAAGATCATACAAAGATTCATAGGCATTAATAATGAAACAACACTAGTTCATAATTGTGAACAACTCAGGGAAATTACAATATTCAGTACATCAGCCTCTACGCAATCCTAGAGATTTCATATGTCCACAAAACACATTTCTAGGTATTAGCTTTGTCATAGGATCTGCTACCATTCTATGCGTAGTATGTACTCTTAGTTCACATCTTTTCGTGCAATCATATCCTTGACAAAATTATACTTTGTATCTATATGTTTGGTCTTGCCATGATATTTTGGATCTTTGGTGTACGTTTTCGCTGCTTGGCTATCACAGTTAACTAATAACAAATCTGCAGCACTTCCAATAACACCTAAATGATCCAATAATCTCTTAAGCCAAACATCTTCTTATACTGCTGCTGATAATGCCACGAACTCATTTTCCATCGTGGACAAGGCTATACACTTTTGTTTCTTACTGCTCCAACATATGGTGCCATTATTCGGTAAGAAAAACAAAGCTAGAGGTAGATTTCCTTTCATCTAAATCTCCTCCATAATCAACATCAAAATAGCCTTAGAGTCGCAGATCCTTTCCTTTATAACTCATCGTATAATCAGCAATCCCTTTAGATACCTCAGTATTCTCTTAATGGCTTTCTATTATGCTGGACCTGGACTGGATTGGTATCTTCTCACCATTCCAACTGCAAAACATATGTCAGGTCTTGTACACATCATAGCGTACATCAAGCTTCCAACAGCACTAGCATAAGGAACATGTTTCATTTGTTCCTTCTCTTGTGGAGTCCCTGGACACAGTCTATGGCTCAATCCTTCACCTTTTGCAATAGCAGTGTCTATGGGTTTATAGTCTTGCATACTAAATCGTTCAATAACCTTATTTATATAGGTTTCTTGCGAAAGAGACAACGATCTCTTCGAACGATCTCTTGAAATCTTAACTCCAAGAACGTATGCAGCCTCATCCATATCCTTTATCTTAAAGTTAGAAGACAACCATCTCTTGACAGTATTAACAAACTACATATTACTTCCGGCAATTAGTATATCATCAACATATAATGATATGATCACAAATTGATCATTGGATCTTTTGATATATATACAATAATCCTCATCTATCATTATAAAGTCACATGCCATTATGGCATTATGAAAAAACATATATACCATTATCTCGATGACTGCTTAAAACCATATATCGACCTTAAAAGTCGACATACCTTTCCTTCTTGGCCTTTCACTATGAAACCAGCAAGTTGTTCCATATATATTTCTTCCTCTAATTCTCCATTGAGGAAAGCAGTCTTTACATCCATTTGATGTAACTCAAGATTCATACTAGCTACTATTGCCAGAATAATGCGAATCGAGGTAAATCTCACTACAAGAGAAAATGTATCTTCATAATCAATTCCTTCCTGTTGATTATACCCCTTCGCTACAAGGCGAGCCTTATGCCTTTCTATCGAGCCATCAGCCTTTCGTTTTATTTTGAGAACCCACTTGTTCCCAATAGCTTTGTGTCCTTTTGGAAGATCAACCAGTTCCTAAACATGGTTTGACTTCATTGACTCAATTTCCTCTTCCATTGCATGAATCCATTTTTTCCTTATTAGGGCAATTCAGAGCCTCATTAATATTTCTTGGCTCATCCTCATCTTGTGGAGCAATCATAAAAGTTTCCCCTTCAATGTCAAAACGTCGACGGGAAATAGTTTGGCGACTGGTTCACCGTATGGGAGATTGTACACTTAGCACATCATTTCCCATTATGCTCCCACTTGCATTAGATAATGACGATATCATCTCATCATGTGGTTGTAATTAAGAGTGAGTTGAATTAGATTCATCACTTCTCATGTTACTCCCACTTGGACGAACTCCATTAAGTTCATTATCTTGATTCAAGGTTTCAAATAGGGAATAATCTTCCCTTATTTCGCCCTTCTTAGGAAATTCATCCTCTAAGGATGTGACATATCGTGATTCAAAATCAGTTATACTACCACTTTCCTGCTCACCTATGAACACATACCCTTTTGAGTGTTCGGAGTATCTCATGAAAATACTCTTCTTTCCTCTGGGACCCTATTTCCCAAACTTGTGAGAGGACTCATGTGTATAGGCAGCACAACCCCATGGCTTAAGAAAACTTAAGTCCGGTTTTCTACCTGTCCATAACTCATATGAAGTGGAAGTAACTGATTTGGAAGGCACCCGGTTAAATATATACGCAGCAGTTAACAATGCATCACTCCAAAAAGTGATAGGTAAGTTAGCATGCGTCATCATGGACCTAACCATTTCCAGTAGGGTTCTATTTCTTCTCTCCACAACACCATTTTGTTGAGGAGTATATGGAATAGACAATTGTTTTTCTATTCATTTTCATCAGATAAATATTATCGACCGCGATCGGATCTCAATGCTTTTATTTTCTTGTCTAATTGATTTTCTACCAGGTTCATAAACCTTTTGAAACAACTTATTGCTTCAGATTTATGAGAAATCAAATAGACATATCCGAATCGAGTATAATTATCTATAAAAGTGATGAAATAAACAACCCCATGCTTTCCTCTCACATTCATTGAACCACAGACGTCAGAATGGATTAAAAGCAGAGAAAATTCAGCTCTTTTATCTTTTCAAATGGTTTTCTTGTCATTTTCCCTACTAGGCAATGCTCACATTTGGGCAAATCGACTTTTTCAATGTTACCCAACAAGCCCTATTTGGCTAGTCTATTCATATGTTGTTGGCCAATATGACCAAATCTAGCATGTCACCTAATCACATCATTATCATATTAAGTAGAAGACGTGAAACGAGGGAATAACAAATATTGACATCACCACAGTCAACATCTAGTACAATAAAACCATCCAGAAAGTGACCACAACCATAGCAGTTTGTATCCAAATACAAATCTACACTTCTATTATGGAAGTTCATACTAAAACCAAGCGTAACCAACACCAAAACAGACACAAAATTTCGACGAATCTCCGAAGCATATAGAACATTAAGGTGCGTCCACCACTCATGTTCAATTGGCAGGTGCCAATTCCTTTACTTCAGCTCTGGAGTTGTTTCCCATATGGATCCACTTAGTTCTAGTTAATACTTGTCGGAATTCCACGAAGGATTCTTTATCCTTCGCTATATAGTCTGTCGCTCCTGAATCTACAGTCTACAAAGGATTGGATTCAGCCAATAATACAGAACTTGACACATAAGCAAAGTTCTCAAATGTACAATAGGTGTTTACCTTTTTCGGCTCACAACAGTTGCGAGCATAGTGACCTCTCTTGTCACAATTGTAACACCTCACCCTTGACATTTTCTTCACTTGAGGACGTTTTCCTCTCTTGTGTTGGTCAACTCTTGATTTCTTGCAATAAGGACTTGATCCTTTGTATTCCCACATATTGAACGAATCAATACGCTTGCGCTTAGAGCACAAAGCCCTTTCTGAGCTAGAACCAGCATTGCAAATGTCCGTTTTCGGCTCAAATGCCGTTAGGCGGTCCTCTACTAGCTCAAGGTGGCGCATGGTATCCTCAAGATCTTCCATAATATGGTCAAGAGCTTCTAGTACTTCTTGCTTTTCCAGCACATATTGAATCTACATATTCAATATATCACAATTGTTGCCGTTTACATCAGCAATTACGTTCTTAGTTGCTGAAACCATCTATCTGAACACATCAGACATATATGCACGAATAATTAATGCCTATCATTTATGCATCCATTTTGCACAGACCCATTATATCAACGAATAATTTCAAGTAAGATTTCAGAATCAAAATGTCACTACGTTTCCAATCATCCTCCAAAATCCTAACTCAAAATTATTATTAATATAATTGTCTTATGCAAAATAAATTCTATGAAGTTACAAAAACTTCTATAAACTACCCACAGCTAATTATCCATAGCAACCAGCAATAACAGAAAGCAACAGATAAATGACATCCTATAGAATAACAATGCTTTCACATAATATAACTATATATTACACTAAGCAATATATATACAGAAAAAAAATATCAACATGGAAAGAGATATTCACATCAAAAACATCTCAAATTAATCCAAGAAATAAATAGGGAATGTCCCTTCTAATCTATCAGCCAAAACATCTGAGAAATTTGAAGGCACATTTGCCAACCATGGAAAAACTTTTGGAGAGCTTTCATGTCGCCTCCAAGGCGCATTCACTCGGCGCCATGTGGCGCTCAATCTAAGGGTTGAAGTTTTGGTTAACTCAATCCTATAGTACTCTCTTACAAAAGCTTCCACTAGCCTCCTATAACCCGGGACCATGTTGACCTCCAATAGCCGATCAAACACTGCTTGCCAATCAGGTGGAAGAGTGTTTATCAAAGCCAGCACCTTCTCAAAGTCCGGCATAAGATAACCATTCCAGATAATTTCCTGTATCATCTGATTGACCATGATCACATGTGATACTAAATCACCGTCATGCCATCGATAATTAGCTAAATCTAATATCAGCCTTTTAAGTCTTGCATTTCCCTCGTCCGTTCTCGGGATTGTAGGTATCATTGCATTGCGCATCATAGTTCCTGCAACAAATGCAGAACTAAAAATGGATCACTTAAAATCCATAATAAACATAAGGGAAAATACATAATTTTCCATGATTCATGCAACAAATGCAGAATTAAAAATGGATTACTTATAACCCACATAGGCATGATTGAAAAAGAAACAAATTCCTTTCTTTTCTTTTTTTTTTCGGGTCAACGGTCGGTCAACGGTCAGTCAACGGTCAACGGTAAACGGTCAGCGGGCGCGCGGGTCGTCGGACCGGTTGGGCCGGTCGGGCCGGGTCGGCCGCGCGCGTGCGGGGGCTGACGTCACGCAGACGTCAGCCGGCACGTGCCGCGTGCGTGCCAGGCGTCCGCGGGTCGGGTCGTCGGTCGGGTCGGGTCACCGGCCGGTGACCGGCCGGCCAACGGTCGTCAACACTGACGTCATCCCAGCGGTTACCGACCGTTGGGTGACGTCATCACGTGACGTCATCACGCGTCGGTTCGCCGACCGGCGCGTGCCGGTTCGCCGCCGGCGGCGCGCACGTGCCGGTTCGCCGACCGGCGCGTGTGGCGCATGTGCTGGCCATTGCCAGCGCTTCGGGCGCGTCGCGCCCACGCGCAGCGGCTTCCGGCCGCGCGTGTGGGCGCGTGCAGCGTCGTCCGGCAGCGCACGACATGTCGCCGGACTTTTCTCGACGACCTCTTTCACCCAGTGCGTTCAGAATTCGATTTCGACTTACGAAAACTCGGAAAAATGGCCGAACAGCGCTCGGGTGTCGGGATTTCTCGCCCCGATCCGTACGGCTGAATTGTTTTCGCGAAAAATCAATTAAAAACATCAAACAAGTCGGGAAAAACGTGAACTAGGGCTCTGATACCAATGTTGGGAATAATGGATCCCCGAAAACCGAATTCGACACTAAATCAAACCCCTAAAACGAATGCGGAAGCGAAGCCCGGGAAAATCACGTATCACCGATCGTAAAGCACACCACGGATTCGAGCGTACCTTGTTAGCCACAGATTAAACACCGACTCTGATAGAGGAAGAGAATCTGGCCTTGTTCGATCCGATGGCGCCTTGAAGGGAAGAAGAAACGTGCCTTTTGCCTTACTATTTCTTCTTTTTCTGTTTGAGAGAGAGAGCGCGGGAGAGAGGAAGCGTACGTACGTTCTGTTCCAACTGGTGTCATCTCTCTCTCTCTCCTCCCTTTTATGCCTTCTCCCATCCACTGGCCCTATTCCCGTGGGCCGAGCTTTTAGGCCCAACATGGGCGGACAGGCCTTAAGCCCATCACTAATAAAACCATCACTAACGTTAGTGTGCTTCAGATCCAACGTCTCGAGGCGAGACATGTTCCCAACTGATTCAGGGATCGAATCAAGGACCGTCCATCGCAATCCCAAGTACCTCAAGTTCAGCAGTACATTGCCAAGTCCAGCCGGGAGCGATGGCTTGTAAACCCCCTCCAGATCAAGCACCCTGAGCAGACAACAGTCTGCCTTGCCAATCAAGGGCGGGAGCAACTCTTCCAATTCCCTCGAGCGCGTACCATGCTTCTGAGTTTTGAAAGACACGTAGGAACGGAGGCGTTGGAGGTGGATGCCGCTGTCTTGATGATCCTCTGTCTCAGCACTCTTCTGAAATCCTTATAATAATCATCTTGGTACTTCACAATCCATGATGAGCATCCATTAACAACCTTGGATTCCTCGCTGTGATTGGTGCATTGGGTGTCGGAATGGATTTGAAGAAGTCTGAGTTGCGTTGCCATCTTGCACAAGAAATCGTGCAGGAAACTAGGCACGCGGCACGGTTTGGGCCTTCCACTGAGCTTCCTACGCCTCACCACCTGAACCAAGTTTCGAACGACCAATTCTTCAAAGCATGCCGTGGCGAACCGGACCGCTTCAACCAATCCTTTGGCTAGCCACAGCCGGAAGAGCCTCCTTGTTGGGATCTCCATGTCTTTGGGAAAGAGGCACAAGAAAAGCAAACAGGGCTTGACCAGGGAAGGCAATTTGTGGTAGCTCATGGACACGATATCATGGAGCGTGTGATTATCAGCGTGCTGGTCCTCCATGACAGGAGAAGAATCATTGCTTGCCGCTGCGATTCCTCCAAGCAACAAAATCCTCAGAGGTGAGCCACTGCACTTGCTCAGAATCCCTGCCGTGAGCCCTGGATCTTGGGCAACAGGGCCACATTGCCTCAACATGCGCTTGCTCTGGTCTGCATCTAATTTGTTCAATTTGAGAGGAGAAGCCCAGGGGTCTATAAGGGATGGAATTTCAGGAACTGGAGTAGTGATGACGACTCGGCTTCCATTCTTCGAGTCTACAACTCGTCCATGACATTGAACTCATGCAAATTGTCAAACACGATGAGATACCTCAATTCCATCAAGGACTTATGAAGGATCTCTTTTAGGTTTTCTTCTTTTATGTGCTCTAGATCCTTCAGTTCTTGCTGAGGTGTTTGCTTGAGTATCCGCACCAAGAGATCATTCAAGGTGAATTCTTCGGAAACATGAACCCAGACGCGACATTGGAAGCTATGATCTATATCGAGTCTGTTGAACACACTCCTCACAAGAGCCGTCTTGCCGATGGCTTCTTCTCCCACCACCGAAACGAAGCGAAGTCTCAACGTGTCCTGATCATCATCTTGCACGGTCAACCTAGCTAGGAGATCACGCTCTTCATCTTCACGGCCCACAATGTCCAACTCGACATTCCCATTCCAACATACATTCCCTAGATGCACATTCCTCGGTGAAGCATTTTCATCAAGATTAGGCAGATCACAAGAAGGTAGATCTTGCACTGGGGAAAGGTGAGTGGACAAGTCCTCAAGACTGGTGATGAAACGGAGGGCCATCTTTTCAGTGGCCCGTGCGCGCATCCTGAGCGACATGAAGTGGACTAATGCACGAATTTTTGCGAAGCGACCCTTGTGTGACATCAAGTGCTGTAATGCTTCCAAGAGGAACTCATCGGCAAAGTCCCCAGCATCTCGAGCTCGTTCCAGGAGGCGCAGTCCATGGTCACTGCTTTGCTGCTCATTGTCGACGCCGGATTCCAGTAACGTTGAGGTGATTAAGATGTTCTGGAGATCATTAATAGCCGCATTAATTCGATCAGATAATCCACGAGAGAGAAGTTTTCTCTCGGAGAGCACATGTAGCGAATTGCTGATCACGAGTGAAATGGCCACCTCGGAAGCAGCCATCTCAGTTGAATGCAGGCGAGACTTGCAATCAATTCAGCCTTCTCTGCTGTGCAATGAAGTAAGGCTTGTAACTGTATGTACTCGGAAGAGATACAGAGAAGAGAAGAAGAATAAGATGAAGATGTCAACCACGAACAGAGGGTTGGCAAGAGCCTTTGACGCTGAAATCGATGATCTCTAATAACCACAGGATTCCAATGTTTAACGGGACAAGGGTAATTAAAGCCAAATTTAGGAAAATTGTCTAAAAAGTTCTAAATTTGTTGTACGACAGCCAATTCAATTCTTAATCTTTCAATTATGTTAGTTTAATCCTAAATATTTTGACAATTTGTCAATCTAATTCTAAACATTTTGACAATTTATCAATTTAGTTCTTTAGACAAATTTTAATCGAAAATCACTAATGTAACAGTCTAATCAATGTTGGCAATTTCATGTAATACAATATGGAACAGCCGATCTTGACCTAGACAATTTTTATAATTTTTGTAATTTTATGATTTTTATCATTTTCTTTTCTTTTCTTTTTTCTCTTCTTTTTTTATTTTTTATTTTTCCCTTTTTCCCTTTGTTGGGCCTCGTCGATGGTCAGCAATTGCCAGCCTCTAGCCAAGGCGAACCTTGCCTAAGGCTAGTTGATTCAGCGATGGCCAGTGAGGGGAAAAAAGAAAAAAAAAGTAAAAAAGAAATAAATCATAAAATGTAAAAAAAAAACTATACAAAAAATTTCATGTCAGTGCTAACCTTGCCATGTAGGATGGTTGACATTAACTAGACCATTGTGTCAACGATTTCTAGCCAAAATTGGCTAGAATGACTAAATTAATAAATTATTAAAAGGTTTAAGACTAAATTGAAAAATTATCAAAAGATTTAGAACGAAATAGGCATGATCAAAATTGTTTATGACTACATTGACAAATTGTCAAAAGGTTTATTATTAAATTAGCACAATTAAAGAATTTATGATTCAACTGACTATCATGCAATAGGTTTAAATTTTTTGGACAATTTTCTTAGTGAACTTTAAGTCAACATTAATCCACCCGTGGGCAACGCAGTTGGTTGAAATCTCTCCTTCAATGAAGAATGTCAAGGGTTCGAAACCCTGCGTTGTTAGCAATTAAAGTGAGTGACCTCGGCGGTGGGTTGCTCGGCCAGTTTCCCCCAAGGTATTGTCGCTGTTTGGCCTCCATCGCAGAAGCCCGTGAGACCCCAAATCAGCATAAGCCAACAAGGGCAGGCTCCGGCGGATTCTCAGTCACCAAAAAAAAAAAAACTTAAGTCAACATTAAATTGCCCAATCATATGTATTCGGTTCTCGCATGGGTGCTCCATAATGTGTTGATTAAAAGCATAATCTGTTATGTCTAATTCAATTGTAAGATATTATGTGGGCCTATCAGCAGTCAACTTAGAATATTTGCTTTCTGCGAAGGCCGAAAATCCACATAGCTGGAAGTCTACGCTTTTGCCAGTCAATGGACTAGGAGTTTATAACTCTATCAAGTAAACTCTAGGTCTTTTTTTAAAGATGTGATAGCTGGCAAGATGCACGACGGCGCTTTCTTTTTTTCTATTGTAAGTTTAGTTTGGCTTCAATTATCTACTGACCTTCACATTAATTAAATTAGACCTCATGCCCGTGCATAAGTTGTAGTCTTAATGGTCAATCTTCATATAAAGATATAGATAATATATGTAGCACTATCAGGGTCTTGAAAATTCAATTTTTTTTTTTCAATTCAGCTCATTCAATTTAGGAAAAAAGGGGCTCATTTGATAAAACTGAAAAAGTAAGTTTATTCATTGCTCAAAAGAATACATCAAAAGTACATAAACTTCATAACAAAGCGAATCGAATAGAGTAAAGTCCAAAATACCACAATAAACATACAAATTCAGGAAACAGAAAATTAGCAGCGCACCAACAAGGTTAAACACATGATCGTTCCACAATAACAAATCTATCAAGCAAAATAGATCTTTGTTAGTGATAAACGCACTCTAGAAATTCTTCCTCTAGTAACTCTGGTGGTGCGCATCTAGATTCAGCTTCCTTTAAATCATCACCGTGCGAGACAATCAAAACAAGTTGAACAAATACACATCTAAAATTTGGGAGAGCAATCTTCATGGTTTAGCTAGACACTTGAGCTCATGGGATCACTATTGAAGCTAGAGGAAAAAACTTGTACACGGATAGAGCATAAGGGTAAATTTGTCAAAATGGGTTTAAGACCCATTTACTAACCCATATATGATTGGTTGGGTCATATATGAGTTAGCTAGATTTTGCTAAACAAGTTGATATGGGCTTGAGTAATAAAGTCCAATAAAATGTGGGTTTTTAATTGGTCTAAAGCCCAATCCACCAGAAATTCCTCTTCACTTGTCTTTAGGCTTCAATTGAAGGTTTTCAAGTGGGGAAACTAATTTTCCATTTTCATCTTATATTTATGATCTTTCCTTTTCTTTTCTTTTTTGCAAAATTGAAAAATTGTAAAAGATTTATGATCTCTCAAGTTTTAGAAAATCATGAAAATTAGTATATGATTTTACATATCAATATTTATTGACTTATTTATTTTAAGAGACGCAAGATATTTCATTGTGAAACTCTAAAATTTGCATTAAAAAAAGTCACAAATAAATTGAAGATCTTATTTGGAACCTTATAAAACAAGTACAAAATTTTATCTTTTACACACTACATGCATAGTTTAAAAGTTCTTGTTTTTAAATATTTATGTGTTTTAGTAATGTTGGTCGGGCCAGATATGGATTGGGTGTAAGTCGATTAGGTGTGGATCACTAAATTTATACTTATATAAATGGGTTAGAATTGGTTAAGAGTGCATTTGGTTCAACATTTTGAAAGCCCATTGGAAAAATGCAAAGCAATTTAACCTAAAAAACTTTAGGCAAATGCAAAGATCGCTTGGTAAACTATGCTTTGAGAAACAACTTTGAGAAAAATGTCGTTTAGTAGAAAACACATTTGAAAAGCTCTTTGGGTGATTAATATTAGTTTTTTTTTTTTAATTTCATTTGTTTAAAATTGAGAAAAAAATAATATATGCAACTTTTTAAATATAAATTTTGAAAATAATACTAAATAAATCAAATATATATATTTAAAAAGACCAAACCCTTCATTGGAATTTTTTAATTTTTTATTTGCTTAAAATTGAAAAAAAAAAAATGATGTATGCAACTTTTTAAATATAAATTTTCACAATAATGCTAAAAAAATGAAATAAATATAGGGTTAATACCTTGAAAAACCCCAAACCCAGTACACTTTGTGACAAATTTACCCCAAACTATTTTTTTGACCATGAAAAACCCCAAACCTGGTAAACTTGTGACAAATTTACCCGACCGATTATAAAAAACCCTAAACCGTACATTTATGACAAATTTACCTCAAACTAATTTATTCGACTGCAAAAGACCATAAACTGGTAAATTTGTGATAAATATACCCTATGCTAAATTGGATTAATACCACAAAAAAATCATAAAAATTGTAAACTGTGACAAACGGAACATAAAATCCTAAATTAGTATATCTTTGGTTAAGCTGCCACGTATCATTTAATTTAATAATTTGAGAATAAAATTTAACGAAAACTAACATAGGGTAAATTTGTCACAAGTGTACCAGTTTGGGATAAATTTGTCAAAAGTATACCAGTTTGGGGTTTTTGGTGGTCAAAAAAATAGTTTGGGGTAAATTTGTCACAAGTGTACCAGTTTAGGGTTTTTTAGGGTATTATCCCATAAATATATGTATGTAATTTAAAAAAAAAAAAAAAAAAAGACCAAATCCTTCATCAAATTTTTTTTATTTTTATTTGTTTAAAAAAATTTAAAAAATTATGTATGCAACTTTTTAAATATAAATTTGAAAAATAATGCTAAAAAATCAAATACATATATATATATATATATATATATATATATAATTTTTTATAAAAAAAAAAAAAAGACCAAACCTTTCATCATAGTTTTTAAATTGTTAATTGTTTAAAATTTTAAAAAAAATAATGTATACAATTTTTTAAATATAAATTTTGACAATAATACTAAAAAAAAATCAAATACAAATATATATTATTTAAAAAGACCAAATCCTTCGTCAATTTTTTTTTTTTTAAATTTGAAAAAATAATGCTAAGGAATCAAATATATATATATATATATATATATATATATATATATATATATATATATTTAAAAGACCAAAGACCAAACCCTTCATTAGAATTTTTAAATTTTTATTTGTTTAAAATTGAAAAAAATAATGTATGGAACTTTCTTAAATATAAATTTTGACAATAATGCTAAAAAATCAAATATACAAATAATTTTTTTTTTTTTAAAAGACCAAAATATATTGACTTTTTTTAGCATTTATATATATATAATTTTTATTTAAAATAATAATAATGAGTGCAAAATCAGAAATTTGAAGAATGAGTGATGATTATTTTGGAAGAAAAAAATAAGTTTCAACATTTGGCCAAATGTTGAAAGCTCAAAACTAGTCCCTATTAATATTGGGCTTTCAGCCTTCCTAATGTTGGTTTTTACTTGAAAGTTATTTTGAAATGATTGCCAAACAGTCCAATATTTCCTTAATGGGTTTTATAAAAGCTCATTGGGAATGTTGAACCAAACGCATCCTAAATTGGTTGATTTTAGTCAAATCATTTCGACCCAACCCACCCATTTGATAATCCTATATATGGGAATCAAATCACAAAAGCATATTTATTATGCTATGGGATTTTAGATAGAGAGAGAATAGTTCCCAAATCTAAAGCTAGATTAGGAGAGTGTAAATTCTCAAATCTAGAATTAAATCAGAAGAAGACAAGTCCAAAATTTATATTGGAAGATTAGAAGGAAAAAGAATAAAGAAAGGAACACAAACAAAATCAACAAGAGAGTGAGGATAATGTGAGTCTGGCTCAAACCATTCTCATTAGCTGAAAGTTGAAGACAATGATAGAGAAAAGAGAGAGGGAGATAACAAAGCTTTACAATTTATTTAAATTCTGAAAATTTCAATACTTATTTTTGAGTGCAAAGTTGTTTGATAGTAATTGACACTTGAATAGTAATTGTTGTTAATATTTTACAACACATGAAATTAGGGGTAAATGGTTTTACGGTTGGTCCAAGTTCCACCTGAAACTTACATTATTAGAATCAATTCCTCATTTTTTAGAACTTGGAACATACTATGCATATTCTAGAATTAGGAACTTACCTTGCTAGTCAATTCCAAAGTTTACCCAAGAACCGGCCAATTTTATTTTTATTTTTTTGGTAAAAGGCAATAAATATATTGAGGAAAAGCCAAATGTACAAAAGATCTCGTCACCAGAAACTTACACTCCAAATGCAAGAAACAAAAGGAGTGGAAGGGTGATGAGATGTAAAAAGCCGCTAAGCGCGGCACACACACTACAACACCAAAGTTAAAAGAGAAGGACAGCATGGATAGCCGGCTACCAAACAAGCCAAAGGCGAGGGGGAGGCACCGGCAGAACCAACTACCTACAAGTCCCTAGTGAAAATAATTGGGTCTAGGCCCCAACTTCTCTGCAACCTTCTGTTTCTATAACCGGCCAATTTATTCCTTTTTTCTTGTTTCCTTTTTAGTTAAACAAAATGAAAGTGAACACAATAACAAAAATATAGCAACAATTCATAAAAGATGAACACGTAAAATAAAATAAACAATAAAAAAATTAAAATATGTAACACAAAACCTAAATTATAGAACTTCGGTCCTCAATCATCCATAAAAAATTGCTCCAAATTCTAACCATGTGAAATCAAAAGAAACAACAAACATAATCAATCACTTGATATTAGTTTTAAATTAAAATTACTATTAATTAAGCTAAATTTATTAGTAGGAATTCTCACCATATATATTCATTACACTTTAGCTCATAAACTCTATTTACTGATAATGATCTCCTCATTAGAAAAAATTAAATAAAACATCCACTCATTAGAAATACAAAGGATTTACAATATAAAAAGATATATACATCACTTACAATATATAATCTCTAGTTAATTGGTTTCCAATTCTCGATCCGGTTCTTTGGTTCTTGATTCAATGGGAAAATTGTCTAAAAAAATCATAAACTTATTATACTTTTATTATTTCACTCATAAACCTTCCATTTTTCCTAATTGAGTTCCACACATTTTCACATTTTGTCAATTAAGTCCATTTTCAATGAATTTTGGCCGGAATTCGTTAATATGGATACTAGCCATCTTATATTACACGATAGGCATCAAGGTAGATAATTTTTAATAATATTTAAAAAAAAATCGATTTTTTCTTTCTTTCCTTTCCTTTTCTTTTCTTTTCTTCCTTTTTTTCCCATACCCTGGACAGCAAGGTCGCCAGCCACATGCAAGGGCCTTGAGCCCTCCCAACCACGCCTTGCCCAGATTTGCTAGGTTTGTAGAAGCAGGGACTTCAAAGGTAGGTTATGGGGAAACAAAGGGTTTTGCTGGTGGGTTGTACAGGGACGTGGGCTCCAGTGTTTTCGACCCCTCGGGTTTAGAGGACTTCCATCCATAGGCCCTTGAGTTCGGTTCAGTAGATTCAGTCGGCAATGAACTCGTCGCTTTACTTGTGCGATAACCTTACTCGAATGGTGATTTCTCTTGCTTCGTGTCCCAAGAGGAATTTCGTTGCTCTTGGCTTCTAAGTCATCATCCCTCAATGTGAGATCGATTTTGGTGGTTCCTTTAATTCTGTATCCAGGTTGATTTTCTAGTTCCTTCCATCATAGTAGGCGCGCATTGCGGCCCTCGACAATGGCTGGTGAGGGCTCCTGGCCCCAATGACCTTCGCTGACCTTAGTAAAAAAAATGAAGAAGGAAAAGAAAAGATAAGGGGAAAAAATTTTAGAGATTAAAAACTAAAAAAATTGAAAAGATGTTAAAATATCATTAAAAAAAATTGTCTACATCAATACCAGTCATATCACGTAATATAGTTGACATCCATGTCAATAGATTCCGGCCAAAATTGGTCGAAAAGACTTAATTAGTAAAACGTGAAAATGTTGATAATTCAATTAGTAAAATTGAAAGATTTAAGATCGATTGACAAAAGTGTAATAGATTTAGACATTTTTATATAATTTTCCCCGATTCAATTCTTACCTAAAAATTGGGAATTGACCTGCACAATACTGATCCTCTTTTTTTGGAACTGGAAACTGCAAGAACCCAATAATGGACCGGTTCTTCTGGCCAATTTGGTTTGATTCCTGATTCTACTTTGGATTCATGCTCACTGCTACAAGAAATAGTGAGCATTATTCTAGCAATATAATTGGTAAGATTTTAATCAATTTCAATTTCCTTTTCTACTTGCTTTGCGCATGTGAAAAGTCTCGTCTCTCTATTAAGGAAATAGCATTGGCAAGGATATATTGGAAATTTCCGGGTCGACACAACTTTTAAAGTTCAGCTTTATAGGATTAAATATTACATCATCATCACCTAGATCCAAATCTCTCTCTCTCTCTCTCGTCATTGAAGAATCAATTAAGATAATTCAAGGAGCTTTGATTGAAATATGATCAATCAACCAGTTCATTAGAGCTTCGCGCCATCCCGCACCGCCTCCCGTCTCCTGCTCGCATGCATACCCTCGGCGACAATTTCACCTTCGCCTCTCCCAACAACGGCCGCGATTGCGAGGTCTCGTGTCAGAGCGACCTCGAACGGAAGCACGTCCAAAGCCCAGGTTCCCGCCGACTTGAACGTGATTCGGCCCAAGGAGTATCAGGATCTCGGGCCTCTCAGGGTGCAATGGGGGTAATTCGTATAGGGATTTTGGTTTCTCCGGTTTGAATTTTTGAGTGGCGGATAGTTTGAGCTTTTAATTCAGTCGTTTGGCGATGGATAGGCTTCATTGCGATTATGTATGGTCTGTGGCGTTCTCTCGTGGGGAATGATGCTAGCGGCGTCTTGTTTCGAATCTGAACGAGTTTAATTTGGCCGAGAGAGAATTTGTGTGTGTGCTTTGCAATAATCTATCGTGTCTAATTCAATTTTAAGATACTATCTTGGCCTGTATGTGCTCCAACATCCAATATTACGAGTCTTATCCATCTTGGATACCAAAGGAGGTCAAAGCTGATCACGACGCCCTCGCTAATGGTTGGGGAGGGTCATGACGCCCTCGCCCAGACCAAGAAAGGGTCACTAACTGTCATCAGCCAAAGTCGTATAAAACAAACAAAATAAAGAAAAGACAAAATAAATAATTCAAAAAATATGAAAATATAATTAAAAATTATCAATATCAATGTCAGTTGTGTTACATAAAACGGTCAACATCTATGTCGACAATTTATGGCTAACACATGTCGAAAATTTCTTCCGTTCTATTAACATCAAAAGAGTAATATGTAGACTCTTTAGCTTCCGCCATAATACTGGACTTCTCTTTACCTTTGCTGGTTTTAATGTTTGGCATGTATATAACTTATCTATTACCATCTTGGCAAAGGGCCACTTCAACCAACTCTACTTATTATAATTTGTGACATCCTAGAATTTCTTGTTAATCCTTAGAGGTGCTCTAATTCATGTCTTGTATTAAGGACTATGGCCGAGTTTTAGTGGATAAATTTGGGAAAGGAATGACCTATCTTTGGCCATATGTATTATGAATTAGAATTTATGGATTTGTGATTTCAAGTGTATAGTTATTTTAATTTGCAATTTAGTGCTTTAATTAAATAGAGATTTAATTAGTTTTTAAAAGGGCTAATCTTAGGATAATTAAACTTGAGTCTTAGGCCCAAGAGGGATGGGCCTAAGATGGGCCAAGCTGGCCGGCCCACGAAGCCCCAAGAAGGAGGAGCTGCCGTCGGCCCATGGCTGGCCCAAGCCCAGCCGAAAGATGGAGGCCCATCTTGCATGAAGGAGGCAATTTGTCCCTCCTAGCTGCCAAGTGTTCCTCATGCAAAATCAATGATTGTTCATCATTGAGGGGAAGAAATTAAGGAACCGGTTGATGATGAAGAGGGAGGGGAAGCATCGTCGACCGAGAGAGAGCGAGAGAGAGAGAGAGAGAGAGAGAGAGAGAGAGAGAGAGAGAGAGAGCTACCGAGGGGAAGAGAGAAATCGAGAGAAAGGGAGAGTGAGCGTGCAAAAGAAGAGAGGAAAGGAGGAGGGCTGTCCGTCGACCATCCGCCGTGCATCCGTCGCTCGTCGCCGTCCATGTGCTCACTGCTTGCTCGGTATAGAGGCAAGTTAAATCCTTTAATCTGCTCTTGCATGTTTTTTCTAGAATGTGTTATTGAATTGTGATGAATTTCGTATGTCTTGGGTGTGAAAAACCGAAGTTTTAAGAGTGTTGTTTTGAAGTAGTAAACTGTTCTCGAGTAAACAGTCTGACCCAGAATGTTGCAGTGGCTTGCATGCAATGTTTGAGTCGTATTTTGGCTTCTACTTCTTCATCAAAGTTGTAAATAACATCTTAAAGTATAACATAATAAAATTTGAGGCAAAAATAATTATTTTTGAGGGGTGAAACCCTCCCTCTACGAAAATGTTAGATCTGAAACTGTTTTGTTGACCTCTTGGTGATTTTGTGTGTTGCATGTAACTTTTTACTGAGAATTTCACTTCGACCTCTTCACGAAAGTTGTAGAGAACACCTTGAAGACTAACATACTCAAATTTGAGATAAAAAAAACAAGTATAGCCTAGTAAAACGATTTTTATTTTGAAGACGTTAGATCTGGAAATGTTGTACTGAACTCCAGTGACTTCGTGGACTATAAAGTGACTTTCCTTTGAAAATCTCACCTTGACCCTTTAATATAAGTTGTAGTAGACCTCTTTAGGCAAAACATATCAAAAATTAAGAGGAAAATATGGAAGATAAGTAGGTGAAAATTGTGACTTTTCGGAGACGGCTAAACCTAGAATGTTTGGTACGAGGAACAGGGGCTTCAACCATCCATAATTAATTATCTAGAACGAATCTGACGTTTATGTCTTCATGAAAAACCTACCTTAGGATCTTGACTATAACATAGTCGAATTTCATGAATTTTGAAAGTCTTTTGGGTATTAAGTCGGAAATATTTCAAAAGCCGTGTAATCTGACGCGTTCGGGCTTAGCTAGTTTCAATGCATGGGTCATATCATTTTTTATGAAGCTCTTTTGCAAAGTGTTCTTCACAAAGTATATTTCTATATGTCTTCCCTGCAACATCTTCAAATTTCATAATTTTTTAAGTTCATTTGCCTATTTAACCAAAAATGTTTCAAAAACTGTGCAAGCTGTATTGTTAGAATAGTAATGCTGTGATGCATGGTCTATATCAAATTATATGAGGGTCTTTTGGTGTGGTTTCCTTCATGAAATATCTGTCTTTATGTCTTGATTATCACATGTTCAAATTTCATTATTTTTAAAGGTCATTTGGGTATTTAATGGAAATATTTTCTAAAACTGTGCAAGTTGGATTGAAAGAATTTCAAATGCTGTAATTTATGATTATTCTGTTTTGGATGAGCCCTATTAATTATATTGATTGAGGTGATTGAATCTAGCTGAACATGTGATGATATTTGGCATTGCATATAGAATCGAATGCTGAATTTGACTTTGTTGCCATTACATCATGTGCAATGTTGATTGTGAGACATAAATTGGTGAATATGAATTATGACGAATGAGGAAACTGTTGGAGGTGGCCGATAATGCCCTGGGAGTGTCAGGATGCTTAGGATGGGGGGTGCCGAATGCCCGATTGTATTGTGATACATACCCAAATGTCCTCGGGAGTTTCGAGATGCCCGGAATGGTTGGGTGCCGGAAGCCTTGGAGGTTTGTGCCCGGGGGATGCTTCGTGATGCCAGTTGGGATACAAGATGCCCGGAATGTAGGGGTGTCGAATGCCCGGTGGTGTGTGCCGGAGTTTTTCTCGCGATGCCAGGTTGGGGTGCGAGTGATAAAATGTGGGATGCAATTACTGGTCCCGGGAAAGAAAGATGCGGTGATCTAATTGAAAGATAAAAGTAGAAATTGAATCATGCACATATGATATGATGACATATGCATGGCTATATGATATGATGATGATGAGTGCATGGTTGTATGTGCACCTATGGGATGACATATGTATGACATGATGATGATGAGTGCATGATTGTATGTGCACCTATAGCATAATATATATATGACATGATGATGATGAGTGCATGGTTGTATGTGCACCTATGGCATAATATATATATATGACATGATGATGATGAGTGCATGGTTGTATGTGCACCTATGGTATGATATATGTATGACATGATGGTGATGAGTACATGAGGATATATGTACATATGGTATGATGGCATATGCATGGCTGCAAGATAAGTTATGCTTGGATGCATGGATGACATGTACTATGCTATTATATGTGGTTGTATTGTGTGATGTACTGAGTGGTTTATTGGATCTTTTACCTACTGAGTGGCTGTACTCACCCTTCAAGGACCAACATTTAAGATTAGAAAGATGCTGCTCCCTACTGTCACGCGGGGTACCTTCTGACGTGGAGGTAGAGTGTTCGGAGATAAATTGCATTACCATCCCTGGGTTGACGTATGTGCGAGTTCGCGTGCTGGTCATGTACGATGTGGGCCTGGCTGGGGGCCCGGTCATACAAGAGTTTTTGTTGGTTCACGTCCGCCGAGATGGAGTGATTCGGGGGATGTTGCCGCCACCACTGCCCGACACGCCAAGATGGGTGTGATGGCCACATGAGGGGTAGAGAGCTGACGTTTTTTTTTAGAGTTGCCGACACTGATAGATGGAGGATGACACATGATCGTTATAGGGGTCGAGATATCCTTTTGGGATGTGGCCAAGTGTAGTTAAAAGTCGTGGCTTTTTTTTTGTTGTACCAATCCGAGAAAATCCATCATGAAAATATATAAATAAAAGTGGTTCGGCCTTATCTTTTCGCGTAGTTGGTGTGTATTGCATTATGGTTATTGAAGGGAGAGATGGTGAGACTCAATTATGCTTCCGCTAATAAGTTGCGCTGGGATAGTTTTCAAAAAAAAAAAAAGTCTAAGGACCTCAGTCCTTCTTCAAACCCCCTTTTTATAAAAAATAAAGTAATAGACATATTTGGAATGAAAGCGATAGGTAGGCTGTGGCGACCCTAACAGGATCAGGGGCCTGATATCAACAAAAGCAGGGATGTGGCACCCCTCGCACGGCCCCCGATCTCGTTAGGGTCGCCACAGCCTACCTATCGCTTTCATTCCAAATATGTCCGTTACTTTACCTTTTATAAAAGGGGGGTTTGGAGAAGGACCGAGGTCCTTAGACTTTTTTTTTTTTTTTTTTTTTGAAAACGGTCCGGCGCAACTTATTAGCGGAAGCATAATTGAGTCTCACCATCTCTCCCTTCAAAAACCATAATGCAATACACATCAACTACGCACCATAAGAAAAGATAAGGCTGAACCACTTTTATTTATATATTTTCATGATGGATTTTCTCGGGTTGGTACAACAAAAAGAAAGCCAAGATTTTTAACTACACTTGGCCACATCCCAGAAGGATATCTCAACCCCTATAACGATCACGTGTCATCCTCCATCTATTAGTGTCAGCTACTCTAAAAAAAAAGGTCAGCTCTCTACCCTTCATGTGGCCATCACACCCATCCTGGCACGTCAGGAGGTGGTGGCGGCAACATCCCCCGAATCACTCCATCTTGGCGGACGTGAACCAACAAAAACTCCTGTATGACCGGGCCCCTAGCCAAGCCCACATCGTACATGACCAGCACACGAACTCGCACATATGTCAACTCAGGGATGGTAATGTAATCTATCTCCGAACACTCTACCTCCACGTCAGATGGGAGGCCATAGAAGGTACCCCGCGTGATAGTAAGGAGCAGCATCTTTCTAATATGAAATGTTGGTCCCCAAAGAATGAGTACAGCCACTCAGTAAGTAAAAGATCCAATAAACCACTCAGTACATCACACAATACAACCACACATCATAGCATAGTACATGTCATCCATGCATCCAAGCATAACTTACCTTGCAGCCATGCATATGCCATCATACCATATGTACATATATCCTCATGTACTCATCACCATCATGTCATACATATATCATACCATACATGCACATACAACCATGCACTCATCATCATCATGTCATATATATATATATTATGGCCATAGGTGCACATATAACTATGCACTCATCATCATCATATCATACAGCCATGCATATGTCATCATACCATATGTGCATGATTCAATTTCCACTTTTATCTTTCAATTTGATCACAACATCTTTCTTTCCCGAGACCAGTAATTGCATCCCACATTTTATCACTCGCACCCCAACCTAGCATCGCGAGAAAACCTCCGGCACACACCACCTGGCATCTAGCACCCCCACATTCTGAGCATCTCGTATCCCAACTGGCATCATGAGGCATCCCCCCGAGCACAAACCTCTGAGGCTTCCGGCACCCAACCATTCCGGGCATCTTGAAACTCCCGAGGACATCCGGTCATGTATCACAATACAACCGGGTATCCGGCACCTCCCATCCCGGGCATCCTAACACTCCAGGACATTATCGGCCACCTCCAACAGTTTTCTCATTTGTCATAATTCATATTCACCAATTTATGTCTCACAATCAACATGGCACATGATGTAATGGCAACAAAGTCAAATTCAGCATTCGATTCTATATGCAATGCCAAATATCATCACATGTTCAGCTAGATTCAATCACCTCAATCAATATAATTTTTTTTCCCTACCTCAATCAATATAATTTATAGGGCTCATCCAAAATAGAATAATCATAAATTACAGCATTTGAAATTTGCTCAATCCAACTTGCACAGTTTTAGAAAATATTTCCATTAAATACCCAAATGACCTTTAAAAATTATGAAATTCGAACATGTAATAATCAAGACATAAAGACATATATTTCATGAATGACACCACACCAAAAGACCCTCATACAATTTGATATAGACCATGCATCACAGCATTACTATTCTAACAATACAGCTTGCACAGTTTTTGAAACATTTTTGGTTAAATAGGCAAATGAACTTCAAAAACTATGAAATTTGAATATGTTGCAGGGAAGATATACAGAAAGATATTTTGTGAAGAACACTTTGCAGAAAGAGCTTCATACAAAATGATATGATCCATGCATTGAAACCGGCTAAGCCCGAACGCGTCAAATTACACGGCTTTTGAAATATTTCCAACTTAATACCCAAAAGACCTTCAAAATTCATGAAATTCGACTATGTTATAGTCAAGATCCTAAGGTAGGTTTTTCATGAAGACATCAACGTCATATTCGTTCTAGATAATTAATTATGGACGATTGAAGCCCCTGTTCCTAGTACCGAACATTCTAGGTTTAGCCGTCTCCGAAAAATCACGATTTTCACCTACTTATCTTCCATATTTTCCTCTTAATTTTTGATATGTTTTGCCTCAAGAGGTCTAGTACAACTTTCATTAAAGGGTCAAGGTGAGATTTTCAAAGGAAAGTCACTTTATAGTCCACGAAGTCACTGGAGTTTAGTACAACATTTCCAGATCTAACGTCTTCAAAAGAAAAATCGTTTTACTAGGATATACTTGTTCGTTTTACCTCAAATTTGAGTATGTTAGTCTTCAAGGTGTTCTCTACAACTTTCGTGAAGAGGTCAAAGTGAAATTCTCAGTAAAAAGTTACATGCAACACACAAAATCACCAAGAGGTCAACAAAACAGCTTCAGATCTAGCATTTTCGTAAAGGGAGGGTTTCACCCCTCAAAAATCTTCCCTTTTGCCTCAAATTTTAGTATGTTATACTTTAAGATTTTATCTACAAATTTCATGAAGAAGTAGAAGCCAAAATTAGACTCAAACATCGCATGCAAGCCACTACAACATTCTGGGTCAGACTGTTTACTCGAGAACAGTTTACTACTTCAAAACAACACTCTTAAAACTTCGGTTTTTCACACCCAAGACATACAAAATTCATCACCATTCAATAACACATTCTAGACACAACATGCAAGAGCAGATCAAAGGATCTAACTTGCCTCTATACCGAGCAAGCAGTGAGCACACGGACGGCGACGAGCGACGGACGCATAGCGGATGGTCGACGGACAGCCCTCCTCCTTTCCTCTCTTCTTCCACACGCTCACTCTCCCTTTCTCTCTTCTTTCTTTGGACGGTTCTCTCTCTCTCTTCTCTCTCTTCTGGTCGAAATCCCCCTCCCCTTTTCCTTTTAGTTGAATTAAAACCCTTACATGCTTTACTTCTTGCATGGAGGGACACTTGGTTACAAATGGGTAACATTTGGCAAGCTTTTTCTTGCCACTTGGCATTTTTGCCATGCACATGATGGGCCTTCATTTGGCTGGGCTTGGGCCAGCCTTGGTCGACCACTTCATGGGCTCCTTGGGCCGGGCCTCTTGGCCCACTTTAAGCCAACACTCTTGGGCCTAAAGTCCAAACTTAAATGGCCCAAGTTTATTTTTAATAATACATCTTAATCATCATTTAAATAAATACCTGATTGCATAATAAAATGGCCAAAGGACTTTGTGACATCAATCCATAAAAATCAAATCTATAAAGTGCATAGTCAAGGACAAAGTCTTCTTTGTCAAATTATCCTATAGCACCAACCTTGATCATCTATTAACATAAGATGTATTTCTACCAAATAATTCTCCATTAAAAATACTCGGCATTACAACCTATGAAAAGGTGATGGAAGTGTTATTGATTTATGTTATGGCCTATTGGGGAATAACATTTCAGACTAAATAAGATACATCTACTGCCACTGCCACCGGTAGATGGATCGAGTGGTTGGATATGACTGCGAGGAGAAGGATAGCAAAGGAAGGAACTTTTGGACGCCGACACTGATCGATGGACTTTAAGTATATGACCGTTGAAGAAAATGTCAGTCATCTTTTGAACTATAGCTGAGTATAGAAGACTACGGCATTTTGATGTACCCATGAATGATGTCCATCTGGTTTAAGTAAATAAAAGTGTTCGGCTTTTACCTATAAATATTTAGTTGGTATGCATCGTTTTCTGAATATAGAAGGGAGTTGTTGGATATGCTTCTGTTATATGAGCTGCGTAAGGGACCGATTTAAAAGATGTAAACCTCCAGATTGTATGGACCCGCTACAATTGAAATGGCATCAGAGTGACATGTTGTTAGGGAAAGTAAAAAGGTAAGCGAATTGTGGCGACCCTAATGGATCGAGGGCCATCGAGGGGTGCCACATAATTCGCCATCGAACTCAACAGCTTCAAACAGGTTGACGTCACCCCTTTGACCACATCTTTTTTTGCTTTTCTTTGAGCAAACTCGTGTTTGGACGTTATCGTCGATAACTAGAATAGATCCGAATAAAGCAGTCCGACTATCCTCCTTCTTATCTCAAACTTCAAATTGTTGAAAGCTCGATATGCGAAGGTCTCCTTGGGTAGAGGAATGACACATTTGTTGCTAGCTTTTTTAAATCTAGATATAAACTGGTCAGCTGACTCATTTTCCATCTATTTTATGGTTAGCAAATCGGTAACTGATAGATTAGAGACAGCCCTTTAAAATTGACTTCAGAAGAGCCTTTCCCTCTGTTCCCATGAGAAAACCAAATTTGCTGGTAACGTTGTCTATCACGTAAACGCAGTTTTTGACAATGATAATGGGAACAATTGTAGCTTCCAATGGTCACCTTGCATAGCATGTCCACATTGTTATATTGTGTCTCAAGTTTGAGCCCGTTAGATTAATACACATAAGTTTGGCCAAATAACAAAGTTCAGGGGAGACTTTGTGATGTCTTCGAATTTTTGTTTCGGCATCAATCTCCTCTCTTCGTGCGTACGCATAGAAGAAAGAAGCCAAAGGAAGTTGCATGGGGTTTTAAATTCTTCAAGCATGCAAGCGAAGTCAGAGAAAAGAGATTTTCGGCCAGCAAAGTCTTTGAAGAGAGATTGTCTTTTGCCGAAAATGAGGGCATCCACAATCTTTAGCATTAAATGAAGGACCCACCACCTGCTGCAAGTGCATGATGAAGACGCATGAAGAAGACTCATTTACATTTGCTTCTCTCCGGGAACAAGAAATTTGAAGACTGCAGCCCATCTCTTTTCACGGATCAATGGCACACGTTTGCTGACTATTATCCCTCATCTCTGCCGCCTCATTAAATGCTTGCCCATGCACATGCATGATCAGCATGCATGCCTACAAATATGATGGGCGTTCGGTGCCGCTTGTGGCTTATCCTGTGGGCGCCTACGCTGCATTTAATGAGGCCATTTATTTTCATTTGTTCTCTACCCTTCTCCCTATATAAGGAGAAGACGTCTGAAGATGCAAGCTGAGAGCGAACGAAAAGAGCTCGACAGAGAGCAAGAGCAAAGAGCTCGAGAGAGAGTGTGAGAGACGAGAGAGCTCGAGAGAGGTTTTTGTGCCGAGTTGAGTTCGGTGAGTTCGGTTGTTAAACACCGTGGGTATCGGGTATAAAGTAGGGCTGGGAAACACTTGAGTGCATATGTGTGATTGTAATCCTGTAATTCTCCGATTTATAGTGGATTGATTTGCTGGCTCTCCCCGTGGACGAAGGTTCCGACACTCGGACCGAACCACGTAAATTTTTGGCGTCCTTTATTTTTATTGTTCCTCGTTTTATTTCGATCGATTTCTATAGCTCCCGACATAATTGCAAAATTATGATCCGCTTCCGCTGCGACGCCGATTAACAACAATTGGTATCAGAGCTTTGCTTTGCAATTATGTCTGGAGCAAAAGTAGAAATTGAGAAATTTAACGGGAGGAACAACTTCGGGTTGTGGAGCGTCAAGATGAAGGCGCTATTAACAACTCAAGGATTAGCCAAGGCATTGGAGGGTAAGGCTCAATTGCCCGAAACAATGCGAGATGCTGAGAAGGATGAGCTAATGGAGAAGGCCAAGAGCATCATCCTGTTGAACTTATCGGATGAAGTGCTAATAGAGGTGGCCGAGGAGGAGGATGCCGCAGCGTTATGGGCTAAACTTCAGGCCCTCTATGTAAAGAAGGGTTTGAACAATCGCTTATATATGCTTTGAAGAGAATGTTCCAGTTTCGATATACCGAAGGTACGTCCATTAGATCCCACCTAGATGAGTTTAATAAACTCATGATGGACTTGAAGAATGTTGGCAAGATTTTAGATGATGAAGAACAAGGCATGATGTTGTTGGCGTCTCTACCGGAGTCATGGGAGCACTTTACTGACTCCTTGTTACAGGGGCGTACTACGATTACCTCGAGAGGAGGTAAAATCTGCCCGTTTTTAAAGGAGTGGCGAGAGAAAGTTGCGTGATGACAGTCTAGCGCAAGATGTAGCGCGTGGACCGGTGATTCGAGGTAGAGACCAACATCGGAGGCCCAAGAACGAAGCCAAAGCAAAAGCGGGTCGAAGTCGCGACATAGAAAATCAAAAGGTCGCGTGAAGTGCTTCGAATGTCACGAGGAGGGGCACATAAGGAGAAATTGTCCAAAGCTAAGAAATAAAGGCGTTTGGCAAAATGCCACAAGCAGTGTGGCGAATGTTGCCGAGGAGAGTACCAGTGATGCCGAAGCTGTCCTATGTGTATCTACGAGTTCGTCAGAGACGAATGGGTGCTAGATTCTGGATGTTCCTATCATATGACTCCTCACAAGAATCGGTTCACTACCTACCTGCATCGAGATGGTGGTAGAGTTCTTCTGGGGAATAATGCAGCCTGCGAGGTTGTAGGGATAGGAACAGTTTGGATCCGAATCCATGATGGCGTAGAACGGACGTTGACAGAAGTAAGGCATGTACCGAAGCTCAAGAAGAGCCTTATTTCTTTGGGAACACTCGATGACCTCGGGTGCAAATACACAGCTGAAGGTGGAGTGCTGAAGATTTCTCGAGGTGCTCTGACAGTGATGAAAGGGAAGAAGGCGAATTCTCTCTATCATTTACTGGGAGAAACCGTGACCGGAGTTGCTACAGTTTCATCAGGTGAGTCAGACTCAAATTTGACTCAGTTATGGCATATGCGATTGGGACACATGAGTGAGGCAAGTATGACAATGCTGAGTGAGAAGGGGTTCTTGAAAGGTCGAAGACGGGAAAGCCGGACTCGTGTGAGTACCGCATCTTCGGGAAGCGGCGTCGTGTTAAATTCGGTATGCTCTACATTCAACCAAGCAACCAGTAGAATACATTCATTCAGATGTTTGGGGACCGTCTCCAGTTCCATCGAAAGGAGGTGCTAGATATATGCTGACATTCATCGACAATTACTCAAGGAATGTATGGGTGTACTTCCTGAAGCACAAATCTGAGGTATTTGATCGGTTCAAGAATTTTAAGGCATTGATTGAGAAGCGATCAAGTAAACAAATCAAGTGCCGAGAACCGATAATGGCATGGAGTTCGTGGTAAGGACTTTACCGAGTTACGCAAAAGGAAGGGATTGTGAAACACCGCACAGTTCCCGGACACCACGGCGAGAATGGCGTAGCGTAACGGAAGAATGAACTCTACTCGAGCGAGCTCGGTGCATGCTTTCGCATGCGGGATTGGGCAAGGAATTTTGGGCCAAAGCAATAAATATGGCGTGTTACCCGATTAATCGATCTCCATCTTCGCTATCGAGTGGAAGACTCCCGAAGAAGTATGGTCGGGAAACCCGTTGATTACTCCGGATTACGAATATTCGGATGTCCGCGTATGCTCATGCAAGAGATGGTAAGCTTGAGCCGAGGGCGAAGAAGTGCATATTTCTGGGTTATGCACAAGGGGTGAAAGGCTACCGGCTGTGGTGCACTGATCCCAGATCACCCGGTTTTCTAATCAGTAGAGACGTGATCTTCGACGAGACTGCAATGCTTCAAAAGAGGAATCTTGAGACTCAACCAGCAGAGCAAAATGATCATGGTGTCAGAAGTGAGGTGGAGATTCAGGCGGAGTCTCCAAAGACCTCAGAGGTAACAGAGGAAGAGATTGCAAATGAGGCCACAATTCCTGAAGATGGTGATACTAAACAACCAGCAGAGCCACAACACAACATAGCCACGAGCAGACAAAGAAGGCAAATTAACCACCGGTACGTTATGGTTATTCTGATATTGCCTATGCATTAACTGTAGGTGATGAGGTGGAGATGGATGAGCCTTCATCCTATTCTGAGGCGATGGCTAGTGCTGAGTCATCACAGTGGCTAGAGGCTATGAGTGAAGAAATAGAATCACTCTATCGAAATCAGACATGGGAGTTGGTCAAAGTACCCAAAAGCCAGAAAATTGTCGGATGCAAATGGGTCTACAAACGGAAAGAAGGCATTCCCGGTGTAGAGGCAGCTAGGTTCAAGGCGAGACTTGTTGCGAGGGGGTATACTCAACGAGAGGGCATCGACTACAATGAAGTGTTCTCTCCTGTGGTAAGGCATACCTCTATTCGTGTATTACTTGCCTTAGTTGTTGCACAGGATCTTGAGCTTGAGCAGCTAGATGTGAAAACGGCATTTCTTCATGGTGAATTGGATGAACAAATTTACATGAAGCAGCCTGAGGGATTTGCTATTCAGTAAGGAAGACCATGTTTGCTTATTGAAGAAATCCTTGTATGGATTGAAACAATCTCCTAGACAATGGTATAAGCGTTTTGATGCTTTCATGACTAGTTAAGATTATTCGAAAAGTCAATTTGATAGTTGTGTTTATTTTAGGAGATTGGAGGATGGGTCTTTGATTTATTTGCTATTATATGTTGATGATATGTTGATAGCAGCTAAACATATGTCTGATATTGATGTGTTGAAGCGGCAGTTGAGTGCTGAGTTTGAAATGAAAGAATTAGGTGCTGCTAAGAAAATATTGGGTATGGAAATTTTGCGTGACAAAGCTGCAGGAACGTTGCGTTTGTCTCAAAGGAAATATATTGAGAAGATCATGGCGCGTTTTAATATGCAGTCAACAAAATCTGTAAGTACTCCTTTAGCTGCACATTTCAAACTTTCTGACAAGTTATCACCGCAAACTGAGGAGGAGGAGGAACATATGTCCCGCGTTCCTTATTCTAGTGCAGTTGGTAGTATTATGTATGCCATGGTATGTACTAGACCTGACATTTCACAGGCCGTAAGTGTTGTCAGCCGTTACATGAAGCACCCAGGTAAGACACATTGGGAAGCCATGAAATGGATCCTCAGATATCTAAAGGGGACAGCAGACGTTGGCATTATGTATCGGAGGAACATCAATGGCAATGAGACCACAGGGTACGTGGATTCAGATCACGCCGGTAACTTGGATGATCGCAGATCGCTAGCAGGGTACGTGTTTACGCTAGCAGGTGGTGCAATAAGTTGGAAAGCATCTTTACAAGATGATGTTGCATTGTCTTCGACTGAGGCGGAGTACATGGCACTAACTTTTGTTGCAAAGGAGTCGATATGTTAAGAGGTTTGCTCTCGGACCTTGACTCGGAGCGAGAAAAGTGTCACCATACACTGTGACAATCAAGGTGCGATATATTTGGCTTACAATCCAATATATCATGAGCAAACAAAACATATCGACATCAGGTACCATTTCATCCGAGATGTCATAGCAAAGGGTAAAATTGTTGTGAAGAAAATAGCAACGGCGGAGAACCCGCGAGATATGATGACGAAGCATGTTCCTCAAAGCAAAGCTCGAGCTCGTATGAGCTCGATTGGCGTTTGTAGAGTATATGAGCGCCCATCGGGCGTTGGGAGAGCCGAGCATGGAAAATAATCACTATAACTTGGCCTCAAACGTTGAGCCAAGGTGGAGAATTGTTATATTGTGTCTCAAGTTTGAGCCCGTTAGATTAATACACATAAGTTTGGCCAAATAACAAAGTTCAGGGGAGACTTTGTGATGTCTTCGAATTTTTGTTTCGGCATTAATCTCATCTCTTCGTGCGTACGCGTAGAAGAAAGAAGCCAAAGGAAGTTGCATGGGGTTTTAAATTCTTCAAGCATGCAAGCGAAGTCAGAGAAAAGAGATTTTCGGCCAGCAAAGTCTTTGAAGAGAGATTGTCTTCTACCGAAAATGAGGGCATCCACAATCTTTAGCATTAAATGAAGGACCCACCACCTGCTACAAGTGCATGATGAAGACGCATGAAGAAGACTCATTTACGTTTGCTTCTCTCCGGGAACAAGAAATTTGAAGACTGCAGCCCACCTCTTTTCACGGATCAATGGCACACGTTTGCTGACTATTATCCCTCATCTCTGCCGCCTCATTAAATGCTTGCCCATGCACATGCATGATCAGCATGCATGCCTACAAATATGGTGGGCGTTCGGTGCCGATTGCGGCTTATCCTGTGGGCGCCTACGCTGCATTTAATGAGGCCATTTATTTTCATTTGTTCTCTGCCTTTCTCCCTATATAAGGAGAAGACGTCTGAAGATGCAAGCTGAGAGCGAACGAAAAGAGCTCGACAGAGAGCAAGAGCAAAGAGCTCGAGAGAGAGTGTGAGAGACGAGAGAGCTCAGAGAGGTTTTTGTGCTGAGTTGAGTTCAGTGAGTTCAGTTGTTAAACACCGTGGGTATCGGGTATAAAGTAGGGCTGGGAAACACTTGAGTGCATATGTGTGATTGTAATCCTGTAATTCTCCGATTTATAGTGGATTGATTTGCTGGCTCTCCCCGTGGACGTAGGTTCCGACACTCGGACCGAACCACGTAAATTTTTGGCGTCCTTTATTTTTATTGTTCCTCGTTTTATTTCGATCGATTTCTATAGCTCCCGACATAATTGCAAAATTATGATCCGCTTCCGCTGCGACGCCGATTAACAACACACATAACACTAAAAATCGATTAACGTGTTCAAATGTGGATTGATCATCTTCTCCGGTTAACATGAACTTGGGTATCTCAAAACCTTTGGGGAATGGTATTTTGTCTATCCAATATGGGGGCACTGTCTCGGAGAGAAACTCGGTGAAATAGACATGTCTATGAAGATGCCGTAAGGCTTCCTATAGATGTTACCCACATATCCCATGTCATTTCCATAGTACCTTACAGCCAGATCAATTACCCCTTGGTTCTGGCCTAGGATGACCGCACTCTTGCAGCGTGCGGGACGCATAGTTAAGTTGCCATATTTGGTTCACATTCTGCTGCGGGATCTGATGCAATTGCTACTGCTGAATATAGGGTTGTTGATGAACTTGGAATTGAGGGAATTATTGAACGTTCTGTGCAATGGGTGGAATGTTATAAGGAATAGGTTGAGGAGCCTATTGTGGCACTTGTAACGGAACATTCAACGGGACTGGTTGAAATCCTTGTTGTGGTTTTTGTGGCGTGGCATTTGGCTGAGGAGGTTGTCCCTGCCCCCTGGGCGGAGTCAATACGGTCCCTTGGTTATCGACAGCGGCATGTATGCATGTGGGATTAGTGAAAGACATCAGTATTTGGTAGAAGACATCAGTATGGGGTTAGGCTGAAAAGTAGTACCAACATTTTGGACATTCTCATTAGGTGTGAATGACGCATTCTGGCAAGGTCCCTGACCGCTGGTCCTATTGCTATCATTTGCAAGATTTGGCTAAGGACCATTGTTGATAGGTCCACAGGTCTAGATCGTCACACTAGTTTCTCCTCTTTGTACAATTCTAAATTTCTAATGGGTGCTATAGTATATGTAGCCTGCCCAAAAGTGCCAAAAGTTATCTGAGGACCAGCTAATGGAGGGACATACTCAGAAGATGTAGTCACAAGTTCCGTGTGCAGTTGAACAACTCCAACTGGCGCGTTATGTTGCCCTTGAGAACACTCGTGATAAGTATTGATAATTAATAGTTTGACCACACCTATCATGCGTCTGATCACATAATCAGCAAACTCATTCTTTGTCTCTTCAAAGGTTCGTCTAATAGATGAAAGCATTACAAGAGTAACTTCTATATGTCTTCTCTACTCTACCGTGCGCTATCTTGGAATATCAACATCCTCTTCCTAACCGTGTCCTAGAGGAAGTTGTGCTATTGAAGACTCAACATGGACGTTATCTTCAGCCACCAATGGTAGAGGTTCATCAGTAATGTTGTCGAGATTGGATTGATTCCGTGCCCATGGCATAATATCCTCTCCAATTAACACTTAGGTCTCACCAAGCGTGCCAAAAGATGTTTCGTCAATTTTGCTATCGCAACAAAATATCTTTTATCGAATGATATTTTTCTGCTTTTAATTAAAGGGGACTCAAATTCTGTGCTTAATTCGGAACAAAGAATATCAAATGTAATGTCATAAAATATCCAATTACAAACACAACTATACAACCCCGACAATCAACCTCGGACTCTCAAATCAAACTCAAACTATGTCGGAATCTAATCGATGGCGGTAAGTACGCTACCGGAACCTAATCAACGACAATGCACTTGGATAGAGGACATCATATCAAAATTCAATTGACGTGCTAGACAAGAGATACAACACCAAAATTTAATCCATGGCACTGCACTAGGATAAAGATACTCGTTGAAATCTAATCAGTGATGGGAATCTAGAGACTATAGCTAGGAAACTAAAGTAAAGGCATTTTGATGTGTTCGAGTCCTACTAAGCCTACCGCCCTCTTCTCTTCACCCGATACAAGGTAGTCAAAGTCCTCACTACCCCTCAGATCTCAATTTAGCAATGACACTTAGAATCGCACTGCTGCCTCTACCCTTTGGGCACTCCTCCTACGCTTACCATTCACCTACGCTCTTGCAGCATGCCCCATTCGGGCAATAGGGCTTTCGTAATATGCAAAGCAGCGATGAGTGATGGCTCTTCGATCGCTCTTGCGATAGAGAAGGTGTGGTTCATCCTCTAAGTCCAAGAGAGAGTAGATGCGAAGGTTCGGATGTTTAGGGAGGGGGGGTGCTCTGTCGAACGACTGGGGTGTCTATAGAGCAACTCGATAACCACTAAAGAACTATCTGCCTCCATCTTTAAGCACATTCCCTCTATAACCAACTCGCCCATTTCCTATGTGACCGCCTTGATCGTGCTTTAATGCTCCCTGGTTTATCAACACCAGTCCTACGACTAGGTATCAACCATCTTTCCTACCGCACACTTCCTTGGTGCCCTTTTGAAATATTTTTGAAGATTTTAAAGATTTAACGCCAGAATCATCCGGGCAATTATTTTAATCTTCACCGTTGTATTTTGACAACCGGACACGTGACAACCCTTGCTTCGTCGGAGGTCCTATCCATAAGCTAGTCAATAACTGGTCATATACCAATGCCCTAATGATGCATAATTTCTTTGTATTTTTACTCGCAGGCCGAGCACCTAATGATACAATCATCTTTCAACAATAACCTTTTACCCACGTGATCGACACATGATAATACGATCAACTTCAATGCCAACAAGTTCCCAAAAGCATGATGTGATGTCGTGGCATCTTTGAAAAATTCAAGCTTTTCCGTAAACCATTTTTGTTTTCTAATCACTTTTCCAAATGTCATACTTTGAATTCACATAAATTGATAAATATTCTCATAACAATAAAAACTATCTTTACGATCATCACCTAGCATTCAAATTTTAAATAGCAGTAAGAGAACTTATTATCCATGCTATTAGATGAAGCAAAGAGGATAGCCTACTTTTAGAGAAATGCAATTTTTTTTTTTTGTCAAAGAATCCTCAATTAGTTATTTATAGTTAATTGACGAATGGACGAATGCGTAAATTAATAACTTTCACATTTTCTTTCATGTATCATAATTTCAAAATTCGAATCTTTTCTTTCAATAACCTTATCAAAAAAGTTCATAATATCTTCCTGGTGGACTACAATCTAAATATTCTTTAGTAAGTTGATGTTGCAAATCTTTGGATCGTAATTTCTTTCGCATACGCGTGGTGCACTTTTTTTTTAGTTATTTTCCATAAAGGCATTGGCATTTGTAAGGAAAGTTGTTAGATTAGTGTTTTTGCGCACGCTATGTTCATGTGAAAAGCTTGGTGATTACCCAGCGACTACAATGAAATGGAACGTTACAAAATATTTGCAAAATTTGAGAAGAAATTCTTCCCTCCATTAAGGAAATAGCATCGGCAGACAAAATGGGCCTTTTAGGAATGAACATCTCGGGGACGCCCACCAATTCCAAAAACTGGCTTTACACGGTGAAATAAATAAGATTAAGAATCAAAGAATATGTCCGGAAGATTAAGAAAATTTGTTACATTTTGATTGAGTTATGATGAAAAGGAGAAGAAAGAATCGAATAATCATTCTTTCGTGGAATTGAATAGACACTCATTTCGGGGATCCAGGCTGCCTCCCTACGGGGGTTGTGGACGGGAGGAGCATGGGGTCAGAATCTTTTTCGAGGCCTGAACTCACCTCTACCCGGACTTTCCTGGTGGTCAGAGCCTTTTAAGGTCCTGCTCAAGACCATGCCTGGTTCATGTGTATTTTACGGGGGCCAGGACTTCGCCCCCAACCGTATCTTTTTCGAGCCTGGGAAAGGGCTCTACCCCCTTGTGCGCCGGGGGCCCGCTATATGAGCGGGGGCGAGGCACCAACCCATGCCCAGGGGCCTTGTTATCGGGGTTGTCCCCCCTGGAGCGCTGCAGTTTAAGGTCTTGCCGAGGACCATTTTCGCATGTACATATCAATAACATATTATTCGATCAGATAGGAAGAGAATCCATAAATAATAATAATAATAATAAGGAAAATTTTTAAATAAAGACTCTAAGTGCTTTCAATTTTTCAAATAAGAGCATAAGTGAACTTGATTTTAAATAAAATGCTTGAAGTGCTTTCATATTTTCAAATAAGAGTCTACAATAGAGCTTATTTTGAATAATGACCTAAAGTAACAACGTCAATATCAAAGAAGCACTTGACTTCACCGGCTGATCAAGGGCTTTTTTTTTCCCTTTACTTTTATTATTTTCTTTTGAAAAAAGAAACTTAAAAAAGAAAAAAAAAAAAAGGCTAAAATAAATAAATATAGTAGGGGCAACCCTCCCCCAACAATGGCAACCACCCATCCCATGAGGCGTTAGCCATGGTTAGCACAATCCTCGGCACCTTAGCGAGGGTCGGTGACCTCACCAACCAAAGGTGAGGGCCAACAGGGGCTTGCTACGGTGGGTGAGAGCCACAACCCTTTCTTGATTTTGGCACTCGCTTCTGGTGGGTGAGGTCATCAGCCCTTACTAAGCCGCCAGGAACCTCACTAGTTATGGCCAATGCCTCATTGATGCAACAGAGGACTAGCCCTAGCCTCCATAAGGTTTTTTGTTATAAAAAAGAAAATTGTGTTTCTTTTCCTTTTTTATGTTTTATTTTCTTTTTTAGTTTGCCATTTTTATTGGAAGAAAAGGGAAAAGGGGGGGGATAAGAAAATTTAAAGACGGAAATATTATTGAGGTCAAGTTCTTTCTTGATATTGACATAATCATTTCAAAGTCTTATTTTAGAAAATAATGGTACTTTGAACTCTTATTTGAGAAAATGATAGTATTTCGAGCTTTTATTAAAAAAATTACAAAAATAATTAATTTAAATAATAGTTTTGTAAAATTAATTTTTTATATTGCTTAAAATAATTAGTCGACATATTTAAATAATTGGATGATAAAAATATTTTTCATTCATTTATTTAGTGATATGGGCAAAATATTTTTAATGTTATAAAATACATGAATGAATATTCATTATATTTATCTTATCTAATGTACTTATTATGGTACATTTGTATCATACATTCTAAGTACATTTTCTTATACAATGAATGTTTATCTCCTTATCCAATACATATATCATTCGATACATTGATATTAATGATAAGTACATCTTGTTCTCCTATAAATAGGAATTTAGTTTTGATGTACAACAATATAGAACACAATAACAATGATATAACAGTGATACACTAAAATAAAACTCTCTCCTCTGATTTTCTCTACTATTTTTCTCTACCTACTATTTCTAGTGTACGATTTTCTCTACTCAATCTCTCTATTCTCTTTATTATATATTCGTAACGCAATATTTTACAACATTTATCTATTTTTATTTTGGGCAAAACAAACACGATCTAGAGTTTGACCTGACTTGTACTGCTCACAATATGCTCTCAAGCCGTGCGATTGCTCTCTTGTTCACTCGCGACTGCTGCTGCTAAATCCGGGCATTTGGATAGATCGTTGGAGCTGAGCTCCGGTGGATCCCTTCTCCCAACCACCCTCTCCTTCTTCACCGAAGGATTTCGGCTATCTCCTCCTCGTTGATGTCCGGTGCCCTTCAATCGGAGCCCCTCCTTTTTTTTTGGTTTTCACGAATCCGATTCTGCTGGTGCAAGCTCCTCTGCTGGTGTGGGGTGCTGGGTCTTGATGGGTTTCCTCTCCCTCCTCCATCCTTGGACTCCACCAAAGCATCTTGCAAAGCTTGGCTTTCCCTGGGTATTAATGCTCTTCCTTAAATAGGGTTTTCTGGTTTCCTTTATGCTGTGCTGGGCTATTTGAGCAGATGGCCCAGTGAGATAGGTCCAGGGGCCGTAGCTGTGGTAGGAGATCTCGTCCTCCTTTGGACAAAGGCAAGGCTACTGCCTCCCCTGCCCAATCTCCTCCCACTCGAGCCTGTCCACCTGCTGTTTCTATTGTTGCTAGTACCTCTGGTAAACCTAACACTAAACCTACAAGGATGCACAAGCCTTCTAGAGGGCGTGCTGCCCCGTTAGATCCTGAGGCTGCCAAGGCGCAAGCCCTTTCTTGGGCAAATATAGCTAAGGCTGCTACCAAGGGATATTACCTCACTTATGTGCCTCCAAATGTGGTTGATGGTGAGCCATTTGCTCGGATTCCATCTAAAGTCCTTGAAAGTTGTGATCCTAAATGGAAGGAATGCCTTGTGGGTTATTATGTAGGCAAACGATTGCCATTCTAGATAACTGAAATTGCTATGAAGAACGTTTAGGGGTCCCAACTTCTGGAAGTCCGGGCGAATGATGATGTTTTTTATTTCTTCCATTTACCGGACCCTGAATTTCGGAGGAAGGTCCTTGATGGTGGGCCTCTCACTGTGGCGAAGGTGCCTCTCATTCTGCAACAGTGGAACCCATTACTAGAACTTAAAAGAAACAGCCACAAAACGGTCCCGGTGTGGATTCGACTTAGGAACATTCCGCTTGCTCTTTGGTCTGCCTTGGGAATTAGCACTATTGCTAGTACTATTGGTCGCCCCTTATATGTGGATCAGCACACGGAACAGGTTCGCACCCTATCTTATGTGTGTTTTTGCGTTGAGATCAATGCTGAACATACCTTACCAAAGTCTATACCAATTGGTATCGAAGGAACCACTCGCCGAGTGGACGTTCTATATGAATGGAAGCCTGTTGTATGCCCTGCTTGTTGCTTCTTTGGTCATGTTTGTGGCCCCAACATACCTGCCCGTCCTCCTGGTACATCTGCTGCTAATTCTTCCATCCCAACCAACCTTGCTAGCGACTTATCCCAGCCTGCTGATCATGCTCAGCGAGCTCGAGTAGATGAAGGGTGGAAGGTGGTTCGGGGAAAAAAAAGGCACCCGTGCTGGTGCTTCTTTGCCTGTCTCCGCTATTGATCCTCCTAAAAACCTAATTATTCCTACTAAGGGGGTCATTCCTAGCCTACAAGAGGCTGGACCCTCCTTGTCGATAAACCTTAACGCCCCCCGTATGCGGGTTGTTACCTCCTTTGTCTCTGAGGATGATTCAGATGTTGAGGCCTCTGTTGCTAGATCCGAATTTGAAGAAGACAGGTTGCTTGCTGCTTCATCAGTTCCGTTGGGTTTATCTCCCCTTGCTGAACAGGTTCGACCTCCATCCCCTGTCCGTTAGCCAAGTGAAGTACAGCCAACCTCCTCTGATAGTAATGCTCTAGGTAGCCCCAAACCGAAAACTACCTCGAAGAAAAAGTGAGGTAAAAAGTAAGTCCCCCGCCATCTTGTAAATATGTATATAGCTACTTGGAATATAAGAGGATTGGGCGCTCTTGTTAAACAGGCCGAGATTCGTAACCTCATTAGAGTCAATAGTTTGAGTTGTTTGGGCATTTTGGAAACGAATGCCTCTCCCATTTTGTTTTCTTTGTTATCTCAATGCCTTGTGCCCGGTTGGGTCTGGATTGCTAATTACGAGCACTCTGACAAAGGGAGGATCTAGATTGGATGGAATCCTAAAGCGGTTGAGTTTACCTCCCCCTCTTCCTCCCATTAAGTCATTCATGGGCATCTGAAATGTCTCTCTACTAGTGAAGCTTTTTACCTTTTGGTGGTATATGCTAAGCACACCTTTGTGCGTAGGTGTCCTCTATGGCAAGACTTGATCCAGACCAGTGGTTCTCATAATGCTTCTCCTTGGCTGATCTCCGGCGATTTTAATGCCATTAGGTTTCCCTCGGATAGGGTTGGCAACCTCTCCACCTAGTTACCGTCTTATGATGAGTTTGGAACCTGCTTACTTCAAGTGGAGCTTGAGGATCTCTGGTATACTGGTTGTAGATTTACCTGGGCTACCTCCTCTGGTGAAAATCGCAAGCAGAGGAAAATTGATCGAGTGCTCATCAACTCTTGCTGGAGTAGTGCATTTTCCTTCTCCGAAGCCTCGTTTCTTCCGGCCAGCATTTCAGATCACTCTCCAATGGTGGTAAGAATTTTCCCTACTCCTAAGACGAAGAAGCCTTTCAATTTTTTTAACTTTTGGATGCAACATCCATCCTTTACCCAGCTAGTTCGCCAAGCTTGGGACTCGCCGGTTAGGGGTATAGCCATGTACACTCTCTATGTTAAGTTGAAGCTGCTTAAGGCTAAGCTCAAGAGCCTTAACAAAGAATCCTCTGCTAGAACTATGGAGGAACGTAATGCTTTAACTGCCGCACAAGAAGCCCTTCATTTGAATCCATTTAACTTGGAGCTTGCAGCCCACGAGCGAGAATGCATCAACTCTTTCTTGGACCTACGCCTACAGGAAGAAAGCTTCTACAAGCAGAAGTCTCGGGTTAAGTGGCTTGAAGAGGGTGATCTTAACCCCAAATTTTTCCACCATTCAGTAAACAAGAGGCATCTCCTCAATAGAATCCTATCTCTAAGGGATGATGCAGGGAATACAATTCAAGACCCTCCTCAAGTTCAACAACTTGTGGTCTCTCACTTCCGAGACCTTTTGGCCTCCACTGCTCTCCCTAATCTACCTTCAATTCAGGATGTCTCATCGATCATCCCTCGGGTTCTCGACGACAGCCAGGTTCTCAACCTCTCAAGGCCTATTTCTAATGCGGAAATTCGTGAGTCCTTATTCTCCATTTCAACTAGTAAAGAACCGGGCCCCGATGGCTTTGGCGTTGAATTCTTTAAGCATTGCTAGGATGTTGTTGGCCCTCTGGTTACTAATGCGATTAGTGATTTCTTCACTACTGGAAAGCTCCTCAAGGAATCTAACAACACTATTTTCACCCTTGTGCCGAAATGCCCAAATGCTACTGCGGTAAATGATTTCAGGCCGATTGCTTGTTGCAACACGATATACAAATGCATTACAAAGATTATTGCCAACCGTATGGCTGCTATCATGCCTTATGTCATTAGTACTGCTCAAAACGCCTTTGTTAAAGGAAGACAAATTAGTGACAACATATTTATAGCTCAGGAGCTTTTTGCGGGGTTCCACCTCAAGCCACATAAGCCTAGGTGCGCCATCAAAGTTAATTTCCGTAAAGCTTATGATACACTCAATTGGGATTTTCTCGAGGTAACGCTTCAAGCTTTTCGCTTTCCCCTCCACTTTATTAACCTTATTATGAGCTATGTTCGATCGCCTCATTTCTCGGTCTCCCTTAATGGCGAACTCCATGGATTCTTTCCTAGCGGTAGAGGCATTAGACAAGGAGATCCCATGTCACCCTACCTCTTCACCTTTGTCATGGAAGTTTTTACAGGCATCATCACTAAGCAAACCAATCAACCATCATTCCAATTTTTCTGGAGATGCAAGCCGATTAGACTTACTCATTTGTTTTTTGCGGATGATGTGCTGCTGTTTGTGGAGGCGTCTATGCCAGCCCTTTCTCTTCTCAAGGCAGGGTTGGATAGTTTTTCCACATGGTCTAGTCTCCAACTGAATCTACATAAGAGTGAGATTTATTTCTCAGGGGTCGCCCCTGAATCTCGAAGCGATTTCATCTCTCTATTTGGCTTCCAAGAGGGATCCATGCCTTTCCGATATCTGGGGGTTCCCGTTCTCTCTTCTAGACTTAGAAAAGTTGATTGTGCTACACTAGTTAATCTCATCACTTCAAGGGTGCAATCTTGGACACAGCGCTTTCTCTCGTTTGTGGGTCGCCTACAACTTATTAGGTCAGTGCTCCATTCCATTCAAGCCTATTGGGCGAATGTCTTCATTCTTCCTAGATCGATTCTGGATGATATTGAGCGGATTTTGAGGCAATTCCTATGGAAGGGCCTGGACCTTGGTAGGGGTGGTGCCAAGGTCGCTTGGACTGATGTATGCCTCCCAAAATCTGAAGGGGGCTTAGGAATCTGAAGACTTAGGGAAAGTAACACCGCGGCCATGCTAAAACACATCTGGTTGTTATTTACAGATAGAGAATCCCTTTGGTGCAGATGGATACACTCTGTCTTCTTGAAAAATGTTAGTTTTTGGCTGGCATCTAAACCTACCTCTTGCTCTTGGTCTTGGAAAAAAATCCTGGACCTTCGTGTGAAGTTTTGCAAGTGCTTTCGCTGGCGAGTTGGAAATGGCTGCTCGACTTCCTTTTGGTACGACAACTAGCACCCTAAAGGGCTGCTAAACTTATTATTTTCTAATGCAGACATTTACCGTTCTCGGTTACCCAAAGAAGCTACAGTCGCCGACTTTTTCTCCTGTCCTGACCCATATTCGGGTGTTCTGGATATGGTTACCTCCTGGGATGATCCCCTTCTTGAACTCAATGATGAAGATGATCGTTTTCTTTGGCTGGGCAGCTCGAATGGCACCTTTTCTGCTGCGTCTGCTTGGGACACTCTTCAGCCAACTAGCCATCCAGTACAGTGGGCGCCCTTCATTTGGAACAATTCATTGGTACCCCGCTACCAATTCCTACTATGGTTGATTACAAAAAATAGACCACCTACTCAGGTACTACTCCTTACCTATGGTAGAATACCGGATGGAAATTGTGCCTTTTGCTCCTGTCGCCTAGACTCAATTGATCACTTGTTTTTTGGATGCCCCATTCCTACTGCCTTAGCCACTTTTTGGGCCGCAAAATTTAATTATGCTTGGCGGAATAAATCTTGGAAGGAAAACTTGCTTTGGGCAATCAATTCACTCTCAGGACCTTCCTTTCGCTCTTCTCTTGCTCGCTTTGCATTTGCTGCTTTATGCAACATCACTTGGAAGGAGCGTAACAATATACTATTCTGGAGTAGGCCTCCCTCCCTTTTGGCTATGAAAAGGCGCCTTGAACAGGTTATAAAGGACAAAGCCTTGTCTTTCCATCAAGTCCCTCCCACTGCGGCTAACAGAAGATTATTGCAAAGCTGGTCGCTCAACCCCTACATTTTGGCAAGCTGATGAATTTCGCCCTCCTTTTGGCTTCCGAGACGGCCCATTACCAACCTTAGAGCTATCTCTTTGCTACTTGTGTTGGATTAGGCTTGCTGTTTCTCTGCCGTTGTTTGGCCTTTTTCCTTCCCTTGCCTTAGCTTGGTTTTTTCTACCTTGGCCTCTTTTCACTCACTCTAACTTGTTGTCTGCGTGGGTGCAGGTTTATGGGACCAAATTTTTGCTGTATAGTTTTATATAACCCTTTGGTTAAAGTCAATATATTCCTTACCTTCACCGTAAAAAAAAAAAAAAAAAAAAAACACGGTCTAGAGTTTTTTTTTTGGACAAAAACACAATCTAGAGTTGAAAAGGTAATTTTTTAATTCGATTTAATTCGATTCTCTATGGAAATCGAATCCTGATCTCGAGAGCGTCGTCGTCGATCTTCCAGCCCTCGTCGCGAAGCGGAAGGAGCAAAGGGGCGTTCCGAGAAGTCGCAGGCGAATGGGCTCCCGGCGGCGGTCCAGCGGTTCATGAGAGCATCCCGCCGCCGCGCGCCGCCTCCCTTCCACCTCCACTTCCTGCTCGCGCTCGCCCTCGTCGCCCTGCGCGCGCCGGTCGCGCACCTCCCCGTCGCGGGCACCCCCGGCGGCGGCGGCGACTCCACCCCCGCCCCTCGCCACGGCGGCCGCCGCGATCGCGAGATCTCGCGCCGGAAGGACCTCGGAAGCATGTCCAAAGCCCGCGTTTACGCCGACATCAACGTGATCCGGCCCAAGGAGTACTGGGATTACGAGTCCCTCGCGGTGCAGTGGGGGTAATCGTCGTGATTGTATAGGGGTTTCGGTTTCGCTCATTTGAATTGTCGAGTGGTGGATAGCTTGAGCTTTCGATTCAGTGTTTGGCGATGGATTAGGCGTTCTTGCGGTTAGGGTCTGTGAAGTTCTCGCGTGAGGGATGATGTCAGCGATGTCTAGTTTCGAATCCGAACGAGTTCGTTTCGCCGAGAGCAAATTTGTTTGTGTACCTTTTGATATGCTGCGATCGAGATATTGCTAGTGGCTTTTCGCATTTTAAAATCGCGTTAGGGTGCTTTCGACTTGATAATCTGGCGTGACGATGCGGGATTACAATCTTGTCTAGAGAGAGATTGTAGTGTTTGAAACAGTTGTTTATGTATTTTCAAAAATCGAAATTTGAGCATCAAGTTTCTTTTTCCCCCCAAAGTTCTGGACTTCCGTGTTGAGAGAAATTGACACTGTTCTTTTTTTTTTTTTTTTTTTTTAACCACATTGCAATGCTTTCTATAACATAAAAGATTCAATTACTATCCGTTCTATTCTTTAACCTGTTTTATGCCATGTGATCTCGGGTTTTCATGTTTGATTCTCTATTAATTGCAGGTCAACACTTGCTTTAGTTGGCATGATTTAAGATTTTTCTATGTTATTATCATTGGCACAAAAATTGTTAACATCAAGATTTTTGGGCTTGTCAGTTGCCATTTGTATGATGTGTATCTAGATGGTTATAACTCAGCAGAGGGACTGGAATATCTCTTTCTTCCAACTTTTTAGTTGGAACATGCAATTATTTTAATCCAAATAGATGATAATCAAATATTTTGCTTCATTAGATTTAGAAAAGTATCATTTCCAATTGAGTGTTAAGTTGATTTGACCACCTTTTCCAGCCATTTATCATAACCTGGCAATGATGGAAGTAAAGCTCGAGATTTCTTTCTTTTTCTGTGATGAGATCTTTGGGCTGGTGGTTGTGTTTGATAAGCTTGTGTGTTGGTGTCTTCACTTCATATGCTTTGTGCCTTTTCTCCTATGCAGATTCAAATTACTTTATTTTTTCTATGCAGTAACCAAGATGACTATGAAGTAGTTCGGAAAGTCGGGAGGGGAAAATATAGTGAGGTCTTTGAAGGAATAAATGTCAATACCAATGAGAAATGTGTAATCAAGATCCTCAAACCTGTCAAGAAGAAGAAGGTGATTTTCTGGTGATCCTTCTACTTAAGTATATGTAGTCTATATTTTCATTCACTGGAACCAAACGATGAGTGCGGTTTTTTTTTTTTTTTTTTTTTTTGGGGGGGGATATTCTGTCTATTATGGTTGAGTTGGTTAGTTTTCATGCATGTTAATTGATCTCTTGCATGGTCTCTTGATGATTGTTGAGAAGACTTTCATAAGCTCTAGGAGTAATTGTGATCTCACTATTGCCTTTGTGCAGATAAAAAGAGAGATAAAAATACTCCAGAACCTATGTGGGGGCACAAACGTCGTGAAACTTTTTGATGTCGTTAGGGATCAGCATTCAAAGACTCCTAGTTTGATATTTGAGTATGTCAACAGTACAGATTTCAAAGTGTTGTACCCAACATTGACTGATTATGACATATGCTACTACATATACGAGCTCCTCAAGGTATATTCCTTAATTTCTCCTATTCTTAAACCAAGTCAAGCTTGGATTTCATTTGTTCATTGTGAATATATACACTTAATTTGTTGAGTTCATTTTCGATGATTGTGTTGTATGAAAAGAACTACCACAAGTGAACCGTAAGAAGTAAATGTGTTGAGGCTATATAACAACAAAAAATGGAAGCGGATGTGATTATGCTTATGGAAGTGATACAAAAGGACTACCTATCTGCTACCAGGTGATTTATATGTCATATAGGAATCACTACCATCATTAAATAGCTGTCTTGCTGAATTACGGAAGAGATACATATAAGGCATCTGATGGATGAGCATGAGTTTCTGGATAACACCGAAATCACAGCAATTTGGGCACTTATGGATATTTGTTTCCTCTTTTCTTTTTTTTTTTGGGGGGTGGGGGTATTTGGCTTATAAAAAGCTTTTTCTTTTGGTATTTTATGTATCATCAAATTGTCCAAGGATGGCTATTGTGTTGATCAGAGGAAACTGGTATTGTTTAATTACTCTTCTCAGGCTTGGCTAAAAAAACAAAGGCTTTCTTCTCAGTCTTTATACAATACTGGAATCTTTTTTCTTTTTTAAAGATGTTAAATTGATTTATAATATATCTGATGTTTTGGGCACCTGTTTTCAGAATGGTTATGCAATGTGCTTAATTGACTTTTGTGCCTGTTGGTACCTTCTGTTAAAACTTTATTTCCTTTTAACCTGTGAAACCTTTAACATGGATTTTTTTCTTGAAAAATCGGGTACTAGACTTTGGTGGAAAAATATTTTCATCCTCTTGAGCTAGTATAACTAGAAAAAAATTTTAGGGAACTGATTATTGCGTATCGTCAACAATATTTGATTAAGATTTTGTTCCATGCGTAGTGTTTTCCACTTTATAACTGGTGAACAATGCTGGTTCTACATAGTCTGACTGTTACTACATTGTGTTAGTAGTGGTAATATACATGCTATTTCAGACAAGTTGTAGAGGAACATATGAATGTGATAAGGGCATCATTTTACAGAGCTATTTGCCTTGAATTGCAGGCATTAGATTTCTGCCATTCACAAGGAATAATGCATAGGGATGTTAAGCCTCACAATGTCATGATAGACCATGAGTTGCGAAAACTCCGCTTGATAGATTGGGGTCTAGCTGAATTTTATCATCCTGGCAAAGAATATAACGTCCGGGTTGCTTCCAGGTATCTATATAGTGTCCCTTAAAAATTTTCACTATGTTTTACCTTCTCTTATTGGTTTTTGTTGAAGTTCTGGCTATTCTCGGTAGATCATATGCCTCTGATTGAAAAGGTTTTTGAGTATGTCATCTGGAGATATAAATAAGTATTTGCATGCTGAACAGTGGAATAGGGTTATAAGCATTTTGATCATGCTGTAAACTTGACATGACGAGTTGCTGTTGACTGAACTAACAGAGAGAAATATTTAACAATAATTAAGTGGAAAATACGAAAAAAGGGGGGACGGGTTAAAATTTGCTTACAACCTTACTAGCAACTGCTGAGATGTGTCCTTACGCAAAATTGTTTATTTTAAAGAGCAGTAGTTTACTCTTTTAGGTTCTGGACAAGCTTTGAAGCTTGATGGTACCAGGAGATAGATACCTATATGATGATTATATAGAAAAGGTGTCTCTGATAAAGATGTAATGGCACTCTGCATCCTTGTTATCCTATCTGTGTGATGGTACATCTTTCTTAGACATTAAAATAGTAAGAAGCCCGCGCTGCTTACCACCTCAAGGACGGATTGGACATGCTGATATTAAAACTTCTGGATTGGTATTGTATCTCTTAGTTATAGGTGCAATTATTGCAGTCATTACATATCTTCTAGTATGATTCAGAATTACTGTAAAGATTGGAAATTTTTACCTTGTTTCTCAGGCACTATAAGGGACCGGAACTTCTTGTTGATTTGCAAGACTATGACTATTCTTTGGATATGTGGAGCCTCGGTTGCATGTTCGCTGGAATGGTCAGAATTCTTGCTTGCCTCCTTTATGATCTTTTGCTCTTAAAGTGAAGTCACTTGCAGTGGCCCATTTAGTCTTTTCTTGTATATTTTTATAATTTTTTCTCTTTCTTTGCAAAATCTTCTTAGATTTTTCGGAAGGACCCATTTTTTTATGGCCATGACAACCAAGATCAGCTCGTTAAAATTGCCAAGGTGAGGACAACTGATGGGCTTTTCTAAGTAATTGTGCTTATGCATACAAAAACAATTTTCTTTTAGCATTATGCTGCAGTACATCTCTACAGTCTGTTATGTGCTAATAACTAGCATGTTGGTCACAGGAATTGAATGACTATTGATCAGAAAATATTTAATCAGGCATTTGATGCTTGTATGGGGATTATTTTAGGCTGTTGATGTTAGAGTTCCTGCTTGCTACAGTGGTTCTTCATGGTTGAAGCCCATTTAAGGTGTAACTTGAGCAGCTTCTTCTCCTTTTAAACTTTAAAACAGCCCAAAAACGCTTAAACATCTAAGTTCGAAGTTCATAAATTTATGTCAGACACTTAAAGTCACATATCTTGGTCAATCTGAAGGTTAAATTAGAACTTATGTTCCATTACAAGGTTTTATTCATGGTAAATTTCTTCATCTGACAAACTATAGCTGCAATATGAGTCTAATGTAAATTAATTTCAGGTTCTTGGTACAGATGAGTTGAATGCATATCTCAACAAGTATCATCTGGAGCTTGATCCTCAACTTGATGCACTTGTTGGGAGGTATTTATTATGAAGAACTGTCTTATGTATATTGTCAACTTGAAGCTGGGAGATGTCAACTGACTTTTACATCCAAATGAAAGGCTTTTTGATGATGTTAGTTAATTTTATTGTTATTGCTAGTACAAGAAGGTGGACACGTATGCAAGCATGAACATTGATTGGATATTGTAGCATTTTTTACATAGTTGGAGAGGTAAAAGATAGCAAAAGGAAAAAAAGTGGGGCTAGAATCAAGTTGAATTGAAGCTGGAACAGTGAAACGATATTCTAGGGTTAAAAAATCTAATGATGTTTATTGATCAAAGAAAAAAACTAATGATTAGAGAGACTCAAAAATCTATTTGTACTAGTGTTACTGATGTAAGATGATTTCATCCCTGGATATAAAATAACAACTTCTAATCTTAACCTTTCAGCTTAATTAAACATTCACATGACCATCACATGACCACTTATAGTCCTAAAATAATATGGGAAAAGACTAGGTAAAGAGGAAAAACACTAAAAACTACTAAGATAGGATTATGCTCATTCTCCCCTGGTTGGAAAGGATCAAGCTCAAATGCGAAGACTGTTTACTTCTTCAGCAGATCTATTTGAATCAATCTACTGCATCTCCTCTCCAAAAACCCATGTAGCTTTGTCATCTCTCCTTCTCTGGTCCGAGAAAGTCAACCTTGCATTTTGAAGTCTTGAATAGTGAGATAAAGTGACTTCCGTGCAATCATCATTAAGATTTGAATCACATCATCCAAAGCTTTTTGGCTTCATGAAAGCTTGCCGATTGAACCTTTCAATTGAACCCATAAATTCTTCTAGAATAACAAAATATGTCTTTGGAATGAAGAAAACTCTCTCTTCAACTTTAAATTGGCTAGCATCTTCTCCACATGCTTGCTCATCTTCTTCTACAACACTTGTTTATATCTCATGAAGACACCCTTCAAGAGTACTCTATGGATTGCAATTCATCACCCTCTCAAGTGAAAATATTTATGTTCTTTCTCGTGATCATTATAGTCATTGTAAACAACTATATGGGTGACTTCCTCATCTTCCCAGTTAACTCTTGTTGTTTCATCTTGAAAGTCTTCTCGAAAAGGATAGATTCCTTTATTAAGATCTAAGGCGCAACACAATCACTTTTACAATCCACCACCTACCTTATTATTCACTGGTCCGGCATCATGAGAGGGATGTTCATCTTCATACCTGTCATCCTTGAGACCACCTTTCAGCATGATCACTGTTGCCTTTCAGATTCTACATATGGGATGCCAAAGATTACTGTGGCTGCAAAGCTTGAATGGCTTGCATCAAGTCCTCCATCACATGTCTTATCTCAGCATGTCTGCTAATTGCTTCTCACGACCTTTCATGTCCAACCATCCCAACGAAACGAACACCCTAGAGACCTCTTTTTCACTTTCATACCAAATCCATGTAGTTGGAGAAGTAAAAGATTAGCAAAAAAGAACATAAACTTGGGTAGAATCGAGCTGAATCCTGGGGTTCGTAAGAACCAAATGATGCTTATTGAATGAAGAAGAAACTAATGACTTATTTAAAATAGGGTTACAGAAAAGACAAATCTTAACTGTCGATCTAAAATCACGATTAATATCAACCTTTCAACCTAATTAATTATTCACATGACCCATCACATTACCGCTTGTAACCCTACAATAGTATGAGAATAGACTGAATGAAGAAGGAAAACATTTAAAATTACTGAAGTAGGATTATTCTCCTGCTCAAGTTTGTATCCTTGTGTACTTTGGAGTTTCCATTATCCCTGCATTTTGATCCCCTTGTACCTGGTGGACTCCAACAATCAAATGTACATTGTTTTAAAGTCAAATTGAGGAAATAGATTCCATTAGCAAACCGAATAGAAGGTTATTAGTCTTCCAGCAGCTACCTAACAGCTTTGATCCACGTTATCCTTTGCATAAATACAGGCATAGCAGGAAGCCCTGGACCAAATTCATAAACGCAGACAACCAGCATCTGGTTTCTCCTGTGGTCAGTTTCTTCACAGATATTTAATGATCTGTGCTCTTAGCAGTTTGTCTGTTTTTTTATGCTGATCCTTTAGTGGTTTTTCTGTTTCTTTAAGCTGATCCTTTGAGTGTATTCACTATGTAGGCCATTGATTTTCTTGATATGCTACTTCGTTATGATCATCAAGAAAGATTAACCGCCAGAGAAGCTATGGTAAGTATCTGCTTATCTAGACTCTCCCTTTGTCCTCATTACTGTGCACATGCAAATTTATGCATGGTCTTTTACCTAATTTTAGTGCATATCCCACATACGCCAATTTTTTCTTGTGTTTACAGTACATGAAAATGTGTATGTATAACTGCCTTTCACAAAGATTTCTGCTCATCTTTGTTTTTTTTTTCCTTCTTCTGGTCAGAAAAATCTGTTCATCTTCTTGAACTTGTTCTTGTTTGATAATTTTTTTCCTTTTTATTGCTTTTATTGTCCTGTCCTTTTTATTCAACTCGGCAATAACTGATTACGCCCTGCTGTTTGCTTTGTGCAGAACCACGCATACTTCTCTCAAGTGAGGGCTGCAGAAAATAGCTGGATGCGGACTTAATAACCTTTCAATCAGACCTGTGCCTGACTGACTTGATATTTCTATTGGGTTCAATGATTGAGCATGCAGATTGCTGTGGAAGCAGAGCTGCTTATAAGATGCTCTTGTTAGGGCAACTGATTATATGCGCATATAGCAATTATACTGTGTGTTAAGCTAGTAGTCAGTCAAGCATTGAAGGCATGAACACCTTAAAGACATGAACAGATGAAGATTTGGAGTCTCAATGGTATATTTGCATAAGGTAGGCAATAATGTCCATTTTCACAACCAAGGAGGTTGATGTGTGCGCGTGTGGGTTGGGGTGGTTGGCTCATGGGAACAATTACTTATGTACAAAGAACATAAAAGCATAAATCAGTTCGGAGTGGCATTGACACAATGTTTGCGGGGATGACTTTTCATTGTTGAAGTCGCTTGAGTTTCTATAAGCTTTTCAAGACTTGTCCGGCCGTGTCATGGTAAAAATTTATCTTTTTGGCATTATTCCAATTCATGTTTCTTCAATGAAAATTTCTGCCAACACCGACGGATGGGAAAAATGCGTGGATATTTGGTAATTTAAATGGATTTGCGGTTCATTCCCATGATAACTTCCCTGCTCATTACCTATGTAAGTCATTGGAGGTTCTTTAATTGGATTTCCTCTGTCCCCATTTTTCGAAGGCATCCTTGCCTTCTATAATATTGGCGATTCTAGTGGTTCTAAAGGCAGCGAATCGGGGATCATCTTCTGGTTCGACCATTTTTTAAATGAAAGTGCAATCTTTGGTCTTCGTCCAATGAATCTAATCACGTGGCGCAACTTTGATATGGATAAGCTCGTAAAGCTTTTTCTTCGAGGCGACGGAATTGCATTATATTGTTGCACATTTCTTCAAATCTATTTAAACACGTAAGATCACAAGAAAGATTGGATCCTTGAAGGTGTTTCCTCGAACAAAATCGGCTGGTAGTGGAGATGATTGGATACCGATGAAATAGTGCGCGGGAGAGCTTAAAATTCCTCAGTTGCTTCATTTAAGGTCTCTTAGCTGCATTTGTTTTGCCAAATTGTTATATTTTCGGAGCATGTTTTTCAAAAATTCATTTTCAAATATGACAATATGTTTTGACGTTTGACTGAAATATGAAAAATAACATAAAATTACTTTCCGTCATCCCAAAAGTATAATTTGATTTTTCCAAATAAATATATGCTATTGAGTGCTAATCACTTGCGCACTGATAGCCAAAGTACCAAGTACAAGCACTAAGCTCCCGATTCTAGCCTTGATGGACCTAGGTGCTAGTGAACTGGTTTCAAGCACAAGGACTCCAACATGGGCGCCGAGGTCCCAAGCTCAAGCACCAAGGGCTTGGTCCTAGGCCTAGCCTCAATAGACCTAGGCTTGGCCATGGGAGATCTAAGCACAGGCAATAAGGTCCTGAGCTCGGGTGTTGGGGACTTGATACTGGGGTCTCAAGTCCAATATGAGGACTAGAGCCTAGGCGTTGGGGAATCAGATATAGCCACTGAGGTCCCACGACTCAACCTCAACAAACTTGAGCTTGAGCATGGGTACTAGTGTCCCAGGCCCAAGCATGAGCACGAGTATGGACTTAGGCTCAAGCTCAAGTTCTAGGGATTTGGGCATGGGTTTTGGGGTCCTAGGGCCAACCTCCATGGACTGAAGCACGAGCACCGAGGTCTCGGGCTTGGCCTATGTGGACTTGGTCCATGGAGCTAAGCAACAATACCAAGGTACTACACCAGATCTTAATGGACCTAGGCTCGAGCACCAAGTACCCGACCATTGGCATGAGGTCTAAGGTAGGGGCACAAGTGTCTCAAGCCCTACTTTTGTTGACCCGAGCCTCAACATCGGGGCGTTGGACTTGGCCTCTTTAGACCCAAGCTTGCCCTCGATGGATCCCGGTGGATTTGGTCCCCACCTCTAAAGCCCAAGCACCAATTTCCAATTATATTTTGAAAAATGATTTTCGAACTTTTAAAGAAGAAAAAATTTCTTGAATTTAAGCATAAGTTTATTGATTAGGAAAACATTTTTCAATGACTCATTTTCCTAAACGATCCAAACACTAAAAAATGAAGAAAATATTTTTTCAGACAATATTCTTCACAAAATAAACAAAACCTTATGGATTATCCTCCTTCATCAAATTAAGTGTAGCAAGTGCAAATAGTCATTAGGGTTAATATCCTAAAAAACTCTAAACTAGTACACTTGTGACAAATTTACTTCAAATTATTTTTTTGACTATCAAAAACCTCAAACTAATATACTTTTGACAAATTTATCCCAAACTGGTATACTTGTGACAAATTTACCCTCTGCTAGTTTTTGTTAAATTTTACTGTTAAATTATTAAATTAAATGACATGTGACAATTAAGCGATATACCAATTTAGGATTTTACGCTCCGTTTGTCACAATTTACAATTTTTGTGATTTTTTTGTAGTATTAATCCAATTTGGCGGATGGTATATTTGTCACAAATTTACCAGTTTGGGGGTTTTTTGTTGTCAAATAAATTAGTTTGGGATAAATTTGTCATAAATGTACCAGTTCATGATTTTTATGATTAGTTTGGAAAAAATTAGTCACAGATGTATCAGTTTGAAATTTTTCATAGTCAAAAAAATTAATTTTGATTAAATTTATCACATATGTATCAGTTTGGGATTTTTCAAAGTATTAACCCTAATCATTAAATGAAAGTTGGATGTTAAATTTTTATACTGAGAATTCAAGCGTTGGCTGCCAGGACTAATATCGTGAAGGATGAAATTATGAGATAGAGAATCTTTGAGTGGACAATTTCCTTGGTTGCCATCCTGGTTACCTTATTCAAGGACGTCTGCAAAAGTAGCATTCACGGGAAAGAATAAAAGCAATCTAAATCTTACGACGGCCGCGTTTTCACTTTGTTTTGGGTATATACATTTAAGCTTTTTGCAATATATAAATGTTTTTTTTTTTTTTTTTGGTAAAGGTAAGAGATATATTGAAATTTAACCAAAAGCTATACAGTTATACAGTAAAAACCCGACACCAACATACACTCTTGACAACATGTCAACTTGAGTGGAAGGGTGCCGAGAAAGGAAACAAAACAGCAAAGCAGCAAAAGCACAGCTAAAACAACGGCAGCAAAAAGCCAAAATACAGCAACCACCAACAAAAGGAAAAGGAGATCTCCTAATTTTGGTGAACCGCAACTGCTCAGCAGCAACCGCACAGAGGGAGGCAGTAACCAACCAGCAGCTTCAAAAGGAAAGCAGCACCCAGAGTCGCCAATCGTGTACCAGATGCAGCCCCACGTTCATCGACCAACCTCCGAAGCAGCAGCGAACCAGCGGACAAGGTAGCCCGCCAACAGGTCAGTAGCAACACGAACACCCCACAACTCCACCAGGAAATCAGCAACCAGGCCGTCCGTCACAGGAATATATAAATGTTGATATGTAACATATGTAATTTTCATTATCTTTTAGGAAAATTTCAAATAAGAGCCTGAAGTGTCCCCATTTACTTAAATAAATGTCTGAAATGAATTTTGTGTAAGTGATCATGATTATTTCAAATAAAAGTCCAAATGGATCATGATTGTTTCAAATAAGAATTTGACATTCTTAGATTCTTAGCTATTTAAATATTCCAATCGATGAAAAGGTGTTTTCGTCCGCATACAATTTTAATTTTAAATTATTTTGTATTATTTTCTTTTCTTTTTTCTCCTTTCTCTTTTCTCTTTTTTCCTTTCTGGCGAGGACCTGCAAGCACTCATCGGACATTGGTAAAGGCCAACGAGGGCTCGTCGACCCTCGCTAGATCCATCCCTCACCCAATCACTGCTGGGCCGCAACTGTAGGCAAGACCACTATCACTAAATCTGGCTCAACCTTGCCTGGGGCCGACAAAGGCGGCCTCACCCGGGGTGATGGTCACCTCACCCAAACGAGGCGCCAATCGCCGGCCAACCATTGCTAAAGAAGGAAGAAAAACCATAAAAAAAAAAATATATATATATATATAAAGAAAGAAAAGAGGAATTTAAAAAAAAAAAAAAAAAAGATGTATGACAAAAATGCCTTTCATTAATCGGAAAATCAAGCTCTTATTTAAAACAAGATTCGCTCAATCTTATTTGAAAAAATAATGACATTTCATGAATTTGAAATAAGATTCATTTAAGATCCTTAGACAATTCAAGCCCTTATTTACAATTTTCCCTTCTCTTTTTTGAAATTTAATCACTATTCTAAATTTTGGAAGGGAAATAGAGAATTGTCTATGAAAGTATCCACGAGCAAGAATCCTAAACGAACAAGCAAAATCTTCAAGGATTTGGCAGCGATTTCGTCCTTGAAGCTCCCTTGCAGAGGTGTCAAGAAGAATCACACAAATCGAAACCAAACCAGACCCGGCTCATATCTCAGGCCGAAAAAGACAACCAAAAACCAAAATCGATGAATAGACACATCTCATTGCACTGATCGAGGGCGTTCATAGTGACTGAGAGAGTACTCTCTTAATGAGGAGTTAGCCGAGTTCTTCTACCCATATGTTCATGATTGTTTCCCCGTTGCCTTCTCTGTTCTTGCCAAATAACGTGCTTCAGATTGATTTGTAATAATAACTCAAAATTAAATCAAACCACTAGAAGAAAATGGTTTTTTCCTCGTATACCAAACCGTATACCAAACCGAAAAACAAACCAACCCATATTCACTCAAAATTTCAGTTAGGGCGGTTCTTCTGTACAACCCTACAGGTGACACGGAGATGGTCAAGTTCGTTAATTTGAGAATGGAGACTAGATATTCCCGTGGTAACTCCATTTCATGTCATGACAACTTCCGTCGATGATCCCGAATACAAAGAGACTGCTTATATCAATGACTAGACACCCAGTGCAGTGTTGGCCAATCCAGAGGCATAACAAATCGCCAAGAACATATTCATCAAGACGAGTAAAATGATGAACCACAACACTCAATAGCCAACACAAGTATACAGAAAGTAGAAAGAACCCACCCAGAATAGCTCAAAGAACCAAGTACTCATGTAAGATGCTGATAGAATAGTCAACAAAATGATAACACTTAAACTTGGATGTAGAGAAAACGAGAAAACGAGATCGACCTCCCCTCCCCTCCCCTCCATCTGACCACTTTGACTGACACGAACATCCACAACTTATAACAAGCAGCTTCGGTCCCAGAAGGATTCCTAAACACAATAGTAAAGACTTTACATAAAAGGGTATATCTCCCCAGCTGCTTAGACTTACATGTGGCTTGTCATTTTTTAAGATGCGGAAAACAAGCAGTAACATCACTCTTCGGGTGCTTCGCTTCAGCATGCTCCCTGCACTTCACCTCTGATGTGGTGCACATGAATGTTTGCATACAGATCTTACACTGCAATAAACAGCATACAAATAATCAATGCGAAGTAAAAAGAGTGACGTGCACAAAAACTGTCATAAAAGGATCCATAGACAATTTTGGACTGATACACATGCAACTATTGCGTTGAACACATAATTGCACATATCTATTATCCAACTCATCTGAAGAGTTCAACCCCCAAAAAAAAAAAAAAAAAAAAAAAAAAAAATTCATCTGAAGAAAACATAGCAGAAACAGAGTGAATAGACATAATTCATATATCAGCTTCTGAGGTCACGGCCATATTCAACTCATGTCAGTTTCCAGCTCATTGATGGCCATAACCAAGGCAATATAGAGATCCTGGCCCTAACGCCTAACAGTAGTTGATCTCCTGCTTATATAATAGGTTATTTAAGACGGAGAACACTCTGGCTATAGAGTACAGATAGAATGTTCTGACATGCTACACCCATCAAAATAGACAGCTAATGTAATTTTGATCGTCCTTCCAGTTGCATTATGAACTGGATTATAACTATCGCAACAATTCATCTTGAAACCTTCCCTAACCAATATAAGCCATGTTATGTCCAAACAGTGCCCGGAATATACACCAGGAACCCCCCTTTAAAGTGAAAGCCACAGCAATTATCAATCACCTTAAGCTCAGAGCAGCCAGGGTTCATGTGGTCCTTTGTTTATAAGATAACATTAAACACTGGGCAGAATATAACAGTAGCAGTACAGAATAACAGACATCACATTATGGGTATGACACCATGACCATGGTAGACCACATTACCCCAATCTACAAACGGTGGAACCATCTCCCAATTTGGCCAAATTCAACCGCTCTGAACGGCTAATCAAGCTCTAAGTAGGCAAAGAAATTACTCATCACTCTCATTCCACGAATATATAGAAGAGGACAGTCGCTCAACTAACAAATATGAATGTGTCACTACAGTTTCACAAAACTTAACAGACTTCGATCCAATAATCAAACAGCTTGTCAGTTCAAATGCCTACATGATCAATCCATCGTCATTTCAATGCATCGACACACATCAGACAGGTCCACAACAGGATTCTCATTGCCCCAAATCTCTAAGTCAATGATTTAAATAAAGATATAAGTAAACCAATCTTCAATTCAACACCGATATAACCCAGTCTTGTGCTAGTCTAGCAATCTCAAACTCACTTATAACCCCTCCGCGAAGAACAAGCTTCAAACATCACAAGCATCGAGGGGAAAACCACCTCGGAGACCATTAAGAACGCGGCAACCCATTAACACACCTTCACAGAAGAGAAATCATCAATTAAACAATAAACAGAAAAAACAAACAAATCCAAAGTACCTGGATATTCATGGCTTTCTTGTTAGACTCCAGCTGGCTCCCTGAGACAAACAACACCACCGCAACAGACAATCGATCAAAACCCACAAACCAATCTAACGAAATCTACAAACTACCCGGATTCGCCAACAAGAAACCCACACTGAAAAGAACTAAATTCGGGCCAAAGCCGCTCTCCCGAACCCAACAGACCAAGCCGTCGGCAGGAGAATTCGACCTGGGAAACTAGATCTCGCCCGACCGCGGCTCCTACCCAGATGGCCGACGAGACCAAGCAGGCGTTTTTCCTTATCAAAATTCTTTCTTTCGTTCTGGGTTTCGGGTTTCGGGGACCCTTACCTTTGGAGCCTTTACTCTTCTCCAGGTTCTTCTCGCGGGCCATCTTGGCTTTCTGGCCGTTGCCGCCTCCCATCCTCGACACGATCGGAGAGACGATCCCCCTCCTACCCACCCGCCGGAACCCTAGTTCGCTCGCCGGAGACTAGAGAGAGAGAGAGAGAGACGGCAGCGATGGTGCGCGCGCGCGAGCGATAGAGAGAGAGAAAAATAGAGAGAGGTAGGGGCGATATAAGGAGACGGATTTTCGTTTTGTTTTTTTCTTTTTCTTTCTTCCGGGAGTCGGCAGCTGCGGTGATTTTCCGGGAAATTGAAGGGAAGGTAGGGAGGGAGAGAATGATAGCGTCACCTGGATGCGCGGTCACGGTCCAATGAGGTCCCTCGCCTGCCTCCTCTAGAAGGTTCCCCCGGCGCTCGCGGAGTCAAGGATCAACGGGCTGAGTCTCCCCGGCAGGTGGGCCGAGTATTTTTTTTTTCTTTTTGGGGGGTGGGGGCGGGGAAGGAAACAATTTCCTCATCTCTAGAAATTATTTTCAGAAAGTTCAATTTTCCTTTTTTTTTCTCTTCTGTTTGTTACATAGATATGTAAATAGGACTGCCTGAAATGGGAACTATCCAGACCAGATCAAACGGGCCGATTGGTCAAATTCTTAAAAGTATCGATTCGGTCCTCGATTCCTAAAAGTAGAATCGATGTCCACGCAGTTCAGTTCTGATTCCAAAGAATAATCATATCAATTATTATACATTCTTTTATTATTTTTTTGAAAAAAATTAAAAGTAACTAGTTTTTTTTTTTCTTTTTAATTTCTTCATAACATGCAGCATTAAGTAGTTGGGAAAAAAAACCGATTCCATTAATCGAAACTGGTGGTTCGATTCGGTTCTCGATATTAAGACCAACTAGATTAGGAACCGATCACTTTTAATTTGTTTGCTTTTAAATAAGTTGAAAAAATAACATGTACTGTCTAACAAAATGAAAGCAACATATTCTTTATTATTTCGGTGATCCATCGAAAATAACAAGGATTAAGAAAATAATTAGAAAATCTATTATGAAATCATATCTGTGGACCTCACTTAGATCCATCGACAATAGATTAAGGAAAATGATTTTCTTCTTATTAGAATAAAAAGTTGTTCTTATCAATCTAAACTTATCTTTTGCGGTCTATTATGTCAATTGATTAGCTTTTCCAAAAACGATTTTTAATCGAACAAACCAACCCGTGCAACCCTTTAGTCTAAAAATTCAAACTATTAGGGCACGACTCTGGAATCATTTCCTCTCTTATACTGTAATGGCAAAAGCGAGAGAGCTTAAAAAAGAATTATCTCAATTTGTTAGGAAAGCCGCCTTTTGAATTTTAGATCCTGCCCTTAGTCTTCAAAGACGGCTTGCTTCTCTATGAAGCACCGGCTTGTTGGTGCGTTAGCTTTGACCAAGGGGTTATACTTTAATTTCACGTAAGAAATTTAATGGTTTGGAACCGTTCCACCTTAGTTAGTACTTTAGAAATATCCATTTGAATATCTTTTTCTGTACCCGGTTTCCACAATGCATTATCCATCGCAGCTGCATTAAGAGACATTAAATAGACTCGAGTGATGCACTAAGAAAGTCAGCTATTGCGGTATATAATGAAGATTCTCCACCTCCCGATAACCATATATTTTTTGCTTGCTTGTTCAAAGCCAGAGATCACCTCACAGTATTTTCTCAAGGCTCGATTTAGAATTACCAAAGTTACAAGCAGCGAGTCGTAATGCTGTCAAGATATCGGTATCTTTGATTTGAAAGTTGAGAGTATGAAAGTTGGTTAAAATTCTTTAATGTTGGCTTTGAATCCAACACTTACTGCAGCCTCTATTTGTGGCGACATAAGACCGTCCCTACAACTCTTGAATTAAGATTTCCCACAACAACAAGGTCTACTGTATACAAATTAAATTAATGAAAGCTTTCACAAAAATATTTGATAAAAGCATCGATGAATATCGTCTGCTTATTATAATAGTTTTAATATCCCACATTTTTTGCTTCATGCACTCGTAGCACTTTCATTGCCTTTGGTACAATTAGATCAAATTTTCCTTCTAAAAGGATTTAACTGTAGATAGCAATAACAAATCATACATGTACATGAGTTAAATTATTAGAAGACAGTCTTAGATAATAAATATATAATAAAAGAAGATTGAAAAATGTTTAAGAAGTCAGCATGTTAGATTTTTTTTCGCTGATTATGAGCATCACAAGGTATTGCATTCTAAAATTCTGGAAATAAAGTAGAATAATTTCTTGCTAATTATTGCAAGAGAGATGGTTTCTTCTCTATTGGGTGTGTAAGTAATTTCTCAAAACACTTATTATTTCAAACTCACTACTCGAACACTCGTCTTTCATATGAAAGTTTCTTTCGAATGACAGAACTTATGTTAATTATAATCACACCATTACATATTTGTCAGGTTGAGTGAATTATAAGATGTGATGTGTATTTATTTTATAAGATAGAACCTAGAGTGCCAAAAGTTCAATTAAAATGTAATTGTCATTGAGCATTCGATAACCCAGGTGTGACAAAATTCAAAGACATATATTATCCATACGAAGGTTTTTGCTGTATGATCAAATACAGAATTGAACTTCTAATTTTAGTTTTCAGACCGACGAAAAAGAAAAGGCATTAGCAAGATTAATATTGATCAAGGATCTTTTAGAAACAAAAATGATCCTAACAATCACCTATTAACCCTAATACTAAAAAGAAAAACAAAAGATAAAATTAACAAAAAAGAACGTACCTACCAACTCTCCATCAAAATGAAAACATAATTTTTTTTTTTTAAAATGATAAAAATTTTATGGGAGTAAATCACACCACCCATTTTTTTAATCCCAGTCCGCCCATTGTTGTATACATGGAATTTGGACATAAACAACTATCGAAGGGGTTCGCGTGGGACACGTGTGTCCAAGTGCGGTTTGGTGCGTGGAACCACGAGAGTTGCGCACAAGAGAGCGTGGAGGGAATCGCGTGCCACGTGGCGCAAGCTCCCCCTCTAATTCCCAGCCCCCTTCTTTTGTAACAGCAACCACAAATTCTGAAATTCGTTAATAATAAGTCCAACGCACGCAGGGTCATAGATTTAATACGAAAATAAAAAGGGAATTCCAAAGTAATGCCAGTAGCTAGAAAATTAATTTCCTCAACTCGTTCGTAAAATTCATGTATTATATTGTTGATCAGTGAGTATATTCATATAATGTAACCCTAATCACCCAATTAAAACATTTTATATATCAATTTCCTAAATCTATTTTTGTAACTTTTACATTTCACAGATGATACATATAAGGTTGATTATGAACCTCTAAAAGATTATTTAAAGAGTGCGGGCACCAAAGTTCTATTCTTACTAGAAGTAATCTCCTGAGACCTAAGTCATAAAAAAGCATCAATCACATTTCTTATTTTCAACATGGATGGTCAAAGCGATACTGAATCAGAAAATTGATGTTCGTTTGGCACATCAAAGTTGGTCCACATTCATTACATATATACCTCCCCAAAAAATTAATAATCACAAGAGACATGCGGATGGAATGACCCCATGTCTTAATTTCGTTGCGAATTAGGATACTGAAGTTTTAGATTCGCAATGGTGTAATTTTGATTATGCTGTAATTATGCTGTGATGTGATTGTACTGCGAAGTATATCAAACTCCTTTACAAAGCGGTCCATATAAGCCACACCAAATAATCTCATAGTAAATATGTGACCTTTCTTATCCTGCAATCAATATACTACTAGGCATCACATAGATAAATCATGTCCTTCATAACTTTCCATGAGATGGGTGTGCAACCTTGTCAAGAGGACGATTGCAATGCCAAAAAAACAGCCAAAATAAAGATAAATTGAGTATTAGGATTCGATTTGGATGTATTTTAATATTAACTAAAGAATGATTGAGCGGACAATCATTCTTTCAAAGTTTTTTTTTTTTTGGTCGGAAGATTGCATCTTTCAAAGTTTATGTTAATGAAAAAGATACGAAGTATACTGTCTTTTCTTGTAAACAAATAGGCGAAAAAGAAAAGGTGGTACCGAAATATTTCTTTTCATATGAGCCTTTATCTTCTTTTCCTGCCGACCATTACACAGTGTCGCAGCTGACGGTCATTAGATGCTTTCGGCTACGGACATTGATGTCTGTCTTCTACTATTTTGGGTCGTAAAGTAGAACTTTCTTTATAAATAAAAAAAAGATTTCCGGTTATCAACAAACAAAAAGATTAGGAGACATGCTATTGGTCAGGTAATATATCAACTTTTATGAATTGGACTAATTTTACCTTCCCGGTCCATAAAAAGTTATATATTAAATGTTTTTGCTAAGTGAGTTTAAATATTTACTTTGCACATCCACTTATATCAATACTCAATATGTTATCATCACATTATTCAATAAATAAATTTTGGTATTATGGTTGTTATCTCTAGCATTGTCTTTGACCACATATGCATAAGGCATCTATGCTTGTGAAATTGATAGAAATTGCTGCAATAGTTAAAAAAACCATAATGATTCTTCAACTTGTGTAAATCAAGCATTTAAAAAGAGTACTCCAAATGATCATCTTGCGAGTTACCCCTATGTATCACAAAACAATTCATCCTCAAATTAATGTAGGATTGGGAGCATTACAAACTCAACTTGCAGCACTAGGTCATAGTTTGTGTTAGATTAATCTATAAGGTTCAATACCATAGTAATTCGCAGGTGGGATATACAAGCCCCATGTTTTTGGTCAATGTACTCATCCGATACCATTTGTAACAATTAGAGCAATATGTGGAACAAACTCTTGCAAGTCCAAGAGGTGGCTCTTACGTATAAGATCTAGATCCAAACAGATTTAAGAGGGGTTCCCTCTAGGGATGAACGATGAATGCCGGTTCATTTTTACTTTTGAAACCATTGGAATCGGCTTTGTCTAGAAGAGAGAGATGAGGGTTAGAGTAGAATAGAAATTGAGAGAGAGAGAGAGAGAGAGAGAGAGCATGGGAAAGATAAACCATATCAATTGGTACTTGGAAAATGAGCTTGACCATTAATTATTACAAGATTCAACATCACCTTCTTGATATTGGAGGTAGTCACCTTGATGTTGCCACAAAGTGGACTCGGCTATTTCAACAAAACCCTCAAAATATTTATATATATTAAAGGTGATAATCGATTGAGGATGGGTTCCACCCATCAATTAATCAACGCACGTGTCAACAACTGATGTTGAATGTAGTAATTAGTGATTCCATTTTTTCTAGGATGGGATGCTTTGAATGGTTAATTGGATAAGCCCAAATTTTTAGCCTCTAACTTGTGCAATTTTTGCAATTGGGTCATCAATTTCTTTTTGTGCATATGAAGTCCCTTGAGTTAATTGATTTCTCTAATGACGTGAATTTTTTTATCATCGCACTTAACCATATAATAATATTATTAGACAGAATAGAGAAGAGTATTTTAAATACTATAATTTAGTCTAACCAAGAAAAAAAAAACAGAAAAATCAAGTCAAAACTTAGTTCAGAATGTAGAGTTATCATTATGAAAGAATAAAATATTTTTCTTTCTTTTGGTAGATTAAATTGTAGAAGTATTTTTATTCCTCATGCTTTATAATGTTAAAAGTATATCAAACGACCACATTAAGGGTGTCTGTGATAACCACATTAAGTGTTGAATATTAACTTTTTGAATGTCATTAAATTTGTTTAATAACCTCTTATTGCACACAACTTAATCGGTTTTTTTAAGTGAAAAATTGCTTGATGTAGTAAGTAAGGAATGGCATGTTCGACTGGTTGATAGATATTAATAATCTTACCAACTACATTGTGAAATTTTCCAATAATATTCTCTCTCCCATATTTGTACTAAGATTTATTATTTAATTTGCATCAAATATCAACTTACATGTTATTTTCATTTTTAGTACTTAAATTTAGAGCATTTGTGTATTTCAGTCTTATTAAACGAGCCCTTACCCACAATAAAATGTGATAATTTATAAAAAAATAAAAATAAAAATTACATATTGGAAAGATCGAGTAAGTTAGGTTTGAGTACCTAAATAAATCTGCAAACTACTCGAGTTAGAGGACTAAATTTAAATTTAGGTTCCATTTGTTCATAGAAAATATGATTAAAAATTAATCACTTATATTGCCTATAAAAATGAATGAACGAAAAAATATCTTTATCGTTTATGAAAATGTTTAGATATAAATTGGTATTGATAATGTAAATATTTTAATTAACTAATTATCTCAAGAGATTTAAGTGATCAATTTTAAGAAATACTTTGCAAATTATTCATTTTTTCGCAAAACAAACAAAGTTGTATCTCAAAATTAATCAATCATCAAAATTTTAGGATAAAAGAAAAATTAAATAGCTAGTTCCATTCCAACAATCGCTACCAAATGGGCCCTCCTTTTTGAGAAGCAACGGGATCAATTTGTCTGCATTGTTTTTCGTCCACGTAAATGGTGCGTGGCCCCATTGAAATTGGAACTTTTCCGTGGCCATACATTTAATTCTTGCACTCAAGTTCCTCTCCAATCCAACAATATCACAACCAGAGAGGATCCTCCTGAAGTCAAAAAAACCAAAACCAAAACCAAAAAGAAAAATCCTCTCTCTAGGATTTGAAGTTAAACAGCTTCTCTTCTAGAGCTAAATGCTGAGGCTGCATGTGCACTGCTCCCTCAATCTGACACCTTCTTGTGCTAGACAAGTTCAATTCGCCAGTGGAAGCTATGGTTCTTGGTGGGTCATCAATAAGCCTAGCAGCACCAAGAAGCTGCTTAGAGAAATCCCTCTCAAGGCCTTGAAGGACGAGACGAACGGTGGCGGCAGAGGCAGTGTCCCGCCGGGGAGGAGATGGGAACCTGGGCTGGAGATCGAGGTCCCGTTCGAGCAAAGGCCGGTGAGTTTAGATCAGTTGATACTTGATTAGCTTGTTAAAAGTTGGGGAGATGTGTTATTAAACCGAGTATTTAACCATCACAAATATGACAAATGGAACACGAGACTTCCTGGCTCTCGTACCAGCTAAAGTAAAGAAAGCAATCGATCAATTTACTGTAAAGAGTTCAAGCTATTAGAGAGCCTTGCGCCTTGTCACTTAGAAGTTTTAAACCTTAGCAATTATCACTCCGATTTATGCAGCGAGAGTGGTATGTTATGAGAATAGTCGAGACTGCTGTAGCAATATGATACACTTGACGCTTGCTAGATGAAGTGGTGGTAGTTTGATTGTGCAGATCTTCTGCAAGTGTTCAAAGAAGTTTGCTCTGGGAAAGGCTTGCTTAGATGCGAATGCATAGATCTCCTGAATCAGCAAGATTTAAGTGTTTTGGCATGCACCCCTTACTAAGTTGGACAGAATGAAAGAACTAGGTTCGATTAATCGCATTTTGTAATTTACGGGGTTGCTCATCTACTAGAAACAGAATTCTTTGTTCTAGTGGCATCGATGTGTTACAGCATGAAAAACAGTTGCATAAGGCATGTTGTGTCACTTGGTTATGTGGAAGTGGAATGAAGATTTTACAGGAGATTGTTATCACACTGATTTTGGTTATCAGGTGAATGAATACTCGTCGCTGAAGGATGGACCGTTGTACTCGTGGGGCGACCTGGGACCAGGGGAACTTTTCCTCAGGCTCGGGAGTCTCTGGTTTGTGACTTTCACAGTTCTTGGAGTGCCGATTGCAGCTGCAAGCTTCAATCCTGCGAGGGTAACGTATCATCAAAAGTCCCTTTGCGTTGTTCATTCCATTTTCACGTCTATTGTTTCTATGCTCTAGTTTACCATTAGAAAGTCAATCTGATGATGGAGTGATCATTGCTGCTGCTATGCATATACATTGTTTCTAAATGTAAGACTTTTTATTGAGGCATTCACCTCGACCTCTTGCAGGAACCTTTACGATTCGTGCTTGCAGCTGGAACAGGAACTCTTTTCATCGTGTCATTGATTATCTTAAGAATTTATTTGGTACGTTTTTCTGGTCACTTCTGTTATGATTTGGTATTCTTCGAGCTTCAGCTAGCTGAAAAACAACGTAGGGCAACTGCTCAGAAGATGAGCAAATCTTAAGCATCCCTGTTTGATGTTCTAGGTGCGTTTTGAATGACAATACGTGGATATCTGTCTCTCTTTTAGACTCCGTTCTTATCCTTTCGCACTGATAATTTGAGAAAAATAGACTTGATGAAATTCCATGCGGCCCAGTTGAAGTATACTAGCACGTGAAGCTTTCTATGCGTTACCAGGCAACAATTTTAGAGATTGTAGATTGGAGTCAGTAGTTGCAAATCGAAGGAACTCGAAGGGCCTTGAAGTTGTTAATGCCAGCTTCTGCTGCAGGGATGGAGTTATGTTGGCGATAGGCTTTTGTCGGCAGTGATACCATATGAAGAGAGTGGATGGTATGATGGCCAAATGTGGGTGAAGCCGCCCGAGGTTAGTGCCTTCGACTACCATGTCAGTGCTTTCGACTACCATGTCAGTGCTTTCGACTACCGTGCATATTTCCTCGTGATGTAATTTTGCAGAAGAAAATAGAGGTCTCAGGAAGATTCTGACAGCTAATTTTCAGAACACTTCAATTAGAACTTAGTCCTTGTCAGATAGACCCTTGGGGCTGCCTGCAATTCGAAAGCTTATCAAATTGCAGATGTTAGAATGATTTGTCAAGTGAGAAAATAGATTTATCACATGCATTTTTGCAGATTAGTTATAGGCTGGGGAAAAATTATGAACTGCTGCTGTTATGGATCGTGAGATTTAACAGCTCTAAAGTGAAATGGTAAAGCCAAAGTAAAGGGGTTAAATTGACCCAGAACGCCAGTGAATCTTTCCATGTCCCCTTGTCAACAGAATTCTAGCCTTAAGATGTGTGATTAGCCAAATGTCCTAACTAAAGAGCAAGACTGATAAGTTTGATTTTAACAAATCAGGGGACACCTTCGTCTTCATATTTGAAGAGGTTACCACCAGTTATACAAATTTCGACATGAAATTCGCTTGTCTTGTGCTTTTTGGCACTAAAGCTGTATTCTTTGGTCATGGTTGTGGTCGCGGTCGCAAACTGTAGATGACTACATGAATAAGCACAGCTGAGTATATGAAATTTGGAAACAGAAAATGTAGCACAGGCCCATGTTATCTATGCTAATTTCTGTAATCTTCTTTTTGAAGGTCTTGGCTCGTGATAGGCTTCTAGGATCATACAAGGTATGGTAGACAATAATTTTCTCAGTATGCAGTTCTTCCTTTGTAGTTTGGTTTTCCATGGTGAGGACGTCTAGTGTATTGAAGGGACTGGTATCATTGCCTGGACATGTTACTTCGTACTTTTATCATTACATGGTCAAAACTCCACATTAAACCACGATCAGTACTCTTATCAGTCGCTTTATCATAGACTCGTGTATGATTTTGTTTTTCCAGGTTAAACCAGTCGTCAAATTGCTCAAGCAAACATTAGTTGGAACAGGGGCGTTGCTAGTATCGTCAGTGATGTTATTCACCTTCGCCACTCCGGTTGAGGACTTCTTCAAAAGCACGTTCACACCGAAGGAGAGCCCATCGGCTGTGGTTCCTGCTTCAAAGATGAACTCAAAGTTCAACATCAAGTACATAAAAGGAGCCATCTCCTATCAATTCTTCATTTTCTTCTCATCTTGCTCTCTCATCTCCTAAAGTTCTCGCACAAACCTGAATGTTTTGTCGCAGGAAGGAGGAGTTACTGAGATTGCCCGTGGAGGTAAAGGCTGAAGACGATCTAGCAGCAGCTGCAGCCGAGGCTGCTGATGGTAGGCCAGTCTATTGCAGAGATCGGTTTTACCGAGCATTGGCCGGTGGACAGTACTGCAAATGGGAGGATCTAATTAAGTGAAGTAGCCCAAAACGAAGGGTTAAACACCTATAGTGTACTTTGATTTTTCAAGTTCATTTCTTAAATTCGGTGTACTCGCATTGCAGAAACATGATAACATGACAGCAACTCTCTCTTCCTCATCTTACATAGAAACTTAGAACAAGTAAATATTCGAATTCAAGCTGAAAGAGGACAGAACGATGCTACCGGAAAGCAGATGCGACTTGATATAAGTAGGCTAGCGTACCTCATTTGACGAATAATTATGCTTTCGAATCTCAACTCATCTGATGATTGCTTTGGTTCAAGCATGCCATATGAACAGATGAAGCCGGTGTGGCTGCACAAAAGAGGCGTGTATGGTTAACGAAGCCTCTGGTCGTTTTCCAACGTAGAATTTAGCCATGTTAGCTATTTTGCCTCCGTCGATCCGAACTCGAATCCTTTACTCACACTGACATATAGAGTAGATATAGCGAATTTCTACTCCTCCTTCGCATATAGATATGGGCTAGAGACCGGACCGGACTGTGCGTCTATGTCGTGCCTCCATTCGATGTCATGGTTCTTGATGGACCGGAAGGAGAGGCTCCTTCCTGTTTGCTTCTGATCACTTGATCGGTGAAGGAGAAAAAATTCAATCGCGGTAGACGTTATCATCCTGCTGAAAAGGCCGAAAAAGTCATGGACTCAAGCGGTAATGCACAACTGCCGTTGCCACTACGAAAGAGTCGCTTGTTTCTGGGAGGAAAACGGGGAAATGTTTTGTAAGCCTCCTTACCGTGTCGCACGTAACCTACCGATCGCCTCATTGGCGTGACTTCTAAAGTCCCACATCGGACAAGAAAAACCATCTCTAATGGATTTGAGTGCGTACCTTTTTGTTTTTGAGTGTTTTAGGGCTGACTTCGGAGTATAATATCGCTATTTTTCTACAATCGCTTTTGTGACTCCTTTTGTGGCAGAGCCTCTGTGCCGTTGATTTTCCCCCACCAAGTATGCTCATCTAATGGCAAGGAAAATTATCCTAAAAGTTCTGAACATATTATCTAGCGACCAATTTAATTATAAATATTTCAATCGTGTCAATTTATTTTTAAACCCTTTTGACAATTTAATAATTTAATTCTAAATCTTTCAATTGTGTTGATTCAACCTTAAACCTTTTGAGATTTTGTCAATTTAATTCGTAAACTTATTACTTAGATAATTGGCCGAAAGAATTACTTTGACAAATCGTTAAAAGTTTTATGAATAAATTAGTAAATAATCAAAATTTTTAGAACAAAATTGATATAATTAAAAGATTTATAACTGAATCGGCTGTCATATAATAGATTTAGAACTTTTGGATAATTTCTCCTCATTTCGTGGCCCGGTCCAAGTGAATCGTGTCGGATTGTATGAGCCACAAGGATCTGTTTGAAAGCCAACTTCTCATTTACAATATTGGCTCATTTCTTCCTTATTTACCTCAATCACCCATTTGCCTCGGTGGACGTACTCGGCAGAGCATCTTCTATATTAATCCCACATATGTTACCCTCGTGAACCCTTCGTTGAACACATTCGAAGTAGACAACTACCCGTGGTTTGGCAACACCTTTCCATTTAAAAAGAAAATTAGGAAAAAGCCCCCTAATTGTAGAAAAATCTTGGCATGTTACTTGTTTTATTATTATTATTATTATTATTATTATTATTATTATTATTATTATTATTATTTTCGTAAAGTCGAAGGATTTCAAACCCTTTTTAGGATTCCTTTTGGTTTTTGCCCCTTTAGTTAGGCAGTTGGGTGGCGGGTTGCTGGCGCGAAAGGACACTTTTCCTTTCTCGCGTGAAACTCTTGAGGCCACTTCAAAAAATGCACACGAAAAGAAAATAAATAAAATTTAAAAGAAGAAAGGAAAGGGACTCTCGTCTCGTACTGACCAACAAGAAAAGTTTCATAGACATTAATATATACCCGCGATTTTAGTCAACATTTGGGTGTCGTATTGTTTGACTTAAGAAGAGAAATTTGACCAGGTAAATGCTCCCGTCGACATTTTCCCACTAGGTATAATAATAACTAGTGTTGAACCCGTGCCTGCGACACGATGAGAATAGTGAACATGTTTTTATGTAATTAAGAATTGATTAGGGTAAAGAAGAAAGCACATTAACAAAGGAATTCAAAAGATGACAAGCAACTATCGGTATGATTTTTTTTTGTTTTAATTCAAGACCATATTAATCTATTATGATGAGATGGAAATTTGCGATTTTTTTTTTTTCATTATGTTGCATGTAGTCTTTTGTGTCCCTAATTATTATTCGAAATCGTAAGAAAGAAAATTGGTCCCCACTAAATTTTCCTACTATGAGTCTATGACTCGTGTATTTTTTTTTTTCTAAAGCGTGATGAATCCTGATTTCTCGATCTTACCTTTATCAACTCGTACCTTTTAATTTTATTTTACATAACTGAAAAAGTAACCATCATGGAAGCCCAATAAGTGGATCAATTCCTTTGTTACGGGTTGTATGATAATCTCTATATAATGGTGTGGGTATATTTATAATATTTCTTTTTCTTTTCAACCATAATGCTGCTTATAGCAATTAAAAGCAGTCGTCCTAGCGCTATCCTTTCTTTTTAATTATTGATAAACTCAGGTATAAACTGAAAATATTATCAGTGAAACTAAGTTCACAGGCTCGAGAAAAAGAGGCGATGTATATAAAGCCCGAGGCAAGGCAAAAGGGAAAAAATACTCCTCCTACAGTCCTAGTCTTCGCAATGCACTAGAGAATGCAACTCCGTTCCCGATACTCGTCTTGCTCTCAATTAAGACATTTCAATAGAATTCACACCCTTAAAATCGGGCTACCACGCGATTCGCCATGAAAATGACATTAAAAATTATGTTGTTAGGCGGTGCTTGCGCAACAAATTCAGCTCACAAATAAATGTAGATCTTGGTTGGTGTGTGTGCACTTACCAAAGTAGGAGGGGTATCAATTAATTCACTCTAGAGGCTGTGACTAAGTCCTCATTAACCCTTGATTTAAAGAAATGCTTTCAAGGGTAGCCAAGTCTTATAAGAGTTCCAATGAAGTCATTTCATATGTTTCGAGGGTTACGTGGAAGACAGAATCAATTACATAGACGAACCAAAGCGTTCGAACATGTATTTTCATAGAGAGTCGCATTCGAATTTCCTTCCTTTTGTTTTTGTCAACCTAACTTAAAAGTGAAGAAAGAAGAGAGAAGCTTCGGAGGTGGAGTTGAACCGGAAGTAAAAGCAAACAGCCGTGCATCGTCACTTTCGAGCCAATCTCGTTTTCTTTATTAAAATTGTGCATTACAATAGCAATTTCGGACCGGTTCGGCAACTTTATCTATACACAAGCATTAAAATAGCAAGGCATGACACTTGCCGAAGACAAAAGAACTTCTTTTTTATGAGCACAGGCGACTTCGATCCCCGGGGAAAATGGACTCGGTTTGACGCATGAATGAGCATTGTTCTTTTTTGTTTTTGTTTTTATGGCTGTTGGGGGTTTGATAAAATAAAATTATCCTTGGTAAGCATGCCAAGGGAGCACGACTTTGCAAAAGATAGGTTAGTGTACATCGCAATTTATAGCCATAATAGGTTGCTATATATTTTAAGGAGAATATAAAATCAGATCCCGTCAACTTCTGATCATGTATAATTCAAACTATGATAGGATAGAATAAGGTGGGATTAGAATCCTCCGAATGTACTTTGGACTATATAAAATCTCATCATATATATAAGCTTTGTTTGTTTCATAAAAAATAACTTTCAGGTTAATATTTTCCGGATTTTCCAACATTCGTTTTACAAAAAATAAATTAATCAAGAAAAACACTTTCCACTGATGAAAAAAATACCTTCAAAAGTGGGGAAATTTAATTTTTTTTTCTACTTTTCCATAATTTTCCCACTTCACTTTCTTTCATAAAACACATTTTCATTTTATTTTTATGTTTTCCTTTTATTTTTTTACAAAATCAAGTTTTTAATTTTTCTTTTCTTTCTTTTCTTTTCTTCTTCTTCCTTGGCCTTGACTAATCGTTGGCCACAACGGTGGCTAGCAACTGACCACAAGCTAGCTCGAGCCTTGCCTAATCTAGCGAAGTCGAGCTCACTCATGCTCAAGCCTTGCTAGATCTAGCAAGCTAGGCGGGGCTCGAGCCTCACCCAAGGTTGCTAGAGACCAGTGAGGCTACCTCGAGCAAGGCTCTGCAACCTTGTGTGAGGTTGGAGTCTTGCTCAACTCGTTGGATCTGGCGAGGTTGGAGCTCGTCGACCTCGGGCAAGCTCGTTTTTGCCAAAGCAGGCAAGGCCGAAGCTCGCCAATGGCCACCGATTGTCGGCCATTGCTGTAGTCGGTGACCAACTAAGGCCAAGGAAGAAGCAAAAAAAAATAAAAAAAAATTAATGAAAATGAGTGCATGCAAGAAAAGATTTTCCTTATTGAATGAAGAAAAATATTTTTTTGTTCATTTTTAAATTTCAGCCGAATACTAGAAAATAGGTTCTTGGAAAATAATATCCGAAAACACATTTTTCATGAAACAAATGGAGCCGTAATGCAATCTAAGATAGGATTAAAAAATCTTGAAAAATATGACATCCGAAATTTTCTATATTTGGTAATAATGATTAGGATGATTTTTCAAGTCCGTAGTTTGAAGTGCGATGCTTTGAGATTAAATTGATAGATGTTGACATGTATTTTGATACTATAGAGTGATGGTAATAGATTTATCACCATATTAGCTGTAACAAGTGACTGATATGCTCTGAATTACATATTTGATGATTTTTAATTTTTAAATTTACCGAGTTAAGATTTTTCTAATGTTTAATATCTTTCACTAATAATTTTAATAGATTCAAAATATTTTTCTGATTCACTGATATTTAAAACAGACGCTAATTTCTTTGTTTACATATTGATTTACTAGATATCTTGGTAACTTTTTTTTTTTTTTTTTTTTTTTGGTTGAATCTTGGTATCTTATTAAAGTATCTACTTTGGAACCATATCATTGTACACCACTCGTAACTTTTCTATTTGAACATCTCTTTAGCTCATTAATGCTCTTGACAAGTTCAAGTCCTCATTCAAGCATTCTAGAGCCATTTGCTACCTTCTAATTTGACCGCATCATCTCTCCTAACTTTGGCCAATTAAAATTCTTGATGACTCATTTATGCATTTCACTTGGCCAAAGAAGCTCTCTCTTTTCAAATCAAAATATTTCCTTTTAGCTACTCTTATCAGGCCACTTGTATCTTTTGGATTGAAACACCTGTCCCTTTCTTTGCACTCGTTTTTTGTTTTTAACCAAAGATCTTCACTACTTTTAAATTTGGTTAGTCATTCTTATATCTTGATAAATATCGGCCTTCTCAATTCATTCCCCTTGGTCACATCATTGGAAGGAGCCATGCCACTTGTGATTTTCTAACTTGCAATTAGGTTGCATTATGATTCCTCAAAATCACCCTTAGTCATCGGAACACAATTATCCAGCTGGCAATGATGACCACTAGTGGTCGGAGGTGACAACGATCATGCCGTGGCCAGAAGTCTATCATGGTAGTGGTCCTCGCATGGGTGCCAATGAGTTAATATCTAGATGCGTCACTCCATCACTCCATCTCTGAAAGATAATGGAATTTGATAAGTTACTTATTCAATTTTGTTATCCTATTCGAGTTTATCCCATCCCTATTTGAAATTTGTTATCTGACACTTTATTTGGATTTATCTAGTCCGAAGGAGGTTGCCAAACACCAAATAGGATAATTTGTTGTCCAATCCAAACTACCAAATTGTATGTTAGAGTTTCGTATTAGAAAGTTGAAACCAAAAAATTTAAACTATAAGTGGAGAGAGACCATATTTATAGAGGCAGTACATAAACTTCTAGACAAGCGAAAATGGATATTCCATAATTTTTTATAGGCTTTACATTGAGTGAAAGTTGGAAAGGCTGTACTAATAAGTGAAACTAGAAACTAGTCAGAAGTGGACATTATGCATTTCCGATTGTGTTATGATGAATTTCAATGAAACCTTAAATCGAGGTATATCTTTGGCATTTTTCGTAGCATGCTTTACAAAAGCAAAAGGGCATTATTCAAATATTATTATTGCGCAGCATTATATGAAAAGTCAAAACAATGTTCTATTATTACAATGACCTTTATAAGTCATCATGGTGGTAGTATCCAAAGTAAGAAAATTAGGTCATGTGGAGCCGATCGATTTTAAGGACTGTTGTAATGAAAACTCTCCTTTTCCTTTTACTTTTGCTTTTCCTACTTCTTTTTTTCCTTTTTTTTCTTAGCTTATCAAATATAGCTTGAAGAGCACTCAAGGGAGCTTATTATTGCTTGCTTGCAATTGCTGTTAGTAGCTTATTTCTTCATTGCAATAACTGCCTATTGATTGAGCGAAAACGCACGCTCGGTTGCTACCTATTTTTGTAGTTGGAAGTTGGAACCTAAGTACATTTAATTAAAGCATTAAATTTGCCTATTTGTCCAAAAAAGAGTGTCGAATTTGGCAAAGTGTTGGAGCTAGAATAGGAGCACTTGACTTAAGTATTTGAGCAAGATTATGCTGTTGACTCTACAAATTAATCAGTCTCAATCAATCAATACTTTCGATGCAATGCATGTGCATTTGACCTAGCTACAAGGTGCACATGCATTGCATCCTATAATTTACATAATATATACGGCTTTGTATCATGAATTACATACATTTGTAGCACCTGACCACATGCAAAGAGATAATGGAACAAAAATTTAATGATATAGATATTTTATAAACCTAGGAGAAAAAATTAAAGAAAATTGGTTGTGAGACATGTGAGTGTTTAGACGGAGAGGCCCGCTACATGGGGTCGTTGGCAAAATATCTTGGAGTAAATGGGACATAGTGAGGGACCAAATTAGCCATGGATCTCTTGAAACCAAGCATTCAAAATGGGGGATTTCGTGGATGAGTGTTTTGAGACGTTTGTTAAGACATGAGAGGTGGATAAAAGGAGTTTTGACATTGAAAGAATTGTTTCAACACTTTATGAGGAAAAAAATCGTACATTAGAAGTTGCCATATATTGGCATCAATTTACCGAACAAGAAGTGCTTTTGAGGTTTTGTGGGACAAAAGTAAGAAAAATAAAAGAAAGGATGGGTCCTGTTTCTAGTTGTAACTTCCAAGAATATGTCGTAATCGATGATCTCACGTACAGGCAATAATTTAACTTTGATGCCCATCACTTGTCAGCACATGTAATTGATATTTTGCCTGAATAAAATTATAAATTAACTATAGGATTCATAATATTAAATGCTAACATTTACTAATTAACTAATGGAATATTAAAGATACCTCAAACTATCATGGGTAATAGTATCTATATTTAGTAATTATCGTCAACAACAATAATTTAATGTTAGTCCTTATATAAGTTATTAAAAATCCTGCAAATGTAGTTTACCTTGAAGTCTTGTAACATTGAGTACAAAAGTTCATGAATTTACATAAAAATTGCAAGCAACATTAATATATCAGAAAAAACAAAAAATCCCTAACGTTAGTAATTCACCTTCATGGTCGTGGCATTCCTTCAATAAATCAAACTCAAAAGCCCGGTGAGTAATCATCTTCATATCTCTGATCTTTCTTAATCAATGGTAACACTATCGATCCTATAATTAATCATTTATCTAATTATCCGAAAATTACCATACTTTTAAGATGATCCGGCCGCTGATTTTATATTTTCGTTCTACTCCAGCGGTTCACGCCGCATATAGGATCTGTCCTCGTACATTGCTAAGACTAGATCACAGAATTCCTAAATCTTCCAAAATATTCAAGAGATGAAGCAAATCACATGGGACGCCGAATGCGAGCGATGCGACAGATCAGATGGTCTAGAACTCAGTGCGGGCAAAGTCTTCCAATGGTCTCGTGCCACCGGATCGTCTGGCCAGTCAACTAAACCGTTCAATCATGCTCATAAGTGCGAGCGGAGCAGTGCGGAACAGAGCAGCGGTGACCTAATTCCCCTGCAATTGCGGCTGATGCAGCTGGCCGAAGGAGGAAGACAAAGCGGTTTCAACTTGCGAGGCGCCATCATCGCCAAAAACACCATTGAATGCTATGTTTTGGTCCTTCTCTGGGGCTCTAGTGTCATTGTCATTGCCCTGTTTCTATGGCTACTTCCTCTTTGATTTTTGGGTGCATCTTTAATGGAGGGGGAAGGGACCCCAACATTGAAAAAAAATTGTGGAAGCATAGTGATGCGTGATGGGTTGAGATCGATGGTTCTGAGTTGGTCCATGGAGCTACGTTGGATGCTCCCGCATCACATAGAAATAGAGACATCAACAATGTGGGGCTGCTTACAAATACAAGTGGGGATGAATTTATAAGGTGTAGATTAAATGAAAGATGGAAATGCTCTTATCTTGCTCGATCCAATTTGCCAATAATTGTGGTGAACTTTTACTTATAAATGTTATTTCAATTCTAGTAATATGTAGCGAACTCTTTACAAGGTAAATTGGGTTGATCTATCTCCCTAAATTGAGAGGACAACCGTTTCCATAAGGATTTTAGAGGATAGGAAGACTATGAATTAATGACTTTGCATTCATGGAAACACGTGTTTGTTTATGAGTTTGTTTGCTTTTAATGAAGTGGAGAACCAAATTATGCATGCATCGTGTGCTTAATTCACACACAAATTTGTTTTCTGACTACCCAGTTACCCCCGAATTCGATACCTCGATTAGCATTTCTCATAGCTTTGGGGACTCACGAGAAAAGGGTCTTCAAATTTTCTTCATTGGAATTCACCTTTTATAGAAAATCATCCCTTCTCTTTTTCTTTTTTCTTTTTTTTTTCTAGTTGGGGGGAATGGGAATTACCTTTTTTTCTGTTTGGTAAATATAGGAACGAGTCTGAATCTATCCATCATCTTGCCTCGCTGCTAAGAGGACAAAAAAGCAAATCCCCCCTAGATCTATCGACCTCACACAACATTAATCTCACCTAAATAATGACCAATTATTATAATTTTTAATTTTTTTGGAGATCGTTTTCCTCGAACGTACTTCCTTCCAAGAACCTTCGGAAACCCAACTCACTTTTATTTTAAAAAAGAATTATTATGCATGATAAAATAAGGGAGAAAAAACCATAAATTGGCAACCAGTTTCTTGATGCTGATTCATAAGGAAGACCTTTATCTATCACAGCAGGTAAGAAGTAGGCTGGAAATGATGGGGAAGAGAGTCATTTTGTGATTTGTAGACACTTAAAAAATTGTGGCAGGTACAAACCCAGTGGAGTGTCCTATGTTTGTCTAACCTACTGGAGACAAGCAACTAAGAAAGCTCATGGTATGAAAAAAATTTCATAATATCTTTGATTAGAGTCTATTTTAACTTTTAATAAAATGGCTTGAATCTGATAATCTATATGGATTTTATTCCAAATGTCAGCCACAGAAGAAAGTTCTCTTGCCTGGACCATCCACGTACCTGCATATCTTTGCTTGAGCCTATCCCCATTCAGAAATTAAAAATTGAGAATGGTACCATTCAATTATCCACATGGGATGTGTATTTTATAATTCGAGATTCTTGGCTTCTCTACACTTGTTGGGACCGTCATCACAGAATCAGTTCTTAAACTTATTATACGGGCATCAATTTGGTCCTAAATTTTCTAATTTTATGAATGTAGTTGTAAACTTTCCTACAAAATTCTAATATTGTCATTCTAGTCAATTGCGGCTGAAAAATTGCCATTGTAATATCCGATCATTACCGGCCATCCAATTACCTGCTTGGACCATCCAAGTACCTGCATATCTTTGCTTGAGCCTATTACCATTGAGAAATTAAAAATTAAGAATGGTACCATTCAATTATCCACATGGGATGTGCACATTTTAATTCGAGATTCTTGGTTTCTCCACGCTTATTGGGACCATCATCACGGAACCGGTTCTTAAACTTATCATACGGGCATCAATTTGGTCCTAAATTTTTTAATTTTATGAACATAGTTGTAAACTTTCCTACAAAATTCTAGTATTGTCATTCCAGTCAATTGCGGCTGAAAAATCGCCATTATAATATCCAATCATTGCCGGCCATCCACTCAAGATGGCATTTTGCACGAACCGCCACGTTAGTGGTTTTTCTACAACAATCAACCGAATAGATCACATCAGAATTTCTTGCAAAAGTTTATAACTACATTAACAAAATTGAAAAAACAAGGGCTAAATCACCATGCGTGAAATAGATTCATGACTAAATTAGTAATAATCCAAACACTTTGATTTAAATCCGTGCATAGCTTGTATCCAAACTTAGACCACATAAGCAACGCTCACTTTTCTTTTCAAAATTGTGCATACTAAAGAAATTCACGCTCCTTCCATCGACCTTGATCCTGTATCATAATTTGATCATCTATAAATGCGTAACCTCATTGAGTGACTCAAATCTCACGCGGGCATCACTTCCTATGATACAATTGCCAAGCACGTCCTACATACGTAAACGCGATGTGGTCCGAATCCGGAGCACTAATTTCGACACAAGACTTCAGCCTAAAAAAAGGGAGTTAATGGGCCCTTGGCACTTTCTCGTTGTAGCTAAAAGATGAGCACACATCGCATCATCATCCGCGAGTGTTGACCCCGCATACTAAAAACTCGACAGATTCGACCCTTCGCCGCCCCTAAACAAAGCTCCTCTAAACCCAGATAATGCCTAGCCCTCTCCAGAATCCTATCTATTTTCGTCATTCTCGGCGCACGAATCTCGCCCGTCTCTATCAAACCCTCTTTTGCTTTAGTGGCATCAACACCGATCCTTCCTCATATTCACAAATTAACTTAGACGGACGGCGGCAATTTAGTACTAATCCCATGCGATTTTTATAAAGAACCTATGATAATGACACCGATGTGAATTTCAAAATGCCGTACCTTGAATATGATTTTTGGCTCTCTTTATTTTCCTTGAAAGTTTTGTTTTGTTTTCTTGTTTGTGAATCTTGATGGTTGAAGAAGACGACGTTGCTAGCCTCCTCGGCCCTACACGATAGGGACTATATTTTTGTTGTGGAAACACACTTGAAAATTCGATTCTTATCATCAGTTATTTATTCTAAAAATGTCGCATCGCTAAGGCCATGATAATTGCATTAATCATGTTCCAATAATTTACAGCAACTGCCCTGTCGTTTGTTGCATTAGATGGTAATCGCAGTGACTAGTGAAAAAACGTTTGTAGCGCATGAAATAGTGAGAAAAATCTAACCCAACGTGAGTCGAATTATGTGTTGTTGTACGATTAATCTAATTTGAATAAATAGGAATGTCGCTCGTGACCTTCATTGAGTTGTTTTTCTTTTTTCTTTTTCTTTTTGGTATTTTTTATGAATGTTAGGATAAGATGGTTGGAGGTTAGAAATTCGAAATATCAGCACCAACCGAGGGAGGATAATAATGGCTGTAATAACTAGCGACAGACACCCGTGAGCTAGCACAAGGTGAAAGTCAAGATCTTGCTTAGAATATTGGTATTTGATTAGCGAGTATTTAAAGCTTCAGCCATTGCCTCCCTGTAATCAATTTCGTGTACAAATCATATTGGAAACGACACGTAAAATCAATTGACAAAGAGCCTCATATACCAAATAAATATGCAAAATAAATATGGGACGAAAAACTGATTTTGATATCATGTCGGAGTGTAGTTGGAAAGTTTAATTTAGTTGATGAAGACATGTTAGATATTTAAATACTTTAGTACCTCTTATTTATTACGAGCCATGAGTAAATTACCGTTGTAACGTTGTGGTCCTCGAAAATCCACTTAACAAAGGATGGCCATACTGAAAAATTTAAGCTGAATTACTTACTATAACACCAAAAGTTACCCCGCCTATTAACATCATAACTCTAAGTTCTCGTGTTTATTAGAGAACACGGTGCAAACTCAAAAGTCATATCTCTCAATGACTTTGGAGTTAATTGAAATATGTTAACCACTTCATGTTATAATTTATCACATCGGACATCATTGACGTTGTATCTTAACAACTCTCTCTCCCATGCAAACATTTCTGTGTTAGGCCTCCTCTGTAATTCATTCGAAATGGATAGTGACAATGAAATAATTTATCGACTTTGACACTATTTGTAAAACCGTCAAATGAGTGGGTCGGGCCAAGTCGAAAATGGCATAAGCTAAATAAACTCATTTAATCCGTTTTAACCAAATTTCAATGTGATAAACTCATACCCAACACACCTCGACTTGACTTAATTCATGTTTATAAGAAAACTCTTGTCCAAACTGAAGTGATAATACAAGTGAGCGAGAGCGAGAGAGTGTGAAGAGATAATCATGAAGATACATTGAATCCACGTGAGTTATGTATTCATATAACACTCATATTATGGAGGGTTTTATCATCCTAAATTTATTCACCGAATATAACACGTGGCCGAGTCAGTAATGTCCGGAACGTATCTATCTCTCTCGTGTGTAAGATTCTAGAAAAATGCTTTAACCTATTTCGACAGTTCTAATTAAAAAGTAAGGGTAAATCTTACCCATCCCGTCCCGTCCCCAGGTAACCCCTTTGCAATAAACCTCGATTGAAGAATGGAGGAGGGCCCCACGCAGCCATGCTTAAGCAAGAGAGAGAAAAGAGATTACCGTCGAGCTTTCTTGCGTGCCATTGATTATAAGAGTTTGGTGCTGGTTCACCACCTCCTCTCGTCTCTCTCTCTCTCTCTTCCCCTCACCTCCTGCACAAAAGAAGGGAGGGAAGTAACATGGTTGCAGCAGAGAGAGAAAGAGAAAGAGAAAGAGAAAGAAGAGAGAGAAAACTCCAGGGGGATCTTTAAAGCCTGAGCGCGCATGATCAAAGGTCATCCCAGCCGAGCAGCAGAGCACCAGCCCCCGACCCCCCACCCTTTCTCTCTCCTCAAAGCTGTTTCCACCCCGTGTCCCGCCTCGTCCCTTTTGTCCCGGAGCAATCATTCACAGATCCAGACAACCACCCACCGACCGCTCCCCCCTCTCTCTCTCTCCAATCTGTTCAGCCTTTCACACTCCTCACTGGCTCACTCACTCGCATTCTGCGGTTCTGTATTTCTATATATAGAGTCCCCCTTCTCTGCCCTCATCTTCCTTTCACCGGCAAAGCAATGGAGATCCTCCATCTTCATCGTCTGTTTCTTGTTCTTGCTCTTGGTCTTGGTCTGGGCCTGCCCTGTTTCCGTGCCGATGTGAATGGCAATGGGCAGCAGCAGGAGAGGAGGACCTACATCGTCCACATGGCCAAATCCCAAATGCCGGCGGCCTTCGAGCACCACGCCCACTGGTACGACTCCTCCCTCAAGTCCGTCTCCGGCTCGGCCCAGATGATCTACTCCTACGACACCGTCGTCCACGGCTTCTCCGCCCGGCTGACGGCGGAGGAGGCCGGTTCGCTCGAGGCCCGGCACGGGATCCTCGCGGTGATGCCGGAGCTCCGGTACGAGCTCCACACCACTCGGACCCCCGAGTTCCTGGGGCTCGACAAGAGCAGCTCCCTGCTCCCGGCGTCGGACTCGGTGAACGAGGTCGTCGTCGGGGTGCTCGACACCGGGGTTTGGCCCGAGAGCAAGAGTTTCGACGACACGGGGCTCGGGGCGGTGCCGAGCGGGTGGCGCGGCGCGTGCGAGTCCGGCACCAACTTCACGGCGGCCAACTGCAACCGCAAGCTCATCGGGGCGCGGTTCTTCTCCAAGGGGTACGAGGCGACGATGGGCCCCATCGACGTCTCGAAGGAGTCGAAGTCGCCGAGGGACGACGACGGGCACGGCACCCACACGGCGTCGACGGCGGCCGGGTCCGCCGTGGACGGCGCCAGCCTCTTCGGGTACGCCCCCGGGACGGCGCGCGGGATGGCCACGCGCGCCCGGGTCGCCGCTTACAAGGTGTGCTGGCTCGGCGGCTGCTTCAGCTCCGACATACTGGCGGCGTTGGAGAAGGCCGTCGTCGACGGCGTGAACGTCCTCTCGCTCTCCCTCGGCGGCGGGTCGCCGGACTTCTACCGGGACAGCGTCGCGATCGGCGCGTTCGCGGCGGCGGAGAAGGGCATCTTCGTCTCATGCTCCGCCGGGAACGCCGGCCCGAGCTCCATGAGCCTCTCCAACGTGGCGCCGTGGATCGCCACCGTGGGCGCGGGCACACTGGATCGGGACTTCCCCGCTTACGTCACCCTCGGCAACGGGAAGAACTTCTCGGGGGTGTCGCTGTACAGGGGGAATTCCAAGGGGACACTTTTGCCCTTCGTCTACGCCGGTAATGTCAGCAACGCCACCAACGGTAACCTCTGCATGATGGGCACCCTGGACCCGGCGAAGGTCAAGGGCAAAATCGTCCTCTGCGACCGCGGGGTGAGCGCCCGGGTCCAGAAGGGTTCGGTTGTGCAGCTCGCCGGCGGCGCCGGGATGGTCCTCGCCAACACCGCCGCGAACGGCGAGGAGCTGGTGGCGGACGCCCACCTCCTCCCCGCCACCGCCGTCGGGGAGAAGTCCGGCGACGCCATCAAGAGCTACCTGTTCTCGAACCCGAACCCGACGGCCACCGTCCTCTTCGAGGGGACCAAGGTGGGGATCCAGCCGTCGCCGGTGGTGGCGGCGTTCAGCTCGAGGGGCCCGAACTCCATCACGCCGGCGATCCTGAAGCCCGACATGATCGCGCCGGGCGTCAACATCCTCGCCGGCTGGACGGGGGGCATCGGCCCGACGGGGCTCGCGGTGGACGACCGCCGCGTCGCGTTCAACATCATCTCCGGGACGTCGATGTCGTGCCCGCACGTCAGCGGCCTCGCCGCCCTCCTCAAGGCGGCCCACCCCGACTGGAGCCCCGCCGCCATCAGGTCGGCGCTCATGACCACCGCGTACGTGGCCTACAAGAACGGCGGGAAGCTGCAGGACGTGGCGACGGGGAAGGACTCGACGCCGTTCGACCACGGGGCGGGACACGTGGACCCCGTGTCGGCCCTCAATCCGGGGCTCGTCTACGATCTGACGGTGGAGGATTACCTGGGCTTCCTCTGCGGGCTCAACTACACGTCGTCCCAGATCAACACCCTCGCCCGGAGGAACTACACCTGCGACCCAAGCAAGAGCTACAGCCTGTACGACCTGAACTACCCGTCATTCGCGGCGAACTTCGACTCCACGAGCGGCGGACCCACCATGATCAAGTACACGAGGACGCTCACCAATGTGGGCGCCGCCACGGGGACGTACAAGGCGTCGGCGTCGTCGGGCTCGACCGGGCTGAAAATTGCGGTCGTGCCGGACACCCTGAGCTTCAGCAAGGTCGGGGAGAAGAAGTCCTTCACGGTGACGGTGACGGGGAGCGCGATGCCGGCGAGCACGAACGTCTTCGGGCAGCTGGAGTGGTCGGACGGGAAGCAGACCGTCCGGAGCCCGATGGCATTCAGCTGGGCTTAGAAGAAGAAAAGAGATTTAGGGATTGAATTGGGTCACTCGCTCGAAGAGGAGTGCATGAAATTCTAGGGAAAGAAAAGATTGGATTGACAAGGAGGCGTGTTCTTTTCTCAAGCAAAATAATATGCGAACCTGGAGCGCTAAGTGTTTCGATGTTTGTCTGTCCTACCCGAGGAACCAGAAAGGCATGAAATGTTAGCAAACAGGGGATGTTTTTTCTTTAGCATTTTTCTTTTCTTTAATTTACAGTGTATAGCGTCGTTGACAGCATTATGTATTGGACTGTGCAAGTTCTTTAGCCTTTCGGCATGGAAAGCACTGAAGTTATATGGATGGAGATGATGGCAATTTGGCATTTTGGGCAGCAGCCACGGCCTGCAAAAACAGAGACGGTCGGTCAGATGGAATGCTTGAATAACTGAGTGTCGGGTCGATAACCATCATCGTCATCATCATCGGCCCGGGAAGTAAATAGGGCTAGGCAGAGGGCCCATCCGATAATGCGAGAGCGATAGCGGTGGGCCTGAATGAGTTCAATCGATTTTTGGGGGGTGTCCATAAACTAGTAAGGGAAGGGACAAAGTTGGCGCTTTCAAGAACTCGGCGAGGTGTCTGTGCACCTTACCTTGAACAGGACGTCGATTCGGATGGTTGTCCTAGAGAAAACCGCTCTCTCTATAACTTTTACGACATAATTCCTTAAAATAACCTATCAAAGTTTAGGTTCACTCTCGACTCTTGGCACGAAATCCCAATTTTAACACTTTTCAAAGCTACCCTGAAATTTTTTTGTCGGAAAGGAAATATAATCCAAAACCGACCCGAATTTTTTTAGTTGGAACATGAAAAATACTAGTCATAGTTAAAGACGGGTTATGATAAGATAGTGGGACTTTTTCTCTTTCCAAGAGATAAGCATGATGGTGCTCTCTGCTCAAAATCTAGATTTGAATTATCATATTTGCACATCTTCTGGAGACATTGGAACTGCCGCATGCCCGAAGAGTTCCCGGCGCCCATTATTATTCATAAGGAAACTGACAAAGTGGGACTTACTAGGTCGAAAAGTGTTACTTCTTAGAACAGAACAAAATCAAAAGAAAAGAGTACAAGCAATGGGAAGATCAAATCCTGGGATGACACGTGGGTCGTGGGTGGCTTCCCATCCGACTCACACGTGTCCCAGACGTGGCAAGCCATCCGGCGAGAGAAACGGACAAGGAATGGGACTTCATTCACAGAAAGAAACCTCCATTACAAATGCCATCATTTGCTTCCCATTCCTAGTCCATTGCAGAGAGAGAGAGAGAAAGAGGACGAGTCGAAACTCAAAGCAAGAAGAAAAGGGACCTAGATGGAGAAGCAAGAAGCGCATCATCAGGAGGGAAAGAGAGGCCAGGCCGAAGAGGGGAAGAAGCAGCCGAGCCTGGAGGGGCTCCCGATCAAGGACAGCCCTTACATGCAGTACAAGGACATGGAGGACTACAAGCTCCAGGGCTACGGCGCTCAGGGCCACCTGGAGCCGAAGCCCGGCCGTGGCGCCGGCACCACCGACGCCCCCACCATGCCGGGCAGCGCCGTCTCTTCCGAGGCCGAGCTCGCCCCGGCCGAGGCCGCCCATCGTCAGGGAGTCCTCAAGTAGTAGGAACGTCTGTGATCTTTACGTGTTTGTGGAACACAGAGAATGCTAGTGGTTTTCTTTCTTTTGCGACGCTTATGATGATGAATAAACATTCGACATTGGCCATTTCCTCATTAGATAAGCGTTTGGATTTGTCAAATCTTTCGCATGTACATAAGTGTTGGGCGATCGTGAGGAGGAGAGGACAACGAGTGGAGGTGGGGGAGGTTGATTCTGTCTCGGGCATTCGGGAAGGCCCATGTCCATCCTTCCTCTCCAGAAGCACCGCACGTTGCTCCCTTGAAGTAGCTCCCACCATGAATGATATTTAGCTCCACCGTCTTCGTTTTGTCCGCTTCCTCTCTCTTTTTCAACGACGAGAAGAGAACGTCACCAAGTACAAATTTTTTACTTTTTATATATTCGATCGATGCTGAATTTTACTTCGTGGGTAATTCTTAAGGATAAAGGTGAATAATTTTTTTACTTGGGCGTGTTGGGTTGGGACGAGGAGGAGGAGGAGGAGGTGGGGCAGGGTGGGGGAGAATGGCGCCATGCCGTGTAAGCCACGGACACGTGGTGGCAGGAACGGGAAGAGGAATCATCTCATACAACGCACAGACAATCCCCCTCCCCCAACCCATGTGACGCTCTCTCTCCTTCTCTCTCCTTCTCGCTCGTGCTTCGCCCATCGAAGGGGGGGCACATATCGAAGCCCTTTCTCAAGTACGCACGACCCAATTGGGCGAGAAAGGAGGGGAAAGAAAAGGAGAGCAAAGTAGGCGAAAAGGGGGGAGGGAAGATAAGGGAGCGGGAGAGAAGAATCTTTGCTATTTCCGGTGGTCAGAAATTGTCTCCCCGAGTGCGCGACTCCGCACCCGTCTCTTTCCTTCCACGCTCGAGAATTCAATCGTTTTTAGACCGACCACCCCACCCCCACTACAATCATCTCCTCCGCCACTTCGCCACCCCCAACCGTTTCATGGGCAAACACAGATGGAGAGAGAGAGAGAGAGAGCTGCATGTGTTATGGCAAAAGGTGGTGGTCCTGCAAAATAGTGTTGGAGAGTAGGGGAGGGAGACGTCCATTGAATTGGTTAATTTTTTTATGACGTTGCGCGGCTTTTCTTCAGATTCTTTATTTCGTCTTTCTTTCTGGACATTTTATAATAATGGAAATATCATTCATGGTGTTTACTTTTAAGATTTATGTTTACTTTTCTTCTTTTCTTGCTTTCTACACATACAAATGTCTATAGCTAAATCTTGTCTCGAGAATTCATGGTGATTTTTTCCTTTTTTGGAACTTCCTTTGCTCTCGTCGAGAACAAGATCCTCGCTCGTGTAAAGTTCATGTCAATGGATGGAAAGGGTGTCGCTACTTCAATTTTACTTCTTTAATGTCTTCCGAGTGCAGTTCTTTTATGTACGGATGAGTTTTCCCTTACTTTTTTGTTGAATCTGATGGTTAAAATGAAGAAGTGGGACGACGTGGATTGCCATACTTTGAATGGTTTAGAGCACAAATAAATTACGTGACACTTTTAAGGTACCTAATATTTTCTCGTTGGTAAGAGTTAGATCAGTGACACAACGCAGTCGTACAACACCAACATATTTGCTTGTTCATTAAAATTTATTTTCTTCGCGGCTTCTTCACATCTTTCATATCCGCCTATAGTTCAATCTTTCCATGACCGTAATCTTATTAACGCAATTGTGACCCATTGGAAACACGGTAAACACAAATCTTAAAGAACGCCGAATTCAGAGCAGGACTTGCAATATCCAATTTGCGAAAAAGAGAAACTTTTCTCAATTTACAAATCAAGTAATGGTCATGGGACTATATAAAACCACTCTCCATGCACATGAAAAATTTTGATTTACCAAAAGTCTTTCGTTTTGTCTTTCATTTTCAAAGATATTGTTTCCAGTTCATATATAGTTTTCACTCAGTTGCAAATGCTCAACTCAATCATGTTTTAAAACCCAAAATGCCACGGCGGAGGCGGATATAAGCTCAGGATGCGACTGGTGGGGGCACTTAGGGGTGAGAGAGAGAGGAAGTGGTTCCTGGAGGTGGTGGCAGTGGAGGCGACGTGGCGAAGGTGTTGGATTTGAGCTCGGATGCCATCGGTGGGGCTATTGGGAGCGACGAAGAGAAAGTGGCTCCTAAAGGCAACAATGATGGCGGAGGAGACGTGCCGAAGATGGCAGGTCGAAGCTCGAGAGGACAGGGCTTTTGGGAGGGAGAATAAGGGAGAGTATTTTGGCAAAAAATGAGAGCGGGCTTCTTTTTCTAGGAAGATGCATAAGAGAGTAGAGAGAGTGTCCTTTAATTGGAGAAAGAGTTGGGGGGAGGGGCTCAATACCGACATGGACACGTGACATGCGACACGATATGATATGACATGTCGATACGTCACTTCTAAAAAATAAAGAATTTCAATATGTTATATATTAAATAAATATTTTTCAAAAATTAATTTGATTGAAATTTATAAATAAATAAATAAATAAATATTTAACTTTAACAAAAATATCGATGAAACTAGTAATTAACAAAAAAATTAGTCAGAACTTATTTAAATAAATTTATGATATTCTATAATGATCAAAATTTATTATTATTTAACATTTAATAGTTTTATATTTCGAAATCATTTTTTAGTCTCATTTATTTTTTATTTTACCAACCCCCACCCCTCCAAAAAAAAAATTATTTCAATGTTTTTATTTTCTAACCCGAAAGATCCCCCCCACTCATTTATTTCACTCCCTCCCTCCGTCCCGCGTCCCTTTTTTTTAGGTCGGCAAACAACAGCGCTTGATTTACTATTTCATATGAGGAAATATTATACTAAGAACAACAGTGCATAAAAGATCAAATAAAGCAAGGGGTTGGATATCCAGTTGGGTGGTAAGAGTATTGGTTCGACAGACCTTAGCTGTCGAATCCGCGATGGATATCCTGTTAGGTGGTAGAGTATTGGTTCGACAGGCCTTAGCTGGCGATTTGAGCTACAGCTGCAGTGGGCCAGGGAGAGGCCTGGAAGACTGATCGATTGCACTTCCCAACTGGGTTCAATGTAAGACTTCAAACGCGTGCACAAGAGAGAGAGGCCGTCAGAGTGTACTCGTGCAGAGAGGAAGCTTCGCGTTCTCGATAAAAGCTAGGGTTTCGTCCCGCGTCCCTTCCCGCCCCCCACAATTTGTCAGTTCCTTCCATTGAAAATTCGAAATCACACTCCTCCCGCTCACTCCCTTCACGCCACGTCCCTTCCCCCCCCCCCCACAATTCAAACTCCTCCGCTCACTCCCTTCACGCCAAGTCCCAATCAAAATCCCCACTTTTAATTTCTTTTTTTATATTTTTCTTGTTAAAAGCCTAAAACTAAAAGACAAGCAAAACTTAAAAACCCTAGCAGCCGAGGCCTCCTCCTCCTCCCACGACATCTTCTTCGTGATCTTCGCTCACTCTCGCAACCACGTGACAAATCCGATACGCGTCGACACGGGTTTATGCTGTCTTCCTATGGGCTGGAACCTGCGCGATGTTTTCTCACCCACTGATCCCTCTCTCTCTCTCTCTCTCCCCAATCTGTTCAAATCTTTCACCCTCCTCCTCTGACTCGCTCGCATTCTGCCCTTCTATGAAATCTGTAGAGTCCCCCCTTCTCTGCCCTCATCTTCCTTTCACCGGAAAAGCAATGGAGAATCTCCATCCTCTTCGTCTGTTTCTTGTTCTTGTTCTTGTTCTCGGTCTGGGCCTGCCCTCTTTCCGTGCCCTGCCCTCTTCCCGTGCCCGGCCCTCTTTCCGTGCCCCGCCCTCTTTCCGTGCCCCGCCCTCTTCCCGTGCCCAGGAGAGGACCTACATCGTCCGGATGGCCAGATCCTTAATGCCGCCAACCTTCCGGGACCCCAGGGCGTGGTACCTCCAAATCGTCAGGTCCGTCTCCGGCACGGCCCGGATAATCCCCCACAACGACACCGGCTTCTACGGCTTTGCCGTCCGTATGATGCCGGAGGAGGCCGCTCGGCTCAGGGGCCGGTATGGGGTCATCTGGGTGCATGAGGATGTCCTGTACAAGCTCAGCACCACCCGGACCCCCGAGTTCCTGGGGCTCGACAAGATCAGCGCACTGCGCCCGGAGTCGGACTCCTCAAGGCGGCCCACCCCGACTGGAGCCCCGCCGCCATCAGGTCGGCGCTCATGACCACCGCGTAGGTGACCAGAGATTTAGGGATTGAATTGGGTCACTCGCTCGAAGAGGAATGCTTGAAATTGTAGGGAAAGAGAAGATTGGATTGACAAGGAGGCGTGTTCTATCCAAGGAACCAGAGTGGCATGAAATGTTATTAAACGGGATGTTTTCTTTAGCATTTTTCTTTTCGTTTGAGTTACAGTACAGTTTTGTCAAACTGAAATAAAATGAAATTTCCATAGCTCATCTTGGTAGCTGACTTCTGTGCATTGATTGTACAAGGAGGACGAAATGGCCGTTGTTACATGACACAGGTGACGTGTAGAATCTTCGAAGTTGTAATAACCGGGTCAAAAACAAGCCGAAACATACGCAAGTGTTCTAAACCATCTTTTCCACTTCTTGAAGCCACCTTATGGGAAAGGTACTTCATGTATCAGTCACCCAACCGATGTGCACTATGTACCTCGTCCTACTCAATTGATGCTTGAATTTCTGAAATCTTTCACTTTCGATCTGGGTAGTGACTTTCTGTTGATTCAGTTGCTATGGAAACTGAATGAATGGATTGCCCAGTTCTTCTATCCTTTTTCCCCAAGTGTTCGTTTCAAAATGAGGTCCCAAGGTAATGGATAGATATATATGCATATCATTATATTTGTGTTGGCCTGTATTAGGACATGAACATCCACAGTTCTATACAGCAAGAGTTTGATTTCTGCCTTGATTTCCCTGTTTAATTCAAAAATTTCTTCTCTGCTTGGAAATTGCTGTGGCTCGAAGAATTGTCAGTAACAATCAACCTTTTGATCCCAAATCTCTCTTTACGCAGTTATGCATCATATCAGAGGCTGCAATATGCAATTGTATAATATCTGTCTCAAGTCATCTCTGTTCTTTTCTTATATTTCTGGGCCTTTTTTTTGGCATTTGTTGTCGATTCTAGCAAGTACTCTTTTTAAGTGCTGGATTTTAGGGGAGAGAAGAAAAATAACCGAATCATTGGCTGGAATGTGGTCATTTTGGCACATTGCAATATTTAAATTTGTTGTTGGGAAATGCATAATGTAATTGCAGAGCCACATGTCCCTGCGTAGAAGGGTTGAGGATTCTATTATGCCAAGCCTGCTGTTGAGTGATTTGACCCATGCAAGCATAACTGCTAATGGTGACATGATATTGTCAATGTGTTCTGTGACATGTCATATCAGATTCATATCCACTTTTTGATAGATTGTTGACATTGGTGATAGGCATGATACAGATTGGAGTTCAATCCTTGATGTGAATAATCCTCCAACATGATGTCTTCTGTAAATCAATCCTGGCATTTTCATGGGTTCTTGTTTGGTTCCAGAAAAAATTTAGCAATAGTTTTGAGCAAAAGGAAACTGTGAGCTAGACGTTCTTTTGCCATGGTGCGAGAGTGGAATTGCATCTAACAATGATCATTGTCTTGATCCTTCCTAATCACAAGGGCACACCATATATCACAGCTTAACTGTTATCGCCCAACAGCTTGTATGCATTTCTAGGAATGGCTTTGTACATCATGAATCCATTAGCGTGATGGACTTCCGTTTTCTTGTTCTAGTTATGGGAACAACTTGCGTTTTGTGCCATAAAACTTCGACTCCCACTTTTTTTGCCACGAGCATCTGTTGTCTAGTTAAGGGTTAACACCTTGATGCCAATGTTATTAGAATCTCACTTTCTCTTATTTGACTTTCCATCGTGCTAGGAAAGTTTCAATGTATAGGTTAATCTAGCCAGTTTGTTGGGAGAAACATGACCACTGGACTGACTCGTAAAGTTCGGCTAGTCAAGTGTCCAAAATGTTGGCAGCTTCTTCCAGAGCCAGCGGATGTTTCTGTGTACCAATGTGGTGGATGCAGCGCTGTCCTTCGAGGAAAAATGTCAACTTAGTGTATAAATTATTGGGTTTACAAATTGATGTGTGCCTAAATTAATCTGGCTAATTAATATTTCCATAATGAATAGGGGTAAGATAAAGCTTTTAAAATGGGTATGATGGTAAATATAGAGTCAAGGTCATCGAAATATATTAAGTACATGAACTTGATAAGGGCTTAGCAACTGTTCAAGTATCCATGAGCTTGAGCTTAACTCCAGATCAATAATGAGCTGGTAAAATTCTAGAATTTGGCAAGCCCAACCCTGAGTAGTGTACAACTAGCTTGATTTGATTACACCATGAAAAATCTTTGTTTTTGATGGAGTTATAGGTGTTCTTTTTCTTTTTTTATCAAAAAGACATTTATTGGGATATGCTGTCTCTATACGAACTATACTCTTGCATATGAGTCCAAATATTTGTGGGGATTGGTATGAACTTGTGATGATACAAGCTTTTCCTTTTTTAATTGCTTGTGATTGCTTGAACAATACCTAGTCCATTAACTGGATAATTACACTGTGAATATTGTAGTTAAATTTTTAGAGCAATTTTATCAATTAAGCATTTCATAGATGGATCTCAACTTCTCTAAATAAGTGCTAGGCATTTGTGTCATGGGGATAAAGTGATTGGTCATCTAATCAAAAGTAACTTTAAAATTTGTTGTTGCATTGCGCTGAAGTGTTGTCCACATCGCTTGTATAGGGATTTATCATGGCCTATTAGCTTGAGCTTTGGGGTTAGACTTTTGACATGGTTTTAAGAGTCAAGTTTTAATCTGTCCTGCCAGTTTTATGTTTATTTCACATGTAGATCCCTGATCTGCAGTTCCACGTGCATACATATGGTTTCATTCTGATTTGCACGTGAGACGGGGTCTAAATTTTATTCCACCTCACTTGTTTATGGGGTTGGGGTCTATTGCGACCTTATCTGCATGAACCCTCTTTCCTTTCAGTAACTTAAGTTTTTTGACATTGTAATTTCTAGCCTTTTTAAATGGGAATGACGTAGGATTGAGAAATGAATTGAGTATTTTCATCGTCAGCATTAGTATTATGTGGTAGGTGGCATATCGTCTACAATCAGCCTTTTCAGTGCTTAAAATTGAAAGTCTTGAAATTTTGCTACAAATATGGAGGTTAGTTACCAAGGTATTTGTACAGGAGAATAGTGCTTTGTTTTGAATATATATTTAAGATATCTGGATAGTTCAAAAGTTTGCTTGGCAACTTTTTTTGTACTGCTGTCTTGAGAATAGTTTGACTAGTCTGTTTTCAAGTTTTCCTGAATGCTGTTCTCTTCTATTGGCATCTGGCTGTTTCTCAAATTTTATCAAGAGTTATCCAAGATCTATACACTGCTTTGTAGTATTGTCTTCTTAGACTGAAAGTTGAAAAAAGGAAAAGCATGTAACTGTGTGAAAGCTAACTCGAAGTCACTGTCAAATGCATTTTTCTGTCAAGAACAGCCGAAATGTGACTTCATGTTTCTCATATTTGTCATCCATGATCAGAGGAGGTCACGAGATGCATCCTCTGGGACAGCTGATCAGGTGGAAAAGCATGATGAACAGAAATCTGAGGTCCCAGAGTTCTGCATTGATGCTGGTTCAGCTGGAAACATTGCCAGGTTTATCAATCATAGCTGCGAGCCCAATCTATTTGTCCAATGTGTATTAAGTTCCCACCAAGACATTAAGCTGGCTAGGGTGGTTCTATTTGCAGCTGATAACATACCACCATTGCAGGTAATTCATTTTTCTCTTGTGATGCACTCTTCGCTTGGTAGCTATAGACTTAATTAAATATATTCAGCAGCACTGTGTCAAGTTGTAGCTCTCTCTGTCTGTACTTATGTGTGCGCTTACGAGATATAGGTGCATGCACATAGCTGCTAGTCTGAAAGCCTTGCGTATTCATGAAACTGACTGCTTTTATTTTAGTAAACTTTTGCTGATAGATTTGTTGAAAGTGTGGACCACTGGTTCTCGCTAATTTTGACGAACTGACATCTTTTAAGCGGGTTTGTTCTGATTCTTCTCAGCATGACTGACTCCCAGTTATTTCGTCTGTAGGAGCTTACGTATGACTATGGCTATGCGCTTGATAGTGTTTTTGGCCCTGATGGAAAGGTGAAAAGAATGCCATGCTACTGTGGCGCAGCTGATTGTAGGAAGCGCTTGTTCGAAAACATTGAAACATTCCAAGTGCTTGTTCCACCTTCTGTGGTTCTTATGCTTTTCTTGGCCAAGCAAATTTTGTGGTAATGTGCTATTGCGTAAGCTTGTCTGTTCCTGTAATCTTGTCTCTGCCGTGACAGGTTTGATACAGTAGGTTAGATTCTATAGCCAGAAACGGAGAGGGAAAGCAAATAGGTTCTGTTGTGAAAATCAAAGAAGTGCACGTCGTTTGTCGGCTAAGGAAGTTTTGTGTATTTAGGATCTGTCATTTTCCCGTGTTACGACACTTTGGGCTTGGATCTGTCAAACCAAAAGTTCCCCACCAGATACTGCGGCCTGGAGGTTTCTGGGTCCTCTCACGACCACCAGTCAACTACCAAAACCGCTGGCGTGGATGGAACACCACCGTGCAGGAACAGAAGTCAGATTATGACAGACTGCAGAGGCTTCTCACCTGAATGTGCTTCAAGCTATATAACAAGAAGGATGACATCGCCATGTGGCAGAAAACCTCAAACAGCAGTTGCTACAATCGCCTTGTGAAACCTGATGCCTACCCACCGAAATGCGATGACAGCCTTGAGCTGGACTCGCTTGGTATACTCCGCTCTATCCTTGCGTGGTTGTTCCGGATCCAAAGCTCAAGAATATCAGTCTCAAATCCATCCCCAAATGGCCCGAGCGACTGCACGTCACACCTGAGCGCATGTCAGAAATACAAGGAAGAAGCGCGAGTGCTTTCAAGCACGGTGATAGTAAGTGGAAGGTGCGGGCAAAGCACTACAAGAAAGTACTACCTGCACTTGGGACTGATAAAATGAGAAATGTCATGGATATGTACAATGTCTATGGAGGTTTTGCAGCTACTCTGATTGATGATCCATTATGGGTTATGAACGTTGTCTTGTCCTATAGGGCCAATACTCTTGCCATCAAGCATTTATGTGTGCATTATAATTGTGTACTAATATATTTTTTTGAACATTCAAATCTAACATTCTTCAGGAATGACTTAGGAGTGTACGTCAAAGCTTAAATTCTAAGCCCAATTATGATTCAATGCGACATTTGTCCATCATTACGACATCATACTATCAAGTAATCAACGACTAAATTGCGGAGAACGATCAATAAATCTGTGATGTCCTACTCCTTTGGCACTTGAGTTCACTACTAAATATAAGAATTAGATCCAAATATGATATGAATGTGGAAAAAATGTCCGCTCATCTTTTCATGCCCTGCACCTTCACTACTAATTCACATCTTGGTGCTACTCATAAGCATTGTTTAAGTAAACATCGGTATGAAAACTTTCTAATGAAAAATAAGTATTGGTGGACGTTGTTATATGAAACTCCATAATCATTGACAAATAAATATTTACGATACATTTTATAAAATTAATTTATTAAAATACGAAATATTATCATCAATTGACTAAATAAGTAAACACTTTCAACCATCAAATAGATTTTTAAGTCCTTGTTCTCTGCAATCTCATTGAACATCTCAATGCACTTCTTGACAAGATTTTTCCTTATGACCTTCACAATCTTCTTCGTTGCAACATCTCACGAGAAATGTTGAGGGACAAGTCATCGGAATCGACAACTCCTTTCACGAATCCAAGATACTCGGAATGAGCTCCTTGCAGTTGTCCATAATGAAAACCCTCCTAACATAGAGCTTGATGTTGTTCATCTTCTTGCGAGTATCGAAGAGGTCGAACGGAGCACGTTTTGGGACGAACAAAATAGCCTTGAATTCAAGCTGCCCCTCAACAGAGAAGTGCTTCACGGCAAGATGGTCTTCCCAATCATTGGTCAAGCTCTTGTAGAAGGAAGCATACTCCTCCTTGGTGATCTCCTCTCGCCTTTCACGGCCCAGATGGGTTTCGGTTTGTTGATGAGCTGCCACTCATGACAAACATCCTTAATCTTCTTCTTCTTGGACTTCTTTTCTTCATTCTCCTCATTGACGTCCTCAACATCTCCTTCCTCTTCCTTCTTGGGCTCATCGTCCTCATCAAGACCGATCTCTTTCTCGGTTGTCTTCTCGGTCCATAGATAGATGGGGTAGCTAATGAACTCGGAGTGTTTCTTCACAAGGTCCTTAATCCTTCTTTCTTCCGGGTACTCAGTGAGGAAAACGAGAGACGTGACGCCGTTAGCATCACGTATCATCCAAAACCAATGCAAATCTTCTCCACCAATTCATAAAAGCAACCGTAAATGAACTCACCCGGTCCTCCTTAAGGAAGAGGGTGATCTTGGTCCCTCTCGCCGAGTTGCTCCCCACTCACATCTCTCGTAACGGTGAAGGAATGACCAGCCCTGGGACTCCCGGATGTACTTGCTCATCATCATTGTGCTTAGTAGTCAAAATGACTTTCTCAGCCACCAAATAAGCAGAGTAGAAACCAACACCAAATTGACCAATCATGCTCACATCAGCTCCCGCCTGCAATGCCTCCATGAATTCTTTCATCCCTGACCTCGCAATCGTACCTAGGTTGTTCACAAGATCTGTCCAATTCATCTCAGACGTTAATATCTACCAACAAAGTCTCACAACTTAAAGGAACTCGGCGTAATAAGAACCGTTATAGCATAGGAACATAGCCATAGCCAAAAGACGTGTGAGCAAGAAAATTGATCAATCTCTCGTCGCCCAATTACATTGCCTCCAATGTACGCATTTATTGAAGGGTCCCGATGCTATTCTTCTCGAAGTCTCTACTTGAAACATACACTAAAACAGAATAGCCGTAACCACACATGATATAACGATCTCCGTGTGAGATTTACATGGAGATGTGTATTTTGGGGGCCAGTGATAGGGTGTGGTGGCTTAAGTAAGAGCATATGTGCATTTACCACGGCGTGCATCTTTGTTAAGCATTTAGCTGTCTGTCTCGTTGCTTCGTCACTTGTCTGCAGCCTTTCCAGTTTGGTAATTTGATCGACGCTCTTATGAAAAAGAGGAAGTATTTTCATTTCCAAAAGGGCTAATGAGATAACATAGCACATGGGAACAACTTCTTTTGGGGGTGTTTTCCCCTTTTCTCTTTGCTTTTTCGGGATGTATAATTAAAAATGAACAGAAGTTACAGGAGGCTCTAACTTAACGTACCTCGAGCGAGTGATGTAATAGAAATCTTCCATATGTTGCATCGGCGCACTTCCATCTCTAATTGCACGATATATGTTTATTTCAGTTTCCAATATCTTTTGTATGAGTTCCTTTTCACCTTTCATCCGCAAAAGAAGTTTGAGACCGTCACGTTGGACTTGTGCACCAAAGCAATGGGTTTAACTCACCAATTCATTTACGTTACTATCTCAACATACAAGAGAGTAAATAGACACGAGCATTGGTCCAAGGTAGTTTAATGCAGACATCTAAATCAAAAATCAAAAACCGACAAACTGACAATAAGCGGACATATATATTGGCAAAGTTCATCAAGACTGCTACAATTTTGCATGCATGTGTCACGGGCCGAGAGTTCCCTTGGCCTCGGAAACGACCCGCGGGCGCCTAGCGAGCGGAATTCGCCAGGCCAGCCCTTTCTTTAGCTGTTCCACGAACGATACGGTGAATGATTCTTCGTGCGAGATCCTACCACGCCCGGCTTCGCTCGGGCGTCTAGTCCATCGAGTAAGGCAGCGGTTCTCTTTTAGGGACGACAACTAGTTTCGGCCGCCATGGCCTCGTCGGGAGAGCGGCATCGGCTCCCGACCGGTTTGTGCACGGGAGGCCTACCCCGTCTCGAGCTCTTAAGTGATGTAATCCTTCTATCCTAGAACTCCTAGCACCAACCGTCCCGACGCCACTCCCACGGACCGGTTGTGTTCTACCCTTCCGCCTCACACTCTTCACCGAGATAACCCCAAGCGCCACTCACAAGTGTCACGAGTACGGGAGGATTCACGGACCGTGACATTCTCCCCACTCACCCGCAACGCCCTCGTTGCGATCTCTCGCTCGTCGCTTCCTTGCGTAAATTAACCATTGATGTGCCACCGTTGGGAATTCACATCGAACGGTCACGCTCGCCCAACAAAGCGGGTTTTGCTCCATTGGTGGCCTCTTTTGATCTCAGCCGCTCGGCCCTTCAGTCACCTGCACTTTTGGCAAGTGTGGCATTTTTCACCAACCGCATCTTTTTGGCAGCACCATTTCAGCCTAGTCAGCATCTTGACCCCAGCAGACCAATGGAGGTTCTTTTCTTGTTGAAAACGCAGCAGTAGACCTCTTCGTCGTATTCACCGATCGATCCAGGAACGTTATCCCCATTCAGCAAGGGTTCGGTTCTTCTCTAACTCACATTCCGCTCGACGAGAAGCCGACTCGTCCTAGCACCCATCCACTAGGACTTATCTGCATTGACCCGCACTTGAGCGAGGAGTCCGTTTCTCCGACTTGCTCAACTTGCTTACTGGAGGGATTCCTGCTCTGATACCACTTGTCACGGGCCGAGAGTTCCCTTGGCCTCGGAACGACCCGCGGGCGCCTAGCGAGCGGAATTCGCGAGCCGCCCTTTCTTTAGCTGTTCCACGAACGATACGGTGAATGATTCTTCGTGCGAGATCCTACCACGCCCGGCTTCGCTCGGGCGTCTAGTCCATCGAGTAAGGCGGCAGTTCTCTTTTAGGGACGACAACCGGTTTCGGCCGCCATGGCCTCGTCGGGAGAGCGGCATCGGCTCCCGGCCGGTTTGTGCACGGGAGGCCTACCCCGTCTTCGAGCTCTTAAGTGATGTAATCCTTCTATCCTAGAACTCCTAGCACCAACCGTCCCGACGCCACTCCCACGGACCGGTTGTGTTCTACCCTTCTGCCTCACACTCTTCACCAGATAACCCCAAGCGCCACTCACAAGTGTCACGAGTACGGGAGGATTCACGGACCGTGACACATGTCTGTGTGACTTCACCAAGCACGTTTCAGCAGAACAACAGTAAGGTAGTCTAAAATGAGATATATAAGAATGTTCTGATATTAAGCGTATGGAAATATCGATTGGTCTATTTAAGGAACTTTCAGTCACCAAGGAAGAAAAGTGAACTTACAAATTCACTAATTAAAACATCTAGCGTGGCTTCACCAACAAAGTCACCTTGGTAACCATCAGCCAAGGACTGCACATTTACCTAAACAACATCAACCAAGTGTATAAGTAGTTGATCGGGAAAATCTGTACAAGTAAAACTACCGCTTTCTCATATTAGCAAAGAAAAGTAATACGAGTCATGATCCAATTTCCTACCGATGCTTCCCTTGATAAGTCCACAAGTAAAAGACTCGAACACTTGAAACCATCGGCTAGTTATTATTAATCCGAGTATTTCACCATGCAACGAGTTCGAGTGGAATAAGCGCACCAACATATTCCTCAAGGGAATGGGTTGAAGAGCTTAAATAGATTAAATTTGTTCACTCATTTTGGGTAAGAAGGTTAAAGCTATATAGATACCAAGGCATCCTTAACATCTCCCGCTGCTAGATAGATGGGTTGGGCCACGTGGCAATAACCCATTGGGCGTGGAATTGACGGTATGATATCCCTGTGATTCAAAACTCTCCAGCTGTCCTTCACTTTCTGCAAAGCAACAGACAATTGCATCACGCATACTACGTGCGGTACTAGAAAAATGCATCAAAAGATTTTCCACTAATAAGGGGAGATCATGCTTAGGCCACCTAAAAGTCTGCCGACATGAATCTATAGAATTATAAGATGCCAAATTTTTAAAGAGATAGCAGCAATCATAGCGAAGCTCGGTTGGAGGAGACATTGGAGTGTGACCACAACATCTAGAAAAGAAGTCACTTAAATGAACAAGAAAGTCCTCCTTAGTGAGTTGCGTCACTAAAATAAGTTACTGCAATAGGGAGTCGAATGATCCTCTCAACTTGGAAAAATAAGTACCTTTCGGGAATAAACAAGAGTGTAGTAATCCACAGAGAATTCTTGAGAAGATTTATAATGATGAAAGGCATGAGTAAAGAAAGAAGAACTTCATTTTATGACAATCGTTGCTGATGAAAATAAGTATAATTGTACCAGCGTTTTGGCATGTGAAGAAATCTTAAGAAAGTTGCTGTTAATACGGGATGGATGCCGAGGTTGTTCATCGAAGAGTAATATGTTTCACGAAATTTTTTTGTCTTTATTTTTTTGTTGGCTTATACCGGGTTTCAAACCCGGCAAATGACCCTTGAGTCCATCCCACCCTTGCGAGAGGACTGAATGCGTTTTGGCATGTTTCATGGCAGTCAATCCTAACAATATTGACAATAAAGGTAGAGCAGCAACATCCATGCCACTATGCAAATATGCATGGGCGCAAATATGCATGGGCCTGTTTATATTTGCACACGAGAGAAAAGATTGCATAAAGGAATCGGGAAGCGGTAGCCATCACTTAGTTTTCTCAAGGATCCGAGTACGGATGACGGGGCTACGGGGCACATATTTCTCTCACCTCATTATAGAGTTCTCGCAAATCTCCCGTTACCAACTCTAGGAGATCCAAAGTTGTACATAGTCACATAAATTGCTCCATGCCTAACATACACAAAATGCGTTAGTCACATGCCATAAGGGAAAAAAAGATTAAAAGCTCTACTCCCATGATTTTAATTTAAATGGCCTAAGACACTTAAGAGTAATAAAAAAGGCCGCTCAAGTTGCTGCTACTGAGATAAACTCACGATTGAAGAACTCTAGCTTCTCATGGTGTGACCTACGTTACACATATAGTATCTCATGTCGTCGGCACAATTCAGTTACATAACATGATATGAACTATATTCAAACAGCTTAAGCTTTTGCAGTAAGTCGGTTGTGCACAAAACTATAACATGGTATAACAGCCAAAGATCTTGATTTCGATTCCTCACACCTAGTCTTTCACCCTTTCTAGTTTCCCTTCTTCAGGTATCTTGGGTTTCAATAATCTTCGCCCATAAGCCATGTTTATTGAGTTTGCATGCTTCATGCTTTCCCCATCATAGCAGCTAGTCTCCATGAGGAGTACTTAGCTATGGAATATAATATGCACCACCATTCCGTCGTTGAAGTTATCGAAACAAATGGTTACACACATCACTATATAAGGCACCTCGAATCAAATTAGATGAATCTGTGGAATCTCACAAAGAAAATGCAATCTATCGAGACCAGAAAAGCATGAAAACTATTCCACCGAACTTTATCCATGCCATTCCAAGAACACCAAGAAAATTGGGCAGGTCCTCACAAGTATCGTGAGACAAAAATTTGCCCGAGTCAACACACAAAAATCATTATTTATTATCAATAAAGATCTCGTGATTCAAAGACAGTGGATTTTTCCTTTCCAGATTGTGTAATACAAATTATTCAGGTTTTTATCAAGAAAATAACACAATGTTCTTTTCTTTAGTCCATCAACCCCCCCCAAAAAAAAAAAAAAAAACACACGCACACCTCATTCTCGCAATTTTGTAAAGTCCGGAGCGGGAACAACTTCTTCTACAGCAAATGTCGACTAAACCCGATTACTTGGCGGGGGGGTTCCTTAGCTAATAGAGAGTCTTCAACGTCACGAGTAGTGCTTTTCCCTGTGTACTTCAATTAGGGCAAACTTACTTTACATGACATCACAATTTGATTAGAGCTAGCTCAACCAGCCCATCCTAACTTTTCTTTTCTTGATTCATTCATTCACTTTTTTGGGTGTTTTTAGAAAGCCAAAAGTATAAACCAGCTGGCACCTCCTCTTGTAAAAAATGTCTCACGAGACTCCTAAACTCTACCAAAAAACTTCTCCACCACCATTTCAGCCCCTTTTATCGGCCTCAAATGCCCGCCGCCCCCGGTGATACTATTGGTCCATTCAATTTAACCATAACTTTTAATCATTGAAGATCACGACATGTGTCAAATACTTAAAAGTATAACCGCAATCAAATGCATGCCAGCATTTTGCAGCTGGACAAATATCCGAGGCGTAGAAAAGTAAATATAATAGTTATCTTTAGTATGAAAGATGTCATTCACTTTGCTAATTGATGGATGAAAGCTCAAGAGCATGGAGAGTAGCTAGAGCACCACCTAAACTATGACCAGTAACATAGACATGCCACTTGTATTGTGGCTCACAACCATCGTCCCCGCAAGAAAACATTTCACCATCAAGTTATCACAAGACAATCAGCTCTTGGTGATAGCACAAAGCATGGTAGCCATTTAGTAATGGAGAAAAACTTGTTTGAATGCATGGCCTTGGTATATGACAAAATGAAAGAAACACTAGCAGTTAAGTTCACACTGAAGTAAGATATTGCCTGGAGGGGAAACAAACTGTTGAAGAATATCTGTCTACATTGAGACACATATGGTTAGTACACAAGTGTTGGGAATTCTAAATAAGGTAGTCAAGGATTTGGGTATTAAGTAGATTGTCTCCCTAGGCTTGGCAAGTGAAGCATCAATATACTTATAAACATAAAGTCGAGCGGGTATTTTGTGTTCTCTCCTTTTGTATCTTCAGCAATCCCTAAATACTAAACATGGAATCAGATCCACCAAGAGAGAGAAAACCAACAAATATGGGACTTCGTTGTTAACTCTCACTCGCTAACACAGCTTCCTTATTGAGTTCTTTGTCATCTCTCATGGGTAGAGACCATGAACAAATGCTACTCATATCCTCTCCCTTGGGGCCAGCACCTCCGTGCATCAAGCCCTCGACTCTTCATCCAATGCTACCTGTCCGCCCACCTATCTCTCGCACCTTGACATAGCTTCAAGGAGTCCCTCCTTTGTTGTCCACTTGCCTCGTTTTCCGGCTCTCAATATCCCGACTATACCCCCTCTGCGGGGATTCAACTCACACCAGCCCAGGTGAGTCCCAATCCACATTGGATTTATTCGGGCTCCTTGGTGTCACTCACAACTTCAGGACCGCTAATCCTCGAGGCTTTGTGACTCCTGCACCCACAAAACTTATTGCAAAGAGCACAATGCAGCTCATGCAAGATACACCTCAACTCCATCACACAGCGATGCTCAAGGAGAATATCAACCAAGTTCATGGGGTCAACGCCTACAACTCTCCGAATTCTTTTGTGGTTTTTTAAGAGGAGCAAGCATGATTAGTTTATAATATTTTTTTCTAGGAACAGCACTTACACAAAACCAATTGCCATTTTGAGGAGTGATAAAATTCTTATTCTCACTGAATCATATGCACTTAAAAAGCCACCGTGAACCTGGAAAACAAGCAACAAAAATTTTGTAAGCAAGGAGAAGCATGATGGACGGATTCAGCAAAATACGCATCTCACAATAGTCGACAAAAGAAATCAAGATCTAGAATAGCAAAGTATACTTGAACTTCTTCCTTGAAATCTCCACCAATCCTTTCGGGATTCAAAGTGTAGGAGCACAACAAAATAAACATCAACAAAAACAAAATTGACAAGTAGTATCAAGTGTATTACATTAGCCCAACTTACATAAATATTACAGAGGATAAGCATATTAAACACCCAAAAGAATCGGTGAATTTGCATAGTTGACACAAGCAACAAGCAACAACCAAAAGAATTAGTGGATTTGAACAATTCAAACAAGCAACAAGCACGGACATCTTTTCACATAGAAAAGAAGACACCAAAAAGAGCACTGCTCGAAACCTTTCGCAAACACAGATGTCAATTGGCATATATCACTCACCAATTCCCAGGTATCATAGGATCATTAACTATAAGCCCCGCTCAATGTAACAGTAACCGGTTTCAAGCCTAATCATACATCCTAAATTATTGCTTAGCACTGCAAATTATGAGGAGACAAAAGACTAACATCATATCGACTGGGACAATCTTCAAGCTACAATTCGTTTTTCCTAGTGAGAAACTAAAGAAGGTTGCAAATTTTGATTTTGTACTTGTTAAGGCTAAGATAGAGATGATGATCTGCTCCTACATGACCAACTAACAGGCAAAATAGTAAAATACTTGTAATGGCATATATGTTGAGAGAAGACTATCTAGTGAATTAATTGATTTTTCACATTACCCAGTAGGGGCCAGCATCAAATCAGTCCGCAAGTCCTTCCATCTTGACTGGGAATAACAGATAGAAAAAAAAAAATAATAAATAAATATCTACCTCATAACCACATAAATAAGGTTGCCAAGGGAAAGATAGTGAAGCTGATTACTTGTTCTGTTCCTCTAAATGCAACAACTAATCTTCTTTGTGCAGAATCACGCCAGATTGCTGCCTGCAGTAACCTTACTTCATTCATGCATGATTCCATCCCCAATTAAAAATGTGTGAGAAAAAGTAGATTAGGAAGCAGCTTCTCAATACAGGAAGACAATACCTGTGTATCAGTGGATGCGTTATCTAGGAAGCAAATTTTCTCAAATTCAGACTTAACAAAACTAGGATGACCAAGAGAAGTGGCAGGCAGCGCCCAGGCTTCCATAGCACTTTCTGCACTAGAGAAAAGAGTTTTCATCTCCTCCGACTTCTTTTCATCCAATGATGATACGTCTGATGAGACTGCAAAATTCTCACTCTTAGAATACACAGAATCATCACTTTTCATTTTATTATCATTCTTTTCCATAGAACACGCTTCCTTATTTAGCCGAGAAACTGCCGCAGTCAAAACCATCAATGCCCCCAAAACAGAATCAGTTTGCTGCAACAAATCTTGTGTCACTTTTTCTATATCCGGAATTGAAGACTGAATTGCACTTCTTAGAAGTGGCCCGCTCTCTGCGGAATCATCAATATCTTGTCTACTCGGCGTTGCAAGCCCAGATTCAACGTAAGCTTTTTCTGCAACTTTCCGGGATTGTATGCCAATCTTATTTAGTACATCAAAACCATCCCATTTTACATTCTCAGGGACAGGAAGACCAAGTTTCTGTACAACCTTCTAATTGATAACATCTGCAAAGTTCTTCCAGAAATGTTTGTCAAACTGTATGGATTCACCAACTAGCATTTTTTCTCCATTAGCATTCTCAAATCCAGTTGAATCAGGGGAAGACTCAACAACAATGTTCTCTTCATTCAGGCTCTGGTCATTCAGCAATGGAACATCTACAGATGAAGACTTCTCAGGTGCAGCAGTGGCATTGACCGATTCCCCTTCTGCTACATATTTACCACTATTTAAAAGCTTATCCTTCCAAGGATATGTCTCATTAAAGGATTTCAACTGCCCAAAAGCATATTCAACAAACTGCCGAGCCGGCACACTATCAGACCCAACAATTGATTTCAAAGTAGACTCAAACCCATTTTGCCTGAGGAACTCTGAAACAAATGGGAGCTTCCACCACTTCTTTCCCTCATCAATTTCATCAAAACTTTTATATCTAACCTGAAACAGCATCACCAGTGAGCTTGCTCATTTTTCCGGCATAACACGCAGAAGGACGATAACTGGTATCTTAGTAAAGCATGGAAAGAAATCCACAATAACAAAACCAAGGTTAGAATTCTCATAAATGCAGATACTCATCACCAATTTTGCCTGGTTCAGATAGGATTCTCTAATATTCCTACCAAAGTCCAATAGTGGAAAATTTTTTCTCCTCCCAGCATTATTGTCTGATTTCTGAAAGATTGTTATTAAACTTGTTTATTAGTAGTTCTTATTCACACTTCATACATGTGAGACAATATACAAGCACTGCGTGTTTGTGTCATATGCATCTCAGTAGATACTCGATTTTGACATACAAGATCAAATGGACAAACAACCCCCATGATTGATTCAATGTCTTTGAAACAGATAAGAGGTTTACTTTGTATTTCAATGTCGTCTTTTCCACCAATATAATAAAGCAAGTTTAGCCTATTGGAAAGGGCTGAGCTGGAGTGTGTGCAGACTTAGATGTCCAGGGTTCATAGCGTATTGGTGTAAACTGGTTCTTCAAGCATCTAAGATTTACCCAGCGACTGATTCATAATAACAAAAGAGAAACGATGTTACAACATCTTCGAGAAAGCTCTTATACAGTAATTGCCAGGTACTCAAATAAGCAAACGTTAATAAAAAGCTCTTGCTAATGCTCAATGATTCACAGATAGATGCTGGAAGCTATAGGCCTAAACGAAAACTCTACCTTCTAATTGGAACTTCTCTTGAACAATTACAAATCATATATAGATGTTTATTTCAAGAAGTCAAGAGTCTTCAAACAGAAATCCTAATCGTCCAGAGAGCTTCCAACTATGTGATTGATATAAAAATGTTTCCACACTTACCTCTAACTGTATCTTCCCTCCACCACCCATTCCTTCTAATTCCACAACCATTTCATGTGAATCTCCTGGAAACAGACATGCTCATCAAGAAAAAGTACAATTTCCATATGATAGTCATTTCATCCATTGCCAAGGTCATAGAGTATCAAATAATGTTTCACAGGAGAAAAACTGATCTGGTATATTGCTCATTTATTTGACTTCTGAACCACCCAACTAAACCACCACCAGCATTGCACAATAAAGTTCAAAATACAAATCGACAACAAATTCAATGATTCTCACCATCACACAGAAGCTCCAAACAGATTCCTGCATTGCCCATTCGCTTGTGTGGAGTTACCAAGTTTGCATCCCAAGCTGCCACCTAGCATCCACACCACAGTGAACAACAAAAAGATCAACAATTATTCAGCTTCAGTTCATGCATTTAAGGATAGCTGTATCCATTTGCTGAGCGCCAAAATCAGCAAGGACTTGTACCCAAAAAAAACAAAATGGTGGAGTTGCTTGCTTCGTGTTATGTTAATGCAAGATATATGGCACAATCAACTTGGGATTGTATCAAATAAGGCAACAAATGAGCAAATCTCCTTAGCATGTAAAAGAGGAGTCCAAAAATTGATGCAGCAGTTGGCCCCCTCAAAATGGCGTTCATTCATTTATTACAAAAGTAGCATCACATATTTTTAGGATAAGTCCTTCCTAAACATGCCAGCAATTCGGTCTCCAGTTAGTCCACAGATGCAAAGTGGAAAGGAAGTAATGGATATCACTCTGGTAGAGGCTTAACCTGGAGGTTTTTAGTCGAAGGGAGCTTAATGTTAAAAGTGAATTCCTCATTCCATGTTGGCTCTTTCTTCCTGTCAGCAAATTTGATTGAGAAATAAAGTTGCAATAAGTCTGTAAATCCAGAGTAAACTTAATTTTTCCTCCATATGCATCATATGCTCTCATCTCCTGTATTCTGTATACAGCAGATAAACTAAATTGCAATTAGCCAATGTAAAAAGAGCTAAAGATTATTGCTTCAGAAGCTTCAGCAAAATTGTTTTGCAGAAACTGATGGGGAATGCTAATAATATGTCTTATCATATTCGACGTGGCACGGGAGACGGAAATGTCGGATGGAAGTGGAGATCCGGCGAAGCATAGAGAGAGAGAGAGAGAGAGGAGGGAGCACTTACATGGTGGGAGAATCGGAGGGGACGGTGGCGAGGGCTGCTTCCTTCTTAGAAGCCGTCGCCGTTGAGACTCGAGAGAACTCAGACGGGAAACCAAGACGAGACAGGAGACAGGAGAGGACTCAGACTGAGTCCTCTCCTGTCTCCTGTCTCGTCTTGGTTTCCCGTCTGAGTTCTCTCGAGTCTCAACGGCGACGGCTTCTAAGAAGGAAGCAGCCCTCGCCACCGTCCCCTCCGATTCTCCCACCATGTAAGTGCTCCCTCCTCTCTCTCTCTCTCTCTCTATGCTTCGCCGGATCTCCACTTCCATCCGACATTTCCGTCTCCCGTGCCACGTCGAATTTTGAGCGTCGATTGCTGTTTCCATCGGATGAGGAGTCGTTCGATTGTCGATTCAATAGTTTGTAGGGTGTGTAGTTGTGACTAGATGCGAGGTCTTTCAGTCGCGAATCGTGGGTGACTGGCCGATCGAGCTCGAGGGTAAGTGAGAATCGGTGTTGGGGGCTTGCGTAGTGAATTGATGTGTGGTGGAAGACTCGCCTGAGAAGTAGCATGCTCGGAATTTTACTTTTCTTCGTTTGATAGTGCACGGACTTCGGGCTCTAGTCTGCAGGGTTCTATTAGTTGAAAAATACAAACGGAGGTTGTCGAGAATTACTTTGGGTACTTGCCGATTCAGTTGTTGTATGTGGGATTTCTGATGGAAGTTCCGGGCCGATGCAAAGGGGCTGTTTTCTGGTTTTCTTGGTGGGAATTTTTAGGTCCTCTTTCATGTTCAGTGTAGTTCATCCTTGTTTAACATTGTAGCGGTGATGAGCTACAATGTTAACATTGTAGGGGAGATTTGCTGGTATGAGCATTAACTTTATGGTGTCTGTTGATGGTTGTTCAGTGTAAAATTATTTGCGTATGATCTTTATTTCTTTGGCCTTTCAGGGACTTGGTTTTGATGCACCTGATGCTTCTTCCATTGAGGAAAAGAATGCTTTAGCCTTGGCAATAGTTCCCTCAGAACCTGGTAAGCATTTTGTGTATGACTCATGTCTACTTTTTTGTTGTTATGCTTGCTTGAGAGAAGTTTGGTGGGTTGACAGGTGCTGCTTCTTCAGCATTTGGTTCTGGTGCTACTCAATCTAAAGACTTCAATCCCACTGGATGGGAGCTTGCTCTGGTCTCAACTGATATGTTGAGCCTAACTGAAGTTCTTGTCTATTTCTTTTTCCTTTCGGAGACCATAACCTGCAAAATTTATCATGCTTAAGCCTAGCTCAAATTTATGCTGAGTTGGCAGCTTCTAGATTTTTTTTTTTTTTTGCTATTGTGCATATCTGCATGGAACCTTTATTTACTCTTCAGGCATGAGCCCTGCTCAGAAGACTCAACTGGTGGATATTTTGGTTGGTTTCTGCAACTTGTTTTCTCTTCCTATGATGCAGTCTATCTTTATGTAGTTGAAGAAAATATTGATGGTGGGGGTTGTTCCTGTTCATTGTTCATATGCTACTCTTTACTGAGTTCTCTTATTTAAGATGAGCTGGATTTTGCACATATCACCTTGTGGAACGCCTTAATGATTCCATCCTCTCATCATTTTCTTTTTCTGTTTTTTAACCCGTTGATGCAGGTTCATATTCTTGTTTATCGGTGTTGGAGTGGTCCTCTTCATCATATCTTGCTTTGGATGTATCGGAAGTGTAACTAGGAAAGGTTGCTGTTTGACTTGTGTATCCTCATTCTCATTGAGTCTTCTTGATTTGAAATGTCTCTTAGCATAGGTGATGAGTTTATGAATTCTTGGCAGGGAGAAATCTACAGTTTTATAGTACGTGATCATGGTAGTCCACAGCATAATTTACAATTTCATTATGCCCCTATCGTTAGGACTAGGCATTTGCCATGTTTTTCCTAGTTGGCTTTTATTTTTGACCAGTCAGTTGCTTCCTTAAGTGATGCAGTACTCAGTCTTGGTAATTTTGTTGATCTTAGTGGAGCTGGGGTGTGCTGCATTTATATACTTCAACAAAAGCTGGGAAGATGTAGGGTTTATATCGTTTGTGATTTCTTTAGTTCATTGATGGATAATGCTAGCTTCCTCTTTTAATCATTGGATTACATATTTATAGGATTTACCTACTGATGCTACTGGAGACTTTGACATGATATATGATTTTCTGAAAGAGCACTGGACTATAGTCAGGTGGGTGGCCCCTGGAGTGGTGGTATTGGAGGTATGTGTAGGGAACGCACTGCATAGAAAACTTTTCAAGAACACTTTTCAGCATAATGCACATTCAGCTCTTAAGATAATAACTCTATGCAACTGCAGGCATTGGTCTTCTTGTTGGCTTTGCTGGTTAGGGCAGCAAATACTGTTGGCCCAAATTTCTTTCGAATAGTGCAGAAATGATGCTTGGAGTACTTGAATGACGGAAAAGGTGGGTTCTCTTATACTGTATGAGATTACCTTTACTAGTGGCCCAAATTTGTTTCGGATAGTACATGGAAGAAGGAAGATCATATGCATGAATGAATCATTGACCTATAGAAGATCGGGAATGTAATAGCATACTATCTTGAGTGCCAGTGTCCAGCGATGTGCATCTACTGGACTTTAAATACTATTTCAGTGGCCCTTCTCTCTTTGTATTTGTGTTAGTATATTCTCCAATTCTGATGTATGTTTCTTTTCTTAAAACTTTTACTCAAACCAGTATGGGCTGGATACCTTTCTCTGTTATGATCTGTCTCTGTTATGTGTCCTTGCCTTCTTCAGAGGGAATTTATCTATAATTATGTATCTTATGTAAAAATGGTTGCTCCTTTGAGGTTTATAAATATATTAATGTTCCTTTATATTGATGCAGTGTCATTGAAGCTCTCAAGGTGGATAGTTTGCAGAAACTTTGCTCATCATTGGAGCCCATACTTCGGCGTGTGGTAAGATAAATTTGGCGGCCGCATGCTATTCATTTATTGTGTTTCCATGTTCTTTTCTCTTGGTTAATGGAAGAGTAGTAAAATTGGTTGATGAAGAAACTAGAGAACAGTGGTTATCATGATTTGTGGGAGTGAGTGATATTCTGATTCTATATGTATCACTGTCTCCTTAAATTGGCTTGACGCTCTGAGTTGTGAATCTGGTTTTCTTCCTTTTCAAGCAATGATGCAAATAGAAAACATAGAAGCGGAAAGTATATATTGTGACATCAGATTCCTAAGTTGAGATCACTGATTTTATTTCAATTGTTTTGGTCAGGGTATACAAAAGAAAGGAGCAGCATTGTGGTTATTGGGCTTAGCGTGCACACAACTCCTGTGGAGATGCGTGAGAAACTTGCCATTCCCGAGGCGAGAATGGCCTTGAGCCATTGGAGAACTCGTAGTTTGAATCATATAGAAGAAGCGGTTGTAATATAATGGAGATATATGTTGTCGCTTTGTCTCAAAGATCGTGGGGTTAAAGAAGTGACTGAATGGATGTCTAATGTGATTTACTTTTGCTCTTTGCCATGACTATAATTTGGATTCTTGCAATAATTAATTGCCCTATGATACTTGTTTTATGGATGAAAAGCACTAGTTTCCTTTGAGTTCTTGTTAATCCGGGATTCTTTCTTCTTCTTTTTCTCTTCTTCTTTGGTGAACAGAATCCCTGTTTGAGCTTTGTCAACACCGATTTTTGTTGTACAATGGGGATGCTACACAGCATCTTTTTGAAGTCTCAGCAGGTCTTGATTCTCTTGTCCTTGGAGAAGGACAATTTCCTAGACTAAATGGGTATACTTGCTGAGTGAAATGTGATGTGAGGCATAAAGACTATAGTAGAACATTCAGATGAGAAGATAAGTTGTTAGTATACTTTATTACGATTTCATATGCTTATGGCTGTATTTACGAATCACTAGAGTAAAAAAAAACACTTAAAATCGCTACACTACATGTAGGACCAAATATTCCTTCTGGGAACAAATTAAGATTGGAAAAGCTAAAAGCATAGCAGTTTTTGATCCAAACCAGTTGCCCATGAAACCCAAAAAGGCAAAAGTGAAGCTTTCGCTTCCTTTTGAAACTCAACTAGATTGGAAGCAATGCAAAACTCAAGCCATTTCCAAGCTCAACTGGGACAAGCCCACAAAAGAAACCACATCTCGGGACGCCATCCTCCTTCCAAAGAATTCTCACGCAACATTCCGAGCTCCCGTCCTCATCGTCACTTCTTATCCTCCTTGGTTTCTTCTTGCTTGACTTCTCTTCGAAGAGAAGTCATCTCGCTTCTCATGATGTGATAATTTCACGAGAGTGAAAGGGTTGTAACAAGGGAAGAAGGAAGAGATCTAGCTCAAAGACATGGATGTTTGTTTCTTGAATATAGCACGAAAACTAGAGAGAATGTCAATCAATGCTTCAAGGAGCTTATATAGAAGGTAAGCCGTCTCGGAAAAAAAAAAAAAAAGGAAAACGGAAAACCGCAACCCAAAATTTGAAAACCGAAAAACCTAACCAAACCGAACCGAACCGAACCGTTTACACCCCTAGTTAAAATGAAGAAGTGGGACGACGTGGATTGCCATACTTTGAATGGTTTAGAGCACAAATAAATTACGTGACACTTTTAAGGTACCTAATATTTTCTCGTTGGTAAGAGTTAGATCAGTGACACAACGCAGTCGTACAACACCAACATATTTGCTTGTTCATTAAAATTTATTTTCTTCGCGGCTTCTTCACATCTTTCATATCCGCCTATAGTTCAATCTTTCCATGACCGTAATCTTATTAACGCAATTGTGACCCATTGGAAACACGGTAAACACAAATCTTAAAGAACGCCGAATTCAGAGCAGGACTTGCAATATCCAATTTGCGAAAAAGAGAAACTTTTCTCAATTTACAAATCAAGTAATGGTCATGGGACTATATAAAACCACTCTCCATGCACATGAAAAATTTTGATTTACCAAAAGTCTTTCGTTTTGTCTTTCATTTTCAAAGATATTGTTTCCAGTTCATATATAGTTTTCACTCAGTTGCAAATGCTCAACTCAATCATGTTTTAAAACCCAAAATGCCACGGCGGAGGCGGATATAAGCTCAGGATGCGACTGGTGGGGGCACTTAGGGGTGAGAGAGAGAGGAAGTGGTTCCTGGAGGTGGTGGCAGTGGAGGCGACGTGGCGAAGGTGTTGGATTTGAGCTCGGATGCCATCGGTGGGGCTATTGGGAGCGACGAAGAGAAAGTGGCTCCTAAAGGCAACAATGATGGCGGAGGAGACGTGCCGAAGATGGCAGGTCGAAGCTCGAGAGGACAGGGCTTTTGGGAGGGAGAATAAGGGAGAGTATTTTGGCAAAAAATGAGAGCGGGCTTCTTTTTCTAGGAAGATGCATAAGAGAGTAGAGAGAGTGTCCTTTAATTGGAGAAAGAGTTGGGGGGAGGGGCTCAATACCGAGCGTGGGACGCGTGACATGCGACACGATATGATATGACATGTCGATACGTCACTTCTAAAAAATAAAGAATTTCAATATGTTATATATTAAATAAATATTTTTCAAAAAATTAATTTGATTGAAATTTATAAATAAATAAATAAATAAATATTTAACTTTAACAAAAAATATCGATGAAACTAGTAATTAACAAAAAAATTAGTCAGAACTTATTTAAATAAATTTATGATATTCTATAATGATCAAAATTTATTATTATTTAACATTTAATAGTTTTATATTTCGAAATCATTTTTTAGTCTCATTTATTTTTTATTTTACCAACCCCACCCCTCCAAAAAAAAAAAAAAAAATTATTTCAATGTTTTTATTTTCTAACCCGAAAGATCCCCCCACTCATTTATTTCACTCCCTCCCTCCGTCCCGCGTCCCTTTTTTTTAGGTCGGCAAACAACAGCGCTTGATTTACTATTTCATATGAGGAAATATTATACTAAGAACAACAGTGCATAAAAGATCAAATAAAGCAAGGGGTTGGATATCCAGTTGGGTGGTAAGAGTATTGGTTCGACAGACCTTAGCTGTCGAATCCGCGATGGATATCCTGTTAGGTGGTAGAGTATTGGTTCGACAGGCCTTAGCTGGCGATTTGAGCTACAGCTGCAGTGGGCCAGGGAGAGGCCTGGAAGACTGATCGATTGCACTTCCCAACTGGGTTCAATGTAAGACTTCAAACGCGTGCACAAGAGAGAGAGGCCGTCAGAGTGTACTCGTGCAGAGAGGAAGCTTCGCGTTCTCGATAAAAGCTAGGGTTTCGTCCCGCGTCCCTTCCCGCCCCCCACAATTTGTCAGTTCCTTCCATTGAAAATTCGAAATCACACTCCTCCCGCTCACTCCCTTCACGCCACGTCCCTTCCCCCACCCCCCCCACAATTCAAACTCCTCCGCTCACTCCCTTCACGCCAAGTCCCAATCAAAATCCCCACTTTTAATTTCTTTTTTTATATTTTTCTTGTTAAAAGCCTAAAACTAAAAGACAAGCAAAACTTAAAAACCCTAGCAGCCGAGGCCTCCTCCTCCTCCCACGACATCTTCTTCGTGATCTTCGCTCACTCTCGCAACCACGTGACAAATCCGATACGCGTCGACACGGGTTTATGCTGTCTTCCTATGGGCTGGAACCTGCGCGATGTTTTCTCACCCACTGATCCCTCTCTCTCTCTCTCTCTCCCCAATCTGTTCAAATCTTTCACCCTCCTCCTCTGACTCGCTCGCATTCTGCCCTTCTATGAAATCTGTAGAGTCCCCCCTTCTCTGCCCTCATCTTCCTTTCACCGGAAAAGCAATGGAGAATCTCCATCCTCTTCGTCTGTTTCTTGTTCTTGTTCTTGTTCTCGGTCTGGGCCTGCCCTCTTTCCGTGCCCTGCCCTCTTCCCGTGCCCGGCCCTCTTTCCGTGCCCCGCCCTCTTTCCGTGCCCCGCCCTCTTCCCGTGCCCAGGAGAGGACCTACATCGTCCGGATGGCCAGATCCTTAATGCCGCCAACCTTCCGGGACCCCAGGGCGTGGTACCTCCAAATCGTCAGGTCCGTCTCCGGCACGGCCCGGATAATCCCCCACAACGACACCGGCTTCTACGGCTTTGCCGTCCGTATGATGCCGGAGGAGGCCGCTCGGCTCAGGGGCCGGTATGGGGTCATCTGGGTGCATGAGGATGTCCTGTACAAGCTCAGCACCACCCGGACCCCCGAGTTCCTGGGGCTCGACAAGATCAGCGCACTGCGCCCGGAGTCGGACTCCTCAAGGCGGCCCACCCCGACTGGAGCCCCGCCGCCATCAGGTCGGCGCTCATGACCACCGCGTAGGTGACCAGAGATTTAGGGATTGAATTGGGTCACTCGCTCGAAGAGGAATGCTTGAAATTGTAGGGAAAGAGAAGATTGGATTGACAAGGAGGCGTGTTCTATCCAAGGAACCAGAGTGGCATGAAATGTTATTAAACGGGATGTTTTCTTTAGCATTTTTCTTTTCGTTTGAGTTACAGTACAGTTTTGTCAAACTGAAATAAAATGAAATTTCCATAGCTCATCTTGGTAGCTGACTTCTGTGCATTGATTGTACAAGGAGGACGAAATGGCCGTTGTTACATGACACAGGTGACGTGTAGAATCTTCGAAGTTGTAATAACCGGGTCAAAAACAAGCCGAAACATACGCAAGTGTTCTAAACCATCTTTTCCACTTCTTGAAGCCACCTTATGGGAAAGGTACTTCATGTATCAGTCACCCAACCGATGTGCACTATGTACCTCGTCCTACTCAATTGATGCTTGAATTTCTGAAATCTTTCACTTTCGATCTGGGTAGTGACTTTCTGTTGATTCAGTTGCTATGGAAACTGAATGAATGGATTGCCCAGTTCTTCTATCCTTTTTCCCCAAGTGTTCGTTTCAAAATGAGGTCCCAAGGTAATGGATAGATATATATGCATATCATTATATTTGTGTTGGCCTGTATTAGGACATGAACATCCACAGTTCTATACAGCAAGAGTTTGATTTCTGCCTTGATTTCCCTGTTTAATTCAAAAATTTCTTCTCTGCTTGGAAATTGCTGTGGCTCGAAGAATTGTCAGTAACAATCAACCTTTTGATCCCAAATCTCTCTTTACGCAGTTATGCATCATATCAGAGGCTGCAATATGCAATTGTATAATATCTGTCTCAAGTCATCTCTGTTCTTTTCTTATATTTCTGGGCCTTTTTTTTTGGCATTTGTTGTCGATTCTAGCAAGTACTCTTTTTAAGTGCTGGATTTTAGGGGAGAGAAGAAAAATAACCGAATCATTGGCTGGAATGTGGTCATTTTGGCACATTGCAATATTTAAATTTGTTGTTGGGAAATGCATAATGTAATTGCAGAGCCACATGTCCCTGCGTAGAAGGGTTGAGGATTCTATTATGCCAAGCCTGCTGTTGAGTGATTTGACCCATGCAAGCATAACTGCTAATGGTGACATGATATTGTCAATGTGTTCTGTGACATGTCATATCAGATTCATATCCACTTTTTGATAGATTGTTGACATTGGTGATAGGCATGATACAGATTGGAGTTCAATCCTTGATGTGAATAATCCTCCAACATGATGTCTTCTGTAAATCAATCCTGGCATTTTCATGGGTTCTTGTTTGGTTCCAGAAAAATTTAGCAATAGTTTTGAGCAAAAGGAAACTGTGAGCTAGACGTTCTTTTGCCATGGTGCGAGAGTGGAATTGCATCTAACAATGATCATTGTCTTGATCCTTCCTAATCACAAGGGCACACCATATATCACAGCTTAACTGTTATCGCCCAACAGCTTGTATGCATTTCTAGGAATGGCTTTGTACATCATGAATCCATTAGCGTGATGGACTTCCGTTTTCTTGTTCTAGTTATGGGAACAACTTGCGTTTTGTGCCATAAAACTTCGACTCCCACTTTTTTTGCCACGAGCATCTGTTGTCTAGTTAAGGGTTAACACCTTGATGCCAATGTTATTAGAATCTCACTTTCTCTTATTTGACTTTCCATCGTGCTAGGAAAGTTTCAATGTATAGGTTAATCTAGCCAGTTTGTTGGGAGAAACATGACCACTGGACTGACTCGTAAAGTTCGGCTAGTCAAGTGTCCAAAATGTTGGCAGCTTCTTCCAGAGCCAGCGGATGTTTCTGTGTACCAATGTGGTGGATGCAGCGCTGTCCTTCGAGGAAAAAATGTCAACTTAGTGTATAAATTATTGGGTTTACAAATTGATGTGTGCCTAAATTAATCTGGCTAATTAATATTTCCATAATGAATAGGGGTAAGATAAAGCTTTTAAAATGGGTATGATGGTAAATATAGAGTCAAGGTCATCGAAATATATTAAGTACATGAACTTGATAAGGGCTTAGCAACTGTTCAAGTATCCATGAGCTTGAGCTTAACTCCAGATCAATAATGAGCTGGTAAAATTCTAGAATTTGGCAAGCCCAACCCTGAGTAGTGTACAACTAGCTTGATTTGATTACACCATGAAAAATCTTTGTTTTTGATGGAGTTATAGGTGTTCTTTTTCTTTTTTATCAAAAAGACATTTATTGGGATATGCTGTCTCTATACGAACTATACTCTTGCATATGAGTCCAAATATTTGTGGGGATTGGTATGAACTTGTGATGATACAAGCTTTTCCTTTTTTTAATTGCTTGTGATTGCTTGAACAATACCTAGTCCATTAACTGGATAATTACACTGTGAATATTGTAGTTAAATTTTTAGAGCAATTTTATCAATTAAGCATTTCATAGATGGATCTCAACTTCTCTAAATAAGTGCTAGGCATTTGTGTCATGGGGATAAAGTGATTGGTCATCTAATCAAAAGTAACTTTAAAATTTGTTGTTGCATTGCGCTGAAGTGTTGTCCACATCGCTTGTATAGGGATTTATCATGGCCTATTAGCTTGAGCTTTGGGGTTAGACTTTTGACATGGTTTTAAGAGTCAAGTTTTAATCTGTCCTGCCAGTTTTATGTTTATTTCACATGTAGATCCCTGATCTGCAGTTCCACGTGCATACATATGGTTTCATTCTGATTTGCACGTGAGACGGGGTCTAAATTTTATTCCACCTCACTTGTTTATGGGGTTGGGGTCTATTGCGACCTTATCTGCATGAACCCTCTTTCCTTTCAGTAACTTAAGTTTTTTGACATTGTAATTTCTAGCCTTTTTAAATGGGAATGACGTAGGATTGAGAAATGAATTGAGTATTTTCATCGTCAGCATTAGTATTATGTGGTAGGTGGCATATCGTCTACAATCAGCCTTTTCAGTGCTTAAAATTGAAAGTCTTGAAATTTTGCTACAAATATGGAGGTTAGTTACCAAGGTATTTGTACAGGAGAATAGTGCTTTGTTTTGAATATATATTTAAGATATCTGGATAGTTCAAAAGTTTGCTTGGCAACTTTTTTTGTACTGCTGTCTTGAGAATAGTTTGACTAGTCTGTTTTCAAGTTTTCCTGAATGCTGTTCTCTTCTATTGGCATCTGGCTGTTTCTCAAATTTTATCAAGAGTTATCCAAGATCTATACACTGCTTTGTAGTATTGTCTTCTTAGACTGAAAGTTGAAAAAAAAGGAAAAGCATGTAACTGTGTGAAAGCTAACTCGAAGTCACTGTCAAATGCATTTTTCTGTCAAGAACAGCCGAAATGTGACTTCATGTTTCTCATATTTGTCATCCATGATCAGAGGAGGTCACGAGATGCATCCTCTGGGACAGCTGATCAGGTGGAAAAGCATGATGAACAGAAATCTGAGGTCCCAGAGTTCTGCATTGATGCTGGTTCAGCTGGAAACATTGCCAGGTTTATCAATCATAGCTGCGAGCCCAATCTATTTGTCCAATGTGTATTAAGTTCCCACCAAGACATTAAGCTGGCTAGGGTGGTTCTATTTGCAGCTGATAACATACCACCATTGCAGGTAATTCATTTTTCTCTTGTGATGCACTCTTCGCTTGGTAGCTATAGACTTAATTAAATATATTCAGCAGCACTGTGTCAAGTTGTAGCTCTCTCTGTCTGTACTTATGTGTGCGCTTACGAGATATAGGTGCATGCACATAGCTGCTAGTCTGAAAGCCTTGCGTATTCATGAAACTGACTGCTTTTATTTTAGTAAACTTTTGCTGATAGATTTGTTGAAAGTGTGGACCACTGGTTCTCGCTAATTTTGACGAACTGACATCTTTTAAGCGGGTTTGTTCTGATTCTTCTCAGCATGACTGACTCCCAGTTATTTCGTCTGTAGGAGCTTACGTATGACTATGGCTATGCGCTTGATAGTGTTTTTGGCCCTGATGGAAAGGTGAAAAGAATGCCATGCTACTGTGGCGCAGCTGATTGTAGGAAGCGCTTGTTCGAAAACATTGAAACATTCCAAGTGCTTGTTCCACCTTCTGTGGTTCTTATGCTTTTCTTGGCCAAGCAAATTTTGTGGTAATGTGCTATTGCGTAAGCTTGTCTGTTCCTGTAATCTTGTCTCTGCCGTGACAGGTTTGATACAGTAGGTTAGATTCTATAGCCAGAAACGGAGAGGGAAAGCAAATAGGTTCTGTTGTGAAAATCAAAGAAGTGCACGTCGTTTGTCGGCTAAGGAAGTTTTGTGTATTTAGGATCTGTCATTTTCCCGTGTTACGACACTTTGGGCTTGGATCTGTCAAACCAAAAGTTCCCCACCAGATACTGCGGCCTGGAGGTTTCTGGGTCCTCTCACGACCACCAGTCAACTACCAAAACCGCTGGCGTGGATGGAACACCACCGTGCAGGAACAGAAGTCAGATTATGACAGACTGCAGAGGCTTCTCACCTGAATGTGCTTCAAGCTATATAACAAGAAGGATGACATCGCCATGTGGCAGAAAACCTCAAACAGCAGTTGCTACAATCGCCTTGTGAAACCTGATGCCTACCCACCGAAATGCGATGACAGCCTTGAGCTGGACTCTGCTTGGTATACTCCGCTCTATCCTTGCGTGGTTGTTCCGGATCCAAAGCTCAAGAATATCAGTCTCAAATCCATCCCCAAATGGCCTGAGCGACTGCACGTCACACCTGAGCGCATGTCAGAAATACAAGGAAGAAGCGCGAGTGCTTTCAAGCACGGTGATAGTAAGTGGAAGGTGCGGGCAAAGCACTACAAGAAAGTACTACCTGCACTTGGGACTGATAAAATGAGAAATGTCATGGATATGTACAATGTCTATGGAGGTTTTGCAGCTACTCTGATTGATGATCCATTATGGGTTATGAACGTTGTCTTGTCCTATAGGGCCAATACTCTTGCCATCAAGCATTTATGTGTGCATTATAATTGTGTACTAATATATTTTTTTGAACATTCAAATCTAACATTCTTCAGGAATGACTTAGGAGTGTACGTCAAAGCTTAAATTCTAAGCCCAATTATGATTCAATGCGACATTTGTCCATCATTACGACATCATACTATCAAGTAATCAACGACTAAATTGCGGAGAACGATCAATAAATCTGTGATGTCCTACTCCTTTGGCACTTGAGTTCACTACTAAATATAAGAATTAGATCCAAATATGATATGAATGTGGAAAAAATGTCCGCTCATCTTTTCATGCCCTGCACCTTCACTACTAATTCACATCTTGGTGCTACTCATAAGCATTGTTTAAGTAAACATCGGTATGAAAACTTTCTAATGAAAAATAAGTATTGGTGGACGTTGTTATATGAAACTCCATAATCATTGACAAATAAATATTTACGATACATTTTATAAAATTAATTTATTAAAATACGAAATATTATCATCAATTGACTAAATAAGTAAACACTTTCAACCATCAAATAGATTTTTAAGTCCTTGTTCTCTGCAATCTCATTGAACATCTCAATGCACTTCTTGACAAGATTTTTCCTTATGACCTTCACAATCTTCTTCTGTTGCAACATCTCACGAGAAATGTTGAGGGACAAGTCATCGGAATCGACAACTCCTTTCACGAATCCAAGATACTCTGGAATGAGCTCCTTGCAGTTGTCCATAATGAAAACCCTCCTAACATAGAGCTTGATGTTGTTCATCTTCTTGCGAGTATCGAAGAGGTCGAACGGAGCACGTTTTGGGACGAACAAAATAGCCTTGAATTCAAGCTGCCCCTCAACAGAGAAGTGCTTCACGGCAAGATGGTCTTCCCAATCATTGGTCAAGCTCTTGTAGAAGGAAGCATACTCCTCCTTGGTGATCTCCTCTCGCCTTTCACAGCCAGATGGGTTTCAGTTTGTTGATGAGCTGCCACTCATGACAAACATCCTTAATCTTCTTCTTCTTGGACTTCTTTTCTTCATTCTCCTCATTGACGTCCTCAACATCTCCTTCCTCTTCCTTCTTGGGCTCATCGTCCTCATCAGCACTGATCTCTTTCTCGGTTGTCTTCTCAGTCCATAGATAGATGGGGTAGCTAATGAACTCGGAGTGTTTCTTCACAAGGTCCTTAATCCTTCTTTCTTCCAGGTACTCAGTGAGGAAAACAGAGACGTGACGCCGTTAGCATCACGTATCATCCAAAACCAATGCAAATCTTCTCCACCAATTCATAAAAGCAACCGTAAATGAACTCCTGGTCCTCCTTAAGGAAGAGGGTGATCTTGGTCCCTCCGCCGAGTTGCTCCCCACTCACATCTCTCGTAACGGTGAAGGAATGACCAGCTGGGACTCCCGGATGTACTGCTCATCATCATTGTGCTTAGTAGTCAAAATGACTTTCTCGGCCACCAAATAAGCGAGTAGAAACCAACACCAAATTGACCGATCATGCTCACATCGGCTCCCGCTTTGCAATGCCTCCATGAATTCTTTCATCCCCGACCTCGCAATCGTACCTAGGTTGTTCACAAGATCTGTCCAATTCATCTCGGACGTTAATATCTACCAACGAGTCTCACAACTTAAAGGAACTCGAATAAGAAAGAACCGTTATAGCATAGGAACATAGCCATAGCCAAAAGACGTGTGAGCAAGAAAATTGATCAATCTCTGTCAGCCAATTACATTGCCTCCAATGTACGCATTTATTGAAGGGTCCTGATGCTATTCTTCTCGAAGTCTCTACTTGAAACATACACTAAAACAGAATAGCCCAGAACCACACATGATATAACGATCTCCGTGTGAGATTTACATGGAGATGTGTATTTTGGGGGCCAGTGATAGGGTGTGGTGGCTTAAGTAAGAGCATATGTGCATTTACCACGGCGTGCATCTTTGTTAAGCATTTAGCTGTCTGTCTGTTGCTTCGTCACTTGTCTCGCAGCCTTTCCGCAGTTTGGTAATTTGATCGACGCTCTTATGAAAAAGAGGAAGTATTTTCATTTCCAAAAGGGCTAACGAGATAACATAGCACATGGGAACAACTTCTTTTGGGGGTGTTTTCCCCTTTTCTCTTTGCTTTTTCGGGATGTATAATTAAAAATGAACGAAGTTACAGGAGGCTCTAACTTAACGTACCTCGAGCGAGTGATGTAATAGAAATCTTCCATATGTTGCATCGGCGCACTTCCATCTCTAATTGCACGATATATGTTTATTTCGGTTTCCAATATCTTTTGTATGAGTTCCTTTTCACCTTTCATCCGCAAAAGAAGTTTGAGACCCGTCACGTTGGACTTGTGCACCAGCAATGGGTTTAACTCACCAATTCATTTACGGTTACTATCTCAACATACAAGTAGAGTAAATAGACACGAGCATTTCTGTCCAAGGTAGTTTAATGCAGACATCTAAATCAAAAATCAAAAAACTGACAAACCAGACAATAAGCAGACATATATATTGGCAAAGTTCATCAAGACTGCTACAATTTTGCATGCATGTGTCACGGGCCGAGAGTTCCCTTGGCCTCGGAAACGACCCGCGGGCGCCTAGCGAGCGGAATTCGCCAGGCCAGCCCTTTCTTTAGTGTTCCACGAACGATACGGTGAATGATTCTTCGTGCGAGATCCTACCACGCCCGGCCTTCGCTCGGGCGTCTAGTCCATCGAGTAAGGCAGCGGTTCTCTTTTAGGGACGACAACGGTTTCGGCCCGCCATGGCCTCGTCGGGAGAGCGGCATCGGCTCCCGACCGGTTTGTGCACGGGAGGCCTACCCCGTCTTGAGCTCTTAAGTGATGTAATCCTTCTATCCTAGAACTCCTAGCACCAACCGTCCCGACGCCACTCCCACGGACCGGTTGTGTTCTACCCTTCGCCTCACACTCTTCACCGAGATAACCCCAAGCGCCACTCACAAGTGTCACGAGTACGGGAGGATTCACGGACCGTGACATTCTCCCCCCCACTCACCCGCAACGCCCTCGTTGCGATCTCTCGCTCCGTCGCTTCCTTGCGTAAATTAACCATTGATGCCACCTTTGTTGGGAATTCACATCGAACGGTCACGCTCGCCCAACAAAGCAGGTTTTGCTCCATTGGTGGCCTCTTTTGATCTCAGCCGCTCGGCCCTTCAGTCACCTGCACTTTTGGCAAGTGTGGCATTTTTCACCAACCGCATCTTTTTGGCAGCACCATTTCAGCCTAGTCAGCATCTTGACCGACGGACCAATGGAGGTTCTTTTCTTGTTGAAAACGCAGCAAGAGACCTCTTCGTCGTATTCACCGATCGATCCAGAACGTTATCCCCATTCGGCAAGGGTTCGGTTCTTCTCTAACTCACATTCCGCTCGACGAGAAGCCGACTCGTCCTAGCACCCATCCACTAGGACTTATCTCCGCATTGACCCGCACTTGAGCGAGGAGTCCGTTTCTCCGACTTGCTCAACTTGCTTACCGGAGGGATTCGCTCCGATACCACTTGTCACGGGCCGAGAGTTCCCTTGGCCTCGGAACGACCCGCGGGCGCCTAGCGAGCGGAATTCGCGAGCCAGCCCTTTCTTTAGCTGTTCCACGAACGATACGGTGAATGATTCTTCGTGCGAGATCCTACCACGCCCGGCTTCGCTCGGGCGTCTAGTCCATCGAGTAAGGCAGTTCTCTTTTAGGGACGACAACCGGTTTCGGCCGCCATGGCCTCGTCGGGAGAGCGGCATCGGCTCCCGACCGGTTTGTGCACGGGAGGCCTACCCCGTCTTCAGAGCTCTTAAGTGATGTAATCCTTCTATCCTAGAACTCCTAGCACCAACCGTCCTGACGCCACTCCCACGGACCAGTTGTGTTCTACCCTTCTGCCTCACACTCTTCACCAGATAACCCCAAGCGCCACTCACAAGTGTCACGAGTACGGGAGGATTCACGGACCGTGACACATGTCTGTGTGACTTCACCAAGCACGTTTCAGCGGAGAACAACGGAAGGTAGTCTAAAATGAGATATATAAGAATGTTCTGATATTAAGCGTATGGAAATATCGATTGGTCTATTTAAGGAACTTTCAGTCACCAAGGAAGAAAAGTGAACTTACAAATTCACTAATTAAAACATCTAGCGTGGCTTCACCAACAAAGTCACCTTGGTAACCATCAGCCAAGGACTGCACATTTACCTAAACAACATCAACCAAGTGTATAAGTAGTTGATCTGGGAAAATCTGTACAAGTAAAACTACTGCTTTCTCATATTAGCAACAGAAAAGTAATACGAGTCATGATCCAATTTCCTACTGATGCTTCCCTTGATAAGTCCACAAGTAAACAGACTCGAACACTTGAAACCATCAGCTAGTTATTATTAATCCAGAGTATTTCACCATGCAACAGAGTTCTGAGTGGAATAACTGCACCAACATATTCCTCAAGGGAATGGGTTGAAGAGCTTAAATAGATTAAATTTGTTCACTCATTTTGGGTAAGAAGGTTAAAGCTATATAGATACCAAGGCATCCTTAACATCTCCTGCTGCTAGATAGATGGGTTGGGCCACGTGGCAATAACCCATTGGGCGTGGAATTGACGGTATGATATCCCTGTGATTCAAAACTCTCCAGCTGTCCTTCACTTTCTGCAAAGCAACAGACAATTGCATCACGCATACTACGTGCGGTACTAGAAAAATGCATCAAAAGATTTTCCACTAATAAGGGGAGATCATGCTTAGGCCACCTAAAAGTCTGCGACATGAATCTATAGAATTATAAGATGCCAAATTTTTAAAGAGATAGCAGCAATCATAGCGAAGCTCGGTTGGAGGAGACATTGGAGTGTGACCACAACATCTAGAAAAGAAGTCACTTAAATGAACAAGAAAGTCCTCCTTAGTGAGTTGCGTCACTAAAATAAGTTACTGCAATAGGGAGTCGAATGATCCTCTCAACTTGGAAAAATAAGTACCTTTCGGGAATAAACAAGAGTGTAGTAATCCACAGAGAATTCTTGAGAAGATTTATAATGATGAAAGGCATGAGTAAAGAACAGAAGAACTTCATTTTATGACAATCGTTGCTGATGAAAATAAGTATAATTGTACCAGCGTTTTGGCATGTGAAGAAATCTTAAGAAAGTTGCTGTTAATACAGGATGGATGCCGAGGTTGTTCATCGAAGAGTAATATGTTTCACGAAATTTTTTTGTCTTTATTTTTTTGTTGGCTTATACCGGGTTTCAAACCCGGCAAATGACCCTTGAGTCCATCCCACCCTTGCGAGAGGACTGAATGCGTTTTGGCATGTTTCATGGCAGTCAATCCTAACAATATTGACAATAAAGGTAGAGCAGCAACATCCATGCCACTATGCAAATATGCATGGGCGCAAATATGCATGGGCCTGTTTATATTTGCACACGAGAGAAAAGATTGCATAAAGGAATCGGGAAGCGGTAGCCATCACTTAGTTTTCTCAAGGATCCGAGTACGGATGACAGGGCTACGGGGCACATATTTCTCTCACCTCATTATAGAGTTCTGCAAATCTCCTGTTACCAACTCTAGGAGATCCAAAGTTGTACATAGTCACATAAATTGCTCCATGCCTAACATACACAAAATGCGTTAGTCACATGCCATAAGGGAAAAAAAGATTAAAAGCTCTACTCCCATGATTTTAATTTAAATGGCCTAAGACACTTAAGAGTAATAAAAAAGGCCGCTCAAGTTGCTGCTTACAGATAAACTCACGATTGAAGAACTCTAGCTTCTCATGGTGTGACCTACGTTACACATATAGTATCTCATGTCGTCGGCACAATTCAGTTACATAACATGATATGAACTATATTCAAACAGCTTAAGCTTTTGCAGTAAGTCGGTTGTGCACAAAACTATAACATGGTATAACAGCCAAAGATCTTGATTTCGATTCCTCACACCTAGTCTTTCACCCTTTCTAGTTTCCCTTCTTCAGGTATCTTGGGTTTCAATAATCTTCGCCCATAAGCCATGTTTATTGAGTTTGCATGCTTCATGCTTTCCCCATCATAGCAGCAGTTAGTCTCCATGAGGAGTACTTAGCTATGGAATATAATATGCACCACCATTCCGTCGTTGAAGTTATCGAAACAAATGGTTACACACATCACTATATAAGGCACCTCGAATCAAATTAGATGAATCTGTGGAATCTCACAAAGAAAATGCAATCTACTGAGACCAGAAAAGCATGAAAACTATTCCACCGAACTTTATCCATGCCATTCCAAGAACACCAAGAAAATTGGGCAGGTCCTCACAAGTATCGCAGACAAAAATTTGCCCAGAGTCAACACACAAAAATCATTATTTATTATCAATAAAGATCTCGTGATTCAAAGACAGTGGATTTTTCCTTTCCAGATTGTGTAATACAAATTATTCAGGTTTTTATCAAGAAAATAACACAATGTTCTTTTCTTTAGTCCATCAACCCCCCCCAAAAAAAAAAAAAAAAAACACACGCACACCTCATTCTGCAATTTTGTAAAGTCCGGAGCGGGAACAACTTCTTCTACAGCAAATGTCGACTAAACCCGATTACTTGGCGGGGGGGTTCCTTAGCTAATAGAGAGTCTTCAACGTCACGAGTAGTGCTTTTCCCTGTGTACTTCAATTAGGGCAAACTTACTTTACATGACATCACAATTTGATTAGAGCTAGCTCAACCAGCCCATCCTAACTTTTCTTTTCTTCGCTGATTCATTCATTCACTTTTTGGGTGTTTTTAGAAAGCCAAAAGTATAAACCAGCTGGCACCTCCTCTTGTAAAAAATGTCTCACAGACTCCTAAACTCTACCAAAAAACTTCTCCACCACCATTTCAGCCCCTTTTATCGGCCTCAAATGCCCGCCGCCCCAAAGATACTATTGGTCCATTCAATTTAACCATAACTTTTAATCATTGAAGATCACGACATGTGTCAAATACTTAAAAGTATAACCGCAATCAAATGCATGCCAGCATTTTGCAGCTGGACAAATATCTCGAGGCGAAAAGTAAATATAATAGTTATCTTTAGTATGAAAGATGTCATTCACTTTGCTAATTGACTGGATGAAAGCTCAAGAGCATGGAGAGTAGCTAGAGCACCACCTAAACTATGACCAAGTAACATAGACATGCCACTTGTACTTGTGGCTCACAACCATCGTCCCCGCAAGAAAACATTTCACCATCAAGTTATCACAAGACAATCAGCTCTTGGTGATAGCAAAGCATGGTAGCCATTTAGTAATGGAGAAAAACTTGTTTGAATGCATGGCCTTGGTATATGACAAAATGAAAGAAACACTAGCAGTTAAGTTCACACCGAAGTAAGATATTGCCTCGGAGGGGAAACAAACTGTTGAAGAATATCTGTCTACATTGAGACACATATGGTTAGTACACAAGTGTTGGGAATTCTAAATAAGGTAGTCAAGGATTTGGGTATTAAGTAGATTGTCTCCCTAGGCTTGGCAAGTGAAGCATCAATATACTTATAAACATAAAGTCGAGCAGGTATTTTGTGTTCTCTCCTTTTGTATCTTCAGCAATCCCTAAATACTAAACATGGAATCAGATCCACCAAGAGAGAGAAAACCAACAAATATGGGACTTCGTTGTTAACTCTCACTCGCTAACACAGCTTCCTTATTGAGTTCTTTGTCATCTCTCATGGGTAGAGACCATGAACAAATGCTACTCATATCCTCTCCCTTGGGGCCAGCACCTCCGTGCATCAAGCCCTCTGACTCTTCATCCAATGCTACTGTCGCCCACCTATCTCTCGCACCTTGACATAGCTTCAAGGAGTCCCTCCTTTGTTGTCCACTTGCCTGTTTTCCGGCTCTCAATATCCCGACTATACCCCCTCTCGGGGATTCAACTCACACCAGCCCGGGTGAGTCCCAATCCACATTGGATTTATTCCGGGCTCCTTGGTGTCACTCACAACTTCGGGACCGCTAATCCTCGAGGCTTTGTGACTCCGGACCCACAAAACTTACTGCAAAGAGCACAATGCAGCTCATGCAAGATACACCTCAACTCCATCACACAGCGATGCTCAAGGAGAATATCAACCAAGTTCATGGGGTCAACGCCTACAACTCTCCGAATTCTTTTGTGGTTTTTTAAGAGGAGCAAGCATGATTAGTTTATAATATTTTTTTCTAGGAACAGCACTTACACAAAACCAATTGCCATTTTGAGGAGTGATAAAATTCTTATTCTCACTGAATCATATGCACTTAAAAAGCCACTGTGAACCTGGAAAACAAGCAACAAAAATTTTGTAAGCAAGGAGAAGCATGATGGACGGATTCAGCAAAATACGCATCTCACAATAGTCGACAAAAGAAATCAAGATCTAGAATAGCAAGTATACTTGAACTTCTTCCTTGAAATCTCCACCAATCCTTTCGGGATTCAAAGTGTAGGAGCACAACAAAATAAACATCAACAAAAACAAAATTGACAAGTAGTATCAGTGTATTACATTAGCCCAACTTACATAAATATTACGAGAGGATAAGCATATTAAACACCCAAAAGAATCGGTGAATTTGCATAGTTGACACAAGCAACAAGCAACAACCAAAAGAATTAGTGGATTTGAACAATTCAAACAAGCAACAAGCACGGACATCTTTTCACATAGAAAAGAAGACACCAAAAAGAGCACTGCTCGAAACCTTTCGCAAACACAGATGTCAATTGGCATATATCACTCACCAATTCCCAGGTATCATAGGATCATTAACTATAAGCCCCGCTCAATGTAATGAACTGGTTTCAAGCCTAATCATACATCCTAAATTATTGCTTAGCACTGCAAATTATGAGGAGACAAAAGACTAACATCATATCGACTGGGACAATCTTCAAGCTACAATTCGTTTTCCTAGTGAGAAACTAAAGAAGGTTGCAAATTTTGATTTTGTACTTGTTAAGGCTAAGATAGAGATGATGATCTGCTCCTACATGACCAACTAACAGGCAAAATAGTAAAATACTTGTAATGGCATATATGTTGAGAGAAGACTATCTAGTGAATTAATTGATTTTTCACATTACCCAGTAGGGGCCAGCATCAAATCAGTCCGCAAGTCCTTCCATCTTGACTGGGAATAACAGATAGAAAAAAAAATAATAAATAAATATCTACCTCATAACCACATAAATAAGGTTGCCAAGGGAAAGATAGTGAAGCTGATTACTTGTTCTGTTCCTCTAAATGCAACAACTAATCTTCTTTGTGCAGAATCACGCCAGATTGCTGCCTGCAGTAACCTTACTTCATTCATGCATGATTCCATCCCCAATTAAAAATGTGTGAGAAAAAGTAGATTAGGAAGCAGCTTCTCAATACAGGAAGACAATACCTGTGTATCAGTGGATGCGTTATCTAGGAAGCAAATTTTCTCAAATTCAGACTTAACAAAACTAGGATGACCAAGAGAAGTGGCAGGCAGCGCCCAGGCTTCCATAGCACTTTCTGCACTAGAGAAAAGAGTTTTCATCTCCTCCGACTTCTTTTCATCCAATGATGATACGTCTGATGAGACTGCAAAATTCTCACTCTTAGAATACACAGAATCATCACTTTTCATTTTATTATCATTCTTTTCCATAGAACACGCTTCCTTATTTAGCCGAGAAACTGCCGCAGTCAAAACCATCAATGCCCCCAAAACAGAATCAGTTTGCTGCAACAAATCTTGTGTCACTTTTTTTATATCCGGAATTGAAGACTGAATTGCACTTCTTAGAAGTGGCCCGCTCTCTGCGGAATCATCAATATCTTGTCTACTCGGCGTTGCAAGCCCAGATTCAACGTAAGCTTTTTCTGCAACTTTCCGGGATTGTATGCCAATCTTATTTAGTACATCAAAACCATCCCATTTTACATTCTCAGGGACAGGAAGACCAAGTTTCTGTACAACCTTCTAATTGATAACATCTGCAAAGTTCTTCCAGAAATGTTTGTCAAACTGTATGGATTCACCAACTAGCATTTTTTCTCCATTAGCATTCTCAAATCCAGTTGAATCAGGGGAAGACTCAACAACAATGTTCTCTTCATTCAGGCTCTGGTCATTCAGCAATGGAACATCTACAGATGAAGACTTCTCAGGTGCAGCAGTGGCATTGACCGATTCCCCTTCTGCTACATATTTACCACTATTTAAAAGCTTATCCTTCCAAGGATATGTCTCATTAAAGGATTTCAACTGCCCAAAAGCATATTCAACAAACTGCCGAGCCGGCACACTATCAGACCCAACAATTGATTTCAAAGTAGACTCAAACCCATTTTGCCTGAGGAACTCTGAAACAAATGGGAGCTTCCACCACTTCTTTCCCTCATCAATTTCATCAAAACTTTTATATCTAACCTGAAACAGCATCACCAGTGAGCTTGCTCATTTTTCCGGCATAACACGCAGAAGGACGATAACTGGTATCTTAGTAAAGCATGGAAAGAAATCCACAATAACGAAACCAAGGTTAGAATTCTCATAAATGCAGATACTCATCACCAATTTTGCCTGGTTCAGATAGGATTCTCTAATATTCCTACCAAAGTCCAATAGTGGAAATATTTTTTCTCCTCCCAGCATTATTGTCTGATTTCTGAAAGATTGTTATTAAACTTGTTTATTAGTAGTTCTTATTCACACTTCATACATGTGAGACAATATACAAGCACTGCGTGTTTGTGTCATATGCATCTCAGTAGATACTCGATTTTGACATACAAGATCAAATGGACAAACAACCCCCATGATTGATTCAATGTCTTTGAAACAGATAAGAGGTTTACTTTGTATTTCAATGTCGTCTTTTCCACCAATATAATAAAGCAAGTTTAGCCTATTCGAAAGGGCTGAGCTGGAGTGTGTGCAGACTAAGATGTCCAGGGTTCATAGCGTATTGGTGTAAACTGGTTCTTCAAGCATCTAAGATTTACCCAGCGACTGATTCATAATAACAAAAGAGAAACGATGTTACAACATCTTCGAGAAAGCTCTTATACAGTAATTGCCAGGTACTCAAATAAGCAAACGTTAATAAAAAGCTCTTGCTAATGCTCAATGATTCACAGATAGATGCTGGAAGCTATAGGCCTAAACGAAAACTCTACCTTCTAATTGGAACTTCTCTTGAACAATTACAAATCATATATAGATGTTTATTTCAAGAAGTCAAGAGTCTTCAAACAGAAATCCTAATCGTCCAGAGAGCTTCCAACTATGTGATTGATATAAAAATGTTTCCACACTTACCTCTAACTGTATCTTCCCTCCACCACCCATTCCTTCTAATTCCACAACCATTTCATGTGAATCTCCTGGAAACAGACATGCTCATCAAGAAAAAGTACAATTTCCATATGATAGTCATTTCATCCATTGCCAAGGTCATAGAGTATCAAATAATGTTTCACAGGAGAAAAACTGATCTGGTATATTGCTCATTTATTTGACTTCTGAACCACCCAACTAAACCACCACCAGCATTGCACAATAAAGTTCAAAATACAAATCGACAACAAATTCAATGATTCTCACCATCACACAGAAGCTCCAAACAGATTCCTGCATTGCCCATTCGCTTGTGTGGAGTTACCAAGTTTGCATCCCAAGCTGCCACCTAGCATCCACACCACAGTGAACAACAAAAAGATCAACAATTATTCAGCTTCAGTTCATGCATTTAAGGATAGCTGTATCCATTTGCTGAGCGCCAAAATCAGCAAGGACTTGTACCCAAAAAAAACAAAATGGTGGAGTTGCTTGCTTCGTGTTATGTTAATGCAAGATATATGGCACAATCAACTTGGGATTGTATCAAATAAGGCAACAAATGAGCAAATCTCCTTAGCATGTAAAAGAGGAGTCCAAAAATTGATGCAGCAGTTGGCCCCCTCAAAATGGCGTTCATTCATTTATTACAAAAGTAGCATCACATATTTTTAGGATAAGTCCTTCCTAAACATGCCAGCAATTCGGTCTCCAGTTAGTCCACAGATGCAAAGTGGAAAGGAAGTAATGGATATCACTCTGGTAGAGGCTTAACCTGGAGGTTTTTAGTCGAAGGGAGCTTAATGTTAAAAGTGAATTCCTCATTCCATGTTGGCTCTTTCTTCCTGTCAGCAAATTTGATTGAGAAATAAAGTTGCAATAAGTCTGTAAATCCAGAGTAAACTTAATTTTTCCTCCATATGCATCATATGCTCTCATCTCCTGTATTCTGTATACAGCAGATAAACTAAATTGCAATTAGCCAATGTAAAAAGAGCTAAAGATTATTGCTTCAGAAGCTTCAGCAAAATTGTTTTGCAGAAACTGATGGGGAATGCTAATAATATGTCTTATCATTTAGGTCATCATGCGAGAAGCACAAAAAATAATTAGTAGCTGATATATATTGTATTTCTCGTTTTAAAAAGTGAAAGCACCCTTTAACATTTTAAGGGAAGGAATTCCATAGCCTGCACCAACTTAATATAACCGCTCCTTGAGTACGGCTTTGTCAACTTGGGAAATTACATGGGCCATGTGGGGTATTTTAGAGAGGAACTGCTAGCTACGTTTAGTAAAGAAGTGTGGAAATAAGTACTTGTGGTCTATGCGGCTGCTAGAACTGCATAAACTCCCGGAATTTCCGTGGCAATGAAAGTGCTGTTTACAAAATTTTTAGTTTTTCCCTTGTATACACAAGTTTCCATGTATGCCAAAATACTCTATAAGGTGGTAGGATAAAGTAAAGGAAGTACCTTGACAATAAGTAGACACCCCATTGGACCAGTTATAGCTCGGATGCCCTGAAATATATACAATAGAGCAAAATGAATCTCATAGACAAGGAGACAAAACATAAAGCAAGAGATCCATGACATTTTCCTTGTTTAGTCATATAATCATGAGAAAACATACAGCTAGAACAGCATCAACTCGATGGAGAAGCAAAAACATCACCACATATTGCAGCTGCTAGCATCCCTTCACCCACGAATCCGAGAATGAGCTGGCTCATGGCCGCTACCGCCACCCGACAAAGAAATAGCATTGATCATTGAACTGGAGATTCTTATGCATAAATCATGGCCCGCTGTTGAAGTCCATCACTTTCCTTCTAAATGATTGAACTGTAAATGAATTAATTGGGTAGATGAAGTAGAAGCTGTGGGGAATGAGGAGTTGCGAACAGATCAACGGTTTCTAAATGAGAGGTAAAAAAGTGTTTCGAATATAGAAACATTGGCGGAACCGAAAGATAACAACCATATAACGCGATGCCATGGACATCACCGACAAAATAAGAATTCAAGAAATTCAATGCGCACAATTAGATTCTAAAACATTAACATAGAAATGCGGGGAAGACAACATTAACCCGATATAACGACGACCTTGTCATATGTAGCGGGCGAAATATCAGCCCGCAACACGACCTTCACCGCATTTCCACCAATAGGATTGGAATGGTCGTGTGAGTTACCGAATAAACTGTAAGACTAATGGAAGAAGCATAAAAAAAAAAAAAAAAAATTACGAAAGGGCGTCGGGGGCGGAGGCGGCGTTGTCGGCGTCGGAGTCGGGGGCGACGGAGGCAACGGCTTGAGGGGCGTCGGAGTCGGGGACGACGGAGGCAACCGGCGGACCCGCGACACGACCTTGAGGGGCGGAGGCGGAGGCGGAGGCGGCATCGGAGGCGTCGGAGGCAACCGGCTTGAGGGGCGTCGGAGTCGCGAGAGGGCGTCGGGGGCGGAGGCGGCGTCGTTGGCGTGCGTCGGAGTAGAGAATGGAGAGAGAGAGCTCGTCGGCGAGAATGGAGAGAGAGAGCAGAGGAGGGGGAAGAGAAGCAGCTATGCGACCTTTTTGTTCTCCTCCGCATGGAACGGAGTAGGGAGAGAGAGAGAGAGAGAGAGGAGAGAGAGGACGATTCGACAGGGGGCTCAGGCGTCGCAGAGGAGAGCAGAGCAGGGAGCGTTAGAGTGGTGGGTCCCACACGCGGCTTGCGCGAATTTTGAACGCCTGACGCCCTCGCCTACGTGGCGCCACGCGTCGACCGCTGAATGGTTTAACCCACCGCCTACGTGGAGGGTTAAACCCACCCAATATTTTCTCGCAGACGACGGGTTGAGACGGAGAAGTGGACGACGTGGACTGACACCTGTCCAGGTGTCATGCTCTAAATGGTTCAAAACACCGATTTCGTGGCACTTTGAGGTACCCAATATTTTCTCGATGGGAATTTGGCTTTTGGGCAGCAGCCACGGCCTGCAAAAACAGAGACGATCAGTCAGACGGAATACTTGAATGACTAAGTGTCGGGTCGATAACAATCATCGTCATCATCATCGGCCCGGGCAGTAAATAGGGCTAGGCAGGGGGGCCATCCGATAATGCGAAAGCGATAGCGGCCGCCCTGAATGAGTTCAATCGATTTTGGGTGGTGTCCACAAACAAATAGAGGGAACTAGAAGGGGCAAAGTTGGCGGTTTCAAGAACTCGGTGAGGTGTCTCTGCACCTTGAACGGGCTAAGCTCGTTCGCACGTCGATTCGGAGGGTTGTCCTAGAGAAAACCGCTCTCTCTATAACTTTTACGACATAATTCTTTAAAATAACCTATCAAAGTTTACGGTGTGTTTGTTTCACCAAAAACTAAATGTTTTTGGAAAATGTTTTTCGAGAAATCATTTTTCAGAAAATGGTAAATTTTTCTTTATTTGGTGATACATAACTAAAAGTATTTTTAGTGTTTGGATCGCATTTAAAATATGATTGAATGACATTTGACCTAACAATTAACAATAGTGTGCCTCTTAGTTCCAAATTAATTTGTTGAGTCCATGTTATTTTTATAAACCGGAATTTTCTCGATTAGTTTAGTAAATCTACAGTTTGAACCTGCAAAATGAAAAGGAAACCTGAATTCATACACGTATTTTTTTTCCCTTGAACATGGACATGATTTCTGCTTATAAGAGCAAGTCAAAAGGATCTCATTAATCGCTTTAATACATTTGGCTCTCTTCAAATGGATGTGCCTCCCATGCGTAATATTAATTAATTTGACAAAAATTAATGAAAAATTAATTCGTTATAAATGTTCTAGCTTAGAGGTTCTTTGTGATAAAAAAATTAATTTATAATAATTATATCGATTTAAGATCTTTTGTATATATATCATATTAATTTGTATTTTTTCGTGATATTAAGCAGGAAGTAAAGGAAGTGAAAAAGAAAAAAAAAAGGGAGAAAGGAGAAAAACATCACTATCTGTCCTTTTCTCATTTCTAGCAAAAAGCTCTCTCCCTCTGCATTGGACAAAACTCTCTCTCTTTCTCTCTCTCTCTTCCAGCGACAATCGCCCAATCCGTATCGCCCCCATTGACCCATCGATCCGGAGCTTCGATTGCCATCTCATCGGGCCTAGGGTTTCCGCCGGTCGAATCGCAGCGGCCCGATGGGCTCGGATAGAGGAGATCCCAGCGGCATCCGGGTGCCTGTTGGGGAGGGGGAGGGTGGTGCGGCCGGGGTGGCGGTCGCGATCAACCTTCGGTGCTCCAACGGCTCCAAAATCACGGTCCGGGCAAGCCCGGAGTCCACGATCGGGGCCTTCAAGGTGGCCCTGGCCCGAGACTACAACGTGAGACTACGACGTCCTCGCCGATCAACAGCAGCTGATCTACAAAGGCTGGATTTTGAAGGATGACCAAACCTTGGCCAACTACGGTACGTTGAATTTCCATCCGCTCGGTGCTTCACGTCAGGTTGTTGTCATTGATTTCGTGAGGCTTCTATTGGTATGGTGGTGATTGTTAGGTGCGTTTGGCTATCTAGGTAGCTCTTTGGAAGGTTGGTTGCGGTTGGGTTCTAATGGTTATGCCATGCCCGGTTACTGAATGTAGAGGATTGGGTTCTGTGTGTTAATGATGCACGATGTTCTCATTCTAAATGTACTAGCGAAGAAGATGAGCGTTAGCGAAGAAGAAGATTTGGACCTTCAATGGCAAAGAAGATGAGCGGTGAAGAAGAGCCGAAGAAGAAGGGTGAGGAATCGTGTTGAGCGTTGTTGAAGAAGAGCTAAACCTTCAATGATGAAGAAGAAGGACCTTCAATGGCAAAGAAGATGTGCGTCGTTGAAGAGTCGAAGAAGAAAGATGGCGAAAGAGTGAAGGGAGACAGCAGCGTACGGAGAGAAAAAGATTTTTAAAAAAAAAAGGGAAAGTGTTTTCACCTACTAAGGCGGAGGAATTGGTTTTTCAAAAATAATACATAATATTTGTGTTGACTGGAAAGTATTTTCCGTTGACCAAATCATTTTTTAGAGAACCAAACGGCTGAAAATTCGGAAAACACTTGGTAAAATACTTTCAGCGAAATAAACACATCCTTAGGTTCACTCTCAACTCTTGGCACGAAATCCCAATTTTAACTCCAGTCCAAAGCTACCCTGAAATTCTTTTGTCGGGAAAGAAATATAACCTAAAACTGACCCAAACTTTTTTAGTTGGAAAGTATAAAATACTAGTTATAGTTAAAGATCGGTTATGATAAGATAGTGGGACCTTTTTTCTTTCCAAAATAAGCACGATCATGCCTCTCTACTCAAAATCTAGATTTGAATTATCAAATTTGCACATTTTTTGGAGACATTGGAATTGCCACATGCCTGAAGAGTTCTTTTTTTTTTTTTTTTTTTTTTGGGTATTGGAGGAAGCAGAACTGCCGATCGGCCGCGCCGTAAACCCCCAAGTGACACTTAAGCAGGAGGACCCACCACCCCTGAGTCACACTTAATACACCTAGCGCCTCCCCTAGGTTTTTGAACCCTTCACCTCTTCGTTGAGGATCAGCAGAGCCTTATCCAGTGGAGCCACCGTGGCCGGTGGTGGGTGCCTAAAGAGTTCTTGGTACCCATTATTATACATAAGGAAACTGAGAAAGTGGGACTTACTCGCTTGAAAAGTATTAATTCTTAGAATAGAACAAAATCAAAAGAAAATAGTGCAAGTAATGGGAAGATTCAATCCTAGGATGACACATGGGTCATGGGTGGCCTGTCCGACTCACATGTGTTCCACACGTGGCAAGCCAACCGGTGAAAGAAACGAACAAGGAATGGGACTTTCCACAGAAAGAAACCTCCATTACAAATGCCATCATTTGCTTCATATTCCTAGTCCATTATTGATAGAAAGAGAGAGAAATAGTGTGTTTGGTTCAGCATTTCCAAGGGGTTTTCAAGCTTTCAGAAAAATTAACTCTGTCTTCCTTGGTTCTAGATTTAGGTCAATTCATCGTATCAGAGCCATGGTTTCGTTTATAATGATATTTGTTCCATATGTTTAGTAGGTAAATCCAGTGCTGAGAAGAACTCTTCATATTATGGCAAATCATCCAGAAATACTAGAAGCACCTGTTTCCATTGTGGCAACTCCATCTTCTTGGATCCCTTCAGATTTTTGTGTTTCAAATGCTTTTAATATCGACTATCTTTATGAAATCTCTCTTAATGATGAAACTAAGATTTATGAAACCCAGCTTCCCCTGATGAACCTCTATTCTGCTTTTGCTAAACCCACTTCATCATTTTCTCTCATCCACTCCATCTATCAACTCATTCGCCAAACACTGAAGGAAGTAAAAGAGTACGTCCAGTCTTCCAAGTTCGATCAACATCCTATTCCTACCACTGAAAAAGAGTACTTTGTTACTCTTTAGATTCCTCCAGAGTTTCCCAAATAGTGGATTTAACAAGGATATTCTCATGTGCATTATGGAGCTGTTCGCCTTGCTCTCACTTTCCATGGTCATAAAGGCTTGGCAGTTGTGGCAAGAATTGCTCTATTGGATACTAGATTCCTTGAATACCAGCATGCTTGCATTAGTACTATTGAAACCACTTTAAATGTTGGAACAATCTTTGTAACTCTGTATCTGAACTTCAATATTGCTCTTTTAGACCCACAATTGCTCTCTTTTCTAAAGTCTAAGTTCAGCTCACCGGAGCTCCCCAAACTGATGATTCTATAGCAGCAATACTGCACTACCAAATGGATTATCGAGTATAGAACCATGCTTTTGACCTAAGTTTCCACAATATGAATGAAGATGCCCTATTCATTTCCATGCAGAATGATCAAGCGTCCTATATTTATGTTCTTAGATAGATCTCGAAAGAAGAGTTAGCCAGGCTTCTCTTAGAAACTTGGATCACTAACTATGAAAAGTTGCATTAGAACAACAAGCCTTTTCAGTCATCGGACTCTGAGTTCGTCTAAAAGAAAGATGGAACTGTTTCCATCAAATTTGGCAAGGAAAAAGAAGAGATTCCTTCTATCTTCCAGACCCTCTTCATGATTGAACCATGTGTTCTTGAGTCAATTTCCGAGCTAGATCTAAAAAAGCTTGTAAAATATTTCAAAAGCTTGTCCATTACTACAAAGATCAATATGGTTACTGTTTTTGGGATCCTTTTTGTCAATGTTCTTATTGTACAAATTCTCCCAACGAGGTAGACCCATTTGCAAAACCTTCGCCTCGAAGGAAGCCCAAAAAGCCAAAGGATCCTATGTACCAAAGGTACTTGAACAAAGATCCCTCCGTTGATACTTTTGATGAATGTGATAAATTTCAATTTATGGTTTCCTATGCACCACCTCCACCACCAAAGTTCAATGCTTCTCCCTTTGTATCACCAGATCCACCATCATCACCTCCTCTATCTCATCCTCAAAAAAAAAAAAAAAAAAAACCAGCTATTTCTCTATTTATAAGCCAATTGTAAGGTGGGCAAAGAAACATTTCTACCCACTTAAGGTTCTAGCAAAAACACCACCTAGTTCTTCCATCGCCATGTTCCAAGAAATAGACTTTCCTCCTCTTGTTTGGGAAAATTCGAAACTCTTGTTTCCCACTCTAGAAGAGTTTATTGATCCATAAGACAGATATAGGCGTGTCCCTAAGATACCTACCCCCACTGATGAACATGGAAGACAGAAAAAAACTCCTGTTGCTGAAGCCGTCTTAAATTGGCAATCAGAGACTCTTCTAGCACATAATAATGCATTCAAAGCAATTGATTCCAAGATTGAGAATGTGCAACAAGACTTGCGAAGATATAATGAAACTACTAAGAAGATCATTTCAGATTTCCAAAAGAGGCTTCATGCCTTGGAATCTGGATAACATTTAGGGTATCATCATCTTGAAAGCCCTAGAGTGGAAATATAAAAGATTAAGAGACAAATCTAGGTCCTTGAAGAATGAAGACTTTAATCAATTTCCGACCACTTTGCGAACAGAGCCTCTCCTTCCTCCACCACCTCAGATGTCTATCTTTGCTGCTATTACGGATATTCATGTCAAACAAGATAAGACAGATGTGGCTGAGATGCGAAATTGTCTCAAGAAACTGGATCAAATAAGGAAAGAAAAAGGAAAGGAGAAAAAGTCTAAAGAATCTTCACTCATCATAAGAGAAAGACTGGACCAATTGATGCTGTCAAATCCATTAGAATCTTTCTTAAGAGATTTAGGTAATCAGGAACCACAACCTGATCCTGTTACTCAGCAACCTCCACCACAGATTGATCTTGTCATCCCTATAGACTAGATTCTATTTCCAGCATAATCATCCTTTCCAAACATCTTTGATACTGAATCAGACTCGGTATCCCCCTCATCTTCATCATCTTTCTCACTCCCTTGCATTGATTCCTTTCCCATAGCACCAGTAACTTCCTCAATATTCATGGTTGATCCTCCAAACTATGACATGGAATCCAACCCTTCTAAACCAGAGGTCGTCCAACCAAACAATCCCTCCCAGAATATGTCCACTTCATCAAAACAGATTTTCACTATTGATGACATCCCTTTATCACAAATGGCCAGAAAGACTTGAAGAATTTTATACTTGGCTAAATACCCAAGCCATTACCAACTAGGACAAGTATGATATTCTTTTCAATTTTGTCACAAGGTTTACAGGTAGCCTTAAACTTTGGTGGCAGTCTGTAGGAGAACAAGACTAACTTCACTTTTTACTCTCGCCAAACTTTCAGCATGCCATTACCCTTTTATATCACTTCTTTGTGGGGAAACCTGTTGATCTCATAGAGCTTAAAAGAATAGAATTTCTCGAAAGAAAATGTTGTTCTCTTCATAAAAAACACCTTGATAAGCATTATCATGAAATGCTTAAGCTCTTTTATCAAATTGAAGTTGATGCAAATTTGAAGCATGTTTTCTTGACCTCCATTTCCAAAGAATTATCTCAAACAGTAGAGAGAACCTTTCTCTCTAGACAAAAGAGGATTCGGGATGTTCCATTGGGAGAACTCAAACAATAAATCCATTTGTGCTTGGAAGAATTGTGTATCAAACGCCAAATGATTCAGACTTATATCAACAACAACAGAGAATTTGACGCAGCTTGTTCTCGCCAGAAGCTAAAGATCAAATGCTCTAGGAAAGACTGTGATGGCACTTGTGGAAAATCTTCAAGAAAAATGAAACACTTCAAAAAGCTTTGGATAAACAAATCTAGGCATGGCTCTAAGTATTTTCGAAGAAAGAAGAAATGGTGATACCTACGCAAAAGGAAATATCACTCAGGCCACAAAAAGTCAAATCGATGCTTCATCTGCAACCAAAAATGACATTTTACCAAAAATTGTCCTCAGGCAAAAAAAAGTCAGAATCATCTTATACATCATATAGAGAATGAAACTAGTATCTTTCTTGAAAATGATGATATCGAATCTCTATTTTCTGCAGATGAAGAACCATGTGAACAAACTCTTTGTGTTATCCCTTGTTACCAAATTCCCAGTGAAACTGATTCGGATTCAGATCCTAAATATATCTTTCACATATCTCTTATCCCTTTAGAAGAAAGCACTAACATTTTCAAGCTAAACCCATTGTCCCCATTCCCCTGTGAAAATATTCACTTCAAAGTTTGTCAAGCCAATCATCGCCATTGCTCTCATAGACACTGGAGCAGCTTCTTCAATCTTAGACACTAAAGTTTTTCCTGAAGAATATTAGACTTCTTGTGTCCGTTATTTCAACTTTGCTTCGAGAGATACTTTTTTGACAAATGTGAGAACCACTTCGATAACTGTTCATTTTTTTCATAGTGTTCCATAACTACAAAAATCTTTGGCTCTAGTCCTCCCAATAAAGATTTGATCATCAGTTGGGACATTATAACTCAGATTTCCCAACTGCGCATCATTCTTGGAAAATGTCTTAAGTATAAAGACCAATTCTTTAAATTTGTCAATATTCACATATTTTTTTCCATTCAAATGAGTCCGTTAGACCTAATCATGCAAAAGTTGTTGGAATTTTATTCGGAATCCCATTTTGAATTCACCCAAAAATGTTCTCACCCTTTATGGAAAAACCCCAAGTTCTTTGTTCCCATTCCTTTAAAAAAGAATGAGAATATCAATCCAATCAAGGCGAATCATATGGGAATAAATCCAGAACACTTGATTTTAGCTTAAAGGGAATACTTAGAACTACTGCAACAAGGCCTTATTGAGGTCTTACATTCTCAATGAGCTTGTGAAACTTTTTATGTCAACAAGTGTGCCGAGCAAAATAGAAGAAAGATGAGATTGGTAATTAATTACCAACCTCTTAATCTTTTTCGCCAAGATGATAAATTCCATTTACCTTCCAAAAACTCTTTTTTTGTTGGATTATCTAAAGCCCAAATCTATTCTAAATTTGATCTCAAAGCTGGATTTTGGCAATTGGGCATTCATCCTGAAGATAGACCAAAGACAGGGTTCTGTATCCCAAATCAACATTTCCAATGGAAAGTTCTTCCTTTTGGCCTAAAAGTTGCACCATCCCTCTTTCAAAAGGTCATGTGTCGAATTTTTCAACAAATCCTGTCAAGTGCAGCAGTATACATCGATGATATTCTATTATACAGTCCTGATGAACAGTCACACTGCCAACTTTTTGAGCAATTTGCAGAAATTGTGAAGAAGTATGGTATTATGCTTTCTTAAAGAAAGATGAATATTACTCAGACAGAAATTGAATTTTTTTAGATGCATCTTAACAAAGGTACATACTACCTATGGCTACATATTACTTAGAAATTGCTGAAATTTCTTGAAGAAAACTTCACAACAAAACAAGTTCAACAATTTCTTGGGATAATCAATTATCTCAGAAATTTTGTTCCAAATCTTGCAAAATTATTGATCCCATTGCAGACAAAGTTGAAAAGGAATCCCTCACCTTAGGGAAGATCTCAAACTAAGGCAGTTGCTGAACTTAAGGAGATTATGCAGATTCTCCCTCCATTGCAAATCCCATCAACATGAAAAATAATTCTCTAGACTAACACTAGTGATAAATACTGGACCGCCATCCTATTTGAAGAAATTGCTAGTAAGAGGCATTTGTGTGCCTATAAAAGTGAAAAATTTTCCCAAGCTGAAATGCATTATCATTCCACTTTTAAAGAAATCTTGGCGGTAAAAAATGGGATAAAAAGGTTCGAATTCCATTTCATTGGACATCACTTCCTAGTAGAATTGGATATAGCATCTTTCCCTCAGATGACCAAATTCAAACAAAAGTAGGTTTCAAATTCTCAATAACTTCGATGAGTTGAATGGTTTTCAAAATACTCTTTTGAAACTAAACACATCGCCGGGAAAAAGAATGTGCTTGCTGATTTCTTGTCAAAACTAAAAGCACAAGTAGCAGAAATCAACATGTATATTATGAGGCATGCTTTCCATACTCTTCATCACAATGAAAAGTACAAAATCGAGAAAATCAAAGACTAGCCAAGCTGGCGATACCCCTAGAAAATCATTGAACAAATCCAGAAAGACAGTCTTACTGAAAATTTGTATAAACTTGTGTGGCAATGCCACACAAATCTGTTCAAGCTCAATGGGGGTTCAATTCTTTATCATTTTGGTTTAAATGCAGATTATCCATTCATACATCCCCTAACCTAGAAAGAAGCTGATTTTCTTGATCAACTTTTTTCCTTAGAAAAAAGTTGATCAAAGAAAAAAGTTGTTCAGGAAAATTATCTTCTTTCTAGATTAGGGGATGTATGAACAGATTTGTGTGGCATTGCCACATAAGTTTATCCAGATTTTGCTGATCAACTTCAATGGCTATTATGGTACTTAACCAACAAGTACTTAATAGCTATTGAAATTTCAACAAGAAGATTAATTGCCAACCTCACTAGGATATTTGGACTCGACAGAGGAAAAATTGCAAAGGAGTGTGACAAAAACCTTTTAGATTTCCTTAATTGGTTTTCTCCTCCAACTCATTGGAAATGTCTCCTATAGAAAGAACTAAGAACCACACAACCAAACCCTGAAGTCCATACTATTTTGTTCTTCCGATGACCATGGGCTTTTCTTACAAACAATGGCAACATTATCAATGCACCTCTAAGTATAGGTACTTCATCTTATAAACCTATTCCACTCAGTGTAGAAGCTCGAGTTCATGAGTCCTACTCAAGACCTGTTGGCTACTGTGAGCACTAGTATCGAGAACTCTAGAGAATTCTATGCTAGGAAAATAAAACCATTCCTGAAGATGCATAGAATTGTAATGTACCCACTGCATGAGATCATTATGACCTAGCATCATAAGCTAAGGAAGCACTCGAGGAATTCAGACAAGCTGCATCATCACAGGAGCATGAAATGGCAGACATAAATGACGTTGCACAGTCTTCTCAAGACCCCTATGCTAAATGGGGAAGTCCTCTTTCTCAAGACCCCTATAACCAAAGACATTTATCATTATCTCAAGGCATGGATACATCATTCTATGCACAGCTATCCAATTGGCATCAGCCAAGCATTCCTGCCGACATTACAAATATAGACTAGACACAAGAGGAAGTATCCACATCCACATCATACTAGCTTGGTCCTTGTTTGTTTGTGACCTTTTATTGCCTATAAAAGACAGGGAGGATGTAATGTGTTGGGCATAGTCCCTTGAAGTAAAATGAGTATTTTGTGAAGACCTCTCTTTGACTTTCTAAATTCCTCTTCTTCTCCAGCCTGGTAGGATCTTCTGAGAAATGTAGCTCGGGTATGTTAGAAATGTTATCCATCTTGGCATCTCTGAGTGTCTTTAGACTCTGAACTAAAAGGCTGAGTGGTTTTCTGCTAAAAAGCTGTCCTTGAAGGGCTTGAACGAGAGTTATTCGCCTACTGTGGGAAGATATACCTACAAAAAATTAACTTCATCTTCCCTAGTTCTAGGTCTAGGTCCATTCATAGTCCATTGGGGAAATGCTTAACTGTTTGGTTCAATTTTGAAGCTAGCTTTCAGCTTTCAATTTGCCTTCAAAATGCTGAAAGCCCAAAGCTAATAGGGACTAACTTTGGGCTTTCAACATTCCATTAAATGTTGAAATTATTTTTTCCCTTCCAAAACTACTCTCGCTAATTCTTCATATTTTCGATTTTGCCCTCGATTTTTTTTTTAATTGAAAAAAGGAGGCAGCCTTTCGCCGAATCGGCGAAGGGCTATGGTCGCCGGTGAGCCAAATCTAGTGTCGGCGGTCGTCGCCGAGGTCGCCCAAGGTCGGGCGACCTTCGGCGAGGGCCACCGGCCGGAGTCGCAAGACCCTTGTGAGACCCAGGTGAGGGGCGCATCTTTGCGAGACCCTAAGCGGCGGTCGCTTGGGTCGCGCGGCGACCTGACCCTCGCCGAGGGTCGCCTGAGGTCGGGCGACCTCCGGCGACCCTCGGTTAGGTCACGCGACCCTCGCCGAAGGTCGTCCGACTTCGGGCGACCTCACCGACGACCGCCGGCGCCGGATCTAGCTCACTGGTGGCCGTAACCCTTCGTCAGATCAGCGAAGGGCTAGTTCAATTTTCAAAAAAAAAAAAAATGATATATATATATATATAATATACCCATCAAAGTCCATTGTAAAAGTTTTTTTAACCAAACACACATTCAACTCAAAGTCCAATTGCAAATTTTTTTTACCAAACACAATTGCATTTCCCCTTGCAAATGCTGAACCAAACGCAGCCAAAGAGGACAAGTTGAAACTCAAAGCAAGAAGAAAAGGGACCCTGATGGAGAAGCAAGAGGCGCATCATCGGAAGGGAAAGAGAGGCCAGGCCGAAGAGGGGGAGAAGCAGCCGAGCTTGGAGGGACTCGCGATCAAGGACAGCCCTTACATGCAGTATAAGGACCTGGAGGACTACAAGCAACAGGGCTATGGCGCTCAGGGCCACCTAGAGCCAAAGCCCGGCTGTGGCACTGGCACCACCAACGCCACCACCATGCCGGGCAACGTGGTCTCTTCCGAGGCCGAGCTTGCCTCGGCCAAGGCCACCCATCGTCAGGGAGTCCTCAAGTAGTTGGAACGTCTGTGCTCTTTACGTGTTTGTGGAACATAGTGCTAATGGTTTTCTTTCTTTTGGGACGCTTATGATGATGAATAAACATTCGACATTGGCCATTTCCTCATTAGATAAGCGTTTGGATTTGTCAAATCTTTTGCATGTAGATAAGTGTCCCATGTCAACTACCACATTCATGTTATCTTCCTTGTGTAACGATGGAATGAGTTCCATGCTCTAGCAATTAAAGTTTTTATTTCCGCCCTAAACGTTTAATTTTATATCCTCAATAATTTTGGAGCTTGAACATGATAACCTTTTTTAAATCATAACTCCCAACACGTATCCGAATATGCATATTTTGCTCAATTTGATTTATTTATTGAGAAGAAGTAATGTATGGCCTACCTTGAAATAATGCATGTGTTTTCAATTCAATTCGCTCCAAATTGTTTATGGTAGCCTACTGTGCCAGATTAATCAGAATTTTGTTAAGGGTATAGTTCCAAGGGAGGTGAACTGCTTTTGGCCTTTTCTTTTCCCTTTGCCCCCCTCTTACTATTCCCTATGTGCTTCTTTAACAACTTTTCTGGACTAGAACTTACCGTTGTGAGAGCTCGTTTCATCCCTACTTAGTTCAATTGAAATCTGAAATCAGGTGGTGGGGTCACGCATGTCAAGAGTCCATCGACAAAAATTGTAATGAGCAAATATTTATGCTTTGTGACATTGATGAATTTTACAAATAAAGTCACCATGCATGGTTTTTGTTCCTTTCTTGATGATTTTATACAGATATGAATCGAACCTATGTTGGGCATATGCTTCCTCAATGATTGCATAAAATTGACATTCCAATTTTTCCATGTGATCTCTTAATGATGGCTCTTACTGCAATAAGTTATGTTCCTATTGTCCTCATGCGGATAATGTATAAAATTGTCCTTAAAGTCATAAACCTATTATACTGTAGCTAATTCAATCCTAAATCATTCAACTATGCGAATTCAAACCTAATTTCTTTTTTTTTATTTTATGATTTGCTAATTTGGTCCTAAACTATTCAATTGTTACAATTTAATTATAATCATTTTGATGATTTGCTAATTTAGTCTTAAAATTTTTGACAATTTACCAGTTTAGTCTTTTCGGCCAATTATCAAAATAATAGGTTTAAGACTAAATTGATAAATTTGCAAAATGTTTAAGTTTAAATTGATATAATTGAAAAGTTCAAGACTAAATTGACAAATTGTCTGAATGTTTAGGAATAAATTGGTGCAGTTGAAAAGCTTAAAATTGAGTTAACTACCGTACAATAGGTTTAGGAATTTTTTGACAATTATCCCCACGTTTTACTTTCCATTTTTTCCCTCAATCGAATCACAATCTCATTGATTGATGCCATTCTCAATGATGTCTATTACTTGGATTAATTAGATAAGGCAGCTGAAAAGGGCAATTAATTGGGTAAAGAAACAAAAACATGTTAGAAGATGAACATTTGTTATTGACTTCTCATGTCACTTTGGCGTGTATAATGTTGGAGTTTTAAAATTTTAACTTTTTGGTTGACATGACTTTCTTTTTCTTATTTGTTTTGAACAGTTATGCTCAGCTTACTAATGAATTATAATTGGAGGGGCTTGATATTTCTATTAGTTGTAACATCTCATTGTAGGACATGGATGTTTGGTATTCAATTCGTTCTTCTATTGGTTCGCAATATGATTTGACTCTTAACCTGTTTATACAATCTCCAATTCTCAATGGTAAAAGTATGGAAGATAAGCCTTTTGTGTTTGAACACATGCATCCATACACTCAAGTGTGTTTCATGTCATTCATCAGATAGTAAATACTTCTCAAGTAATTAGTTACCTGATCTATTTAATGGGAAAACAAAGTCATGATGTGATATCTTGTATTCAATTCCTTAAATCCTTCTTGCCGACCCATTAAAAAATCTCCTTTTGATTGCAATGTTTGGAAAACATCATCCAACTAAGGAGACCTAGTTTCATGCCATCAACAAAAGTGGCGGTAAGAGGTAGGTGTTGCCCACATCTAAGCATCTCAGGTACTCCATCTTGCTTGAAGCATGTGAGGGATGCCAAAGCAACGGTGAGGGATTATAATTGAGGGCTGGTTTCATCGACCCACCTAGGAATCGGACTGGATTGGGTGAATCCATAGAACTAATGGCTAGTTCTCGGTTCCAATTCTTTGGAATCAATCCTTAGTGGGCAATTCTAGATTCTAGGGTGGGAATCGCCAACTCGGATTGTAACAACTTGGGCCCCATTTTGTAATATTATCTGCTTTGGACACTAAGTCCTCATAGCTTTAAAATGCATTACACAGAGTAAAGAGGCACAAGCCTTTATAAACAAGCCAAGGACTCCCCTCCTAAGCAATGTGGGACTAAAGATGGACCCCTTCCTCTTCCTTGCGCACGTCCGGAGACCGAGGCGCGGATGCACCGCCATCCCTCCTCCCCATGCACCGTCGCTTGGGTTGTCACACGGATCATGTTTATCTCTATTGTCTCATAGGACGGTTGGCATCCAAATCGACAATTTCCAACCTAAATTGGTGCAATTTAAATTTTTAGGACTGAGATAGTATTAATGCAATAAGTACATGACCTTTTTTGTACTTTTCCCCACATGCATCTCAACATCCATGTTTAGACAAAGTACCCTTTTATTGTTAATAAGTTATTTCTTGGAAATGAAGAGAAAAAAATGGATGAACAAATTAAAGCAAACGAAAGTGAGGTGGCAACCACGAAATGAGCCACATGTCAACTCTCCATAAGGTCCTCTACGGAGCACCGAAATACTATAATAGTACCGCATGAATTCAGTAATTCAACCCAAGAGAGAACGCACAAACTTCATATGATGTAGTATTTTCATTTGATATGAAAAGAAAATTAAAAAAGAAAAACACTCAAAATCACTCGTAGAATTCAAGTTCTCACAACATCATCCACCAGTCAAACTATGACCTATGCAAAATAGAAATCTCAACTTTTCGCAATCCTTTTATGGTAAGAAGCGTTCAAAGGCTCTTGCATGAGAACTCATGGAAAGGCAACTGTACATGCACTAAATAATATCACTGAGATGTTGAAGCAGAAGATCCCATCCCAAGAATCCTCTATACATCGTCGCTATTCAAAGTCGTAAGGCTCTAGTTTTTATTGGAAGACAAAGTTGATACTGTAATATAGTTTATTTATAATATCCGATTACTAATGACAAACACCTTTAAATGAATAAGTGATAATATTTACTTAAAAAGTTAAGAAAAGAAGAGTGTTAGCATCGAATAAAAGGCTTAATAAAAATGAAATGAAAAGGGAAGAAGTATTAGTATTCCCTAAATAGTTATTCGATCGTAGATAGCTCGTAGCTAAGAAATTCTAAATGCAACATTAAAAGTATAAAATAAATGTGAAATGTCAAAAACAAAAATAATTTAAGAAGTAAGATCAAAGCGACTTGGTTGAGGGGGTGATGACTCAACAATCTTTAGGCAAGATAAAATATGGAGAATTTTGTTTGAGAAGTAAGGAATATTTATTTTGGGAATTTGCTTTTGTAGAATGCCTTTTGAAAGAAAAAAGTTGGATGGTTCATTATAAATAATATTCCAACAAACGATTCTTTTGGTATCTCCTTTTTATTTTTTTTTATTCGAACCTTTTTATTAAATTAGTTGGTAGAAAATATGCTTATCGGCTTGGAGCATCAGAATTGTTCATTGGTTTTCGTTTCTATTTCTTTATTAGTAGAGAAAGCAAGTAAAGAAAGAAAAATTAGGAAAAAAAACTAATTAAGGATACAAGATAGATTTTATGCCCCTTCCGCGGAAATTAGATGGGCAATAAATTATCCTTTGACTTTCCTTTTAATGTTTTTCTTTAATTATCACCGTCGCGTGATTCAAAAATGTCATGGTCTAAAAGAGCAGAGTGATATACAACGAGATAAAGCTACAATCCGACCGGACAGTAAGGGCTTGCATAGTAACATTCATCTTCATCGAATTTTCTATTTATATTTAAATAAAATAAAAATAAAAATTCATTTCGTAATGTCAATTAATTTATCTATTTATTGAAGTAGAAAAGTAACCGGAAATAAATTTAGAAAATAGTTAAGAGATAAAAAAATCACTTCTTATTCTTAGGAATAATTTCTAAAAATAAATCATTTTTTTATTGTTCTTCTTTCTCATCATCCGCTGCCCTTGGTTGCTGGCGCCTACCTCCACCACCCCTTGCCTTTTGCTACCTAGGGGTGTGCAACGGGAACCGCCCGAACCGGGAACCGGCCGGACCAAACCGAACCGGCTGGTTTTGGGTGGTTCTCACGGTCGGCGGTCCGGTTCCCGGTTCCAAGGTGGGAACCCAATTGAACCGGACCAAACCAAATTTTTTAATATATAATTTATATACATAGAATTAATAAAATATATAAACATGATAACTTATTGCAACCAAAATTGCAATTTGAGGTAGGAACCTCTTATGTGGCCAAGAGACCATTAAAACCATTTTTGTTACTCTTTTATTTATAGAAAAAATCGCCTTGTTAGTAACGTGGGTTGTGACTTGAGTTCTCTGTTTTCAGGGTTCCTCGAGTGATACCATCAAGTTAGTTATCGAGAGAAAGAGGGAAAGTAAGAGACTCTTTCTTTTTTAATTGATTTATTGGGGATTTTGTGATGAATGGTTGAATGATCCTTGCTTTGTGTTTTGTTCTGCTTGCTTGAGGAAATTAGATGATATACTCTTTAGCGAATAAGATTACAATTTTTTGACTTCTAGTGATTAAAATGTCCCCACGTTACTTGTTTATAGGATTACAATTTAAGCCAAGTCCAACCTTTAGCTAAATTGTTCATGGCCTTTATGGTTAAAGTTAAGTGTGAAACACACAAAGTGTGACCACACAAGTGAGTTTGAATATTTTGCACATGAGAATATGTGTGATTAGTTTCATTGAATCGCTCGAGAACTAAATTGGATTGATTGGTTCAGAGTGTGGTTACTCTTTAGTGCAAAAAAGTCAGTCACTCCTTAATGCAAAAAAGTAAAGCTGATTTTGTTGGACCGAACCGGACCGGACTGGAACCGATGGTCCGGTTCAGTTCCCGATCCTAGGACCAAACGGTCCAGTCCACGGTTCGCAATTTTGGGAACCGGTGCTTCCGGTCTGGTTCTCGGTTCCAAGGTGGAATTGGCCCGAACCGGGAACCGATCACCCCTACTGCTGCCCTTCTTCTCCGCTTGCTTGATGAGGAGCAAGAAGAAGAAAAGAGAGAAAAAAGAAAATTTTTAAAAATTATTAGAAATTAAAAGAAATTTGATGTTATAAAAAAAATTTATGGACTGTACCAATGCATTCATATTTTTTTATTTTGAGAATATAAATTTTATATAGTTAATACATAAATTATTATAAGAAAAATAAATAAAAAAAGATTATTTCTAAAAAAATTAATTTTCAAAATAAAAATGTTACTAAGGGTGCATTTGTTTGCGTTTTTGTTTAAAAATTGTTCTAGGGAAGAAATAGAAAAAAGTGTTTTACATTCCAGGGGAACAATTTTCAAAAAAAAACATGTTTCGTAAATTTGTATAATTTTTTTATTTCTTTTATTTTTTCTATTTTTTTCTTATTTTTCCTTTTTTTTTTTTTCTTCTTTTGGTCGGTCGCGGCCACGGCCGAGGCGACGACCGGCGAAAAAAAAAAGAAAGAAAATAAGAAGAAGAAAATAGGAAGAAAATAAAAAAAAAGTGTTTAATTTGTTTGAAATAAGAAACACAAAATTTGTGTTTCTTATTTCATTTTTCTTTTTTTGTTCGCAGGAACAAAAAAAGAAAAAAAAGGAATAAACGCACCCAAACGTTTTGCATTGCTTTTTTGTTAAAAGAACAAAACAATGAAAAAAGTGTTCAAAAAAAAAAAAAAAAAAACACAACCAAACAGGCCCTAAATGCACTAAGCATTTTGCAGAAGCGCATCGACTTTCATCTCCTCTAATAGCCGCTTCTTCGAATATGAAAGGACAGTTCTTTCTAGGGACCTCTCACGCTCTCTCTTAAAAGAGATACAATTTCCCTTAAAGAAAAAAGAAAAAAAAAGTGGGGCGTTCACGAAAAGGAAGGGGAGAGTGGAGACCACCATCTTCAGGCAGCATTTTTCTGGAAAAGAAAAAAAGGCGCATTCCCTACCCTTTCTCCTGAGGACTTATTTTCTATTACTATCTGCTTTTTATTAAATTAATTGGTGGAGAATATGCTTTATAGTGACTCGGAGCATCAGAATTGTTAGTTGGTTTTCGTTTCTATTTCTTTATTAGTAGAAAAAACAAGTCAAGTCAATTGAGGAAAAGAAAGAAAGGATACGCGTAAATTTTATGCGAAATTGTGTCTCTAAAATTTACGTGTGTCCTTTCTTTCTTTTCCTCAATTGACTTGACTTGTTTTATGCACTTTCTGTGGAAATGACGCATGCAATAATGCACCTTTTTTCTTTTTTTTTGGCTCTATGCAATAATGCACCTTTACTTTCTTTTCTGTAGCTTTCTTTCATGAGCACTGCCGCGTGATCCGAGGGAGAGATAAAGCTGCAACCCAACTAGACAGTAATAGCCGCTTCTTCGAATATACAAGCATTCTGCGGAAGCACGTCGTCTCTCATCTCCGCTAATAGCCGCTTCTTCGAATCTGAAAGGGAAGTTCTTTCGAGGGATCTCTCACGCTCTCTCTCAAAAGAGAGACAATTTCCCATAAAAAAGAAGAAAAAGAAAGGCAGGGTTGTTCACGAAAAGGGAGGAAGCGGAGAGCACCATCTTCAGGGAGATTTTTCTGGAAAAGAAAAAAAGGGCATTCCCCACCCTTTCTCCTGAACTCAACCGACCGGCCACCTCCCGCCGGCGACTGCTCTCGCATTCCGTTCCCGAAATCCTACCTCACTCCTTCACCGTCACCTACTTCTTTACTCTCACGAAAAAGTAAAAGGGAAAAAACAAAGAAAGTGTCTTGGTCTTTCTCTACGCGGGGAACGGTCGCCGTTGAAGCCCCACACAAAACCTCGGAGCCACAGCCGATCTACGTCGTCCGCCCGCTGCCACTCGTCGTCGCCGTCCCTGACCTCGGTGGAGTCGACTGAAGCCTGACACGAGTTTGGAGTCGCTATTCTCAACCTTCGCCGCCGACGATGCCCAGGAAATCCAAGCGAGGTAGGGCCCCCACGATTGAGTTCTCGTTCCTTCTTCTTCTTTTTTTTCTATTTTTTTTTGCCTCGTCCTGCTTGATTTTAAAAGAGCAAAGCAAGCTCGATTCCTTTAGTCCTCACTCGCGTCGGATCTGAATGAGTCGGTTTTTCTTAAGTTTGAACGTTGGTCGCTGATTTTTCTTGAGTTTAAGTGTGAGCTCGAGCTCCGAATAGGTCCATATTCGCTCTCCAACTCGCTGCCTACTTCGCGTCTGAAGAAATGCCTGAACAGATTCGAATTTGTTCTGTTCAATGCAAGACATGGGATGGAAAAATTTAGTTTGAAAAGTGAGGAAAATTTATTTTGGGATTTGCTTTTGTAGAATCCCTTTCGAACTAAAAAAGTCAGATTGTTCATTATAAATATTATTCCCCAACAGGGTGTTTTGCAATTGGCTCATGTATATTAGCACCAAGAGCATGGGAGTGTTGCTAGTTTTCTAAGTCAAGTCAAGAAGCACCTATATAAGATGGTTCCGTGCACCTTATGCAAAATGCTGCTTTCTGCTTTTGTTAGATTAGTTGTTGGTAGAGGTGTTAAACAGGTGGGTCACGTTGGGTTTGGGTCGAGTCATTAATGGTCCGACCCAAATCGACACATTAGCCCATTTATGATCAATTTATGTATAATGTAAATTTTCTGATCCATACCCGACCCGACCCATACCCAACCCATACATGACCCAGCCCATATTAATAAAATATTGTTATATTTAACCAAATTTAGAAAAACTTATTTCTATGTTTTTTTAAGGATTATATTACTAAAATATTTCAAAGCTTATTTTTTAAAAATGGTATTGCTAAAATAGTTTTATACAACACAAATTTAATGGACAATTTTTATAATTTTTAAAATAATTATTTTAAAAAATCGAATATTAATAATTTTTTTTTTATTTTTAAAAAAATATAATTTTAATTATTTTTAAAATATAATTTTTCTTTTTCTTTTTTATTTTTATTTTTTCTTTGGCCGGTCGCCGGCCACGACGACGGCTAGTGGCTGGCCATAGGCGAGCCTCGAGCTGACCCATTTAAGACCCATATATCTCACTCTCTTTATTTTAAAAACTCATTATGGATGCTTTAGGAAATAATGATTGACCCATTAATGGTCCATTTAAACATAAATGGATCCATAAATGGGTCAATGGCCTATTTTGACACCTCTAGTTGTGAGAGATTATGCATATCGATTCGGAGCATCAGAAATGATCTTGGTTTTCGTTTCTATTTCTTTATTAGTAGAAAGTGATATCCACATGAGGGATAAAGCTGCAACCCGACTAGACCCTAAGCATTCTGAGGAAGCACATCATACTTCATCTCCTCTAATGGCTACTTCTTCAGATCTGAAAGGGAATTATGACGTCTTCCTGAGTTTCAGAGGTATGGACATTCGAAACAGCTTCCTCAGTCATTTCTACGTGGCACTTGCCCAAAAAGGAATCTACAGTTATGTTGATAGCGAGGAGCTTCGGAAAGGCGACTGTATAAAGCCAGCGCTTATGAAGGCGATTGAGGAGTCGTGTATCGCAATCGTCATTTTCTCTGAGGACTATGCTTCCTCACCGTGGTGTTTGGAAGAGGTGGCGAAAATCATGGAGTGCAAGGAGCAAAGAGGACTCACTGTATTTCCGGTGTTTTACAAAGTGGACCCTAGAGAAGTGAGAACACCAAGAGAGAGCTACCGAAAAGCTATGGGTAAGCATGAGAGAAAGTTTGGGAGAGACTCGGAGAAAGTGAAGAGATGGAAAAAGGCTCTCATTGATGCGGGTAGCTTGTCTGGGTGGGATTTGAAGGATAAGTAAGTACTAAGTAGTGATTGATGTGACACTGCTTTGTTTTTTCTTTTTTATATGCTGAATCTCTTCTTCTTTTTCCATGAAAGTTAATTATCTTTGGAAATTGATGTATCTAGTACCTTTCCGGATTTTGTCAGAGATGAAGCAGATCTTATCAACAAAATTGTGCGGGAGATCTCTATGCAGTTGGACCGAAAACCATTACACATTGCCAAGCATCCGGTTGGAATACATCAACAAGTGATAAAGCTGGAATCTATGTTAAATCTTGAGTCTCGTGATGATGTTGTCATGATAGGATTATGGGGACAAGGAGGCATAGGAAAAACAACATTAGCCAAAGCCCTTTATAATGATATATTCAGAGGATTTGAGGCTTCATGTTTTTTGGCAAATGTTCATGAAACTTCAAAAGATTCCAAGGATTTAGTTCATTTGCAGGAAAAATTGTTGTCCGAGATACTAGTGGGAAAAGAATTAACAGTGTTTAGTGTTGATGGAGGTATTAATTTGATGCGATGTAGACTTTGCCACAAAAGAGTCCTCCTTGTTCTCGACGATGTTGATGACGTAAAACAATTAAATGCTTTAGCTGGAGGGCGTGAATGGTTTGGTAAAGGAAGCAGAATCATCATTACTACGAGAGATAAACATCTATTTACTTTCCATATGATAGATGAAGATCATATCTATGAAGTTAAAACTTTAGGTGATCTAGAAGCTCTTGAACTTTTCAATAAACATGCTTTTCTTGGAAGTGAGGAAATAGTGATAAGGAGGGATCTTGTGGATAGTGCTTTGCATTATGCTAATGGACTTCCTTTAGCACTTGAGGTATTGGGCTCTTTCCTATGTGGTAGAAGAGAACAAGAGTGGGAAAGCGCATTGAATAAACTTGCTAAAAGTCCTGACAAAACCATCAATGGTGTTCTCAAGTTAAGTTACGATGGACTAGAGGACTTCACAAAGGAGATATTCCTTGATATTGCATGTTTCTTCAAGGGGAAACCTATAGAGTACATCATGGAAGTCCTTAACAGTTGCGACTTCGACACAACTATTGGAGTAGAAGTTCTTGTTGAGAAGTCCTTAATAACTAAAGAAAGGAAGATAGTACAGATGCATGACTTGATTCAGTTGATGGGCATGGATATTGTTAAACAAGAATGTCACGATGATCCTGGAAGACGCAGCAGGATATGGGTTTTTGAAGATGTCTATGAAGTTCTATCAGAGGAAATGGTAAGTTTTGGTGGTTTAAACACTAATTTTACTCTCTTCTTCTCTGACTTCGTATGCTAATTGCAATGCAAGTTCTATAAATGCAGGGAACAGATGCAGTAAAAGCCATAGTTTTGGATTTACCCAAGACAGAAGCAATATACATAGGTCCCAATGCTTTCACAAACATGAGAAGATTGAGGTTGCTCATCATGATTAATGTGCATAACTCTTTCCAAGGTCCCATCTGTCTTCCTAACAGATTGAGATGTTTTCAATGGCCTGAATGTCCTTCTTCAGTTCTCAAATTTCCCCCTGGCCCAAAGAAGTTAGTCAGACTTGATCTGTGCAAAAGCAACATTCAAGTCATGGTGGACCAATTTAAGGTGTGCATTCAAATGAATTGTCCTTATCTCTTACATATCTATATCTGTATGCATATGATTATGATTAATATATGCATGTCTTATTGCAAACTTTGAACGCAATAATTACTAACTCTGATGATGCTCGTTAGTTGTGCTTAAGAATCATCTGCATCTATTAAATTGTTTATATTTGATTAAAGCATTAAAAACAAGATGTCGATTTACTGCATGAACCAACATAAGTGGATTCTTCCCGTTTCAGGGGAGTATTAAGCACTTTCCTATATGAATTTTAATGTCGATTCAAACAGAAGATACTCACTAAAAAAGTTAAATCTCATTTTCAAATGTTAGAAGTACTGAAATCATAAGAAGAATGGACTTATACGGTTAGTAACTTTAATATCGAAAATTGGAACAAGAACTTATTGGTGACATAATTTAACAATTGAATGATGAATGTGCTTAGTATTTTAATAAACATGAACGGAGGATTCAATTTGCATGCCTTTGAAATGATAGATACTGAAAATGCTATAAAAAATTCTATATTTTATATAAGAGACGAGCTTGCCAGATTCTTTTCAAAATTGCATATGAAAATAGAATGAGATTTTTCTTGCTTATTTGCTTTATCATTGAAGCGAATGCACGCTAAGTACTTTTGATTGAACCTCCTGTTGTTGTTTCTATGATAGAATGCAGTCGATAATGAAAAGAGAGATGTAGAAATCATGTAGTAAAGGATATCTACAGGAGTTGAGTCTTTACTGTAAGTCAGCCCCAAAAGTCCCGTCTCTTTGTATTGTACCAACCTACCCAGAGATTTCTGGCAAGCACTTTATTTTTAGGAGTAGGAATAAGGAGAACTTCAAGAAAGTTATCATGGATAAAATATTCATTTTAAAATATAATGGGGAGTTTCTCCTTCTCCTTCCAAGTATGCAACACGTTCCCCTCCTTTCCTTTCAATCGAGCCATTCGGTTGCGCCCTTACTCCATTTATTCCTAAGTGAGAAATCACAGGACGAAAAGCAACTCTCAGGGGAGATAGATTGACTAGCCATTCATTCTCCCGCTTTTTTAAATAAAGGCTTGTGGAGCACAATTCTATGAAGAGTCTTACTTTATGGAGGCACTAGTGCACCACACCTAGGACGCTGGTAGCACGCAATGGCTTTCACGCATGACTAATAAGGCTTTCTAAAGAGAAGTGAAAAAGGGGCTCGTTTTGCTAATTTAAATATATTTAAACCTAAATCTAATCTAAAGTTATGTATGTATTATATTTATATTAATATTTATACTACTACACAAAGTAAAGGTGACCTTCCACAGGATCTCAATTTAATTTCTTCCCCAAAATGTCTCGATTACTTATTTTAAAAATATTGTATTCATAGAGAGGTGCGTAAACTAGTAATTTATTTGATCTCTCACATGTTTCACAATCTAAATATTAATCTTTTCTATGCTACAACAAATTTCTTACTGCAAATTTTAATCTCGAAATATTTTATATATATTCTATGTTTGTGTATTGTGTATTTACCAACAATTTATTTCCATTAAATATTTCTAATTTGGTGGTTTTGCTCAATTTTTCAAATATCAATTTTTTCAAATCCTGTGCATACTCTTATATTTTTCTCTTCCTATGCCTCCTATGAGACAAACTTTGTGGGCTTTCAATTATTGCTGTCATGCTCGTCGGCCACACTAACGTCGGAACGTATTGAACGAACTAATAAATAAAAGGGTTTTTCAATCTTAATGAAGTGGAAAAACCCCGCTACAGAGGATAGGAAGAGATTACCTTAGGAGGCCAGTCTAAGGATGCAGCACCCTCTTGATCACTCATGAGTCAACCAAAAGGACAGAGAGAGACAAAGAAAAGATAGAATGAAACTTCATTTAATAAATTCATCGTGTTTACCATGAGAGACCGAGATGGCACTTATAAGTTGGAGCCTAATATAACTTTGAGTAACCTCCAAGTAAAGAAAAATGATCCCAAAATACAAAATTCAAATAGGCTACAATATAATCACATTGTAATCGAGACTAAAGCAATCTTAAAAAGTATAAAACAGGCTCACAATCAAGAAAATATATTTTAGATCCATTATTCTATTCCCAAGAGAGAATCTTGAAATCTTAAAAAGACCCCTCCTCAAGGCCAACTTCATAGTGATAGATCAGCAACATTGAAACTAGTGGAAACACCGTTCTCTCCACAAAGCTCACTTTTGTAGGCATTATTATCGATGCGTTCCAAAACTAGAAAAGAACCATCCATAGCGCAAAGACTAGGTGGAAAGCCCTCTTCTCATAATCCAGACAAAATCACCTCCTTTAAAAACAGCAGGCTTTTTCTATTTTTTTGCTTGATTGGAAATTTGACAATTTGCTTCGAACTTCTCTTCCTCACGTAACTTATTGATTGTTTTAGCTCTTTCTCCATATTGGTGGTGGATAATGGTGTAGGATCCAAAGGACTATAAGATGCTTTCGCTACACAACATAAGGGGTTGTCTTTGGAATATCATGTAGGCGCACAATTTCTCTAATATAAAGTTCAGCAACATGTAACGCATCAAGGGTCTACTACATTCAACAAAATGTGTGATTCTCGAAAATCGATCGACCAAGCATCATGACCTAATAGAGATAACACAAAAGATTCCCAAGCCTCCACCGCCATTATGGTAGGTTTGCGTATCTCTGCATAAGATTGTAGATCCATCAAGTGCCACCTATGTTAGCTTAAATTCATGTCATGAATTAGCTAGCAAAGGATTTGACCGTGGCTCATGTCCTCACACTAGAGGTTACCTTCTCTCTTTGAATTACATGTATTGTTTTTGGACGTACACATAGGAGAAGTGGCCACCCACTTAGTATGGGAATGATTTCTCTTGTATGTCGCTTGATAGAGCTCCAGTGTGTGGTGGAATTATGAGTATTATTCTTTTTTTTTATCTTCTCTTTTGGCCAAGGATCGCGCAATAAAATCATATTTAAAAAGGGAGAGGGAGTGCTCTATGTACACCATATGATCAACTAATTTGTGATCACACGGGGCTTGAATGATGATCAAGGGTTTTTCATTAAATATTTTTCTCTTCATTTTTTTTCCACAGGACTTTAAAAATTTGAAGTTCCTTAACTTCAGTGAATGTTCGTCAGTGGTTTGTATGCTAGACCTTGATTTGACTCCAAATCTCGAGGAACTAGATCTTCATGGATGCAAAAATTTGGAGTGTGCTCACAAATCGGTTGCATATCACACCAAGTTACGGTTGTTGAATTTAAAAGGGTGCTCTAACCTTTATCATCTCCTCGATGTGCTCCAATCTATGAATCTTCAAGTTCTCAATCTTACTGGTTGCTCAAAGTTGCAAAGATTCCCACATATTCCGGATAAACTCAAAGGCTTAGAAGAACTTTATTTAAGAGGGACTTCAATTGAGGAACTTCCTGCATCCATAGAAAATCTTGTCTCTTTGGAGAAATTGAATTTAATTGAGTGCAAGAAACTGGCAAACCTCCCATCGAGCATTTACAAGTTGTCAAATCTTGAGCGCTTGATACTTAGTGGTTGTTCAAAACTAAAAAAGTTTCCCATAAAGGAGGATTTGAGTGATCTGCATAGCAAGGTGGGATTTCCTAAGCTAGTGATCTTAAGGCTTGAGGGATGCAATCTACTAGATGGAGAGTTCCTAAAGAATCATTCATGTTTTCCACAATTAAGAGATTTGTATTTGTCCATGCACAATTTTGTTGAGCTTCCAACGTGTGGGCATCTACGTAATTTACTCGACTTGCGTGTTTGGGAATGCGTTCAGCAACAAAAGATTGGCAAGACTCCAGGGCAATTGCAGCGTTTATTGGCAATGAATTGTGAATCTCCAAGTAAAATTCCCTCCGACATGTGGGCGGTTAACCAGATTGACGAACTGCTGCTTAATAAGGTTAGACTCCCCCTTTTTCTTTTCTGTCTCTGATTAATACGGAATTGTGTACATGTATTGCTAACTATAACTAAACTTGCCGACCCACTTAACTCATTGAAACTCCTATTTTTCATGTGCCAAATTCGAAATACTGTCTTAACAATTTACATCTATGACAGCAAATTCGTCCCAGAGAGAATCGCCAAATTCTTCTACCTGGAAGAGAGATGCCGCAATGGTTGCTCCCGAATAAAGAGGGTTATATATCTTTCACGGCTTCAAAGGACTTGTATAAGAAGTTGCTAGCATTAACAATCTGCATTGTATATCGAGTAAAGGAAGGGAAACGAAATGCCTCATATTGCTTACATCTATACATTAATGGCGAATATAAACAAATGGTGATAAAAAATCTTCCTTCAGTGCATTCGGATCATGTATGGCTTCGAAGTCTTAGAATAGAGAAGGTTTGGGGAGTAGACCCTTTTGGTCCAAATGACCGGAGTTCTTTCCAGCTTGGCATTAGAGTATTGGGTGGTGCAATTGTAAAAAAGTGTGGATTTCGATTAACATGCAAGTCATTAGAGGATGATTTGGAGGCTTTGTATCAAGAGGAAAAGTTGCAGGATCCAGGTTTGATCTATAAGATTTGTGATAAAGAAACAACCACAGAGGAAGAAAGTCACCTGGCACATAAGGTCTCTCTCTCTCTCCCCCTTCCCCCTCCGTGATTGTGGGGGGTGTGTGTGTTTGATATGGGTGCATTATGTTTGTATAATGCAAAAACTGCAAATGCTAGTAAACATAACAAGCTAATATATTGTGATTTTGCATCTGTATGTGATAGCTGTGGCTATTCCATGAAGACGATGAAATCTCAGAGGAAGACCATACATCTTCTGACAGAGAAGACGAGATCCTGCCTCGCTGCTTTGGTGACGTTATGACTGATCCCATGCCTACACGCAATGATATCACTGCTGACTTTTCAGTTGAGGTCTCTCTCTCCCTCCCTCTCTCTCCTCCCACCCCCACCCCCACCCCCCACCCCCTCGGGGCACGGGCATTCATAAGTGCATGTGTTGGTTTGTTGGAGTGTATGATATCATGGCTGACTTTTCAGTTGAGGTCTCTCTCTCCCTCCCTCTCCTCCTCCTCACACCCCCACCCCCGCTCTGGATTCATAAGTTCTTGTGTTGGTTTGTTGGAGTGTATGTCGGGCACACAATGTTTGTATAATGGGAAAATTGAAAATTCTAGACAAACAAGTAAATCTAACATAAAGCAATTCTGCAGTTACATGTGATATGGGTGGCTATGGGTGGCTATAACACTCACAGGTGAATGATTTCATGAGTATTACATATAAGGCAAGGAAGGATCAATATGTTTAATTATTATAAAACTCTAGCTTTGGTTAAATTACGAGAAAAATTCTCAAATTTAACTCTTCTATTTGAACTAATTATCAATTTGAGTACATCTAACAATTTACTGTTATAACAGAGGCATCGCTATCACATGATTCCTACTTACTACAGAGATATTCTCCCTGGAGGAGATATGCCAAGGGAGTTTATCCTTGTTGAAGGCAATACCATATCTTTCATGGTTTCACAGGACTTTTATGATAAGTTCCTGGGATTAGCTCTTTGTGTTGTTTTCAGTGTAGACAATGGAGAAAAGGAAATATTTTTCGACATCGTGCCCCATGTTAACAACCAAAGACGAAATAGGCTATCAGGGTCTCTCGGTTCATTTGATTCCGATCACATGTGGATTCAATATCTCAAACCAAATGTGCTGTGGGGAGTGTTGGGGGGAGTAGTTGATTTTCTTGAATTTGACAAGGATTGCTTACAATTTAGCCTCACACTCAGCATATTGGGTGGAACTGTGAAAAAGTTTGGATATTTGCTAAGATGCAAGCAAATGGATGATGATTTGAAGGCTGTGCTCAAAGACAATCAATTAGTGGATCTAGCTTCAATCAATGAAATGAAGCTCGAAGAATTCTTATACAAATTTCTCCCACGCCAAATGGAGGAAGTGGAACGCCTAAGGGAGGAATCGAAACGCCAAATGGAGGAACTGGAACGCCGCTAGTGACGGCAGTGACAACGAAACAGATTAAATGGGAAGAGGTGAGTGTAGTAGTGTTGGCATGCAGCTCTGAAGGAAGCAATCATTAAGCTAGCGAAACAAATTGAGGGTTGGCATATGTTTCCTGATATGTCGGAACATCTGTGTTTGTCGTTGAAGTAAGAGATGCCGTTCAGTTCAATCTCTAATGTCAGATTTGAAAAATGGAGAGAGGGTGACTTGGCACACAAGACACTTCAATCCAACAGAGCGTGGCATCATGTTTGGCTCAAATATCTCCAGCACGTGTAGTCAAAATCATATCAATAAATGATATATGAGTGTTTTTCATTACTCAGATTGGGTGGAGCTAACAAAAATACTAAATTGTATTGATTGGATAGATTTTAAGACTAGATTTCACTTTTTGAAAGTTTTGAAACTTGATTATACTTTCACAGAAAATTTTAAGACTTATAGAGTACTTATTTATAAAAATTGTATTCATATTTCATTTCCCCCCAAGCATTGTTTCCCTTTACTTGGGTAATTTCAATTTTTTTGGAGGCAGAGTCTAGTATAATCTCATCTCGTTGGCAGGTATCCATTGATATCTATCTGTTTTTTTTTTCACCTCAAACATACTATGTTGTTCAAGTTGGCCATCCCAATCATTCTCACTCATCCAAACTTGTCTCTTCTCGATGTCCATGCATTTAGTGTAGACTTGTCCAATAAATTGGCGGTAAGTTAGATCTAGGATTCTTACCCTCGACGTTAACATCAAAAGCATTACCCGAGTGAAGGCCATCCCATGCGGAAAATCCCGTTCTTTTGGGCTAGGGCATTTCATCATACCATCAAGGATTAGGTCGCCAGCTAATTGGCTCACTTGTCAGCAAACATGTTATTTCTCATAGTCATGTAAGTATCACTGGCAGCTCAATGCCTCAAATCACCCTCGGATTAATGTTTAAGAGTAATCAATGTTTCATTCACATGGGACTCATAAATTGTTTGATCAAATTAGCATGAAATCGTTTCACAGATTTAGAATAAATCTCCTTAGAAATTGACAGAAAACCAATCCAACCCACCGGCTTAAAAATCTTACCCGTGTGAAAAATTCAAAGTCTATCTTTCGTCCTTCCAACACACTGTTAGTACCAAATGTTTGATATCTATCTAAGCAAATCTCTGCATTGGTAGTTATTATGGAAGTTGTCTAGATGGATCATGATTTAATGAAAATTAAACAGATGCTCGAAGATGGTGTAACGAAACAAATAATAAATTACGGCTCGTGTTTCTTTTCCTTTCTAATTCGTACTCAGTGGGCAGTCGGCGTGCATGCCCGCTAGGAAGTATTGTGCACGTATTCTCTGCGAGAAGTGGAGGTAACTCTGCTACTTCACTTTGCTTTATTTGAAAAAAGCGAAAGCGAGCTTGAGATGATCAAGGCCAGATGAGATTACTTAAAAGCCACGACGACGGGCAACTGTTGTTTTGTCCTAGATTGACAATATTCAAAGGCTCAATTGGCGAGACAACCTCTGAACAAATCTTGACCAGACTCATTTGGCTAAAGGAAGTGTGTACCATTGGAGATGATGATAGTATTTCTTTAGGCATCATGTGCTTGGTGCTCCAGAATTTGATACTGTGAGCCATGTGCTTCATTCGGAGGTCTGAGTATGATTGTCTTAATCTGTTGGACTAGTCAAAAATCCACATTTCATTAGCAACTTTAACAATTTCCCATGCTCGTTGTGAACAGAATCCGCCAGACACGAGAAAAAGACGGTAAGACCCGCGTGCTATGTTACATTCCATCAAATAATTTTTCATCAAGAAAACAATGTTCATTTAGGACAAGTAGCAAACTGAGTCCCAGAACTAAAACCTTTGTGCAATCAAAAAGGCTTAAAAATACAAACTCAAGAGCCAAGAAATTACACGATAAATTTACGTGTTTCACTCAAAAAATTACATAAATAAGCGAACGATAAAAGCAAAAATTTATGTCTCGGAATACAATGAAAGAGAAAGAGCTATCAAAACTATCGTTTTTACGCCTTTGTGTTAAAGTGAAGCTAGCACGAACCTCTCTTCACGTGAACTCTCCAGCGAATTAGCTGACCTCATTTCACTTATTCACTTGGGCTTTTGGGCCCGTTTAGTTCGGCTTTTGGGGAATGCATTTGGCAAAATGCAAATACCTTTGGATGAATGGAGTTTTTCGAAATGCAAATATCGTTTGGTAAAATTTGCATTAAGATACATCTTTGGCCAAAATACCATTTGGCAAAATTTGCATTTGTAAATGACTTTTATTAAATTAAAAATAAAAAAAAATATTTGTATATATATATTTTTTTGAAGTTCGACCACCGAACCGCCGGATCTAGCGGCAGGATGGTTGGATTTGGCAATGTGACCCCGGCAACGGTTGCTTGGGTCGCGTGACCTCAGGCGACCGTCGCCTGGGTCACGCGACCCAAGCGTCGCATGAGGTCCAGCGACGGTCGTCGGGGTCAGGCGACCCTTAGGCGGTGGTCACCGACACCTTGCCGGCACGGGCGACCCCTTGGCCGGCGGTCGTCGGCCTCTGGTCAGCTTCTTCGTGCAGTGGTATGCGGTGGTTTTGGAGAATGTGAACAGTACCAAAACTTGCATTCCAGATATGCAACTTCCCAAAGTACCTCTGAAGCTGCATTAGGTTAAAGGCCCTTAGAGCCACTTGGAGATGCAATTGCATCTCTCCAAAGTCCCCAAAATATTGAACCAAACACTACCCGGTTTTGCCCAAACCCCTTTAGAGGCCAAAAGCTCCTTTCTAAATGCCGAACCAAATGGGGCCATTGACTAATCAAAAAAGGAAAAAAAAAAAAAAAGATTTCGCCAGGACTGAGTTAATGCAAGTAAAGTATAACGTCATAAAGTCTAAGCACGTATTACATGGTTCAAAGAGCAATATCTCGTGCTATGGAGGAGTGTTAAAAAGTCAAGCTAAAAAGTTTAGATTGATCAACACGGAAACTAGCATCGGAAAGAGATGTACAAATTGATTCATTAAGTGTGATCAATTTTTTGTTTCTAGCATCAGGCGGTAGCCCACAAGAAAGAAAGAATTCTCCAAGAACTTTGGTCGCCTAAGAAGAGAAGAGTAAATATTAATAGTGTTTGTTGAATCTCACGAACATTTTCGAGCAACCAATGAAAAAAAATCATCATCGATGGTGCAATTAATCAAAATGAGAACTGCTTATGTAACTATTCTTAATTTACTATGAAATAAATAGCCTCTTTTTGGCCACAAGAAAATAAATAACAAATAATAAAAAATTGTTATTGGATCCACTCCTTTAAGAATTTGTGCTCACAACATGTCATTATTTTCACAATAACCCAAAAACTATTCTATTAACAAAGATCAATCTATATATATGTTGTTAATAAGGAACTAGCGAATGTTCGACTCATTGCTATGTTTGCTTAATTTAATTAAGGACTTTTATTTTGGTATCTTTCATCATCTTGTTGATTGAGAATGTCTGGTGTCTAAATATGATGAAAGATAAGCTGGACGTTTTTAGTGTTTATTACACAATTACAAAACAATTTCCTATCTTTTTTCGCCATGAGAAATTGTGTAATTTGACAACTATGTGCCAAAGAGTTGGTTACAACTCCCACATTCACGTTATCTCCAATTTCACTTCCTTGTGTAACAATGGAATGACGTCCATGCTCTAGCAATTGAAGTTTTTTATTTCCAGCCTGAACTTTTAATTTTATGTCCTCATTAATTTTGGAGCTTGAACCCGATAACCTTTGTTTAGTCATAACTGCCAACATGTATCCGAATATGCATATTTTGTTCAATTTGATATACTTATTGAGAAGAAGTAATGTGTGGCCTACCTTGAAGTAATGCATGTGCTTTCAACTCAATTCGCTCCAAATTGTCTATGGTGGCCTGCCGTGTCAGATTAATCAGAATTTTGTTAAGGGTCTAGTTCTAAGGGAAGTGAACTGCTTTTGGCCTTTTGTTTTCTCTTTGCCCCCCTTTTACTGTTCTCTATGTGCTTCTTTAACAACTTTTCTAGACTAGAATTTATTGCTGTAAGAGCTGGTTTTATGCCAATTCAATTCGATTGAACTCTGAAATTATGTACGTTCTTTTCTCTCGAAATGCAGAGTTTCCTTTACGCTTTTGGGTATTTCCGACTTGGTCGACTTTCTTTCAGTTAAACCCTAGCTTACAATTCTAATCCTCTCGGTTCAGTCTTTCAAATCTTCATTCAGAATTTCAATCCTCTCTCAGTCGATGATGATTCCCATCTTACCACTTTCCCTGGTAGTCCAGTGACTAGTTTCTCTTCTGTGTATCTTTTTGGAGCTTTGCATGTCGCCTCTACTGCCATAGCTAGGCAGTTTTAGTTATGAATCCATCCCAACCTCAGGAAGATGCTCGCCTCGCAGCGCTATGTAACAGACTTGGCCGACTCTGGTCTGAAGAAGAAGTGGACGTCTGGGATGACGAAATACCTCTGGAAAAGCTGCAAGAATGCAAAGCAACCTTAGTGGGTAAAATTCTATCTGACCCATCAATTAATTTTCAGGCTTTTCAGAATACGTTAACGCGAGTCTGGCGCAATGATCATGTGCAAATTTCTCAACGAGAAGATGGTCTTTATGTATTTAAGTTCAATTCTGAAACGGAACGGCAAAGGATATTACATAGTGGCCATTGGCTGTTTGGACACCATCTCCTGATAATAAAACCGTGGGTGCCAAATACGCCTCTACATTGCTATGATTTCACCACATGTGACTTCTGGGTGCAAATCTTTGGTCTTCCTTTGGAAAGATGCACTGAGAGGATGTTCGCCAAGGCTGCTAGACGTCTTGGCTAGGTACAGGAGGTGAACTTAGAGCACAAAGAAGGTTCAAATGTTAAAACAGGGAGGGTACGAGTGAACATTAATCTCAAAGAACCGTTGAAATCTGGTAAGCTACTCAGATTGGAGGGATGAGCGTCTATCTCATTATTGTTATTCATGTGGTATCTTGGGTCATTATGCCACACAATGTCAAACTATTCCTTTTGATGATGCTAAATTGGAAGGAAAAGATAAGCTGTCATATGGTCCCTGGCTGAGGGCTGAGGTCAAAGAACATAGTCCATTCTGGACAGCATTCTATGAGAAACAACCAGATCAAGATGAAATTGAAGAAATCATACCAGAAACTCCGCAGCAATCACCTTTATTACTTCCTGCAGTACCTTCAGGCACCAAGGATCAACCACCAACTGTGGAGATTAATACCACACAGAATCTTCATAGTACTCCCACGCCAACCCTGCAGCTTTCTTCTATTGCAGAACCTACACTGAAAGAACAAGTGGTGAACAGCAAGAAGCTAAAAGGTCCTAGAATGGTTACAAAGGCCAGTCCCCTTAAGAAAACTAAGCGATACAATCCTTATGGGACATGCTCTTTCGTCCATGTACCACTGGATGAATCACTCCTTATGGAAACCCCTATCTTTGTAGCTAAAGGGGTAGACACAAGGGTTGTGGTGGCTTGCCCAAAACAGCCACCGCCAGACAAATGAGAATTATAAGTTGGAATTGTCAGGGGCTGGGCAACCCCCTGACAATTCAAGCTTTAAAGGACCTAGTGGTCCAAGATCGGCCCGATATTATCTTTTTGATGGAAACAAAGAACCAGGAACCTGTTATTAGGCGTTTACAACGGAGACTGCAGTACCAAAATAGTTTTGTGGTGAATCCCCAAGGTTTGGCTGGAGGGATGGTTATTTTTTGGAATGAACAGATCAATCTCACTGTCCACACTCATGATCCACATTATATTGATACTATCTATTTTGATGTTTTGAAAAGGACTCCTATGGGCATTACTTTTCTTCATGCACCGGCGGTATTTCAACAAAGACAACATCTATGGGCAACTCTGCGTCAACTCAGCCATTTACATACTCTACCCTAGGTGTGTATTGGCGATTTTAATGAAATTTTACATCATTGGGAGAAAGTGGGAAAACGCTTACCTGAGCAATATCGATTGCACTCCTTTAGAGAGTTATTAAATGATTGTGCTTTGATGGATCTTGAGACCAAGGGCTGTGCCTACACTTGGGTGAATAATAGGAGTGGTGAGGAAGTTGTAAAGGAGCGAATAGATCGAGCTTTGTGCACAATGGAATGGCGATTAACCTATCCGGAAGCTGAAGTTTACGCTTTACCTGCTGTAGGATCGGATCATTGTCCATTACTCTTAAATACAGAAATCAAATTAGCAAGGAGGAAGAAGAGGTTCACCTTCGAATCTTATTGGCTTCAAGATGCTGAATGCCACAGAGTGGTCTCAGACGCTTGGTCATCTGCATTAAATCATTCCTCTAGCATTTCCAAGAAACTGCAGACGACAACTGCAGCGCTGACTAATTGGAGCAAAATGAAGTTTACTGCTGGTCATTATCGAATAAATCTCTTAAAACAGCAGCTTCAGTATCACATTAATCAACCTGTTTGCAGTTATAACAACAATTAGGTTAAATCGCTGAAGGAACAAATTCAGAAAATATGGTTACAGGAAGAACATTATTGGGCAATGCGATCTCGGATCAACTAGTTGAAGGGGGGGATAGAAATACAAAATTTTTTCATGCTACTACGATTCAAAGACGAAAGAGGAATAGAATCAGCATGCTTAAGGATGTAAATGAGGAATGGATTCAGGAGCCAAATCAGGTGAGGCACATGACAAGTACGTTCTTTCAGACTCTTTATTCTTCTGCTGGTCACCGAGACTATGGTCCTACTTTAATGCAATGCCCGAAGATAGTGACAGATACAATGAACAGACATTTAATAGCTGAAGTTACAAGAGAGGAAGTACAGCAAGCAACGTTTCAGTTAGGAGCCACCAAAGCACCAGGACTTAACGGTTTTAATGGCCTTTTTTATCATAGTCATTGGGACATTATACAGGATGATGTCTTTACTGCAGTGCATAATTTTTTCATTACTGGTGTGATGCCTGCTGCTATTAACAGAACTTCTATATGTCTGATTCCTAAAGTACCGAATCCAGAGAGGTTAGATCAATTTCGCCCTATTAGTTTATGTAATTTTCTATACAAGATTATTTCCAAAGTCCTAGCGAATCGCTTAAAATTCTGTCTACCAGATTTGATTGCCACAAAACAGAGTGCATTTGTGTCAGGCGGACAGATACAAGACAACATCCTAATAGTTCAAGAGGTTTTACATCAGTTTAGAATTCGAAATAGAAAGAAGAAATTTCAAGCGCTCCTCAAACTAGATATGCAAAAAGCCTATGATAAGGTTGAGTGGGATTTCTTGGAGGACTATTTGCGCCAGATTGGATTTCATGATTGATGGGTGATATGGCTAATGCAATGTGTTACAACTACCTCTCTAAGTGTAAAGATCAATGGCGAAGATCTACCTTACTTTCAACCATCCAGGGGACTCAGATAGGGCAACCCTCTTTCACCTTATTTATTCATCCTTGTGGCAAATATGTTATCCACTCTCATCCAGCAAGCTGTCAATATGGGTCATCTACGGGGACTTAAACTTAACAAGTGGTGTCCAGTTTTATCCCATCTCTTTTTTGCTGATGATGCTATCTTTTTTCTGGATGGTAGATCCCAGGAATGTCAAAACTTGGCTAACATCCTCAACCAGTATTGTATTGCCATAGGACAGGAGATTAATAGGAATAAATCGGGTCTATTTGTGAGCAAAAACTATCCTATGTCTCTCAAGACAAATATGGCAAGAGAATTAAGGGTGCCAATCCTTGATAAAATGGGCAAGTATCTAGGCATTCCTTCAGATTGTGGATCATCTAAGAGAGACATGTTTGTGTGGATTCTAACAAGAGTGAATGCTAAATTGGCGGGGTGGAAAGAAAATTTAATTTCCAAAGGAGGGAAGGAGGTTCTGTTAAAATCTGTGGTTCACGCTCTACCTCAGTATGCGATGTCAATTTTTAAGATTCCTGTCTCTATATGCAAGTCTGTTGAACAAAAAATCGCTAAGTTCTGATGGCAACATACGAGCAACAGATTTGGAATTCACTGGAAGTGCTGGGATCTTCTAAAAGAGAACAAAAGTACATGGGGGGTGGGCTTTCAAGACTTATTATCTTTCAATAAAGCCCTTCTGGGAAAGCAAGCCTGGAGGCTTTTTCAAAATCCATTATCTTTGTGGAGTAAAATTTTCAAAGCCTTATATTTTCAGTTTACAGATTTTTGGCATGCTGAAAAGGGATCTAGACCTTCATGGGGTTGGTGAAGTCTTCTAATAGGCCGAGATTCTATTCTTCCTAAGTTGTGCTGGTCAGTAGGAAATGGCCAGAAGATCAAAGTCAGACAGGATCATGGCTACCTATGGGAATCCTATGCAGACCTCTTAACAGAGAGGAACCAAGAACAGTAGCAGGCTACATCAACTCAGAACAAAACGAATGGAACATCCAGCTTCTTAATCATACATTTGAGGAGCATATTGTTAAAGAAATATTGGCAATTAAACTGTGGACAGCATCTACTGATGATAAACTTGTATGGACAGAGACTGTAGATGGACAGTACACAGTGAAGAGTGCTTATAATTTCATAAAGAAGACAAAAGCAACACAGGTTTGTTCTCGCCCTTCCTCATCCTATATTACTCCCAGCCATCTATGGAAGCAGATATGGAAGACCAAGACGGCTCCTAAATTCGTATCTTCCTCTGGTCTATTAGTCACAATGCTATACCTACAAAGCATAACCTGTTCCGTCGCGGCATCACCATTGATCCGCTTTGCATACTCTGCTCTATCCATTCCCCCGAAACAACAGAACATTTATTTCTACAGTGCCCTTGGACACAAAATATATGGAACCATCCCAAAGTGCAAATCAATGTAACAGCTTATGCAATTCATCGCATAGATACTTGGCTTGCAGATATACTTGAACAGAAGGGTAACGTACCAGATTTTGAGATAATAGTAGCTCTTTTATGGCAAATCTGGAAGGCTAGAAACCATGTTATCTTCCGCCATCATTCCACGCACCCGGACCAGCTCGTCGAAACAGCTCTGGCTCTCCCCCAGCTGAATATTACAATCCATAAGCAGCAACCGAGGATAGATAATCGTTGGTTGAACCCAAATGGTACTTGGATCCCACCGCCGCAGGGCATGACCAAAGTGAATATAGATGGCGCTTTCCCTATTGCAGAAAATCTGGGTGCGATTGCCAGTATCACTCGCTATCACACAGGCAGCATGATCGGAGGCTTTACTAGAAGCGTTCCCGCAACCTCTGCAATTGAGACGGAGATTCAAGCCTTGTTATATACCCTAAAGGACCTTTTACAGCAAGGAAAGAATCAATGTTACCTGATGGTGGAGACTGATAGCCTTATTCTCGTCGAAGTCCTCAACCACGATTGTCTACCACCGTGGAATGCCGTGCCCTTCTTGCCGAATGCGGAGATCTATTGCCCTATTTTTCGAACTTGAAGGTGCAACATTGTAGAAGAACAGCCAATGCCCTAGCCGACTGGGCTGCAAAAGCCCACGGACGAGGCTCCCTTTCACCAACCTGGGCCACTTCACCTCCTCAAGTTATGTTAGATATGATATGTAATGAAGCCCTTCTAGCCGATTGTACTCTTTTCCCAACTTAAATAGTTATAAATTCTATTTTCCGACCAAAAAAGAACTCTGAAATTATGTGGTAGGGTCACGCATGTCACGAGTCTATCAAGAAAATTTGTAATGAGCAAATGTTTATGCTTTGTGATTTGATGAATTTTACCCATAAAGTGACCGTGCACAGTTTTTGTTCCTTCCTTCATGATTTTGTAAAGATATGTATCAAACCTAAGTTGGGTGTATGCTTCCTCAATGACTGCATAAGATTGACATTCCTATTTTTCCTCGTGATATCTCGATCATAGAAGGCTCTTGCTGCAATAAATTATGTGCCTATAATCCTCATTCTGATAATGTGTAGGAAGTTTTTTTTTTTCAATTTTTTCCTCAATTGAATTACAATCTCATTAAGTGACGCCATTTAGTGTCATGATGTATATTCTTGATGATATCTATCACACGGATGAGTTAAATATGGTAGCTGAAAAAGGCGATATTGACAAAGAAAGCAAGAGTCGTTATTGCTAGATAAACATTTATTATTAACTTTTCATGTCACTGGCACCTGTATGATGTTGAAGCGTTGCAACATCTCGTACTAGGATTTGGATGTTCTCTATTAATAAAGAGGGAATATTTTAATTTGTGCATCAAATTGGTAATCAATTTGTTCTTTTATTGGTTCACAATATGACTTGAAACGGAGTCGATTTATCACAAGTTCCAGTTCTCAATAGCAAAAATATGGAAGATGAGGTTTTTTTGTGTTTGAACATATGCAATAATTAACATATATATGTATGTATGTATGTATGTATCAACTAAATTTGTGTGACGATTTAGATTTGGCAGAAACTCCATTTACATGGATAAAGTTATTGGGAGAGAGAATTAAAATTCTATAAGAGATATGTAATAATGCATTTGTAACCTTAGATGTTTGTTATAATGTTTTACATTTCCTTATATCATAAACACTATGTAGGAAGAATGATCAAGTATACTTGTGTTAATACCCAATTTTATACGCTTTATTTATTTTATTTTATTTTTCCAAAAGTGTTTTGAGCGTGTCCATTTAATCGAGTGGTTGCCCCTAAAATAGGAGATTTCAAGCAAAGTGGACTTTCACAATCGAATGGATAATATGCATGATGACATCCAAATATCATGTCTTAAGAGCGTGAACTAATTGCCTCACTTGTTTAGAAAAAAATATTGTTTCTCATAGTCATGTAAGTATCATTGACGGCTAAATGCCTCAAATCACCCTCAAACTAATGTTCAAGAGTAATCAATGTCCCATTCAGCATTCACATAGGACTTGTAAATCGTTTGATAAAATTGGCAAGAAATCCTTTCACATCTTCAGAATAAATCTCCTCAGAAATTGACAGAAAAGCAATCCAACCACCCGCCTAAATCATCTAAACAGAAATCTTAACCTTGTGAAAAAACTCAAAGTCTATTTTCTAGTACTAAATGTTTGATATCTATCAAAGTAAATCTCCATGTTGCTAATTATTATAGGAAGTTGTCTAGATGGATTATGATTTAGAGTGTATCCATGTTGTGGCAAATGAGTGATTTAGAAAATATTTTTCAAAAATTAATTGCTTTTGTCATTTAGAAAATTAGTCAACAGAAAATAATTTCATCTTTGATACTAATCTATGCTTATCTATTTTTATAGACGATGAAAACACTTTCTATTCATTTTATTTTTGTAATTGATACAAGTGACTATTTTTTGAAAAATATTTTCCAAATTACTTATTTTTCGCAAAACAAACGCACCCTAATGAAAATTAATCAGATGCTTGATTGAAGATGGTTCAAAGAAACAAATAATAGTTAGGGCTCGTGTTTCTCTCTCTTTCTAATTCGTACTCAATGGGAATTTGGGGTGCATGCGAGCTAGGAAGTGTTGTGAATGTACTCTCTGTGAAGAGAGGCGGCAACTTGCCTCTTCACTTTGCTTTATTTGAAAATAGGGAATGGCTTTTCACTATATTATTGAGATGATTTAGGCCAGATGAGATTGCTTTATGGTCATAATGGCTGGCAAACTGTTGTTTTGTCCTAGATTGACAATAGTTAAAGGCCCAATTGGTGAGACAACCTCTGAACTAATCTTGACCAGACTCATTTGGCTAAGGGAAGTGTGTACTTTTGGAGAAGATGATAATATTTCTTTGAAGATCATGTGCTTGGTGCTCCATTATCGATTCTGGGAGCCATATGCTTGATTGGGACGTGAGTATGGTTGTCTTAATCTGTTGAACTGGTCAGAAATCCATATTTCAGGACCAACTTCTGCAATTTCCCATGCTCATTGTGAGGAGAAACCACCAGACACAAGAAAAAGTGGTAGCTCATTGGGAACAGAATCCATCAGACACAAGAAAAAGAGGGCACGAACCACATGCTCCGTTACATTCAATCAAGCAATATTTCTTCAAGAAGAAGAATGTTAACTCAGGAGAAATAGCAAATCGAACTTCCCAACATTCTCCTGAGTTACTTTTTTTTTTGATCTGATCCTGAGTTACTTTATTAATTAAGAACTTTTATTTTAGCATCTTTCATCATTTTTTGAGCGAGAATTTCTAGTGTCTAAATATGGATTGATTCGTTGCTATGGTTACTTACTTGATTTAATTAAGAACTTTTTGTTTTGGTATCTTTCATCATTTTGCTGATTGAGAATTTCTGGTGTCTAAATATGGTCAAAGAGAAGCTGGACTTATTTTAGTTTCTATTACACAATCCCATGAGAAAGTGGTGTAATTTGACAACCATGTGCTGACGAGTTGGTTACAACGACTCACACCCACAGATGAAACTCGCAACGCCCTCCTCTCCCTCCTTGCCTCTTTGTCTGACCTAGACTTTGACGACGCGCCGCCGTTGCCACTGCCGTCGCTTTATTATCTTCGAAAGGCTCCACCTTCGCCATTGTTGCTCGAAGTCGGTATCTGGTTTGTCCTCTCTCTCTCTCTCTCTCTCTCTCTCTCTCTCTCTGCATTCTATTTCAGAACCTAATATTGGAGGCTGCTCGAGGTCGATGATAAGAAGAGCAGAAAGAGATCGCCTTATCCGGTTGATTTTCTTCTCCTGAAGTTTAGGCAAGGAACCTCAGAAGTTATGATCCACGAATTCGAGATCTGTTTTATCATCGAAATACATTTATTTCCACTACAGTACTAAGGCGATTTAGTGCGTGTGCGTTAATATTCTAGTCTCGTTGGGGTTTGAGTATTTCAAAGACTCATCAGGTGGGTAAATCCGAAACGTTGTTACCAAATTACGGTATCCCAACTCTATGGGATTTCCAATCAGAGCCATACAAGCATGAATTATCCAAAAAATCAGCTTTTTTCAGCTTTGCCCTGAAGGATTTTATTGGAAAATCATAAAAAAAGGTTAGATTTAAATTGATCAAATTAAAAAATTTGGCACTAATATGCAATCATACGATAGGTTTAAGATTCTTTGACACTTTTTCCCAATGAATTTGAATTGTGTTTGTAAAACTGTTGTGGGCTATTTACTTATTTAGTTTTGATAATTCGGGGTATGGGAGCAAATATCCGATTACTAAGTTAGGTCTATTATGAATTTAGTGCGATATATCTACGTGGGCATTCGACTACTTCAATGATGTGGCTTTAGGATTTGATTGAAATCCTAATAGGCTCAAGATAGGAGTTAGCATGGTTTCAAGATAGTTAAAATTGGAGAATTAGACTAGTTAGAATCTGTATGGTGCTAAGTTTCAAAGTATGCAAGATTAATTCTAGGTTCCAAAAATTGGGAAACCTATTTTGATGGGTAAGTTCTAGGTTTTAGTAGGTGGAACCTAAAACCTTAAAAACTTGGAACTTCAAACGAGTTTTTTTCTGTGTCTTCTTGCGATCCTTAATATTCCATAACTTCCGATGATAAGTATATAATCCGAAACCATTAGTCTGAGTTTTCGTTTTATGACTAAGACTTTTACTTTGTTAATGTTTCATATTCTTCATATATCTAAATATAAGTTATAGTAAGTTGATTATAATAGCAAGAGGTAATTATTAAAAGTAATAATTAATTACAATTGTTTAATTAATATTATAGGTGGAACCTAGCTAAACCTTGAAATTAACCTTAGAACTCATGATAAGGTAGATTTTAAGTTCCAAGAGAAACATGCATGGAATATTGGACCGCTCACTCCTAGTTCAAGACAGACTTGAAAAATAGCAAAAAGTTAACAAGAGGACTTAGAAAGAGGTAAGCCGTTCCCAACTCATCCCGCTTCCATTGTTATCAAAGTCCGAAGGTACTTAAATAAAGTCAAAGTATTTGGAGGTACGGTTCCTATCTCATTAGTGATGTATCGATTGTTTAGAAGGAACAACAGTTAAAATATAAAATTTCCTAAGGATGACAATGAAAAAAAAATCATTTATTTAATTTTTCTTGGAGATTGCATCGAAAGTATAATCGATAAGAAACCTATTGAATCATACCTTGTTATTTTCGGGCCTTCAAGACAAAACTCGACATGGCCTTTGTCTTCGTCTTCTGCATCTGGGCTTAGATTCGGCCTCTTAAATTACTTAACGGGGGCCTTTTCTTTCGGCATTTTATACTTGGGGCCCTGATTAATACGGGGTTAGAAATAAAAAGACCTTATGCTTAACACTTCAATTACTTAATTGGGTGAAACTATTTCTTACTTTTCTCTATTTATTAAACGTAGGTGTAAAATCCTTAGAACTACACATCATTGTCCTTCCTCTTTTCTTCTTTTCTGGTCAATCTTACTCTACACCTAATCTACTCTCTTTTTTAGACTTTTATCCTACCTTCTTACAAGACAATCTTTGTCCTTCTATTTAGCCAATATTGTCATGAGAGTGCTTTTTATTATTTATTTTTTGTTGAGAATAATAAAATATCAGGAGTCCAATAATTCAATCGAACAAATCTCTCTGGATGCTTGCAAGTATCTTTGTTCACTCAAATTGATTGAATATGACAATGTTTCTATTCGAATACAAAGTCTTATGCTGTGTCTAAATTAAGTCCTTGAAAGACTCGATCAATTCCAGCAGGGTTAGATAATGCTCTTCTAGATTGAGGTCCACGATGGTTTCTGTTCAAGTATAGAACCTTTCGCGTTCCAAATTAAGCCCTTAATACACTCAACCGATTCCATTGGGGTTTAAATGGTTCTCCTTTTGCTCCGCTGATAAAGTCAAGGATTGTTATTATCATAGACGCAGACAATGGAAGGTGGTGAGAAACGATGAAAAGCTACCGCATGAGAAAAGTCAGCGCTGCTGCACATCATGAACATTGACAGATTACCACCGTGCATCAGACGGAGCCGCTCCCTTAACCTAATATTTCAAGCTAGGCTCCCCATGATGAATTAGCAGTCAAGTCAGAATCCTTTGAACATGCCATCATATCCGACCCTGGTCAGCAATACCCCGTCACCACCCCTCTCTCTCTCTCTCTCTCATTGCTCTTGCGTCGTGGCGAGGTTTTGCCGACAATCACTTGTGATAATTATCCAATCAGTTATAAGGTAATTGTATGAATACTAATTCGAGTAAGTGATTTTCAGCAAAAGTTGATTGGAAGCTTTATATCAGAATTTCTGAGAAAAACTTATCACTAAATTGAAAAAATTAAAAAATTTATGATTAAAATAGCATCCGTGTTTAGAACTGATTAGATTATTTGCCTATGACCACGATGGTGACTGTGATTTAGCGACAGGCGTAGCAGAGGTGATAGATGGGGTATTTTAAAATAAAGGAGTGAAACTAGGGCTTTTGAGTTGGTAAGGGGCATTTGGGGGAATCGAGTGCAATTTTGTGGGTGAAGTTCCAATAAGGAGTAATTCGGGGTATTAGTAGAATAATCATTATAGTTTTGCTAATTTTTAAAATAGAGGAAGTAAAGTGATTAGGTATGTAACAAAGTTTATTATGATTTTAAACTTTCCATTTTTTTTCTTCGTTTCATCTTTGTGTAAGCAAGTCTCCATCCCAAACTTCAAACCTTAAACAATTTAAGGCTTCTAATGAAGGTAATTGCAAATTTTCCGAGCAAGGGAAAGATATTTTATGCATATGTTAAATAATTTACATCGGTTACATAGCTAATCAAGCTGAGCATCGACACCGTGCTTGACATTATAGCATGATGGGCTAGCATCGCTTGTCGTGTTTGCTAGGGCCATATCGTGCTCGGGTGTCCTGAAAGGCCCTATGGGCCCAAAAGATCTAAGGAGACGGCCCAAAGGGCCACTGGCTAAATAATTCAAATGGGAAAAGGCCCGACATGTAACCGTCGAGTTGGCTGGTCATGTCAAATAAGCCAACTTAGCCTATACACAACTTATATGATGTGGTGTAACCGATCCATCATATTACTCCCAATATGTGTCCCAATCAAAATTTGCGTTTTAATATTGAGTTGCTCGTTGTAAATGGCCAATCTCTCCATTTGCCATCATCTTAGGGCACAATTGTTGCATGAAAAATGGGAAAAGTACCAAAAAAAATCCTAAACATAAGGTATTGGTACTAATTCAATCATAAACCTTTCAATTGAACTAATTTAGTCTTAAATCTACATTGGTACAAATTCAATCCATCAAGCCAATTTTAGTCGGCCGGCACTAATGTGAACACCGGCTGACTAGCGAATGTTGAAGTGGCTGTGAAGGTCCCCATGGCCTCACTAGCCATGAGCAAGGCTGCCTTCACTTGTGGTTGTGGCTAGGCCATGGCAAGACTAGCCTCACTCAAATATGGGCAAAGCCACCTCCCCTGCGGCCTTGGGCGAGGCTGGGCAAGGGCTGCAAAGCCCTCGCTCGACAGCTCACCAACCACTACAAGAGAAGAAGGCTAAGAGGAAGAAGAGGAAAATGAAAAATTAATAAAAAATTCGAAAAAATAAAATTTATTTAAAAATTACCACGTCAGTGTTCACTGGCTAGCCAACATCAGCCGATGTCCACATCAACACTGTTTGGTCAAAATTGATTAGATGAGCTGAATTAGTACTAATGTGAAAATGTTTATGACTAAATTTGTTCAATTGAAAGGTTTATGATGTTTTTGGTATTTTTCCCCATAAAAAGCTATACTAACTTAGAGTGTGTTTCACGAAAAATGATTGATTTAAAAAATATTTTTCTAGAATGAATTACCTATCTTGCTTACAAAATGAACAAGCAAAGCAAAATTCCATCATGTTTAGATATAAATTATTGTCGATATTGAAAACATTATTTATTAGTTAGTCCTATCAAGCAATACAAGTCATTTTCAAGAAAATTATTTTCTGCACCATTCATTTCTGCGAAACAAATAGAACTTTAAATGAACTTGTTCGTTCCCTGAAAAGAAAGAAAATGCTAATGTGAAATGGTAGAATGTCTTTGGCATCGAGTCGGACGAAAAACAGAAGAGGGCATCGAACACAGATCAACTTAGTAAACACCGATGTGTGAAAGCAGCTTTGGCTAAGGGCGCTTGACTTGGCCTTCTAAGACTCCAATTTTGACTTACTTTTTAAGTTGAAACGCAACTTTCAAGATGAGCGATGGGTCCATGATTTCATTGGAAAATTCAAAATTACGTTCGAACTTGAACTAAATTTGTCGTGAGTGATCGAAAATGAACTCGTTCGAATTAGTAATATTCGGGATGACAAAATTGAACAACGACCTATTTGCTCCTTTTTTTTTCCTTGACTAGAAAGCTTGCCTTAAATTCACGATGCAGTCGAAACTAAACTCCGACCGACGTGCAACTTTTTGTATTTCCAGTAACTGAGGGATTGCATGCTCATACATATGTAATTTTCAGTTTCAAACTTAACTAAAAATTCTTTGTTTTTTACTTCTTCTTTTTTTTGTCAGTCCTACTCTATTTCTACTCTACACTTACTCGCAGACTTGTGCCCTGCCTCTTGCAAGGCGTGGGAGTCGCAACCCACTCTCAAACTTACGGGTCCCTACCCCCCATCCCCCCGAGAAGGTAGGGATTTGAACCTCACCTCCCCCTTCCATGTTGGAAGGGTGGCCACTGGGGCGAACCCCTAGTGGTTTTTGTTTTTTACTTCAAAGATACTTCTTTTAAGTCTTGTTTGTTTCGTGAAAAATGTGGTATTTCTGGAAAATGTTTTGCGAAAAATATTTTCTTGAAAAACAACAATATTTTTTAATGTTTAGTTGATATCTGAAAACGAACAAGAAAATATTTTCCATCATTTGACAAGAAAAATCTAAATAGATGCACATTAGACGAGTGCTAGTGATTGACGTATGATAGTAGGGAACCTGGCATCGGCATTGGGGTCTCAAGCTCGGATCCCTCGTTCCTGAGCATAAGCATGAGCACTGATCTTGGGTCTATTGAAGTCGATCCTGAGAACTTGGTGCCCATCTCAACTCCTTGGCACCCTGGCTTAGGTTTACAAAGGTCAATTTTGAGGCGTTAGCCCCAGGGCTTGAGTCCATCAAGGTGAAGCTTAGGTCTATAGTGCTCACGCCCAAGACCATTGAGGCTGAGCCTCGGTCCCCGATACTTGTGCTTGAGTCCATTGAGGTCAACCCTAGGACCATGGTGCTTGGTATTGAGTCCTTGACGCCTGAACCTATGTCCATTGAGTCTAGGCCTAGGGGCGTCGGTGCTAAGGTCTCGAGTGCCCATTTTTTAAACTATCAAAACACTGAAAAATAAGAATAATGTCTCTTAAAATTTTTTTTCCTCAAAACAAACGAAGCTTTCATGGAGACGGACACATGTTTGTGACCTTTCATAGCAAACGAGTTCTTTTTATCTTAGACACTATATCCACCGCTGGCGAGATTTTTTCTCCTATTCTTTAAAAGGAGATATTATTGTTATTGCATTATTCTTGTTTCCTATTTTAGGTGTTTCCTTCCTAGTCGTCTATTGCCTTGCTGTAAGCAACTGTACATACGATGAATGATGATAGACCTCCTTCCTAAAAAAAGAAGAAGAGAGAGGGAGTTTCTTATCTATGGATGTAGGCATATTACTAAACCACGTTATTTCTTTGTGTTATTATTTGTGTGTTTGATCTTGCTAAACTTCAACATCCACGAACTCGAGACCCGACTCAAGCATAATCCAACTTGATTTCTCAAGCTTTGAGCTCCACCCAATCGAGTTTTCAATCAACTCTCAAGCTCGACGTGAGTTAATCGGTCAAGTATACCTTTGTCTAAAGCTCAATCTAATCATGAAATTGAATTGGAGTGGGCTTTCAAGTACGATGTTAACAAAACAAGCTATTGATTAAACTTTTATATGCACGAGTGCAATCAAAATTATATGAAAAAAAAAAAAAAAACAATCGCTTGATTAGGCTCTGGGATGCTTCGAGGAAAGTATGTCTAAGCACGCTTGGGAAAAAATGCCAGAAAAGGGAATAAAACTAGAGAGGAGAGGGCACAGATTTTCCACTGTGGAGCCACGTCAGAAGAGGCTGGAACCAGTGAGAAATCGAAAGTTCCCATGTTTGACCCAGGGATCACTTTCTCGGTCTTCGTCAACGCTTGATTTTGACCGTTCACTCCACGCGGAAGAAAAATCAAACAGCCCATACACAATCACTATACTCCATAAAAATACCCCAATTTAAGAACAAGAAAAGAATAATTAAAAAAAAGCCAAATTTTCTCTCGCAAACCTTGCCCCTGATCGGTACAAAATCATCTCCCGTCGCCATAGCCATTTTCCCCCAGGACCAAATTCGACTCAAAAGAACTTAAATTTTTCCATCACTCGTTGTTCTTCTTCGTCGTTGCCACTCTCGGTGCAAAAAGTATTCAATCAAAAAGTCTTAATTGTGAACACAAAGAAAAAATCGAGAAAGGGTATGAACGAAAAAGAAAAGATCGTACCCGGAAAAAAAAAAAAAAGACCCTTTTTGAAAGATTACAAAAAAAAAAAAAAGAAAAAACAAAAAAAAAGGATCTTTTGTAGGAACGACTATATGTGAGTCCCATTCGATGGGGCGTCTCCTGGTAGTTCATCGGAATCTTCCTCGTACCCCCCCCAACAAAACGAGTCCACAAAATCTCGTCAATTACGCCTTCGACGGTTCCGCTTGTTGCTCTCTCCCTTCCTTTTGACGCGCATCTCCCACGGCATGTCCCCATTTTTCTAATACCCAAAACCCAAGTCCCACGACGCCTTCTTCTTCTTCTTCTTCTGGTGCTGCTGCTTCTTCTTCTTCTTCTTCTTCTTCTTCTCTCTCTCTCTCTCTCCTCGTCTCTTTTGCATTCGCTGCTTCACTTTCCTGGCCGGCCCCGAGCGTTCCCGCACCGGCGTCCACAGACCCACCGAGAAAGATCGCTGCCCGGGTGGTCAAAACCGGAGCTTGGAAGCTTTGGAGATGTCCCGATCGTGCTACGGGCGCCTGGAGAGGTGCTTCGGCGGGGGCTGCGGGGACAAGCTGTCGTGGCACCTCGATCTGAAGCCGCACGCCTCCGGGGACTACTCGATCGCCGCCGTGCAGGCGAATTCCTCGCTGGAGGACCAGGCGCAGGTCCTGACCACCTCGTCGGCCACGTACGTCGGGGTCTACGACGGCCACGGCGGGCCCGAGGCGTCCCGCTTCATCGCCCGCTCCCTGTTTCCGTTCCTTCACAGTAAGTCCCCTGCCGTTCTCTGGTTGCGATCTTTCTGGGATTGTGTTGGGAGTGAGAGGAGGCAAGGTTTTGGTTGTGCCGTGTTCTTGGGTCTGCTGGGAAAGTCTTTTCGAGAAATTAAAGAAGATTGAATTATGGGTAATTTTCCATCGATCAGCTTGATGTATTTTTGGAACTCTTGGGAACTTACCGGTGATCGTAGTGTTAGTCCTTGATCGAAGTTACTTGTGCTAAGATACCCTTCTCATTAGATTTGCTTCCTTGTGTATTCCGTTGGTCAGAGTTCGCGTCGGAGCATGGCGGAGTATCCTCTGAAGTCATTAAAAAGTCATTCGATACTATGGAAGAAGAGTTCTTGCACTTTGTGAGGCAATCCTGGCCTATGCGGCCGGAGATTGCGTCCATGGGTTCGTGTTGTCTTGTTGGAGTGATTTCGCGCAACGTTCTCTATGTGGCGAATCTTGGTGACTCGAGGGCGGTGCTCGGCCGGAGAAATTCAGAAAAAAATGGAAATGGTGCGGTGGTGGCGGAGAGATTGTCCACTGATCATAATGTTTCCGCTGAGGAGATTAGGAAGGAGGTGGAGGCCCTTCATCCTGATGATTCTGGTATTGTTGTGAATACTCGTGGTGTCTGGAGAATCAAGGGAATAATTCAGGTACTGATTAAACTTCCCTGTAATATTAGTTCTGCTTTTGAGATGACCTTCCTTTGCTGGGCAGTCCAACAATCCAAAGATAATACAGCTCGGTGTATGATTGATCTGTAGAGAGAATTTGCAGCACGTGTCTTTAAATCTTGCATAATTCTTCAGTCTTTTTTAATGATTGAAAACTATTAATCAGTTATTACAACTCGGTTGTAAAATTGATCTATAAAGAGAATTTGCATCGCGTGTCTTTAAATATTGAGTAATTCTTCAGTCTCTACTGATTGAAAACTATAAATCAGTTATTCTTTGGATGTAAAGCAAGACGAGTGTTGACATTATTTGGAAGATAAGGTCTGTCTGTCTGTCTGTCTATCTGTCTGTCTGTTTCTCTCACATATGACAGGCATGACCGAAGGGAGTCACAAAATGTTCCATGTTAAGGAAAGTCAGGGGAGTAGGAGTAGGCTATTGGATCCTTATTCTGTAGTGAAACCCATTACAAATGTAAAGCCTTCCTAACTTGAATCATGCAACAATGATCAATATAACGATGTGATAGTCAGGGTGAACTAATTTCTTGTGCTGCTTTTGATAAGTTAGTTAACTATTGAAGGAGATGTATGAACTATAATTATCACTCGTGATGTTGAATAACGACTGTTCAGTCTTCACAAATGTTAAAGTAGGCGATTTTGAAATTGTCCTTGGTATGAAAGCTAGATGGAGAAGAGCCACTGTGGTACTGCTGAAAAGCTCGAAAAAATAAGCAGAAAGTTTTCCTTTCATGATGCCCATGTGATATCTGCTGGTTACCTTGCTGCTTTTGCTCTCTTTGTGAGAGATTGCTCCTTCAGTGTTCAGAGAATTCACTATTTGATACATATAAATTAAATGATCTTCATATTCAGATGGAGTTCGTTCATCTGATTGAGCTGTGATCGTGATAATTGTAGTTTATCCATTTCTCTCGGCAACTAAGCTGTCAGTCCGTTCTTTGACATATGCAGTGAATGTAATTTGCAATATGAAGCTTTTATGAGGGTGATGTCTCCATAAGGACTTTTTTGAGTTCTGTTGCATCTGGTTTTCTAGACTTGCATTTATGCACTATATACGTATACGTGAACTTTGGTTTTAGCTGTCGCTTTTTTGTTGTGGCAGTTTTGTATCACCAAATGCCTTTGCAATTTCCAGTTGTCTAATGTTTTAATCCTTTCTAGGTGTCAAGATCAATTGGAGATTTCTACTTGAAGAGACCTGAGTTTAATCAATGGGGACCAGCAATTCCATTAAGAAGACCTTTAATGACAGCTGAACCCTCTATAGTTAGTCGAGAATTAAAGAAAAATGACTTATTCTTGATATTCGCTTCAGATGGTCTCTGGGAGCATTTGACTGATGAAGAAGCTGTTGAAATTGTCTCGAAATATCCACAAGCTGTGAGTATATTTTCCTTTTTCTCATTAGATTTTCATTATTGCTTCTCTGCGTCTTCGTGTGAGCAATATGGTTATAGTTTGATGCATATACTAGAAGTAGAATCATGTACAAGTTTATCAAAGAATATGTATTGAAACTTCACCATTTGTACTTACCAAAAAAAAAAAACTTCACCATTTGTCACTCGATTAATATTGCTTGTGGATAGAACTTTCTTTCTTGGCAATGGAGCATGCAAACACAATCCAAAGACCTACTTGTTTCTACGTGCTTATATTAGCAGATGAGCTCTGTGATTTTCTCCCTTAATCTCTGGCTTCCCAAACTTGAAGGAAAATATTTTACATCTAGCCTGCGAACCATTGAGTACTCATGAACTAATTATGACCATCAAATTCATCCGCTTGACATCTCTCTATTCATGATGCAAATGATCTTGTTGTCTGACATGAGAAACAAAATTTTCAGGGGATAGCCAGGCGACTGGTGAAAGCTGCCCTTCGGGAGGCTGCGAAGAAAAGAGAGATCCGATTCGATGACATAAAGAAAATCAAGAAGGGCATAAGACGGCATTTCCATGATGATATATCGGTGGTCGTGGTTTTCCTCGACCACTCGCAGGATTCTCGCCATTCTAGAGTCATGCGTCGAGACACCTACGAAAACATGACTGTGCCTGTCGACATTTTTTCACATAACGCAGATGAAGCTGATTGCTGATGCACAGGGCAGATAAAGCTGTTGTACAGTATTGGTGAAGGGAGAATCCAAGACGGTGCATCCCATACACAATCACTATAGATTAGGCAGTTGTACATAAGTTATGACGCGGGGGATCTGCTAGCCATGGGTAGTAGATGCTTGTGACTTTTAAGGGATATCTGTTGTGAGGTTTCTGCTCAACCATTTTTGGCTTCCAAGCCAATCTCTGTTACAGATCAATAGAAGAATCGATGGAGGTCCTTCTTCAGATCTGGTTTGACATGGGTTTATGTTTTGGCTGAGGCTTGCAGTTTCCTACCCTTTCTTTGCGGCCCTTCGACATTATCAATGACATACGGTTACAAGATCACATGCTGACCATGCTTTGCTTGAATTCTCTAAGAAATTTCTATTGAGAGGCAAATAACAGGCATCAATCAACTTATAAAATTATGATTGAGGATGGTCCAGATGGATGGTTTCTACTCTAGACCCAATCGCCTACTAAGGACCAGTTTTGAAAATTTGAAACTAGAGCCGCCTGTTGGTTCTTGCTTGGTTTGGAAACACGGTTTGGAAATGGGAACCATCACTAAGGATCGGTTCTGAAAAATTGTAGTTGGGGATCACCTGTTGATTTCCATTTGGTCCAATTCTTAGATGGGTCTATGGAATCAGTCCTATTACTTAGCGCAACGTTTTCCAACAAGTTAAATAAAGCAGAAAATAAAGAACTTTCGCATACTTAATTGTAAGACTAGTAAAAATGTTGGGGTCATTGAAAGTTGAGAGTCGAAAATGTGAGTAGATGGGTGTTAAGCTTGAGAGTTGAAATCATGAGTGAGAGATAAAGAGAAGAGTCAGATGAGGTGTGAGTGAGACTAGATGAGCACTCAGTTAATGGATGTTGAGCTTCAAATTAGAAATTTTAGGATTCTCATTTTTTTTGGTCAAAAAATTTTCTTAAAAATTTAAATATATATTATTGGTTTGGTACGAGTGAGCGAATGAGTGATTTCACACTTGGAATTGGGAATCCGATTAGTTCTCTTGGGAATCACCAGTTCCGTTCCGATCTGATCCAGTTCCGAATGAACCGACGGTTTCCGGATATTTTTGCACACCCCCTCCTTGAAATGACAACCTTTGAATAACTTTGCAATCATGGCGCTTACCAATATGATGATGCTTGTCAAGAAAGGAATAACAACTCGGCTTCTGGGTGCGATGAATTTACGATCATGACTAGGTCGAATGTCAAACAAAATGAATTTAAAGAGTACAGAGAGGGAAAATGCGGCGGCTGGGATGGGCCAACCAGCAAATGCCACGTGGTGATCGTAGGGGCGGCCACATGGTGCCTGGGCCGACCTTGCACTAGGCCTTCAATCCACATTTTTTGAAAGTGAATCTGATCTTCTAGGCGCCATGAGCAGGGCCAAGCCCGCATTGGGGGCTTGGCCAACGCTAGCCCATCACTGGGGTAGGGTTCGATTCCTACGCCTGCCACGTGGTAACCACCGGTTGGACGGTCACCCTAATTTTTTGTTGAATTCATCGGAAACTTGACCCAATTTTGACCGTACGTTTCTTTTCAACGTCCCTGTCCATGGAAAGCTGGCCAACCAAAACTTTGAATAAGTACGGTACGATTTCCCAAAAAGTGTTGTATTTACGGATTTTAGCAAATGGGTCCAATTGGATGAGTCCTGGTGTCTCCATTTATAAACTCTAATTAAGGCAGTTCTTCACATTAAAAAGTATAAGACTAGATATACGCAATCTATTCACTTAATATGCGAAAAATCGCAATTCTCCTGACTTCATTGAGATTGGACAGCTATGATTAAAAGTCATAACATTTAATGATTTGACCATTTGAATTGGGAGTACTGGTTATTGCCACAAAGGTCTTGTAGAACAAAATCCAGTTGCATCCTTCAATCGAAATTTTATGGAGGTTTTTTGCTGGTTAAATCTCAATAAAAATTAAGTATCTACAAGTTATATTCATCTAATTCTTAAATCGATCTACCACCTAGGGATTGCATGTGCCATGGGGAGCCTTCTAACCACCTAAACACATGCAATGTCAAAAAATTCTTTATCTTGATTAGAACTTGCAGTTGTCACCGTGCATTTGGTTGGTCAAGTAAGTCCAAGACTTGGTTTACAAGTCGGAGGTCATTGTTTCAATTCTTTAGTCAATCCCCGATATGAAAAATTCTTGGTTAGCCTACCTAAACTAGACACGGGCTTAGTGTATTGCTGATTTTAGGTTTTGCATTCATATCGCTGTAGGCCTTTGGTGACCAGCTCGGTTAATGGGCTATTGGTGTTTTGTTGGCACTTAAACCGAATATTTCAGTAGTGGGTACGGTACTCTCAAAACTTTGTAGAAATCCTTTTCTCGATGAAAATAAAAATATGTGAGTTGTGCTTATCAGGCAAGAGTTGTTGTCCCTTGTTAGGATGTAAAGTCTCATAACTAGCTTTAAGATTTTGTATTATATTTATATGCTGCCGTTTCAATCACAACTACCAATGAAACAAGCGAGAATCATTCGTCAATCATTTAGATAATCACGAAAACTACAACTTTCAATTTCTGGATTCTGGCATGTCTAGAACCATTTTAGATTTCCAACTATTGGAAGACTACATGAAAATCAAGACACTTGATGAGACATTTTCACTCATTAACTTAGTGAAAAACTAAGGTCAACTTGAGAGATTTTGGAGAATCTTTCACAGATTCTGAAGGGCTTCTTCCACTTTCGTTTTCATATTTGACTGTTAGAGCCAACTTGTGCTCATTTCCATTGCTCTTTATTCTTTATTCTCAAATCCCTTTGTTTGGGAGCCACAGAGAGCATCCCTCCATTTGATGCTCTTTTCTTTCTCTACCTCCTCTTCTTATTTATGCATAGAGAGAGAGAGCAATTGCCATAATATATATCTCATTGAAAAGACAGCCAAATATATATGCTAATTTGGTCCACGTTTGGTGGCTTAATAAAGAGTATGATTTGACAAATATTTTGTTAAATAATTGGTTAATAAAAAATATTTTTTATCTTCGATAATAATTTATATATAATAGTTTTCATGAATAATGAATATACTTTTTGTTCGTTTATGAGCAATATATACAGTTATTTTTAGGAAATTATTTTCCAAATCATTTATTTTTTCATGAAATAAATGTGCCTTAAATAGGTCAACTGCTTGTTTTAATTTTTCGTGATGTTAGAGATATTAATGAGATTGTTATATCATATCGACATATAAAATAGTGTTTAAGTTAGTCTATTCATTTAAATTACTCGATCGAAATTTAACACGTCGTTCTATAGACTAATCTGATATCTCTAGCATTGTCCATTTATTATTTCCCTAATTGGAGATCACATTTGTTTTTTTCTTTTTGTTTCAACGGATGCGTTTGATGCAAAGACAATCTTTTAAAGTTTTCTTACCACAATGTCCACGTCCTTTTAAGCCTGTTATTGCCTAAAAACGTTATCTTTTTGGAATCGAGTGTAGTTAGAGTCGAGAAAAATTGAGAATATTTGAATGAGTCGTGTATTAAGGGTAAGTGGTTCTAAGTTCTATATAGGTTCTACCACAAAACTGAAACCCACTCGTTGAACAGATTTATCATTTTTTAGAACCTAAAACCTACCATGCATACCTTAAAACCTGAAACTTACCTTATCACATATTCTAGGATCGGTTCCAAGATTTACTCAAATTCTACCTATATTATTAATTGAACAATTATGATGAATCATCATCTTTAATGATCACTTTTGCTACTAATTCAATGACTATAATTTATATATAGATTCACGATAAATATGAAATATTAACAAAGCAAAAGTCTCAGCTTAAAATGACAATTCAAACTAGTGATTTCATATTTTATATTCATCATCAAATGTCATAAAATATTGCGGGATTGTGCAAAGACATAAATCAAGAAAAATACGAAAAATTATTTCATATTCTAAGTTACATGTTCCAGATTTTAGGTTTTAATTTCAACTAAATTAGAGCTTGAAATCTACCTATCGAAGCAAATTCCCTAATTTTTGAAATTTAGAACATACCCGGCATACTTGTAAACTTGGAACCGGATAGCTTCCCATTGATCCGATTCTTAGGTTTTTGATTCTACTCCGAAATTGTGCTTACTCCTATTGCGCGTGGTTCGTGCATTTTATAATAGTGCTTCTTCTTGGTGACATCATTCTATTGCTCTACCTAGAAACATTACCACTTAAAACCGTTCAATGATTTATTTACCATTTTTTGGTTTCATTGTGTTTGATCAGCTTGATTTGACAACGGATGCGCGATCCTTGATGAGATTCCCTCTCACAGGCCTGCAACTAAAGTTTTACTAGCTTCACTTTTTCTTAAAATGGTCGTTTTGAGATCTAGTTGGAAACCCATGTTAGAAGACTTTCCACTTAAAAGGAGACATAAAAATATACCGATGCTATCTTTAGTTAAAACGACGATCAGCGTACAGCTAGATCGAGTGTCGGATCCGTTCCAGACCTTGAATTCAGGATCAACATGGCTAGCTCGGTAATTGTTTATTCGCGTAAAAACAAAAAATACCCAGCCAAAAAAAAAAGAAAAAAGAGAAATAATAGTTGAAAGGGACAAGAGATGACGCTGTTGATTGTGCAGCACACCATTAAAAATCCATTCTGACGGCAGGGGCAACCAATCGGCGAAAACCCAAGTGGCCAACTTGCCTCCTGGAGAAACGCAGGAATCGGTCAACTTGCGAATGACGACGGACGATAAACGTCTCCAGCATAAAGAGCGGGACGGCGACGCATTGAGCCCGATCCCATCGCACGATGGAGTAAATGGAAGACGACGAACGTCCACCAAACTTCACTTCAATTGCGTCACGAGCCACGACGAACAAAAAGTTGATGCCATTAGGCCGGAATCTCCAATCACTGAAATCGGGAAGACATCGAGGCCGTCGTGCCGCTGTCCCAGGTCGGTTGCATTCATTGGCCGATCGTGCTTTCACCTTCTCGACAACTCATTTGCTCATGTCTGTCGATGCCATGATGCATCGTTTTGGAGCAGCGACGACGCTTATTAGAATTGACGATTCCATTGTGGGTATGATGTAAGCATTGCGGAAGAATTCGAGTATGGATAATTAGCTGTAAGTTGAATGGAGAACAGGTAGGGTTGCACGTAATGACAATTGACGCTCGTTGGGTTGATTGTGAACTGGACATCAGCCCGCGCTTTGTGCCGATGGTTATACATGGTTAGACCGAGCATCGTGTCGTTTTTTTTTTTTTTCTGCTGTGTATTGCCGCCTCGATGGCAGTTGGGCAAATATCATGACTTTGATTGTCGTGTCGTCTGTTTTTTTCCTGAGATAATTGCCCAATTAGTTGTAAACCTATTAAGTAGAGACTAATCAAGTCCTAAACCTTTTGATTGAATTAATATAGTCCTAAATTTTTTAGGAAAGATACAACCAAGTTCTCTCGATCAAGTCTCACTGGATTTATCTAATCCGGTAGTTCAGTAATCGCCAATCATCCTACATATAATGGCACCAAAGTGATGTGAAGGAAACAATGTTTTTTTTTTCCTGGTGTCAAGATGTTTTCTTAATTTTCTTTTTTGTTTTTCCTTTTTTTTTCTTTCTCTTCTGTGCATGAACTACTGCGTATACTCTTTAAACTTGCGATTGCTCTGCCAAAGCTCTTCTGGTGCTCATTTGTTGCCGCCCACTGCCACCTAGACCTCCGGCCATTCTGTGGCCATGGTGGACGACCTTGAACTCCCTGGTTGCATGCGAGGGAAAGAAGTTTCTCCTAATTAAGCAAAACACAAAAAAAGAAAGAAGAAGAAAAGAACAGTGAGTCACTACGATAGTTCCGATGGCTATGCTTTCATTATATTTGTAGAGGCATTAGATGGCACAACTACAAGATAGGGAAAAAAAAGTCATGTAATCTTTAATATTTTTTCATAAGTTCAAATTCAAGATATATTCTGACACTTTTCGCCGTACGACTACTTGTCCAACCACGCCAGCAAAAGGGAAAGGGTAAAAAGTGCCATTTTCGTGGTTGAAGAAGGAATCTATACTACACTTTTCAGCGAGTGTCGGTACCCTTTTGACGAGAGGCAAGGAAATGATTCTAGGAAAGGCAATGAGATTTTCTTCCACAAACAAGACCAATCGGTGATTCCATTTTGATATATACCTGAACGTGAAGCCGAGGTGCATCGCATCTACTTTGGCCCTAGTAGATGCTGCTGAGCCCTTGGTATCTCCAGCTCACCACCACGTGGAGCAAAAAGTTACGCGACACATGAACGGTGTGGTTTTTACTCAATAACATTTGAAAACATCATTTTGAGTTGAGTCGAATTGAACCGAATTGAACTAAAAACTCTATTTCGAAATGCACAAAAATTTATCAGCATGATCTTCATTTGAATAATTTTTTATCTTTTATCATTTAGATTTAAACCTATAACGCAAGAAACTGATACATTAAATGAAATCAAGAATCTTTAGCAATATATTAGTTTTAGACATTGCTTTAAGATTGAGCTTATAAATCACTTCTTCTTAGCTTATGGGTGGCAGCTATTGAGAATCTTTCAAACTTAATGATAGGATGCACGGGTGAGTTGTGTTAAAAAAAATCCCACGTCGAAGAATTGGTGTAGTAAAGAGCAATTAATACTATCTTAATTAGCATAACTCATTAGCTTAAAATTTTGAATGAAGATGGATTTAACTAAATATGTCAGCAGACTCAGACTTTGAGCTCCCTCTTGGTGATATCCTATAACGAAAGATACTAAATTTTTGCTGCGCACTCTCAATAGAATGGTATCGGAGCCGATGGCCGATTGATGGGGCTGGGCATAATTTCGGGATGGTTGGCATTATGGTGTACCAATGCAGGCTCTACTAAGCTCATACATGAGAGGAAGATTGTTAAGATGCACGTGTAAGTTATGTTGGAGAAATCCCAAGTCAAAAAGTTAGTGTGGTATAGATCAATTGGTATAGATCAATTAACATATAATAGTTAGTTTATAACACATTGGCTTAAGTTTTTTTTTTTTATAAATATGGATCTAATTGGATATATTAACAAGCTTAGACTATAGACACTCTCTTGATTATCTTCCGAGGTGAAAGGTATTGGGTTTAGAAAAAATTTCTATCTTCTTCTCTTTTTTCCAACGTTTCTCGGTCCCAACCCATGGCATTTACCCGAACCAGTTGTCGGAACTCACCACCACAAGTGTAGGGCCAAAAAGTTCCATTTTCGTGGTTGAAGAAGGAACCTATCCTCTACACTTTTTGGAACGACTGCAGCGTCACTTTTGACGAGAGGCAAGGAAATGATTCTGGGAAAGGCAATGAGATTTTTTCCACAAACTGACCAATCGTCGAGTCCACTTTGATTTTTACCTGAGCGTGGAGCTAAAGGGCATTGCATCTTGCTTTGGCCTTGTGGATGCTGCTGACCCCTTCGTATCTAGTTTCTACCAACTCACCACCATGTGGACCAAAAAGTTAAATGGAACGTGGATGGTGCATTGAAAATTGATCTTTTTCGAATCAATTCAAATCGAATTGTGCATAATTCTATAACGAAAAGTATGATCTATTTGCATGAGGCTCGGCTGATTTTTTTATTTATTTTTACCTATTTATTGTTTTGGACTATGATGTATGATACTAGAAAATCTATGCATTGAATTAAACTAAAAATCCTTGTTCATAGATTAGTTTTAGGATTAATACTCTGAAAAACCCCAAACTGATATACATGTGACAAATTTACCATAAATTAAAACATAAACTAATACACATTTGATAAATTTACTCAAAACTAGTACATTTGTAAAAAAATTTACCTTATGTTAGTATCAGTTAGATTTTACTATCAAATTACTAAGTTGGATAACACCTGACAATTGATTAGTATACCAATTTGAAATTTTGCTTTTAATTTGTCACAGTTATACAATTTTGTGGTTTTTGCAATATTAATCCAATTCAACAAATAGTATATTTATCATAAATATATCAATTTGAGGTTTTTGGTAGTTGAACAAATTGGTTTAGGGTAAATTTATCAATTGAGATTTTGTATGGTCATTTTGGGTAAATTTGTTATAAGTATATCGGTTTAGGGTTTTTTGTGATTAAAAAATTAGTTTGAGATAAATTTGTCACACGTATACTAGTTTGGGGTTTTAAAGGATACTAACCCTAATTTTAATTTCCATTTTAGCTTGAAAATCACTACTTTTTACCTTATAGGTTGCGGCAAACAAGGGAGTCTTTTGAAGTCGATCATTATCGACATGCATGTTTACTCTTGCTGAAAGTTTATCATGGAGTTTACCATGTTTCTTTTGTATCTTTGTAGTGTCCAAAGTCAACATATCTTGCTAACCTTAGCAGTCAAGCAGTACGCGGGCCAAAAGTCAAATGATTGATTGAAACTAGGATACAGTTCTCCTCTTCGTTCTTGATTGATATTAGGGTTGCATGGTCTTTGATTAATGTGGAAAAATCAGTTATTAGGATTTCTAGGGTGAAGAGTCCCAAATCGAAGCTCCCAAAATCGATTTTAACGTTCATTCGTATCTGTATAGGTGTCCTTTCTACAAAGGCGGATGTCAATTCTCATGGATTCTCTCCTCTACCTATAACTTGCTAATTTAACAACTTGTGATTTTCAAAGTCTACTATAATAAGTTCGAATGCTATCAATTTTTTTTCATTTTAAACTCACTCTGCAAAGTTCACTGAATGGAATGCTTCATGTGTATGGATAAGGGGCACTATCCAAGTAAGCCTAATGTAATCATCCACAATCACCAAAATATTTCTTACCACCAAGGCTCTTGCTCCTTCTTGGTCAAAGTAGATCCATGTGTAGAAGTCGCGGTGCTCTTTTAACAAAAACAATGACCTTAAATGACTTTTGATTTGCTTACCCAAAGTACACACCTCACATAACTCCGTCTTCAAAAATCTGATTTTCATCTATGCCAATGCATTTTAATCTATGCCTAACATCCCTTCTACTTTCACAAAAGTGCCAAGACCAAGTCTGATTCACTCTAAGTTGCTTTTCCTGGATTCTAACACTTGAAGACAGCTGCTGGACACTAACTTGAGTTCAATTTAAATTGATATAAAGATCCGTGTCTCCACCAGAACTGTAGAGGCTCAAATATAGAACCATTTACTTCATATGTAACGTGAGCTACTTCTGCAGAACAGTCCTTCTAGATCATTGACGAATTTTCACCTTATGGTTGTTTTTTTTTTTTACCTTATGGTTGTTTCACCATCCACAAAAAGGTTCCTCCAAGCAAAGGGACGTCCTCGTGTTCTATAAATTGTTAACTTCCTATTGATCCATCCAAATTTTAAGAAACCATCGTTCTATAGCTTGTTCTCCTTTCATAAAGGTCTTTCTAGACTTAGACACATTTCCCATCCATCAGAGGGGACAGTGGGTACGGTACTGCGTTGGCTATTCTTGGGACAATGCCTATACCATTGTCAGAATCATGCCAAAACCAAATGACAGCAATGAAGTCGTAGTGACTAAAACTCTGGATAAAATTATCGAATTAGCCTTAAAATTATTGTATTAATGCTAATTTAATTTTAAACTTTGTCACTTTAGTCCTACATCTTTATGCAAAATTCAAATGCAATACTTCCGATCAAATTTCTTGAAATTCACTAGTGTGACTATTTAGTTATCCCGGCCATTTTACATAGAACACTGCCACATCAACGATTTCCAACGAAAATTAATCAAAAAAATTGTATTGAAATTCGGGCAAAGATTTAGGACTTCGATAGTAAAATTGGAAAGTTTGAGACTCTACTGGCATCCATAAAACAAATCTAAGACCGATTGGATAATTTCTCCAAAATTTCGAGAGTAGGTAACTGGTTTCACCACCACGAATGAAATGATTCTCCCTTAGGCAACGAGATATCTTCCGTAAAGTCGATGCCTCAATAAGAGGGCAAGAAATGATATTCCGAGCAGGCAACTAGATTTTCTTCCACAGGTTGGCCAATCGTCAATTCCATCTTGATATTTCCCCTTACATGGAGCCAAAGCGCATTGCATCTACTTTGGGCCTAGCAGATGCTGACCCCTCCGTATCTTGTGTCTACCAACCTGCCACCATGTGGACCAAAAAGTCACGAGGAGGCACGTGGACAGTGTGATTGCCACGGGAGAAATTGATATTTCGAGGTGAATCGATTCGAACCACACAAAATCGTATATGGTAATGTACGATGATCTATCAGCATAATTTATAGTTGAGAAATCTTTATCAAGCTATAGGCCAAAAAAAAAAAAAAAATTGACACATTCGAATGAAACCAAACACCTAGATTCATATATTCATCGTTATTGACATGTATGTTTAGTCTTAGTGAAAGTCCATGATGGAGTTTACCATGTTTGTTTTGTGGAGTGGTAGAGTTGAAAGTCAAACATATCTTGCTAATCTTTCTACCAAGTCTTAGCCAAAATCCAAACGATTGATGGGAATGTGAAATGGGATAGGGTTAATCCTTCTTGCTTGCTTGATATCGGAGTTACCTAGTCATTAAATTAATGTAAAGCTCATTTTAATATAATTTTTAGGATGAAACAGTCTTGGATTAGAGCTAATGATTTCGATTTTCAAATTCCCTCGTACATTTATAGGTTTCCTTTCTTCGCACACCATGTAAATTCTCATGAGGTTCTTTCATTCAACTGTCCCCAATTCACGTGCTCCAAAATTTTCAAATTTTAAATAGATAAGTATAATAGAAATCCTAAAACTTATTATAAAAGTGTAATTAAGTTTTAGAACTTTTAAAAAAATAAAATCAAGTCATTGCATTAACTTTGTCTAACTTGATAAACAGAAATTACAAACTTAATTGCACCAATTTGATAAATTTTATGATTGATTGTACCAACTTAACAAGTTTTAGGACTTGATTACACATTTTGAAACTTCTATAATAATTGTTATAGAACTTGATCGTATCTTTTTAAACATTTAGAGTTCAATTATATTTTTGTGACAAGTTTCAAGACTTCCTATATGCTTATCTCAATTTTAAACTATCGATTGGTTTAGTTGTTGGTGTCAATTCGATTTAGGTGAGAACACCATGACTCTAATTTGCACTTATACAGGTATTTCCTCTCTCTTCATTGATTGTACTTTCAATTACATTTTCATAACAAATTTTAAAACTTTCCCCACATTTATCACAATTTCAAATTATTAAGTCGGTTTTGCACTATGATACCTTTTTTTTTTTTTGTCAATCATACTCTATGCCTACTCTACACTCACTATGCCTACTCTACACTCACTCTCAGACTTTTGTCCTACCTCTTGTAGGGCGTGGGAGTCGAAACCCACTCCTGAAACTTACTCGTCCCCACCCCATCCCCCTCTGAGAAGGTGGGGATTTGAATCCCTCACCTCTCCCTTCCATATTGAAAGGGTGGCCACTGGAGCGAATCCTAGTGGTTACTATGATACCTTTACTCTAGTTTGTTTTTGAGCGGATATTTATGCTCTCTTCATTGATGACACGGGTGGCCACAAAATCCCGAAACGTGTCAAGATAATGTCCTCAGTGCAAACTTTGACATCCGCGAGATACTGTCCTCAGGACTTAAAGTGCAGTCATCACAGTCTCAAACCATCAATTCGGTTCTGGATTATGAGACCGTTACTTTAGTTCGCACTTCCGTAGATATTTCCGCTCTCTTCATTGATTACACGGACGGCCACAGGGGCCGGAGACGTGGCGGGATGATGTCCTCAGTGCAACCCCCGACCCCTTTGACCTCGTGGCCAGCCGCGCACGCGAGGCCCATATGGCGACGGTACGCCATGTCTGCCCCGTGCCGGGCCGGGCACGCGCGCCGGCCAAAACCTCTCTTCGTACGCCGCCCGCCCCGTCCCGTGGAAACCACTTCCGCCACGCGGGCCGTGGGGTCCCCTCTCGCATCAGATGCTTTTACTCTCCTTCCATTGATGATGGAGAGGGAGGAGCGCCAACCACCGGATCGGAATCCAACGGCCCCTGCCGCGACAGCTCATCCTTGCCCCCCCACCATGGACCGCACCCCCACCCGAACCCACCCCCCTCCCACCAATAAATCTTATCGCGAAATTGCCACATGTGGTGCTTACTATATCTTATATCCACACGCACCAACAGTCTCCGCCCGACATCACTCAATTTACACCATTCACGCGCCCCGTTCACATAGCCATAAACCCAGAGAATTACCGACCCGGAACGCCGCCGGCGACGGTCGATCCGAATCCGGAATCGGGCAGGGGCAGGTAGGGGAGGAGGGGCCATGGGGATCGTGGAGGACGCGCACAACGTGAAGGTGCTGGGGGCGGGGGAGCGGACGATCGTGCTGGCGCACGGGTTCGGGACGGACCAGTCGGTGTGGAAGCACCTGGTGCCGCACCTGGTGGACACAAACCGGGTGGTGATCTACGACAACATGGGGGCCGGCACCACCAACCCGGACTACTTCGACTTCGAGCGGTACGCCACCCTGGAGGGCTACGCCTACGACCTCCTGGCCATCCTCGAGGAGCTCCACATCGAGTCCTGCATATTCGTCGGCCACTCCGTCTCCGCCATGGTCGGCTCCATCGCCTCCATCAGCCGCCCCGACCTCTTCGCCAAGATCGTCATGCTTTCCGGCTCCCCCAGGTGACTATTTCGCAATCTAACCATTTAGAGGTGGACTTTCCCGTCATTCAAATCGAAGAATAAACAGTAGATCTGAGTTTTCAGGGTATCGAAATGAAGAATTTTTTTTTTTTGCGCTGAGATTAGTGATTTATTTCTCTTTGGTTGAACATGAAATCTGACGGGAATTGATAATGCAGGGAAATGTTTTCGTCATACTTTCCAAAAATAGAAGCTGGATGAACATGGCCTGCAGCTTTTTTATTTTATTCATTATTTTGTCGAAAGTCTTAGCATAAAATCGATTCGGTTATGGTTGGCGAGTAGTGACGGTAAAATTTTCTTGCATATTGATTCTGGAAAATGTCGAAAAAATGCAACGCAAAATCAACTCTGAAATAAGTGAAACGGGTTATATAACTTCAGTTCGACCTACAAAAGAAAAACTCTGCATTGAAACCGTGGTGATATTTCCATGTATTTTATTTAATGTTTTTGGGTGATATATTTTTTTACTTTTTTACCCTTTCAATTTAAAAAAATTTACGGCTTACTTGCTTGGACTTTTTTAGGGTCGAATTTCCAATAATTCTTGTAATATCTTTCGAAATCTAAATGGTACTTTGAAAATTAGTAAGAAAGAAAGGAAGAAGAGAAATTCGCTTCCGTCGAGAGCCAAACAAACATGCCTTTAGAGATTTAAGGGCCGTGGGGAAAGAGACGTTGACCTTTCGTGCTTTTATTTTTGCTGGACCATTTTAAATGTCTAGGTACCAAACATTCAATGATTCATCATGCCTAATTTATTGCGCACAGCTAAGACTCTGCTAAGACTGTTTTAGCCACGATGGCGCTCTCTCTTCCACGGAAAAAAAACAAAAAACCTTTTTTCCTTATTCAAACTAATTTTACAAAAAAATTATCAACGGAATTTGGTTGAAATCAACGTTAAAGAAATCTTGATTTACCATGAAAGGAATTTTGATTTACCATTACAATATCGATTTCTCGATTGTGACAAGTATGATTTGATGATTAAGTTATGTTTTTTTTTTTTAGGTACGTGAATGACCCGGACTACTTCGGAGGGTTTGAACAGGAGGACCTGGACCAGCTCTTCGAGGCGATGCGCGAGAACTACAAGGCGTGGTGCTCCGGCTTCGCGCCCTTGGCCATCGGCGGCGACATGGACTCGGTGGCCGTCCAGGAGTTCAGCCGCACGCTCTTCAACATGCGGCCCGACATCGCCCTTAGTGTCGCCCAGACCATCTTCAACAGCGACATGCGCTCCATCCTCCACCTCGTCACCGTCCCCTGCCACATCATCCAGAGCATGAAGGACCTCGCCGTCCCCGTCGTCGTCTCCGAGTACCTGCACCAGAACCTCGGCGGCGACTCCATAGTGGAGGTCATGCAATCCGACGGCCATCTCCCCCAGCTCAGCTCCCCCGACACCGTCATCCCCGTCCTCCTCCGCCACATCCGCTACGATATCGCCGCCTAGAAGCGCGCTCTAGGAGCCCCTCCATACCTCGAACCCAGTCGTCTAGTCCTATGTAACATGCACGGGATGGGGGAACGTCGCATGTCCCCACCCGATAGAAGTGTGTCCAAACGTTACGTCATAGAGAGAGAGATAAGTGTCTAGATCCTATATGCACGACACAAGTCGGGAACATGTTAATGATTCGGAAGATCTCTGCCTTCCTCGGTCATTGGGGTGTTTCGAAAAATCTAAGATGCTTTCTTAGCAGGTTATTTATCTAAATTTCCATTAGCTTTTGGCCTTTGTCGTGTTGTAAATTGAAGTACCGTTGCCCCCCGTGATTAATGAAATTACGCGTGCGCGACTCCGTATGTTTCTCTCGCGATCTTCGGAGCTTTTTTTTTTTTTTTCTCTTTTTTAGACCGTCAGTGAAAGAGAGAAGAGAAGAGGGTAGGTTGTCGTAGGACGTCCGATGGGATCGGACGGGAGGGGTTCGTTGGGCGGTGGAGGAACGGACGGTGTGGATTCGTGGGTGATGGGGATGTGACTGGAGATCGTGACGTGTCAGCCGTTGTCTCGTCTACCCACCTTCCATTTGATTTTTCTGCCGACTGCTGCTTACTTCTGTTCTCTTGTTTACACTTATCCCTTTCGTGGGGCACTTGATGTTCAGTTTCAAGTGTTCAAATCATTTTTTTGGAGCAAAAAAAAAAAAAAAAAAAAAAAAAAGGTTTTGTTTTTTCGTATATGGGTCCTCATGACAGAGAATAATGGGAGAACCCCATATTTTAAAATATAAACTTTGCACTTGAAAAACTCAAGAGTGATATAATCTTACAATTATTTCAATGTCACATATAATAATTCAATTATTGCTTCGTATTAATTAAAAAAATCGTTTTCTTAGCGACCCTTTGACAAAGGTTTGACAACAACTCACATATTAATCTTTTTTTAAAAGTATTATTAGCACAGGTGGTGGAACCTTAATTGGGCTGGACGTGCACGACACAAGTTGATTGGAGCTAAACGGAAATAATTGCACTCCAAGAAATTTCATCGAAACACATGATCCCCGTTGAGGCCCAGAGGTCAAAGAATGTGGGCAACCAATGTGAAAAAGATGCGGAATTTGCTTTAGCAATTTTATGCGCAAGGTCAAAAAACGAGTTTTACCAAAGCTGGCAATGCTTTGACTTTAGATTGTGCATCTAAGCCCAAATGGTTTTCATTGAAAGTAACTAGTGTATTGTAACCACAGAAGTCAAATATTTATAAAGAAAAAGGCTTAGAATGAGAATAAATAAATAAATAATGGAAGTGTAGACCTTTGGAGATCTACCTTCAAAAACCCTGCAACCCGGTCGCAACGTGATGCTGAGGTTGCGCAACCCCAGCAAGATGTTAGGGCCGCACGACATCTATGCAACACGAGCGAGTCGAGGTGTAGCTGGTGTCGGGATCGTCGTAGAGAGATCTTGCTCGTCGGGGTCACGGAGCTTGCAAAGAATTTTTGGAAATCGGGTTTTTCGGCTCATTTGACTAAGAGAAATAGTTTTTATGACATTTGGAGTTCCCGCACTTGGTAGATTTGGGCAACTCCCAAGGACCAAGTCTGCGAAATCCCAAGAATCGGAGGGGCGATTTTAGAAACCTCGAGCTCGTCGATGGTGTTATGCAATAAAATGACCCATCGGTAGAATAAAGATTGCATCGAAGTGTCCATCTAAATGTCTTTTGCTTAAAACCAACGCAAGTGAAAAAAAGAAAAATGGAGTACCACGGACATGACCGCCCTGGGCTTAATACGGAGGACACGTGAAGTCGAGAGACATGGGACACTTCTTTTGTCCCTTGGACAGTCTCGAGAGCCAAGTCTCAAGGGCCAAGCCGACATTGGAGAACTGACGTTTTTGACCCTTCTTTTGTCCTGGTAAAGAGAGAGGTGTTCGCCAACAGAACCGCAAATTCCGTAGATAGACGAGGGGACAAATGACGCTTGGCGTTTGACTTTTCCTCCTGCTGATGAATCTGCACGGCAGCTAGCCTTCCCGAATACTAATCACATTTATTTAGAGCCCTAATTTGCATTTGTCAGATTCTTAAGGCTATGAAAAGCAGTCGAGAGCTGAAAAGTTGTATTGCTTTCTCATTTAAAGACTGTGCAACTACATTCCTATTTACCATATACGAGACCTCACTAAATAGAAAAAGAAATATTCGGCGGTATCAAAAATATACACAATATATTTTACTTTCCCATTAATGAACTGATTTGAGTCAATATATATCAATTAGGGCAATGGAGATCAATCAAGGCAATGGTATCTTCAAAATTCTCCCTCAAACTCTCAAATTGGTGATCTATACACATCAAAGACACCAAGCTTGCTTACGCTTGGTGAAGATGTCCGCAAGTTGCTTGATTATTTTTATTCCTCTTGTCTTGATCATTCATGTGCTTCGTTCTTTTATGGAAAATTAGATTTGTTACAAGTTTGAGTGCAGCATCGTTATCGCAAAATAAGACAGTTAGTTCTTTCATCCGTTAGTTCTTTCATCCATACTCAGAGATCTTGGATTACCTTTTAATCCGAACTATTTCACAGCTAGTCTTTGTCATTACTTGATATTTTGCTTTAGCGGATAAAATGAAACTATCAATTGTTTCTTTGTTTTCCATGAGAGTAATGAATCTCCTAATTTTATACAAAATCTTGTAACTAATTTTATATTCATAGGACAAGTAGTATAATTCGTGTCGTAATATGCTGTCATTTCCATTTTGCTATCTTGAGACAATAGTATACCCAACCTTGGACAGCCTTTCAAGTGTTTCACACCCTTTAATGCAACATTCATGTGAGACTATTTTGGGTTGTGCGTGAACTGACTAAGAGTTTGTTATGCATAGTATATGTCTATTCTAGCCATAATCAGATAGATAAGGTCCCCGACAAATCTCCGATAAGCAAAAGAGTCTTTGAGCAAAGGATCCTCATTCAGAGGTGACAATCCCTTATCACAGTCAACTATTGTTAGCTTGGTAATTTGCTCGATTGGGATGATAGCTGGTTTGGTTCCCCATAATCCTACTTCCGATATGATCTCTAACACAAATTTGCATTGATTGAATTATACTCCTTTATATGATCATGTAATTTTTATCCTGAGAAAATATTTAGAAGGTTTCAAATCCTTAATGTGAAATATAGAGTGTAGGTATTTTTTAAATCTCTCAATGGCTAATTCATCATTTCCCATAATCATAACATAAATAAGCAACTAAATTGATGATGTAGCCTGACTCTATGTGAATAAGACATAGTCATATTTGGAATGCTGGAACTTTGCAGCTATAAGTGCAATAGTGAACTTAGCAAACCATTGATGAGAAACCTATTTGAGTTTATATAGGCATTTACGTAGAAGACATACTCGATTCTCCCCTTATATAGGTAAACCCAATAGAAGATCATGTAAATTTCCTCTTCCAGATCTCCATGAAGCAAAACATTAAGAACTTCCATCTAATGAAGAGGCCAATAATGGGGTGCAACAATAGAAAGGAAAGAACTTCCATCTATTGGAGAAAATGTTTTTGCATATCAAAACTTTCTTGTTCTATAAATCCTTTGGCTACTAGTCTAGCTTTGTAGCATTCAGTGTAATCTGCCTTGTACTTGACCTTGTATACCCATCTGCATCCAATAGATTTTCAATAAGGAGGTATAGATATGATATCCCAAGGTTTATTTTCCATTAGCTCTCATAACTCATCCTCCATGGCTTGTTGCCAACAAGGATTGTTGACAGCCTCATCATATGAAGATGGTTCCTATCCTTTAGAGATTCTACTAATGCAACATATATATTCGGGTGAAAGACTAGTGAAGGTAACATAAAGGAGACAAAGATAGTGTATACCAAAGGATCCAAGGTGGGACAAGTGTAATCTATTGTCCATGTGGGTAATCATGTTGCATGACCTGAACATTGAGAATGAGCTAGTGCAACAGACAGGACATTATCAAGTGGTGCATAAGAAATATTATTAGGACTCATATGATTCTCCGATGTGACTGCTTGTTGATCTCTTGGGGTTGTATTGTCCTTATCTGATGAGGAGGGTGCATCATTGTTAGATGCAGTAGATGCCATGGGTGTGATGACGTGGGGAATCGCAACCAGCTATGGAGATGAGAAATCTTCCTCACTTAAAAACATTTACAGTGACTAGTAGCTGCCTCTAATATCTGATGTGAAGATATTTCATTCTAGAAAGGAAAATATTTACATGAAAAATGACATCTTTGCTAACAAGAAAATGTCACTTCATGAATCATAAAACAAATACCATTTTTAAGGAGCTGGATTTCCAATGAATATACATTGAAGAGAACGGGGACCCAATTTGGCCGGAGGGCTCACAATAGAAACATAGCACAAGCATTCAAAAACACTGGGGTGGTGAATGTCTAGACACTTCCCAAAGAGCAATTCAGAGGGAGTCTTTCCATTGAGAATCCGAGATGATATTAGATTGATTGAGTAGGCTACTATGACCGCATAGGACATGCATGATAAAATTTCTACTTCTCTATTTCTTTGTTTCTTTGTTCCCCGGAACAAGTTTAGAACAAAAATTCGTTTGGTAATGCAATTTGATTATTCTATTTCTGGAACAGATTTATATTCCAGAAATAAATTTGAAAAAGAAATTAGAAGTTAAAATTTTTAACTTCTCAGTTTTTGAAATAGAAATTGAGAAATCAATTTCTGACCAGAAATCAATTTCTGTTCCAGAAATTTTGTCATGCGTACCCATAGTCTCTCCAAAACATTTCTGGAATTGAAGCTTGATACTTGAGGGCATGGGCAACTTCTAAAAGATGGCGATGTTTTCACTCAATGACCCCATTTTGTTGAGGTGTATAAGTGCAAGAACTTTTCATGAAGGATGTCATTTGAAATAAATAGAGTAGAACACTTATGATTGAAGAATTCATGGTCGTTATCTGTTCAAATCTGTTGTACAAATTTTGAAACTGATTTTTACTTAAGGCAAGAAAGTTCTTAACATGGGAAAGGGCTTGGTTCTTGGATTGCATCAGGAAAACCCAAGTCATATATGTGTGATCATCCACAATTGTGAAAAAGAATCTACACCCATCATGGTGTGGTTGTGATATGGTCCCCAAATATCCATATTTGCAAGGGAAAAAGTTGTCTTGGCACATGAAGTTCTTTGTAGAAAAGGCAATTGTGATTATATAGCTAGTGGACAAATAGGACACATGGGCTAAGGAAAAGAATTACCATGGACCTGACGTTGATGAGATAGAAAAACATTATTATTAATACTGGCATTACAAAAGTGCCCTTATTCAAAGGGAAAGATTGTAAGTTCTACCCTAGTCTATTGGTTTCCTCGTCGAAAAAGCCCAAAAGAAGCGATCGAAAAAGACCCAACATGAATTGTCTTCACAAAGTTTGGAGACAGAAATGAGGTTAAATTTTGGAATAAGCATAACATTTCTCATTGTGATGGATGGATCGAGTTGAATATTTCCAAATTTAGTGATGGAGGTTTCTTCCCATTAGGAAGACGTACTGAAGTATGATGATAATTCATGAATATTAGAAAGGAAACACTCATTGCAGACTATTTGGTCACTAGCACTTGAATTAATAATTCATGCCTTAGTTGAAATGGAGCTTCAACAATGAGAAGTACCTAAATAACACGCAATCTTATCTTGTATTACCAATTGGCTTAGAGCTTTCATAATTTGTTGGAATTGATCAATATTGATAGACTGATGAACTTTGGCATGTGCTGCGATGGATATATCTCATTCCTTTCTTTCTTTATCTATTGGCTTTTCATGCAATTTCCAACAATTCTTCCTAGTATGATATGAACGCTTGCAATAATCACAAAATTTACCTTTTCCTTAATTAGAATTTTGGTTATGTGATTTACTTGAGGATGTAAAAGAATTATGTCGTTGGATCCTTTCCGCACAAGTGCTAATGTGGCATAATGGGCACCATTTAATCTGGGCATTGCAAGGATGAAGTGTGGGCTATCTAGTTGTGCGAAATAGTTGGAGTAGTCTAATCTCGTGATTAAATCACGATCGTTCACTAGAGATGACATTAGGTTACTTCTTCATCCAAAACACCCAACACCACCAACAAGCTTCTAGATCCAAGCTGGATCTTGCCGCAAGCAGTCGTAGGTCTAGTGTCACTCTGGCCACAAGAATGATGTGGTCTCTTGTCTTTAGATACTCTAAGGAAGCGAAACATTATGATTCTTCTTGTACCGTGAGTTGATATATTCAACCAAGTGAGGGGACGAAATCCATGGCAAAGATTTGGCTTCAAATGGCTAAATAACTCTCATTCAAGTAAGTAAAAATCTAGTTACCTTTTCCCTCTCCTTTATCACACGGTATCGAGCTAGGGTTTCTTTGGGTCCCTGCAATTTTTCTTCAGCCATCTCAAGTTCATTCCACAGTGCTAATAGTTTGATGAAAATGGTGGAAATCGAAAGATTTCCCTATTAGCTTCAATAGGGCTTGAGTTATGGAGAAAATCTTGGTCCTATCAAGTTTTCCATATATTTATTATATGCTGTCCCATATTCCTTTCATGTCTTCGATCTAAGGATGTTCAGTGATGACCTCCGAAGTGAGACAATTCCCAATCCACATCCAAACAAGCTAATTACGCTTCCTCCAGTGTCGTGTGAGTCACCTGTTGGTCGGAACCAAAACAATGTTGCTGATGAATCCTTTCCTATCTTTTGTAATTAGAGCTCGCTGGAACTCTCAAAACCAAACGGAATAGTTTTCTAGCCTTAAGAGCTATTGCACAATGAGGCAAAGCACGGGCCTGTTAGTGGTGGATGTGTAAAGGGGTTTCTTGGCTCAGGCCACCTGCTAGTGGTACCTGCGAATAGGGGTGAGCGGGTCTAGGGTGGGTAGGGTCTAGACCTGGACCATGTTCCCTACCCTATTATAACCGGTTCTCCTTTTTTGGACTCTGTTCCCTACCCTATTTGCTTGGACCCTGTTCCCAGCCCACCCTGTTTTTCCGGTCCGGGAACAGGGTTGACCCTGTTTATATTGGAACCTGTTTTGCATAAAAATTGTTGTATCTTTATATTAACCTTAGAGAAGCAAGTCTAACAAAAAGGCCGGACCAAGCATATCCTTCGACCAAACTCATTGGAAACATGTATAAAATTTGGACTCCCCTTAAAAAAACAACCAAGTATATGATTCGACCATCTCACATCCCCATATCTCACAAGGTACATTGAGTTTCTCATATTCCAGTAATATACAAGCTAGCAATTTAGCCAATTAACTAGTTGTAGTACAATTTTTGGCTAATCACATATCAACCTTGTCCTTCATGTGCTCAATCTTCTTCTCCTTCTTTGGCCTTGCGCTCCACGTGGTACAAAATCTCTGACAAAAACCTAAAATTCATATATAAAGAAAAATCAACAAGAATCCATACTCTAAAGACATGCAAAAGTTATGATTTAATAAAGTCTATTTACTTACCACAAAATCGAAGTTTCGACAAAATGAAGTTTATTTTCCAATGATAATGTCTTTGGTAAGACAATCCAAATCTATAAAAAAGAAAAAAGAAAAAAAGAGATTAAATAAGGCATACACTTAATAGATAGTTATGCGAATAAATTACAAGATACACAGAAATATATATAACTTACCCGCCTTAAATTGTTCCGCATTCTCGATGTACTCTTCAACATTAATTGACACGCGAACAGCTCTCAACCAATCTTGAGTACAAATTAAACTTTCCACCACTCTAGGAGTCAAAGAACTTCGAAAGCCATCAAGTACACGTCCCGATGTACTGAAAGCTGACTCTGAAGCAACGATAGTCACGATAATAGACAAAACATCTTGAGTCATCAAATATACTATTTCATACTTTGACCCAGTAGTCTTCCACCACATCAAAAGATCAATATTAAGGATATCTTCACTTTCAGCTTCAAGATACCGATCAAGCTCAGATTTGTTTTCATCCAACACTTTTTTCTTCGCATAGAGAAAGCTTTTGTGCCAAGCATCGAATTTACAATCATTGTCATCAATATCAACATTAGAAGCACTACTACTGTTACTCACACTTGAATCACCAAATTTTCCTTTACTAGAAGAGCCAACAAAAGATCGCTCATAAGATTTATACAAATTCTCCAAGGCAACCTTCACTTTATCATGCATCTCATCAATTTTTGCTTCATCATCATAGATTTGTTCAAAACATAACTTTACATAATTCAACTTCTTTGTAGGATCTAATGCAACCGTAATCAATGCCATCATATTAACTTTATCCAAACTCCCATAATACTTGTCAAACTTCTCTTTCATTTTTAAACCCATAGCTTGAAGCTTTGGGTCTAAAAAATTCACCGCATTATTCAAATACTTGTACAACTTAGCTATCTCCTCAAAATAATTATTTGAAGTAACATAAACTACCCGACATCATTTTGGTTGCATCATAAAACCGTCTCAGAAATTTAGAAAGAATGATGGCATGTTCCCAATCTTTATCTTCAAGAGGATCATTGTTAATTTCCCTTAAGAAATATAAATCTTCATCTTCCATTCTTTTAAAAGCTTTCTTGAACTTTATGACGGTGTCTAGCATCATGTAAGTGGAGTTCCATCTAGTGGCAATATCAAGACAGACCGAACCATTGTATGCAATCCTCTCACTCTCAATGCAACCTTTGAATGTCTTAGCTCTAGTCGGAGAACTCCTCATATGCCTAACCATGTTTTGGATGCGTGCAATAGAATCACGCACCTCATTCAATCCGTCTCTTACTATCAAGTTAAGTATATGAGCAATGCATCTCATATATAAAGCATCACCATTCAAAATAAAAAAAATCCTTCTTTTGAAAATTTTTCTTTCAAATAACTAACGGCCATATCATTTGAACTTGCATTATCCACTATTATTGTGGACACCTTCCTTTCTATTCTCCAATCATAAATGCATTTCCCCACCATTTTACCAATCTCCTTACCCTTGTGTGACTATGCATCATCACAAAATTGATTATTCTTTTTTGCAACTGCCAATTTTCATCAATATAATATGCAGTAAGACACAAATAGTTCAAGTTTTGAATGAAACTCCACATATCCGTTGTGAGTGCAATCCTAGATTTAAGCTTACCAAAGTAAGCTTTCAAATAAGTCCTTTCACTTAAATATAACTTCATACAATCTCTTGCCATTATAAATTGTGAAAGATGATGGAAAAGAGGTTGCAATTCAGTTACAAAATCCCGAAAACCAATACGCTCAACCATGGAAAATGGCTGCTCATCAATAATAATCATTCGAGCAAGCATATGCCTACAACGTTCTTGATCAAACTTCCATGTCGTTAAGACACTATCACTAGTAGTATTTTCCCTAACCTCGCCAACTACACTTTTGTCACGTGATGCAAACTACATTTGCTTTTTATCTGTTTTGTGCTTTCTCAAGTGCTTCCACATAGTAGAGGTTCCATGATCAACATTATACACATAATCCATCCTGCAATGAATGCACTTCACCTTAACTGTTTTATGTGTTTTCTCATCTATAATTCTCGAAAAATGATCCAAACAATCTGATTGATTAGCTCGCTTTTTACCCGAAGCAGTATGAGAGTTAGGTACCTTCACCTTGTTTGTCGCGCCCATGGTTGCAGATTCCACTTCATCAGCTCCATGGAATGCCAATTCCATGAGTGGACTCATTTCTTCATGTCCCTCTACTTCCATTGATATGTCTTTGTCTTGATCCATTAACTGAAAATTGAAAATATATATAACATTATGATTCCACAAAAACATATTAGTTTTCATAGTAAATCAAATCTCTCAACATAACTTTGGAGATATAAAGTAATTCATTCATTCCAAGAAGTCACTTGCAGTTGGATTTAGATAAGAGTTACATGCATAGGTCAAACATCTATATTAAACCAGTTCATGGGGCTTGCAAGATTGTCCAATGGGTCAGTTCATGGGGCTCACAAGATTGTCCAATAGGTCTCACACCTGAATATGTGCTCGAACTCTAAGCAAATTGAGCAATTGACCAAGTAACTTGTAACTAGTGTCTACCATCATACAAACTTTACATGGCAATTCTAAGAAACTACCTTAGGAGGAATTCAAATTGAAGCACTTTGAATGTTCCTGTGACGATGTTACAAGACAAAATCAAAGGAAAGAAGCAAGGCTTTAAGGTTTTGTTTACTTTGCAAAAGATGAACGATTTGGAAAAAATGATCGCTTACTTGAAATAATTAGTAAACAGAAAAGGTTTTCATTTTTTATAGCAATTTATGTCTAAAAGTTATCACGAACGATACATCAACGACATCGAACAAACACAACAGTATCCAAATAAACTCTAAAAAACACCTCATATATGTCAAGTTATAAAGTACAAATGTCAGGGAAACTCGCCAATAGAATCCTTCAAGATCTCCTTCATACTAGATATCTAAAACTTTCACTCCCGTTTCATTCCTCCATTGCATGTCATACCAATGGGACAAGACAGCATGTGCCATCATAAGATGGTTTATCAAGAGAAGGAAAACACTATCCAATGCAAAATTTCACTAATTAGGTACAATAACCGTCCGCCTCCCTCCTCAATAAGATAGACAGCCCAAATGGAGTTGTATTTCCTTAATTAAAGTCCTATTTACAAAATATCATGCTCGATGAAGTTTGTTTGGCAAAACCACTTACACGAATGAGGGAGAGTGAGATCTTGCCACAATGAGATAAATGGAGAACCGTTTAAAAGGTAAATATTTCAATTTGAAAGGTATCTTAGTAAACTATTTACAAAGAGGTGGTTTTGGTAACAAATGATATGGAAATAGTGGCTGCCATCGGTAGATCATGAGAAGCAAAAGAAGAGCCCCTACGAACAAATGAATGTTCAATTTCTTCGTATCGTGCCAATGGTTTCTTTTTATCAATCAATAATTCAAATATTTCATCAAGATGGTTTCGAACTACTTTTTGATTGTTAAGCACTTTTGTTGGTCATGAATAACTCAAACTTTCAAACACTGGTGTATACCCCTGAATCACCATCGGGCAACCGTCATATCTAGAATATAAGTCTAAGTCAGTGAAGTGGTGGAGGGGGGTAATTGTATCTTAGCGAATTTGGTCACAACTTCCATAGCTAGAGCAGCGTTGCTGCACAACAGATCTTATTAAGTTACAGCAAGACCAAACCAACTTCAAACCATACTCCATGTTTAAAAAAATTTTAGGGCGAACCTTTCGATTAAGAATGAGAAAGCTACAACAAACGATGATTGAAATGCTTCAGCAGTTGACCCCCATTTTCATGGAAAACGAAAATGAACAAGACTTAACCTATCATGCTATAATACATCATTCCACAAGCAACATAATCTAATGTTATTGGTATTATCTTTAGCTTGCTCATGCTTCAACGAATTTAACAATGCAGGGGAATAAACATCTAAACAACCAAAGAAACAACAAGAGCTTTCAAAACTCTCCAACACTTTTTAATTGCAGAAAGAAGATTATAATCATCTCACACCATGTCATCCAAATAACATAAACAACTATAGAGAAGCTTCATTTCAAGCAAAGAGAGAGGTAAACCTCGGAGCAGATCTGTCGAGCGTCGAGCAGAGGAGGACCCAGCAGCAGGGGCAGCAGTGGCTTCGCAGGGGAGGGTAGCGCAGGCGAGGCGCTGCAGTAGGGGGCTCGGCGGGATGCGGCGATGTCGGGTCGACGCAGATTAGCACAGTAGTGGCTTCGACGAGCTACTGGTATCGCAGTTGGTGAGGGCGGCAAGGATCGACGCGGCTTCAGCTAGCGTCAGCGAGGGGGCTAGGCCAGATCGCGAGCAGAGCAAGGGGGCGTCGTTCGGGGGTGGTAGATTGGTAGTAGGGGAGCTCGGGAAACAACGTGCAATGAGACAAGGTGGGCTTGCAGACGCGAGATTTGCGGGTCAAGGGCGTCAGCGAGGCAACGACAGCAGGTGGAACGGCGAGATCAAACGGAAGCGGCATCGGTGCTCGGGTGCAAGCTCAGCGAGGGTCAGTGGCTTCGTGAGCAAAACCAGTGGAGCTCGGCGAGGGTCAGTGGCTCAGCGGAGCTTCAGATGACCGGCGGAATGGCAGCGGTGGTGCGAGCGCGAAGGGTGCGATGAGAGCGGTAGAGGCGGCGTCGGCTTCGCGATTTCAGGAGGTAAAGATAGAAAGGAGAAAGAAACAGATTAGGTTTTGCTTTTGCGTGCGTTTTTGGGGCTTCAAACCGGTTCTCCAACCAGTTCCCAAACCAGTCCGATCAATCTGATTCCCAGGTGAGTAATCCCTCGGAACCAGTTCCCGGACCGGTTCAAACAGGGTCTGATGTTTGGGAACCGGTTTCAACCGGAACCAGTTCTCGACCCTGTTTTCCAGGTGGGCCGATCCGGGAATCGAGTTGACCCGGACCGGGTGCACACCCCTACGTGCGAGGGGGAAAAACCAAGTTTATAGGTGGGTATGGGTTTGCCCCAAAACCAAATGGACTTGAACCACTTTGGTTCGAAGGGGACTCACCCGGTCTAGATCCCAAGTTGGGCTTAGCATTGAGGAGGGGGCTTCCTCCTAATTCACAATTCTCAATCTGGGTCAGAGGTTTAATTTGAATAGGAAACCATTGAACATATAGGCCAGGAAAAAATTGCCCGAGCTTGGCTGAACCGGGCCTTGTCGTCTTTCATCAGGCCGTGTTTGGCTTTGTTCCTTTGTTTGGTCTTCCCCAACAAGGTCTAGATGTTGATCTAAAGGTAAGTCATCCATTGTTTAGATGTTGGAAAAAACTTCTGAATTTTGGGAACCTCCAGATTTCAAGGCTTGATTTCTTGGCATGGTTACTCCCTTTTTAGGCTGTCATGATTGAAATATTTTCTTCACAAGTTTGGTTGTGAAGAAGTTGAAGAGCATTGAAAAAAAAATTCTGCTTTTGGGCTGGGAAGAAGGGTAGTAGAGCGAAAGTATAGTGGAAGCTAGGTTGAGAAGAAAGGCTCTAACACCATGTTAGAATATTAAAACGATGAAAAACCGCCAAGAGTTGGCAAAGTTGTATTGCTTTCTCATGTAAAGATTGTACAATTACTTCCCTATTTATAATATACAAGACTTCACTAACTAGAGAAAGAAATATTCGGCAATATCAACAGATATACACAATATATTTTACTTTCCCATTAATGAACTGATTTTGATCAATTAATATCAATTAGGGTACCGGGGATTAATCAAGATCAATCAAGGCATGTATCTTCAACAACATTAACAATGTATCATTCTATATGCAAGTTCACAATCTCAACGGGTTCAGTATCCAAAATTATGGTATTTTTACTTCTTGTTATGTAAAGGGTAATCATCTTTGATCCTCTACATAAACATATTATCGCATAATCTTCTTTAAATATTATCCATAAGTGCTCTACATAAGATGGTATATAAGTAGAATAGCCCTCTCCTTGTTACAAGTAAATATCTTACTACTTTCTCCATAAAAATAACCACCATCGAGATGTCACCTTAGCAAAAAATAATATTTTACTTAATTTATAAGTTAATATCGACTTTATGTTTCTTTCTTCTACTAAATCCACAATCTAAATTGTCAAGTCAAGATTTATTGGCATTAGGAGAATTTCTTGCCTTTTATGACACATCATTGCTTCAAATTTTAAAAAACACACATATGTGTATTAAAGAGATGCATCTAGTCATCTGTCAATCATTTGAAAAAGAATGCTAGAAGTTCTCTTAAATTGCCATGCGGGATTTTGTTTAGTAAATATTTATGTCATTGAAACTTTTAGGAGTTATTTGATTTAATTTAATGACATTATCAGAAGATTTTGCATTTAAAATGGAATATATCATTTATTTTTTTCCCAATTCTGATTAAAATTCCTTATTCAAATTCTCTAAATATTTTCTATATTATAGAAATTATATAAAATTATCAACGGTTTTCTTTTTTTAAGTTTGATTTAATTTTTTAGAATGTTAAAATAATCACTTTAGTTGCTGTTGCTCTTTCCTATTGTTTTTCAATATTCCTTTTCAACATTTTTTTCCCAACCATCTTCAAGATCCAAAGCTACTAATAAGAAAGTTATTATCGAGATGTTTGTTCTATTTAAACATGCAACTTTCTTATGTAACGTTCCACATATTTTGCAAAAATTATAATTTGTTGGAGAGGACAAAGAATGAAAATTACTAATTTTTACTATAATTTATACAACAATCGAGAATTTTTTAAAACGATGACTACGATTATTTCTCGAGCCTGTTGACCTCTAGTCCTCTCCAAGTCTTTTGCGAATTACGGAGTCGGGTGGGACAGAATCTATCCTTATCCCACTTCTTCGAGGCCTACCCCTTCATGTCCCCGTCTTGCTTCTGCAGTCTGGTGCAACTCCCAGTCGTCGAGTCTTTTCCGAAGAGTTAATGTCGTTGCACGTGATCAGCTACGCTGCTCAGGAACATAAAATCATATGGGACCTATTCAAACATTTTGTACTTTGTCCAGGTGTCGAAAAATTTGCTTTCAGGACAGTTATCACATCGATCATAGACCAGTTATCATTCGAAGTTGCAGACGTTGACACGAACGATTTACTTGAAACTATGCCTACGTTGATTGTCATGAATTGTTTCTTCTGTTTTTTTTTTTTGGTCAGTATGAATTGTTTCTTCACATGAAGTGTAAATGGTCCTCAAATTGCGCAGTTTTTTGTTTCAGGAAAGAGAGCATGGCGCCGACTTGCATGATCGCATTTTAAAGCTAAAACAGATCAATTAGTTCAAAACAGAGATTTTATTAATTTAGGCATGAAAGCATCATCTCTAACGCATTGGGATCTTTAATGCAACGGAGATTCTAACCCTCCTCATAAATCTAGATTCGTGCATTATCAGAGGTTTACACCGCATGAATGCTAAGGTTATCCTATTATCTTTCTACACCAAGATTTTAGACACGGTTCTCACTGGTTTAGAGACGCAAGAGATCCACCCGCCCTCGACCCACGAGGTTTCCCTTAGCCCAAATTCAGCCTTTGCTCTCCTCCCTGTTGGTGGCCACGAACTAGATTATCTTCGAGCTTCCTGAACCTGGTCTTCACGCGATCTCCTCTTTCGGAGCTGGACGGCTGTTTCCCCTACGTTGCTTAGGTTGAAGAGAGATTGAAATGGGAGGGTAAGGGACTGGAATGAGGGTGGAGTGATCTCAACGTGCTTTCCTCTCCAAAGTGAGCTCAACGAAGTGAAAGGATTTGCAGGGATTTTTAGAGGTTTCGTCCAAGATTTGCAGAGATTAAGGCAGTAGATTTGCAGGTAATGTAGTAAAAACTCTTAGCTTCGCAGGTAAAAGGGTGTGGACAATGAATTTCTACGCAGTTGCAGGGGTTGAGTGTCTATATGTTTCAGGCAAAATCGAGGGGAGATGGGAGAGATTGCTAGCTAGCTCAGACCTTGCTTAGCTTGTCGAAGGTCCCAAGCACAATCCTGCATTAATTGCTTGGGCTAGTAGGCGCCCACCTCAAACCCTGCTTCTAAAATCTAATTAGGTCAATTTGGAAGTTTTACAAACATAAATTTGATTTTATATGGGCATCAAGAATTGAGGAAATGGGCTTGAACTCATCAGGGTCACATTTGATACCCTTGAATTCGACTCTAACCTATATCATGAAACCGGTTTAACAGCGCCTCGAGTAATTTAGGGCGTTTACAGCCCCAGTGCCCGTTTTTGATCTGAGTAGGGTCATTTTTTCTTAAGAGATAACTGAAGTTAATTTGTCAGCTTAATGCTGCGCAGTATATATTGATGAAAGAAAGCCACTCTTTTCATTTTATAAAAGGTCACTCGATCAACTCAAGGATAAGCCTTTGCATGAAAACCACTGTCACGGTGCCTGATGAAAGCATAAACGGCAAATCCATAGCAAAGTTTGTAATATTTCAAGAACCGACCTCATTTCTTCCTCACCATCCGGGCGGCGTCCATCGACGTTCTCTAGAGTGATCCTGCTCCACGTCCTAAATCGAATCTGTCAACGTACCCACTAAAAGTCAAGATTCATGTGAATTCAAATCAGGCAATAAAGGACCTGGAAATGGATATCTGGTTCAACACTGAAACTGTGATCCTTTTGAGATTCATGGAATATACTCACATATAATAAAGTTACATAGAGAAAAAATTGCTGAAGGGCCTATCGGCTGCCTCTCTTTCCTGTCCATCTCTCGACAGCTCCAAAGGCTACATACCCTTGAGAAGGAATCACTGGAAACACCGAGTGGATATGTCTTCAGTTTTAGGTACAAGTGATGAATTTGTTTGCTCAGTGATTTCCACGTAAAAAGCGCGGGACTTCGTGGCTCAAGAAGTGTGAGAATTTTCTTTTATAAAGAAGAAGCAGGAGGTTTTAGGTTCGATTATCATTCAATGTGATCGTTTGAGATTAGGTCACAAAAAAAGTAATTCCTCACAAATCTCCCGAGCCGGGGCCAACGGCCTATCTTTGACAAGATTAAAGTGATCTGATACCTCGCCAACAGCGTAGGCCCAATCACAATCAAATTGGGCACTGGCCCATCGAGTCAAAAACAGAACAAGTGCTTGATGCCAGAGTGATTAGGCCAGGTCAATAGTGGAACAAAGCTTACATATCAAACCCCGCACACAACGAGAATTCTACAAGGTAGTTGTTTATATGAAGTGCGTAGTACGGAGGTACTAGACTTAATGTAGGAAAAGTAACTATTGGAAAATTTATTCTTATTTTTCAACATTTGATTCGCTTACAAAAATGAGTCCACAAAAACCCTTTTACATAATCAGCACAAAATCTCATTTTCATAATACAACTTGACCTCCACCACCAAAATGTCATCTCAAGTGCCCGAACCTTGACTAATTGCCCAACTTGGGATCCCTACCCCCAAACCTAAGTTGTATTTGCTTGAACTTGATTCTTGGTCAAGATCTGAGACTCTAAAAACCCTAACTTTGACGGGCTGATCCAAGGCTTAGGGCCTAGGTCCTCGAGATAAACTCAATTTTTTTTTTCTTTCCAAGTTTGTGTTTCAAACTATATTTATAACAAATATCAACATGTGTTTGGATTGCTTAAGAAGATAAGAAACAAATAATCTTTCATATAGTCAATCAAAAATCAATGATTAAATTTTAGGATTTCCTGTTTTGAAAATTAGATATCATTTTTCATAATACAACTTGACCTTTATCACCATAATAAAGTTTTCACAAGTAGTCAAACCAATGTGCCTAGCTAACGGGCCCAAGATCTTGGCACCTAAACTGACGGCCTGGATGAACCCGCTTGAACCCAGGTCCCTGTAGCCCGGACTCAAGTTCCTCAGGGCCCCAGCTCATTGGTAGCCATTAATTTTTTGTCAAATAATGACTTATGTTTCATTTGGGAAGGACAATCTTGTGCACAAATCATCTGTAAATGGCTAACGTTGCATCGTTTCTTGATATCCAATGTGGGCGGAAGTATTTACATGAAACCAAGCCAGTAGATCGGGACTAGAAATATTATTTTTGGAAAGCAAGGTGTTCGTGTATATGTTTATCCATATGTGTTTGTATCTTCCTTCTGTCTAACATGGAGGGTCCAGCAAGTCAAGAGACATTCAACCTACTTTTGAACATGAGCACATGCCATTGACCCTCAATTAATTGTACGAACCCGCTTTTATTTATCATATTTTAAGAATCAGCCCGTTGATTACACTGTTGCAATCATAAAGAAGATTTGGCTGCCTTCCCATCAAAGGGCAAATTTTGATTCTTCCTGTCCTCAATCTGTCGCGAAACTTCCTCACCTTTGCATCGAGTAGCACATGCAAACGGAAACATTTTGCAGATTGAAAAGGCATGAATGTGGAAACAAAAGGAAAAAAAATTGAAGAGCATAGTGAAAACCATGCAAATGGAGGGGCCAAATTCAAACCCAAATCCATCCTTTGAACGTTCGCTCTGTCTAGAGAGAGAGAGAGAGAGAGAGAGAGAGAGAGCATCGTGGATCATCCCGTTGGTGTCTTTCGACCAGGGTCCATGCCGTGGGGGGGCCTCAGGTCCAACTCAAGCGAACTCACTTGGCTTGAACTTTAGTAACCACCTGCAATGATTTGGAAAACTGTCTTTGTCTCGAACAAGGTCACTGTGGCCGAAAATCATTGGCGCATCAGCCAGCAGAGCCCCCACATGAAAAGATACAGCTGTGTATGAACTTAGGAGTACAGCCCCAACAGTAAATCATAACGCCGGTCAGCGCACGTCAAGATTGCTTTGTTAATATCCCTCTCTTTGTGAGAGAGAGAGAGAGAGAGAGAGAGACAAAAACCAGCAGCACTTTACCATAGAATATCATGGTTCTCTGTTGAGAAATTATTACATTGTTCAAGTAACTGTAACTTGCCCAAGATAGAGAGAGAGGTGATGTTGGAAATCCTGAATAAAAAGGCGGGGTGAATCAAAACTGATGACTTTGAATCATGTGGTCACTTTTTTTAAAGTGTTGTTTGCACCATTTATTTTGAAACTAAGAGAAATATCACTAGATTATAAGAAAAGCCATGCACTCACGATTTCCTTTGAACCTCTCTTGAATTTTGTGGCAAATTTAAAAAGCAAAGAAACCTTTGAAAAGGTGGATGGTAATTACGTGCGATGTTAAAATGTGTCGTCAAATCACTCTTTCTTTTCCTTTATAATCATTACATTTCATGCAAGAGACATCTCTTAATGAAAGAACATGTTTTTGTTTACCTAAACTTATACCTCTACAAATGGAATTCTTCAAATTATAGCTTTTTGAATCAGACTTAGAACGTCTAAAAATTTCGCTTGGATGGATATTTGAAAAATTCAAAGACCATAGATCATTATACTTAAGCAACCTATTCTTGAAATATAACTCTTAAAATACTCGCCCAACTTGCTCTGATACCTATTGAAATAACTAAACATAATAAACGAGACATGGAGTGAATGAGTAGTTATAAGAAGATTAAAATTTATGGAAAGGACGTGAAACAGTAAAAGGAACACAATTATGTAGATGTGGTAGCTTCTATCAAATTGATAATATATAAGTTAAATGAATAAAAAATATTGCGAGACATATTTTAAGTGATTTTGCCTTCCATTTGGTTTATATCTACTCTCTTAGCACTAACAGCTACGAACAAGGCTAAAATCCTCTAAGTAATCATACAGTCTGTACTTGTATAGCTTCTACATGAAGCTTGATAGGTGATTCTACAAACACAAGCACCTCTTCCCCCCGTTCTTTTCAAATTACAATACCTTAGATTTCATAGAGAATTACAATCAGTAAACAAACGGTTTTGCACAAAGGAAAGATGGAGGGTATGACCAATAGAGAGAGAATATAAGTTTGAATTTCTGCGAACTTCCACGGCCACCTTTGATCTTCTTAAATAGGTTTCCAATCTTCCAAAAATCCATGAAACCTGTTCCAAAGTCAAAGAAGGGACTACCTTCTTTGGCCACCGGACTACTTTCTGTAAGATTAGTGTGCAATATGCAGGCAAAGCAAAAGTTCTCCGAGAATGGAGCCTTTTACTTCCGCAGCTTGTCTCTGCCTCCCTATTCTGCTCTCACAAAAATGGAAAAACTGCTCCCATATTCTCCAAGCTTCTTATGCCAATTCCATAGCTAGTAAATAGCTTTTAGACATCAATCTGATTTCAATTAAATTGGAAAAAGGTGCGGGTCATATCATGCCACCTACTTCGTCTGTAGTCGTAGCGACATCTGCAAAGGGTCTCCCCAGCCTTTTCACTCCTTTCGTTGACTGACTGTTTGCCTTTTACTCACTAATTCTTCTAAAATTATTGATGTCCTCATGTTCTACAAATTGCTACTAGTCCATCCAACTTTCAACAAAACCCTCATTTTATCACTTGTTCACCTTCTATAAACATCCTTTTAGCCCTAGCACATTTCATGTCCAATATTTTGATTGTTCATATTGCCATGTACATCTACAAACTGTTTGTACATAATCGATGCACACATTAGTAATCTTTAGGTATTTTGTCATCTTTCACAAAAAAAAAAAAAGAAAAAGAAATATTATAGGAAATTTTTGCAATAAAGTTTAATATTTTATAACTGAATTTCCCCACTTCTATTTTTTTTGGTCTGTCATATAATAGTATCGTTTGCCTGGCTTTTCCCAATCTCCTCACATGCACCGACTGGTGCCGCGTGGGGCCCGGCGCCAGACTGTTGCCCGAACGCCACGCTGGCCGATCCCTCCTTCCCCCCCTCCCCTTTGTCCTCCTCCCTCCGTCTGCCCCAAACGTTGCCGATCCAACGGCTACTTCCCCGGGGACCACACTCCCCCTCGGTGGTCCCCACACCTCACCGTGCACTCGCCCTTATATAATCACTCCCCCAAGCTCCTGCAAACTGCACTCTCACTCTCGCTGCTGCTGCTTCCTGTCTTCTTCTTTTTTCTCTCTCGCGAAGCTCCTTCTCCTTCTTCATGGATCGCAAGAACGTGCTCTCCCTCGCGCTGCTCTGCCTCGTCGTCGCCGGCGTCGGAGGCCAGTCCCCCACCGCCGCCCCCACCAAGTCCCCTGCCACCCCGGCCCCCGCCACCTCCCCCGTCGCCGCCCCCGCGCCCCCGTCAAGGCCCCGGCGGCCTCGCCCCCGCCGCCACCCCCTGTCGCCGCCGCTTCGCCCCCGCCTCCACGCCCGCCCCGGCCGCGGCCCCTCCCTCCAAGGCGGCGGCGCCCGCTCCCGCCGTCGCCCCCGCGACCCCGCCTCCGGCGAGCTCCCCCGGTCCCGGCGCCGGTGAGCTCCCCCGGTTCCCGTCCCCGCGAAGTCGCCCCCTCCCCCGCGCCGACCGCCGCTCCGGAGAGCTCCCCCGACTCCCGTGGAGGTCCCGGCGCCGGCGCCCAGCAAGAAGAAGTCGAAGAAGAGCGCGCCAGCCCCTCGCCGTCGTTGCTCAGCCCACCTGCGCCGCCTGCCGAGGCACCCGGGCCCAGCCAGAGTGACGCAGCGTCTCCTGGACCGGCATTGAACGATGAGGTAAGTTATCACCCGCCACTCTCTCTTCTCCCGTCTATCTGATTATTCGCGTCCCAATAGATAAAAACTGGTCCTTTCTCGTCGAATCACGGCAGTAAATCAACCTACATTGCATTTCTATAGCGCATATAGAGATAAATATACAGTTTTTAGTTAGATTCCTCGTGAAAAACCAACTATTTCGGTGAGAAGGGGCATTGCGAGTTCAGATCCGAATGGTTCCTGCAGAGATCCGACGATAGTGATGCATATTGTAGTTCCTCACCAGTGGCTTTTTCAAGTGAAGTGTAAAGCTTTGCTCTTAGAGAAAATAACAAGTATCGTCATACACTGTACTTCCACCCGATCCGTACTTTGAGAACTGAACTTTCCCGCAAGTCGTTCATCACAGTAAGATTTCAACCCAGTAAAATCAAATCGTTCGATTTTAACAATCTGCGTAGTAGTTCTGTTCTCTTGGCGGGCTTCGTAAGGTATTCAAGAGTTAGTAGTATTCACTGTCCAAGAAGGTGCCCCCCTCGTGAAAATTCAAGAACCCGAGGCGGCATCGAGACACAAAAAACAATTGATGTCTGTTCTTTGGGCACGCGCTTCGCCGGTTCACCATAATTGCTCCCATGACTGTATATTGCAGAAAAGATATAGAACTAGATTTAATAACTTCTTGAGTTCGATTTGTGTTATGGGGTTCTGAGCTTTTTTCGAATCTTTTGGGGCAATTTTTGCCTTTGCAGAGCGGAGCAGAAGCCATGAGAAGCGTGCAGAAGATAGCCTCAGGCCTAGCTTTGGGATGGGCTGTCCTCGGATTGATCCTCTAGAGAGAGACACGTCAGAGAGAGGAGAGAGAGAGAGAGAGAGAGAGAGATATTGATGTCTGTTCATTGGATTTCATTTAATCTTTTTTTATTTTTTTAATGTTGTTGTCCTTCAGGCCATGTTATCTTGATCATATGACGGGCTGACACACTCGCAATTGTGGTGGTTTCCATTGATATTTAATTGCGTGCTTCCCTAGAGAGAAACCGAGATCTGTTCTTGACTGGTGACGGTGGGATCTGGTTTGGTTTCGGGGCAATTTTCGTTTGTAATTCTTTCGGGGGGAGCTGCTGGCTCTGTCTGTGCCTCATTTCTTTAAATGCCTTTTAAAATGGACCCCTATTGGTAGTAATAAATTGGCTTTTTTAGCTGTCTTTCGTTATTTATTTGCTCTGGGAAACACAATTTGGAACTTTTTCTTAGCTTTTATCATTACATATATGTTTTCTTGAATTTGATATGTCATTACATAGAGCCACGTTTTCTTTCAATCATGTCATTGATCCTTTTAGGATATTGTTTGGGTGAAAGAATTTTCAGTGAATTAATTTTCATGACTTTATTGCGTTTGAAATGTGGAATCACTTAAATGGATTCTTCATAATTAAAGCGAACAGGCACTTAATGGATTGTTTACAGTCAAAGAGAGTAGGCACGTTTAAAGCTAAGAATATGAATTTCTTACCTTGAAGATAAAAAATCCAGTATAAAATATTTTTCTTTATTGCGAACTTTTTTTCGAAACAAGTACTTCCTAGAACTTAGTTAAGTTTGTAATGTGAATGGTATCTATAACTTCCAATCTAGTAATTGGCCTTGTAATTTATCAATCGGATATATGGTTGAAAGATGTTTTAATCGGCCTTATAACTTTTCAATCGATTGATTGATGGAGGAGCCCTTGAAAAATTGCAATCTTCAGTGTTTGTGGTATACTCATTGAGTAATTAATTGAGTAGAAGATTACATTTTGCGGTGCTTTGATAATTTTCAATCCTCTGAGTATACCAGCTGTTTATATAAACTCAAATTGGTACGGAACAACATTTAATGAACATGCTAAAATGGTCAAAGGCGGCACTGCAGTCTTCCTTAAAGCACGGCAGAGTTTACTTTTTAATCAATTTTTCACGCCCACCCTCATTGTTCTTCCTCCTTTTTTTAATGAAACGTAAATCTCCAACTTGTTACTAGAATAACACTATATTTTCAAACTTCTTTCATTATTTTGCTGAAATAAATAGCTCTATAATCGATGCGTCGGATAAAAAACCATTTTTTTTAATTATAAGAACGTGTTGAATTCAAAAGCCATTCTTCGAAAACAATTTCAGGGGGATTGTCGGCGTCGGTTGCCTTTTCCATCATTTTTACATACCAATTGCTTGATTTTAATCTAAGTTTGATTAGTCTAAAAGATGAAAATAACTCTTTAGCCATTGCAACTTAGGGCGTAAATGACAAAATTTTTAGAACAGAAATCAACTTATATCTCATGGACAATTTTCTAAGCAAAAAAACTTGTTTGATAATAATTCAAAATTTATATTTCTAAAATAAAATTCATTTAATAATAAAATAAAATTTCTACTTTTAAGAGCGGCGACAGCTAGCGTCCCATGGTCAGAGTTCAACCTTCGACGATTGACAGCAGGTAGTCGAAATTCGACCTTTGGCGATCGGCAGTGGGCGGTCGGAGTTTGGTGGTCAAAGTTCGACATTCGGCAACCGGCATCTAGCCTCTGACAACCGGCGGCAGGTAACCAGAGTTCGAGTCTGACGTCGGCATCTAGCGACCGACAACTGATGTCTAGCGTTTGATGTCCGGAGTCTGGAGTTCGACGATTGATGGTCAACATCCGGCGTTTGGCGTCCGAAGCCTGACGACTGGTGGCCGATGGCAAGTGGCTAGTAGTAGGAGTTCGGCGATAGGCGACCGACATCTGGCGACTGGTGGCGAGCAACAAGCAACCGGTGGAGGACGTTCGGTGGTCGATAGGGGGCCTCCAGCATCTAGCAGTTGGTGATGAGCGGCCAATGACCGTTGGGCGTCCGATGGCTAACAGTCGAGGCCGTTGGCCACCAGCAAGCATTCAGCGTCCCACAGGCGACAGGTGGGCAACGGGTGATGACAAGAGTAAATGATGAGGAAAGTTTTGATTTTTTATTTCTGTTCCAAAAATAGAAAAGTTAAAATTTAGCTTTTGATTTCTACTCCAAATTTATTTCTAAAATAGAAATTTGTTCTAAAAATAGAAAAATAAAATCGTGTTACCAAACGAATTTTTGTTCCAAACCTGTTCCAAAAAATAGAAAAACGAAAAAATAGAGAAACGAAAATATTGTCATGCGCGCCATTAGTGACTTCTAACTATTTATAATTTCTCACTTTTGGTTTCTACCTGGATAACTCTATTCATGGTCACTTAAATCTTATTCTCAAGTAGATCCATTCTTTTCTTTTTAACAGCGAAGGAGCACACTCAGATAACTAAACGCTTCCTAGACTCTTGGAATGCCCCACCCCCACAAGCCTTATGAATCTTGTAAGACACAATAAAACCCAATGAACATTGCGAGGCGGCTATAATTATAAGGAGCTTAATGAAATCTTTGTTTTCACAATCATAAAAGCATCCTAATTACGCTTAATTTAAGTTATTTACAGAAAATATTAGCACTACATCAGTATCTTCCAAAATTTCTTTAAAACAAGAGGTATTGAATAATGGGTTGATTCTCTAAACAAACTCATAAATGTGCACTATAAATTTAGTAATTGGGGAACAGTTTATACTATTTGATCTACAAAATTGTACGACCAATGTGAACTTTTGTCAATCTATCATGTTTTTTACTCATTCTGATGGATTTCATGGTAAATCTATCAACATAAGTAAAATAGTGAACATTTACCATCAACATACATCGACTGCAATAGAATTATTTGCGGAAAACTTTTTATTCATTAGGGTATTTATAAGAATAATCCATTTTAACATGTAGAAAGAAAATTTGAAAAAATATGGACATACCAAAGCACTCTTCATAAAGGAATGACTTATAATAATCATATTGAGGCTGCGTTTGGTTTAGCTTTCCCAAGAGACTTTAAGCCACTTAGAAAAGCTTGCCAAAGATCCCTTGAGAAAAATTGGGGGTCGTTTGACAAGCTTTCCTAAGTGGCTTTAGGCCAAATGTTAGTCTCAAGCTCCAAGTAAGTTTTCATCTGTCTTAAGCATTCAGTATTTTTGAAATGCGGAAAGCCTCAATATATGAAATTTGGTTGTTGTCTTTTTGCCCTAAAAGGCTTAATGAAAGTCCAAATTTGACCATTTTAGAAAACCAAAATTCTAAATCTAGCTCTTTTTGCTCATTTCACACAAGAGCCCTTTTTAGCTTGCTCGCCCGCCTCTTTGCCTAGTTCGCTCGAGCGAAGGCCAGTTGCTTATGCTCCTAAAAACCTAAGGCCCTATTTGGTAAAAAGTGTTTCTACTCCTTGGAATAAAATTTTTTGTTCTTTTATTCTAAGGAATAATAAAAGAACAGAAACATGTTTGGTAAAACTTTTATTCTCGAGAACAAAAATCTATTTTTTTTTTTATTCTCAAGAATAGATTTGGAACAAAAATAAGAAATAGAAAAAAGTTGCTTTTTATTCCCTGGAAACAATTCGAGAAACATTTTTTTTCTCTCTTCTCTTTTCTTTTTATCTTTCTTTTCTTCTTTTTCTTTTGGCCGGCAACCTTGCCAGAGGGTCACCGGCCCCCGGAGACGCCGCGCCACGGCGAGAGGTTGGCCTCACCGATGGCCTGGCGAAGCTCGCCTAGCCATCGAGGCCACCAGCGAGACTTGGGCTTGCCCAAATCTGGCAAGGCTAAGCCTCACGGTGCTCACCAGGCCACCGGGAGGCTCGACTTTGCCAGATTTGGGCAAGGCCGAGCCTCGCCGGTGGTTAGGCGAGACTCTAGCGAGCTTGCCAACTCTCACCCTGGCCTGGCGAGCTTGCAAGACCTCGCCCAATTGGTCGCCGGCGATCGGCCACAAAGAGGAAAAAGGAGAGAAAAGAAAAAAAGAAAGAAGAAAGAAGAAAGAAGAAAATAGGAAAATATTAAAAAAATTAAAAAACTAAAAGAAACAATAAAATTATACAATTTTACCAAACGTATTTTCTCGGGAGTATAAATTTTGTGCGATTACCAAGCGCGTTCTTATACTCAAAAATTGTTTCCAAGAACAGAAACAAAAAAAACACTATTTTGTTCAAAAATTGTTCTCCGAAATAGAAACGTTATCAAACGCGCCCTAAGTCACTCGACTCTCTCTTACTTGCCACTTTCTTTGCTTAGGGAGGGAGATACTATTTTTATACTGTCAGTTAGGGCATAAAATGATTTTGGAATGATTTTTCTTGGAGATTTTGTCGTGGGTGATGGCAAGAGTGATTTGCGTTGGTGGAATTGTTATCAATTATATTTTTCTTGGAGCTAAAACAAATATGATTTTGCCTATTTAGTCCGATGTGGATGTTGGATTAGGATGCTCAACTTGTTCCTTGTTGAATCTTGGTCACCACAAAGGACTTTTTAAATGTATTTCTACCAAACAACTTTTTTTTGGGGTAAGTACACTATTGGTGCCAAAAATTGTGTATGACACTCACTTTGGTGCCAAAAGTTTCAATTGGACCACTTAAGTGCCAAGTCAAAGGAAAAAATGATCATTTTGGTGCCGCCGGCGATAGAGTCCAGCCAAAATGATTACGTGGGTTTTATATTTAAAAAAAAAAAATTGACATGGCTTTTAAATGACGTCATTTTCCGTCCTCTTTAAGGAAACGACGTCGTTTTGCCGTCTTAAGTGGATGGTTTCACAAAACTGACGCCGCGCAACTCATTTGGAGATATATATATTAATTTGGGGATTGAAATTAGGGTTTTTTGTTCGATCCTCGCTCAATGTCGACCTAGCTCGCTCGGCCGCTGTTGCTCGGCGACGTGAGGTTCGCACTTGAGCGAGATCACGGCCTTCGACTTGGCTGCCGAGTGGCCGTCCTCGGGGTTGAGGTCAGGGTCGGGGTCGGGGTCGGAGCCGTGGCCGCCAAGTGCAAGGTTCGTCGAGGATAGTGATTGGCCCATAGTCGGCAGAGGTAGAGGCAAGGGATGTGGGCGGTTGAAGGGTGAGGAGAAGGGAAAACCATCATAATTTTTAAAACAACACTTGGGAGTGGCTGAGATTATCTAGCAAGTCGAACCAGAACCGGTTGTCATTGATGAAAATGGCGTCCAGATCATTGTCGAAGAGCTCTTGTGAGACTGACCTATTGAACTCATTGAACTGGAGGTCCAAGAACTTGAGCGCTGGGAACTCCAGCGTGACCTTTGAGAACTTCCCGGTGAACCGGTTGTTGCTCAAATCCAGCTTGAAGAGTCGCTTTAGGTTTCGAAACTTTTGCGGCATGCTGCCGCAGAAGCGGTTGGAGTTGAGGTGGAAGAGCGTGAGGTCGGCAAGCAGGTTGAGCTCCTCGAGGAGGTACCCTGCGATGTCATTGTGGTTGAGGTCAACGCCGGCAACGATGCGGACGCCAGGGTTGTCGGGGGCGGGGGAGCAAAAGACATTGGAGTAGCTACAAATGTCGTGGCCAACCCATTTGGCGGTGAAGTTGTTGGGGTCGGAGAGGATGGCCTACTTTAGGACCTGGAGGGCGACCTAGGCATTGTGGAGGCGTAGGTTCTCGAAGGAGGCAAAGGAGTCAACGGCGACTTGCTCGCCGCGGTCGCTGAACTTGTCGAGGTAGCGGAGGAGGTGGTGGTGCTTGGCGGCGCCATGGGCGGTGGCGGAGAGGACGGCGAGGGAGGAGAAGAGGACGAAGAGAGGGTGGCGGTGGCCGAGATTATCCGGCAAATTTAGGGTTTTGAATTGGGGGAAATACACCAAACGATGTTGTTTTGATATTTAAATGCTGACTGTACTCTTCGGCAAGCCATATCAGTTTCAAAAATTAATAAAAAAATGTCACGTTGGATTTCCGGCCAACCAGATTGGCGTTGGTACTAAAATGATCATTTTCAAAAGTTTTGGCACTTAAGTGATCCGATTAAAATTTTTGACACAAAAGTGAGCACCGTACACAAGTTTTGGCACTAATAGTGTACTTATCCTCTTTTTTTTTTCTTTTTTTTTTATCTCAAAATTGTTTTTCAAAGTATAGTTTACTAAATAGTCTTTGCATTGTTATGAAGTTTCTTAGAAAAGTTGAAGCAACCGCAGCATGATATCACTTAGTGTCACAAGGGTAATTCTTTTTTTTTTTTTGTTCAGTTTATGTTTTTCATAAGTGAAAGTACTTAATGGTTACACTAAACAATTTTGCAATTGTTAAGCAACTTAGAAAAAGTACTGCAATTTTTGATATGATGCCTGTCCTCCTAATATCAACAATCAATATCTTAAAAATTAAATATTTTCCTAGTTAGGCATGTGTTAATGAGTGTATCGAGGTGCTTGCGTTAATAAGGCCCCTATATAAATTTGGTTACAAATATACTGTATGTTCTATGCACATCCATACATTTGGTTGTGGGCCTTGTGACCCATTTACAATTGAGCTTTTGGGCCGTACTTCCTGTACCTAGAAGAGGGATGGGCCCCACTTCCTTGGCCACCCTAGCCCAAAAAAAATCCTTATTAGCATGAGCTACTTAAACTAGATGTGGAGAAAAAGATACAAATTTCAACATGAGCTACTTAAACTAGATGTGGAGAAGAAGATACAAATTTCACATGATTTATGAAATGCGATCAGCTAGATATATTGCAATATCCTTAAATCAGAGTCCGTCCAGAGGAAAAATAAAGAATTAATACCATATAATCATGTAGCTCCTTTTCCAACCAAAAAATAAATAAATTATGTTGCTTGTTCCATTGAGTTACCAAGATTAAAAGGCCAAATAGTTACATACAGCGCAGTATAAATATAACTATTTCCAAGCAATCTACCATGATTAGTTGACTTACTAACCGTGTGTCATGGTTTTAAACGGTAGTGTTTCCGAAAACCAAATTTAAGATTAAAACTAGAGGCCTAACATGAATTGCGGCAAGATAGCTTGATATATGCGCTCTTAATCTTTAAAACATTTCATCTTATTACACCCCAAGTGGGCAAATAAAGGAAAAACTTATGTAACACCCCCTAGAGCTTGTTTGGTATAGTCATAGCTACGCTCAAGCTATGATGTGTAGTATTTGTGCTGTGAAGTGTTGTAAATTTTATGTTTGGTAATACATATTTTAAAGTTACAACACCTCAAAACTGAGTGAGACAATTTCTTAAAGTTGTTATAAACAATTATAAATTTAAAATAGATGCATTGGTGAAGTAGTAGCCAACATTTTATGAAAGACAACACCCTATTTTGCAGCAAAAATCGCTATTTGTCTTAGTTTTCTATTGGATAACATCTCTTAAAGATCTTGTGAAAATAATAATTTATTGCGAATTATAAATTTTTGAATAAGTGGATCTTATAACAATTTATAATTATTTATAATTTGATTTTTTATAATTCATAATATACTGCTATTTTTACTGTACATTAAAAAAGTATCACATAATCATTTCTCCTTTCTATTTAGTCATTTGCAAGTCAAGTGTTATAATCCTAAGTTTACATGGTCTGTCATCTCGTGCTCTCAAGAGCATGTTTGGATCTTTTTCAATATTTTTCTTTCTGTAATTTTCGTACTCCTCTCCAAACAAGACTAGGTCAAAGGTTAAACGTACCTGCGACTGAACAATTATTGGGTAGTGACACCCTGGCGACACCCGTCGATTCCGCGTTGCAAAGTGTCTTTTTCCATGTGTTTCTTGCTGGTCTTATCGCAATGATTTTCTCGTTGCCATCTCTCTCGTGATAAAGACAACTTCGCCTCTTTGAATAGGTCAAGCATGACGTGCGATATCTAATCCGAGTTATCGTGTGCATCGTATCCAACAATCGTTGCTTCTTCTAAGAAATCTGACCTGACAAAGCTGAATCTCCCTCGAGAAGGCGTCTGAATTCCGAGACCCTATTTTGATTCAGTACCTTACTCAATACCTTCGTGGAACAAGAAGTTGGACCCCCAAAAAAATAAAAATAAATTAAATCTCCATGTTTATCACCTACAGCACATCGAATAGTCGAGGAATAAATAAATAATTTATTAAGTGTTTGGTTGGACAGCGACTCTCGAGCAGCCACTCTATTCGGAAGTAGTCAAAGGACTTCGTATCGATAAAGCACGTTTCCTTCGCTTTTCCATTCGAAACAACGTGTAAAGCAGGTCCTACTCAATCCTCTTAGCAACCATCAATTTGCTTATCACGCCTTTAAGCATCTTCCCGTTTGTCCCTATCGCACATCTTAAGCATATCTTGAGCATACCCATATCGAGTACCTAAGCGCTAACGATATTAAAAAAATTCCATTAATCGATTCAAGACTCTAGCCAAAAAAACTTGAATGTGTGAGAATTAAGGAAGAATTTGAATGGGGTTCTAGACTCGAGGCAATGACATTCTGAATTTAGAAGATATATCTTTCATGAATTATCATATAAATACAACAATAACATCATCTTAACATGAGTGCATGTGGGTCCATCATCGATTGCTTTGATGTCTAATAAATGAGGCTTCTCCTCTCTATTTTTCTTGTCGACAGCGACTTTAACTTTAATTGGGAGTCAGTACCGTACAATGTGGACATTGATCTCCAATAAATGATAATGTAATCCATCGATTATTGCCCCAGTACCAACCCGCCCTACTGCCCACCAAACATAAATTTGATATAGATGGGTTGCACCTCCGTTGAAATTGTCGTGCCAATAATTAACATGTACATGTAGATACCTACGTGTAAAGGGTCGTAAGATGCGAACAAAAATTATTAAATGAACCGATAGGTTAGTTCTCCATCTTCTTGCTTACCCGCCGGTACAAATTCTTCGTTAGAAAAAGGCTTATTAGCACACACGTACGCAGGTGCAATAACAAAAGAAAATTTCAAAGGAACAAAGAAACTTAATTTACTTTATTTTTGAAAACGAATTTATGTTGATAAAGGATAAAGAAGGCTATTTAAATTTAGAACCGATTAGATATATACTAAATCACATGATGGTTTAGACATCAAATGCATGTTTTTCTCTCATCATAAACTTTGTGACTTGTGGCTGTCTCTCTTACCGTTGAGGTAACCTTGCCTTTCTAATAAGGTCAACAAAACGTGAGATATCTTATCTGACTATTCTATATAAATACCAAACGTCGTTGCTTTCAGGAATCTGACCCAATGAGTTGAATCTCCTCAGGAAGGCGTCCAGATTTCGGAGGCTATTTTGATTGGGGAAGACCCAAAATTTTTTTTTTGAATATCAATGTTTATTAACTACACCAAATGGAACGATTGAACAGGAAACAATAATTTATATGTGTTTGGTTGGACCCGTGACTCATGAGTAGCCATCCAGCTTGGAAGAATGTCAAAACTTGCATGTTCGAATCATACGCGTCTCTTGCTTTGTGATAATTGTTCAAGAGGTTCTAAACCTATTTATGATTGTGCTAATTTTATTTTAACCTTTTAATCATTTATCAATTTAGTTCTAAAATTTTTAAAAAGTTTAGGATTAAATTGACAAATCGTAAAAAAGTTGAAAACTAAATCGACACAATTGAAATGTTTAGAATTTGAGGAGGAAAAGCTCTCTGTAATTGCGATTTGGCCATCGTATAATAAGTTTAAAACTTTTTGAATAATTTTTCTCAAATTGCTATTCTTGGCAACTCTCAGTTGCTTATCATGCCAATTTCAAGCATGTTCCATTTTCCTACAATCTCTAGTTATCACACCCCTTAAACATGCCCATATTATTTTATTTTTAAATATGCCGTAGCTGGCATAATCATCAGAATTTTTTCGGAATCGTCGAGTTGTAGATCCACACGTTGATTGGCGTCAGACTTTAGCAAAATATATTGTATGCCGGATAATTAGGGAAGATTTTGAATGGGTTCAAGAGACAATGGAATTCTGCATTTAGAAGATATATCTTTGACCAATTGTTATATAAATACAATAAGGACATTATCTTACTTCGAGTGCATGTGGGTCTACCTTCAATTGGTTAGGTCAGGCGTCCCTGTCTTATCTTTCTTCATTTTGACGTTATTTAGGAGTCATTATTGCGCGGTACGGGCATTGATCTCCAATAAATGATAAACTTGAATAATCTAATGACTACTAAACACAAATTGCAATTACCAAACCGCCCTAGTTCCAACCAAGCACAAATTGCTGGCTGCAACATAGAACTGGACAGGGGAGAGAACATGATATAGTGAGAGAATCCAGATGGGTCGCACCTCCGCTAAAATCCTCGTTCCTGTAAATTTGTACCATAGACCTATGTGTAAAGAGTTCATCTCTGTCAATTACTTATCCTTCAATTACAAGGCTCAAAATCTTAGAGCCCTCCTGGCTCAAGAAAGCCCCTAATATTCTTTCTAATGGAGACTAAAAATCCAGAACTTGTGTCAGGTGGTCTATTTTTACTTTGCCAAATGGGTAAAGTGGTCGGAAGTTTTTGATGTGTACATTCTAAGGGGTTGGGACCTACAATTGAAGTTGTAAACATATATATAGATGGGTCGCAAATCAGCCCACTAGTCAAGAAAATGAGTTTCATTGATAGTTAATGGAATTGACCCATGTAATGTGACATATTCGATTTCTTGTATTGAAAAAGGTGAATAATCAATTTTCGAGATATTTATTGAGCTTCAGCTCGAGTCTTATCATGTCTTGGACTTATGGGATTAGTGAGATATTTCATGAATTGGAGAGTTAAATTGTTTGAGATGAAAAGTCCATATTATTTGAGGTAGTCTCAGTAGTGATAATGCATCATCCCTTACTTTTGGCACAAGTAACTTAACCCCACATTCTGGGTATGTTTTGGGAAAACTTTACTAGAATAACCCCAAAATAAATACTTAGTAAAAGCATTTTGGACAAGCTACGTCTCCATCCCTTTCCCCTATAGTAACCTCAATCATCTATCGCAGATTGTCCCAATTGAAATGACAAATCATGTGGCGATTTTTAATTCCATAAAGACGGAAGATGCAGCCATCTCCTGCCAGTCCTTTTCATGTAAGATCTCTTCTTCTACTAACATTAATCTAAATCTTTTGTCTCCCTGTCACTATCATGGTGAATGTCTCTGCGCTTCTCGCATGATCCCCGGTCCTCAAGCGCATCATGCCTCAGGGACCACAGGGTCGGGACCATGCGTGGATGGGGATGAACCCCTAGTAGGCACGACTCCTACTTTAACTTTACAAATTACAATGCCTTCCTTACCCTCCATGGTTTTTGTATGTCGAAATTTTTTTCTCTTTTTCGATTAAAAACTACAAAATATGGCATTTTTAGCACGCGCTTGTGCAGGTGCAATAAAAAATGTAAAATTAAAGGAAGAAAGAAATGGAATTTACCTTATTTTAGATAGTGAATTTACATTAACATAGGATGGAAGAAGATTATTTTAAATTTGAAATCATATATATATATATAATCACATGCTAGTTTTATTGACTTGTTAAATTACCATTCTATCCGTAAATGGGTACCGTTTATCTAGTACAAATAGCTGAATTGGAGCTTTGAGAAAATTCTTGTTTATGCTTCTCACATGATACTTCATTTTGCATCTACGACAGTATGATTGCCATGTGTTATATAAATAGTTGAAGTAAGAATGGAGAGAATGTTTGTGTTTATGCTCGTCATGTGACACTTCATTTTGCACTTGTGAATCACCACGCAGCGAACAAGAAGCATCGTTTTGCCACTTGGTCATATTTAACCAATAAGTTTTACTTTATTATTTTCCTCTCATACAATTATATTTAATTCATAAACTTTTGAAAATGAATAAATAAAAAGCACATTCAAATATTTAGTCGTAGATGAAATCCTTAATTTGTAAAGAACTAATGGCAAGAAAAATCAAGCTAAAAATGAAGAGTATTAAAACTGACGGCATATCTTGTTTTAAGTACATAATTTAGAACTAGGGGTAGACCTTGTTGAATTAAATGGATAAACTTCACTAAAGTTTAAATACTATACTCTAATTAAAACAGAAAAAAATAAACATGTAATTCACAATAATAAGCAAAAATATAGATCCTTAAATCTAAAAATGAATCATTTGTAGAATTTATGGAAAAAAATGGTATCTTATTGCCGAAAGTTTATTTATGAATTGAAGTGTAGCTTATTTCATTGAGTGAATAAATATTAATAAAGATATTCACTTAATGTAATGGCACAGTAAAATTAAAGCAGAAATAATGAATTAAAGTAAAATATAAATTTAAAACAAACAAAAAATAGATTATGTAAATTTTATTTGGATTTAGCTTCCTGCTTTTGTGTCTGAAATGGGATTTTATTGGGTCGCAAGCTCGTGGAGTTCGAGCTCGACTATATGTTGGAGTATTTTGAGCTTCAATGCTCAAAATTAGGCAAGTTTGGAGCAATCAAATTGCCAAGTTCAAATTACTCAAGTGTAACTTCAGTGGCCACCATTTTAACATGGAAGAGGGAGGTGAGGGGTTCAAATCCCCACCTTCTCAGGGGGGGATGGGGTGGGGACGTGTAAGTTTCAGGAGTAGGTTTCGACTCCCACGCATTGCAAGAGGCTGGGCAAAAGTCTGAGAGTGAGTGTAGAGTAGGAATAGAGTAGGACTGACCAAAAAAAAAAAAAAAACTTCACTCGATTTTACTCATTTTCAATGATAGTCATCATAAAGATCTTATACATGCTACAAACTATTCGGTTTGAGGATAACTACCTAAACCACCAGAGGTGTATGAGCTTATCACAGTAGTTCTCTTGGCGTGATGGAAGCCATGGAATCTCTCAACATGAGATGACAAATGTCAAAGACATAAGTTAGTTAAATATTTGCTCATGACCAGTTTGAGTTTGTAATTTTATAACATATAATGTGACCATTTTATCATTGGACAAATTTCACTTATTAAAGTGGGCTCCCAAAAACTTTTCATTGTGGGTGTATCAAGTTCTATATTGAACTAGCCAAATCACTACTCATTCTTTCCAGCAAAAGTCCATTTCGGCTACAACTTGATTCAATAGGTCCAAGGTTAAAGTTGTCGATTTTGTGGTTGCTGTTCAACTACCTAATTGTCGATTTACAAGACTGAATGAAGACTACGAGGCTCATAACTAAAGGCCATTATGACCGATTTACATCATTGTCGGTTGATCTTAAGTGGCTATTCAGTACCAAGGTTGGTGGACTAATTTGGAGGGTCTAACTAGCTCCCATGTATTTGATCTTAGTTAAATGCATCTCGTCCTAATTATTAACGGTCTTAATTGCATTGATATTTTCAAGTCTTAATCTTAATAGTATTGTCGTTTTCAATTCTTAGTCTTTATGAATCTTAATTGCATTGTCGTTTTCGAGTCTTATTCCCGTCCAAAAGTCCAAAAGTTCTTTATCCTGAGCTAGTGGTTTTCTTTTAAATGGTGAACTTTATCTATCCCCTAAAGTTCTTCTGGTGGCCTGTAATTTATGCCTTGATAGTGACCCTCACCATTTTCTACTTATACACATCCATTTAAAACCATTTCATCAACCGTTTCCATTAAACATTCTTCCATACACACCCTAGAAATCTAAGTTCCTAATCTCTCCATTGGATTAGGCATCATTTTTAACTGGTGGCAATATTTTCAATTCCTATATAATTAAATTCACCCCATTTACCCTAAAAAGACAAAGTTATCACAAATCATTCAAGTGCAAAGTAACCACTGGGATTCGCTCCAGTGGCCACCCTTCCAACATGGAAGGGGGAGGTGAGGGATTCAAATCCCCACCCTCTCAGGAGGATGGGGTGGGGATGCGTAAATTTCAGGAATGGGTTTTGACTCTCACATCCTGCAAGAGGTAAGGCAAAAGTCTAAGAGTGAGTATAGAGTAGGAATAGAGTAGGATCGAAAAAAAAAAAAAAAAAGTAATGGCCTCATTCTTTATTATCTTTATTTTTCTATTTCTATTTAAAATCTAGTTTCTATAATTAAGTATTTCACATTTTTTATTTAAGCATTTCACATTTTTTATTTTTTAGTTTATTAAACAATTAATTTAGTACATTCGTATATCTCGCTAATTGTAAGGAAAATAGACAAATTCTTTGATATAGTGAAAAACTTAAAAGTCTCTTATTTCTCTTATAATAACTTATCTATTCTTTAACTCTCTCTTTTATTATCAACTTTGTTTCCCTTATCCAAAAAGTGCACTTTCTTGGTGAATTTTTAATTTTCCATTTCAATTGTCTTCTAGCATTTTTTTTTTCATTAGTCTAAATATCTCCTTACTGACTATATTAAAAAAATTATCTAGTTTTACTTACTATTGGCAACATATTGTTACACAAAGCATGTAAGAAGTTATAGAAATATTTTATAAATACACCAAACTATTATGCATAATGAGGCATCTTGATATCTTTTCGTAAATGCTTATAAATGATATTATTTTTTATCAATACAAATTAATGAAGTTTCACTGGCATTTAAAAAAGAATTCCGACTATATGCAATGTTTTGGTTTAATGTATTTCATTTTTGAAGTTTCATGTTGGAGAATGTAATTATGATTTTATAATGGATATCTTAAAGGAGGGCCTTTTTGCTTCAATTGATCACCCCACTATATGTATTGATAAGAAGGGATTTGATGGCGATCTGTACAACAAAACTAAAAATTTATAAACAGATATGATTGTTTTAAAAGATTGTCTACATTAAATCCGCATTAATATCACAAAATACCCCAAATTAAATTTCGTGATTTTTTTTTTTTTGTTGCTAGAAACACTAAATTTGTCTATTGTAACATAAACACTCCAAACCTTTTTCTGTGTCATATAAATATCCTGACTTTTTATTAGTATGACAAATGTACTTTGGATATAACTGAAATAGAAGCTATATAAAATAATTTTGGGACATAAAAAAAATTTGGGATATTTACGTCACAATGAACATAGTTTAATATTTTTTTGTGGTATATGCCCTAAATCTTTTCTAGATTCTACTTAACAATTTATTCATAAATTTGCTGAATAACGTTAAAAAGAACTAAGTTTCCTAAAACTTTCCTTTTTCGACAAAACTAATTTTAATGGAAGTAAATTCTAACAATAAAAAAACACAACACCTTTAATATACATGGGAATTTTGTCGTTTTGATAACTTTTTTGAACAGGCTTTTTGGTAACTAGATCGTACATAAAAAATAGAAAAACTACAAAAAAGGAAAAGTCGATAAATTTGGAGCCATTACTTTAAAATGCAATTGAATGATTGAAGGTAATTTTGTCTTTATAACAAAAATCGGGTCGATTTAGTCAGGACCACCAAAAAAATCATATAATTTTACTTGAAACTAAAGCAGATTCATCTGTTGATGAAACAAAACAACAAAATCGGAAAAGGCAAGGAAACCTCCCGGACCCAACACTCCCAAAAACTTACCTGTCCTCCTCCTCCTCCTCCTCCTCACGCGGCGCCTCTGTCTCTCTCTTAACCAGACATGACGCATGTCGCGTCATGTCCCCCACAAACGTGCTTGCCATATATGATATATTCAGCGGGTACCACCACCACCTGTGGTTATCCCTTCCTCAGTTCCGTCCGTGTCTTGACGTCGAGACGCTCGTGTTTGCTTATATGCTGCTGCTGTCCGTACCTCCTAACTTTCCCCACTTGCACGGGAGTTGAATGACCATTGAGCAGGAGTTGGAGCCCGCGGTTTTCGTGGAGTCGCCGACCATGGAAACTCGGTATTCCTCTGTCGTGGTCTCGGTCTTCTTTGGCCTTTCTGTGGTTCTTTCCCCTTCCCGTGAAATGGGTTTTGTTCTCTTGTCGCTGTCGCGGCGGCTGTAGAGCTTCGTGTTGTGATGAAAGCCGGGGGAAGGCTTGTTGCGAGCGTGTTGTGTAGTGAGTGAAATTTGGTTGAAATGGTTGAAAAGGAAGCGAGTTTGATGGAGTGAATCAGTGGGGTTGAGGTCATTCTTTACGTGTTCAGTTGTCATCATGCCAGAGACTGGATTCTTTAGCCTTCTTCTTTTTTGCTGATATATGCATAAAGAAGGAATTTTGGGGCGAGCGGTGTTCGGAAAACAGAGCGACATTAGCAAGATCTGTCTCTTGGAGTCGGGTTCATTGGCAGCTAATATGGACTTAGAAATGAGGTCATACATGCACGCTAGTGTATAATATATCTCCCGTTTCTGTTGGATGTTTAATTGAATAACTTGAAATGATTCTTGCCGTGCTTTTTCTTTGCTCCCTGCCTTTTACATTCGTTGGCTGTTTCCAGTTCACGAATCGGCTGCTGTTACAAGGACGCTAACTGGGTAAAGTGATTGGCCATCGGATGATAATTACTTTCTGATTTTGGTTAGTCCTTGTTTTATACTGTCAGGTATCTGGATTCTTGCAAGAGGCATCAGATACAACCCAATGCTGGAGTCGTATCGTGGTTTTCAAAGGTCCTGATTTTGACTTCTGATGTAATGGGATTTCTTTACTCAGTGATTTGTCAAGGTGCTTAATGCTGCATATCATGAAAGAATCGCCTCTCATAACCGTCTTGTTGCTCGAGTTTATCACAGACATATTGGACTTGGACGAACTGTCTACCATGGCTTTGCGCAAATGCCCTTATTTTGTTATTCCACAATTGCTATGGAGGAAAGCCTTATAACCGTAGGACAGTCAGGGTTTCCATTACCCGAGTGCTAGAGTTAGTTACATACAAAGGCATAGTTTTCTCTGTTGAAAGATTAACCTAGAAAATGGCTGCATTGCTTGTATATTGTATGATGCACCTAATGCTGATGTGCTGTAGGCTTTTAATGCCTGATTATAATAAAAGTAAGAGGATACTGAAATTATTAGTCTCAGAGCAGAATCTGTGTTGCTATATGATCGGTATTGACTCTTGAAAGCACATAAATTGTGTTTCCACAACTTGCATATGTGTTTTGATTAAGGACATATCTCTGTAAAGACATCCATCTTATTTAGAAAAAATTCTTCTGTTTAATTTGGAGAAATTGGCCCTCAATTAAACCTTGTGTCCTTGATAAGAAGGTTCAACATAACAGTCCAAACGGAAGAATGGAGAACTGTATCAAAAATACACTTTGGAAACTTGACATGGAAAATGGAATAGCAAGTTTTCAGTTAGAATGAAAGGATTGGAGGTCATGGCAGTTGCCGTATTCCACTGATATCTCATGTTCACTGAGCCTAGAAAAGCCACATTGCTTAAGTGCAAAATTTGTATTGCCCGTGTCCTTGTTCTTTTCTTCTCTTACGATGTGACTCATGGATGGTGTTTTACATAGTAATGGCTTGCACTTTGCTTTGATCTTATGCTTTGCTTTTGCTTTACATGCAAAGAACTCTACCCTGCTATATCGTTTCGATTTGAAATGGGGCTTGCATTCATTTAGCATATTGCTCAATCACAAGGTCTAGGTTGGCTATATATGAATAAACACTCAACTGCACCTACTACTAAAGCTTTTTGGTTGGGTTTCTCTTAAAATAGACATTAAGCATTATGGTGCAAAAAAGCCAAAGCTTGATACTAAAGCTTATGAAGGTTGCGCTCACTTTTTGCTGTTTTTGGTATATTAATTATAATTAGTTTAGCAATATTTGGCAGCTAAAGGACTTTTTAGGTTCTTCTTAAAACAAGGTTCACTTGAATTATTTACATCTTCGTGTAGCTCAAATTTCCAGAATTTGGAGTTAATATTGCACTGTTCTTTTTCATATTTTCCCTTGGATGTCTGAAAGAATTGTTGTCATGGTTCTGTTCTATCTTTGTTATGCAGGCTAAGACTGAGATGACTTCCTGTGGAGGATGTCACATTGTCATCTCACTGGATCATCTACAGGACACTGATCTCCTACCACTAATTGATGTTTTCATGGAAATCCATTCTTTTGATGTTGACACAGTTGATGTTGTTCATAACTCACCTCATCTCTTGAACTCGGAAAATCTTATTGATTTGATGCATGCAATTGGTGATAAGCTACATGCTGTTAATCTCCAGGATTCATCCCCTGGGGAGGAATTCCTAAGGTTAGTAATAATATCACTTTGAGCTTATTTCGTGCTTTGCCAGGAAATTCAGTTTATCACACCCTCCCTCTAACAAAAGAAGATAAAATGTTTCAACACTTTCTGTTTTTTTGGGTCTGTTGAAATTTGACCTTTCAAAAGGTTCTATTAACAAAAGGTCCACTATAGTGCTTAAAATGACAATTAACCTCCCTCTACCACGTTTGTGAGGGTTTTGTGCATTTTAGGTTAGGTTACTTTACCAAGTTTCCTAAGTGCCAGTTATGCTATGGACTTTTCAATGACAATTAACATTTTAGCTTGTCTTTCGTTCATTTCGTTCATTTTATTCTATTGCTCTCTTTGCAGCAATCTGAGCAAGAGGGACGTTTCCTGTAAAGTCTTCAGTTTCTGGTCCCTCCAAATTCAGAAGCTCAACATTTTTGGTAGATTTACACAGTTGCATACCCTTAACCTGGATTTCTGTACATCAGTCACTAGCTTCCACAAGGACTGTTTTTCTGGCATGCCAAATCTGATGCGTTTATCAATGTGCGAGACAAGAGTGGCTAATCTCTGGACGACAACTGCTGTGTTGTCTAAGCTTCCTTCTTTAATGGAACTACGATTCCAGAAATGCTTATGTTGCCATGACACTGGACCATGTGCTTCCCTCTACAGTGAAAAGGCAAATCTTCTTGTTGGTGAGGAAACTGGTTCAGTTCTACCGAACTATTCTTCCTACAAAGCTGTACAATCTGTTTCTCATGGCAGCGCCATGCACAAAGTTCTTGATGAAGTTGAGCAAGTAAGCAGCTTACTTCCTCTCATGCATTTGTCTATAGCCAGTGAATCCTGTGGCAGAAATAATGGTTCGTTTAATGGTACTGATGATAAATGTCGATCACTTTAGAAGAATGAATCTATTCAAACTATCATCTAGTACATGTTTGCATACAAATTGAGGGGGAAGGCTGCACAATGGGGTAAGACGGGGGTATGCTTTACATCAATATACCTATAGGATTGTGGGAAGTGATTTATTGTTTCTGTTGTTTGTAGATGATGAAAGTGTTAGATTGTTAACAGGGTTCTTTTGGCGGATTGTAGATCAATGAGAAAGAATCGGTTTTTATGTGCGCTCAAAAGCAGAAGTCATGGAATGGTAGTGCCACATTCAAACAGTATGTCTCACATCATTGCTCACCTATATGCTATGAGAAATACTACAGAGAATATATGATTGTTTGTCTGCCTCGTTTGGAAGTATTGGACAACCTTCCTGTCCAGGAGGCTGACAAAGAGGTGGCAAAAAATGTCTTCTCGAGCCACTATGAGAACTTACCCTATGGGCGACAGCACAAAGAAAGTGTCATTGCAGTCCTGCATCAACGTGAAATGGGAAAAGTCAGCTTTTACCACCCAAAATCAATTAAATTAAAGCATTCAGTTTCTTCTAGGACAGGCCAACATTTTTTCTCAAGATCTCTTAGTGCAGCCAAACTTGGATCATCTGCGTGGCCTCTCATACAACCAGTTTCAAAAATTAGCTGTCTTTTCAAAGAAGAAGGTATACAACTTCGACCGAGGCAGTTTGAGTACAATCCGTCAGACCCTTCTCTTATGGCTTTTGGAACTTTGGGTGGAGAAATAATTATTACCAACCATGAAGGTGGAAAAATTGTTGGTTATGTCCCATCAACAGGAGTGGAAAATAGTATATTGGGTCTCTGTTGGCTCAAGAAATATCCATCCAAGGTATCTATATTACTCGATCTTAAGGAGGAGCGCATGATATAGCCTATGTATGAAATTATAAGCATTCGTTCCAACATTTGTACAAGTTAAAAACATCAATCTGTGTAAAGAAAAAAAAGCAAACATATTTTGGGATGCTAGTTAACTGCTCTCTTTAAGGCTAGCATAGCACAATTCATCTGGGACATTTTCTTGAGGTAAAACATTTGAACTTGAACATGGACTTTTTCTTTACCGGTTTCGTGTGCAGTCACAGCCCACTCCTCTAAGCTCCATTTGCTTAGCACTTGGCTTGCATGGACATGTGTAGATATAAAACAACCTTTTGTATTGACAAGGTTGGATATTTCGTCTAGCAAGAGGTTTAATATTACTTCACAGCTTTGTAGTTTCATAGTACTCTTTTTCTTTCATCATTTGATGAAGTGTGATGACTGATGGTCTTTTGTGTTTTGGACAAGTAGCTTATTGCAGGTTCTGACAACGGGTCGTTGAAGTTGTTTGACATCAATTGTATACCACCGAAAGTTCCAGACTTCTCATTCAGTTATGATGCTGTCACTTTTGCCGATTTTGAGAAGTTGACCTCCGTACATGTCAATTCGATGGACGATAGACTTCTTGTTAGTGGCTACACAAGAAACATTGCTCTTTACGACATTGCCACTGGTCAACGCATGGAGTTGTTCAGGGATTTGCACCGTGAACCTATAAATGTTGCTAAATTCGCAAATCACTCTCCATTCTTGTTTGCTACTTCATCATTCGACCGTGATGTCAAGATGTGGGATCTGAGAGAGACTCCGGTGCGACCTTGCTATTCAGTTTCAAGCTCCAGAGAAAATGTAATGGTTTGCTTCTCCCCTGATGACCACTATCTGCTGGTCTCCGCTGTTGATAATGAGGTATTTCACATAGACATTTGTTCCATCTTTTTTGCGGTTTTTCATTTCTCAGCTGTTGAGACCAATAGACATGTGGAATGGACAGAGGAATTTGGTAATGAACAGACCAGAGCCTTCTTCTCCTATCTAATATTTCATGTAGCACACTAGACACTGAAATTCTTGAGGTTAATGCGCTTGTATCATGTAAAGTCATTATTGCATACACTTTGTTGATGTTACCCTTTTGGTTAGGATTGGTCCTAATCCTCAATAGCACATTGAAGTTTTGATATGTTACACATTTGTTTGCATCAATTTGCTTCATGGAGGTGTATGATTTTTGTTGAACTTAAAAATGGCACCAGATAAGACTGTTGATTATTTAAGAAATTGCCGGCTAGCTTAAGTGATAATATATTACTCCCCTTCGCATGAGCTATGCGAACTCGCTTTCTTTGTAAACTTTATGCTTCCTTTTGTTTTGATCTTTGGCATGTTCAGGAGAATGTAGTGAACATCATGATGTTGGGTAAATTGCTGTCTTTAAAACCTCTTCAAACCCCCCACTAACCCCCCTTTTCCAGCCAAGAAAAAAAAAATGAAATGATTGAGTAGTTATCCCTGAAGATCATGAAGTTCTGGTGTCCTTTAAATCTATAGGAAAACAGCAGAGGCTAATTGTTGACTGGTACAGGTCAAGCAGCTTTTAGCTGGTGATGGAAGGATCCAAATGAAATTTGAGATAGCTTCAACTGGAAGTGCTCATAATTACACACGTTCATATTATATGAATGGAAGGGACTATGTCATCAGTGGAAGTTGTGATGAGCATGTAGTCCGGATCTGCTGTGCCCAAACTGGAAGGCGACTGAGGGATGTCTTCTTGGAGGTATACATCAATAATTGTCATATGACTCCCTTATATGAAAGGTATGCAAGGTATTGGTGTCTGTGTGCACTAATTTATTCTTTGCAGGATGGGAACACTGGAAATTCTATGTATGTGCAGTCTTTAAGAGGCGATCCCTTTAGGGTAAGTATTCTTGTTGCATAAGCTTTGTAAGAAATCCATTAACTTGCGCATTGTTAACCTGTAGACTGTATAACCAAAATATAAAAATTGTAGACCGAAAATGTTTCCCCATTCCTTTAAATAATAGCAATCAGTTCACCTGTATATGAGTTCTGCTACTAGTTTATGACGTCCATCAGTCATGGGAACATGGTTTAGCAAAGATCGAGAAACATTGTAAAAACAGTTTTGCTGACCGTGTGTCCTGTCCTCTAATATTTGCTGTAAATCTTATTTGAGAAAGTTTCGTGACACATCTTTCACTTTCAACAATTTTTACTGAACAAAGTCCTAAGAGAAAAAGGGGAGGGGATGTTCTAGCCCCTTTTCAAGATGGTTGGACTTCTTTCTGTGTCAATAACTCCAAGAGTAACAGAAAGAGCTAACCCATGCTGATTCCTCTTGTCGAGAGTGTTGTTGATCCACTAATCACGATGATTTCTCTATCCAATGAGGAATCAAGTATTTGGATGACAATACTGTTGCCAATGCGGATAGGAGGCATTTCAACGATTTTCAATGATTACAAGCCCGAATTACTACTTCTAGAAATATTCCTATATTGCTTCCATCGCCTAGTCGGTTATCTATACTAGTTGGATTGCCAAAGGAATTTGTAGGGGTTCAACTTGGAGTACATTTGGTCATTAATTTAACTACGGTGATTTTAGACTTGAAGTTGATTTTCAAGTGCCAAAATTTAGTTTGAAACTACTTGTTTCATTATTTTTATTGATTGGGGATATGGATGTTTTGTCCAACTCGTATTGAGTAAATTGTACATAGGATCATGTGCATTTGTCAGTCCCATACAAAGACAGATCATGGGGTTGACCTCTTTTGTTGAATGGGTTGATCTCCTGAGATCCAAGTCCTAGATTGGCTTCTCAAAACAGAAGGGTATCCTTGTACATGAGGCACAGGAAAATTCTGTATTTCTTAGGGGTTTGATTCCCTTGGGGGGCCCGAATTTCTACCTTCGATGAGGTGCCAAGGAGATTCAATCAAATGCAGGGATGCGTGTCAGATTTCTGTGAATGCAGGTGTCGTCCATGAAATATTCCTATTTTTGTTTAGGTTTTGGAATGCAGATTCAGTTTGACAGTGAAAAGATAGTTGCTAATTCTTATAGCTTGCTAACTTTATTGAATATGCATTCAAAAACCAAAGTTGAAATGACTATCGTTTTGACAGGGTTTATCGCAGGCTATGGCCTTTGCTAGACACAGATTTTCTTGTTGTTTTATTATTCAACCACAGTGAAATTGGTTGCAAAGTAATATTTCCATCTTTACAACATGAACTTTGCACGTGGAGGAAACCAGATGGATCATCTTCTGGATCTGAATTACTATTTAATTTGCTTATATGCTAATCATGTGCTTATTCCATTGCAGGACTTCCACTTCAGTGTTTTGGCAGCTCCGACGCGGTCCAGCTCAAAGTGTGAGATCATGAAGGTAATCAGAGTGCTTGCTCACAGGGCAGCCTTAGGGCTTGCTTTTCTTTAAACCACATCACTGTTGGGAAGAGAAAAAAGTACATTTTCTTTTGTAGTTAAAGTTCAGTCATCTCTTATGCAGGTCAATTTGCTTGCATCCATTGATCAAGTCAAAGATCATCCTTATAACCAAAGTGTTCGTCCTTCGTACAGTCTTGGAGGCTGACATTTAATCGCGCTTATCTGGAACCGATAAAAAGCAACAGGAGTTCCTGATAAGCATGTACAGTGAAGAATGCTTGTTGTATAGTCCTTTGCTGTTGCTATGTCATTTTCAGGTGCTATTTTGTCCTGTTGTTTTTTTTCTCTTCACCGGGTCGACATGCTTTTAAGTTGGACTTGACATATAGTGTACATAAAATTCAGAAAGCAAGATTCTTTTTATATGATGTGAGATGCCAACGTTACTAGCTTGGCTTGAATTAGAGTGTTCCTACAACATTAATTAAGCATGAAATTCTTATATGACTCGTTATCACTATTGCCCCTTCTTTGAACCTTTAGCTAGAGCATGCCTTTGAAACCGCCGGAATTATTCTTAGCTTTTATGATATGTTTAAGGGGATCAGTGCAGAAAATTCAGTGTCAAGTTATCAAACTCTCATTCGATTCGTTTACAAGCTCGCCCAAGACTATCATTTGAGCGACTTACTAACATCTTCTTCAAGTAAAGTTACCAATTCGTGTGTAGTCACCAATTCTAGTTCGAATTGTTAGCCAACTTTTTTTCTTTCGATACCCACCACCTTCTACAATTGAAGGATAAAGTTTTTCTAAAATTAGCGAGCAATCGCACGCACATTTCCCATTACCTTAGAAAGACCAATGTACATCCTTAATTTAGATGGATTCACTCAAAAAGTCCAGACCCCAACTCCTTTCTCTCCCTCGGTCTCTGTACTGCTACGTCAGTGCACCGCCTTCCACGGCTCGCCTTCTTCATCTAGTTGCGCCTCTCACTCTCTCTCTCACCAATCCACGTTGCCTTGCTCAGCCACCTTCGTCGCTTGCTCAGCTGTCAACCCTCTGCCTCCTTGTCACCGACTGCCGATTGCTGTCTCTCTCTCTCTCTCAGGTTGCTCGGCCTCAGGGAACCTTATATTTGGGTAGCTTGAGGCCGGCTTATGATATGCGGTCAAGGTCTCAAATCAGAGGTCGCAAGCTGTACCTTGAAAGTGGGGAGGGAAGAGCTTGATAGAGGAGAAGAGAGAGGAGAAGAGAGAGATGCCAAGCATAGAATGGTGGTGCTAGCTGTTAAGGACTCTTGATCTGGTGTATCGGGCTGGCATGGACTGTGGCCTTGGACGAGTTCCGGTCATGAATCGGTGGCGTTGTGGGAGGATCAGTTGGGCGGGGTGCCGCACAATTCGAGCAAAGCACGAGTTGCTGCTCTTGGATGATTGATTGACGAGGGGCCTGGTTCACTATCGGAATGCACGAGCAAGATGTGAGCGCATGACTTGGACAGTGAAGCGTTCACCGTGATCCGGAGTGGCGCGAGCACATGGGCAGATGCAAGGATGACTAGAACAGCAGTTGGCCGAAGATAAGGCGCTGAAGACGCCGAGGATTGTCCGGAGAAAAATTCGGTATCCCTTGGACACTTTTACATGTGCGCATGGCCCTTTGTTACCGTTGTCCTCTGTGTATGTATCGTTAGTCTAGGACATGTCCAGACCGGGTACTGCCTGTATAGTCAGTATTGTAATAAGTCCTGGTGCCTTGTAATCGATTGTGAGCTGTTTCTTCTGTATTATCATGTATATAAGATCATGGACAACCCCTAGAGAACGACCACCAAGTGCCGTGATGATCTAGCGTTCTTGAACCCGATCATGAGTGCGAATCGGAGTGCCGGCCGGTGTGAGTGGCGCATTGCGGCATGGTTGGTGTGCAAGTGGCTGTGAACGTGAGCGGCAGGGCAAGTTGGGATTGTGCCAGCATCGTGTGGGATCGGGTCAAGGCGTGGGCGCTTGATGGAGACGTAGGACAAAAACCCTGGTGGAAAATCAATGCTGTGACACTAGCTGCCGCCGTCATTCGATGGGCGGAGAGAAGCGGAGCGACGGAGGGTATTTGCTGTGCTTTGGAAGGTGTGGCCATGGAGACCGTATGTTGACTTCTCAAGAGAAGGCCTCCCTATCAACTTGAATTTGTGCAGCTTATGAACCTTTAGTCGTGCAACTAATTCATATTTTCAGATTTACCCATAGATATATGAATTACAAACCTTCCGACGAATTACCAACGTCTTATTCAAATTGCGGATCAACTTTTGTTGTGTTAAAAGCTTCGACCTTTTAAAGCTACTGTCCATTTTTTTTTTTTTTTAAATTACCCACGTTCATTTGGGTGAGTTACAAATATTCGATTTAGTATGTGTTTGTTACACTGAAAATTTTATGATAAAGAAAAATGTTTTCCAAGAAAAATTATTTTCAATTAAAATGCTTAGTTTTTATTTATTAGTAGTTTAGAGAAAGTAATTTCCTTTTAACCATAAGAAAAATTGTTTTCTCGCAATTTTGGCTTGCTGTTTTCCATCCATGAAAAACGTTTTCTAAAGATCGATTAGCTTTTCCTTATCTAAACATCAAAAACTCAAAACAATTTCTCAAAAATAGTTTTCCTTTAAGCAAATGGACCTTTAAGTTGCCCACTCCTATGAATTAACTCTCTCTTATTTCAATAGCTTAGGAATTGGATGCACCTATTCAAATCTCATTAGCTATATCCAAAATGTTATTGGTTAAGGCTACCTACACAGGGCAAAGGCTGAACTTAATTGATTTATGAAACTTGCAAAGTATTTCATGAGCCTTTTAAGTAATCAGGCTTTTATGGTTGTGCCTATGGGTTGTAAAATGGAAATGTATTGCAAATTTTTTATTTAATAAAGTTGCTGATCGAAGAAACAACTGGTAGTAACCAACTCAAATAGAGATTGATAATTTGATGTAATAGTTGGTAATTCAAGTTAGTTACTCAATATAAGAGTTGCTAATTTTAAATCACTGTTGAGTTTTTGAGATAACAACTAACAAGTTATTATAGAAGTTGGTACTTACAAGAAAGCAAATAAATATTGATAAGTAACTGAATGCGAGTTGGTACTTGGAACATTTTTCCAAAGAAAAGCAATGCTGCAGTGCTTTAGCATCGAAAGTTCATTCAACCATTTTCTCATTCTTTCGCACTATCCTTCACACTCATGAATAAAGAACTACAACTTCATTAGTCTAATTGAAATTGGTAAGTTCTTTCAGAGCAAACCAAAGAACTCAAAACTTGCAAATGTGAGCATGCCCGCACGCACATTTCCAACATTAAACTCATGTTATTAGCAAAAGAAAAGAGCTGTGGTTGATTTGAAACATCACACGAGCTTAAATGAAAGCCAAAGAATGAGGCTTGTCATTCACATTGTGACATATAACCAGTTATGTACACCTAATACGGCATATAATCAAAATTCCCTATTTCCAGCATTTGAACACTTTCTTCTGTATGTCAAAAGTAATGGTGGTACAATTGCATCTCTGAGTACAAACCTCTCTCTGTAAAAACAGTAATCTTGAGCCACGATGATGGTATGGTGAACCGATTGACATCCGACATGAGTTTTAGGTGAAAGTCATCCATATACAACGTAAAGACCTCATAGAGGCTGGAGTTCTTGCTCAGGAACAATTGAGTCAACAGGCTTGTAAGCAGTAATAGACTGCTGTCGACGTTTCCAAACAAACCATCCGCCAGAAGCTAAAGATGCAATTACTAAAGCAATGATAGCTGCTGAAATTACAACCACATGATGCTCTTGCCACCATGTCCTGCATTGTTTTACAACAACAAAACCCTATCAGATTGTTATATGGGAGAATTCTGTTAAATAGGGCGGGTGGCAAGTGACAGAAGATATAGAATACATTTTGCTTAGACTACTATAAGAGAACTTCTCACCACATGTACATTCAACTATATTCTGAAGCTTTTATGTAATTATTTGCTTTGCGCGTAATCATGCTTTAGAACAAAATTTTCAAAGACATGCAACCGTCTTCCATAACGTTATAGCAGAATAGTGCAGGATCAAGTTCAGGTTTTATATGCATATCAAGATGACCAAAATGGTGGACCTCAAAACTAAAGCTACTAGGCCTGTGGTCATATTTCTCTCATCCACACTACTATAGGCTAATATTAGAGGTAGACGGATTGTGTGAAAAAGACATGGGAAAATTTTGCATTTTCTAAGTTACTCATGTAACAGTGGAGGACTGTCCTAAGTACAGAAAAAGAAAAAGTCTTAACTCATACAAATTGTGAACATAGTAGCAAAACGCCAACAGGTGTGCATGCACTAAATTTCTCCCTAGCTCGCTGATATTTTATGAATGCTCCTTGGTCCTATTTGTCAGCAATAGGTAGGGCACAAAAGCCACAAGAGTAAAAACTACCAACTTATGCTTTTTGATTTGCAAAAACATCCTAAATTCTATTGAATCTATATCAATATGTTTTAGTGAGTTTTCAACTTCAATATTTTTATGAGTCTCCCTTATCCTCTGTTTTGTTTGCATATACTTTGACACTTAATATAAAAAACCAGGGCCATATCCAAAAGTATTTTATTATTCTGTTGAAGTTAAAGTAGCATACCGTGCCACAGGAGGTTCAACATGCCATTCAATGAACTGATAACTTCCGAAGTTGTGAGGAAGCTGCACTCGATGTTCAGAAAGTCTGGCAATAATTTCCTACAGGCATTATCAAATCACTTAGTCAGAACTCAATCATTGGACAAAAAACTAGTTAACTTTTGAAATTTTTGCAATCACCATGGCAGTTGTATTGGATATATATGCCCCCTTTCCACCAGGAAGGATGGACCACCTAACAATGGAATCATTTCCTCTGGCCGTAAGACTCACTAAATGGACCTGAAACCATCCAGGCAAAATAAAGTCAATACGAGCATCCAATTACCGAGCCAACCGAAACATAGAATTTGTTGGTCTCTGCACAGTACTTTGCACTTTCACATACAAATTAGAGGTTCTATGGATTTCCACTGATTATCCCCCCATTTGTATACTGTAATTGTCTAACCTGCGAAACATTTACATCTAACTCATGAGCTATGAATTCAGTGAGCTCCGTGACGTGGGGCTTGAGATCTGAGTAGTTGACGCTCAAGGACATGTCAAATGTAATCTGTCCAATTTGAATTTCTGCAATATGTCAAATCGAGAGAGATCATCAGAAAACATATTGCCTACATATATCCTAAAGCAGAACTCACACATTATTTGAAAGTATCATCTGCAGAGGTGCATAGGCAACAAATATCGATATATCTAGACTTGACATTTGGAGAAACGATGTTCTGAAAACTTGATGGGATGGATTTGGTTTAACTGAGAACCTCTGCCCAGTCCAGATCAACTTACACATATTGGACCTGGTCAAAATAAAGAAAGCAGGCCAAAAGGAGAGACAAGTTCAACTGGATAAAAACACTCTGCACCAGTTTTCTAACTCCTTGTTATGTTCGAGCAAAATGGAAATACAAGCCTAAAAGAACTGAATGAAAATAAGAGACGACAAAAAGTAACAAAGCAATAATTCTGATTAATTTCATTTTATCAGCATAGTCCACATAAATGAGTTCACCTCTTTGGTATATGTTATCATTAAGTTAATGAAATTGATACTTAGACTTAGGGTGAGTTTGATAACATTTTTGTTCTCATAAACAATTTCTGTTAAGAAATATTTTTTTCCACTTATGTTCCAAGGAATTAAAAAGTAGTTTTTTTTTTTACTTGTTTTTGTTCCAAATTTATTCCCTGGCCACTTTTCTATTTTGGGGAATAAAAAAATTAGCTAACGTTACTGAACAGATTTTTGTTCCTTTTCTGTTCCGGAGAACAAAAGAACAGAAAAATAGAAAGACAGGATAGTTACCAAACAAAGCCATTGGCACACTTTCTAGGTCTCTTAACTATTTCCCATCTCGTAAGACCTTTAAGTTGGCAACATCATGTAAAACAGACCAATTGAACCCGTTGAAACATCAAACCTCAAAAAAGTCACAAATTTAATACTTCCGCCAATGTAGTATTGAGACTATTTCAAGAAATAGTGCAATGAATATTACTAACTTCTAGATAAAATAGATACAATTGTTCAACTTGAACATCATAGCACTTTAAGCATAGCAGGAGGTCAAAGATAAAGTTATCATAAGCAAGCATCATTAGAAAGAGAAAAGAAAGAAAGAAAGAAAAAAGATAAATCACTTCTCTGAAAATCAATAGAGACAAAACTCAAAAAGCTTAGTGCTTGCATGAGTGGAGTTTTATTAATCTATTGGGCTATTTCCTCAGATTTCTACATTTGACTTCAATAAAGTTTGTGATTATGTTGTTCCTATTGAAAAGACATGTGACTGAAGTTCATTGACTATCAGCAAAACTTTGTTTCTGAATTGTGTGACAACACAATTCACAAATATAAAGCCTAACGCCTCCCGAAGTACAACACACAGGATTTTTACGTTTGATGCCTACTAGAATTTAGGCTTCGCGAGTGAGTTGTCCAGAACTTTTCCTTTGTAAATTACAATACAAGTTGCTCACTTGCCATCCTAAATCAGTTTTAATAACATCATAAGGGATCCCAGAAAGCGTTCGATTATTTTTCTTCATACGTGTTGAGAAATGTTCCTCAAGAAAGCATGATCCTAATGAGTAGAAAAGAGGTGACCTGGCATATCAATATTGAAGAAGGTGTATAGAGAATAGAACAAGAAAGAAGCACATAAAGGTGTTGGCCAAAGCTTTCGCCTTCTTTTGGAACAAAGTGGGTAATCTGGTGTTTTAACAAAGGTGTACGTTGCAGAGGACAAGAAAGAAGCAGACGAAGGTGGTGGTGAAAAATACATAAAGTTCAAGAGATTAATTTTTGATACTATGACAATCCCAACCGACTAATGCAACAATAGCTACCTACTCTTAATCAGAATAAGGAAAAGGTTTTGCCAACAAGCAAATGGGACATAGCGCGGGTTTTACTATCATACATGTAATTACCTTTTCAACTGCCAAAATCTGTATCCAAAGAGAAGCTCAAACTAGAAATGCAAGCTAGAATACCATCAAGCATGCCGCACACAATACCTGGAATATTCAAATCTGCTGGTGCCCTGGGAGCTAGGTTGGGTGGCGTATGCTCAGATGGGCCCTTTTCATCTGGAGCTGAAGGCACTGGTGGAGGAGCATTAGACTGTTGAAGTCTTTCCCACAGCTCAGAACAATTTGTTTTCCAAAAACCAATCTTTGAATGCTCACGATCATACATCACAAGAGTATTACGCACAATGATACCTAACAAACAACAGAACATTGGGGACAAAAGTTATGGCTCATTTGCAAATAAAATTTTAAAATTACACATGATGAGAGATTTTTAGTCCACATGAACTGGTGAATGGGTCGTATGTTTAGTCAACAAATATTTCAAACAACCCAGTCCACATAACATCATACTTAACCCAAAATCTCTGGATGTGGAACTCAACGCACAAATATCCTTGTTAAGCATGTCTGCATCCTGAACTGAAAAAAATTGCTAAATAGAAAGCAGACAAAGATATATCCTGATGTATAGATATATCTCATGTTTTTAGGTTTCGGAGGTTAGGCTCAGATTATGGAGTGAGTGGAGAATCCAAAAGCTCCAGACGAAAGAATGTTATACCAAAGCAATCCTGCTTCTAGAGTCACCTCTCAGTGGGAAAGGAAGTTTTGATTTAAGTTTTCAAAGAAACGAGCACAAAGCACAATATCAAGGATGCTTTTTACTCCCAAATCTACAACGTGAGTTCAGCAAGTGATGACGATATTTCACAATACTATATACAATGACAATTTTTACTGAAATATCAAGGTTCCAAACCACACTTGGGCTAGAGATATAGTAACATAAATAAACAAATAAGCTCAGCATGTCACCCACCTCCTAAAAGAGTGGTTGGGTCCTTTCCATTCTGAAAAATGCCCAGGCAGTATGCGCCGCGCACCTTTGAATGCTTTAAATAAAACAGGAAGAACCATCACTCATTGTTTAATAACAAGTGGAGATGAAAACAGCAACTTAGCGTGCCAAAAGAGCTTGTGCTAGATGCACTCTTCTGCTTTCAATCATAAATTTGATTTCTTTCCATATCACACATTCCAGGAGAAGAAATACAGCTACTCACCCTGAATAAGTAATTTTCGGGCGATAGTGACAGCTTTTGCCCATTCCCAAAAACCATGTCCACCACTGGAAAAGTCTTCATGAGTTGAGAGATATCACTATATGGAAAAAACAACGGCAGCCCTTAAGTCTCTGATAGAAGAAGCAGAAGTTTTTCAGAATGAAGCAAGTTTGTCAACTAAGACACAGAAAATACCTTCCTGCACCAGAAAAGCAAATGTCATTGTAATTAGGATCAGGACCATGGATCTGCTTAAGAGACCGGATTTCCTTCATAATCTGCACACAATTTTTCAAAACAAAAATATAATGAAATAAGGTTGCATGCAAAAAGTCAAAATGAAGAGAAAGGCTTTAAAACGGGAAAACACATTTCATCAATCTAAAAGAAAAAAGAAAAATAACAGCAACTAAAGGAAGGAATAATAGAGGTGGTGCTAAAAATGTAGACAGTATGCTAAATCTTTCGATCTTCTTAGAAAATAAAAGCAAGTATAGTCAGTTAACATCACCATCCAAGAATGAATGGGATGTGAACGAGAATGTCAGAGATGCTCGAATAGCCTTCCCAGAGTTACCAATCTCCCTGATAAATGGTTGTAACTATTACGTGAGTGATGACCACACTATGACTATGGTCTTATAAGCAGCAACAACATCATGTAACACTACATGTACCATCCACAAGTAGCCAAATTATAACCCAATACATTAGGTAAATTTAATTATGTCAAAGAGGAAAAGTCCTGATACTTGTGTAAGATGAAGCTGAATTATACTTGATCACATTCTCCCTTTTTTTTTCCGTTTCATTTTTCTTTATTCTTTTTTGGTTCAGCTGCTATTCAATACACCAATATTTGACCGGATTCATTAGAATCATAACTCAATCAGTATACCATTGTAACCATGGTAGTGGTAAATCCTCGATAAAATAAACCAAAATATAATACAGGTAGCTACTTGTAAACAAAATAGTTACATCTTTCCAACATGACACTGAAGTCTGAAACCACAGCATCCATCACACTTTGATCTTACAAGCAATGACATTGCAATAAAAATTCTAAATATCTTGCTTGTAAAAGTTGAATGACACATCTACTTATTGTCTGCATGTTTAAGCTCTTGGTCACAATACATAACTACAAAAGAGAAAAGTCACATGAACTGAATCCATACATATTGAAATGAACAGTGTAGGAATGATAAAAGGTTGATGTGGCCCCTCACATGATTTTCTTATGATCTTTAATTTTTATTTTACTCATACTTCATTCTATTACTATTTCTACTTTTTACCTAACCAAATACCACCATTAGAAAATAAAAATTAAAACTAAGTGGATGTATTTTACACAAAATATACACAAAATGAATTTTATTAACTAAGAGGTTATCTGTCTTCTTGAATACTTTTTAATGCTTATGGTTCGACTTCAATTCTTTTCTTAATTAATTTGTGTGTTACTTTTTATCAAATTAAAATTACTACCTGAAGTTATATTGTTAAAAAAATCGTATTACAATGAAAAGTAAAGCATTGATTTTTGTATGATGCAGTGTTTTTAGCATTGTGGACTGTGCTCTTTTTTTTTTTTTTTATAATTTGGATGATAGATATTATCCAAATATTGTCATTGCATGAAAGTGAGGCAGTAGTTTTTTTTTTTTTTGGTAAAAGGTGAAAGTGAGGCAGTAGTTATCATATGGAAAAAAGAAAAATCACAAAGTAGACACCAAATTCAAACTTTCTGATAGTAATAAAAAAATGATGATGACGGATAGACAGACAGATAGATAGAATAGAATAGAATAGAATAGATGATCTACCATAATAAAGTTACAATAACAATTGAAAGTGATAATTTTGGTGATTTGTCATCTTTTTTCAACTCGTAATATACTTTTACGATTCCTCTTTTTTATTCTACAGAGACAATAAGATCGTTATACTCTTTTATGTGTTCGATAAATCCGTGCATTGCATGGGATGATCCTAGCTTAGTCATAATAAGTAAATGTTTTGTTTTCCTATTTCCTGACTAGCCAAGCAAACAGGTCACCTATAGGAAGAGGGAGAAAATTTCCACAACTTTCTGGAGATAAAAAAGAGAGGGAAACGAATCTCACAGCTTCTTTAAAAGCTAAAAAAGCTGCTTCTGGCAGGTATGCATATGTTGTACCGCTGTCCAGGACAGTTCCATGTTTTCCATCAAAAATACTGGCTTTCAAAGCCAATTGCTTCCCCGCAACATGTATCTCCTTCAGATCAATATTGTAATAGGGACTGTTAACATCCCGAAACTGGAGTAAATGTGTGAGATGTATCAAAAATAGCTGTTTGGAAATTGAATTACATACTACAACCATGAGATATTGAGCTTGCAAAACGTACCTACGTCCAGCATCTGAATATGCATATGCCATGTCTGGTGGTGGAAATATTCCACCAAGAACCATCGCACCGCCACCAATTTCCATTCCACCATAACATAAGGAGAATGAATCACTAATTACGCCTTTCTCAACGAGTTGATCAACAATACTGAGATCACCACGGCCAAGCCCCATTATGCCATCAGCATGCTGGCTATAAAGGTCGCCTGTTTCGACATTTTCACAACCAAAGACAGCATGTTGGGGTGCAAGTTCACTAAGATTGCCAAAGGATAGTATGTCGTTGCCAAGCACACCACTGCTAGTACTCATTTCAGCATACTGCCTCTCGTAAGTACATTGCGCTCTGTTGTCATCACACGTGCAATCGATATTGCATTTGACGGGTTGGTATGTGCTTGACAATTCAGGTTGGAACTTTGGATCCTAGAGAAAATGTCAACATCAGTGCACAAATTCATAGATAAAGGCGTGTGACAAGTCAATTATCCATCATGTGAGCATTTTTCAGCTACAGAGATCTCTAAGGGTGCGCATGATAAAATTTCTAAAACAGAAATTGATTTCTGGCCAGAAATTGATTTCTCAATTTCTATTTCAAAAACTGAGAAGCTAAAAATTTTAGCTTCTGATTTCTTCTTCAAATCTATTTCTAGAATAGAAATCTATTTCAGAAATAGAGAAATCAAATTGCGTTACCAAACGGATTTCTGTTCCAAACCTATTTCTGGGAATAGAGAAACAGAAAAATCAAGAAACAGAAATTTTATCATGCGCAGCCTAAAGGTTTACGTGCAAAGTTGTCAGTAGAAATAGTCTGTTTGAAAATGTATACAGCTAGTGCATAAATTCAGTTTTTAGAAAAGATATTCATTCAAGCTGCTAACCAGTAGGTCAAAAGAAGATGATCTCTAAAGAAAATGCTCTAAATAGTCAAGACTGCAAATGGTTTCACAGCAGCAAGTTTCAGCCCTACCACCTTTTCATCATAAGGTCAAAAACAGGCAGAAGAGAAAGTGAATTTGCAGAACATTACATTTTTTCTCGTTCAAATACATTGATTGACTTGACCAAGGATAATCATGTGTCATTCTTGATATGTAAATATCTTTTTCCCCACTTCTTGACACATTAGAATTCTCAATAAGGATTATCACCAACAAATTGACCATGCCATCAATGGATACTAGGTGTTCTTACAAGTAGTAGTTAAAAAGAATACAGCGACTGACAGATTTTTCTACCCATCTAGTGCATAAATTCAGTTTTTAGAAAAGGTATTCATTCAAGCTGCTAACCAGTAGGTCAAAAGAAGATGATCTCTAAAGAGCATGCTCTAAATAGTCAAGACTGCAAATGGTTTCACAGCAGCCAGTTTCAGCCCTACCACCTTTTCATCATAAGGTCAAAAACAGGCAGAAGAGAAAGTGAATTTGCAGAACATTACATTTTTTCTCGTTCAAATACATTGATTGACTTGACCAAGGATAATCATGTATCATTCTTGATATGTAAATATCTTTTCCCCACTTCTTGACACATTAGAATTCTCAATAAGGATTATCACCAACAAATTGACCATGCCATCAATGGATACTAGGTGTTCTTACAAGTAGTAATTAAAAAGAATACAGCGACTGACAGATTTTTCTACCCATCTAATTTCTTTCCAATCTGTCTCCTGTCTAGTATGATCCTCGCTTCTTTTACTTCTTTGAAATTATGTAATGCACCCAAAGGGTAGCAAAGCTAGGATATCCTGCATCAATTGGTATAAGAGCACAATTCTTCTGGCATCATAAATTTTTTACATTCCTATTGTTGCTTCCGTCACTTGCAAATCACATTAAAAAGTCTCATGTTACACCAGCTTATTGAAATATATCAGAAGCTCCGTATTTGCTGGTCTAAGAAAATTGCTACCCAGGAAATCTGATCTATTCTTTTCCAACTTCAATTCCCGCATTTGGAAAAAACAACCCCAAAAAACAGAACTCAGCAAACAAGAACCGACGAAGAACTAAAAACTACCTGATGGCGACCACACTGGTCGCAGGTAGAGCACGGCACGTAAGTGACGGTACTTCCAGTGTCGACGATCAGCGCGAATTTCTGAGGCGGCGTCCCAATCCAAAGCCTCGTAGTATAGTACCTGTCCAAGCACAAGACATTCGCCCAAAACGGAGAACATCAAACACCAAAGCTCCACGAAGAAAATGAGATCAGCACCCAAAACCCCACGGCAGAACCGCCGGAATCGGGCAACGTACCCGTTGAGGAGGAGATCGTCGTGCAGCGACATGCGAGCATTGGGGCGCTCCGATCGCTGGAGGTGTCGGCGCGAGGAGGGGAGGACCCGGGAAGCGTCGGGAGGGGAGAGGACCAGGGGGAGGACCATGGCGGTGGGGTGGGCGGCGACGTCGGGCGCGGCCGAGACGCCGAACCGGGCGACGGCGACGGCGACGGCGAGGAGCAGCCACAGAGAGGCGCGGACGGCGGCGGCGGCGGCGGCGGCGGGCGGGCGGATCGGCGGCGGCGCCATTGGATGGAATGGAGGAGAGATCTGGCAATTGGGGGAATTGCAGATCTCGGCGAGGGGGAAGAGTAGAGAAGTAGGAAAGAGGAAATCTCTCTCTCTCTCTCTAGCTCGCGAGCGCTCGCGTCGGGAAGAGATGTCAACGGATTTGTGAGGGTCCCGCCTGGTTTGGTCAGAAGTTTTCTTTCTTTTTTTTTTTTTTTTTTAATTCTTTTTTTTTTTGGACCGGTTGTTGGCTGGTCAGATTGTTTCTTTGATTCGGATGTCACTTACCTTAAGTTGTCATCATCATCAAACTGCCTTAAATACTGTGGGGGATTTGCCTAGTTAGATTTTCTAGGGGACGACCCATAGGTGCCATCAACTAAAGGCGTGCATGACAAAATTTCTCAATTTTCTATTCTATGGACGAGTTTTTGACATGTTTAATAACGATTCAAAATTTTTATTTTTGAAATAAAAATTGATCTAATAATAGAATAAAATTTTTATTTCTAGGAGTGGTAACTACCGACATTCGGTGGTCGGAGTCCAATGTCTAGTGACCGGCGTTCGGCGTCCGATCGCTGGAGTCCAACGTTCGACGACCGGCGTTTGGTGTCTGGCGACTGGCGGCGGGTGGCCGAAGTCCAAAGTCTTATGTTCAGTGTTCGATGCTAGAGTCCATTGATTGAAGACCGACAAAGGACGGCCAAAGTCCGGCGACCGACAACTAGCGTCCAACGTTCGACATTAGGAGTTCGGCAACCTGAGGCCGGCAGCAGGTGGCTAGTGGCCGGAGTCTAGTAGCAAGCGGCCGACATTCGGCAACCGGTGGTGAGCAGTGGACGGTTGGTCGTGGACATCCGGTGGTTGGTGGTGAGCCTCCAGCATCCAACGATTGGTGATGAGCGGCCAATGACCCATGGGCGTCCGGCATCCGATGACCAATGGTTGGCAACAAGCAGCCGGAGTTCGATGACCGATAGTCGACGTTTAGTGGCTAGCGGTTGGCGGCTAGTGGTTGGGGCTGGTGGCCGGCGGTGGGTGTTTGACATCCCATAGGTGGCAAGTGGGCGACGAGTGGTGATGAGAGTGAACGATGAAAAATTTTTTATTTCTTATTTCTATTCCGGAAATAGAAAAGCTAAAAATTTTAACTTCTGATTTTTGCTTCAAATCTATTTTTGGAATAGAAATTCGTTCTAGAAATAGAAAAATGAAATGCGTTACCAAACGAATTTATATTCCAAACCTATTCGAGGAAAAGAAAAACAGAGAAATAGAGAAATAGAAATGTTGTTATATGTGCCTTAAGTGCTTGTCATATGTATAAATGTTTTTCATAAAGTTGATTTTTCAACAAAGTGATAATATTTTTCGATGTTCAATTGAAATTAAAAAAAAAAAAGAATCCAAAGATATTTTTGTCTTTTTTTTTTTGCAAAGAAATCAATTACTACATACACATATGTTATTCGAGTACTAATAACTTACATATGGGCGGCCAGGAAACCAGATATGGGCACTAATAGGCAGCTTCGATGGACCTTGACTTGGGCAAGGTTGCTTAGGTCGAGAGTAAAAGCGTGACCACCACAACGCCATGTCCATAGAAGTTGAAACCGATAACCTAATGCTTGTGCATGACTTCTTAGTGTTTTGGGCCTTAGCCTCGATAGACTCAGGCACTAGCACTGGAGCCTCGATCCTCAACCTCGATGGACTTGGGCTCAGGTGAGTGGAATATGAGCACATGCGTACGGATCCTAGCTAAGACTAACCCTTTTGAACCTAGGCCTGGGCATCGAGGATCTAGCTGTGAGCATCAAATTCTCAACCTTGGTCTTGATGGACTCGAGTCTGTGCGAAGGGAATTTGGACCTGCGGGTGGGGACCCAAGCACGTACACTAGGTCACAGGTCTAGCCTTAATGGACTCAGGCTTGAGTGTCAAGGACCCAGTTGTGGATGTTGAGACTCTGAGAATGATATTAGGGTTTTATATGTCCTAAACTTAGATTTTTGGGTCCAAATATTGAATCTACTTATATTGTGGATAATGGTTTCCCATTTTCTAAAGAGGAAATAATTTTTCTGAATTTTTTTTTGGTCAGTCCTACTCTATTCCTACTTTACACTCACTCGCAGACTTGTGCCCTGCCTCGTGCAGGGCATGGGAGTCGCAACCCACTCTCGAAACTTACGCGTCCCTATCCCCATCCCCCCTGAGAAGGTGGAGATTTGAACCCCACACCTCCCCCTTCCATGTTGGAAGGGTGGCCACTGGGGCGAACCCCCAGTGGTTAATTTTTCTGAATTTAAGTATAAGCTTTTCATTAATTTTTTTTCCTAAGCAATCTAAATGTCTGAAGATAAGGAAAATGTTTTCTAAAAAAAAAATTTCTGCAAAGAAAACGGAGTCTAAAACAATCTAATTTTCGAAAACATTGATTATACATGACATGAAAGTAGTCAGACCGTTGAAACCTTTAGTGAGTTTCCAAGCTTATATCTAGGCTAGTTAATTCGCCGATGATTTGCACCGGTTTAGTCAAAAGCTTAATTCATTATAATTTTTCGGGTAATATTGTCTGGTTATATTGACATGGAACATTCTTATACTTATAAAAGATTCACCATACCAACGTTATGTTATTTCAATGCATTAATTATGTGTCAATGGATATATATATATATGTTTTTTGTGACAAGTGGATCCTTATAAATCTAGGAATAAAGCACCGGAAATTGTAGATGTTATAGATGGAAATGAAAGTCACGTTACTCGCTGGTTGAATGTTATTTGTGACTAGGGGTGATCAAGTTTCAGGATGGGTCCCTATAACTCCCCATTGGTTCTAGCCTAGTTCCCGGTTCTACTTGAGAATTAATCCAATTTTTGTTTTGTTTGAACAAATCAAATTTCCTCAATGAGATAGAAGCACTGCACTGTTTCTCTATAAAAATTAATGTTGGTCAAGTGGTTAGATTGTTGTTCTTCAAGTTGAAGATCATGGTTTGATTACTTATGTAACAGCTTGGTTGTGTGAGGGAGGGGAATGCCGCTTCACCTTGAAGTAATGAATCAAATCCCGCGTTAACTAAGGACAATGAAGTAATGTCCTATATAAGGAGTAGCATTAGTCTTAATTAAGGCATAGGATAGGTGACTCCTGCAGCCCAAAGCGAATAATATAGTTAGCAAGTGGGGTTAGATGTCGGCCCTCACAACTTATGTGTGCAAAGGTGTTTTTCAAAGAAACCATTCCAAATTGGTTTAACTCGGGAATTGATAGGTTTAGTCCTAATTTTTGGATTGAACTGGACCCAATGCTCACCCTTATGACTAGACTTGTCAAAATTGTTTGATTATATTATTATCTTTGATTCAATCCAAGTGATAACTTATCATATTTCTTTATTTATTTTTTCCTTTAACGAAAAAAAAAAGGTAAACCTTACATATTTTCACTTGTTGTAAAGAAAATCTCGTCTTCCCGTGAATATAGTACCTATTTCTAAGGGAACATACATATTTCTTTCTAGATTAATGTGACTTGGAGGGATATGATTAGTTCTCTAACAAAAGTACCTTTGTGGAAAGTCTAAAAGCTTACCGATCAGTCTCAAGATAGATTATATATATATCAAGTTAATCTAGATTTACTACATTAGGTCATTCGTTTTACAAACACCACCATAGTATTTTAAAACAACAAAAGTCCTAATCTATATAACGTATAACAGGTTATTTTATCTAAAAATAACTGACAATTTACTAATTAGACACGAGGAATGGCTAAAACTCACTTATACTTGTCCACAATGTTTATGTGCATGTGCGTGCGTGCGTGTAAGATCAGATTGTAGATTTAAGCTTTAGTTGGGTACATTAGTTTAAATATTTTGGTTGGATTTTTGTAAGAGTGTTAACAGTTCGATTCAGTTGCATGCAAAAAAAACTCATGTGTTAGGGTGGGTCACCGTGTGCCCCTTGCTCGTCATTATTAGAAGCGTTGGGGCTAACAACACAATTAAAATGGATTGAAAAAGTTGTACGATGATAGTGAAAATTTTTCAAGGAATAACAACAATTGACAATGCAAATTATGAAAGATATGAACTAGGGTGTGTGAAGATACTGCACCAAGGATGTAGATAATAAACACTGAGGATAAAATTGCTTAGCGTGTTCATAGTGGTTTGTCTTTATATCTAAACCTAGATCCACACTCTAGCTAACAGTCCAACGAGTAGTTGGATTCCACTAGTAATTAGCAATGTAAGTTGCAAGTGGCAAATGTCGTTACTTTCATAAGATAGATCATATTATCAAGACACAATCAATGCACTTACACTAGTACACTTGATTATTTGCTACCATAAAACCTACCGTTTACAGAGAGACCAATAGAGATTATTTCTAGTGTGAAGCACAACTACAACAAGTTCTCTATCCAACCTCTTATAAGTTTCGCTGATCCATTTTTATAGAAGTCTTCAATTTAATCGTTGGAGACCTTCAAGGATACCCAGCTAGTTATTTGAGAGTTATTGGAGACCTATGCTAGAATTAGGATTGCTTGCACGGTCACTTCTCTTGATTTTTGCAAGCTTCCTAAAATGGGGTTTGCTGCACATATCCTATCGCTTGAGAGTAAAAACCTACAAGCTACTTTTGAGATATCTTTCCCAGTTTTTCAGTTTTAGAATTCAATGCTTGTAATGGCTATTTTTTGCACCATCAATGATCGTCTTCAAATGTGTATCTCAACATCATCAGTGTTAACTCCTCAACAATACAGTTTGAAGCTCATCATCGGTAGGTGCAGATCGTGAGGAGATTGATAGACATTCTTGAGTGACGATACCGATAAAATGATGTGTGATGACAGGATCAATGATCCTTCCACTTTCATAAGTAATCAAAAACCTCCAAAAACCCTACCTTGACATAGGTACCTTCAAGTCACCGTGAGATCCCACTTATGTTGGTGCTTGTTCACCTTAGTTATCATAGCTTAGTTTCTTGTCTTTGCTAATACAAATGATTCATTGACATCTACAAAGCTATGGCAAAATGGGTCAATGACTCATATTTTAAATCACATTTAATGGACTAAATAGAAAATGGGTTAGTTGAAGCTCTAAGATGGGGTTAAAATGGGTTTATTACAATAGAGCCCAATTGGAAAATGGGCTATAAATGGGTTTGGCCTATTAATAACTCAATTTAGACCCATAAGCTTACATCATGTAAAAAAAAAAGAGAGAGAGATTTCTACTTTCCTAAACACTGTAGCTACAAATTTCTATCACTACTACTTTGGCTCTCAGTCGATGATATTGCCTCTAGTCTCCTAGTCTCCTCTTGCCTGGCTATGGCTCGTCTCGCCATTGTTGAGCTTGAGCTTAGTTGATCAAGCTTGAGAGCCCTAAATCCGTCATCTGTAACACGAAATCATAACAATCATCATCATCATCATGTGTCTCGTGAAGCGATAGGGACTCCTCGCAGATGGAAAGAGTTTTATGGAAGGGAAAGAGAGAGTCTCTCTCTATAGTGTTCTTGCCTTTTTTTTATTTCCCACATTTCTTTGCTTCTTGGCACAAGATCCAATCTCTCTCTCTCTCTCTCTCTCTCTCTCTCTCTCTCTCTCTCTCTCTCTCTCTCTCTCTATCGTCATTGGCTATTTCGCAACCTCTCACATTGCTCGAAAGCATCACCAGGCAATAGGATCTATTGATAGCAAAGCAAAGCGACTTGCATTTCTACGAGCTCAAGGTTGCGACGACAATTTCGAGTGTCGGTATGGTGGCAAGGGAAGAGACCGGCATTGATGCGTTTGTGATGCGTTTTGCAAACTCGGTGAGTTGTGAGATGAGCAAGCCTGATTATAGGGAGCTCGATGTAGGCTCGCCTGACTATAGAGTTAGTGAAAGGAAGATAAATCAGAAAATATAAATTAAATAAATCATAAGAATTATATTATATGGAAGTGGGTTAATGTGGGTTAAATGGATCAAAATAGGTTGGATTGTTGACTTGATCCACCTATTTGATGGCTAGTACCATAGACAATCTTGAAATCATCAAAATTTTATAGTAACATTTTTCGAAAAGCAAGCATCTGTCGATAGGGTTATGAAGGGTTCTAAGGCTACGCTTGGTTTAACATTGAAGTTAGCTTTTAGCTTTCAACTTACCTTCAAAATACTGAAATTATTTTCCCTTCCAAAATTACCCTTACTAATTCCTCATATTTTTCGATTTTGCCCCGATTTTTTTTTTAATTGAAAAAAGAGGCAACCCTTCGCCGAACTGGCAAAGGGCTACAGTTGCCGACGAGCCAAATTTGGCGCCGGCAGTCGTCGGTTGAGGTCACCCGCGGTTGGGCGACCTTCGGCAAGGGTTGCGCAACCCAGCCGAGGGCCACCTGAGGTCCCCCGACCTCGGGCGACCTCAGCTGATGGTCGTCGGCCGTAGCCCTTCGCCAGTCCAGCGAAGAGTTAGTTCAATTTAATATATATATATTATACTCATCAAAGCGTGTTGCGAATTTTTTTTTAACCAAATACACATTCAATTTAAAATTCATTTGCAAAATTTTTTTACCAAACACAATTTAAGAGGGTGACAAGACTTTAGTGTGATGGAATGACCCATCATGCGACAAATAATAGGAGGAGATGGGGTGGGAAGTCAATGGCGTTCTAGCTAACAGGAATATGACGTATCGAAGCCAGTTGGAAATCAATGGGGTCCCATCAGCATCATGGCAACATAATGGACACATCTTTCATCATTTTGGAGTTATGGATAAAATAGTTAATTTGTGGAAAGTGGGCCTCTATGCCGCAAATATCTCTCCCCTTAAGAATTCCGTAAAGTGAACACACCACCTCCCAAGTTGCAGACCCTTATATTAAGCATTGTCAAATGCTAGATGTATTAAGAAATCCTACCAAAACTCGGTACATGATGTGACATGTTTCAATTGTGCATCAAAATAAGAGGGACCATGAGCTGAATCAAAGAAAAAAAGTGGCGTACTTCTCATGATTGTTGACACCCTAATTTACTTTTTTTTATTTTTCATCTAAAATACTTGAAACTTCCACGGTATACAAAGCTAATTACATATTCTTTCACAATTTTGAAATTAGATAATATTCTAATTTTTGGCTGAAAAAAAATTCTATATCTTGGTCACTGCTACAATGTTTGTTTGTATTCAAACAAAAGCAAAAATATCCTGCCAAATTTTTTTTAAGATTTCAGAAAATTACCGTATGTTGTATGTCAATTTCGAATTTTAGAAAAAGCCGAAGCGCGCGAGCTGCAGTATTTAGATTTAGTGAAAAATGAAAGGTAAAAATCAATCTAAACCGGTGGAAAAAATACGTTATGTTTCTTGTTAGATACTAGAAGTACAAAAATTCCCGCAGGCATTGATGACAAGATTTTAGCAATCACCGAAATAGATTTTATTTAGGGAGAAAGTTGAGCTATTACTTGGATGCTTTGAGGCACTTCATACATCGGAAGCATGTACGCTATTCATCAAGAGCTTGTTTCTCCCAACAGTAAACATGCTCTGTTGTGTAACCACTGGGGGTTCGCCCCAGTGGCCACCCTTCCAACATGGAATGAGGAGGTGAGGGGTTCAAATCCCCACCTTCTCAGGGGGGGATGGGGGTAGGGACGCGTAAGTTTCGAGAGTGGGTTGCGACTCCCACGCCCTGCAAGAGGCAGGGCACAAGTCTGTGAGTGAGTGTAGAGTGGGAATAGAGTAGGACTGACAAAAAAAAGAACATGCTCTGTTGTGTCGGTTCAGATAGCTGATCCAAAAAGTATAGCCATCAAAACTACCATGAAAATCAGTGATATGCTGTGTACATGGCCACTCGAAGATAAGTAATTATATATCCTATTGTGAAAATCCCGAATTTGTGCCTGTGTGACATATATACCATTCATCAAGATTTCATCAATGAACACCGTTAAAAATCTACATACATCAATGCCATAAAGCATATGATATGTTTAAGTGAAATGAAAACAACAACATTTTAGCTAAAAAATCAGCTTACAAAATATTGATAAAGGGTAAATGTGTCACATAGGTATAAATTTAGGGTTTTTTGTTGCATAAAAAAGTTTAGATTAAATGTGTAAGAGTGGACATATTATGGGCTTTTTGATGTCACAAAAAAAGTTTAGGGTAAGTATGTTACAATGAGTGTAATTTGAGGTTTTTAGTGACTTTTTCTCTTTCAGAATTGACATAGACAATTCTAATGGGATTGTAACGATCACGATAGTAAGTTGTATTAGGTTTTCAATAAAAATTATAAAACATAAACATGTACAAGAAAAAAAATGGTTAATATCACGAAAAATCTTAAATCTATATATCTATGACAAATTTACTATAAACTAACTTTTTTACTATTAATTACCTCAAACTGGTACATCCATAACAAATTTATTTCAAGTTAATTTTTTTTTACCACTAAAAATTTTAAATTGGTATACTTATGGCAAATTTACTATCTTTTAATTTCCATTAAATTTGATTGATACTATGAAAAACTACAAACTAAAGGTAAAACCTTAAATTGGTATACTCGTCAATTATCACGTGTTGTCTAATCTAGTAATTTAACGATAAAATTTAACGAAAATTAACGGACAATAATTTATCATAGATATATCAGTTTCGGATTTTTCATAATATTAACCAAACAAAACATAAACTTATATGAGAAACGAAAAATACATATCCATCGGGCGATTGGCTCGCCCCACCCCCACCTAACCAAACCAAACCAAACCAAAACCCCCCATCTCCTTTCCCGTCCTTTGCCCCCATTTTCGGCTCTCTTTCAAGGAAAGTTTCTCCCGTTTGCCCGTCATTATTAGTAAGCATATGTCAATCCGGTTATTGAGAGTGCCGAGAGAGCGACAAAGGACTTCATTGGGATGGAACCCGAGGGGGATAGCTTGGGGAGTACATGACATAATTGAAATGAGTTGGAAGTCCATGGGGTCCCATCAGATCATATGACAACAGACACATCTTTCATCATTTTGATGTTACGGATGGAATGGTTCATTTGCGGAAAGTATGCACACAACCTTCCAAAGTAGTAGACCCTTGTATTAAGCATCGTCAGATGCTAGATGGGTAACCAAATCCGACCGAAACTCAATAGTAAATGAGGTGATAAGTTCCAATCGTGCATCAAAATAAGTGGGACCGAAAAACTGAATCAAAGAATTAGACAAGTTAAGTATTGACGGCTACCGTTGTCTGTTGAGGCCTTAACTTACTTTTTCTTTTCACCTTAAATACTTGAAACTTTATACATAGATCCACACATGACCGAAGTGTGCGAGACGCAATGATTAGATTAAGTGAAAAATGAAAGGGAAAAGCCAATCTAGGCTGGCAGAAAAAAAAGTCATGTTTCTTGTTAAAATACTAAAATTACTAAAACTTGCGGAGAACAAGGTTTTAGTAATCATGGAAAAGAGCTTTTATTTAGGGAGAAAGCAGGGGTAATACTAGGATTGGACCGTCGCAGTTAGCCCAGATCAATGACTACCTCGAGGCACTTCATACATCTAAAGCACGAATGCTGTTCATCAAATGCCTATTTCTGCTGAAAATAAGAACGCTCCGTCGCGTCGATTTGGATAGCTGATCTAGAAAAGCATAGCCGCCGAAACGATCGTGAAAATCAGAGATAAGCTATGTACATAAATGGCCACCCGAAGATATGCGATTATAGGTCCTCCATGTTAGCGACGGCTCTTTTCGGCCGTAAAAAATCGCGCAGAGCGGGAAGGTTGATTCCCCTCAGAACAAGGTAAATTATGAAGGAAACGTATGCGACCGCAAGAGCACACACCCCGGTGCCAAGAATGGCCCCTAGTTGGACGTCGCTGGAGAAGAAGTCCACCAGAAGATAGCCGTTGATCACCATCACCAGGGCAGCCACCAGCCAAGCAATCACCTAGCAGCAGGATGCAATTTGCTTATGAGGGGCGATGTGAAATCCGTGAAGCGAAGCGATCGCGTGCGTGAACGATTCGCTTATCGGGTTCATCTGGGTTCGAACTAAAACATCGGAAATTCGAAGCGAAATCTCGGCGAATGTACCTGGAGGACAGGGCCGATCCGGAAACTCCCCATCAGCTGTTCCTTGGAGACCAGGCAGAGAAGCGGAATGAGCGCGAAGGGGATCTGCACGGACTGAAGCACGTTCAGCCACTCGTTCATAACATCCAAGCTGTCCTCCGAAGTGTCGAACACGAGGGCGACGACCATCGCCGGCACGATCGCGCAGCTGCGCGTGATCAGCGCCCTCACCCATTTCCTCAGCCTTATATTGAGAAATCCCCCCATTATGAACTGCCCTGCATAAGTCCCGGTTATGGTGCTGCTCTGCCCTGCAGCTAATAGGCCAATCCCCCATATGTACATGATCGGAATGACGCCCCCGCCAAACTTCTCCTGGAGGTACTTCCCGGCGTTTACGAGGCCGATGCTGTCAGCGACGGCGGTCCCGTAGAACCCCTCTGCGAACACGGCCGTGACGAAGAGATTGATGACGAAGGAGACAGCGAGGCAGGCAGAGGACTCTATGGTGTTGTAGTTGAGGGCTTCTTGGACCAGGCCTTTCTTGGTGCGGTCGAAGTCGCGCGACTGCACGAGGGCTGAGTGCAGGAACACGTTGTGGGGCATTATGATGCCGCCCAGAACTGCCACCGCTTGCGTGATCGTCTTGGAGCTGAGTTTCGGAATCAAAACGCCTGCGAAGAAGAGAGAGCAATTGATCATGTCCTAAACTGGCGCAGCACTTGGGGAAACTCTGCTGACGAAGCATTTGATTGCTACCGTTTGTCGGTCAAATATTTTACCGAGAAGTAGCTCGACAGCGCTCGGCTTCGCTTCGCCAAACATCCATGCGAACGAGAGCGCCATCAACGCTATGAGAAAAGCGAAGACCGCTTCCAGTTTCCTTACGCCGTAGTTTTCGAGGAACAGAAAGATAAAGCTATACAGCAAGAGAATGAAGGAAACTTCAGTTAGAAAGCTGGATCTACCAATAAATGAAACAACAATGAGCAACAATTACAGCTGACAGCAGGATCAATTGGACTATTTTCCTTACAGACAGATCATATTCATTGAGAAAAACCTTCATTACTCACCAATTCCATGAATCTGCAGGCAAAACGCAACAGTGCTAAGAAATGCTTTTTGCTGTAAACAACGTAATCAGGATAGGAATTAGCAAGATTTATCCCCATTCATGTGTTTTTCTGGACCAACCAAACGAAAGTAAGATTATAAACTTTCACAAGGCAACTATGTAGCTTCAGAATTCTGGCCCAAAAAAAAAAACTGTAGCTCCAGAGTGGGAATCCACTAAATTCCTCAAACTTCCTCTCCTAATATTTATATACTTAAGTCAACTTCGCCCTGGGTTAAAAATAATTTCATAATATTCTTTAAACTTTCTGAGAATTCCCATGCTCATCGGATCCAGTTCCAAGATAACTGGGTCCAGATGTAACAGCATGTCAAGAGCAAGCGAAAATACGATGTGAATGGATGAAGAAGAATAGATTGCTCAAGAAAGTGAAAGCAAGAGAAGGCACAAATCTGGAGAAAAGTCCCAGAAATTACCAATCAGCAGCAGTGATGATGACGCCAGACCAGAGCGGCAAGACCCCATTGCTCAGAATGTTGAGGGCGATGGCGCTCCCGATGACCTCCTGTATGTCGGCCCCGACCAGCGCCACCTCGGCCATGAGCCACAGCGCCAGCCGCGCCCAGGTGGGGTACTCCTCCCGGCACAGCTCCGCCAGGTGCTTCCCCGTGGCCACGCCCAGCCGCGCCGCCAGCAGCTGCACCAGCAGCCCCATCGCCGTGGCCCACAGCAGCAGCCACAGCAAGGAGTACCCGGCCACCGCCCCGGCCTGGAGGTCCCCCTCCAGGTTCCCCGGGTCGAGGAACGCGATGCTCATCAGGAGCCCCGGGCCCGAGAAGAGCCACAGCTTCCTCCACGAGAAGGGCGGCGTGGTGCCGGGGTCAGCCCCGCCGGCCTCATCGCCGATGCCGACAACATGGATCTTCTGGGCCGGGTCGTACGCCGCCGCCTCGTCGTCCGCATCGGTGGGGCCGGGGAGGAGCGGCTGCCGCTCGTCGGGTTCCTTAGGTGGCATTGCACGGAGAGATATAGAGAAAGAGGTTTTGCTTTTGGCTATGGAGATCAGGCTTTGGTACTTCGTTCTGGGATGGCCGTGAAGTTGACCTTATATCTCTTCCCCAGATTTTAGTTCTGGCTGTTCGTGATTTGATCTTGACGATTTTTCTTGGCCTTTTCCCGTCGTTTTGCCCCCACTGAGGAGTTGCTTCTTGTATCTTCCGTCCTCTCCAACTACCAAGCGCCGGTCGAAAGAGAAAGTGCATGGTTTGGTTATGGACGGAGGGATGGAGTGCAGGGACTCCTTTGCGCGCATTTGAGCCGTTAGATCAGGTGGATCCGCCGTCGGATTCGACGGCGTGGATGGATCCTTAGAGAATATCAATCGATTCATGAGTTTGAGCTTGGTAGATAGGGTGGGGGGCTTGCAACTACCATTCTCCTGGCTCATGATGATTGGTGATTTTTCTGTCTTTTGCTTTTCCTTTGTTTCTATTATGCATTCATTCATTTTTTTTAAGCCATTGGGGATTCCAGCACCATAAATTGTATAATGGGAAAATTAAAATCAATTACCTAATGCAGTATTAAATCGTGAATTTTATTGAAAAGTAGTTCATTTCGATCCGTCTACTTGCATCGGCCGTTAATTCAGTTAGCTTTTTTCGATAGAAAAAAGAAAAAGAAAAAGATCTTGTCATTATGGTTCGTTTACCAAGTTTGATTACAATACTAGTTATCATCCATCATAATGGTTAACCAAACAATTATTATATTTCGCTAGGAATATTATCCACTTGGTTTGAAAATCTATTATATGGATACTGATCTAGTCATGAAATCTTTTCAATTTTGTCAATGATCTTAAATATTTGCTCTAAATTCTAATGTAATCCTTTTTGATCAATTCTTTCTTGAAATAGCTTTATGTCATGTAGGATGACTGACAACGATTGGACCGAAATGTTAATGATTTTCAATGAAAATTGATTGGAAAGAATATATTAGAATTTCGCGCAAAGGATTATAGCTAATTTGACAGAATTAAAAAGTTAAGAATTGAATTGATATTCCTAAAATAAGTTTCGAACTGATTGAATAATTATTCTATATTTCATTTGACAGATATATGGGTGGCACTTAAGGCTGCGCATGCAAACGCTTACATTCGGGGAAGAGTTTTTTTCGAAATGGTTAACTTACATTTCTATTTTCGCTCAGAACAATTTCGAGTAAAAGAACCCGTTTGATAACGACACAAAATTTCTACTCTTGGAATAGAAAAAGAATAGAAATGCGTTTGATAACGCAACAATTTCTTTTTGTATTTACTCATTTTTTAATCTTGCGACGGATTGCCGCCGCCTCCGGCCGCCGATCGCCGCCGCCCAAGCCCGCCAGCCCGCCGCCGCCGCACCACCGCTGCCGCCGACCGTCACCGCGCGGCGCGCCGGAAGCCCATCGGCCGCCGACCGTCACAGCCGGGCGGCCGCGGGAGGGGGCGGCCGATGGGCTTCCGGCGGCGCCCGGCGGTGACGGTCGGCGGCCGGCGGTGCGGCGCGGCGGCGGCGGGCGGGCGGGCGGCGGCGATCGGCGGCCGGAGGCACCGCGGGTGGCGGCGGCGACCGTCGGCGGCGACCGGCGGCCGGAGAGGACGGCGCCGGCGCCGGCGACCGGCGGCCGGAGAGGGCGGCGGCGGCCGGCGAGCGGCGGCGGGCGGCGGCGACCGACGACCGGCGGCGGCGACCGGCGGCGGCGGCGGCGGCCGGCGGCGGCGGCGGCGGCGGCGACCGGCGACCGGCGGCGGTGGGCGGTGGCTCGGGCGGTTGACGGTGGTCGCGGCAAGAAAAGGAAATAAAAGAAAATTTAAAAAGAAAATCAGTTCATTTCTAGAAATTGTTAGAACAAGAAGCAACTTTTTTGCTTCTTGTTTCGTTCCCAAACCATTAAATTTAAGTTTTTATTAAAGGGAACAAAAAAATAAAGTGGCGTTAGCAAAACAGGTTTTTAATTCTTTTTTTTCGGGAACAAAAAATGAAAACCATGAGAAACGAAACGTTTGCATGCGCTACCTAATTTGCGTGAAGTTGTATGCATTATCAAGTTTGCGTTTCTTATTACTAAAAAAAATGTTCTGATCGAGCGTTGACATAAGTAAGGTCCATGAATTTTATAGTGTGATTGCAGAATAGACTAAAAAAATAGGAACATCACCATCATAATGATTTAATTGATGCATTGCGAATGAGAAAAGCACAACAAGGAAGGAGGCATGAAGTGAAACGGGAAAATTATCCAAAATATCCTAAACCTATTATAGTTTTACAAATTCAATTCTAAACATTTTCATTTTTACCAATTGAGTTCTAAACTTTTATATGTTTTGACAATTGAGTCCATCTGATTAATTTTGACCGGAAATTACTGAAGTAGATGCCAGCCATCCTACATGGCATGATTAGCGATGATTTGGATAAATTTTATTAATATTTTAATTTTCTATTAATTTTTGAAACAAATGGGGAAATACCAGATATTTTATGTAAAAGGCATGAAGCAAGCAACGCATGCGATCTCGTCACTGCCCACTTGCTCCAAATAACAAAATAAAAAGACGAAAGGCACTCGCGCATCTTGTACAATTTTGTGTTTACATAGGAGAAGAGTCCTTGGCCGATTGGCGAACTTTTAGGTCATCCCTTTTGGATGATTGATGTCGTCCTAATCTATTCCCTTAACCTTTTGTTATTCCCAATCCCGTCCCAATTACATCATGTGTCTGGCATAAACTTCCAAACTCATCTCACTAAAATTATCAGTTACTCGTGACCTGCCATAGTGCCATTTTAGTACACAAACTCCTCATGGTAGACCAAGGAATAAGTCATTTCAAATTACAAACATAACACTTTATGGGAAATTCACGTATTAGAATTCCAAAAAGTTGAATTGTTATAGAATTCTAAAATTAATAATAAGATAGTCAAGCGAGAAAAGGTGGCCGTTATTAGTAAATTATCATGACTTTTGTACAATAAATGTGTCTATTTCATCAATAACATAAGGATCATAAATGAAATAAGGAATTATAGCGATTTATACAAATAGAGTTCAGACATCGGTTTCCTAGTTATAAAATACCAAACTCATTTCAAGTTTTATAAGGTTTGGAGCAATTATTGATCTTAGACTATTGTTATAAACGGAAATTCGAAATTCATTTACGTCTCATCAGGATTTACATGGGGAAGGCAATCGACTGTATCTATCCCTTATCCATTTCCAGTCACTGGGAGATGTCGTATCGGTCTCCCATCAAATCCATTTCGTTTGGTGACAGGCCCCTGAGGTGGCGTCCCGGGACTTGTATTCCTTCCCACAAAATTGTCAAAATCAATCGCCAATAATTGCACCAGTCACAGAAAAGCACGAGACAGAGTAGTGTGCTGTTGCTTATGCCAGCCACGGGACTAGTGACGGGACACACTTCCATCTGGTCTGCAAGATTTGGTTTTTCTTTGAGCTGAAAGTCTAAAAGACGAGGTAGTTTTCATTAGAGCGCCAACGGCTCGATTCGATTTGCGACCCAACTCATAATCCTCATTCGTACAAAACTCAAATTGAAATAGAAGTTAGACTTTAACTGAATCAATTATATATATATTTGTCACAATAAGTTTATGTAGAGTTGAACACTTCGCTATGAAACATATCTTGAGATTTCGATGCGAGCTTTGTGACGTCATCAAAGAGACAATCTTCATTGGGGAGAGGGAACCTCCGAATCTAGAGTGTCTCCTCCTAATCCGAAGGCAATAAGGCTCCATAAGCACTGATCTCATTGAGATTAGAATGGCCATGAAGGAAAGAAGCAAAGCTCAAGTGTGGACATTGTAAGATGCGAAAGTGCATCCTAAGATCTCCATAACTTGAACAAAAAACACATATGTAATCAAGTAAAGAGAATTATACACCTGATTTGGATCATCATTTTTAATGTGGAATAGCGATGATCTTAATTTAAGAACTTTTCCTCTATCACCCTCTATACCATTGGCTCAATGAGACAGTCTCTTACTCTTATCACTTAATAAATGATTCTTCGTAAGAATGATTATGTGTGCTAGAGTTAGAGGAGACTTGAGTATTATTTATATAGTTTCTAGCTAGACCCTCTCATTACGGATTGACTCAACTTGGCTCACACTAGTGAGCTCTATATTAAATTAATTAAAAAATCTTCTATTTCATCTTAGATCAATCTCATAAAATGGGAAATTATAATATAAATTAATATAACTCACATTAGGAAAATTATTATATTCTCCCACTTGGGTTATATTAATTGAAATTGTATTGTATGTGTAGACCTTGGTTTATGGATAATTCTTAATTGTCAATCTTATCCAATAAAGTTTCAAACATCGAATCATGACAGTAACTGTATGTATACATATAGAGCATTCCATGGTCACCAACGCTTTTTAATTTTATTGATATGGATTCAATATGATAGTATGACAAATTGATAACACATCTCATAAAAAGTAAAACCTTATGTGTTATCACCTTTGTCAGTCATCATTTTCTTAGCTTAAACGTCATAAAAATCTGTGCCACTAGAGAATGTCTTCATGGTTCCAATGAACCCGTATATGTCTTATTTTTATGGTTAACATTTTTTTTTATGCGTAACAAGATATATACTCAAGACAAATAATTGGATGCCCTCAATCTTCACTCAAGGTTTATATAATACTTTAAGACTTTTATTAATATGTATTCAACATAATAACAATACATTTATAAATATTTTATTGAATGCAAAAGTTGATAATATTAAAATGTCATTAAATGTAATAAATACAAATGTAAACTTTATTAGAGCAAAATTGAAATAGCTCTCACTAAATAATGACATATCAAGATGCTCCTAAACCCATGTTAATGACATATCATTCAAGAATATAAGGGTGAAAGCCTTTAGTTAGTAGATCCGCAACCACACCATCGTGAAAATATGTTTTACTGTAATGTCATCATTTTGTACCTTTTTTTGTGGTAAAAAAACTTGACAAACCTTGAGACTTTTATTATCGTTAATAAAAAATATTGCAAAGTTATTGTCTCAATACAACTATATTGGCCCATCCATAAAGTCAAATACGATCAACTCCTCAATGAGGTTTCGGAGCCTAATAATTTGAGTAACACTTGAAAAGCATGTTATAAACTCTGCTTATATGGTAGAGGATGATGTAGATTTCTATTTACTACACATTCTGCTAATATAAAGATATATTCCGTTGTCGACTTCATGTCATCCTAACAGTGATCATGTCCTAAGTTTAACCAATATCTACCTAAAAGTCCTGTTGCAAAAGCGATGTTTGGTTAATGCAAAGTTGAGCATACATGATATTTTTAAGTGCACTAATACAACGTACATCCTTCAATTGGGTTTTCTCATTACCCTTAATGACATGCATTTTTCTTGGCTTGCAATGCTATGTATTGAATCTTTGTAAATTACAATCAACAAATGTTGTCTGAGATAAACTTAATATATAGCGAGAACAATCCTTACGAATTTCAATACTAATGACAAAAGACGCCTCATCAAGGTCCTTTATCTTAAAATTTTCCGACAATATCTGCTTTGTCTCATGTAGTGATTCAAAATCACTACTTGTAAGCAAGACATCATATACATAGAATATAAAAATAAATAAATTTCCTCCCACTAACTTTGTAGAATATATATTAATTTACTTTGTTCTCAATTGAACAAAGTCATAACACTATGAAACTTTAACAACATTATTTAGAAACTTGCTTGAGATCATAAATAAGACTTTTTAGTCTATACCCAAGTTTACCTAAATCATCTGTTACAAAACCTTCGAGTTGCACTATATAAACTTCGTTATCAGTGTATTTATTTAGAAATATTATTTTAATATCCATCTAACATAACTCCATATCAAAATGAGCTACCGATGCCATATTCACTCTAAAAGAATTTTTAGAAGAGACTAGAAAAAAAAAAATGTTTCTTCATAGTCCACCCCTTCTTTCTGAGAAATACTTGGCTACTAGTTTGGTTTTAAATTCCTCAATCCCTTTTTTTATTTAAAAAATCATTTTAGTCTTGTACACCCATTTACAGCTGATGAGTTTGTGACCTTCAAACAACTCAATAAGTTCCCAAAAATTATTATGTTTCATAAATTGTATCTTGTTTTTCGTCGCATCTAACTATGAATCTAATTGAGAACAAAAAATAGCATTTGTATAAGTCACTAGATCGACCATGCAGTACATATTGTAGTTATGCTCTCATAGATAGATTATATAATCTAGTGACAATTGATTATCTCTCCCTAACAAATCTCTTGTTAGGAACAATCGCTTTATCATGCACCTGAGAGGCTTGAGAAATTTCATCAGGAGTTGTCTCAATAAAAGTATCTTGAAACTCAACAAGCTTAGTTTGTGTTGTGGAAGACTTTGCAATTATTTGTATATACGAAGACAAAGATACAGTGGTCTCTATCGTACTATTATCCTTAATAATCTGAAAGCGACTATTCTCTATGGCTACGTCGAATTCCAAATATTTTATAGTCTATAAATCACAATTAATGTACTTTTTTTAGAGTCATAAAATCAATACCCATTTGAATGATTTGGGTAAGATACGAAATAATATAGAGTGTCTCTAGATTCCATCTTACTTAACGTCTTATTATATAACCTCACTTTTGTAGGACATCCCAAACATTTAGATGGTTCAAATTAGGTTTGCATCAAATTCATCACTCAAAAAGAGTCAATAAAACAATTTTGGTAGAAACATGGTTTTGTATATGAAAAGATTGCTTCAAAAGCATTAGCCCACAAAAAATCGAATAAATTAGTTCTACTAATTATACTCATCATTATGTCCATTATGGCACAATTACGCATTTCGGCCACACTATTTTGTTCAAGATTTTTGGGCATAGTAAATTAAGTTACTACCCAGAATCTTCCAAGTATTTGACAAATGGCCATATAAGCTATCTAGCATTACCATACTTGCTAAAATACTCACCACAACGTTCAAGTTTGACAACCTTAAAATTTATCCCAACCGTTTTTCGATTTTAATCCCAAAAAAAAAAAAATCTTCAATTTATTTAGAGATTGAGACTTTTCCTTAATCGAGTACAGAAGAAATAGTCGTCAAAGATTGTGTTGAAATAAAAATTTATACACAACGTTAGCATATAGGATCCATTAAGATCAATATGAATGAATTTTAACAGGTCAGAACTAAGTTCCATGTCAAGGAAAGTACCTCATATATGTTTCTTAATATCAAATTAAAAACATAATTTAGAATTAAAGTGATATCTCAAACTTCAATTTTATCGTCATTTCCCACGGTGAGTAATGATTCATGATGATTTTGCTTTCTTATATTTATGAATCCCCCCGTATGGTAAACACAACAAATTTATTGCACTTCTATCTAGTCACCAAGAACTGAATGGGGCTTCTGATAAGTATTAAATTAATAAACAGTGCCAAAAAATCATTACCCACAAGCTCACGCTTGGATAACCAAATATTTGTATATTTACTATAATCTATCTTTATGTGACTTTTTTTCTTAAAAGGAAGTAACGATTGCCATCCCTTAAATGATGCTTTCTTAGGGTTCATATTGTCAGAATGACCGGTAGTTTCATGAGTTCCTTTATAAGTATGATTTTTAGACTTCAAATCTATCATCCTTAGAACGCAATCTCTAACCTCATTAGAGCCATCATACCTTATGTTGAAAAGTCATTGTAAATGTGTCATAATCTTGGCATTAGATAAGACATAATCTCAAGCCACCAAGGCTTCCATAATCCTTTTGACGGTGCAGACAGCTGGTAAACTATTTCTCAAGTGTTAATGAATGAAACGCTTCATGGATAACATGCATTTTTCTAAATAGAAAATCCTCTTTCCACTACTTAAATTTTAAACTAGTAGGAACCTTAATAGTTATAGAATTATTGGCTATAGAAAATGTGACTGGAAAATAAACAATGTATAATTAACATCATGTGAGCATTGTGTAACTTGAAGACGTACATATACACATCCAGAGAGTTACATGCATAATCACATAATCATCTTTAAGCAAAATTATATTTCTCACATGACAGCGGCCATAAGAATATACTTCAATCCTTGTGAATTCTTCACATTTGGGTGTATGAACCACTAGGATCAATCACCCCTCCACCATACCGTCATGTATTCCTTCATGAACTAGTATACAATCATCTTCTTTGGGAGTATGATCACACATTAGAATATGAGACATCACATCATTATACGATGCCGATATTTCTTAAACTCGATCAAGTGTGCCATTTTGGCAGTTACAACTCAATTAAATTCTTAAAACTCTCTCGTACCGAGGATATAAACTTTACTTCTCACATACACCATATACATGTAATTTTAACTTTAGTGACATGGACAATTTATTGTTAAAATAACATATTATGCCAATTACACTACTTTAATCGTCGATACAAGTCATACTCTATATTTATTATCAATGAATTACACTTCACATAATATCTATGTGATGATATACATGTGAGCTTGTACCTATATTTCCAAAATTATAGAAAAATACATAAAAATATGCAAAAATACCCTAAAAAAAAACACATGTATTTAATGTTATGTACATATTTTCATATTTATAAAATTATCAAATATAGAAAATAAATATATCATAGTGTAGAGTATCTTCATACAAGTACAAAGACTTAAAGAACGCTCCAATCAAAGATCGAACACGCCCGTACGCACGTTCGGAGTGCGCAGCATGTGAAGCGCATGCACAGGACAGCCTAGATCGGTTTGAATTGGCGGTCTGACAAGTTCAATTGGTCAATACCCCGTCTTACTAGTTAGATTAGTCAACTCCCGGTCCGGTTAGTCAACTCCTGGTTTGATCAGCTGACCGATTTGGTCAACAGAGAACCGAGTCGAGCGGGACAACAAGTCAGACCAAGGTCGGGTCAACCAGGTCGGGTCAACCAGGTCGGTCAACGGTCATTCGGGTTGGGTCATCATTGATCAAGTCGAGTCAGGTTGATCCACGACCTTGGTGGTTGACGGCATTAGCCTTATACACATGCTAGCTAGTGCCGTGCATAGCCACACATGTGGTCTTGTGAGAGCACATGGCAGTGAGTCTTCAACATGTGTGGGGGTGCATGCGGCCTCTTCCAACGATGCGTCAGCCACGATTTTGCTCGTCTAGACAAGCCCGTTCTGTTTTTGTAATTGAAATTGATTTTTATTTAACAAAAAAATCACAAAAATAGGGCACAAAAACTACGCGTTTGAGTTCTAGGCTATGGCTGCTTTAATACCACATGTAAGACGCGAAAGCACATGCCAAGATCACTATAACTAGAACCAAGAGCACATATGTAATCAGTAAAGAGATTTACGCACCTAATTTGGACCATCGTTCTTGATGTGGAATGGTGATGATCCTGACTCAAGAATTTTTCCTTTATTGCCCTATGTATCACTAGCTCAATGAGAGGGTTCCCATTCTTAACGCTTAGTAAACACTTCTTTATGAGAATGGTTGTGTGTATTAGGATTAGATGAGAGACTTGAGTACTATTTATTGAGTTTTAAGCCAAGCCCTCTCATTATGGGCTAGGCTCAATTCGGCCCACACTAGTTAGTCCCAAATTAGACTAATTAAGAAATATTCTATCTCACCTTAAATCCATAATGTAAAATGATAAATTATAATATCAATTAATGTAGCCCATATTAGGAAAACTCTAATAGACGTAACTTTAGAGACTTGGACGTCCAAGGACATATTGAGATCTAGATCACCATTGAAAGCTAAATGGCCATGGACAATGGCTTTAGCAAAGGTTGATGGTGAGTGTTGATCTAGAGAAGGCAATCGTGGCTTCAGTAGATAGATAAAGGCCACCATCACCTCGAACAAGTTCCTATTGAGAGGTGACGCTGCTCCAAGATCATCTGTCAAAATCGCCAAACATGAAGGTTGGGTGGAGGCGAACAAAGGAAATTGACAAATCAAAGTCGAAAGACTATGCTATGGAAGCCATCCTAGAGAAGCTAGAGGGGTTGATGCAGAGGGAGTTCAGGTCGATGGACCTGCTGGTGAAGGCAAGGGAGATGGTGGTGGAGTTGCTAAGGGAAGGAGGGGAATTGCTTAGTGTTTAAGTTTCCTTTCCTATTGTGTTTTATGTCGGTTCGGGTCTGCAAGAATTCTTTTCTTTTAATCTATTATTTGAATTGTGTTTGGGTTGGGTTGAGTCTTTTAAACACCTCTAGTTTTATAAAAATCGTTAAATTATAATTTATTTTTTATTGTGTTCTCATAATTTTGTATACTAAAAAATTACAGAAGGATTGGAAATGAAGTAAGAAATCTTAGTAATCAATTTGTGTTAGGCTCCTATACCGATTCAGCAACTACAAACTCCTAACTTCATTTTGAATACTATAAAATTTTGAGCAACTAATTCTAAACCCGTCTTGTTAGCCAAAATTCAAAATTTGTTTATGTTTTATGAGAGTTTGGGCAGGTAGATACCTAATTATGCATATCGTGTTCTCATCTTTATTCCTCGGGTATCTGATGTCATTTTTGCACCAAATCTCTTTCTTCATGAAAGGCCGGTTGTGACATGCCTAATCGGAGACAAAGATTGAGTAAAGGAGTATAACTCAAGTTTGAGTATAAAGAGGAAACTTTTGTAGTTCAAGTGTGTTTCCTATTTTAATGGTTTCTTAGTTAGAGTAGGTTTCCTATTTCGGATCTTGCTCTCTTCTATATAAATAAGAAGTGTCTTTGTTGTGAAGAGTATTTGAGAGGCGACTTCTTCGTGAATTAGAGCTTTTAGTGTTGAAGTCAATTAAATTTTGTTAGTAAGATTAATAAATTTCTTTGAGATATTGAGAGATTATTTCATGAGAAATTATAATGCTAAACACTGTATAAGTTAGCAAGTGTAATTGGAGTCTTGTATATATTGAAAGTGTTTCAATAACTCAAGTGTGGTTGTAATCTTTATTGTATTGCTTAATCTATGGTGTATTTCTTTATTGCTCTTGCCATAGACATAAGTCATCTCGACTAAATAATGTAAATCTAGTGTTCGATCTATTTTTTTGTTCTGTATATTTTATTATTTGATCTATTGCTTTCGCAATAGATAAAGACCAATAATTGCATAGATGCACACACAGGATAGAGGAGGATGCTATTGCTAGTGTCAGCCAAGGGACTCTTCATATTTGTCTCCCCTTCTAGGGTTTGTCATTGAGAGTTTGTAATTACACTATGTAAATATTTCTCCACTTTAAGGACACTCCAATAGGGCGAAAGATTTCGTGACATTTCCATTTGATTGTCTTTTTTTTTTTTTTTTTTTTTTTTTTTGTAAAGGTAAGATATCCATTTGATTGCCTTTGTATTCCTAATAAATCGTAAAATTGAACTTTGGGTTCAAACAATTATGCAGAAATGGATTAGCAAATGCTAGTATTTGCATGTTTTGAATAATCCTGTTTATGGTTCAAAGTACCTTCTACCATTTGATTCGAGTCCCCTCCATAGCTAGTATAGTGGAGGTGTTATTAAACTCGGGTCAGGTTAGGGTTGAGGTCGAAGTCTTTGTTGATTTGGTAAATAAAAATTCCATTCAACTAAGGGTCAGTTCATTTCACGGAAAATGAGCAATTTCCGAAAAATATTTTCTCGAAAGTCATTTTCCGGGAAAATGACTATATTTTCCGATGTTCAATTTGAAACCCGAATTTTGAGTGGAAAATATTTTTCAACGTTCATTAGCTAATTTAATTGTTAGGGAAAAATTATTGAAGAATTGAATTTTAATATTTTTAATTGACCAAAAAATTAGTTTTATTTTATATATATTTTTAAAAAAATTAAATTTTTAATTATTTGTATTTTTAAAAAATCGAAATTTTTATTTATTATTTATTTTTCTTTCTTTTTTTTTTTTTCCTTTTCCTTCCTCCTTCCTCCTTCCTCCTCCTCCTCCTTCCTCCTCCTTCCTCCTTCCTTCGTCGCCGCACGCCTAATGATGGCCGGCTGCCCGGCGGTCAACCAAGACCCAGTCGCCAGATCCGGTGAGCTTGAGGCTCAACCAATCTTGCTTGAGTTCGCCGGAGATCCATCCTAGGCTGGCGAGGCTCCACCTCGCCCGATTTGGCGAGGCCCAAGCTCATCGGGCTCGGGCGAGCTCGGCTTCCCTAGATTGGGCGTGGCGGAGCCTCGTCAACCTAGGGTGGAGCTCGAGTTGGCTTGCGGCCGGTCGCCGGCCGTTGTCGTGGCCGGTGACCGGCCAAGGCTAAGGAAGAAAGATGAAAATGAAAGAAAGAAAAGAAAAAAAAGAAAAAGAAAGAATAAAAATAAAACAAAAACGTGTTGGTGAAAAGAAGCAGCGTGGAAGAAGTTATGGAAAATGTTGTCCACTTTTGAAAAGTGGAAAGCATTTTCCTCATCTTTGAAGGTTGTTTTTTCTAATGATGGAAAACATTTTCCTTGAGTAGTTTATTTTCCGTGAAACGAACACCGGAAAATCCATAAAACGTTTTCCTGGAAGTCATTTTCCGTGAAACGAACGGAGCCTAAGTCAAGTTACATAAATATTGGATATAGTCTTTCCATTGGAGTCTGATAGGATAATTTGAAGGTAAATTTTCGATTCAGGAAAGGCAATTGTCGATGCAGAATTTATTATTTCACCTTATTCGAAATGATCATAAGACTTGCCTTTATATAGATTTGTTACTTGACACTTACTCTTAATAACTTATAAATATATCTAGCATCCCAAAGAGTAGATTCCTAGGAATTTACAAAACATTAAACTATATATTGAGATACATACAGATACCCAAAAATGACACTACAATAAAGATGCTTAAATTTGTGCACTAGTTTCGAGAGCCGAACTGACATAGACATTGAATCAACAACCAATTAGTCGATCATCAAAATTAGTAACTTGTCCACTAAACTGATAACTTCTCCGCATCATCGGCCACTTCAACCTATCAAATTATAGACCAAATTTGATTTAATTACTAATCGAGTCTCCATACATTATATATAACTAATAAGATCTAGAGTGGAAGCACATGAAAAACCGTCGATCTTGCTCTATCCTGGCTTTTCCAACGCATCCGCACTCCCATTAGCTTCCTTGAGAATGTGCTCAATGCTGCAATGCTGCAGCTCCGCAAGCAATCTCCTGCATTCATGCAGCAAAGGTTAAAGTTGGTCACAGTAGCTCCCCCATCTGAGCACTTTTCTATTGCCGCAGTCCGTGACTTAGGCAATTCGTTCAATTCCAAGCAACCATTCATTTTATGGCCAACAATTCCATAGTGGAAGCTGTTGGGGTGTGGTTTATATTCCCAATCATCGAGAAGGCATGGGCATTCCGCTCCCCGATGAGTGGGCAAGGGTTTGGGGATCGCCCTGTTAGGGTTGCGGGTAGCACCCCCAAGCAACCAAAGGGATTTTTTTTATAGTTTGAACTCATATTTTAATGATAATTTAGACTTGGGTTCATGAATAGTTATTAAGTATATACCTTTGTAAGAGGTAGAAAATATTAATTATAGTGAAATCATCTATTAGATGTAACCATAATTAAAGGATGAACCAGTATAAATCTCATTTCTTGATGTCTCTTTCTCGCCTTTGCTCTCCATTTCTTTAGGTTTGTGCACTGAATTCCAAAAGAAGCAAAGACTCTCAAGACCTTCATGAAGGAGCTTGAGCCGTCTTCCATCTAATCAACCATATTTTTTCGAAGCGGTTTAGCAATTGAAATTGGAAGGCGAAATCGAGCATCCACTCCTCCCTCGCTGCCTGCTGTTTTTAGATCAAATCTTCAACGGTGCTCCCACAAGATTTGCTACCTTTCTCAAACGCTGAAGGAGTTGATGGCTGAAACTTGGGAACCCATTTTCAAATTGATAGAATTCTACCGTCGACAAACCAAGGTCCAACCTTAAGCATGTCATTCAATCCTCCTGATCCGCGAACAGGACATAGAAAAATCCTTTGCCTTGATCTCTGCATTTCGCTTAGAAAGGCAGAGAAAAAAGCTCCAGGAATCCGATGTAGCAGCTCATCCCCGTTGCGGCGTCTCAAACGATCTTCTTCCTCTTTAGAGGCGATCGGGTCCCTCTTGTGATCGCGAAGGGAGTTCTCCATAGAGAGCGTTTCCTTTCAAAAGGTTTACCAAGGTCAGAAGTCGTTCCATCTCCAGGGATCAAAATCAGGCGGAGCCTCTGTGCTTTAGCGTCCATCCACCATCATCACGGCCCAATTAGAACAAAACCCAATCACGTTGAAGAGAGTTCCAGCAGAAGCAGATTGGTCGTGGGCTTGGGTATATGGGTGTCTTGGCTAAAGAGTTGACCCGAGTTTTCATCCTAAATCATGAAAATAGCGCCCTTTCTCACTCATGATTAGGGGTGAGTCTCTACCTTAAAACATGGAACACTACAAGATATGTGCTATGTAGTTGATAATCTATATTACCGAGACGAGAAATTTAGAAAGAAAGACTTAAATTTACCGTTTCTTATACAATGTTCAATTAAAGCTTATATATGAAATAATATATATATAAATTAATTTTCAAATTTGGTGTCCACTTTTTGTATAACAAAAACAACCGTGTGTCATCACGTTATAGAAAAATGTACGGAGGACAATACATATCATGATTAATAAAAAATTGATATCTTTGAGCAATTATCTAACAATTCTCTTATTTGAATGAGCACAGATCCTCACTTTCGAAATTTATTCATATTCTTTGCTAAAAATCGTTCACTTTTATATTGAATAGGGAACTTTGACCAAAAAAAAAAAAAAGAATCGGGAACAGAAATTAGTTTTTAGTTAAGAAAACTCACGTTGGAATAAAGAATCCTCATATTACGCTTCAGCAAATTTGATTTCTAGACATTTTAAAGAAAATATATTGTCTCAGCACGTGCAATGCCCGTTACAATTTACTAGTCATTTATAAATGTAAGATTGCAAGTTTCATAATTTTGACATATCTAATGACAGAGTATCCCCCGTTTTTTTTTTTGGGTATAAAGAAAGTATCTTATTTAATTATTTGATACGCAACATGTCACCAATTAAAGTTCAATTTTCCGAAATTCAGAACTAGTGCGTGTTTGGTTCATGAGAATTCTCAAAATCCTTGATCTCATTTCAAATGAAAATCGGGTGTGCAAATAGAAATTTACCTTTTTGTGTCTTGGAAACGTTTCCTGACGAAGACACGGGTTCCAAGTTTCTCGAGCTTGGCCAAGAAATTGAAAACAACTTGAAACTATTCCCCGACATCCTCAATCGACCATTTTTTTTTTTTATCAATCCATTTAATTTTTTTTTCATATAGCCTCCATTTGTTTCATGAAAATTGTGACATTACTACACAATGTTTTCCTAGAAAGTTATTTTTCTATAAAAATGATAATATTTTTCGGTATTTAGCTAAAACTTGAAAATGAACTGAAAATTATTTTACATTGTTTGGTAAGGAAAATATAATTTGATTTTCCTATGTAGACAAATATTATTTGGGTACTAAGCAACTGGGGAACTAGATATAGGTACTAAGGTCTTGAGTCTGATGTTGATGGACCTCACCTAGGCCTATCGAGCACTAGGGATCGGCATATAGGTCCAAGGTTTGGGTCTCGACCTCCATGGACCTGAATGTAGGTGTCGCAAAACTGGGCTTGGGACCAAGGTCTTTGGAACCTTGATGGACATGGGCCCAACCTCAATGAACCAAGGTGCAAGCGTTGGGTCTCGAGCTTAGCCTTGATTGACTCAGGTGTGTGCCAACATCCTGGACTTGACCTTAATGGACTAAGGACCTGGGCCAGGACCCAGGCCAAGGCGCTGAGGACCTAGGCATGGGTGCTTGGGTCTCAAGCTCAGGCACTGAGGATAGGACTTGGGTCGGGAACGTTGTTTTGGCATTGGGTGCCGAGGGCATGGGCATGGAGGCCTCAAGCCCAGCCTCAATGGACATGGGCCTGAGCACTAGTATCAAGGTCATGGTCACCTTGATGGACCTAGTCTTGAGTGCGTGCGTTGGGGACCTAAGCCTAGCCTTTGTGGACTTGAGCTGGGCCATTGAGGAGTTGGGCAACGGTACCAAAGTCTTAGGCCTGGCCATGAGCGTTGGTGTCTTGCGCCCAACCACTGTGGACTTGGGTTTGAGCGCTAGGGTTATGGGTCTAGACTCTTTGAACATAGTATTGGCCTTGATGGACCCCGGTGGACTTGGTATTGGCCCATGGCCTCTATCAAGGGCTCGAGAATAGGCGTTGGGGTTCTCTTGTGCCCAAACGCAGAGTTTTCAGTCAAATGGTTAATATCTAATCATATTTAGAAAATGATTTCAGATTTTTTAAAGAGAATAATCATTTTCCTGAATTTAAAGATAGGTTTCCAACTTGTGGCTCGAGCGCCTTGGTCCTACTTCCCTCTTGGACATGCCTAATTCCGATCTTCGTTGTTTCCAGGCTTCAATCCGAGTTGCTTCTCGGCTAGAATTCGAGACGTATTAAGCACTCCACTTACCAACCATCACCCTGAAACGGAAAGGATTGCCGCTATTACGGCTTCAACGGCGGTTTAAGGCCGTGCAAAGCGTTGCTTTGGGCCTTTCGAAATCATGGTTGTGGAAACTTGAACCATGACCAATCTCCTACGCCTTTCCCTTTTATGATGCCGCGACATTAATGCACCATGATGAAGGAGACAACGAAATCGTCCTCGTGATCCAGTGAACTCATTCTTTCCCAAACATTCCATCCGGGATCTTTTTAAATTCTCCAAAAGAAATCGAGTGCTTTGAAGAATCTTCGCTGTTTCGTCCCTGAAGCAACCGGGCTGGTTAACCCTCCTTTTCGCTGGGCCACGTTCAAACCATTCCCCAAGCTGGACGGTCAAACCCATTGCTTTGTTTTCGCGTTTCGATGAATGGAGTCCTTTATCAGGACGTGACCCGACTCGTGGCTCGTTCAAAGATCGCTTTATCGTCAGCTTTGGTTTGCTCTGAGAAACTCTCTAGAGGGCGATAAAAAGGTTTCCTTTAAAAGCCAGGAATCGCTTTCGGCTTTTTTCCGGCCCGCGCGGTCTTTTATTGGGATTGGATGCTTGTCATTTCGATTTTTGGTAGCTTTTTGGCTGCCGACTATATGTGAGTATTCCCGCGACTAGATTTTGCCACGTTGCTTTCCAAGATAAAGTACAAGGTAAGAGTTTGTCGCTTTATATTATTCTTGCAGGTGCAACTTTGCAAGATTTTGCTATTTCACCAAAGCTGTGTTATAGTAACTTTGGGTAAAAGTCAAAAATATTTAAGCCACGTGTGGGACTTGCTTGTGGCTTGGGGGGGATGGGCAGGCATGGCAGATTTAAGTGATTTGGTAATTATTGTGGAGCAACAACCTCTTCCGCGCGAATTAGTGTTATGATTATGAAGTGTTCGGTATATGGTCAATTCATAGTTGAAGTGATAGTATCATTCTGGAAAAAAGATCAAAATTGAATTGATTGCATTCGCAATCAAGCCTTGCAGGTGACGTAGATTGCTTATATATTTGCCCATGTGAAGGGTTTTACGCTTAATTTTTTCTTGAAAATTCATGTTTATTTAATCTGCTTCTCTACCACATCTATCTTCTTATATGGAAAAAGTGTCTTGAGACTTGTTGGAGTGACAATATCATGATATTATATAAGAAATATCATTAGAAATTTATATATCATACGGAAGATAATTGAATTTTGTGGACTGATTTGCCTTATATAAAAATTTGTATCACACTTACCAAAATCTCCTATGTCATACTTTACAAGACTTAAGTTTATTAGGATTTATTTCTACTCGTTGGTCATTTCTTTTTCCGTTATTACTTTGGTTTAAGTAACTTAAACTATACTACGGTATTTTACTACATGTTGTCTTAGATGGAATTGAGGTAATTTTACTCTCTATAGTGCATTATGTCGCAAGCATGTTAGTCAATTTTTCTCTACATATTATTCTCCTAAAATAAGAGTAAATTTTTCAACAAATATATCAAATCACCAATCATGCATAATAGAGTCAATTTTACATGAAATCATTGGTATAATTACTCTCTCATCCTTGTAGAGTTATTTCTATTACTTATTACTTTAGATATTATAAGATAGATGTGATATTTATAGCCGTGTTTATACTTGGAATACTTTTGTATTAACTTTTTTGAAAAAGAAAAATATTTTTTCATTCTTATATATAGGTCAATTTTACTACATATTGGCAAGAAAATTCTCTAAATTTTCACTTTTTCTTGGAGAAACTCTTAAATTTTCATTTGGAAAAGAAACGATTCCCCTAAAAAAGATCAACGTGCTTAATGTGCAAAAGTCACTTATAGCATGATATATTAGACCCATGTCTTGTGGGCAAGCCATGTCTAGTAGGACTTGTTCGTTAGATGTGGGACGCAAGAGGATATGTATGCATCAATTTCGTTAATTCATTTTTGTAAACTATATAAGCCATCATTTTCTAGAAAATTATGCGAAACAAATATAGACTCTTTAATTAGTGATCCATTATCATTAATTGTGCAGTTCTTTTTGCGAAAATATGAATGACTAGTCTTTCCAAATTCCCTCGGCCCTTGAATTCAGAGGCGAAAAGGTGTATTTCAATATTTCAAGTACCGTGCATCTAGACTTGCTTTGGACTGCAACAATGCTGTGTATCGATACTACTGACATATAACATGTTTGTTAATTACATGTTTGAACAAGACTAAGTATAGAGTCGTTGACTTCTTGGTTCTAGACAACTAATGAAGGATCGAAGTTTGCATCATTACATTAATTTATTTGGTTAGAAAAAACTTAACGGAACGCTAAAATATAACTATAATTTATTCTTATAAAAAACAATCGTACTTTGAATACGGCATAGAGGTCAAAGGACGAATCCAATACGAAATGGTTAGCAGCTTTGTTTTCATTAATAGGAGCACATGATGACAAACCCTAGATAGGTAGAGACGATATAATTAGGGTTTTGGTCTTTTATGGGATGTGTCAGTACGATTAGACTTTTAATATTTGAAGAAGACTAAAGTTATGAAGGAAGAAAAGAGGCGGAAAAAGATAAGAAGGTGAACGAACGTCACACGATTTTCTCCAAATGAATATTAGGCAATGATGCAGCTTAGAACAACATAATGTGGCCGACATTGGCTATATGCCTAATAACTTATAGAAAATGTCACCCTCTTTATAATGTCTGTTAGGCGAATATATGTAGAAGGGCATTTTCTTGCCCTAGAAATAGTAGGTCAACATATGCATGGATTCTACAAGTTTCAAAAGCAAACAAACTTTCTGTAGTTGAACTTCTCCATCGAGACTAGTCAATTAGAGGAGCAAGTTGAAGGGGTGATTTGGCTATTTTATCCCCTTGTTTGCCTTCACATAGAAAAGGGCATCTACTATGGTAGACATGATCATGTAAATATGAATATAATAAGATCTATGTGTGTGAACCTTGTCTTCTCAATTATTATATCTGTGTTTGCTCATTGAAGGAGTGATTTGGACATTTTATCCCCTTGTTTGCCCATCTACTGTGGTAGATATATAATGTAAATATGAATATAATAAGACCTCTGTGTGTGAACCTTTGTCTTCTCAATTATTATACCTATGTTTGCTCATTAATAACATTTATCAGTTCTTTTGAATGTTAAAAACTATAATGCATCTTAAAAGTAAACCACTTGTCTAGCTACAAACTACCTTTTCATTTGAAAGTGGAATAAATATTGTCCCCCACACTTAGAAATTGTGAAGCTAATGTACTCAACCACATATTTTAGCTTTAATTTATTACAATATTTTTAATTTGATTATTTTTTTTTTATCCTTGATGCTAGTTCGTGAGTGTGGGGGCGATCTAGTTCATATTAACTTTTTGCTAACGACTATATTTAGCTCTTGCAGACAAAACCCAATTAAAAAGAAGTTTAAATGGCTGCTTGCCGTTTCTTTTTAGCCTGAGTAATAATGGATGCTTGCACTAAACAAAGGATCAAATTTCAATGTCTGCTGTCAACAAAAGTAATACTGAAGCACTTTACCAAAAAAAAAAGTAATACTGAAGCATATGAAAAGTTAAAAAGGAGAAAGAAAAGGGCTTTGAGCCCGTCAAAAAGTTTTGAGGTATATACCGAATTCACATGCCCATCCACCCACTAAAACCTAATGATAAGCTTCCAAAAGCATTAGCCGACTGAAGAAAACTATCTTTAGCCATCAAGTTAACCCCACCAGCAACAGCGAAACCCTAGTTCGGAGAGGAATATCTAGCACGTGAACAAAATTCCATGCATAAGATACCTACACGATCCTGACCGAAATCACAACATTGCCACTAGATGTTTCCACAAATTTAGAAAAAATTGCCATTACCATCACCTCCACGACAAGCCCCATTTTTACAAGTCTCTGTCTTCAACTTTTGGGAAAGAAGAAAGCGAAGGCAGAGCGACACAAAACGGAACAAACATTGAGGCCTACAACACATTGACGATTACATCATTCGCCCAGATTATCTGAACTTCTTATTCCGCATCAACACATGGAACGCGAGGAATTCAAAAGAAGAGCTAAAGATACACTTTTGAAAAGTTAAGAAAATGTCCAGCATGAGAGAGATATGATACGGCAGAGACAGGACCAAAAGCTTGTTCCCCTTTTTCCAGTCGATCTGACTATTTCCAGTCGATCCGCATCACTGACGTCGTTCGGGGGTCCAGTGCGGCGCACTAGGGCTGAAATGCGCCGAGGCTACCCTTGAATTGAGAAGCTCCAACATAGGCGTGTAAGTCACACATCTTGGTGCCTTGTATTGATTGATCGAAGCACCCCTAGAGATTGCGTAGTCCATGAGCTCCTCAAATGTACCATTTTTCACCACCCTTATCTCTAGAGGCCCAATGGAATTATCTGCCACCCGGCATTGCCGGTACACAGTGTTGAGACATTCTTCCATGGCGAGGCAACACCGGTTGAGTACCTCATTAGGAGGTGCTTTGGTTGGCTCCTTCGCAAGCAGTTCCCAATAGATGACGTAGTGCCCTGGGATGGTCTTCGTGTCGGCGTAGCTTGTGTACTCGACCACACTAGTGTTAAACTCACGGAGGAGCGCCGATGCACTCTCTACAGCCTTCTGGAGCTCCGACTCATCCGTCTTGTCCGAGTCGATGCTCAAGAGCACATTCTTCCGCCGCACGAAGCGGAACTGCGGGGCAGCGTTGTGGAAGCCCGTGACTTGGAGGATATCACCGACCCGGTACCGGCAGAGGCCTGGATAGGTTGTGATGACAAGCTCGTACTCCTTCCCAACCTCGACATCTGCCATGTCGATGAGTCGGGGAGGGGAGTCCCGTGACAGGGGAGGGGCCGACGGGTCATGGGGGAGGAACTCAAAGTATCCCATGTTCGGCATGATCGTGTACGAAACCTCTGAGGGCTTGCACATGGGTTTTAGGTTTAGCCCAAAGTAGCATTCGGATGATGCATACATAGTGCATGCCATGGGCAAGCCGCCACTATAATATTGCAGGGTTGGTATGTATTGAGCCATAGCCCCAGTCACGATCACATCCAAGTACTTAGTGTTGGGCCAAATCCTAGTTATGATCCGATCCCAATTTTCGCCAGAACATTCCTTTCGAATGAACTCGGCAAGGTCCGGTTTAGGACTCACGATCTTGGACATGCACTCCCGGATGGTGGGGTCAGTGACCTTAGGGTTTAGGGAGCCGGTGGCGATGTCGTGGGCTAGCTGCTCCCAGTTGAGCTGGAGGAACTTGATGGCACGGAGAAGGCCGGAGGCGAACACGGCACCAACGCGGAGGACCTCCTCCCGCATGAGGAGGCCGCAGAGCATCTGGGTGTACATGCTCTGGAAGGAGTCAGGGCAAAGGATGGCCTCGTTCGGGCTTGTGTAGACATTGTACGGGTCGTAGGGACGGGTCTTGAAGTGCTCGCTCTTGTAGTAGCTCGTGAGCACCGGGCGCGCCACTAGGCCGCCCGGCGTCCTGGTCTCTGCCTTGATGAAGAGGAAGTAGAGGCCCTTGCCCTTGTCCAGTCCAGGCACATAACTGCACATCAACAACAACAAAAATCAAAAAAAGAAAAAAGAAAAAACTCCATATGTCCCTTCCAAAATAACTTGATTAGTTATAAGAGGAATGCTATTTTGATTTATTGTACAAGACAATATCATTTTATACTCGCAGAGCATTATAATTCTTCTAACATTTCACTGTAGATGGTCTAAAGGCGAAAGGAATCCACTACAAAAAGAACCATAGGGATCTTCTTGGGGAGATACTCGCAAGGAAGTGCAAACTTAAAAAAGTACAGCACCCGCCATCATTTCTTTATTATTAAATTCTCGTTCTGGAAACATTCCGGCCATAGCCGCCATCATTTGTTTTTAAGGCAAGACTCACAGGTTCATGACCGGCATGAGGAGACTATAGAGTAGTTGGCGACGGTCCAGCTCCTCTTGAATGGTCGGCATCAGCTTTCTCTCTCCAGCCGAAGTACCCGAACTGCGAATATGCGCACTCATTATTATATGCTCAAATCTATGTTAAGGCCATCATCTTCTATAGATAGAAAGGACATAAAATAAACAGATTCCGAGCTTCTTTTCCCCCTTTAAATTACTAGGATCAACGTACAGCGGACGCGATATCAAAGGAAAAAAGGGGGAAAAAAATAAACTCAGCGGTTCAATGAAATTGCACCTGGTGAGGAACTCAGAGATGGGCTGAGAGCACAGGATGTTGGAACGGTCGCCACTGGCGATGCGCTGGATCTCGGGCTGGAGGTCCTCGTAGGTCACCACGGGGACCTTGGCCTTGAACGAGCCGCGGTCCGTGGCCCCGCCGAGCCCGAACCGGTTCAGGTACTCGGTCCCCGAGTTCTGGGTCAGGATCTCCCTGAGCACCCTCTCCTGGACCGAGTCCACGTTCTGGGTCATCTCCTCGATGAACGCGAGCGCCTTGGCGTCCTTCTCGCATGCCGGCGCGCCCATCGAAGACGGCATCACCGAGTTGGCCATGATGGAAAAGAGAGAGAGAGAGAGAGAGAGAGGTTTGTGTGTGTTTGTGAAGAGAAAGAGGAGAGAGGCTCTTGGTGGTGGTGGGGCGAGTGCTGTGAGGAAAGCATGCAAGGAGAATGGCTGTATTTATAGATGGCGCGGTGCGTGGAGATGGGCAGGTCAGCGTGCACGTAGGAGCCGAGGGGAATAGCGGTTTTCCGTAAGGGAACGGCAGCGGCAGCGGGCCCCCGGCGACATCAAATATTTGTGTCTCAGGAGCTGTCCCCGCCCGGGGGGAGAGGTGGGGCCCGCGATAGGTCATCTTGCGACGGGTCGCCCCGACATGCGGGGCCCGGGTGTCGGCCACGTCAGCGGGGGAGGGGTCCTTGTATGTACGCGTCAGCGTCCTCCCCCCCCTTCTCTCTCTCTCTCTCTCTCTCTCTCTCTCTAGCCACACGGGTCTTTCTTGCAGAGAGCTAGTTGGCCTCGAGACAACATACGTCAGCGAAAATTAGGGATTCCTTGAGATAATTTCCTAGGTTAGAGCGTGATGTTTGATAATTTTATTGATTCCTCGTATACATAATCAATTAAAGATATATACACAATCTTGAAATATATGAGGAAATCAATAGAATTATTACAATATTTCTATCGTAAAAAATTATCGTAAAAAGATTTGCACAATCAAATAAAGATATATGCCTCATTTTGAAGGTATGAAAAGTCAATAAAGTTACGAAAATACTTTCTCGCGTAGGAAATTATCCTGGGGAATCTTTGATGATCACTAACAACAATGATGGCCGCCGGCTAACAAACGAGAGAGATCGAGAGAGGGAGACGGGCACGGAAGCAGTGTAAAATCTTTTCTTTGGTCCTGTTTCGTATGAGAGAGAACACTAGGACCGTGCGGGCTTTTCTATGATTTTGTTCTTCAGTTGGTATTACATGGGCTCTTTTGTTCTTTTGCAATTATTAAGCGGGTGTCTTATCATATAGACAGGCACATCTTTGTCTTGTGCTGATGAGGATATCTATCTCCGATATCTATGAAATACATACATCTGCCACGTTTGGCCATCGCTTAGCTACTTGATGAATCCAAACGTGCCGCACGATATCTTTGTTGGGGTTTTAGCCAAGTTAGATCGATCTCATTCGTTAAAGTAATTCACTGAAATTGATTGGTTTGAGAAGGACGTGCCTATGTCTAAATATATCATCAACTAGTCTTGAATTCCCTTGTCAAACTGTGGTGAGGTATGATGAGAAGCTCACCCGATGGGCAGTTGGGTCTATCATTGGCATTGAAAACTTTATATTTGGGCAGTAGATAAGATAGATTCCAATCTAGTCCAAACACTTTTTGGCAATACAAAACATCATAAGTTTCTCAATCTATTCAATGACTGTTGAGAGAATTATCATGTTGAATCAAAACTTTTGGTTCTTGCTCATATCAAAACTTGATTCGGAGCTTAGTATATTAAGTTTAACTATGAAGATTACTATGATTATGTACTCCCGGAGAACTACAACTTGGCGTTTTGACCAAGGATGATAATAAACAAATTCTTTAATAAGGTCACATTGATGTTTTCTTTTAAGAAACACGAGGAAATATTTAAAGATGATGGTACTATGCAAGACATGGAAATAGTGGTAAGTGGAGAGAGGGACGCAACCTTCAGATTAAGCTTTTTCAAATTTTATATGTCTCTCTCTCTCTTCCTCCTCTGATTTGATTTATCCTTAATGTGAAGCTGTTCTTTTTTCTTCCACCCCTTCTCATCTACGCAGGTTTTTTTCTTTTTATTACATTCAATTTCTCTGCACCATTTGTTTACATAGTTTGACCAAGTTTCTTAAACGATGTCTTCGTTCATTTCTCCAGCGTATCAATTTCGCATGACGCCCCGACAGCCGCCTAAGAATTATCGACACAATGCAACGCAACGCAATAACGAACATTTCTTTGCGTTGGTTCAATTAATGCACAAATTATTATTTAAAAAAAGAAAAAAGAACCCTATCCTGTGAAAGAATAAAGAATGATAAACGGCTGGATTCGATTTTTCTCCGGTACATGAGGGATGGAACTGTTAGGGTTTCTCAGGGAAGGTCGTCCATGGTGGTGGCAGTGATCACGTGGACGTGACCTGATTTTTATATCTCGCAGGAAAAGAATCCGTCTCGGGGGATGATCGTTTCCGTTTTGTACTCCTTCTTCATGTCACGGTTCGACATCCGATTCATATAAGACGGAGAAGAAGCGGGTGGTGGTTGAAGCTTTTGCATTTGCTCCTGCGTCATCTCTGACGGTTGCTTTCCAGTCTCTTGCTCTGCTCCTTCACCATCTTTCTGGAAATGACTGGGACGACAATATCTGATTGCAATATCTTAATGGGGTTTTTTTCTTTTCATCGCTTGTTAAAGTTTATCTTCCCAAGAAAAATAATCGCCCTCGAAAAAAAAACAAAAAAACCAAGATCATATAGACATCCATGGAATCCCGAGGCACATGAGGTAACAACATCTAGGGTTAGCTATTATTTCTCGAGGAGCAAGTTAGAATGTCCTTGTCGATATTGAAAAGATGGGCAGAGAAGAGTAAAATAACAGGAATTTAATTAACATATATACATATTTATTAATATATGTCACTCTCGCTGCATATGATCGATGCAGGGTGGTCCAGCAGGAATTTGATTTGCTCAACAATAGGATGTGGTGAGAATAATTTGAAATTCACATGGAGGTTGCTATGTTTCTTATGTGTGTGTATATCTTTATATGATGGAATAAGAAAAAAATATTCAAAAAGTTTTAAATATATTACATATGTACTAATTCAATTCCAAACATTTTAATTGTACTAATTTAGTTCTAATTTTTTTCACATTAATATCAGTTCAGTTTATCCGGCCAATTTAAGTCGGAAATCATAGATGTGAGTATTAACAATTTCACATGACACGGTTAGCATAAATGTACATATTTTTAATAATATTTTATAAATTTTTAAAAAATTGGTTAAATTAAAAAAATTTAAACTAAATTGATTAACTTCAAAAATTTAGAGCCCAATTAATCGCTATTCAATAAGTTTATGACTTTTTTTCATCAATTTCTCCCCAAATGAGAATAGGTACATTGAATGTACTGAGAAAGAGAGATTGATTGACGCACGCATAGAATGTGCATTCCTTTTTTCGACCTCCAATTCCTCGAGCTCTTGTCAAATTGGTTCAACTTTTTCCGGATCACTGCTACAACAACTCTCACTCCTACACATAATACCTAACTCACTGTACGATAATGCAAACGCGAAGTACTTGTAGATTGTCACACACATATCTACTTATGCTTAAGCATATGACCCCGCCCGTGCATGTGATGTGACCACTTTCGTGTTCAAATTTGTCAATCACTGGGCAACGTCTTTCGAGGCGTGGGGTTGAAAAGCTCCTGTCGGTGCCAAACCCTGAGTGCCCGACTTGGCGCGATGCGTCAATCGGTACAATTCTCAGCAACATTCTCGCGCTAAGAATGACTCGGAATCTCAAAGATGTTGCTCCATTTCTGGCATGAATGTCCCTCCATTTCACCGCGAACGTATTCACACGATAAAATTAGACGAAGGATCTTTTCTCTTTAGTTGTTTCCGTGACGAGAGGATTTGGCTTTTTCCAATCACGCACGGACGTCTGCTCAAATTTGGATATCGGAAGGCTGGTTCATCGGCAACGCGCACCGTGACAGCAACTAGAGAGAAGGACCACACGAAAAGTTGCCCGAGATGTGACAACTACCTGTCAATCTGGGCCGAACGTGAACCGGGTCGATTGCGACCGTCACCGCCGGCATACGTGATCAATTGCCGTGACCAAGTCGATCCCAGTTGGATAAATAGCAGCTAATGCGTGCTTCATTTTTAAGATGATGGTCTTCGCATTTGTCAGTAAGATCTAAAGTTAGTGTTACGTTTCTGTTTGGCATATGGTGGAACCTACATCAGCGTTCTCATATAATTTCTACTTCCAAGAAAAGAAAAAGACAGGCTTGAAGGACTGAAACTCTTAGCTAGTAGAGCTTATTAAGTCCTTTTTTTTTTTTTTTTTCCGAACATCCTCAGAAAAGACAATTTCAGTAGTAAATTATCATTTTTATCTCCCGATTTTGTAATCAAAACTAATTAACGATGGGGAGCCAACTTCACGCAAAAGTTTATTCTTTGTAATTAATATATTTCACGAACCAAGATCGCCTACATACATACATACATACATACATACATACATACATACACACACACATATCTATTAATAGCATCGACTGTATTATCTACAAAATGTATATGCACAATAATACTTCTCGTGAGGCTTGACCGTGTCGATACCGCATGCCATCCCTTAGTTAATCATTCACGATCTTTCTTTTTGTGGAATTCAGAATCATTGTAATCTACACAAAACTAGAAATCGAGATCATGACCACATCAAATGTCTACAACGTCCCTTGTTGGGAACTTCTTTACGTTCACGCTTCGGCCTGTGTTATTCCTCACCCCTCGTGCACATTTGAAACATATGTTACGTAAAATAGGAGGTTTAACAAGAAGAAAGGACTCCGCATTGTCTGTCCATTTGTGACATAAATAACTTTTTAGGCCAAGATCAATGAACAGACATAAATAGCGTACGTTTATCAAATCGTTGTCCTTGGACGTTGAAAAATTTAGCCATTTGCCGCTAGGAGATCTGATGCACGCCAATAATTGTGCTCTTCTTGGTGATATCGCAATCTTATGCTTTGGCAAAGTAGATAGCGAGGTGTTGCTTGTAAAAAAAATTCAACTTAGAACTATAAACCGATAGGTAAAGAGAGACCATATGAATATAGCAAGAATATAGCACTTTTTGTCAAGTGATGTGGGACTTTATTGTAACGCTTCCTCTCACGAGCAGCTGCATTAGGAGCGAAAAGTGGAACTTGATTGATGGGGGCTGGACGCACATATTTGAAAGGAATATCAATGATTCTAATATCATGTTTGAAAGTTCAACTCAAAAGCTTAAACTAAGAGAGACCATATGAGTATAAATAGTATATTATACCCGTTTTGTTAAATGATGTGTGACACTTTTTTGACATCGCCTCACTTTCTAAGTCTTGTATTGTGATAATACAAAAGGTTAGGCGAACATTAGTTTGCATTAATTGCGTTATGTGATGATCAGAAGTGCACAAGACAGCAGCGAACAGGATATATCTAAATAGAACATAATTATTTTGTGAGTTTTAACCCAAGTGTTGAAGTTTAAGGTGACCCGAATTTACAAGGTACAAAGACCAATTAAATTGTTCGAGGTTCCAAATTAGGGTTTCTTGATGTATCTCTGATGGAGGGCGAGATTAGTGGATTGAAGAACTAAAATGCCGAGGGACGTGGATTTGCGATAAGTAAAAAGGACAGGAAATAAAATCACAAAAAGAAATATGAATATCTCTATATCTTGATCTATAAAAGTACAATTTTTAGGAAATTAACATCTCTTTATTCTAGGACCTCCTGAATCAGCAAGGTCAAGTAGATTTTACAGTTGGCATTATCAGTAACAAAATAGGTTTTAAGTTTGAAAACTTTGGCACCAATGAGGACACGGTAGGCTTTTCTCGTGGAAAGATACATGGTACCCTATAAATGTAGTTTGAATAAAAATCTATTCAACCATTCATGAAATTCTATTTTATGTTCTAAAATTCACGTCTAGATACGTTGAGCCCAAGCTAACTGGCATTGACCCAATTCCATCTCTCTCTCTCTCTCTCTCTCTCTCTCTCTCTCTCATTGTGGTTGCCGCAAACCTGATTCAGTGACCTCGGATATGTGGCCGTCCTCCTCCATAGACAACCTCCGATCTTGTAGAGAGAGAGAGAGAGAGAGAGAGAGAGAGAGAGAGAGAGATGCAATGGGAAGGCAATGATCTACAATGTAGATTTGCTCCCTAAAATTAAAAAGATTCACATCCAATCAAAACAAGAGATGCACAAAATGGTTACGATAAATTCCTTGTTCTTTCAGATGACCGGCGGTCCAATACATTGTATTAGTCAAATTATCTACACAACGCAGGTGTTTCGAACTGTCAAAACCCTAGGATGGTCTTTGTCTCTCTGTCCCTTAGCAAGGATGGTTCCCATGCATTTTTTTTCTTCTGACGCCAATAGGCTAGGGCTTGATGCCTTCTGCAGTATTTTACGAATCCTCTCTCAAGATTCTTTCCAGCGATTCTAAGCTGGTCCCAATAATTGCCGCCGGCCGTTCCGTTTGCTGGCGTTATCGTCCAACGCTGGATTTATAAAAGACATTAGAAGGCGATTTCCAGATCCCCCTCCGCATTAGGAGAGGTGTGTCGTATTTTGCGAATCATTACAATTATTTTGGAGAGTTTATGTCGATTGGGAAAAGGTTTGTCAAACGATGAGATGTGGCTCTTGTTGTTTTTCTGTTATTATAGTTATATATTCCACAGCATCAATGACGTAGAAGCAATCGGGGCTCTCAACAGTCAAAGAAATGACAGACAAGTTTGAATTGACCTTGTTTTTTTTTTTAGTTCGGCTCACGCGAAGGTGGCCATAAAATATATGCTGCTCCAAGACCTGATTCCAAACGTTAACCCCTCAACCGGAGCTGATGAGCAACATCAAACTTATGAAAGGATGGAATTTTTATTTTTATTTTTAAATTCAAGTTAAACAAAAATAGGGATCAATTATGTTCATTTGAGTAATAGTCATCCACGAATGTATATCTACTGGAGAAGGTATTACTCTAAGTATCTTTAACGATTTAACAGTAAGTCTCCTAAAGGATACTTGGAGTAATCATATAAGGTGATGATTATTTGAGAGTCTATATTAAATTATGAGTCACTCGGCATAATCTTTCCCATTTGATATGGAGTTCGAGACGTCATAGTTCAAGTTTTAATAATGTCAATATATTCATGGCTTTATCAAACAATTTAATTCATATGCCTGTATGGTATTATTGAAGGCCTTTACTTCAGTTCGGTTAATGCGTTTCGAACAAATAGAATATTGAGAATGCTTGTTCAAAGATCTACAAACTACTCATCATATTTAAAAACATACTATGCATGGTTTCTCATTTAGAATTTGAGTCCGATCTATATTTTCCTTTTAGAATATGTTTGTTTCGCACAAAATCATTTACTCGGAAAACATTTAAATATAAATTGTTTGTTTATATCACTTAAGAAATATTAATCAATGAAGAATGCTCTCATATAATCTATGCTGAGACATTTTCGTGAATGATGTAAATAGTTTTTCTTAGTTCATTTTAATAATCGATACAATCGATCATTTTTAAAAAAAATATTTTTTAAATGACTGATTTATCATAAAAACAGATGCATCCGGTGTTCTTAATTGACTTGTTAGCTGTGCCATCTAGATAAAAACTAGAAAAAGTCTACAATAAATGTAGGGCTCCATGGGAACAAGGATGCTCCACTTGTCATGTATTGTGGCAACATATAGCTAACTTGTTTCTTTGGAAAAACATCACATGTAATTGACTCTTACAAGGGACTTGGTCAATACGTTTGGCTAGGATTAAATTTTTGGATAATTTATCTTTTCCCCGAAAATAATGTCACTTGAATCACCATCTAATTCTTGATAAAATGAAGTCTACTTTGGCCATTCCTTTCTTCCTCTCTTTCCGAATCAACGGGTAGGTGGAAAGGTCAATACCTTCTCGAATAGAACATTGGGTTGCTAGAGACATCCTTGGTTCTTTGAATTTACCCGATTGAATGCCGTAGTAAGACTGAAACTTGGTTGCTCTTTCACCTAATTATCTTGACATTGGCCTTCTTTGAACCATGAAATGTCAAGGGTAGACATACATGGAAGTCATGTTGTTGGAATTTCCTAGTTTTGCTTTGATTTCAGGGAGCTGTTTTGACAATCTCCGTGCATTTGGCTAAAAAGGAATCGTGCAGTATCAACTTACTAGTTGTCATAAATCAACTGAACCGATGAGATCAATTGAATCCGGGAGAAACTTTATGCACCCATCAATAGTAAATCACGGTGACCTAACTTGGAAAATGAGAAGAATGATAAGACCCTGAAATTGCTTTGCTTCGACATTGCAATTATGACCTCTTTATATGTTCTCAAACCAAATCAGAGAAAATACAGTCTAACGTACCATACCATGAATCTAGACAAAAAAAGGACCACGTAAAACATACACATAATTTGCTGAGGACGTGAATTATTTGCAGAATATATGATTTGTCAATGATGTCTCCATAATAAATGGAAAATATCTTTAACAACCCAATTGAAACAATTATATTTCTTTTGCAAGTTATTGTACATTTTAGATAGGGAAAGAGCCACCAAAAATCCCAAATTTTGCCTAAAGTGACAAATTTAACCGAACGTTTTTTTATGATATGAAAAACCCCAAACTTTGTTAGACACATTTACACCAAACTTTTTTTCGTGACACAAAAAAAACCTAAACTTGTATCGGTGTAACACATTTATCCTAAACTATATGACATTTTCATCTTTTACTTTTTTAAATTTTTTTCTTCTTCTTCTCTCTTCCCTCCACTATGGCCGGCAGAGGGAAGAGAGAAGAAGAAAAAAGGAAAAATAAAAATAGAAAAAATAAGATGAAAATGCCCTTAGTGGGATAAATGTATCACGATTAGCATAGTTTGGGGTTTTTCATGTCATAAAAAAAGTTTGGGGTGAATTTGTCACATTGGGTAAAATTTGAGGTTTTTGATAGCTTTATCCCTTTTAGATATCATTGTGAATGTGATCAATTTGGAATAGTTGTTTTCATGTAAGGAGAAGGGCATTAAAGTATCAAAAGTTGTTTACAATGTTCACTTTGATATCTAAAGTTTTTTTTTTTGGTCACTTAAATGCTAAATTTTTGAAAAACGATATTTATCAACTCCAATATGTTTGGTTGAAAATCTAACGTGGCATTTTTTTTTTTATTAATATCAAGCTAACGTGGCATGCCGGAAGTCGGAATCAACATAAAAAGCCTAAATCATCATTTGGGGTTCAAATCCCCACCTTCTCAGGGGGGGATGGGGGTAGGGACGCGTAAGTTTGAGAGTGGGTTGCGACTCCCACGCCCGCAGCGGCGGGCGCAAGCCTCTGAGGAAAGTGAGTGTAGAGTAGAAATAGAGAGACTCGACCAAAAAAAAAAAAAAAAAAATTAGTTTCATTTACCTAAACAACCCAAAACAACGTCGTCGCCAGTTTTGATAGATCGTCCTTCTCGTCGCCTTCGTTCGCGTCGTTCGTTCTCTGTGAATTGGGTGGGATCAAGCTTCAAGTTCCGAAATCTGGGTTCGTGGTCACGGGGCTGGTCCCTTGCAATCGGAACACATCGCTGCCTCCCGCGAATGGATCCGATGGGTAGAATCGGGACTTCCGCTTTGGGTGGATTTTCTTCTTCTTTCCCTCGAGATTCTACCAGATCTTTGTGTGTGTGAGGCAAAACCAAGGTCTTGTCTTCGACTGTTGTGATCTCGGTGAAAAGGATGGTGGTGCCTGGCGTGGTGGGCGGTGGCTCCGTGGACTGTTGAATTTAAAGTTAAATTGTGAGCAAATCGTGATAGAATGAGATGGATTCGTGACAAATAGAGATGATTTAATACTCTGCACACTATGTTTAAGCTGAGAAATACATTGAAATCAAGTCCGAAGTTTACGTTTCAAAATATGCCTAGCATGTGTTTGACTATTTGCTTGAAAGAGCTGACAAAGTTGTTTTCATGAAATCAATGTTCAAAATTAGGACTGATTCACGATTTCTTCCTTGATAGCTAAAACTATGTCTGACGTGATTCCCTATGGTCTTATGGCATGACCTTTGATTCCCAGCCTCGACAGCAGATGAGCACCTACGCTGGAGTCCTTGGCCATTTTCTGGCAATGCCCATGGTCCAAGGTTGTTATAGTTAGATGCTAAGTAGCACCAATATCGACAAGTGATACGACACGTCAACACATCGTTTTTCAAAAAAAAAAAAAAAAAAAAAAAAAATCAAATATGTTAAGACACGTTGTATATTAGATGTATATTTTATATATAAATAATAAATTATTATTTTTAATTTGATTCAAATTCACAAATAAATAAATAAATAATCCTATAATAAATTTACACTAAAAAAATTAATCCACCATTTACTAATATCATTCAATGTTTCAATTTGACAAATTTAACTCCATTTCAATAAATCCGTAAAACTTGGAAAAAGAAATAAGTATTCACATTCTAGACTTGTGTGTCGACGTGTCGAAAAAAAAAGAAAAAATTTGAAAATAAATTGTGTATCACGAAAAGTGAAAGTCAAAAGAAAAGAGAATAAAATATTAGGTTTTTCTTCTTTCGTAATTTGTTAATTTTATTATTGATTTTCATTTTTTCACATATATACTATTTTTTTTTGGTGACTGAAAGGCGCCGTACAAAGATGCAGCTAGCGGCGTAAACCAAGGACCCACCTCCCACGGATCGCGGGTGAGTTGCACAATGGGGGCGAGAAGTTTCAAACCCCTTTCCTGTCGGTTGAGGGGCGAGGCGCGAACCATCTCGTCCACCGCAAGATGGGTCACATATATACTATTTTGATTATTCATTTATTGGAAATTTTTAAAATTGACCTCACATGCCAGTTGCTATGTCGGAAACTCGCATGTTGAAATTTCGACTCAAAGAGTATCGAAAAAATTGAGTAGGTGATAAATTTTTCAATACGTGTTGACCGAGTATTGGAGGGTGTTAAAAAGTGTTGAATACGTGTTGAAGTGTCCGACACGACATGAACGCTTCCGAAGAGTATCAGTGCTTCTTAAGTTAGATGCCTACTAGCTAGCAAAAATGGTAACCAATGTGATGGTGGAGTGGTGATTAGCAGCCGAGTTGGTCATAACAAGAAGCAGTGAGGTGCAAAAGGAAAAAAGAAAAGAAAAAAATCAAAAAAGAAAAAAAAATGACATGGACAGAGAGGAGCAGAAATGTACACCAGGAAATGCCACATAGACTTTTTTTTTTTTTTTTTTTTTAAATGCTGACTCATATTAAAATTTTAATTAAAAAATTATGTATTAATTTTGATTAGAATTTCTTGCCGTTAGCATTTTAAATATCGTTTTTCCTCTGATTTGACAATTAAGTAATTTAGCAAAAAATTTTGACATTAAAGTGAGTGTTGTATATAACTTTTAACAGTTCTAGTTTTCTTCTACCCTTTTATGTCTATATATCGGGCACCTTGGCTAAACCATATAAACTTCACAGAGAAAATATGAAATTTGTTTGGGCGCATATTACAAAATACAAACTAATCATATCAGAGAGGATTAGCTACACATTTTCAGGAACCAAAGTTCAAACGAAACAGATCATTGTATTTGTGGATGACTTTTACTTAGGCTGAACCTCAATTTCTTTCGCACAATGCGCATTAGATTGAGTTGCAATCAGCGCATTTTCCTTAACTAAACTTCAAATTCCTACGCTCGGTGCGCATTAGATTGAGTTGCAATCAGTGCATCTTCCCTAACTAAACTTCAAATTCCTACGCTCAATGCGCATTAGATTGAGTTGCAATCATCACATTCTCAATAAATCGATTTCACCAATCTAATTGCTTTAATGCGAAAGGCATCTGTCGAAGGAACGAGTCATGCGTCAGTGGGAATTAGACAACTATGCCCGCTTACATTGACCGCACAGGCTGCTAACGATCCTCGCTGATGACCTCCCCACGGCCTCGTACTCACGATCATGCGGAAAAAAGTTTGCGACGGCTAGTTACCTCTTTTCATCTTTTTCCTTTTTACCTAGCAAAAAGGTGAAAGAAAAATGGGTAATTCATTAGAACTGCGTAACTAAATATTCAAACAACGTCACAAACACATACAACAAATTAGTGTAACGTGGCTAAGGTTGTCACGGTCCAAGTCCCCAGTAGTAGACCACCACGTAATCACTAGGGATGTTGCCAATTCTAGGTTCATGCAAACGAAATCCGACCATCTTTTTCCTAAGGCTACAAAGTTTATGATTTTCTAGGGTCCCCCCCATCGAAGACTTTCCCCTTCGCATCTTCCTAGAGCTGGAATTAAAAACAAAACAAGAAGAAAAAATCGAATCGTAGACACTAATTGACGTCTTAATCTGATTAGCCCTGATTTAGGTAGGCTTATCATTGCCCGGATATCGACGAGGGTTTGACGTTGAGGCTGGGAGACCGAGGGGGCCGACCCTAGGTTGTCGTCTGAGGAGGCCTGCCTCTCTAGCTCAGGATCTGCTGGTGGTATGTCTCTTGTATGGTCTAGGGCTATAAGGGCCCGACTTGATGGGACTCATCACATCGACTCTCGTGCCACCAAAAATAAAAAATACATGAAATCTTTGATAAACGCCTTCAAAAGTGCAAAGCATATTATATACGCATCAACCTAGTCTATGAATATGCTCATCTTGCAATAATGTCATTTGATCTTGACTAACATTTTGCATCCGAATCCTAAGTGCTGAAAAAGAGGGGTACAGTGCCTAAAAGCACCGATCATCGCCCGGTTGAATTATTGCCTCACCAATTAGCTAATTAAACGCGAGCTGAATTAGGAGCCACTCCCTTGACACACACTAGTGTATTGCCTTCAAAAGTCACAGCAGTCAAACTTAATGAAATCAGAATGATTTGAGTCCGATTGAATTATGCTTATTTTTAGATGATTTTATGGAGAGCTATATGAGATTTTAAGATTCATGAAGTTGTTGAAGAAGTTTTCCTAGAGAACCATACCATACTTCGTTTCTTTCCCTTTTTGTCAATATTTGTTCTATTACTTTCTTTGGAGTTAAAGGGAAAAGCTTGAATTAGTAGAATCAAATCCAATCGATCCTACTTAACTAAGCATTGCACCTATGGCACAATGCGGAACGTGATGTAGGGGGATAAAATTGATGAACTGGAAAAACTCATATAACTCTCACTAGAATGCGATTTATACCTCACCATAATGCAATTTACCCCCTTCATCTATCCCTAAGGGAAGCCCCATATATTATTATGAGGACTCAAGGCCGTTTGGAGGAAATGCAAAGCCATTTCCCCAAATATCTTTGAATGAATAGGCATTTGGTGAAGACAAGAGTGTTTGGATACTTATTTTTTGTGTATATTTTACAAAGCAACTTTTAGGTGAAAGAAAAAAGAATAAAAGAAAAAGAAAAGAGAAAAAGGAAAATGAGAAGCAACTACATCGAAGAGGGCAAAATCGTGAGGTAGGCAGCTCGAGTTGCTGGTGGTGGCGATGCTAGTGGTGGTAGGTAGGCGACTAGTGGTGGTGGTTCTGGTGGCTTGCTTGAGGTCACACAACCTCGGGTTAGGCTTCTCAATAGCTGAGCTTCGTTGGTTGACTAGCAAATCCAAGAAGAAGATGATAAACGGCATCTTTTGAGGGCAAAAGAGGAAAACACGATTATCAATAAGAGCAATATTGGAAAGAAAAAAAAGTCATTAAACTCTCGTTTAACATCCAAAAATACTAAAAGCCCAAAACAAATCCATTTGGCCAATATGCCTTAGAATACTGAACCAAACACATAATATTTTTCCCAATGGGTTTTGAGGGCTCAAAGTCCCTTATGAATGTTGAACCAAATGGAGCCTAAAGGCAAATCCCTTCTAACATTCTGCCGATAGATACTTGAGCAATCTGCATTTTAACGTGAGACCACCAACCAAGTCGGAATGACACCTAGCAACTGGTCCTATATTTGAATACCAAGAATAACTGAGCAGCGGTAAGTGCCGTCGAGGAAAAAGACGGTTCAAATAAAGGAGAAACACCGGAAGAGATGCAAAAGATAAGGTTCTCTAGTTTTCCAACGATCCCCACCAGTTTTCAGACCAGTAAACGCGACGCTCACGTCAAGTGAAGACTGACTAGTCGCAGAAGTGCCATTATTACATTGAGGCTTAGAGGAAAGGTGTAAAAGCTCAGGTTTTAGCGCATTTAACAAAGCTAACTCTTCAACCCAAAGAGTGAATAATGCAGCTAAAACCATGCCTTCATGCCATTTTCTGTTGATCCATCGAATTAAACCTATACAATACTCATTATTGAAAAGAAATAAATTTACTGAAATTCCAAGATGCCCAACTAAGGAACTATTTGTTTCTGAAACTCTGACAATTTATAGGCATTAATTAAGGAAGATGGAAAAATGACTAAAGGTTAACTGGTTGAACTTGAACCTACCTAATTCTAAAGCATTCCAAAGTATTTTCTACAATACACTAAAATTGAAACAGAAAAGTGCTTGTAGAGAGAGTCACACGATGCATTCTACTTTTGAAAGTAGCCCCCCAGAAAGTATACTTCAGGATCCATATGGCTTAGCACCTCCTGTGCTGATTTAGAGGTGTCTTCAAGTACCTACAAGCAAACACAATGATAATGATCCATAACACCAAGAATCCTTCCAACATAGATCAGCAGTTACAAGAAGAGAAGGGGGTGATTGTTTGGATCTACACTAATTTGAAAGTGTTCAGCTTCTTTCAGAAAGGGAGCGTGACATATGTCTCAGAATTTTCTTGATGTTCTAGTGCAGTCCTGGCCTTAGCTCAGAAACAGAGCAATCTTTTTGAGCAGATGAAGACAGAGGCTCCTAAATAAGACAATTAATACAAATGGTGAAATGCACAGAAATGTTGCTTATCGGTAGCTACATCTTTTGATGCCTAGTACCTCCTTATACCAATCAAGAGCATCGATTAAACTTTAACATACATGACCTGCTCTTGGTGCTTCAGACATTGGTCTCGATAATAAATTAAATAACAGGATGTCACACTACAGCAGTTTCAGTTTCTGGAGACATTTTAGCATGCTCCAACTCTAAACTACACAAAATGGGATACGGAAATTTCTAGGCTGGCTCCAGCAAACAACATGAGAGGTATCTCCTTACACCAATTAAAAGCATTGATTAAACTTGAACATACGTGACCTGCTTTTGGTGCTTCAGACCTTGGTTTCAATAATAAATTAAATAACAGGATGTCACGGTAGAGCAGTTTCAGCTTCTGTGGATATTGTAGCATGCTCCAACTCTAAACTACACACAATGTGATACAAAATTTGTAGGCTGGCTCCAGCAAACAACCCGAGAGGTATCTCCTTACACCAATTAAAAACATTGATTAAACTTGAATGTACGTGACCCACTTTTGGTGCTTCAGACATTGTTTTCAATAATAAATTAAATAACAGGATGTCATGGTAGAGCAGTTTCAGCTTCCGGAGACATTGTGGCATGCTCCAACTCTAAACTACATACAATGTGATGCAAAATATCTAGGCTGGCTCTAGCAAGCAATATGAGAGGTATTTCCATGACATTTGCATCAAAAGGAGGGACGATGACCCCAGAGCCTTATGACAACAATGTGCATTGCGCACTAGTCAGCATATTCATGACACCATAGACAATCAAATTAAAATTGTTCATGTTCTACCTCGACAAAAGAGAAATATTTCAGTAGATGCACATCTGTATTTCGATCCCTCATACCAGATGCCCTATAGAGATTTCATTGCAGTACCCTCCGATAAACCTCGGAGCAAACATCTAGGGACTTTAAACAAAAGAATTTCTTCGAAGCTCACAACCCCAGGGTGGTCTCATAGATTTTTTAAACCCGTCCATTAGTGAGGAACAACTATGCAATTCAACCAACAGGAAAATCAAAGCTACAAAATCATTCCTTTAGCTACCAAGCCTAGGTTCCAACTGTCCCTCATGATTTTCCTTCAACCCTTTCCCGGTATAACCATTAACCCTCAAAATCCCCCTAACGTTTTCGCGCAATCCCTCGAATTCCAACCCGACTTTCGGCTTAACAACGTATTCGGGGCTCGCCCCTTCACACCCGACAAACAAGATCGACGACACCAGACGCAATGCAACGATTCCGATCACCAGAACAGGACAGGGCACGGAGGGGGGGTAAAAGGGTCGGTCGTCATTACCCTGAGACAGCTCGCAGTAGGCGCGCGCTTCGAGCGAGATGTGGGAGGTGAGCCGGGACGAAGCCAGCGTGCTGTGGAGCGGCATCAGCGACTGGACGCATCCCAGCTGCCCCAAATTCCTTACCAAAACAAAACCACGGAGCACGAATTCATCCACTAGAAACCCAAAAACACAAGCTTTCACTGCGCGAGAGAAGAAGAGAACCTCGGGTTGGTGAAGAGAGGAGGGCGAGACGGGGGGCGGGGGACGCGAGAAGGCCGCACGCGGGGGAGGGACGAGGAGGACGAGCGGAGCGTGGAGGACCTCGCGGCCTGGATCAGCGACCTCGACAGCGATCCGTACCGAGCAGCCATTTCCTTCCCAGGGATGCGGGGGGGTTGGTGCGAGCAGTGGATGTTGGGGGGAGGGAGAGAGGCTTTGGCTAGGGTTTAAGGAAAAGGGAAGGATTAAAGAAAAATTCGAAGGAAAATAAATATAGGAAAATGGGACAAAATGGGGGAAAAAAAAGGAACATAAAAAACAAAATTGGCCAATTGGCATGTGCCTGCCATTTTTGTTCTTTACCAAAAGCGGAAAAAAAAATGGAACAAAGAGGCTATATTATGTAGAAGTGAAATGGGTGGATCAAAATTGAATTTGGACGAGTTTATATCCAATTGACTCGAGTAACCCATTTTGATGCAATCCAAACTTTGCTAAAAAATTCACTTTTTGAAAGTAGTGTCACAACTTCTAGGGTCTATTTTTAAAAAAAAGAAAAAAATCCTTGACTCTAGTTCAGATCTCAATTCTGTCTCAAATATATATATATAGTCTAAAAATTAATCTCCAACTTTTATTCTAATCTTAAATCTACCTATTTGTCTAAAAATAACCACTGACTTCTTCAATTATCAACACCAAGGACAATTCATCAACCCTCTTGCCTCATACAAAACGACAGTGATATTTTGATGTTGATAATTTTGAAGGAACTGGTGATGATTATTTGATGTCTACATTGATTTGAGATTAGAATTAAAATTCTCTTTAGATAAAGAAAAAGCTCATGATAGAATTGAAATTCAAGGGTTTAAAAAAAAAATTAGCCTTGTGTTTTAACCTCTATCCCATCACTTCATCATTACCATTACTGGCCCATTTGGTTCGCATTTGGGAAAATGACTATGGAAAGAATGCAAATATCTTTTTGGTAAAGGAGTTTTCCAAAATGTTACACCATTTGATAAATCGTAACCTCCGAAAGTATTGGAAAATAGTTTTAGCATAAATACAATTTGGTAAAACCAACATTTGTAAAGTGATTTTCTTTTTTTTTTTTTTTTTTTTTTTTTTACTTTGAAAATTAATCTAGTGTAGGTTGGCTGTTGGCCAACCACTGGACGGTCAAATTTGGCGACCTAAGGTCGTGGAGGCCGGATAGCTAGATCTAGTCTCTAGACTGCTAGATCTAGTGGCTTGATGTCGTGAGCTTAGATGTGGCACCCCTCTAAACAGCCCCCAATCCGTTAGGTCGCCTTAGTTCGCTTACCTCTCTCTTACTTGACTTGAAGGTCTAACAATATTGGGGTTTATAATTTTTAAACAGTCCCAGCGCAGCGTATAAATGTATAACGGAAGCGAAAATCACATCTCCCTATCCCAAAATTTTTGAAATGATGCACACTCACTAGACAGTTTTATAAGTTAAGCCAAACACTTTTATTTACATAGGTCTGATAGATAACATCGGTCGGTACATCAAAACTTGCTGTGGTTTTCTATACCCGACTTCATAACAAAAGATAACCCAACCTCCCCCTGGCTTTCCTTTCCATTTAGCCATATACAAAAGTCTATCAAACAGTGCCGGTAGTCCAACAAATTTCATTTGCTACCCATCACACACGATCACACCCAGCTCAATCCATCGGCTAGCGGCGGCGGCAACATCCCTAGCATGATCCCATCACGACGAATGTGCACCGACAAAAACTCTTGAACTACGGGGCTATCAGCTAAACCAACGTCATACATGACTAGAACTCGTACTCGAATGAAAACCAATCCTCGAATCCCGACATGAGTGTGCTTTGAACACATGCACTCAATGTTGACTGGGGCACCATAAAAAGTACCGCGAGTAACAGGCAGTAGAGGCATCTTTTAATCTGAAATGTTAATCCCCACACGGGGTGAGTACAGCCATTTAGCAGTAAAAGGTTCATCAATCTATATCAAGCATTACTGTTCAAATCTAGACTCATGCGGGATAGACAAAAACAAGTAATCACAAGAATAAATATACACTAAATTCGTGAAATTCTTTAATGCAATGGCAAATATATAATTTCAAAAGAATCAAGATGCGTCATATTTAGTTACTCAAGTCCCGATCATAGGGCCAAACTGTAATGACATGTCCCATTCCATGCCATACAACTTAGTCCTATAACCAGATCATACACACACATAGTAGAATCATCCATTTTATCATTCAAAATGTTTCATCCCCTAGAGGACCAATGTTTGCGTCCCTCCGGGCATTCGCATCCACCCTGGTATCGCGAAAGCCTCCAACATTCAGCCATTAGGGCCATCGGGCATCTGGAGCATATCACGCCTCCAGGCATCTCATACCCCACCTAGCGTCACGAGGAAACCCTCCGAGGCTCACCATGAGAATGGTTACCCCGGCCCTCCGGATTTATGTACCAACTAGCATACAACCGGGCATCCCAAAGCTCCCGAGGAAAAACCTCCGGCATTCAGCCACTTAGGGCCACCGGGCATCCACAAGGCATCGACTCATTCAATCCTTTAGGCATCCCGACTCCCGGGATATCGTTGAACCGAGGGTCCAACGGCAACAATTAACATCTTAATTTCCAAAAATACTTTCAAATGCAATAACAAGATGTCCCAAGAATCCTTCATCTAATCTCAATATTGCATAACATGCCAATGCCAGTATCATCATCTCGCATAACAATTCAAGATATAGTCACCTTTGGGACAATTTGTGCAAATTCGAAACAAAACAGCTTGATTATTACAATGCACAGTTCTAGTAAAAATTTCAGAATAATCTTTAAATGAACTCAGAAAATTATGAAAGTTTGACATGTTTTCAATAAGACCTAAAGGAAAAAGTTTCATGAAGAACACCAAGTCAAATTCCTTACGTATCGAGAGTAATAATTTCTGTATTCCTTGCTAACGTTCTATAATGACTTCCAGCTTTAGCATTTTCATAGAAAAATCGTTTCATCGGTCAAACCTTGTTCATTTATTCTAAATTTTTAATATGTTGTTCCTGAAGATATGCCCTACAACTTTCATTAAGGATTCAAAGTCAAATTTTGGCTAGATAATTACAGAAAAATCATGAAATCACTGAAGGGTCATACTGTCTTCTGCAAAAACAGTCTACTGAGAACTACTCCTACTCTTTGAATCTCAGCATCCAACGTCCACAGCCAAGTGTTTACAAGTGTATTACACCACATTACAGCCTCTTCACTTCCAAAAATCCACCATAGCTAGATCCTTGAGTTCTTATCTCAATTCAAAAACCGAAATCCATCAAAACATGCTATGTTTCTACTTAGTTTCTTGATCTAATTCCATCTTATTTGTCCAAAATCAACATGCAACTCTCAATTCCTTATTTTCTCACATTTACCAACTCCTCACTAGATAATAACAGCAAGCAAAACATAGATCAATGAACTTCTACTTGCCTCAAGTCTTCCTACTCGGTTGCTAGCCAAAAACAGGGGTTCGAGGATCTCGGCTTGGCTCAATCGGCAATGGGGATCGGCGGTGTCGACGGCGGCAGCTCGGACATGGCACAAGCGGAGGGTGGCCTTCCTTCTTTGCCCTCACATGCTCAGACCACTCACTGCACACCCTCTCTCTCGAACTCTTGCTTGAATTCTCTCTCTATCTCACTTGCTCGCCCGCTCACTCTCTCGGCCTCACTCTCCCTTGCTCCAATCGAAAGCTTTTGCTTTCTTTGGTTAATTAATTTGCTAATTTTTGCATGCAAATGACAGATGGCTTCAAGGAAGGGACAAGTGGAAGAAGGTTGAGGCAACCATGGACAAGTGGTGAGTGGCTTCCCCCCTTTCGATCGACAGCCTTGGAGGCTCCTTGGGCCTACTTGGGCCTGAAAAATTTGAGGCAAAAAGTCCAAACTCAAAGGCCCATGGTCTTTAAAATATAAGCCTATAATTATGAAGCACTTTGTTTTCTAAATGAATAAATTTATATTCCCATAATCCAATTGCTTCATGAACAAATGTATAACCGAAATTCTTGCGTGCAGTTCAACTCCTCAAAATTTTATTCTTAAATTTCAGCATGCATGACTGAATTCCATCCTTTTGGTTCTAAAATAAAAATATTATTCCATCATAGTCCAAAGATTTTCTCTTGTTGCACAGTTGATCGGTCATTGCTAAAGATACCATATTAATCCAACAAATAAACAAATATGGATTAATGCCTGTAATTGATACCAATGCCATAGTTCGATGATACTTCTATCGATTGGTCATGACCGTCACCTATCCGAGGATTCGTTGAAATTCTTGGATGCCACATTAGATGATGCCCCTTAGGTGGTGCAAATCTAGGCGACGCCACGTAGGGGCATGACCTCAAGTGATGTCGTTGCCTAAGTGGCGAGTTGCACAACCCTAGGTAGTGGTCGCCGGGGAGGCGCGACCCTTTGGCGATGGTGGCAGTTGCCAAAGAAGCCCAACGCTTAAGTGGCAAATCAGGGAAGACGAAGATAAATAGGGAGGGAGATGAACATGATGTGGATGAATAGCAAACTTGCATTTCCAAAATGCCTAAAGCTCAAAATAGGTCAGGATCTACATTGGGCTTTCAGTATTTTCAATGTTGACATTTGGCTAATGAAGTTCCAAATATGTTTGCCAAACACCTAATATTTTCTTCAAAGGGTTTTGGGGGCTTAAAGCCCCTTGGAAAAGCTATATCAAATGGGGCCTATGACCATTGTAACTATGAAATCGAATTGTTAGTCGGTTCGTATCATAACATCCTCTATATTTTCTCAAATTAATGAAATATATTTAAGAATTTTAAGTGATCAAAATAAATTGTAATTATGTTTGTTTTGTGAAAAATATTTTCCGCATTTTTCCGCATTTGTTTTGCTTAATAAGATAAGTCAGTAGAAAACCTACGCTTACATTTAGAAAATTAATTTTCTCCTTAGAAAATTAGAAATTATTTTCCAAAATATGATTAGATATCATTACTTAATGGGGAAATTTCAAACAAGGGCTTGAAAGTGCCTTCATTTTTTCAAATAAGGGTTTGAAGTAGATCTTATTTCAAATAAAGGCCTGGAGTGCAATTATTTTCTCAAATAAGGGCTCGAAGTAGATTTTCTTCAAATAAGAGTTTGAAATAACTATATTTATTTCAAATAAGGACTTGACTATCCAACTGGTCATGGATATTTTAGTAATTCATCCTTTTTTGGATTTTTTACTTTTCTCTTTCCCTTGTTGGTGGCCGACCGGCCACCAACGAGGGATGGCTTCGCTTGGGCAAGGTGACCCTTATCCTAAGGGAGGCCACTCTGGTGACCATCAACGAGGTCAGCCCTCGCTAGATTTGGGCAAGGGTTGCCTCATTAGTGATTGGCGAGAGATGGCCTTGCTTGGGCAAGGTGACCATCACCTTGGGGGAGGTCTCCCTCACTAGCAATCGACGACGATTGCTGAGCCCTCATCGGCCCTAAGCGAGGCCAACCCTCCCAGATTTTGGGAGGGTGGCCTTGCTCACAATTGGCGAGGGTTGGTCGAGCCTTTGCCCACCCTTATTAGTGGTCAGTGAGAGTGGCTGAGCCCTATCAGTGGTCGTTGGCCCTTGTCGAGCCAAAAAAAAGAAGAAGAAGAAGTGAAAAAGGAAAAGAAAGGAATAAAAAATAAATTAAAATTAAATTTTTAATTTGACAAAAATGTCCTTGACCAGTTGGAATATTTAGCTTGCCGGTGACTAGCGAGGTGAGACCCTTATTTGAAACAACCATGGTACTTTAGGCCCTTATTTAACATAAGGTCTAATTCCAGATCTTATTTGAGAAAATAATGACACTTCATACGGGGTAAGTACACTATCAATGCCAAAACTTGTGTACGGCATTCACTTTGGTGCCAAACTTTATTTTAGATCTAATTCGCACATTTATTTGAGAAAATAATGGCATTTCAAGTCTTTATTTGGAATTTTCCCTTACTTAATTCAAAACTCTACACTTGGACATGAAAGCCCTGATTAGATCTCTGACGCTTAGGCTCGAATCCATTGAGGTTGGGTTGGTTACCTCAGTTTTGGTTCTCAAATCTTCAGCATCTGCATTCAGATCCATCAACAATGAGTTTCGAGACCCATTGCTTTTACTTGGGCCCTTAGTGCCTAGGTTCTTCAAGGTTGGGCTCGAAACCTCAGTGCCCTTATTTGTGCCCAATGGCTTGGTACTTGGTCCCAGGTCTATAAAGGCTGAGGGCAGGATCCCCATACCTAAGCTTGGACTACCTATATTAAGGCTTGAGTCCACAGTAGTTGTGCTTTGGTCCATTGAGGCTAGACCCAAAACCCTGGTGCTCATGCTCGGGTCCATCGAGGCTAGGATCGAGACCCAAGCGACCATGTCCCAATCCACAGTCCATCAAGGCCGAACCCATGACTCTAGTAGCCCTACCTAATTCCCTAACTACTCGTGCAAGTAATTATTGCCTAAATAGCAGTGGTGTCATAATTGGACCGAATTGAAATTTTGTACATTTTCGGGTTGGTTTGATTTTTAGTTCAGATAATGGTAAAAAACCACATTTCTTTTTAACGGTTTAGATTTTATCGTATGTTTTGATTAACTGAATTGAACTGAACCAATAAAATATAAAATCACACTTATAGATATAGTCACTGGAAGACCAATGAGTACTCTCTCTCTCTTATCTCTTTGTTTTGAGGAATTTATATACCTACATATAAACTCTTGTCTGTGGAGTTTTGGTTAATCTCTTTTAGTGGACAGAAATTTTTGTTTGTTTGATTTCTTTTTTTTTTCTTTTGGCAAAAAAAGTGGAACAAAACAAAAAGTAAAAGTGAAGACCAAAAATCCGAACTGAACTAAACTAGGGTTTCGGTTCGGTTCGTATTTGGTTTGGATCGCATCTAATTTAATTCAGTTGTTTACCATAATAAGTCGGTTTGATTTGATTTTCCTGGAAAATCGAACCGAACCAAACCAAACTATTGACAACCCTACTAAATAGTGCATGTCTATTTAGAAGAATTAAATTAGATTTTTAATATCAAATGACAAAAGATATTTTCTAGTTTATTTTCTACAATTAGCCAAACATCTGAAAATGTCATGGAAGATGACTTACTAAAAAATATCTTCCAAAAATATCACATTTTTCATTTAATAAAGAGAGCTACAAAATAGAAATGACAGTCTAAACATGCATTTCTAAAAGTTCTTAGTGTCTAGTAGACTAGTTAAATAGATGAGTCAAGTTGAAAGCAGTCTGTCCCAAATACATTAATTTAACATGTCATGACCCATTTTTTACGTAATATAAATCTAGTGACTTATATCCGGCCCGTACCCAACCTGACTTATATTGTCAAAAAACTTTTATATTTAACTCAATTTACAAAATTTTAAACTCAAATTGAGATGAGAGTGTGAAGTGAGCGGATGTGAGATTGAATGAGAGCAAGAAAGAATGAAAAGAGAGTTATAGAAATGGATTGGGTCTAAATAAGTTGTAAATCCGTTGATGACCATTTAACACTCACATTATGTTTAAACTCATTTACTTAATATAACCAATTCATTTATGACTCATTTAATACCTGTATGTTTTAAAAAATGGGTTAATGACCCATTTTGATAGGTCTAGCTTGCAGTGAGTCAGATGGTGATGGATCAATTTTAGAACCAGACACGATAGTTGAAAATGGCAATTCATCTTGCCAATTCATGTGCTAGAGTAGTCCAATTCGGTACAAATGTGGTCCAGTTTGCCAATCCAATGATTGAACCGTTGGCCGAACCGGTTTGTTCCTGGTTTTGACCAACCCAAGTGGCAATGAATGACCGGACCGGACTGAGGGCCGGTTCCCGGTTCAACCAGATGAATCGGCCGGCGGGTCGGGGCTTAAACACCTTGCTGATGGCAGATCGCCTGACTGCGGATTGGAACCTCGTAGCTTGGACTGGGCGACCCGCCATCTCCTCCTTTAAGGGTATGCTCTCGACAGCTGCTTTCCTCAATTTCGACGAATAAAGCTCCCATTTTTCTCAGCTATCTACTGTGAAATTGACGAAAACTCTCCCTTTCCCTTTCGATTCTGATTTTGCGGCACAAATAGGAATTGCTTTGCTCTCGACTTTTTGGGGCGAGAAATCGTTGGAATTTCGATGTCTGAGTCGATGACATATGTCAAGGTTCTAGTTTTTGGGGGCATTGATCAATGCCCATCTCCTAGAAGTTCAAGGTGGGTGGTTTGGTGAGTTGGGTTTTCTTTTTCTGTTCCATTTTCCCCACTTACATGTCAAGTTTGGTGTGCTCTTTCGTGGGTTCATGTGAATCGAAGTTCAAATCTATTTGCAGTACCTCTTGCTTTGTAAATTTTAGAGGGGTATCTTCATGTAGGGGGCTCGGTTTAGCAGATTTGAGTCATGGTTTCGGTCACTTCTATCGGGGTTTAGATCAAGACAATGTCTATATCTTGTGCATGATGAGTGGGCTGCCTTCTGTCAGAAATTTGAGTGAAAGAATTGGAGGATAAGTGTATTGTATATTGCTTTTCACTGATTAATGATGTACAATCTGATTCCTATTTGTAATACATAGGAGCAAAACTATCTTAGGAAGAAAAATATACATAATGTGGAAAAGAAGGAAAATAAATTTTCCTAATACACAATATTCTAATTTTCTAACAATAGACTAATCGGTATCAATTAAAATCAATGTCAATATGGCAATGGTATCTTCAAGCTGGAAGATGATGAAAATTTTTGTTGGAAGATGATGAAAATCAATGTCAATATGGCAATGGGCATATAATTTGTTGGAAGATGATGAAAAATTTGGGCCATTTGATCCTTTCCAAGCTGGTGCCGATGTGGCTCGATCTGGGCCGTTCGATCTTGGAGCTGCAAGGATAAAACCGGAGCCGTCTGATCGGGCGGGATTGTTGAGCCCACCGTCCGATCGAGCGAAATAATAGGTGCCGTCCATTTGCGCGATCAGATCTGGACCGTTCGTGCGTAATGGGTAACGCACCCGTCCTGGGCCGTTGGATTGCCGAATCCAATCCTGGCCGTCCATCCGAAATGAGGATGGGTTTTCATCTTCTTCCTCCAGAAGCCCTAATCCTCGCGCAGCTGCTACGTTGCTCGACCCCCTGAAGACTCCATGGCCGGACCTTGCCGCGAGTAGATGCTGGTCTGGCGTTGCTTTGGCCGCGAGAACAACCCGATCTCCAACCTTGAGGTACTCCGTCGAAGCCACCCGTTGTGATTCCTCCTGTACAGCAAGCTGGTAGATCCGGCCAAGCGGAGGAACCGGCTCCATGGCAAGGATTTGGCTGCGAAACGGCAGGTACGTTTCATTTAGGATCAACAAAAAACTGTGTCACTTTTTCTCTTTCTCTAATTGCTCGGTATTGAGCTAGAGTTTCTTCTGGCCCTTGAAGCTTCTCTTCTGCTTCTTCTAATTCGTTCCACAACGCCGAGAGTTTATTGAAAATGGCCGAAATAGATAGATTTCCTTGTTTTAGCTCTGATAGGGCTTGGGTTATTGAGAAAATTCTAGCCCTATCGAGCTTGCCGTACATTTCTTTTATGCTTTTCCAGAACTGGTGAGCGTCCTCAGTCGGAGGGAGTCCGGCGGCGACCTCCGGCATAAGGCAATTACCGATCCAAGTCCGGACTAACTGGTTGCATTTCTTCCGGTGCCGGGCCAGTCGTTCATCGGCTGGAATGGGTATGGATCCATCTATAAAGCCATCACCTCTTGAAATGCAGTATAAATTGAGGTAGTGGCTTTTTGTTGGATCGCCGCCTCCAGTAGCTGACTCTGGAGAAAGCATCACAAGCATAGGCAAATTAGTGGAAATGGATCATGAAGATCAGAAATGCCACTCTCAGGACCAGGACAAATTGATAGAAGAACAAGATAAGGATTCGTCGTCTGCATCTCTGCCAATGCTGACGGACCGCAGTGGGCAGGATAACACTGGAGAGAGGCCTCTGCCAAACCAGACCGACATTGTTAAAGCTCTTGAAGTGGTTGAGAGAGATTCTGTTGCTATCGCCGAGAGTTTCACATCTCTATTTGCTTCACTTCGCTTGGCTCTATCTGAGGTTGGTTTGATCAAATTGTGGCCATGACTCATCCCTTTTGTCTAGCGTTCCCAGTTTGCCTAAGTTGGTTCAATGCCATATATTTGTAGAGGAGATTCATGCATCCTAAATATGACACTGAATGATTTGACATCCCTGTTGGCTTTTCATGGTTCAGTGTGAGTGCTGCAGCTTTAATAAAATTATCAGATATGTCAGTCCTGTCATCTTCATGGAAAGTAAATCATAAGAAGAGATTTCGATCAAATTATAATTTGAAGATTGATGAAGCTAAAAGAAATAAGAGATTGAAGATTGATGATTTATGTAGGTTCTTCGGTAACTTTTTGACAGCAAACCATGAGAGGAACTTTGAGAATTCTTTGATGCTATGTAAAGGTTTACTTTTGTCACATGTTAGACTCGTCAAGATAAATTTTAGAGAGATTGAATTGTTAGCATTAATAAAGTGTCAATGAAGACACATTTCCCATGTGCTTTTGCATTTAATTCATGAGCTTCTTTGGTATGTTTTAGGAATTATTTGCAGTCCGGAGTTCGTTACCTTGAAATATGGAAGATTTGTTAATTTTTATGAGGCTTCTCTGATGATACTCACATTGAAGGAAAAAATTATGAGCCAAATATAGCATATTAGTGTGCTCTTGAGATGTCTTAAATGTGTGAAGTTTTAAGGTGCTTTCCTATTAAAATTTACATTTCGAGAAGTGTCTTAAATTTTTATTTAGGTGTGATACCTTTCAAAATCAGAATCTTGTGCTGTTGGAATAGCTCCATATTCTGTTAAAAGAGAAATTACAACTATCGCTCTTTGGTGGCTATTCCCGATATTACAAACTCTGTGTTTATCTGGCTAGATATTGTAAAATTGCAGGTAACTTCTTGCTCAACAGATCATATGCAGTGCTTCAATGATGCTGCTGGACGCCTTCAAGAATCTGGTAAGTTCCTCAAAATAAAGTAAAAATCTGTTTCTTTTCCCGACAATGAATGACTGCTAATGGACTTGTAATCTGAAATTTGCCCCGTGAGATAAGTTCATTTGCTGAGCTAAACCTACCAACCTGTTCTGGTCAGCAAGCATGTTATGTGTATTTTCTCCCAACATCAAGTGATGAGGGTCATGTGCGGAACCTGCTCACTAGTATTGACATCTAACGGTTGGACGCACGGCTGGCGGACTGTTGTCTTCATATATGTTGGAGATTGATGGATACATGTGTATGCATTCGCACATGCTTACGGTTTTCGCATGCTAGATAATTCAAGGCTGTTTGCTGGTTTTCTAAAAGGCTATTTAAACACAAAATGTAATTTCGAATTATTTAAAAGTGTGGCTAAAAGAAGATAATTAATGGGATTTTCACAACATTTGGCATTTCAGTGCATGCTGTTGATATGAAGCTCATGAGATCTTTGTAATCTTCGTGCTGATTAAGTTGGGTTAGAGGCAGTAATTTGTTGAGGATAGTCTCATTAAAATTATTCCATGATATTTTATATGTTAATGGATGCTTCTTTATGTGTATTTTAATCTGAACCTTGTTGTTCCTTCTCTTTTTTTGTAGTGCTTGATGCAGCAACAAAAGGAAATCGGTACATAAATTCCTGTCTAAGGTAGTCAGGCTTTGATGCCTAACTTTGCCTTTTGGAACTTCATGTTGTGTTTGTCTACACTTATGGAAATTGCTAGTCTGAATATCATTCCTTATCTTTCATGTTACATGCAAGAATGCTGTTCTTCTATGTTTTACATGTGATGTGCTTAACTTGACTCAAGAAAATTTTTTCTGTGGAAACTAATGGTGAGGTTTTTGCATCTTCTTTTAACATAAAAATTCTTATTGTCAATGAGAGAATGCGAGTGATTTCCTGGTGTGACTAGAACATTAGATTATTAGCTTCTTGAATCAAGAGCAAAGGATGTGCACTACTTCAGCTGAAGAACCCGTTGCTAACACCATTCCAGCTTTTAGACTGTTCATTATATACTAAGTTGGTGGATATTCCCTTCTTTCCTCATTTGATGGAAACTCAAACTCTCGTATATGCACCTTAAGAAATCCTTTGAATGATCAGTCATGACAAACATTACATCTTGTTGAACCTCTGTTGCTTTTTGGAATTTAGTCACATTTTGCTCTTTAGTAATCAGTGTTTGCTAGTGTCAGTAAGTTTTTTGGCTTGGATTCTTGTTATTGCAGATTAAATGAAGAAATGAAGGGCATGGAAAATCTAGCGACACAATTGTATCCTTGACTAGGTGGAAAAAGTCTTTATCGTTGTTGCAGTGTTTGTCCTGAACACATTTTTGTCCTGTGAACTTAGAAATTTATCAAAAAGCATCATTTTACTTCTTACAAACGAGCAACGCCCATTCGTTGGAAAGTAAAACGTACACAGTTTCTTTTTTTAATTTCCCAGTTGAATTAAAGGTCTGTGCTATCATTTGTGTTTTCCTTGACATGGCTTCAGAAAAATTCTAAGGAGGAATGTTGATGCTTTAGATTCTGCTGTCAACAAGCTTGTCCGGCTTCCATGATATCGGATAAGCTGTCGATGCACTTCTGTTTCCCTACTTAAAGATATCTTCTTATGAGAGTCCTAGTCTTGCCAACATGATACTTGAAGTGCTGGAGTGAGAGGAAAGATGATCACCTCACTTGTAAGATTCATTTTAGCCATTGTTTTGCATCTCTTGCCGTTAGTTGTATATCATCCTCCTGACTTTGGATTGGTCTACCTTCTTCTCTCTCGTATTCATTTTCCCCCTTTGTATTTGATCGTCTCAGGTTGCTGCGATTTTTTGCAATCACAGCTGAGTAGGCAGAATGGCTTGTAATGTGAGACTACTTGTGACATGCCATGCTCATTTTAGGGAGGAAATATGTAATTTTTGGGGCTCTGTTTACTTGAATAGCCGAATCTGAGCCCGACTTCTGACTTCCATTGTGCATTTTCGAAACCGGCGGGGGCATTTGAGGCAAGTCGCAGATTCATTTTGGGAATTGGTGCGGTGGGGATTGAGTCAATGCGCGGGGGCATCGGGGCCTATTTGTCTTGCAAATACATGGATGACCTGAGCAATCTCAACCTACACAACTCAATTGCATCGTTCAAGTCTGTCTCGCATCTGATAAGTTGCAAGGCGGCCATTACCACTGGCTCTGCCACTCGAACGCAACTATTGTCCCCTTGTCACTCCACCGCTGCCATTGCTGTATTGATGGTGCGATGCCTAGCTCTGTTATGAATATTTAAGTGCGCACTTGGGATACATGAGTTCACTCTAATTATTGAGTGTGGGCCTTACGTGAGACCCTTGTAATTTAATGGTTGTTGTGTCATCGCTTCCTTCCACTTCATTGCCCTGTTATGAACATTTAAGTGCACATTTGGGATACCTGAGTTCACTCTATTTCATTAATTGAAAAGTGTGGGCCTTACGTGAGACCCTTGTAATTTAATGGCTGTACCCTTGTAATTTAATGGCTGTTGTGTCATCGCCTCCTTCCACTTCATTTTCAAAGGCCATAGCCCTTGCCTTTGGCCGGCGAAGGGGGTCTAGGTCTCTGTCTCAGCTCTGTTTTTAGATGAAATTACTTGATTACATCGGCTCAATTCTCTGCGAAATCGCTTTTTATTCTCTGAGGAATCATGATGTAAGCTTGATTTAATTCGTTTTGATTTAATGTAGTTTGCGAAAACTTTATGTGAGAGGATGTGCGCATTATATTACCAGGGCTCCCACATTGGCATTCCATTTTCAGTCTCCACTACGACTAGGCTGTTGCTGCCCACTCCATGAAGCCCCACCATCGTGAGGCCACCACCCAGGAGCTTAAGCTCGAGGCCTTCTAAAGGCAAATCGTGGGTCGCTTCCTTGACCTCTCCACCATCACCACTGACGACACGCACTCCATCACCTGGATTTATAAGCTCCTTGATGCCTTCCAAGAGGAGTTTAGGGTCCACCTCTTCAACAATAGGGCCTATGTGGTGAGATCGTTGATCGTGGAGCGGTTGCTAGTCGAGTTCTACAAGAGAAGCGTGGATAAGGAGACCATTTGTAGTTAACCAAAAAAAAAAAAAAAAAAAAAAAGAAAAGAAAGGAGAAAAAAGAAAATTACAAATTTCTCATAACGATGTTGCTTCGAGTGGAGGTGTCCATTTAACTACCAGCTAATAGTGCTGTATATGATAGACGCCGTTGATTGCTCTACCACGTAAGTGATTGGAAATTTAAATTAAAAGGATTGATTGCATTGAAAAATCGAAAAAAAAATTTAGGACTGTATCGACCAAATGAAAAAGTTCAAAATTGACTTGCAATTTGCACCATAGATTTTTAACATTTTAGATAATTTTTCTTTTTTTCTTTCATTTGTCTTAAATTTAGGCTTTGAGTATAGAGTTAGCTATGCAATCTATAACAAAATAACAAGGAGCTAGTCAAAACAAAAATAAAGAGGTGGTGAAGGGCACCGATTTTATGATGATATTGTGCGTACTACATATGATAGGAAGGTTGGACTTGAATGGGTGCTTAGAAGGCTCGAAGAAGAAACATAAGAAACAGGGGAAGAACTCCCGGGGGGTGGGGCTTCCTTCTGATTTCTATATTCCCTGGTTGACCGCAAGAAAAATGTAGGCCAGTCAACAAGGGGTGTGAGGCGTTTGCGTCCTAGGACCTTAAAATAAGGTGGCTCGCTCTAGATAGGAGGGAGGCCGGCAAGTTCACCATTGATTTTCTAAGCAGATCTATTGTACAAAGTGAGCTATTTAATCTAAACAAAAAGAATCAAGAGCTTGTCAAAGCAAAATAAAAAGATGGCGAAGGATGACGCTACAGTGCATACTACATCTGGAAGGAAGGTGAACTGCACGCTAGATGTCCAGTATGAGAGTACCTTTGACTGGAACTAAAGAAAGAATGCAAACTGTCTCCTCTTCGTGGTTGATGACGATTGATGACCTTTCTCTGCCCACGTTTGATGATCTTTCTCTGCCCACGTTTGATGACCTTTGGATCACCAGGAAGGACTATGTAACCATTTTCTATATAAGTAGCGTGGACTCCGTAGCCTTTCGCCAATACTAAGTTTGTCCCAACCATGGAGACTTCATCGCTCTACACTGCCCTTCCTCTGGCTTTCCTTCTACTCCTCACTCTCAAGCTCTTCTCTTCATGGTTCAAGCAACCGAAAAACCTTCCGCCCAGCCCGCCTTCCATCCCCATCCTGGGCCACCTCCACCTCCTGAAACACCCCCTCCACCGAACCCTCCACTCCCTCTCCCAATCTTACAGCCCCGTCCTCTCTCTCCGCTTCGGCTACCGCTGAGTGGTTGTCGTCTCGTCGGCTGAGGCAGCTGAAGAATGCTGTACTAAGAACGACATCACGCTTGCCAACCGCCCCTCTACTGTCGCCGGCAGGCACATTGCGTATGACAACACGATGGTCCTCTTTGCCTCGTACGGCGAACAATGCCGTAGTCTCCGCCGTGTTTGTATTGTTGAGATGTTTTCCTCGGCCCGTCTAAACTCCTTTCTGCCCGATCGGAGGGACGAAATCAAGCGACTCCTGCTTAATCTAAACAAAAGAGCCTCATCATCTGGGGATGAATTCACTAAGGTGGAACTAAAACCGATCTTCTGGGAGATGACATTCAACATCATTATGAGGATGTTGACTGGGAAGAGGTATTATGGGGAAGATGTGACCGATGCCGAGGAGGCGAAGGTGTTTAGCGAGATCATGTCTGAAATTTTGGAATATACTGTTAGTGCGTATCCAGGGGATTACTTGAGTATCTTGAGGTTGTTCTTTAGGAATTATGAGAAGAGGGTGTCTTGGTTGAGCAAAAGATCGGACGCGTTGTTACAGAATCTGATTGAAGAACAGAGAAATAGTCGCAGAAAAAGATGTGGTGGAGAGAGACCGTGCTGGATCATTTGCTTTTGTTGCAAGAGAAGCAGCCCGAGTTTTACACTGATGAGATCATCAAAGGGCTACTATTGGTACGTAGAATTTGACGATCTTTCGCATCTCATCCTCATCATGGAATACTGCATACATATAAACTGGATCATCCATTGTCTTACAAAAAAAGAAAAAAAAAAATTATGGTCCTATGGTAAATCAAGCGGAAAATTATCGAAAATAATCCTATATCTATTGCATCACATCCTCATTATGGAAACCGTTGACATTGATGATTTTATTTGGCTACTCCATTTGATATGCAACATTTTAATATTAGCAACCCTTAGAGAGCAAAACAAATATGTAAAAAAGTATTTGATTGTGCATCATAGTAGTTTGACAATTTAGCATCTAGATTGCTGAATCTGTTCTCTCTTAGACAGCATGTCCTAACATTGAACACTTTAGAAACTAGTGAGTACATTCATCAACAGTGATAGTTTTCTTGAGAATGAATATTGCAAGTTGATCCCAGTGGCCACTCTTCCAACATGGAAGGGGGAGGTGAGGGGTTCAAATCCCCACCTTCTCAGGGGGGATGGGGGTAGGGACGCGTAAGTTTTGAGAGTGGGTTGCCACTCCCACGCCCTGCAAGAGGCAGGGCACAAGTCTGCGAGTGATTGTAGAGTAGGAATAGAGTAGGACTGACCAAAAAAATATTGCAAGTTGATTGCAACATTGAACATCTGTTTAAAAAGATGTAAATTCTCGTTGTGATCAATTAACTTGTTCTTTATGTAATTATCATTGAAGAGATATCAATGGACGAATGTTTTTGGTTTTGCAAAAGTGTAGGTTTCCCTGCTCTCAAAGTAGAAAAAAGGAGCAAAGAGCGTGCACAAAAACCAACACATAGCATTGTCTAGATATATCTATAGATCCAAATATTGCAATCTCAAATAGTTAAAAGTAGGAAAACAAGTTTTCCTAAATTTGAAAGATTTCATAGATCTCTTATGTTGTGCATCGTCTTTTTCATGAAGTTCAGCATATAATTAGATTCGTCTTAAGTAATTGATAGGTTTAACTAAAATTTTTCCAGGAAAAGATTGAGATTTAAATCATGGATATATTTGTTTTCTGTTAACTATTCAGAATAACAATATAAAAAGTCTCTCTATCTAATGCCTCACTCAAAATGAAAGTTAGTATATTTATGAAATTAGAGGAAAATGGTTATGAGCTAAAAGTTCTGGCCTATTACTCACACATTTATGCGGATATACATATTAAATTATAAACAATTGTTAGTTTTGAAGTCATTTATAATACCTGATCTAATAACTTATGGATTGCAGTAAGATTTCTCTGATATTAATGTTTAAATTATTACTTTTACATTTCTTCCATTTCAACAATGTAATGACAATTTGTTTTTGCTCTATATTCTTCTATAGGTCATGCTTATAGCAGGCACCGATACTTCTGCTTCGACAATGGCAAGGGCAATGTCCTTTTTACTTAGTCATCCAAATTCCTTAAAAATCTGGTAAGTTCCTCAAAATAAAGTAAAAATCTGTTTCTTTTCCTGACAATGAATGACTGCTAATGGACTTGTAATCTGAAATTTGCCCCGTGAGATAAGTTCATTTGCTGAGCTAAACCCACCAACCTGTTCTGGTCAGCAAGCATGTTATGTGTATTTTCTCCCAACATCAACTGATGATGGTCATGTGCAGAACCTGCTCACTAGTATTGACATCTAAGGATTGGATGCACGGCTGGCGGACTGTTGTCTTCATATATGTTGGAGATTGATGGATACATGTGTATGCATTCGCACATGCTTACAGTTTTTGCATGCTAGATAATTCAAGGCTGTTTGCTGGTTTTCTAAAATGCTATTTAAACACAAAATGTAATTTCGAATGATTTGAAAGTGTAACTAAAAGAAGATAATTGATGGGATTTTCACAACATTTGGCAATTCAGTGCATGCTGTTGATATGAAGCTCGTGAGATCTTTGTAATCTTCGTGCTGATTAAGTTGGGTTAGAGGCAGTAATTTGTTGAGGATAGTCTCATTAAAATTATTCCATGATATTTTATATGTTAATGGATGCTTCTTTATGTGTATTTTAATCTGAACCTTATTGTTCCTTCTCTTTTTTGTAGTGCTTGATGCAGCAACAAAAGGAAATCGGTACATAAATTCCTGTCTAAGGTAGTCAGGCTTTGATGCCTAACTTTGCCTTTTGGAACTTCATGTTGTGTTTGTCTACACTTATGGAAACTGCTAATCTGAATATCATTCCTTATCTTTCATGTTACATGCAAGAATGCTGTTCTTCTATGTTTTACATATGATGTGCTTAACTTGACTCAAGAAAATTTTTTCTGTGGAAACTAATGGTGAGGTTTTTGCATTTTCTTTTCACATAAAAATTCTTATTGTCAATGAGAGAATGCGAGTGATTTCCTGGTGTGACTGGAACATTAGATTATTAGCTTCTTGAATCAAGAGCAAAGGATGTGCATTACTTCAGCTGAAGAACCCGTTGCTAACACCATTCCAGCTTTTAGACTGTTCATTATATACTAAGTTGGTGGATATTCCCTTCTTTCCTCATTTGATGGAAACTCAAACGCTCGTATATGCACCTTAAGAAATCCTTTGAATGATCAGTCATGACAAACATTACATCTTGTTGAACCTCTGTTGCTATTTGGAACTTAGTCACATTTTGCTCTTTAGTAATCGGTGTTTGCTAGTGTCAGTAAGTTTTTTGGCTTGGATTCTTGTTATTGCAGATTAAATGAAGAAATGAAGGGCATGGAAAGTCTAGCGACACAATTGTATCCTTGACTTGGTGGTAAAAGTCTTTATCGTTGTTGCAGTGTTTGTCCTGAACACATTTTTGTCCTGTGAACTTAGAAATTTATCGAAAAGCATCATTTTACTTCTTACAAACGAGCGACGCCCATTCGTTGGAAAGTAAAACGTACACAGTTTCTTTTTGTTTTTTTCCCAGTTGAATTAAAGGTTTGTGCTATCATTTGTGTTTTCCTTGACATTGCTTCAGAAAAATTCTGAGGAGGAATGTTGATGCTTTAGATTCTGCTGTCAACAAGCTTGTCCGGCTTCCATGATATCAGATAAGCTGTCGATGCACTTCTGTTTCCCTATTTAAAGATCTCTTCTTATGAGAGTCCTAGTCTTGCCAACATGATACTTGAAGTGCTGGAGAGAGAGGAAAGATGATCACCTCACTTGTAAGATTCATTTTAGCCATTGTTTTGCATCTCTTGCCGTTAGTTGTATATTATCCTCCTGACTTTGGATTGGTCTACCTTCTTCTCTCTCGTATTCATTTTCCCCCTTTGTATTTGATCGTCTCAGCTTGCTGCGATTTTTTGCAATCACAGCTGAGTAGGCAGAACGGCTTGTAAGGTGAGACTACTTGTGACATGCCATGCTCATTTTAGGGAGGAAATATGTAATTTTTGGGGCTCTGTTTACTTGAATAGCCGAATCTGAGCCCGACTTCTGACTTCCATTGTGCATTTTCGAAACCGGCGGGGGCATTTGAGGCAAGTCGCAGATTCATTTTGGGAATTGGTGGGGTGGGGATTGAGTCGATGCGCGGGGGCATCGGGGCCTATTTGTCTTGCAAATACATGGATGACCTGAGCAATCTCAACCTACACAACTCAATTGCATCGTTCAAGTCTGTCTCGCAAGCACGCCCGGGAGCATGCCACACCATATTCGTCCTTTCAAATCAAATATCGTGCACCTCCATGGCGACCGACTCGAGTGAAGAAGAATATTTGTGCTACTAGAATTTTACATCTAAAATTAATTTTGTAAAATTAATGACGGATTAAAGGAGGGTAATTGGTGGCATAAGCAAAAAGGGAGCTGACGAGAGGTGAAACCACTGCATCATCCAACAATACAAATTCTGGTTTATTACATCGCCATCGATGCCCAGGCGGACCATACAAAGAAAAACAACAAGTCCTAAGACCTATGCTTTTCTACCACCGAAAACCAGACCGGAACCAGCCGCCCTAGAACCGCCCGATCTGATTCCTGGCTCTAAATTTTGGAGGTCGGTTTCCTGGTTTCAGGTTGGGAACCTATAGCCTCGACCGTAAACAACACAACTCCTAGCAATGATTTCTGAATAGATTAAGAAAGATTTATTCTGTGGAGAAGAGGTTGTGGACGAAATCCTTGACCTTGAGGATCAACTGGGTGGACTGGGCCACCTCCGGGAATATGTAGAAGGCGTGGAACATGGTCGGGAACTCCACCAGCTCCGCCGCCTTGCCGGACCTCCTCAGCCACTCGCAGTACCTCTTCTGCCAGTCCCTCAGCGGGTCGAACCCCCCGACGAACACCAACGTCGCCGGGAACCCCTCCAGCCCTGCCACGTCCGCCGCGTTCGGCCCGCTCACGTTCACCGCCCCGTGGTCCCGGTCCGCCCCCTCCGGCAAGAACGCCCTCCAGCACCAGTCCGTCCGGGGCACCGACACCAGCGGCGCTCCCGTCAGCCGGATCTCCGATTCCGTCCGCTCGGCGCCCCCGAAGAAGGGCTGGATCGCCACCAGCCCCACCACTCGGACCCTCGCGAGCTTCCGCTCCGGCAGGGAGGCCCTCACCGCCACGTGGTGCGCGATATTGGCCCCGGCGCTGTCCCCGGCGAGGAAGCACTTGGAGACGTCGGCGACGGGGGGCAGGGCGGAGGGGGTCTCGTCGAGGAAGCGGAGGACGTCGAAGCCGTCGTCGTACTGGGAGGGGAAGCGGTGCTCGGGGAGAGGCGGTAGTCGACGGAGACGACGACGGCGGGGAGCTTGCGGGCGAAGCGGCGGCAGACGGCGTCGTAGGCCGAGGAGGCGGCGCTGAGGTAGCAGAAGCCGCCGCCGTGGAAGAAGACGAGGACGGGGAGGGAAGCAGCGGGGGAGGCCGGGTCGGAGGGGGTGAAGACGCGGAACCAGAGGGGGCGGGAGGGGTCGACGGCGACGTCGGAGGAGGAGACGCCGCGGACGGGGGCGGGGTTGGGAGGGGACTTGAAGTCGAGGAAGCCCGTGAGGCGTCGGTTGACGGTGCCGTCGGAGCGGCCGCAGAAGTCGGTGACGCGGGTGAGGACGGCGACGGCGACGCGGGTCTTCCAGGGCATCTCCAGCGAGGACGGGGCCGGTTTCTTCGCCGAAGTCGCCATTGCCTAGATTCAGGGCACGATGATGGTGGGGCTCTCTCTCCTCGGTTTATTGCAGACGACGACATGCGCGGGCGCAAGGGAAGCGTGGGCGTGGGGGTGGGGGTTGGGTACGTTGGTCATACTGCCACGTGTAAACGCGGTTAATGGGTCCAAGTCTGCAGGTGGGCCTCCCGTTGCGGTTGCGGATTGGTTGGTTTAGGAGGGCGGAACAGGTGATAGTGGGGCCCATCAATAATCAAAGAGGGAACACTTGTCTCTTCTGCTTTTCTGAACCCACGCATTGTCATGATGTCAAGCTCGTTCGTTGATTGATCGGCCCACGTCACGTTACAGATCCCGAACCAATATTTATACCACTATTGATGATCGCTGACGGTTTAAAAAAGAAAAGAAAAAGCAAATATATGCGACCCGACTCTTAAAATTCACCGACGTGCATTTACGAATGGTTACCGAGCAAACCCGCTTCTCGACCGTCGTCGCCTCTCCACTCTTCCACCGTCCAGCAACGACGACGGTTTGCTTCTGCGGCTCCTGGCTCCACTTCCCGATGGTTACGACAGCCTATTCTTCATATTCAATGGCCTCCATCATCTACGGCTCTATTGCAACGTGATCTCCGGAGGACATTGGCCCGTTTGGTCCAACTTTTGGAAAATGTCTTTACAAAAATATAAATACCTTTGGTGAATGGAGTTTTTCAAAATACAAATAGCATTTGGTGAATTATAATTCTAACGTGTATTGAGAAATAACTTTGGCCAAAATACTTTGTTTAGTAAAATTTACATTTGTAAATGACTTTTATTAAATTAAAAAAAAAAAAAAAAATATTTATAATTTTTTTTTGAAGTCTCGGCCACCGACCAGGCCGGATTTGGTTCTTGAACCACCGGATTTGGCCGTCAAATGCCGTCGCCCGAGGTCGCCCGACCTAGGCGACTGTCGCGTGACCCCAGGCAACGGACTGCTTGAGTCGAGCGACCCCAGGCGACGGGCTGCCTGGGTCGAGCGACCCCAGGTGACAGCCGCTTTGGTTGGGTGACCCCAGGCGATGGTTGCCTTGGGACGTGCAACCTCAGGTGGTCGTCACCTAGGGTAGACCTCAGCAACTGTTGCTTGAGGTCGCGTGGCCTCAGGTGGCCGCCTGGGTCGCGCGATTTAGGCCATTAGTCGCTTGGGTCACGCATCCTAGGCATCACCGAAGGTCTGGCTACGGTTGTTGGGGTCTGGTGACCCTCAACGGCGGTTGCCGGCACGCGTGACCCCTTGGCTAGCGGTCGTCGGCCTCTAATCGGCTTTTCCATGCGATGGTTTTGGAGAAGATAAACAGTAATCGACTTGTATTCCGAAAATGCAAGTTCCCAAAGTACCTCTACACCCCTACTTTGGACTAATGGCCTTTAGAGTCATTTGGAGATGCAATTGTATTTTTCCCAAGTTGAGCGAAAACACAAACCAAACACGTTTATATTTGGCCAAGGGACTTTAGAGTCCTAAAACCTATTAAAAATGCTGAACCAAACGGGGCCATTATCACCTTACCTAAGCGAATTGCACCCGAGATCATCAAACCAATTTCTTAGGCCCTATTGTTGATCGAATCGAGCTTTATTCATCGATCCTTGTGTCTTGGAACTCAGTAATTTCTCTTTGTTCTAGTCATCGGTGGCTGTTTAGTCATCTTGTCGAACTCTCTATCATTGCCGACTAAGAGCTCCCAACAACTAGCAAATTTTTACTTTCGCCGTGTCTTCCTTGGCCTCTCCTAATCCTAGTCGACGGACGGGAACTCAAAAACCATAGAGATTTCATGAGTCGAGCACCAACGATTTGCTCGTGCAAAATTGTTCTTTCTCGAGAACATATGCGCCTTGAGAATTCAACTTGACTATAGCTTCTTCACCCTTTGGCCTTTTTCTTGGTATATTAGCAAAGATAAGTTGTGGAGCAATGCTTGGTGGGGGACCTCGAGGCTCATAACTTTTTTAGTTTTCTTTTGTTCAGAAAGAAAACCCTAATGCGTTCGTGTTTTTCTAAGAAAAAAACATAGGTTCGATGAAGAGAGATCACTTTCTGTTTTTTGCCGGAAAGGCAGGGAGAATTTGATGACATTGTTGGCGCATTAAATTGATCTAGAAACGACTCCATATTGAGAAAGGTATGTGGGAGGCCATCTACATTTACTTTTTAGAGGTGAGTTGCAGGTGGACCGGGGTTGGATCTAATGGAATTTTGCGACATGCATAATTGGGTTTGATTGGACTTGAGATCAGGACTTGCCATGACATTTACATTTAAAGGGTCCACGTAAAATGTCAGAATTGAGCTTGTCTAGTCAAGCCTGGTTGGAGCTTTAATGAAAAACCATTTTTGAAATTTGCCCAAATCTTATCCACTCGAATTCTCTCGCCTATGTTAGAGTTTCCTCTCGTGATATGCTCGAGCTCTTCCTCCTCTGTATTTTCTTCTTTCCTTTCGTACTCAATCTGCACTTCTCGTTCGGGTTGATTCCTTCCTTCTAATCTCCATCGCTCCCCAGCCGTCACCTCCTTTTCCTTCCAGTAATCTTTCCTATCCCTCGGCTTGGCTTGCATGTGAAGTTTTTTGGGTCAAGTGAATCATCGAGGCCTATTTTCTCCTTGTCCCGAGTTTTTCCCATCTCCTTATGGCTTTAGTTCATCTTGCCTGGGTTGAATTTGATTGTATAGCGATGTGGGTCTTTGATCATGGACATGCAACACTTGGGTTTTAATTCTGCAAAGGGTTTTGAGCATTTGTAAGTTCATGGCAACATAAGAGATCGACAGCTCCTCCCGCATTGCTGCGCTGTGTTAAAGACTGGGACGACTATGCTCAGAACAAGAATTGGAAGTTTGGGATGATGTACCTTCCACGGACAAGCTGAAAGAGTGTCGCCTCATCTTGGTAGGTAATATTTTTACCAATCCCGCCGTCAATCTTCCTGCTTTCCAAATTGCTATGAAGAAAGCATGGCGTTTAGACCAGGTTGATATTTCCCTTTGTGATGGTGGCCTGTATATAGTCAAATTTCGGTCAGAAATCGAAAAACAGAGAGTACTTGCTGGAGTTCGTGGCTGTTCTCAAGACATTTGGTTCATTTCCAACCATGGCAACCTAATACGCCATTACACTACTATGATTTCTCCCACTGTGCTTTTTGGATGCATGTCATTGGATTACCTTTGGAGTGGAACATTGAACACCTCTTGCGTAAAGCAGTTAAGCAGGTAGGTCGTGTAATTAAAGTGAAACCAGATACTTCTAGGAGGGTCCTGATAGAACTTGATTTGAAAGAACCTTTAAGGACGAGGAAGCTAATTCGTATCGAAGGGAAGACATTATGGTTAGATTTTTGCTATGAGTGTGACTGTCTGATTTTCCGCTTCTGTTTTTAATTAAATAAATCGGGCTTTTCGTCGACGTGCTTATATCGCTATTCTCTGAGCTGATCACTCATGAGATAACTTGATTAATCGGGAAAGTTATTAAAGGATTTTGATGCAACAGACTTGAGAATTCGACTAGTAATCGACTGCTCGACCGTGTTAGTCTACAAGGATCAGTTCGGCACAGTCGAAAATCTATCAGAAATCGGAAATAGGTATTAGGCTTGGGTGATTCCAACTAATTACAAATTTCTCATCGATTGGCATTAAACCGAATTTTCTGTTGTTTTGGTACCCGATGCTCGTAATTGAAACCTTGAGATTTTTCACGACAATCGAGAGTTGTCAATGTGTCGAAGATGTACATTGTGGCTCGGGAATAATCGACCACGAGTCAGTTGCACCGGAAATTCCTAAAAAAACTAACCGATAATTTAGGTTGCGCTAAAATCACATTTGATTGAAATTAACCGAGGAAATGATGTCGATTACAGAAATTAAGAATTGTCACGTGTCACAATTCATCTCAAGGACATTGTTGCATCTTCTCAAAATTTATTGATGATGGGAATTGTTCAAGAAATGTGCAAGATCAGCAAATTAAAAGAGCAAGGGAATTGCCACATTTTAAGTAGGATTTTAAGGCCTCTAATGTGAAGCAATTTAAGAGGTATTATAAGTTGTTACTAAGGGACTTGACCCTATTGAATTAGATGTTAGATTGGTAATTAAAGAAAGAAGAGAAGTCTCCTCAAAAGGAAATTCGTAGGAATCCCTCTCTCCTACAATTTCACCTCAATTTCCTTGGTATTTAATGGAGATGGACTTGGAAAAGAGAGTGGGACCTAAGGTAGTAATGGAGAGCCAATTTTCCATGGAATTTGGGGCCAAAAGCAGAAGGTAAATGCTGAGTAACTTCCAGGCATTTACTCCCCACCTTCCTCCTCTCTTGTTGCCGTAGGAAACCGAAGTGCAGCAGCAAATGGGCTGCTTTCCTTTTTACTTTTTCCCTTTTCTTTCTTGTTCTTTATTTTTCTTTCCTTTCTTTTCTCTCAGCCAAAGGGTCTTAGTCTTCTGCTTTACCCTCTTTTCTTTTTCTTCCGCACTTATTTCTTCTCCCTTGCTGCCGTGCACCTGTCTCTCTCTTTCCCTTATCCAGCCTTACAACAATTTCCTTTCCCTTTCACAGCCATAAAAAGTCTTTTTTTCTTCTTATTTAAGTTAGTTTATTCAGCCATTCTTGCTCCCCTTTGGACGACAAAGCAGCGACCGAACAGCAAGGTCTCGAGCGTTCCTCCCTCCTCAAGAAAATCCGGGACTTTGCGTGCTGCTGTGGTGGTCGCTCAACGACACCTCCAGCCGTTGTGTCGGGTCCAAATCATTGTCAAAAACCTCCAGGGCTGTCCTTGTGTTGCCGTCCGGCCACAAGTGAGGATCGCCATTAGTTTCGGTGGTGAGTTGTCTTCTAAATCTGGACTAGGGGTTGAGTACCTCTATTAGGAATTTGTACAAGTTAGAAAGATGTAGATGACGTTATATGTGGATGGATGTTGGTTAGGGATGTTATGATGGCCATAGAAAAGATTAGATAGGGTTTAGAGAGCGAGACAAACGTCGTGGAGGAAGATTCGGACTAGAACAGTAGTTGATTTCTGAAACAGTTTCCAGGACGTGTGTGTTTTGCTAATTTCGTAGACAACTGTGTGTTGCGATTTTTAAGAAATTTAATTCTGAAGAAATGTTTTAGACATCCTAAATAATAACATATATTTTTCTCAGAATTTTTAGAATTTAAAAAGATGACAATTTTCATGACGTCATCCTTGAAGCAGTAATTCGGACAGTTCTGTAAACCGGGACCTGTTACGATTCCGAGGGCTGTTACTAACCTTTAGAGATCGAATTTCCAATCAGTTTCTTCATGAAAGTTGTTCGTTATAACTTTTAGTTTAACATAATTGAATTTCAAATCAAATAGACTAGATTTCGACCCAAAAACAAACTAATTTCGATGAGTTAGGCTCTCTGGAACGGGACCCGATTTTTGTGCTGGATAGAAAGAATTTCTGGGCCGAATCCAGAGGGATTTGGATCTCGGTGTCTTCAGGAAAAATATTTTTTTTTGTGTTTTCAAGCACGTGTCCAAATTTGGGAATTTTTTGAGCTCATACGAGTGGGTTTCTGACTTCGAATTTGGGAGAGCGTAATTGGACTGTTTTTTGTGAATTTGGGTTAGTAAGAGTGTATGTTTGTTTCGAAGTATTCTTGCTATGAAATTGTTTAATTGAGACTGTGAATGCTATGTGTAACTGATTATTGAAGTGTGACATTGATCATATGCATTCACGGCATGAGATTCCGCCACGAGCCTTTGGGGCTGGGCAATGCTCCTTCAGGAATGCCCCACGTCAACGGATGCCGGTCGCAGTGGAGGCTGGACCGATGCTCCTATATGGAATGCCATTTAGATGTAGACGATATCGCGCTCGACGGTGCGAGGCGATGCCTGGTTATGCCGGAAGACTGTTATCTGAGCATTGAAATCATTTGTGACACATGAAGTGCCCGGTTATGCTGGAAGACTGTTATTTGAACATTGAAATCATTTGTGACACATGAAATGCCCGGTTATTGCCGGAAGACTATTATCTGAGCATTGAAATCATTTGTGACACATGAAGTGCCCGGTTATGCCGGAAGACTGTTATCTAAGCATTGAAATCATTTGTGACACATAAAGTGCCCGGTTATGCCGTGTTGACACCTATTTTTAGCAAATATAGGAAAATAAGGAAAATAAAAATTGCATTTTTGGACAAATAAAAAGAAAAAAATGAAAATGGGGGAAATTGATTTGATTGAAGTATGCAAGGAAATTTGAAATTCTGATGAGTATTCAGATTTCGATAAATGCAGAAACAATTAAAAATCAGGTGAACAAAGGGCAAGAATTTTTATAAAACGGAATAAATCGGAGCAAAATCGAGTTGATTGCGAAATCTCGCTTTGATTTGCAGCTTTGATTTAATGCGACAGAAGATGGAAACTCGAAAAATACCATTCAAAGTGGCCGTTCGGAATTAGTATAAAAGAGAGCTTCATTTTTCGTAACTAGGGGGTGCGAAAAATTGGGAGAGAATTGAAAAGAATTCGTGAAAAGAATTCGTGCAAAAAGGTGCAGAGAAAAGTGGGCGAATTCAAAAGTCAAAAAGGAAAAGAGGAAAGAGGGAAAGAGAGAGAAGACGTGATTGCAGAGAAAACACAGAGGGAGGTGACGTGAGTGGAGAGAAAAGAAAGAAAACAACTTAAAAAAAAGGGGGAAGTGAACGAGTCGTCTTCTCCGTGCGAGCGTCCGTGCCCTGTCGGCCTCCATCCGCGGGCACCTGCCAGCTCCGCCTTGCCTCCACCTCCTGTCCTCGCGCCGGCCACCGCCGCTCCCTGCCAAGGCATCACTGGCCGTCCGCCTGTCGCAGCACTCCCTTCCGGGCATCGACGCTGCTGCCCGCCATCCTGCAACTTGAGGCCACAAGCGACGCCTGCGGCACCTGCTCGTCGCTTTGCCGCTGCTGCCGGTCCACCCCCCGCGCCGGTGCTCGCGCTAGTCACCGCATCAGCATCGTCGCTCCGCACGCCCGAAGTCGCGACGCTGCCTCTGCCGGCCCTGCTCTCCGCCCGTCGCCGATGCCGTTGCAACCCATGAGCACCGCAGCACCGGATGCTAGACCTCCCGACACTCAGCCTCTGTCGCCCCTCAGTCGACGCCCAACACCTGCTGCGGCTGTGACGACCCCAACGCTCACCACCGCTGCTGTCGCTCTGCATGACGCCTCCACCACTGCTGCTCACCCTTCGCCTCCGCCCGCGAGCCAGAACCCGAACCGCTGCAATGCCGATTTTCCCCTTCGCCGGAGCCTGACGACCCGCGACCCGCACCAGCATCTCCGCCTCCGTCGCCTCACTGCAGCCATCAGCAGCCCCGTCGCCGCTCGCCACCGCTCCGGAGCTCCTCCCTCAGCCGACGCTGCGTCTACACCATCAACGCTGCAGCAAGCCCTCTTCCCTTAGGTGGTTTAGCTTTTTCTTTTTATTTATTTTGTTTTATTTTATCTCATTTTAGTTTATCTATTTAAGTTGTAATGTTGGACGTTAATATTTGTGAATTTAGTATGCATTATCCGTAGGGATTTTGTCCAAAATTAATATAATTATTAATTTGATCCGAGAGACATCGGATCATTTTTCTAATTATTTTTAATTTTTGGGCTTTTTGGTAGAATCTTAATTGTTAAAATCATAATAATTATTTAATTTGGTCCGTAAGACTTCGGACTAAATTTTTTAATTATTTTAAGTTGTTGTGATGATTAGGGTTAGAATAATTGTTAATTTAACTTTTGTGAGCGTTAGGTTATTTTTTTCAATTATTTTTGATCCTTTATTTAGTGATTATATTAATTGTTGAGATTTAACCCTTATTTAACAATTATTCAGCTTAAAACAAAAACTAAAAAGAAACTAAAAAAATCAAAAATCAAAATATTCAAAAAAATTTGCATAAGCATATAGGACATTAAGGTTTAATATAATAGACACGTAGGTTTAATTAATCAAATTTTTAGGATTATATTTCTAGGATTGCATTTTTAGATAATATTTTTAGGACTGCATTTTTAGATATTTTAAAAGAAATAAGTTAGGATTAGACTTAAATAGCCTTTTTAGAGTCTTAGATATAATTGGCACATTTTCATATTCTCATCCTCTTTTTAAAATAAAAAATTAAAAATAGTTTTCTAAGACAGGATAGGGTTTAAGTCAAATTTAATCCCTAGAATAAATTAGAAAATTATCCCTTCTTAGATAGATTAATTAGGATCTTTATAAATTCTGAATTTCAATAAAAAAATACAAAAATACTAGGTGCATGTTAACTAGTTTGCATAATATGATCATTTAATCAGAATTTGTTCATTAGTGAAGTTAGGTCTTGAGATGCATAATAACTAGTTTGCATAATAGACCCATTTAATTAGAATTTGCATATTAATAAGATTAAGTCATTTAGTTTTAAAATGCATTTTCATAAAAGAATTCTAATTTTTAAGAAAACTCAAAAAAAATTGTTTGCTTCGTGTGATGCAATTTATTTATTGAAATGTTTGAGCATCCGTGTGGTCACATTTGCATGATAGTGATTTAGCTTAAAATAAATCCAAGCTACCTCAAAAAACATTTTGAAAATTAAAAGAAATGGTACTGAAAGGGCATTAGAGAAGTCTAATGCAACCAAGTCCCCGTACCCATAGTCTTTGGTTCGTAGGAGTAAAATAAATCTCCCTTTATTTTACTTAGTTATCTAATCGACCTATCCTAAACTGATTAGTGGCGACTCCTAAATAATAATCTTTTGCATGTTAAAAAACTTAAACCTTAAGTCGCGAATTGGTATGGGCTTGGGAGAGCCCGAGCTAAGTGTAAAAACTTAGCAGTCCATTAACCGTTTTAGGTGGTGCACCTCGAAAAATAGGTCGCGACATGCCGGAAGACTGTTATTTGAGCATTGAAATCATTTGTGACACATGAAATGCCCAGTTATGCTGGAAGACTGTTATCTGAGCATTGAAATGATTTGTGACACATGAAATGCCCGGTTATGCCGGAAGACTGTTATTTGAGCATTAAAATTATTTGTGATGCATGAATGGGTGAAAGTGAGGGACCTAATTAAAAGACGGAATTGTGTGGTGCGGTATGGGACGTGCCATAACGGTTTAGTCTGGTAATTGGGGGCTCGGGTAAGCATGTGACATTTATGTCCTTATATATGTATGTGTTAAAAGTATTCTGATGACATATGATCTCGATATCTTATGAATGATTTAATTGACACTAACATGCAGGAAAGTATTGGTATTAAGAAAGTGTGAGAAATGAGATTAGATTGCATGTTGAGTATACCCTTCTCCTAATATGGATTTAGGGGATTTACTTGCTGAGATGTGATCTCACCCTTTAGTGGGCTAACATTTTTCAGGTCCCTAAATTGAGGAAGGCCAGGTCATGTACAGTCAGTCGCAGTAAAGGAGGAATAGGACTCTCGCTATCTACTTCCAAGTGATGATGGGTTTTCCGTCAAGACTGGATGTAGGTGACGGCTCACTCCCGAGAGATCGAGAAGTATGGTAGTAGTAAACCCTAGTCTTGTTGGTAGAAGCTTAGTTAGTGGGTAATCGAACAGCTTCACTTTTTGTATTAGACATTGGGGTGTTAAACTGGTCTATAAGTAATGTGATGTTGTAGGTGTGGCTTGTGAAAAATAATATCCTACGTTTCTATCCCACTGTTTTGTTGTATGAAGATTGTTTTACGTTTCCGCATGTGCAAAAATAATGAATGGGTCAGCAACAGTTCCTGGGATGTTGCAAATTTTAAATCGACCATTGAGGGATGTGCATGTGCCCGAGGTTCGGGTCATGACAATGAGCGACTCTCACATTTCTGCTATTCGTGTGGGAAGCTAGGACACTATGTGACAACTTGTAAAGAATATCCTTATGAGGAAGATCAACACGATGGTTTATCGAAAATGGCCTATGGTCACTGGTTGCGAGCGGAGGTTCGACAACATAGCCTGTATTGGGACATGTTCTATAATCCACAGGAACCTATGGAGCAGATGGATGGAGCTCTACTTGAAACTCCCCCTGCCATGCAATTGCCAATCCCAGCCCTGCCTCCCATTGTTCCTGATTCAGCAGCTCCAGCTACGACCCCTGTCATCCCCTCAAGATCCTCCTCTATGATGGAAATAGTCAAACAACTCCAAGGACTACTGACCTGGTACCTGCAAGGGCAAAATTGAAGAGTGTTTAGACTCTTTCCCTGGAGATTCCTAAGCAAAAGAAGCCAAAAATTCCGAGAACGATCACTGCTATGGGATCAGGCAAGAAACAAAAGAGATATTCTCCGTATGAGACTAGAGCTAGCTACTCATTAGATTTGGATGAGACTTAACTCATGGACACCACTGTTGATGCTGCAAATGCGACAGAACATTGTGCATTGGTGGCTGGCCCCAAACAGCCACCGCATCTCAAATGAAACTCCTCAGTTGGAACTGTCAAGGGTTGGGCAACCCCCTGACAGTTCAAGCCCTAAAGGCCGTTTTGGCCAAAGAAAAGCCCGAAATAGTTTTCTTAATGGAAACTAAAAACGCAGCGTCAGTTCTAAATAGATTATAGTGCCGGTTTCATTTTCCTCACTCCTTGATAAGGGATCTAGTGGGCCTGGCTAGTGGTCTTGCTGTGTTTTGGACTGAGCTTTATGATTTAACAATCTTGAAGTCGGAGGAGAATTATTTTGATCTGCTTTACTATGATATATCTGCAGCTACTTCTATGCACATCACTTGTCTACATGCTCCTTCTACTTACCGGGCTAGACAAGAGCTTTGGGATAGCATCAGGGATATCAGTGCTGTAAATACCTTTCCTTGGTTGTGTGTGATGTAGCTAGTATGAACACCTAGAGGGGAGTGAATAGGTGTAAAAATAAATCTTGGCAAATATATGCGGAATAAAATAAACTTCGAGTAAAACAAAGGAGTTAGGGAAGAGAATAAGAACACAGAAATTATAGTGGTTCGGCTTAATCCAAGCCTACGTCCACTCTCCCACGCTAACAGCCTTCTTGGCTAGATTCCACTATGCAATCAACAAGAGATTACAACTTCGAGTGCAAACACTTAGTAGTAGATCACGCTATCTCACTAAGTCACTTTTTTGGTATTTCTCTCACGATTACAAACGTTTAAGCTCTCAAGAGACAAGCATATGATCGAAAGTCGCTTAGACTTTGGAATTATAAATTCTACACTCCGTCTCTTACTTGCTCATCGGTCCTTCATCTCCTTAAATACTCCTCCACTTCCAAACTAGCCGTTGGACAGTATCCCGGAGAATCGTCTTCCAATATACCCATTGGACAGCTATGTATCTAGAAGATTTGGTAGCCATTGAGTGACAAAGGTAAAATCCCAAATTGATTCCGATCGCCCATACAAACGAAATCTTGGTTTCCATAAGTAAAACTTCTTCATATAGAAAGTTCTTTTCTTCAAGATCCAATCGTCAATCAAATAGATTGAATCAATCAAATCAATTTTGATGTGGAATCCAAACTAGATCACTAGCCGTTATATGATTGGGCTTAAGTTACGATTCATCGAATCTGGATGTAAAGTCTGAGAGCAATAGACTTTACAATCTGAGTCTGAGTGCGATAGACTTTGCAATCTGAGTCTGAACATATTCTGTTTCCGAACAGATTTAGCTTTAAGGTCTATACCCAGTTCAGCTTTGTTGACACCTATTTTTAGCAAATCTAGGAAAATAAGGAAAATAAAAATTGCATTTTTCGGACAAATAAAAAGAAAAAAAATGAAATTGGGGGAAATTGATTTGATTGAAGTATGCAGGGAAATTTGAAATTCTGATGAGAATTCAGATTTCGATAAATGCAGAAACAAATAAAAATCAAGTGAACAAAGGGCAAGAATTTTTATAAAACGGAATAAATCGGAGCAAAATCAAGTTGATTGCGAAATCTCGCTTTGATTTGTAGCCTTGATTTAATGCGACGAAAGATGGAAGCTCGGAAAATACCATACAAAGTGGCCGTCTGGAATCACTATAAAAGAGAGCTACATTTTTCGTGATTGGAGGAGGAATTTCAAAAAAAAAATTCGGGAGGAATTGAGAAAAAAATTTCAGAGGTGCGAAAAAGCTGAGAGGATTCGCGAAAGTAACAAAAAGAGAGAGGAAATCCCATTTTCTTGTCCAAGGTCATTTCTTTTTTTTTTTTTTTCTTTCGACAACCTGCGAAGAAGAAGAGAAAAGGAAAAGTCAGCAAACGAAAAAAAAAAGGCGCAGAAAAGTGACGTGCGGCCAGAAAAAAAAAAAAAAAGGAGTAGCAGGAGCTACCGTTCGTCTTCTTCGCGTGGAAGCCCCCTGCTCACGCTCGTGCCGCACCTCCTCCGTCCGTGAAACACTGCACCAGCACCATCCGCGACGCCACCGAAGCCCGCTCGCCGCCGCGCCACCGCAACAACCGCCGTCCCCGCCGGAGATCCCTCTCATCCGCGAACTTGCGTCGTGCCTCCGCCACGCCGCGCCTCGCCCGCGCCTACGACGTTCGCAGCTCCATCGCTGCGCCTCAGCCCGCGCCCCGTCGCCGCGACCCTCCTCCGCCCGACGACCGCGCTCCCGACCCCCGCGACGTCGCGCCGCGCAACAACCTCCCCCTCCGCCCGCGACGCCGCCCATCGATCTTCGAGCTCCGCCGCGCCTCCGTCCGCTCCTCACTTGCGTTTGCACCGGGCCCGCGCCACCGCGAGCCCGTACCCCGCCGCGTCTCCGCTCACCACCACGTCTCACCCGAGACCGCCCGTTCATTCCACGCTCACCAACGCGCTACCAGTCCCCTCATTTAGGTGGTTTAGTTTATTCCTTTTTTATTATGTTATTTCTTCTTATTTTATTTGATAGCATCTTTAAGCTTAGTTAGCTAAATTGCAATATTGAGTGTTATTATTCATGAATTTTGTAATCATTATCCGTAGGTATTTTGTTTGAAATTAATATAATTATTAATTTGATCCGAGAGACATCGAATCATTTTTCTAATTATTTTTAATTTTTGGGCTTTTTGGTAGAATCTCAATTGTTAAATTATAATAATTATTTAATTTGGTCCGTAAGACTTCGGACCAGATTTTTAATTATTCTAAGTTGTTGTGATGATTAGGGTTAGAATAATTGTTAATTTAACCTGTGAGACGTCAGGTTATTTTTTTTAATTATTTTGATCCTTTATTTAGTGATTATATTAATTGTTTAGATTTAACCCTTATTTAACAATTATTCAACTAAAAAAAACTAAAAAGAAACTAAAAATCAAAAATCAAAACATTCAAAAAAATCTGCATGAGCATATAGGACATTAAGGTTTAATATAATAAACACGTAGGTTTAATTAATCAAATTTTTAGGATTATATTTCTAGGATTGCATTTTTAGATAATATTTTTAGGACTGCATTTTTAGATATTTTAAAAGAAATAAGTTAGGATTAGACTTAAATAGCCTTATTAGAGTCTTAGATAAAATCGCCACATTTTCATATTCTCATCCTCTTTTCAAAATAAAAAAATAAAAAATATTTTTCTAAGATAGGATAGGATTTAAGTCAAATTTAATAAATTAGAAAATTATCCCTTTTTAGATAGATTAATTAAGATTTTTATAAATTCTGAATTTCAATAAAAAATACAAAAATACTAGGTGCATTTTAACTAGTTTGCATAATAGGATTATTTAAATCAAAGCTTGTTAATTAGTGAAATTAGGTCATGAGGTGCATAATAATTAGTTTGCATAATAGGCCCATTTAATTAAAATTTGCATATTAATAAGATTAAGTCATTTATTTTAAAAGAGCATTTTCATAAAAGAACTCCAATTTTTAAGAAAATCAAAAAAAAAAAAAATGATTGCTTGCTTTGTGTGATGCAATTTATTTATTTGAATGTTTTAAATAATGGATGAGCACCGTGTGGTCACCACATTTGCATGATAGTAATTTAGGTTAAAATAAATCAGCCGCTTGCAAAAACATTTTGAAAAATTAAAAAGAAATGGTACCGAAAGGGCATTAGGAAATTCTAGTGTAACCAAGTCCCCGTACCCTTAGTCTCTGGTTCGTAGGAGTAAAAGAAATCTCCCTTTATTTTACTTAGGTGTCTAATCGACCTACCATAAACCGATTAGTGGCGATTCCTAATTAATAACATTTTACATGTTTAAAATTAAACCTTAAGTCGCGATTTGGTATAGGCTTGGGAGAGCTCGAGCTAAGTGTAAAAACTTAGCAGTCCATTAACCTAGTTTTAGGTGGTGCACCCGAAAAATTAGGTCGCGACAGCTTGGCGACTCCGCTGGGGACTTGTGTTAAAACACTTAGTGGACTTAGGCCAATTTTTCTTCTCATTTAAAAAAAGAAAAATGTTTTGTCTGGCAGCGAGGATCCTAGGTACGTCCCTAACATTTCTAAGGTGCTAAATGTTTTTGCAGATGGGAGGTATAAGGGGAGTAGTCTATGCTAACCTTTGTCTTGCAGGTTGGAATGTTGGATTAATGATTTATTTTTCCACGATTAGAAGTGTTGTTTGCATTTAAACTATTGTGCATGTCTTATTGTTTTTAGCACTACACTATTGCACACACAACCTGTGGCCGCACTTGGGCTGCGATAGGATTTCTAGGATGGTGTTGAGAAGGATACTTCCTCCAAAGCGAGACTGCTATGTAGAGGTTGACCTTCTCTTCTCCGAAAGTTTTTTCATGGTGTCGAATGTGTTTTGTCCATATCCGCGAGACTGCGTGACTATTGGACATTCCATTCGACCGAGCAGAGTTAGGGGGACCCGACACGTTAATGCGAGAGGCGCAACGGTCGATCATCCTCTTAGCTCCGTTTTGTTAAGCTGTCTAGAGTAGAAATCGAGCCTCACATCTCATGTGCATGTCTATGTGATTGCCATCGATTTTCCTTGGTGAAGTAAGTCTTCTATTCCCATATTAATGCAATTTATTTACTTTGTCATACTCTTGGTCGGTCCATGACAATCTAGGTCAATCATTGATTTAATTCATTTGTCAATTAGAAATGAAATGAATTGCCATACAATGAATCATTTGGAAAATAAAAAAATTGGAAATTTGTTTTCAATTTATGTCTTGGCTTTTCCTAGTTCATGTTTAGGAAGTTTCGTCCCTACTGGGACATCCCATGTCTTTATTTTCCTAGTCCATTTTTAAGAAATCATTTTCATTATGGACTATTCTTAACTAAAAGATAGATTGTTGTCATGGATTGGTTTTCTCAGTATACCTTGTTCTTCCATATTTTCACCTCCCCTCATTTAGGCGATCAAGAACTAGAATGGCTGACCAAACCGAAATGCGTGATCGTATCTCCGCTATGGAAGACCAACTCTGACAGTTGCTCGCCTCTATGCAATTCATGACAGCTCAAATCCAATCACTCCGAATGGATTTGACTCCTGCACCTGCTCTCCCTGAGACAGTAGTCCTGAAGCAGTCAGGCAAGACCCAAGTGAGCAATGGCGACACGCCTGAACTGGAAGATAACCCACTAGTCATCGCCGAACTTGACAATGTCCCTAAGACAAAGCAAGATGAAGTGGAAGTGATAGACACTCTGGGGCAGCCTAGTGGCAAGTTCGATTACCTGGTGAAGTATTCAGCTCCTCCCAGCTTTTACTTTGACTCCCGCAACATAGTTCCAAGTGGATGGGATGACATGGATGATCTAACACCCTGAAGATGGAAAACCCTAATGATGAGCTAGAAGGAGTTGCAAGCTTATTCGATGACCTCATAATTGGAACCATTGATGAAGGATCTCCTGAAGAGATGGGCCTTGGCCCACAAGAGTAACTCTTTTATCTGCTTTTGCACATTCCCCTTCGTGGGAATTTTTATTGTTTTCTGAGAGATGTTTTCATTTTTCTTTTAATTCTTGAGTGTTGCATTTTCTCATTCAATAAATGTAATTCATTTGATTTTATTCAATGAAATTACAATTTTATTTCAAATTTTGAGGACATGATGGAGTATACCAAACTAGTCCGGTGACGATATCCAATAATGAAAAGAAAATATCATCCAAGGAGAATTCTGAGGACTGGGCTTCTTCATGCTTCCTCATAAATAAAAAATAAATAAAAATCATTTTTGAAGCCATTTCCAAAAGCATGCATTAGCCCTGTTTAATTTTCTAACTCATTTACTTCATGTTTCAGAGCATTACTTTTTCTGCCTAGTGAGAAAGCATCTAAAAAAGGCACACCAAGTTGCAACTGGTCCAATTGTCAATGACACATTTCTAAAGAGTTAATGTGACAGATTGGAGGCATGACAGATTTTGGTAGTGGCCCGATTGAGATAAAATCTTGACCCAAGCCAAAATTGGATATTCCATTTGCTTTTACTCTGATGTTGCATAGTATCATATTTATGCACGTTCTCTTGTGCATGGGCAAAAGCGGATAGGGACAATCCAAAGACATCAATTGCCGAGGCAATCCCATTGTAGATGAATCCTTGAATGAATGCTTAAAATCATTTTGCAGTGTGGAAAACTGTTTGTTTTGGAGTTGATAATTTTTCGTGCTTAAAGCTGTTAAGCTCTTTTTTTTTTTTAAAAAAAAAAAGAAAAGGGACTTTGCATGATGACTCTTAGCCATCAATTCCACTAAAGAACATCAAGATGGACTAATTTAATGAATGATGTCGAATTGATTGAGCATGCTAAATGAGATGAGTCGGGATGATGAAAGGCAAACCCTATCCTATACACAGTCCCATATTCATACACTTGTGAGATGAGTGTAGGAAGGTTCATATTCATAAGGTAAAGAGTTCTCTCGCAAGAGGTACGACAACCTGAAATGATGAGAGGCAATTCATTTTTCTATCCCAAACACTACAGGTGATCCATTGCTTAACCCTTTGAGCCTCATACACTTATGGAGATTCTTTTAAAATTACCCCTGGCAAGAATCACCCCACATCGGGGCAACTAAGAGATCAAATGGCATCATGAGGTGAGGAAAATGAATTGAAATTTTCTTGCTTTCACTTTTATCAATCTTCAAGTAGTGCTATTACATTGAATTCATGCGTTAATTCAAATGCCTTAGGATGATGAAGAGCATTTCTTTCTCTATCCTATACAATTATATCCTTTGTTTAGCCCACTCGAGCTTGAAATTTGATTTCTTCCAACCCAGTTGGTGATCATCCCCCACACTGGGGCAAGGCAAAAGATAGATGAGGACCCTCTAAAGTTCGAGTGTCATTCAAAGTGTAATCGCTTGGCACATGCATTGTGTGCAAGAATTGAAATCAAAATAGAACTAAGGGGCATGAAAAAGCAGTGTGCCTGGTAAAAGCAAGGCCAATGCTCATGAAAAAAAGTGAAAAAAAAATGAATAAGAACGGGGGCATGAAAAGCGGTGTGCTGGTAAAAGCAAGGCCGATGCCCATAAATGAAGAAGAGAGTCAAGATAAGGACTATCAGTTGCAAAAAGATTGTATCTCCAATGGAGTAATACTCAAAGAACTCAAATGGTGAGTTTTTACAATCAATGGAGGCATTTCATGAAGACAATCCCCAATGATGAAAAAGAAAACTGGTGGCAATGCCAAGATGATCACCAACTTTTACCATCTACACACATTTTGAGCCTAATGATCCTTTCATTTCTCAACCCATGAACCCAACCTACGTTACGTCCCTTACAAAGTCTCTTCAGATTAGGGCATTTGAATTAACGTAGGAGTTCATATGTTTATAAGCATCGCTCGAAGAAGTGTGAGCAAGATTATTTCTTTCTCATTTTGCAGGGTTCTTGACTTGTAAACCCGGAGATGATTACAAGACTGTTCATTCAATAGCCTTGACTCAAAGAGTCCCTTTGTTAAGCCGTTGACCAAGCCTACATTATGGTCTCGTTAAAGACCTCTCGGATTGGTAAGATCGTACCGCTTGCGAGAATACTCGGACCCATGTCGATATGATGAAATTGAGTGATTCGCATAAAATAGACATTCTAAATGAGAGTGAGTGAAAGTCCTTTCTAACCGAAAGTCTCTAATTTAGTATTATTAAGAAATCCATGTCATGAGTGAAGATTGTCTTGAATGATAATTCTCTCCAGTGGAAATTTGGGTGATGCAAAGGTCATTATGCATAAACCCCGATTGAGTTGATGAAAACCTCACCGATTTTTGAAGTGTGCATTCTAGAGTAACTCAGATTGTCTATCTCTTTGAATGCATATAAGTTTTTGCTCTAAATCATGTCTGACGGGTAATTCAAGTTCCTTTCAAAATGTTTCATGATATTAGGAGATGAGAAACCTCCGCCATGAGATGAAAGACCTCCACAAGATATCTAAATTTCAAAAGACATATCCCCAAGAATCAGAGATGTCATCAGGTAAGTCTATCTCTATCCATACCTTAAATACTTGTCATTGTACAGGTATTCCTTTCCAAGCACCGGCGCTCGTTGGAGTCGCCCCCAAAGATTTTTTTTTTCCTCCGATTCAATCGATTAAGGCGACAGAAGAATGGTTCGGGTCCTGGGTCGGATGATTTCGTCGCAAGGCTGGGCGACCGAAGAATGGTTCGGGTCCTAGCCAAGCAAAACCTCAGTCTAGGCGGCCGTAGAATGGTACGGGTCCTAGACAACATTAAAGATTTTTCCTCCATATTCAATCTGATTAAGGCGACCGAAGAATGGTTCGGGTCCTGGTCGGATGATTTCTGTCGCAAGGCTGGGCGACCGAAGAATGGTTCGGGTCCTAACCAAGCAAAACCTTAGTCTAGGCGACCGTAGAATGGTACGGGTCCTAGACAACATTTATTGCTCTAACAGGCGACCGTAGAATGGTACGGGTCCTGGAAAATAGATCCCCGTTTAGGCGACCGTAGAATGATACGAGTCCTAGACAACCTCAGTTCAGGCGACCGTAGAATGGTACGGGTCCTGAAAAACCATTTTTTCGTTAAGGCGACCGTAGAATGGTACGAGTCCTAGACAACCTCAGTTCAGGCGACCGTAGAATGGTACGGGTTCTAAAAAACCATTTTTTCGTTAAGGCGACCGTAGAATGGTACGGGTCCTAGACAACCTCAGTTCAGGCGACCGTAGAATGGTACGGGTCCTGAAAAATCATTTTTTCGTCAAGGCGACCGTAGAATGGTACGGGTCCTAGACACAACCAAACAATGCCATACTAGGCGACCGTAGAATGGTACGGGTCCTGGGAAAGAGTCACTTTGTGAAGTCATGTTACTATCTTTGGGCGACCGTAGAATGGTACGGGTCCTGAACGTGTAACACCAATCTATCTTGAGTTACTCTACCATCTCCGAAGGTAAGTAATCCAAAGTAAGTTCCTTTATCATTTGCATTAACATTTCCATGCATTATATAAATTTCATTTCCAAAGGGGATTCATTTTTTTCAAAAAAAAAAAAAAAAAAAAAAAAAAAAGAAAAAACAACGGAAAAAGTCACTCAATACATCTGCATGATTAACAATTAGGTCTCAACTTGTCTTTGAAGGCAACCTCTACGAGCTCACCTTCAAAGAGGGGCATTTTGTTGACACCTATTTTTAGCAAATCTAAGAAAATAAGGAAAATAAAAATTGCATTTTTCGGACAAATAAAAAGAAAAAAAATGAAATTGGGGGAAATTGATTTGATTGAAGTATGCAGGGAAATTTGAAATTCTGATGAGCATTCAGATTTCGATAAATGCAGAAACAATTAAAAATCAAGTGAACAAAGGGCAAGAATTTTTATAAAATGGAATAAATCGGAGCAAAATCGAGTTGATTCGAAATCTCGCTTTGATTTGTAGCCTTGATTTAATGCGACGAAAGATGGAAGCTCGGAAAATACCATACAAAGTGGCCCTCCTGGAATCACTATAAAAGAGAGCTACATTTTTCGTGATTGGAGGAGGAATTTCAAAAAAAAAATTCGGGAGGAATTGAGAAAAAAATTTCAGAGGTGCGAAAAAGCTGAGAGGATTCGCGAAAGTAACAAAAAGAGAGAGGAAATCCCATTTTCTTGTCCAAGGTCATTTTTTTTTTTTTTTCTTTCGACAACCTGCAGAAGAAGAGAAAAGGAAAAGTCAGCAAAAGAAAGAAAAAGGCGCAGAAAAGTGACGTGCGGCCAGAAAGAAAAAGAAAAAAGGAGTAGCAGGAGCTACTTGTTCGTCTTCTTCGCGTGGAAGCCCCTCGCTCACGCTCGTGCCGCACCTCCTCCGTCCGTGAAACACTGCACCAGCACCATCCGCGACGCCACCGAAGCCCGCTCGCCGCCGCGCCACCGCAACAACCGCCGTCCCCGCCGGAGATCCCTCTCATCCGCGAACTCGCGCGCGCCTCCGCCACGCCGCGCCTCGCCCGCGCCTACGACGTCCGCAGCTCCATCGCCGCGCCTCAGCCCGCGCCCCGTCGCCGCGACCCTCCTCCGCCCCGACGACCGCGCTCCCGACCCCCGCGACGTCGCGCCGCTGCAACAACCTCCCCCTCCGCCCGCGACGCCGCCCATCGATCTTCGAGCTCCGCCGCGCCTCCGTCCGCTCCTCACTTGCGTTTGCACCGGCCCCGCGCCACCGCGAGCCCGTACCCCCGCCGCGTCTCCGCTCACCACCACGTCTCACCCGAGACCGCCCGTTCATTCCACGCTCACCAACGCCGCTACCAGTCCCCTCATTTAGGTGGTTTAGTTTATTCCTTTTTTATTATGTTATTTCTTCTTATTTTATTTGATAGCATCTTTAAGCTTAGTTAGCTAAATTGCAATATTGAGTGTTATTATTCATGAATTTTGTAATCATTATCCGTAGGTATTTTGTTTGAAATTAATATAATTATTAATTTGATCCGAGAGACATCGAATCATTTTTCTAATTATTTTTAATTTTTGGGCTTTTTGGTAGAATCTCAATTGTTAAATTATAATAATTATTTAATTTGGTCCGTAAGACTTCGGACCAGATTTTTAATTATTCTAAGTTGTTGTGATGATTAGGGTTAGAATAATTGTTAATTTAACTTGTGAGACGTCGAGGTTATTTTTTTAATTATTTTGATCCTTTATTTAGTGATTATATTAATTGTTTAGATTTAACCCTTATTTAACAATTATTCAACTAAAAAAAAACTAAAAAGAAACTAAAAAATCAAAAATCAAAACATTCAAAAAATCTGCATGAGCATATAGGACATTAAGGTTTAATATAATAAACACGTAGGTTTAATTAATCAAATTTTTAGGATTATATTTCTAGGATTGCATTTTTAGATAATATTTTTAGGACTGCATTTTTAGATATTTTAAAAGAAATAAGTTAGGATTAGACTTAAATAGCCTTATTAGAGTCTTAGATAAAATCGCCACATTTTCATATTCTCATCCTCTTTTCAAAATAAAAAAATAAAAAATATTTTTCTAAGATAGGATAGGATTTAAGTCAAATTTAATAAATTAGAAAATTATCCCTTTTTAGATAGATTAATTAGGATTTTTATAAATTCTGAATTTCAATAAAAAAATACAAAAATACTAGGTGCATTTTAACTAGTTTGCATAATAGGATTATTTAAATCAAAGCTTGTTAATTAGTGAAATTAGGTCATGAGGTGCATAATAATTAGTTTGCATAATAGGCCCATTTAATTAAAATTTGCATATTAATAAGATTAAGTCATTTATTTTAAAAGAGCATTTTCATAAAAGAACTCCAATTTTTAAGAAAATCCAAAAAAAAAATGATTGCTTGCTTTGTGTGATGCAATTTATTTATTTGAATGTTTTAAATAATGGATGAAAGACCCGTGTGGTCACCACATTTGCATGATAGTAATTTAGGTTAAAATAAATCAGCCGCTTGCAAAAACATTTTGAAAAATTAAAAAGAAATGGTACCGAAAGGGCATTAGAAAATTCTAGCCAGAACCAAGTCCCCGTACCCTTAGTCTCTCGGTTCGTAGGAGTAAAATAAATCTCCCTTTATTTTACTTAGGTGTCTAATCGACCTACCATAAACCGATTAGTGGCGACTCCTAATTAATAACATTTTACATGTTTAAAAATTAAACCTTAAGTCGCGATTTGGTATAGGCTTGGGAGAGCCCGAGCTAAGTGTAAAAACTTAGCAGTCCATTAACCTAGTTTTGGGTGGTGCACCCGAAAAATTAGGTCGCGACAAGCTTCAGCATAGAGTCTGTCTTCTGGTTCTTCCTTCACGTTCAGTCTGGAATTTATCAGAATGAGCAGACTTCTGATGTAGAACAGACTTTGACACTAAAGTCTAGCAGTCTTCAGACTTTGAGTCTTGAGTCTGGCAATCTTCAGACTTTGAGTCTTGAGTTTGGTAGTCTTCAGACTTTGATACAAAAGTGTGGAAATATTCAAAATATACTCTGGACATGAGTTACGTTCAGTCTTCTGGTCGTCTTCGCACTTTGATAATATCCTTTACATGTTCTATTATCTGCATGGTCTATTACTCAACCATCAAACATGTTAGTAGCCTTTGATTTATTTTGTTATCTTCAAAACATCATAAGGGATTTCCCTAACAATCTCCCCCTTTTTGATGATGACAAAACAATCTCTGAATATGCAGATTTGTAAACATGCTTTTAAAAATATTAATTTAAATCAAAGGATATCATAAGATAACAAATAGATTGAGTATAACAATATATAGAAAAATAATCGCAGCTCAATATTATGCAATAAATAATATCAACCAATTAACACATATGCATATTCATATTCTCTCCCCCTTTTTGTCATAATCAAAAATCGATAATAATGGATTCACGTAGAGAATATAAAATGATAACAAATATCTTGCATGAATCACAATTTCCAAAAATCAGCTTTTATAAAGTAAATCGAATATTAAAGATTGCAATATAGCTCACTTCGATCATATATATTAGCAAATATCCAATAAAAATCACAGATGCATCATGAAATTCACGTACACTTTTTGTCATAATAAAATGATAATATTAGTAAGAGATTTGTTAATGACAAAATGTAATAAAAGATGCACTAACCGGATTTTTTTTGAACAAATTCTGACACATTTACCTTTCATTCCATCCATAATAAGATCAAGATCAATCAAAAAAGATTTTTCCATAATTGATCAAAGCTCCCCCTCAATTTGTTGCCTTTTTGAGATGATCACGATTCTTTCCCTTTTCTTTTGGAATTGATTTCTCCCCCTCGATTTCCTCATCGGATTCTGAGTCTGTGTCTAAGTCAAACTCTGATTCTGAGTCTGTGTTTGAGTCAGACTTAGATTCTGAATGTGCCGTCAAGCATATATTTTCTTGCTCATCATCTTCTTTCATTATTTTTTTCTGGCCATTCTGCTTGTATTGATTTCTTCCATCAAATTTCCTTCCTTTTCTACTCAGCTTTTTGAATTTCTTGACCATAAAGGCAAGTTCTTCATCGTTCATGTCATTTTCTGAGTCTGTTTCATCAAAAACAGTATTAGATATTAAAGCAATGGACTTTTTACCTTCGGGATCTTCATCGTTGAGTTGCTCCACTTCATAGGATTGAAGAGTGCAAATTAATTCATCAACGGAGAGTGGCATAATCCTTTGAGTCTCCCGGATTGAGGTCTTGACATGGTTCCAATCTTTTGAGAGACCTCGCAAGAGTTTGTTGATCTTCATCGGGGTAGAAATTTGCTGACCTTGATATGCTAAACCATTTACAATTTCTGTAAAACGGCTGAACATATCTCCAATTGACTCTCCTTGCTTCATCTTGAAGGATTCATATTTGCCGAGCAGGAAGTTTAATTTTGTCTCTTTTACATGATCGGTCCCTTCATATGTAACATGAAGTCTATCCCAAACTTCTTTTGCTGTTTCACATGAAGAGATTCTATTATATTCAGCAAGAGACAAAGCACAATATAAAGAATAAATGGCTTTTGCATCAAGCGCTTCTCTTTTGGATATCTCCATCCGAGACATAGGAGCGGGGGGTTTGGTTTCTTTGTCTTTGCCATTCTTATTTGATGTGGATGCAGCAATGGGGTTGATTCATCTTTCCACAACATCCCATTGCAAGGGATCTCTGGATCTTAGGAATGCTTTCATTTTGTTCTTCCATACGTCGTATTCCTTTCCATCAAAATATGGTGGCCTTGTGTTGCTTTGCCCTTCCATAAGTCCTGGTGCCAACATACTAGCCATAAAGAATCTTTAGCTCAAAAGTAAAAACACTTTTATAAACCGAGCACTTGGCTCTGATATCAATTGATGTAGCTAGTATGAACACCTAGAGGGGAGTGAATAGGTGTAAAAATAAATCTTGGCAAATATATGCGGAATAAAATAAACTTCGAGTAAAACAAATGAGTTAGGGAAGAGAATAAGAACACAGAAATTATAGTGGTTCGGCTTAATCCAAGCCTACGTCCACTCTCCCACGCTAACAGCCTTCTTGGCTAGATTCCACTATGCAATCAACAAGAGATTACAACTTCGAGTGCAAACACTTAGTAGTAGATCACACTATCTCACTAAGTCACTCTTTTGGTATTTCTCTCACGATTACAAACGTTTAAGCTCTCAAGAGACAAGTATATGATCGAAAGTCGCTTAGACTTTGGAATTATAAATTCTACGCTCCGTCTCTTACTTGCTCATCCGTCCTTCATCTCCTTAAATACTCCTCAACTTCCAAACTAGCCGTTGGACAGTATCCCGGAGAATCGTCTTCCAATATACCCATTGGACAGCTCTGTATCTAGAAGATTTGGTAGCCGTTGAGTGACAAAGGTAAAATCCCAAATTGATTCCGATCGCCCATACAAACGAAATCTTGGTTTCCATAAGTAAAGCTTCTTCATATAGAAAGTTCTTGTCTTCAAGATCCAATCGTCAATCAAATAGATTGAATCAATCAAATCAATCTTGATGTGGAATCCAAACCAGATCACTAGCCGTTATATGATTGGGCTTGAGTTACGATTCATCGAATCTGGATGTAAAGTCTGAGAGCAATAGACTTTACAACGAGTCCGAGTGCGATAGACTTTGCAATCCGAGTCCGAACATATTCTCGCTTCGAACAGATTTAGCTTTAAGGTCGTACCCGGTTCGGCTTCAAAGATAAAGTCTCGTCTTCCGGTTCTTCCTTCACGTTCGCCCGGAATTTATCGAATGAGCAGACTTCTGATGTAGAACAGACTTTGACACTAAAGTCTGGCAGTCTTCAGACTTTGAGTCTTGAGTCTGGCAATCTTCAGACTTTGAGTCTTGAGTCTGGCAGTCTTCAGACTTTGACACAAAAGTGTGGAAATCTTCAAAATATACTCTGGACATGAGTTATGTTCAGTCTTCTGGTCGTCTTCGCACTTTGATAATATCCTTTACATGTTCTATTATCTGCATGGTCTATTACTCAACCATCAAACATGTTAGTAGCCTTTGATTTATTTTGTCATCTTCAAAACATCATAAGGGATTTCCCTAATAGTGTGTGGGGGACTTTAATGAGATCCTCTACCCTTGGGAAAAAGTGGGCAAGAGACCAGCTATATACTCTCCCCTAGCATCCTTTCGAGCAGTGATTAGTGCTTGCTCTTTACTAGAATTGGAAAGCAAATGGTGCGAATTTACCTGGTCTAATAACAGAACAGGGGATGACCTGGTAAAGGAGAGATTGGATCGAGTCTTTTGCTCTTTGGAATGGCGATTGTTGTATCCTACTGCAGAAGTGCTAGCCCTTCTTGCTTTAGGTTTAGATTACTGTCCTATTTTGCTAAACACATCTTCAAGGCCTTTCAAGTGAAAGAAGACTTTTACTTATGAAGCTTTATGGAATCAAGATCAACAGTGCAAAGAAGTAATTCAAAATTCGTGGAATATATCCAGTGCAGACAAAGCCACTCTTGTATCAAAATTGCAGGCAGTTTCTCACGAATTAGCAAGCTGGAGTAAATCAAAGTTTAGTAACGGCCATCTTCGTATACTTCATTTACAACACTAGCTACAGACTATCATGAATAGAAAATACTATCAGAGTAATGATAAAGAGCTGGCCCATTCAATCTGAGAAGAAATTCAAAAAATCTGGCATCAAGAGGAGCAGTTTTGGGCTATGCGTTCTCGCATCAACTGGCTAAGGTGGGGGGATAAAAATTCCAAATTTTTCCATGCCAGTACTGTACAAAGAAGACAAAGAAACAGAATATGTATGTTAAAAGATGAACTCCAGAATTGGATAAGGGAGCCAGAACAACTAAAGGAGTTGACGTTGGGTTTCTTTTCCAATTTATATAAGTTAGTGGGATATCGTGATTTTGGCCCCTTTTTACAACAATACCCTGAAGTTGTAACTACAGCCATAAATGATCATCTGCTGAGAATAGTAACGAAAGAGGAGGTATACTAGGCTACTTTCTAGCTGGGTGCTTCCAAGGCTCTAGGGCCATATGGTCTTAATGGCCTCTTCTTTCAGCATCACTGGGAAATTATCAAAACAGATGTCATCAAAACAGTTCGAGACTTCTTCACTTCAGGTATAATGCCTCGTTGTCTGAACAGAATGATAATTGCATTGGTTCCTAAGGTTCATCATTCAGAAAGCATTGATCAGTACAGACTAATAAGTCTTTGTAATTTCGCTTATAAAATCATTTCCAAAGTTATGGCCAACAGACTTAAACCTTGGCTTCCTAACTTGATATCCAAAGAATAGGCAGCATTTGTCAGGGACAGGCAGATACAAGATAACATAATGGTGGTCCAAGAAGTGCTTCACCAGTTTAAAGTGCGAAAGAGCAAGAAAAAGTTCAATCTTCTTTTAAAAACTGATATGCAAAAAGCGTATGACAGGGTCGAATGGGATTTCCTCCAAGCCTACATGCTGCAGCTGGGTTTCAATGACATATGGGTAAAGTTGGTAGTGGTTTTCATTACAACGACCTCATTAAGTGTTCGTTTCAATGGGGAACAACTTGCTTATTTCCAACCATCTCGAGGACTTAGACAAGGTGACCCCCTATCCCCATATATTTTTATTTTACTAGCAAATGTGCTCTCAATTCTCATTATTCAAGCTGTGGATATGGGTCATTTACAAGGAATTAAGTTCAATAGAGCTTGCCCCACTTTGTCCCATCTATTCTTCGCTGATGACTCTGTTTTCCTAAAAGCAATAGTCTCTGAATGCCAAAATCTTGCAAATATTCTAAACCAGTATTGTTTAGCTACGGGTCAGCTTATAAAAAGGAATAAATCTGGTTTGTATTAAAGCAAAAACTGCCTGTTGTCTCTACAACAAAATTTAGCAAGTGAATTCAGAATACCTATGATGAATCGTTATGGGAAATATTTGGGAATCCTCTCAGACTGGGGGCGATTGAAACGGGAGATGTTTTCTTGGATTTTGGCCAAAGTAAATGCCAAATTAGATGACTGGAAGGAACGACTGTTATCGAAGAGTGGAAAGGAAATCCTTTTGAAATCAGTTATACAGGCATTACCTTAGTATGCCATGTCGATCTTCAAGCTCCCCCTATCATTATGCAGATTAATAGAAAAGAAGATATCGATGTTTTGGTGGAGCAATAATAATGGCAATGCAGGCATCCATTGGCGAAATTGGACAGATTTAAAACTCTCAAAAGACTTTGGAGGAATGGGATTCAGAGACCTTATCAGTTTCAACAAAGCAATGCTTGGTAAGCTAGCATGGCGTCTGTTTCAACAACCTAACGCTCTATGGAGTCAGCTTTTCAAGGGCTTGTATTTCAGGAATTCATCCTTTCAGTGTGTGCAAGCAGGAAATCATCTTTCATGGGGTTGGTAGAGTATTTTAAAAGGAAGAGAAGCCATTCTTCCAAGACTTCACTGGTTAGTTGGGGATGGCTCCCAGATTAATATAAGAGAAGACAATTGGCTACCTATGGGTAAATTAGGAGGAACGGCTGCTCATGGTGAACCGGTTTTAGTGGCTAATCTCATTGATCACTCTCATAAAGCGTAATATTCAAGTCTTATCTCCAATCTATTTGATTCTTAGGTCAGTGAAGAGATTTTAAAAATTCCTATTAACCCTTTACTTCTTACTGACCAACTGGTATGGACTACTAATTCTTCTGGTGTTTATTCAATGAAAAGCAGTTACCATCCTCTGTCTTCAACCTAAATACCCAACTCAGTGTGGCTTCAACTTCTTATCAGAACCCCATTAAGTTATGGCGTAAGATTTGGCATATGAAAACCGCTCCTAAAATTCGAGTGTTTATGTGGTTAGCTTGTCAGAACGCCCTTGCTACTAAAGCAAACCTTTTTCATAGACATATCTCACCAATTCCTGTCTGTAGCCTATGCACTCAAAACATGCCAAAGACTGTAGAACATCTATTTTTCTTTTGCATGTGGACTAGAGAGATATGGACTCATCCTCAAATCAGGGTTCAAATCTTACCTACCTTAGTGCAGCATTTTGATGCTTGGGTAGCAGCCAGAGCCACTGATTCAAAGGCCTTCCCTGAATTTGAGGTGCTTGCCAATTTGTTGTGGCAAATCTGGCGACAGCGAAACAACTTCATCTTCAGAAACCAGAGTCCAAACCCCATCCAAGCAGTGGAGGATGCCCTTACATAGAGCCGGATCTATATGGTTGTCGACCCAACTCCTCATTGCTCTCCAATCTCAGCCCTCAGCCAAGATCAACGATGGAAACCTCTTGAAAAAGGCAGTTTAAAATGCAATATCGATGGTGCTTTTTAGTCAGAGGGTTTGGAAGGATCAATGGCTTGTATTTGCAGAAATCACAAAGGGATTCTCACTGATGTTTTTGCCCGAAGCTTTCCAGCTCAATCGGCTTTCTGGGCGGAGATTTATGCTCTCATTTTGTCGATTCAACATCTGATCTAGCAGGGGCTTCACCAGGAACAACTAATAGTGGAATCGGACTGCCTACAGTTGGTTGAGATTGTCACGGAGAAGAAGATGCCGCCATGGACGGAACGAAACCTTTTTGCTGAAGTTGAAGAGCTGCTATCCCGGTGCCCTAATCTCTCTCTAAAGCACTGTCGTAGACAAGCTAATGCAGCTGCAGATTGGGCCACAAAAGCCCACCGGAATCAAGGCCGGATCCGCAATTGGAACATTTACCCTCCTTTTATGTTGCAAGATATAGTGTACGGTGATGCTTTAGCATTTGGATGTTTATCTTCTCTAATATAATATTTCAGCAGTTTCAACCAAAAAAAAAAAGAATTGAGTCCAATGAGCAAAAATCTCTGCCCAAGCCTGTTGAACGACGGTGGGCATATCTCCGGCAACATCACCGAGCAACCAAAAAAGGGCTGGAGTTTTGAAGTGAAGATAAGTATGAAATTTTTTCAGCAAAAAAAAAGAAAAAAAAAAGAACGAAAGACTAGAAAAAATGACATGAGTAAGGGAAGCTGTCTCATTCTAGGTTTGCTTGTATCTCTTAGAGAATCCTTGGTAAGGAGCTGTGAAAAGGGCCTGCCGACAATGACAAATTCACGATCGATTTTGTTTTCAATCTCAATCAAACAAGAAAGAGACTTTAAAGACAATGACATTAATTGTTCATTGAACAATTGTTTGGCTTTGTAGCACGATTGGTCCACCCCTTATTCTTTAGGCAAATAAATTCCTTTTTTTTTTAATCTAAGGAAAAGTAGAACTTTATTCATTCAACTACAGTACCTATTGGATTTTCTATAATCTTGTTTTTTTTATTCATTACTTCTCTTTCTCATAGATAATATAAAAATCAAGCCCATATCTATTGTTATAAACAAACAAACAAAAATCCAATTGATTAAGGACGCTCAAGATAAGGCTTCCATAATTAATGATTGAGACAATACTAATTACGTAGATTATAAACTGTAGCTTTGCCCAACCGTGCCTTGGGCAGCAAACTCACATGAGCGCAAGTCCATTTCTAATTTTCTACGATCCACCGAAGAACGGTTCTTCCGGGAATTCGTCGGATCATTGTGGAATCGCAAATAGATCCGTCTCGAACATCAATCGAAAGCCTTTTTCCTACTCGTGGGGCGACGAATTAAAGCAACAGATTCATTAAAATTTGAATCAATTTCTGAAAATAACTCAAAATATCAATTTTCATTTCTACATTAATAGTTTCTGCTAAGTAAAGGAAAAGCCGGAAGTAATGTCAAAATATCGACTTAAATGTATGTATTGCCAAGAGGAGTCTACTCACTAGGAGCCATTAATGATGCGTTTGGTAACGTTTATATATATATATATTCATTTTTTGTTCCCTTGAACAAAAATAGAACATAAATCCCTTTGTGTAGGTTTTTGTTCGTGAGAACAAATTTGAAATAGTAATAAGAAAAAAATTTGCATTTTTGTTCTCGGGAACGATTCAAGAAACAAACATTTCTCTTTTCTATTCTTTCTTGTTCTCTTCCTCCTCTTCTCCCCCTAACCGGTTGCCAGCCTTGGTGATGGCTGACCACTGGCTAGGTGAGGTTGCGTCGCCCAGCCATGGCGAGGCTCGTGGGGATCTTGCTGACAAGAAGAAGAAGAAGAAAAAGAAAAAAGAAAAGAGAAAAATGCTTAAAATTATTAATAAATTAAAAGAAATTTCAAGTCACAAAAATATTTAGGGTTGTACTAAACATATTTCTGTTTTGGGAATAAATTTTTTTGTAGTTATCAAACATTTTCAAATGTTCAAAAACACATCCAAGGAACAAAAATAGAAAAAAAAATTGTTTTTGAACAAAAATTATTCACAAAAACAGAAATGCCACCATATGCACTGTAAACAATCTGCGCAAAGTTGTTTTCGGCGACGATGTAATATTTTATAAGGTTCACGTTATTTTCGCCTCTTAAATTTGCTTCGTTTTCAAGTTGGTATAAGCAAGGAAGATTAGAAATAGCCCATGCGATATTTTATAAGGCATAGATTCTTTTCGCCTCTAAATTTGCCTCATTTTTGGGTAGGTATAAGCAAGACAGATCGAAAATAGCATATGCGATATTTTATAAGGCTCACGTTATTTTCACCTCTTAAATTTCCTTTGTTTTTAGGTCGGTATAGGCAAGAAAGACCAGAAATAGACGATGTGATATTTTATAAGACTCACGTTATTTTCGCCTCTTAAATTTGCCTCATTTGTAGGTGGGTATGAGCAAGAAAGACCGGAAATAGCATATGCAATATTTTATAAGGCTCACGTTATTTTCACCTCTTAAATTTCCTTCGTTTTCAGGTGGGCATAAGGAAAAAAGATCGGAGATAGCTGATGCAATATATTAGAAGACTCACAGATATTTTTGCCTCTTAAATTTGCCTCATTTGTAGGTGGGTATGAGCGAGAAAGACCGGAAATAGCGCAACAAGTCGTGCAAGGATGAATGATTTGATTGGCAATTTGGGACCTCTAGGCTAAAGCAACAATATTTGAAGAAAAAGCCTATATTTTGTGGCATTAATTAATTTGGAAACGACTCCAAATGGACTTGACCATTCGGGGTGCGTTTGGAAAGCGCTTTGCCAAGGGGCTCTAGGCAATCTTTTAGGCAAATACAAATATCACCTGTTAATATTTTTTCTTTTGGGGAAAATTCCAAATAAGGACCCGGAGTTGACCGAATTTCTCAAAGAAGGACCCAAAATGAACTTTGTGTTAAATAAAGACCTAAAGTTGACACATTGTCTCAAATAAGGACCCGGAGTAGTTGAATCAATTTCCAATAAGAACCTGAGCTTGCTGGTTAGCCAAATATTCGCCGGCTATCAAGCATGTGACATTTCCAACGACCGGAGTTTGGGCAATTTTGTCCAAAAAAAAAAAGGGAAAATTAACAAATCCTAAAACAAAAAGAAAAAAGAAAACCCTAGGTTTTCTACAGTCTCCCCATTCCTTATACCCGTCCTCTACAAAGTCAAAAGACCGAAGTTCTCCCAATTTCTTGTACCCATCCTCCGCAAAGTCGAAAATCCAAATTCTCCGCTGGTCGAGCAAGGCGAGGAGTGACGAGAATCGAGTTGCGACGATGACTAGGCAGTGATTTGGTCGAGGAGCAGTGGGGGAGAAGAAAGAAGAAAACGTAAACATTTAAATGGATAACCTAAATTTAATTAATTTAGAAATTTCCCTTTTTTTTTTCCAATCACAAATTTCTGACAAAATTACCCCAATTTTAATCGCCGAACTAAGGTTCTCAATAGAGATTAACTTAATCACTTTGGGTCCTTATTTGACACAAAATTCACTTCGGATCTTTATTTGAAACAATGGGTCCACTTCGGATCTTTATTTGACATAAAGTTCACTTTGGGTCCTTATTTGAGAAAATAAATTAACTTCGTGTCCTTATTTGGAATTTTCCCTTTTTTTTAAGAGTTAAGGGAGATACAATTGCATTTTCTAAAGTTCTTTGGCGTAAGGCAAGTTTGGAATTGCTTTGAACTTTAAATATATTTGGCATGCAAAAACTTATTTTCTTTTTCAGCCTATGTTGTTTTGCTAAATTTTTATAATTTCAGAATTGTCTCTACCTTACGCAAGTTATTGATGAGGATTCAGGCTACCGATAGGTAGTTGGCAAGACTTTGGCGAGGCCAAATGTAGATGTTGGCAAGACTTACACGGTGTCACGCAATCTAGGCCGCATCACCTAGGTGAGCACAATTGAGACGGTTGTCTTGGGTTCGCTTGACCCAAGCGACGACCACATGGGTTTGTGCAACTCGGGCCGCATTGCCTGAGGTCGCCGAAGCTGAGATGAGGCCACTGGCGTTAGATATGGCTCATCCATAACTAGATTTGGCCTAATCAAAGTCTCGCCAACTATTGAGTCCTTTATTGGATTCGAATTTTTTTAAAGTAGAAGTGCTTTACAAAATATGAATTTTCCCAATGCCATTTAAATCAAAATTATATCTCAATGTTTTTTAACTTACAATTTATAAAATTTTACTTGCATTTCGCAAGATCATTTTGACCTAAGGATGTTTGTATTTTCTTTTGAAAAGATTCTTCAAAAGTCAAATCAAACGCATCCCATCTATCACATACCTTTCGTAGTCATAGGTGAATAATAGATTAACTTCAGCCTTCGATTGAATACGTTTTCAACTGCTGGCTTTTAATGTTACTTTTCATTTTCGAAAGCCACCAAAGATTGACTTGGAATTTCGACCGTGAAGAATTGAAGGAGGTTGGTGTTGGGTCATCTGCAACACCTACGTGATCGGGTTCGGTTGGACCCGAGGTGGGGCCTTAGGCCTTAACACATTAAAACGACCCACCAAACGACAGGGTAATATCTCTTGGAACCAACCATCTCATCGGCCCATGACAATAAAGACAAGGAAAATTGCCACAAAGTTCTTTACCTATTAAACTTTTGTTAATTCAATCATAAACCTTTTAACTTTACTCATTAAGTCATAAACCTTTTCATAATTTGTCAATTGGGCTCGTCCGATCAATTTTAATTGGACATCGCTAATATGGATGTCAACCGTCCTATATAGTACAAGCACTATTGACGTGAATAATTTTAATTTTTATTGAATTTTTTATTAATCAATTAATATTTCTCTTCCTTTTTTTTCTTTTCTTCCTTTTTCTTTTTCTTGCTTTTTTGGTTGAAAGGGCCAATGGAGCCGCCAACGACCTTCGCCAACCACTAACTAAGGGCCAACAAGGGCATGACGAGCCCTTGCTAGCCACGACAAGGGCAAAAACTTTGGTTCGACCCAATTGGCCAAAAAATGAAAGGGTGGAGCCCAAACTCCTTTTTCAATACTTTTTCAAGAAAAAAAGAAATTGTTAAGTTATTAATGTAAAAAAATAAAAAATGACATGAGGTCCCTTTGTTCCGTGGAATATAAATGATATTGAAATATTTTTCTAAAAATAATCGTTTTTGTCACATATAAATGAATAAACAAAAAATATTTTCATTGTTTAAGAAAATGTAAATATAAACTAGTGTTGATAATTTAAATATTTTTTATCGACTAATCATTTCAGATCATATCAGTGATTATTTTTAGGAAATGGTATTCCCATTTATATCGATATGGGAGAGAGGCCCATTCAAATCATCAATTTTTCATGAAAGAAACGGAGTTGAAATTAAAAAAGAAAAAGAAAAAGAAAAAAAAGTTGTCGTTACTTTGATTGAGCATCGTGACATTTGATCCGGTTCGGAATGCTTTCCCATGGGCCGAACATCAAAAGCGCATGGGCCATTTTCAGCCTCGAAAAGCCACTCTTTCTTTGGCACATTTGGGGCACTCCTTTCAAATTTCACGCCACCTGTTTTCCTCATAATCGATAAGAATTCAATATCTATAATATTTTGGAACGAAAAACGTATCATGTTTATTTTAGCAAAATTATAAAACTGCGGAAAATTTTGGGGTCGAGCCATCTGATGCTTCATCAGAGCGATGGCCTTTTCACTTGCTACCATCAGATCACTTGAAATTTTGGCTTAGTCATAACTTAAATATAAAATCCGCTTGAAGGCTAAATGACCACTTTATGTTGCTTTTCCATGTTTTCCGGGTTGATTGTTCATTTGCACCCCTACCTCTGATATGTTTCTTAATTTAAGTCCTTAAACTTCTTGTAAATTAGCTTAAAGATATCATCAATTTACACATGTGTGTGTATATATATATTATACATATTTAATTGGGCTTGGCTCTTGTCCATCTCACCCCCACAAGATTTGGCCATGCCTAGTTGGCTGCCCGCCTTGTCAGTCAGGTTTATCGGTTAGGAATAAGCGGTTTTGAGGGTCAACATAAGAGTATGAGCTAAATAGAAAAGGTTAAAGCATAGATAGGTACCCCATCTACCATCAATTGTCAACACTTTCGGCTGCATAAATTAATGACTACTTGCAACCTTTTACAATGTTTGTTCATGTTAATGGCCATAGCCGGGATAGCTAGACTTTATATATTACCTGTTGCAATTGAGTTGTAATAACTATTATCAAAATACTCTAGTCCTCTTTTCCTTTAAGCTTCTATTAATTATTTTAATGTGTATTACTTGTCGGAATCGCATCAGTTGAATCAAAAACTAAAAATAGCCATCGTGCATTTATCAAGTCACAATCTAATAATTCGTACATTATAGATTCATTATATTATTGCAATTAAATGGACCGTCAATCTCTTTACTAATATACTAAGTGCATGAATATTGAGGGAAAAAAGAAAAGCAATAGCCCTCGATGTTTAGTGTTTAAAGATTGAAAATTTGCTATAACTAGTAAGTCTTTATTTTTATTTTTTTGCCTCTTTAATTAGTGAAAATACCACTTGATGAGAATAGTAGCGACCACGGGATCCGAGCCAGTTCTCGATTCCTAAAATTTGGAATTAGTGATAATTGATTTGGTTCTCTATTTGAGGTGTGAACCATATCATCCGAATCACCCTAATAGTTTTTGTTTTTGGTATTGCCAAAAGGCCGAAGAATAGAGCAGAAACAACATTCATAGCCACACATGCACTCTGCAAGAGTGTTCTATTCTCTACGAGAGTTCAAAAACAACATTCTTTCCAATCCCTTATCTAGCTTTAGTGTTCAATTGTCTATTAGGAAATAGGGAAAAAAAGAAGAAGAAGTTGTGCCGATTTCTAAATCCAGCTATGAATTAGGTTCCGTTTCAAGGTTGGGTTTTGTTCAACTTTTCAAATGGCCTTTGCTTGTAATACAAAAGTCCTTTGGGAAATGTGAATTGTATTTAATAAAAACTCTTTGCAATTGAACTTTGAGTTCAACTAATATTATATATCCATGCTCAAGAAAGTTCTCAAACAAGCTGGGATCAGCAAGAGCCCGCGGCCGCGGCCTGTTTTCCCTTTCAGCATAAATTGGAACGGTTTAGGGCCCTGTGGCTGTAAGTTAGGGTCTCCATCTTTTGACTTCTTCTAAGATGCGACCCCAGGTTTACCAGCGGGAGAGTCATCCTAGAAAACGTCCGAAAAAACCTGCTACGGAACTACCGAGCAGGGGCAAAAATACGATAAGTAGATACATAATTTCGAGTGTGATCAGACAACCAAAAATCAGACAATGACAGAGCGGCCTGGGATGTTGTGATAGATTGATCGACGTTCGAAGAAGGCCCGACCGAAGGAATGAGTCACAACACAAACCCACCGCCCTATACTGCGAAATGAGTTTGTTTCATAATAAGTTGCAAAAGAACTAGAATGAACACCATCTGGAGCTATGTCTGAAAGAAAGTAGAGAAAGTCTGATCATGACCTCCTCTTTTATTTTATCTTCCGATAATAACATTAGATTTTCATTTATTCCATTATCTGTTATCGTATATAAGGAAGAGTTCCGTCTTTCTTCAATCGAGTAAGATACTTGATCGAGAAGCCGTGGGACCAATGAGCCCGCTACTATGGCTCCGAAATGGGGTCTGCGGGCCGGTAACCTGATCGACGTAAGATCCTTGATTACTCTTGAAGAAGGGTAGACTGAAGTTCCTTATCAAAAAGTGACTCTTTGTAGGTAGGGCTATAATGCTCACTGGTATTCATCTCGTACTTTTTGAAACACTTCTTTTGTTAGTGATCTTACTCTTTCAGCGGTATTCTTTTCATTTGAATAAAAAGTACGGCTTTCACCTTGTCTTTATCATTTATATTTCCATTCTATTTTTCATATCTTTCTTTTCCTTTTCTCTGCGAATTTACTTTCTATTTCACATGGGTCTTTATTTCAGTAAGCTTGTCTCTTTTGTTGTGATTTTCGGTGTGGGGAAGTGGTGATGGTCAAGGTTCGTAAACTCACCAAGGGCTGGCCTCGGAAGCTTATTTACTAAGTAGTGCTGTGAACAAGTAAGAAAGCCTCGTCTTAGCTGATTCAAAAGGGTAAGGGCTATTATGCCTCGTTCCTGATGTTTTTTCGAAGGTTCCAGCCACTAATCTAATGGATGCTAGGTTGCTTGCTGCACCCGAGAACCATAATCTTTCCTAGGAACAGCTTTGACGACGATAGATAGGGGTCAAGTTTGTTTGGCATCTATGCCCCCTGCCCTCCAAACAGTATGGGAGCCTTTCAGCTCGTACTGCTCACACTCCTAGATCTTCACGACACCTCTTCCACCATAGTTTGAGCTGGGAGCAGCTCCGAAAAGCGAGGCCTACTTCCAAATTCTTCAAGTCAACCCATGAAAAAAGTAAACTATGGTTGCCCACTGATCTGATCATATTTTTTAATTAAAAAAGAACTCAAATCTTTTGTTGGATTTGGCAAAGGGCTACAACTGCTAGCTATGTAGCATCGACACGCGACACGTGACACGACACGACACGATACACGACACATCATTTCTCAAAAAGTAGAGATTTCCGACACATTAAATATTAAATAAATATTTGTATATATATATATATATATATATATAATTATTTCAAAAATAAAGAGTAGAGTCAATTTATTTAAATAAATTTATAATTTTTCATGGTGATCATAATTTATTATTATTATTCAACATTATTCATCTTTTTTCCTTTTGAAATAACCCTCACCCTCTCCCTCCAAAAAAGAAAAGAAAAAAAAGGACAAATCCCGCCTAGGACGAGCATCCCATTTTAATTTTTTTTTTTTTTTTTTGGCTCTTCATGGCACCATCATTTTTTATTTTTATTTTTCCTGCTCTTCTTTGAAAACCCAAACACTAGCTACCTATTATTTCTCCTAGGCGTGTCCTCCTTGCACACGGTACCTTATTTTTAAATTTTTTTCTGCCCTCCTTGGAAACCAAACCTAGCTACCTCATCCTCCTTTGACTCCTCCTTTAGAGCACCCCCCTCCTTGGAAAATTAAATCGTAGCCTCCTCCTCCTTCTGTGCTCATCCTCCTTGCACGGCACCCATTCTTTATCTTTTAGAAACCCTTCAAGAGCAGGCTTGAAAACTCTCGGAAAACGGCCGCTCCCTCCTCCATTGCATGATCCTCTTCCTCTCAATCCCTACTCTCTCTTGGTCACCTAGTTGTAGTTGCTCGCTGCCTTGCCTCTGGTCCTCACTCTTTTGCGGTCGTAGCCTTGTCTTCGGTCCTCTGTCGCAGCCATCTCAGTTGCTTGGTTCTGTCTTCCTTCAGCCTTCTCTCACCATCGCGGCCTCACCGTCGCGGCCTCACTGCTGCTGCCTCGCCTCCGCAGCCTTGCTTCCTCTCCCTCGCCTCGTCTTCACCCTCCATCGCCAATGATTCACTCTCCCTTCACGCTTGTAGATCCGCTCTAGAAACCCAGCCTCTTGCTCGGACACGCTTCGACTCGTGTGTCGAGAAGAGTTGACCATGTGTTGGAAAATTTGACACGTGTTGACTGCGTGTCGGAGCGTCTCGGACACGCCGACACGTGTCCGACACGACACGGAAGGTTCTCGAGCGTGTCCGTGCTTCATAGACTGCTAGTGAACTAAATTTGGCTCTAGTGGCTATAGGTTGAGGTCACTTGACCCAGATGGCACGCAACCTAGGCAAGGGTCGCTTAAGGTCGCGCAACCTCAAACGACTCTCACCTGAGGTCACGAGACCCAAGCGACCTAGGCGATAGTCATTCGAGGTTGCATGACCCTCACCAAGTCCTCGCTAGCCACTTGTTGTCCCTTGACCGGCCAGCCTTGTGACGTCCCAATGGCATCATGCACTAAACGCAAGCGAAAGCTAATTCTCAGTGTATTAATAGGACCTATCTTAACCGGCAATTATGCTAATGTATTCCAACCTAAATGATTAGCATGCATAACATGAATATTACAAGGTCTTGGAATCTTCTATGGCACAATCATCTCATCCCTTCAATTTCTGCCAATAATTCATCTATAAACATACACGGTTCATTATAGATGGAGTGGCACCATTTCATTTCTCTTAGCGATTATCACCTCTTCTTACTTACATAAACATGGGAGCTTACATGTATTGTGCAAACATAGAGAAATATTTACACGATTTTAATCATAAGTGTATGCGTCAACCCTGAGAAGTGGTCAAAAGGAGCTTAACTTCACTACCCCTTAAGCTAACCCATGTCGCTCAAAAAAACAAAACATCCAAAACATCCGTTGGATCTAGGTGCTCCAAGCACTGCTTGCTCTAGCTCTAGGTGTTGGGATTTTACGGAACATATATTAGCTAAATAAACATAAATGCAGCATAAGTAAAGATAAAATTCTACTATGCATGTATCTCCAAAGGCGTTGTTCGTGCATTTTAATCAAAAACATAAGATCGAAGGGGGTTATACGGATTACTTCTTGAAGCGTGCTTTAAACGACTTGATTCAAATGTTCTTCAATTTGAGCCTCACAAACATCGGGCTTCTAGTTCAAACACACCACCAACTCACCTTGAATGAAAAATAGCTCATAGGTAATCACCATTGTAATTGTACTAGCAATCTTGTGGAGACAATCCTCTACACGTGGTTAGCAACCATTTGCTAACCATGTAGTTCTCTCTCTCTTTCTCTCTTTTTCTTTACTTAACCCACTCAACTCTCTCTGCTCTATTTATAATGTCCCGGTGAAGTCAACATTTAACTTCCTCTAGAAGCTACTTCTTCCAGGTCTTTAACTTCTCAAATAAGTTATTGACTACTTAGTCTATAACTTCTTAAATAAATTATTGACTACTTCTTCCATAAGCCGGGTGAGCAAGAGAACAGCTCTCGTGAGTGGGCTATGTCTGATTGAGTGAATTTATTATGGTGTGTAACATCCCTAGGTTTATCACTGAGCTGGCAGTAAGACTTATAATAACACATTAGTATTCCCAAGAGAATGGATTGTTCCGATCAATCTCTAGGTCCTACAAGCCATGATTGACATCTAGCAATATGTCATGGCTACCCAGACAGTGTGCATGTTTTAAGAATATAATGAACTTGTCAACTCGAGGTACAGTGTAATTCAATCCTTTTGTCTTATTATGTCCCAATCGAACAAAGATCATAAAATATTTATTAAGTTACCAATTCGACCATATGCACAAACCTAATTGACATGTATTTTATATGAGACATAAACAATTCATTCTCGGTTACAACCCCGGCCGATGATTTCAATGCAGTGTCACAATTAGATTGCATATGACATCATTATTGTACCTTGCATGTAACAATGAGACAAATTCCATATTGCGCACACGTGTAACTTCGTATGTGAACGAGTTATGACCATCAAGTATAGAGACAGATCAATGAGCCGCCAATATGCGTACTCGTGAATCATAGCCATCCAACACATAAGTTAACACTGAGCCTCAGGTTTACGGATTATTTACACAAGACCAGAGCATGAACGATTAGTCATTGATCCTGTTAAAAGGTTTCATGTTGCTAATCGTTCTATGTGTGTCACGTTTAGTGAACTTGTCTACTACAAGTACTTGTATTATAACTCGGGCATCATAATACCCAATGACCCATGACTCGTCATTACTTTAAGTATCCAATACTTAATGGTGAAGTTAAGAATACACCGGTTTCAACAAGATCATTAATATCTACTCAATGATCCATTGACCGAGAATGGTTTAAAGATTCAGTCTAACTGTGAACTCGTCATGCATATTCTTAATGTCTCAATGATAAGTCTAGTCACAACTGATTTTATGAAATCATTCATATAGATAATTGGACAAATGAATGAATGCGTCTTTGTCATTAATTTAACAACCAACTAAAATCCCTAACATGTAACTATTACATGGTTACTTTAGGGCATATAACTAACACTAGGCCCTATTATCGTCGAACTGAATAGGTCCAAATAGCTCTCTCTCATGATTAATGAACCATGTCTCAAACGACATGGGGATCCAGTTGACGCACCCATCATCCATCCATAGAATGGCTTCATATTGGGTGTAGGTCAAGTCAATGTTGGGGTTGAGAACATGGTGGAAGTACATGTCGATATGGGCAATGACCCCGTACTGTGCCATAGGAGGAACATCCATTCTAACAATCTGAAAAAGATGAAGGAATAAATAATGTCTAATAAAGAAATAATAGGACCCTAAACTAGGTGATTCATTAGTCACTAAGAGAAATGTAAGATTCAACAATAAGCAGCATACATAAACTAGAACATACTATCACATAATCTACTCTATTGTCACACTTATGCACCGCAAGTAAAGCACAACAATATTAGCACACAATTTATATACAACTAACCAAGCCAAGGTATGATGCAAACCACACACAAACATACACAGAGAGTGTATTTAATTCATCATATGTTTCAATATCCACCTTCGAGTCAGATTTTTGTTGGATCACTAGCTGGTCCGATCGAATCACTTCTAGATCTCTCATTCGTACTTTCATGGAATCCCAACCATGGCATCTCATTCCGAGATATTTTAATATCACATAGCCGAGGCATCCTAGTCACACAGTAGGGGTATCTTATTCTAAGGCATCTTGGTATCATAAAGCCGAAGCATCCATAATCACCTAGCATGGGCATCCCACTCTCCAAGGCATTTCTAGTACCACAAAACCGATGGAAATATTTTATATTCAATTTATTCTACATATTTCATGTATCACACCTTAAAATAATCACACCACAGTAGCATGCTCATCAATTTAATGCACCAAATCAGTCTATAATTCAATCCTCAAATGGACACATATAAGGTCTCATAGAACATCCCATCCATTGCATAAAACTTTTAACTATTCATAATTCAATGTCACCTCATCACATGTAAGAGGGAGATATATCGATGATAATGTATAAAAGACCATAGAAATCCCAAGGATTGCCAAAAAGTTCGAACAAGTTGTCTACAAGAGTTTGTAAAAAATTTGATTAGAACATAAAGTAGGTAGTTTTGAGCAGTTTGGAATATTGGGGTCAAAGCTATAGTAAACCACTTCGAAAAATTGTGAAATTTTAATATGTTTTAGAAAGGACATTGAAAAATATTTTTCGTGAGGAATCTAGACCTATTTTTCATTGTACAAAGAGCAGTAAGTCATTGAATTAACCCCTAAAGCTTGTAAAATTTTCTAGACTCTACAGCACAATAAGAAAAAGCATTTCAGTACTCAAAACTTAACCAATCACCACTAAATTTTAGTATGTTATACACAAGGACCAACCCTACAACTTTCATGAAGAGAGTAAGACCTGATTCTATCCCAAAAATGACAGAAAAATCAAATAACAAACTGATATCCCCTGTTTTTACTTATCCGCAGATTACCATCATAGAAAGCAATCACATTTTCAATTCTTGTGCTACCTCCAAAAAAATCTAAGGAAAAGATATGACAAAGCATACACAATTCACTACAAATTCTATGAAGAACATAAGTCTAATTCATGACAGATTCTTTGATATGAAATTTACAAAACTTCAAGACCAGAAAAGCTCGATTTTGGACATATCATCTATATCATCGAAATCCCTTCAACTTGGCCTTTATTTCTCTACACCTCCCTATACTAGCATTGTTCAAACCTCAAGCACATACATACGCAGCAACTAAACCCCACACCGTACACCAAAAGTCCTCCCCAAACCAGAATGGAGCTTGCAACCCTCGAGCAAGCTACTCGCCTACCTAGATCGACATGCACAACCCTCATTACAGCACACCCGTCCATCTACCGCACCAACGGCAAAACCATAGCTTCTCTTCTATGCATATACTTCTTAAACATGCCGTGAAACCCACATGCAAGCCACGGAAAGACAATCTAACCTCACCACCACCGAGCTAGACCCCAAAACAAAACCATCAAAGATTGTTTTTCCCTCAAACTCGCTCGTCTCACACCTCGCTCAACAACCATAGATTATCCCAACTTAGTATCCTAGCGCTTCCTTACCCGGTTGATCCTTGCCTTCCTCACTTGGTGGCTCTTCAAGATTTCAGATCTCTAGAGCTTGAAATCATAGAAAAATCATAGAGGAAGGAGAAGAAATTTCCCCTGAGCCAACAAAGAAGAAGAGGAGAGAAGAAACAAGAGGGGGGGGAGAGAGGAGAAAATATTCAGTGGTATGTGCACGCCACGTTATCCACTGACGTGGTGCACCCATACCACTCATATATCAACACTTGTCATGTGGGACCCGTTGGAAAATGAAAGGACTCGCTCGGCTCGGCTCAGCTTGCTAGCAGAAGAAAAGATAGGTCACGCACGCTCTCGCCCAAAAGACCATTCTCTCTCCTCAATTGATTTTTTCGCAATTTCTCTCTCTCTCTCTCTCATTTTCTCTCTCCTCATGGGAGAACAAACACAGAATGATCGAGACCTATGTTTCCTTCTCCGCTTCTGCTTTCGCCTTCGGCTCTAGCTCCGCCTCCTTAAAAGCCTCGTCAGTCATCTGTCTCTGGCACGTTGAAGCCTCACCAGTTGTAGTCGCTCCACCTCTGATTGTTCCTGCGGAGATTGGGTACAAGGTTTTGTCCGCCTTCGGCTTCGGCTCCACCTTCCTCCCCCAAAAGCCTTGTGAGTCATTTGCTTCTGGCACATCGGAGCCTCACCAGTCGCAGTCGGATCTCGACCCCCTCCACCTCTGACTGCTCCCTCAGAGATCGAGCAAAAGGTTTGTGTCTGGCTCTGGCTCCAGCTCTATTTCCCTCCCCCAAAAGCCTCATTTGCCTTTGGCATCCTCCATCTGCAGCATTTGCTTGTCCTCCCCGTCTTGTCGGCCTCCATCGTAAAGCCATTGACCTTCAGTAAGAGGGAGGCGGCCTCAGTCTCGTTCCTGAGCAGCAATAGGCTCCCCGCCGTTGACCCGGCGTTGTCCCTAATGCTGGCCCGCTCGATCGCAAGGGAGATCTCGGATGGCGTGGAGAAGAAGGAGAGGCGCTGGCTGGAGAAGGATTTCCGCCGGCCTCCGCCATGAAGCCATCGGCCTTTGGCAAGAGGGAGGCGGCCTCAATCTCGTTCTCAAGCGGCACTAGGTTCCCCGCCGCTAATCGGGCGTTGTCCTTGACGTTGGGCTGCTCGGTCGCAAGGGAGATCTCGGCAGACCTAGGTGAGGTTGATGGCATGGAGAAGAAGGAGAGGCGTGGGCTGGAGAAGGATTCCCGCATGTTGTGGATCGGATGAGCAAGAATCATATTTCCACTGCCTCTCTCTTTGAATTTCAGTTGCACTTCGTTGACTCTCTCTTTGACTTGACACTCTTGTTCTGCTCGCGTCAGTGTGTTTCTCTCTCGACCGGTGAGTTTCCTTCTTCGTCCCCTCTCATGGGCTGGTTTTGGAATGTGCAGTCGAAATCTCAAATGGGTTGTTTCTGCATCTTATTGGGTTGTTTAGTTGCCAGCGAATGCACAAGTAGCGAGGAAGCATGAAAGTGGATTCATTTGATCATCATCTGCTGCCACGCCTTGTGTTTCTTTTCGTTTCTTTCTTTTTTTTTTGGTTTGGTTTAATGGAACCTTGCAACTTGCCTTGTTGAAAGAACCGATCTTTTTGCTTTGACATGAATATACTTTGTGCTCGGGTGAGCACGAAAAAGTACCCTTTAAGCATGAGGCGAAAGATCACTTCACTCTGTGCTCGGCAGGTGGCTATGTGTCGATGTGAGTTCAATTTCGGTATGCGTGGGAAGAGAAGTTATCAAATGGGGTTGATGTTGGTTCAATTTGTTGGCCAAAACTTTATTGGACTATGCATTAGAGAACTTACTCGTTTTAGGAAAATCTCAACTAGGAAGTTGGTTAAGTGAGACTTGGTTGATTCATTTGTGGTGATTGGTTGAGTGAAGTTGTAGCCTCTTTCCTACTTTTTTGTGCGATGAGAGGAATCTCATGTCTATCTTAACTTATAGTGATGGGCTTGTGTGTCCCGTGGTCCGATTGTAACCTAAAAAATAATACTTGCTTATTGTTAGTTAGACATGAAGTATGATGAATGGATGTCATCAATACTGGTTGTAGGATCCACTGATTTTTGCAACGAGAGTTGTTTAATGCCACAGGAGATGTTGGGGTTCTGAGTTTTCTCAATCCTCATTATTAGTTGAGGTTGAGAATTGCCACTCTTTTTTATTGGTACTAATTTGACAATAGTTTTGGATTGCATATTGGATTTTACAATATTCTAATGTATTTTCTTTTCTTTGCTTCCATTTGCACTAAAAAATTCATAACCTTGTTTGTCGTGGATGTTTCTCAGGCTGTCCCTTACATGGTGGCACATTTAGGGATGGACATTGCAACTGAAGAAGACTAAGCTTCCTAGTCTCAATTATTTAAAGAGTTCACTGACATTTGCAACATCGACAAGGCATGGATATTTAAGTCCGAAAATGGTATCAGTGCTTATCTCCTTTACTATCCTTATGCTTACTCTTTCATAGATATACACTATGATAAAAGTGGTTATTGTTTGGTTATAGGTAAAGGCTCCAAGTCTGTTGAAACAAGAAAATGAAGAGATTCTTGTGAGGGTCACATCTCCTCTTGATCGTGAAGATCAATGTGCACTTAACTTTGCACATATGTCATAGAAGAGGCCAATGCCTTGTTTTACTTAATTATGTTGTTTATAAGTGCCTATACTTTAGTCTAGGCAACGATTGCCTTACAAGATGTTCTTTGAACAATTATTGAATGCTATTCAGCACTTTCGGAATATGAATATGATAGCTTGCCCCTCCTAGTTTGTCCTGGTTGATTTGCAATTGGTGTTATTTTGTCCATGTAATGCATTCCCTACTTATTATTGGTCTTCCAAGTATTGTAAGGTACAATTTTGAATCAAACATGCACAGGACCTTATATATATATTTTCTAATTGGTATAGGCTATTCTGATGCATTTTGAATCAATGGATCTCGTTTTACTTTCGTTGCCTTTAGAGGAGCTTTTATGTAATCAAACAACTTTTATCTGCAAATGGTTCTATGTAATTTCTTGTAGTTGCTTTGGAGAGACAAGATTGAGAACATTGCGTTGGCATTAGGAATTTTCGTCATACTCATTGCTTTAGTACTCCATTTTAGGATAAAGGCAAAAGTCTCGATTCTTTATGATTGCAATTGTTATTGTTGTTTATGCATAAGTTTCAGATGAGAAAACATTGGGGCTTTTGCGTTTACCTTTATTCTTGGAGTGCACCCAACCTTTTCGACAATCTAGTTCCTATATTGCCCTGTTCTTGGTAAGGTTGAATAGTGCTCCCACCGTTAGTAATCTGAACTAATAATGGTTGCTTTTATTTTTTATTTCGCTTTCAATTTTAGTTATTATTTGCTAATAGATAATTGTTTTTTATGTTACCAGAATATGTTGGCCAAAAGGTTATGATTATGAGGTTGTAACTATGAAGAACCCAATGTCGGTGGACACCAAAACTCGTGTTTGACATTCACTTCCAGTAAAAGTCGAATTATTCTCTAGCGAAATGGGTATAGCTTCATCTTTTTAGAATTAAATTTGTATTTACTTCATTTTTCTTTTTTAAATGATTAGATATTTTTCTCAAATTGTAAAGGTTTCAAAGGATAATATCATTGCACACAATGTTAATCAAGAATTTGAATTTAGAATTGGTATGGTGTTTGCTAATGAGAATGAAGCCTATAATACATATAATGCATATGCAATTTGCAAGAGATTTGGAGTGCAAAAAGGACAAAAAACGAACATTATTAAAGGAGTACTGCGAAGATGCACATTTGTATGTAATTGTGAAGGACACTCTTCACCAATCCCACCTCATGAACAAAGAAATATTTATAGGACAGTGAAGAGAACAGGATGTCAGGCTTGCATTAAATTTAAAATAGAAAATGGAGTTTGGGAAGTTACCAAGTTTGAAGATGTTTATAATCATCATTTCATTGAGGATAAGTAAAAACACCTTATACGCTCGTATTGACACATTACAGACATTAGTAAAGGTATTTTGACTTCTATGACTTAGGCTGATATAAGAGTTACAAAAGCATATTCTTATCTTTGTGATGAAGCAGGTGGGCCAAATAACATTGACTTTACATTATGTGATTATCAAAATTTCTTATAATAAAAAAGAAGGAATTTGATTGATGCAGGTGATTGTTAAGGGCTTATCAACCATTTTAATTGCTTACAATCAAATGGAAGCAATTTTTCTTACATATTTCAATTGGATGAGGATCAGAGGCTGACCAATGTTTTTTAGTCTGATGGTATATCCAAGTTAGACTATGATAGTTTTTGAGATGTAGTAGTATTTGATACTACTTATCGTACAAATAAATACAATATGATATGTGCGCCTTTTGTTGGCTTAAATCATCACTAGAAAAATGTTATGTTTGGTTATGCATTTCTAATGGATGAAACTATTACTTCTTTTGTTTGGGCATTTCAATCCTTTTTGGAGGCAATGGGTAATAAAGCACCTAAAATCATTTTCGCTAATCAAGATCATGTTATGGCAAATGCTATCAAAACTGTTTTCCCGAATTTTAATTATCGTTTGTGTATATGGCATATTGGGAAAAATGCTACGCATCATATTGCACATCTTCTTGGACAGCTAGGTTTTTGTGATAAATATCGGTACAAGCTTCTATATCATTGTGAATCTGAAATTGAAATGGAGATCACTTGGAAAACTATGTGTCAGAAGTGCAATTTAGGTGAGAACAAGTGGTTGGATAATTTGTACCGCCTGCGTCATAAATAGTGTTCTGCATTTGGCCGTAATTTTTTTTTTTTTTTTTGCTGTAGAAATTAGATCTACATAAAGAAGTGAGAGCACAGATAATGTATTTCAAGATATGGCGTGTAAGATGATGACTTTATCTAAATTTGTCAATTATTATAAGAAGCAAGTTGAAAAAATGCACAACACTAAAATTGTTGATGATTTTGAGTGTGCTCGAGGAAAGTCACATATTGTGGTAGTGGAATTTTGCAACATGCTGCACAAGTATATACTCATGTCATTTACAGGAATTTTCAGGCTAAGTTCTTGCATGTTTTATCTGAACATGTTCTTCAATCAGAAACTGGTGGGCCTTTACATACTTATTTTGTGAGAATCGGAAGTAGTGAACGAAAGCATATTGTGCATTTTAGTCCAAGTGATTCTACCATTTCTTGTAGTTGTAAGTTATTTGAAATGCAATGATGGTTATGAGGCATGCTTTATGCATCTTGACAAATGTTGCAAATGTTACAAGCATTCCATTGCAATATATTTTGAAGAGGTGGACAAAAGTTGTAAAACTGGGGATTTATTGTGAAAATGTTGCACAAAGCTCTCATAATACGGTTAAATCAAAGACACTGTGTTTGAAGAGGTTGATGCGGTTAGCTTTCAGTGTTATGAATGATAGTGCCAATCATGATATAATAGAGGAGTTTGCAACTACAGCCTTGTTGCATTTTTGTTCTCAAATCACAACCAAAATGCAATCTTTAATAGGTAAAGATCATGTTGATTTCTTTGGGGAATGTGATGAATTTGAATATGTAGAAAATCATAGAATTCGAGTATCTAATCCCCTTCAGAAAGGTCAAAAGGTGTATCAAATACTCGAATCAAGGGCGCCGCGGAGAAGATAAAGAGAAAAGCGTCTTCATGCGTAGATGGCACCTTGCATGAGGTATGACATGTGTTTAGTGTGACCAAATGATTTCATGAACTATCTTATCTTGTTTTTGCATGAAGTAATTCTAATGCTCTCATTATGTTTGTTTGTAGAATTGACCTTAATGATGAAACATGGGCAAGATAAAGCATGGCTTTTTGACTTCGAAATGATAAAACAAATTCTTTTGAAAGTGTAGATAGTTAACTAATGTCGATTAGTAAAAAAATAAAATAAACTAATGTCAATCAGTGCAGCTTTTGGATTTCTTTTTGGCTATGAGCATGCACTTCTACATATGGTGGAATCGATGTGCAGCTCTTTGACTATTTTACTATGAGCATGCACTTTTCCATATGATAGGATCAATGTGCAGCTCCTACGTCTTTTTACTATGAGCATGCACTTCTTCATAGGATAGGATCAATGTGCAGCTCCTACATCTTTTTGCTATGAGCATGCACTTTTATATAGGATAGGATCAATGTTCAACTCTTAGATCGGTGAGGAGGTGGGTCACGGTGACTCAAATCTGAGCCATCGTGGCCCAGATCTGGGCCACCGCGGCTCACCGGGGGTCGGGCGACTTGAGTCGCAGCGGCCACTTGCCATGGTCGTTGAGTCGCCACGACTCATGAAGGGTCATGCAACGCCGTGACTCGCGGAGGTCGCGCGACTCTCCGACAACGATCGGCTAAGTTGTCGAGACCACGCTGGCGTTCCTCTAGCAGTCACCGGCCCCTCGCAGTCAGGTAGAACCAAACCGGCTTGGAGAAGATGAATAGTGTCTCATACAAGGGCAAAAAATAGAAAAACAAAAAATTCATGAGGACAATTTCGAGAAAAAAAAAGAATGAACAGTATTGCGTGAGCATGCCGAGAAAGCTGAAAACCTAAGGCAAGTGAGAACCTGCCTTGGGCTTTCAGGCCCCGTTTGGTTCAGCTTTCCCAAGGGGCTTTGAGCCCCCAAAGCCCCTTGGGAAAAATTAACCCCGTTTGGTTCAGCATTTGAAGGCTCCTTGCCAAAATGCTTGCTTTTAAAATGCTGAAAGCCCAAAGCTGATGGGGACCTGCTTTGGGCATTTCAGCATTTTCGGGATGCTGGTGGGAGGGTTAGTGAATTTTTGCTTATTGCCCATTTTGCCCTCAAAATTTTATTAAAAGTCCCATTTTATCCCATACAAAACATAACCCTACCTTTCTCAACCCTACCTTTCACGACTACTCTTTTCTTCTTCGCACGTCCGCTCTCGCCGATTCTCGCAGCATCGCCTCCACTCTCGCAACCAGTCGTCCTTGTCTCTCTCTCTCCCCCGAGGCGCCACACAGGTTCGCTGATCACAAGGCCGACGCCCTCTCGGTTCGATCCCCGGTGAGTGGACCTCCTTGAGAAGAAGCCTTCCCTTATGGAATGCGATTCTGCTGAGTTGATTTCTCCTATCGTCTCTCTCTACGTTGTTGCCTCCGCGAAGAGCAAGAGATCATTCGATTTCATCCCTTGCTCTGGGTTTGATCCCTAGGGTTTCTCGGGTCCCCAAATCAACTCTCTCTCTCTCGTTAGAGTTTTCTAGATCTGCTGGATTTTTCCTTTGCAATCTCATTTCGGTTTCTCTACACACACACACACTCTCTCTCTCTCTCTCTTCGGTTGCCACTTCGCAATGGCGATCCCTCTCTCTTTTCTCCCCCTGTTCTTGTTTGTCCGTCTGGGTGTTTGTTCAATTTCCATTCGTGGGTATGATTCTGTTTTTCTGGTGTTGTCGTTCTTGCCCCTCCCCGCTTCGCTGGGTATTTAATGTTTTCTTGTTTTCTCCCGATGTGGGAGAGAGAGACCCGGGTCTTGACTTCGATCGCGTGTTTTCCTAATTGACAGGATTTAGAGCCAGATCCGTGGGGACGCTGAAGCAAAGGGGAGGAAGAAGGAAGCAGCAGCAGCAGTAGCAGACCAGGTGCAAGCTCTATGCTTTTTTGACTTGTTCAGAGGTTTTTTTCTTGTCTGTGTGTTATGGGGAAGGAGGGTTTTTGTTTCCCCCCTCTTTGCATGCATGCGTTTCAGTGGTTTATGTGCTGGTGGGTATGTTTCGGGAGGACCCAATTTAGGATGGGCTGCTTCTTGTGTATCCGATGAATCTTAGAGCGTTAATTGGATAAGTTGTGTAGGTCTTTTTAGAAAATTTCTGAGTGGGAAACTGTTTTCCGAGTGGCGAGTTCGATTATGCCGGAGTATCGGTAGCATGGGGTGTTTGTGCGGCATGGCTTGATATGGGGCCATATGATTGCTGATCGGCTTTATCAGATTTGGCGTGTGATGAGAGGGGAAAATTTTGGCACTGCAATTTTACTTGTGCGGTTGTGATTGATTGTGCTGACTATGTGAATTACTTTTTGAAGAAGTTGCGGACTTTTGACCGAATTAAGATGTTTATGGCAATTCCAAAGTAAAGTTAGTTTTGCCACTGAAATAATGGTAATTGGAGCTGACAGATTCTCCTTTTTAAGGCAAAATATGTGATATCATCAATACTTTCAGCATGATCATGCCTCTTAAACATGTTGCTGTAACAGGTCTGCCATATGAATGCACTGTAAGAACAGCTTTGGGCAAGTAAATTATAGTATCTATTCAGTAATTATGTGAAAGTCTCTATATACTCTTGTCTAGGTAAAGTAATGTCTCTAAGTGAACTATTTCCTAGGTAGTTCTTTTATTTGTTTGGGGAGGGCATAGGAATTTCAAGGTTGCAATCTTGACATGCCAGTTTAACTGGTACTTTATTAAAATATATCAAGCACGTTTCAAGTGAAAGGAATTTGCACAATTCGATGTAATCCAAAGTTAGAGCACCCATGAAAGGTAATGTATGACCGTTCTTTAATTACTAAGCCAGTTCCAAAAGGTTAACAATGGGTGCGATGAAAGTAGTATTTGTCATGTCATCAGTTTTATTTTTTAGGACAGTGAATACTTGTGATGATAGTTTCCTAGAAGGTCAACGTAAGACACATTTTTCTTCCTATGTGGGATGCTTTTGTCAAACCCCTTCATCAAGCACCTTTTTCAGTTTCCAGTGGCTTCAATTCAGATCAGAACGTTTCTTTACATTTGGTTTTGACTACGGTAGATTCCATTTTGGGTAAGTGCTGTAGCTTACGTGAACAACGTGTAGGACATTGAGTCATTTGATTCAAGCTCAATGTGGATATGTTTCTCGTCATGATTACATGATCGTGAATAGGACTTCTCAACCCAAAATTGTCAAGAAAATCAGCTTGTTGAAAGGATAGCTCAGTAATTCAGAGCCTTCTGTTAGCTACTATTTTTTCATGCATTAGGCATTTTCTCCACTAGCTTTGAGACAATTATGGGTTCATGAATCTGAATGCAAGAACTGTCCTAGAAGATGTTAAAAAAAGAACTGTCCTATTTCCTACGGTCCAAGAAGTTAAAGTGTGTTATCTACTTTAGGGAAACAGAATAGGGTGAGAGCAGCAATATTCTCTGTTTTAGTTTGCAAGATGATATATGGTCATAAAAAAACACCTACCTATTCGACACCCACGTCTTGGTTTCATTTTGCCCGAATTGCAGGAGGGATAACTTCTGGTTTGTTTTTAAGTATAATGTTTTTGTGTATCCTTATTTTTTCTCAATGTTAGTTTTCTTTTCTTTAAGTGAATATCTTCTAGTTTTTTTAATAAGAGAGGGCTTGAATGGTTGATATTGTTTGTTTGTATCTCTTAAATTTGTTCTTTACTAGTAGATGAGTTCATCAAAGGAAAAGGCATTTTGGAGCTCGAAAGATATAGAAATCTTTTGTAAGTTATGCATCGAACAAATTGAAAAAGGCAATCGTCCTACAAACAACAAAAGAGATGGATGGACAGTCATAATTAGTAAGTTTGAGGAGCTAACGGGCAAAAAGTATGATAAACAAAAAATGAAGAGTAAGTGGGATAACCTCAAGGAAGATTGGAAAAGATGGAGGTCATTGCTTTACAATGAAACTGGATTAGGATATGATTCAAGGAAGAAAACCATTGATGCGAGTGACGAATGGTGGGAGAGTAAAATTCAGGTTTTCCTCACTTCTTTTTTTTTACTTTCATATTAAGCTCACCTTTAATAACATAACTTATGCAAATGCTTCATGACAACAGGCTAATCCAAAGTTTAAGGCTTTTAGGATGAAAGGCATACATCCTGATCTTGAAGTAAAGTTAGATATGATGTTCAGAGATACAGTTGCTACTGGAGGAATCACATGGAATCCTGCACAAGGTTTATGTGTTGATAATGATATGGAGACCACACAACCTGGTATCGATGATTTGTAGGGTCTACTGATGAAAACTTTGAGGATCATGTGGATGAAACCGTTGTTGAACCAACGGGAACTCAAACTCGTAAGAGAGCCGCACAGACTTCAAAGATGCAAGCTCGAGGAAAAAAAGATAAGAAATTGAATACAAGAGAGGAGCTCGGAACACAGATTAACAGGCTGCTTACAGTTGTTGAGAGTAGGAGCATTATTAGTTTTGCATCCAAAGCAACCAGTTTAGTCGGTCATTATGAGGATCTCATAGAGATATTGGATTCCATTCCTGAGATTGTGGAAGACGAAGACTTGTATTTTTTTGCAATTTCTCATTTAAAGGAAAAGATAGACAATAGGCAAGTTTTCATGAGCTTAAAGGATAATACAAAGAAAGTAAAGTATCTCAAATATGAGTTGAGAAAAGAATCAAGTTTTCGTGGATAGGATGTTAGCATCTTATTATTTTAATATTTGAAGTTTAGTCATTCTACTTTGTTTCTATCTATGGATCTTTATTTGCACTTATTGTGAACCTAATTTCAATTAATGTTTGATGTTAGAATGGTTTTTATTTGGTGTTCTCTTAATGTTATAGTTTGCATATATGTGATGGTTAATATATTGTTTTTCTTTATATTTTGTTACTTGAAGCAGTTATGGATGATTCACATACAAAGGAAAATCATGAGCAAGAAGAAAATGAATTACGTGATCTTATCTCGGTCACTGAAGCCGCAATTCTTTATCAAGCGACCAACATTTACAAACAACCTTGCATGACCTCAACATATACGGGTTATGTATGGTTAAAAGAGTTGATTAGCGAAGATGCTAATCCGATAAGGTGCTACAATATATTTAGAATGCATAAGATTGTATTTAACAATTTAACGCATGATTTAGTAACACGTTATGGCCTTCGAGGATCTAGGAATACCGATGTTAGAGAAATGGTAGGTATGTTTCTTCATGTTCTAGGACATGGTATAGGTAATAGATTAGCACAAGAGCGTTTTCAACGCTCCGGAGAAACCATCAGTAGGCATTTCAGCTTAGTTTTAGATAGAGTATGTGATATGGGAAAAGATTTGATCCAACCAACTGATCCACAATATAGAAAAGTTCCAGAGAATATCAAGAAAGATCGACGATTTTATCCATATTTTAAAGATTGTATTGGAGCTATTGACGGTACACATATTCCAGCGGTTGTACCTACGTTTGACCAAATTCGTTTTATTGGTCGAAAAGGAACAACAACTCAAAACGTGTTAGCCATATGTAATTTTAATATAGAATTTGTCTATGTTTGGGCCGGTTGAGAGGGACAAGCTCATGATACCCGTATCTTTTATGAAGCTATTGGAAGACGTGATGCACATTTTCCCCATCCTCCTCCAGGTATGTTATTCAATGGTTTAGATACATCCATAAATTTAATTGGCATATGTTGATTAAATTTACAATATATTTATATAGGTAAATATTACTTAGTAGATGCTGGATATCCAAATCCGACTGGTTATTTGGGGCCATATAAAGAAGTTAAATATCATTTGCTAGAGTTTCGAGGAGGTCCTTCACCTACGGGATATCGAGAAGTGTTCAACCGTGCCAATTCCTCACTACGCTCGGCAATTGAGCGAGCCTTTGGTATATTAAAACAGAAGTGGGGGATTTTAACTCATATGCCAAGTTATCCATATGAAAAGCAAGTGCAAATTGTGGTAGCGGCAATGACTTTGCACAATTATATACGGAGAAATAACGTGACTGATACGGATTTTGAACAAGCAGAATTGGATCTCAATTATGAATATTCAATTGACCATGGGGATGCAAATGAAGGGGTGGGTGCTTCAAATCTGTATACATCTTCAGACATGGCACATTTACGTGATGAAATAGCCATAAGTTTACAAAATCATTGAGGTTTGTAATATTAAGTATAACGTATTTCTTTTTTTCGGACATATATGACCATGTGTACTATCATGAAATGACTTTCTAGTCAAATTTGTATGAGAGGAAATTTGTTTTATTTCTCTTAATGATGACCTCCATTTTTTTATGCAGTGCTTATTCAAAAAAATTAGCATCCACAATCGGTCGCTTCATCGTCCACCAAATAAGTTCATTTTTTTTTTCTATATCATTTTTATCTTTTAACAATTAATAACCCAACTTTTTATCAATACACTAAAATGATCATTAATTAACGAAAATGATTAATATTATAATAATTAAAAAAATATTCAAAGTTGAAAACAAACCTAAAAGAACCCCAGGCCAAAAGTTGAGTTTTGCATTTAATCTATAATCAAATTATTTTAATATAATTTTTAAATAAATTTATTAATATGTATCTTTTACATTACCCTCAATATAAAAATGTAAATTGTTATATAGTCATTATTTCTTTTTTGTAATTTTTAAAATATTAAAAGTAAAAATTTTAATTTGGTCACGCCAAAGAGCTTTTCAAGTATATGTTTACCAAACGATCTTGCATTTCCCCAAAGACTTTCCAGTTATAGTTTCAACCAAATGATCTTTGCATTCTTTCAAAGCTCTTTGAGCTAAAGACATTTGCATTTGGGAAAAGCCTTTTCCCAAATGCTGAACCAAACGGGGCCAAAAAGTCTTACAAATGCTAGCTTTGCCATTAAGGGACTTCCAAAGTTTTTCCTAAATACTCTTATTTTGGCCCGAGGGACTTTTTTTTTTTTTGGCAAAGTTGGCCCAAGGGACTTTTGATGCCCGAAAGCTTCTCCCAAACACACCAAAAACTCTCCAAACATATATTAGAGGCTGGAAGCACCTCGAGAAAGCAAAACGAAACGTGCCCTCAGCATCTCAAATGGGCCCGCAAACCGATCTTATCGGTGGAAGAGAGAGAGAGAGAGAGCCTTCTTGGGCCAGCCTCTGCTTCGGCGAATCGAACTCCGCATCAACAACAAGGCCATCGCTTCCCCCCCCCCTGAAGAGAAAAGACTCGGGTCGCCTAGAGTGTCGCCAGTCCACTCCCTTTCTCTTGCACGAACAAACATCAATAGATCTATCCCCACCCAAATCTCCCTCTCCGACCGCCTTGCAATCGAAGAAGAAGAAGGAGAAGAGATGATAGGGATAGCGAAGGGGGAGGAGTCGTATAAGCTCCTGAAGCTGCTGAAGCAGGACTCCCGCCCCCTCCACGACCTCCTTGCCGACTTCCTCTCCTCCTTCCCTCCCTCACTGCTCCTGAAGTTGCAAGGCGGCCATTACCACTAGCTCTGCCACTCGAACGCGACTATTGTCCCCTTGTCACTCCACCGCTGCCATTGCTGTATTGATGGCGCGATGCGCTAGCTCTGTTACGAACATTTAAGTGCGCATTTGGGATACGTGAGTTCACTCTATTTCAATAATTGAAAAGTGTGGGCTTACGTGAAACCCTCGTAATTTAATGGTTGTTGTGTCATCGCTTCCTTCCACTTCATTGCCCTGTTATGAACATTTAATTGCACATTTGAGATACGTGAGTTCACTCTATTTCAATAATTGAAAAGTGTGGGCCTTATGTGAGACCCTCGTAATTTAATGGTTGTTGTGTCATCGCCTCCTTCCACTTCATTTTCAAAGGCCATAGCCCTTGCCTTTGGCCAGTGAAGGGGGTCTAGGTCTCTCTCTCTCAGCTCTATTTTTAGCCCTAATTTTTGATGAAATTACTTGATTACATCGGCTCAATTCTCTGCGAAATCGGTTCTTATTCTCCGAGGAATCATGATGTAAGCTCGATTTAATTCGTTTTGATTTAATGTAGTTTGCGAAAACTTCATGTGAGAGGATGTGCACATTATATTACCAGGGCTCCCACATTGGCCATTCCATTTTCAGCCTCCGCAACGACTAGCTGTTGCTGCCCACTCCATGGAGCCCCACCATCGTGAGGCCACCACCCTGGAGCTTGAGCTCGAGGCCTTCTAAAGGCAAATTGCAGGTCGCTTCCTTGACCTCTCCACCATCATCGCTCACGACACGCACTCCATCACCTGGATTTATAAGCTCCTTGACGCCTTCCAAGAGAAGTTTAGGGTCCACCTCTTCAACAACCGGGCCTATGTGGTGAGATCGCTGATCGTGGAGCGGTTGCTAGTTGAGTTCTACAAGAGAAGCATGGAGAAGGAGACAGTTGTAGTTAACCAAAAAAAAAAAGAAAAGGAGAAAATAAAAAAAAAATTACAAATTTCTCATAACGATGTTGTTCCGCGTGGAGTTGTACAATTAATTGCCAGCTACTGATAGTGCTGTATATGATAGATGCCGTTGATTGCTCTAGTACGTTAGTGATTTCAAATTTAAATTAAAAGGATTGATTACATTGAAAAATCATCAAAAAATTTAGGACTGTATTGATCAAATTAAAAAGTTCAAAATTGATTTGCAATTTGCCCAATAGATTTTTAACATTTCAGATAATTTTTATTTTTTTCTTTCGTTTGTCTTAAATTTAGGCTTAGAGTATAGAGTTAGCTATGCAATCTAAAACAAAAATAACAAGGAGCTAGTCAAAACAAAAATAAAAAGATGGTGGAGGGCACTGATTTTATGATGCTATTGTGTGTACTACTTATGATAGGAAGGTTGGACCTGAATAGGTGCTTAAAAGGCTCAAAGAAGAAACGGGGAAAAAACTCTCGTGGGGTGGGGCTTCCTGCTGTTTTCTATATTCCCTGGTGGACCGCAAGAAAAATGTAGGCCAGTCAACAAGGGGTGTGAGGCGTTTGCGTCCTAGGACCTTAAAATAAGGTGGCTCGCTCTAGATGGGAGGGAGGCCGGCAATTTCACCATTGATTTTCTAAGCAGACCTAGAGTACAGAGTTAGCTATTTAATCTGAACAAAAAGAATCAAGAGCTTGTAAAAGCAAAATAAAAAGATGGCGAAGGATTACGCTAGAGTGCATATTACATCTGATAAGTAAGGTCAACTGCACGCTAGATGTCCAGTATGAGAGTACCTTTGACTGGAACTAAAGAAAGAATGCCAAGCCTAAAATTTTAAATCGGCCAAAATTCCCATTGAAGCGCTCAAACCCTAATCTCGAACCCTAGTTTTGATTTACCCCAAATTTCATCGTCGAAAATTGGAAATGGAAAGCGGGACTTTCAGTAGCTGCTAAAATCCTCTCACTGAAACAAAGGAGAAGGTGAACGTTTTTATTTTTGTGGGTTACCGAGTTCAAAAAGAACATCATTAACTCAAATGAATCCGTGGAGAAGATTCTATGGATGTGCTTGATAAATGGGTTTGTCTTTAAACCCATTTACAACCCATTTAACTTATAAAAGTTATTAGTTGAGTCAACCCATTCATTAAGGATATATCAATCTTTTTGAATAGTTTTTATCATTTTTATTTTTTTTTTAATTTTTGATTTTTTATTTAAATTTTGATTTTTGATTTTCTTTCTTTTACCCTTTTTCCTTACGAAGTCCTGCGCCCGACCCTTGCCGAGAAGGCTAGGTTTGCAGCCCTCACCCAATTGCACTAGGGAGCCCAGAGCTCATCGATTGAGCAAGGCTGATGCCTCACCGGCCTAAGGCGAGCTTTGCTAGCCTCAACGTTAGCAAGACTAAGCATCATCGGTGTCGAGGCGAGCTCGACCTTACCAGATCTAGTGAGGTGGAGCCTCCACCAAAGTCGGCGAGGCTTGGCTCATCGGAATTGGGCGAGCTCTGCCTATAACCACCGTCGCCCATCGTGGGTGCCCTGGTTAAGTAAGCCTTGACTTTTTCCCGAAGTTAAGTTAGCTCATTCCGTGCTCTGGCGGTAGCGGGCACGATGGACGAGTGCCTGAGGAGCTTTAGGCGAGCAATTGAGAGGCTAAAGATGATCAACAGTAAAAGGGCCTCTCTTGATGAAAAAAGAAGAAAAGGAAAGAACAAAGAAAAGAAAAGAAAATTAAAAAGAAAGAAAAGTCAAAGGAAGAAGATGGCATTTTGCCACGTCACGTTGCGGATCATGACGTATATGTTGACTTAATTGCCACATTAGAAATTTCGGGCTAGACTTCAACTTGAAAAATTTATTGCATTTTCACTTGAAGGTCTAGGACTACAAAGAGCATGGAATGAGTTTACCTAGCTCGGCTGAACTGCCACAATGAAAAATTGACAGAAACACCACAATTAAAATATTTCAAACTAATGTAAATTCTTGTAAAAATCTTATATTTCCCCACCGGCTAAGGGCACGCATGACAACGTTTCTATTGATGGCATGACGTAGTAGCTCTGTTTTGAACATTTAAGTGTGCATTTGGGATATGTGAGTTCACTTGATTTCAATAATTGAAAAGTGTGGGCCCTAAGTGAGACCCTCGTAATTTAATGGTTGTTGTGTCTTCGCCTCCTTCCACTTCATTGCTGAAGGCCATAGCCCTCGCCTTTGGCCGGCAAAAGGGGGTCTAGGTCTCTCTCTCTCTGATCTCTGTTTTTAGCCCTAATTTTTGATGAAATTACCTGATTACATCGGCTCAATTCTCTGTGAAATCGCTTTTTATTCTCCGAGGAGTCATGATCTAACCTCGATTTAATTCGTTTTGATTTAATGTAGTTTGCGAAAACTTCATGTGAGAGGATGTGCGCATTATATTACCAGGGCTCCCACATTGGCCATTCCATTTTCAGCCTCCGCAACGACTAACTGGTTCTGCCCACTCCATGGAGCCCCACCATCGTGAGGCCACCACCCAGGAGCTTGAGCTCGAGGCTTTCTAAAGGCAAATCGTGGGTCGCTTCCTTGACCTCTCCACCATCACCGCTGACGACACGCTCTCCATCACTTGGATTTATAAGCTCCTTGATGCCTTCCAAGAGGAGTTTAGGGTCCACCTCTTCAACAACAGGGCCAATGTGGTGAGATCGTTGATCGTGGAGCGGTTGCTAGTCGAGTTCTACAAGAGAAGCGTGGAGAAGGAGACCATACCAAAAAAAAAAGATAAGAAAGGAGAAAATAAAAAATTACAAATTTGTCATAACGATGTTGTTTCGAGTGGAGTTGTACATTTAATTGCCAGCTACCGATAGTGTTGTATATGATAGACACCATTGATTGCTCTATCATGTTAGTGATTTCAAAGGATTGATTACATTGATAAATCATCAAAAAATTTAGGACTGTATCGATCGAATGAAAAAGTTCAAAATTGACTTGCAATTTGCACAATAGATTTTTAACATTTTAGATAATTTTTCTTTGTTTCTTTCATTTGTCTTAAATTTAGGCTTTGAGTATAGAGTTAGCTATGCAATCTAAAACAAAATAACAAGGAGCTAGTCAAAACAAAAATAAAAAGAAGGTGAAGGGCACCGATTTTATGATGATATTGTGCGTACTACATATGATAGGAAGGTTAGACCTGAATGGGTGCTTAAAAAAGGCTCAACGAAGAAACAGGGAAAAAACTCTCGGGGGGTGGGGCTTCCTACTGTCTTCTATATTCCCCAGTTGACCGCAAGAAAAATGTAGGCCAGTCAACAAGGGGTGTGAGGCGTTTGCGTCCTAGGACCTTAAAATAAGGTGGCTCGCTCTAGATAGGAGGGAGGCCGGCAAGTTCACCATTAATTTTCTAAGCAGATCTAGAGTACAAAGTGAGCTATTTAATCTAAACAAAAAGAATCAAGAGCTTGTCAAAGCAAAATAAAAAGATGGCGAAGGATGACGCTACAGTGCATACTACATCTGGTAGGATGGTAGAGTCGGCCATTTTGGTGGCTAGAGGTGGCGGCTGCTCGAGGTTGGGGTCGGGTCTATGTTGGCTGGGCAGTGGGCAAGGTTTGGAAAGGAGAGTGATGAGGGGGTGTGGAGAGCGTGTAGGGCTTTTCTTTTTCAGGTATGGTTAGCACAAGATAATTACTGATCAAACAGAAGAAATTACTGAGCCAAACTCGAAGCAAAGCCCCGGTAAGATGGGAAACTACTTGTTCGGACTCCGGTAATCTCCAACATTGATCTTCACCGTTCAGCACGCAGGTGTCGCATAAAGGCCACCGTGATCAATACTTGTGGACATCAGTCAATCAACGTGTGTCAAGAAAACCTGAACTGAATATATCCGTTTCGACCCAAACCAAGAAGTTCGTTTTTTTTTACTAAAGTTCGTTTTTTTTTTTTTTTTTGCTTTTTAAATTTTGGATGATATGTAAACATTGGTATCATAACACCCGAGTCAAACTGAACTGGAACACCTTATGTCCAAAGATTTGAACTTGGGATCTCTTGTTCTAATATCATGTGAGATTACATGAAATTATTGCTAACTAATCTAAAAGTTTAAATTGTTAGATGAAGTCATGGTTTAATATTTAATTATTTCATTAGAAGAAGAAGCAAAACCCAAGCCGGCCCGACCCGAACTATCTATACCCGTACCTTTAGGCGGGTTGGGGATCCAACCCCAATTCTTGGTCCAACATTGTGAGTTTTTCAATTGGAACAGATAACCTTCCCTCTCTTTTATCTTCAAAATTCTCATTTGAACAGTAACGCAATATCAAACACCATTGAAGATGGGATGAAAAGATTAGGAGACGTATGGAGGAATCAAAAGTTGATACAGGCAAGACGGGTGATCATTCCACTGTAAAAAATCACTAGTTTGCTAGATGACTCTGGTCCACTTGGGAGATATGCTGTGTAGGGAAAGATAGAGAAAGTGATTAAGCTGAATTAGAGTTCTGGAATTGCTCAAAACCTCGCGTGTTTCGCCACTCCTCCTAACTTGCTTGTGTAAATATCATCGGAGGTGAGATCTTCCTCAATCTGTTCCCTATTTGCAAAGCAAAGCCAAGATATTCTAAGCGCTTTGCATCACGATACTTCTATGTCCATTGTTGTCAATGCATTTCAACTTCTTGCTTCTCTGGAATTCCATTTTATATGTACTCTGCCCTTCGGTGGCGTCAGTTCAGGAAGTAAACAACAAATTACAGTAACGAAAACATGAGCAGAGTAGACAATTCTTGCACCAGACTGTTCCGGGCATACGTTATTTATTTATTTATTCTTTTGCTGCTTGTTGTGAGAGTGCAACATTTATATCTTATGCAAGCTTTCCGTGATCAAGCCTTGCGTTATGCACAAACAATTCAAGATCAGTATCAGACTTTTGGAGGAAGCTCCACATGCAGCAAACTCCTAACGTCCTAAACTCTGAAATATTTCTGTGTTGGTTGGTTAGTGAAGTTACTGGTAATAAAATTTGACTGGGAACTTGCTTGTCAGGTAATTCTTTAGTAAGTTTACTAACTAATCAGGATTTACCAACGTTCAGATGATTTAATAAGTTACTAACTCTAAAATTTTACTGGTGTTACTTAGTATTTCACCAAAACTATAATAAACTTATCAATATTCCACTAAATTAATGACTTACCAACTTCATTGAAATTTTATAAACGATTAGCAAGATACCAACCCTATAAAGAATTTGCCAACCTCCCAATTGATTAGTAAGTATCTGACTTCTTTCAAAATTTACAAGGATGATTCTTAATGATCAACACTAAAATAAATTTACCAACATCCCAACAAATTAGTAAATTGCTTGCTTTTTCAAAATCACCAACATCTGATCTTTTCGACGTTCAAATGTATATATGTCACTAGTAACTTTCAAAACTGTAATAAATGTATTGACATTCCATTAAATTATAATTTATCAACTTTTAAGAAATTTTACAAGTGTTGTTAGTATAATACCAATCCTATAAAGAATTTACCAACATCCTAATAAATTAGTAAATTATCAATTTATTATTAGTAAGTTACCAATGTCGTAGAAAATTTAATAAGTTAAAAAAAAACCTTTTGTTTCTTTAGCAAAATTTAAAATAAAACCGATATTTCAAAAAATTATGAAAAATATCATATATGAGTATACAGGCCAACTTTCATGTATCATGAAATTTTCATGTGTTATTAGAAAGCTTAAAATGTGTACACCATAAGATTCAAATTAAGTAAAGGGAAAAAAGTAAAAAACTATCTAGACATGCCCTGAAAAAAATTAAGTGAGCCTAGGGCAATCCCATTCAAAAATGGGTCCAAACTTGCTAGAACAATCTAGATTATTCATCCCCCCAAAAATTTGTTCAACCAATGAGCAAGATTTATTCATATTTAGCTAGATTATAAAAATAACTTCCTTAGTAAATATAAATTAGAAAGTTTCATGATATCATGTTTATATCTCTTTTATGTTGGGATTGTCAAGCCAAAACACCTATTTGTCTCGCTTCTTATTTAACACAGAGAAAAATGGAACAATTAAGTTATCCGTTTAGTGAAGATCCCAATGGTCAGTCTCCATCTATCCATTCAGAAGATAATTACTCACTTCCTTTCTTGAGGTAACTTTAGATTGGTGTTTTCTTTTCATCTCTATACATATTTCTTCGACTTTTTATTATTATTAATCCACCGTCTAGAGGGATTTAAGGGAGCTCTCCCTTATATGAGCTCGATGCATTCGAGACTTTTACCCTTGAACTGCTCCCAACAAGGCAAAATTAGAGATCGGTCACGTTTCAAAAGGGAATTTTTCATCACCATCATTTTAAAGTTATATTGCTTTTTACTGTAAGTTCTTTCAGGTAAATCTGAGACCACCTGAATGTGCCTGATGCTTGGATCCTCGCGCTTTCGGTTAGCATCGTGGGCGGGGCGCCCGGTGGTTATCGGGTTTTTGGATTAGGTGGGGGAGTGCAGTAACCTCGTCCCCTCGGGGTCCCGCAGCTGGCTGGACCGTCTGCTTTCTTTGTGGCAAGGAACCGGTAACGATCACCCGCGAGAATACGGGCCGGAACGTGCGGAGAATCGATCAGATATTCCAGCCCCATGTCGTCTGCGATGAGGCCGCTGCCGGCGGTGAGGCTGTGGCTGTGGTTGTGCGGTGAGGAGGCGGTGGTGGAGGCGCCGATGTTGCTTGAATGTGACGGTGAAGCCCGGGAGGCCAGGAGGAGTACTACGAGGAGTGAAGAGAATGCAATAGAGCGACTACTGTCGCCTATAGCAGGCTCTCCCATGCCGATGAATATGATCTTGTAGGATTTGCCGAACCTTCTCAGACGGTTCGCTTCATGCCTTGGTTTTTGGAGCAGGCACAACGCTTATGTACGTGCAAGAAGCATGTTGATGAGAGTAGTGGAAGTGGGGCGCCGGAGGACACCATGAGTATCATAATTTTCGTACGTCATTCACTTGAATACCAAAATATTTTAAAAACATTCACCTAAGTATCGGAAATTTGATGTATATATATATATATATATATATATATATATATATATATATATATATATTTATTTGTAGTGAATGTTTGTAAAAAGTCATGATATTCAAGTAATCGAATGAAAAGTTAAACGACACTTAAGTGATCGGAAAAAAAAGGTTATCACACTCAGATAAGCGCGGTACATAAGTTATGATACTCAATTGGTCGAGAAAAAAAGTTATGATACTCAAGTGAGTATTATATCAAAGTTACAATACTTGTAATGTCCTTTTCTCTCCATAATTGCAGTTAGGCTATAGCGATAGTAATTTCCAAAAACGACTCACCTTAATTCAAGTATGAGACAAGAGCTCCAAAATTAATTAAAACATATGGAACGACACTTTTTATAAGGGAAAATACCGAAAATCATCTTCACGTTTTAGCCCACAGGGTAAAACAGTTTGGTATGCCAGAAATGACCTTATCCGATTTTTGGCCGTATTGGCCTATTAAACTTTGCTATCTGGTCCTCAAACTTTCCAATATACTCAATTAGACCCCAATGAACAACTTTCGATTTTTTTTTCAACTATAGCCAGTTCTTTTTTTTTTTTTTTGGGAAAAATGTTTACCTAATTGGTCCAGATGTGTCAAAAACGATATACTCTAACTACATTAAGACTCGTATCCAATAGGGTTCATTTTTCAAAATCAATTCGATCTTCGTTAATAAGGATTGCATCCATCGATATCCCACTTGGCATGATAAAAACAAGTTACTAAATGGATGTATGACTTATTTTACCACCTCTACTCTGAAAATTGAATCAATTTCTTTCATTCCTACCCTGACCAGGGGGACCATTAACTAGAGGCCATCGACATCATCTTGAAGCCCTAACATTCCGACTCTGGGCTTCAGAGAGCCCTTGAATTTTAGAATTTTCATGGTGAGAGTTGATGGTGTCAAAAAATCAAGTTATGGTGCTGCTTGTAAGAGGGGCAATGCGCAATCGTATTGGGGCAGTGTGGCCCTCAGATGAACTGGATGTGGAGTGGAGCACTCAGTCACGCGTGCAAAGACGTTAGCATCGAAATGAGAAGTGGCAAGAGAGCGACCGCAAAAGCTTAGTGCTCCCTTCTCTGAAAAAGAAATTTCTGGTAAACATTCGTGCATTAAATCGACCTCACTCTTCAGTGTCAATGTTATTGCGGAGGCACCAAGATCTGCTCGCTGCCACAGCCGCATCGATGCGACCACCATGCCTGGACACAACCCTCCTCCGTGGCCGTCGCCATCAAAGTCGCTGATCCAATTCTCTCGCTTGGCCATTCACCCCCACCATGTCCCTCGTGCTCTTTCCCTCACTCAATTTCTGTTCGCCCTCCCTTAGACTGTGACGAGGTCTTGACGCCACCGTCAAGCCACACCGAGATTTGGCCATCGCCATTGAGATCTCATGAGATTTCACGGCGATGCCAGATCTAGGAAGAGGGACCTCCAGATCTTGTCAGATCATGCAGGTAGCCCCATCTAAGGGCCAACACGATATTATATGCTTTGATTGCCGCTCACTTGTGCTGGTTTATGGGTGCACAAGATTTATCTACCAATGCAGTGGCCTATATTTAGGTGTGAGGGATCTGAATCCCATATCCCCACTCTTGATACGACTATAGGCAACCCTACTCCGGCGCTAGCACAGGCTTGCATGACTTTACAATGCATCATGTTAGTTTGACTGGAACTAAAGAAAGAATGCAAACTGTCTCCTCTTCGTGGTTGATGACGATTCATGACCTTTCTCTGCCCACATTTGATGATCTTTCTCTGCCCACGTTTGACGTCCTTTGGATCACCAGGAAGGACTATGTAACCATTTTCTATATAAGTAGCGTGGACTCCGTAGCCTTTCGCCAATACTAAGTTTGTCCCAACCATGGAGACGTCATCGCTCTACACTGCCCTTCCTCTGGCTTTCCTTCTACTCCTCACTCTCAAGCTCTTCTCTTCATGGTTCAAGCAACCGAAAAACCTTCCGCCCAGCCCGCCTTCCATCCCCATCCTGGGCCACCTCCACCTCCTGAAACACCCCCTCCACCGAACCCTCCACTCCCTCTCCCAATCTTATGGCCCCGTCCTCTCTCTCCGCTTCGGCTACCGCCGAGTGGTTGTTGTCTCGTCGGCTGAGGCAGCTGAAGAATGCTGTACTAAGAACGACATCACGCTTGCCAACCGCCCCTCTACTGTCGCCGGCAGGCACGTTGCGTATGACAACACGATGATTCTCTTTGCCTCGTACGGCGAACAATGGCGTAGTCTCCGCCGTGTTTGTACTGTTGAGATGTTTTCCTCGGCCCGTCTAAACTCCTTTCTGCCCGATCGGAGGGACGAAATCAAGCGACTCCTGCTTAATCTAAACAAAAGAGCCTCATCATCTGGGGATGAATTCACTAAGGTGGAACTAAAACCGATCTTCTGGGAGATGACATTCAACATCATTATGAGGATGTTGACTGGGAAGAGGTATTATGGGGAAGATGTGACCGATGCCGAGGAGGCGAAGGTGTTTAGCGAGATCATGTCTGAAATTTTGGAATATACTGTTAGTGCGTATCCAGGGGATTACTTGAGTATCTTGAGGTTGTTCTTTAGGAATTATGAGAAGAGAGTGTCTTGGTTGAGCAAAAGATCGGATGAGTTGTTACAGAATCTGATTGAAGAACAGAGAAATAGTCGCAGAAAAAGATGTGGTGGAGAGAGTAGGGAGACCGTGCTGGATCATTTGCTTTTGTTGCAAGAGAGGCAGCCCGAGTTTTACACTGATGAGATCATCAAAGGGCTACTATTGGTACGTAGAATTTGACGATCTTTCGCATCTCATCCTCATCATGGAATACTGCATACATATAAACTGGATCATCCAAAAAAAAAAAATTATGGTCCTATGGTAAATCAAGCGGAAAATTATCCAAAATAATCCTATATCTATTGCATCACATTCTCATTATGGAAACCGTTGACATTGACGATTTTATTTGGCTACTCCATTTGATATGCAACATTTTAATATTACCAACCCTTAGAGAGCAAAACAAATATGTAAAAAAGTATTTGATTGTGCATCATAGTAGTTTGACAATTTAGCATGTAGATTGCTGAATCTGTTCTCTCTTAGACAGCATGTCCTAGCATTGAACACCTTAGAAACTCGTGAGTAGATTCATCAACAATGATAGTTTTCTTGAGAATGAATATTGCAAGTTGATTGCGACATTGAACATCTGTTTAAAAAGATGTAAATTCTTGTTGTGATCAATTAACTTGTTCTTTACGTAATTATCATTGAAGAGATATCAATGGACGAATGTTTTTGGTTTTGCGAAAGTGTAGGTTTCCCTGCTCTCAAAGTAGAAAAAAAGGAGCAAAGAGCGTGCGCAAAAACCAACAAATAGCATTGTCTAGATATATCTATAGATCCAAATATTGCAATCTCAAATAGTTAAAAGTAGGAAAACAAGTTTTCCTAAATTTGAAAGATTTCATAGATCTCTTATGTTGTCAATTGTTTTTTTCATGAAGTTCAGCATATAATTATATTCGTCTTAAGTAATTGATAGGTTTAACTGAAATTTTTCCCGGAAAAGATTGTGATTTAAATCATGGATATATTTGTTTTCTGTTAACTATTTAGAATAACAATATAAAAAGTCTCTCTATCTAATGCCTCACTCAAAATGAAAGTTAGTATATTTATAAAATTAGAGGAAAATGGTTATGAGCTAAAAGTTCTGGCCTATTACTCACACATTTATGCGGATATACATATTAAATTGTAAACAATTGTTAATTTGGAAGTGATTTATAATACCCGATCTAATAACTTATGGATTGCAGTATGATTTCTCTGATATTAATGTTTAAATTATTACTTTTACATTACTTCCCTTTCAACAATGTAATGACAATTTGTTTTTGCTCTATATTCTTCTATAGGTCATGCTTATAGCAAGCACCGATACTTCTGCTTCGACAATGGCAAGGGCAATGTCCTTTTTAATTAGTCATCTGCATTCCTTAAAAAGAGCTATTGAGGAGTTGGATAATGTGATTGGCCAAGAACGCTTGATAGAGGAGACAGACATTGCAAAACTTCCTTTTCTCCAAAACATTGTATCAGAAACTTTACGTTTGAAACCACCGGCACCACTTCTAGTTCCACACGTCATCAGAGGATTGCATCATAGGCGGTTATGATGTACGTAGTCAAACCATAGTATTCATCAATATATGGAGCATTCATAGGGATCCGAAATTGTGGGATGATCCGAAAAGTTTCAGACCTGAAAGATTTGAAAATGAAGATAATGGACAATGCAAGCTATTGTCATTTGGACTTGGAAGGCGAGCCTGTCCTGGTGCAAACATGGCCCAACGGGTGATCAATGTGGCTTTGGGATCGTTGATCCAGTGTTTTGAATGGAAAGGAATAAGTGAAGAAGGAATGAATATGCCTAAGGCGTTGCCATTGGAAGCCATGTACAAAGCCCATGAAATCATGGCGAGGATTGCTGAGCATTGAGCGGGAGCCAAGATATTGCTATTAGTCCTTGTCTTATGTGTTTGTACCAAAAATAAACAATCCATTGCTAAGGACGTCTTAGATTCATAAATTGTATTATGGCGTACAAACTTGTACGGAATGGTTAAAGTCATCTGGATAAGTTTCGTTATCTATCTTATTGGTCTCTTTCTTGTTTCCGACAATTTATTTTTGCCATTCAATGCTTTCGCCAAACCCTGCGTTATTAATATGGTACCTCTTAATGCACCACAACCAAAAGTTATTCCTCCCACTAAACTTCTCAATATCAATTCTTGCTCCAAATAATCTCATTGGAAACAACCCACAAATAAATTTTCTAACATCATAATTGTATCAACTACTTCCCAATTTATATTTTTTCGATTTTTATGCAAAAATTTACCACTTTTAGTCTCCAAGCCAACCCTTTGGTCCTAACTTTCGCATGGAATGACACCAATTTTCACTCGAAAGATAATTTTTGCCCAAATTTGCAAGTATCGCATAGAAAGGCACTGACTTTTACCCGAGCGGTATTTGCCCCAACACTATAATTTTTTGTCAAAATGTGCACATTTATATATTTGCTTCATTCATCAAGTTGGCGCCTTTCTTTTCTCCAAAAAATCTCAATTGTTTTTAGTAAACGAAGTGGGTTCTTGAAAATATAATAACGCGCATTATCTTCCAACACAGTATTATTCTTTTTTGGCCTTTATACATTGTTGGTCTTGTAATTTAGACAGAAGAACCAGGAGCCAGTGAAAACAGAAAAAAAGGAAGAAAGAATGTGAAAGGGCACCAATTTCATGACGCTATAGAGTATAATATTGGTGTTTGGAAATTCAACCACTCAATAGGGCCTTTAATAGGAGAGATGTCCATTCTCATAGTACGCTTAATGGAATTCAAGAGAGAAAGCAAAAACATCCTTTTTTGTTTGTTTGTTTGTTTTTTTTTTTTTTTTGGTTTTACAACTATGGACTTGCTTAATTCTTATCATAATCTATCGCTTATCTTATATAAAACAGGGACACGAAAGGTAGATGCGTGGTTACCCAAATACGCTTGGAATTATTATAGTTTACCAATAGAGCATGCCCTCCTGGTGCACGAAACATGACAATTTCATAAAGATTAGTTTCTTCGAAACAAATTGAACCTAACCAAACTATTGACACCCTTACTAAATAGTGTATGTCTATTTAGAAAAATTAAATTCAATTTTTAATATCAAATGACAAAAGATATTTTCTAGTTTATTTTCTAGAATCAGCCAAACATTTGAAAATGTTGTGGAAGATGACTTACTAAAAAATATCTACCAAAAATATCACATTTTTCATTGAATAAACAGAGCTACAAAATAGAAATGACAGTCTAAATATACATTTCTAAAAGTTCTTAGTGTCTAGTAGACCAGTCAAATAGATGAGTCAAGTTGAAAGTAGTCTGACCCAAATACATTAATTTAACTCGTCATGACCCATTTTTTACGTAATATAAATCTAGTGACTCATACCCGGCCCGTACCCAACCTGACTCATATTGTTAAAAAAACTTTCATATTTAACTGAATCTACAAAATTTTGAACTCAAATTGAGATGAGAGTGTGAAGTGAGTGGACGTGAGATTGAATGAGGGCAAGAAAGAATGAAAAGAGTTATAGAAATGGGTTGGGTCTAAATAAGTTGTAAATCCGTTTATGACCCATTTAACACTCAAATTATGTTTAAATTCATTTACTTAATATAAACAATTCATTTATGACTAATTTAATACCTGTATGTTTTAAAAAATCGGTTAATGACCCATTCTGATAGGTCTAACTTGCAGTGAGTCAGATGTTGATGGACCAACTTTAGAACCCGACACGATAGTCAAAAATGGCAATTCATCTTGCCAATTCATGCGCTAGACCGGTCCAATTCGGTACAAATAATGGTCGGGTTTGCCAATCCAATAATTGAACCGTTGGCCGAACCGGTTTGTTCCAGGTTTTGACCAACCCAAGTGGCAATGAATGACCGGACCGGACTGAGGGCCGGTTCCCGGTTCAACCGGATGAACCGGCCGGCGCGGTCGGGGCTTAAACACCTTGCTGATGGCAGATCGCCTGACTGCGGATTGAAACCTCGTAGCTTGGACTGGGCGACCCGCCATCTCCTCCTTTAAGGGTATGCTCTCCACAGCCGCTTTCCTCAATTTCGACGGATAAAGCTCCCATTTTTCTCAGCTATCTACTGTGAAATTGACGAAAGCTCTCCCTTTCGATTCTGATTTTGCGGCACAAATTGGAATTGCTTTGCTCTCGACTTTTTGGGGCGAGAAATCGTTGGATTTCGGGGTCTGAGTCGACGACATATGTGAAGGTTCTAGTTTTTGGGGGCATTGATCAATGCCCATCTCCTAGAAGTTCAAGGTGGGTGGTCTGGTGAGTTGGATTTTATTTTTCTGTTCTTTTTTCCCCACTTACATGTCAAGCTTGGTGTGCTCTTTCGTGGGTTCATGTGAATTGGAGTTCAAATCTATTTACATTATCCCTTGCTTTGTAAATTTTAGAGGGCTATCTTCATGTAGGGGGCTCGGTTTAGCAGATTTGAGTCATGGTTTCGGTCACTTCTATCAGGGTTTAGATCATGACAAAGTCTATATCTTGTGCATGATGAGTGGGCTGCCTTCATCACCTCTTGAAATGCAGTATAAATTGAGGTAGTGGCTTTTTGTTGGATCGCCGCCTCCAGTAGCTGACTCTGGAGAAAGCATCACAAGCATAGGCAAATTAGTGGAAATGGATCATGAAGATCAAAAATGCCACTCTCGGGACCAGGAGAAATTGATAGAAGAACAAGATAAGGATTCGTCGTCTGCATCTCTGACAATGCTGACGGACCGCAGTGGATAGGATAACACTGGAGAGAGGCCTCTGCCAAACCAGACTGACATTGTTAAAGCTCTTGAAGTGGTTGAGAGAGACTCTGTTGCTATTGCCGAGAGTTTCACATCTCTATTTGCTTCACTTCGCTTGGCTCTATCTGAGGTTGGTTTGATCAAATTGTGGCCATGACTTATCCCTTTTGTCTAGCGTTCCCAGCTTGCCTAAGTTGGTTCAATGCCATATATTTGTAGAGGAGATTCATGCATCCTAAAGATGATACTGAATGATTTGACATCCCTCTTGGCTTTTCATGGTTCAGTGTGACTGCTGCAGCATTAATAGAATTATCAGATATGTCAGTCCTGTCATCTTCATGGAAAGTAAGTCGCAAGAAGAGATTTTGATCAAATTATAATTTGAAGATTGATGATCCTAAAAGAAATAAGAGACTGAAGATTGATGATTTATGTAGGTTCTTTGGTAACTTTTTGACAGCAAACCATGAGAGGAACTTTGAGAATTCTTTGATGCTATGTAAAGGTTTACTTTTGTCACACGTTAGACTCGTCAAGATAAATTTTAGAGTGATTGAATTGTTAGCATTAATAAAGTGTCAATGAAGACACATTTCCCATGTGCTTTTGCATTTAATTCATGAGCATCTTTGGTATGTTTTAGGAATTATTTGCAGTCTGGAGTTCATTTACCTTGAAGTATGGAAGATTTATTAATTTTTATGAGGCTTCTCTGATGATACTCACATTGAAGGAAAAAATTATGAGCCAAATATATCATATTAGTGTGCTCTTGAGATGTCTTAAATGCGTGAAGTTTTAAGGTGCTTTCCTATTAAAATTTACATTTTGAGAAGTGTCTTAAATTTTTATTTAGGTGTGATACCTTTCAAAGTCAGAATCTTGTGCTGTTGGAATAGCTCCATATTCTGTTAAAAGAGAAATTACAACTATCACTCTTTGGTGGCTATTCCTGATATTACAAGCTCTGTGTTTATCTGGCTATATATTGTAAAATTGCAGGTAACTTCTTGCTCAACAGATCATATGCAGTGCTTCAATGATGCTGCTGGACGCCTTCAGGAATCTGGTAAGTTTCTCAAAATAAAGTAAAAATCTGTTTCTTTTCCTGACAATGAATGACTACTAATGAACTTGTAATCTGAAATTTTCCCTGTGAGATAAGTTCATTCGCTGAGCTAAACCCACCAACCTGTTCTGGTCAGCAAGCATGTTATGTGTATTTTCTCCCAACATCAACTGATGATGGTCATGTGCAGAACCTGCTCACTAGTATTGACATCTAAGGGTTGGACGCGCGGCTGGTGGACTGTTGTCTTCATATATGTTGGAGATTGATGGATACATGTGTATGCATTCGCAAATGCTTACAGTTTTCGCATGCTAGATAATTGAAGGCTGTTTGCTGGTTTTCTAAAATGCTATTTAAACAGAAAATGTAATTTCGAATGATTTGAAAGTGTAACTAAAAGAAGATAATTGATGGGATTTTCACAACATTTGGCAATTCGGTGCATGCTGTTGATATGAAGCTCGTGAGATCTTTGTAATCTTCGTGCTGATTAAGTTGGGTTAGAGGCAGTAATTGGTTGAGGATAGTCTCATTAAAATTATTCCATGATATTTTATATGTTAATGGATGCTTCTTTATGTGTATTTTAATCTGAACCTTATTGTTCTTTCTCTTTTTTGTAGTGCTTGATGCAGCAACAAAAGGAAATCGGTACATAAATTCCTGTCTAAGGTAGTCAGGCTTTGATGCCTAACTTTGCCTTTGGGAACTTCATGTTGTGTTTGTCTACACTTATGGAAACTGCTAATCTGAATATCATTCCTTATCTTTCATGTTACATGCAAGAATGCCGTTTTTCTATGTTTTACATATGATGTGCTTAACTTGACTCAAGAAATTTTTTTCTGTGGAAACTAATGGTGAGGTTTTTGCATCTTCTTTTCACATAAAAATTCTTATTGTCAATGAGAGAATGCGAGTGATTTTCTGGTGTGACTGGAACATTAGATTATTAGCTTCTTGAATCAAGAGCAAAGGATGTGCATTACTTCAGCTGAAGAACCCGTTGCTAACACCATTCGAGTTTTTAGACTGTTCATTATATACTAAGTTGGTGGATATTCCCTTCTTTCCTCATTTGATGGAAACTCAAACTCTCGTATATGCACCTTAAGAAATCCTTTGAATGATCAGTCATGACAAACATTACATCTTGTTGAACCTCTGTTGCTATTTGGAATTTAGTCACATTTTGCTCTTTAGTAATCGGTGTTTGCTAGTGTCAATAAGTTTTTTGGCTTGGATTCTTGTTATTGCAGATTAAATGAAGAAATGAAGGGCATGGAAAGTCTAGCGACACAATTGTATCCTTGACTAGGTGGAAAAAGTCTTTATTGTTGTTGCAGTGTTTGTCCTGAACACATTTTTGTCCTGTGAACTTAGAAATTTATCGAAAAGCACCATTTTACTTCTTACAAACAAGCGAGGCCCATTCGTTGGAAAGTAAAAGCCACACAGTTTCATTTTTTTTTTTTTTTTTTTCCCAGTTGAATTAAAGGTTTGTGCTATCATTTGTGTTTTCCTTGACATTGCTTCAGAAAAATTCTGAGGAGGAATGTTGATGCTTTAGATTCTGCTGTCAACAAGCTTGTCCAGCTTCCATGACATCGGATAAGCTGTCGATGCATTTCTGTTTCCCTACTTAAAGATCTCTTCTTATGAGAGTCCTAGTCTTGCCAACATGATACTTGAAGTGCTGGAATGAGAGGAAAGATGATTACCTCACTTGTAAGATTCATTTTAGCCATTCTTTTGCATCTCTTGCCGTTAGTTGTATATTATCCTCCTGACTTTGCATTGGTCTACCTTCTTCTCTCTCGTATTCATCTTCCCCCTTTGTATTTGATCGTCTCAGCTTGCTGCGATTTTTTGTAATCACAGCTGAGGAGTAGGCAGAATGGCTTGTAATGTGAGACTACTTGTGACATGCCATGCTCATTTTAGGGAAGAAATATGTAATTTTTGGGGCTCTGTTTACTTGAATAGCCGAATCTGAGCCCGACTTCTGACTTCCATTGTGCATTTTAGAAACCGGCAGGGGCATTTGAGGCAAGTCACAGATTCATTTTGGGAATTGGTGCGGTGGGGATTGATTCGATGCGCGGGGGCATCGGGGCCTATTCGTCTTGCAAATACATGGATGACCTGAGCATTCTCAACCTACAAAACTCAATTGCATCGTTCAAGTCTGTCTCGCATTTGATAAGTTGCCATGGTGGCAATTAACACTGGCTCTGCCACTCGAACGCGGCTATTGTCCCCTTGTCACTCCACCGCTGCCATTGCTGTATTGAAGGCACGATGCGCTAGCTCTGTTATGAACATTTAAGTGCGCATTTGGGATATGTGAGTTCACTCTATTTCAATAATTGAAAAGTGTGAGCCTTATGTGAGACCCTTGTAATTTAATGGTTGTTGTGTCATCGCCTCCTTCCACTTCATTTTCAAAGGCCATAGCCCTTGCCTTTGGCTGGCGAAGGGGGTCTAGGTCTCTCTCTCTCAGCTTTGTTTTTAGCCCTAATTTTGGATGAAATTACCTGATTAGATCGGCTCAATTCTCTGCGAAATCGCTTTTTATTCTCTGAGGAATCATGATGTAAGCTCGATTTAATTCGTTTTGATTTAATGTAGTTTGCAAAAACTTCATGTGAGAGGATGTGCACATTATATTACCAGGGCTCCCACATTGACCATTCCATTTTCAGCCTCCGCAACGACTAGGCTGTTGCTGCCCGCTCCATGGAGCCCCACCATCGTGAGGCCACCACCTAGGAGCTTAAGCTCGAGGCCTTCTAAAGGCAAATCGTGGGTTGCTTCCTTGACCTCTCCACCATCATGGCTGACGACACGCTCTCCATCACCTGGATTTATAAGCTCCTTGATGCCTTCCAAGAGAAGTTTAGGGTCCACCTCTTCAACAACAAGGCCTATGTGGTGAGATCGCTGATCGTGGACCGGTTGCTAGTCGAGTTCTACAAGAGAAGCGTGGAGAAGGAGACCATTTGTAGTTAACCAAAAAAAAAGAAAAAAAAGGAAGTAAGGAGAAAATAAAAAATTACAAATTTCTCATGATGATGTTGTTTCGAGTGGAGTTGTACATTTAACTGCCAACTACCGATAGTACTATATATGATAGATGCCGTTGATTGCTCTTCCACATTAGTGATTTCAAATTTAAATTAAAAGGATTGATTATATTGAAAAATCGTCAAAAAATTTAGGACTATATCAACCGAATGAAAAAGTTCAAAATTGAATTGCAATTTGCACAATAGATTTTTGACATTTTAGATAATTTTTCTTTTTTTCTTTCATTTGTCTTAAATTTAGGCTTTGAGTATAGAGTTAGCTATGCAATCTAAAACAAAAATAACAAGGAGCTAGTCAAAACAAAAATAAAAAAGATGGTGAAGGGCACCGATTTTATGATGATATTGTGCGTACAAAATATGATGGGAAGGTTGGACCTGAATGGGTGCTTAAAAGGCTCAAACAAAAAACAGGGGAAAAACTCTCGGGGGGTGGGGCTTCCTGCTGTCTTCTATATTCCCTGGTTGACCGCAAGAAAAATGTAGGCCAGTCAACAAGGGATGTGGGGGCGTTTGCGTCCTAGGACCTTAAAATAAGGTGGCTCGCTCTAGATCGGAGGGAGGCCGGCAAGTTCACCATTGATTTTCTAAGCAGATCTAGAGTACAGAGTTAGCTATTTAATATAAACAAAAAGAATCAAGAGCTTGTCAAAGCAAAATAAAAAGATGGCGAAGGATGACGCTACAGTTCATACTACATCTGATAGGAAGGTCAACTGCACGCTAGACGTCCAGTGTGAGAGTACCTTTGACTGGAACTAAAGAAAGAATGCCAAGCCTCTCCTTTTTGGTCTTCTTTTTTTAACTTTGCGTTCTCATTGTCATAATTTATTTTTTTATTTGTAATACAGGGACACCTGATGACGCAGAGGCGTGCCAATGGAATAATCATGGGTTGTTAATAGAGCAGGTCCCATTCCATGCACGGGAACATGAAAAATTCCGTATAGATCGATGGTAGCTTCAACTAACTATTATTTTCATGATTATTTTTTTTTTTTTTCACTTTCCCCCCTATTTCCGTGTTGGCGCACGTTAAACCACGAAATTTTCAAAAGTTGCAATTTTGGATACCTGTGCGAGGGGCGTTCATGCATTGAGGCTAGGGTCATGAAATCATGCCGCACGCCCGCGATTATCAACGTGGCGATTGCTCTATACTTTTGTGTCAATAGTAGCCTACGTGGCATTGGTCAGCAAAACGAACTCTAGGTTTGCTTGTAATCACCGTCGTTCATTGTGTGTGCTCCAGTGAAGTAAGCCATGACTTTTTCCCGAAGCTAAGCTCATTCCGTGCTCTGGCGGTAGCGGGTAGCGATGGACAAGAATCAGAGGAGCTTTGGCCAAGCTGTTGAGAGGCTAAAAATGATGAATAGTAAGAGAACCTCTCCCGATGAAAAAAGAAGGAAAGAAAAGAACAAAGAAATAAAATTGAAAATTAAATAAAATGGAGAAAAATCAAAGGAAGAAGACAGCATTTTGTCATATCATATGGCTAACCGTAACATATGAGATGATTGGAGATAATTGAATTATCACATTGAAAATATCAGGTTTGACTTGATCTGAAAAAATCATTCGTATTTTCACTTGAAGGTTTAGTACTACAAGGATCATATAATGAGCTTGACTATCCGGCTAAACTATTTAATACTACAAGAAGCATATAATGAGCTTATCTATCCATCTAAACTATCGCGTTGAAAAATTGACTAAACTACCACAACTAAAACGTTCCATACTTAACCAACTACATGATTTGTCCGCTTGCTAAAGAATTTGAGCAATTTTGGGTCAAAAATTGACAAATGTATAGCATATGTGTCAAAACTTAGCAAGGAGGGACACCTAAGTGTTAAAAGTTACAAAAAGTACATTTAAGTGCTACATTTCTAAAAAAAAAAGGGACACTTGAGTGTCAAGTTTGGTGAGCCTTGCCGGAAATCCAACATGACAATTTTTTAATAATACTACTCACCTATGTGGCTCGTCGGAGAGCTAATTTAGCTCTAACTCACCCAAAACGATATCGTTTTAATAATTGGCCAAATTAAAAACCCTAAATCGGCCAAAACAACATCCTCTCCCCAATTACCCCAAACCTAAAATCTTAAATCGGCCAAAATTCCCATTGAAGTGCTCAAACCCTAATCTCGCACCCTAGTTTTGATTTACCCCAAATTTCTGCGTCGAAAATTGGAAATAGAAAGCAGGACTTTTAGTAGTGGCTCAAATCCTCTCGCTGAAACAAAGGAGAAGGTGAGCGTTTTTATTTTTGTGGATTATCGAGTCCAAAGAGAACATCATGGACTCAAATGAATCAGTGGAGAAGATTTTACAGATGTGCTCGATAAATGGGTTTGTTTTTAAACCCATTTACAACCCATTTAACTTATAAAGGTTATTAGTTAAGTCAACCCATAAAGGATCTATCATTCTCTTTGAACAATTTTTTTGTTTTATCATTTTTTAAAAATTTTTATTTTTAAAATAATTTTTTTTTTTTTTCTTTCTTTTACCGTTTTTCCTTACAAAGTCCCGCACTCGACCCTTGCCAAGAAGGCTAGGTTTGCAGCCCTCACCCAATTGCACTAGGGAGCTCCTCAATCGAACGAGGCTGATGGCTCACTAGCCTAAGGCGAGCTTTGCTAGCCTCAACGTTAGCAAGACTAAGCATCATTGGTGTTGAGGTGAGCTCGACCTTGCCAGATCTAGTGAGGTGGAGTCTCCCCCAAAGTCGGCGAGGCTTGGCTTGTCGGAATTGGGCGAGCTTTGCCTAGAACCACCGTCGCCCATCGTGGGTGCCTTGGTGAAGTAAGCCCTGACTTTTTCCCAAAGTTAAGTAAGCTCATTTCGTGCTTTGGTGGTAGCGGGCACGATGGTCAAGTACTTGAGGAGCTTTAGGCAAGCAATTGAGAGGCTAAAGATGAACAGCAGTAAAAGGACCTCTCTCCATGAAAAAAGAAGGAAAGGAAAGAGCAAAGAAAAAAAAAGAAAAGTCAAAGGAAGAAGATGGCATTTTGCCACGTCACATTGTGGATCATGACGTATAGGTTGACTTAATTGCCACATTGAAAATTTTGGGCTAGACTTCAACTTGAAAAATTAATGACAAAAGATAGCTTCAAGTGCCAAAAGTTGGCACAAAGGAACACTTAAGTGCCAAAAGTTACGAAAAAGACACTTAAGTGCAACATTTTAAGAAAAGTGGGACACCTAAGTACCACATTCGGCAAAGCAGGCTGGAAATTGTACATGGCAATTAAATATTAATATTTCTCACCAAAATGGCTTGCTGGAGAACTGACTCAGCTCTAATTCAGCTACTTCCTAAACTAATCTAGTGATTGTGTCATCACTTATGTCATCATCACTTTGGTGAACTGCATCTGCGCTCCTCTCCTCTCCATCATGTCTATCCTGCTATCCTTCGACCCTAACGTCAGTACTACCTTGAATACCATCTCCTTTTTGTCCTACTTGGGTGCTCTCTTCATCATCATCTTCATCCTCACTTTCACTATTGTACTCAACATATATTTTTACCTTTTCACCATGAAGATAATGGTATAGAACATCCTTAAAACCATTATCATTTTCTAAACTTTTCAAACCATCTCTTAAGCCTTTTCTAGGAATACAATATATCAACTTCTGAACTTTACAAGGCAAATAAGTCACTATATCCCTAACAAATCCTATATAAGATGCCTTCTTTATCTCGATAAAGATGGTGCCCTCATTTCCACCCTCATACTCCCACTCATCCTCTCCAATTACAAATTCCCCACCATAGCAAACTATGACAGTGACATAATCCTTGTCATAAGCTATTTCTGCACCAAGAACAAGAAAAAAAAAATTAGTTTTTGGGATCATATCCACAAAGAACAATAGACAATTGCACATGGGAGTCCCCCCACTCTCATGGACTTTATTAAATAGAGGTCCCCACACTAACAATATGCCCTTACATGATAGCCAAAAAAGAGGTCGCCACTTTAATTATTTACCTTCCATTCCCTTAAAATATTAACAAAAAACAGAGATCCTCACACTAATAATATGCCCCTACATGACAGCCAAAAAAGAGGTTGCCACACCACCGCCTGCGGTGGCCCAGTTGGATAAGGCTCCCATGACCCTTTGCGAGGAGGTGAGTAGTTTGAACCCCACTGGTTGCACGGGATCTTAAGCATGACGTTGGGGTGGTGGGTCCTCCGCTAGCGTCACCCTGGGTTTACCTCGCCGGCTGTCGGCTGTACGGGAGTTCTCAGGTTACAAAAAAAAAAAAAAGAGGTTGCCACTTTAATTATTTTCCTTCCCTTCTCTTCCCTTAAAATATTAATAAAAAACAGAGGTCCCCACAACAAGCACAACCCAAGCAATTTTGTTTACTATCTTTTGCTGAACTAAACCTGTGATGTGAGAATGTACATCAACTTAATCAAATCTATTTTTACTGTGAAAACACATACAAAAAATTAAGGCAAGCTCGATGTAAAAATATAGGGTGAAAATTCTGCTTTTCATCCAGTGAGGAGAAATCATACCCTACTCTATGATTTATGGCCATTAATATATTGTGTCAAGAGGTCATTACACAAACCAAGAGAAATTCAGAGGAAAATCCAAGCCCTGAATTTATCCATTGCACAATATGCTAATACTACATGTGAAAAGAGCTAATAGTTTCAAATTTGTCCCTTGTAGGTAAACGAACTTATATAAAGTATCAAAACAAATTTTGCACTCCTCAATGTTCCCTGCATATATGTTGACTATTTGATTAGAAATAACAATAAGGAAAGAAGAGTAAAAGAACCAAAAGATCATAATCTAGGGAACAAAAGCAGATTGATAGCAAAGTTGCGTGCTCTTTGCAAAGCACTTGAGGGCCTTTATTTCACACCTTCCACCTTAATCTATCTATCATATCCCACCTGATTCAATATTTCGTTTCACTCAAACACACTAGTTCCTAGTAACACTTGATTCAATATTTCGTTTCACTCGAGCATCAATTGCAGAAATCATCGACTGAGGTGAGCATCTCCACACAAGGGAGTAGCGAAACAAAGCGCGTGCATTTCAACAAAATTTACGCAAGGCAACACGCACAGCTCGAGCACAACACACCCACCTCACCGCTCGAAGGAAGGATTAGCACATTTCCCCACCGAGCCCCAAATTTTCCATCGGAGCGCTAATAAAAGAATCAAGACCTAATTTCATCATAGGGGAGGGGGAGAAGGGGCTGAACATGGAGGAGCGACAATGGTGAGCGGCGACAACGACCAACAACCGCAACTGACGACGGTGATCAATGACCACCTCTAGGCGTGAACGGCGACGGAGAGAAGGGCCTGAGATCTAGTGTGAATGCAGACGGGGAGGAATGGCGATGGCCAGGTCTGCTTAAACCAAAATAACCTAAACGACGTCGTTTAACACCAAGGAAAAACGACGTCGTTTACATAAGCTCAGTCAGTGTGGATGGACGAAGTCGTTTTTGTAGTCCATGTGTGCGTTTTTTTTTTTTAACGTTCTCCACCTTAGTAAAAGAAGTTGTTGGAAAATGCAAAGTATGCAATTTGGCCGGATTTTCTCGCCGGTGGCGCTCAAGTGATGTATTTTGCTATGATTTTGGCACTTAAGTGTCACTATCGTAACTTTTGGCACTTAGGTATCCCTTTGTGCCAAATTATGCCACTCCAGGGGTCCGCGCGTTAAAATTAATTGCATTTTCACTTGATTGTCTAGGACTACAAAGAGCATGGAATGAGTTTACCTAGCTCGGCTGAACTGCCACAATGAAAAATTAACAGAAACATCGCAATTAAAATATTTCAAACTAATTTAAATTCATGTAATAATCTTCTATTTCCCCGCCGGCTAAGGATGTGAATGACAACGTTTCTATTGGTGGCACGACGCAGTAGCTCTGTTATGAACATTTAAGTGTGCATTTGGGATATGTGAGTTCACTTGATTTGGAATAATTGAAAAGTGTGGGCCCTAAGTGAGACCCTCATAATTTAATGGTTGTTGTGTCTTTGCCTCCTTCCACTTCATTGCTGAAGGCCATAACCCTCGCCTTTGGCCAGCAAAAGGGGGTCTGGGTCTCTCTCTCTCTGAGCTCTGTTTTTAGCCTTAATTTTGGATGAAATTACTTGATTACATCGGCTCAATTCTGTGTGAAATTGCTTTTTATTCTCCGAGGATTCATGATCTAAGCTCGATTTAATTCGCTTAGATTTAATGTGTTTGCGAAAACTTCATGTGAGAGGATCTGTGCATTATATTACCAGGGCTCTCACATTGGCCATTCCATTTTCAGCCTCCACAATGACTAGCTGTTGCTGCCCACTCCATGGAGCCCCAACATCGTGAGGCCACCACCCAGGAGCTTGAGCTCGAGGCCTTCTAAAGGCAAATCGCGGGTCGCTTCCTTGACCTCTCCACCATCACCGCTGATGACACGCTCTCCATCACCTGGATTTATAAGATCCTTGACGCCTTCCAAGAGGAGTTTAGGGTCCGCCTCTTCAACAACAGGGCCTATGTGGTGAGATCGCTGATCGTGCAGCTGTTGCTAGTCGAGCTCTACAAGAGAAGCGTGGAGAAGGAGACCATTTGTAGTTATCCAAAAAAAAATAAAAGAAAGGAGAAAATAAAAAATAAAAAATTTCTCATAACGATGTTGTTTTGAGTGGAGTTGTACATTTAACTGCCAGCTTCCGATAGTGCTATATATGATAGACACCGTTGATTGCTCTTCCATGTTAGTGATTTCAAATTTAAATTAAAAGGATCGATTACATTGAAAAATTGTCAAAAAATTTAGGACTGTATCGAACAAATTAAAAAGTTCAAAATTGAATTGCAATTTGCACAATAGATTTTTAACATTTTAGAAATTTTTTTCCTTTTTTCTTTCATTTGTCTTAAATTCAGGCTCTGAGTATAGAGTTAGCTATGCAATCTAAAACAAAAATAACAAGGAGCTAGTCAAAACAAAAATAAAAAGATGGTGAAGGGCACCGATTTTATGATGCTATTGTGCATACTACGTATGGTAGGAAGGTTGGACTTGAATAGATGGTTGAAAGACTCAATAAAGAAATAGGGGAAGAACTCTCGAGGGGTGTGAGGCGTTTACGTCCTAGGACCTTAAAATAAGGTGGCTCGCCACCGTAGAAGGGAGGGAGGCCGGCAAGTTCACCATTGATTTTCTAAGCAAACCAATGGTGAAGGATGACACTAGAGTGCATACTACAACTGGTAGGAAGGTCAACTGCACGCTAGATGTCCAGTATGAGAGTACCTTCGCTGGAACTAAAGAAAGAATGCCAACTGTCTCCTCTTCGTGGTTGACGACGATTGATGAGCTTTCTCTGCCCACGTTTGAGATTATATATATATGGATCACCAGCAAGGAGGATGTAACCATTTTCTATATAAGAAGTGTGGACACCGTAGCCTTTCGCCAATACCTAGTTTGTCCCAACCATGGAGACTTCATCGCTCTACACTGCCCTTCCTCTGGCTTTCCTCCTACTCCTCACTCTCAAGCTCTTCTCTTCATGGTTCAAGCAACCGAAAAACCTTCCGCCCAGCCCGCCTTCCATCCCCATCCTGGGCCACCTCCACCTCCTGAAACAGCCCCTCCACCGAACCCTCCACTCCCTCTCCCAATCTTATGGCCCCGTCCTCTCTCTCCGCTTCGGCTACCGCCAAGTGGTTGTCGTCTCGTCGGCTGAGGTAGCCGAAGAATGCTGTACTAAGAACGACATCACGCTTGCCAACCGCCCCTCTACTGTCGCCGGCAAGCACATTGCGTATGACAACACGATTGTCTTCTTTGCCTCGTACGGCGAACAATGGCGTAGTCTCCGCCGTGTTTGTACTGTTGAGATCTTTTCCTCGGCCCGTCTAAAATCCTTTCTGCCCGATCGGAGGGACGAAATCAAGCGACTCCTGCTTAATCTAAACAAAAGAGCCTCATCATCTGGGGACGAATTCACTAAGGTGGAACTAAAACCGATTTTCTGGGAGATGTCATTCAACATCATTATGAGGATGCTGACTGGGAAGAGGTATTATGGGGAAGATGTGACCGATGCCGAGGAGGCGAAGGTGTTTAGCGAGATCATGTCTGAAATTTTGGAATATACTGTTAGTGCGTATCCAGGGGATTACTTGAGTATCTTGAGGTTGTTCTTTAGGAATTATGAGAAGAGGGTGTCTTGGTTGAGCAAAAGATCGGATGAGTTGTTACAGAATCTGATTGAAGAACAGAGAAATAGTCGCAGAAAAAGATGTGGTGGAGAGAGTAGGGAGACCGTGCTGGATCATTTGCTTTTGTTGCAAGAGAAGCAGTCCGAGTTTTACACTGATGAGATCATCAAAGGGCTACTATTGGTACGTAGAATTTGACCATCTTTCGCATCTCATCCTCATCATGGAATACTGCATGCATATAAACTGGATCATCCATTGTTTAAAAAAAAAAAAAATTATGGTCCTATGGTAAATCAAGCGGAAAATTATCCAAAATAATCCTATATCTATTGCATCACATCCTCATTATGGAAACCGTTGACATTGACAATTTTATTTGGCTACTCCATTTAATATGCAAAATTTTAATATTACCAACCCTTAGAGAGCAAAACAAATATGTAAAAAAGTATTTGATTGTGCATCATAGTAGTTTGACAATTCAGTATCTAGATTGCTGAATCTGCTCTCTTAGACAGCATGTCCTAACATTGAACACCTTAGAAACTCGTGAGTACATTCATCAATAGTGATAGTTTTCTTGAGAATGAATATTGCAAGTTGATTGCGACATTAAACATCTATTTAAAAGATGTAAATTCTTGTTGTGATCAATTAACTTGTTCTTTATGTAATTATCATTGAAGAGATATCAAAGGATGAATGTTTTTTGTTTTGCGAAAGTGTAGGTTTTCCTGCTCTCAAATTAGAAAAAGGAGCAAAGAGCGTGTGTAAAAACCAACACATAACATTGTCTAGATATATCTATAGATCCAAATATTGCAATCTCAAATAGTTAAAAGTAGGAAAACAAGTTTTCCTAAATTTGAAAGATTTCATAGATCTCTTATGTTGTCAATGGTCTTTTTCATGAAGTTCAGCATATCATTATGATTCGTCTTAAGTAATTGATAGGTTTAACTGAAATTTTTCCAGGAAAAGATTGAGATTGAAATCATGGATATATTTGTTTTCTGTTAACTATTCAGAATAGCAATATAAAAAGTCTCTATCTATTGCCTCACTCAAAATGAAAGTAAATATATTTATGAAATTAGAGGAAAATGGTTATGAGCTAATGAGTAAAATTGAATTCTCTCAAGTTCCTTGGACACAATAATCTCATCGTACAGGAAACTGGATTTCCTTCTTGAAGTAAAAGTTCTGGCCTATTACTCACACATTTAGGCGGATATACATATTAAATTGTAAACAATTGTTAATTTTGAAGTCATTTATGATACCTGATCTAATAACTTATGGATTGTAGTGAGATTTCTCTGATATTAATGTTTAAATTATTACTCTTTTACATTTCTTCCATTTCAACAATGTAATGACAATTTGTTTTTGCTCTATATTCTTCTATAGGTCATGCTTATAGCAGGCACCGATACTTCTGCTTCGACAATGGCAAGGGCAATGTCCCTTTTAGTTAGTCATCCAAATTCCTTAAAAAGAGCTATTGAGGAGTTGGATAATGTGATTGGCCAAGAACGCTTGATGGAGGAGAAAGACATTGCAAAACTTCCTTTTCTCCAAAACATTGTATCAGAAACTCTACGTTTGAAACCACCGGGACCACTTCTAGTTCCACACATGTCATCAGAGGATTGCATCATAGGCGGTTATGATGTACCTAGTCAAACCATAGTATTCATCAATATATGGAGCATTCATAGGGATCCGAAATTGTGGGATGATCCGAAAAGTTTCAGACCTGAAAGATTTGAAAATGAAGATAATGGACAATGCAAGCTATTGTCATTTGGACTTGGGAGGCGAGCCTGTCCTGGTGCAAACCTGGCCCAACGGGTAATCAATGTTGCTTTGGGATCGTTGATCCAGTGTTTTGAATGGAAAGGAATAAGTGAAGAAGGAATGAATATGCCTAAGGCGTTGCCATTGGAAGCCATGTACAAAGCCCAAGAAATCATGGTGAGGATTGCTGAGCATTGAGCGAGAGCCAAGATATTGCTATTACCAAAAATAAATAATCCATTGCTAAGGACATCTTAGATTCATAAATTGTATTATGGCATACAAACTTTTACGAAATGGTTAAAGTCATATGGATAAGTTTCGTTAACTACCTTATCGGTCTCTTTCTTGTTTCTGACAATTTATTTTTGCCATTCAATGCTTTTGCCAAACCCTGCGTTATTAATATGGCACCTCTTAATGCACCACAACCAAAAGTTATTCCTCCCACTAAACTTCTCAATATCAACTCTTGCTCCAAATAATCTCATTGGAAACAACCCACGAATAATTTTTCTAACATCATAATCGTATCAACTACTTCCCAATTTATATATATAATTTTTTTGTTTTTATGCAAAAATTTACAACTTTAAGTCTCCAAGCCAACCTTTGGTCCTAACTTTCCCAATTTAGATTAAATGAGGGCAAGAAAGAATGAAAAGAGAGTTATAGAAATGTGTTGGGTCTAAATAAGTTGTAAATCCGTTTATGACCCATTTAACACTCACATTATGTTTGAACTCATTTACTTAATATAATCAATTCATTTATGACTCTTTTTTTTTGGTAAGTAAATTTATGACTCATTTAATACCTGTATGTTTTAAAAAATGGGTTAACGACCCATTTTGATAGGTCTAGCCTACAGTGAATTAGATGGTGATGGACCAACTTTAGAACCTGACACGATAGTCAAAAATGGCAATTCATCTTGCCAAATCATGCGCTAGACTGGTCCAATTCAGTACAAATCATGGTCCGGTTTGCCAATCCAATGATTGAACTGTTGGCCGAACCGGACTGGACTGAGGGCCGGTTCTCGGTTCAACCGGATGAACTGGCCGGCGCGGTCGGGGCTTAAACGCCTTGATGATGGCTGATCGCCTGACTGCGGATTGGAACCTCGTAGCTTGGACTGGGCGACCCGCCATCTCCTCCTTGAAGGGTATGCTCTCGACAGCCACTTTCCTCAATTTCGACGAATAAAGCTCCCATTTTTCTTAGCCATCTACTGTGAAATTGATGAAAGCTCTCCCTTTCGATTCTAATTTTGCGGCACAAATAGGAATTGCTTTGCTCTAGACTTTTTGGGGCGAGAAATCGTTGGAATTCGGGGTCTGAGTTGACGACATATGTCAAGGTTCTAGTTTTTGGGGGCATTGATCAATGCCCATCTCCTGGAAGTTCAAGGTGGGTGGTCTGGTGAGTTGGATTTTATTTTTCTGTTCTTTTTTCCCCACTTACATGTCAAGCTTGGTGTGCTCTTTCGTGGGTTCATGTGAATTGGTGTTCAAATCTATTTGCAGTACCCCTTGATTTGTATATTTTAGAGGCCTATCTTCATGTAGGGGGCTCGGTTTAGCAGATTTGAGTCATGGTCTCGGTCACTTCTAGCGGGGTTTAGATCATGACAATGTCTATATCTTGTGCATGATGAGTGGGCTGCCTTCATCACCTCTTGAAATGCAGTATAAATTGAGGTAGTGGCTTTTTGTTGGATCGCCGCCTCCAGTAGCTGACTCTGGAGAAAGCATCACAAGCATAGGCAAATTAGTGGAAATGGGTCATGAAGATCAGAAATGCCACTCTCGGGACCAGGAGAAATTGATAGAAGAACAAGATAAGGATTCGTCGTCTGCATCTCTGACAATGCTGACGGACCGCAGTGGGCAGGATAACACTGGAGAGAGGCCTCTGCCAAACCAGACCGACATTGTTAAAGCTCTTGAAGTGGTTGAGAGAGACTCTGTTGCTATTGCCGAGAGTTTCACATTTCTATTTGCTTCACTTCGCTTGGCTCTATCTGAGGTTGGTTTGATCAAATTATGGCCATGACTTATCCCTTTTGTCTAGCGTTCCCAGCTTGCCTAAGTTGGTTCAATGCCATATATTTGTAGAGGAGATTCATGCATCCTAAAGATGACACGGAATGATTTGACATCCCTCTTGGCTTTTCATGGTTCAGTGTGACTGTTGCAGCATTATTAAAATTATCAGATATGTCAGTCCTGTCATCTTCATGGAAAGTAAATCATAAGAAGAGATTTTTATAAAATTATAATTTGAAGATTGATGATGCTAAAAGAAATAAGAGATTGAAGATTGATGATTTATGTAGGTTCTTTGGTAACTTTTTGACAGCAAACCATGAGAGGAACTTTGAGAATTCAGTGTGACTGTTATGAACATTTAAGTGCGCATTTGGGATATGTGAGTTCACTCTATTTCAATAATTGAAAAGTGTGAGCCTTATGTGAGACCCTTGTAATTTAATGGTTGTTGTGTCATCGCCTCCTTCCACTTCATTGCCGGAGGCCATAGCCCTCGCCTTTGGCTGGCGAAGCGGGTCTAGATCTCTCTCTGAGCTCTGTTTTTAGCCCTAATTTTGGATGAAAATACCTGATTACATCGGCTCAATTCTCTGCGAAATCGCCTTTTCTTTTCTGAGGAATCATGATCTAAGCTCAATTTAATTCGTTTTGATTTAATGTAGTTTGCGAAACTTCATGTGAGAGGATGTGCGCTTATATTACCAGGGCTCCCACATTGGCCATTTCATTTTCAGCCTCCGCAACGACTGGCTGTTGCTGCCCACTCCATGGAGCCCCAACATCGTGAGGCCACCACCCAGGAGCTTGAGCTCGAGGCCTTCTAAAGGCAAATCGCAGGTCGCTTCCTTGACCTCTCCACCATCACCGTCACCGCTGACGACACGCACTCCATCACCTGGATTTATAAGCTCTTTGACGCCTTCCAAGAGGAGTTTAGGGTCCACCTCTTCAACAACTGGGCCTATGTGGTGAGATCGCTGGTCGTGGAGCGGTTGCTAGTCGAGTTCTACAAGAGAAGCGTGGAGAAGGAGACCATTTGTAGTTAACCCAAAAAAAAAAAGAAGAAAAAAGAAACGAAAGGAAAGGAGAAAATTTTTTTTACAAATTTCTCATAACGATGTCGTTTCGAGTGGAGTTGTACATTAAGCTACCAGCTGCCGATAGTGCTGTATATTATAAACGCCGTTGCTTGCTCTGTCACGTTAGTGATTTCAAATTTAAATTAGCAAGATTGATTACATTGAAAAATCATAAAAAAATTTAGGATTGTATTGACCAAATTAAAAAGTTCAAAATTGAATTGTAATATGCATAACGGGTTTAAAACTTTTTAGATAATTTTTCCTTTTTTCTTTCATTTGTCTTAAATTCAAGCTCAAGAGTATAGAGTTAGTTATGCAATCTATAACAAAAATAACAAGGACCTAGTCAAAACAAAAGTAACAAGATGGTGAAGGGCACCGATTTTATGATGCTATTGTGCATACTACATATGGTAGGAAGGTTGGACTTGAATAGATGCTTAAAAGGGTAAAAAAAGAAATAGGGGAAGAACTCTTGAGGGGTGGGGGCTCCCTGCTGTCTTCTATATTCCCTGATTGACCGGCAAGAAAAATGTAGGCCAGTCAACAAGGGGTGCGAGGCGTTTGCGTCCTAGGACCTTAAAACAAGGTGGCTCGCCACCGTAGAAGGGAGGGAGGCCGGCAAGTTCAGCAATGATTTTCTAAGCAAACGTAGAGTACAGAGTTAGCTATGTAATCTAAACAAAAAGAATCAAGAGCTTGTCGAAGCAAAATAAAAAGATGGCGAAGGATGACGCTAGAGTGCATACGACATCTGATAGGAAGGTCAACTGCAGGTTAGATGTCCATTATGAGAGTACCTTTGACTGGAAATAAAGAAAGAATGCCAAGCCTCTCCTTTTTGGTCTTCTTATTTAAATTTGCGTTCTTATTGTCATAGTTTATTTTTGTATTTATAATATAGGGACACCAAACGTAGAGGCGTGCCAATGGAATAACCATAGGTTTTTAATAGAGCGGGTTCCATCCCATGCACAGGAATATGAAAAATTCCGTAAAGATCGATGGTAGCTTCAACTAACTCTTATTTTCATGATTTTTTTTTTTTTTCCCGTTTTCCTCCCTATATCTGTGTTGGTGCACGTTAAACCACGAAATTTTCAAAAGTTGCATTTTTGGATACCTGTGCGAGGGGTGTTCATGCATTGAGGCTAGGGTCATGAAATTTTGCCGCACAGCCGCGACTATCAATGTGGCGACTGCTCTCTATTTTTGTGTCAATAGTAGCGGACGCGGCATCGGTCAGCAAAACGAACCCTAGCTTTGCTTGGAATCACTGTCGTTCATTGTGTGCGCTCCAATGAAGTAAGCCGTGACTTTTTCCCAAAGCTAAGCTCATTCCGTGCTCTAGCGGCAGCGGGTAAGAGGAGCTTTGGCCAAGCTGTTGAGAGGCTAAAGATGATGTATAGTAAGAGAACCTCTCCCGATGAAAAAAGAAGGAAGGAAAAGAACAAAGAAATAAAATAAAAAATTAAATAAAAAGGAGAAAAATCAAAGGAAGAAGACAACATTTTGTCATATCATATTGCTAACCGTAACATATAAGATGATTGGAGATAACTGAATTATCACATTGAAAATATCAAGTTTGACTTGATCTGAAAAAATCATTTGTATTCTCACTTGAAGGTTTAGTACTACAAGGAACATTTAATGAGCTTATCTATCCGACTAAACTATTTAGTACTACAAGAAGCATATAATGAGCTTATCTATCCATCTAAACTATTGCGTTGAAAAATTGACTGAACTACCACAACTAAAACATTCCATACTAAATTTAACCAACTGCACAATTTGTCCGCTTGCTAAAGATTTTGAGCAATTTTGGGTCAAAAATTGACAAAAGTATAGCACATGTACCAAAATTTGGCACCGAATGACACTTAAGTTCTAAAAGTTACAAAAAGTACATTTAAGTGCCATATTTTTTTTTCTAAAAAGGGACACTTGAGTGCCAAGTTTGGCGAGCCTTGTTGGAAATCTAACGTGACAATATTTTAATAACATTACTCACCTATGTGGCTTGTTGGAGAGCTGATTTAGCTCTAACTCACCCAAAACGACATCGCTTCCATAGTTGGCCAAACTAAAAGCCCTAAATCGGCCAAAAAGCGTCCTCTCCCCAATTGCCCCAAACCTAAAATCCTAAATCGGCCAAAATTCCCATTGAAGCACTCAAACCCTAATCTCGAACCCTAGTTTTGATTTACCCCAAATTTCACCGTCGAAAATTGGAAATGGAAAGCAAGACTTTTAGTAGTGGCTAAAATCCTCTCACTAAAACAAAGGAGAAGGTGAGCATTTTTATTTTTGTGGGTTACCGAGTCTAAAAAAGATATCATGGACTCAAATGAATTTGTGGAGAAGATTCTATGGATGTGCTCGATAAATGGGTTTGTCTTTAAACCCATTTACAACCCATTTACAACCCATTTAACTAATAAAAGGTTATTAGTTGAGTCAACCCATTAAGGACATATCATTCTCTTTGAATAGTTTTTATCATTTTTATTTTTTATTTTTAAATAATTTTTTATAAATTATTTTTATTTTTCTTTCTTTTACCTTTTTTCCTCACGAAGTCTCGCACCCGACCCTTGTCGAGAAGGCTAGGTTTGCAGCCCTCACCCAATTGCACTTTGGGAGCCCAGAGCTCGTCTATCGAGCAAGGCCGATGCCTCACCGACCTAAGGTGAGCTTTGCTAGCCTCAACGTTAGCAAGACTAAGCATCATCGATGTTGAGGTGAGCTCAACCTTGCCGAGATCTAGTGAGGTGGAGCCTCTCCCACAGTCGACGAGGCTTGGCTCGTTGGAATTGGGCGAGCTTAAGCCTCATCGGCTTGTGGTGAGGTTCGAGCTTGCCGGTTTGTCGGCCATGACAAGCGAAGAAGGAGAAAAAGAAATAAAAAGAAATAAAAATTCTATTTTTTAAAAAATAAAAAAAGAAATACTTAAAATGAGTGCACAGAAAATCAAATCGGATTTTCCACACCAAGTGTAATTTTTTTATTATTTATTTTCAAGTGGCAACCAAACACTAGAAAATATTATCATTTTTAGAAATAACAATTTTTTTAGTGAAATAAATGAAGCTTCAATTAAAAAATTATAAAATTTATATATTAATTTTGTAATTTTATGGGAGTGTTTTAACAATAAATTTTTCTTAAAAAAAATGAAAAGAAACAAATTTTTCTATATTTAGTTAAATATGGAAGTGTTTTAGTAATATAGGTCAGGTCAGGTCAGGAATGTATCAATAAATTTACCTTAATGACAAATGGGTCAAGAACAAGTTAATGGGTTAATTTAAGTTGGATCATTTACGACTCGATCCAACCCACCCTTTTGACATGTCTAATTATAGCCTAGATGTCCATTATTAGAGTACCTTGACCGGAACTAGAGAAAGAGTGCCAAGTCTTATCTTTTTTTTTTTTTGACTGTAGACTTTGCATCCTTCTTGTCATAATTTATTTTTATCTTTTATGATACAGGCACATGAACTCATGGAGGCGTACCACGGGATAATGACAGGTTGTTAATGAGCACGCTCCATCCGATGACGCACGGGAGCATGAAAAATTCCGTAAAAATCGATGATAACTTGAAGTAATCCTTGTTTTGGTGCATGTTAGACCCCGAATTTGTCTAAAAGTTGCATTTTATACGGCCTTCCATGCGTGGGTGCCCTGTGTGAGGGGTGTTTATGCATCGAGGCGAGTCGTGAGATCTCGTTGCATGGCCACGACCATCAATGTGGTGATCGCTCTCTACTTTTCTATCAATAGTGGCGTAAGCGGCATCGGTCAGCAAAACGAACCCTAGCTCTGCCTAGAACCACCCTCGCTCAACGTGTGTGCCCTGGTGAAGTACGCCCTGACTTTTTCCCGAAGTTAAGTAAGCTCATTCCGTGCTCTAGTGGTAGCGGGCACGATGGACGAGCGCCAGAGGAGCTTTAGCCGAGCGATTGAAAGGCTAAAGATGATCAAACAGTAAAAGGACCTCTCTCGATGAAAAGCGAAGGAAAGGAAAAAACGAAGAAAAGAAAAAAAAATGAAAAAGAAAGAAAAGTCAAAGGAAGAATGGCAATTTTGCCACATCACATTACGGATCATGACGTATAAGATGACTTAATTGCCACTTTGAAAATTTCGGGTAAGACTTCAACTTGAAAAAATGATTGTATTTTCACTTGAAGGTCTAGGACTACAAGGAGCATGGAACGAGCTTACTACCACAAGGAAAAATTTACAGAAATACCACAATTAAAATATTTCAATTTAAATTTAAATCCGCACAATAATCTTATATTTCCCCGCCGGCTAAACAATTGAGAAATTTTGAGTCAAAAATCGTTTGGGATAAATTCTAAATGCTGACGACGAATTTGCCGAATGTCAACTGTCTCCTCTTCGTGGTTGATGATGATTGATGAGCTTTCTCTCCCCACGTTTGAGATAATATATATATTTATATATATATATTTTTTTGGGTCACCAGCAAGGAGGATGTAACCATTTTCTATATCAGAAGCGTGGACGCCATAGGCTTTCGCCAATACCAAGTTTGTCCCAACCATGGAGACTTCATCGCTCTACTCTACCCTTCCTCTGGCTTTCCTCCTACTCCTCACTCTCAAGCTCTTCTCTTCATGGTTCAAGCAACCGAAAAACCTTCCGCCCAGCCCGCCTTCCATTTGTTGGAGAAATCTATCCAGAATATTTTGAAGCTGACAAAACGTTTCTATCAGTCTAGTCTGGATAATTGCAAGACTTTTGTTTAGCGTCTGAAGACTTTCAAGATCACCAGATTCAGCACTCAAGACTCAAGACTCAAGACTCAAGATTATTCTCATTGACAGTTCTTCTAATCCAGTGACGAAGGAAATCCAAAGTCGAAGTATTTGGTTGAAGATTTATTCCTATCCTCTGGAGAAGATCTCTTGGCTGGAAAATTATAACGGATCCATTCATTCGTTATCAATATCGTTTGAAGATCCGATGATCGACGAAGTATTCTTGGAAGGTTCTATTCTTGGAAACCAAGATCCTGATTGTATGGGCGAACATGATTGATGGGCTATCGTCAAATTCCTTTAATAGCTCGAATGATCTTCTTAATTGATTCTGTCCAACGGGTAGATTGGAGGAATTCCTTTGGTAAGTGCCAACAGGTATGATGGCATAAATGAGTATAAAAGGAAGTCGTTCTAGCTGTTTTAGTAGATGATCGATAGAAAAATTCCAGAGTCTGAAGCACCTTGATTATTAGTCGATTCATTCTGAGCGAAATTGTACACACAAAGAGTGTCTATACTTAGTGATACCTTGAGCGAGTGTGGGAGATCATCTACACCGAGAATTCAAGGGAGAACATCGCTGTAACATCTCTTTGTTCATAGTGGAATCCAGCCAATAAGCTGTCAGTGCAGAAGAGTGGACGTAGGCTTGAAATAAGCCGAACCACTATAAACCGCTTGTTCAATTCTCTCTTCTCTCAGTCTTACTTTGATTATTGTTTGTCTCATATCTATTAATTGTCTAGCATTGAGCAATTATCGAGAAAAATCTCGCATATACCTATTCACCCCCCTTTAGGTACTTAATCTAGCTATATCACCATTCCCATCCTGGGCCACCTCCACCTCCCGAAACACCCCCTCCACCGAACCCTTCACTCCCTCTCCCAATCTTACGGCCCCGTCTTCTCTCTCCGCTTCGGCTACCACCGAGTGGTTGTCATCTCGTCGGCCGAGGCAGCTGAAGAATGCTATACTAAGAACGACATCACGCTTGCCAACCGCCCCTCTACTGTTGCCGGCAGGCACATTGCCTATGACAACACGATTGTCGTCTTTGCCTCGTACGGCGAACTATGGCGTAGTCTCCGCCGTGTTTGTACTCTTGAGATCTTTTCATCGGTCCGTCTCAACTCCTTTCTGCCTATTCGGAGGGATGAAATCAAGCGACTCCTCCTTAATCTAAACAGAAGAGCGTCATCATCTGGAGAGGACTTCACTAAGGTGGAACTAAAACCGATCTTCTTGGAGATGACATTCAACATCGTTATGAGGATGTTGACTGGGAAGAGGTATTATGGGGAAGATGTGACCGATGCCGAGGAGGCGAAGGTGTTTCGTGAGATCATGTCTGAAATTGTGGAATATGCTGTTAGTGCGTATCCAGGGGATTACTTGAGTATCTTGAGGTTGTTCTTTAGGAATTATGAGAAGAGGGTGTCTTGGTTGAGCAAAAGATCGGACGAGTTGTTACAGAATCTGATTGAAGAACAGAGAAATAGTCGCAGAAAAAGATGTGGTGGAGAGAGTAGGGAGACCGTGCTGGATCACTTGCTTTTGTTGCAAGAGAAGCAGCCCGAGTTTTACACTGATGAGATCATCAAAGGGCTTCTATTGGTACGTAGAATTTGACGATCTTTCGCATCTCATCCTCATCATGGAATACTGCACACATATAAACTGGATATTCATTGCCTAACAAAAAAAAAAAAAAATTATGGTCCTATGGTAAATCAAGCGGAAAATTATCCAAAATAATCCTATATCTATTGCATCACATCCTCATTATGGAAACCGTTGACATGGACAATTTTATTTGGCTACTCCATTTAATATGCAACATTTTAATATTACCAACCCTTAGAGAGCAAAACAAATACGTAAAAAAGTATTGGATTGTGCATCATAGTAGTTTGACAATTTAGTATCTAGATTGCTGAATCTGTTCTCTCTTAGACAGCATGTCCTAACATTGAACACCTTAGAAACTCGTGAGTACATTCATCAACAGTGATAGTTATCTTGAGAATGAATATTGCAAGTTGATTCCAACATCAAACATCTGTTTAAAAAGATGTAAATTCTTGTTGTGATCAATTAACTTGTTCTTTACGTAATTATCATTGAAGAGATATCAATGGATAAATGTTTTTGGTTTTGCGAAAGTGTAGGTTTCCCTGCTCTCAAATTAGAAAAAGGGGCAAAGAGCGTGTGTAAAAACTAACACATAACATTGTCTAGATATATCTATAGATCCAAATATTGCAATCTCAAATAGTTAAAAGTAGGAAAACAAGTTTTCTAAATTTGAAAGATTTCATAGATCTCTTATGTTGTCAATCGTCTTTTTCATGAAGTTCAGCATATAATTATGATTCGTCTTAAGTATTGGATAGGTTTAACTGAAATTTTTCCAGGAAAAGATTGAGATTGAAATCATGGATATATTTGTTTTCTGTTAACTATTCAGAATAGCAATATAAAAAGGCTCTCTATCTATTGCCTCACTCAAAATGAAAGTTAGTATATTTATGAAATTAGAGGAAAATGGTTATGAGCTAATGAGTAAAATTGAATTCTCTCAAGTTCCTTGGACACAATAATCTCATCGTATAGGAAACTGGATTTCCTTCTTGAAGTAAAAGTTCTGGCCTAATAAATTGTGAACAATTGTTAATTTTGAAGTCATGTATAATACCTGATCTAATAATTTTGACGTCACGTTTAAATTATTACTCTTTTATCATTTCTTCCATTTCAACAATGTAATGACAATTTGTTTTTGCTCTATATTCTTCTATAGGTCATGCTTATAGCAGGCACCGATACTTCTGCTTCGACAATGGCAAGGGCAATGTCCCTTTTACTTAGTCATCCGCATTCCTTAAAAAGAGCTATTGAGGAGTTGGATAATGTGGTTGGTCAAGAACGCTTGATAGAGGAGACGGACATTGCAAAACTTCCTTTTCTCCAAAACATTGTATTAGAAACTCTACGTTTGAAACCACCGGCACCACTTCTAGTTCCACACATGTCATCAAAGGATTGCATCATCGGCGGTTATGATGTACCTAGTCAAACCATAGTATTCATCAATATATGGGGCATTCATAGGGATCCAAAGTTGTGGGATGATCCGAAAAGTTTCAGAACGGAAAGATTTGAAAATGAAGATAATGGACAATGCAAGCTATTGTCATTTGGACTTGGGAGGCGAGCCTGTCCTGGTGCAAACATGGCCCAACGGGTGATCAATGTGGCTTTGGGATCGTTGATCCAGTGTTTTGAATGGAAAGGAATAAGTGAAGAAGGAATGAATATGCCTAAGGCGTTGCCATTGGAAGCCATGTACAAAGCCCACGAAATCATGGCGAGGATTGCTGAGCATTGAGCGGGAGCCAAGATATTGCTATTAGTCCTTGTCTTATGTGTTTGTACCAAAAATAAATAATCCATTGCTAAGGATGTCTTAGATTCATAAATTGTATTATGGCATACAAACTTGTATGAAATGGTTAAAATCATCTGGATAAGTTTTGTTATCTACCTTATTTGTCTCTTTCTTGTTTTTGACAATTTATTTTTGCCATTTAATGCTTTCGCTAAACCCTATGTTATTAATATGGCACGTCTTAATGCACCACAACCAAAAGTTATTCTGCCCACCAAACTTTTCAATATTAATTCTTGCTCCAAATAATCTCATTGGAAACTGTCACGCCCCGAACCCCGAGTGCGTGTCCATTTCTTGGCGGTCAATAAAATTTGCGATTTCCTAGAACGAGTCGCCGACCCTTTCCTTTTATTGCACATGCGAGAGCGAATTACTAATCCCCTGACATCAACAGCTTGGGATAGAAAAGCAGGACAACAGATTCACCAATAAAACATGATTTATAAACATACTGAGTCATGTACAAAGTCTATGACCAAAGGACTACAAAAGACTGGCTCTCCAAAAAGAAGCGGTCATAGCTGACCTACACTTCTGATCACCTTAGTTTGGCTCCGAGTCCTCCGCTCTACAGTCCAAAAAATTGAGCCCACGACGAGGTGAGATATAAATCTTAGCGAGTTCACGCTCTAAATCTCAATTAGGAGGGTAATACGCCTAGAGGTGTCATAACCACACAATCATACAATCACATAGACTTACCTTATCTCAAATCCATCCTATAGGTTAGCACAGTTCATATACATCATGCATAAAATTGATACACACAACAATTGAAACGCCTCACTCAACTGTATAAATCACAAGTGTCTCGATTATAAGGCCAAACCGTTATGACACATCCCATACCATGCCACATAGTTTTATGTCATAATTAGGCGCATTAAACTCCAACAATCATGTGTTCCAATTGTTAATTTAGCCCCTCTAGGGTACGGCCTACTTGAAGTTCGGTGGTCTCCTAGCATAACCAGGCATCGTCTCTTCCCCATTGAGCATGACTACGTCTCTCAAAGATGGCTTTCTCGAAGGAGCATAGGTCTAGAATCTACTGTGACCCGAAACCCAATGAGTGGGTAACCCGTATAGGGTAACGTCCATCTGACACAGTTTGGGGACGAGTTCTCTTAATCAACACACGACCATTCAATTTCGGCCCAAGACATCGTGCATTGTACTCAAATACCTCAATTAAAATAGTAATCCTGGCCTATTTTATTCGTATTAAAATACCTGGTGAAAATAGTCATGTGTGGGTATACGGTTAAATTGAACCCGGAAAATTCATAACCTTCTTTTTAAATCCCACTGTTTTATATAGTATATAAAATTATTTTTGGTGTTAAAACCCGACACCCGAGATTTTCTGAATAAATATCGAAATTCACAAATTTTGGAATTAAATACTTAGAATTCCAATCAATACTCAATTTGCACAAATTAACATCCAATTGCGTAAACTGAACACACCATTGCAATCAGCACAAAATTCCGGTCACCGGCTATTCGGTCTAATTTTCGGAAAATAATTAATAATTAAATAAATTACTGGCAATTAAATAAATTACAAAATAAATAAATTAAAGAACTTAATTAAATTAACCTTAAACTAACTAGGCTAATTAATCTAACTAACAATTATATCTAACCATTCTATCTAATTCAATCTAATTACACTAACTATATAAACTAACTAATTCCTAACTAAATCCACCTAACTATCCTAATTTAACTAACTATAAAATAACTATATACTTACTCTAACTAAATTACCCTAAGCTTAATTAACTTATCTATCTCTAAGTGTCATTAGCCTACTAATTAGGGATTAGAATGCAACTCATCGGTTTAGCATGAAAGCTGGTTCAAGGCGACGATGTTGCGACGACGACCGAGACTTGAGCTCACAGCGAGGCCGAGGGAAGTCATACCGGGCTGAAAACGGCCCAACAAATCTCAGCCCAAGCTGAGAATTGTTCTTGATTTGGGCTGGACCGAAGTTGGGCTAGGCTTGCTTTGCTGGCGTGGGCTAGCTTCTTGGGCTGCTGGCACGAGTGAGCTGGGCCGAACAAAGAAGTAGTAAGGGCTGCTGCTGGGCTGAAATCCATGGAGAGAAAATAGCGTGGCCTACTGGAGTGGAGACGGGCTGAGCTGGGGATTTAGGCTCAGCTGAATTGGAAAGAAACAGCTTCGGTCGAGCTGCTGGATCAACGCCAGCTGGAGGAGATGGACGAAGAAGCTGAGGCACGGAGATGGAACAGCACGTGGCAAGGCAGAGGCTGTAGTTGACTCGGTGGGTTGATTGAGCTTGGACGTGACAGCTTCGAGTGAAGACCGGTGGTGCTTCGGTGGAGTCTTCGAGCTACTGAAGTTCACGGGCATGTTGGCAGCGTGAGGAACGTTCGGTGGGCTGTGGGCCGAACGGACAAGAGAGAGAAGGGGTGGAGATGGAGCTGCGACGTTGAACTTGGACTTGGCTACTGCAAAGGGGGACGGACGTATGGCAGCTTGACGAAGAGAAACGGAGGGCTGGTGGCGGAGGGGTCGAAGGAAAAGAAAATGAAAAGTAGAAGCAAGAGGGGCCGAGAGAGAGAGAGAGAGAAAGATAGAGGGGTCGCACGAAGATGGAGGGAACCGACGGCAAGCTTGCTCAAGAAGCTTAGAGAAGGGGGGCCCAAAGTCAACAAATATTATCCCCTTCATTGATGGCTTTGTCTCCTAATACTTTCCAACAATTTAAATCCCACCAATTAATCCAAATTGAAGCCAAAATTTCAGCCCCTTCCATGGTTCCGAATTTTAAAATTTTAGGCCTCAATTTCTTCACAAATTTCCAAAATCGACGTCCAAATTTGCCAAGGAAAAAACCCATACAATTTCTGTAAGTCCCTTTCGCCAAGTAGCTCGGTAAGGAGGCCAAAAACCCCTTTAATTTGGTCCATCCGAATTTCCGTGATTTTCCGAATCGTCCGAAACGAATTTCCGAAAAAAAATCTCGAACTCTTTGAAAATTCTTCGGAGGATGAGTCGACGTTCCTAAAATAAATTGTGACATGACAGAACTTTCAATTTCTGAAATATGGTTCAAATTCGCGGTTAATTTCAATCTGGCGAGATTTTAGCTTGACCTAGTCTACCGGTAGCTTTTAGGAATTTTTAGTGCAATTGACCTGTGGTCGATTATTTTCGAACCACATTATGCATCTTCGATACATTGGCAACTCTCGGTTGTCGTGAAAATCTCAAAGTTTCAAATACAGACACAGGATACAGAAATAACAGAAAAATCGGTCTAGTGCCATTTGACAGAAATTTTGCAATTAGGTGGAATCACTCACACACTAATCACATATCTTTATCAAATTGACCTATTTCTGGTCTCTGATCAATTTTTGATGTGCTGTAATGACCCTTGCAGATCAACACGGTCGAGCAGTTGATTCCTAGTTGAATTCTCAAGTCTATTGTGTTTAGATTCCTTAACGGTTTCACCAGATAGTCTAGTTATCTCGTGAGCAATCAGCTCAAAGAATAGCACTATAAGCATGTCGATAAAAAGCCCGATTCATTCAATTGAAAACAGAAATGAAAAAAACAAGATGTCACATAAACAAGCCTCGAATAATTTTTCTAATATCATAATTGTATCAACTACTTCCCAATTTATATTTTTTTTTCAATTTTTATGCAAAATTTACCACTTTTAGTCTCCAAGCCAACCTTTGGTCCTAAGTTTCGCATGGAACGACACCAATGTTTACTCAAAAAATTTTGGCCCAAATTTGCAAGTATTGCATAGAAAGGCACTGACTTTTACCCAAGCGGTATTTGCCCCCATCACTATAATTTTCTGTCAAAATGTGCACATTTATATATTTGCTTCATTCATCAAGTTGGTGCCTTTCTTTTCTCCAAAAAATCTTTTTTTTTTTTATAGTAAACGAAGTGGGTTCTTGAAAATATAATAACGCGCATTATCTTCCAATACAGTATTATTCTTTTTTGGCCTTCATACAATGTTGGTCTTGTAATTTAGACAGAAGAACCAGGAGCCTGTCAAAACAGAAAAAAGGAAACAAAGAATGTGAAAGGGCACCAATTTCATGACGCTACAGAGTATAATATAGGTGTTCGGAAGTTCAACCACTCAATAGGGCCTTTAATAGGAGAGATGTCTAGGGGTGAGCAGTGGTCTAGCGTCGACCCTGGACCGATCCTGGATCGGCCCAACCCTGCCGGTCCTGGTCCGGTTCCCAAGGGGACCGGGTCGGTCCTTGGTCCTGAAATTCCAGGACCAACACTGTGCGGGTTGGTCTTCGGTCTTGAGAGTTTTGGGTCGGTCCAACCCTGGACCAACCCTGTATATTATTATATTATATTATTTATAATTCTTTTATATATTCAAATCTAAGTAAAATTTCTGTTATATTATATTATATTATACTATATTATATTATTTATAAGGGATAATACCTTAAAAAACCCCAAACTGGTACACTTGTGACAAATTTACCCCAAACTATTTTTTTGACCACGAAAATCCCCAAACTGGTAAACTTGTAACAAATTTACCCCGACTCGATTATAAAAACCCTAAACTGGTACATTTATGACAAATTTACCCCAAACTAATTTATTCGACTGCAAAAAACCCTAAACTGGTAAATTTGTGACAAATATACCCTATGCTAAATTGGATTAATATCACAAAAAAATCATAAAAATTGTAAACTGTGACAAACAGAACATAAAATCCTAAATTGATATAATGGTTAACTGTCACGTGTCATTTAACTCAATAATTTGATAATAAAATTTAACGAAAACTAATATAAGGTAAATTTGTCACAAGTGTACTTGGGTTTGGGATAAATTTGTCAAAAGTATACCAGTTTGAGGTTTTTGGTGGTCAAAAAAATAGTTTGGGGTAAATTTGTCACAAGTGTACCAGTTTGGGGTTTTTTAGGGTATTATCCCTATTTATAATTCTTTTATATATTCAAATCTAAGTAAAATGTCTATTCAAAGAAAAAAAAAACCCAAGTAAAATGATGTTAAAGCTGTTGACTCCTCAGGCTCACAGTCATGGACATACGGCATCCAATTCCAAAAGGTATGAAGTTTACGCCATAAAGGTCTTCACGGCCTCTTCCTCCACAATCCAGAGTAAGTTCTTCACCGTGAGGACCAAGGACTCCTCACAGTCACGGACTCGCGACATTCAAAATGGCACGAAGTTTACGCCGTAAATCTCCTCACAGCTTCCTTCCCCAAAGTACATTCTCTTCCATTCTGTCTTCTTTGTTATTCAATTTGCCAAAATCAAAAGTAGCAACATCCACCCTATCTTGTCCCATATCTCGATGAGCGTTAGCAGGTACGAAATTTCAATTATTGTGTCATCTTAAATTTGCTGAATATGTAGTGCTATTTATAATTTAGTTGCACAATGCCGCATTGTGGATGGATATGTAATTTGAATTTGTAGATTTGCTTTTTTAGGGAGTATAAAAAACAAGACGAAAAAAATATCGATCGGTTCCGGGTTGACCCTGGAATCGGACCGAACCCATTGGGTCGGTCCGGTCCTTAGTCCCAGGCTCAATAGAGTCGGTCCTCGGTCCTAAAAATTGAGGACCGACACTGTACGGGTTGGTCCTAGGGTTAGGGGGTGGCCCGGACCAACCCGGACCATGCTCACCCCTAGAGATGTCCATTCTCGTAGTCCGCTTAATAGAATTTTTAAGAGGGAAGGCAAAAACTTCCTTTTGTTTTTTTTGTTTTTGTTCTACAACTATGGAGTTGCTTTCTTCTTATCATAATTTGTCACTTATCTTATATAAAACAGGGACACTAAATGTAGATGTGTGGTTACCCAAATACCCTTGGAATTATCATAGTTTACCAATAGAGCATGCCCTCCTGGTGCATGAAACATGACAATTTCATAAAGATTAGTTTCTTTGAAAGAAAAATGTATCTGAAAAATTATTTTCGGACTTTTTTGTTATTTGAATGGTGGAAAACTAATCAATATGCTGAAAACATTTTCTATGGATTAAAAGCAACAAGTTTAGATTGTCGAATTCGACGACGATGATGAGAGGCAAAAAATTGTCGAATATCTATGTATCGTTATAAGGCCTTTGATGATCTCATCCGTGTAAAATTCGGGCTGCTTCTCTTGCAACGAAAGCAAATGATCCAGCACGGTTTCCCTTCTCTCTTCACCACCTGCTTTCTTGGGACATTTCTGTGTTCTTCAATCAAATTCTCGAATAGCCCGTCCGAATTCTTGCTCAACCTAAACACTTTCTTCTCATAATTCCCAAAGACCAACCTCAAAATACTCAAGTGGTCCCTTGGATATGCACTAACAACATACTCGATAATTTCAGACATGACCTCGCGAAACACCGTTGCCTCCTCGGCATTGGTCACATCTTCCCCAAAATACCTCTTCCCAGTCAGCTTCCTTAAAACGATGTTGAATGTCATCTCCACGTTAGTGAAGTCGTCGCCAGATGATGAGGTTGAGGCTCTTTTCTTTGGATTAAGCAGGAGTCGCTTGATTTCATCCCTCCGAATGGGCAGAAAGGAGTTGAGACGGGATGAGGAAAAGATCTCAAGGGTGCAAAAGCGGCAGAGATTGCGCCATTGTTCGCCGTAGGAGGCGAAGACAAGGACCGTGTTGTCGTACCCAATGTTCCCACCGGCGACGGTGGAGGGGCTGTTGGCAAGGACGATGTCGTTCTTAGTGCAGCATTCTTCGGCCACTTTGGCCAACTAGACGACGACCACTTGACAGGAGGCGAAGTGGAGAGAGAAGATGGGGCCGTAAAATTGGGAGAGGGAGTAGAGTATTCGGTGGAGGTGGCCTAGGATAAAAATGGACGGCGGACTCGGCGGGAAGTTTTTGGGTTGCTTTCGAGTAAGCACCAATACTTTTTAGGAGGTTTTGTGTCGTGTCGGACACTCCGACATGTATCTAACATTCTCCGACACTTGGTTAATGGGTGTCCAAAAATCTAACACCCGATCAACTCTCCTCATACTATTTAACACGACTCTGAAATTTCGACATACGGGTTCGGAATTTTGACATGCATGAGGCCAATTCTAAAAATTTTCAATAAATTACAAAATATGAATATGTAAAAGATAAAAAATAATAAACTAGGAAATAAGAAAAATATAATCTTCTTTTCTCTTATGAGTCTTCCCGTGAGACAAAATTCACCCCATAAATTTGCTTTTTTCCTCCTCTTCCAACAAGTTCTAATACGTGAGTTCATATTAATAATTTGTTTTTTTTCCCTTCAAGTTTTATGAATTATTGGAATGAAGTTAAATTTGTCAAATTGAAATAATGAATGATATTAACAAATATTGGATTAATATTTTTTTTTAGTAATTTATTTGTGAATTTGAATCAAATTAATTTGATTAAAATAATCATAAAAATGATAATTTATCATATATCTTTTTATTTAATATACAATGTGTTCCAATGTACCAGAATTCTTAATTTTTTGATAAATGACATGTCGACGTGTTGTATCGTGTCATGTCGTGTATTATGTGTCGGTGTCAGTGCTACATAGGTTGCTTTGACCATGAAGAGAAGAGCTTGAGAGTGAGAAGGAAGAAAGTAAGAGGAAGGAAAAAGTGATAGGATGAAGCCTCCATGGTTGGACAAACTTGGTATTGGCGAACGTTGTGGGGTGCCTAAATAGTATTCTCTCACTCTGATGCTTCTTGCCATGTGAATTTTTTTTTTTTTTTTTTTTTTTTTTGGGGGGGGTTCAAACTCGCCATGTGGAGTTGACTTGTTGCTACTCTAGCCCAAAGTCTTACCTATTTATCAATTATGACATGTTTTTGTTTTTAGTATTGACCATCTGTTGCATGCAAGGAAAAGAAAAAGTTAATGAAATTATGGAAAGAGAGAGTCAACACATGGTCACGAATCATCATCATGAAGTAGACACACATATTGCATTAGATAAATTCCAAGTGCCAAACACTTGAGTGTCAAAACTTGACACGAGTGGATACATAAGTACTAAAACTTCCGAAAGGTACACTTGCTCGCTCGTGCCAAGTTTTGACACTTGGGATGTGTACTTCTTTCAAAGATTCATGATAATAAACCAACCGCCTTGAATGTTTTTCGACGGTTTAGGATGCGCATGATAATTATTTTGTTTTTTTTTTTTTTTTTTTCATTTTTCATTTTTCTATTTCTCAATTCCCAAACACAGGTTTGGACTATAATTTCGTTTAGTATTTTTCTATTTTTGAAATAAATTTTTATCTCAAAATAGGTTTGAAACATAAATAAGAAATATAAATTTTGCACCTTTCTTTTTTTGAAATAGAAACATAAATAAAAACACTTTTTATTGCTCGTCCTCGCGTCCACCGCTTGTTGTTGGCCATTGCCCATTAATGTAGAAATCAACTTTTTCAATTCAACTGATTGAGGATAATTTATCTCATGAAAGATTGAATCACAATGAATGGAAATAGCATGATAGGTAGATATATAAGAAGGCTAATCAAACAAATTTCTATTCCAAAAAAGAAAAATTGTGTTGTCATTAGATTTTTATATTTGCTCAGAAACGCATTCAAAAAATAAACATAAATTTTTTTATTTCTAATTAGTAATTGTTTCTAAGAACAAAATGGTTATTATTCGTGTCCTTAGTGACAAGAGGATTACACAATAAGTTATAAATTAATTATACAAATATAAATTTAGTTCTAAATTTATTAATTGAACCAATATAGTTATGCTTCTTTAAGTAAAAATATAATCAAGTTCTCCCAATCAAGCCTTTTACCTTTAAAATAACATCTGACGCGGGGAAGAATCAACGAAATGTTATAATAACGCTATGAGAGGAGATTCATTTTGACTCTTTCTCATGCTTTGGGAAAAAAACAAAAACCATGTTTTGTCCGTAGGGCCAAGAAGTCATGATCATCCATCATCACAATGAAAAGGACACAGTAAAAATTAAATTGCCCGCGGGGATAAGCAAAATGTTAATGCAATTATCGAGAGAAAAAGCCAACTCATTGTCATCTATCATCATGACGAAGGGGACACATAGTTGATATTACATACATTTCTCGCCTGTGACGATTCATGCTAATCAACCCCTTGACTTGAATGATTCTCGATGGTTTAGTGGCTATACAAAAAAGGCCATTTGTAGAGATATTAGTCAACCTCTCCTTTTCAATTTGAAGTGATATCAATATTGATAAGATAAATTTATCTATTATGTCATTCGGAATGTTAAAATTTGGGCTACATATAGATGCACAACTAGTGCATAAGATATTTGTAACAAATTATTACAATTAAGTGAACCTTTTTATCCTTTTAGCTAACTCAAAGCAATTTTTCAAAATATATTCTAATGTTGTATGGGCATCAGAGGGGAGTCATGGTGAGGGTCATTGAAAACGAAATCTTGGGCGACTGGTTGTGCAAGGACTAGCAGCTGTTGCGAGAGGTGGGCAATGCCGCGGTGGTAGTGGCAGTGAAGTGAAATGTGCTCTGCAATTTCGGGCAATTCCTAATATTAATTTTTCTCTTAATTTTTTCTCATTAAAGTATATGATTTAGTAGTGATAATGAGCTTAATCAGACAATTAACAGCCATTTCAAATGGATAAGAAATCCTGTCATTTTGTCCGTGTGAATATAGGAAAGCAGTTTTTTAAAACTAGCAGCAATTTGTTCTTTCATATCTATTTATTTATCATTTTAAATATCATAATATGTTCTAATTAAATATGTTAATTCAGTACCTTTGTTGGTTAAAGAGTCAATTATTCCCTTTTTATGAACTTTTTATTATTTGTTTGAAATTGAGGGAAAGCGTGCATTCCATAAGAATTTACGGAAACCTTTTAAAGTTGAGGGTTTGACATGCATCAACACCAAAATTGCGGGGTCAGGTGAAATTTTCCCTTGCAAATAGCTGTAACTTTAAGTAACCATTAATCTATATGGAATTGTCATGTTCCACGCAGGGCATGGGACATGCTCTATTAATAAGCTATGATAATTCAATGGGCATTTTGTGTAATCACGCCATACGTTTCACGTTCCTGTTTTGTATGAGATAAATGATAGATTAGGATAAGAAGAAATCAAGTTTATACTTAAGAAAAAGAATAATAGGAAAGATTTAGCATTCTCTTTTACTATTGAGTGGTTGACCTCTCGACTAGATATTCATGCTCTCTAGCACAATCAAATCGGTTCTCTTTACCATTTTTTTCCTTTTCTCACAGACTGGTGATTCGTCTGTTTAAATTACAAGATCAACACTGTATTGAGGCCAAAAAAGAAAAACAATGTTTAGGAAGATAATGCATATGAGCGCCTCCAATCAATCACCGAGTTTGATACTACTATAATATTGACATAACCCATGAGCATCAGGTTTAGCCAATATAGTGCGCCAAGATTTAATAATGATGTGGGCGGGTCTTGAGCCTCACTTTTTGGTAATGCGATTGCTTATTTCAATTCCGCATTCAAACTTATTTTCATGACATTCCTAGTTTAGTGATAACAAATTGACATACTTCCATATTTATGACGTATGATTTAGTGTCAAAAGTTCCTTCAGAATTTTCGATTGAAATCATAACAACTTGGTAGGACAAAATATAGAGTACCCCCTATCATGCGTCTAAATTCACATTTTTGTGATTGTTATTTTTTAGATTATCTCAATCTTTTATTTAAAATCTTGTGGATTGCGCATGCGGATTATGTGAGATTTTATTTTAAATTTAGATAATTGTAGGGTTTTTAAAAATCGCAAAAGGATTGCATATCATGTATGTTGGTATTGATTTTCTAGATAATATTGCATAATAGGACTAGATGGGATACTTTCCTAGTTGAATTAAATACATGATTAGACAATATCTAGGTATGATGATATTTTTTAAATTGAATTGCATGAGATAGGCATCCAAATTAAGATAGGATTTAGGTTCGTCTATTTCCTAGCTTATTTTAAATAATATATAGATTTTTTTTTGTAATTTTTAGTTACCAATTTTAATGAAAAACCTAAAAAATATCATCTGCATGTCATATAGACTAATTGCATTACATTCATGTCGTATAGTTTACGTCAAGTCATTATTGCACGTCATATTAGAATTAGGTCGTGTAAACATAATTTAGGATTAAATTCGCATGTCATGCATTGCATACAATTTATTTTTTTATATATGGAAAAACCCAAAATAAAAAATCATGCTAGATTAGATACTGCCTGCATTTTCTTAATAAAAAAATCATGCTAGATTTCTTCGTAGAAATGTAATGAAACTTGATAGATGTAAATGTTAATTAATTAAGGTTGCGTATTGAGACTAATGTATAAAATTAATCTTCGGTGTGACGGGGCAAGCTGTTCAATTATTTAACAAAGCTCATTTGTTTATATGTTCTCTTACGGTTAATTTTATCACTTAGTATACTGATTATGTGGACCAACTTCAATTTTAGAATATCATTCATTTTAGTTACGTTGATCGCTAACTTATCATTATGATAAATATGTGGGTGTAATAAAATATACAAATCCCACAATTTGGCCGAGGTTAATTACTCCACACTTTGTCACCAATCAAGTCCTTAAAAAATTGCTGCTGGCCGGAACTCTCTTTTTTCCTCTCTCTCTCTCTCTCTCCCTCCCTCCCTCCCTCCCTGCTAAAGAGGAACATCAAGGAACCCCACGACTTTGGTTCAGTGGCGATTGTTCAATTACGTCGCAATCTTTGTGCTTACAATCAGACAACTTTAGGGAGACTTAAGCCGAGAAAGAAATGATAGCTTGGCCTATGGGTTGTATAACGGCCAAGCTTGACGGCACCAGGTTGTTCGGGCACATTATAAATCTTTCTAGGATGAGTCCTCTGCATCGGAATTATTAGCATTAAAAGGAATAACTTTTTACCTTCTTGAGTTAGGTTCCTTGTTCTCAAGCTCAATCCCATACCCCATCAAAGTACAAGCCTCGCCCATTGAGAGAGGTTGAATCCCGATAGTTTTCTGAACGAAGGTTTTCACATGACTCCACTCCATGGAAAGTGCTCAAAGTAGCTTTTTTACGTCTTTTGTGTTTGCGTAGGTCTACCCTTGGCTAGCAAGACCATTTAGGATGTCTGTGTAGTGCGTATACATCTTAATGATGTTCCTAATGCGGCTCCATCTTGAACATTTCATGGTTGTCCGGTACATTGTTCATTTTCATCTCCCTAACTATGTCTGTGCCTTCGTAAGCTGGCTTGTCTGTCCTTCTGGGGATATGATTCCAGGAGCCTGCAGGTAAGGAGTCGCCGTTGTTTTTGCACCACAAGCTAGCACTACCCGCTTTGATTGGTTTTTAAAGCACCATCTAATTCTACTAAATAGTTGTGACAATCCACCAGAATGAGCCGGTCCAGTACCTTAATTAGTAATCAATTCACACAATGTTGGTCTTCAATTTTTGGGACGGGATACCAACCTTGTTGAACTTGAGACCAAGTTCTATTCCGGGGTTAACCGGTGATTAATCGATTCGTTTTTTTCTTTTTCCATGAAAAAATAAACGTACTCTTTAAAATTACATATGCATTGAGAATGTGATATTGAACGTCCAAACTATCAACACCAATACAAACCAAATAGGAATCTAAGATAAGGGAACAATAGAAATCTCATTTTACCAAAAATAAAACCCTTGGAAGACGAACATGTGAAATAAAATTAAACAATAAACTATCAATTATACATAGATATATATTAAAATACACACACACGAAGTTGGTTTGGGTTAGACTAACTATAAAGCTTTAAGTTATGTACTGGAGTTTGGAAAATTTATAATACGATGACGAAAAAAGAGGCAGCGCCAAGCACTTTAAGTTAGATACCAAGGTTTGGAATATATATATATAACCAATCCTAAAGTATTAAGACCATAGACCAACCAACACAATATAGGTTTCAGTCACTCTGGGACTAGGGACCAGCTCAATTCCTTTAGAAACCAGATCAAAATTGGCCAGATTGGGCTGATCCAAGGTCAACCTTGGACCAATGCTCAACCCTACCACTAAAGCAAGAGAATGCTGGATCACGTGTTCAAGCATGCGATTTCCAAGCAAAACTTTGGGTGGGTGAATAACAAGACCCACCTCTTTTACCAAATCAACATCTTACATTACCCATCGGTCCATAATAATGATACATAAGCCAATGATTGGTTATGACTAGGATGTGAAATATTGATAAAGTTTCTAATCAATGAATTGCAATGATTGTCAACTACTATAACCATTCTCACATTAGTGTTGTCAGTTCATCAAATAATTTTGCTTCTTTGCTGGTCATACACGCTGGTCATCATAGCATTTTCTTCTTTCCTTGTTAATGCCCAACATGTTATGATATTTAGGCTTTATTTGTTTCATGAAAAATAAATAATTTTAAAATAAATAATTTTAAATGATTGCTTTTATTACTTGAAAAAATTAGTTGATGAATTTTTTTTTTTTTTGGTATCGACAGCAAATTATATCTAAGCATTGTTTGTAAATAATGATTTTTTTTTTCTTTCAATCCATTTTGGAAGCGATAAAAGCTATCAAATTTTGAAAAATGTTTTCTAAATCATTAATTTTTCGCGAAATAAACACACTTCCAAGTAAATACTCTCAATTCACATTAATCTCCTTTAATTTTTTCTTTTGGTGGAAAGAAACTTATATTCTTTGCTCAAAATGATATATTAGAAGTACGTAATCTTCATAACAAAGAAAATCAAAATAGAGCAAGAAACTGAAAAGCAAAGCCAAATATAGAAAATAGAGAGGATTAATAGGGCATTAGCAAAATTAAGCGAATACTCATTCCACAAAAATGGATCAATCAAGCAAAAAAAAATTGGCGACCAACACTAGTTCATGTGCCTTTATCAATGATGAGCACACTCCAAAAATTCCTTATCTCATAACTATGATGTTGCCAGTTGACAGTGTGTGATTAGGTTTGGCTTTCTCTACACCATTGCCATACGAAGACAACCTAAATAGGTTAAATAAAAATAGATCTAACATGTGGATGAGAAAATCTTTGTGATTCAATGAGACGCCAAAACGCTTGCAATCATCATTAAAACTGAAGGTAGAGAGCCTATACACGAATAGAGCAAAGAAGCATTGAATCCCCAAAAGCATATTTATTAAACTTCCAAATTTAGAGCGGGAGATTACCCAGATCTAGAACTAGATCAGAAAAGTTTAAGAGAAGAGAGCTTTTAGAACTAAATCAAGAGAGAGAGGAAAAAAACAACAAGAAAAGAATGATAAAATGCAAACAAAATCAACAAAAGAGGAAGGGAATGGTGAGACTACCTCAAACACTCACCATGGCTGAAGGTTGAAGAAGATGATGGAGAGAAAAAGAGAGAGGGAGAGAGAAAAGACTTTTTGGCTACAGTCAAGAAAATCTACTTTGTTAATGGCTTGTTTTATCACGTCAATGTGATTCCAAAACCAAGTTTTGTCTTCTTTTTTTTTGTCATATTGGACTCGAAACTTCCTTATAAACTTTTGTTTAAAATGATGCATGTCATTGGCATGAATTGCTTATTAAAGATGCCGACACTTTCCTTGTATCTTTCATTTTCTTAATTAATTAGCATCGACCACTTTGCAAGCACCCATTGTTACTCAGAAAATTGAGAGTTACAATGATCATCGACAACGAGGATTCCTTCGAATTTTTTGTGAATCCCATCATATCTATAAAGTTGAGATAATGAAAACTCATTTTGAGTGATACTTTTTTTGTGCCCGCTCATAAAAGCATTGCTTCCCGATGTCTTACATCAAACATTTTTGGGTATCTCAATTAATGATTGTGATGGCACCTAAATTTTGGCAACTCATTTAATTATTCTCTAATCGTATGGGAAAATAAGGATTAATTATAACCCCTAAGCATAAATGATTTTTGCTAAAGTGGATCGCATATAGACATTAGGTATATTTGCATTACTAATATTAATTATATATATTTTAAAAAATTTAAAAAGCAGGGGTCGGGCCAAGGCTAGGGCGGGCCGACCTTCTTTCCTTTCCTCTTCTTCTATTTCCTTCCGCTTGTTCCCGGCCCATCTCTTCTTTTCCTTCTCGTGTCTCTTGTGTTGGGCATTGGCTCCATGAGAAAGGAGCAAGGACAGAGGACGGAGTACGGTGATGGCAAATGGAATGTCAAGTGTGACGCTCAGTCAGGATGATTGATCGGAAAGTGGCGTCATCCTAGAGAAGAGAGAGAGGGAGAGAGAATGATGAGTTTGAGAGAGAGAGAGAGAGAGAGAGAGAGAGAGAGGGTTCCAGAGGAAGCGAGCAAGCTTGGGAAAAGGAGTTCTTTTCTCCTTCCGCGAAGTCTGGGAGTAGTGCATGTGATAATGCCACATAAGCGTACCATGCAAACCTCGTTAGCCTCGTCAGCTACCATAGAGGATGTCTCCCATCAAAATTGGATGAAATTGTAAAGGAGGGAAAAATTGGGACAATGGTATCACTTTGAGAGTTTTTACTTGTTCTAAGATAATTTGTGGTAAATATGTTTAAGTCATACCAGATTAAGATTTTCTATGATTTAAGATATAGATGTATTATTTCTTTCTTTTTTCTCCCTTTGCAGAGCCTTGAGTTCCATTTCATTTGGCAAGTGAAAATGCCAAGTAATTCCCTTGGAGAACATTGGTTAAGTCAAGTTTGTACTAGGATAGCGTTCATATTATTCATTGGCCGAAACTAAAGTTCACATGCTTTCTCACTTTCCATCCCATTAACAACCTTTTGTTTAAGTCTAGGCGGCCCGAAGTCATCATCAATTCAAAACGCAAAATTCAATATAGTAGAAATGATATTGCCAATTTGATTTCTTCTTGTATTTTTCAACATTTGGAATTCTCTCGCATATAGTACACACAAGAAAATCCCATAAACCCTTGTGAGATTGTAATCGACTGGGATATCAATTACATCAATCAGCCATGATATCGATGAGAGCCTGCCACCACTTTTGGACTAGAAGTGCGCATCATAGTACATACAATTCTATTTTTCAAATTTCCTCATAGCGATCAAATATACGGACCTGTGGATGAGTGTAGTTTTGGAACCGTATGGCCGTTGGGCATCGATGGTGCGGAACAGTACAAGAAGAAATCGAATTGGACATGCCGTGAGGACATGTGCAATAAATTTGATGCAAATGGATTGATTCCATTTTCGAATTCATGGAAGAGCCCAACGTTTTTTTTTTTTTTTTTGTCGGAAATAAACTTGCATTTAAGATAACGAGATATTACAACCTGAAAGAGAAGCGTCAACGAGTACAAGATCAAGTAAAGCCTGCGGGAGATAAGAGAAGCTATCATGGGCCGAAAAAGAGTTTTGGGCTCTCGCAGCCCAGTCAGCAGGTAGGTTAGCATCCCTGTAGCAGTGTTGCAGCGTGAGGTTCGGGAAATCAACAAGCAGAGCGGCTGCTTCGTCAATTAGCGATCGCAGCTCCCAGGGTGGTTGTCGATGCCCTTTGATGATTTCAACAAGATTCAAGCAGTCAGTTTCCATCTCTAGCGACCCTCTGTGAAGACGTCGATCGATCAAATGGTGTAGAGCAGACAGTAGGGCCTGGAGTTTGGCTTCAAAAGCGGAGTGCGCCTGGACTCGTTTCGTGTACACATCGGTAAGTCTCCCTTGCTCGTCTCTGTAGATACACGCAATTCGACCTTCAGCGCTGCCCGGCTGATAGCTGGCATCAATGTTACATTTTAAGGTTCCTTTTGCAGGGGGACGCCATAAATGAGACTGATCGGTGGAGGCCAGAGGAGATCTAAAGCGTAAGGGAGCTGAGTGGAGTTGATACGCCATGAGATGAGCCAAAGCTGTCTGCACAACCATAGATGGATCCGGATACTGATTTCGAAAGAGGAAGTTGTTCCTCTGTTGCCAGATCTGCCAGAGGATATTAGCCACGAGAGGAAGAGGAGGTGAATGCTGAGAATCAGTCGCCCATGCTGTAATCCAGGTATCAAGCCGATCACTTGTCAGTGTTGTTGGGTATAGATTGATCTGTGGGTCTGTCCAAATAGTATACGTCCAAGTACATTTTAAGAAAATATGCGCTGTGGTTTCTGGAACATTCTGGTGACAGAGATAGCATGTAGAGTCCGTAAGTATATGCCTGTTAAAGAGATTTGCTCGGGATGCCAGTGCATTATGGCAAGCAGACCAGAGGAACAATTTGATTTTTGGTTCTGTATGCATTTTCCATATGCTTTTCCATAATGCTGAGGAATGATGAGTAGAGATAGAGGGGTTACTATGCTGTAGAATGGTGCATTCTTGTCTGAGAGAATGATAGTTGCTGCGAACCGTGTGATTGCCATCTGCTTTAGCTGACCAAATCAGTTTATCTTCGGATAGAAGAGGTCTTACTGGGATAGTAAGAATCTCCGCCATTGTCTTTTGATCAAAGAATTGCTGAAGCAAAGTCAGATTCCAATTATGGTGGATGGGGTCAATAAGATCTGCCACCATAGGAGGTTCTGCCCTAGCTGTAGGTCCATATAGAATACCCATCGGTAACCATCTATTTGCCCGGATTCTGATCTTGGTACCATTCCCAACTGACCATCGAAGATTAGGTAGAATAGCTTCTCGTCCCAATAGCATGCTTTGCCATCCCCAGGACGGCCTTGTGCCTCTATTAGCTGAAAGGAAATCTGTCGCATGGAAATATAAGCCTTTGAAAAGTGTGCTCCATAATGAATGAGGGTATTGCAGTAGGCGCCATGCCTGCTTGCCAAGCATCGCTTTATTAAAAGCGATTAGGTCTCTAAAACCCATACCTCCTTGCTGTTTTTGAGCTTTCATAAAGTCCCATTGCAGCCAATGTATACCGACTCTATTCTGATCATTTCTCCACCAAAAACGAGCAATTCGCTGTTCAATAGATTTACAAATAGAAACAGGCAGCTTAAATATAGACATGGCATAGTGTGGAAGAGCCTGGACAACAGATTTTATGAGAATTTCCTTACCCCCTTTTGATATAAATTTTTCCTTCCAGCCCTCCAGTTTGGCATTAACTCTAGCCAACAGCCAAGAGAACATTTCCTTCTTTGATCTACCCCATTCTGATGGTATACCCAAATATTTACCATAACGTTGCATGATAGGAGTCCTCAGTTCTTGAGACATGTTGTCCTGAAGAGTGGTAGGGCAGTGTTTGCTGAAAATCAGGCAGGATTTATTGCGGTTTACAAGCTGTCCAGTTGCCAAGCAATATAGATTTAGAATGTTAGCCAAGTTCTGACCTTCAGAGATGGTACCATTCAAGAAAAAGATCGCATCATCGGCAAAAAGGAGATGGGATAGGGTAGGACACCATCGATTCAACCGAATGCCCTTTAGATGTCCGATACTTACCGCTTGTGTAATGAGGTTCGAGAGGACATTGGCCATCAGAATGAAAAGGTATGGTGATAGGGGATCCCCTTGGCGAAGGCCACGAGATGGTTGGAAGTAAGGTAATAGTTCCCCATTGAATTTCACACTAAAAGCAACTGTAGTAATACATTGCATAATCCAGGTCACCCAAATAGAATGAAAGCCCAATTTCAGGAAGTAGTCCCTGAGAAAATCCCATTCCACTCTGTCATATGCCTTTGTCTTGTCGGTTTTTAAGAGTGCATTAAATCTACTTGTTCTCTTTCTTGTTCTAAAATGATGAAGAACTTCTTGGACAATTAGTATATTGTCCTGGATCTGCCTTCCTTGCACAAAAGCGGATTGTTCTTGAGAAATTAGAGTAGGCAAACATTGCTTGAGACGATTCGTGAGCACCTTGGAGATGACTTTATATGCAAAATTACATAGGCTAATGGGGCGGTATTGCTCAAGCTTCTCGGGTTGAGGTATTTTGGGAATCAACGTGATAATAGTATTATTCAGACCTGTAGGTAATACCCCTGAGATCAGGAAATTCTGAACTAATAGGAACAAATCATCTTTGACAATGTCCCAGTGCTTGTGATAAAACAATCCAGTCAAACCATCAGGACCAGGGGCTTTATTTGACTCCATTTGAAAGGTAGCTAGCCTGACCTCATCCATTGTAAGTGGTGCAGTTAATTGATCATTCATTTCCCTAGTGACCACCTGGTGACATTGATCAAGTAAGGGTTGATAGTTCCTATAGCCATCTGATGTATATAGACCTGAAAAGAAAGTGGTAGCCATTTCCTGAAGAGTAGGGATATCACGAACCCACAGCTGATCCTCTGTTTGCAGCATCGTGATTCGGTTTCTTTGCCTTCGTTGAATCATTGTAGCATGAAAAAACCGTGAATTTTTATCGCCCCATTTCAGCCATTGAATTCTAGAACGTGACGCCCAATACTGCTCTTCCTGTGCCCAAGTTCGAGAGATTTCAGCTTTGATTTGAGAAGCCTCTACCCTGTCATACTTTAGATGAGGCTGGTTTGTCAGGTTCTGTAACTTATTTTGAAGAGTAAGCACCTTGTTGCGCCGATTAGAGAATTTGTTCCGACTCCATGCAGTCAAAGCCTTTGTGACCCTATCCACTTTGGTAAGAAAAGTGGGATATAACGGACAAGTTAGATTCCAGGCACACGAGATAACTTCTTGACATTCGTCATCCTCATTCCAGTAACTTTCAAAAAGAAAGGGTTTCTTACTACGACGGTAGTCTGCTGACGTGGAAATAAGTAGAGGGCTATGATCAGACCCCACTGCTGGAAGTGCATACACTCCTGCCACTGGAAATAAGAGACGCCAGTCCATAGTACATAGCACCCTATCTAATTTCTCTTTCACAAGTTCCTCTCCCTCTCGATTATTCATCCATGTATACTTACAACCATGGCTTTCAAGCTCAGTAAATTCACAGTCATTCATAAAGGCTCTAAAAGAAAACATCCGAGACTGTTGTGCAGGACATCTCCCCATTTTTTCCCATGGATAAAGGATCTCATTAAAATCACCCACACACATCCATGGCATGCTATTGCTGACTTGTATTTGTCTGATATCATCCCACAGTGACTGACGTTGTTGATAATTTGTAGGGGCATGAATAAAAGTAATTCTAGAGGATCTCCCTCTTTTCCCCTGACTTACACTAGTATGAAACAAGTATGGGTTAGAAGATAGTACCTTAAAATTAACCGGCTCATTCCAGAACAGCGCTAAACCCCCAGCAAAACCAACTGGATTAAGGATATTAGCATGTTGAAACTTTAAACTATGCTGCACTCGTTGAAGCTTCCATTCAGGTTGTTTTGTTTCCATGAGAAAAACGGCATCGGGCTTATCTCGTGGGCCGTATGGCCTTTAGAGCCTCGAATCGTCGTGGATTACCTGCACCTTGACAGTTGTGCAAGGATTTTCATTTGTATACTGGTGGCTGTTTAGGGCCAGCCACCAATGCCCGGACTTTTGCTTCATCTACAGTCAATATGGGAGTATCCATGAGATCAGAATCAGTATGATCATCTATCGTCACACCTTTTGCTACATAGGGGCTGTAGCGTCGTTGTTTCTTGGCATAACCCAAAATGGGTTGTGACCTTATGTTCTTACCCTTCTTAATTACTGGAATAGCCTCTGACTCAGTCCGAATACCTTTCATTTTTGTGTCTGCAGGTAGAAGGGTTGGAATAGCAGGGGAAGGATGAGCTGCTGAAAGCTGTGGAATGGTTAGATCATCTGCAGGGGGAGTATCAGTGGAGTCTAGACCTGCCGGAACTGTGGACTTGGCAATAACCATTGGTGGTGGGGGTAATAAGGGAACCATTGGGATTTGGGAAGGTGGAGTTTCAGGTATAACATCTTCTGGTTTGTCTGATGAATCATGAATATCATAAAATGTATGCCAATATGGACTATGTGCGTTTGCTTCGGCCCGAAGCCAATGACCATAGGCCATCTTCTCTTTGCCCTCATGTTTATCCTCAGTATACGGTATGTCTTTGCAATAGGTGGCATAGTGGCCTAGCTTACCACATGAATAGCAAAAATGCGATAGACGTTCATAGCGAAAATCGAGCCAAAAAGGTTTACCAGCTATCCTTATCAACTGTCCTGTTTTCAGTGGTTCCTGTAAAGCTAATTTAACCCTTACTCGGCCTGCTCTAGATGATGTGCCATCCTTCGAGTCAACCTTAACTGTAATGACTTGACCAACCTGCTGCACTGCCCTGAAAAGCATCCGTTCAGAATACATTTCTAAAGGTAAGCCAAACACTTGCACCCAAAATGCACATGTAGAGAAATCATAGCAATGTAAAGAAGTATTTGGAATCCAGGGCTTAAAGATAACCAGATTGCCCGAGAAAAGCCAGGGACCGCCTTCCTGAATTCTTAGTTTGTCAGCTTCAGAATGAAAGGTAGCAATGTATATGCCTTCCTCTCTTTGTGTAAAATCCACTAGATCAGTCCTCCAGGCTTTTTTCATTGTGGTTTGAAAGGCTGGAAAATTGATGGATGGGTTTGACAGAATTTTGCCCACAAGAGATAAGCGGCATTCCTTTAATTTGTCAGGCGAAGGATCTTCATCCCAATCATCAATGAGCTGTTCGGTGGTGAGGCAAACTAGACTGTTACATAGAGCTGCCAAGCGGGAAGAAGTAGGGTCGTCTGCCGACGCCATCTCAGTAATACCAGTAAACAAATTGGGACAGTTACTGTCTAATCCAAGTGAAAACCATACATGCTACCCCAATAGCTAGGCCTGAGTAGTGCGAACCAAATTGAAGAGGAAAACTTCGCTGGTAGATAAAGATAACTGCTCAAATACTAAGATGTTCATAATTGCAGGGCAAAACGAGAACAATCGGAGCCATGCAAGGCACCAAGAAGACTCGCCAATTCAAACCTGTCAGCGACGAGCGATGGGTCAATAGGCGCTGAGAGTGGCGACCAAATGGGAGGAAAGAAAACAGGGAAATTGCTAGCAATCTTACAGCGAAATGGAGGTTCAGAATTAGGGATTTGATGAAGAAAGCGAGAGAGATTAAGGAAGTGAGGGTACGACTATGAATTGGGATAGATTGAGAAGGAAACACTCGTGTTCCATTTTCGGTGTCCTGGAAAGTAGATTGTTGAGGAAAGTGAAGATTGTTGATGAAGATAAATTCATCGAAAGTGGGCAGAAGGGGTTTTTTCAACAGAAAACTACCATTAAGGTAGAGAGAACTCTACAGAGCGAGAGAACCCAGTTGGCTACTATTTGCAGGAAGAGCCCAACGTTGAGTTACCTTATCATGGACACTCTTTGCACTGCATTTATGGCTGTGGTGATCTTGAGTGGGGGCCAGCTGTCGCCTCGACCTGGGTTCGTACGGATTGGAACAATCATTGACCTTCAGCTCGTCTTTCTTTTGTATCGTACATGTACCTGCCGTGCCTCCCACGAGAGCACCTGCACTCACATGACTCAACCAGGACAGATCATTTCAATTCCGGGTTCACTCTTCTTCTCAACCCATGCCTGACCATCATGAGTCCCTCCTCCGCTACGGCCGACGATGACCCGAAGCTCCCTTCAGACCTCGCCATTGAGATCCTGAAGCGATTGCCGGCAAGATAAGTTAATATGGCGGAATCTTCAAACCAGTCGTGGGAAAGAAGCTGTAGTGTAACACACAGCTTATCATCCACAGACATATGGCAAATTGGAAAGCACGATCCAAATAGTTGAAGCTATGCTACAAGTTTGTGTGATGGACTTTGAAGGAGGTTGAGAAGATTAGTTACTCAGACAAAAAACTTACTTGATTTATGTTTATTTACTTGTTCAAATTTGAGACATATTATCAACACAAATGATTTGTTAATGTGTTCACATTTACTTGACCATTTCAAAATTGGAAAACTATACTTTTTTTCATTATCATATCTAGGCTAAAAAGACTTTAAATTGTGTCATTTTTTTTTTTGGGAAAAAGCCATAGGAAGCCCCAAACTTTACTTAGTATGACAAATTTATTCCAATTTTTTTATGACCCAAAAAAACCTAAACTTTACAAATTTTGATACATTTATCCCAAAATTTTTTTTTGTGGTACAAAAAATCCTAAACTTGCACCTGTGTGACACACTTATCCTAAACTATAGGGTATTTTCGTCTTTTAATTTCAAATTTTTTTTCTTATTTCTTCTTCTCTCTTACCTTTGTCGGCCATGACAAAGGGAAGGTGGACTCATGTGAGGACTATCCTAGCCGACATTAGGTGAGGGTGGCCCTTGCCCGACGCAGGCGAGGACCCTTGCCTGGGCTGGGGAGGGCAACCCTTGCATGATGTAGGATCTTCGAAACTATTTTAAGCTAAAAGCTCTTAGAGCCATTTGGAGATGTAATTGCATCTTGCCAAAGTTCTTGAAAAAATTGACCCAAACACTTTTGCATTTGGTGAAACCCCTTAGAGTCCAAAAACCCCTTCCAAATGCCGAATCAAATGGGCTAAGTCCATTTCATTTCTGAAATGTCGCCATCAAGGCCATTAGCACTGGCTTTGCCACTTGAACATGACTATTGTCCCTTTGTCACTCCACCACTGCCATTGCTATATTGATGGCACGACAAACTAGCTCTATTTCAAACATTCATGTATGCATTTAGGATATGTGAGCTTACTCTATTTTAATGATCCAATAGTGTGGGCCCTAGGTGAGACCCTCATAATTTATTGGTTGTTGTGTCCTTGCCTACTTTCACTTTATTGCTAAAGACCACAACCCTCGCCTATGAACAATGAAGGGAGGATTGATTGCGGCAATAGACTCCTCGAGAATAGAGGCGATGGAGAAGGTGGCAATCGAGGGGAGGAGGTTCGGGTCTCTCCCTCTCTACTATGTTTTTAGCCCTAATTTTGGACGAACCCTGTGACATCCTGGAATTTCAGTCATGTTTTTAATTGAATAAATCGGGTTTTTCATCGATGCGCCTATAGTGCTATTCTTAGAGCTAATCACTCGTGAGATAACTAGACTATCTAGGGAAGTCATTAAGAGATTTTAATGCAATAGACTTGAGGATTCGATTATGAATCGACTACTCAATCGTGCTCATCTGCAGAGATTATTTCGGCATAGTAAGATTGATTAAAAATTAGAGATAGGTCGGTTCGACTGAGATGTGTGGTTAAACATGGGTGATTTCACTAAATTGCAAAATTCTCGTTGATTGACACTAGATTGATTTTTCTATCGTTTTGGTACCTTGTGCCCGTATTTGAAACCTCGAGATTTTTACGAACACCGAGAGTCGCCAATGTGTTGAAGAGGTTCATTGTGGCTCGAAGAAAATTGACCACGGATCATTTACACTAAAAAGTTCTAAAAGCTACCCGGTAGTGTAGGTCACGCTAAAATCGCACCAAATTGAAATTAACTGCAAATTTGAATCCGATTTTAGAAATTGAAAATTCTGTCATATCACAAGTCATTTTAGGAACGTCGACTCAGTCTCCAAAGATTTTTTTGCAAATCGATTTTTTTGGCGGAAAAAGTCGACATATGAGCGTTTTTGACTGGAAAAACCAAAGGACTATTTTTTATTGCGAAATTGGGTTGCAAGTGGGATTAATTGGCGAGGAAAAATACCAATGTGATTGAGGACTCGATAATTGAATTTATAGAAGCCGAAATGAATTGATTTGAGAAGGAATTGAATCCCAATTTAAGGAAATTCAATCAAAATTTGTAGCCCCCCCTTGCCCATGACATTTGGACCATTTCAAGGTCTTCTAGAAGGAGTGTGTTGGTCTGGAAATACAGTTGTGGAGGCTAGTTGGTGGTGGGGACCAAATGAGGGGAACAAAGAGATGAGAAGGTGACATTGGTGGCCCCCTCCAGCTCAAATCGGTTCCCTCCTTCCTCTTGCCCATCAACCAGCCTCCATTGAAGGCCTAGAAAGTTCAAAACTTGTAGGAAATCCAGAGAAGAGACCCCCCTTGGCTGTCGCACACTACTGGACACCCTTGCCACCGCCATTTGTCGTCACATGCCTTGCACCTGCTGTGGACTCGTCACGGTCGCCCCTCCTCCCCGTGCATCGTCTGCCTTGTTCTTGCCATCTCCGGATTGCCTCATGTCACCATTCAGCCCGTCGAGGCTCCATCGCTGCTGTTCTGATTGCTTGGAAGCCTGCCGAAGCTCTACCTACCCGCCGCTGGTCCTTGCTCGCTCAGTTAGCCACCAATCTAGCTTCTCTTAGCCCAAACTAGAATCGAACCGAATGGGTCTCTAGGCCGCTGTTTGGCCCCCTTTAGACCATTTCTCGACCCTGCTTGGCAATCCCACTTTGGAGTTTCTCGTCCCTTGCCGTGTCCCCGTCGTTTTGATTCAAGCGGATCATTAAACAACTGAGTTTAAATCACTAATCCTTACTTAGTAAGTTAATGTCGCTTAATGATTGATTAATTTAAGTTAAGCTTGGATTAGATAGTTAGTTAGAACGGATTAGTGAATTAGTTAATCGATATTGCATGTTAAGTGAATAGAGTAGTGTAATTAGTAGGTAGACAGACTGTAGTATTTAATCAATGAGTCTCGAAAATTTTCTGAGCCCGTTTCGGTGTTTAATTAGGCTTTACGGGCCTAAGTGAGCATTTTTAGTATTTAATAATTAATTTTCATATTTATTTATTTTCCGAAAATTAGACCGGAATAGCTAATGACCGAAATTTTATGCGATTGCAGTGGTGTTGTTGATTTATTTTATTGACTGTTATTTTATGCAAATTGAGTGTGATTTGTGATTTTGAGGGTATTTATCCCAAAATTGATTATTTTCAGTAATTGAGTGGAAAATAACCGAGCGTCGGTTTATAACGCCAAAAATATTTTATGAACTATTGAAATTAGTGGGATTTTCAAAAAGGGAAAATATTGTATTTTGGCTAAGGCCGACAGTGTACCCACACACAATTTTTTTTTATCATGAAGGTAAAAACGATGGCATTCTTAGATGGTAAGAACAATATACTATATCAACCTACAGGCTCTGATATGTCAACTTAGCGAAAATAGTATACCGGTATATTATATCAGCCTACGGGCCTCGATATATTAGCTTAGTGAGAGCAGTATACCCGAATAACTTCTAGTGAGCCTTGACAAGTGTACTATATCAACCTACGGGCTCTAATATGTTAGTTTAGTAAGAGCAATACACCTTGACAGCTTCTAGAGGGCATTATTAGTGTGCTATATCCATCCGAGGGTTCGATATGTTAGTTTAGCGAGAGCAGTACACTAATTTATTAGCTTAGTGCAAACTATACTATCTATTTTCAGCTTAGAGTGAGCAGTTCTAGATATGATCAGACTTTATAGATAGTATTGAATGGCTTGACTAAGAGTTAGTCGTGCTAACATGTAATCGACCGAGTTGACTGATCGATGATTCGACCTGTTGTGATGAATTGATTTATGGATGTGATTCAATGAGTTTATGAATTGTCTTGACTTGCAGGAAGGGATTGATGCCAAGGTAAGTCCTCTAACTCATGTTTGTGCCTAGGTAGCCCTTGGGGCGTATTTTCTTCCTAATCAGGGCTTAAGGAGTTAAACTTGCTAAGACATCATTTCATCCCGTTGTGGAATAATATTTTCAGGTCCTTAGATGGCCGCTCCTCATGAGCATTTTGGACGGCCTAAGAAGGTCACAAAATAGATGTCTTACTTTCTGTTGCATGGAAGCCGTAGGGGTTGGACCTATGAGTTGGTAAGGTCCATAGTATGGGTCGATGCGGGTCTACCCAAAATGGTACCCCACCGATACCGATCATGGTACCGCCAGGCTTAGAATAGCCAAAGAGAGGGCCCTAAACCGGAATCTGAAATACCTCTAAATGTGCTGGAGGTTGCTTTTGGAAAGGGAACAACAGATCCTCCCAGAGGTTTGGTGGTAGATGCGGTAGACTCGGATCTCGAAGATCCAAAAAGTCCGATGTACTCGGCTGTGGGCTCAAATGTTAGTGAGGATGTGGAGCAGGAGGAGGATGAGTGGTTGTTTGTAAACCCCCCCCCCCCTTTTTTGTAGACTTGTCATATATATATATATATATATATATATATATATATATATATATATATATATATATATATATAGATATCGGTTTGGTGTGTATATTGTATATTGTATATGACTTATTATAATATGTATATATAAAGGTGTTGTTAGTTTTAAAAAATTGTAACCCTACTTTCCTATCCCATCTTGTTGTTGTCTAAGAATTATTTAATTGCTTCCACATGTGTATTAAAATGAATAGGTCGGCGATGCGTCTTGGGACGTCGCTTTTAATCGACTATGGAGGGATGGGCACGTGCTCGGATGATTGGGGCGTGACAAACCCACCTGATTATGTTGTCTCAATTCTCTACGAAATCGTTGTTTCTTCTTCAAGGAATCACGACCCAAGCTCAATTCAATCCGTTTTGATTTAATGCAATTTGTGAAATCTTCCATGTGAGAGGATGCACGCATTATATTACCAAGGCTCCCATGTTGGCCGTTTCATTTTCCGCCTTTACCACGACTAGGCTGTTGCCGCCCACTCATGCAGCACCACCACCATGAGGCCACGCCCAAGTGCTTGAGCTCGAGGCCTTCTAAAGGCAAATTGCCGGTTGCTCCCTTGACCTTTCCACCGTTACCGCTGACGACTTGCTCTCCGTCGCCTGGATTTAGAAGCTCCACGTCGCCTTCCTCTGTTGCCAAGAGGAGTTTATGGTCAACCTCTTCAACAACAGGAGGCCAATGTCGTGAGATCACCGACTGCGGAGTGCTCGCTAGTTGAGTTCTACAAGAGGAGTGTGAACAAGGAGACCATTTGTAGTTAAAAAAAGAAAAGAAAAGAAAGTGAAAAATACAAAAAAAAAAAAATATTTCAAGTGGAGTTGTGCATGTCAATTAGAATAGCAACTGTTGATTAGACTGCCAGGTTAGCGGTTTCCATTTTAAATTGTTTTGGATGGATTACATTAGAAAATCATCAAAAAGTTTATGGCTATATCAATCAAATTAGAAAGTTCAAACTTGAATTGCGGTCCGTATAATAAATTTAAAACATTTTAGACAGTGCATCTCTTTTTCTTTCTTTTGCCTTGAATTTAGGCCTTGAGCATAGAGTTAGCTATGTAATCTAAACATATCACGAGCTTGTCAAAACATAAATAATAACACGGTGAAGGGCACTGGTTTGATGATGCCAGAGTGCATACTCTATTTGGTTGGAAGGTCAACCACTCAATAGTCCCAATTATAGGTAGATGTGTCAAAATGGATTGAAAACTCAATTTGAACCCATATTCAATAAGATATGTCATATATGGGATAGTTAAGTTTTAATAATTGGGCTGTTAATGAGTGTGAGTTGTATGTAAGTCTAACGATAAATGAGTTTGTCTTTAAACCCATTTACAACCCATTTAACTGATAAAGTTTATTAGTTGAGTCAATGCATTAAGGATATATCATTCTCTTTGAACAGTTTTTATCATTTTTATTTTTTTAATTTTTTAATTTTTAAATAATTTTCATTTTATTATATTTCTAATTCTTTTTCTTTCTTTTACTTTTTTTCCCCTACTAAGTCCGGCATCCGACCCTTCCCAAGAAGGTTAGGTTTGTAGCCCTCACCTAATCGCACTAGCGTGCTTGAAGCTCGTCAATTGAGCGAGGCCAATGCCTCACTGGCTTGAGGCGAGCTCAAGCTCGCCATATCTAGTGAGCTAAGCTTGCTAGCCTTAGTGCTAGCAAGACTAAGCATCATTGGCATCAAGACGAGCTCAACCTCATCAAATCTAGTGAGGTGGAGCCTCCTCCAAAGTCAGTGAGGCTTGGCTTGTTGGAATTGGGTGAGCACGAGCCTCATTGGCCTATGGTGAGGTTGGCCATGACAGGTGAAGAAGGAGAAAGAAGAAAAAGAAATAAAGAAATAAAGAAATAAAAATTATATTTAATAAAAAATAAAAACAGAAATACTTAAAATGAGTGCAAGGAAAATCAAATCGGATTTTCTATTCCAAGTGGAAATTTTTTTAATTTATTTTCAATTTTTAACCAAACACTAGAAAATATTATTAGTTTCAGAAATACCACTTTTTTCATAAAATAAATGAAGCTTCAATTTTTTTTTAAAAATATAAATTTATCCATTAATTTTGTAATTTTATGGGAGTGTTTTAACAATATATTTTTTCTTAAAAAAATGAAAAGAAACAAATTTTTTCTATATTTAGTTAAATATGGAAGTGTTTTAGTAATATGGATCGGGTTAGGTCAATGATGTGTCAATAAATTTACCTTAGTGACAAATGGGCTAAGAACAAGTTAATGGGTCAATTTAAGTTGGATCATTTATGACGCGACCCAACCCTTGACATGTCCATTATTAGAGTACCTTGACCGGAACTAGAGAAAGAATGCCAAGTCTTTTCTTTTTTTTTTTAACTGTAGACTTTGCATCCTTCTTGTCATAATTTATTTTTATTTTTTATGATACAGGGACATGAACTCATGGATGCGTACCACGGGATAATGATAGGTTGTTAATGGGCACGCTCCATCCGATGACGCACGGGAGCATGAAAAATTCTGTAAAAATCGATGATAACTTGAAGTAATCCTTGTTTTATTGCACGTTAGACCCCGAATTTGTCTAAAAAGTTGCATTTTATACGGCCTTCCAAGTGTGGGTGCCCTGTGTGAGGGGTGTTTATGCATTGAGGCGAGGGTCGTGAGATCTCGTTGCATGGCTGCGACCATCAATGTGGTGACCGCACTCTACTTTTCTATCAATAGTGGCGTAGGCGGCATCGGCCAGCAAAACGAACCCTAGCTCTGCCTAGAACCACCGTCGCCAATTGTGTGTGCCCCGGTGAAGTAAACCCTGACTTTTTCCCTAAGTTAAGTAAGCTCATTCCGTGCTCTGGCGGTAGCCGGTGCGATGGACAAGCGCCTGAGGAGCTTTAGCCGAGCAATTGAGAGGCTAAAGATTATCAACAGTAAAAGGACCTCTCTCGATGAAAAAAGAAGGAAAGGAAAGAATAAAGAAAAGAAAAGAAATTAAAAAAGAAAGAAAAGTCAAAGGAAGAAGATGGTATTTTGCCACGTCACGTTGCGGATCATGACGTATAGTTAGATTTAACAGCCACATTGAAAACTTGGGGCTAGACTTCAACTTCAAAAATTAATTGCATTTTCAATCGAAGGTCTAGGACTACAAAGAGCATGGAATGAGTTTACCTAGCCCAAAACTGAATTGCCGCAATGAAAAATTGACAGAAATACCACTATTAAAATATTTCAAACTAAATTTAAATCCCTATAATAATCTTACATTTCCCTGCCGGCTAAACAATTGAGAAATTTTGGGTCAAAATCGTTTGGGATAAATTTTAATTACTAACGACGAATTTGCCGAATGTCAACTGTCTCCTCTTTGTGGTTGATGATGATTGATGAGCTTTCTCTCTCCATGTTTGAGATTATATATATTTGGCAATTTTGGATATATATATTTGGCAATTTTGGGTCAAAATCATTTGGGATACATTCTAATTACTAAGACGAATTTGCCGAATGTCAACTGTCTCCTCTTCGTGGATATATATGGGTCACCAGCAAGGAACATGTAACTATTTTCTATATAAGAAGCGTGGACACCGTTGCCGTTCCCCAATACCAAGTTTGTCCCAACCATGGAGACTTCATCGCTCTACGCTACCCTTCCTCTAGCTTTCCTCCTACTCCTCACTCTCAAGCTCTTTTCTTCATGGTTCAAGCAACCGAAAAACCTTCCGCCCAGCCCGCCTTCCATCCCCATCCTGGGCCACCTCCACCTCCTGAAACACCCCCTCCACCGAACCCTCCACTCCCTCTCCCAATCTTACGGCCCCGTCTTCTCTCTCTGCTTCGGTTACCGCCGAGTTGTTATCGTCTCGTCGGCCGAGGTAGCCGAAGAATGCTGTACTAAGAACGACATCACGCTTGCCAACCGCCCCTCTACTGTCGCCGGCAGGCACATTGGGTATGACAACACGATTGTCGTCTTTGCCTCGTACGGAGAACAATGGCGTAGTCTCCGCCGTGTTTGTACTCTTGAGATCTTTTCCTCGGCCCGTCTCAACTCCTTTCTGCCCATTCGGAGGGATGAAATCAAGCGACTCCTGCTTAATCTAAACAAAAGAGCCTCATCATCTGGGGACGACTTCACTAAGGTGGAACTAAAACCGATCTTCTGGGAGATGACATTCAACATAGTTATGAGGATGTTGACTGGGAAGAGGTATTATGGGGAAGATGTGACCGATGCCGAGGAGGCGAAGGTGTTTCGCGAGATCATGTCTGAAATTGTGGAATATGCTGTTAGTGCGTATCCAGGGGATTACTTGAGTATCTTGAGGTTCTTCTTTAGGAATTATGAGAAGAGGGTGTCTTGGTTGAGCAAAAGATCGGACGAGTTGTTTCAGAATCTGATTGAAGAACAGAGAAATAGTCGCAGAAAAAGATGTGGTGGAGAGAGTAGGGAGACCGTGCTGGATCATTTGCTTTTGTTGCAAGAGAAGCAGCCCGAGTTTTACACTGATGAGATCATCAAAGGGCTACTATTGGTACGTAGAAATTCGACGATCTTTCGCATCTCATCCTCATCATAGAATACTGCATACATATAAACTGGATCATTCATTGTCTTACAAAATACCAAATTAATTATGGTCCTATGGTAAATCAAGCGGAAAATTATCCAAAAAAATCTTATATCTATTGCATCACATCCTCATTATGAAAATCGTTGATATGGACGATTTTGTTAGGCTACTCCATTTAGTATGCAACATTTTAATATTACCAACCCTTAGAGAGCAAAACAAATATGTAAAAAAGTAATTGATTGTGCATCATAGTAGTTTGACAATTTAGTATCTAGATTGCTGAATCTGTTCTCTCTTAGACAGCATGTCCTAACATTGAACACCTTAGAAACTCATGAGTACATTCATCAACAGTGATAGTTTTCTTGAGAATGAATATTGCAAATTGATTCCGACATTAAACATCTGTTTAAAAAGATGTAAATTCTTGTTGTGATCAATTAATTTGTTCTTTACATAATTATCATCGAAGAGATATCAATGGAGAATGTTTTAGGTTTTGCGAAAGTGTAGGTTTCCTTGCTTTCACATTAGAAAAAGGAGCAACCACTGGGTTTTGTCCTAGTAGCCACCCTTTCAACATTGAAAGGGGAGATGGGAGGGTTCGAATCTTTACCTTCTCAGGGGGTTGGGGTGGAGACAATTTAGTTTCAAGTGTGGGTTTCGACTCCCATGCCCTGTAAAGAGGTAGCGCAAAAGTCTGAAATTGAGAGTTAGAGTAACATTGTCTAGATATATCTATAGATCTAAATATTGCAATCTCAACTAGTTAAAAGTAGGAAAACAAACCACTGGGGGTTCGCCCCAGTGGCCACCCTTCCAACATGGAAGGGGGAGGTGAGGGGTTCAAATCCCCACCTTCTCAGGGGGGGATGGGGAAGGGACGCGTAAGTTTCGAGAGTGGGTTGCGACTCCCACGCCCTGCAAGAGGCAGGGCACAAGTCTGCGAGTGAGTGTAGAGTAGGAATAGAGTAGGACTGATCAAAAAAAAAAAAAAAAAAAGTAGGAAAACAAGTTTTCGTAAATTTGAAAGATTTCATAGATCTCTTATGTTGTCAATCATCTTTTTCATTAAGTTTAGCATATAATTATGATTTGTCTTAAGTAATTGATAGGTTTAATTGAAATTTTTCCAGGAAAAGATTGAGATTGAAATCATGGATATATTTGTTTTCTGTTAACTATTCATAATAGCAATAGAAAAAGTCTCTCTATCTATTGCCTCACTCAAAATGAAAGATAGTATATTTATGAAATTAGAGGAAAATGGTTATGAGCTAATGAGTAAAATTGAATTCTCTCAAGTTCCTTGGACGCAATAATCTCATCGTACAGGAAACTGGATTTCCTTCTTGAAGTAAACAAAAGTTCTGGCCTATTACTCACACATTTATGCGGATATACATATTAACTTGTAAACAATTGTTAATTTTGAAGTCATTTATAATACCTGATCTAATAACTTATGGATTGCAGTAAGATTTCTCTGATATTAATGTTTAAATTATTACTCTTTTATCATTTCTTCCATTTCAACAATGTAATGACAATTTGTTTTTGCTCTATATTCTTCTATAGGTCATGCTTATAGCAGGCACCGACACTTCTGCTTCGACAATGGCAAGGGCAATGTCCCTTTTACTTAGTCATCCGCATTCCTTAGAAAGAGCTATTGAGGAGTTGGATAATGTGATTGGTCAAGAATGCTTGGTAGAGGAGACAGACATTGCAAAACTTCCTTTTCTCCAAAACATTGTATTAGAAACTCTACGTTTGAAACCACCGGCACCACTTCTAGTTCCACACATGTCATCAGAGGATTGCATCATAGGCGGTTATGATGTACCTAGTCAAACCATAGTATTCATCAATATATGGAGCATTCACAGGGATCCGAAGTTGTGGGATGATCCGAAAAGTTTCAGACCCGAAAGATTTGAAAATGAAGATAATGGACAATGCAAGCTATTGTCATTTGGACTTGGGAGGCGAGCCTGTCCTGGTGCAAACATGGCCCAACGGGTGATCAATGTGGCTTTGGGATCGTTGATCCAGTGTTTTGAATGGAAAAGAACAAGTGAAGAAGGAATGAATATGCCTAAGGCGTTGCCATTGGAAGCCATGTACAAAGCCCACGAAATCATGGCGAGGATTGCTGAGCATTGAGCGGGAGCCAAGATATTGCTATTAGTCCTTGTCTTATGTGTTTGTACCAAAAATAAATAATCCATTGCTAAGGACGTCTTAGATTCATAAATTGTATTATGGCGGACAAACTTGTAAGAAAATGGTTAAAGTCATTTGGATAAGTTTTGTTATCTATAAAAAGACACCGACTTTTACCCAAGCGGTATTTTCCCCATCACTATGATTTTCTGCCCAAATGTGCACATTTATTTATGTGCTTCATTCATCAAGTTGGCGCCTTTCTTTTCTCCGAAAAATCTCAATTTTTTTAGTAAACGAAGTGGGTTCTTGAAAATATAAACACAACGCGCATTATCTTCCAATACAGTATTATTCCTTTTTCGCCTTTATACAGTGTTTGTCTTGTAATTTAGACAGAGGAATCAGGAGCCCGTCAAAACAGAAAAAAGGAAAGAAAGAATGTGAAAGGGCACCAATTTCATGACGCTATAGAGTATATAGGTGTTCGGAAGTTCAACCACTTAATAGGGCCTTTAATAGGAGAGATGTCCATTCTCGTAGTCCGCTTAATGGAATTTAAGAGAGAATGCAAAAACTTCCCCCCCTTTTTTTTTTTTACAACTACGTACTTGCTTTCTTCTTATCATAATCTGTCACTTATGTTATATAAAACAGGGACACGAATCATAGATGCGTGGTTACCCAAATGTCCTTGATATTATCATAGTTTACCAATAGAGCATGTCCTCGTGGTGCACAAAACATGACACTTTCATATAAATTAGTTTGTTTGAAAGAAAAATGTATCTTAAAGATTGTTTTCGGACTTTTTCATTATTTGAATGATGAAAAACTAGTTGATATGCTGAAAACATTTTCTATGGATTAAAAACAACAAGTTTAGATTGTCGAATTCCATGACGACGATGAGATGCAAAAAATTGTCGAATTTCTATGTACCATTATAAGGTCTTTGATGATGTCATTTGTGTAAAATTCGGGCTGCTTCTCTTGCAATGAAAGCAAATGATCCAGCACGGTTTCCCTTCTCTCTTCACCACCTGCTTTCTTGGGACTATTTCTGTGTTCTTCAATCAAATTCTATAACAGCTCGTCCGATCTCTTGCTCAACTTAGACACTTTCTACTCATAATTCCTAAAGACCAACCTCAAAATACTCAAGTAGTCCCCTGGATACGCACTGACAACATACTCGATAATTTCGGACATGACCTCGCGAAGCACCATTGCCTCATCGGCATTGGTCACATCTTCCCCAAAATACCTCTTCCCAGTCAGCATCCTTACAACGATGTTAAATGTCATCTCCAAGAACATTGGTTTTAGCTCCACCTTAGTGAAGTCGTTGCCAGATGATGAGGTTGAGGCTTTTTGTTTGGATTAAGCAAGAGTCGCTTGATTTCATCCCTCCGAATGGGCAGAAAGGAGTTGACACGGGCTGAGGAAAAGATCTCAAGGGTGCACAAGCGGCAGAGATTGCGCCATTGTTCGCCGTAGGAGGCGAAGACAAGGATCGTGTTGTCGTACCCAATGTTCCCACCAGCGACGGTGGAGGGGCTGTTGGCAAGGACGATGTCGTTGTTAGTGCAGCATTCTTTGGCCACTTTGGCCGACGAGACGATGACCACTTGGCAGGAGGCGAAGTGGAGAGAGAAGATGGGGCCGTAAGATTGGGAGAGGGAGTAGAGTATTTGGTGGAAGAAGAGTTTCATGAGGTGGAGGTGGCCTAGGATGGGAATGGACGGCGGACTCGGCGGGAGGTTTTTGGGTTGCTTTTGAGGAAGCATTGACACTTTTAAGGAGGTTTTGGGTCGTGTCGGAGTTGGATACTCCGACACGTGTCCAACATTTTTCGACACTTGGATAATGGGTGTTAAAAAATCCGATATCTGATTAACTCTCCCGACATTGTTTAACACACGAGTTTGAAATCCCGACATGCCAGTTCGGAATTTTGATACGCACGGGGCCAATTCTAAAAATTTTCAATAAATTACAAAATATAAATATGTAAAAAAATAAAAAATAACAAAAATAATAATTTAGGAAATAAGAAAAATCTAATCTTCTTTTCTCTTATAAGTCTGCCCGTGAGACCAAATTCGGCCCATAAATTTATTTTTTTCCTCTTCTTCCAAAACGTTCTACTACGTCGGTTCGGAGTAATAATTTTTTTTTTTTTCCTCCAAGTTTTATGGACTATTGGAATGGAATTGAATTTGTCAATTGAAATAATGAATGATATTAATAACTATTGGATTAATGTTTTTGATTATTTATTTATTTGTGAATTATATAAAATTAATTTGATTAAAATAATCATAAAAATGATAATTTATCATGTATTTATAAAAATATATATTTAATATACAACGTGTTCTAATGTATCGGAATTCTCCATTTTTTGATAAATGACATGTCGACATGTTGTATCGTGTTATGTTGTCACGCCCCGATCCTCAGGCACGCGCACATCCGTCTCACTTGGTCGATTTTATAATGCGATATCCCAGCACAATGTATCGCCGACCCTTTCAATTTTAAGCACATGCGGAAGCAGTTAAAATCCCCAGACAATAAAACGATGGGATAGAAAAGAAGGGCCATATTTTTCATATTGAAATTTATAACCAAACTTTTATACAAACCATAAAATCACTTCATAACTATTCACATCAAAACGGAGATCTCAAAAGAAGACAGGATTTCAATCCATCCAAACCGTACTCACGGCTCCTCTCGGGACTATCTTCTTCTTCCAAAAATCCTCCTCTTCAGATCTCACTTCCGAGTTCTCCTTCTCGGATTCCTCTTCCTCAGCTCTTCAGCGGGGTCCTGAAATGGTTTTCCCCAAACTGGGATGAGACTATGTCTCAGCGAGTTCTACCCCACTAAGCCCGATTAGCAAACTATTATACTAAATGCTGCCTAAGCACGCACGCACGAGGGAGGACTTACCTTGGCCTCGATCCCACCTGCAAGTCAGTATAATTCACAATAAATACTCATTCACTTCAAACAAATCGAACCCGTCGATTACATGTCATGACAATCAATCCCCACTGTGGGATATTTAAAAACTAGGCAACGTGCATTCTCCAGGACGACCTTCCAAGTCTCCGAGTTCACGTGCCTCGAACCTTGGGCCCACGTGCATTCTCTCAGGCGACCTTTTCGCCAAAGTGATGCATCAAGTCACCGAGCCCACGTGTCCTTTTAGATGCCCGGGCCCACGTGCATTCTCTCAGGTGCATCTCACCAAAGCGATGCATCAATTCGCCGAGCCCACGTGTCCTTTTAGATGCCTACACTTAGTCACAGAGCTCCATCAATGCTCTCGGGCGTCAATTCGCCAAGGTGACGTACAGTGCACACTTTACTATGCTCTCGGGCGTCTTTTTCGCCAATGTGATACACTGATCACAGAGCCAACACAAACAATTCAATATGCTCTCGGGCGTCTTTTTCGCCAAGGTGATATACTCATCACTGAGCCAACATAAACAATTCAATATGCTCTCGGGCGTCTTTTTCGCCAAGGTGATATACTCATCACAGAGCCAACACAAACAATTCAATATTTTCAACCACCGAACTCACGTGCATTCTCCAGGTGATATTCCAATTCACCGAGCCACGTGCTTCTTTCAAGTGGTTACCAATCAACTTTCAATGCGACAACCAATGCCCAATGATTTCTCAATCAAATAATTAAATCAATTCAACAAAGCATTATAAATACTGAATAACATACTTGGCCAACATACTTGGCCATTTACCAATCAACAATTCAATCTCAATCAATTCCAATCAATTTAGGGTAAATCCCTAAAATATCACAATTTATCCAATTTCATACAACGTGGAGCTCAAATAAATAAACGGACTGCGCCACGACGATCAGCACGAGATTTCGGTCGTCGGCCATCAAAATCTTAATTTCCGAAAAATAATTAATTAATTAATTATTAATTACTAAAAATTCAATTTAGCTCAAATTACAGCCCGATTAAATAAACGGACTTCACCACGGTCATCAGCATAATTTTCCGGTTCCAGGCCACCTCAGTTGCATTTTCGGAAAATAAATAATTATTTAATTTAATTTCGAAAATTAATATTTAAATGCTAAAAAAATCCACTTAGGCCCGAAAAGCCTAATTGGAGCCCACTAAGGGTCGGGAAAAATCCCGAGACACTTCCAATAAATAGTAGACCATGTCTACTTGCTAATTACACAATCAATTTATCTAATTCGCATCACAATTGGCTAATAAATGCTAATTTAATCTAATCTAACAACCTAAACATAATTAATTAAATCTAAACCAACATTAAGCATAATTAGCCACTAATCCTGGATTAGTGAGATTACTCACCAAATCGCGCGCAAATCGGATCAATCCCGGCGGCGACGCGAGGAACGATTGTTCCCAAAGCGACTCGCGGATCCGGGGCGGGAAACGGCCCAAAAGCGGGCCCGAAGTGGCTGAAACCCACTCGGCCACTTGCTGTTCAAGGCTGGCCGAGGCTGGTCCGGCGGCTAGGGAGGCAAGGGGAGGCCGGCGAAGGGTGAGGGGATCACGGGGAGGTCCGGGGGCGCGGCGGCGGAGGCGGGGCTGGGAAGGGGGACAGTCTTTGGAACGAGAGGGGAAATGGCCGGGCCGAGCGGGTCGCGCGGCTCGGGCGTGCGCGGACGGCGGCGGGCGCGCGGCGCGCGGGCGGCGGTGCGGCGGCGCGGGACGGCGGCGAGCGGGCCGAGGGCGGGCTGGTTACGGGTTCGGCTTGCTCGATCGTGCGAAGGAAGGAAGAAGAAGAAGAAAAGAGAGAGAGAGAGAGAGAGAGAGAGAGAGAGAGAGAGAGAGAGAGATAGGTATTGACTAGTCAAAGAAAAGAGAGAGGGGGAGTGGGCGGTGGGTATTCGCACGAGGGGGAGGGGAGAGGAGAGAGGAGAGAGAAAGAAAAGAGAGAAAAGAAAGAAAAGAAAAGAGAGGGGGAGGGAGAGAGAGGAAAAAGAGAAAAGAAAAGAGAAGGGAGAGAGAGGAAAAAAAAAGAAAAAGGAAATACAAAATCCTTTATTTCAATTTTCCTTTTCCTTTCTAATTTCTTTTGGTCTTCAATTTTTTCTTCCGATCATTTCTTTATTGAAATTTCGGACTCGTCAATAAATTGACGAGCGATGAGACAGGATCCTAAAAATAGGAATTATGACGCGCTTAAAATTCGATTCCCGAAATCGAATTCAATTTCGTGGTTAAAAATCGATCAGACGTGATTTTAGCTCAATCCAACCAATTAGGTAGCTTTTAGGGATTTTACGGCCGATACATCCCTTAACGGCTTCACCCAATAGGTTAGTTAACTCGTGAGTGATCAGCTCAGAGAAAAAGGCCATAGGCACGTCGACGAAATGCCCATTTCACTTTATCTAAACGGGGTCGAATTTCAGGATGTCACAACTCTTCCCCTCTTATAAAAATTTCGTCCTCGAAATTTAAACCATTATACTTTGTTCAAAAAGGTGGGGGTACAATTGTCTCATCGATTCTTCAGTCTCCCAAGTTGCTCCTTCAATGCCGTGGTGTTGTCAGACCACTTTGACCAATGGGATGGTCTTTGTACGCAGAACTTGCTCTTTACGATCGACAATTTGAACCGGGCTTTCAACGTATGACACACGGTCATCCACGTCCAATTCCTCGAAATTGAGCACGTGGGTCGGGTCAGGCTCATACTTCCTTAACATCGACACGTGAAAGACGTCATGCACTTGCGCCAATCTTGGTGGCAATGCAAGACGATACGCTAGGTCTCCGATTCTTTCAAGAATCTCAAACGGACCTACGTACCTCGGACTCAGTTTGCCTTTCTTACCAAAGCGCGAAGTTCCCCTCATTGGTGACACTTTCAGAAAAACGTGATCACCAACTTGGAATTCCAAGGACCTTCGGCGCTTATCTGCATAACTTTTATGCCTGCTCTGCGCTGTCTTCAATCGTCTCTCGATCACGCCACGGCATCTACCGATTCTTGAACCAACTCGGGCTGTTATCTTTCTTTCTCCAACTTCATCCCAACACACTTTGGAGTTACGCATGCTCGGCCATACAACGCTTCAAATGGAGCCATCTTGATGCTCGCGATAGCCGTTGTTGTAGGCGAATTCCACCGGATGAAGTTGATCCTCCCAACTTCCTTTGAAGTCTATTACACACGCTCTCGGCATGTCTTCAAGAGTCGAATCGTCCTTTCGGCGGCCATCCGTCCGAGGATGATATGCCGTCTTATCTTGAAGCTTTGTACCCAAAGCACTCTGCAAGCTCTTCCAAAAAGCAGCAGTAAATCTCGGGTCTCTATCGGATGTTATCGTAACTGGCACTCCATGCATACGAACCACCTGACGCACATACAGGTCCGCGTGTCTATCCAGACTCAGATCTTTTCGAACTGCAATGAAGTGAGCCGACTTCGTTAGCCTGTCGACTACTACCCAAATCGAATCATTTCCCCTCTGACTCCTTGGTAGTCCAGTCACGAAGTCCATCGTGATATGCTCCCATTTCCACTCTGGGATCGCGAGAGGTTGCGAAATCCTCCCGGCTTGCAATCTTTGGGCTTTTACTTGGCCGACAAGTCAAACACTTGGCCACATGCTTGGCGATGTCCGCCTTCATACCGACCACCAATAGTGTTGACGCAAATTTCGATACATCTTAGTGCTTCCGGGATGAACGCTGTAATTGCTACGATGTGCTTCGAGATAAAATTTCTTCTCTAAGCTCTACATCGTCGGGTACAACCAAACGTCCACGAAACCTCAGTACTCCATCATCTGAAACTTGAAAATCAGCTTTTCTTTTATCGGTATCCTCTTGAAGAATTTTCGTACGTCCGGATACGTCGGTTGAAGTTGCTTGATTATGACTGGACATCCGGCTCACCCCGAGGGTGGCCATAAAACTTGAGAGGTGGCCTACCTCAAATTTGAATTCCGAATCTCGAGCTCTCTCGATTAAGTTCCACTCCTTAACCAAGATCTTTGCCACTGAAGACTTCCGACTCAGTGCATCGGCAACCTTGTTCGCCTTCCCTGGGTGATATAGAATATCACAGTCGTAGTCTTTCAGCAATTCCATCCATCGCCGTTGTCTCATGTTCAACTCCTTCTGAGAGAACAAATACTTGAGACTCTGATGGTCCGTGAAGATCTGAAACTTTTCCCCACACAAGTAATGCCTCCAAATCTTCAACGCGAATATGATGGCTGCGAGTTCTAAGTCATGCGTCAGATAATTCAATTCATGAGGTCTCAACTGCCGGGAAGCGTATGCAACAACTCTACCATGTTGCATCAGCACGCAACCCAATCCCCTAAATGACGCATCACTATAGATCTCGAATCCTCCAGGACCAGATGGAATCGTCAGCACAGGTGCGGTAGTCAGCTTTTCCTTCAGCTCTTGGAAACTACACTCGCACTTGTCTGTCCATATGAACTTCTCATTTTTCTTCGTGAGCTTTGTTAGAGGCGATGCTATCGATGAGAATCCTTCCACAAACCGTCTGTAATAACCTGCTAACCCCAGAAAACTTCTGATCTCTGTCACTGATGTCGGTCTCGGCCACTTGATCACGGCTTCTATCTTGCTCGGGTCGACGGAGATTCCTTCTCTGGAAATCACATGACCTAAGAACGCAACACGAGTCAGCCAAAACTCGCACTTGCTAAACTTAGCATATGGCTGATGAGTTCTTAAGGTCTGAAGCACTAATCTCAGATGATTCTCGTGCTCTTCATTACTTCTCGAATAGACCAGGATATCATCTATGAACACGATCACAAACTGATCTAGATATTCTTTGAACACTCTGTTCATCAGATCCATAAAGGCAGCTGGAGCATTCGTCAATCCGAACGGCATCACTGTGAACTTGTAATGCCCGTACCGGGTACGAAATGCTGACTTAGGAATATCCTCCTTCCGAATCCTCAGCTGATGATATCCTGTCCTCAGATCGATCTTCGAGAATATTGACGCTCCTTGCAGTTGATCAAACAAGTCATCTATCCTCGGCAATGGATACTTGTTCTTGATCGTTACGATTGAGTGTCGATAGTCGATGCACAAACGCAACGAACCATCTTTCTTCTTAACAAATAGAAGCGGTGCTCCCCAAGGTGATGCACTAGGGACGAATAAATCCTTTATCCAAGTAACTCTTGCATCGCACCTTCGGTTCCTTCAACTCGAGATAACGCCATTCGATACGGTGCCTTTGAGATCGGTTCTGTCCCTGGTGCTAGCTCGATCACAAATTCAATTTCCCTTTCTGGCGGTAACCCTGGCAATTCTTTTGGAAAGACATCTGGAAACTCTTGTACTACTGCAATATCTTCCACTTTCAACTCTTCAACTGTCGTATCCATGACAGTTGCTAAGTAGCCCTGGCAACCCTCGTCTAACAAACGAGTTGCTTCTGGCGATGAGATTAAGGAAATCGAAGGTCCTCCTCGATTCCCGACAAACTCGAAGCTCTTACCCCCTAATGGGTCAAACTGAATCGCCTTGCGATAGCAGTCCATTTTAGCTCGTTGATTGGTGAACCAGTCCATGCCAATTATCAAATCAAAATCATACATGGCTAGGACTAACAAATCAATTTTCCCCACTCGCTCACCAATCTCTAACTTGCACCCCGAACATCCCAAAGCAAAGCAATAACTTTATCTTTCAAGGGTGTAGATATGCAAATTGCCGATTCCAACAATACGGGGATTCAATCCTAGCATCCTAACATATTGCTCGGCAATGAAGGAATGGGTTGCTCCCGAATCAAATAAAGCATAAGCAGGTTGGTCGTTGAGCGAGACCGTACCTGTAATCACGCCAGGCGCAGCTTCTGCCTGACCTTGGGTAATCGCGTACACAGTGCCCCGAGCCGGAGGTCTCGCTGTCCTCCTTGCGGTGCATTCCGAGGGGCATACCCTCCTATCTGTCTCATCGGTGGCGGCGTCGGCAACAAAGGTTGTCCTCTTTGCTTCTTAGGACAAAATCGGCCATGTGGCCCGCGCCACATTCAAAGCATGCACCCGTCCTAATCTGGGCACGGTCTTTGTCCCATGTCTTCTTCCACATAAGCGACATGCATCATTCTTAATAGGTCCCGACCTATTAAATCCACTCTTCTTCTTTGGGCGGACTTTGGAATCTATTTCCAAACATCGGCCTCTTCCCTTGGCGGATGTTGTCTCTGTGAGAGCTAAACCTCGATCCAGATGAGGCAGCTTTATCGTTCTGATCTTTCTCAATCTTCTGAGCTCTCCGATATATGTCATTATAAGTCTTCAGATCCAGAAGGACTAAGGCACTCTTCAAATCTTGCCTGAATCCCTCTCTGAATCTCCTTGCTCGATTCACGGGGTTCTCAATTAATTCAGGGGCATATCGCGAAAGTTCAGCGAACTTCGCCTCATACTCATCAACAGATAGAGAACCCTGGCGAAGACGTTGAAATTCAGCCATCTTCACCTCTCTGGCAGTCTCAGAGAAGAACTTATCATTGAAAGCTTCGCGGAAAGTGTTCCAATCCTGGACAGCACCTTTCGGAAAGATCATTTCTCGAGTTGTCATCCACCAAGTGTCAGCAACTCCCTCCAGCTGGTAAGTTGCTAACATTACTTTCTCAGCCCCGCTGCACATCAGCAGTGCAAACGCTTTCTCGAGCTTCTTAATCCATGAAGAAGCAGCTTCGGGGTCTCCAGACCCAGTAAACAACGGCGGATTTAACCTTAGGAAATGCTCCACCAACTTATGGATTGGTCTTGCAAAGCAACCACTATCTCCGGTGGGTTCTCAACATTCACGGCGGGTGGAGCAACGGCGGAGGTGCGGCTGCAGCGCGCGGCTGCGAGTGCGGCTGCGCAGGGCGGCGGCAGGAGCGGCTCGAGCAAAGAAGCGGCAACGGCTACGGCATTAGCGGCGGCTCGAGCGGCGGCTTCAAGCTGTCGCGGCTTGCGATCCATTCAGTACCCATCGCTTCCAAAACACGCAAGATCCCATCCACCCGGGATCATTAGGGGCTGCTACCCCGACATCTACGACAGGTGGATTCACTCCACTCGCGCTAGCTTTGTGCTTTGGCGCTCGACCACGTCCGCCTCGGGTTCCGACACGAGTCGGAGCTCCACCCCGAATAACGGCCCTACCGGGTCCTCTTTGCGGGAGTTCTCGGCTCCTGATCGCTCATGGTGTAGCTTTACTCAACTAACACCTGTTTCCAATTCAACACTGAATTAGAAACAGAGCGATCCAAATAACAAACAATTTTAGCACTCAGCTAACACAGACATGCACCGGCATGAATTTAAAGGCCTTCCTACTAACTATCCCATGGTCATCGCTCCTTATCACTCCAATTCTCAACTTCGCTCTGATACCACTTAAACAGGATGTCACGCCCCGATCCTCAGGCACGCGCACATCCGTCTCACTTGGTCGATTTTATAATGCGATATCCCAGGACAATGTATCGCCGACCCTTTCAATTTTAAGCACATGCGGAAGCAATTAAAATCCCTGACAATAAAACGATGGGATAGAAAAGCAGGGGCCATATTTTTCATATTGAAATTTATAACCAAACTTTTATACAAACCATAAAATCACTTCATAACTATTCACATCAAAACGGAGATCTCAAAAGAAGACAGGATTTCAATCCATCCAAACCGTACTCACGGCTCCTCTCGGGACTATCTTCTTCTTCCAAAAATCCTCCTCTTCGATCTCACTTCCGAGTTCTCCTTCTCGGATTCCTCTTCCTCGCTCTTCAGCGGGGTCCCGAAATGGTTTTCCCCAACCGGGATGAGACTACGTCTCGGCGAGTTCTACCCCACTAAGCCCGATTAGCAAACTATTATACTAAATGCTGCCTAAGCACGCACGGGCGAGAGGACTTACCTTGGCCTCGATCCCACCTCCGCAAGTCAGTATAATTCACAATAAATACTCATTCACTTCAAACAAATCGAACCCGTCGATTACATGTCATGCCAATCAATCCCCACTTTGTGGGATATTTAAAAACTAGGCAACGTGCATTCTCCGGGACGACCTTCCAAGTCTCCGAGTTCACGTGCCTCGAACCTTGGGCCCACGTGCATTCTCTCGGGCGACCTTTTCGCCAAAGTGATGCATCAAGTCACCGAGCCCACGTGCCCTTTTAGATGCCCGGGCCCACGTGCATTCTCTCAGTGCATCTCACCAAAGCGATGCATCAATTCGCCGAGCCCACGTGTCCTTTTAGATGCCTACACTTAGTCACGAGCTCCATCAATGCTCTCGGGCGTCAATTCGCCAAGGTGACGTACAAAGTGCACACTTTACTATGCTCTCGGGCGTCTTTTCGCCAAGGTGATACATCGATCACGAGCCAACACAAACAATTCAATATGCTCTCGGGGCGTTTTTCGCCAAGGTGATATACTCATCACCGAGCCAACATAAACAATTCAATATGCTCTCGGGCGTCTTTTTCGCCAAGGTGATATACTCATCACAGAGCCAACACAAACAATTCAATATTTTCAACCACTGAACTCACGTGCATTCTCCAGGTGATATTCCAATTCACCGAGCCACGTGCTTCTTTCAAGTGGTTACCAATCAACTTTCAATGCTGACAACCAATGCCCAATGATTTCTCAATCAAATAATTAAATCAATTCAACAAAGCATTATAAATACTGAATAATATACTTGGCCAACATACTTGGCCATTTACCAATCAACAATTCAATCTCAATCAATTCCAATCAATTTAGGGTAAATCCCTAAAATATCACAATTTATCCAATTTCATACAACGTGGAGCTCAAATAAATAAAGGGACTGTGCCACGACAATCAGCACGAGATTTCGGTCGTCGGCCATCAAAATCTTAATTTCCGAAAAATAATTAATTAATTAATTATTAATTACTAAAAATTCAATTTAGCTCAAATTACAGCCCGATTAAATAAACGGACTTCACCACGGTCATCAGCATAATTTTCCGGTTCCAGGCCACCTCAGTTGCATTTTCGGAAAATAAATAATTATTTAATTTAATTTCGAAAATTAATATTTAAATGCTAAAAAAATCCACTTAGGCCCGAAAAGCCTAATTGGAGCCCACTAAGGGTCGGGAAAAATCCCGAGACACTTCCAATAAATAGTAGACCATGTCTACTTGCTAATTACACAATCAATTTATCTAATTCGCATCACAATTGGCTAATAAATGCTAATTTAATCTAATCTAACAACCTAAACATAATTAATTAAATCTAAACCAACATTAAGCATAATTAGCCACTAATCCTGGATTAGTGAGATTACTCACCAAATCGCGCGCAAATCGGATCAATCCGACGGCGGCGACGCGAGGAACGATTGTTCCCAAAGCGACTCGCGGATGCGGGGCCGGGAAACGGCCCAAAAGCGGGCCCGAAGTGGCTGAAACCCACTCGGCCACTTGCTGTTCAAGGCTGGCCGAGGCTGGTCCGGCGGCTAGGGAGGCAAGGGGAGGCCGGCGAAGGGTGAGGGGATCACGGGGGAGGTCCGGCGGGGCTGGCGGCGGCCGGAGGCGGGCTGGGGAAGGGCGGACGGTGCTGGAACAGAGGGGAAACAGGGCTGGGCCGAGCTGGGTCGCGCGGCCTGGGCGTGCGCCCGGCGGCGGGGGGCGCGGCGCGCGGGCGGCGGTGCGCGGTGCGGCGGCGCGGGACGGCGGCGAGCGGGCGAGGGCGGGCGGTTACGGGTTCGGCTTGCTCGATCGTGCGAAGGAAGGAAGAAGAAGAAGAAAAGAGAGAGAGAGAGAGAGAGAGAGAGAGAGAGAGAGAGAGAGAGAGAGATAGGTATTGACTAGTCAAAGAAAAAGAGAGAGGGGGAGTGGGCGGTGGGTATTCGCACGAGGGGGAGGGGAGAGGAGAGAGGAGAGAGAAAGAAAAGAGAGAAAAAGAAAGAAAAGAAAGAAAAGAAAAGAGAGGGGGAGGGAGAGAGAGGAAAAAGAGAAAAGAAAAGAGAAGGGAGAGAGAGGAAAAAAAAAAAAAGAAAAAGGAAATACAAAATCCTTTATTTCAATTTTCCTTTTCCTTTCTAATTTCTTTTGGTCTTCAATTTTTTCTTCCGATCATTTCTTTATTGAAATTTCGGACTCATCAATAAATTGACGAGCGATGAGACAGGATCCTAAAAATAGGAATTATGACGCGCTTAAAATTCGATTCCCGAAATCGAGTTCAATTTCGTGGTTAAAAATCGATCAGACGTGATTTTAGCTCAATCCAACCAATTAGGTAGCTTTTAGGGATTTTACGGCCGATACATCCCTTAACGGCTTCACCCAATAGGTTAGTTAACTCGTGAGTGATCAGCTCGAGAAAAGGCCATAGGCACGTCGACGAAATGCCCATTTCACTTTATCGAAACGGGGTCGAATTTCAGGATGTCACATATGTCATGTGTTGCATGTCATTATCAGTGCTACTTGGGTTGCTTTAACCATGAAGAGATGAACTTGAGAGTGAGGAGGAGGGAAGTTAGAGGAAGGAAAGAGTGATAGGATGCTTCTCACCAAGTGGAGTTGAACTTTATGGCTGGGACAAACTTGGTATTGGCGAAGGTTGTGGGGTGCCTAAATAGTATTCTCTCACTCCGATGCTTCGCACCAAGTGGAGCTGACTTGTTGCAACTCTTGCCCAAAGTCTTACCTTTTGTCAATTATGACATGTTTTTCTTTTTAGTATCGACCATCTGTTGCATGCGGGGAAAAGAAAAAAGTTAATGAAATTATGGAAAGAGAGTCCACACATGGTCACGAATCATCATCATGAGGTAGACACACATTTGGCATTAGATAAATTTTGAGTGCCAAAACTTGACATGAGTTCCAAAAGGTACACTTACTCGTGCCAAGTTTTGACATTTGGGGGTGTACTTCTTTCAAAGATTCATGATAATAAACCACCTACCTTGAATGTTTTTCAATGGTTTAGGATGCACATGATAACTATTTTGTTTTTTTTTTTTTTTTCATTTTTCTTTTTTTTTGCTCCTAGAAACAAGTTTGGAATAGAATTTCGTTTAGTATTTTTTCTATTTTTGAAACAAATTTTTATCTTAAAAATAGGTTTGAAACCGAAATGAGAAATATAAATTTTGTACCTTTCTTTTTTTGAAATAGAAACATAAATAAAAGCATTTTTCATTACTCGTCCTCGCGTCCATTGCTTGCTACCAGCCACTGCCCGTCAATGTAGAAATCGACTTTTTCAATTCAATTGATTGAGGATAATTTGTCTCATGAAAGATTGAATCACAATGAATGGAAAATAGCTTGATAGGGAGATATATAAGAAGGCTTACCAAATGATTTTCTATTTCGGAAGTAAAGATTTTGTGTTGTTATTAGATTTTTATATTTATTCAAAAACTCATTCAAAAAATAAAAATAAAAAAACTAATTTCTGATCAGTGATTGTTTCTAAGAACAAAATGATTATCATTCGCGTCCTTAATAGTAAGAGGATTGCACAATAAGTTATAAATTAATTATACAAATATAGATTTAATTCTAAATTTATTAATTGAACCAATATAGTCATACTTCTTTAAGTAAAAATACATTTAAGCTGTCCCGATCAAGCTTTTTACCTTTTATATAATATCTGATGGGGGAAGAATCAACAAAATGTTATAATAACACTATAAGAGAAGATTCATTTCGAATCTTTCTCACGCTGAGGGAAAAAAACAAAAACCATGTTTTGCCCCTACGGCCAAGGAGTCATGATTATCCATCGTCACAATGAAAAGGACACAGTAAATATTCAATTGCCGGCGGGGATAAGATAAAGGTTAATGCAGTTATCGATTAAAAAAAAAAAAAAGGCCAACTCATTGTCCTCTATCGTCATTACGAAGAGGACACATAGTTGATATTAGATAAATTTCTCGCCAGTGACGATTCATGCTAGTCAACCCCTTGACTTGAATGATTCTCAATGGCTTAGTGGCTATATAAAAAAGGCCATTTGTGGAGTTATTAGTCAACCTCTCCTTTTCAGTTTGAAGTGATATCAATATTGATAAGATAAGTTTATCTATTGTGTCATTCGGAATGTTAAAATTTGGGCTACATATGGATAACATATTTGTAACAAATTATTGCAATTGAGTGAACCTTTTTATCCCTTAAGCTAACTGAAAGCAATTTTTCAAAATATATTCTAATGTTGTATGAGCATCAGAGGCGAGTCATGGTGAGGGTCATTGAAAACGAAATCTTGGGCGACTGGTTGTGCAAGGACTAGCAGCTGTTGCGAGAGGTGGGCAATGCCGCGGTGGTAGCGGCAGTGAAATGAGCTCTGCACTTTCGGGTAATTCCTAATTTTGATTTTCCTCTTAAATTTTTCTCATTAAGGTATATGATTTAGACAGTATCTCTTTTTCTTTCTTTTGCCTTGAATTGAGGCCTTCAGTACAGAGTTAGCTATGTAATCTAAACATATCACGAGCTTGTCAAAACATAAATAATAACATGGTGAAGGGCATTGGTTTGATGATGCCAGAGTGCATACTCTATTTGGTCAGAAGGTCAACCACTCAATAGTGCCAATTATAGGTAGAGGTGTCAAAATGGGTTGAAAACCCAATTTGAACCCATATTCAATAAGATATGTCATATATGGGGTAGATAATCGGGCTGTTAATGAGTGTGAGTTGTATGTTAGTCTAATGATAAATGGGTTTGTCTTTAAACCCATTCACAACCCATTTTAACTTATAAAGGTTATTAGTTGAGTCAACGCATTAAGGATATATCATTATCTTTGAACAGTTTTTATCATTTTTATTTTTTTATTTTTTATTTTGTAAATAATTTTTATTTTATTATATTTTTAATTCTTTTTCTTTTGTTTACTTTTTTTTTTTTTTCGCCTGCTAAGTCCAAAGGCCCAACCCTTGTCGAGAAGGTTAGGTTTGCAGCCCTCACCCAATCACACTGGTGAGTCTGGAGCTCATTGATCCAGCTGTTAGGGAAATCCCTTATGATGTTTTGAAGATGACAAAATAAATCAAAGGCTACTAACATGTTTAATGGTTAAGTAATAGACCATGCAGATGATAGAACATGTAAAGGATATTGTCAAAGTCGAAGACGCGGACTCAAGACTCAAAGTCGAAGACACCGTCGACTCAAGACTTAAAGTCTAAAGACTCAGATTGTAAAGTCTAAAGACTCAGACTTTACATCCAGATTCGATGAATCGTAACTCAAGCCCAATCATACAACGGCTAGTGATCTGGTTTGGATTCCACATCAAGATTGATTTGATTAAAGATAAGAACTTTCTACACGAAGAAGCTTTACTTATGGAAACCAAGATTTCGTTTGTATGGGCGATCGGAATCAATTTGGGATTTTACCTTTGTCACTCAACGGCTACCAAATCTTCTAGATACGAGCTGTCCAATGGGTATATTGGAAGACGATTCTCCGGGATGCTGTCCAACGGCTAGTTTGGAAGTGGAGGAGTATTTAAGGAGATCATGGACCGATGAGCAAGTAAGAGACGGAGCGTAGAATTTATAATTCCAAAGTCGAGCGACCTTCGATCATCAACTTGTCTTTGGAGAGCTTAAACGTTTGTGATCGTGAGAGAAATACCAAAAGAGTGACTTAGTGAGATAGTGTGATCTACTACTAAGTGTTTGCACTCGAAGTTGTAATCTCTTGATTGATTGCATAGTGGAATCTAGCCAAGAAGGCTGTTAGCGTGGGAGAGTGGACGTAGGCTTGGATTAAGCCGAACCACTATAAATCTCGTGTTCTTATTCTCTTCCCTAACTCCTTTATTTTACTCAAAGTTTATTATTCCGCATATATTTGCCAAGGTTTATTTTATACTAGCACTCACAATTGGTATCAGAGCCAAGTGCTCGGTTTATAAAAGTATTTTTACTTTTGAGCTAAAGATTTTTATGGCTAGTATGTTGGCACCAGGACTTATGGAAGGGCAAAGCAACACAAGGCCACCATATTTTGATGGAAAGGAATACGACGTATGGAAGAACAAAATGAAAGCATTCCTAAGATCTAGAGATCTCTTACAATGGGATGTTGTGGAAAGAGGAATCAACCCCATTGCTGCGTCTACATCAAATAAGAATGGCAAAGACAAAGAAAGCAAACCCCCGCTCCTATGTCTCGGATGGAGATGTCCAAAAGAGAAGCGCTTGATGCGAAAGCAATTTATTCTTTATATTGCGCTTTATCTCCTGCTGAATATAACAGAATCTCTTCATGTGAAACAGCAAAAGAAGTTTGGGATAAACTTCCAGTTACATATGAAGGGACTGATCGTGTAAAAGAGACAAAAGTAAACTTCCTACTCGGCAATTATGAATCCTTCAAGATGAAGCAAGGAGAGTCGATTGGAGATATGTTCGATCGTTTTACTGAAATTGTAAACGGTTTGGCATATCAAGGTCATCCAATTTCTTCCCAAATGAAGGTCAACAAACTCTTGCGAGGTCTCTCAAAAGAATGGAACCATGTCAAGACCTCAATCCGGGAGACTCAGAGGATTATGCCACTCTCCGTTGATGAATTGATTGGCACTCTTCAATCCTATGAAGTGGAACAACTTAATGAAGAAGATCCCGAAGGTAAAAAGTCCATTACTTTAATATCTAATGCTGTTTTTGATGAAACAGACTCAGAAAATGACATGGACAACGAAGAACTTGCTTTTATGATTGAGAAAATCAAAAAGTTGAGTAGAAATGGAAGGATATTCGATGGAAGAAATCAATACAAGCAGAATGGCCATAAAAGAATCATGAAAGAAGATGACGAGCAAGGAAATCTATGCTTGATGGCACATTCAAAATCTGAGTCTAACTCAAACACAGACTCAGAATCCGATGAAGAAATCGAGGATTGTCCTAAAGTCTGGAGACCTTTCAAAAAAAAAAATGGGTACCAAAGAAAAGATAAGTTATTTTTGCAGGATATAAAGAAGAAAGAAGAAAGAGGATTTGGTAAGAAATTTTTTTATTCTCAATTTGATTTGGGCAATAATTCTCATTATGCTTGATATTCGATATATCCTTGGTTGATTGAGATTTTATAATAATCATATTTTGCTTTATGGAAGAAAGAATCGTATGATTTACTTTTGTGATTTGTGAGTTAAGATTTGATTTAGTACGTGTGATTATTTGAGATAATTCAGATTATTTGGTTTAATTTTATGCTCTCAAATTGTCATATTTTGCAAAGTAAAAATCCAATTCTACGTTATACTAATTTTGCAAGATATTTTTTTTCTGAGATATTCAATGATTTTATTCTCTCTAATTTTATCATATTATGACTAAGTGAGAATTTATTTTTCAAGATATTATTGTGCACATTATTCTTTCTTTAAATACTTTGTTATGATGAATTAAGAAAGAATATTTGATTATGGAGATTTTCTATTTTACTCTAACGTCAAGGAAGGATCCAAATTGATGGATACCAAAAAGGGAAATGAGTTGATTGCAGGAAATTCTTTAAGGGAAGGATGATTGCGAATTTACGCAAATTTTGGTGCAATCAGAAAATATCTCCTGCGACAATTGAAGATATATTCTATCCAGGGGGAGAAAGCAAATCCAAAAGAAAAGGAAAAGAATCGTGATCACCTCAAAAAGGCAACAAATTGAGGGGGAGCTTTGATCAATTATGGAAAAATCTTTTTGGATTGATCGTGATCTTATTATGAATGGAAGGAAAGTGAGCTATATTGCATATCTTTAATATTCGATAAAAGCTGATTTTGGAAATTGTGATTCATGCAAGATATTTGTTATCATTCTCTACGTGAATCCATTATTATCGCTTTTGATTATGACAAAAATGGGGAGAAGATATGAATATGCATATGTGCTGATTGGTTGATATTATATTATCTATGGCATAATATTGAGCTGCGATTATTTTTCTATATATTGTTATGCTCAATTTATTTTCTATCTTTTGATATCCTTTGATTTAAAAGTATGTTTACAAATCTGCAAATTCAGAGATTGTTTTGTCATCATTAAAAAGGGGGAGATTGTTAGGGAAATCCCTTATGATGTTTTGAAGATGACAAAATAAATCAAAGGCTACTAACATGTTTAATGGTTAAGTAATAGACCATGCAGATGATAGAACATGTAAAGGATATTGTCAAAGTTTGAAGACTGCCAGACTCAAGACTCAAAGTCTGAAGACTGTCAGACTCAAGACTTAAAGTCTAAAGACTCAGATTGTAAAGTCTAAAGACTCAGACTTTACATCCAGATTCGATGAATCGTAACTCAAGCCCAATCATACAACGGCTAGTGATCTGGTTTGGATTCCACATCAAGATTGATTTGATTAAAGATAAGAACTTTCTACACGAAGAAGCTTTACTTATGGAAACCAAGATTTCGTTTGTATGGGCGATCGGAATCAATTTGGGATTTTACCTTTGTCACTCAACGGCTACCAAATCTTCTAGATACAGAGCTGTCCAATGGGTATATTGGAAGACGATTCTCCGGGATGCTGTCCAACGGCTAGTTTGGAAGTGGAGGAGTATTTAAGGAGATCATGGACCGATGAGCAAGTAAGAGACGGAGCGTAGAATTTATAATTCCAAAGTCTGAGCGACCTTCGATCATCAACTTGTCTTTGGAGAGCTTAAACGTTTGTGATCGTGAGAGAAATACCAAAAGAGTGACTTAGTGAGATAATGTGATCTACTACTAAGTGTTTGCACTCGAAGTTGTAATCTCTTGATTGATTGCATAGTGGAATCTAGCCAAGAAGGCTGTTAGCGTGGGAGAGTGGACGTAGGCTTGGATTAAGCCGAACCACTATAAATCTCGTGTTCTTATTCTCTTCCCTAACTCATTTATTTTACTCAAAGTTTATTATTCCGCATATATTTGCCAAGGTTTATTTTATACTAGCACTCACACCAGCAAGGCCAATGCCTCCTAGCCTGAGGCGAGCTCAAGCTCGCCATATCTAGTGATCTAAGCTTGCTAGCCTTAGTGCTAGCGAGACTAAGCATCATCGGCGTCGAGGCGAGCTCGGTCTTGCCAAATCTAGTGATGTGGATGTTGGACGCAAATTACGTAACCCCAAGATCTCCATAACAAGAACAAGAACAAGCATAATTGAGTAGAAAGATTAACGCACCTGTTATGGAATCCATCAAATATAAAGCGGAAGCAGAAAAGGGATTACCCACTCATCAAGGGGATCCACTTTGTTCTTGAAGCGGAAGCGGAAACACAATGTTCCACGCGCAAGTCCTTCTCCTCTATTGCCCTCCGTATCACCGGCTCAATGAGGCGACCCCCTCACGTGTAGCGTTAGGAAAACGCCCTTAGGTGAGGATACATGTGAGAATTAGGGTTAGAGGAGAGACTTGAGCACTATTTATAGAGTTTCCAGCCCGGTCCCTCTCATTACGGGCTAGGCTCAACTCGGCCCACACTAGCCAAACCCCATATTAGACTAATTAAGAAACCTTCTATCTCACCTTAGACCAAACCCCGTAAAACGGTAAACGTTAAACGGTAAATTACAATATCAATTAATGTAGTCCACAATTAGAAAAACTCTTACATTCTCCCACTTGGACTATATTAATTGAAATCGTACCTTATGTGCGCACATTGGTCCGAGATAATTCTTAATAGTCAATCATATCCCATAAAGTCTTAAACACCGAATCATGGCGGTAATCGCATGTATACACACGAGCCTTCCATGGTCACGAGTGCTCTCGACTTTATTAATATGGATTCAATATGGTAGTGTGTCAAATGGATAACATCTCTCATAGAGAGATCCCATTTGTCAGTCACCATTCTCTTACCTTAGGTGTCATAAAAAACTTATGCCACTAGAGAATGCTTTATGGTTTCAATGAACCCACATATGTCTTGTCCTTATGGTTAACCTTTCTTTATGTATCACAAGACATATGCACAAGGCTAATAACCGGATGCCCGGATGCCCCTAGCCTTCACTCAAGATTTATACAATCCCTTGAGACTTTATCAATATGTATTCAACATAATAACAACACATTCAAAATATTTTATTGAATGCAAAAGTTGATACATATCAAACCGTTACAAAGTGTAACGAACACAGATGAAACCTTTATCGAGTAAAGCCAAAATAGCTCCCACTAAACAACAAAAGTATCCGAAGATACTCCTAGGCCCATGCTTAATGACATGTCACTCAAATACACATGGACGTAGGTTTTTAATTAGTGGATCTCGCAATCACAACATCTCGTGAAAATATGTTATATTATAAGTCACATTTCTGTACCGTTTCTTTATGATAAAAATATTTGACCACCATATATTTAGACCCCTTGAGACCTCTTAGTAAATAAATAATACTACAAATTTGTTATCTCAATACAACCGTATGGGTCTATCCATCAAGTTAAAACGATCAACTCCGTCATGAGGTTCTGGAGCCTAAAAGCCCAAGTAACAGCCTAAAAGAATGTTACTAACACTGCTTACATAGTATAAGATAACAAAGAACTTTATTTATTGCACTTCCTACTAACATAAATCTGTATTCCGTTATTGATTGCATGTCATCAGAACAGCCAACAAAGTTTACATCTAAATACTCTATTAACTGCAAGAATTGAACATAGCTATAAATTAGCATATAATCTCTTGTCTTCTTTAAGTACCTTAAAACCTTCTTCTTGACATCAACCCAGTGATCATGTCCTGAATCTGACTGATATCTGCCTAGAAGTCCCGTCACAAAGACAACATTTAGTCTAGTGCAAATTCGAGCATACATTATACTTTTAAGTGCACCGACACAAGGTACACCATTTAATTAGATTTTTCAATATCTAAATAAGGACAATGTGATAGATTTAGTCCATCACCCTTAACAACAGGAGCAATTCCTGGCTTGCAATAATGTATATTGAATATTTCCAATATATAATCAGCAAATGTCCTCCGAGAAAATCTAATATAAAATCCAATATATATGACAAGAACAATCTTTACAGACCTTAGTGCAAAAGATGCCCCAAGGTCACTACTTGTAAATAAAATATTATGAACATAAAGTATGAGAAAAAATAAATTTCCTCCCACTGACCTTGCAGTATATTGAATTACTTTGTTCCCAATTGAACAAAAAAACAACACTATGATACTTTAATAATATTGTCTGGAAACTTGCTTAAAACCATGAATTAGAACTTTTCAATCCACACACAAGTTTACTTGAATCTGCTACAAAATCATCCAATTGCACAATATAGATTTTGTATCTATTTGGTGTAACTTTATATCAAAATAAATTATTAATGCCACATTCACTCTGAAAGAATCTTTTAAAGAAATAGTTATTTCTTCAATATAAACAATCCACCCCTCTTTCAGAGTGAAAACATTAGTTACCAATTTGGCTTTAAATTCCACAATCTTTCTTTGAAATTCTTTTAATTTTGTACGCCAATTTGCAACTAATGAACTTGTAATCTTTAGTCCAGTAAGTTAGTTTCCAAACACTATGATGTTTCATAGATTGTATATCGCCTTTTATGACATCTAATCACATACTTGATTGAGAATAAGAAACGACATTTATAAATATGTCATTACATCAACCATATAGTGGATATTGTAATTATGCTCTCACAAATAGACTATATAGTCTAATGGTATAACTGATCGTCTTTCCTTAACAAATCTCCTTAATAAAGCTGCAACCATTTTATTCTGCACTTGAGAGGTTTAAGAAATTTCATTATAAACTATATCAAGAATAGTACCTTGAACCTCAACAAGTTTAGTCTATGGTACAGGAGATTCCATAATTATCTGTATAAGTAAAGACAAAAACATAGTGACCTCAATTATACTATTATCTTTAATAATCTGAGAGCAGGTATCCTCTACAATTACGTCAATATTTAGAAACTTTACAGTATGTGATTCCATAATTCTTGTATCTTCTTTAGAGTCTTAAAATCAATACCCTTTTGAATAATCTAGGTAAGATACAAAATAATTTTAAGTGAATCTTTTGTCAGGATTTTTAGGCATAGTAATTAAGTTACCACCCCATAATCTACCAAGTATTTGACAAATGACCCTTTAAGTTATTTCGCATTGTCATACTTGCCAAAATACTCACAGCCACTGTTAAACCTGACAACCTTTTAATCATATACAAGATGTATATGTCATTAGGACTTAAACACAATCTTTGCAGATATGTCCTAATTTCAATATCAGATAAGATATAATTTCAAGCAACTAAGGCTTCCATCATCTCATAACAGTGCAGTATGCAAGCAAACCTCTTTTTAAGTGTTCTAGAATGGAACGCTTCATGGACAGTAAACAAATTCAATTGCTCTTTTTTCAAGCAACAAATCATATGTCCACAACTTAAAATTTGAAGCAGACCTCAATAATAATGAAGTTATTAATTACAAAAAAGGTGACTGAAAAACAAGCAGTATATAATTAGCATCATATGAGCATTGTGTAACTTGACGTACAAGTACACATCCAGAGAGTTACATGCAAAATCACATAATCACCTTTGGGCAGAATACATGACATGCAATTGTACACTCCCCACATGATAAGGGTTATGAGAATATGTTCCAATTCTTCGTGAATTCATCACCTTTGGGCATATGAATCACTAGAATCAGTCACTCCTCCACCACACTATCATGTATCCCTCCATGAACTAATACACAATCACCTCCTTTGGGAGTATGATTACGCATTAAACCAGGAGACATCCCAATCATCATACGAGATCGAAATTTCTCAAATCCAATCAAGCGTGCCACTTTGGCGGTTACTACTCAATTGAATCCTTGAAATTCTCTCATACCAGGGATATAAACTTTATTTCTCACATACACCATATACATGTGATTTTAACTTTAGTGATAAGGGCAGGTTATCACTAAAATCACATATCATGCTAATTACATTGCTTTATCCATTAATAAAAATTAATCATACATATATATAAATATATATACAGCGAATCGAAAGACAGATTCCAATGAGATCATTGATCACAAGAACACAAGAAACTTCCCATAACAGAGAATAAAACATCTCTTATGCACCCCAATTACATATTACGTAACAACATAAAAGAATGCCGATCTAAAATATCGCTCACAAATTAACATCAATAGTAATACATGGTACACCATATCGACAAGCTTAACAGCTGATCAACTATTGCTCATGAGTTTCATAAGGCAAAACATGACTCCAAGGCCAACAACTGATTTATTAATCAATTTAAGTATCAAATATCATTACTTCAATCAGTGGCCTATAAATTGAGTCAAACCACAGAACTAAATATCTAAACTATAACAGTAGATACTATTGCTCTGCATAAATATTGACATACTCCTTAACCATAAAAATATTAACTTGATAGACATTAACAAGTGACCAGATGAATTCATGTACAATATGCAAGAACTTAATCGACATGCATTACCCACATACAGCAGATATGTTAATTAGTACAATCAGTTTGGTCACAAGTTCTTAAGACGTCCATCATTCAAAGATTATCAGCGTGTCAAGGAGTATGCTTGAGCAATAAAAATTTCATAACTTTTACTGTTTCTCATCAGTTCAATACATAGCTCAATTACTATTCCATATTGATTGTATCTCATTAAGCCAGCTTCAGTTCACAATAAAGTTTGATTTTAACTGATGAATCACACCAATATAATATTTATGTGATAACATACCTGTAACCCAACACTTATATTTCCAATTTCACAGAAAATATAAGAAAAATACGCAAAAATACACTAAAAATACACGTATTTAGGGTTCCGTATGTATTTTCACATCCATAAAATTATCAAATATGTAAAATAAATACACCACGACGTAGAGGACGGCCATACGAACCAACGCCGCCAGCCACGCGCCGATCCGACGCTCCACGTGCCCTCACGCGCCGCCTAAGTGCGCGGCGCGTGAGCTCACGCGCGGCGCGCATTCGACGCCCGGGCGGCGCGTGGCCGCGCGTGGGGCGCGTGCGGCCCCCGGCGACGCGCCGCCGACCATCTTGCTCGTCTCGTCTCCCCCAATCCAAATTTGTGATTTAATTTAATTTTCATTGAACAAAAAGTCTCGAAAATCACAAATTAGGGCAAGATCAATACCAATTAGGGCTAATCCATACAAATTAGGGTAGATCCGTACAAATTATGGTAAATCCGTACAAATTAGGGCAAAACCAATTGCGTTCGAGTTCTAGGGTTATGGTTGCTCTGATACCACATGTTGGACGCAAATTACGTAACCCCAAGATCTCCATAACAAGAACAAGAACAAGCATAATTGAGTAGAAAGATTAACGCACTGTTATGGAATCCATCAAATATAAAGCGGAAGCGAAAAGGGATTACCCACTCATCAAGGGGATCCACTGTTCTTGAAGCGGAAGCGGAAACACAATGTTCCACGCGCAAGTCCTTCTCCTCTATTGCCCTCCGTATCACGGCTCAATGAGGCGACCCCCTCACGTGTAGCGTTAGGAAAACGCCCTTAGGTGAGGATACATGTGAGAATTAGGGTTAGAGGAGAGACTTGAGCACTATTTATAGAGTTTCCAGTGGAGTCCTCTCATTACGGACTGGGCTCAACTCGGCCCACACTAAAGTACCCCATATTAGACTAATTAAGAAACCTTCTATCTCACCTTAGACCAAACCCCGTAAAACGGTAAACGTTAAACGGTAAATTACAATATCAATTAATGTAGTCCACAATTAGAAAAACTCTTACAGTGGATCCTCCTCCAAAGTCGGTGAGGCTTCGCTCGTCGGAATTGGGCGAGCTCGAGCCTCATTGGCCTATGGCAAGGTTCGCCATGATAGGTGAAGAAGGAGAAAGAAGAAAAAGAAAAAGAAATAAAAGAAATAAAAACTATATTTATACAAAAAATAAAAAGAGAAATACTTAAAATACGGGCACAGAAAATCAAATCGGATTTTCTATAACAAGCAGAAATTTTTTTAATTTATTTTCAAGTTTTAAAGAAACACTGGAAAATATTATTATTTTCAAAAATACCACTTTTTTCATGAAATCAATGAAGCTTCAATTTAAAAATATATATATATATATATATATATATATATATATATATATATATATATAATTTATCCATTAATTTTGTAATTTTATGGGAGTGTTTTAACAATATATATTTTTAAAAAATGAAAAGAAATCAATTTTTCTATATTTAGAGTACCTTGACTGGAGCTAGAGAAAGAATGCCAAGTCTTATCTTCTTCTTTTTTTTCCTTTTCTTTTTATTTAACTGTACACTTTGCATCCTTCTTGTCATAATTTATTTTTATCTTTTATGATACAGGGACATGAACTCATGGAGGCGTACCACGGGATAATGACAGGTTGTTAGTAAGCACGCTCCATCCGATGACGCACGGGAACATGAAAAATTCCGTAAAAATCGATCATAACTCGAAGTAATCCTTGTTTTGGTGCATGTTAGACCCCGAATTTGTCTAAAAGTTGCATTTTATACGGCCTTCCATGCGTGGGTGCCCTATGTGAGGGGTGTTTATGCATTGAGGCGAGGGTCATGAGATCTCGTTGCATGGCCACGACCATCAATGTGGTGACCGCTCTCTACTTTTCTATCAATAGTGGCGTAAGCGGCATTGGTCAGCAAAACGAACCCTAGCTCTGCCAACAACCACCGTCGCCCATCGTGTGTGCCCCGGTGAAGTAAGCCCTGACTTTTTCCCAAAGTTAAGTAAGCTCATTCCGTGCTCTGGCTGGTAGCCAGCGCGATGGACGAGCGCCTGAGGAGCTTTAGGCGAGCAATTGAGAGGCTAAAGATGATCAATAGTAAAAGGACCTCTCTCAATGAAAAAAGAAGGAAAGGAAAGAACAAAGAAAAGAAAAGAAAACTAAACAAGAAAGAAAAGTCAAAGGAAGAAGATGGCATTTTGTCACGTCACGTTGCGGATCATGACGTATAGGTTGACTTAATTGCCACATTGAAAATTTCGGGCTAGACTTCAACTTGAAAATTTAATTGCATTTTCAATTGAAGGTCTAGGACTACAAAGAGCATGGAATGAGTTTACCTAACCCGACTAATCTGCTGCAATGAAAAATTGACAGAAATACCACTATTAAAATATTTCAAACTAAATTTAAATCCCTATAATAATCTTATATTTCCCCGCCGGCTAAACAATTGAGAAATTTTCGGTCAAATTCGTTTGGGATGAATTCTAATTACTAACGACGAATTTGCCGAATGTCAACTGCCTCCTCTTTGTGGTTGATGACGATTGATGAGCTTTCTCTCCTCACGTTTGAGATTATATATATATATTTGGGTCACCAGCAAGAAACATGTACTATTTTCTATATAAGAAGCGTGCACACTGTAGCCTTTCGCCGATACCAAGTAAGGAACATGTACTATTTTCTATATAAGAAGCGTGGACACCGTAGCCTTTCACCCATACCAAGTAAGGAACATGTACTATTTTCTATATAAGAAGCGTGGACACCGTAGCCTTTCGCCAATACCAAGTGTGTCCCAACCATGGAGACTTCATCGCTCTACACTACCTTTCCTCTGGCTTTCCTCCTACTCCTCACTCTCAAGCTCTTTTATGTAAAATCTTTGTGGATTGCGCATGCGGATTATGTGAGATTTTATTTTAAATTTAGATAATTGTAGGGCTTTTAAAAATCGCAAAAGATTTTGACATAACCCATGAGCATTAGGTATAGCCAATATAGTGCGCCAAGATTTAAAAATGATGTGGGCGGGTCTTAAGCCTCACATTTTGGTAATGCGATTGCTCATTTCATTTCCACATTCAAACTTATTTTCATGACATTCCTAGTTTAGTGATAACAAATTTACATGCTTCCATATTTATGACGTATGATTTAGTGTCAAAAGTTCCTTCGGAATTTTCAATTGAAATCATAATAACTTGGTAGGACAAAATATACAGTACCTCCTATCATGCGTCTAAATTCACATTTTTGTGATTGTTATTTTTTAGATTATCTCGATATTTTATTTAAATCTTTGTGGATTACGCATGTGGATTACGTGAGACTTATTTTAAAATTTAGATAATTGTAGGGTTTCTAAAAATCGCAAAAGGATTGCATATCATGTAGATTGGTATTGATTTTCTAGGTAAGATTGCATAATAGGATTAGATAGGATATTTTTCCAGTTGAATTAAATACATGATTAGATAATATCTAGGTATCATAATGATTTTTAAATTGAATTGCAAGAGATAGGCATCCAAATTAAGATAGGATTTAGGTTCTTCTATTTCTTATCTTATTTTAAATAATATATAGATTTTTGTTTTTGTAATTTTTAGTTACCAATTTTAATGAACCTAAAAAAATATCATGCGCATGTCCTATAGACTAATTGCATTACATTCATGTCGTATAGTTTACGTCAAGTCATTATTGCACGTCATATCAGAATTAGGTCATGTAAACATAATTTAGGATTAAATTCGCATGTCATGCATTGCATATAATTTAGTTTTTTATATGTGGAAAAACCAAAAAAAAAAAAATGCTAGATTTCTTCGTAGAAATGTAATGACACTTGATAGATGTAAATTTTAATTAATTAAGGTTGCATATTGAGACTACTGTATAAAATTAATCTTCGGAGTGACGGGGCAAGCTGTTCAATTATTTAACAAAGTTCATTTGTTTATATGTTCGCTTACCGTTTGTTATATCACTTAGTATACCGATTATGTGGACCAACTTCAATCGTAGAGTATCACTCATTTTTAGTTCCGTTGATCGCTAACTTATCATGAAATGATAAATATGTGGGTGTAATAAAATGTACGAATCCTACAAATTGTTGAGGTTAATTACTCCACACTTTGTCACCATTCAAGTCGTTGACTGTATGGAAGAGTACGAAGAAACTTTAAGGGCTTGTTCTCAGAAAATTGCTGCTGGCCGGAACTTTCTCTCTCTCTGCTAAAGAGGAACATCAAAGAACCCCACAACAACTTTGGTTGCAGTCTTTGTGCTTACAATCAGACAACTTTAGTGGAGACTTAAGCTGAGAAAAGAATGATAGCTTGGCCTATGGGTTGTATAACTGTAACATCCCGGGTCTCCACTGTACATATATTATCCGCTTTGGACACTAAGGACCCGTTTGGTTCGGCTTTGGTGAAATGCCCTTGAAAGAATGTAAATACCTTTGAGGTAAAGGGGTTTTCCGAAATGTTAGACTGTTTGATAAACCATAACTGAAAAATGTTTTAGGGAAATGTAAGACTGTTTGGTAAACATATATTTGAAAAGCTCTTTAATATGACCAAATTAAGTATTTTAGTTTTAGTATTTTTAAGATTGCAAAAAAGAAACAATGACTATATAACATTTTATATTTTCATGTTGAGAGTAATGTAAAAAATATATATTAATAAATTTATTTAAACATTATATTAAAAGAATTTGATTATAGATTAGATGCAAAGCTTAACTTTTTCCCTAGGGCTTTTTTAGGTTTGTTTTCAACTTGAAATATTTTTTTTTTTAATTATTGTAGTATTAATCATCTTCGTTAATTAATGATCATTCTAGTGTATTGATAAAAAGTTTGGCTATTGATTGTTAAAAGATAAAAATGACAAAAAAAATGTGAACCCAACATTTGCAAAGGGTTTTTATTATTTTAAAAAAAAAAAAAATCCGATGAAACTCCATCGCCGATCAACAACGGTTAGGATGTGGGGAAGATGATCAGTTTAGAAAAGAAGAAGAAGAAGAAGAAGAAGTCAACGGATGAATAGTAGAGGTGGACTTACATTTTCGATGCTGAACCAAACACCTAAATTTTTTTCCCAATGGGCTTTCGAGGCTAAAAGCTCCTTGGGAATGCTGAACCAAATGAGGCCTAAGTCCTCACGGTTTTGTTCCTCTTGGGGGCAGCCTATACTACCCCAAGAAAACACGTATGTACAGTTAGAGGGACCCAAGCCTTTTAAGCTAGCCCAAGACTCCCTCCTTAAGCAATGTGCAATGTGGGACAAGAGAGGGACCCCTTCCTTGCGTGCGTCCGAGGACCGACGCTCGGGCCGTCACACTCTCCACCTCTTAATAGAAGAGCGTCCCCGCTGTGGCCTCACACGAGATCAAGGGCAATGTGGGACAAGAGAGGGACCCCTTCCTTGCGTACGTCTGAGGATCAATGCTCGGGCAGGGGCCTAAGTCCTCACAATTTTGTTCCTCTTGGGGCAGCTCATACTACCCCAAGAAAACACGTATGTACAGTTAGAGGGACCCAAGCCTTTATAAGCTAGCCCATGACTCCCTTTCTAGGCAATGTGGGACAAGAGAGGGACCTCTTCCTTGAGCACGTTAAAGGACCGATGCTCGAGCCGTCACACTCTCCACCTCTTAACAAAACAGCGTCCATCCTCACTATGGCCCTACACGAGGTCGAGTGAGGTTAGGAATGCTGTGACCCCACACACAGTCGGGAGTCGATTCTGATACCACTTGTAACATCTCGGATCTCCACTGTACATATATTATCCACTTTGGACACTAAGTCCTCATGGTTTTGTTCCTTTCGGGACAGCCCATACTACCCCAAGAAAACGCGTATGTACAGTTAGAGGGACTTAAGCCTTACAAGCTAGCCCAGGACTCCCTCCCTAGGCTATGTGGGACAAGAAAGGGACTTCTTCCTTGTGCACGTCTGAGGACCGACGCTCGGGCCGTCACAATAATAGCCAAGCTTGACGGCACCTGGTTGTTCGGGCACATTATACATCTTTCTAGGATAAGTACTCTGCATCGGAATCATTAGCATTAAAAGGAATAACTTTTTACCTTATGGAGTTATGTTCTTTGTTCTCAAGCTCAATCCCATAACCCATCGGAGTACCGACAAGCCTTGGCTAGCAAGACCATTTAGGACGTCTGTGTAATGCGTATAGAGCAGAGGACACGTTGCGTTGCGGATTTTGTCACGTCAAAGGAAGAAGATGAGATTTTGTAACGTCACGTTGCGGATCATGACATATAGGTTGACTTAATTGCCACATTGAAAATTTCGGGCTAGACTTCAACTTGAAAATTTAATTGCATTTTCACTTGAAGGTCTAGGACTACAAAGAGCATGGAATGAGTTTACCTAGCCCAACTGAACTGCCGCAATGAAAAATTGACAGAAATACCACTATTAAAATATTTCAAACTAAATTTAAATCCCTATAATAATATTATATTTCCCCGCCGGCTAAACAATTGAGAAATTTTGGGTCAACATCGTTTGGGGATAAATTCTAATTACTAACGATGAATTTGCCGAATGTCAACTGTCTCCTTTTTGTGGTTGATGACGATTGATGAGCTTTCTCTCCCCATGTTTGAGATTATATATATATTTGGTAATTTTGGGTCAAAATCGTATGGGATCTAATTACTGACGACGAATTTGCCGAATGTGAACTGTCTCCTCTTCGTGGTTCATGATGATTGATGAGCTTTCTCTCCCCATGTTTGAGATTATATATATGTGTGTGTGTGTGTGTGTGTGTGTGTGTGTGTGTGTGTGTGACCAGCAAGGAACATGCAACTATTTTCTATATAAGAAGCGTGGACACCGTAGCCTTTCGCCAATACCAAGTTTGTCCCAACCATGGAGACTTCATCGCTCTACACTACCCTTCCTCTAGCTTTCCTCCTACTCCTCACTCTCAAGCTCTTCTCTTCATGGTTCAAGCAACCGAAAAACCTTCCGCCCAGCCCGCCTTCCATCCCCATCCTGGGCCACCTCCACCTCCTGAAACACCCCCTCCACCGAACCCTCCACTCCCTCTCCCAATCTTACGGCCCCGTCTTCTCTCTCCACTTCGGCTACCGCCGAGTGGTTGTCGTCTCGTCGGCCGAGACAGCCGAAGAATGCTGTACTAAGAACGACATCACGCTTGCCAACCGCCCCTCTACTGTCGCCGGCAGGCACATTGGGTATGACAACACGATTGTCGTCTTTGCCTCGTACGGAGAACAATGGCGTAGTCTCCGCCGTGTATGTACTCTTGAGATCTTTTCCTCGGCCCGTCTCAACTCCTTTCTGCCCATTCGGAGGGATGAAACCAAGCGACTCCTGCTTAATCTAAACAAAAGAGCCTCATCATCTGGGGACGACTTCACTAAGGTGGAACTAAAACCGATCTTCTGGGAGATGACATTCAACATCGTTATGAGGATGTTGACTGGGAAGAGGTATTATGGAGAAGATGTGACCGATGCCGAGGAGGCGAAGGTGTTTCGCGAGATCATGTCCGAAATTGTGGAATATGCTGTTAGTGCGTATCCAGGGGATTACTTGAGTATCTTGAGGTTCTTCTTTAGGAATTATGAGAAGAGGGTGTCTTGGTTGAGCAAAAGATCGGACGAGTTGTTTCAGAATCTGATTGAAGAACAGAGAAATAGTCGCAGAAAAAGATGTGGTGGGGAGAGTAGGGAGACCGTGCTGGATCATTTGCTTTTGTTGCAAGAGAAGCAGCCCGAGTTTTACACTGATGAGATCATCAAAGGGCTACTATTGGTACGTAGAAATTCGACGATCTTTCGCATCTCATCCTCATCATAGAATACTGCATACATATAAACTGGATCATCCATTGTCTTACAAAATACCAAATTAATTATGGTCCTATGGTAAATCAAGCGGAAAATTATCCAAAAAAATCTTATATCTATTGTATCACATCCTCATTATGGAAATCATTGATATGGACGATTTTGTTAGGCTACTCCATTTAATATGCAACATTTTAATATTACCAACCCCTAGAGAGCAAAACAAATATGTAAAAAAGTATTTGATTGTGCATCATAGTAGTTTGACAATTTAGTAACTAGATTGCTGAATCTGTTCTCTCTTAGACAGCATGTCCTAACATTGAACACCTTAGAAACTCGTGAGTACATTCATGGACAGTGATAGTTTTCTTGAGAATGAATATTGCAAGTTGATTCCGACATTAAACATCTGTTTAAAAAGATGTAAATTCTTCTTGTGATCAATTAACTCATTATTTACGTAATTATCATTGAAGAGATATTAATGGAGAATGTTTTAGGTTTTGTGAAAGTGTAGGTTTCCTTGCTCTCAAATTAGAAAAAGAAGCAAATACTGGGGTTTGCCCTAGTGACCACCCTTTCAACATGGAAGGGGGAAGTGGGGGGTTTGAATCCCCACATTTTCAGGGGAGGTTGGGGTGGGGACAATTTAGTTTCAAGTGTGGGTTTCGACGCCCACGCCTAGCAAGGAGGTAGGGCAAAAGTCTGATATTGAGAATTAGAGTACTCCTAGAGTAGAACCAACCAAAAATAAATAAATAAATAAATAGAAAAAGGAGCAAAGAGAGTGCCTAAAAACCAACACATAACATTGTCTAGATTTATCTATAGATCCAAATATTGCAATCTCAACTAGTTAAAAGTAGGAATACAAGTTTTCCTAAATATGAAAGATTTCATAGATCTCTTATAGTGTCAATCATCTTTTTCATTAAGTTCAGAATAAAATTATGATTCGTCTTAAGTAATTGATAGGTTTAACTGAAATTTTTCCAGGAAAAGATTGAGATTGAAATCATGGATATATTTGTTTTCTGTTAACTATTTAGAATAGCAATATAAAAAGTCTCTCTATCTATTGCCTCACTCAAAATGAAAGTTAGTATATTTATGAAATTAGAGGAAAATGGTTATGAGCTAATGAGGCAAATTGAACTTCTCTCAAGTTCCTTGAACGCAATAATCTCATCGTACAGGAAACTGGATTTCCTTCTTGAAGTAAACAAAAGTTCTGGCCTATTACTCACACATTTATGCGGACATACATATTAAATTGTAAACAATTGTTAATTTTGAAATCATTTATAATACCTGATCTAATAACTTATGGTTTGCCGTAAGATTTCTCTGGTATTAATGTTTAAATTATTACTCTTTTATCATTTCTTCCATTTCAACAATGTAATGACAATTTGTTTTTGCTCTATATTCTTCTATAGGTCATGCTTATAGCAGGTACTGATACTTCTGCTTCGACAATGGCAAAGGCAATGTCCCTTTTACTTACTCATCCGCATTCCTTAAAAAGAGCTATTGAGGAGTTGGATAATGTGATTGGTCAAGAACGCTTGATAGAGGAGACGGACATTGCAAAACTTCCTTTTCTCCAAAACATTGTATTAGAAACTCTACGTTTGAAACCACCAGCACCACTTCTAGTTCCACACATGTCATCAGAGGATTGCATCATAGGCGGTTATGATGTACCTAGTCAAACCATAGTATTCATCAATATATGGAGCATTCACAGGGATCCGAAGTTGTGGGATGATCCGAAAAGTTTCAGACCTGAAAGATTTGAAAATGAAGATAATGGACAATGCAAGCTATTGTCATTTGGACTTGGGAGGCGAGCCTGTCCTGGTGCAAACATGGCCCAACGGGTGATCAATGTGGCTTTGGGATCGTTGATCCAGTGTTTTGAATGGAAAAGAACAAGTGAAGAAGGAATGAATATGCCTCAGGCGTTGCCATTGGAAGCCATGTACAAAGCCCACGAAATCATGGCGAGGATTGCTGAGCATTGAGCGGGAGCCAAGATATTGCTATTAGTCCTCGTCTTATGTGTTTGTACCAAAAATAAATAATCCATTGCTAAGGACTTCTTAGATTTATAAATCGTATTGTGGCAGACAAACTTGTACGAAAATGGTTAAAGTCATTTGGATAAGTTTCGTTATCTATCTTATTGGCCTCTTTCATGTTTCTAGCAATTTATTTTTCCCATTCAATGCTTTCGCCAAACCTTGTGTTATTACCATGGCACATGTCTTAATGCACCACAGCCAAAAATTGTTCTTCTCACTAAACTTCTCAATATCAATTCTTGCTCCAAATAATTTCATTGGAAACAAACCACAAATAATTTTTCTAACATCATAATTGTATCAACTACTTCCCAATTTATATTTTTTCGATTTTTATGCAAAAATTTACCACTTTTAGTCTCCAAGCCAACCTCTGGTCCTAACTTTCACATGGAACGACACCAGTTTTCACTCGAAAGATAATTTTGGCCCAAATTTGCAAGTATCGCATAAAAAGGCACTGACTTTTACCCAAGCGGTATTTTCCCATCACTATAATTTTCTGTCAAAATGTGCACACTTATTTATGTGCTTCATTCATCAAGTTGGCGCCTTTCTTTTCTCCGAAAAATCTCAATTTTTTTTAGTAAACGAAGTGGGTTCTTGAAAATATAAACACAACGCGCATTCTTCCAATACAATATTATTCCTTTTTCGCCTTTATACAGTGTTGGTCTTGTAATTTAGACAGAAGAATCAGGTGCCCGTCAAAACAGAAAAAAAGGAAAGAAAGAATGTGAAAGGGCACCAATTTCATGACGCTATAGAGTATGATATAGGTGTTCGGAAGTCCGTAGTCCGCTTAATGGAATTTAAGAGAGAATGCAAAAACTTCCCTTTTGTTTTGTTTTGTTTTTTGTTTTACAACAACGGACTTGCTTTCTTCTTATCATAATCTGTCGCTTATCTTATATAAAACAGGGACACGAATCGTAGATGCATGGTTAAATACCCTTGATATTATCATAGTTTACCAATAGAGAATGTCCTCGTGGTGCACAAAACATGACACTTTCATATAGATTAGTTTGTTTGAAAGAAAAATGTATCTGAAAGATTGTTTTTGGACTTCTTCATTATCTGAATGATGAAAAACTAATCGATATGCTGAAAACATTTTCTATGGATTAAAAACAATAAGTTTAGATTGTCAAATTCCATGATGACGATGAGTTGCAAAAAATTGTCGAATTTCTACGTACCATTATAAGGTCTTTGATGATGTCATCCGTGTAAAATTCGGGCTGCTTCTCTTGCAACGAAAGCAAATGATCCAGCACGGTTTCCCTTCTCTCTTCACCACCTGCTTTCTTGGGACTATTTCTGTGTTCTTCAATCAAATTCTATAACAGCTCGTCCGATCTCTTGCTCAACTTAGACACTTTCTTCTCATAATTCCTAAAGATCAACCTCAAAATACTCAAGTAGTCCCCTGGATACGCACTGACAACATACTCGATAATTTCGGACATGACCTCGCGAAGCACCATTGCCTCATCGGCATTGGTCACATCTTCCCCAAAATACCTCTTCCCAGTCAGCATCCTTACAACGATGTTAAATGTCATCTCCAAGAACATTGGTTTTAGCTCCACCTTAGTGAAGTCGTCGCCAGATGATGAGGTTGAGGCTCTTTGTTTGGATTAAGCAGGAGTCGCTTGATTTCATCCCTCCGAATGGGCAGAAAGGAGTTGAGACGGGCTGAGGAAAAGATCTCAAGGGTGCAAAAGCGGCAGAGATTGCGCCACTGTTCGCCCTAGGAGGCGAAGACAAGGATCATGTTGTCGTACCCAATGTTCCCACTGGCGACGGTGGAGGGGCTGTTGGCAAGGACGATGTCGTTCTTAGTGCAGCATTCTTCGGCCACTTTGGCCGACGAGACGATGACCACTTGGCAGGAGGCGAAGTGGAGAGAGAAGATGGGGCCGTAAGATTGGGAGAGGGAGTAGAGTATTTGGTGGAGGAAGAATTTCATGTGGTGGAGGTGGCCTAGGATGGGAATGGACGGCGGACTCGGCGGGAGATTTTTGGGTTGCTTTTGAGGAAGCATTGACACCTTTCGGGAGGTTTTGGGTCGTGTCGGAGTCAGATACTCGGACACGTGTCCAACGTTTTTCGATACTTGGTTAATGGACGTCAAAAAATCCGACACCTGATTAACTTTCCCGACACTATTTAACACACAAGTTTGGAATTATGACATGTGAGTTCGGAATTTTGATACGCACGGGGCTAATTCTAAAAATTTTCAATAAATTACAAAATATAAATATGTAAAAAATAAAAATAATAAATTAGGAAATAAGAAATATCTAATCTTCTTTTCTCTTATAAGTCTGCCCATGAGACCAAATTTGGCCCATAAATTTATTTTTTCCTCTTCTTTCGACACGTTCTAATACCTAAGTTTGGAGTAATAATTGTTTTTTTTTTCCTCCAAGTTTTATGGACTATTGGAATGGAATTGAATTTGTCAATTGAAATAATGAATGATATTAATAAATAGTGGATTGATGTTTTTGATTATTTATTTATTTGTGAATTTATATCAAATTAATTTGATTAAAATAATCATAAAAATGATAATTCATCATATATTTATAAAAATATATATTTAATATATAATATGTTCTAATGCATCGGAATTCTCCATTTTTCTATAAATGACATGTCGACATGTCGTATTGTGTCGTGTCACGTGTTGCATGTCGGTATCAGTGCTACTTGGGTTGCTTTAACCATGAAGAGATGAATTTGAGAGTGAGGAGGAGGAAAGTTAGAGGAAGGAAAGAGTGATAGGATGAAGCCTTTATGGTTGCAAGAAACTTGGTATTGGCGAAGGTTGTGGGGTGCCTAAATAGTATTCTCTCACTCCGATGCTTCTCACCAAGTGGAGTTGACTTGTTGCAACTCTTGCCCAAAGTCTTACCTATTTATCAATTATGACATGTTTTTCTTTTTAGTATTGACCATCTGTTGCATGCGGGGAAATGAAAAAAGTTAATGAAATTATGGAAAGAGAGTCCACACATGGTCACAAATCATCATCATGAAGTAGACACACATTTGGCATTAGATGAATTCTGAGTGCCAAAACTTGACATGAGTTCCAAAAGGTACACTCGTTGGTGCCAAGTTTTGACATTTTGGGGGTGTACTTCTTTCAAAGATTCATGATAATAAACCACCCTCCTTGAATGTTTTTCAACGGTTTAGGATGCACATGATAACTATGTTTTTTTTTCATTTTTCTATTTTTCAGCTCTTTGAAACAAGTTTGGAATAGAATTCCGTTTAGTATTTTTGTTCTATTTTTGAAACAAATTTGTATCTTAAAAATAGGTTTGAAACAGAAATGAGAAATATAAATTTTGTACCTTTCTTTTTTTGTAATAGAAACAAAAATAAAAACATTTTTCATTGCTCGCCCTCGCGTCCACTGCTTGCTGCCGGCCACTACCTGTCAATGTAGAAATCGACTGTTTCAATTCAATTGATTGAGGATAATTTGTCTCATGAAAGATTGAATCACAATGAATGGAAAACAGCTTGATAGCGAGATATATAAGAAGGCTTACCAAATGATTTTCTATTTCGGAAATAAAGATTTTGTGTTGTTATTAGATTTTTATATTTATTCAAAAACTCATTCAAAAAATAAAAATAGAAAAAATTATTTCTGATCAGTAATTGTTTCTAAGAACAAAATGATTATCATTCGCGTCCTTAATGGCAAGAGGATTGCACAATAAGTTATAAATTAATTATACAAATATAAATATAGTTCTAAATTTATTAATTGAACCAATATAGTCATACTTCTTTAAATGAAAATACAATTAAATTCTCCCGATCAAGCTTTTTACCTCTTATATAATATCTGACGCAGGGAAGAATCAACAAAATGTTATAATAACACTACAAGAGGAGATTGATTTTGCCTCTTTCTCACGCTATGGGAAAAAAACAAAAACCATGTTTTGCCCGTACGGCCAAGAAGTCATGATTATCCATCGTCACAAGGAAAAGGACACTGTAAAAATTAAATTGCCGGCGGGGATAAGATAAATGTTAGTGCAATTATCTAGAAAAAAAAAAAAAAAACGCCAACTCATGGTCATCTATCGTCATTACGAAGAGGACACATAGTTGATATTAGATCAATTTCTCGCCAGTGACGATTCATGCTAGTCAACCCCTTGACTTGAATGATTCTCAATGGCTTAGTGGCTATATAAAAAAGGCCATTTGTGGAGTTATTAGTCAACCTCTCCTTTTCAGTTTGAAGTGCTATCAATATTGATAAGATAAGTTTATCTGTTGTGTCATTCGGAATGCTAAAATTTGGGCTACATATGGATGCACAACTAGTGCATAACATATTTGTAACAAATTATTGCAATTGAGTGAACCTTTTTATCCCTTAAGCTAACTCAAAGCAATTTTTCAAAATATATTCTAATGTTGTATGAACATCAGAGGGGAGTCATGGCGAGGGTCATTGAAAACGAAATCTTGGGCGACTGGTTGTGCAAGGACTAGCAGCTGTTGCGAGAGGTGGCCAATGCGGCGGTGGTAGCGGCAGTGAAATGAGCTCTGCACTTTCAGGCAATTCCTAATTTTGATTTTTCTCTTAAAATTTTCTCATTAAAGTATATGATTTAGTTGTGATGATGAGCTTAATCAGACACTTAACAGCCACTTCAAATGGATAAAAAAATCCTGTCATTTTGTCCCTGTAAATATAGGAAAGCAGTTTTTTAAAACTAGCAGCAATTTGCTGTTTCATATCTATTTATTTATCATTTTAAATATCTCATAATATGTTCTAATTAAATATGTTAATTCAGTACCTTTGTTGGTTAAAGAGTCATGTTGCGACCTCTTTTTTTCCGGCACCCGCAGTCGGGTACGAACGCCTAAGGGGGCTAATGGCTCGGCTGAATTTATTAAGCCTGGACTCTGCCAAGTCTACCAATTCACGACTTTAATAGTCTAAATTTTTAACCTGTAAATCAATTTTTAAAATGGAGTCGCCACTAATCGATTTGGGGTGGGTTGATTAGAAACCCAAGTGAAGTATCGGGAGAAATACTCACTCCTGCGCAACCAGAAAAATTAGGATCGGCGACTTGATTACACTAGTTAATCACTAATGCCATTTCGGTACCTAATATTGTTTAAACCCCGAGGTTTTTGGATGTTCGAGGGATTCTCCATGCATTTTTGGGAGGAAAAACATTTTTGAGTCACTTTCTAATTTTTTGGACACAAAAGGGATTTTTTTGGTATTTTTTTTGGAAAAATACAAGTCTTTTTGGCTTTTTCTGAAATTTTTAGGCTTTTTCATGAATTTTTGGCTTTTATTTGGATTTTTGGCATTTTTGGAAATATGAAATTTTTTTGATTTTTTTGATTTTTCGGAAAATAAAATATTTTTTAATATTTTTAAAAATATTTTTGGAAATAAATTATTTTTGATTTTTCTCGATTTTTTAGAAAATAAAACATTTTTCAACATTTTTTAAATATTTTTCGATTTTTCTGGAAATTAAAACATTTTTTAATATTTTTTGAAAATAAATTATTTTTTTGATTTTTTTATATTATTTATTATTTATTATTTATTTAAAAATATTATAACAAAGCTGGCCGGGTCGGATCCGCAGGTCGGGTTCGACCCAAGCCGCCGATCCGAATGAGGATGGGCCGCGTTGCGGGCCCGACTCAGGCATTTTTTTTTTTATTTAATGAAACGGCGTCACGGCCGGGCGTTTGGGGGCGCCGCCCGACCCGACAACCCGGCCCGACGGCTGAATCGTGACCCGACTCCCGCCGCCCCGAAATCGTGGAACCCTACCCGGTTCGTGGCCCGGGTCCAATCCGATGACCCGAGGCCACGAACCGGAAAACTGGAACCCTAGGGTTCCCGATTCGCGGCGCCAAGGGAGGGGGACAAGGCGTCTCGGCGGCAGCGGCAATGACGGCAATGGCGTAGAGGATGGCGACGGTTAGGTCTCGAGAGGGGAAGCAGCAATGGGGATGGCGTGAGTAGGGCTCATCATCACTTGTCCTCGGCGTCGACACGGTGCGGCGGCGTGACTTGAAGCGACGGCGTCGAGAGCTGATCTTGCAGACGCTTCCCCCTTTCCAGATCTAGCGCCCAAACGATCCTTCCTCTTCTCCGGCTTCCTCTTCTCCAGATCTGACCTTCTCCGCTTCACAGCCCAACCCTCTCCCTCAGATCTAAACTCGTTCAACCTCCTCACGCTCAGATCTGGACTTGCGAGCGCTCGGGCCTCCCCTGAAGTCTCTCGGGGGAACCTTGCGACGCTCGCTCGCTTTCGATCGCTCTCTCCCTCTCCCTCGGCTCGCCCTTCGAGCTCCCCGAAGTCTCTCGGGACCCCTCTGAGCTTACCCCACCTCAGCCGGCCTTGCACTCGAGCTCCCCAAAGTCTCTCAGGGGATCTCGAGCTCCGGTGGCCTCTCTCCGATCTCTCTCTGTGCTCTTCGTCGGGGATGGAGGGCCTATTTATAGGCGCGGAAGCAGCCGGTCGGCGAGGCTTCGACCCGCCGGTTGGACCGCCGTCCCATCCGCCATCATCGCCTCCTCCGGTCACATCCCGTCGACGCCAACTGCTCCTCTGCTCCGCACGCGATCGCCATCCGCTCAAGCTTCTCCGGCGTCGCGCCTGCCCGCGCGTGCTCCTCAGTGGCGCGAGGAAGAAGACGACGCGGAGGGGGCCGGGCTTGAGGTGACGATGGGCCGAAGGCCCATGCGGGGAGGAGGGTTGCTTTTCCGCTTTTGCTTTTCTTTTTGTTTCTTTTTTGGTTTATTATCCGAAAATCAAATAAAACAAAATAATAATAAAATAAAGTCTAATTTTAGGCGTCAACAGCTGCCCCTCTTTGAAGGTGAGCTCGCAGATGTTGCATTCAAAGACAAAATGATGCCTAAAATTTGGTCATATATGCGTAGCGGATTATATTTTATTTAGGACTTATTATCCTATGTAAAAAGAGCAATATAACATTACATATTCTAAGACAGATAAGAAGATATCTGTAGTTACTTACCGGGAGTGAGTGAAATAGGGTGTGAGCCCCGAGTTTGGCAAGTATCAAGGCGTCATCTTACCTGGTGATATGAGGAGGTTGCTTTTCTAGGACCCGAACTTTTCTTCGGTCGCCTTGACGGGAGATTGCTCCTCCAGGACCCGAACCATTCTTCGGTCGCCGTGACGGGAAATTGCTTCTCCAGGACCCGAACCATTCTTCGGTCGCCTATTGGAGCAATCAGTGGTCTGTCTCGGACCCGAACCATTCTTCGGTCACCGTGACTGGGGATTACTCCTCTAGGACCCGAACCATTCTTCGGTCGCCGTGATGGGAAATTGCTTCTCCAGAACCCGAACCATTCTTCGGCCGCTTTGTTAAAACAATCAATGATTTGTCTAGGACCCGAACCTTTCTTCGGTCGCCTTGGTCGGGAATTACTCCTCCCGGGACCCGAACCATTCTTCGGTCGCCTGTTAGAGCAATCAGTGGTTTGTCTCGGACCCGAACCATTCTTCAGTCGCCGTGACTGGGGATTACTCCTCCAGGACTCGAATCATTCTTCGGTCGCCTGTTAGAGCAATCAGTGGTTTGTCTCAGACCCGAACCATTCTTCGGTCATTTGTGACGGGAAATTGCTTCTCCGTAACCCGAACCATTCTTCGATCGCCCGTTAAAACAATCAATGATTTGTCTAGGACCCGAACCTTTCTTCGGTCGCCTTGGGGGATTACTCCTCCGGGACCCAAACCATTCTTCGGTCGCTTTGTTAGAGCAATCGGTGGTTTTCTCGGACCGAACCATTCTTTTGTCACCGTGACGGGAAATTGCTTCTCCGTAACCCGAACCATTCTTCGGTCACCTGTTAAAACAATCGATGATTTGTCTAGGACCCGAACCTTTCTTCAGTCGCCTTGACTGGGGATTACTCCTCCAGGACCCGAACCATTCCTCGATCGCCTGTTAGAGTAATCAGTGGTTTGTCTCGGACCCGAACCATTCTTCGGTCGCCGTGACGGGAAATTGCTTCTCCAGAACCCGAACTATTCTTCAGTCACCTGTTAAAATAATCAATGATTTGTCTAGGACCCGAACCTTTCTTCGGTCGCCTTGATCGGGATTACTCCTCCGGGACCCGAACCATTCTTCGGCCGCTGTTAGAGCAATCGGTGGTTTGTCTCGGACCCGAACCATTCTTCGGTCACCGTGACGGGAAATTGCTTCTCCAAAACCCGAACCATTCTTCGGTCGCTTGTTAAAACAATCAATGATTTGTCTAGGACCCGAACCTTTCTTCGGTCGCCTTGACTGGGGATTACTCCTCCAAGACCCGAACCATTCTTCGGTCGCCTGTTAGAGCAACCAGTGGTTTGTCTAGGACCCGAACCTTTCTTCGGTCGCCTTGACGGGAGATGTACCGACCTTTCTCAGGGCATCTCATTTGTGGGTGCCTGGTTTGTATCGAGGACACCAGTTGGTACCCGACCTTTCTCGGGAGATACGCCGACCTTTCTCAGAGCATCTGCTTTGTTGGGGTGTCTGACTTATGTCAAAGACACTGGTTGGAACCCGACCTTTCTCGGGAGGATGCACCGACCTTTCTCAGGGCATCGATTTGTGGGGCGTCTGACTTCTGTCGAAGACAACAGTTGGAACCCGACCTTTCTCGAGAGGATGCGCCGACCTTTCTCAGGGCATCGATTCTGGAAGATACCTGGACATTCACAGGCATATCAAAGAGTACATGGATATTCACAAGTACTAACCTGAAGGATATTTGGGCCTTTGCAGGCGTCGAAGGGGTACTTGGATGATCGCAAGTACAAACTCTTGGAGAGTGCCTGGATGTTTGCAAACATTGAAGGAGTACCTGATTGCTTGCAGGTGTCGAAAGAGTACTTGGATAATTACAAGTACCAACTCTTGAAGGATACCTGGCATTCGCAGGTATCGAAGGGGTACTTGGGATATTCATGAAGGTCCTTTTGATAATTGGGAATATCGAGGACGTACCTCGTATATTCGTGAAGGTCTCCCACCTCCTGGCAATTGGGGAATATCGAGGACGTACCTCGCATATTCGTGAAGGTCTCCTACCTCCTGATAAAGGGAATATCGAGGACGTACCTCGCATATTCGTGAAGGTCTCTCACCTCCTGGTAATTGGGAATATCGATGATGTACCTGGGATATTCATGAAGGTCTCTCACCTCCTGGTAATTGGGAACATCGAGGACGTACCTGGGATATTCGTGAAGGTCTCTCACCTCCTGGTAATTGGGAATATTGAGGGCATGCCCTGCATATTCATGAAGGTCTCTCACCTCCTGGTAATGGGAATATCGAGGGCGTGCCCCGCATATTCGTGAAGGTCTCTCACCTCCTGGTAATTGGAAATATCGAGGGCGTGCCCCGCATATTCGTGAAGGTCTCTCACCTCCTGGTAGTTGGAATATCGAGGGCGTTCCCCGCATATTCGTGAAGGTCTCTCACCTCCTGGTAGTTGGGAATATCGAGGGCGTGCCTCGCATATTCATGAAAGTCTCTCACCTCCTGGTAGTTGGAATATCAAGGACATGCCTTGGATATTCATGAAGGTCTCTCACCTCCTGGTAGTTGGGAATGTTGAGGACGTACCTGGGATATTCGTGAAGGTCTCTCACCTCCTGGTAGTGGGAATATCGAGGATGGGTCTCGCATATTCGTGAAGGTCTCTCACCTCCTGGTAGTTGGGAATATCGAGGGCGTGCCTCGCATATTCATGAAGGTCTCTCACCTCCTGGTGGTTGGAAATGTTGAGGACGTACCTGGGATATTCGTGAAGGTCTCTCACCTCCTGGTAGTGGGAATATGGAGGATAGGTCTTGCATATTCGTGAAGGTCTCTCACTTCCTGGTAGTTGGGAATATCGAGGGCGTGCCTCGCATATTCATGAAGGTTTCTCACCTCCTGGTGGTTGGAATATCAAGGACATGCCTTGGATATTCATGAAGGTCTCTCACCTCCTAGTAGTTGGGAATATTGAGGGCGTGCCCCGTGTATTTGTGAAGATCTCTCACCTCCTGGTAGTTGGGAATATCGAGGGCGTGCTTGAGATATTCGTGAAGGTCTCTCATCTCCTGGTAGTTGGGAATATCGAGGACGTACCTGGGATATTCATGAAGGTCTCTCACATCCTGGTATTATAAACTTGACTGTGGCATGAGGCTTACTTGGATTGCTGCAGGCACTTAAAGGGGTGGGACACCTGGATAGCCACAGGTGTACAAAGTACTGGAATACTTGGATGAACACAAGTATTTAATGATATGATCTCGGGACCACTCGGCTGGTCCAAGTGCTAGAAAACATACCGGACGGTGGTGCCAAGCAAAGCAATGGAATGCTTGAACAGCTGCTATATTATTTGGGGACAACTCGGGCAGGCTGAGTGTCATGAAAAGGAAGTACCTGGACAACGGTGGGTACTTGATGATATGGGGATACCTAAACAGCAGTAAGTATTCAACGATAAAGGGATACTTGGTCAATCACAAGCATTAATACTCTAAGGACAACTCGAACAGGTCGGGTGTCAAGAAAAGGGAGCATCCGAATGATGGCCGGTATTCAAAGACAATGGGATGCTGAGACAGTTGCAAGCATCCAAACTCAAGGGACGACTTGAATAGGTCGAGTGTCAACAGAGGGAGCACCTGGCAAGTGGTAGGTACTTAAAAACAAGGGAGTACTTAGACAGTTGCAAGCACCCAAACTCAAGGGACAACTCGAATAGGTTAAGTGTCAATAAGAGAGTACTTAGACAGCGATAGGTACTTTAAGACAAATGAGGATAGAGATATGCTTACCTGGCAATAGCTCTGATCTCTGAGAGTATGTCTGCTATTTGCACAATATGCACACATGATTGTATATACTGTAAATTCATAAATTCAAATGTGATTTATGCATGATAATTTTATTAGTTTCGTATCATTCGAATTCCATTGGGGAAGATTTTGAAAGACAACATTTATTCAGAATATAGATGCTTTGAGCATGCCAGATGAGGGTCTTTCGAGCCCGAAAGGACTTTTCACTCACTCTCATGGAGAAGGCTATCCCGACCATTGATGCGGGATTTATAAGGACCACACTATCTCACTGTCATCATGTCAGCAGGGGTCCGAGTATTCTCGCAAACGGTACGACTTTACCAATGTGAGAGGTCTTTGTTGAAATTGTGATAAAGACTTGGTCAATGGCTCATCAAATGGGACTATCGAGGTCGAAGCTGATGGAAAAAAATGCTGCATGATCATCTCCGGGTTTACAAGTCAAGAACCCTGCGAAAAGAGATAGAGTAATCTTGCCCGTACTTCTTCGAGCGATGTTTATAGACATATGAAATCCTGCATTAATTGAAGTGCCCCTATTCTGAAGAGACTTTTTACAATAAGATGCAATGTAGGCTTGACTTATGTGTAAAAGGGTGAGAGCTGGTGATTGCCTAGGCATTTGTCACCGATCTTTCTTCTCACGGTCCGATGAAGGTTCTATGGACCACAACAACAATTTCTCTTGGGAATATAAATGACTATGCTTTTTGTTTGGGGCATTGGCCTTGCTTTTACCAGGCACACTGCTTTTTCATGCCCCTACTCCTCTCTTCAATTTTTCGTTCATGGGCATTGACCTTGCTCTTGCCTGGTACACTGCTTTTTATGCCCTGGTTTTTGTTCTTGTTGCTTGAGGAATTGATCTTGACAAGTTCAAGCAAATGCCTTTGCTAGACTATGGAGGCTTCATCTTTTGTTGGCACTTCTGATTATGCTGCTCAAACGACAGTAGCTTCTGCTTTGCCTCCATGTGAGGGTGAATTTACAGACTCAATTGAGTTGTACAATGGATACAAGTGTGTAAATAAAGAATTGCTCTTCACGACTCTAGGGCACTTAAATTAACGCGAGTGTTCATATGCAATAAAGATACTCGAAGATTGATGCAAGTGTAAGCAAGAAAATTTCTATCCCCTTTCTCACCTTGTGATGCTGATTTGCTTTCGACTTGCCCTAGTGTGGGGTGGTTCTTTGTCGAGAGTATAGCAGAAATTTGTCAGTGTATAGGGCTCAAAGTGAGCGATGGAATGCCTCTCACTACTTTAATCATTGTACTATTCGCGAGAGAACTCTTTACCCTGTAGTCATGGAATTTTCTGCACTCATCTCACAAGTGTATAGATGGGGGATTGTGTGTAGGATATGGCTTGCCTGTCATCATTTTGACGCGCCTCATCCAACATGCTTAATCAATATTGTATTCTTCAATCAGCTGTCTATTCTAATAATTCTCAATGGAATCAATGATTTAGACAGACAAAATCATCATGCAGAATTCACCTAGAAAAATGCATGCAGTGTATGATGTGATGGAGTTTGTACTTTCAAAATAAATGAATGGCTTTTACTCAAGAAGAACTTATTAACAGCTTTAGGGGTGTTTACCTAGGTGGAACGGTATTCACAAATGTGTTGAAACTTGAACATTAAAAGAGTTATTTACAAAATGGTGTTGATGGTTGTCCCTATTGATTGGGGATATGACACATGAATGATCAACCAAGGATTGGGAATCTAATCATTGATTTGATGGGCCTTTTTTGCCCATGCAGAAGAGAAGATGTACAAGTAGATCAATTAGTCTGGCCAAAATCAAATGTGAGTCGAGGCTTGAAGATTTCCTATCATTTGCTTTGGCGATACTTGAGACGCCATTTTGTTTGGGAGAGCTTGTCATGCCTCTCATTGATTTGTTATCTGTATTTTTGGCAGTCGGGTGATCCTGCAACAGACAAAAGGGAGTGCATTAGTCATGAACTCTTTCAAGAGTCGAATAATTAGAAGCGATACAACTTTACCCTTCACTGGTTTGCAGACGACCAGGTGAACCTGAAGTGAGAAGGGGACACGAAGTCCTACATCCCTTGCTTCGTTAGGTCAAATATTGTCTCTTGGATGACACGTCATTTTACATGAAATCAAGTGAATTCGATGTGGGTCATTTCCACGTACTAGCTTGGCCAATGTTGATTTGCCAAACCTAACCATTAAATTTGGCTCTTGAATTCCGATACTTCCCTTTTCCAGAGTTTGTATTTGTTGATTCCTAAGGATATTTGAATGTCGATGATGGACTCCTTATCTTGACACAGTTCAATGTTTCTTTTGATTAGCCCTCCTCATTTGTGGCCCTGTATGCATGATTGATGGTCGTTGATTCATCTTCAATGCCTTCCTTCGGTGGAATTTTCTTCTATCTTTGATTATATGACCATCAGTAGCATTGAGCAAAGTCATGTACTTCAAGCTTCTATGGAATCTGAGATAAAAATCTCAAGCTTTCTGATGGCAATTACTTCTTGGAAAAATATGCGTATGGAGTGAAGCTTCTAGATTCCAAAGTCTATGTCCAGGGTGTGGGGCTATAGATTGCCCTGATTGTCTGGATTTTCTCCCTATTGACAGTAGCCAATTCAAGAGAAGAAATTCTTTTTCTGTGCTTCTTGGCTTATCAAAGCTGGAAATCCCATTGATGAAATCACAACGTCTAGTTGCTCAGGCACATTGTGGGGAAAAGATATTGTTCGAGATTGTGAAGGAGTTGGGCAGGAGCGAGGTGGAGTGCACAAAGCTTCTGGGGACGGCATGATTTCAACTGTATGCCTGTACCTATTACGTCCTATCTTTTGTATCCTGTAAATAGAAGAGAGAGGACATCATTTCCAAATTATATTCAGAGAATAAGACTTACCCTATCTTGGTGTAGGATGATTCTTTCTATATGCCCTTGTTTTCTTGGTAGGGTGTCTTTGAATTTGGCGAGTTCACTTGATGTGCTTGCTTCAAATGTCCCCTATCACACTAAGTCAAAGGGGACGGGAATGATCTTCTGAGACATGAAGTGAGTGAGTCAGAAAGACAAACGTGCTTAAATTTATTATCTTGCTTTGACAAAAACTTTTGGGTGATGAAATATTCTTTATTTTCAAAATACGTCTTTGGGGGAGAAAAAGGCATGAGGAAGCCTAGCCCTCAGTATTCTCCTTGGATGATATTTTCTTTTCACGGTTGGATAACATCACTGGGCTAGTTTGGAGTACCGCCTCATGCTCTCAGAATATTATAACTGTACAATAGAGTACTTGGAATGGAAAATACAACAGTAGCACACTAGACAAAATAAGAAACATGAAATTATAAAAACAAGTAAAACTCATGAAAACCCCTATGTAAAGGAGCGCTTTGATAGTGCTGGTCTTGAAGCTAAGCGTGTTTGAATTCCTCGCATTCAGTAGACTCGAAGTATTCGCATGCGATGACTACCTCGTTGAAGCTATGGAAGTGTAACCCATGCAGCCAACAGCGATGCTTGCAGGACAAAGCTTCTATGAACTGCTTCATTAACTCCTCTTCAGCCAGTTGAGGGCAGGTTTGCATCATGAAAGCTCTCCACCTCCCTGCGTATGTTTGGAAATCCTCCATTGGTCTTCTTGTGAAGTGAGCCAAACTCTCACAAGGCAATTCAGTTCCAATCTGGTTTTGGTACTGATGCAAGAATGTGGAAGTCAGCTCATTCCAATCCTTTAGGAGATAAATATTTCTTTGTGATGAACCATTGCAATGCGGACCCGTAAGAGTTTCTTGGAATGCCTGAGTTGTGAACGACATCGGGCCATAGTACCGACTCATTTCCGCATGGAGATATTGCAAATGAGCCACGGGACAAGTTGTGCCATTATACTTATGGAAATCAGGTATCCACATCTCTCCAGGGGTCGTGATCCTATGAGCGCAAGACGGGCTTGATGTATCTTGGTTAGGCCACTGGTTTTCCCACTGCATATCTGTTGTAGTGGTGAATTTTTCTGTTTCAGGGAAGTTGGATTCTACCGAGATTACCCCATTACTTTCTTCTTGGTCAAAATTTCCGAATGAGGATAAAGTATTGAAGCTATCCTCATGGTTAGAGGATAAGCTTAGTACTTCGTTAGGATCGTAGCGGATAAAGACGTATGCTTCTTCTTCTGACAGGCCTTCATCTCCAGATGAGAGTAGGAAACAGTTATACGATGAATCGTCAGTTTCATTGTCGAAATAACGTTGGAAGTCCTTAGGATTGTATTCTAGGGCCGGGAAGTCTTCAAGATTGTACTCTAGAGGATGGTGGCCTTCAAAGCTGTATTCTTGGGAATGCTCAAAGCTTTGGTGCGGTGGCTCGTGGGCAGATGCTGCATTGATCTGCTTAGGCTTTCTTTTCTTGCCTCCCAGTCCAGACCTTTTGAGTAAGGCCCTTTGTTTTGCCAGCTCGATCCTATCCAGGGAAGTGAGAGATATTAAAGTGTTGCTCTCTGATTCACTTTCTAGGTTGATAGGGGTTGGTATTCTTTTGACCCTAGCTCTTGGAGTAAGCTTGGGAGTCGTCCGGTCGTGCCCGGTCTTGAACATGCTCTGTGTCTTTGATCTCATACAAAAGCTCCTTGCCTTTCCTAGTGGGAAATTTTCCAGTAACAAGATGTTGCTCAGCTGCCCATTTATCATGCAAGGTTTCATTGACATGCTCTTCTCCTATCTCAGCGACTAATAATTCCTCGTGCTCCACGATCATCGGCTCTTCGTAGGGCAAGGTGATGTCAATATTATACTCTTGGTGAAAAACATGAATTAGTTCCCTCCAGGTTTTAAGGGGACTAATCTTCCTAACAATATACCATCGCAAGGCAGGGCCAGTTAAGCTCGATTGGTACGATTGAATCATCCTTCGGACCAAGTAGGCTTGCAAGTAGGTCTCCGGGCAGGAGGTATCAGCATACCTTTCGCATTCAGGTGCTTTGAGTTTTTCAGGGATCTCAATGCCGGCGTAATTGGACAGTCCGGGGATTACGCTCCCCGGTGGCTTAACTTTTTCATGATCCTTTCAAACTGTCTATGGTACTGGCTATTTTCTAGCAAATTTGCAGGTGTCATGACGGTGCTTAGGGCAACTACAGAGTTGGGTTCGACTTGAATGGATTCCATTTGTCTTGAGAGCTGTTGAAGGACAATGGACATTTGTCCTACGCCGTCTTCAATGTTAATGAGGTGATTTTGTACATCATTCTGATCGGGCCCTAGTGCATGAGGCCATTCACGAGCTATTGGTGGCCGGCAATTCATAATTACCTACCGTTTGCGAAAACAATGAATGAGTATGAAAGTAAACAAAAATTGACCCATGGCAATGGTCTAACTACTTTTTTATTCATCAAAAGAGGATTTCATAGACCGCAGACTTCTGACATCTAGAACTTGGAATTGAAATGACATAATAAAATACTAGATATTAAACAAAAGTCCTTAAACAATGGGACAAAATTTTCACACTAATAACACTAAGGAGCACATGATTATCAATTTATATGCGACAGGGAGTCTTGCGCTTGCGCAGATGCTTGCTTTCTTGGACCGGCTCTGAGGTGTGTATCCAGTCCATTCCCAAATCCCTCTCCATGAGCTCTACTTGCTCGTGCTGGCTGCTTTTGCCGATCGAGTGAGGGACTGATGGCTTCCATTTTGTTGGGATACGGTGGTTGTGGATGTAGGCCACAGAGGCGTGGTGGCTTTTTCTTCTCCCTCAAGCCCTTCAGGTACCATGATCCTTTTACAATGGCACTGGTTCCATGCTTCTTCATAAATGTCAACCATGTATTCAAAATTTTGATGAGTGAAGAGAAGTGGAGGGATCCTCTTCTTGAAAGATGGCGGGATCTCCTGAAGGGCTCCATATTGTCGTGCCACCCTTTGTGGGAAATAGGAAAAAGCACCGGTGAGGCCGAGCAACGGAATGGGATGGCGGCGCTTGAAAGCAAAGCGAGCTCTCTTTTCATAGAACCAACCAGTACACCATTGGAATGCCTCAGGAGCCGGGTCTCTTAGGAAATTTATACAATTTAAACAGCTTTGATTGGGAATGTACGGTCCTAAAACCATAAATTTTTGTAACGGATTTTCGAAAGCATTTGTTTTAGACGATCACATGAAGTCTCGGAATTCGCTTAAGTGAGAAAAGAACCAGACTTGTAAAATTTCAGGAGAGGCTCGCATGATTTTCTCTGTGTTGTCTTTAAAACGATTAAAGGCCAAGAATGTTTCAGTTAAAATCATGTTGACATAATTTCCCCCCCTCAAGATCTAATCAACTATGCATGCCATCTTAGGACTTATGGCATTTCTTTGATGGGGGAAAATGATGAACCCAAAAAAGCCCAAGAGGAAAATCTCACTTTTTTGGGTCATAGGCTGATTTTGAAAACAGGCATTCATGAATTCTAATGGGCAGGTACTATGGTTGTCTTCAAGAATTTGTCTCATGACATGGATTTCGGTTCCTAAAAGTCGCGCTAACCCTTGCCACGGGAGGAAGCCTGTCGATGGCCTAACAAGCTTTTTCTCAAGAGGCATTCCAGTGATGATGATGTACTCTTCCAGAGTTGGGGTTAGCTCAAACCCACCAAACATAAAAGTAGTCGTCTTCAAGCACCAGAAATGTGCCATGGCTTGTATGACTTCGGGACGAACAGTGATTTGAATCAATGATAGGAGATGACCGATTTTGGCTTTCACGCGCTTTTGGGCAAGCCGATCCAATTGACCCCACCATCGAAGAGTTCCGCCTTAGGAGCGAAATGAACTGGATATCGTCTTTCCCCATCGCACATAAACTGGAATTTGAAAAGCTTATCCTAAATTGCCATGGGCCAAATAAAAAGATTAAGTAAACGTAAAGAAATCACTTTGCTTTTAAGTAAAATGGCAAGCATAAAGACATACAGATGGGACGTGCGGCTCGATTTCTAACTCAGAAGACTTGATGAAATTAAAAGGGTATCCGCCCATCGCAATCTCGCGTTAGCAGCATACCCTCTTGAACTCAGCTAAGAAATTCGGGAAAAAGAAAGGCAACCTTTACATCGCAGTCTCGCGTTCGAGGTCGTATCTTTCTTAACACCATCCTAGAAATCCTATGGCGGCCCAGGTCCGGCGGCTGGGTTATGTGTGCCATGTATAGTGCTAAAACAGTAAAGCATGCATAGCAATCTATAATCACAAGACATTTAAAAAACTCTAAGCTATTAATCTGCACAAAAGAAAAAGATCCAAGTTAGCAAAGCATTTAAACAAGACAAAAATGGCCTAAGTCCTCACAAATGTCCCCAGTGGAGTCGCCAAGCTGTCGCGACCTCTTTTTTTCCGGCGCCCGCAGTCGGGTACGAAAGCCTAAGGGGGCTAATGGCTCGGCTGAATTTATTAAGCCCGGACTCGCAAGTCCACCAATTCACGACTTTAATAGTCTAAATTTTTAACCCGTAAATCAATTTTTAAAATGGAGTCGCCACTAATCGATTTGGGGTGGGTTGATTAGAAACCCAAGTGAAGTATCGGGAGAAATACTCACTCCTGCGAACTACAGAAATTAGGATCGGGGACTTGATTACACTAGTTAATCACTAATGCCCTTTCGGTACCTAATCTTGTTTAAACCCCGAGGTTTTTGGATGTTCGAGGGATTTTCCATGCATTTTTGGGAGGAAAAACATTTTTGAGTCACTTTCTAATTTTTGGACACAAAAGATTTTTTTGGTATTTTTTTGGAAAAATACAAGTCTTTTTGGCTTTTTTGAAATTTTTGGCTTTTTCATGAATTTTTGGCTTTTTTTGGATTTTTGGCATTTTTGGAAAATATGAAATTTTTTTGATTTTTTTGATTTTTCGGAAAATAAAATATTTTTTAATATTTTTCATAATATTTTTGGAAAATAAATTATTTTTGATTTTTCTCGATTTTTTAGAAAATAAAACATTTTTCAACATTTTTAAATATTTTTCGATTTTTCTGGAAATTAAAACATTTTTTAATATTTTTTTGAAAATAAATTATTTTTTTGATTTTTTTTTTAAATTATTTATTATTTATTATTTATTTAAAAATATTATAACAAAGGCGCGGTCGGATCCGCCGGGTCGGGTCCGACTCGAGCGCCGATCCGAATGAGGACGGGCCGCGTTGCGGCCCGACTCGATTTTTTTTTTTTTTTTTTATTTAATGAAATGGCGTTGCGGCCAGGCGTTTGGGGGCGCCTGGCCCGACCCGACAACCCGGCCCGACAGCTGAATCATGACCCGACTCCCGCCGCCCCCGAAATCGTAGAACCCTACCCGGTTCGTGGCCCGGGCCGATCCGATGACCCGAGGCCACGAATCGGAAAATCGGGAACCCTAGGGTTCCCGATTCGCGGCGCCGAGGGAGGGGGACGAGGCGTCCCGGCGGCAGCGGCAATGACGGCAACGGTGTAGAGGACGGCGACGGTTAGGTCTCGAGAGGGGAAGCAGCAACGGGAATGGCGTGAGTAGGGCTCATCATCACCTGTCCTCAGCGTCGACACGGTGCGGCGGCGTGGCTTGAAGCGACGGCGTCGGAAGCTGATCTTGCAGACGCTTCCCCCTTTCTAGATCTGGCGCCCAAACGATCCTTCCTCTTCTCTGGCTTCCTCTTCTCCAAATCTGACCTTCTCCGCTTCACAGCCCAACCCTCTCCCTCGGATCTAAACTCGTTCAACCTCCTCACGCTCAGATCTGGGCTTGCGAGCGCTCGGGCCTCCCGTGAAGTCTCTCGAGGGAAGCTTGCGACGCTCGCTCGCTTTCGATCGCTCTCTCCCTCTCCCTCGGGCTCGCCCTTCGAGCTCCCCGAAGTCTCTCGGGACCCCTCTGAGCTTACCCCACCTCAGCCGGCCTTGCACTTGAGCTCCCCGAAGTCTCTTAGGGGATCTCGAGCTCCGGTGGCCTCTCTCCGATCTCTCTCTATGCTCTTCGTCGGGGATGGAGGGCCTATTTATAGGCGCGGAAGTGGCCGGTCGGCGAGGCTTCGACCCACCGGTTGGACCGCCGTCCCATCCGCCATCATCGCCTCCTCCGGTCACGTCCCGTCAACACCAACTGCTCCTCTGCTCCGCACGCGATTGCCGTCCGCTCAAGCTTCTCCGGCATCGCGCCTGCCCGCGCGTGCTCCTCAGTGGCGCGAGGAAGAAGATGACGCAGAGGGGGCCGGGCTTGAGGCGACGATGGGCCGAAGGCCCACGCAGGGAGGGGGGTTGCTTTTCCGCTTTTGCTTTTCTTTTTTGTTTCTTTTTTGGTTTATTATCCGAAAATCAAATAAAACAAATAATAATAAAATAAAGTCTAATTTTAGGCGTCAACAAGTCAATTATTCCCTTCTTATAAACTTTTTATTATTTGTGTGAAATTGAGGGAAAGCGGGCATTCCATAAGAATTTACAGAAACCTTTTAAAGTTGAGGATTTAACATGCATCAACACCGAAATTGCATGGGTCAGGTTAAATTTTTCCTTGCAAATAGACGTAACTTTAAGTTACCATTAATCTATATGGAATTGTCATGTTCCACGCAGGGCATGGGACATGCTCTATTAATAAGCTATGATAATTCGGTGGGCATTATGTGTAATCACGCCATACGTTTTCACATCCCCGTTTTGTATGAGATAAATGATAGATTAGGATAAGAAGAAATCAAGTTTATACTTAAGAAAAAGAATAATAGGAAATATTTAGTATTCTCTTTTACTATTGAGTGGTTGACCTTCCCACCAGATATTCCTGCTCTCTAGCACAATCACATTGGTTCTCTTTACCATTTTTTTCCTTTTCTCACAGACCAGTGATAATGCATATCAGTGCCTCCAATCGATTATCGAGTTTGATACTACTATGATGTTGACATAACCCATGAGCATTAGGTATAGCCAATATAGTGCGCCAAGATTTAAAAATGATGTGGGCGGGTCTTAAGCCTCACTTTTTGGTAATGCGATTGCTTATTTCATTTCCACATTCAAACTTACTTTCATGACATTCCTAGTTTAGTGATAACAAATTTACATACTTCCATATTTATGACGTATGATTTAGTGTCAAAAGTTCCTTCGGAATTTTCAATTGAAATCATAATAACTTGGTAGGACAAAATATAGAGTACCTCCTATCATGCGTCTAAATTCACATTTTTGTGATTGTTATTTTTTAGATTATCTCGATCTTTTATTTATATCTTCGTGGATTGCGCTGACTTATTTTAAAATTTAGATAATTGTAGGGTTTCTAAAAATCGCAAAAGGATTGCATATCATGTAGATTGATATTGATTTTCTAGATAAGATTGCATAATAGGATTAGATAGGATTTTTTCCCAGTTGAATTAAATACATGATTAGATAATATCTAGGTATCATAATGATTTTTAAATTGAATTGCAAGAGATAGGCATCAAAATTAAGATAGGATTTAGGTTCGTCTATTTCCTAGCTTATTTTAAATAATATTTAGATTCTTGTTTTTGTAATTTTTAGTTACCAATTTTAATGAAAGACCTAAAAAAATATCATGTGCATGTCCTATAGACTAATTGCATTACATTCATGTTGTATAGTTTACGTCAAGTCATTATTGCACGTCATATCAGAATTAGGTCATGTAAACATAATTTAGGATTAAATTCGCATGTCATGCATTGCATACAATTTAGTTTTTTATATATGGAAAAACCAAAAAAAAAAAAATCATGCTAGATTTCTTCATAGAAATGTAATGAAACTTGATAGATGTAAATTTTAATTAATTAAGGTTGCATATTGAGACTAATGTATAAAATTAATCTTCGGAGTGACGGGGCAAGTTGTTCAATTATTTTAACAAAGTTCATTTGTTTATATGTTCGCTTACGGTTTGTCATATCACTTAGTATACCGATTATGTGGACCAACTTCAATTGTAGAGTAACACTCATTTTTAGTTAAGTTGATCGCTAACTTATCATGAAATGATGAATATTTGGGTGTAATCAAATATACAAATCTTACAAATTGTCGAGGTTAATTACTCCACACTTTGTCACCAATCAAGTCGTTGACTGTATGGAAGAGTACGAAGAAGCTTTGAGGACTTGTTCTCAAAAAATTGCTGCTGGCCGGAACTCTCTCTCTCTCTCTCTCTCTCTCTCTCTCTCTCTCTCTCTCCCTGCTAAAGAGGAACATCAAAGAACCCCTCAACAAAATTGCTGCTGGCCGGAACTCTCTCTCTCTCTCTCTCTCTTCTCTCTCTCTCCCTGCTAAAGAGGAACATCAAAGAACCCCTCAACAACTTTGGTTCAGTGGCGATTGTTCAATTACGTCGCAGTCTTTGTGCTTACAATCAGACAACTTTAGCGGAGACTTAAGCCGAGAAAAGAATGATAGCTTGGCCTATGGGTTGCATAACGGCCAAGCTTGACGGCACCAGGTTGTTCGGGCACATTATACATCTTTCACATCTTTCTAGGATAAGTCCTCTGCATCGGAATCATTAGCATTAAAAGATCCTGTAAATCGGCATGATGCTGGTTTTTAGTGAACATGTTACTTAGAGGAGGAACGGCTATCGATAAGGCACTGGCCAGACGAACTCTTATTGGTGGTCATACAAGCCATAAGATTCCTTGCAGATATTTATGTTTATCAATGACCATAATCAGCTATCGGTATACGATGGTGGTTGGTTGATTATTACAGTGATAAAACTGTTCAACAAAGACGCCGATCAAGAGGAATTGATAGATAGCCGAGTGAGAGACCGACTTAAAGTTAACCGTTTGGTTAATGTTGAATTCAGGTGTGGTCGTACTCGAATCTAAAGCTGCTCATGGATAAGACTATGAAGCACAATGGATCGTACGAAAAGATTGAGTTGGATAAGGCAATGACTTGGATGGGATTGAAATTGGTGACCAGAAAAAAAAAGAGGATCAAGTCGCGGTTTTAAGGAATAACCACCCACAGGGGTAACAAATCATGGCAACGTGAAGGTATGGGGTTAGAAATTCCAAAGATGTGAAAGCATGGCCAAAATTGCTGAAGAACTGCTTGTAGGCAGTCACATTATGAATACTATAAATACTAGTGTTGGTCTACTGAAGATACCCCGCTCCCCCTACCGCAAAAGAAAAAACAAAATATGTTATCTTTCAATTATCTTTAAATTATGGCATTGCATCTTTATGCCATCGAGCATTGTTGTCAATTAAATTTTAGAAAAGTCTGTGTGCTTTTGATTCCGTTCAAATGTGTTTATCAATTTCTTTGTGTACCTATGATATTTTCTATTCAGAGTTGTCACAGAACTTGCCACCTCTTATGAAAAACCAAAGAATGACTTCTGGTGAAATGTATTACATTGTTAAGGCAAATTTAGGTGAAAAACAGTTTATATTAATTATTTTGATAAGTTTTGGATATTTAGAAAATAGCATAAATGGTCTATGAATTTTAGTCCAATATGCAATACTGTCATTGAATTTTTAATTTGTTCAATATGGTTTTTAAAAGTAATAAATGTTTGATCAAGTCTTTAGATTATATAACAATATTCAATATCGTTCAAGTCAATAGAATCTAGTAACGTGGTTTCCAACTGTTAAATATGAATGGTAAACAACACAAAAATTTACAAGTAGATTATCAAAGTAAGATATTCATATCAAATAATAGTATATAATCCATGTCTTCAATAATGATGGGCAAAGATAGATAAAATGACAAACATATTGACTCATCTTTTCAAAAAATCCAACTCATAATAATTCACATTATCAAATAATATCTAGTTTGTTGTTTAATCAAACAGGACTACATTGAATATTTACTAATAATTCATGAATCACATTGAATCAATTAAAAAATTAGGAATGGCATTACACACTTCGTTAAAATTCAGAAAGCATTTATGTCATTTTCCCTTTGATATTTCAATTTCATGGTTGTTTGAATAATTTTATGGTATTATTATTTGGTTTTCTGAGTAATATCTACCGTTTACAAGCGGCAGTTCAATTTGTCACGGACTGAAGGACGTCACTGACGGTTGCGCATCTCTTACAAATTCAAACGAGCGGCCGCAACAGCTCCGTCGAAAATTAAGATAACGGCACCGTTATACGCTAGTCGGACTCTATAAATATACATATATATCCACATTCACAGCAAGCAAGCGGCCAACAAGACGACCCCTTTCAGTAAACCCTTCATCATTACCCCCACCATCATCCCCAAAAATCAACTCAAGTCGAGCAAAAACCAAACAAAAATGGAGAATCCCAGCTTGCCATGCTTGCTGACGATCTCTCTAGTAATCATCACATTTACTCACAAGCTCTTGCGCAGATTGATCACGAGAAAGCCCAAAAAGAACCACCCTCCAAGCCCACCTTCCCTTCCCGTCATCGGCCACCTCCACCACCTCAAGAAGCCCATCCACCAGACCCTTCTCGCCCTCTCCCGCGTCTACGGCCCCGTCCTCTCCCTCCGCCTCGGCGCCCGCCCTGCCCTCATCGTCTCCTCCGCGTCTGTCGCTGAGGAATGCTTCACCCAGAACGATATCGTCCTTGCGAACCGACCCCCGTCCCTCGTGAATAAGCACCTCGGGTACAACTGCACCACCATCATGGCCGCCCCCTACGGCGACCACTGGCGCAACCTCCGCCGCATTGGTGCCGTCAAGATGTTCTCCTCCAATGGCCTCAATGTGTCGCTCGGCATCCGTAAGGATGAGGTCAAGCGCCTCCTGAGGAAGCTGCTCTTGTGCCAAAGTGGAGATGGCAGTGGCTTCGCGAGGGTGGAGCCGAGGGCGGCGCTGACAGAGCTGACGTTCAGCGTGATCATGAGGATAATGGCGGGGAAGAGGTACTACGGGGAGGACGTGAGCGACGTGGTGGAGGCGGCGAAGTTTAGGGACATGTTCAGGGAGATCTTGAGGCACTCGGGGAGATCATACGCGGCGGACTACCTGCCTCCACTGAGGTGGATCGACTACGATGGGTACATGAAGACGATGTCCAAGCTTGGAAAGACAATGGATGAATTCTTGCAGGGGCTGATCGACCAGCACCGGAAGAAGAAGAAGAGCGAGGAGGAGGAGAAGAGCATGATCGATTACTTGCTGGTGAAGCAGGCGTCGCAGCCGGAATATTACACGGACGAGATCATCAAGGGTTTCTTGCTGGTGAGTTTTTCTTGTCTTGTCTCGGGGGATTTCTCAGTCGGTTTGGGTGGTTGCTTGTTTGATCTCTCTTTCTCAGTTATGCTCTTGGGTTCTATTTAGAGGTGTGCAATAGGCCAGATTAGATCGGACCGGCCGGTTTAGTCAAGTTCCTAAAGGTCTCGATCCGGTTCTCGGTTCCTAAAAATGGAACTGGGGTATTCCTAGTTCTAAAAAAGGATATGGATTGAACTAGACCGATTATTTTTTATTTTTTATTTTATTTCTTAAAAGTAAACCTAACCTAAGCCAAGCCAATAGGAAGCCTCGTTGCCTAAAATTGTCAAAGAAAAGTAGCTGTATTGTCCTCAAAAGTCATCCTTCGGTTACTTCACCTTACATGCAAACTATTTTCCATTTGATTTTTCTCCTCATCACCTGGAGATTTGAGCCCTTCCCTTCCCTACCTCGACGGCCCTGAACACAATAATCCAACTCCACTTCAAGAAGACCCTCGAGACGCGCAATCAACCAATAGAGGAATGGAGCTCCACTGCCTCTTCCTCCTCTTCTTCATCTTCCTCACCCTCTTCTTCAGTGCCTTCTCCCAGCTGTTGTCCCGCCTCTAGTGTCGCTTCGCTAGGCCACAAACTCCCTCGCCCCCCTTGTCTTCTACGTCTTCGTCGCTCAGACCCTCCACACCATCAACGGCTTTAAGTACTAGTGGCAGTGTCGCAGAATCGGTACCATAGGACCACCTAGGGACCAAACTGGACTGGTCCGGTTCCAGGCACCTCCAATTTGGTCTCCGGTTTCGAAAACTGAGAATTGATTCCTCCGGTCCGATTCTCTGTTCCTAGATGAAACTAGACTAGACCGGGAGCTACTCACCCCTAGTTTTACTTGTTGATGAGGTGCATGTGATCTAAGCGTGGTCCTCTAGATTGATAAAGTTATGTTTTGAAATATTTTATTTTCTAAACATTCTGCTTGATGTATCGATATTCATGTCACGTAAAATTAAAATTAGATAGTTCTTCTAGTCTTATGAGTCAATTCAGTTTAGAACTAAAAAAATTGTGTCTTTTACGATAATACTAAACCGTGCGTAGGATCGATATGGATAATCGGGTCATGGTGAGATTTCAAAATTTGCTACTGGCTGTACCTACGTTTTGAATTTTCCTTTCATAAATTGCTGTGGGGGTCGATCTAGTTAAGCATAGTAAACCTTGTTTCATTATTGTTGTAATCTCAATTATTTTAAGCTTAACGATATAGGTCTAGGTAGAATCAATATTCCGAAATATTCAAACCTGCATTTAATCTTGATCTGTAGCTTCTAGATTATTATGATCGGTCCTTTCTCCTTTTTATTTTTTTTTCGGTATAATCGCTGGCAAGTGGTGTCTTAGATTAATTTCCCTTGTAGTGATTCTCCTTGTAAGTGGGTAATTTCCGAGAATCAACCTTAGCTTAAATGGCAACCTTACCAAAATTATGCCGAAAAATTAGGACTTTTATATCTACACAACCTGTGTAACTTATTTGTTAAATAATCTATTTCCTTTATCGTTGATATGCATATTTAACTATTTGAAGGAGATATGGATAGTTGTAGTTTGAAAAATTAACTAATATCCAAATCACTGGCAATGGATGAAAATCGCCTAAAACATATCCAAGAAGTCATAATATGGTTTATTTCGCTAGGCTTCATTGTGAGCCTCATAGATGACTTGAATTTAATGTCATGACTTATAATAAGCAGATACAACTGATAGCTGGAACCGATGCATCATCTATTACAATTGAGTGGGCGCTTGCCAATTTGCTCAACCATCCCAACATCTTAGAAAAGGCAAGATTAGAGATCAACACCCACTGCCAAGATCATTTGGTCGATGAATCGGATCTCTCGAAGCTACCTTATATTCAAAACATTATCTCAGAGACGCTTCGCTTACATACGCCTGCCCCGCTTCTGATACCCCACTACTCATCGGATGAGTGCATAGTAGGAGGCTATGACGTGCCCCGTGGCACAATTGTGCTGATTAATGCTTGGGCAATTCACCGAGACCCCGAACAATGGCCCGACCCAATGGCCTTCAAGCCGGAGAGGTTTGAAAGTGGCGATGGTCAAATAAATAGGTTGATGTTGCCTTTTGGATGGGGAGGAGGGCATGCCCCGGTGCACCTTTGGCTCATAAAATGGTGGGCTTGACTTTGGCTTCACTCATTCAATGCTTTGAATGGAAGAGGACTGGTGAAGAGGAAGTCGACATGGGGGAGGGTGAAGGTCTAACGATGCCCAAGGAAAAGCCATTGGAAGCTTTGTGCAAAGCACGAGAAATATCGAAGAGAGTTCTCCCATAATCAGATGTATGAGGGTGGCGCATTTACGTTGTAGTTTTCAATACAGGATGGTTTTAATGATGTAATCGTGTGCTAGCATTGATTGCTCTTGTTGTAGTTCATAAGCGCAGCTAAAGAAATATGCATGTTTGCTGGACATTGCGAGCCCCTTTTCTCAACAATTTTCAAGAGAGGTAGTCTCTTTAATGCGAAATCACACATAGGTGATGTTCGTATTCCAATATTGGATAAAAAAAACAATCAATCAACTCCCAAACCTTAATCACTGGGGGTTCGCCCCAGTGGCCACCCTTCCAACATGGAAGGGGGAGGTGAGGGGTTCAAATCCCCACCTTCTCAAGGGGGGATAGGGGGTAGGGACGCGTAAGTTTGAGAGTGGGTTGCGACTCCCACGCCCCCGCAAAGAGGCGGGCACAAGTCTCGCTGCAAGTGAGTGTAGAATAGGAATAGAGTAGGACTGACCAAAAAAAAAAAAACTCCCAAACCTTTCTTCTAAACCAAGCAGTCAAAACTCTTCCACTAGAGAATGCCTACGTGGCACTAGAAAATTATGTAAGTGGCAACCCTAAAGATTTTACCGCCTTTATAGTTTTTTTGAGTGATGAAATTACAAACTTAATGACAGTCGGATTTTGTTACTATCAGTAGAGATCTCTCTCATATAATGTTGTAATAAGAGCTATTGAAATCTTTGAAACCTCTGTTCGTCCTTCTGATAATTAAGATTTCCGTACAATTAATTGCCAGTTTTGATATTATTTTGAAAAGAGAGTAGATTTTTTTATGTTATAAAGAAATAAATGTGTTACATTAATATTTATTTTAATCGTACAGCTTATGAAAGACATAATAGTGTCATAAAATAAACAAAAACAAAAGTACTAGCATTTAAACATGACTGCCATCGTTCACTGATAGTAGATAAACAATTATTATTTGACACAACCAAATAAAAAAAAAAAGGCTTAACTAAACTAAAAAGAAGTTAAATGATTTTTAAATGTTAAAAAATAAAGAGGTAATATCACAAAAAACTTCAAACCGATACACTTGTGATAAATTTACCCAAAACTAATTTTTTTATTACCAAAAATCCCAAACTACTTCAAACTGATACACTTGTGATAAATTTACCCAAAACTAATTTTTTGATTACCAAAAATCCCAAACTGGTGCAATTTGAAGCTTCTCATCCCTCAACAGCATTCGAAAACTATTGTTTCCTAAATAATTCTTTTCAAACTTACACTAAAAGCTCCTTAGCTCTTACTAGTTTGAAACCATATTTCTCATATCACAAGGAAAATTATTAGAAAAGTCCTAACCCTTTTGTTTGGCAGCCAATTTAGTCACAAACATTTTAGTTGTGTCAGTTAGTTATAAACATTTTGATGATTTGCCTATTTAGTCCTAAACCTTTTGACGATTTGACCATATGCCAATTTAATCTTAAATCTTTTGACAATTGATTAATGTAGTCATTTAAGCCAATCATCGTAATAAAAAGGTTTAGACTTAAATGACAAATCTTGAAATGTTTAAAATTAAATTGGGACATATGAAAGGTTTATGATCAAATTGGTAAATCGTCAAAATATTTAGAACTAAATTTGGTAGAATTGAAAAGTTTATGATGAAATTAGTCCTCGCACAATAGGTTTATAACTTTATTTACAATTATCCCCTTGAAACTGACTCAAAACTTCCATAAAAAAGGTATTTTGAGTAAATAATTTTTAAAGAACACACAATATTTTATTAATCACATTTTGCATTTGAAACTATATTCGCAATATATGTTCGACGTGTGATATTTTCAATAATTAATTTAGTTTCCTCATTAACTCAGGGCTGAATCGATCCACACTTACATCTAGAAAACCCAGGACAAGGTCAATATCTTATTTTAGTTCTTTTAGTATCAATCAAGACCTCAACGGATACAGTGACATTGTTCGCACCGGCTGAGAGGGCCAAAATACAAAAGAATGCAACTGATCAGTAAAGTGAGCAATAATAATTCAAATGTCCATAAACCATATGACTGATTTCCTTAATTAGAGACTCTTATTACTTCATTAACACACTCTCCTTTGGGCAGAGAATGAAACCAGTAAAGGAACCTTACCATAAAATTTACAATAAATAATACTAATCTTTGAAAACCTATTCCCTTTGGGTGGACAAATTCTCCATATCAATGTATTCCATAGCCTATTATTATTGCGTCCTTCATGAGAAGATTCAAGGTCACCATGAACAAGCCACTTTGGTAGCTAAATGCTCATAGCACAACATGATATTTCTTGCTATGGAATAGATGCACCTTATAAGAAAATTTCCTCTGTTACTGTGAATGAAGCCATTCGGAGGGGCTGTTGGAGATAACATCAAGACCATCGACGTCAATCCACGAGAACTCTCACGCATGATCCCCCCATCGCGGCACTTTCCTATTCAAGGATTTTTCCACCACCACCGTCCTGCGCGCACGGTCGTCCTGTGAGCACTACCATCCTCGGCCATCGTTCTTCACTTGGTGTTCCTTGATAAGGTCCCATCTAAGGTAAGTTTTTAATTTTTTCAATTTTCTTTCTCTGTCCGATTATCTAAGGTAAGTTTAGATTACTTTGGAATAATTAATTTAGGTTCCAAACATCTAAATGTCAGATCGTGTAACCTTCTCTTTTTTTTATTGGATTGGATTGTTTATCTATTTGGTATAATTTGAGCGTTCAATCTCCATTTGTGTTGTCCTTGCATTATTCATTGCATTTCATATATTGAGGCGTCAGACCTTTGAGCCTAAAGGTCGTTTCCTTAATATTGCCTCATGTCTCATATGTGGTTCATGATAAGGTTTGTTATGCATGATAGATTAAATGAATTTTAGTTGCTTGGAATACTACGTCTTCAAATTATGTCGATGATGTAATTGACATATATCTTAAATGCTCCATGAAGTTTATGAATTGTCACATTATATATCACATATTAAGGACACATTCACAATTCATATTTTAGGGCTTTTATATTTAGGGCAATGCATATTAATGTTATAATGCATATAGATTTAGGATGGTCTATAACTTTTGTGAAAATGAAAAAAAAAAAAATCACATAAAATTGTCATTTAGATTCCACTTAGATTGCATATAGGATTAATCAATCTCATGGCATGCATATTATAATGTACTTCATTAGAAAATCATTAATTCTTAAGGTCAATTTTTAGTAATTAGATCATGTAGATAAATTCAGCTATTATTTGTGTTAAATACATGCATTGCATATAGCTTATATAGAAATATATATATATAAATTTAAAGATAAAGAATAGTTGACATTGCACCATTTAATCATTAGTCATATAGGTACTTAATGTTTAGTTCATTAGGCTACATTTAGAGTCTTAATATTTAATTTGTTTTTTTATAAAAATAATAAATAGCATTTCATATAGTTTGTGTTAGGGAATAAATTCATGATTTTTCGTAGATCATTCGTCTATAGGCTTGCAATTTTGATATGTTATGCATATAAAAAAATACATTATTTTAAACAAATAGAAAAGTATGTCACCTTGCACCTAGGAATTATATTGCATATTCATTAATCATTTTGCAACTTAGGTCATACATCTTAATTTAATTAATGCATGATTAATAATTAAAACATAGTCATGTAATTAGTAGACCTTTAGGATCATTGGTTTTTTCGTTAATTAACAAGGAAAAACAACAAAATTGCGTTAGAGATCTCATATAGATTGCATGAAGTAAGAGAATTAATTCTGTAAAGTTCAAACTACATATTGCATGTCCTTTAGTAAGTCTCATTTCATTTATGATTAGTTTTAATCGGTATCTCAATTTGATAACAATTTGAATTAATATATGTTTAATTAAGAGATCATTATGCATGTCATATAACTATACTATTCATGTGTAAATTAACTAGCACATATAAATCAATATCCATTGCATAGAACGTTACGGTTTATTTATGCTTTCTCAAATTCTGCATGTTAATTAAATAAGAAAAATACAAAAAAAAAAAAAAAAAAAAAAAAAAAACATCGAGATTGCACCCAAAACATTCTCAATTAAAGAGCGAAGATACCAAGTAGGGGGTTAGATTGATCTAGCTTAATGAAGTCCTCGCATCCACTAAATCTCTTATTTGCAAAACTAAAATATACTCCTGTGTTTTACTTGGTTACTTAATCAACCCTAACCAACTGGGGACGGTGCCAAAGTAAGATGACTTAAATGTTCAAATCGAGTGCCAAATTATGGATGGAAGGTCTTATGAGAGTCTACTATTATATGTAAGTAATTGTCCTGTGAGAGGCACCTTCGTTTTCCTTTAGTAGATTTGTTAATTTTTCCTTAGTGGTTCAGGTTTAAAGAGGTTGCAACGACCCACTCATAAAAGTACAGCTTCCTTATGTCCCACTTACTGACATCAATTATTTTTTGTGGAGGCGAAAAAACATTGTGCATCGATCTTTACTCATCCTGTCCAAACTCTTCCAAAATTAAAACCCAAACATGGAACTTTCTCCATCCTCCACCTTCTTTCCTCTGGCTCTCCTCATCGCTCTCAAACTCTTGTCGCAATGGCTAAATCAACCCAAAAACCTGCCACCAAGTCCACCTGCCATCCCCATCATCGGCCACCTCCACCTCCTGAAATTCCCCCTCCGCCACACCCTCCACGCCCTCTCCCAAATCTTCGACCGTTTCTTCCCCATCCGGAGGGATGAAATCAAGCTGTTCCTCCTGAAACGCCACAAGATATCATCCTGCAATCAACCGTCTGATGAGGGCTTCACAAAGTGGTTTTATTAATTTGCATCATCTTATATAGACATTAGGAACATTTGCGTACTAGTATTAAAATTTTTGTAAAAAAAAAAAAAGCAGCCTCCTTCTTTTCCCTTTTCTTTTTCTCGGCATGGGCCGGCCCAGCCCACTCTCCTCTCCTCTTCTCCTTCTCTCCACTTTTGTCTGTTGGCTCCACGACAAACAGAAAAGCAAGGACAGAGGGCAGGTTGCCGAAAGGTAGCAGAGGAAACACGGCGAGCGTCCCTCTCTCCCACCGGAGAAAATATTGGCTAAGGCATCTCAAATTGCGCAACGTGTCCAACGTGTTGACAAAAAAAAAAAACGTGTTCAACGTGGGCCCACGTTATCAGGCCAATTTCCACCCACTTTTCTCTCTCCTCTCTCTTCTCTCTCTCTCCTCTGCACGCTCTCTCGGCCAATTTCTCCCCACTGTTCTCTCTCCTCCCTCTCCTCTCTCCCTCCTCTGCACGCTCTCTCGCCTGACTCTCTCTCTCTCCGATCGCCCTTTTTTTTTTTTTTGTGTGGATTTCTATGCATTTCCATTCCGACCCATTTTAGGCCGCTTCTGTCTTCACCAACGCTAGGAATCGGGGCTTCTTGGAAGGACGTGGGTTCTCCACCTCGTCGTCCACGTTGCCAGAGACTGCGAACCGTGGGAGAACTTCGAGAGGATCAGGATGTTCAGATCGAACTCGCGGTGTCCCTGGCTCTACGTGTGAGTTGAACCCACGCCCTCTGAGACGCTCACTCTGTTGGCAGTCGAGGCGGCAGCGGCGGCCAAGGAGGTAGGAGTGGGGGCCTCGTAGTGGCACCTCTTGTGCCCACCGAGAGCTTGGCCGGTGGGGAAGCTCTTGTGGCAGATCAAGCACTCGTGCACCTTCCCGGACATACCGGAGGAGGTGGTCGCCACGGAGGTCGAGGTGGCTGGCTGTTCGTCTGCGCCGGCAAAGAGAAAGTGTGTTGGAGAGAGGAGAGAGACAAGTGAGAAGAAGTTGGCCTGACAGCGTGGGCTCACTTGGACACGTGGTGCAATTTGAGGTGCATTCTTATTTCCAACAGCCGGATGGCTTAAAAGGTGAAGGGGGCTTCTTTTTCATCTTCGGCTGGCCAAAAAAAAAACGGAAGGAGCCCGAGAGTGATCAGAGAGAGAGAGAGAGAGAGAGCTACCTCGCTCACACCAGGAAGGAAAGGGAGAGACGTCGTTGCTGGAGGCCAGCTCATTGGTCATCGTCGGCTGTAGCTCCGGGCTCGAACCAACCAATGCACCTCGCATGTTGATGAAGTGCCTCAAAGAGAAACAGAAGAAGAGAGTGTTGAGACAGAGAGGAAAGGCGATCTGGGCATTGTTTTGACCAACACGCAGGGGGAGGGAGACAAGGAACAACGAGCATAGCGAGGAGCAAGGAAGTGAAAGACTATTCCGGTGAAGTATTCTCACGAGACTCCCCGGGCGATCGATTTGTGGCCATCATTCTCCGACAACTAGAAGTTTGGGCTTGGGCGGTGGCCGTGATCCGTTCTTTTCCAAAGACCAGGTTAGCCGAGCTTGACCACCCTTTTGTTTTGCTTTGTCTCGATCGACCTAAGGACTGAGATTTGTTTGCTCCGGTTATGCGCCTACGTTGGTCTCGAGTGAGTCACCTCTCACTTCTGGGAACGTTGTTTGTTGCTTGATTTTGATTCTAGACATGACTTCGAGCCCCGAATAAGCCGGCGTTATCCCTTTAGCCGATGCACCCCTAGGAGTTTGATAAAATGCCCTCGAGGCGCTTCTGGGAAAGCAGCCACTGCCTTTGCCATAGCCGGAGCTCGTGTATCATCGTTTTGATCGCTAGTTACTAAGGTCGTCTTGCGTGAAGCCTTATCTCATTGATCGTGGGTAGTGGTCGGCGAGGTTGAGCGGTGGCGTTTCTTCAAGAGAGATCTTGGCAATGGTGTTGTTGTCGGCAAAGAAGAGAACGTAGAAAAGGGGAGTTTCGGCGAGGAATGGAACTACGCCCAGCGAAGGGAAAATTAAATAGAAATAGAAAATGGAAAAGAAAAGAAAAGAAAATAAAATAAAATAAACAAACAAAGAGTTATGAAAAGAGAGAGAATATCAATCGGTAAGCCATTTTGAGCGTGTGGGCTGGATGGACTTTAGGTCCAAGTGAGCTTGATTCTAACAATAGGATTTGTGGGCTTTGGGCCGGGCTTCGTCATTTCTCTTATTATCCTTTTCTTTGGGAGGTTCGCAGGACTGGGCTCAATTGATGAGCCCAGACAGTCCTGACCCGGGTCCATTTTGTATTATATTATTTTAATATTAAAAACTATTTAAAAAATAAATTAATTAAAAATTCCAACAAATTTTCCAAAAAAAAATTATTATTATTCTTCAAAATTCAGAAAATTCATAGACAATTTTGGAAAATTCAAAAAATCATAAAGATTTAGTAAACTCCAAAACATTCTAAAAAGATTAATGTTCCTCAAAAAGCTTAAAAGATAGTTTTTAGGTAATCTTCTCTTAAAAAGTGGGAGCCTTATCATCTATGATTATGCTTAAAATTGAATGAGCCCTTAGGGCTCTACCTAAGAGTTTCAATTATCCTTAAAGACAAATACACTTGATTGTGCACTCTCGATATGATTATGGCTTTCTTTTAGCTTAGTTAGGATTAACATTTATTTATCTCTTAGTGTCAAATGCTTATTTTCCCTTGCGATTTATTTAATGCTTTCTTTGTTTGTTGATTGTTATTTTATTGATTGCACACTTACCTGATCACCTCACATGTTAGTGGATAAGTCTAGAATCGATCTAAACTGCAATGAACAAGATTATGTATTAAACGGTACTAATAAATTAATTAGTGTAATCAAGTCCCTGATTCTATATTCTTTGATTGCGTAGAAAGTGAGGTATGCTTTCTCACTTGATTTCTAGCTGATCCCTATGAGCTAGCAGTGACTCTTCATTAGAAGATTTTTATGAATATCTTAATATCGTGTGAGGTATGAGCCAATGAGAGTTCACCTTTAATCATGGGTTGTAGGTTATCTTTTAGGCAATACCCCTAAACTTAAATATATTTTTTTCCAGGTCAAGAGTTAGGTCGTGACAATATCATTTAAAATTATATTTTATCAAATATTATTTACATTTCAAAAATCCCTTTAATCTAAAGTTCTTTATATTCCCCAAATCTTCCTCTAAAAGCCTAACCGTACGCAGCCCAGATACTTAATAATCACTAAAATAAGATTGCATGCGGATATGGGCGAGGAACCGGGGTGAGCCGTTGTCTCCATACATTGTCATTCTGTCGTTATCTACCGTCAGTCGTTATCTAGCGTCAGCATTCAACACACGGTTGAATGTGTGCCACGTGTACATCTAAATCTGACGTGTAAGATTGCCATTAAATCCTAACTGCACACCAGCCCCTCTCTCCCTTTGATAGGTTGCCAACTATGGAAAAATGTTAAATTCAATTTTATTCAGCCTACTAGTAAGAACGATTTTGTAAGGCTTGTTATTCTAAAACCGCATTTGACAAAAAAAAAAAAATAGCCCAATCAATAGCCCAATCTTTTAGAATTCTCATTATTTGGCTAATAGGAGCATAAAAAAATCATTAAATTAATTCAAAAAGTCTAGAATAAAAGTAGGATGAACTTTTATGTGCGATTACGTTGATAACACGACATATTCAAATAATCTGAATTTAGAACTTGAAACGATTGAAGGATCTCATTTTATTTTGTTGGGTTTTGGGGACTATCAGGTGGGCCAAACACCTAACAAACTTCTGCTATATTCCACGCCTATGAGTTTGAAACGTGTTTGGGTAATAAAAATACTAATTTTTCCTAATAATATATCTGATTTGAGTGGGTCATTTACATTTACTTGTAGTTTAAGTATATGTATTTGGTCAGAGTACTCGTACGTCTTGAATATGAGAGCCTTATCATTCTATCGACTCAATAAACTGAAAGTTAAATCTAAATCAGATTCATTAGCAAGTGAGTTTTCTTATTACGTAGTAGGTGTCATGAATTGTACAACACGTGTAGAACAAGTGTCCAATCCAAAGACTCTAGGTGGAGAGAGTATAGATTATAAGACTCATTGAGATATCATAAACAAGTAACATTGGATAGTTTGATATTAACGAGCGAATCTCAAAATGAGTTACGGCACTCGGGTAAATCCCAATACTCTTCACCAAAAGCTAGAATATATATATATATATATATATTGTTAGTGACAACGTCACGAGGGACCAAAACTAGGAGATATTGAACTCGCAATTGCAACGTCACGGAGGAAGGGGGAAAGAAGGGGGTGGCGGAGCTTGAAAAAGGAATAGCATAAATTCAGATGAAGTATCGAATGCAATAGGCAATTCTGTCTAATTGAACCTCAACCTTCTTGAATACGATCATCATCGGCTCATCGCCAAAAAAGAATATGAAAACGCCTTACGTCTGACCTAATCTTGCAGAGATTGCCTGTTTTGAATATAAATCTCTTGTAAACGTCTAGATGTTAAAGACATGAAGTTACTATGTGCATCATGCACATAAGAAAAAGAAAAGAGGAAAAGACAGAGGTAATACTACTATATTAGTGGGTGGTTGACACAGAGAAAAAATCACGATAATGAAGAGAGACTTAACAATGATCGTAGAAATATCGAATTATATTATTATAACCTAGTTTTCTATAGGGTTAAGAAATGGAACTTCGTGGACAATTATGATAATGAGAAGTGCTAAATAATATCAATATAAGTACGTAATTACGGAGTTCCCTCTTAGTGTTGCTTTTAGTTGGGTTACGTAGAGTTGTAGTTGCCTTGGCCACATTGCAATTTGCAAGAAAAGGTTTGTCTACTTTCTCCACAAAATTAGTACCACCAAGACGCCAACTTAGTCAATCATTCAAATTTACTAGCTATTAATTTAATGGGAAAAAGCCGCCAAAATTTCTTAACTATGTCCACTGCGAAAAATACATTCTGAGCTTTTTTTTTTGTAAAATAAAAAACTCCAAACTACGTCCACTATAGCATATTTACCTTAAACTTTTTCTTATGACATAAAAAAAAAACTCCAAACGTGTACTTGTATGACACATCTACCATCCTCAAAATTTCATCAGATAATTTCCAGCCAAAATGATATTGTTTTATTTTACTTAAGCCATGTGCAATCATGCTAATACCGTTTGCAAATTATTGATTGTGCTCATTGACCAAGCCTTGAAAAAAAAAATGTGTCACATGGATACAAACTTAAAATTTTTAGTTTAAAAAAAAGTTTAGGATAATAGGTCATAATAGGCATAGTATGTGATTTTTTGTGGTTTTTTCCCCAATTCAATTCCTCTTCATGGCAATCCTTTTCTATATAAAACAAGGTTAATAGAGAGTCCCTTAGGAAGATTAGTAAAAGTGGCATCCTTAATTTTGCTTAAAAACTCGACTGGGTCAATAATATTGTAAACTTCTGGCTAGCACGTTAGAGTGTCTCGATTTTTCTTGTCGACTAGGTTGATTATTTTAGAATTGTGGAAGTGCAGAATTCTAATATATATATATGTGTGTGTGTGTGTGTGTAAGACAAGATTGTGGCAAGAGATTTAAGCTGAAGAGCAACAAAAAGGCGTAAGGGAGAGCTATAGTGTGTATTTACGAGAGTGGGTTGTTTGTTCTTAAAGCTTACAACAACAAAACAGAGCACTCTTACCTGTTGATAGGCTATTTTCTACCGACTCAGCACCAAAGGACAGCTACATGAGAGGTCAACGTGGACTCTCCCAGAAGCACGAGTTTTTACTACTCCCAATGATTTTTATCCACTCATTTCAACTAAGGAACTTCAACACCATAAATACTAACTACCTGTAATAAATATTTGGTTCTAGATAAGTCTAGACAAGCGGAGGGAGAGACAGATGGTGATTTTGCAATTACATTGCGGAGTATGCATATCTTTTACAATCCCTTACTTCTCCAGATCACTAAATAATCACCCATTACAGCCAAGGAATAACCATTTAACTTTTCACATGCACATAACACGTGGCAAAACACTAGTCGTGTTGAAGAAAACTCCCAGCGCAAAATTGCCAGTGCGCTATGCGGGAGTATGAGTCTCATCGGTGGTGATATAGACATAGAGACAATATTTCATTGGAATATACAGCCGAATAATTTATACAATTCTCAAGTCTATTTAGTACATGGATATCTTTTTTCAAAAATATTTGGTGGGCTGTCTAGTATCTTTGTGCCGGCTATCATGCACATGCTAAAGGGTTACGGGATACAAGCTGCAAAGTAGTACACGGTAGATATAGCTCCTTGTCCTGAAACCTACTTTTTTTTAACAGTACTAAAATTTTGAACCTGAACTTACTTTGTAAATGCTAGTAACCATTGGACAATATATATATATATATTGGTCGAAATTGGACATACTATTCAGTTGGGCCGATTTCGCATGTTCCCCAGAATTTACAGGTTCTCATGCACAAGCTTGGTAATTGTATAACTTGTTGATGGAAACACATAAGAGGTTGCAATTCAAACCTGCAAATACAAATAACATTTCTTGACCAAAAACATATGTCTCCATTATATAGAAAGCAAATCCCATCTTTAATTTCAACTTTTTAAATTTTTTTAAATTTTTTCCTAAAAGTTTTGCTGAAGCCCCGGACGATTTACTTGTCCAAATTGCACGTTGAGTTCATTGGGTGAAGATGTAAACTTTTTTCTTTACAGCTTAAAGTAAAAATTATGTAAGTTTTATGTACCTGAAAAAAATTTTGGTTAATTAAGTTTTCACCTGACAAGGTAAAACTTCTTATAGCTTGGCCGTCTTGTATGCTTAACAACCCAGGTAAGTCAACTGCTCCAGCCACAAATAAGGAATATTTTACGGACAACTCGATGAATATCGTGCACCTATAAATACGCACATTCATAGCTAGCAAGCAGCCGCCCAGAGAAGTCAGTTCATTAACCCCTCCGTTATTAAACCAATCATCATCCCCGAAAATCAACTCGAATCAATCAAAAACCAAACAAAAATGGAGTATGGCAATCTGCTATTCTTATTAGCAATCTCTCTAACAATCATCTCATCCACTCACAAGCTCTTGCGCCGATTAATCACAAGAACGCCCAAAAAGAACCACCCTCCAAGCCCACCTTCCCTTCCCATCCTCGGCCACCTCCACCGTCTCAAGAAGCCCGTCCACCGGACCCTCCTCACTCTGTGCCGCACCTATGGCCCCGTCCTCTCCCTCCGCTTTGGTGTCCGTCCCGTCGTCATCGTTTCGTCCATGCCTGTTGCCGAGGAATGCTTCACCAAGAACGATGTCGTCCTTGCAAACCGGCCCAAGTTCATCATGGGCAAGTACCTTGGGTACAACTACACCACCCTCGTCGGCGCCCCCTACGGTGACCACTGGCGCAACCTCCGCCGCATCGGTGCTGTCGAGATCTTCTCCTCGCACCGCCTTGATGCATCCCTCGGAATCCGCAAGGATGAGGTCAAGCGCCTCGTCAGGAAGCTGCTTGGGTGCCAAAGCAGCGATGGCTTTGCAAGGGTGGAGATGAGGGCGGCACTGACGGAGCTGACGTTCAACGTGATGATGAGGATGATGGCGGGGAAGAGATACTACGGGGAGGACGTGAGCGACGTGGAGGAGGCAGCGATGTTCAGGGACATCATCAAGGAGATCGTGAAGAACTCAGGGAGCTCGTATGCCGGGGATTTCCTGCCGCCGCTGAGGTGGATCGATTACGGTGGGTTCATGAAGAGGATGTTCGAGCTTGGGAAGAAGACGGACGGGTTCTTGCAGGGGCTGATCGATGAGCATCGGAAGAAGAAGGAGAGCCAGGAGGAGAAGAAGAGTATGATCGATCACTTGCTGGTGATGCAGGCGTCGCAGCCGGAGTATTACACGGACGAGATCATCAAGGGATTCTTGCTGGTGAGTTTTTCTTGTCTTGCTTGTTTGGTCTCTTTCGTTCATTTCGAAGTACTTTGTCGGTTTCTTCTAGTTGATGAGCTTGATGTGATGTGAATGTGGTCATCTCGATTGATAAATTTTTGTTTTTATCCACGGGAAGGGGCGAGCGAAAACCCAACCAATCAAAACAATCGACAGACTCTTGTGAATCACGTACGACCAAAATAGTTCAGACGAAGTAAAATTACGTAAGAATTTCTAAATCTATTACGCTTGTGTTATCTCAATTATAAACTTTTTAATTATATCAATTAGATATTAAATCTTTTTAGTTTTTGCAATATTGTCCGTTTAACCAATTTTAGCTAGAAATTATTAACATGAATGTCAGTTATCCTACATATCACTAAATTTTATACAATTTTAAAAAATATTTTTTACATAATTTTTATTTTATTTTATTCTTTCTTTTCTTTTTCCTTTTTTTTTCTTTCTTTCTCTTTTCCTTTCTTCCTCTTTTCATTACCCAAGCCTTAATGACAGTAACCAATCATAGGAGAGGTTGATGAGCTCACCCAAGGTCGATGAGGCTGAGCCTCACCAAGCTAGGGCAAGGGTCAAACTTGTCAAATCTGGCGAGGTTGAGCTCACCTTAGGTGGCGAGACTCGAGCCTCCTGATCCTAGCAAGCTCAAGCCTCACCAAATCCAATAAGGCCTGATGGTTGAGTAGAAGGAAAAAACAAAAAGAAACAAAAGAAAAAAATATTAAAATATTCTTCTTAAAAAAAAAAAAATTATCAACATTAGTGGTAGATGTCCCATGTAAGATAGTTAATATTCATATCAATAATTTTTGGCCAAAATTAGTTAGAATAATTAAATTGGCAAATTGTCAAAATGGGTAGAACTCATTTGACATAATTTAAAGATTTAGGATTGACTCGATATAATGTTTATAATTTATTTGGTATATAAACACTACAATAACTTTTTGATAGGCTAGTCGGTTAAGTAACCGAAAATGCATGCATCTGTGGATAATACATACGGCAAGTGCAATTTTTATCACTACAGTTACATAACATTTTGCATTGAGGTCGCTCATTCAAATTTAAGCCCGCATCTTATTGGATTCGTGAAATTAGTTCTACATTTCATATGTGTGGGACAAACTTATGATGTGCTTTAACCATAAAACAAATTATTCCGTCTCTTTACGTCAGAATGTGATACCTATCATATGTCGATTTGGCAATTCGGTTCGAAGTTAGGCAAAGTTGCTACAGGGTGGACCTAATTTTTAAATATTTTCTTTGATAAATTGCAATTAGGTGGACTTGTTTTATAATATTTTTTCCTCTCCCAATAATTGAGCCTGCTTTTGACTTTGGCAAAGAGGGGGGAGCCCACTTGACAGGTTGAGTGTCTTGTTCGGCCTTCTTTGACCAATAAAACCGGCGTTAGACTTGGATCAAAAGTTCGAAAATCACTGTCATCATTGTTTTCGATGGGGGCTTTATTTATGTGGAGATTAATCTAGAGCTTAGACAAAATATACGGGTGACTGATCCAATTCTCGAGCTTTCTAGAATTCCTGCTTTATTGTAGCGATTAACCTTGTGAGTGGGTGACAAGGGCTAGCTTAAGGTTCCTTAGTAGGAAAGGACATGGTTACATGGATCCCTTCCTACCTCCCCTTAAACTCAGAGGCAGTCTGGCTGTCCCTATCAGGTCTACTCTTTCGATACAATGCCTCGAAGACCCAGCTTCCGACACCCACAGCTCCCTACCAAGCTTTTCTTCCTGGTGGGAGGGGAATATGGAATCCAAACAAAATAGGGTCTTTCACCCTTGAACGGATGTCCAACCTGTCTTTTCTCCTTGAACCTTTTAAGGACCTACTCAAGTCCTCAGCCATTGCTTTAATGGTGAACTTACCAAATTTATGTTGAAAACTAGTATCTAATATACTACACATCATGTGTAACTTAACTTATTGTTACACAATCTATGTCATTAAATATTGATATCATCGTTATAATTTTTGAAAAAGATATCGATAGCTATAGTTTGAAAAACTTATATCCGAATCAATGATGATGAATAAAAGTTGTGTAAAATATGAGTTACATAGGCATGATCCGGAGTATATAGCTATGCTTGATTGTGAACCTCAAAGAAGACCTAAATCTAATGTGAATATTATGAAAATACAGACATTACTGATTGCTGGAACTGATACATCATCTATCACAATGGAGTGGGCGTTAGCCAATTTGCTCAACCATCCTAGCATCTTAGAAAAGGCAAGAGCAGAGCTAGGCTCCCAAATCGGCCAAGATCGCTTGGTAGATGAATCGGATCTTGCAAAGCTACCTTACCTGCAGAACATTATTGCAGAGACGCTTCGCTTACATCCACCTGTCCCACTTCTCATACCCCACTACTCATCGGATGGTTGCACAATAGGAGGCTATGATGTGGCCCGGGACACAATCGTAATGATCAATGCTTGGGCCATTCACCGAGACCCTGAACAGTGGCCCAATCCGACGGCCTTCAAGCCGGAAAGGTTTGAAAGTGGTGATGGTCAAATGGATAGGTTGATATTGCCTTTTGGGATGGGGAGGAGAGCATGCCCTGGTGCACATTTGGCTCATAAAATGGTGGGCTTGACTTTGGCTTCGCTCATTCAATGCTTTGAATGGAAGAGGACTGGAGAAGAGGAAGTTGACATGAGGGAGGGTGAAGGTTTAACAATGCCCAAGGTTGAGCCATTGGAAGCATTGTGCAAGGCACGTGAGATCATGAATAGAGTTCTCTCTTAATCATCTAATGATGTATAAGGGGAGCACATTTACGTGGTGGTTTTCGATAGCAGGTTATTTTTAATAATGTAATATCGTGCGAGCATTTGATTGCTTTTGTTGTAGTTCATAAGTGCAGCTAAAGAAATATACATAATTGATGTACACTGCAGACCCCTATTTCAACAACTTTCGAGAGAGGTAGTCTCTCTAATTCATATTCCAATACTTTCCCCTTTTTTATAGATAAAAAAAATCACCGAAAGTCCTAAATTTCTGAACCAAAATATTGTCGTTTTCAATTCGTATAATCAAGTCCGAAAGTTTTCTTCAAAACCATGCAGTCAAAGCCTACTAGAGAATGCCTATGTGGCAGCAGAAAACTATGTATGTGGTAACCTTAATGATTGTCATGATACGAGATCGCCAAGTGGTAATCTGTATTTAACTGCATCCTTTCAAGTAAATTTAGGTCCTATTGTATCAACTGAGAAATTTTAGAAGTAATTGCTTTTCATACTTAAAGTCCAAATATTGTACTAATTATAAACACATAATTGACGTAAAACCACTATAAGTGAGAAGTTGTTTGGCTACGTTTACATAAACTGTTTTTTTATTCTTGAAAGTAAACGAGTAAATTTTTACATGAAAACTCCAATTAGATGACTATGAATACAATCAATTTCTTCAAAAATAAAAACCAACATAGCCATTTTCTTAAAAGAACAAAAATTGCCTTTCATAATTACAAAAGCGATTTTGATTATATCTAATTATTTAGATTATTGAAGGAAAACGATTGCGTATATCTCTTCTAACTTAGAACTTCTTCTTCACCACAAAATGGGCGAGAGATTTTAGTACCTTTGCAGTTTTAATGAGTGATGAAATTACAATTTCGCTGAGGGCTGAATGTCATTGTATTAATGGAGAATCCTATCATATGATGTCATAAGAGCTATTGACATCTTTGAAATTTTGTTCGTCTTTTAATAATTGAAACTTTGTAAAACCAGTTATGATATTGTTCTGAGTGGAAAGTAATTATTTTAATGTTATGAAGAAATAGATGTGTTACTTGGTTAGTTCTAACTAATTTTAATTATTTTAACAATACAGTTTATAAAAGATACAATGGTAAAATAAATAAAACAAAATTACTAGCATTTCGACATGACATTGTTTAGTGAAAATGAAGCTAAATAAGCATTTATTATTGGCATAAAATAATTTTTCCTTTTAATCAATAGACCATTTAACTAAACTAATAACAAGTTAATTGATTTTACTAGCTATAAATGAAAACAAACTTAAACGTAACCAAACTGCCCAAGATTTTAATGTGATTTTGTTATTAGTGAAAGTAGTCTCACTTATTGCATACCACCACTGTCATCATTCTTATGATTAACTTAACAGTTGCTTTTGAATTATTTAAGTACCTATGATTTCAAAATAGTTTATTTACAAATATTTGTCCATATATATGTTTCCTTTTTTTAGAAAAAAAGAAGGTGGTAGTTTGTTAGCTATTAATTTTCTTTTCATTTAGGTATGAGAAGCATTTGGCAGAGATATCGAATAGTAGTTGTTCTTTTCTTTTTTCAATTATTTTATTGGTCATTAAGTTTCTTTTATTTCGGGAGTCCAGAAATATTTAACAGAGATGCTTATGTGGAGTCTTATTTTATTCTATTTTTCGGCTGATTTGAAGGAGTAACATGGCCTATGATTTGTTTAAGATGTTTGATGCCAAGTTTCACTTTAATAATAAGAGTCTTGACATATCCTATAGCATCGTCGCCTTGATTCTAATTTCTTAAAAAACCCATAAAGAAAACTCCATCCACGAGACTCACGAGCCTATATTATAGACATAAATACAGGCACCATATCTTTTTAATATATAAAAAACAAATATACATCCACAGTTCAAAGTCAGAAAGCCATTCATGTCAATCGAGAACCTTTTCTGCAAGTTCAACCTCTCATTTCTTCAACCCGTATTCATTGACATCAACTTAAATGAAGCTAAAACAAACATGGAGGTACAAAACGTGCTATTGGTATCATTCATAATCTCTCTAATAACCATCGTTTGCACTTGCAAGATCTTGCTCAGCTCAATCACAAGAACGCCCAAAAAGAACCACCCTCCAAGCCCACCTTCCCTTCCCATCGTCGGCCACCTCCACCGTCTCAAGAAGCCCGTCCACCGGACCCTCCTCACTCTGTCCCGCACCTATGGCCCCGTCCTCTCCCTCCGCTTTGGTGTCCGTCCCGTCGTCATCGTTTCGTCCATGCCTGTTGCCGAGGAATGCTTCACCAAGAACGATGTCGTCCTTGCAAACCGGCCCAAGTTCATCATGGGCAAGTACCTCGGGTACAACTACACCACCCTCGTCGCTGCCCCCTACGGTGACCACTGGCGCAACCTCCGCCGCATCAGTGCTGTCGAGATCTTCTCCTTGCACCGCCTTGATGCATTGCTCGGAATCCGCAAGGATGAGGTCAAGCGCCTCGTGAGGAAGCTGCTCGGGTGCCAAAGCAGCAATGGGTTTGCAAGGGTGGAGATGAGGGCGGCACTGACGGAGCTGACGTTCAACGTGATGATGAGGATGATGGCGGGGAAGAGATACTACGGGGAGGACGTGAGCGACGTGGAAGAGGCCGTGATGTTCAGGGACATCATCAAGGAGATCGTGAAGAACTCAGGGAGCTCGTATGCCGGGGACTTCCTGCCGCCGCTGAGGTGGATCGATTACGGTGGGTTCATGAAGAGGATGTTCGAGCTTGGGAAGAAGACGGACGGGTTCTTGCAGGGGCTGATCAATGAGCATCGGAAGAAGAAGGAGAGCCAGGAGGAGAAGAAGAGTATGATCGATCACTTGCTGGTGATGCAGGCGTCGCAGCCGGAGTATTACACGGACGAGATCATCAAGGGATTCTTGCTGGTGAGTTTTTCTTGTCTTGCTTGTTTGGTCTCTTTCGTTCTTTTCGAAGTACTTTGTCGGTTTCTTCTAGTTGATGAGCTGGATGTGATGTGAATGTGGTCATCTCGATTGATAAATTTTTGTTTTTATCGACGGGAAGGGGCGAGCGAAAACCCAACCAATCAAAACAATCGACAGACTCTTGTGAATCACGTACGACCAAAATAGTTTTTTTTTTTTTGTCAGTCCTACTCTATGCCTACTCTACACTCACTTTCCTTGCTTGCCCTACCTTGCGGGCGTGGGAGTCGTAACCCACTCTCGAAACTTACGCGTCCCTATCCCCATCCCCCCCTGAGAAGGTGGGGATTTGAACCCCTCACCTCCCCCTTTCATGTTGGAAGGGTGGCCACTAGGGCGAACCCCCAGTGGTTCGTACGACCAAAATAGTTCAGACGAAGTAAAATTACGTAAGAATTTCTAAATCTATTACGCTTGTGTTATCTCAATTATAAACTTTTTAATTATATCAATTAGATATTAAATCTTTTTAGTTTTTGCAATATTGTCCGTTTAACCAATTTTAGCTAGAAATTATTAACATGAATGTCGGTTATCCTACATATCACTAAATTTTATGCAATTTTAAAAAATATTTTTTACATAATTTTTATTCTATTTTATTCTTTGCTTTTCTTTTTCCTTTTTTCTTTCTTTCTCTTTTCCTTTCTTCATCTTTTCATCACCCAAGCCTTAGTGACAGTCAATAACCAACCATAGGAGAGGTTGATGAGCTCACCCAAGGTCGATGAGGCTGAGCCTCGCCAAGCTAGGGCAAGGGTCAAACTTGTCAAATCTGACGAGGTTGAGCTCACCTTAGGTGGCGAGACTCGAGCCTCCTGATCCTAGCAAGCTCAAGCCTCACCAAATCCAATAAGGCCTGATGGTTGAGTAGAAGGAAAAAACAAAAAGAAACAAAAGAAAAAAATATTAAAATATTCTTCTTAAAAAAAAAATTATCAACATTAGTGGTAGATGTCCCATGTAAGATAGTTAATATTCATATCAATAATTTTTGGCCAAAATTAGTTAGAATAATTAAATTGGCAAATTGTCAAAATGGGTAGAACTCATTTGACATAATTTAAAGATTTAGGATTGACTCGATATAATGTTTATAATTTATTTGGTATATAAACACTACAATAACTTTTTGATAGGCTAGTCAGTTAAGTAACCGAAAATGCATGCATCTGTGGATAATACATACGGCAAGTGCAATTTTTATCACTACAGTTACATAACATTTTGCATTGAGGTCGCTCATTCAAATTTAAGCCCGCATCTTATTGGATTCGTGAAATTAGTTCTACATTTCATATGTGTGGGACAAACTTATGATGTGCTTTAACCATAAAACAAATTATTCCGTCTCTTTACGTCAGAATGTGATACCTATCATATGTCGATTTGGCAATTCGGTTCGAAGTTAGGCAAAGTTGCTACAGGGTGGACCTAATTTTTAAATATTTTCTTTGATAAATTGCAATTAGGTGGACTTGTTTTATAATATTTTTTCCTCTCCCAATAATTGAGCCTGCTTTTGACTTTGGCAAAGAGGGGGGAGCCCACTTGACAGGTTGAGTGTCTTGTTCGGCCTTCTTTGACCAATAAAACCGGCGTTAGACTTGGATCAAAAGTTCGAAAATCACTGTCATCATTGTTTTCGATGGGGGCTTTATTTATGTGGAGATTAATCTAGAGCTTAGACAAAATATACGGGTGACTGATCCAATTCTCGAGCTTTCTAGAATTCCTGCTTTATTGTAGCGATTAACCTTGTGAGTGGGTGACAAGGGCTAGCTTAAGGTTCCTTAGTAGGAAAGGACATGGTTACATGGATCCCTTCCTACCTCCCCTTAAACTCAGAGGCGGTCTGGCTGTCCCTATCAGGTCTACTCTTTCGATACAATGCCTCGAAGACCCGGCTTCCGACACCCACAGCTCCCTACCAAGCTTTTCTTCCTGGTGGGAGGGGAATATGGAATCCAAACAAAATAGGGTCTTTCACCCTTGAACGGATGTCCAACCTGTCTTTTCTTCTTGAACCTTTTAAGGACCTACTCAAGTCCTCAGCCATTGCTTTAATGGTGAACTTACCAAATTTATGTTGAAAACTAGTATCTAATATACTACACATCATGTGTAACTTAACTTATTGTTACACAATCTATGTCATTAAATATTGATATCATCGTTATAATTTTTTGAAAAAGATATCGATAGCTATAGTTTGAAAAACTTATATCCGAATCAATGATGATGAATAAAAGTTGTGTAAAATATGAGTTACATAGGCATGATCCGGAGTATATAGCTATGCTTGATTGTGAACCTCAAAGAAGACCTAAATCTAATGTGAATATTATGAAAATACAGACATTACTGATTGCTGGAACTGATACATCATCTATCACAATGGAGTGGGCGTTAGCCAATTTGCTCAACCATCCTAGCATCTTAGAAAAGGCAAGAGCAGAGCTAGGCTCCCAAATCGGCCAAGATCGCTTGGTAGATGAATCGGATCTTGCAAAGCTACCTTACCTGCAGAACATTATTGCAGAGACGCTTCGCTTACATCCACCTGTCCCACTTCTCATACCCCACTACTCATCGGATGGTTGCACAATAGGAGGCTATGATGTGGCCCGGGACACAATCGTAATGATCAATGCTTGGGCCATTCACCGAGACCCTGAACAGTGGCCCAATCCGACGGCCTTCAAGCCGGAAAGGTTTGAAAGTGGTGATGGTCAAATGGATAGGTTGATATTGCCTTTTGGGATGGGGAGGAGAGCATGCCCTGGTGCACATTTGGCTCATAAAATGGTGGGCTTGACTTTGGCTTCGCTCATTCAATGCTTTGAATGGAAGAGGACTGGAGAAGAGGAAGTTGACATGAGGGAGGGTGAAGGTTTAACAATGCCCAAGGTTGAGCCATTGGAAGCATTGTGCAAGGCACGTGAGATCATGAATAGAGTTCTCTCTTAATCATCTAATGATGTATAAGGGGAGCACATTTACGTGGTGGTTTTCGATAGCAGGTTATTTTTAATAATGTAATATCGTGCGAGCATTTGATTGCTTTTGTTGTAGTTCATAAGTGCAGCTAAAGAAATATACATAATTGATGTACACTGCAGACCCCTATTTCAACAACTTTCGAGAGAGGTAGTCTCTCTAATTCATATTCCAATACTTTCCCCTTTTTTATAGATAAAAAAATCACCGAAAGTCCTAAATTTCTGAACCAAAATATTGTCGTTTTCAATTCGTATAATCAAGTCCGAAAGTTTTCTTCAAAACCATGCAGTCAAAGCCTACTAGAGAATGCCTATGTGGCAGCAGAAAACTATGTATGTGGTAACCTTAATGATTGTCATGATACGAGATCGCCAAGTGGTAATCTGTATTTAACTGCATCCTTTCAAGTAAATTTAGGTCCTATTGTATCAACTGAGAAATTTTAGAAGTAATTGCTTTTCATACTTAAAGTCCAAATATTGTACTAATTATAAACACATAATTGACGTAAAACCACTATAAGTGAGAAGTTGTTTGGCTACGTTTACATAAACTGTTTTTTTATTCTTGAAAGTAAACGAGTAAATTTTTACATGAAAACTCCAATTAGATGACTATGAATACAATCAATTTCTTCAAAAATAAAAACCAACATAGCCATTTTCTTAAAAGAACAAAAATTGCCTTTCATAATTACAAAAGCGATTTTGATTATATCTAATTATTTAGATTATTGAAGGAAAACGATTGCGTATATCTCTTCTAACTTAGAACTTCTTCTTCACCACAAAATGGGCGAGAGATTTTAGTACCTTTGCAGTTTTAATGAGTGATGAAATTACAATTTCGCTGAGGGCTGAATGTCATTGTATTAATGGAGAATCCTATCATATGATGTCATAAGAGCTATTGACATCTTTGAAATTTTGTTCGTCTTTTAATAATTGAAACTTTGTAAAACCAGTTATGATATTGTTCTGAGTGGAAAGTAAATATTTTAATGTTATGAAGAAATAGATGTGTTACTTGGTTAGTTCTAACTAATTTTAATTATTATAACAATACAGTTTATAAAAGATACAATGGTAAAATAAATAAAACAAAATTACTAGCATTTCGACATGACATTGTTTAGTGAAAATGAAGCTAAATAAGCATTTATTATTGGCATAAACTAATTTTTTCTTTTTAATCAATAGAACATTTAACTAAACTAATAACAAGTTAATTGATTTTACTAGCTATAAATGAAAACAAAATTAAACGTAACCAAACGGCCCAAGATTTTAATGTGATTTTGTTATTAGTGAAAGTAGTCTCACTTATTGCATACCCCCAGTGTCATCATTTTTATGATTAACTTAACAGTTGCTTTTGAATTATTTAAGTACCTATGATTTCAAAATAGTTTATTTACAAATATTTGTCCATATATATGTTTCCTTTTTTAGAAAAATAGAAGGCGGTAGTTTGTTAGCTATTAATTTTCTTTTCATTTAGGTATGAGAAGCATTTGGCAGAGATATCGAATGGTGGTTGTTCTGTTTTTTTTTTTTTCAATTATTTTATTGGTCATTAATTTTCTTTTATTTCGAGAGTCCAGAAATATTTAACAGAGATGCTTATGTGGAGTCTTATTTTATTCTATTTTTCAGCTGATTTGAAGGAGTAACATGGCCTATGATTTGTTTAAGATGTTTGATGGCAAGTTTCACTTTAATAATAAGAGTCTTGACAAATCCTATAGCATCGTCGCCTTGATTCTAATTTCTTAAAGAACCCATAAAGAAAACTCCATCCCCGAGACTCACGAGCCTATATTATAGACATAAATACAGGCACCATATCTTTTTAATATATAAAAAAACAAATATACATCCAGAGTTCAAAGTCAGAAAGCCATTCATGTCAATCGAGAACCTTTTCTGCAAGTTCAACCTCTCATTTCTTCAACCCGTATTCATAGACATCAACTTAAATCAAGCTAAAACAAACATGGAGGTACAAAACGTGCTATTGGTATCATTCATAATCTCTCTAATAACCATCGTTTGCACTTGCAAGATCTTGCTCAGCTCAATCACAAGAACGCCCAAAAAGAACGATCCTCCAAGCCCACCCTCTTTCCCCATCGTCGGCCACCTCCTTAGCCTCAAGAAGCCCGTCCACCGCACCCTCTTCGCCCTCTCCCGAACCCATGGCCCCATAATCTCCCTCCGCCTCGGTGTCCGCCACCTCCTCGTCATCTCCGCGAAGTCGCTGGCCGAAGAATGCTTCACTCGGAACGACACTGTCCTTGCAAACCGCCCCAACTTTATTCTCGGCAAGTACATCAGCTACAACTACTCCACAGTCTCGTCCGCCCCCTATGGCGACCACTGGCGCAATCTCCGCCGCATCACCACCACCCAGATCCTCTCCTCTCACCACCTCGACGCGTCCCTCAACATCCGAAGGGAAGAGGTCCGGCCCTCCTCCTGAAACTCGGTTGGAACGGATTGGCCAGCGGCTTCGTGAGAGTTGAGCTGAAGGCAACGTTGACGGAACTAACTCTCAACATGATGATGAGGGTCATGGCAGGAAAGAGGTACTATGGGGAGGACGTGACCAATGTCGAGGAAGCGAAGGCATTCAGGGACATGATCGAGGAGGTTACGAGGTTTGGCATGACAATTTTCCTGCAGACTATCTGCTGGTGCTAAGGTGGATTGATTGGCGGGGATATGAGAAGAGGGGGTCTGAGCTTGGGAAGAAGATGGATAGGTTGTTGCAGGGACTGGTCGACGAGCACAGGAATAGGGAGGAGGAGAAGGAGAAGAGCATGATCGATCACCTCCTGTGGTTGCAGGCATCGCAGCCGGAGTATTACACGGACGAGATCATCAAGGGGTTCGTGCAGGTGAGCGCTCTCTGTCTCCCCCTTTGCTTAACTTATTCGGATTTGTTTGGCTTTTAAAAGCATCATTGTTCGTTGTTGTGAAAAAAATCGTGAAGCAGCAGCGATATCGGTAAATGAAAAGAAACAGGAGAAATTCACACAAGGAAATATGTGATTAAGTGAGTTTGATTTACTTCGGCGGGTAGATCAGCAGCGATAAAATCACTATGAGCAAGAGATTGAGTGATTAAAGAGAAGAATTTTTTTTTAAAAAAAATACACTTTTTATTTGCTAGGAGTGATTTACATCAAGACATGAAAACAAAATATAACGTTTTTAAATCGACAGACAATCCTATTTGCTGGAACCGACACATTTTCTGTCACAATGGAGTGGGCACTCACTAATTTGCTCAATCACCCCAATATGTTGGAGAAAGCAAGAGTAGAGATCGACACTCAAATCGGTCAAGATCGTTTAGTTGACGAATCGGATCTTTCAAGATTTAATATCATATCGGAAACGCTACGATTACACCCACCAGCCCCGCTTCTTATACCACACTACTCATCGGATGACTGCGAAATAGGAGGCTACGGCGTGTCGAGAGGCACAATGGTACTGATTAATGCTTGGGCCATTCACAGAGATCCTGACCAGTGGTCGGACCCGACGAGCTTCAAACCTGAAAGATTTGAAAGTGGTGATGATAAATGGAATAGGCTGATGTTGCCTTTTGGGTTGGGGAGGAGAGCATGCCCTGGTGCTCAGTTGGCTCATAAAATAATGGGCTTAGCTTTGGCTTCCCCAATTCAGTGCTTTGAATGGAAGAGGATTGGTGAAGAGGAAGTCGACATGGCTGAGGGTGCAGGGTTGACAATGCCTAGGAAAAAGCCATTGGAAGCATCGTACAAGCCACGTGAAATCATGGAGAGAATTCTGTCTGAGTCATCTAATACTTAATGTATGAAGGTGGTCCATTGCCTCACAGTTTCCGGTAACGGGTTGGTTTTGATAATGTAATAGAGTGGCTTTTTTTAAGGATTAATTGGTAAGTTCGGCTTTGTATTAACCGATAAATAATTTCTCTAACATGATATTACACAAAGGTTAGATGTTGGGACTCCAACGTTCCCCTTTATAGTTATTGAAATTAATTTACGAGCAGTCTTAGACTTCGTGTATGGAATAGAATCGTTTTCAATTAGCAAAAATCAAGTTCTAAAAGATTTTATTTTTCTTGAAATGTGCAATTGTGACCTTCATTGCTCCATGTGACAATCGAAAATTGCGTATGCGGTAGCAAAGTATTGCCATGTTAGAAGAAAGAGATTATAATTTGAAGTAGTTAGCTTGCACCGTTTCAAGAAAATTAAAGGTCAAATCACAAGGATCGACAATTTTGAGACTCAATTACTATACATATATAAAGCATGAAGATTGTATGAAAACATAAGCGCATATTTGAGGTAAAACCATGTTCAATTAAGATTCTAATAAGATTTTGCTTTTATTGAAAGTAGTTTCAAGTATTGCATACTTTCATCTTGCTTATAATACTTCTTAACACAGATAATTGAGTACTCAGTTTCATGAGTAGTTTATTTCCAATTTTATCTAACTCTAAATACATATTTTTCTTTTTCTTTCCTGAACTTGTTTATTTACAAAACAAGGGAGTAGCTTTTTGGCTTTTAAACTTAATTTTGGGAATAAGTATTTGACGGAGAATTTTTTACAAGATAGTTATCAGTCTTTTTTTAATTTTCAAAAGAAGATGATACTCTGATGGTCTTGGTTTTCTTCTATTTTGGGAATCAAACTATATTTGATAAAGATGTTGAGCCACGTAGCACGCTTATGTCCACTTTGAGGAGAACACTACGGAATTATGTTTTTGTGTCCATTTTCCGGTTAGGTTTGGCATCCAATTTTACCTGCGTAAAATATATAGGGATAGTTACTTACTCAAGGAGACAAAAAAATGGCATTGGTTCCGTCGGACTATTACGACTAACTTTTATGCAATTAGCAAATTGGACATTTTACTTCATTGCATGCGTGTTTTGCACGTATTAAATTTACTAGGCACAGTTTGAAATGGACATGGAACATCACAAAATAGTTTACTAAATGAAAGCATATTTCATTCAAATAAGAATGTGATTATGTTGGCCGCTAAAAGCAGCAAATTTGCAAGCAATACAGCAGAATTAACCCACTCACAGGCCTTACTCACCAAATTACCGAAAAAGTCCTAAACTTATTGTTATTTTCAAATCAATCCTAAACCATTTTTTTTTTTTTTGCCAATTTACTCCTAAACATTTTGCAATTGTGTCAATTCGACCAATTTTAGCTAGCGGGTGCTAACATGGATGTTGGCCAGCTTCAATTGTCCATCCGATGTTGACGTGGCAATATTTTTAATCATTTTTTTATTTTAAAAATTTTTTACTAATTTTTTATTTGTCCTTTTCTTTTTCTTTTTTTCCTTTTCTTCCTACTTGTCTTCTTCCCCTCCCCCACAGTGGCTGGAGAGGTTGGGCAAGGGCCATGAAGCCCTCGCCAGCGTCGGTTGGTCGACCAAAATTGGTTGGATGGACTAAAATGGTACAATTGCAAAAAGTTTAGGATTGATTTGGAAAAATTATAATAGATTTAGGATTTTTGGGATAATTTCCCCACAAGTAAGTGACTATCAATCTGGATGCACGATCTCATTTGTCCCTCCAATTGGGCCTTTGTGACATTCTAAGCCTGACACATCTTCTTAGAGGAGATGTAAAATTATTGTCCTCATTTTCATTCTTTTTCTTCTTTCTTGATGGGCTAGCTGCTTCAACTGAAAGAGTTGCTTCTTATCTTTTGGGCCTTCTTGTAAAGTGCTAGGGAGTGCCACTACATTAACAATAGGTTGAGTTGTTTGTTGTGATATGCCTGTTGCATTTACTCTGGTTTTAACCTTGCATGAGAAGATTGCATGATCATCATCCACGCCTTTTGCCCTATGTAGCACCTCTTGCATTTGTTCTAACCATAAACTGACATGAGAAGATATGAATTAGTTGCCAAAAGGCTAGTAAAAGCCAAACTTAAAATAATAACAATAATAATCACTCAATGCTAGTGGTGTCCTATTTGGTGTATCGATGTTGACATTGACAATTTTAAAAAAAAAAAATATGATTTTTTTTATCAATTTTCTCCTTTTTTTTTCTTTCTTTTTCCCTTTGATATTTTTTTTTCTTTCTCTTTTGCTAGTGGCTGGCCTCAGGTAATTGCTAGCCATTGACAATGCCTAGAGAGGGCTAGGTGAGGGTCGCCCTCGCCTTAGCCAACCGAGGTGACCCTCGATAGTCACAAACGTGGGCTAGCCTTGGGTGGGTAGGCCAAAATACACCTTGCTTAGGTGAGGCCCTAGGTAAGGCAGGCCTCAATAGCCACACATGAGGTTGTCCCTCGCTAGATTTAGCAAAGGCAACCCTCACCCAACTCTCTCTGAACATTGCTGATGGTTGGCCATCATTTGAGACTAGCCATTGGCGAAAAGGAAAGGAAAAGAAAGAAAGAAAGAAATTCAGAAAAATTCAAAAGCCTAAAAAAAAAAAACCTTGTCCACATGAAAGCCAATATGTTACATAAAATAGCCAACACTAACTAGACAACCACATTAGTATTTTCTAATCAAAATTGGCCAAAAAGATTACATTGGCAAATTGTCAAAAGATTTATGACTGTATAGGCATAATTGAAAGGTTTAGGACTGAATGGGCACAAATGTAATATGGTTATAACTTTTTCCCCGTACTAAAGGGTTATAGGGTACAAAATGCAACGTAGTATATATAGCTTCCTATCTTGAAACCTACTCATGATTACCAATAATAAATTCTTAAAGCCCTCAACATACCTTATGTTGGAGCAACCCTACATGTTCTGAAGTCGATTTGGAATATCTCGAAGATTGCTCATCAAGATTACATAATAGTTAGGGAGTCTTATCATGGTAGGAAACTAAAAAGGAAGAAATCTAAATAAGAAATAATCATTTTTAGGAAGAATACCAAGATATAATTTTTGTGACTACCTAAATTAGAGGAATTTGATAAATCATGAAAGTTTCTAATTGGCTGGTGATTACCAGTTAGGCGGGATTTCTAATAAGGGTGGAGGTCTACCGCTATAAATAGAAGGATTGGGTGGAGAAATAAAGAGTACCGGAAAACACTCTAAAGAGATCACAACTTCACAAGAGTCTTCAATAACATAAGTAAGCATAAGAGTTTTTTAGAGTTTTTCCAGACAGGATGTGTTTTGTGACAGTTGTAAGGATTGTGAGACAAACATTGTTAGAGTGTTAATTATAATCCTTTGATTATAGTAGAGATTTTTTGGAATAACGTCCCATGATTTTTCCCATCTTGGGTTTTCCACATAAATTTTTTTTGTTGTATCATTCTTCTTTTCTCTCATCTCCCGTGTTATTTACATTCCGCATATTGCATAATTCTAACAATTAGAATTTCGCTGTGATCGATCACGATATGACTTAATTTACAACAAGTGGTATTAGATCCAAGTTGTAAAAGATGTCTGAAGACAAGGTCAACATGATTATGCTCACAGCTACAAATTATGGAGGTGCAAGATAGAGGATCATATCTACATCAAAGGCTTGCAAAGGTTAATCAAGACAAGAATGCCCCAATAATAGCACTAGAAGAGGAGGAGGAGGAGGAGGAGGAGGAGGATGAGTAGACTATCCTCAACAAAAGATGTGTTGCATCATTAGAATGTGGCTTCATCAAAGTATTTTTGAAAACTTCACTCAAGAAAACAGCCCTTATGGAGAAATTTGCAATGGACATATGCGATGAATACATCTCAAAACATAACAAGCCTAATATAGAATGTGTCGTGTATGGAGCATAAAGATGGAACGAGTGTCTTTGAACATATAGGCACTATGGGAGGTCTAGTGAATCAAATCAATGCAATGGAGAGGATGATCACTCTGAGATTGTATACGCACTTCTGGACAGGTTCTATGCCAAAAAGCTAGGACACCTTAGTTGTGTCTATTCACAATTTCACACTCATTAAAGCATTGACCATGGAGTTAGTGAAGGACATATTGCTGAGTGAAGAGTAAAGGCGTAAGAATGGGGATACTATAACCATAGTGAAAGAACTCTTGTTTTTAGTGAACAAGAGAAGAAAGTAGATCGTGGAGTAGCAAAAGCCGTGAACCTAAAGGTCGTTTAACCTCAAGGCCAAGGGTTGAGAAGAAAGCTTATTTTTATTGCGAAGAAACTGCACATCTCATTAGAGATTGTCGATTGAAGGCAGTCAAAAAATAAGTTGAAGTATTAGCTGCAAATGTCAACACAATTTATGAAGACATAATAATTATCCATACCGATAAAAATATCAACTTAGCATGCCAAGACACCACATGGCTAATTGATTTTGGAGCCTCCCTTCACGTAGTCCCCAAGAGAGAATTTTTCTCTTCATATACAGCTACAGACTTATGGATAATGATGGCTCATCAAAGATTGTTGGCATAGGAAACATTGAGATCGAGACCAACAATGGATGCAAGTTGATCTTGAAAGAGGTAAGGCATGTCCCTGATATTCACCTTAAAATTATCTCCATAGGAAAGCTAGATGATGGTGGTTATGTGAATCACTTCGGCAAAGGAAAGTGGAAGTTAACCAAGGGCAATTTAGTGGTAGTAAGAGGAGTGAAAAATGTATCACTCTACACTTTGCAAGTAAAACTATGCACGGATATGTTAATGTAGTGAGGTAGATTTCTATCGAGCTTTGGCACAAAAGGCTTGGACATACTGGTGAAAATGGAATGAAGATTCTCGCATCAAAGAATTTACTCCCAAAAATAATAGGCACCTCTATAAATCTTTATGAAGATTGCATTGTAGGAAAAAATAATAGAGCTACCTTTAAATCTATTCTACTATCAAAAAAGGCTAATCAACTTGATTTGTTACATATTGATGTTTGTACTATGACTTTGAGGACTACTAGTTGTGCTTCCTATTATATTACCAATGATTTCTCAAGGAAGGTGTGGGCTACCACATTGAAGACAAAGGATCAAGTTTTTGATACCTTCAAAGATTTACATGTGAAACTAGAAAGGGAGATTCGCAAAAATCTGAAGTGCATGAGGACTGACAATGAATACTGAGGGCCATTTGAGGATTATTGTAAAATTCATGGCATAAGGCTCGAGAAAATAGTGCTTAAGATACCATAACACAATAGTGTTGCTAAGAATATGAATTGAACAATATGTGAGAGGATAAGGTGTATGCTCTCTCATGCAAAGTTGCCAAACTCCTTTTGGGGAGAGGTAATGAGGACAACAATGGACTTGATAAATTTATCACATTCGATTCCATTCAAGGGCGAGACACTACAAAGTGTATGGAATGTAAGAATTTATCTTACAGTCACTTGAGGGTGTTTAATTTTAGGGCATTTGCACACATACCGAGAGATGAATGAGCCAAGCTTGATGGAAAAGCCAAGGAGTGTGTATTTTGGGATATGCTCACGAGAATTTTGGTTATAGATTATGGGATCCTGAAAGTAAGAAGGTGTTCAAAAATTGAGATGTGGTGTTCCTTGAGGATCAAACTATTAAAGACCTCAAGAAGTATAAAAAAACCTCAAAGTATGGAGGAAGAATTAGTAGACTTGGAGCCCTTAGGCTCATCAAAATATTATATTGGTGTGGGAGCACAAGAAGATGCCGAGAATGATTCAAGTGAGCAAGCACAGACTAAGACTATAGCTAATGATGAGGCTATCGAAAGAGTTGAGGCCAAGATTGATAATGAAGATGGTGGAGATGCAATCGTTGATGATGAGATTGAAGAGGAAACAATTAATGTCGATGATGTTCCTCAAGAGTAGTCAAGGAGATCAATAAGAGAAAGACAACCTAATAGAAAATACTCTCTAAACGTGTATGTGCTTCACACTGATGGGGGAGAACCTGAGAATTTCCAAGAAGTGGAAATTGATACCCACAAGAATGAATGGATGAAAGCAATGCAAGAAGAGATGCAATCTTTGCACGATAATCACACCTATGATTTGGTGAAGCTGCCAAAAGGTCGAAAAGCACTCAAGAACAAATGGTTGTTTAGGTTGAAGACTAAAGAAAACAACCTCAAACCACAATATAAAGCAAGATCAGTGGTGAAGGGTTTTGGTCACTAGAAGGCGGTTGATTATGAGGAGATTCTCTCCTATTGTAAAGATGCCATCCGTTTAAGTAATTCTTGGTTTGGCAGCGACCTTGAACTTGGAAGTTGAGCAACTCAACATTAAAACGACATTCTTACATGGTGATCTTGATGAATAGATATTTATGGAGTAACCCAATAGTTTTGTGACCAAAGGAAAATCTTATATGTAGGTTGAAGAAGAGTTTCTATGGGCTCAAACAAGCTCCAAGGCAATGGTACAAGAAGTTTGATTCATTAATGAAGAGGAATGAATAAAGACAGGCAACGGGAGATCATTGCGAGTTCATGAAGAAGTCTAATGATGGTGATGTTTTTATTCTTTTATTATATATTGATGGTATGTTAATTGTGGGGTATGATGTTAGAAAAATCATAAAACTCAAGGAGGAGTTTAGCATGGTAGTCATTTTCATCTTAGCATGAGGCAGTGTCTCTCAAGTGAAAGGGAGAATGAAGAGATGCTAAAGATTCATTATGCCTCTACCGTCAAAAGTCTCATGTATGCAATGGTGTGCACACGACCGGATATTGGGTATGCTATTGGAATTGTTAGCCCATACATGTCAAATCCCAACAAACAACATTAGGAGGCTATCAAGTGGATACTCAGGTATCTTAAAGGTACATCTTGTTTGTGTTTTTGTTTTGGTGATGAAAAACTGATACTTAAGGGGTTCACCGATGCAAACATTGTGGGAAATGTAGATTCCAAGCGATCTACATCTGGTTATTTAATGACTTTTGCAGGTGGAGCTATCTCTTGGCAATTAAGATTGCAAAAGTGCATTGCATTATCCACAACATAGGCTAAATACATAGCCACCATCAAAATTAGCAAAGAGATGTTGTAGATGAAGAGATTTCTACAAGAGTTGGGGCACGAGCAAGATGAGTATGCTATGCATTGTGATAGCCAAAGTGCTATTCATCTCAGTAAAAATTCCACATTTCATTCAAGGATGAAGCATATTGATATTAAGTATCGTTGGATACGAGAAGTGTTGAAAGAGAAGTAATTGAAGTTCGAGAAGATTCACATGGACAAAAATGGTGCTAATATATTGACAAAGTGTGACATCCCGATTTTCCAATTCTATTTTCAATAAATTGAGACGGGCATTTCGTTGGCACGCATATAGTTCTTTTCCTTGAGTCGGCCACTCATGTGAAAACTAGTCTATCAGGTGAAGCCGTTAAGAAATTCTAATGCATTAGACTCGAGAGTTTGACCAAGAAGCGATCTTTTGACTGAGCTAATTTGCAAGGGTCATTACGGCACAATTAAAAAATTGATTAGAGATCAGAGATAGATCGACTCGACAAAGGCATGTGATCGAGTGTAGGTGATTTCACCAGATCGCACAATTCTTGTCGATCGGCACTGGACCGACCTTTTTGTCAATTGGATACCCTGTGTTCGTATTTGAAATCTTGAGATTACCCTAACAGCCGAAAGTCGCCAATGTTTCGAAGATGTACATTGTGGCTTGAGATGATTAACCATAGGTCAAATGCATGAAAATTTCTAAAGGCTACCCAGTAGGTTGGGTCGCGCTAGTATCGTGCCAAAGTGAAATTAACTGTGGAATTGAGATCGAATTCAAAAATTGGAAGTCTGGGTGTGTCACAAATCATTTTAGGAATATTAACTCATCTTCAGAAGATTTTTCATGTAATCTGAATTTTTCAGCGATTAAATCAGAGAATGGCTAATTTGGCTCGAGAAATTAATAGGCCCGCCCTTGGTCGTGCTTTTGGGACTTAAGTTGGTTTTATGGACAAGTAAAGATGTGAATTGAAGTGTGGTGACATTGGATTAATTTTATGGACTTCAATTTGATTCAATTGGAAGAGAATCAAGTAGAATTGAAGAATTTGTTGTACAAGAATTCATGCCACGGTGGAGGATGGAATTGGACCCATTGAAGATTGTTGTGGGAGATTTGAAGTTAGTTGAGCATGACATCACTTGGTGAGCCCATTTTGTTGGATTAAAGAAAGAGAAAAAGAAAAGAAATGGCCCCCATCCTTCTCTCTCCTCTCTCCCTCTCTCCCGTTGTCTCTCTCCTCCATCTTCATTGTGCGAAGACCAGAAAAATTTGCAGAGAAGAAGCTAGAGCACCCATGGCCGTCGCATGTCGCCAGCCGGAGCTCCTTGTCGTCGCAGCTCACCGCCGTTCGACCGCTTGCCTGCTTGCCGCCTCACGCCACTGCCTCAGCCGCGCCTTCGTCCGCCCGAGCCTCCAGCTCGTCGTCCGGTGTCCCAGCTGCTACTCGATTATTAAAATATTATTATTTAATTATTTTTGGAATAAATTTAATTATTTATTAAATTTCAAAAATTTTGTCAGGACCCTAAATTCTCAGAATTTTGTACCGGTTCTTCTTTGTGTAGTCAGATTTTGAAGTTGATGATTGGATATTATAAATTGAGTGTGGATCGTCAAAAATATGGATATTATTATTTAATTAATTTTCGGAATAAAATTAATTATTTAATAAATTTCGAAAATTATTTTGGGACCTTATTTTCCCAGAATTTGTGCTGATCGCTACCATACATTTAGAATTTGAATTTGATGAATGGATGTGGCAAATTGAGTGTTGATTGTGTTAAATAAGGATTTTATTCATAAAAACCCAAGTGTCGGGTTTTGATGCAAAAATTGGATTTTAATGATTATATTAAGTAGTGGGGTTTGAAAAAGTGAGATATTGGCTTTCTGGTTCTAAATTAGCGTGCCCCCACACACGTGAGTAATTTTTGGAATATTTTTAATATGAAGAAAAATGGCCGGGATCACCATTTTAAGTGGAAGTATTGAGTGAAATGCAAAGTGTCCTGAGGCCGAGTATGCTTTGGCTATGTGATAACTAAAATGAATCGTTCTGGGCTGTTGAGTCGGACTTGCCCCTATATGGGATGCCCATGCGATGGATGCCGATCGCAGTAGAGGCTGGGCCGACTAGATTGATGCTCCTTCGGGAATGCCGTCGATGTAGTGACGAAGCCGTGCTCCAAAGGAGGAGACGATGCTCCTTCGGGAATACCGTCGATGTAATGATGAAGCCGCGCTCCATGGGGGGAGGCGATGCCTGGCATTAATGTCAGTAGATAGCCAAACTGCGAGTAGGCTATGCCCTTGTGTGGCAGTGAATAATAATTGGAATGCGTGTTAAGTGCGATTGTGATTTATATGAAAGTGATGACGTTCCAATTGTTTGAATTATTATTACTACATGAGATTGTGTCATTCAAATTGTGCTAATCTGCAGGAATGAATTAAGACGAGGTAAGTCTTCTGTGTGACGTGGCTAGGCCACCCGGAGCGTATTTTCTTTCTAATAGGGGTTTAGGGGGTTGAACTTACTGAGACATTGTCTCATCCCGGTTTGGGGATTACAATTTCAGGTCCCTAGTGGACGGAGCGGCTAGATAGCTTTGGTTGGTCTTGAGGAGTTGCAGTGGTTAAGTCATAAGGATTGGAGAATGTGTCCGACTTGTAGGTCGTAGGACAGTTCATTTTTAAGAGCCGATCTTTTGTAGACTTTTGGCCGTAGACCTCTGTTTGTAATTCTGTTGAATTATGAAAGTGTTATGTTGTGATTTTGCTTCCTACTTTTCTATCCCGTATTTCATTGTCATGGGTTTTTATAATACATTCCGCTTGTGCAATAATAAATGAATGGGGTCGGTGACACTACCTGGGAATGTCGCATTTGCATGACCATGGTGGGATGTTGGCGTGCTCGAGGTTCGGGGCGTGACACAAAGTCTCTATCTATAGAGAAACTAAAATTCTATAAGAAGGAGGCTGGCTCATCGAAGTGATAAGAATGTTTAAGGCCCTCCATGATGGGCTAAGGAAGATTTGTTGACAGTAGCCAACTTGTTCGAGAGTCGATTTGGAATATCTCGAAGATTGCTCATCAAGATTACATAATAAGAAGGGAGTCTTATTGTGGTAGGATGCTGAAAAGGAAATAATCTAAATAGGAATTAGTCTTATTTAGAAAGAATATCAGGATATAATTGTAATGACTACCTAAATTAAAGGAATTCAATAAATTAGAAATGTTTCTAATTGGGAGGTCATTACCAAATTAGGAATGATTCCTAATTTGGGTGAAAGTCTACCACTATAATTAGGAAGATTTGATAGAGATTTAAAGAGTACTAGAAAATACTCCATTGAGATCACAAGAGTCTTCAACAATATTAGTAAACATGTGAGTTCTTGAGAGTTTTTCAAGAGAGGATGTGTTTTGTGACAACTATAAGAATTTATTGTGAGAAAAACACCATAAGAGTGTTAATTGTAACCCTTTAATTATAGTGGAGAGTTCTTGAATTAGCATATCATGTTTATTCCCATCTTGGGTTTTCCACATAAAAAATTTCTAGTGTGTCGTTTTTATTTTCTCTCATTTGTTATGTTATTTACATTACACATATTATGCAATTCTAATAGTTAGAATTGTGTTGCAATTGATTGCGATCCAACTTAATTTACAACACCTTATAAATTTCAATAACCATAATTTAATTCCGTTGCTGATTTCGCAAGTTTTGTAAAATTTGCGGCTCCTGCACGAGCTCGTTACTTATACAACTTGTTGATGGAAATATAACTGATTAGGAGGTTGTAATTCAAACCAGCAAATGCAAATAAGATCCCTTGGCTAAGAACAATAGGTCAAGCAAATCCTATTCTTAATTGCAACCTTAAATATTTTCCTGAAAATTTCGCCAAAGCCCCGGACAAGTACAGATGTACAAATTGGTTTGGCATGTTGAATTCAATGGGTAAAGATGTAATTTGTCTATAAAAACTGTCTCAAACCCTATAAAAGGTCTTTCTTGTGTATTATATTTGAAATTTAGACCTTATCGTTACAATCCAAAACTTTGTTTCTTTACAGCTTAAATTAAAATTTATGTAAGTTGCATGTACGTGAAAATTATTTTAGTCAAATAAATTTTCACCTAACTAGGCGAAACTTTTTAGCTGCGTCATCTTGACTCAACAACCCAAGGAACACACCTGCTCCAGCCGCCTTTTAGGAATATTTCATGTACAACCCAATTATATTGTGCATATATAAATACACACATTTCATTAACCCCATCATTATTGCCCCCAACATCATCACCGAAAATCATCTTGGATCAAGCAAAAACCAAACAAAAAATGGAGAATCACAACTTGCTATTCTTGTTCACAACCTCTCTAATAATCATAGCACTCACTCACAAGTTCTTGCGCCGATTGATCACAAGAACGCCCAAAAAGAACCACCCTCCAAGTCCACCTTCCCTCCCGGTCATCGGCCACCTCCACCATCTCAAGAAGCCCGTCCACCAGACCCTCCTCGCTCTCTCCCGCAAGTATGGCCCCGTCCTCTCCCTCCGCTTTGGCGTCCGCCCCGTCATCATCGTTTCCTCCGCGCCTGTTGCCGAGGAATGCTTCACCCAGAATGACGTCGTCCTTGCAAACCGACCCAAGTTCATCATTGGCAAGTACCTTGGGTACAACTACACCACGGTCGTCCTCTCCCCCTATGGTGATCACTGGCGCAACCTTCGCCGCATTGGTGCTGTCGAGATCCTCTCCTCGCACCGCCTTGACATATCTTACGGAATCCGCAAGGATGAGGTCAAGCGCCTCTTGAGGAAGCTGCTCGGGTGCCAAAGCAGTGACGGCTCGGCAAGGGTGGAGCTTAGGGGGGCCCTGACGGAGTTGACGTTCAATGTGATGATGAGGATGATGGCGGGGAAGAGGTACTATGGGGAGGACGTGAGCGACGTGGAGGAGGCGGCGATGTTCAGGGACATCATCAAGGAGATCGTGAAGAACTCAGGAAGCTCGTACCCCGGAGACTTCCTGCCGCCGCTGAGGTGGATTGATTACGGTGGCTACATTAAGAGGATATTCAAGCTCGGGAAGAAGACGGACGGGTTCTTGCAGGGGCTGATCGACGAGCATCGGCAGAAGAAGGAGAGCGAGGAGGACAAGAAAAGCATGATCGATCACTTGCTGGTGATGCAGGCGTCGCAGCCTGAGTATTACACGGACGAGATCATCAAGGGATTCTTGCAGGTGCGTTTTTCTTGTCTGGTCTCGAGAGATTTTGGTCGGTTGCTTGTTTTAATCTCTTTTGCTCTTTTCCAATTATTTCGTCGGCCTCCTCTTGTCGGCTGGATGGGATGTGAGCGTGGTCCTCTGGATTGATGAAATTTTGTTTTTATCGATTGGAAGGAACAAACGGAAACCCAACCCAATCAAATTTTAGCAATTGACGGACTGTTGTGAATCTCATAAAATTAATAGTTTAGACGATAGGGTAGTCAGTTAAGAAATGGAAAATGCATTTAAGCTGTGTAAAATATGAGTTACACGGTTGTGTAAATTATGAGTTACACAATCCAAGAAGACATGATCCGGTGTACATAGCTAGGCTTCATCGTGAGCCTCAAAGAATACCTGAATCTAATTTGACCAATTTTAATTAAACAGACAATACTGATTGCTGGAACTGATACATCATCTGTTACAATGGAGTGGGCTTTGGCCAATTTGCTCAACCATTCCGACATCTTAGAGAAGGCAAGAATGGAGATAGACTCCCAAATCGGGCAGGATCATTTGATAGAAGAATTGGATCTCGCGAAGCTACCTTACCTTCAGAACATTATCGCAGAGACGCTTCGCTTACACCCGCCTGTCCCACTTCTCATACCCCATTACTCATCGGATGATTGCACAATAGGAGGATACGATGTGCCCCGTGACACAATCGTGATGATCAATGCTTGGGCCATTCACCGAGACCCCGAACAATGGCCTGATCCGATGGCCTTCAAGCCGGAAAGGTTTGAAAGTGGTGGTGGTCAAATGAATAGGTTGATGTTGCCTTTTGGGATGGGGAGGAGAGCATGCCCCGGTGCACCTTTGGCTCATAAAATGGTGGGCTTGACTTTGGCTTCGCTCATTCAATGCTTTGAATGGAAGCGGACTGGTGAAGAGGAAGTTGACATGGGAGAGGGTGAAGGCCTAACAATGCCCAAGGAAAAGCCATTGGAAGCATTGTGCAAAGCACGTGAGATCTTGAATAGAGTTCCCTCTTAATCATCTAATGATGTATGAGGGTATCGCATTTACGTTGTAATTTTTTATAACAGGTTATTTTTAATGATGTAATATCGTGCCCGCATTTGATTGCTTTTGTTTTAATTCATAAGTGCAGCGATATGTACATTACAGGACCTTATTTCAACGACTTTCGAGAGAGGTAATCTCTCTAACATTAAATTAGACATAGATGAAATGTTTATACTCATATTCAAATACTTCCCTTTTTTATGGATAAAAATTCACTGAAAGTCCTAAATTTCGTATATAGAATATTGTCGTTTTCGATTTGTATTATCAAGCCCAAATTTTTTCTTCAAAACCTTGCAGTCAAAGTCTACTAAAGAATGCCTATGTGGCAGCCGAAAATTATGTATGTGGCAACCTTAAAGATGGTTATGATACGAGATCGTTAGTGGGGAATCGGAGGTATTTAATTGCATCTTTTCAAGAAAATTTAGGTCCAATTGTACCAATTGAGAAATTCTAGAACTTATTGCATTTCATACTTAAAGTTCAAAAATTGTGCGAATTGATAAACACATGTTTGAGGTAAAACCAAAATAAAGCAAGAAGTCATTTGGTTACATTTACATTAACTGTTTTTCTATTCTTGAAATTAAAAGAGTAATGTCAAAAGGTTAGTGATTTTCAGCCATGTAGGACAGGCAGTGCTGACTAGACCCCCCCCCCCCAACCATTAGTAATGTTCGACCAAATTAAATTAGCAAATTTCAAAAATTTTAGGACTAAATTAGTATATTGAAAGGTTTAGAATGAATTGGCAAATCATTAAAAATTTAGGAATAAATTGGTCAAATTTAAAAGTTCATGACATATTTTTTTTTTTGCTAATTTTCCCATTTGAGGACCTTTCATTTATAATACATCTTTGATTGCATACATATCTAGGGCCTAATTTAAATTTGCATAAATCATCAAATAAACTGCTAGAGCTAATACAAGCTTTATCCTTTAATATTTTAAAGGTGGAGTCTTAAATGAATGAAAACCTAAGCCTGAAAAATTGTATGGATATCAAAAAAAGAATATTTTAATAGGATTCATTACACGGCTGCATATATTTTGAAAATAAGGTATAACAAAATGTATAATAAGTTATGGCTTTTAAGAGTCATATAATAAGTTGTGGCTTTTATGATTAAAAGATATTAATAACATTTACAACAACATATTTTGTTGTGTTTCATAAGTAAATGATATATTGACAGTACTTATTAGACATGAGAACCCTCAAAAGGGGCATCAAGACTAAGCAGATCCGATAGGACTTGAGAGGGATGAGCTACCCAATTAGGAGAAAAAACATTGTCTTTGGGTCTATGCTATCCAATCCGCATCTTGGTTTGCCTCTCTTCCATGGTGGACTAACACAGGATTCGAAGAATTGCTGAACAAGTGTCGGGCCTCCAAGATAAAGCACATTGACTTCCCACGGCACTTGATTTGAGCACTTAGCGGCTTCTACTAATTTTGAACTGTCGGACTCAAGCTCCAAACACTCATTACTTCTAGACATGAGATACTTAAGGGCTTCAACGAGTGCTAGGGTTTCTGCCTGAATCGCGGAGGAAATCGGTGCAAAATTTGCGAATTCATCAAGGAGAGTCCCTGATGCATCTCGAACAACAAAGGAAGTGGTTCCGGTTGTTTATGCTGCAACCAAGAAGAAAAACGAAATGAAAATTTGTAAAGTCGATTAAAAAAATTAAAAAAGTGATAGTTAATGTTTAACAAGTTTTTTTTTTTTTTCGATCGGTAATGTTTAACAAGTTAAATATATAAAGATTAATTAAATCTTTTGCCCACTTTGACAGGATACCAGGAAAGAAACAGCTGATTGATTGAATGCGGAGAAGATCACCTACGAGTCTAACCCGAAGTATTGGGGAGTGTCGACGCTGAGGTTTCCCTGTACCTTCCGCTTTCTATTTTCAGCATGTATGCATATAGGACAGGGGAGCAGTTGTTGAAATGTTGAAAAGTGGGTCTGTGTCGACGCTGAGGTTTCCCTGTACCTTCCGCTTTCTATTTTCAGCATGTATGTGTCACGGGCCGATCGATTGGGATCGTGACCGTACGGCGACTCAGGTAATTTCGAACCTCTCGGATGGACCTTCTTTCGGTCCGTGACATATACATATAGGACAGGGGAGCAGTTGTTGAAATGTTGAAAAGTGGGTCTGTCCGAAAAATTTCCCCGGTCTTTGGAAGAACTTTGACCGCTCTCAGATCCGAGAAGATAAGCGGTTTTTTTTTTTTTTTTTTTTAACACTACTCAGATCTCAAGAAGATAAGCTTCTTTTTTTTTTACTCCTCTCTGATTATCTCTTTTAAATACGTTTCAGAAAAATCTCCTGACAGATGCACGGCCACTGTGTCCCATTCAGGCTGTTTCCGGAGGGAAATTTGACATATTGTATATTCTGCCTTTTAGTATGAACCAAGTGCATACCGTGACCCTTTCGAAGTCAAGATTACTCCGATCCAAAAAAAGAAGCTCAAGAGCACTTCCTAATCATAAGCCAACAGTCTCTTGAACAGAGACATGTATTACATTTCCTTGATAGGTTCTAAAGTTCAAGATATTTTTTTTACTTCACGTTCTAGGATATTTGGTCATTTTTAATTAGCTAATTTTCAATTGTTTAACTTTTACCAACCTATAAAATTACTTTTTACTTTGAAATAGATTTGTAAAGTTTTGATCTTTCTCAACTGTTGTAGTTTTATATAGAAATGGAGGTATTTTTTTGGTTGTTAATGTCCCATGATTTTGGGGTTGAAACATTTTATGCTTTTTCGTTGATAGTGGTCGTTCTTTTCTCTTTCCTACATTTTCGGAAAAAAAAGAAGCATTTTAGAGAAATTTGTATCTTGTCTTGAGATGCTCATCTCTCATTTTCTTTTATGTCATAATCTTGTCTCGCCCCCAACCTTCCCACCTCCCCCCCCAAAAAAAATGTTAAACAACATCATATCTTAATCATCTAACTTCCGATTACACAACAACCTCTCCTCCATAGTCAGAGCCCCTTCCTGTTAATCAAGAAGACCTTGTCTTCGCATTTTGTCATCCCGCATCCACATACATCGATTTATGTTAACCAGAATCAAACAAACATGGAGGAGAAAACGTACAACTACTAGTCTTAGCATCCCTTGTAATAATCCTCTTCACTAAAAAATTATTCACAAGGAAGACCGAGAAAAACCTCCCTCCAAGCCCACCCTGTCTCCCCATCATCGGCCACCTCCATCATCACCTCAAGAAGCCCGTCCACCGGACCCTTCTCCCCCTCTCCCAGAGCTACGGCCCCATCATCTCCCTCCGTGTCGGTGCCCGTCACCTCCTCATCATCTCTTCCAGGTCTCTCGCTGACGAATGCTTTACCCGGAACGATGTGGTCCTCGCTAACCACCCCCGATTCCTCATGGGTGAGTACCTCAGCTTCAATTACTCCAGTATCATATCCGCTTCCTACAGCGACCACTGGCGCAACCTCTGCCACATTGGTGCCGACGAGATCTTCTCCTCACACCGCGTCGATGCGTCGCTCGACATCTGGAGGGAGGAGGTCAGGTGCTTCCTCTGGAAACTACTGGGGCGAGGAGATGAACCGACCAGTGGCTTTGTGAGGGTGGAGCTGAAGTCCGCGTTCACGGAGCTGACGTTCAAATGTGTGCAACGTGGAGGAAGCAAGAGCGTATCAGGAAGTGGCGCAGGAGGTTGTCAAATGCGCGGGAACATCGTATCCGGGGGATTCTCTGTCGGTGCTGAGGTGGGTTGATTACCAGGGGTATGAGAAGAAGGTATCCGAGCTCGGGAAGAAGACGGATAGGTTTTTTCCAGGGACTGGTCGACGAGCATAGGAAGGAGGAGGAGGAGGAGGAGGAGGAGGAGGTGGACAGTGAGGAGAAGGAGGAGAGCATGATCAAGCACCTCCTCTTGATGCAGGCGTCGCATCCGGAGTATTAAACAGACGAGATAATTAAGGGGTTCGCGCAGGTATTCATTCTCCGTCTCACTTAGTTCACTTTTATATATTCTAGCCCAAACTTTTATAGCCGTTCCACACCCAACTTCTCATTGTTGATAGATTAAATATTTATGATCTTTTCTTCCAAATATTTTCGGATTTATATTTCGACACTTTCTAAATTTTTAATTGCATGTCTGCAACCCATAAATATTGAATAATTGGTTGTATTTGCAAATTTATCGTTGTTCATTATATGTTTAGTGTAGGATTTATTAAAAATTTCTATTGTGGGTATCTGATAGGTGTCCAGCTACTTTATAATGAGTCAGGTAAGGGATATTATATCAAAACCCGTGAGAAGTGATATAAAGTTAAAAAGGACAAATTCTAGCATCCTTACCGAACACCAAGCTATTTTTAAGAAGACTCAATATAGAAGGTTATAAAAATAATTTAGGATCACACCGATAAACATATCCACACACCAGTGTGCACAACTAGTAGCCAGTTTTAACAAATTTCTCCACTTTGCCCAATTATCATACTCAAAATGTTGAGATATCCTTTAACCTGCTTTGATGTGTCGGGTTTATAAAAAGACATACTTGGACATTTTTTAAATTAGCAGTCAATACTGAATGCTGGAAGTGAAACATCTTCATTCACAATGGAATGGGCATTTGCCAATCTGCTCAACCATCCGACCATCTTGGAAAAGGCAGAAGCGGAGATTGATCCCAAGTTGGACAAAACCGTTTAATTGATTAATCAGATCTTTCGAAACTACCTTATATTATAAATATCATCTCATAGACACTTCGTTTACATCCACCAATTCCGCTCCTCCTACCCCATTACTCAGCAGATGATTGCATAACAGGAGGCTTCAGCATGCCACGTGGCACAATTTTATTGATCAATGCTTGCGCCATTCACAGAGACCCCGAACAATGGTCCGATCCGACGAGCTTCAAGCCTGAAAGATTTGAAAGTGGTGATGGTAGAATGAATAGGTTAGTAATACCTTTTGGCTGGGGAGGAGGGGATGCCCTGCTGCAACGTTAGCTCATAAATTTATGGGAAGACTTTGGGTTCACTGATACAATGCTTTGAGTGGAAGAGGATAGGCGAAGCGGAAGTCGACATGGTTGAGACTGAAGGGCTGACAATGCACAGGGAAAAGCCGCTGGAAGCATTCCATTAAATACCAAACTATAAGGAATTCACCGACATTGCATTAATTTTTTCAGTAACCATTTAAAAAAAAAAGAAGAAATCTTACAAGTATGGTCAGTAAACTACCACTGCCATCAAGCATTTTACCAACTTCTTTCAAATATTTAAAATGTAGAGGGTAAGATACCAACCCTATAACAAACTACCGCTGCCATCAAGCATTTTACCAACTTCTTTCAAATATTTAAAATGTAGAGGATAAGATACCAACCCTATAACAAATTTACTAGCATCCCAATAAATTAGAGAGTTACGAATTTCTATTTATCTTTTTACAAGTGAGGTTAATAAACTGCCAACACTATAAGAAATCTATTAACATTCTAAGAAATTATGAAATTGATAATGCTATGAAGGCACAAAGCTTGTAAAAGCCAGGTCTTCTTAAGCACCACATTCTTTGTTTCCCTCTTGGGAAGGATTATCTGGGATTCTTTCCCTTACTCTCTCCCTAGTACTTTTTCACCATATTCGTCCTTCTCTTTCTGGATCGCTTCTTTGTTCCTCCTCCTATGAATTATGACCTTTATCTGAGGTCTAACGAGGATAGCGCTAATTGCATCGATCAGAGAACTCAAATAAATGTGAAATGAATGCAAGTGACAGATTACGAAGTCGAGTTGATGGAATCCAATTTAGTTAAAATAGTTATTATCTGCCATCCTTTTATGTTTTGTCCTAATCATTTGTCGTGTTCACATAAGACATGCATATCACGGCATCGAGTGGGACGCATTTCAGAGTTGCAGAAATGCATTAGAACCCTCTTGCTGAAAACATGGAGAACAACAGTGCTGTCAATTTAACACTCGGACCCATTCGCCCAACACATAATTAATTTTATTTGCGTTGAGATTAACTATGTTCACGTGATAAGAAAATCTTCCTCTTTATACTCAAATAACCAATAAAATGTTGGCTTAGATGGCATGTAACATTCTCGATTTCGACCCTTATTTTGGCCCAACTAGTAGGCCAAAGATCGGTATGCCAATGGCGGGACTAGGCCATGAGCCGGCCTGAGAGTCGATAATGAACCGAGTAGCCTGTTCATGGATCGACAACCCAAGGATTAGTTATAGAGTATTTGACCATAGAAAGGTTATTCGACCATAAGGATCTGTTGTGGGATGATTCCGCACCACCACGAATCGGTGGACGGTCGTGGCTCGATCTTGCCGGTCATTGTACCGATCCCAGGTGATTCTGCCCGGTCATTGTTCCGGTCATGGATGATCATGGACCAATCCAATTCGATTGTGAGTTAAGGCGGATCGATCAATCCTACATGATTACATGACAACCGAGAACCAACCATAGATCAAATAAACTCAACGTGGTTCAATGTCAGACTGGCCATAAATTGTGGTGCAGGACCATGGACTGACCCGCAGACCAACTAGAGAACCGGTCGACCAATCCAAGGCTTGGCCCTTAGACCCCGTTGCGAGTCTTTTCTCAATAGAGGGGAAATCCGAACTCGGTTTCATCGGTTAAGCTCAGTTGCATTCGGCTTTATTTGATCATGGCTTAGGCACAAACCTCAGGCTAAATAAGGTAACCGATCGTGATTGGACTCAACTAACTCTCGCCCAAAGATATGGCCTTCCAACTTGATATTTCCCATGGTGCATTTAATGTTCTTGGAAGGTAGCTTATTAATATATGCTGATTAAGTAGGACACTTGGCCCCATTAACTTTACTCTTGAAATGTAATCATTAAATTGGATGGTTATGTGTCAAGAGGGGGGGGTGAGTCATAAGCTTATTAATGGTGGGGAATGATTCATATGTCACACTCCGATCCTCCGAGCGCGTGCCCATCCCTCAGCAGTCGATCAACTAGCAACATCCCATGACGTATCGCCAACCCTTTCATTTTAATGTGCATGCGGAAGCAAATAAATAATCCCTAGACAACGACAATATGTGATAGGAAAATAGGGCCATAAATTTTTCAAAGCAAATCACACCTTACTATATACATATCAACCAAGTCTTATACAACTATTCGATATATATACAAACGAGGTCTGCAAAACAAGGGGGTTTAAAAAACTATAGATCCTCTTCCTCCACCTCCTCACTCTCATTTGAGCCTTCAGCCGAGTACACCGAAGTTCCTAGATCTACAAGATCCGGGTCTACCGGGTATACCGCCGAACCTCCAAGGGGATCTGCTGTGCCTTTTCCAAAAGCAACCTCTAGTATATATAGAGAAACTTCGAACTCTGGTATGAGCCCATCTCTTTGTCCATTCTGCTCCTGACGATACCATGATCTGTATCGATGGGACACCTTTTTGGGTAGACCCGTATCAACCCAAACCACGGACCTCACTAACTCATATACCCACCCCCTTGGATTTCCATGAAGCGGAATGAAACACTTTTGCTTCGTGACCTTCTTTGGCTGACCAAAATGTCCAGGAGGAGTTGCCATTTATGGACTTGAAAAGGCTATCTCACAACGAGGTGAGACGAGGCCTCAGCAAGTTCACCCTCTAAGACCTAACTAGGAAGAAAATACACCCCAAGGGCTGCCTAAGCACAAGCACGAGTCAAAGGACTTACCTTTGCCTCAGTTCCTTCCTACACATCGGTAATTCACATCCCATACAAGTAACAACATCGTTCAACAATTGGAATGTCTCACTATAAATCACAATCAAATACTTGCTCCAATTATTAATCATAGCCACTCACGAGCACAACCCATTCCATGATCAGCGGTCTCCCAATGTAACTAGGTTAATCACGGCTCAATGAGCATAGCTGATTCTAAGTTCGGTGGTAGATCACAGCCCGCTGGGCACATCCTATGTTAGGCGGTAATCACGGCCTGATGGGTACAGCCATACTTCAGCAGTTAATCACGGCTCGATGGGCACAGCCTACTTTGGTGGTCTTCTTAACCCAACCCATAACAACATCTATAACATGCATCTCCTCATCTTTCAATAGTCATCTTACTATGACTACCAACCATCACACGATTATTTACCCATGGTCAAAGACATTGCTTTTCGCACTTAATATCCGCAATTAAAATAAAGTCTTGGCTTATTTTCTTTGTGTTCAAAATACCCGATAAAAATAATCGTGTGTGGGTACATAGTCGACTTGAGCTAAAAATATAATATCTTTACTTCATAAAATCCCACTAATTATATAGTTGATAAAAAAAATTTTAGCGTTGTAAACCGACGCTCAGTAATTTTCTAATTAAATACCGAAATTAATAAATTTTGGGATAAATACCCAAATTTGCAAATCACACTCAAATTACACAAAATAACAATCAATTAAATAAACCAACCACATCATTGCAATCAGCACGAAATTTTGGTCACTAGCTATCTCGGTCTAGTTTCCGGAAAATAAATAAATAATTAAATAATTACAAAAATTAATTAATAAATACTAAAAATTGCAACTTAGGCCAGAAAAGCCTAATTAAATACCACTTCGGGTTTGGAAAAATTCCGAACCTATCTAGATAAATACTACGGTCTATCCACTTGCTAAATGTGCAATCCTAACCACCTAACATGCAATAACAAATGATTAAATCCCTAATCGGTTCTAAATAACCACCTAATCATAGCTTAACCTAAACTAATCAACATTTAAGCGTAATTAACTTACTAAGCAAGGATTAGTGAGTTAAACTCACTTGATTAACGATCCGCTTGAATCAAAATGACAGGGACGCGGAGGTGGTCCACAAACTCCAAAATGGGTGCACTAAGTGAGGTCCCGAAGGGCGCCAAAATGGGCCAAACAGTGGGCTAGAAACCCACTCTGTTCGGTTCTGGTTAGAGGCCGAAGAAAGGGGGAACCGGTGGCTGGCTGAGGCAGAAACGGGTAGGGATGGGTGGTGGTGCTGTTGCGAGTCCAGGCAGGGCCTCATGGCGGCAAGTGGTGGCTCACGATGGTTCAGACAACTCCGATAGATGGCAAGCAGGGTGCTGGTGGCAAGCGTGAGCAGTGGAGGCTCGCAAACCAGCGCGTGACTGGACGGTGAACGGATGCGGGTCGCTGGCTCAGCGGGCGGTCAAATGGCATGGAGCGACTCCGGCGGGCTACTCGATGGCTTGGGGAGGAGGATAGCTGGTTTCTCTATGATTTTGGAAGCTCCAAGCTATTGGAATGGGGAGGGAGGGGGGAATGGTTGATCGGCTTCAAGGAGAGAGGGAGGGAGACTGCTTTGGTCTTGAGGGGGTTGGTTCCCTTGACTTAGTCCTACTTGGCAACTGGCTTCCTCAGCCCAATTTCCAGCCTCAAACTTACTCAACAAGCTAAGGAAATGGTCCAAAAAGTCATGGACGATGGGGCATATGAATTTTGGTGCATTTGGCTCAAATTGGATTTCAATCCTCACTTGAATCAATTCAATTCGGCCTCTATAAATTCAACCATCATACCCTCGATCAAATTGGCATTTTTCCTCACTAATAGAACTCACTTGCATTCCAATTTTGCGATAAAAAAATGATCTTCTGAATTTCCCGGTTGAAAATGACCCTATCCCGACTTTTCGCCAAAAAATCTCGGTTTGCAGAAAAATCTTCGAAGATTGAGTCGATGTTCCTAAAATGACTTGTGACATACTAAAACTTTCAATTTCTGAAATTGGATTCAAATTTGTGGTTAATTTCAATTTGGTACGATTTTAGTGTGACCTAGGCTACCGGGTAGCTTTTAGAAATTTTTAATGCAAATGACCCGTGGTCGATTTTCTTTGAGTCACAATAAACCTCTTTCACATATTGGCGACTCTCAGTAGTTGTGAAAATCTTGAGGTTTCAAATACAGACACATGATACCAAAACGACAGAAAAATCAATCTAGTGTCGATCAACGAGAATTTTGCAATTTAGTGGAATCACCCACGTTTAGCCACACATCTCAGTCGAACTGACCTATCCCTGATTTTTAATCGATTTTTAACTTTGCCGTAATGATCTTAGAAGACGAGCACGGTTGAATAGTCAATTTTTGGTCGAATTCCAAAGTCTATTGCCTTAAAATCTCTTAATGACTTTCCCAGATAGTCTAGTTATCTCAAGAGTAATCAACTCCGAGAATAACACTATAGGCACGTCAATGAAAGGCCCGATTTATTTAATTAAAAGCATAATTGAAAATCTCAAGATGTCACATCACAGCCTAGAAAAATTTGATGACAAGGGATCTTGAAGATCAAGTAGGGCATCACCCCTTCTCCTTAAGCTTGCCACTTAAAGTTCCATAGGTTTTGACTCTTCAGATTCTTGAAATCCCTAAACCTTTTCCATTTTCCAATTTTACAGAGCTCTTTGTACTTCGAATTTGGAGAAACTTCCTTCATGAATGTTGTTCAAAACATCTTAATCTATAACATACATAAATTTCATATTTTTTTTGGAGGTAAAATGGTTGGGATGATGGCCCAATCAATTACTATATAGAAATTGCTAGGTGTAGTAAAAGCAACGATCGGATTGCCTTCTCGATTTTTTTATAAGATTTTCGCTTTCAAATTTGAACATGCTTCCTCAAAAAAGTTTTAAAGGACATCTATTTCTACAACATATAGAAATTTTAAACAGTTTTGTGAAGATTTAGATTTCTAAATGAGTCTTTCGCTCCAACTGTTGAATCTGCTCGACGGACGAATTTTTGGGCTGTGTTAAGTGAATTATTGCTTTTTTCCACAGAACGAATTGGACTTGGCTTTCTTCACAAAAAATGTCATTTAGGGTCTTATCTACAACCTATTAAAATTGTATAATTTTTCAAGCCCGTTTGATAAGGTATTGATGCTGATTTCAAAAATTACTCAAAACTATTTTCACCTAGGATAAGAAGGCTGCATGCCCAACTTGGATAGCAATTATTAGGGGAGATAAGGAGTATCACTTCATTTACTAAGAACCATCAATACAAATCTAGATGGACCAATTAAGAGCTTGCCACTTGGAGCTTAGAAGCCTTTGGAATAACCTAGAGACTTGCCACCTTGCTTTAGACTTTCCACCTAAGCTATTGACATTAAATACCTTATCAAGACCTTTAATGAAGGGTGTTCTATAATAAGGCTCACAAATTTTTCTCATTTCTTCTTCTTCTTCCTTGGCCGCCCACACCGACCCCTCCGTCTCTCTCTCCTCGGCTCTCTCTCTTTAGGTGTCTTTGCCGCCATTCGCCGTCACTTGAGGCCGCCGGTCTAGAAAATAGTAAGTAGACTTATTAATATTTGATTAGGATGTTGTGTTGCATCCATTCAAACTTGTAACAAGTCCATGCTTGATGTGTTGTTCTGATTGAGGTTTGGTTTATGCTTGCTTGAGTTGATTTTAGATTAATGTTGGACATTGGTTTAGCCTTTGGCTTGTAAATTTAAAGTGTCTCGGTTCTTGTGCTTGTTTTACTATGCCTCTGTTTTACTTTGATCCTAATAGTTTGAAAAGGTATTTGAAGAAAACTCGATGTTGTTTTATAAATTGTTCTAAATTACTTTTGTAAATGTATGTTCATCACCCGAGTTTTGAATAAGGGTTTCGTCGGCTTTGGACGAATGCAAGACCACAATAGATTGGTCCCTTTCATGGTCTCAGTACGATATTGAGGCGTATCGTTCCTGAGCCAAGTTTGGTACCCAATCAGTGTAGCAAGCGAATTGAACCAAGCCAAAAACCCTAATTCATGCTCGGCATGCTCAAGGACTTGAAATCGGTAAGACATTCCACACACTTATGCATGGCGCGCCTTCGGGCCTTGGACCAAGATGAAGATAAGAACTAGATTATGATGCTTGATGCATGGACACACGAGGGACTAAACTCTAGCCGTCGACCGATGGACTCGGTGATGTTGCCCGATTAAGTTCAATTGTTCAATGGACTAATTGTCGGAGGATAGCTGTCAACCTTGGATTAGGGGACGTTGCCTAATGGATTTCGGATGCCTGGTGGATTCCGGAAGAGTGGATGAATTTCGAGTATTAATAAATGAACCCTGTGTGCATGAGTTTCTGACATTATGAAATGGATCCTTGGTGCATGTTTGCATTTAAATGTTCGAGGGTCGCTCATGATTTTACTAAAGGCATGATTTTCATCTTGCTATTGATCTGTCATCGACAAGTGTTTGGGATAAGTTATGTGCTTGTGGAAAGACGAAGCATCATCCTATCCGAATTTTAGTAAGTTTTACTTATTGAGTTATACTCACTCGTTGTCTCTTTTCAGACTTGTAGGATGGCCATGCCGCCCGTGAGGTTCAGCGTCCCCATGAAGATGACCGTGTTGGAAACCGTTTTTGGTTAAAATCTCTTTAGATGAGATAGGGTTACCTCGAAGTTGATGTACTTTTGGAAAGGACTGTATGCTTTTGTAGTGTAAAGCTTAGCTCAAGTAGAAGGGCTTGTAATATTAAAATGAAAGACATGTAATTATATGTAGTATGCCATGTATATGTAAATATATGGTTGCATGTGTATTTTCCTACTACTTTTGATGTTGCAATACTATGGTCATTGGCTGTTGATTTACTACTTCCGTGTGTGCATAACTCACAAACTTACAAAAAGAAAGAAGTGCGGGTCGGTGACACACCTGGGATATCACGAAAAATATAACCCATACTGCTCATGACCCTAGAGATGAAGTCAAGGTCGTTACATGGCATGCTCCTTTCTAATGAGGAAAGTGCTCTTTTTGGATCACTTTAAACAGTAGACTGGTTGAGATGTGTAAAAGATAGTCCGAACACCACTTGATTGCTAAATCAAAATAAATTGATGAATGGGTATGTAAAAAAAAAAAAATTAAAAAAGAATTGTATTCAAAGACACCTGAAGAAGGAAGTGAGTACTTACTATGTGAGGGAAAAGGATGGATGATGTATGGAGACCTAGTGAAATGAGATAAAAAGGGTGATTTTGACTTGATAGTGGAAAAGATCGTAGAGATGCAGACATGGACAGGAAGCATGATACTGTGCCATTCTCGATTTTATATTTTGTTCGTGCAGTATTTTTTTTTGGTCTAACGAAATACAAATGAATCTTGCATATAGGCTGACCAACTCTCTTTATTTTTTGGCAGAACAAGAAAATGGGGATAGGCCCAACCATTTCGAACCTATTTTCGGGTTGGGATTGCCCCTAAAGTTTCTAGGGGCGTGTCTGGATAGATTTTTCTCATGTGTTTTTGCTTAGTTTAAATTTGTGGCGTGAACACATTTTGACATTTTTTTTAGCCCGAAACACTTCAAACTTTCATGATATTTAAATGTCAGCATGTTATTCATATACATTTTCATTTACTTTTAGAAATTTAGCTTATATTTTGAATTTTGGAAGGGAAGCAAAAAGTTACCTCTTACTATTCGAAAAAACAGTACCGCTCTAGACGTCAGGATTTCTACTGGTCATTAGATGGATTTTAATTGTGGTATTGTTCGCATTATCAAACTTACATTGTTAGTGTAAATGCTTGTGCTTTCCCAAATATGTTTCGGCATGTGTGCTCTTATGAAAAATTGTAAGATTCTACATAGGTAAAACAATGCCTGCTGATGCTTGTGGCTGGTCCATTTCAATTAACATATTCTTCGTTTTACTTATGTGCGTTAAAATTATATCACTATATTTGATAAGTCAATTACCCTTGCATGTCATGCATTTTCACAAGTGTTTGGGTCATCCCTATATCACCTATGGAGTAATGCCTCGTTCAGACCATGCACAAAATACTCGAACCCCATAATATATTTTCGGGTTCTGGAAGATGCCGACCAATCCTGCGATAGAATCGATTTGGTGGATTACTCTTTTTTGTCGGAAAAAAGAAAGAAAGGGTGGAGATGCGGGGAATCGAACCCCGTGCCTCTCGCATGCGAAGCGAGCGCTCTACCATATGAGCTACATCGCCAGATGCAGTTGACTTGCGAGATCAATTAATGGACTACTTGCCAAAGCCCCTATCATTGGACTAGCATTGTCGTTTAGTCTCGAGTGATTCCAGTCTTTTAACATTCGACTCTAGTCTAGTTTTGTACTTTGCTCTTTCCTTACTTTGAATTTTAGCCAAGCTTGGGTCTGTTTATTTTGCAAAAAATGAATAATTTAAAAAGCATTGTCTTAAAGATAATCTTTTATATCATTTATGAAAATGAATAAAGAAAATTATGTTAGACATAAATGAACAGTTCTAATCACGCATTGAAGAATAAAATTGAAGCATAGTTAGAATCACATATGGAAAACGGGATCAAACATAAATCTAACCTCTAGTCATTATTTGAGCTTTCATTCGTCGGAAATCCATGAAAATTTGATGGCAATTCGACAGCGATTATGAGTGTACTCTTCTAAGCTACTCCCTTCGCATATTGATGGTGTTTTTTCAAATGAGAGGACCGGCATTAAACCTAGTGATTCACTTACAAAACGTGATTAGTAATTTATTCAACTTGTATTTTCAAGTTATAGAATTTTCTAATTTAAAAGTTGGTGATTAGTAATTTATTCAAAAGTAGGTAAATTCCTTATGATGCCTTTTTGAACGAAGATATTGGGATGTTTGTAAAGTCCTTAAAATTTTGGAAGTTACTAGCTGCATTTATAAAGTTTCAAAGATTTTGGTAAATTACTAATGTATCGGAATATTAGTAAATTCCTTACAATCTTGTAACTTCACTAACCACATTTGTAAAATTTCAAAGAAGTTGGTAAGTTAATACTTTAGAGGAATGTCGGTAAATTTATTATAGTCAGGATCCTGATAAAATTTTGATAATTTGGTAATTTTGAAGAAGTGATTCACTAAGTTATGGGATGTTGGTGAACTCTATGTAATATTGGGGCTTATGAACCACACGACGTACTTATTTATTGGGAGGTAGATAAATTCCTTATAGATTTTGGAATTTTACTAACCACACTTGTAAATTTCCCAAGAAATTGATGTGTCTGCTAATTTAGTCGAATGTTAGTAAACCTAATATCGTGGTGGGTATACAACAGAACTTGATATTATTAATAACTTGCTGACAGATTACTTAACAAGCCAAATTATATATCAATGTTTCTTAAACCAACAGAATTGACAACCAACATGGAAGTTTTCAAATTTTAGGCCTACGTACGCTGGAATTTTGCCCGTTGTGCTTGTGGGAATTTCAAAAGGGGTTAAAAAAGTTTCACTTTCAATTTGATTAATTTGTTTTGCCAAAGGAATTTGCTCTTGGAAACTCCCCAGTCTAAGCCGATACGCATCTATAATACATGACTCTTGCTTCTTTTATTTGGAAAAAAAAGATTTATCTATGCGAACAAAAAATGTAATTATCAAAGACATCAAATTATGTGCATATTGATATTCAATATAACTTTTGTATGTCCAGAATAGAAGACATAACTCATTTATTCTTTGAGTATAACTGGACTGGGAGTATATGATGAAGTATCCTTTCACAGAATGGTATCTAGCGTTCTTCCGGAAGATGGGATTTTGAATTTCATTGGATGATAAGAGCTACAAAGGGCAAGAATTAGGAAGCATGGCTCCTGAAGTTATCCTTTTTAGCGACCATCTACTGTATTTGGATGGAGCACAATCCTATGTTTCCAAAATAAGTCAATTGAGATGCATCTTCTTTTAGCTAGAATACGTAAATTGTAAAAGATGGGACTTCACTTTTCCATAATTGTAGACCTCCCAGGCAAATATTTTGTTGAGAACTATATGGAGGCTTCCTACCTCCATATTCTCGCATAATTAATTGTGTTTGTAATATTAAGGGATGCTTTTAAGCTTCCGTACTTCATCTTATTAATGACATACACATATTTATAAAAACAAAAATCATGTGCATGTTTAGATTATCTTCTCAGAAACTCCCCCCCGTTAGGGATCTTTCCTCAAAGCCCACCTTGTAAGCCCACCTTGTATGCGGTTTCATAATACAAAGACAGACACGGCAACAAATAGTATTGGACATTGTCATTGCACTTTTAGGTTCATAGAGCTTTCATCCATTGAACAAAGTTACTGAAGTTTTTGTGAGATTCACCGCCTTCCTCAATGCACTTTACTGAGTTTTTCCTTAATGTCCGAAGCTCTTTTACCGAAGTTCTGATCGTGGAGCAATTGATCCATCTTGCGCTTGATTTCTTCTCTCCTTATGATCCCGCTCTCCTCTTGATCGAATCTCAAATTGACCCTCCACATGTCATTAAGGAACTGATCGGCAAAGTATGTCCAGCACAAGAAAGGGATGCCATTGCTCGCTCCTTCCATAGCGGAGTTCCAACCGCAATGGCTCACAAAACAAGCGATGGCGGGATGAGCCAGGACCTTCTGCTGCGGAGCCCAAACCACTAATTTCGCTCGACCAAAATCCTCTCTTTGAACCCTTTTAGATATGCATCATCTTTCTCCTCGGTGGAGTCAGGCCGGACAACCCATAGAGGAATGGCCTTTTGGAGAGCACAAGCCCCAAGGCCGGTTCCTGGAATTGGGTTTGCTCGAAAACTGTGAAACTGCCGAAAGCAACATAAATTACGGACTTAGGGGGTTGTTGGTCCAGCCATATCAAATAGTCCGAGTCTTCTGGCCAGAAATATCCGGCTGAGCTATCGAGCCGGTGGTTCACCAAGAGTGGGACGATGGGCAGGATCCTGCGAGCAACGGCGAGTGCTGGAGGCTCTAGGTCACAAGACGTGTTGCCTATAAACCCGTCTGTGAGTTCCGCGCTTTTGCTGATTCTGACCATAACATTGCAAATGATCTTCTGTGTAGAAGCATCGCCCATGCAGGCCCAGGTAAGGCTCACCGGGCTCATGTCAGGCATGCCAATTGAAACTTCGGATGTTTAATCACTCCTGAGAGCAGAATGAGGAACAGCAGATAGAAAAAAACTCAAGGTGACGAATGATATGAGGATAACGAAAATTCATGTCAAATCGACTCTTGGATGCAGTATGTCAGTGCATTACTATGTTAGGCTTATCATGTAGCATGGTTTGATTTTTCTAGCTATGAAGGGGACCTTTGAATGTAAGGGCAATCTAGTTTCTTACCGATGTACTATCTTCTCAGTAAATTGCCAAATTTTTCTTCTTACGAAGAAAGTTTGAATGACTAAAGTTTTAGATTCGATATTAAAGTTCATTGACACGAAATGAGAAATAGAACGTGGAAGGAATATGTATCTTGTATTTCACTGTATTTTCAATGTATAATGTCTGATATATAGCATACAATGTGAGAAATAAAAGGAAATTGTATTTCCTAAAAAGATTAAAGGAAATCAGATCTAATCTTAGATTGATACATCAATTAATTACGATCTATAATTAATGCAATAAATCAATTATCTTTTCAAGCATATCTTCCAACACTCCCCTTCAAGCTAACGGCTTGTACATGTCGAGGACACCCAACTTGCTCAATAGATGTGTATGTTGTCTTTTACATAGGGGCTTTGAAAATGTCCGCAGGTTGTTTTGTAATTCCAATTCCTCTAGTCTCGATTATTCCTTCTTGAATCTTGTCACAAGTGAAGCAACAATCAACTTCTATGTGCTTTGTTCTTTCATGTGCTATGGGATTTACTGCAATTTAAGTGCTGCATCATTATCATGAAATAGTAGGGTTGGTCCTTTATCTTGTACCCCAAGATCTATAAGTAGCCTTCGTATCCACACTATTTCACCAGCAATTTTACCCATGACTCTATACTTAGCTTCAATTGATGACAAAGACATAGTGGATTGTTTCTTGAATTTCCATGAAAGTGATGGTTCCCTAAGTTTAATGCATAAGGTAGTGACAGACCTTTGACTCATAGGGCAAGTTGCATAATCCGTGCCACAATAGGTGGCCATCTTCATGTTATAGCCTCAAGAAAGGAGTATCCCAAGTCCTGGGCATTTCTTCAAGTACCTCACAACTTTAAGGGAAGCATTCGTATGGGATAGTTTCGGGCTATGCATGAATTGGCTAAGTGTTTGCACTTCATAACATATATCATGTCTAGTCATGGTGAGGTAAATAAATTTTCCAACAAGTCTTTGGTAGCTTGAAGGATCCTTGAGTGAAGGATCATCCCCTGGAGACGATAGACCTGCATCATAATTAGCTGAAATTAATTTGACATTTTGCTCGATGGGAATAACAACTAGTTTGCATCCTGATTAACCCACTTCTGATATAATCTCCATTGCAAATTTCCGTTGGCTGAGAAATATTCCTTGATCTGATCAGGTAATTTCAGTCCCAAGAAAATATTTGAGCGATCCCATATCTTTAATGTGAAAAGTGGCATGCAAATATTCCTTCAAACTTTTGATGGCCAATTCATCACTTTGATAATAAGAATTTCATCAACATATGCCATTAGATACATAGATGACATACCTTTTATCCATATGAACAGTGCATAATCATTCTTGGATTGTTTGAATCCTATGGTTGTAAGTGCATTGGTAAATTTAGCATACCACTGTCAGGAAGCCTATTTGAGGCTATAGAGAGATTTACAGAGACAACATACCCTAGACTCCCCTATCTCCATAAACCTTGTGAAAGATCCATATATATTTCCTCGTTTAGACCCCCATGAAGGAAAGTGTTGTGGATATCCATTTGATGTAAGGACTAATCACAAAATGAAGCAACTGATAAGAAGGATCAAACGATGACATCCTTTGCAACTGGAGAGAAGGTCTTATGATAATTAAAATCTTCTTGCTGTATGAATTCATTGGCCACTAGTCGAGCCTTGTAGTGTTCAACTCATCCATTTGCTTTGTATTTGATATGTATGCCACTTGTAGCCAATCTGTTTGCAACGAAAGGGTAATGGTACAATCTCTCATGTATGATTCTCAATTAAGGCATGTGATTCTACTTTCATAGCCTATTGCTAATGTGGAACACTAACTGCCTCATTGTAACTGGAAGGTTTGTGTTCCTCGAATATCTGGTTAATGCAACACATATGATCTGATGATAGTCGATGAGAAGAAATGTAGAAGGAAATGGGATAATGAAAATCTGGTGTATCCATAGCAGCATAGACATAGTCTTTAGTCCAAGGGGGTGGACGAGTTATACGACTAGAGCGCCTTGGTGCATTGGCCTAAGGCGTAGAAGATGGTGGAGCAACATCGATATTATCTAAAGGAGCATCTGGAGAGGAAATCACTTCCATTGGCACGACAAGATCCTCAATTAAATAATCTTTTACAAACAGCTTGTTCAGATCATCAGATATTAGTGGCAATGCTGGAGATGATGTAGGATATACTAGAGGTGCAACGGAGATTCGTGAATGATCATAACATAAATCCTCATCATATTTGAATCGATGAGGAATTGTCGTCGTTTCAAAATTCTCCACTGAGGATTCATCCTCATGAAAATGAAATTTATCCTCATAAATAACATCCTTGTTTAAAAAAAAAATTCACTTGTTGATGGCTCAAAAACATAATACCCCTTTTCGGAGATTTGGTTATCCCATGAAAATGCATCGACAATCGTGAGGACCCATTCTATCTCAAAGTCCCACAATGGTGACTTAACATAAGTAACCAAAAACTCTTAGATGATGAATTTCTAGTTTTTTTTTCCCAAAAAGTAGCTTGAACGGAGTTCACCCATCAAGAATGCGAGTCGACATGCAATTGATTAGGTAATTTGCAATGACCACACAATCTCTCCAAAGAGTTTCAGGAATAAAGGCTTGGAACTTAAAAGCACATGTAACTTCTAATAGATGGCGATGTTTTCACTCTACTATTCCATTTTGCTAAGAGGTATATTTGCAAGAACTTTCATGGATGATCCATCGAGAAGAAAACGGTGAATGGCATTCACTGTTGAAGAATTCTTTTTCATTATTAGTTCTTATCCATTGAACAGATTTTCCAAACTAATTATGGGATAGAGAAAAGAACATTTTTAAATGATGGAAGACTTGACTTTTTGACTACATAAGGAAAACCTATATGTCACAGGAATAATCATCCACAATCGTGAGGAAAAATCGAGAGCCATCGTGATTTGCAATATGGTATGCTTCCTATACATCAGCATGGATCAGTGAAAAAATGTCCTTGGTACAAGTCTTACCTACTGGAAATGAAACATGTGATTTCTTTGCTAGAAGGCAAATATGACATTGAGATTAAGGAAAGAAAGCACTATGTCCCAATCATTGATGAAAAATGAGGTTCTAGTCAATGGGAGTAGCATTACACAATAATTTACTATTCAAAGGATTGTAGGGTAAATCCAAATCGCTTGAAAAATTGGTCCAAAAATATAATCCGTTTGAGATTCTATCCAAGCTCATCAATTTGCCAGTTGAATGAGCCTAAAAGAAACAACTATTAAAGTTGACAGACACATGATAAGAATTTTTGCCACAAACTCTGGAAATAGAGATGAGGTTGAAATGGAAATCAAGAATGTAGAGAACGTTCCATAGTGTAATTAAAGGGCTAAGTTTTACGGTTATGTGACATTTCCATTTGGCAGCCGTATGGAAATAGGGAAAGATGGTCATTCATGGATATTAGAAAAGAAACTTTTATCACAGATAATGTGGTCACTAGCACCTGAATCAATTATCCATGCATCATTTGGTATTGACGTCATCAAGCAGTAAGATGTAACTAAAAAACTTCCGATTTTGTCAAAAGTATCCAATTTCTTCAAGGCCTTCACGAGTTGCTAATATTGATCAAGGGTAATAAGCTAATGAGCTTTATCATTATACTAGCCAATAACCTATTAAGTAGTTGCAAATTCTTTTTCCTTTTCCCCTTTATCTTCGGGATTTTCGTGTAATTTCTAGCAAGTGTCAATTGTGTGGTGTGGTCGTTTGTAGTAATTGCAAAATAATTTTCCCTTACCTTTAAAATTCAGCCCACTAAGCTTGGATGACATGAACAAATGGGAGCTATTGGATTGGTTAAAAGTTTGGATCGGCGTGGCTTGATAAGGCCTGTCTAATCCAACTGCTGAAAAAATTGATCAGGAGCCATCCAATCGCATGAGAAGATTTGAGCTATTCATTCTAGGGTTCTTGAAGCTTTCATCTTCTTCCTTAGCTAACCCTAGAGTAGTTCACCTCTTTCCTTCTCTGTGTGTTCTGGTTGTCATCACTCGCTAGTAAGGGGTCGCTCAAGTAGCAAGCAAGATGCTCTCCCCCGCCTTGGCATTTCTACCAAGATGAGACATTGGCTCTCCTTTTGCACGACAAGCAAGCATATTCAACTGAATAAGGGTGCCGAATTCATTGCCAAAATTTGAGATCGAAACAAAATGGATGATGGCTTGAGATTTGCCTTGAAAATGAAGTTGATGACTCATAAGCTTAGGTGTCCATGAAAGATATGGTCATCATTACCATAAGATTCTCCTTGGAGAACAAGTAGGCCAAGTTATGATGGCATTGTGTAAGTGGTCCAATGGGACAGAAACAAGTAAGCCTCTGATCATTACATAAGCCAATTAGGTGTGCCACATTTCCAAATAGGCATGACACCTTATAACTTAGGCTTGCCACCTCAATGTCATAGCCTTGCCGCTCCAAGAAATATGATAAGGTCATTTGGATGAGTGATGATGAGGTTGGTGCCTATAAATAGGAAGAGCCCTCATTCTTTTCCATCATTGGAACCCTTTTTCCATTCACACACCATTCTCTCTCTTCTTTTTTTTTTTCCTTTATCTCGACCTTCCATCGCCGCCCCTTGTCAAGCTGCTCTCTCTAGGATTCTTGAGGTTTATCCAAGTAAGTAAGATCCTTATTTCTTCTATAGGGTGATGGTCCCCATTGTCGAGTCTAGTTAGGTGCTTACCCATTAAGTCGTGGGTAGGATATTGGATCTTTTGTATGATTTTGCTCATGATTATGTTTGAACAGGTGCTTGAGTCATTCAAGCTTGGAATGAAGTCAAGGTTCATTTGGGTTGAGTTCAACACGAGGCAAAGTCACCCAAGGTAGTGAGGCAAGGTCACTCAAGGCCACAAGACCTTGGATCAACATTAAAGCGTGCCGATTCCAAGTCTTGTTCAATGTGAGGATCACCCAAAGCAGCGAGGATCTGGAACAGCATTGAGGCATGCAAGTTTCAAGTCTTGATCAGCACGGGGATCACCCAAGCTCACGAGGTCTTGGTAAGGTATGAAAGCATGCCGTCCTAAGTTTCAATTGGTGCGAGGACTTTGTACTTGGCGGTTGAATCAAGCATGAATTGAGGGTCATTCACTGCATGAAGTATGTTCATGTTGGGTCAAGGCCAAGGTCCATTGAGCTTAGGATCTTTACTAAAGCGAGGTGTACCCAAGGCTCAAGGTCTTAGATCGGCATTAAGGCGTGCCATTTCCGAGCCTTGTTTGGTGCGGGGATTGGCACTAAATGATCAGTTCAAGTCACAAACAAGGGTTTGTTCCCAAAATGTTTATCGGTGTATTGAGAGAACTCATGGCACACACGAATGGATGAGCACACCTTCAGGCCATATATATGTCGGCTAAGAGAAAAGATAAGAACCGGCTTATATGATGCATATCTGTGTGCACTTAAAGAGGAAAAAACGTCCATCGCTACACAGGGTTGGAGGCAATGCCTCGTTCATTGAATGGTATGCCTCAATTGAGCTGTGATACCCTAATTGAGCCAAGATGCGTGGGTCTTGAACTCGAAAGCCTCGGGAAGCTAGGCCCAAAAAACCTCAGTCAAGCTAAGATGCCTTGGTCAAACTAAGAAGCCCAACAAGAAGTTGGAAGCCCTAATCGAGCAAGAGGGCCTGGTCGAGCTAGGATGACGATAAATTAATTTGCATGAGCATTGATTATGCATAAACATGATATGTTGATGTGTTCATTATTAAGCCGAAAGTATCTTACATCGACATCATGTGTTGAGTCAAAGCATGGCAAGTAATTTGCTATTGATTTGTCACCGACATTGTTTGCAAGTGTTGTATTTGCTAGGCTTTGATGATGAGTATGTTTTCCTAGTAAAGAATTAGAAATTTTACTTATTGATTTCCGAAGACTCACTCCTTCATCTTTCAATGTTGCAGGCATGAAAGTCTCCAATTAGTTTTTGGAGTTATAATCACACTAGAGGAGATAGGATTTTCTCCTGGGCTATATGGAAACTTGTAGTGTGATATAAAAGGGAAAGAGGGCTCGAAGAGAAATGGCTTCTAAAAGTACTATTATAATATAAACTAGCATGTTCTGTGTGATATATGTCATAATCCTTCAGCTGCTGTTTGTTTAGGGAGTTGCTTATTCACATTTTTGCATATACATTATAATAAGATAAAAAGAATTGGGACGTCGCGAAAATAACCCTTACCACTGAAGACTCTGAATATGAAGTTGAGGTCATTATAGTTGTCACTTGTTGAGAATAAAGTAGATTAGTATATATACTGCAAAATCAGTGAGATGAAATTTATTTTTCTAATATTCTATGTAATCAATATTTTTCTTGCGAGTAATGATATTAGATTACTGCATGAGATAAAGCATATATTGTCAAAATTTTGACATGAAGAACCTTAGTGAGGCATCTATTATTCTTGGTATTGAGATTATAAGGATCGTTCTCATCGTATATTAAACTTATTTTAAAAAGCATATGTTGATTGTATTTTTGAAAGATTCAGTATGCAAATATTGCAAGCCATAAATTGTTGTTGTCATTAAGGGTGATAAACTGAATTTCTCATAATGTCCTCATTCAAATTTTGAGAAAGTCCAAATGAAGAATTTACCTTGGCTAATGCACTTAGAAGTATTATGTATGCTCAATTTGCACTAGACCAAATATCGCTTTTGCACTAGACCAGAATGTGTAGTATCATGGAAAAACGAGATATAGAAATCTATATCATCATCGACTATGCAAACAAAGTTTATTGCCTACTTTTCAGGTTCTACTTGGGTTATTTGAATCCGGAATCTCATTAGGGAGTTGACCATATTGAGACAATAACTATGTAATGTGTTTATCAATAATGACAGAGATCTCAAGAGATGTAAGCATATGGCAGTCAAGTTTTTTACCATAAAAGAAATAGTTCAAAATAGTGACATTACAATAAATTATATTTTCATAGACTAACTAAGGGCCTTCACCCCAATAAAATGGAATGACATGTCATTAGCATGGGTTTGAAAGCATTATGGGATGATGTTATTTAGTGAGAGCTGTTTTGTTTTTGCTCTAATAATGTTTACATCTATGTTTGTTACATTTAGTAATATTTTGATATGTATCAATTCTTTTGCATTCAATAAAGTGATTATGTATATATTGTTACCATTTTGGATACATATTGATGAAAATCTCAATGTATTATGTATAACTTGAGTAAAGATTAGGGACATCTAGTTATTAGCTTTAAGCATCTGTAAAGAGTTGTGAACCATAAAGATAAGACATATGTAGGTTCAATGAAAACATAAGGATATTCTCTAATGATACATTATTTTTAAGAAAAGAGAATGTTGACTGATAAAGAGGATGACACATAAGGTATTACTTTTTATGATGTGTTATCTATTTGCCACACTATCATATTGAATTCATATCAATATATTTAAAAGCATTTGTGACCATGGAAGGTCTATGTGCATACATGCAATTACTATCTTTATTAGATGTTTGAAAGTTTATAGGATCGGATTGACTGTTGAGAATTATCTCTAGACTAATATAAAGGTACGTGCATACAGTAAAGTTTCACTTAATATAACACAAGTGGGAGAATGTAAGAGTTTTTCTGATGTTGAATATATAAATTGATATTGTAATTTACCATTTTACAATATTGGTCTAATAAAGTTTCTCAATTAGTCTAATATGGAACTGATTAATGAACGCTAAGTAAAACCCAGCCTGTGATGAGAGGGCATGTAGCTTAAAACTCTTTAAATAATGTTCAAATCTCTCATCTAACATTAATACAAAAAAAAAAAATCATAAGAAGTGTTTATTGAATGCTAAGGGTGAGGAGCATTCTCATTGAGTAAGTGATACAAAGGATAATAAAAGAGAAGCACTTAAGCTTTGGATCGTCACTATTTCATGCCAAGATAATATATTCCAAATCTTGTACATAAATCTTTTTACTCATTTATATGCATTCTTGACTCTAGCTATGGAGACTTTGGATATATTTTCATGGCTTACTTAACATAAGACTAACAGTCAAAATCTACTTAATACTTCTATCTTTGTGGGTTTATTGAAATGTGTAATAATATGTTGGGTATGGTGATTGTTAAACTTGTCTTGATGATCTTGTCCATATTCGTTCTTGCTTCGTTCTTGTCGCAACCTACCCCTCGGGAAAGGGAATAGGTTTATGAGTATTGCCTAAAGAACAGACCTAAAGCCCATGATTAGGCATGGGCTCTCCCAAGCTCATATCTCGCACGACATTGGAGTATTCTTAAAAAGTTCGCAATAAAAAGTCGACACTAGCTTATTGGGAGTTGGCTAGAAACTAAGTGAGGCATGGGAGTATACCTCACTTCCTATATAACTAGAGAATTTAGGATCGGGGAGTTGATTACACTAATGAACAGTGCCATTTTGGTACCTAAATCTTGTTCATTTTTAAAAAAGATGTTTTTGTCAAGCAATATGGATTGATTTAATACTTATCCACTAACATGTGAAATGATCATATGGGTGCACAATTATTAGAATAACAATTAGAAGTTAAGGAAAAGCGATTAAATAAATTGCATGAAAGATAAAAAATTTAACATCAAAGAAAAGATAAATGCTGATCCTAACTAGACTAAAGGGAAGCCAAATTCAATATACCAAAATTGCATAATCAAGGGTATTCGTCTTTGAGAACAATTGAAATCCCTTGGGCAGAATTCTGAATTGAAAGACTTCCTTTTTTTTTTAAGGAGAAAATAAACCAAGAGATTAATTTTAACCTTTTTGAAGATATGTTTTAATTTTTTTTTTAGAATTTTTTGGATTTTTTTGGAAAAAATTGAATTTTTGAATTTTCCAAAACCTTTTGATTTTTTTGGTGTCTTTCTAATCACTATTGAAATTTTAGAATTTTCTGAATTTTTGAATTTTCTGAGAATTTTTGAATTTTCCTTAATTTTCTAGTTTTTCCTTTTCAATTAATTTTAGGAAAAACTCGAATTTTCACTATTTTCTGAAATTTTTTTGAATTTTTTTCTTTTTAATGTTCGTTGAAAGTTGTTGAATTTTCGAAAAATTATGAATCTTTATTAATTTTCTAAATTTTTTGCTTTTTTATATTAATAATATTTTTTAATTAAAATTTTTAATTAATTTTTTTTTTGTCTTTTCCCTATTTTGTCTTTCCTATTGCACTTCCCTCGACGACTCCTCTGCACGCCGGAAGCCAACATTTGCTTTCTTTTTTCTCTCTCTCTTTTTTTTTTTTTTTTTTTACTTTTTGCTGCACAATTATTTCTCTTGCATTTTTTTATTTTATTTGTCCTTCCCTGTGCCCATCTTCTTCCTCGACGATCTTCCTCAACAAGCTCCCGAAGCCACGCCTGCAACTTTTTCCAGAATAAAGAAAACTCAACGCAAACTCAATGCAACGTCTCTCCAGCCGCCGTCCATCACCGCCACAGAAACACGTCCACCCGTCAGTCACCCATTTCAACCATCACCAATCCCCGCCGGCCACCTATTCCGGCGGCCCCCCCAAAATTTCACGATAACTCATACCGAAATGACTTTTTTAAAAAAAAAAAAAAAGAAGTAATCCAATGAACAACAAGCACGAATACATAACAATAGGTAAGAGCATCCTAAGTAATGCAGCCTCGAACCGCTGGTATGTCATGATGGATGGGTTTCCGAAAGGGAGCTCTCGACGCGAAGAATGCATATGACTTGGGCGGGATTTTTCCATCAAGTTGCGTGGAAACATAGATAAAATACTAATATTAAACCAATCCAACCAATACAGGACAAAATGTGAATTGATCTTGAGCTCTAACATGCATAGATATTTCGGCCTTCTCTCAGGCATTCTATCAAACAGTCAGTACACGATTTAACAAACATGTTCCAGAGCGAGATTTATTGCAACCTTCGAGCCAGAGATGATGCATACAAGCTTAAATAGACGTGTTTCATGCTGGATCTGTCTTATTTTGCGACGATTCACTTAAAAATCCCGTCTTCAAGTTCGGTGTTCCTAAATGTTTCGCGCTTTGTTCGAGCAAAACGTTGAGCAGTTGGTATGCGTTCATGAACTCGAGTTCTGGGTTCAAATCGGAAGCATTCCTCAACCTAAGCACGATGCATTAGCCTCAAAACATCATAAATCATCCTAAACTCGTTTCGGCTTGTCGAGATTTTGGTCAAAAAATTCTAACAATTCAAGCAAGTTCCAACGGGAGGGGTGCTCCTACCTGGCTTGATGGGAAAGGATTGCGGCGGACGGCAGCTCTCGGGCGGACGACTGACAACAGCGAAGCTTTCCTTCGAGCTCCCTCTCTCCCTTCGGCTCGTCCTCTCCTTCTCTCTTGCTCTCTCCCGACCAAAAAACACCAGCCGAGAACCCCCTTTTTCTCGCTCATCTTCTCCCTCTTTTGAGGGCCACCGGCCAGCGTGCATGGCTTCTGCCATCGCCAGCTTGCTGGCTGGCCTAACCCCGACTCGCAGATCATGCTGCCATCTTGCTCACGATCCTTTGCCCCTCTGGTTTGTACGTTTCTTTTCTGTCAAAGCAAGACCGGCATGAGGGCGTGAGGAAGAGAGGAAAGAGAGAGGGGCCAGGCTTGGTGAGAAAAGTAAGGCTGGGCTTGGGCCCAGGTGAGAAAAATGATCCAGAGGAGAGTAGAACAGAAAAGGACCGGGCCTAGCCCGGTTCGCTCTTTTTTTTTTTTTTTTTTTTTTTCGATTTTAAAAAATATATTTTAAAAAATAGATTTAATAATTAGTGATAGTTATGTAAATGCTCCTAATGTCTACGCATAATGGATTTTAATGAAAATATACACGATGCATTTTAATGAAAGTGCTTTTTTTTCTTTTTTAGTGACTGATTCCTAATTAAAGTTTAGGTGTCAACAATTCTGCCTCATTATGAATAGTTAGAATCTTGTCACTTTGTCATATTTGTTTTGATGACCCATTACATGTTCGTTCTGTTTCGTTCTCCTTTGTTTGCTTTATTTTGAATAGTCAGAATCTGGTCGTCTTGTCATATTTGGGCTTTTTGAAATGAGGAAAAATTCAGTTTCGGAACATGGGCGAAATTTTATTTGGATAGCCTTTCAATAGTTTTATCAACTCAAGTTACTTTTTTTCTACCATTTATTAATTTACAATTTCATTCATTTCTTAATGACTAATAATGGGAAATTAGGGGATTTTTATAAGAGAAACACAGGTTGAAATCGATCCCCCGGTTTAGCAAACTCATCTGTAGAAGGAATGTTGTATGTGCTTTCTTATGTTAAAAAGAAATATGTTATAGATACATTATTGACACATTTTCTAATAACTTATCAGAATAAACGACTTTTTTAACATGATATCATAGCATAAGTTTAAAGTACCAATTTTCGCACCCATCTCTCAATATTTGTTGTCTATAATTAATGTTATTTTGCTTGTTTTCCCTGTATCACTGTCATTCAATATTGTGTATTTAAGGTATCGGTTTACACACGAAGGAGAGTGTTAAGGAATTTTTTTATAGATATATTGTCAGCATGTTTCTATACAACTAAAACTTTGATGGGAAAAACGAATTATCTAACATTATCATTTTATTTCGCTAATGACGGTCGTCGCAACTCTTAACAATCAATCACTAAACTTTGTTAATTGTGGAGTTTCCCCGGCTTTTGCTCCGAGAGCCGGCATTCCAAGAATGTGTTAGTACTGTGATTCGAATTCAAGTTAATACTGAAAGAAGACATTTGGGAGATTTCCCCAACAGTTCCATTGTTGTCTGCTTGTGAAAATTCAAGCTGTCCACCCAAAAGTCTTCCAAATACACCGTCGTCCTCACGGTCTTTGGTCTTCGGTCTGGGGTAATACCATGCTTCTCCATGGCTGCTTAGACTATGTACGCTGGCCCGCTGAAAAACTAGACATAGAAATTACAGTCCAACTTCTGTCTCTCATCTTCTAGACCTTCAAACTTGGTCCCTCTATATCTACTCGTGTGAAATAGAGTAATATATGATGTATCTAGCCTTTTAGATGAGTGCAAACGTTCTAGTAAACGGTCAAAGAGTCGTGTGCTACATTCTTCCTTCTTCCCTTGGCTTGCATGTGCGCTCTCTCGGCCACAACAGAAGCTCCCTCGTTGCTTCCTCAAGCTGGTTGCATGCAGAAATGCCAATACTCACGTTGCCTTTGAACAGGGAAAAGACTAATTATCCTACGAAGAAAAGGAGAGGAAGAACGAGGAAACCGGGACCATCAAGAAGAGCCGGTCAAACAAAACTATTCGCTGCTCGCACTATAAAGAGCACCTGCTCGGCCATAGACTCCGCATCACAAGCTCCCTCCAAACAAATCAAAAAGTTCTCTCTTTATTGTCTCTGTCGTAATTTCATCGAACATGAGGAGCGCAACAAGAGTTCTCCATATTCTCTTGGTCCTGGAGATGCTCAGCGCTGTTTTCGTTGTGAACGAAGCTCGACCTTTCAATGTGATGGGGACGAAAGCTCCAGTGGGAGTTGCCTGCGGAGGGTTCTTCGACGGGTTGTCGCTTGGGGCCATCAAGCAAGCTAGGCCGAGCCCAGGTGAGGGACACAAGTTCACCAACTCAAGGACGCTAGGAGGGATAAAGGACTCAGGCCCGAGCCCAGGCGAGGGACACAAGTTCACCAACTCAAGGATGCTAGGAGGGATAAAGGACTCAGGCCCGAGCCCAGGCGAGGGACACAAGTTCACCAACTCGGAGACGCTAGGAGGGATAAAGGACTCGGGCCTGAGCCCCGGTGAAGGACACGGGCATGTCACCGCCACAAACCAGTGACGACCAAACTTTGATTGCTAGCAGAATCTTAAAATATTTTATGGTTCCTTACATTATTTGGTTGTTTGATTTTTATCTTTTTTGCAATATCAAAAGTTAAGGTTGTTTTCATTCATTGGGGCTTGAGCTTGGATATAGAAAGAATGTTTTTTGCTGGCTAGCGAGGCCAATGTTGTTTAACTTTGTTTTATTGAATGTGTTCATGTCAAATTGGATGAACTCACATGAACCTGTCATTCAAGTCATTCAAAAAGATTGAAAGTAGAAAGGGACATTATTATGTATGACATTACATTACATCAGGTGTGATCATCATGTAGTTATATGACTGTCATGAAATTTTTATTCTTATAATGTTTAATTGACAAGTAAAAAGCTATCTTTTCGGAACCACGCCAAGGTAAGAGATAATGAATATAAAGAGGAGAGAAAAATATATTGTGTTATATTCTATGAACGAGGAATATGGAAAAAAAAATTAAAAATAAGGAATTGCTAAGGGCAATGCCTTTGTGCTAAGGAGTCAAAAATTCTAAATAAAAATGAAAGATGTAATAATAAATATATACACGTGTATGTAGAAAATAGAAATGAAGTTCCATATAAACTTATAGGCAAATAAATAAGACATCTCAAAGTAGTATTCCAATATTGAGTGAAGTCTTTGAGTTTTCTTCTTGGGCAATGATATCATGTGTTCCTAAATTTGTCTTTTCTACGATTTAGTACCTCAACTTTTTTTTATTCAATCAAGTACCTAAATTTTTCAAATTCCACTTGATGTAAAATCTCAGTTGGATATATTGTTATGTGATGTGATTGTGGTAAGGTAACTCGCTTACTCAACAAGTTTAAGTACAAACCGTTACATGAGTCACTCGCTTAACAAAAGGTGTGCACTCTCCATTTGGATGTAAGGTGACGGGAGGAGAGAGAGTGCCAACTTCGAACACTTGAGTCGTTCAATATGTCTCTGCCCAACATCATCTCAAGAAAACACCGTCATCCTCAAGATCTTTGGTCTTTGGTTTAGGGTAAAACCTTTCTTCCCCATGGCTGCTTATAGACTATCTCGCCCGCTGAAAAACTTGACATAGAAATTACGGTCCAACTTCTGTCTCTCTTCTTCTAGACCTGCAAACTCGCTCTCTCTCTCTCTCTCTCTCTCTACTTGTGCGATATAGAGTGATATAAAATGTATCTAGCCTTTCAGATGAGAGCAAATATGTTTTATTAAATGGTCAATCAGTCGTGTGCTACATTCTTCCTTCTTCCCCGGCTTGCATGTGCGCTCTCTCGGCTGCAGTAGAAGCTCCCTCGTTGCTTCCTCAAGCCGGCTGCATGCAGAAATGCAAATGCTCACGTGGCCTTTGAACAGAGGAAGACTAAATTATCATACGAAGAAAAAGAAAATAAGAACGAGGAAACCGAGACCAAGAAGAGCCGGTCAAAGAAAACTCTTCGTTGCTCGCACCATATATTGAGCACCCGTTCGGCCAGACTCCGCATCACAAGCTCCCTTCAAACAAATAATAAAATTTGCTCTTTATTGTCTCTGTCAGTAAAAATTAGCTTTTTGTTGTCTCTGTCAGTAATTTCAACATGAGGAGCACAACAAGGGCTCTCCAGATTCTCTTGGTCCCGGCGATGCTCAGCGCCATTTTCGTTGCGAACGAAGCTCGACCCTTCAATGTGATGGGGACGACAGCTTCGGTGGGAGTTGACTGCGGAGGGTTCTTCAACGGGTTGTCGCTTGGGGCCATCAAGCAAGCTGGGCCGAGCCCGAACGAGGGACACAAGTTCATCAACTCGAAAACGCTCAGAGGGATTAAGGACTAGGGACTGAGTCCTGGCGAGGGACACAAGTTCACCAACTCGGAGACACTGGGAGGGATTAAGAACTCGGGCCTGAGCCCCCCTGGTGAAGGACACAAGCACATCACCGGCACAAACTAGTGACGAACAAACTTTGATTGCTAGTAAAAACTAAGAATATTTCATTATTCCTTTCATTATTTGGTTGTTTAATTTTTATCTTTTGCAATATCAAATGTTAGGGTTATCATCATTCATTGGGGTTTGAGGTTGAATATAGAATAAGGTCATTTGCTAGCTAGCAAGGCTAGTGTTGTTTAACTTGTTTTATGGAATGTGTTCATGTCAAATTGGACCAATTCACATCGACCTGTGTCATTCGAATTATTCACGAAGATTGAAAGTAGAAAGGGAGACCGTTATGTCTTGTATGATCATTGAGTAGCTCTGTGACTATTATGAAGTTTTTAATATTGTTGGAGGATTCAATTGGAAAGAAGGGAATGGATTTACTATAGAATTTCTGGTGCAGTTATTTTTCACCCCTTCTTATAATGTTTAATTGACAAGTTAAAAGATATATTTTTAAAACCATGTTAAGGTAACGACACCTTTACTCTCTAAAAACAATAGTGCCTTTTACACCACAAATTCTCTTTCCCAAATGATTGGAAACAGGCAGTAATAGGCAATGTGATTAACTCTCGATGATGTATTGGCTGCAATTTTCCATCTTTTTTCCTTGTAGTCTATAATTGGAAAATACTTTTATAATTAACCATAATTCAAATACTTCAAATAACAAGAGGAATTCAAAAGTGACTTGAGTTGACTTGACATCAACCTAAAACTCATTGTCAACCGAAACACAAAAATCTCGAGCTTCGTGCTATCAAATACCCTAATTCAGAGCTTGATTAGTTTGGAGAAAAAATCATCTACATAAGTTGAGCTGAAAGATCAGTTTAGATGAGACTCAACGAGTCAAGTGAAGAAGATCTTCTAATTGTCTTCATGACATCAACCGAAAGACCCATCTCAACATATTGGCATTATCCAAATACAATAGTATTCAGGGAGAATTACCAAAAAAGTCATAAACCTATTACAATTGTGCCAATTTAGTCATAAACTTTTTTTTTTGGGCCAATTTAGTTTTAAACCTTTTACAATTGTGCCAAGTTAATTCATACGGCCAAAATTGGCTAGCCAGCGCTGAAGTGGATGCCAGCCGAAGACTAATGGCCGGCGAACGCTGATGTGACAATTTTAAATATTTTTTAATATTTTTTGATTTTTTAAAATTTTTTAATTTCTTTTCTTTTCTTTCACCTTCTTCTCCTTCCTCTGGCCGGCCGGCCGGCACTGGTCAGAGGCGAGGGCCGGCGAGGTTAGCCTCGCCGTCGCTGGGCGAGGCTCGCCTTCGCCAAGGCTGGGCGAGGCCAAGCCTCGCTAGATTCGGCGAGCTCGGCCCTCGCCAGCCATTGGTGAGGGCGAGGCCCCACTAGATCTGGCGAGGTTAGCCTCGCCGGATTGGAAAATACTTTTATAATTAACCATAATTCAAATAATTCAAATAACAAGAGGAATTCAAAAGTGACTTGAGTTGACTTGACATCAACCTAAAACTCATTGTCAACCGAAACACAAAAATCTCGAGCTTCGTGCTATCAAATACCCTAATTCAGAGCTTGATCAGTTTGGACAAAAAATCATCTACATAAGTTGAGCTGAATGATCAGTTTAGATTAGACTCAGCGAGTCAAGTGAAGAAGATCTTCTAATTGTCTTCATGACATCAACCGAAAGACCCATCTCAACATATTGGCATTATCCAAATACAATAGTATTCAGGGAGAACTACCAAAAAAGTCATAAACCTATTGCAATTGTGCGAATTCAGTCATAAACTTTTTTTTTTGGCCAATTTAGTTTTAAACCTTTTACAATTGTGCCAATTTAATTCATACTTGCCAAAATTGGCTAGCCGCCGACGTGGACGCCTTGACCGAAGACTAGTGGTAGCGAACGCCGATGTGGCAATTTTTAATATTTTTTAATATTTTTTTTGATTTTTTTAAAATTTTTTTAATTTCTTTTCTTTTCTTTCACCTTCTTCTCCTTCCGCTGGCCGGCCGGCACTGGTCAGAGGCGAGGGCCGGCGAGGTTAGCCTCGCCGTTGCTGGGCGAGGCTCACCTTCGCCAAGGCTGGGCGAGGCCAAGCCTCGCTAGATTCGGCGAGCTTGGCCCTCGCCAGCCATTGGTGAGGGCGAGGCCCCACTAGATCTGGCGAGGTTAGCCTCGCCGGATTGGAAAATAATTTTATAATTAGCCATAATTCAAATAATTCAAATAACAAGAGGAATTCAAAAGTGACTTGAGTTGACTTGACATCAACCTAAAACTCATTGTCAACCGAAACACAAAAGTCTCGAGCTTCGTGGTATCAAATACCCTAATTCAAAGCTTGATTAGTTTGGACAAAAATCATCTACATAAGTTGAGCTGAATGATCAGTTTAGATTAGACTCAACGAGTCAAGTGAAGAAGATCTTCTAATTGTCTTCATGACATCAACCGAAAGACCCATCTCAACATATTGGCATTATCCAAATACAATAGTATTCAGGGAGAATTACCAAAAAAGTCATAAACCTATTGCAATTGTGCCAATTCAGTCATAAACTTTTTTTTTGGGGCCAATTTAGTCTTAAACCTTTTATAATTGTGCCAATTCAATCCATCTGGCCAAAATTGGCCAGCCAGCGCTGACGTGGAAACCAGCTAAAGACCAATGGCCGGCAACCGCTGATGTGGCAATTTTTAATATTTTTTTCAATTTTTTTAAAATTTTTTAATTTCTTTTCTTTTCTTTCACTTTCTTCTCCTTCCTCTGGCCGGCCGGCACTAGTCGAGGCGAGGGCCGGCAAGGTTAGCCTCGCCAAGGCTGGGCGAGGCTAAGCCTTGGCTGAATGATTAGTTTAGATGAGACTCAACAAGTCAAGTAAACAAGATCTTCTAATTGTCTTCATGACATCAATCGAAAGACCCATCTCAACATATTGGCATTATCCAAATACAATAGTATTTAGGGAGAATTACCAAAAAAGTCCTAAACCTATTGCAATTGTGCCAATTCAGTCATAATTTTTTTTTTGGGCCAATTTAGTCTTAAACCTTTTACAATTGTGCCAATTCAATCCATCGGGCCAAAATTGGCCAGCCGACGCTGACGTGGACGCCAAATAGGAGACTAATGGCGGCAAACGGCTGATGTGGCAATTTTTAATATTTTTTAATATTTTTTTTTCGATTTTTTAAAATTTTTTAATTTCTTTTCTTTTCTTTCACCTTCTTCTCCTTCCCCTGGCCAGCCGACACTGGTCAAAGGCAAGGGCTGGCGAGGTTAGCCTCACTATCGCTGGGCGAGGCTCACCTTCGCCAAGGCTGGGCGAGGCTCACCTTCGCCAAGGCTGGGCGAGGCCAAGCCTCGCTAGATCCATCGAGCTCGGCCCTTGCCAGCCATTGGTGAGGGCGAGGCCCTGCTAGATTTGGCGAGGTCAGCCCTCCCTGGCCATAACCATCGCCAAGCCCCTGTTCCAGCACCTTTGGACCGATGAGGAGGAGAGAGGAAAAAAAAAAAAAAAATTCAAAAAAAAATAAAAAATCGAAAAAAATATTAACAAATATTTAAAATTGCCACATCGCATTCGTTGGCCGGCCAATTTTGGCTAGATGGACTGAATTGACACAATTGTAAAATGTTTAGGACTAAATTGACCCAAAAAAAGTTTAGGACTGAATTAGCACAATTGCAATAGGTTTAAGACTTTTTTGATAAATGAAGCCATTGAGATAAAATTATCGAAATTAAAAATAGGTTTGGAATGCCTTCCTCTTCCTTGAAGGAACATAATTGTATATATGTTTAGGGAAAAAAGGGTTAGAGGAAAAGAAAATAAAAGGAGTGACAATAAGAGAAAATGAATATGAAGAAATTATACTGTTATATTTTATGAATGAGGAAAATGGAAAAAAATTAAAAAAAATAAGGAGAAAGTTGATGAGGGTAATGCCTTCATGCTAAGGAGGTATAAATTTTAAATTTTTCACCTTTTGTATTTTTCAATACCCCAACTTTTTCTTGTTCGATCAAGTACCTAAAACCTTTGATGAATAAATCCTCATGTAAAGTGATTGTGTCACATGGCTAGCTTACTTAGTAGAGCTTAAGTGCAAATCATCACATGAGTCGCATACTCAGCAAAAAATTGTGTCATATCCCGAGTGAGAGAGAGGAAAAAAGAGAGGGTTATGGTTTTCGAATATTTGAGTCGTCCAATATGTCCTTATCGCAAGAAAACGCATCCAAGTTGGCATTTTTTTCCTTCCAAGTCACAATTATAAGGGAGACTCCTCATCGATCCGTGTTCGAAGTAAAATTAGGTTTGCTCGAAGGCAAAATAGACAATCCATGTACTTGTCCTGTGATGTCATTATTTTAAATATATATATATATATATATATATAAGAGTTGGAGGCCAATGACGTGGCATTTTGAGTGAGACTCAAAGGCCCTCCCTCTTCCCTCAAGTAACAAAGTAAACCATTGCCATGCCTTGCCTAGTTATGAAGTACTAATACTTTCCCGAAGCCTATGTGTTGTATCGAACACTCCAATACATGTTTGACACTATTTGTTGACACCCGAAATTTTTGTCGACATTTTAAATAAATAATTTGCAAAAATAAAAAAAATTTTGAAATGAAAATAAAAAAAAAAAAAAGAAGAAGAAAAGGGAGAAAAGAGAGAAAAAGAATAAAGAGCCAAAAAGATTAAAAAAATGATGAATGAATGAATGAAAACATAAAAAAAGAAAAAAAGAAAACAAAAAAAAAAAAAAAAAATGAAATGAAATGAAAAGAAAAAAAGAAATAAAGGAATCAATAAAAGAAAGAAAAAGAGAGAAATAAAGAAAAAGGAGTGAAAAGAAAGAAAGAAAAAGAAAAAAAAAAAAAAACAAAAGGAGAAAACAAAAAGAAAGGAGATGGACGATTCGTAGGGGGTTCTTTTTGGTTGGGGGCTGGCTCTCTCTCTCGGGGGCACGCTCTCTCTCTCGAAAAAAAAAATGCTCTCACGACTCTCTAAAAAGCTCTCTCGCTCCGCCGCTCGCTCTCTGGCTACCGGGAGGGGCTCTTTGCTCCCGCAGGCTCTCTCTCTCCGGGGGATAGGCGCGAATTCTCTCTCACGGGTTCTCTCGGGGGAATCTCTCTCTCAATCGCTGGCTCTCGCTCGATCAGTTCTCGAAGACGAAGCAACTGCCGGCGAAGACATTGGTAGTTACAACAATGATGATAGGGGTTCGATCGGCTAGGGTTTTTCCTCCATTGGCGAGGATCGAAGATCGGAGGCCGGCTCTCTAGGATTGGCTGGGGTTTCTTCTCTCGGACTCCCTCTCTCTCTGATTCTCTCTCTGGTTTGCTCGATCACGGCGCCATCGGCGAAGACGGTGGCGGCGATAGCACTGACAACGATCAACAGCGGATTCGACAGCGGCGACAACAGCTTCCGGTCGTTTTCCCGTTCTGTTTTTTTTCTGATCTCTCTGTTCTAGTTCGGGCTCTTGCTCGCCCGCTCAATCAATCGAAGACTAGCGGCCGAGGATCGCACTCGAGGACCTCGGAGTTCAAGGCTTAGATTCGCGCGATCCGCTCGGTTTGCAGATTAGATAACTCCCCGTGATAGCGGCGAAGCGCGCAGTGGTGGCATTGACAATTCCGGGATATACATTCTTCAATCCCATCACTCGACATCTATACTTTGGAGGTACGTGTTTCTGTGCTCTGTTTGAACGATTCTGATGGCATAGATTAGGATGTGCTCAAATAGCATGATCGACCCAAAATAAGCTTGCTCTGATGTTGTTGTGATGGAAATAAAAGTGAATCGTCGATTCATATTCTTGTATAAACTCCCTGATGGAAATGCATATCACATGTTTGAGGAAATGCCTGAGTAAAATCTACGCTTTTGTTCTTAGTCCTCTATGTGTTTCTGGGTTCATAGTTTGTCAGACAAGTTCTGATAGATGTCTACCGCCTCTTTTTGCTTTGTATGTTTTTGTTTCGACGTCTTTTGTGCGCATGCTATGCTTCTGCGTAACTGGTTCTCAGCTGTCAAAGTTGAAGGTTGGTGGTATTCGTGGCCATAAATGGCATTCGCATGATAGGCAAGCTGCAATTTTTTGATTTGGTTGTGTGTATCACCAATCGTGATTTGTTCATTTCTTTTTGTGCCTCTTTCGATTTGATTTGTGTAAATGAGGTGTATATGTAATGCATGAATGTTATATAGTCCCAATGTAAGACATGAAGAACCAGCATTGTTTGTATCACTGTGCTTGCTGCTATCTATGATTGTCTAGTTCGCCACGAATATACATGTTACATTGTGGTCACCTTGTTGTGTTTGTACCGATGTGTGATGAGCCGTGTTGTGAATTGTGTCAATTCCTTGTGTGTTTGCTGTTTTGACTTACTGCAACTTTCTGTTTTGGCTGAAACGAGGTGTTAGATAAGGTTTTTTGACTTCGAGCCCTTCTAGACATATAAAATACACTTCTAGAGCTTCGATTTGATATGTTGTACGCCCTGAACGGACGTCATTTGGTCACTGAAAAACGCCTACAAAGTCCGTCAATTCTGCAGTAGTTTTTTAGGTTGATTTGCTGTTCTGCGATTGTCTGTTTTAACTGGACTGGGCTGGTAGATGATGTTATTAGGACTTAATGTCTTCTAGAGATTTGTAATCGACTTCTCAAGCTTTCCATAGACATATTATATGTGCAATTTGGCCATCATTTGCCCTGCCTGATGCTTCTTGCAAAGAGCACTAATCTGCTGATGTGTTCTGTTTCTTTCGCTGATCTGACCTTCTGTGCAAATAACTTGATATGAGCTTGTTATTGTGTTTTTCTGTATTCGAAGTCTTCATGAAAGTCGAAGATGGTTCGAATATCTTTCCAATGAGCTGTAGAATGCCTTAATTGAATCTCATTTGATATGGTTTTCATATGTCCAAATTTCAGTCCAGAATCTGTCATGTTTGAGACCTGATGCGTGTGCTCAAATTTGAGTTAGTGAACATGCTTTTCTGGAGTTGAATCTTTCATGAGATTCATTGGAAATTTCATAAAATTTCTAACAAGGTATAGCTTGAATCAAGTGATCATCGTTAGCAAGGTCAATGGCTTCCATAAAGTCACGTTTGAGTTGCTGCAATCTGTAATGCTGGATTTTTGCCCTGTTTCGTTTCTGTTTTTTCATATAGATTTTTGTGAGCAAAGTAGGACTTCGATGTCTCATGATAGATGATCAGGAAATTTCCTTCTATATACTTGGACTTTCATAGATTTTCTTTATGTCTTCATTTCAATGAATATCATCCATGTTTTGTGCAATCCCTGCTGTGATTTTAATTGATTGCGTTTCTATGAAAATGTCTTCAATCAAGTTCCTTAAGAGCATATTTGATGCTTGATGCTTTCTAGACATACTTAGAGCATATCATAAGCTTTGCAATGATGTATGGCATGCCTCATTTGAAGATCATTGACCATGTAAAAACCATGCATCAAGTCGATATACCACAACTGAAATTGTCATGCATTTTGCTTCTAATGACAAGTCACATATCAATGTTAATGGATTTGTGTGGCCTTTTGCATATGGATTTATGGTTGAATGTCTAAATCAAACTTTTTCTTCACATTTAACCTTACGTCATGTTCAAATTTCATGATTTTCATGCATTGATTAGGTGGCTTAACAAATCAGTTATCATGCATCATTCTTTGATTTGCTTATGATTGATTTGCATGCTTTAGCAATTGTTGCTTTTCGGCCATGAATCTGACTTTACTTGAACTCGATACGCCTCAGGAGATTCCATTCATGAATGTTGCTCTTTATAAAGTGCTTGATTTATGTGCTTTTTCTTAGAGCGAGTCATACATGGGTTCTAACCCAATTGCTTTGATCTTAGTTGTGATGATTGTTTCTTTCACTTGTATGCACCTAGTCATAAATTTCTTAGATTAGGTTTAGATTAGGACCTTGAAGATGGAGAAGGCATGAAGATGGTGGAGGTCGATGTCCATTCCGACCATTTTCATGTAATACCCATTTTCCCGACATATGTCTCGGGTTCCATGCATTGTATAAAACCCGACGAGTTGCGGGTTTTCTTTCTTTCTTTCTTTTTAATTGTTTTCTCTTTTATATTTTTTAGGATTGCATGATAGATTTACTGCTTTTCTTGATTGTTTACTTCATGTCTTGCACTTTCAATTTCATTGATTGTTTTCTTTTCATTTTTTTAGAAATAGAATAGAATGAAAGTAATCCACCACGCATGATCATTTAGTATAGAATTGACGATCCTGAAAATGTAAAAAGAAATGCATGGACATATTAGGAAAAACATAACATACTTGTTTAGGTACCGAAAGGGCGCTAATAGCAATATTAGCGTAACCCAAGTCCCCGAATCTAGATATCTGGTTGCGTAGAAATCGAGGGAATACTCCCGACTCTCGATTGGGTTTCTAGCCGACCCCGAAAATGAGGCTAGTGGCGACTCCTGTATATTTTTAGGTTGTTAAATACCTAGATCATATAAATAAATCCGCTGTCACGCGGGGTACGAGCTTGGGAGAGCTCGTGATCTTGAGATCAAGTACCCCTAAACCCGACCTTCCCCACCTTGGATACATTTTTGAGGAGGCAGCGAGATCGGGTCGCGACAGGCTTGGCGACTCCACTGGGGACTGGTTATTAGGTTAAGAGGACTTGAAGCCGTTTAAAAATGGTTGTTGTGTTTAACTAACTTGTTTTATGTAGGATCGCTTTGCATGTCAAAGTCGCGTGGAAAATCAGGTTAGTCACTAACATTGTGTTAAATGGTATTGTAGGTTGGAGTTATAAGGGGAGGCGTGGTTGTAAACCATTTGTTTTGCAGGTGGTGTGAGGTTGTATGAATGTATGTGGGTTTATATTGAAGTGCTGGATGTTTTAATTTAAATGCATGTTTACAAGCTTTAGCACGACACTGCACACACAACCGCGGTCTAAAACCCCGATCGCCCAATTTAGGACCTTAGGAGGGTTTATGGGTGGAACCCGTGAGTGAATGCTCGTGGTAATCCATTACTTACATAAACCTGCTCATCCCAACCGATAAAAATAGCACTGACCGACGATAGTAGCGGTGGGTAAACTATTTTTATCCTTTGGGATGAGGACCTTGAGCCTTTAGCACCCTCACCTTAGGCGTCAAAACCTCACGGTTTCATGCGACATGTGACTTGTGCTTGCCATGTGTTTGGTGGGTAAGTGATTGTTCCTTTTATCGTGCTCATCTTTTTACTTTCCATATTTCAATTATGTGTTTTATATTCCAACGACGATATGTTTTAATCATGGATGCCCCTTTAGGTTTAGATTTAGATGGATAAACCCAGAGTGGACGTGATCTCGTGCTTGGAAATCTCAAGACCATTGGTAATCTCAACCCAAGACAAGTGGAAAAATTCCGGAGCCTCAAGGATTTCGACAAGCTCACATTAAGGGACAAGAAGACGATGCTTTGATCAATGAGGAACGCTTGGCCCATAATAACAAGCGTCTCCGCGCGATCCCACCTAGTCCTTGGGTTTCTTTTCTTGTAAAGGGATTTCTTTTGTATTTCCCTCCTTTCTATCAAGGTTTCCTTGTATTCATTTTTCATATCCCTTGTAAAATCGAATTACTTTGTAAGCTTCAAGAAAGCAAGGTTTTGTTTTCCATTGTAATTGTTCGATTGAAATAAATGAAATTCATGAACATTTTCATGTAATTTTTAGAAAAGGGGCATTCGATTAAATATTTGTCGTCGTTCCTTTTCAATTGTATAATTTCTTTTGAGGAAATTTTGATAAGAGGATGTTATATGATACTTTTGGGATCATATACACTTCTTATCATTATTTCATCTCAAGAAAATATAAAATTGACTAGGATTTATACCTTAATGGTTTCTTTTGATTGGTACTAATTCGAGTCATTTTCTTTCCGGGGTTTTGAAAAAAACGGCTGAAGAAAGATTTGTTATACGAACTCGCCGCCAAACAAAGATGGAAAACGAAGATACCCGAGCCCGTGTCATTAACATGGAAAATCAAATGGCCCAGCTGGTGACATTATTGGCCGATCTCTCTAGCCAAGTCAAAAGCTTGACATCTACTTCTTCTACCATGAATATTCCTACCGCACCCCCTGAAGTGTCGGTAGTAGAGCCCATGGCAAAAGGGCCTGTGGAAGAGATCCCCACCGCAATCCCGATAGTTATCGGTCCGAGCCTTCATCTAAAGAGATTCCGACTTCACACTTCGATGAGGAGAATTCAAGGCGCCTAGCAAAGATTGAAGAACGCCTTTGCATGCTGCAAGGCTATCAGTTGCAGGGGCTTGATAAACTGTCACCCTTTGCTAAAGTTACGGTCCCCGAGTTCTATAAGGAGCCGGAATTCACAAGAAAATACGACGGCATCGGATGTCCGAAGACTCATTTGAAATACTATCTCGGGCAAGATGGCCCGTTATTCGAGATAATCCTCCACTCTTAATCAATTCATTTCGGGACGGCTGGTTGGTCTGCGTTAACCCTGGTTCATAGAGTTGGACATGGAGAAAATCCGTACTTGGGAAGACCTCGTTGATGAATTTCTTCAGCAATACAAATTCAATACTGAAATTGCTCCAACTCGAGAAGAATTGGTTCGAGTTGAGAAAAGAAGAACCGAATCATTTAGGGCCTACGCTCAAAGATGGAGGGTCACCTGCGTCTCAAGTAAAACCACCATTATCCGAGAAAGAGACCATGAAATTGTTGCTTCGGGCTAGGCCCCGTGATTTTTTTGAGAAAATGTACAATCATACCGTATGAACTTTGCTACATTTGTAGAGTTGGGAGAACGCATCGAGGGGATCATGCGGGAAGGAAGGTTGTACGAGAACACAAATCGTCGATATACCCCGAAGAGGGATAAGGAATCGACCGTGGAGATCGCCTATGTACAAAATTCCTCTTCTCGAAGCCATATAATTCTCAAATTCATAAACCTGCCATGGAAGTAGGGGGATCTTCCAGAAACTTTGAGCGTAAAGGAAAGGCCCCTCAAAGGCAATTTACTCCATTGCCTAGGGCCATGTCACAACTACTTCCAATGCTGATCGAAAATCATCTTGTGGCAAAAGAGATCCCAAGGGATAATCCACCAAAGTTTGCCGGATTCGACCTTAATAAGACATGTGAGTATCATATGGGTGAAAAAGGTCATCATGTGGACAACTGTGCGGTGCTTCGTTATAAGATCCAGGATTTGCTTTGGATAAAAAGCTGCTCACCTTTAAGGACTCGGACTTTGAATGTCCAACAAAATCCCCTTCCAAAGCATTTCGAAGATGTCGCATGGTTGGCACTATCGATAAAGATGAAGAGCCTACGGTTCCCCTTTGTGTAAGGGATGTTTTTAGTTCTTGCATTTAATTTTTAGATGTATTTGATTCATTTCTCCCCCCGCGAGGGAATTCTATTCATTTCTCCCCGCGAGGGAATTTCATTCATTTCTCCCCTGCGAGGGAATTTCGTCATTTCATTCGTTTGTGCTTGTAATAATCTGGATCATAAACTTTCTAGATCCAAGATGATATACGTTGTAATGCAATTTTCGCATATCAATAAAATTCATGTTTTGTTAATAGACATGTGAGGCCTAAATCAGTCCTATGATGATGCTTTGAGGCCTGAGCTTCCACACGATCTATAGTTTCAAAATGTTTTAGTGGAACGAAGACGTCCAATGACATGAGGATTAGTTCCCAATAAATTTTTCAAAAACAACTTGAATTTGAAAACAAGTTTTTCATGACATTTACATACATTGCATTCATTCATATGTATATATACTAACCGTTTTTCGATTGCATCTCAAACATGACATTTCACATCATGATAGTCATTTGCATGGCTCAGATTTGCATTCAAAAGACTTTGACGAATCCGATTATTCCAACTCAAAGATTGAAGATGATCCTCAAGGTATTTTAAAAAGGAATGGCTCAGACATGAAAAGTCCAAGCCTCTTACCACCAAACAGCTAGTCACTCTAAATTTAGGAGATTCAAATAACCCCAAAGAAACCAAGATTGGGGCAAGTCTCTCTCAAGTGGATGCCAATGGATTAATTGGGCTCCTGAAAAAAATATATGGAGAGTGTGGCACTCATATGAACGGTCATCTCTTGGCTAGAAAAATATTGAGGCTCGGTTACTATTGGTTGATCATGGAAGCCGATTGTATTCGGCATGTGAGATGTTGTCATCAATGCCAAGTCTATGGAGACAAAATCAATTCTCCTCCTAATGAGCTACATCAAATGTCTGAATCCTGGCCTTTTTCAATGTGGGGCATCGACATTATCGGACCGATTAATCCTAAAGCATTCAAATGGGCATCGTTTTATCTTAGTAGCAATTGATTACTTCACCAAATGGATTGAAGCCAATTCTTATGCCCATGTTACTGCAAAGAGTGTGGAAAAATTTATCCGTCGTGATATCATCGCCCGATATGGAGTTCCGGAAGCGATCATCACAGATAATGGATCAAACTTGAACAATAAAGTGGTGGATGATTTACTTGGAGAATTCCACATTCGCCATTTGAATTCTTCTCCCTACCGCTCACAAATGAATGGAGCTGTGGAAGCGGCAAACAAGAATATCAAGAAGATTTTAGCCAAAACGGCGGAAAATTATCGTGATTGGCATGATCGGTTGCCATATGCTTTGTTTGCTTATCGAACTTCAATTCGTACTTCGACTGGGGCAACACCGTTCTCATTGGTTTATGGGATGGAAGCTGTATTACCCGTGGAAGTGGAAATTCCTTCACTGAGGGTACTTTCTCAAATCAAACTTTCTAAAGCTGAATGGGTTCAACAAAGATTTGAACAACTTAATGTGATTGATGAAAAGAGGGTAAAAGCCTTATGCCATGGACAAAGCTATCAGAAGAGAGTAGCTAGGTCATTTAAGCGCAAGGTTAGACCAAGGATTCCAAGACCGTAAATGCCGATCTTTGTCAAGAAGTCCATGAATAAAGTGAAAGGCCTTCGAGCCATTTTTGGATTGAATCTGAGCTATTTTAGGATGTTTGCATCATGCATTTTCATGCATACATATTGCATCTACGTGTTTGTTCATTTTGCAGGATCTTTGATGAAGATTCTACCTATCCACAAGAGGTTCATCTCAAGAGTGCAAAACCTTCAAAAGTGTCCATTCTTCTTTAGAACTTAGAAGTGACCTTACCCTTTAGAATGCCAAAAGAGTCGGTTAGAACTCTAGAAGTACAACTCTAGAAATGAACCCATGTGCTAAGCAAAGCCTGTTCTATCTATAAATTTTGTCAAACCTTACTTCCAAAAATCTCCCCAGTAGGGTCAAGAAAACATGTCATTTCAGACAAAATTTCATTATATTTTCATTTCCCCAAGGAGTTGAATTTAACTAAAGTGGGTTTTGGAAAACCCGAAAAGGATTGTTAAATATGCCAAGTGGTAGTGCCTAAAATGATGAGAGGCAACCCCTTTACCAAACACGTCCTCATACACTCTTTGAGAGAATTGAGTGGAAAGAACCATGTCTTAGGGCATAGGATTCATTCACGGTGAATACATGATTTGAAATGATAAAGGCATTTCATTTCTCAATCCCCAAACACTATTGATATCTCTTGCAAGCCACTTTGAGCCAAATAGGGAGCGTTTCAAAATAACCCTGTCAAGAACAACCCCACATTGGGGCAAAATAGGGGTCTTGGTTGAAAATTATGGAGCAAAAGATTAAGAAAGATTTTATTGCTTTCACTTGTATCAATCTTCTTGTGCTAGCTTCAGGTGATTTCTTATCAAAACTCGAAGCATCCCAAAGTGACGAAGAGCATTCCGTTCACTATCACAAACACAATTATCCATTGCTTAGCCAATTTGAGCCTTATGCAATTCTTTCATAACCCTGGTGATGATTATCTCCCCACACTTGGGGCAAGGCACATGATTTACCAACAAAATTGAGAACATTGGTAATGTTTGTAAATGCCACTCGAGAGTCCTAGATACTCAAAAGAGGATGAAGACTAGGGGGCATGAAAAAAAGTGTGCTCGGTAAAAGCAAGGCCAATGCCCATTAAAAAAATGTAAAAAAAAAAAAAAAAAGCAAGAATGCCAAAAAAGAGTGAAATCAATGATCACGCAAAAGATCATTTATTGAAAAACAAAAGAAATATCTTGCAAGAAAAAAACATGTATTGCAAGCAATGTCATTAGAACAAAGAGCGAAGCTCTCATGTCTCAAGACAAATTATTAAAAGGACTCTCGAGATAGGTTAAATTTCAAGAGTCAAATTTTTGAAAAGTCATGTGATGGTAATGATGCCAAGGTAATCACTCACTTTTAACCCTTTGATATTTGAAAGTCTTTCAAGCCTTTCTAAGCCTCACCTGAACCAACATTACAACCCTTATCCGAAGTCTCTTCCGATTGGGATGGTTCGAGTTGAAATGAGAGTATCACATAGGAGCTTTTGCTAGAAGGAGTGGAAGCAATCCTATCTTATCTTATCTTCAAGGTTCTTGACTTGTAAACCTGACGAAGATATTGATTGAATATTCATTTCTTGGCCTCAAAGTGCGTACCCTTTGTGTAAGCCCATGACCAAGCCATCATTACGGTCCCTTTAAAAGACCTTTTGATCAATGGATTGTATTCACTGTGAACGTTTCCGAAAACCTTAGATATAGGTTGAGTGAGACTCCTCCGGTGAGATTTAAACAGTTTTCCCATATCAATGGTTGGGAACAAAAGCCTTTTTTGAGAGCTAGTGTGAAAGACCTCTTTTGATTAGAATATTTCCACTTGGCATATTTGATTTAACCCTTAGATGGTTAATCAAATCTCATTTTTGTTAAAATCTTTCTCGAAAGAATTTGGTAATCAATGTTATTGCAAATTTGGTTCTCCAGCAATTTCGAAACTCATAACTGGTCGAAAAGACCTTTCACATCCAGTCGAAACCCGTTTTTACACGGTGAGACATCACATCCAGTCAATATCCGTTTTTACACGGTGAGACATCACATCCAGTCAACATTCGTTTTTACACGGTGAGACTTTTCTTCCAGTCGAAACCCGTTTTTACACGGTGAGACCTTACATCCATCGAAACCTGTTTTTACACGGTGAGACATCACATCCAGTTAATATCCATTTTTACACGGTGAGACATCACATCCAGTCCATATCCGTTTTTACATGGTGAGGCATCGCACCCATTCAAAACTGTTTTTACACAAAGTGAGACTTTTCTCCCGTCGAAACCCGTTTTTACACGGTGAGACATTTCATCCAGTCGAAACCCGTTTTTACACGGTGAGACTTTTCTTCCAGTCGAAACCCGTTTGTATACGGTGAGACCTTTCTTCCAGTCGAAACCCGTTTGTATACGGTGAGACATCATATCCAGTCAACATCCGTTTTTACACGGTGAGACATCACATCCAAAGTCAACATCCGTTTTTACACGGTGAGACATCACATCCAATCAATATCCGTTTTTACACGGTGAGACATCACATCCAGTCCATATCCGGTTTTACACGGTGAGGCATCGCACCCATTCAAAACCTGTTTTTACACAAAGTGAGACCTTTCTCCCGTCTAAACCATACGGTTCGTAGGTTATCCTTAAACCATTCTTTTTCCATTTAGTGATTTCATTGTCTTCATTTCATTCCACGAGAGAGAGAAACAGATATAGAGTGAATAAACCCCAACAAGAGTCCAGATACCCTAATGAGCAAAGGTAGGTATCAGGTACGTCCCTAACCAACCATCATTGCTTTTGTCATTTTCTATCTTTCAAAGTCGAGTCGACTAAAAATTTCAGGTCTCAATTTTGTCTTTGAGTGGAACCTCTCCGAGCTCCCACTCAAAGAGGGGCAATTTATTGACACCCGAAATTTTTGTCGACATTTTAAATAAATAATTTGCAAAAATAAAAAAATTTTGAAATGAAAATAAATAAAAAAAGAAGAAGAAAAGGGAGAAAAGAGAGAAAAAGAATAAAGAGCCAAAAAGATTAAAAAAAATGATGAATGAATGAATGAAAACATAAAAAAAGAAAAAAGAAAACAAAAGAAAACAAAAAAAAATGAAATGAAATGAAAAGAAAAAAAAGAAATAAAGGAATCAATAAAAGAAAGAAAAAGAGAGAAATAAAGAAAAAGGAGTGAAAAGAAAGAAAGAAAAAGAATTAAAAAAAAAACAAAAGGAGAAAACAAAAAGAAAGGAGATGGACGATTCGTAGGGGGGTTCTTTTTGGTTGGGGGCGGCTCTCTCTCTCTGGGGGCACGCTCTCTCTCTCTCGAAAAAAAAAATGCTCTCACGACTCTCTAAAAAGCTCTCGCTTCCGCTCGCTCTCGGCTACACGGGAGGGGCTCTTTGCTCCCGCAGCTCTCTCTCTCCGGGGATAGGCGCGAATTCTCTCTCACGGGTTCTCTCGGGGAATCTCTCTCTCAATCGGCTCTCGCTCGATCAGTTCTCGAAGACGAAGCAACTGCCGGCGAAGACATTGGTAGTTACAACGATGATGATAGGGGGTTCGATCGGCTAGGGTTTTTCCTCCATTGGCGAGGGATCGAAGATCGGAGGCCGGCTCTCTAGGATTGGCTGGGGTTTCTTCTCTCGGACTCCCTCTCTCTCTGATTCTCTCTCTGGTTTGCTCGATCACGGCGCCATCGGCGAAGACGGTGGCGGCGATAGCACTGACAACGATCAACAGCGGATTCGACAGCGGCGACAACAGCTTCCGGTCGTTTTCCCGTTCTGTTTTTTTTCTGATCTCTCTGTTCTAGTTCGGGCTCTTGCTCGCCCGCTCAATCAATCGAAGACTAGCGGCCGAGGATCGCACTCGAGGACCTCGGAGTTCAAGGCTTAGATTCGCGCGATCCGCTCGGTTTGCGAGATTAGATAACTCCCCGTGATAGCGGCGAAGGCGACAGCGGTGGCATTGACAATTCCGGGATATACATTCTTCAATCCCATCACTCGACATCTATACTTTGGAGGTACGTGTTTTCGTGCTCTGTTTGAACGATTCTGATGGCATAGATTAGGATGTGCTCAAATAGCATGATCGACCCAAAATAAGCTTGCTCTGATGTTGTTGTGATGGAAATAAAAGTGAATCGTCGATTCATATTCTTGTATAAACTCCCTGATGGAAATGCATATCACATGTTTGAGGAAATGCCTGAGTAAAATCTACGCTTTTGTTCTTAGTCCTCTATGTGTTTCTGGGTTCATAGTTTGTCAGACAAGTTCTGATAGATGTCTACCGCCTCTTTTTGCTTTGTATGTTTTTGTTTCGACGTCTTTTGTGCGCATGCTATGCTTCGCGAATCGGTTCTCGGCTGTCAAAGTTGAAGGTTGGTGGTATTCGTGGCCATAAATGGCATTCGCATGATAGGCAAGCTGCAATTTTTTGATTTGGTTGTGTGTATCACCAATCGTGATTTGTTCATTTCTTTTTGTGCCTCTTTCGATTTGATTTGTGTAAATGAGGTGTATATGTAATGCATGAATGTTATATAGTCTCAATGTAAGACATGAAGAACCAGCATTGTTTGTATCACTGTGCTTGCTGCTATCTATGATTGTCTAGTTCGCCACGAATATACATGTTACATTGTGGTCACCTTGTTGTGTTTGTACCGATGTGTGATGAGCCGTGTTGTGAATTGTGTCAATTCCTTGTGTGTTTGCTGTTTTGACTTACTGCAACTTTCTGTTTTGGCTGAAACGAGGTGTTAGATAAGGTTTTTTGACTTCGAGCCCTTCTAGACATATAAAATACACTTCTAGAGCTTCGATTTGATATGTTGTACGCCCTGAACGGACGTCATTTGGTCACTGAAAAACGCCTACAAAGTCCGTCAATTCTGCAGTAGTTTTTTAGGTTGATTTGCTGTTCTGCGATTGTCTGTTTTAACTGGACTGGGCTGGTAGATGATGTTATTAGGACTTAATGTCTTCTAGAGATTTGTAATCGACTTCTCAAGCTTTCCATAGACATATTATATGTGCAATTTGGCCATCATTTGCCCTGCCTGATGCTTCTTGCAAAGAGCACTAATCTGCTGATGTGTTCTGTTTCTTTCGCTGATCTGACCTTCTGTGCAAATAACTTGATATGAGCTGGTTATTGTGTTTTTCTGTATTCGAAGTCTTCATGAAAGTCGAAGATGGTTCGAATATCTTTCCAATGAGCTGTAGAATGCCTTAATTGAATCTCATTTGATATGGTTTTCATATGTCCAAATTTCAGTCCAGAATCTGTCATGTTTGAGACCCGATGCGTGTGCTCAAATTTGAGTTAGTGAACATGCTTTTCTGGAGTTGAATCTTTCATGAGATTCATTGGAAATTTCATAAAATTTCTAACAAGGTATAGCTTGAATCAAGTGATCATCGTTAGCAAGGTCAATGGCTTCCATAAAGTCACGTTTGAGTTGCTGCAATCTGTAATGCTGGATTTTTGCCCTGTTTCGTTTCTGTTTTTTCATATAGATTTTTGTGAGCAAAGTAGGACTTCGATGTCTCATGATAGATGATCAGGAAATTTCCTTCTATATACTTGGACTTTCATAGATTTTCTTTATGTCTTCATTTCAATGAATATCATCCATGTTTTGTGCAATCCCCTGCTGTGATTTTAATTGATTGCGTTTCTATGAAAATGTCTTCAATCAAGTTCCTTAAGAGCATATTTGATGCTTGATGCTTTCTAGACATACTTAGAGCATATCATAAGCTTTGCAATGATGTATGGCATGCCTCATTTGAAGATCATTGACCATGTAAAAACCATGCATCAAGTCGATATACCACAACTGAAATTGTCATGCATTTTGCTTCTAATGACAAGTCACATATCAATGTTAATGGATTTGTGTGGCCTTTTGCATATGGATTTATGGTTGAATGTCTAAATCAAACTTTTTCTTCACATTTAACCTTACGTCATGTTCAAATTTCATGATTTTCATGCATTGATTAGGTGGCTTAACAAATCAGTTATCATGCATCATTCTTTGATTTGCTTATGATTGATTTGCATGCTTTAGCAATTGTTGCTTTTCGGCCATGAATCTGACTTTACTTGAACTCGATACGCCTCAGGAGATTCCATTCATGAATGTTGCTCTTTATAAAGTGCTTGATTTCTGTGCTTTTTTCTTAGAGCCAGTCATACATGGGTTCTAACCCAATTGCTTTGATCTTAGTTGTGATGATTGTTTCTTTCACTTGTATGCACCTAGTCATAAATTTCTTAGATTAGGTTTAGATTAGGACCTTGAAGATGGAGAAGGCATGAAGATGGTGGAGGTCGATGTCCATTCCGACCATTTTCATGTAATACCCATTTTCCCGACATATGTCTCGGGTTCCATGCATTGTATAAAACCCGACGAGTTGCGGGTTTTCTTTCTTTCTTTCTTTTTAATTGTTTTCTCTTTTATATTTTTTAGGATTGCATGATAGATTTACTGCTTTTCTTGATTGTTTACTTCATGTCTTGCACTTTCAATTTCATTGATTGTTTTCTTTTCATTTTTTTAGAAATAGAATAGAATGAAAGTAATCCACCACGCATGATCATTTAGTATAGAATTGACGATCCTGAAAATGTAAAAAGAAATGCATGGACATATTAGGAAAAACATAACATACTGTTTAGGTACCGAAAGGGCGCTAATAGCAATATTAGCGTAACCCAAGTCCCCGAATCTAGATATCTCGGTTGCGTAGAAATCGAGGGAATACTCCCGACTCTCGATTAGGTTTCTAGCCGACCCCGAAAATGAGGCTAGTGGCGACTCCCGTATATTTTTAGGTTGTTAAATACCTAGATCATATAAATAAATCCGCTGTCACGCGGGGTACGAGCTTGGGAGAGCTCGTGATCTTGAGATCAAGTACCCCTAAACCCGACCTTCCCCACCTTGGATACATTTTTGAGGAGGCGGCGAGATCGGGTCGCGACACTATTTGATACTCGATTAACACATGTCGGAAAATTCGACACCTAATTAACTTTCTCAACACTCTCTGATATTCGAGTTTGGAATTTTGACATGCGAATTCGAAGTTTTAACACTTGTTTCCAACATGAATGGGATCAATTTTAAAAATATTCAATAAATAAGGGGTCACGGTCTTTTTTTCTCTTCCGGCCCTCACTTCTCGTGACACACAATTCACCTCCAAGTTTTTTTTTCTTCTCTTCCGACACTCTCTACATGCGAGTCCAAAATGTAGAATATTTGTTTTTTCGTACAAGTTTTATAGATTATTGGAATGGAATTAAATTTGTTAAATTGAAACACTGAATGATATTAATAAATGGTGGATTAATGTTCTTACTGTAAATTCATTATACGCTCTTTCATTATTTATTTATTTATTTATTTATTTGTGAATTTGAATCAAATTAATTTGATTCAAATAATCATAAAAGTGATAATTTATCATGTACATATAAAAATATACATTTGATATAAAACATGTCCCAACATATCATAATTCTTTATTTTTTGAGAAATGACATGTTGGCGTATGTGGACTATCAATATCAATGCTACTTAGTTGCCCAATTACCCTGTCACGCCCCAAACTCCGGGCACGCGCACATCCCTCGGTGGTCAACTAAATTGCTACATTCCAAGGTCGCGTCGCTGATCCAATCGATTCATGCACATGCGGAAGCGAAATAACAATCTCTAGATAACAATTAACATGAGATAGAAAAGTAGGACAATAAATTTCACCAACACACTTTTATAAACACACTAGGTTTATATACAAAGCTAGCCTATGGACAAGGGCCTAACTCTAAAAAGAAGAGCTACTAAGCCATCTAGGCACTAGACTCCTCATCCATGGGCTCCGGAGGCTTCGGATCCACCATGACACCATTAGGAGTGTCAAGATCCATGGGATGTGCTGCTTCCCACTCCCCAATCCCAATAGTAGGCCCGTCGAAACCCAGAAGGGGACCCTCCTGACCCCCTTGAGGAAAGTTGATGTACCACACTATGAACCTATGAGATACCAATTGAGGTAGGCCCTTATTGACCCAAACCATGGTCTCAACCAACTCCTGGCTTAGGGTGGTCATGGGAATGGGGAAGTAGGTAAACTCGAACTCTATCATCTACGTGACCCCATACCGCACGTGATGTGCCTCCATCTAGGGACCTAAAACTTGTAAGTCATGACGGGGTGATACAATGTTTCATCGAGTTCACGCCCTAAACCCCGATTAGGAAGGAAATACACCTATAGGCAACCTAAACACTATCCAATAAGACTTACCTCGCCTCAGCACTTCCCTGTACATCAGTACAGTTCATATAATATACGCATATATTCAATGTATTCAATAATTGAAACACTTCACTTTACACCTATCAATCAATCATAATGGTCCTGATTATAAGGCCAAGTCATTATGACACATCTCATTCCATGCCACACAATTTTGTTTCATAATCAAGTGCGGTCAAATCACTCAATCAAGCGTTCCAATTAATTATGACCCAATGGCCACAGCCGACTCAACAATCAACGGTCATTTGGCATAGTCGAGTGTCGTCTTGCCCCATCGAGCACGGCAATGTTTACCTTTAGGCAGCATTCCCGAAGGAGCATCGGCCCAGCCTCCACTACGACCGGCATCCGTTGACGTGGGGCATTCCCGAAGGAGCATCGTTCGGCATAAAAGCTCGTGATGGGTTCCAATAACGAATCCATGCATATCTAATCCTGGCAAAGAATATCGTGCTTTGCACTCAAATGCTTCAATTTAAATAATGTACTTGGCCTATTTTCTTCATATTAAAAACACTCAATAAAATAGGTGTGCATGGATACATGATCAAATCGAACCATAAAGCCTGTAATTTTCCCATTTTAAAATTCCACGATTTTATATAGTACTAAAAATATTTTCGGCGTCAAAAATCGACACTTGGTATTTTTCTGATTAAATACCAAAATTCCACATTCTTAGAAAAGAATAAATCAAAAATCATCAACCAACACAAATTAACACCCAATTGCATAAACTAACTACATCGCAACAATCAACACGAAATTCTAACAACCGGCTATCTCGGTATAATTTTTGTTAATTAATAAATAATTAAATAAATTACAAAATAATTAAATAAATCCGTAATTAAGCTATATACACTAATCTAACCACCTAATTAATCTAATTAACTAACTAAACTAATCTAACCACCTAATTAATATAATTAACTAACTAAATAACTAATTATACTAACTATTCCTCCTAATCCAAACTTGGTATAAACTAATCATCCTCTAAGCATAATTAACATTCTAAGTAGAGTTTAGGATGTAAACTCACCAGCTTAGCAAACCGATGAGTTCATGGCAATGGGGACGCGGAGGTAAACTCGGACCTATGGCGACACCAAAGGAGGTCCGGAAGGGCCCGAAAATGGCCCACGAAGCTCTTAGCCCAAAACTGATAGTTCGGCTCTGATTTGGGCTGAAGAAGCTGGTTAAACGGCTTGGCTGGCGCAGGAACGGCAAGGTGAGCAAACGGAGGCGTGCTGGGGGCTCGAGGATGGCAACGGTGGCTTCCAGGCGAATGGCGATGAGGGGCCAAGGGCTGACGGAGCTACCACGGGTGGCCAAAGGCTTCGAGATGTTGGCCATTCAACTTGGTGGAGGGCAGAGGCACTGGACTAGTGCGACTGAAGCCACAGTTGAGCTGATCGGGCAACAACTTGGACGGGCAGCGGTGGCTTGCGGTGAAGGCTAGCTGGTCTTGGCTAGTTCTCTACTCTTGATTCAACAATAATGGAGAAGAAATGCTGAGGAAGAAGAGGAAGAAGCTACTGCAATTGGAAGGAGGCATAAAGGCCTTCAAAATCAAGCCAAAAGATCTAAACACTCAAGGCCCCCACCAACTTTAGCCCTATCCAGCAGCCATTTACCCCTCCCAAGCTTATCCAACAAGCCAACTTTGATGCCCAAATGTTGCAGCCCCCCATGGCCTACGATTTCCATGTGTTCCTCTCCCAAATCAACTCAATTTCACACCAATTAGCTTCCATTCCAAGGCCAAATTTGCTGAGGAAGAAGTCCACACCAAATCCACAATTTTTCTCATCAATATCCAACTTGAAGGCCAAAAATGCACACAAAAATGGCGCTCTTGCTGTCCTTGTCGATACACAAAGCAATACCAAAATCAGCTGTACTGTTAGATGAAAATGGGGGCACGCTGTCTAGCTCTATTTGGCCATTTGAGTTCTGAGCTCACTCAATGGGATATCCCTTTCCTTTTTTCGTTTTTAAAATATTCACATTTAAGGACTCTTATTGTAGGATTAGACAAAATCCCAATAATTGAAGTTTTAATTCCAAATCAATATGTTTCCTTGGAAAAATTAAAGGCGAAGAAGGGACCGTTCTTTTTTTTAATAACAACGGCGCTATTAGGAAATTATTTCTCTCACCCCAAATATCTCATATATTATAAACTTAAATTAACTCTCCTTATCTCATGAAAATTCAAATCCCTTCCCAAATAGATAATGCAATTCATGTCTGCTTTCCCCCCTATTCACATGCTTGTGCCTTTTTAGCTAGTCTTATTGAAGAAGAAACTTAGAAAGAGAACAAGAAAAATGAGAAACATCACAAAGAGCTAGTCAACTAAAACTATTTTCACCGCCATCCTCGGTACCTACCCATACTATATTTGGAATATGATATCTTGATTTTCTGAGTCTGTTTTTGATTAAATGAGTTGGGCTTTTCATTGATGCACTTATAATTCTTTTTCTGAGTTGATCACTTACGGGATAACTAGTCTCTCAGGTGAAACCGTTAAGGAATCTAAATGCAATAGACTTGAGCATTCGACTATAAATCGACTGCTCAACCTTGCTAATATGTAAGGGTTAATACGGCACCGTCAAAATCGATCAGAGACCAAAAATAGGTCGACTCGATAGGGGTATGTGATTAGAGTGTAGGTGATTCTACCAGATTGCAAAATTTTTGTCGAACGACACTAAACCGATTTTTCTATCATTTCTGTACCCTATGCCTGTATTTGAAACCTCGAGATTTTTATAATAACTAAGAGTCGCCAATGTGTCGAAGATATACAATGTGGCTTGAAAATAATCAACCACAGGTCAAATGCGCTAAAAATTCCTAAAAGCTACTTGGTAGGTTAGGTCACGCTAAAATCACGTCCGATTGAAATTAACCACGAAATTGAACCCGATTTTAGAAATTAAAAGTTCTTCATGTCACGATTTATTTTTGGAACATCGATTCACCCTTTAAAGAATTTTCAGTGAGCTCGAGATTTTTACGGAAAATCAAGTTCAGATGACTCGTAAAAGAAAGGAAAATCGGTTGGCCATTTTCGATGGGATTTTTGGCCTTCCAATAGGACTAGTTTGTTAAGACAAGTGTGGACATTGGCTTGGGCACCATCCTCAACAAATTTCACCGCTAACTTGGGGTGTGTTGTGAAGAATTGAAGTGAGAAATCAGCAAATTCGTAGGCTAGAGGGGCTGTTACATTTTGGTCTTCATTTTGGTTTTAATTGGGGTAAGTTGGTGTTGAAATTGGCCTTGGGTGACCAATTGATATTGTTTGCTCCAACTTGGCTGAAGATAAGGGGGGGAAAGCACTCAAGTTCTTAGATTTTTATCCTTGACTTTCCCTCCCCCTTGTCCCCTTTCTCTCTCATCCCTTCCCTCTTTCCCTTTTCGAGCGCCTGCTTCCCCTGACCCTTCTATTTCTTCTTTCTTTCATTTCCTTCGAAGCATCCAGCTCCCCCAGTTGAATTATGTTGCTCCACCACATGCTGCCATCCCCCTCTTCATGTCTTCCTTATAGCTGCCACAAAGACCACCACTCCATCTCCACTTCCTCTCTCTCACGTTGCCACTCGCCATGTGGCACCCCGAACCCCCTTAGGTCGCTACAGGCACCTAATGCTACACCTAATTACATCTCTTAGAAGAAGCGTTGTAAATCATAGACATTTAAAAAAAAAAAAAAACAGTCCCAGCGTGACTCATTAGCGGAAGCAAAATATAATATCGCCATCTCTCCCTCCATCAACCATGATACAATTGCACACCACTAAACATCATAGGAAAAGATAAAGCCATGCCACTTTTATTTACATATTTTCGTGATGGATTTTCGTGGGTCGATACAACAAAAGAAAGCCAAGATTTTCAGCGACACTTGGCTACATCCCAAAAAGATACTACGACCCCTAAAGTGATCACATGACGTCCTTCATCTAACAGCGGCGGCTACTCCCAAAAGAAACACCAGCTCTCTATCCTTCACGCAGCCATCACACCCATCCAGGTGCGTCAGGCGGTGGTGGCGGCAACATCCCCCTAAATACTCCGTCTCGGCGTACATGAACTGAGAGAAACTCCTGAATAACAGGGCCCTCATCCAGGCCTACATCGTACATAACCAGCACTCGCACTCGCACAAAAGTCAGTCCAGGGACGAGAACGCAGTCGATCTCCGAATACTCTACCTCTATATCCGATGGGAGGCCATAGAAAGTGCCTCACGTGATGGTAGGAAGGGGCATCTTTCTAATCTGAAATGTTGGTCCCCGAAAGGGTGAGTACAACCACTCAGCAGGTAAAGGACCAATAAACCACTCAATGCATCATGCCACACAATCATCACAATCATAGTATCACATGTTATACAAGCATCCATTAACAATATACCATGGCATCATGCACATGTCATCATACCTCATGTACATACATCATCATACAGTTATTACCATCATATCATACACTTACCATCATCATGTCACATGTATCATCATCATTACCATGCATCCATGCATATAACTTCATCATCATATCACATGTATCATCATCATTACCATGCATCCATGCATATAACTTCATCATCATATCACATGTACCATCATCATTACCATGCATCCATGCATGTAAATTCATCATCATATCACATGTATCATCATCATTACCATGCATCCATGCATGTAAATTCATCATCATATCACATGTACCATCATCATTACCATGCATCCATGCATGTAACATTATCATCATATCACATGTACCATCATCATTACCATGCATCCATGCATGTAACATTATCATCATATCACATGTACCATCATCATTACCATGCATCCATGCATGTAACATCATCATCATGTTATGCATATATCCTCATTATCATGTCATGCATATATCATCATGCATAATTCAATTTCAATTTCATCTTGGACCGCCACATTTCTTTTTCCTGGGACCAATATTTGCATACCGCATGTATCCAAGATACAATCAGTCATCCGGCTCCCCCACTCTCTGGGCATCTCGTACCCCAACTGGCATCACGAGGACCCTCCGGCATTCAGCCATTTAAGGCCACCGGGCAACCGACCATACCCTTCTAGCTAGGCATCTCGCACCCAAACTGGCATCGTGAGGCATCCCTCGGCACAATACCTGCCGAGCTTCCGGCTCCCCCACTCTCTGGGCATCTCGATACCACTTGGTACTCCCGAGGACCCTTCGGTATCCGGCCACTCAAGGCCACCGGGCAACCGGCCGTACCCTTCTAGCCAGGCATCCCGACACTCCCGGGGCATCGTCGGCTCACACCTCCGACGGCCTTCTCATTTATTTCAATTCTTATCTTTAATTATAGTTCAATCTTATCATGGCATGTGATGTGATGGCAATCAAGATCATCTTCATCCTTTGAATGCATACATGCATCTCAAATCATTATCATACATGCAGCAAGGCACCATCATCCATAACAATACAAATTCATGGAGTCCATGCAATTTAAAATAGTCCATATTTCATGCCTTTTACAAAATTCCAGCATGTACTATTTTTAGAAAATATTTAAATTAAATATCCATATGCTTCTCAAATATCACGAAATCAAGACATGTGATAGACAAGTCAATAAGATAATAATTTCATGAAAACACATGCCCAATAGAGTTCCACACAAGAAGATATAATTCACACAAATACAGCATGCAATTTCGGATAGAAACAGAATGTGCAGTTTTTGAAATAATTCGATTAAAATACCCGAACGACCTCCAAAAATTATGAAATTTTACCAGGTTATAGATAAGACACTAGGGTATATTTTTCATGAAGACATCTAGGCCAGATTCGTTCTAGATAATTTTATATAGTCATCTGAAGCTTCTGATTCTAGCACCGAAACGTCCAGTGTAGTTATCTCCGAAATATCGAGTTTTCACCCACTTATTCTTCTTCGTTTCCTCTGAAATTTGGATATGTTTTACTTCAAGAGGTCCCCTACAACTTTCATTAAGGGATATAAGTGAAATTTCCAAAGAATAGTCACCATATGGGTCCATGAAGTCTCGGGTGTCCAGTACCGTGTTTCCAGTTTAACCGTCTTCAAGAGTAAGTCGATTCACTAGGCTACACTTGCTCATTTTACTTCAAATTTGAGTATGTTAGTATTTAGGGTGTTCTATACAAGTTTCATGAAGAAGTCGAAGAGATATTCTTAGTAAAAATCGACATGCAACCCACAAAACTACCAAAAGGTCAGCAAAGCAGTTCCAGATCTAGTGTCTTCGTAGGATGAGGTTTTGACCCCTTAAATCTCAACCGTTTTGTCCCAAATTTTAGTATGTTGTAGTTTAAGATGTTAGCTACAACTTTTATGAAGGAATAAAAGTCAAAATCCAACTCGAAACATGCATGCAAGCCTCCACAAGATTCTGGGTCAGGCGGTTTACACGAAATCAGCAAGCATTTTCAAGAACAAGTCACATTCTAGCTTCGGTTTTGCCTACCCTAACATCCAAGATCTACCACCAACCAATCACACATGCAAGACACACATGCAAGAATGGAAATCAATCCCAACTTGCCTCTAAGACCAAGCAGATGACAGCAAAAGGGACAGCACACCGGTGATGGACAGACGGCGTGCGGGCGGCGACGGGCGAGCTCCTCCTCTCTTGGCTTCCTCTTCTCTCTCGCAACTCACTCTCTCTCTCTTTCTCACTTGGACGGTGGCCCTCAACCGGCCACTCTCTCTCTTCCTCTCCCTTTTATTCCCCCAAAACTCCATCATTGGCAATGATTATTTGCCTCTCTCAATGGCCAATGCATGCAAGCCTCTTTTTGCCACTTGGCATGCCACATGCAAGATGGGCTTGGGCTTGGATTGGGCTCGGATTGGGCTGGCCACTCTTCTCCCCCCCTCATGGTCGACGGTCACTCTTCATGGGCCTCAATTGGGCCGGCCATTCGGCCCACCAAAAATTCATGCTCTTGGGCCTAAGGCCCAACCTAATTCAATTCAATTTTAATCTCCTTTTTTAAATACTAATTAAATCTTATTAAACTAAAATACCATAGGGTAAAATTAAATAACTAAACACTTAAAATTACAATCCTATGGATTATAATTCACGATGCACATGGCCAGAGATAAGTCATTCTTTTCCAAGATCTATCCTTTTAAACTCGGCCATAGATTTCAATACGAGATATTAACTGAAGCACCCCTAATTGGCTAGCAAAGAATTTCAGGGTGCCACAATTCTCCCCTCCTTAGAGAATTTCGTCCTCGAAATTAGACACCACTCGTGCCTTCTTGAAACAAGTAAGGGTACTTTTCCTTTATCTGATATTCACTTTCCCATATGGCTTCCTCCATATCATGATGTCGCCATAATACCTTAACCAATGGGATCTTCTTAGTCCTAAGAATTTGTTCCTTTCGATCCAGTACTTGCACAGGCTCCTCAATGTACCTTACTTTCTCATCCACTTCGATGGCTTCATGATCGAGTATGTGACCAGGATCCGGCTGGTACTTCCTCAACATCAATACATGAAACACATCATGCAAATTTCCCAACTTAGGAGGCAACGCTAAACGATAAGCTACATCCCCTATCCTTTCAAGTATCTCAAAAGGTCCGACAAATCTAGGGCTTAACTTTCCCTTCATCCCAAATCGAGATATTCCTTTCATTGGAGATACTTTCAAGAATACATGATCTCCCACACTAAATTCCAAAAGCCTCCTACGCTTATCTGCGTAGTCTTTCTGTCTACTCTGAGCTGTTTTAAGCCTTTTTTTTGATAATTTCAATAGCCTCAGTGGTAACTTGTACTAGTTCAAGTCCTGTCAATTTCGTTTCACCTACTTCATTCCAACAGACAGGAGTCCTACATCTCCTTCCATATAATGCTTCATAGGGAGCCATGTCTATACTTTTCTGGAAACTATTATTATAGGCAAACTCCACCAAATGCAATCTTTCATCCCAATTTCCTTTGAAATCAATTACACAAGCTCTTAACATATCCTCTAATGTCTGGATTACTCTTTCTGTTTGTCCATCTGTCTGAGGATGAAAAGCAGTACTAAACTGAAGTTTAGTTCCTAATGCAATTTGAAGACTTCGCCAAAAGTTCGAAGTAAATCTCGAATCCCGATCTGAGGTAATAGTTACCGGAACACCATGTAAGCGTACCACTTGACTAACATATAGATCCGCATATTTTTCCATTGGGTAGTCCATGCGAACAGCTAGGAAATGAGCCGATTTAGTCAAACGGTCCACTATAACCCAAATAGAGTCATGACTACTTGACGTCCTTGGTAATCCTTGTATAAAGTCCATCGTTATATGCTTCCATTTCCATTATGGTATGTCTAATGGTCTCAAGAGTCCTGCGGGTTTACGATGCTCCGCCTTTACTTGCTGGCACGTCAAACATTGAGAAACGTGCTTAGCCGTATCTGCCTTCATACCATTCCACCAAAACTGTTGACGCAAATTCCTGTACATCTTTGTACTACCCTGATGGATACTATAATTACTCTTATGTGCCTTCGACAGAATTTCCTTCTTTAATTCTTCGTTGTCGGGAACACAAAGTCGTCCTTGGCATCTTACTATTCCATCATCATAGACTTGAAATTCTGGTCTTTTTCCTAAAGACGCAGTGTCTTTCATTTTCAAAATCTCCAGGTCAGACTCTTGCAGGATTCTACTATAAATTGACTGCTTGACCTTGCTAATATGTAAGGGTTAATACGGCACCGTCAAAATCGATCAGAGACCGAAAATATGTCGACTCGACAAGGGTACGTGATTAAAGTGTAGGTGATTCTACCTGATTGCAAAATTTTTGTCGAACGGCACTAAACCGATTTTTCTATCATTTCTGTATCCTATGCCTGTATTTGAAATCTCGAGATTTTCACAATAACTAAGAGTCACCAATGTGTCGAAGATATACAATGTGGCTCGAAAATAATCAACCACAGGTTAAATGCACTAAAAATTCCTAAAAGCTACCTGGTAGGTTAGGTCACGCTAAAATCGCATCTGATTGAAATTAACCGCAAAATTGAACCCGATTTCAGAAATTAAAAGTTCTTCATGTCACGATTTATTTTTGGAACATCGACTCACCCTTTAAAGAACTTTCAATGAGCTCGAGATTTTTATGGAAAATCAAGTTCAAATGACTCGTAAAAGAAAGGAAAATCGGTTGGCCATTTTCGATGGGATTTTTGGCCTTCCAATAGGACTAGTTTGTTAAGACAAGTGTGGACATTGGCTTGGGCACTATCCTCAACAAATTTCACCGCTAACTTGGGGTGTGTTGTGAAGAATTGAAGTGAGAAATCAACAAATTCATAGGCTAGAGGGGCTGTTACATTTTGGTCTTCATTTTGGTTTTAATTGGGGTAAGTTGGTGTTGAAATTGGCCTTGGGTGACCAATTGATATTGTTTGCTCCAACTTGGCTGAAGATAAGGGGGAAAGCACTCAAGTTCTTAGATTTTTATCCTTGACTTTCCCTCCCCCTTGTCCCCTTTCTCTCTCATCCCTTCCCTCTTTCCCTTTTCGAGCGCCTGCTTCCCCTGACCCTTCTATTTCTTCCTTTCTTTCATTTCCTTCGAAGCATCCAGCTCCCCCAGTTGAATTATGTTGCTCCACCACATGCTGCCATCCCCCTCTTCATGTCTTCCTTATAGCTGCCACAAAGACCACCACTCCATCTCCACTTCCTCTCTCTCACGTTGCCACCCGCCAGCCCACTCCAACAAGTCAACCAAGCAGAATCTCCCGAAGTTGACTCCGCAAGTTCCATTTCTCCCTTATGTCTCCACCACCCATGCACCAAAACCAGCTCACCAATTTCCTTCAGCTAGTTTGTTGACCACCAACATCGACGCCACCTGCCAACCCTAACTCCAGCGCCTCCACCGCCCCAATAATTTCACTGTGCGACCAGTGCCCAAATCCACAACCGAGCAGCCCAACTACAGACCCCATGGGCTATTTCAAGCCCATTTGGACCTCTGTTGGCCTCACCGTAGACATGAGTGTCGCTCACCATTACTTGCCATCGTGTCACCGTCGCCGTGAACTTACCGGCCCGCTAATCCGATGAGTTTACTCACTAAAATTTATTTAGGAGTTTAATTATGCTTAAGGATTAATTAGATTAGCTTAAGTATGGTTAAGGTGGTTATTTTAGATTAATTAGTGATTTAGTTAGTTAATTAGGCCTATTAGGAGGTTAGATTAGATTAGTTAAGGGTTAATTAGATTGTAGTATTTATTGAGCATGGTGCATTATTTTTCTAGGCCCATTTAGGTGGTTAAATTAGTGTTTTAGGCCTAAGTCGGTATTTATTGGATTAAATTGTATTTATTTAATTAATTTTGTAATTTATTTAATTATTTAATATTTTCCGAAAATTATGTCGGGATAGCCAATAGTCGGAATTTCGTGCTGATTGCCTCGGTGTGGTTAGTTTATGCAATTAAATGATAATTTGTGCAATTGAGTGGTGATTATTGATTTTCAATTATTATTTCAAAATTGTAAAATGTTGGTATTTAATTAGAAAATACCGGATGTCGGGTTTTGACACCGAAAATACTTTTAGATACTATAAGGATCGATCTGACCGTATACCCACACACAATTATTTTAACCGGGTGTTTTTAATACGAATAAAATAGGCCAAGCATATTATCTTAATTCAGACATTGAGTGCAATGTTCGGTGTCCTGGCCGTAATTGAATGATCATGTGATGGTTATGAGAACCTATCCCCGATTAAGGGGATCTAGACTTAGAACCAGGGAAAACGGAGTCAGTTTTCTGCAAGTATGCCTTCCCACAGTGGGCGAACCTCTCCCGTTCAAGCCATTTAGGGACAACATTTTAGCAGAAAACCACTCTGCCCTTTAGTTCAGAGCCTAGAGACACTCTGATAGAACAAGATGGTAACATTTCTAACTATCCGAGCTGCATTTCTCAGAGGATCCTACCAGGCTAGAGAATAAGAGGAGTTCAGAAAGTCATAGAGAATTTCACAAAACACTCACTTTACTTCAAGGGACTCTGCCCAACACATTACATCCTCCTTGCCTTGTATAGGCAAATAAGAGGTCACACACAAACAAAGATCAAGCTCACGGATCCTGAAACAAATAGAGGCACCAGAAACTTTTGGTAGGGAATTATTCACATGGTATGAATAGTGATAGTGAACAGTGATTTCCTTAGCTTATTGCTAAAGTAAAAGTGAATAGTAACTTGCTACAGTGATCTTGTATGGACAGTGGTCAGCAGTCACGTCCATCACGAGCATTGCAATTGTAGTTCGAGTCATTTGAATTGTGCCTTAGAAATTTTTCTTCATATTTTTGCTCAAAATTATCAAGTGAGTCTAGTGAGAGAATCTGGTTTGACGAGGATGCTTCTTCTTGATTCAATGAGGACCCTGTAATGTCGGCAGTAATGTTTGGTGAAGGCCAGTTGGATGTTTGAGCGTAGTAGGATGTGTCCATGCTTTGAGATAAGGACAAATGTCCTTGATCATAGGGGTCTTGGGAAAGATGACCTCCCCATTTAGCAAAGGGTCTTCAGAGGTCTGTACAATATCATCCATGTCTGCCATTTCATGCTCCTTTGATGATGCAGCTTGTCTGAATTCCTCAAGTGCTTCTTGGCCTTCTGGTGCTAGGCTATAACTATCCCATGTAGTGGGTGCATTATAATTTCATGCATCTTCAAGAATGGTCTTATTTTCTTAGCACAAATCCCTTTGAAGTTCTCAATACTAGTGCTCATAGCAACCGACAGTTCTTGGATAGAACTTGTGAATTTGAGCTTCTGCACAGTGTGATAGAGGTTTATCGGATGTGGTACCTGTAATTTGGAGAGCATGGATGATGTTGCCATTATTTGTGACAAAAGCCCATGGTCGTCGAAAGAACAAAATAGTATGGACCTCAGGGTTTGGTTGTGTGGTTCTCAATTCCTTTTGCAAGAGATGTTTCCATTGAGTGGGAGGATAAAACTAGTTAAGGAAATTTAAGAGATTTTTGTCACTTTCCTTTTCAATGTTTCCTTTGTTGAGTCCAAATATCCTGGTGAGATTGGCAATGAATCTTCTGGTTGGAATTTCAATAGCTATTAAGTACTTATTGGTTAAGTACCATAATAACCATCGAAGTTGGTCAGTAAAATCATCTTCCTTCCAGATTAGAGGATGTATGAACAAATAGTCCGAATTAATCCAAAAGGATAAAGAATCAAACCTCATTGAGTCTGAACAGATCTGTGTGACATTGCCACATGAGATTATCCAGATTTTCAGTGAGGTTGTCATTCTGGATTTGCTCAATGATCTCCTGGGGGTATCGCTAGCTTGGCCAATCTTTTATTCTTTTAATCTTGTACTTTTCATTATGATGAAGTATATAGAAAGTATGCCTCACGAGGTACATGTTGATTTCCGTTGGTACTTTTGGTCTTGACAAGAAATCAACAAACACATTCTTCTTTTTAGTAATGTGTTTGGTCTCAAAGGAGTATTTTGAAAACCATTCAGCCCATCAAAGCAATTGCGAATTTGGAATCTGCTTCTGTTTGAACTTGGTCATCTGAGGAAAAAATGTCATATGCAATTCTACTAGGAAGTGATGGCCAATGAGATCGAACTCAAACTTTTTTATTCCATTTTTTACCGCCAAGATTTCTTTAAAAGTGCAATGATAATGCATTTCAGCTTGGGAAAATTTTCCACTTTTGTAGGCACATAAGTGTCTCTTACCATCAAGTTCTTCGAATAGGATGGTGGCCTAGTATTCATCCTTGGCGTCGGTCTAGAGAATTCTCTTTCCTGTTGTTGGAATTTGTAGTGGAGGAAAAGTTTTCATGATCTCCTTGAGTTCAGCAACTACTTTAGTTTGAGAAATTTGAGTCATGATATCCCAACCAATGATCAAATCTTTGTTGGGATGATTGGAACCAACGATTTTTGTGGTTATAGAACACTGTGGAAAAAACTGGACAGTTATCGGAGTGGTTCTCACATTTGTGGAAAAAGTATCTCCCGAAGAAGAATTAAAATATCGAACACAGGAAGTCCAATATTCTTCAGAAAGAACTTTAGTATCAAAAATTGAAGAACTTGCTCCAATGTCTATGAGAGCAATGACAGTGATAGGCTTGGCAAACTATGAAGTGAATATTTTCATAGGAAAATGAGGACAATGAGTTTGACTAGAAAATATATCAGGATCTTATTCCAAAGAAGTGAGAGATATATGAAAATATCTTTAGAATTTGATTTTGAATCAGTCTCGCTAGGGGTTTGGTAACAGGGAATGACACAGAGAGTTTGTTACGATGGTTCTTCATTCGCAGAGAATAAAGATTCGATATCATCATTTTCAAAAGAAATACCAATTTCATTATCTATATGATGTATCAGATGATTCTGACATTTTTTTGCTTGGTGACAATTTTTGGCAAAATGTCCTTTTTGATTGCAGATGAAGCATCAGTTTGATTTCTTGTGGCCTAAGCAATCTTTCATTTGCATAGGTATCGCCATTTCTTCTTTCTTCGGAAGTGCTTAGAGCCATGCCTGGATTTCTTTATCTAGAGCTTCTTGAAGTGCTTCTTTTTTCTGGAAGATTTTCCACAAGATCCAACATAGTCTTTCTTGGAGCATTTGATCTTTAGCTTATGGCGAGAACAAACTGCGTCAAGTTCGCTGTTATCGTTGACATAAGTCTGGATCATTTGGCGTTTGATGCACAATTCTTCAAGGCACAAATGGATTTCTTGTTAGATTTCTCCCTATGGAATATCCTGGATCCTTCTTTGTTTGGTGAAAAATGTTCTCTCTACTTGTTGAGATAATTCTTTAGGGATGGAAGTCAGGAAGATGTGCTTTAGATTTGCATCAGCTCCAATTTGATAGAAGAGCTTAAGCATTCCACAATAATGCTTATCAAGGTGTTTCTTTTGAAGAGAGCAGGATCTTCTTTCGAAGAATTCTCTTCTTTCGAGTTCCACTAGATCAGCAGGTTTTCCCAAAAAGAAATGATATAGATTAGTAATGGCATGACCAAAATCAGGTGAGAGTAAAAAGTGAAGCTGGTCTTGTTCTGACACAGATTGCCACCAATGTTTGAGGCTATTTGTAGATCTTGTGACAAAACCAAAAAGGACATCATACTTGTTCTGGTTGGTAAGAGTTTGGGTATTTAACCAAGTGTGGAATTCCTCAAGTCTTTTTGGTCATTTGTGATAGGGAATATCATCAATGGTAAAAAAATTGCTTTGATGCATTAGAGACAAGCTAGGAGGAATTATTGGACTGAACAACCTTTGGTTCAGAGGGATTTGATTCCATATCCTGGTCTAGAGGATCAGCCATGAATATTGATGAAGTTATTGGCACAATAGGAAATGAATCAATGGTAGGGATTGAGAAGGATGATGAGGACGAGAGGGATACCGAGTCTGATTCAGTATCAAAGATGTTTGGAAAAGCTGGTTCTATTGGAAATAGAATATGATATGTTGGAATAACGGGATTAAGCTGTTGAGTAATAGGATCAGGTTGTGGTTCCTGATTACCCAGATCTCTCAGGAAAGATTCTAATGAATTTGACAGCATCAATTGGTATAGCTTTTCCCTTATAACAAGCGAATATTCCTTAGGCATCTTCTCTTTTCCCTTTTCTTTCCTTATTTGGTCCAGTTCCTTGAGGCGGTTTCACATCTCAGCCACATATGTCTTATCTTGCTTGACAGGAACGTCTGTGAGAGCAGCAAAAATAGATGTCTAGGGTAGTGGAGGAGGGGGATGCTTTGTTCTTAGAATAGTCAGAAATGGATTGAGTCTTCCTTCTTCAAGGATCTAGATCTGCCTTTTGAGCTTCTCTATTTCCGCCTTAGGACTTTTGAGATGATGATACCCTAAACATTGTTCGGATTCCAAGGCGTGAAGTCTCTTTTGGAAGTCGAAAAGCATTTTCTTGGTGGTTTCATCATACCTTTGAAAATCTTGTTGCACATTTACGATCTTTGAAACAATTGTTTTGAACGCATTGTTATGTGCTAAAAAAGTCTCTAATTGCCAATTTAGGACAATTTCAGCAACAAGAGTCTTTTTCTGCCTTCCATGTTCATCCACATCAGTGGGGGCGGGTATTTTAGGAACATGTCTATATCTGCCTTGTAGATCAATGAATTCTTTTGGAGTAGGAAATGAGAGTTTGGAACTTTCTCTAGCAAGAGGAGGAAAATTTGTTTCATGAAACATGGCAATAGAAGAACTGGGTGGTGTCTCTGCTGGAGTCTCAAGTGGGTAAGAATGTTTTTTCGCTCACTTTAGGATTGGCTTATAAAATGGAGAAAGAGCTAGTTTTTTTTGAGGAGGTGATGATGGTGGTGTTAGTGATACAAGGGGAGTAGCAGTAATCTCTAGTCGTGGAGTTGGTGCATAGGAAACCATAAACTAGAATTTATCACACTTACCAAGAGTATCAACAGAAAGATCTCCGTTCAAGTACCTTTGGTACATATGGTCCTTTGGCCTCTTGTGCTCCCGTCAAGGTGGAGGTTTTGCAAATGGATCTACTTTGTCACGAGAATTTGTATAATAAGAACATTGGCAAAAAGAATCCAAAAACAGTGACCATACTGATCCTTGTAGTAATGGACATGATGCCCATCACTTTTGAAGTATTTGACAAGCTTTTTTGGATCTGGCTCAGAAATTGACTTAGGAACACATGGTTCAATCATGAAGAGGGTTTGGAAGATAGAATGACTTTCTTCCTTTTCCTTGCCAAATTTGATGGAAGTAGTTTCGTCTTTCTTTCTAACAAACTCAGAGTCTGAAGATTGGAAAGGCTTGTTGCTTTGATGCAGTTTTTCATAGTTGGTGATCCAAGTCTCTGGAAGGAGCTTGGCCAACTTTTCCTTGGGAATTTGTCTGGGAACATGAATGTAGGATGCTTGATCATTTTGCATGGAAATGAATAAAGCATCTTCATTTCCATTATGGAAATTTAAGTTAAGAGCATGGTTGTGCACTAGATAAACCATTTGGTAGTGCAATGTTGCTGCTACAGAATTAGCAGTTTGAGGGGCTCTAGTAAGCTGAACTTGGACTTTTAGAAAAGAGAGTAACTGAGGATCTGAAAGAGCAATATTGAAATTTGGATACAAAGTCACAAAGATTGTTCCAACATTTAAAGTGGTTTGGACAGTACCAATGCAGGCATGTTGGTATTCTAAGAACCGAGTATCTAACAACGCAATTCTTGCCACAACTGGCAAACCTTTGCGACCATGAAAAGTAAGAGCAAGTCGAACAGCTCCATAATGAACATGAGTGTACCCTTGTTGAATCCACCATTTGGGAAACTCCGAGGGAATTTGAAGAGTAATAAAGTAGTCTTTTTTCGTAGCAGGAATAGGATGTTGATCGAACTTAGAGGACTGAACATACTCCTTTACTTCCTTCAGAGTCTGGCGAATAAGTTGGCGAATAGAACGGATGGGGGAAAATGATGAAGTGGGTTTGGCAAAAGCAGAGTAGGGATTCATCAGTGGAAGTTGAGTTTCAGAGATTTTACTTTCATTGCTAAGAGACTTCATAGAGATAGTATATCTTAGAGGCATTGGAAATACGGAAATCAGAAGGTCTTGAAGAAGATGGAGATGAAGCAAGAGAGATAGGTGCTTCTAGTATTTATGGATCTGTCATGTTGTGAAGAGATCTTCTCAACACTGGATTCTCCTATTGAGCTCATGGAACGGATATCATTACAAACATCACCATGGCTTTGATACCATTGTGAGGACAAGACTTAGAACCAGGGAAGACGATCGCCCACTGTGGGAAGGCATACTTGCAAAAAATTGACTCCGTCTTCCCTGGCTCTAAGTCTAGGTCACCTCAATGGTATTAGAGCCATGGTGATGTTTGTAATGATATTCATTCCATGCGCTTAGTAGGAGAATCTAGTGTTGATAAGATCTCTTCACAACATGATAGATCCAGAAATACTAGAAGCACCTGTCTCTCTTGCTCCATCTCCATCTTCTTCAACACCTTTTGGTTTCCGTATTTCCAGTGCCTCTAAGATAGACTATCTCTATGAAGTCTCTCTTAGCAATGAAACTAAAATCTCTGAAACTCAACTTCCACTAATGAACCCCTACTCTGCTTTTGCCAAACACATTTCATCATTTTCCCCCATCTATTATATTTGCCAACTTATTCGCCAGACTCCAAAGGAAGTAAAGGAGTATGTCTAGTCCTCTAAGTTTGATCAACATCCTATTCCTACTAATGAAAAAGAGTACATTGTTACTCTTCAAATTCCCCCGGAATTTCCCAGATAATGGATTCAGCAAGGGTACACTCATGTTCATGATGGAGCTGTTCGACTTCCTCTTACTTTTCATAGTTGCAAAGGTTTGCCAGTTGTGGCAAGAATTGCGTTGTTGGATACTCAGTTCTTAGAATATCGGCATGCTTGCATTGGTACTTTCCAAACCACTTTAAATGCTGGAACAGTCTTTGTGACTTTGTATCCAAATTTCAATATTGCTTTTTCAGACCCTCGGTTACTCTCTTTTATAAAAGTCCAAGTTTAGCTTACTGGAGCCCCTCAAACTACTAATTCTGTAGTAGCAACACTGCACTACCAAATGGTTTATCTAGTGCACAACCATGCTCTTGACTTAAATTTCCATAATGGAAATGAAGATGTTTTATTCATTTCCATGCAGAATGATCAAGCATCCTACATTCATGTTCCCAGACAAATTCCTAAGGAAAAGTTGGTCAAGCTCATTCCAGAGACTTGGATCATCAATTATGAAAAGCTGCATCAAAGCAACAAGCCTTTCCAATCTTTAGACTCTGAGTTTGTTAGAAAGAAAGACGGAACTGTTTCCATCAAATTTGGCAAGGAAGAGGAAGACAGTCCTTTTATCTTCCAAACCCTCTTCATAATTGAACCATGTGTTCCTGAGTCAATTTTTGAGCCAAATCCAAAAAGCTTGCCAAATACTTCAAAAGTGATGGGCATCCTGTCCATTACCACAAGGACCAGTATGGTCACTGTTTTTGGGATCCTTTTTGCCAATGTTCTTATTGTACAAATTCTCCCGACGAGATAGATCCATTTGCAAAACCTCCACCCCGACGGAAGCACAAGAGGCCAAAGGACCTTATGTACCAAAGGTACTTGAATGGAGATCCTTCTATTGATACTCTTGGTGAGTGTGATAAATCAGTTTATGGTTTCCAATGCACCAACTCCACCACCAGAGTTTACTGCTACTCCCTTTGTATCACAAACACCACCACCATCACCTCTTCCATTTCCTCCTAAAAAAAAACCAGTTTTTTCTACATTTTATAAGCCAATCCTAAAGTGGGTGAAAAAACATTCTTACCCACTTAAGACTCTAGCAGAGACACCACCCAGTTCTTCTATCGCCATGTTCCATGAGACAGATTTTCCTCCTCTCGTTAGAGAAAGTTCCAAACTCTCATTTCCTGCTCTAGAAGAATTCATTGATCCACAAAGCATATATAGGCATGTTCCTAATATACTTGCCCCCATTGATGTGGATGAACATGGAAGGCAGAAAAAGACTCCTGTTGCTGAAGCCATCCTAAATTGGCAATCTGAGACTCTTTAGCACAAAATAATATGTTCAAAGCAATTGATTCAAAGATCGTAAATGTGAAACAAGATCTTCAAAGGTATGATGAAACCACAAAGAAAATGCTTTCCGACTTCCAAAAGAGACTTCATGCCTTGGAATCCGAACAACATTAAGGGTATCATCATCTCGAAAGTCCTAAGGCGGAAATAGAGAAGCTCAAAAGGCAGATCTAGATCCTTGAAGAAGGAAGACTCAATCCATTTCCGACTATTCTGAGAACAGAGCATCCCCCTCCTCCACCACCCTAGACATCTATTTTTGCTATTCTCACAGACGTTCCTGTCAAGCAGGATAAGACAGATGTGACCGAGATGCAAAATCACCTCAAGGAATTGGACTGAATAAGGAAAGAAAAGGGAAAAGAGAAGATGCCTAAGGAATCTTCGCTTGTTATAAGGGAAGCCAGAGCAATTGATGTTGTCAAATCCATTAGAATCTTTCCCGAGAGATCTAGGTAATCAGGAACCACAACCTGATCCTATTACTCAATATCCTGATCCCGTTATTCCAAATGATCAGATTCTATTTCCAATAGAACCAGCTTTTCCAGACATCTTTAATACTGAATCAGACTTGGTATCCCTCTCATCCTCATCATCCTTCTCAATCCCTACCATTGATTCATTTCCTATTGTGCCGGTAACTTCATCAATATTCATGGCCAATCCTCCGAACCAAGATATGGAATCAAATCCCTATGAACCAGAGGTTGTTCAGTCCAATAATTCCTCCTAGCCTATCTCTAATGCATTAAAGTAGTTTTTTTTACCATTGATGATATCCCCTATCACAAATGGCCAGAAAGACTTGAGGAATTCCACATTCGGTTAAATGCCCAAGCTCTTACCAATCAGGACAAGTATGATGTCCTTTTTGGTTTTGTCACAAGATTTATAGGTAGACTCAAACATTGGTGGCAATTTGTGTTAGAACAAGACCAGCTTCACTTTTTACTCTCACCTGATTTTGGTCATGCCATTACTCTTCTATATCATTTCTTTGTGGGAAAACCCGTTGATCTGGTGGAAGTCAAAAGAAGAGAATTCTTTGAAAGAAGATGCTGCTCTCTCCAAAAGAAACACCTTGATAAGAATTATCGTGAAATGCTTAAACTCTTCTATCAAATTAGAGCTAATGCAAACCTAAAGCACGTCTTCCTGACTTCCATCCCCAAAGAATTATCTCAATGGGTAGAGAGAACTTTTCTCACCAAACAAAGAAGGATCCATGATATTCCATTAGGAGAAATCCAACAAGAAATCCAGTTGTGCCTTGAAGAATTGTGCATCAAACACCAAATGATCTAGACTTATGTCAATGATAACAGAGAACTTGACGCGGCCTATTCTCGCCAAAAGCTGAAGATCAAATGCTCCAAGAAAGACTGTGATGGATCTTGTGGAAAATCTTTTAGAAAAAAGAAGCACTTCAAGAAGCTCTGGATAAAGAAATCCAAGCATGGCTCTAAGCACTTATCAAGAAAAAAGAAATGGCAATACATACGCAAAAGGAAAAATTGCTTAGGCCACAAGAAATCAAACCAATGCTTCATCTGCAATTAGAAAAGACATTTTGCCAAAAATTGTCCTCGAGCAAAAAAATGTCAGAATCATCTGATACATCATATAGAAAATGAAACTGATATTTCTCTTGAAAATGATGACATCGAATTTTTATTCTCTGTGGATAAAGAACCATTTAAACAAACTCTCTGTATCATTCCCTGTTACCAAACCCCTAGCGAGATTGATTCAGAATATTGGACTTCCTGATTATTTTCCAGTCAAACTCATTGTCATATATCTCTCACTTCTTTGGAACAAGATCCTGATATATTTTCCAGTCAAACTCATTGTCCTCATTTTCCTGTGAAAATCTTCACTTCAAAGTTTGTGAAGCCTATTACTGTCATTGCTCTCATAAACACTGGAGCAAGTTCTTCAATCTTGGATACTAAAGTTCATCCTGAAAAATATTGGACTTCCTGTGTTCGATATTTTAATTTTGCTTCGGGAAATACTTTTTCCACAAATGTGAGAACTACTACTCCGATAATTGTCCAGTTTTTTCCATAATGTTCTATAACCATAAAAATCTTTGGTTCCAGTCTTCCCAACAAAGATTTTGATCATTGGTTGGGATATCATGACTCAAAATTCTCAGCTTCGTATCATTCCTGGAAAATGTCTTAAGTATAAATATCAATTCTCTGAATTCGTTAATATTCAAAGATTCTTTTTCATTCAAATGAGTCTGTTAGATCCAATCATGCGAAAGTTGTAGGAATCCTGTTTGGAAGCCCACTCTGAATTCGCTCAGAAGTGTTCACACCCTTTATGGAAAAACCCAGAGTTCTTTGTTTGCATTCCTTTTAAAAAGAATGAAGATATCAATCCAACCAAGGTGAGCCACATGGGAATAAACCTAAAACACCTGCTTTTAGCTCAAAGGGAATGCTCAAAATTGCTATAGCAAGGCCTTATTGAAATCTTTAATTCTTAATGGGCTTGTGAAGCTTTCTACGTTAATAAGTGTGCCGAGCAAAATAGAGGAAAAATGAGATTGGTAATCAATTATTAGCCTCTTAATCTTTTCCTCTAAGATGACAAATTCCCTTTACCCTCCAGAAACTCCCTCTTTGCCGGATTATCTAAGGCCCAAATTTACTCCAAATTTGATCTCAAAGCCGGATTTTAGTAATTGGACATTCATCTTAAAGACAGACCCAAGACCGGGTTTTGTATACCGAACCAATATTTCCAATAGAAAGTTCTTCCTTTCGGCCTAAAGGTTGCACCATCCCTATTCCAAAAGGCCATGTGTCGAATCCTTCAACCAATTCTGTCAAGTACAACAGTATATATTGATGATATCTTCCTCTACAGTCCTGATGAGCAGTCACACTGCCAACTTCTTGAACAGTTCGTAGAAATTGTGAAAAAGAATGGGATCATGCTTTCTCAAAGAAAGATGAACATCGCCTAGACAGAAATTGAATTTCTTGGTATGCACCTTAACAAAGGGACATACTATCCAAGGCCACACATTGCGCAAGAATTGTTGAAATTTCTTAAAGAGAATTTTACGACAAAGCAAGTTCAGCAATTTCTTGGGATAATTAATTATCTTAGAGATTTTGTTCCAAATCTTGCAAAATTGTTTATTCGACTACAATCAATGCTGAAGAAGAATCCCTCACCTTGGGGAAAATCTTAGACTAAAGCAGTTGTTGAACTCAAGGAGATCATGCAAACTCTTCCTCCACTACAAATTCCATCAACAGGAAAGATAATTCTTCAGACCGACGCTAGTGATGAATATTGGGCCACCATCCTATTCAAAGAACTTGATGGTAAAAGACACTTGTGTGCCTACAAAAGTGAAAAAATTTTCCAAGCTAAAATGCATTATCATTCAACTTTTAAAGAAATCTTAGCAATAAAAAATGGAATAAAAAAGTTAAAGTTCCATCTCATTGGCCATCACTTCCTGGTAGAATTAGATATGACATCATTTCCACAGATGACCAAGTTTAAACAGAAGCAGGTTCCAAATTCACAACTGCTTCGATGGGCTGAATAATTTTCAAAATACTCATTTGAGACCAAACACATTACTAGAAAGAAGAATGTGCTTGTTGATTTCTTGTCAAGACCAAAAGTACCAGCGGAAATCAACATGTACATCATGAGGCATGCTTTCCATATGCTTCATCATAATGAAAATTATAAGATTGAAAGAATAAAAGATTGGCCAAGCTAGCGATACCCCCAGGAGATCATTGAGCATATCCAAAATGACAACCTCATTGAAAATTTGAATAATCTCATGTGGCAATGTCACATAGATCTGTTCAGACTCAATGGAGGTTCGATTATTTATCCTTTTGGATTAAATTCCGACTATTGATTCATACATCCTCTAATTTGGAAGGAAGATGATTTTTTTTTGGACCAATTTCGATGGTTATTATGGTATTTAACCAATAAGTACTTAATAGCTATTGAAATTCCAACCAGAAAATTCATTGCCAATCTCACCAGGATATTTGGACTCGGCAGAGGAAACATTAAAAAGGAAAGTGACAAAAATCTCTTAGATTTCCTTCACTGGTTTTATCCTCCCACTCATTGGAAACATCACTTGTAAAAGGAATTGAGAACCACACAACCAAACCCTGAGGTCCATACTATTTTGTTCTTTCGACTACCATGGGCTTTTGTCACAAATAATGGCAACATCATCAATGCTCCCCAAATTATAGGTATCACATCCTATAAACCTCTACCACACAGTGCAGAAGCTCGAATACACAAGTCCTATCCAAGACCGTCGATTGCTGTGAGCACCAGTATCGAGAACTTCAAAGGGATTTGTGCCACGAAAATAAGACCATTCCTGAAGATGCATGGAATTATAATGTACCCACTGCATGGGATCATTATAGCCTAGCACCAAAAGCCAAAGAAGCACTTGAGGAATTCAGACAAGCCACATCATCACAGGAGCATGAAATGGCAGACACATATGACATTGTACAAACCTCTGAAGACCCCTTATGCTAAATGGGGAGATCCTCTTTCTCAAGACCCATATGATTAAGGACCTTTGTCCTTATCTCAAAGCATGGACACATCCTACTATGCTCAAACATCCAATTGACCTCAACCAAACATTCCTGCAGACATTACAGGGTCCTCACTAAATCAAGAAGAAGCATCCAAATTCTCTCACCAGACTCGATAATTTCGAGCAAAAATATGAAGAAAATCTTCTGAGGCACAGTTCAAATGACTCGAACTATTACTACAATGCTCGTGATGGACGTGACTGCTGACCACTGTCCATACAAGATCACTGTAGCAAGTTACTGTTTACTTTTACTTTAACAGTAAGCTAGGGAAATCACTGTTCACTGTCACAGTTCATACCATGCGAATAATTCCTTATCGGAAGTTTCTGGTGCCTCTGTTTGTTTCAGGACCCGTAAGCTTGGTCCTTATTTGTGTGTGACCTCTTATTTGCCTATAAAAGACAAGGAGGATGTAATGTATTGGGCAGAGTCCCTTGAAGTAAAGTGAGTATTTTGTGAAATTCTCTATGGCTTTTTAAACTCCTCTTCTTCTCCAGCCTGGTAGGATCTTCTAAGAAATGCAGCTCGGATAGTTAGAAATGTTACCATCCTAGTTCTATTAGAGTGTCTCTAGGCTCTAAACTAAAGGACAAAGTGGTTTTCTACTAAAAGGCTGTCCCTGAAGGGCTTAAACATGAGAGGTTTGCCCACTGTGGGGTCGGGTGGATATTGCTCCTATATAGGATGCCCTTAGACAACGAATGCCGGTTGTAGTAGACTCTGGACCGATGCTCCTTTGGGATTGCCGTCTCAAGGTAGACATTGCCATGTTCAATGGGGTGAGACGATGCCTGGTTACGCCAGAAGAACGCTAAACGTCGAGTAGGCCGTGCCTGTTGGATCGAGATTAAAATTGGAATGAATGATTGATTGAGTTAAACGTGCCTGATTATGGGACAAAATTGTGTGGCACGAAATGTGACGTTTCATAACTATTTGGCCTTATAATCAGAACCCCTGTGATTGATTGAGTTTGAGTGAGGCATTCCAATTGATGTGTGCATCTATTATATGTATTGAGTATATGAATTGTACTAATTTGCAGGGAGGAACTGAGGCGAGATGAGTCTTTTGTGGTTGCGTGGTTAGGCCACTCCTAGGCGTATTTCCTTCCTAATAGGGGTTTAAGAGGTGAACTTGCTAAGATGTTGTCTCACCCTGTCGTGAGCTTACCTTTTCAAGTCCTTAGATGGCGTCCCTCCAGTTCATTTTGGACAGCCTTGGGGGGTTACTAAGAAGAGTATAGACGTCCCTATCCCCGGGAGTCACTGGATCCATGAGCTTGTCGTGACCACTATCTGGATCGATGAGAGCCTACCTCATCGATCTAGGGCGTGGTTTCACCATGGGCTCAATGGGTATAGGGAATGTCCACTTCAGGGTTTTGAAATCCCCGCCGTTGCGATCAACACCGCTCCAAAAGAGGGTGCAGCTGACCCTCTTTATGGGGTTGTGGAGGACCCGAAACCCCCGGAGCCTGTGGAGGTGGAGTCCAAAGGATCGGCGAATGTGTCCAGTTAGTAGGTTATGGGACAGCTTCTTTTTTAAAGCCGATCTTTTTGTAGACAGACTAGTTTGTTTATAAAAGAGTTTTGTGAAAATTTATATCCTGTTTTTCTATCTCATATCTATGTTGTTTGAGAATTTTTAATACGCTTCCGCATGTACAATAAATTGAATGGATTGGCGACGCGTCCTGGAATGTCGCATTTTTATCGACCACCGAGGGATGTGCGTGCATTCGAGGTTTGGGGTGTGCCATGGAACACAAACTAAACATAAAGTTAAATTGTTGCCATATAATTAATTATCGTTTCCATAGGCGACATTGATTCTGATTTCCTTCTTAATATTATGATGATCGTAGATCTTCTTTCCTTCTAAACATAAAGTTAAATTGTTGCCATATAAGTAATTATTGTTTCCATAGGCGACATTGAATCCGATTTCCTTCCTAATATCAATGATGTCCGTAGATCTTCTTTCCTTCTAAACATAAAGTTAAATTGTTGCCATATAAGTAATTATTGTTTCCATAGGCGACATTGAATATGATTTCCTTCTTAATATCAGAGATGTTTGTAGATCTTCTTTCCTTCTAAGGTGCTCCATATCCGCTATAAATTATCCCTCTCGGATTACCAAACTACACTAACACATACAGATCAACTCTCGTAACGCCCTCTTGTGTCTTGTCAAGCATGAGAAGTGCCATGAGGGCCCTCCACATTTTCCTTGTCCTAGCATTGCTCAATGCCATTTTCATCAAATCTGAAGCTCGACCCTTCAATGCATTGGAGAAGAAAACTCTTATACAATTTTCCAGGGGAAGGTTCGTTGATGGGTCATCACTTGGACCCATCCCGTCCAAGCTACTTCAAGTGGACTCATCAAGTCCAAGCCCACCTAGTCCTGGGCATAGAGAATCTGTGGACCCGGACATTGATGGGTTCTTTGATGAAGTGGGCTCATCAACTCCAAGTCCACCTAGTCCTGGGCATGGACGATCCCTAAGCCCATACACTAATGGGTTCTTTGTGTTGGAGAAATCTTCTTGAAGTATTTTGAAGCTGACTAATCGTTTCCATCGGTCTGGTCTGAAGGCTTGCAGACTCTGCTGTTTAAAGTCTGAAGACCTCCGGACAGCCAGACTCAAGATTCAAAGTCTATCCTCATTGGCAGTTTCTAATCCGTTGAAGAAAGGGTATCCAGAATTGGATGTTTTATTAAGGATATGACCTTATCGACTGGAGAAGATCTCCTGGCTGGATATGACTTATCGGAATTCCTTTGAATTGATCAAGATTGATTCAATGGTCAAGGATCCGATGATTGGCGAAACATTCGTGAAAGGTTCTACTTATGGAAACCGAGATTCTGATTGTATGGGCAAACAGGATTGATGGGCTATCGACATATTCCTTTAATAGCTCGAATAATCTTCTTAATTGATTCCGTCCAACGGGTAGATTGGAGGAATTCATTTGGAAAGTGCCAACGGGTATGATGGCATAAGGGAGTATAAAAAGAAGACGTTCTAAGCTGTTCAAGAGAGAGTGCGTGATAGAAGAATTCCAAAGTCTGAAGACTCTTATTGTTTAGTCAATTCATTTGAGCGAAAAATCTTGTATTCAAAAGAGAGTTTATACTTGTGAGAAACCTTGAGGAAGTGTGATAGAATATCTACACTGTGGAATCAAGGAAGAACTGTCTTTGTAACATCTCTTTTGTTCATAGTGGAATCCAGCCGATAGGCTGTCAATGCGGAAGAGTGGACGTAGGCTTAGGATAAGCCGAACCACTATAAACCTTGTGTTTAATCTTCTCTTCCCTACTCTTTACTTTACCTTGATCGTAATTTATTTTGATTAAGCAAAAGAGTATTTACTTTTTATTATCTGCTTAATATTATTGTGGTATCTCGAGAAATTATTTTTATACCTATTCACCCCCCTCTAGGTGCTTTTACTAGCTACATCAATTGGTATCAGAGCCTGTGTACTCACTTTGTTTGAAGTGTTCTACTTCAGAGTAAAAGATCCATGGCTAGTATGTTAGCTCCAAGGCTGGTAGAAGGGCAAAACAATACCAGACCACCTTACTTTGATGGAAATGATTACAACATATGGAAAAACAAAATGAAGGCGTTTCTAAGATCAAAGGATCCTCCGGAATGGGATGTTGTAGAAAAATGAATTACTCCTAAAGCCGCACTGTCTCGAGAAAGAGGAAAAGATCTTGTGGAGTCTAGCCAAATGACTCGGGGAAGAGATAATCAAGAGACAAGCTTTTGATGCAAAAGTAATTTATTCTTTATATTGTGCTTTATCACCTACTGAATATAATAGAATATCTTCTTGTGTTACAGCTAAAGAAGTCTGTGATAGATTACATATTACCTATGAAGGAACCGATCGAGTGAAGGAGATTAGAATCAATATTCTCCTCGGTCAATACGAAGCCTTCAGGATGAAATCGGGAGAATCTATAACTGACATGTTTAGTCGTTTTACGGATATCGTGAATGGTCTTGAAAATCAAGGTCAACCAATTTCTGATCCCTTGAAGGTAAATAAGCTCTTTGCGAGGACTCTCCAAGGATTGGAATCACATAAAGACCTCAATCGAGAGACTCAAAGAATCATGCCACTATCTCGTTGATGAGTTGGTTGGAACTCTTGATCTTATGAAGTAGAACGAATCAATGAAGACGAAGACCCTAAAGGTAAGAAATCCATTGCATTAAAATCCAATGATGATTCTGATGTTGCAGATTCTGAAGACGATATGGACGATGAGGAACTTGCTCTCATGATAAGAAGATTCAGAAAGCTGAACAGAAAAGGAAGAAGATTCAATTCAAGGAAACAAAGTTTTCAAAAGCAACAGACTAAGTCTGTTGAGGATGATGAATCAAACAAAGATGTAGTCTGCTTTGAATGTAAGAAAAATGGACACATCAGACCCAACTATCCTCTTCTGAGGAAGAAGAAAGGAAAAGCTGAAAAGTATCGAAAGGCTCTTAAAGCAGAAACCTGGAGTGATACAGAATGTGAAGAAAGTGATGATGATTATGCCAACATATGTCTGATGGCACAATCGGATTCAGATTCAAACTCCAAGACAGACTCAGATAGTGAATTTGAGGTGAGTAACTTCAAAATCCCTATTAAAGTTTCTAAATACATTAATGAGTTGTGTTTTAGTCTTAAGACTTCTCTTAAAATGATTTCCGAACTCAAAAAGGAAAATTCTGCCTTAAAACAACAAGAAAATGTTTTGAAAGAAAAGGTAAAATGGTATCTGGATAGTAGATGCTCAAGACATATGATAGGAGATTCAAATTGTTTCATAAAGCTTGTTCAAACGAATGGTGGAAAAGTTTCATTTGGAGGAAATAGCAAAGGAAGAATAGTGGGACTTGGAACTGTGAAGATTGGAAATCTCACAATAAACAATGTTTCTTTAGTTGAAGGACTCAATTACAATCCGCTCAGTGTCAGCCAGCTTTGTGATACCGGTTTCAAAATCTTCTTTCAAGAGGGAATATGTTCTGGAACCAGTAAAGACTCTACTCAGTCATTTATGGGTCGAAGACATGGAAATATCTATCTCTTGGATGTGAAACCAGATGAATCACAATGTGATGTGAAACCAGATGAATCACAATGTTTAATCTCAATACAAGATGAAGCAAGCTTATGGCACAGGAAGCTTGGACACATCAATATGAAGCAGATAGCCAAAATTTCAGCAAAGAAGCTTGTTCGAGGTCTATCTAATCTATCATACCAAAAGTCCGACCTATGTACACCATGCATATTGGGAAAACAGGTAAGAAATTCCTTCAAACCAATAAATCAAGTTTCCACTAACCGTGTCTTTGCAGCTTACGCATATGGATCTCTTTGGACCAACCGAACTCAAAGCATTTGAGGTAAGAAATATTGCCTAGTAATTGTGGATGACTACTCACGATTTACTTGGGTATATTTCCTGGCAAGTAAGTCTGAAACTTTCTCATACTTTGAAAAATTTGCTAAAAAGGTTTAAAACGAAAAAGGATATGTTATTTCAAATATAAGAACAGATCATAGAGGTGAATTTGAAAATCAAGATTTTGCAAAGTTTTGTGATGAATCTGGTTTTCACCATATGTTCTCCTCTCCATATACTCCAGAGCAAAATGGAGTTGTGGAAAGAAAGAATAGATCGCTTCAAGAAATGGCAAGAACTCTCTTAATTGAAAGTAACATCTCTTCACGTTTTTGGGCTGAAGCAGTCTATACAGCATGTTACATTATTAATAGAGTTTTTCTAAGACCTATTCTAGAAAAAACCCCCTATGAATTATTCAAAGAAAAGAAGCCCATTGTTTCATATTTTCATGTATTCAGATGCAAATGTTTTATACTGAAAAATGCAAATGATCGAGTTGGTAAGTTTGAAGAAAAGTCAGATGAAGGCATATTCCTTAGATATTCAACCACTAGCAAAGCATACAGAGTCTACAACAAGAAGACTCAAACAGTGGAAGAATCAATGAATGTCAAATTCCAAGATTCCATACAAAATGAATCTATTCAAACTCATCTCGAAGAATCTGAACCTGCTCTAGACTCTACAAAGTCTAAATCTCAAGAAGCAGCTCAGACTTTGAAGGAACAGCAGCAAGTGACTGTTGAAGAATCAAGCGAAGGAAGTGATCATCAATCTGACAAATTAACCAGCAACTGGAAGCATAAGTCCAGTCATCCCAAAGATCTTATCATTGGCGACATCAATGAAGGAATTCGCACAAGATCCACAAGGCGCGAAGAATCTAGTGCTGTGGCTCTTATTTCTGAAATGGAACCCAAAAGCATAGAAGAAGCTTTATCTGATGAAAGCTGGATTGAAGCCATGCAAGAAGAGCTCAGGCAATTCAATATCAATGATGTCTGGGAAATGTCTCCTAAACCTAAAGGTAAATCATTATTGGAGCTAAATGGGTTTTCGAAACAAGATGGACGAGAAAGGTAAAGTCGTAAGAAACAAAGCAAGACTCGTGGCCAAGGGTTACACGCAAGAAGAAGGGATCGACTATGACGAGACTTACGCACCAGTAGCAAGGTTAGAAGCAATTCGTTTATTACTTGCATTTGCTTGTCACAAAAATTTCAGGTTATTCCAAATGGACGTCAAAAGTGCTTTTCTAAATGGATTTATCCATGAGGAAGTCTATGTGGAACAACCACCGGGTTTGAAGACCCAAGGAAACCGGACTCGTATTCGAGACTCAAAAAGGCCTTATATGGCTTGAAACAAGCACCTCGAGCTTGGTATGACAGCTGAGTAAGTTTTTTAATTCAAAACGGTTTCATGAAAGGTAAAGTAGACACTACTCTATTTATCAAAAAGGAAAGCAAAAGTTTTGTACTAGTTCAAATATATGTCGATGATATCATATTCGGATCTCCTAATGAAAGTCTGTGCAAGAAATTCTCTAAGACTATGCAGAATGAATTTGAAATGAGCATGATGGGTGAGTTAACCTTCTTTCTTGGATTTCAAGTGAAACAACTAAAGGAAGGAACATTTATTCGTCAAGAAAAATATGCTAATGATCTTGTCAAAAAGTTTGGACTGGACAATTGCAAAAAGACTGACATTCTAATGTCAAGTGCCTTGAAGATAGACAAAGATGAAGAAGGAAAGAAAGTCGACCAGAAGCTATACAGGAGTATCATTGGCTCACTTCCTTATCTTACTGCTTCTAGACCGGACATTTTGTTTAGTGTTTGCATTTGTGCTAGATTTCAAGCAGACCCTCAAGAATCTCATTTAAGTGCTGCAAAGCGTCTTATCAAATACATTGCTTCAACTTCAAGCATCGGCCTATGGTATCCTAGAAAGGGAGACTTTACTCTTCTTGGATACTCAGACGCAGATCTAGCCGGTTGCAGAGTTGATAGAAAGAGCACCTCGGGTACCTGTCAACTACTTGGAGGCAAGACGGTCTCTTGGTTTTCAAGAAAGCAGAGTACAGTAGCTCTCTCTATAGCAGAAGCAGAGTATGTAGCTCTTGGAAGTTGCTGTTCACAAATTCTATGGATAAAGCAACAGTTAAGAGACTTTGGAATTGAAGACTCATGCACAGAGATTAATTGCGACAACACCAGCGCTATCAATCTCACCAAAAATCCAATTCTTCACTCAAGAGCAAAGCATATAGAGATTCGACATCACTTCATTAGAGACCATGTTCAAAATGGAGAAGTTTCGATTCAGTATGTTGATTCAAAGAACCAACTGGCGGATATATTCACAAAGCCCTTGGAGAAAAATCAATTTGAAATTATTTGCTCCAAACTCAACATATTAAGGTTTGAAAAAGTTAAAGTCTAGAAACTCTCAGACTCAAACAAACAAAACCTTGACTGTAAGTTAGTCTCTCTCTCTCGAATATTATCTTGAAAAGGTACGATCATCAAACCGTGTCTTTTTATTGATATCTTTAATCGGCGTAATTATTGCATCGTTTCCTTTTTCGAAAAAGAAGTTATTTTTTTTTAAATGACTATTTTCGCGGAAAAAGGACAGTTATTTTGAAAAGGCATCTTTTTATTTTTCTTTGTGACGATTCGTATATCTCTCTTTTAACCGATCGTATACTGTTGCTTCCTCCTCACTTCACTCTCAAAAATCCTAAAAAGCACCGATCCTCCATTCCTGTTTTTGTCTCCTGCCTATTCTTCGAAAACGTTGTCATTTTTCTTGGGGAAAGTCAAGCAAGGAATCTTTCAAAGTGCGAGAAAGATGTCGTCTTCAAGAAAGTCATCAAGGATCGCAAGCAAGGGACCACGGCGGATGAATGAGGGGCCTACGCACTTCGATCTCACCGAAGAAGAAGTGTCTCCAGATCAACAACAGAGCCCACAACATTCTCGACAGCGTCATTCTCCTCCATCTAGTCCTCAAGGCGTTGTTCATCAACAAGAGGAAGAAATCATTGAGGATGCAGATCCTGTAAGAGTTCAAAAGCCCGCCTTTATTTATAAGCTATATCGTACTTTAAAAGGAACTCGTACTCCTCTGAACTATGTCGATGATTTTCTAAAAGACAAAGGATATGGGAATAAGTATATATTTTTGCGAAAAATGGAAAGTTTAGGAATTGCTCGTAAAGGGGTGGCAGAAGAATCCCTTGAAAATATCCCAAGTGATCCTCGTGATTGGGGATTTAATCCGAGAGAAGGGAATGATGATGACAAATTGTTCATGCAATTTCAACCAAGGATGGGTATTGCGGCGGAAATCAGAGGAAAAAGAGGAGAGATGTTTAGATTGAAAGAACATAAGGGTCTATACTCAAAACTGCTGAAGCGTGGGGTGATAAACCCTAGGAGTGTAGATTTTGATTTTCTGGATGCTGTGAATGTGAACTTGAGAGAAAAGTTCGGTCATCTTCAACTTGAAAAGTTCTCGCTCCGACACTACAAAAGCCTATCCGAACCGACCGCATATTTCTATTCAAATCTTAGCTTTTGGATGCGAATAGATTCTCCTTGAGTGTCAAAGATCAAGATTTTGTTGTGGATATGAATATCTTTGGCGGATGTGTTAGGAGTTGAGAGAGGAAGATATCAACCGGTCAAAATTTCTATTGCTCGGGCTACACTGGAACTGGTGAAGGACAGGAGAACAGACGAAAAGATCACCTACTTAAGGATGAGTGCATTCAACATCTTGCTTCACAAGATTGTGATCAATTGCCTTCGACCGAAATCAACTTCAAAGACTGATGTCTCAAGTTCAGAGGGAATGCTGATGTACGCCATTCTTACTGGGAAAAGGTTTTCTCTTCCTCACACTATCATGTTCCACATGTATAGAGCCGTGATGAAGGACAGAGGTCAACTTCCTTACCCAAACCTTGTGACGAAGTTATTCATACATCTGAATATTCAGCCTCCTCAAATCTTTTGTGTTCGATCGTGCGATCATATGGTGATAGGACTGAAAATGGTGACTAAGATGCGTTTGAAGGAACTAAACAAGCAGTTGGAAAAATTTAAGGAAAAGACTCATGTAAAGTCTCATCAATTCTCTTCTGCATCAAAAAGGAAAGGAAAGGGAAGGAGCCCATGGTTGCTCCAACCAAGAAAAGAAGAGCTCTCATCATGGAAGATGAAGAGGATGACAACCTTACCATTTCGGCAATAGTTTTGAAAAAGCTAAGTCGCTCTGTTATAGAATCCATGGAACATCATGAGAAAGAAGGAGAGGAAAGACAAGGAAAAGAGAAAGAAAAAGAAGAGAGAGAAGAAGAAGAAAAAAAGAAGCGAAAGAAAGAGCGGTGGCGAAAAGAAGCGAGCAAGAAAGACACGAAGAAGAAGAAGAAGAGAGAATGAATCAAGAGGAAAGAGAGCTAGAAAAACACTCTTCTCCACCTGAAGGCACAGAGACAGGGGGAGACAATGAGGGAGTTAGCCGCTCTCCAGGCGATTCAGAAGACATTCATGCCTCTCATTTTCCTGAAGAAGAGCATGATGCTTCATCGCCAAATCTACGCGATTATTCTGATATGCCATTATCTGCAGAACATGCTGAAGCTAGTACGCAGACAGCTCAGCAGATTTTCGCAGAATTATGGATATTCTCTTGGAGATGCGTGGTCAAATCTATGCTCTAGGATGCGAGGTTCAAAGCTTGCAGAGTGCAGGTCAAGTTTCTTCAGTTTCATTGAAAGATCAAATCCAAGCCCTCTCTGTTCAGATTCAGGCCAATGCTAAGGGTGAGGAGGTTGCACAACTGAAGGAAGACTTGAAAAGGCTAGAAGGGATCGTTCAGTCCATGGGAGATTTCCAGCTTGTCCGCATTCCCAAGCCATCTTGACTTCACTCCATTTTCATCTTAACCTTTTTTAATGCTGACAAAAAGGGGGAGAAGTGCAAGATTTGAATCAAAACTTTAAATTTTTAATCGTTTGGATTGATGTTTGACTTTAATTTTGTGTCTGGATTTGGATTTGGATTTGACTGCTATTGACTAGGGGTGTGCATGGTCCGGGCGGGCGGTTCCCGACCTAGAACCGGGAACCGCCCGCTAAGGACCGGTTTCGAAAAATTGGAACCGGGATTCACCCGTTTGTTGCATGGATCCACCCGGGAACCGGACCGCCAGTCCGGTCTGGTTCCCGGGTGGATCCATGGAACCGATCTTGACGCGAAAATTTTTACTTTTCAACGTAAACGGTTGCGAAACAATTTTGGTTTCTCGGACCACCGGTCCGGTCCAGTTCCCAAGTTTTGAGCTCTAAAATTCCAAGTTCCAATCTCCAAAAACTAAAACAATAATTAATAGACGAATGCTCAACATTAAATAACAGTCAACTACACGTGAATGAGGAAGAGGAGGAGGAGCGGTAGTGGCGGAGGAGGAGCAGCGGCGGCGGCGTGGATGCTCGGGGAGGAATTGAAGACGAAGAGAAGAGGCGAGGAAGAAATAGAGAGAGAATCAAAGAGGCGAGGAAGAAACCGGAAGAGATGAGACACGAATTAGGGCTTCGCGAATTAGGGCTTCGTCACTTTCATTTAGTATTTTTTTATTATTATAAATAGGTACCGGTCCGGTCCGGGTGGGCGGGCGGGCGGTTCCACCCACGGAACCGGGGAACCGGACCGGTTCCCACCGGTTCTCAATAATTGGAACCGGGAACCGGACCGGTTCCCTCAAGAACCGCCGGTTCCGGGCGGTTCCGGTCCGGTTCCGGGCGGTTCGGGCGGTTCCCGGGTATTTTGCACACCCCTACTATTGACATTGATATCTTATGGTTGGCTTTATGGCTTTATCTTATTCAAGACTAACCTATTTTCTGTGGTTACAGATTCTAGTATTATTCATTTAGCCATTTATCTCTATAAGATATGCATATGTGTTTGAGAAATGTTTTGCAGGTCAAAGTTGTCCAAATCTGCAGGAAAGTTTTGTCACCATCAAAAAGGGGGAGATTGTTGGAGAAATCTTCTTGAAGTATTTTGAAGCTGACAAATCGTTTCCATCGGTCTGGTCTGAAGGCTTGCAGACTCTGCTGTTTAAAGTCTGAAGACCTCTGGACAGCCAGACTCAAGATTCAAAGTCTATCCTCATTGGCAATTTCTAATCCGTTGAAGAAAGGGTATCCAGAACTGGATGTTTTATTAAGGATATAACCTTATCGACTGGAGAAGATCTCTTGGCTGGATATGACTTATCGAAATCCCTTTGAATTGATCAAGATTGATTCAATGGTCAAGGATCCGATGATTGGCGAAACATTCGTGGAAGGTTCTACTTATGGAAACCGAGATCCTGATTGTATGGGCGAACGGGATTGATGGGCTATCGACATATTCTTTTAATAGCTCGAATAATCTTCTTAATTGATTCCGTCCAATGGGTAGATTGGAGGAATTCCTTTGGAAAGTGCCAACGGGTATGATGGCATAAAGGAGTATAAAAAGAAGACGTTCTAAGCTGTTCAAGAGAGAGTGCGCGATAGAAGAATTCCAAAGTCTGAAGACTCTTATTGTTTAGTCAATTCATTTGAGCGAAAAATCTTGTATTCAAAAGAGAGTTTATACTTGTGAGAAACCTTGAGGAAGTATGATAGAATATCTACACTTTGTGGAATCAAGGAAGAACTTGTCTTTGTAACATCTCTTTTGTTCATAGTGGAATCCAGCCGATAGGCTGTCAGTGCGGAAGAGTGGACGCAGGCTTAGGATAAGCCGAACCACTATAAACCTTGTGTTTAATCTTCTCTTCCCTACTCTTTACTTTACCTTGATCGTAATTCATTTTGATTAAGCAAAAGAGTATTTCCTTTCTATTATCTGCTTAGTATTACTGTGGTATCTCGAGAAATTGTTTTTATACCTATTCACTCCCCTCTAGGTGCTTTTACTAGCTACATCACTTTGATGAAGTGCACTCATCGGGTCCGAGTCCACCTGGCCCGGGGCATGAGTTCATTGGTGAAGTGCACTCATTGGGTCCAAGTCCACCTGGTGCCGGGCATGAGTTATTTGATGAAGTCCACTCATTAAGTCCGAGTCCACCTGGTACGGGGCATGAGTTCATGGGTGAAGTGCACTCATCGGGTCCGAGTCCACCTGGTGCTGGGCATGAGTTCTTTGATGAAGTGCACTCATCGGGTCCGAGTCCACCGGTCGGGGCATGAGTTCATTGGTGAAGTGCACTCATCGGGTCCAAGTCCACCTGGTCCCGGGCATGAATTCATTGGTGAAGTGCACTCATTGGGTCCGAGTCCACCTGGTCCGAGGCATGAATTCATTGGTGAAGTGCACTCATCAGGTTTGAGTCCACCTGGTCCGGGGCATGAGTTCATTGGTGAAGTGCACTCATCAAGTCCGAGTCCACCTGGTGCTGGGATGAGTTCATTGGTGAAGTGCACTCATCGGGTCCAAGTCCACCTGGTGCTGGGCATGAGTTCTTTGATGAAGTACACTCATCGGGTCTGAGTCCACCTGGTCTGGGGCATGAGTTATTTGATGAAGTGCACTCATCGGGTCTGAGTCCACCTGGTCCGAGGCATGAATTCATTGGTGAAGTGCACTCATCGGGTCCGAGTCCACTTGGTGCTGGTCATGAGTTCTTTGATGAAGTGCACTCATCGGGTCCAAGTCCACCTGGTCCTGGGCATGAGTTATTTGATGAAGTGCATTCATCGGGTCTAAGTCCACCTGGTCCGAGGCATGAATTCATTGGTGAAGTGCACCCATCGGGTCCGAGTCCTCCTGGTGCTGGGCATGAGTTCTTTGATGAAGTGCACTCATCGGGTCCGAGTCCACCTGGTCCGGGGCATGAGTTCTTTGATGAAGGGCACTCATCGGGTCCGAGTCCACCTGGTGCTGGGCATGAGTTCTTTGATGAAGTGCACTCATCGGGTCCGAGTCCTCCTGGTGCTGGGCATGAGTTCTTTGATGAAGTGCACTTATCGGGTCCGAGTCCACCTGGTCCGAGGCATGAGTTCTTTGATGAAGTACACTCTTCGGGTCCGAGTCCACCTGGTGCTGGGCATGAGTTCTTTGATGAAGTACACTCATCGGGTCCGAGTCCACCTGGTCCGGGGCATGAGTTCATTAGTGAAGTGCACTCATCGGGTCCAACTCCACCTGGTCCCGGGCATTAGTTCTTCAATGAAGTGTACTCATCCGGTCCAAGTTCACGTGGTACCGGAGAGGACACCCACCCCAGGCCCAGACATTGCAGATCAATTTTAGTTCCGAGTAGCATCGAGTTTGATTTTCAATAAAATGTGTTTTATTTTTTTCTGCTGGCTAGCCCAACCAGGCGTTCTTATTGAATCTGAGGACTTAAATGAATGGTACCTTTTTCTCTCGTTTCAAGTCCATATGAAATCAGCATTTTAGTTTCGATCTAACCATTATACAAAATGAATAGACTGGAGTTTTGCGGTTTCGGCATGTTAAGATACAAAACTAAATTCCTAGTATAGCTTAGTTTTCAGAGTAGATGACCATGCACTCATTTTCAAATTTGTATCACAATTAGAGACCGCATGTTGGATTCCACGCGGCCACTTCAACAATCGTTGATGACTGAAATTCTTGCCTGCAGAAGGCACGTGCATCTTTGGGAAAATGATCACGTTGATCAGGCAGCTCATGTTTTTCCGGTGGAAGTTCCCAAAATACAGATTAAAAAATTAATTGTTCTGATTCTTGCTCACGACCACTACAAAAAATCGGATCAATAAGGAAAACTACTGTCTAAGGAAAAACAAACACACGGGTCGCCAGAAAACGCTCTTCACGACTGGAAAAGCGCCACGACTGGAAAAGCCCATTTGGTGAAAGCCCAACCTGATAACGCAATGGAGCTCAATAGACAACTTCTCGTTTCGGCAGCATTGGACAGGTTCATAGGCATTGGTTAGATGAAATTATCGTGTTTTTCTTATACAGAAAGAGTCGTATATGACGAAAGATAGTGAAAAAAAGGAATAACTTTGGAACTTTGATTTATTTTGGGTTTATAAAAAGAATAAAAATGCAGTTTTAGAAGATGTAAGAAATGTTATGGATCGCCTTTTGATGGTTTTATCAACTTAAGTTATATTTTTGTCCATCACTTATTGTTTCATCGAAAGGGGTCGCTGATGTTGAGAAAATTCTTACCAAGTTTTGAAGTTAACAAAACTTTCTTTTTCTTATTTTTATTCTGAAGAATAGTAAACTTTCTTGTTCTGATTGCATATGAAATCATCGGCTCCATCACATGAAAAGTTATTTTATTTTCAACAGTTACGTCAATCATAGCCTTTCTGTTGATCAAATTGATCTACATTGGTCGAAGTTTTGCTTCAAGATGGCTATTTTCACCCGTATACTCCGTCGGCTAAAACTATATTCTTTTGTCAACCAATTAGGTTTGTCGACCAGGGGCTCTCCACACTTGGTGATTCCTCGCTTCTATGTCTTTCTACCCAGCCTCTGTCAGCTGAGTCATCGGTTAGGAACTTGGACGTTTTTTTTGGTGTCACATGCCGCTCGAGCTTTGTCAAAACTTGGCTATTCGGCCATGGCAGCTGGAATTTTTTTATAAATTTTTAGGTTTTTTGTGGTTTCATTCTTTTTTTTTCTCCTTTTATCCTCTTTTTCTTTTTTTGATTATTATCTTTTATTGCCTTTTATATTTTCAAGTTTTTATTCTGCTAACAAGCGCTGCATCGATGCTATGTGTCTCAATAAAGTAATAAAAAGGTCGCCACTCTTTTTTCCTAATTAGTCAAATTGCATAGAGTACGGTGGGAGTTGATCGATTGTGAATTTTAAAAGTTATAAAACTCAATTGAACTTAAGCAATAAGTTTTATAACTTGTCGTCCCTTGGAAAATGTTAGACAAGCTTGCAAAATGTTAGACAAACACAATATGTTAGACTCGCTCAACATATAGGATGGTGAAAATAATGAATAAGTACATTGAAAATTCTAAATTTTTTTTATAAAAGTGCAATTAAATATTAAAATTTTCAAAATGTGTAATTAAGTCCTAAAACTTATTAACATTTTCCATTTGTCAAGTTAGATGAAGTTAATTGAAGGACTTTAATACACCAACTTGATAAAATTTAAGACTTAATTGCATTTTTTTTAAGTTTTAGAGTTCAACTGCATTTTCGTGACCGAAAATGATTGTGACCGTTCATATAAATGGGTACTAAAATGTGAAGATAGTCCCTTGCTCGAATCATAATCCTAATACTTATAACAATTACCACCAGCTAACACAGTTAACACAGTAAAAAAAAAAAAAGGCAAAAAACATTCTATGTGACTCGTAAAATTCAACATGTATTTATAAACAATTACAGGCAAACCCACTATTTTAACATTAGGCTCAACATCAATAGTTCCTCTTATGGTTCTACTTCGTGACAATTACAACAACCCATATTCTCGGCCATTGCAGCTAGTGGCTTCCGAAATCGGCGGATCTAATAAATGTTTTGGTCCTACAACTGTATTTATTTCACAGTTGCTCCCGAGATAATCGGTTGCGCGAATTGGATGTGTCACACCTCGAACCTCGAGCGCGCCAATATCCTGCCATGGTCATGCAAATGCGACATTCCCAGGTAGTATCGCCGACCTCATTCATTTATTATTGCGCAAGTGGAACATATTATAAAACCCCTGACAAAAACTCACAAGATAGGAAAGCAAGAAACCAACTCATTCATAAACAAACATGCTTTCAAAGGTAACCACACTAAGGTTTACACATATACCAAAAAGGGGCAGTCTACAAAAGAAATCAGTCCTATGACCACTAGTCAAACTCGTTCTTCGATCCCACTTCTGATTGATCAGCCTCCGGGGGTTCCACCATCTACAGTCCTGAAATTTTGGCCCACAATGGGGTGAGACATTGTCTTAGCAAGTTCAACTCCCTAAACCCCTATTAGAAAGAAAATACGCCCAAGGATGGCCTAGCCACACCACATAGAGAACTTACCTTGCCTCAGTTCCTTCCTACAGGTTAGCACAATTCAAATCACTTAATCATATATAGTAATAGGAACTTAAACCACTGGAACGCCAACAATATCATTTCGGACGACCATAGAAGTTCGGATTATAAAACCAAATCGTTATAACACATCCCATACCATGCCACACGGTTCCGTCCCATAATCCGACTCGTCAATAACACTCAGCATGCAATCCAATTGTTATTCACGGCCACACAATGGCATAGCCTACTCATAGTTCGGCTATCTATTGACATTAATGCCAAGCATCGCCTCCCCCCTTGGAGCGCGGCTTCGTCACTACATCGACAGCATTCCGGAAGGAGCATGGATCCAGTTGGCCTAGTCTCTATTGTGACCCGCATCCGTTGTAAGGGGCATCCCATTTAGGGGCAAGTCCGGCTCAATAGCCCTAGACAACTTCCTCTTAATTATCACATAACAAAAATCATACTCGGCCCTAGGATACTTTGCATTTCACTGAATGCTTCCACGTAAAATAGTGATCCCGACTATTTTTCTTTATATTAAAAACATCTGAGAAAGTAGTTGTGTGTGTGGGTACACAATCAAATTCGAACCAGAAAAATTAACACCATTCTTTTTCAAACCTCACTGCTTAATATAATACTTAAAATCCATTTTCGGTATCAAGCTCGACACTCGGGATTTTCTGAAGAAATTATATACTTTTCACAATCACTACTCAGTTTCACAATTCAGCAATCAATTACATAAATCATCACTAAATTTGCAATATCCACTCATCAAATTCATAATCTGAATAAACAACAGTGATCAGCACGAAATTATGAGAAAATAAGGTCCCGAAATAATTTTCGGAATTTATTAAATAATTAATTTTATTCCGAAATTAATTAAATAATAATATCTTAATAATTTCGAATAATAAAATATTATTAAATTATTAAACAATTTCGAAATATTTGTTTAATCCAAAAGTAATTCATTTATGTCAAATCACCATTATACTAATATAAACCTTAATTTAATCTTAAGTAAACATACTTTAAATTAAACCAACATCTTAATCTAATTCACAATTAAATAAATTAAACTAACCACATAAGTTTACTTAGCTTAAACTAAGAACACCCTAAGCATAATTAACTCACTAATCAAGGTTTAGTGAGTTAAACTCACCCGATTAACGAACCGATCGGACCAAAACGATGGGAAGCCGTGGGGAACAACTTTCATCAGAGCGGGCCAAGCATCCGGGGTCGGGAAGTTGACCAAAATGGGCCAAAACTGAGTTGGAATACCCATTTTTCCAACTACTTTTTTGGGGCTGAGAAGGGCAAAGCCGGCATCGGTTTGGGTCGGAACGGGCAGAGGAGAGGAGCGGCAGCTCGGGCAGTGGCTGGCAGAGGCTCCGGTGGTCTCCTGGTGGCCTTGGTGACGGCAGCAACAGCTGAATGGAAGTGCTAGACGGTTGAACGAGTGGGCTGAGGCTCGAGCGGAGGAGGACCGGCGGACGGCAGTTGCAGCTTGCACAGGTCTCCAATGAGTTGAACGGGACCTCCGGTGGGTCTTTGCTGGTTCCGACGATGGCTGGCGACCTAGAGCAGCGATGGACGGAGGCGAAGCTACGTGCTGGCTAGCGGGCGAGCGAAGGCGGAGTGGTGAGTTGGTCGATCGTGTGGCAAGCGAGCGCAGATGGGCAACAACGGACTCCGACGACGGGCGTGCGAGTGACCGAGCGGGCAGTCGAGCGGATGCAGCTCCTCCTTCAACCGGTTTCAAACATTGGAGAAGAAGAAGATGATGGAGAGTGATGTGAAAGGTGCTTTTTGGAGGTAATTGTACACCCTCCACTTGTCAACATCTTAGCCACTCTTGCCCCACACCATGACATCACTTGTGATGTCACAATCCACTATCTCAATCCTCCACAACCTCTTCCAATAGGTTCAATTTCATTTTCCGCTGGGACATAAAATCTTGTACAACAACTTCTTCAATTCCATTCGATTCTCTTCCAATTAAATCAAATTGAAGTCCATAAAATTAATCCAATGTCACCACACTTCAATTCATATCTTCACTCATCCATAGAACCAACTTAAGTCCCAAAAGCGCGACCAAAGACGGGCCTACTAATTTCTCGAGCCAAATTAGCCATTCTCTGATTTAATTGTTGAAAAATTCTAATTACATGAAAAATCTTCTGAAGATGAGTCAATGTTCCTAAAATGATTTGTGACACACCATGACTTCCAATTTTTGAATTCAATTTCAATTTCACGGTTAATTTCACTTTGGCACGATACTAGTGCGTCCTGATCTACCGGGTAGCTTTTAGAAATATTCATGCATTTAACCCGTGGTTGATCAATTCAAGCCACAACGTACATCTCTGACACATTGGCGACTTACGGTTATCGGGGTAATCTTAAGATTTCAAATACGGACACAGGGTACCTAGACATAAAAGTCGTTCTAATGCCGATCGATAAGAATTGTGCGATCTGGTGGAATCACCCACACCTTATCACACACCCCTATCGAGTTGACCTATCTCCGATCTCTAATCGATTTTTAATTATGCCGTAATAACCCTTGCATATTAGCTCAGTTGAAAGGTCACTTCCTGATCAAATTCTCGAGTCTGATGCATTAGAATCTCTTAACAACTTCACTTGATAGACTAGTTTTCACATGAGTGGACGACTCAAGGAAATGAACTATATGCATGCCAACAAAATACTCGTCTCAATTTATTGAAAATAGAATTGGAAAATCGGGAGGTCACATGATGACTGCCTTGTGTCTAATGCAATCCATTACCAATCACTACGGGGTTGACTTTTTTTGTCAACTCCCAACATTTAGCGAACTTTATTTCCGCCGCGTTTTACTCGGTCTCTCCTAATAGTCATCTGTCGAAACTTCAGTATTTTTTTGGTGTCAATAGCATTTAATCTGAGTTCCACGGATAAGAGATATTTCCTTACTAATTACTACCATGAATGTAAGAATTTTAGGACTCCTTTCACATGATGTACATGTTCCTTTTTACTTTGCAATACATAAATTTCCCATCCGGAGCTCGACTTCTCTCGCTTTTACAAAAGTTCCAAGCACATCTAAGGGGGCTCAATGTATAATTAATTGGTGAATGCAAGTGCTATGTAGGCGCAAAATTAGATTAGGCAATAGGAGATCCACCAACTCTCTTTAGGACATCTAAACACATCAGAGTAAACCCATTTACAAAATGATAGTCGAAGAAACTCCTGTTCCGTGCTGGCCGGGCTTAGTTGAGAGAACAAAACTGGTGTAAGGATCAAATCAACATATATAGCGTTGCTTAATCGTCAAAAAGAAGTTTGTAACCATACGAGGTTCTTTGATTTGGAATGTTCTATTCCACACAAATTTTGAGTTCCATATTCAATTCTGAACGTGGTTATTATGTGCATACAAACACATAGTATACAATGAGATGCTATGCATGTTTTCAAGCACGTTCAATAGGATCTGACCCTGAAAAAGAGGCTCTACATTGAAATTGTGCAGTGATGCTCTATGCTGAAATCGAATCCATCCGAATCCTTCCCGTAATCAAGCATTATTTATTCCATAACACCCAAATTGATCACATTGATTAGGCAGCTCATGTTTTTCCGGCAGACCTTCTCAATATACACTTGACAAAAATACCTGTTCCAATACTTGCTCGCGACCACTACCATTGGGATCGATTAGGCTGCTGTTTAGGGGATAAATAAACACACTGGTCGATAGAAAACGCGTTTCACGACTGGAAAAGCGCTATTTAGTGAAAGCCAAACCTGATCTCATAATGGATCAATAGACGACTTCTCGATTTGGCAGCAATGGGCAGGTTCATAGGCAGTGGTTAAATGAAATCAGCGTGTTTCTCATAGACAGAGTCGTGGGTGATGAAAGACAGTAAATTGGAAGTGTGGAAAAAAGAAATAAAAAAATTGGAACTTTGATTTATTTTGGGTTTTTGAAAATTAGGAAAGATTCAGTTTCGGAAGATGTGATTAATTTTATTTAAATAGCTTTTCTATATTTTAATCGACTTAATTTACATTTTTTCCACCACTTGTTAATTTAAAACTTCATTCATTTCTTAATGACTAATAACAAAGGGAAATTAAGGGATTTTTGAGAAATAGAGGATGAAATCGATCCCACGGTTACCGAACTCCTCTGAAGAAGGAATGTCGTATGCGCTTTCATATGTTAAAGAAATATGTTAAAGAAACATTATTGACACAATTTCTAATAAATCATAAAAAAAAAACCGATTTTTCTAATATGATATTAGAGCACAAGTTTAAAGTACCAATTCTCGCACCCACGTCTTAATATTTGTTGTCTATCATTAATGTTATTTTGCTTGTTTTCCGGTTTCGCAAGTGCGGGACACCTGGAGTGTCATAACTTGGCACGCCGGGACACTTAAGTGCCATAACTTTAAAATGGTACACTTAAGTGCCATCATCGGAGTAAAATGGGACACTTAAGTGCCAATCCGGCCAAAAACCGGTCAAAATGCAGACGTGGCATTTTCCGGCGACTTGCTTAACTGATGTGGCAATTTTTTTTTTAAAAAAAAGCACACGTGGAGGAGGAAAACGACGTCGCCCCATCCACTGTGCATTTGGCCAAACTAAACGACGTCGTTTTCGTTAGTGTTAAACGACGTCGTTTGGTTTATTTGGATTTTAACATTTCGTCAGTTCACACTAGGTCTGACGTCCTCTCCATCCATCGCCGTTCACAGCTCGCCGTTCGCAGGTGATCACTCGCCGTCGTCGCTCGCCGTCGTCGAGCGCCGTCATCGCTCGCCGTCGTCGATTTGCTCAGGTTTTTTCTTTTCTTCCTCTCCCTTGTGGTGAAATTAGGGCTCCGACTCGTTTATTAGGGCTCGGACTTCAAATTTGGGGGTCGGGAAAGGTCGGGCTTGATGTGAGATTTATGGCTGAGATGTAGTGCTACAATCCTATTGGGGGTTTGAATTGACAGTTTAGGAGCGGCATTGAAATATAGGCTCGGTGTAGGGCTCGGCGGGGGAAAATTAGGGCTCGGTGTAGGGCTCGACGTCGCCTCATCCACTGTGATGTGTGATTCATTCAGGGTGTTGAATTGTGATGTGCGAAAGTAATTTGTAGTGGTCGGATGTGAAATATGTGATGATTGGTGATTGTGAGGGTTCAGAGTATTGGACTTTGCACATGTTCGAATCAAAGGTTGTGGGGATGGGGACTTCTGGATATTTTTTTAATAAATTGCATTGTTGAGGACCCATGCTGAGGAATCTCTCCATATTTTAAAGAAATGCGACGGCATAATCAAAGCGGTTGTCGGGTCCCATCTTTATTTTTATTTGTCCTTGTCCCGAGGCCTCTTGTTTTCAAGCTTTGCTGTCGTCGACCGCATCTTCCCTCTCTCTTCTTCTTTTCTTTTCTTTTCTTTAATAAAGAGTGTAGGGACCTCCACTTGCAATTGTTTGTTCTTTGTGAATGTGGTCCCAAAAGTTAATTGTATATTTGTCCTCTTTTGTTGCGAAATGGCGCATAAAGACTATGTTCTTTGTCATCGTTTACTACGGTGGAGATTTTGTGATTGGGGAGGATGAGTGGGAGTATGAGGGGGAATGAGGGTACTATCTTTGTAGATATAAAGAAGGCATCTTATATTGGATTTGTTAGGGATATAGTGACATTTTTGTCTTGTAGAGTACAAAAGTTTTGATCTTGTGTTTTTGGGAAAGGCTTGAGAGATGGTTTGAGAGTTTTGGAAGATGATAATGGTTTTAGGGATGTCTTATATCATTATCTTCATGGCGAAGAGGCGAAAGTGTTTGTTGAAAACAATAGTGACGACGAAGATGATGATGAGAGATACCACCAAGTAGGAGAAGGAGGAGATGAAGTAGGTCACGATGGACATGATGGGGGAGGAGAGGGCGCGAGATCTTTGTTCACCGGAGCGATTGTGACATGGGTGATGTCACCATCACTGAATTAGATTGGGAAGTAGCTGAATCCAGTGACGGTGATGATGACGATGATGATGAAGGGTTGGCGGCTGAAGCTGAAAATTTGTTAATCTTAAGTGACGTCGACAATGAGGAGATTACACAGTCAAGGAAAAAACAAAGGGACTTTTTGTCGAGATAGATTTGCAACTTTGCATGTAAGCTGTTCATCCAAACGAGAGACGAAGGCCCCGAGATGTTGGTGTTCTTTGGCCGGGTCACGGAGACAGATTATGAAGAAAGCATCGACACCGCAACTTCCCGGGACGAAGTTGAAGAAGATCAACGATTTGTGCGTAGAAGAAAAGTAAGTTTCCTTCCTATGATCCATCTGTTGCTTCTCCTACTTTGTCGGTAGGTATGAAATTCCATGATGCGATACAATTTAGGGAAGCTATACTTGAGTTCTTCCATTGCTGCACAAAGAAATATTGATTTCATTAGAAATACTAAGAAATTTGTAAGAGCTAGGTGTTCGCAGCAAAACTGTCCATGGAAGATTTACGGTGTGTTTGTTAAGAAGAGTGGGTCTTTTCAGATTAGAGCCTACCAAGAGGAACACACTTGTTCCATTAATTTTCAAAACAAAAGGGTAACAAGTGCATGGTTGTCCAAGCACTTCTTCGATGTGATCAAGGTGATGCCCAACTTGAAACTTGCTAACTTTAGGATCTTTGGTGAAGGAGCGTGTAGGCATCAATGTATCTAGGAATCGGTGCAAAAGAGCAAAGCAAAATGTGATAAAGGTACTTATTGGTCGGTATGCTAAGGAATATGGGCGGGTGTGGGAGTATGCTTGGGAGTGTAGGCTGCAAAACCCTACAAGTAGAGTGTATGTAGAGGTGATTGAGAGACCGCTTCCTGACCATGGGACCAAGTTCGATAAGTTCTATGTGTGCTTTGATGCATGCAGACGAGGATTTTTAGCTGGTTGTAGACGGATTATAGGATTGGATGGCTGTTTCTTGAAGGGCTTGTGCAAGGGAGAATTATTGGCAGCGATTGGAAGAGATGCGAATAACCAAATGTTTCCACTAACTTGGGCTATTGTAAAGATTGAGAACAAGGACAATTGGTCTGGTTCTTGAAAAATCGATGGCGACTTGGAGATAACAAACGGGGAAGGGTGGGCATTCACGAGCGACCAACGAAGGTAATGCTTGTTTTTGAAAAATTTAGTCAATAGTTTGCTTTGCTTTGTAATATGAACATGTAATTTGCTCTAGTATTTCTTACTTTGAATTATTGCAGGGATTGGTTCCAGCAGTAGCCGAGTTGTTGCCCCATGCTGAACATCGAATGTGTGCGCGGCACATATACGGAAATTGGGCAAAGAAGTATAAATGGGATAAGTTGCAATTGCAATTTTGGCAATTAGCAAAGAGTGCAAACATGGCTGACTTTAGAATAGCCAAAGAAGGACTGCTTCAGTTGACAAAGGAAGGTTGTGCTACTCTATTTCAACTAGAACCGAAGCATTGGTGCAGGGCATTCTTCAGTGAGGAGTTCAAGTGCGATAACGTCGACAACAACATTTGTGAAGTATTTAATTCGAAGATAATAGATGCCATATGCAAACCAGTCATCTCAATGCTTGAAGATATACGAGTACTCGTTATGACTCGGCTGCAGAAACAAAGAGAAGAGGCTGCAAAGTGGACAAGACAATATGGTCCTAGGATTGTGAAGAAATTGGATGAGAACTTGGCTGCAAGTACGCATTGTCATCCCATTTGGAATGGAGATGACGGATATGAGATAATGAAGGGTGCAGATAAGTATGTTGTCAATCTAGGAAGTAGGAAGTGTTCATGTAGAGCATGGCAAGTAAGTGGAATTCCATGTGCACATGCCATATGTGCCATCTAGTTGAAGGGCGACAATACATATGATTACATCGATGATTGGTACCATAAATCAAAATATCTTGCTTCCTATCAGTTCATGATACAGCCAATTAGAAGTAGCAAGTTTTGGGAGCCCACGAATCATGAAGCACCTCAACCTTTGCCCTTTGAAGAAGACAATTGGAAGGACAAAACGAAGACGAAGAATGGCGGAGGGAGAGGTCTCGGGTCGGCAAAGAATGAGCGGGCGGGGTGCAAAGATCACGTGCTCTTATTGTCGCCTAACGAGGCCACAATATTAAAGGTTGTCAATTGAGGAAGCAACAACGGTTGAGGCAAGGTGAAGGGCCTAGTGAAGAGACAGTTGGAGAAATGCACATACAACGGGGCCAAGTGAGTCGCCCCATTGTTCTTGATCAACAAGTAGAACCCGGTAAGTCATGAAATTTATTTTATGTTTATGTTGCTTTCTTGTCGTTTATCATAAAAATGTACATAATATGCTATTTGGCCTTGTATGTAATGTGTTTGTTAGGTCACAAGAAGAACCTCAGTAAGTCATGAAACTGAACAGCCTGTTCGAAGAAGGCAAGGTAGAACACAGCCAGGTGAAGGATTGGCCCAAGCAGCATCACGGCCAGCTGAAGGATTAGCCCAAGCAGCATCACGGCCAGTGCAGTCGACTGTTCTTCAGCAGCGAAAGAAATACCCAGTGCTAAATTCAACCAATTTGTATTCAGTTTTTATTATTATATGTCTCGATATTATATTTATGGTATCTTTTGGCCTCTTTCTCAGGTTCGAAGAAAGCAAGTTGGAACTCAGCGCCAAGGCGAAGGACCATCACGAAGCCACCTCAAGGATCATCACAGGAGCCACCAGAAGAATCACTACAAGGGGCACCACAAGTACCACCACAAGTACCACCAGAAGGCCCAATAAAAGGAGGTGTCACTGAAGTTGAAGGGCTACACAGAAGGACAACTAGAACAAGGCCAGGTGAAGGGGTAGGTACACAAAGGCCATCTAGAAGACGCCCAGCACAATTGGTCGAAGAAGCCCCTGCTGTAGTTAAAGGGCCCAAGAAAGCAGGAAAAATGGGCAACAAATCACAAGTTCCTGAAAGTGACGCCCCTATTCAAATAAGAGGGGCACTTGGGAAGAGGTTAAGACAATATGGCTATGGCCTTTATACGAGATGAGCGTCTTTGGAGCAGTCATTCTCAATGTAAGTTTTATTGGCTGCATTTAATTTAATTTATCTTTGTAGATTTTTCTAACAATTTATTGTTTTTTTGTAGCACAGGAGAAGTTCGAAGTTCTTATCTCGGGCCCAACTCAAGAATCGACGGCTGCACCAACAAAAAAGAAAACATCAACATCAAGCTGTGCCAACAAAAAATAAGAGAAAGAACCCAGCTCCAGTTCCAGCTCCAGCTCCAGCTCCAGCTCCTTTTGATGCTCCAGCTCCAGCTCCAGCTCCAGCTCCAGCTCCTTTTGATTCAATTCGGCCTAGGACATTTGCAGCTCCATCTGAGTCAGTGGATACTGAGAAGGTTGAAGAAGAAGTTGCACGTCCAGTTAGAAAGAGTGCCAGAATTATGAATCAAGTGAAAGGCCCATCGAAAGGAGGACGGACAGGGGGTGTCGTGCATATTGATTGATGAGATGGGATGTGATATTTGTGGAGCTTAGGAGTAAAAACAGTTATGTAAACGATGATGTTGTCGTACATATAGAAAGTCTCTGGATGGTTATCTTTTGTTTTGAAACTTTTCTTTAGTTTGTCATTCATTGATGTTGTCGGACTCGAGACTTGATGAAATATCAATGAAATGATCTTGTCTTGCTTGTCAATTTATGTTGTTGTTTATCATGGATTCCGCTTTTACTTGTTCTTCTTCCGTTGTTGGTGTTCGTGGTGATAGCCGGAGTCTTTGGTGTATCGGTGATGGTGGATGGTGATGTTTGGTGGTAGTCGGTTTGTTCTTGAGGTGCTAATGTGGTGGTTGGGGTCTTTGGTGTGGTGGTGGTGATGCACGGTGATTATTGGTTTGTGGTGGGGGTTATAGGCTTAAGCGGTTTGCACCTACACAGTACAAGTGTGCGGTTGCACATCTTACATCATGTCTTGGTGCAAACTAGTGCAAGGCTCGGCTTGCACTAGTATCTTGTGCAAACAACACCACCAGCATTGTGGTGGTTTGGAGCGCCTAGTGTGTAGTGTGGCTAGTGGTGATGGTTGGTGGTGTCGCCGGTCTTTGGTGGTGGCGCAATTTTTACAAAAAACCCACAAAAAAATTGGCACTTAAGCGATCCTATTCTAAAAAAACTTGACACTTAACTGTTCACTTTTAACTACAAGTGACACTTAACCGATCACTTTAACAATAACTTGACACTTAAGTGATCATTTTTTCATCGCGACTAGCACTTACGTGATTACTAAATACAACTTATGGCACTCGGGTAATCATTCATGTTTGTCTTGTGTATATGTTGCTCTGCATCAAAACAGAGAAGATGATTCTACATCAAAACAGAGAAGATGATGGTAAACTTATGGCAAGTCCATACAACAGCACAAACAACAACAAAGCAACAATGATCTTGTTCCACAACAACACCATTTTTAACTATGGCAAGTCGGAGAAACTTTTTCTCATTTTCAAGTACTTTACATTTCATCATAAAGTACAATAGACAGCAAAACAACACCATAATACACGCTTGGTAACACTTTCGTTCAATTTTCATCATTGGAACTTCATTCTTGAAAGGTTTAGTTGAAGATGCTTGAGCGTGCATTGAGACTTCATTCTTCAAAAGTTTAAGCGAAGACACTTGAGCTTGCATTGAGTCAACATCGTCCAAGTCGTCCACGAACACGAGATGGAGATTGCTGTCTTTTATGAAGTAGATCTAATATCACCTCTGTGGCTCGGTCAGAGAACTTCTCATCGATCCATTTGAAGTATTTGCACTTCGACGCTTCTTTATATCGGGCGCATCCATAAAATCTTCTCCCAGGGTTGATTTGAGTCCACGATGTTCTTCTTGGACTCGGTAACCCACAAAAACAAAAACGCTGGCCTTCTCCTTCGCTTCGGTGAGAGGAAATTGAGGCGTTGCTGCGAGTCCTGCTCTCCATTTCCAAGATTCGACGAAGGAATTTTGGGCAAATGAAAATTAGGGTTCGAGACTTCAATTCGAGCACTTCAATAGGGATTTTGGCCGATTTAGGGTTTTAGATTTGGGGCATTTGGGGAGACGACGTCGTTTTTGGAAGATTTGGGGCTTTTATTATGCAGACGACGTCGTTTCTGGTGAGTGAGGGCCGACTCAGCTCTCCAGCGAGCCACGTACGCAAAAAATAGTAATAAAATATTGCCACGTAGGATTTCCGGCAAGGGTCGCCGAAGGTGGCACTTAAGTGTCCCACTCGAAAGAAAAAGTGGCACTTAAGTGTACTGTTTTGAAGTTATGGCACCTAAGTGTTCTGGCATGCCAAGTTATGGCACTTGTGGTGGACTTCTGCCCCGGTTTCGCTGTCATTCAATCTTGCGCGTGTAAGGAATCGGTTTACATACGAGGAAGAGTGTTAAGGAATTTTTTTATAGATATATTGCCCGCACGTTTCTATACAACTAAAACTTTGAAGGGAAAAATGATTTATCTAACATTATCATTTTATTTCCTAATGACGGTCGTTGCAACTCTTAACACCCGATCACTAAACTTCGTTAACTGTGGAGTTTCCCTTGCTTTTGCTCCCAGAGCCGGCATTCCAAGAATGTGTTAGAACGGTGATTCGAATTCAAGTTAATACTGAAAGAAGACATTTGGGAGATTTCCCCAACAGTTCCGCTGTTGTCTGCTTGTGAAAATTCAAGCTGTCCACCTAAAAGTCTTCGAAATACACCGTCATCCTCACGGTCTTTGGTCTTCGGTCTGGGGTAATACCATGCTTCTCCATGGCTGCTTTGACTATGTTCGCTCGCCCGCTGAAAAACTAGACATAGAAATTACAGTCCAACTTCTGTCTCTCATCTTCTTAACCTTCAAACTTGGTCCCTCTATATCTACTTGTGTGAAATAGAGTAATATATGATGTATCTAGCCTTTTAGATGGGCGCAAACGTTTTAGTAAACGGTCAAACAGTCGTCTGCTACATTCTTCCTTCTTCCCTTGGCTTGCATGTGCGCTCTCTCGGCCACAACGGAAGCTACCTCGTTGCTTCCTCAAGCTGGCTGCATGCAGAAATGCCAATACTCACGTTGCCTTTGAACAGGGAAAAGACTAATTATTCCACGAAGAAAAGGAGAGGAAGAACGAGGAAACCGGGACCATCAAGAAGAGCCGGTCAAACAAAACTATTCGCTGCTCGCACTATAAAGAGCACCTGCTCGGCCATAGACTCCGCATCACAAGCTCCCTCCAAACAAATCAAAAAGTTCTCTCTTTATTGTCTCTGTCGTAATTTCATTGAACATGAGGAGCGCAACAAGGGTTCTCCACATTCTCTTGGTCCTGGAGATGCTCAGCGCCATTCTCGTTGCGAACGAAGCTCGACCCTTCAATGTGAAGGGGACGAAAGCTCCAGGGGGAGCTGCCTGCGGAGGGTTCTTCGACGGGTTGTCGCTTGGGGCCATCAAGCAAGCTGGGCCGAGCCCAGGCAAGGGACACAAGTTCACCAACTCAAGGACGCTAGGAGGGATAAAGGACTCAGGCCCGAGCCCAGGCGAGGGACACAAGTTCACCAACTCGGAGACGCTAGGAGGGATAAAGGACTCGGGACCGAGCCCCGGTGAAGGACACGGGCATGTCACTGGCACGAACCAGTGACGACCGAACTTTGATTGCTGGCAGAATCTTAAAATATTTTATGGTTCCTTACATTATTTGGTTGTTTGATTTTTATCTTTTGCAATATCAAAAGTTAAGGTTGTTTTCATTCATTGGGGTTTGAGCTTGGATATAGAAAGAATGGTTTTTGCTGGCTAGGCCAGTGTTGTTTAACTTTGTTTTATTGAATGTGACGAACTCACATGAACCTGTCATTCGAATTATTCAAAAAGATTGAAAGTAGAAAGGGTCATTATTATATATGACATTACATTACATCAGGTGTGATCATCATGTAGTTATATGACTCATGAAATTTTTACTCTTATAATGTTTAATTGACAAGTAAAAAGTTATCTTTTCGGACCCATGCCAAGGTAATAGCACCTTTATTCTCTATAAATAAAGGTGCCTTTTGGACCATAAACTCCCATTCCCGGATGATTGGCAACCAGCAACAATAGGCAGTGTGATTAACTTCTATAGCATATTGGCTTTAATTAACTTTCAGCAAGGAGAAGAAAAACCAAAAATCAGTGCAACAAGTATATCGGATTACTAAGAAAAATGGCGGTGGATGATGGTTCGTCACTTGTATCGCCAACAACGGACCGTCACCCTCTCGTTTTCCATTTTTTTTCCTTGTAGCCTGCTATTGGAAGATTACTTTGAATATTAACCATAACTCAAGTATTTTAAATAATAAGAGGAATCCAAAACTAAACTCACTTGACTTGACATCAACATCTACTCCAAACTGAAACACAAAAATCTCGAGCTCCATATTATCAAATACCCTAATTCAGAGCATGATTGGTTTGGATGAAAAATCATCTACATAAGTTGACTTGAATGATCATTTTGGACGAAACTCACGGAATTGAGTGAACATCTTCCAATTATCTTCATGACATCGACCAAAAAACCAATCTCAACATGCCAGCATTATCCAAACATAAAAGTAGGAATACAAAGATAAAAATCAACAGAGCCACTGGGATAAAATCATCTAGATTAAAAATAGGTTCGGAGTGCTCCCACTTGAAGGAACAAAATTGTTTACTGCATACTTTCTTTTATTTATACTATGTTTTGGGAAAAAGGGGTAGTAGGAAAGAAAATAAAAGGAGTGACAATAATAGATAATGAATATGAAGAGGAGAGAAAAATATATGGTGTTATATTCTATGAACGAGGAATAAGGGAATTTTTTTTTTTTTTTAAATAAGGAATGATAAGGGCAATGCCTTTGTGCTAAGGAGTCAAAATTCTAAACAAAAATGAAAGATGTAATAATAAATATATATACATGTAAATGTAGAAAATAGAAATGAAGTTCCATATAAACTTATAGGCAAACAAATAAGACATCTCAAAGTAGTATCCCAATATTGAGTGAAGTCTTAAGAGTTTTCTTCTTGGGCAATGATATCATGCGTTCCTAAATATTTGTCTTTATTACAATTTAGTACCTCAACTTTTTTATTTATTCAATCAAGTACCTAAATTTTTAAATTCCACTTGATGTAAAATCTCAGTTGGATATATTGTTATGTGATGTGATTGTGGTAACGTAACTCGCTTACTCAATTTTAAGTACAAATCGTTACACGAGTCACTCGCTTAACAAAAGGTGTGCACTCTCCATTTAGATGTGAGGTGACGGAAGGAGAGAGAGTGCCAGCTTCGAACACTTGAGTCGTTCAATTTGTCTCTGCCGTATCATCATCTCAAGAAAACACCGTCATCCTCAAGATCTTTGGTCTTTGGTTTAGGGTAAAACCTTTCTTCCCATGGCTGCTTATAGACTATCTCGCCCGCTGAAAAACTAGACATAGAAATTACGGTCCAACTACTCTCTCTCTTCTTCTAGACCTGCAAACTTGCTCTCTGTCTGTCTGTCTGTCTGTCTGTCTGTCTCTCTCTCTCTCTCTCTCTACTTGTGCGATATAGAGTGATATAAAATGTATCTAGCCTTTTAGATGAGAGCAAATATGTTTTAGTAAATGGTCAATCAGTCGTGTGCTACATTCTTCCTTCTTCCCCGGCTTGCATGTGCGCTCTCTCGGCTGCAGCAGAAATTCCCTCGTTGCTTCCTCAAGCTGGCTACATGCAGAAATGCAAATGCTCACGTGGCCTTTGAACAGAGGAAGACTAAATTATCATACGAAGGAAAAGAAAATAAGAACGAGGAAACCGGGACCAAGAAGAGCCGGTCAAAGAATACTCTTCGTTGCTCGCACTATGTATTGAGCACCCGCTCGGCCATAGACTCCGCATCACAAGCTCCCTTCAAACAAATAATAAAATTTGCTCTTTATTGTCTCTGTCAGTAAAAATTTGCTTTTTGTTGTCTCTGTCAGTGATTTCACTATGAGGAGCACAACGAGGGCTCTCCAGATTCTCTTGGTCCCGGCGATGCTCAGTGTCATTTTCGTTGCGAACGAAGCTCGACCCTTCAATGTGATGGAGACGATAGCTCCGGTGGGAGTTGACTGCGGAGGGTTCTTCAACGGGTTGTTGCTTGGGGCCATCAAGCAAGCTGGGCCGAGACCGGACGAGGGACACAAGTTCATCAACTCGAAGACGCTCAGAGGGATTAAGGACTCGGGACTGAGCCTTGGTGAAGGACACAAGTTCACCAATTCGGAGACATTGGAAGGGATTAAGGACTCATGCCCAAGCCCCCCTGGTGAAGGACACAAGCACGTCACCGGCACGAACTAGTGACGAACAAACTCTGGTTGCTAGTAAAAACTAAGAATATTTCATGGTTCCTTTCATTATTTGGTTGTTTAATTTTTATCTTTTGCAGTATCAAAAGTTAAGGTTGTCATCATTCATTGGGGTTTAAGGTTGAATATAGAATAAGGTCTTTCGCTAGCTAGCAAGGCTAGTGTTGTTTAACTTGTTTTATGGAATGTGTTCATGTCAAATTGGACCAATTCACATTGACCTGTGTCATTCGAATTATTCACAAAGATTGAAAGTAGAAAGGGAGACTGTTATGTCTTGTGTGATCATTGAGTAGTTCTGTGACTATTATGAAGTTTTTAATATGGTTGGAGGATTCAATTGGAAAAAAGGGAATGGATATACTATAGAACTTCTGGTGCAGTTATTTTTCACCTTCTTATAATGTTTAATTGACAATTTAAAAGATATATTTTCAGAACCATGTTAAGGTAATGGCACTTTTATTCTCTAAAAACAACGGTGCCTTTTGGACCACAAATTCTCTTTCCCAAATGATTGGAAATAGGCAGCAATAGGCATTGTGATTAACTCTCGATGATGTATTGGCTGCAATTTTCCATCTTTTTTCCTTGTAGCCTATAATTGGAAAATACTTTTATAATTAACCATAATTCAAATACTTCAAGTAACAAGAGGAATTCAAAAGTGACTTGAGTTGAATTGACATCAACCTAAAACTCATTGTCAACCGAAACACAAAAATCTCGAGCTTGATGCTATCAAATACCCTAATTCAAAGTTTGATCAGGTTGGGCGAAAAATCATCTACTTAAGTTGAGCTGAATGATCAGTTTAGATGAGACTCAACGAATCAAGTGATCAAGACCTTCTAATTGTCTTCATGACATCAACCAAAAGACCCATCTCAACATATTGGCATTATCCAAATACAATAGTATTAATGGAAGAATAAAAATAAACAAAGCCATTGAGATAAAATTATCCAAATTAAAAATAGGTTTGGAATGCCTTCCTCTTCCTTGAAGGAACATAATTGTATATAAGTCCGGGGAAAAGGGGGTAGAGGAAAAGAAAATAAAAGGAGTGACAATAAGAGAAAATGAATATGAAGAAATTATATTGTGTTATATTTATGAACAAAAATGGAAAATAAATTAAAAAAAAATAAGGAGAAAGTTGATAAGGGTAATGCCTTCGTGCTAAGGAAGTATAAATTTTAAAATTTTCATCTTTTGTATTATTCAATACCCCAACTTTTTCTTGTTCGGTCAAGTACCTAAAACCTTTGCTGAATAAATCCTCATGTAAAGTGATTGTGTCACGTGGCTAGCTTATTCGGTAGAGCTTAAGTGTAAATTGTTACATGAGTTGCTTACTCAGCAAAAAATTGTGTCATATCCCGATGGAGAGAGAGAAAAAAAAAAGAGAGGGTTATGGTTTTCGAATATTTGAGTTGTCCAATATGTCTTTATCACAAGAAAACGCATCCAAGTTGGCATTTTTTTTCCCTCCAAGTCACAATTATAAGGGAGACTCCTCGTCAATCCGTGTTCAAAGTAAAATTAGGTTTGCTCGAAGGCAAAATAGACCAACAGTCCACGTACTTGTCTTGTGATGTCATTATTTTTTCAAAATTTTACAAAAAATAAAAATATAAGAGTTGGAGGCCAATGACGTGGCATTTTGAGTGAGACTCAAAGGCCCTCCCTCTTCCCTCAAGTAACAAAACAAACCACTAGCATGCCTTGTCTAGTTATAAAGTACTGACACTCTCCTGAAGCCTACATGTCGTATCGCACACTTCAACACATGTCTGATACTGTTCGATACTCGATTAATATATGTTGGAAAATCCGACACATAATGAACTTTCTCAACACGCTTCATATTTGAGTTTGGAATTTCGACATGCGAATTTGGGATTTTGACACTTGTTTCTGACATGAATGGGATCAATTTTAAAAATTTTCAATAAATAAGGGGTCAAAATGTAAATATAAAAAATAATAATAAATTAGGAAAGAAGAAAAACAGTCTTCTTTTCTCTTCCAACTCTCACTTCTCGTGACACACAATTCATTTCCAAGTTTTTTTTCTTTTCTCTTCCGACCCTCTCTACATGCAAGTCCAAAATGTAGATTACTTGTTTTTTCGTACAAGTTTTATAGATTATTGGAATGATATTAAATTTATCAAATTGAAACACCGAATGATATTAATAAATGGTGGATTAATGTTTTTAGTGTAAATTCATCATATGCTCTTTCATTATTATTTATTTATTTGTGAATTTGAATCAAATTAATTTGATTAAAATAACCATAAAAGTGATAATTTATCATGTACATATAAACTATACATTTTATATAATACGTGTCTCAACATATCAGAATTCTCTATTTTTTTAGAAACAACATGTTGGCTTATCGTGTCGTGTCGTGTCGTGTCGTGTCGCATGTCACCAATCAATATCGATGCTACTTAGTTGCCCAATCACCCCATCGATTATAATGCCCCTTCGACTGTAATGAGCACATGGTGTGGAGAGTTTAACTCAATCAGTCCCTCCCTCCCTCCCTCCTTTTATAACCTTTTACTGACCAAATCAACAGCCATGACTGATTCCAACTGACGAGCAACCTCTCTTCTTCTTCTTCTTCTTCTTTAGTTTCATGGCCTGAGGAGCTCTCCTCCTGCGCCTCTCCTCCGCCAATGGAAGCCCTCCCCTGCACAGCAAATCTCTACACGTTCCGATCCCCAGCCTCCCACACCTCCGCTGATGCTTGGCCGCATGGAGTCGGCACTGCCCGCCCGCTGCTCCATGTTTCCAACGATTCCAGCTTCTGCGGTTCATTGCTACAGATCCGATTCACAGGTGCTCCTCGCGATCGGCGATCCCACCCCCTCGCCAAAGCTAGCGATCATGACCATGGCCACCACCACAACCATCACCACCATGACCACCACCATCACCACGACCACCACCATGGCCACCACCACGGCAATAGAGGCAACGCGGAGCTGACCGGGCCGCAGAGGGCGCTAGGCGAGTTCTCGTGGGCGATTGGATGGGTGGACCTGGCAAATTCGTTGAGGGAGAATCTGCAGATGTGCTGCTGCTCTGCGGCTTTTTTCCTAGCTGCCGCCGCTTGCCCTTACCTAGTTCCAAAGCCGGTGGTGAAGCCATTTTAGAATTCTTTGATGGTCCTCGTGTTTCCCCTCGTTGGAGTGAGAATTTTTATCTCTGGCTTTTCGTGTTGCTTGTTATTTTGGCGACCTAAATGCGATCGAATGCGGAGCCTTTGTTCGTGGATTTTGTCGGTTTTGCTATGATTTCCGACGTTGCGCGGTCTGTTGCAAGCAAATAAAGGTGGGGAAGTTGAAGCATTTTCTGATGAATTTAATCGGATTCTATTTTTTTCTGATTGAACTATCAGTTCCTGTTGGAAGGGTTATTAAGTTATGCCATTGAGGTTAAACGATGGATGTTAGCACCTTTGGGACATGTTTTAGGTGGATTGTGCTTTCTGGCCTACATTTGTTTCGAAGGGAGGATTCATCAGAAAAGGAAAGGATATGTTCTTGAATTAGGAGACTGCTCTTGCTGTCCTTGTTGATACCCAAAGAAATACCAAAATCAGCTATACTGTTAGATGAAAATGGGGCACGTCTAGCTCCATTTGGCCGTTTGAGTTTTGAGCTCACTCAACGGGATTTCCCCTTTTCTTATTTTTTTAAATATTCACATTTAAGGACTATTATTGTAGGAATAGACAAAATCCCAATAATTGAAGTTTTCATTCCAAATCAATAGGTTTCCTTGGAAAAATTAAAGGTAGAGAAGGGACCATTCTTTTTTTAAGAACAACGACGCTATTAGGAAATTATTTCTCTCACCCCAACTATCTCATGTATTATAAACTTAAATTAACTCTCCTTATCTCATGAAAATTCAAATCCCTTCCCAAATAGATAATGCAATTCATGTCTTTTTCCCTCCCTATTGACATGCTTGTGCCTTTTTAGCTAGTCTTATTAAAGAAGAAAATCAAAAAGAGAACAAGCAAAGTGAGAAACATCACAAAGAGCCGGTCAACTAAACCTCTTTTCATCACCATCCTCGGTACCTACCCATACTATATTTGGAACACAAACTAAACACAAACTTAAATTGTTGCATATAATTAATTATTATTTCCATAGGCGACATTGATTCAGATTTCCTTCTTAATATCAGTGATGTTCGTAGATCTTCTTTCCTTCTAAGGTGCTCCATATCCACTATAAATTATCCCTCTTCGATTACCAAAATACACTAACACATACAAATCAACTCTCGTAACGTCCTCTTGTGTCTTGTCGAGCATGAGGAGTGCCATGAGGGCCCTCCACATTTTCCTTGTCCTAGCATTGCTCAACACCATTTTCGTCAAATCTGAAGCTCGACCCTTCAATGCATTGGAGAAGAAAGCTATTATACAATTTGCCAGGGGAAGGTTCGTTGATGGGTCATCACTTGGACCCATCCGGTCCAAGCTACTTCAAGTGCACTCATCCGGTCCAAGCCCACGTGATCCTGGACATGGATATCCCCCACCCCCAAGCCCAGACGTTGCGGGTCAATTTTAGTTCCGAGTAGCATCAAGTTTGATTTTCAATAAAATGTGTTTTCTTTTTTCTGCCGGCTAGCCCAACCAGGTGTTCTTATTGAATCTGGACTTAAATGAATGGTACCTTTTCTCTCATTTCAAGTCCATATGAGAAATGATATAAAAAAGAAGAAGAAAACAGTCGTATCACTTGAAGTCCTGGTCGGTTCTGGTCTCGCTGGTAGAGCCTTCCTCTCCAATTCCTTACAAGGGATCTATAGCTCTTCCCCGCGTCCGTACGGAATTCTCTCTCGCTGGTAGAGCCTTCCTCTCCCGTTTCCATGGGAGCTCATCTCCAATTCCTACTGTTCTGGTCTCTTTGGCAGCCATTAGCTTGGTAAAAACCCTTCCTCCCGATCTCATGGGAGACCTCCAAACCAAACCCCAAACCATCGACCCCATTATCACCTATCACTTCACCTCTTCCACCACAAAACCCTAAATGCCCGAATCCTTCAGATTGCCACTGACTGCGAGTTTCTTCCCCAATCACCATGGACGACAACCTCGCAAATCCAACCCCCATCCAGATTACATACCATTTGCACCCCACCCTTGCCCCCAACAACCACATTGAATCTATACCCCATACCTAATATCAGCGGAGCTCCCTTCAATCACCCAATCCCCAAAGCTATATCCAACATCCGAGAGCAAGTAGGTATATTCGGGTGCTGGAATGGAGGACCCGGAGGAGAATCAACGCCGCCTTGCTGCCCTGTGCAAAAGTTTAGGCCATTTATGGTCAGAAAATGATGTGGTGGAAGTACAACAGGAAATCCCTCTCAATAAACGAATAGAATGCAGTCACACACTGTTCGGTAAGCTATATTCAAAACCCCATGTTAATTTTCCAGCATTTTGGAATACTATGCAGAAGGCGTGGAAAGCAGAGGAAGTAGTGTGCTCCCAGAAAGAACCGGGACTATTCTCTTTTGTTTTTGATTCAGAGGAAGAAAAAGAAAGAATTCTGAAATCAGGACCGTGGTCCTTTGCTAGCAACCTCCTAGTATTAAAGCAATGTGAACCAGAAATTCCCGAACACTGCTATAATTACTCGAGATATGACTTTTGGGTCCATATTATTGGTCTTCCCCCGGGGTGGCTCATAGAAGAAGTATTTGCTGATGTAGCTGCTAAAGTGGGTGTAGTTAAAGAGATTCAACTGGAGGCAAGAGGAAATAGCCCATACAAAACCGGTAAAGTTAAAGTGGAGCTGGAGCTTTCAGCCCCTCTCAAATCAGGGGCGGTAGTGAAAATTGGAAACAAAAATCTATGGGTGGAGTTCAAGTATGAACGCCTTCCTCATTTTTGCTACTCGTGCGGTCGAATCGGTCACTATGCATCTTATTGTGAGGATATACCATATGAAACAACTAATTGGGCAGCTAACAAGGTGGGTAAGTATGGTCCTTGGCTCAAAGCAGAAGTTCGAGATCACAGCCCACACTGGGCAGCATTTTATGGCAAAACAGATCCAAATCAGGAAGAAGAAGAATCAGTCCCTGAAACTCCCTTAATGGCAGTTAACATGGAAGTGGCTGCCCCTACTGAATCTGAGACAAGCATCAACCATCGGAATAAGAAAAGAGTCGATAGTCCTTCTTCAAAGGAGGGCGGAGAGGGTGGAAAGAAACCTGCAGCAGCTAAAGAGGGGAATGTAACTCAGAGATTGTACCTTGAAGGCCCTAAAGTTGCAGGATCTGAGCTAATAGGTGGTGATGGCAAGAAAAGCCAGAAACATCAACAAGCCAAAAAACAGAAGAGAGCAGAATCTACTAGCTCTTACCTCCTTGATGATTTGGAGCTGTTAGAGACCCCTGTTCAGCTGGTGAAAGAGGGGAAGGATTGGGCTTTGGTGGCTAGCCCTAATAAGCCACCAAAAACACCATGAAGATTATAAGTTGGAATGTCGGGGTGGGCAATCCCCCCGACGGTTCAAGAACTTAGAGCCTTAAAGGCTCAAGAATGGCCCAGCATGATCTTTTTGATGGAGACCAAAAACAAAGGTATGATGATAGATAAAATCAGAAGAAGACTCAACTTTCAGCACATGTTTATAGAGCCACCTATCGGTATTGCCGGAGGATTGGTGCCGATGTGGAATGATGAAGCGGATGTTACACTAAACTCAAGTTCAAAGGAGTATATGGATGTAAAATGCAGGGATCCTTCTAGTGGCAATATGATGAGAATAACATTCGTACATGCATCTACCAACTTCACGGAGAGGCTACATCTATGGCAACAGATTCGGGAATTACACCCAACTAATCAAATTCCGTGGCTTTGTATGGGGGACTTTAATGAAATTCTATATACCTGGGAGAAGGTAGGGAAGAGGGAAGCCGACCAACACCGGATTGCTGCTTTCCGGGAAATGATAAACGATTGTTCCTTAATGGATATTGATACAAAAGGCTGTGCATATACTTGGGCAAACAATCGAATCGGGAAAACTTAGTGAAAAAGAGGTTGGATAGAGCCCTATGCACAATGGAGTGGACAATTTCTTTTCCTAATGCTGAAATGGTGGCCCTCCCCCGAGTTGGTTCGAGATCATAGCCCATTAGTATTATCACTACATCCTGCTAGAGAAAGAAGAAGAAAGGAATTCAAGTTTGAAGCCTACTGGATGGAGGAGGAAGAGTGTGGGGAGATTATAAAAAGTTGTTGGGGAGATGATAGGCACCAGCAGACCACTTTGGCTCAGAAATTACAGAAGGTGACCAAGGAATTAGCAACATGGAGCAAAACTAAGTTCTCTAATGCAGCTGTCCAAATTAGAGATCTCAAAACACAGCTTACTGCTCTTACAAATGGGGATTCAGATTGTTCAAACCAAATGGCATGTCGAGAAATAAAAGGAAAAATCGAGAGGCTTTGGCGTAGAGAGGAAATGTATTGGGGCATGCGATCACGTATCAACTGGATGCAGTGGGGAGATAGGAACTCAAAATATTTCCACGCTACTACACTTCAACGAAGACAAAGAAATAGAATCTCTATCTTTGCGCATAAATGATGATACTTGGTGCCGAGACCACCACATGCTGAAACAACACATAATGGACTTCTACTACTCACTATATGCATCCGAGGGTCAAAGAAACTTTCAACCTATTCTGGACATGTGCCCAACAGTTATAAACATGCAAATGAACGAGTATCTTATGGCCCCTATATCAATGGAAGAAGTTAAAGAGGCAGTTTTCAGATTGGTGCACGTAAAAGCTCCTGGCCCAGATGGGATGAATGGCCAATTTTATCAACATTATTGGGAGGATATCAAAATGGATGTGCTGCATATGGTCAGAAACTTTGTGGAATCAGGTGAGTTCGACCCTCAACTCAACAAAACCCACATAACCCTTATTCCCAAAGTTAAAACACCAGAAAGTATTTCCCAATTCGGGCCAATCGGTCTATGCAACTTCAGCTACAAGATTATCTCAAAAGTCCTAGCAAACAGATTAAAACCATGGCTTCAAGAGATAATAGCACACGAACAAAGTGCTTTTGTAAAGGGAAGACAAATCCAGGATAACATCTTTATAGTTCAAGAGGTGTTGCATCAGTTGAGGATCAGAGAAAGAAAAAAGAAATTCCAGGCAGTCCTTAAACTGGATATGAAAAAGGCCTATGATCGGGTAGAGTGGGATTTCTTAAAAAGGTGTATGCTGAAGATGGGATTTTGTGCAAAATGGGTGGAGTTAATCATGACATGCGTTTCCACTGTGTCTTTTAGCATAAAATTTAATGGTGATCAAACTGAGTATTTCAAGCCCTCAAGGGGATTAAGGCAAGGAGACCCATTGTCACCCTACCTCTTCATATTGATGGCTAATGTTTTATCCTGGATGATGAACAAAGCAATAGAAGATGGAAGCCTAAAAGAAATAAAACTCAACAGGTATTGCCCCACATTGTCTCATCTCTTATTCGCTGATGATGCCATTATCTTTATGGATGGAACAGTTGGCGAATGCCAAAATCTGGCCAATATCCTTAATCAGTATTGCTATGCCACTGGTCAAGCAATTAATCTCAACAAGTCAGGAGTGTTTTTTAGTAAGGGCTGTCCATCGACCTTGAAGAGGAATATGGCCTATGAGTTACGTGTGCCGATTATGGACAAAACAGGAAAATACTTGGGAGTTCCATCTGATTGGGGACAAACAAGAAAAGAGATGTTTTCATGGATCCTTGCTAGGGTGAATATGAAGCTGGAAGGTTGGAAAGAAAAACTCTTATCTAAAGCAGGTAAGGAAACATTGATCAAAGCCGTAGTACAAGCCATCCCTCAATATGCCATGTCCATCTTCAAGATCCCGATCTCCATATGCAAAGCCATTGAACAACGGATAGCAGCTTTTTGGTGGAAACAGAATGAGTCTAGAAGAGGAATGCACTGGAAAAAATGGGAAATTTTGAAATGCAGAAAAGATGAAGGGGGCCTTGGTTTCAAAGACCTAATTAATTTTAACAAGGCAATGTTAGCCAAACAAGCATGGAGATTAGCACAGTCACCCTCAGCTCTATGGAGCAACACTCTAAGAGGATTATACTATCCAAACAGTGACTTATGAAAGGCAAAAACAGGACAAAGACCATCGTGGGGTTGGCGCAGCATACTTATTGGTCGAGACTCCATCGAACCGGAGATGAAGTCGATAGTGGGTGATGGACAAAGTATTCACATATGGAGAGATAGATGGCTTCCAAGAGGAGTAATCGGAGGCCCAGTGAATAGAAACGATCTAGAGAAAGTCGCTGAACTACTCAACAGTGCAAGCAGGGTATGGGACCAAACTAAAATCCAAGCGCTCTTCGATGCACAGGTAGCTCAGGAAATTTTATCTACTCCAATCAGCATCCAGCCACAGCAAGACAAACTCATTTGGACGGGAAACCAAACAGGTACGTACTCGGTAAAAAGCGGCTATAACAGAGTATGTGCAAAAGCTGATGACCCTGACCTAAACAGAGCCACTACATCCTACCAGCCACCCCGATCCTTATGGAATCGATTATGGCGCACTCCAATCCCCCCTAAAATCAAATTCTTCCTGTGGAGCATATGCCAAAATGCACTCCCGACAAAAGAAAACCTCTATAAAAGGCGAATCTTACCTGATCCCCTGTGCCCGCTTTGCCTCAAGTATCCTGAAACAACAGAACATCTATTCTTCCTTTGCAAAAAAACGCGGCACATTTGGAGTGACCCACGCCTTAACCTGCACATAACCACCAGATCAGTAACTCGTATAGATAAGTGGTTTTTTGAGTTCTTCGAAGCAAAAAAGAGCTACCTTCGCAGCTATGGTGGCCCACTCGATGTGGCTGATATGGAAGCTCCGCAATGACAACATCTTCCGATCTCGGCCCCCCAAAACCGAATCACTAGTAGATCTCGCCAACATCCAGTCTATGGCCTTCTCCAGATGGATCCCGAGTAACAAAACGCAGAAAACTAGTAGAACCGACTCACCTGAGGTCTGGAAAGCACCGGATAAGCGCATACTGAAGCTTAACATGGACTGCTCTTGGAAGAAAGAAGACGAGACAAGTTCGGTAGCCGGCCTCGTGCGTGACTCGAATGGCTTGCTAATTGATGGCTTTGCAGCTGAAATTAGAGCAGAATCGGCTCTACACGCCGAAACCCTAGCAATTCTTCACGGCACACGTTTTCTGCACAACAAAACAGGAAGTACAGGGGAAGCACTTCAGTTCGAAGGAAGAGGATGGGAAGTACAATCCAATAACTACACGCTCGTGGAAGCCATCATGGGCCGGATGGATGACCCATGGGCCGTTAGTGGCCTTCTACCAGAAATTCGAGCGCACCTTCGGACATTACCTTCAACGACTCTCTCCTATTGCTCAAGAAAAGCAAACTCAGCCGCTGATTGGCTTGCCAAAATGCACCGCCTCAAAGTTCGGCAACCAATTGGATTCACGCACCACCGTATTCCCTCTTAGATATCTTATGTTTTGATGCTAATCTTTCATCTACGTGTAACCCGTATGTTTAATATATGAATGTCAGATTTCCGTCCAAAAAAAAAAAAAAAGTCCATATGAGATCAGCATTTTACTTTGATCTAACCATTATAAAAAGTGAATAGACTGGAGTTTTGTGGTTTCGGCATGTTAAGACATAAAACTAAATTCCTAGTATAGCTTAGTTTTTAGAGTAGATGACCATGCACTCGTTTTCAAATTTGTATCACAATTAGAGACCGCAGGTTGGATTCCACGCGGCCACTTCAACAATCGTTGATGACTGAAATTCTTGCCCGCAGAAGGCACATGCATCTGTGGGAAAATGATCACGTTGATCAGGCAGCTCATGTTTTTCCGGTGGAAGTTCCCAAAATACAGATTAAAAAATTAATTGTTCTGATTCTTGCTCACGACCACAACAAAAAATCGGATCAATAAGGAAAACTACTGTCTAGGGAAAAACAAACACACGGGTCGCTAGAAAACGCTCTTCACGACTGGGAAAGCGCCACGACTGGAAAAGCGCCATTTGGTGAAAGCCCAACCTGATCACGCAATGGAGCTCAATAGACAACTTCTCGTTTCGGCAGCATTGGGCAGGTTCATAGGCATTGGTTAGATGAAATTATCGTGTTTTTCTTATACAGAAAGAGTCGTGTGTGACGAAAGATAGTGAAAAAAAGAATAACTTTGGAACTTTGATTTATTTTGGGTTTATAAAAAGAATAAAGATGCGGTTTTAGAAGATGTAAGAAATTTTATGGATCACCTTTTGATTGTTTTATCAACTTAAGTTACATTTTTGTCCATCACGTATTGTTTCATCGAAAGAGGTCGATGATGTTGAGAAAACTCCTACTAAGTTTTGAAACAAAAATTTCTTGTTCTTATTTTTATTCTAAAGAATAGTAGACTTTTGAAGTTATATCGCAAACTTTTGTCAAAGTGTATTCATTCCAGAAGTCTCTCCCACTCTGATGCAATCCAGACTAAAACCAATTCCAGAATCAAACTCAAATTTATTGATCGTGCGACAAGGATTCAGATTGAACACAATAGGACTTTATTCTTAAACATCCAACTCTCTAGCGAAGAATCTCACTTACCTTTTATAAATAGATCGATCACAAATTGATGAAATCAACCTTGAAGACAAGTTTCTTTTTTGGAAGCATCTACTTATGGAACCAAGATTCTAATTATATGGGTGACCAAAATCAACGGATTTTCACTTCAATTTTCAAATGGCTATAAGATTTCCTCAATCAATTATGTCTAATAGATGGATTAGAATAAACTTCTCTGGAAAATGCCAATGGGTAGTGAGGCATGGAATAGTATTTAAGGAGGTCATTCAGTCTATTTGAAATAGGGTGTGAAAATTGAAATTACAAAGTCCAAAGTCTTTCCAACCACTTGTTCTTCATCAACAGTTCTTACAAATTGTATTCAAGAAAAAAAAATCACAAGAAGAGTGACTTAGTGAGGGAAAATGAATTTTCCTTTAAGTCTTTGCACTCAAAATATTGTACTTCTTTGTTGATATTATAGTGAATTCGAGCTAGAAGGCTGCCAGTGTGGGAAAGTGAACGTAGGTTTAATCTAACCCGAACCACTATAAATCCCGTATACAATTTTCTCTTCCCTTTAACTCTTTTCATTTAAATATGTTGCATCATTTTAAAGTATTGCAAAAATCTATTCCTTTTCTTATCTGATTTTGAATTTTCATCAGAAGTCTGGTGACTTGCTTATCAAACTCTATTTGGTTCTCAAACTTTATTCAAAATTTATTTACTTTTCAAAAATTCTTTCAAACACCTATTCACCCCCTCCTGTAGGTGTCCTTTCTAGCTTTATCAGATGAAACACGTTTCAAGAAGTGGATCAATGAGTAAATCATCAAGGGGTTTGTAGGGTTATTTGTTGATTCATGGACAAGAAGTGTAAAGGACAAGAAAATTAAAGGTATTGGGATTGGAAACAATTGTTACTAGCCATATAAAAGTATAGGAAATGCAAAGATAAACTTGAAGCTGAAAATGAGCAACCGATGTTCATTGATTGACTAACAGTCATTTCTATAAACTGCAATTTAAGCATTTATACCTACTATCGACAGCAATACCTATCTATAAATAGTTACCTAGAGGTAACTGACCCCACTACCATGTATCTTCTCCACTTCTTCATGATTGCCATTATCGGTTGCTCTGGAATTGTGGGCTCTATTATTAGACACGTGTGTCGGATTTACTACTTTATGGGTGCCTCTCCAATGATTGCATATGAAATCATCGGCTCCATCACATGAAAAGTTGTTTTATTTTCACTTACCGCAATCATAGCCTTTCTGCTGATCAAATTGATCTACATTGGTCGAAGTTTTGCTTCAAGATGGCTATTTTCACCCGTATACTACGTCGGCTAAAACTATATTCTTTTGTCAACCAATTAGGTTTGTCGACCAGCGGCTCTCCACACTTGGTGATTCCTCGCTTCTCTGTCTTTCTACCCAGCCTCTGTCAGCTGAGTCATCGGTTAGGAACTTGGACGTTTTTTTTTTTGGTGTCACATGTCCCTTCTAAAAGAATTGAATCATTCTTTCATTCTTTTTAATATTCGTGAACAACCATTATCTAAAGATTGAAGAGACAAGCAAATTGATCGTACCTTTTTCAGTTCACACCTTTTCACCGATAAATCCGCTCATCTCTTGCCAAGCCCTTTCACGAAACGCCACGACGTTCCATTAGACAATCTATTTATTTAGATGGCGCAAACTGAACCAAAGGCCACACCTTTCATTTGCTCTTTCGCAAATTGAATCGTCTTCAAGCTTTCACTCTCAAACTCATCACTCTCAAGCCCTTCCTCCATGGCACTAATCACTCTCTTTTAGCCGTCCTGGGGTGTATATTGGTTGGTTTACTAATCTATGGGGATTTGAACGAAAACGTAGGCCCCTCTAATTCATGGATGGGAATAAAGATAACACTGATCAAGTTATTCTCAGCCCTTATTTTAAATACTATCGGTTCCACCGAATTTTTACTAATGTTTCCAAGAAATCTCCTTATCCATCGACATTTCATTTCTGAAAAACGCTTGGTTGAAAAATAAATTGGCGAGTCATGTTTTTTGATTTTTTTTTTATGCACGATTTTTTCAGTAGATCTCAAGGATAAAGCCTTACATGTTGACCATTTGGAAACAAGCAAGAATTAACCAGGCTTTTGAACTTTGTGGCCTTAACTTTGATCTGGAATTTGGTTTGATAAGTTTTCTTTGCTCATCTGGTTTTTCTTCTGTGAATCGTTTCTTTCTTCCTTTAAGACCACTGTCCATCAGTCTTTACAACTACTGGACTCTCGCCTCACCATACCGACGTTCCCGCGTTAGAGACAGACCAATGCTCATATTTATCTGATTTGTCCTCATGATCTTTCTTACAATTCTTTTATCGACAAATAGTCTCGGTTCGAGGGAGAAGTTTCATCTGAGGAACATACAGCCTTTCTTCTTCATTGGCTTTCTCCTTTTGTCTTTTGTCAACAAACATTAAAAACTTCCAAAGAGTTCGTCGATCTGGCTTACTTTCTCTCTATTACAAGAAGCTCATCTCTTTGGGATGAACTGTACTTGCTATTCTTTACAGAGCCATCTCGGTTATCCTAGGATGGCTTTGTTTGAACTTCCCGACTCTTTTTGCCAACTGAAGTCATCGTTTTTCTCGGGCCTTCTGGCTTAGACTCTGATTCTTTTGTTCCCACACAATTTTGGTGGTTGGCTACTCGGCCATCCACTCTTACCAATTCTTGAGCACGCTCTTTCAATGTCGATTCTGCTAACTGCCAGCTTGTGTTTTTGGAAGACGCTCTTGGCTTCTGTCGACCTCCCTCTCCAGTTTTCAAAGAGAGGGAAATTCTTCCCTGGCTTTGGGGTTTATCACCTAAAATTTTGTGCCCGACGATTTGAATTGACACTGGGACTTTCTATGCCGACAATATATTCGCCGGATTTTCCTTTTCCTCCACTAACTGAACATAGAGATGATAACGCCTTCTGCCGTCATTTCGGCATTTGCTTGAAAATCTTCAATTGATATAAGTATGTTTCATTCTCATAGAACCCGCAGAATACCATGACTGCTAACGAGCAGTGGAGTTCTTATGCGTAGATATCCTAGATAGGGTAGGGAAAGGTGATCCATGGAGAGTGTCACTGCTTTTTCATACATCCCCATAAACCCCAACACTAGCAATACTCGGAGATGATCCGCAATAAAGATATGCTGAACTCTCTATGAGATTTTTGTGAGATTACTGTCAACTGTTTTAAAAGTCTGTCAACTGTTCTAAAAGTTTAAACTATTAGATAAAAGCATGGCTTATTATTTAAATATCTAACAGTTTCCCTCATGCTTAATCTGGTTTTTTGCCTAATACTAAGCATGGAAATATAACTGAGGCAAATGGAGTCTAAAAAAATTTGAATTCATGACTTCAGCTCTTATATCATATAAAATTTTGTAAAAACACCGTCAACTATTCTAATAGCTTAAATTATTATATAAATGTATGATTTATTATTTAAATATTTTAACATTCTCTACGTCACTTTTCAGTTTTCTCCTCTATGCATTAGCTAACATCCATAACTGAATCTTCCAAACATAAATCAATTGACTTTGAGCATTAAAGAAGGAGAAGAAAAAGAAATTGAGACTCGCTTGGCTAAAAGGAACAGGATTCCAAGTACCCAAGGTTCTACCAGTGGCGATGTCAGTCGAGGAGGTTCGAACTCTGTGGCCGTCCGCACGGCTTCATATTCCATTGTTCCGGATCGATCAACCGGTGAAGCTGTCAATAGAATAGAAGTCGAATGGGGGATCTTACACCAAAATTCATCGGGCTCGTGGAGCAACGGCGGTTTAGACCTCACGACCATGGCAGCAGGAAGTTCTTCGAGCTTGGGGCCATGACCTCCTGAGCTTCGTCGAGCTTGGCCATGGCCGCTCAAATTTCATCAATCTCGGGACTAGGGTCGCTCGAGCTTTGTCAAAACTTGGCTATTCGGCCATGGCAGCTGGAAATTTTTTATAAATTTTTAGCTTTTTGTGGTTTCATTCCTTTTTTCTTTTTCCTTTTATCCTCATTTTCTTTTTTGATTTTTATCCTTTTATTGCCTTTTATATTTTCAAATTTTTATTGTGCTAACAAGCGCCGCTTCGATGCTATGTGTCTCAATAAAATAATAAAGAGGTCCACCACTTTTTTTTTCCTAATTAGTCAAATTGCACAGAATACGGTGGGAGTTGATTGATTGCGAATTTTAAAAGTTATAAAACTCAATTAAGCTTAAACAACAAGTTTTATAACTTGTCCCTTGAAAAATGTTAGACAAACTCAATATGTTAGACTCGCTCAACATATAGAATGGTGAAAATAATGAATAAGTACATTGAAAGTTCTAAATTTTGTTATGAAAGTACAAATGAATCTTAAAATTTTCAAAATATGTAATCAAATCCTAAAACTTATTAACATTTTCCGTTTGTGAAGTTAGACAAAGTTAATTGAAGGACTTTAATACACCAACTTGATAAAATTTAAGACTTAATTGCATTTTTTTTTTTTTTTAATTTTAGAGTTCAATTGCACTTTCGTGATAGGAAATGATTGCGACCGTTCATATAAATGGGTACTAAAATGTGAAGATAGTCCCTTGCTCGAATCATAATCTTAATACTTATAACTATTACCACCAGCTAACACAGTTAACACAGAAAAAAAAAAGGCAAAAAAACATTCTATGTGACTCGTAAAATTCAACAACATGTATTTATAAACAGTTACAAGCAAACCCACTATTTCAGCATTAGGCTCAACATCAATAGTTCCTCCTATGGTTCTACTTCGTTACAATTACGACAACCCATATTCTCGGCCACTACAGCTAGTGGCTTCCGAAATCGGCGGATATAATAATTGTTTTGTTTTGGTCCTACAACTGTATTTATTTCACAGTTGCTCCCGAGATTATCGGTTCCACGAATTGGATGACTGCCTTGTGTCTAATGCAATCCATTACCAATCACTACGGGGTTGACTTTTTTTGTCAACTCCCAACATTTAGCGAACTTTATTTCTGCCGCGTTTTACTCGGTCTCTCCTAATCCGAGTCATCTGTCGAAACTTCAGTATTTTTTTGGTGTCAATAGCATTTAATCTAAGTTCCACGGATAAGAGATATTTCCTTTCTAATTACAACCATGAATGTAAGAATTTTGGGACTCCTTTCACATGATGTACAAGTTCCTTTTTACTTTGCAATACATAAATTTCCCATCCGGAGCTCGACTTCTCTCGCTTTTACAAAAGTTCCAAGCACATCTAAAGGGGTTCAATGTATAATTAATTGGTGAATGTTGTTGTAATTATGGTTATAATTATGGTTAATGGATCAACGAAAGCCAATAAATTAAGATACGTTTTTTCTGTTCACGTATCTCTTTTGGATTCATGAATTTCCTAAACTTATATGTTCACGTATCTATTGAATTCATGAATTTCCTAGATTCATGTATCTTTTAGTTCATGTATTTATTGAGTTCATGAATCTCTTGAATTCACGTATCTTTGGATACATGAATTTCTTGGATTCACGTATCTCTTTATTCATGAGTTTCGTGGATACACACGTCTATTTAATTCATGTATCTTTGTAGTACATGAACTAAAAAAGCTCTATAAATAGATATGAGCATAGAGCTTCATTGGGGTTTTTTGGTTTTGGTTTTTTGGTTTTTCTAACTCGATTCCAAAAGAGCTTTGATATACATTTCAACTCTTCTGTTTTTTCTGGGTGTGCTGGTTCAATTGAACGGTTCGACAGAGTCCTGTTTGCATAGTGCTAATCCAAATAGGTTCGAGGTGTTGTATCTTGGGAGGCATAGTTCGTGAATCTGCGAAGCACCATTGGCAGGAACTAATCGGCTTAAGGAGATACGGTTATCTGTACCTCACCTCCAATTTTATGTTATTTTTCCAGTGATATCTTATTTTATTCTTCTCCAAGATTTGTATGTTTACATAAAAAGAAGAATATTATATAGCTGTTATCGTCTTCTCTACTTTCATGTTCTGATTTCAACAAACAGTGTGCTTTCTCTGGATATAATTTCCAACAATCTTAAGGCGATTATCACTCACTGTTTGTTGTTTTTGTCAGATTATTGAGATGGCTAAAAACCATCAAGTGCCCTTCAATATCCTGAATGTTTCAAGAGACGTTCCTATGGTCGATTCGACCATTGCTATGGAAGATGTTCAACCCTCAAAATCTGAATTTGTAGTAGCCAATGCTACGAGCCCTTGGGCTAACACCAATTTTGGTGGTGCGGGTACAAGTCATACGACTGGTATGCCCGGAGTTGTTTTTCAGAACAGTACAAGCCAAATGGCTTTTGGCTCCGTTTCTGGAGGGATAGTTCTTTGAACCTTGCCTACTGTGATGGCAACACCTCCAGTTACAACTAATGAGAAACCAGAGAAATTTACCGGAGTGGGCTTTAAACAGTGGCAGCGGAAGAAGTTCTTCTATCTGACCATGCTCAATCTGACAAAATATTTATCGGAGGTGTGCCCGATAATCAGTCCAAATGAGCAAGATGTCACGACGCTCGGTGCATTGGAGGCTTGGAAGCATGGAGACTTCTTATGCCGAAATTATATTCTTAACTGTTTAGTGAATTCTCTAGATAACGTTTATTGTAATATAGAATATGCTAAATAGTTATGGGAGTCCTTAGAGAAGAAATACAAGACTGAGGACGTTGGCACCAAGAAATTTGTGGTTGCCAAATTCTTGGACTATAAGATGGTGGATTCTAAATCTGTCATGAGTCAGGTCCAAGAATTACAATTAATTCTGAGCGACATCTCTGTTGAGGGAATGATACTTAGTGAATCATTCCAAGTGGCGGCTATGATTGAGAAATTGCTTCCGGGCTGGTCAAACTTCAAAAATTATTTGAAGCACAAACGGAAGGAGATGAGCCTTGAAGATCTCATTATGTGCCTCATAATAGAGGAGGAGAATATAGTTCAATCAATTTCAAGGAGTTTTGTGCTAGCTTTGGAATAATTCTCCAAACGACTGCACCTTATACTCCACAACAAAATGGAGTTGTTGAACGATTGAACAAGACACTAAAGGAGATGGCTAATGCCATGCTTTTGAGTTCAGGTTTACCCAGAACTTGTGGGGGGGAGGCAGTTTTAACTGCAAATTATATTCTTAATAAAATACCCCACAAAGAGACAGGTAAAACTCCATACGAGTTATGGAATGAAAAGTTGTCATCCTACAATTTTCTAAAAGTGTGGGGATGCATAATGTGATTTATAACAGTAAGTCTAGACACATTCGTCGTAGACACAATACTGTAAGACAGTTGCTCTAAATAAAATCATTTTTTAGACTTTGTAAAGTCAAAGGAAAATATTGCGGATTCGCTGACAAAGGTTTGTCAAAAGAGCAGATAAACTGCGCATCGAGGGGAATGGGTTTAAGAGCCTTAACCCAATAAAGAGATTCCAAGGTGGAAACCTAACCTATGCGATTGGAGATCCCATGGACTAGGTTCAATAGGACAACGCAAATTTTGGAAACTCTAGTGTAAGCACTATCTCCTATTCCTATGATGCAACAGTGCTTTCCTACAGCATTATTAAGGGTATGCTATGCGTTTAATGATTCCTATAACTTGTAATATAACATCCAAGTAAGATATGGTAGGATATCTTTAATAGGAATGCACCTATATGCGTGGAGCTGGCCGACTCTATGAAAACTTTAAAGGCTAGATTTTCTAAAGCACGCGTGAATCCCGAGAGGTTCAGGGCCGAAAGAACGAACACAACCGAGAACCAATCTTGAATTGGAAATACTCCGTGTGAGGTTTATTGTCTAGGCTTACACAAACAACTGGTGATTCAAGGCTTAGTCCATCGACTAGTTAAGTAAGTCCGATAAGCTTTCACTAAAGAAGGTTCAAAGCGAAAGTTACCTATCTTGATGCGGTGTATTTCAACAGGCATGCTTAGATTCCTTCGAGTCAAAAATGTTTTGTTGATCCATTAATGTGGGGGATTGTTGTAATTATGGTTATAATTATGGTTAATGGATCAACGAAAACCAATAAATTAAGATACGTTTTTTCTGTTCACGTATCACTTTTGGATTCATGAATTTCCTAAACTTATATGTTCACGTATCTATTGAATTCATGAATTTCCTAGATTCATATATCTTTTAGTTCATGTATTTATTGAGTTCATGAATCTCTTGAATTCACGTATCTTTGGATACATGAATTTTTTGGATTCACGTATCTCTTTATTCATGAATTTCGTGGATACACACATCTATTTAATTCATGTATCTTTGTAGTACATGAACTAAAAAAGCTCTATAAATAGATATGAGCATAGAGCTTCATTGAGGTTTTTTGGTTTTGGTTTTTTGGTTTTTCTAACTCGATTCCAAAAGAGCTTTGATATACATTTCAACTCTTCTGTTTTTTTCTGGGTGTGCTGGTTCAATTGAACGGTTCGGCGAGTTCCGTTTGCATAGTGCTAATCCAAACAGGTTCGAGGTGTTGTATCTTGGGAGGCATAGTTCGTGAATCTGCGGAGCACCATTGGCAGGAACTAATCGCCTTAAGGAGATTCGGTTATCCGTACCTCACCTCCAATTTTATGTTATTTTTCCAGTGATATCTTATTTTATTCTTCTCCAAGATTTGTAAGTTTACATAAAAAAAAGAATATTATATAGCTGTTATCGTCTTCTCTACTTTCATGTTCTGATTTCAACAAACAGTGTGCTTTCTCTGGATATAATTTCCAACAAATGTAAGTGCTATGTAGGCGCAAAATTAGATTAGGCAATAAGAGATCCACCAACTCTCTTTAGGACATCTAAACACATTAGAGTAAACCCATTTACAAAATGATAGTCTAAGAAACTCCTGTTCCATGCTGGCTGGGCTTAGTTGAGAGAACAAAACTAGTGTAAGGATCAAATCAACATATATTGCGTGGCTTAATCGTCATAAAGAAGTTTGAAACCATATGAGGCTCTTTGATTTGGAATTTTCTATTCCGCACAAATTTTGAGTTCTGTATTCAATTCCGAACATGGTTATTATGTGCATACAAACACATAGTATCCAATGAGATGCTATGCATGTTTTCGAGCACGTTCAATAGGATCCAACCCTGAAAAAGCGACTCTACATTGAAATTGTGCAGTGATGCTCTATGTTGAAATCAAATCCATCCGAATCCTTCCTGTAATCAAGCATTATTTCCTCCGTAACACCCAAATTGATCACATCGATTAGGCAGCCGATGTTTTTCCAGCAGACCTTCTCGATGTACACTTGACAAAAATACTTGTTCTTATTCTTGCTCGTGACCACTACCATTGGGATCGATTAGGCTGCTGTTCAGGGGATAAATAAACACACCGGTCGATAGAAAACGCGTTTCACAACTGGAAAAGCGCCGTTTAGTGAAAGCCAAACCTGATATACATAGTGGATCAATAGACGACTTCTCGTTTCGGCAGCAATGAGCAGGTTCATAGGCAGTGGTTAAATGAAATCAGCGTGTTTTTTCATAGACAGAGTCGTGGGTGATGAAAGATAGTAAAATGGAAGTGTGGAAAAAAGAAAGAAATGTAAGAATTATTGTGGCCCATATTATGTGATTTATTATATGGTTTAATAATTATTGAAATGCTATAAATAATTATTGGTTACGAGAAGGTACGACTCTAATAAAACGAAAGGGTATATCGCTTTGATGGAATGCACCCTTTCAACGAACGTATATATAGAGTCCGGTCCTCTCTCCACCCATATACGAACAACAAAACAGAAAGAACGTATTCTCTCATCCATCAATTGAATACATTAAGGTTTAGTGGGTTAAGGGAGAGAAATCGGATTTCTTCTTTTGGAACAAGTTCAAGCGTAGCGCAATGGATAAAGGTATATCTTCATCTATTTGTGAGAATCATGAAGATCAAAGATCCGTGATTTGTTATGAATTTCCGCATTAAGAATTGTATGAATCAAACTAACAGTTGGTATCAGAGCATTTGGTTTATGATCTCATGATTTTTCCGTTTAAAGAAATATTATGATTTATGCATGATGATTTGTTGAATGATCCTGTTCGTAGCATTTGTTGTTGTTGAAATGTTTTGGAAGGTTCGTTAAAGAAAATCCGAATGATGGAACGTTTTTCATGGACTAAAATGGTGAAGAAAAGTTACTGTGTGTGTGCGAGTGGAAAAGGACAAAAAATGGAGTAATTCGAAATTTTAAGGACAAAAATGGAGGAATTCGGAATTTTGAGGGCAATGTAGAAACTCTTTGATTCCGGGCAAAATCCGGCGACCCACCGCTTGATTTCGGACCCACACCGTCGCACTGCCATGAGGAACATTAGCCATGAGTTTTTCCGGTATATCGGTGTTCGCCGGAGGCTAATCGAGCGGCGGAAGCGGCGGTGGTGGAGGGTTTGCGTTTTGGGGAAACTTTGGTTTGATTTGGGGCCAATTTTTGGTCATTTTCTCCGAAACTTGGACCCATGTGGTCGTGCCGGCATACTCTTCAAAACCCATTAATTATTTGTGTCTGGAATGGGCTGTCGGAGAAGAAACGGGCGGCGAAACGGCGGTGGAACGGCGAAAACCGGCGAAAATCGCGTCGTGCGCGAGGAAGAAGGCGCGTGGGCTCCACGCGCGCTGCGGTTGCGGGCGCGTGGAACCCACGCGCCACGCGCCGTCACGCGCGCGGAAGCGCTGCGCGCGTGGGATCCACGCGTGGGGCTTCCCGCGCGGTTGCGAGCGCGTGCAACGCACGCGCCTGCGCGCCGAACGCGCGTGTGCGGGGCACGCGCCTGCCGAGGACACAGGCACGTGCCTAACGTCCCTGCGCGGCCCTTTTTACGTTTTTTCCCCTATGCCATTTTTAAAATTTCAATTTTGTCATTCTCGCAATTTATTTATTATTTTGCCCCTGTTTAATTAATAATTACAGTTCTGCCATTGCTGATTATTTACCATTTTGCCCCTGGATTATAAACTTTATGATTCTGCCCTTATGGAATTAGGATTTTACAATTTTACCCTTATGCTTTGATTAAGTTTTTGTCCTTGTGTGCAAATTTGGTAAATATTTGTATTTTACAATATTATTAAAAAAAAAAATTTCATATTGTGAAAGGTTTGTTAGTCACCAAAGTGGCCGAACCTTAAAGTCTTATGAATTTTGATATTGTAAATTATTTTATTCAATTACCCATAATTAATTGATGCTATATATGAAATTGATATGTTTTATATCATTATTGGAGTTATGGGTATATTGAAGTTCATTTATTATAAGAACTTAGGGATCAACCCAAAGGTTAATTATTTTCTTATAATTCATGAACATGATGGTTGATAATTAATATGACTTGTTAAATTTGTTTGTATATCCAAAGATAACAAATAAATTTTAATAAGATATATTTACAATTATCAAATAAAAGTTATTAGCATCATTATGGTTTATATATTTTTGTATATCATAGGATCGCCCAAAGGAGAACTGTGATGTGCATGTGTAGTTTAGTTTAAATTTGATTAATTGATATTCTCAAAGCATTAATGTATGAGTATATTCTTGCACATTTGCAGTATCTGTACCTGTTTCACTCCATTCGCACGCCTCATCTGTTCCCTTATTCAATGGGATAAATTTTCCTGATTGGAGTGAGCAAGTCCTGTTTCACTTAGGTGTCCTGGATCTTGATTTATCGCTTCAAGCTGAGAAACCAGCTGCTATTACTGATGAAAGTAGCAATGATGAAAAGTCTTTCCATAAAGCTTGGGAAAGATCGAATGATCGAGCTTAATATTCATGCGAATGACAGTTGCAAACAACTTAAAGACTTCTCTTCCCAAGACTAACAATGCTAAGGAATTTATGAAATTTGTGGAAGAGCGTTCTCAAACTGCTGATAAGTCACTTGCTGGTACATTGATGAGTACACTGACCACCATGAAATATGATGGTTCGCGTACCATGCATGAGCATATACTTGAGATGACGAATTTAGCAGCAAAATTAAGGACTTTGGGAATGAACGTAGATGAGTACTTTTTAGTACAATTTGTACTTAATTCCTTGCCTCATGAGCAATATGGGCCATTTCAAATGAATTACAACACTATAAAGGATAAGTGGAATGTAAACAAATTGGCTAGTATGCTAGTTCAAGAGGAAACAAGGATAAAGAATCAAAAGACTCATTCTGTTTATCTCTCAAGTCATCAAGGAGTTCAAAAGAATTTCAAGAGGAAAGGTGGAAGGAGCAAAAAAAAAGGACTACACGTCCTAAATGACTCTTCAAAGGCTTCTCAAATCCACAAGAAGGAACACAATCTTATTAAGTGTCATTTTTGCAACAAAATTGGACACTTGAAGAAAGATTGTCTGAAATGTAAGGCTTGGTTCGAAAAGAAAGGTAAGCCTTGTGCTTTAGTATGTTTTGAATCAAACTTTAATGAAGTTCCTTATAATACTTGGTGGATTGATTCTGGTGCCACCACTCATGTGTCAAATACGATGCAGGGATTTCTTACGATCCAAACTATAAAGCCAAATGAAAGTTATGTGATTACGGGGAACAGAGACAAAGCTCCAGTTGAAGGCATTGGCACTTATCGTTTGATCTTAGATACCGGGCATTATTTGGATTTGTTTGAACCCTTTATGTACTTACATTTTCTCGCAATTTAGTTTCTTTGCCAAGACTTGATGTGGTGGGATTTTATTGTAAGTTTGGATCTGAATCTTTCAGTCTATTTAAGAGTGATACTCTTATTGGAACTGGAACTTTATGTGATGGTCTCTACAAATTTAGACTTGATAATACTTTTGTTGAGACATTAATGACCTTGCATCATAATGTTGGCACTAAACGAAGTTTGGTGGATGAAAATTCTGCTTACTTGTGGCATAAACGTTTGGGTCATATATCCAAAGAAAGAATGCAAAGATTAGTGAAGAATGAAATTCTTCCAAATTTGGATTTTACTGACTTTGGAGTGTGTATTGATTGTATTAAAGGTAAACAAACAAAACACACTAAGAAAGGTGCCACAAGAAGCATAGAGCTCCTTGAGATTATACATACTGACATATGTGGTCCTTTTGATGTTCCATCTTTTGGTAAGGAAAGCTATTTCATAACCTTTATTGATAATTTTTCACGTTATGGTTACATTTATCTATTGCATGATAAGTCTCAATCAGTGAATGCACTTGAAGTGTATATTAAAGAGGTTGAGAGACAATTAGATAGAAAAGTGAAAATAGTAAGATCTGATAGAGGCGGTGAATATTATGGAAAATATGATGAATCGGGACAATGTCCAGGTCCATTTGCTAAATTCCTTGAAAGACATGGCATTTGTGCTCAATACACAATGCCATGTACACCACAACAAAATGGTGTAACAGAAAGGCGTAACCGTACTTTAATGGAAATGGTTAGGAGTATGATGAGTCATTCATCTTTACCCTTATTTTTGTGGATGTATGCTTTAAAGACTTCTATGTACTTATTAAATAGGGTTCCTAGTAAGGCAGTTCCAAATACTCCATTTGAACTGTGGACGGGAATGAAACCTAGTTTACGACACCTGCATGTTTGGGGTTGTCAAGCAGAAGTAAGAATTTACAATCCACATGAAAGGAAATTGGATTCTAGAACAACCAGTGGTTATTTCATTGGTTATGCAGAGAAATCCAAAGGATATAAATTTTATTGTCCTAATCATAGTACAAGAATTGTTGAATCTGGAAATGCTAGGTTCATTGAGAATGGTGACATCAGTGGGAGTGAAAGAATGCGTGATGCTTGCATTCAAGAAGTAAGGGTAGAAGTTCCTATACCCAAAGCTTCTAAAGTTGTCAATAATGAACCTCCAATAGCCGAGTCACAAGAAATAACATTAAGGAGATCTCCAAGAGAAAGGAGGTCGGCTATTTCTGATGACTATATGGTTTATCTACAAGAGTCAGAAACTGACTTAGAAATTGGAAATGATCCAGATTCATTTTCTCAAGCCATGGAATGTGAAGATTCTAATGAATGGTTTAATGCCATGGAAGAAGAGTTAAAATCCATGCATCAAAATCAAGTTTGAGATATTGTTGAATTGCCTAAAAGATGTAAGAAGGTCGGGTGTAAATGGGTCTTTAAGACCAAGCGTGACTCAAAAGGCAATATTGAACGATATAAAGCCAGACTTGTTGCAAAGGATTTTACTCAGAAAGAATGCATTGACTATAAAGAGACATTTTCACCAGTCTCTAAGAAGGATTCACTTAGAATCATTATGACTTTGGTGGCTTATTATGACTTGGAGTTACATCAAATGGATGTAAAAATCGCTTTTCTTAATGGGAATTTAGAGGAAGAGGTTTATATGGACCAACCCGAAAGCTCTTCAATTAAAGGAAAGGAACACATGGTATGTAAATTAAAGAAGTCAATAAATGGACTTAAACAAGCTTCCCGACAATGGTATCTTAAGTTTAACGATACCATAACTTCATTTGGATTTAAGGAAAACACCGTTGATCGGTGTATATATATGAAGATTAGTGGGAGCAAGTTTATTTTTCTAGTTCTGTATGTTGATGATATTTTGCTTGCTGCTAATGATCTTGGTTTGTTACATGAAACCAAGAAATTTCTCCCTAAGAATTTTGAAATGAAAGATATGGGAGAGGCAATATATGTGATAGGAATAGAAATATTCCGTGATAGATCACAAGGATTATTAGGATTGTCTCGAAAGCCTACATTGAGAAAATTTTAGAGAGATTTAATATGAGTAAATGTTCAGCAGAATAGTTCCAATTCGAAAGGTGATAAATTTAGCCTTATGCAATGTCCGAAAAGTGAATTGGAACGAGAACAAATGAAAAATATTCCTTATGCATCTGTTGTGGGGAGCTTAATGTATGCACAAACTTGTACCAGACCAGACATCAGTTTTGCTGTCGGAATGCTGGGTAGGTATCAAAGTAATCCGGAATGGATCATTGGAAAGCTGCAAAGAAGGTTCTTAGATACCTGCAAGGAACGAAGAATCATATGCTCACTTATAAAAGATCTGATCATCTTGAGGTGATTGGATATTCAGATTCAGACTTAGCCGGATGTGCCGATACAAGAAAATCAATATTTGGTTACTTGTTTCTTCTGGCTGGAGGGGCAATTTCATGGAAGAGTGCGGCGATCGTTATTGCTGCATCCACTATGGAAGCTGAATTTGTGGCATGCTTTGAGGCCACAATTCATGGATTATGGCTGCGGAATTTTATTTCGGGGCTTGTGATCGTCGACGTATTGCCAAGCCGCTAAAAATCTATTGTGATAACTCTCGCAGTTTTCTTCTCTAAGAACGACAAGTATTCTAAGGGCGCTAAGCATATGGAGATCAAATACTTGTCTGTCAAAGAAGAAGTTCAGAAACAAAGAGTGTCAATTGAGCACATTAGCACCAATCTTATGATAGCAGATCCCTTAACAAAAGGATTGCCGCCCAAAACATTTAATGAGCATGTTGAAAGGATGGGCATTATTGGACGTCATTAATGTTTGTATTATGATTATATTAAGTTTATGTATTTGACACTTTGAGCTCACTTACATGTTTTCGATATTTCCTGTTTTCTATTTAGTATACATTATGGAAATAGATGAATGTTAAACAGGATAGTTTCTAAAGAAACATTATGGTTGGACTATTAGTGTACTTCTCATTTATGGATCATGTTAAGTAAAGTGCTATAGTTGTAGTACATAGAAGGGACTATGTCGATTAATGACATATAACCGCTATGACTCGCATTAGTTTTCTTTACTTAATTGTGATTATTATGTAATTGCCAATTTAATGAAATTTTATAGCATAATCTTATTGTGCACATTATAGTCTTTATTAAACCATGAAAGGAATATCATATGGGCCAAGTGGGAGAATGTAAGAATTATTGTGGCCCATATTATGTGATTTATTATATGGTTTAATAATTATTGAAATGCTATAAATAATTATTGGTTACGAGAAAGTACGACTCTAATAAAACGAAAGGGTATATCGCTTTGATGGAAGGCACCCTTTCAACGAACGTATATATAGAGTCCGGTCCTCTCTCCACCCATATACGAACAACAAAACAGAAAGAACGTATTCTCTCATCCATCAATTGAATACATTAAGGTTTAGTGGGTTAAGGTAGAGAAATCGGATTTCTTCTTTTGGAACAAGTTCAAGCGTAGCGCAATGGATAAAGGTATATCTTCATCTATTTGTGAGAATCATGAAGATCAAAGATCCTTGATTTGTTATGAATTTCCGCATTAAGAATTGTATGAATCAAACTAACAAGAAAAAATTGGAACTTTGGTTTATTTTGGGTTTTTGAAAATTAGGAAAGATTCAGTTTCGGAAGATGTGATAAATTTTATTTAAATCGCCTTTCAATATTTTTATCGACTTAATTTACATTTTTTCCACCACTTAAACTTAGAACTTCATCCATTTCTTAATGAGTAATAATAAAGGGAAATTAGGGGATTTTTGAGAAATAGAGGATGAAATCGATCCCACGGTCACCGAACTCCTCTGAAGAAGGAATGTTGTATGCGCTTTCATATGTTAAAGAAATATGTTAAAGAAACATTATTGACACATTTTCTAATAATTCATCAAAAAAACGATTTTTCTAATATGATATTAGAGCACAAGTTTAAAGTACCAATTCTGGCACCCACGTATTAATATTTGTTGTCTATCATTAATGTTATTTTGCTTGTTTTCCCGTTTCGCTGTCATTCAATCTTGCGCATGTAAGGAATCGGTTTACATACGAGGAAGAGTGTTAAGGAATTTTTTTATAGATATATTGCCCGCACGTTTTTCTATACAACTAAAACCTTGATGGGAAAAACGATTTATCTAACATTATCATTTTATTTCGCTAATGACGGTCGTTACAACTCTTAACACCCGATCACTAAACTTCGTTAACTGTGGAGTTTCCCTTGCTTTTGCTCCCAGAGCCGGCATTCCAAGAATGTGTTAGAACGGTGATTCGAATTCAAGTTAATACTGAAATAAGACATTTGGGAGATTTCCCCAACAGTTCCACTGTTGTCTGCTTGTGAAAATTCAAGCTGTCCACCCAAAAGTCTTCGAAATACACCGTCATCTTCACGGTCTTTGGTCTTCGATCTGGGGTAATACCATGCTTCTCCATGGCTGCTTTGACTATGTTCGCTCGCCCGCTGAAAAACTAGACATAGAAATTACAGTCCAACTTCTGTCTCTCATCTTCTGAACCTTCAAACTTGGTCCCCCTATATCTACTTGTGTGAAATAGAGTAATATATGATGTATCTAGCCCTTTAGATGAGTGCAAACGTTTTAGTAAACGGTCAAACAGTCGTCTGCTACATTCTTCCTTCTTCCCTTGGCTTGCATGTGCGCTCTCTCGGCCACAATAGAAGCTCCCTCGTTGCTTCCTGACGCAGAGAAAGCTACGCTTGAAAAGAATTCCAAAAGATGGTGTTTATTTTGAATAAAGAAGTGCATATTACAATATCTTAGGCGCCTCTTATAAGGAGGCTGCCATCTAGAAAATAACCAAATTACTTAAATCTAATAACAAAATAAATGAAAAGATATTGATCAAAGGGAAAGTTATCAAAACGCAACTAGGAAATCTGAAATCTAATAACAAATTAAGGGAAACGCGTGAATTAAATATTGTAACACATTTATAATCTTGAAGATCACGCAATCCTCTTTGATTTGTGGGACCACCTGCGAAGATCATGCAATCCTCTTTGATTTGTGGTTTGATTTGTGGGACCACCTGCGGAGATCACGCAATCATCTTTGATTTATGGGACCACCTGTGAAGATCACACAATCTTTTTTTATTTGTGGGACCGCTTGCTCTTATGACGCTCTAATGTTTCCATAAAGGCATTTGCCTATTGTTTAACATCACTTCCTCAAGCTGGTTGCATGCTGAAATGCCAATACTCACGTTGCCTTTGAACAGGGAAAAGACTAATTATTCTACGAAGAAAAGTAGAGGAAGAACGAGGAAACCGGGACCATCAAGAAGAGACGGTCCAACAAAACTCTTCATTGCTCGCACTATATATTAGATTGCCTGCTCGGCCATAGACTCCACATCACAAGCTCCCTCCAAACGAATCATCAAAAAGTTCTCTGTTTATTGTCTCTGTCGGTGATTTCATCGAACATGAGGAGCACAACAAGGGTTCTCCACATTCTCTTGGTCCTGGCGATGCTCAGTGCCGTTTTTGTTGGGAACGAAGCTCGACCCTTCAATGTGATGGAGACGAAAGCGCCAGTGGGAGTTGCCTGCGGAGGGTTCTTCGATGGGTTGTCGCTTGGGACCATCAAGCAAGGTGGCCCAAGCCTGGGTGAGGGACACAAGTTCACCAACTCGAAGACACTCGGACGGATTAAGGACTCAAGCTCGAGCCTGGGGGAGGGACACAAGTTCACCAACTCGGAGACACTCAAAGGGATTAAGCACTCAGGCCCAAGCCCTGGTGAAGGACATGGGCACGTCCCCGGCACGAACCAGTGACAACCGAACTTTGATTACTAGCATAATCTAAAAATATTTTATAGTTCCTGACATTATTTGGTTGTTTAATTTTTATCTTTTGCAATATCAAAATTCAAGGTTGTTTTCATTCATTGGGGTTCGAGCTTGCATATGGAATAAGAATGTTTTTTGCTGGCTAGCAAGGCTGATGTTGTTTAACTTGTTTTATTAATGTGTTCATGTCAATTTGGACAAAATCACATGAACTCGTCATTCGAATTATTCAAAAAGATTGAAAGTAGAAAGGAACATTGTTATGTATGACATTACATCACATCATGTGTGATCATCACGTAGTTATATGACAATCATGAAATTTTTACACTCTTATAATGTTTAATTGACAAGTGAAAAGCTATCTTTTCGGAACCATGCTAAGGTAACACCACCTTTATTTTCTAAAAGTAATGTCGCCTTTTGGACCACAAACCCCTTTCCCGGATGATTGGCAACCAGCAACAATAGCCAGTGTGATTAACTTTCTACAGCATATTGGCTTTAATTAACTTTCAGCAGGGATTAAAAAAGTAAAAACCGATGCAACAAGTATATCCGATTACTAAGAAAAATGGTGGTGGATGATGGTTCATCACCTGTATCGCCAACGACGGACCATCACCATCTCATTTTCCATTTTTTTTTCCTTGTAGCCTGCGATTGGAAGATTACTTTGAATATCAACCATAATTCAAGGACCTTAAATAATGAGAGGAATCCAAAACTGACTTGACTTGACTTGACATTGACATCAACTCCAAAACCCAACGTTAACCGAAACACAAAAATCTCAAGCTCCTTAATATCGAATATCATAATTCGGAGCATGATCGATTTGGACGAAAAATCATCTACATAAGTCGACCTGAATGATCATTTTGGATGATACTTGAGGAATTGAGTGGCGTCTTCATGATATTGACCAAAAAACTAGTCTAAACATATTGGCATTATCCAAACACAAAAGTATGAATATAAGAATAAAGATAAACAGAGCCATTAGGATAAAATCACTTAGATTAAAAATAGGTTCGGAGCGCTCCCCCTTCCTTGAAGCAACATCATTGTTTCCTACATATTTTCTCTTATTTATACTATGTTTGGGAAAAAAGCAGTAGTGGCAAAGAAAATAACAGGAGTGACGATATGAGAAAATGAACATGAAGACAAGAGAAAAATATATTGTGTTATATTCTATGAATGGGGAAAATTGAAAATAAATTAAAATAAGGAGGAAATTGATAAGGGCAATGCCTTTGTGCCAAGGAGCTATAAATTCTAAACAAGAATGAAAGATGTGATCAATAAATATATATACATGTATATGTGGGAAATAGAACTGAGGTTCCAGATGAACTTATAGGCAAATAAAAAAAGACATCTCAAGGTAGTATTCCAATATTTAGTGAATTCTTAGAGTTTTCTTCCCGAGCAATGATATCGTGAGTACCTAAATTTTTGTCTTTTCTACGATTTAGTACCTTAACTTCTTCTTCTTCTTCTTCTTTTGGTTCAATCAAGTACCTAAATTTTTCAAATTCCACTTGGTGTAAAACCTCAATTGAATATATTGTCATGTGACGTGATTGTGATAAAGTAACTCGCTTACTCGACAAAGTTTTCGTACAAATAGTTACATATGTCGCTTACTTAACAAAAGTTGTGCCATCTCCATTCAGATGAGAGGTGGCGGGAGGAGAGAGAGTGCCAGCTTCGAACACTTGAGTCGTTCAATATGTCTCTGCTGCATCATCATCTCAAGAAAACACCGTCATGCTCAAGGTCTTTGGTCTTCGGTTTGGGGTAAAACCTTTCTTCTCCATGGCTGCTTATAGACTATATACTTTCGACGGCTGAAAAACTAGACATACTGCCTTTTCTTTTAGACCTTCTCTCTCTCTCTCTCTCTCTCTCTCTCTCTCTCTCTCTCTACTTATGTGATATAGAGTGATACAAAATATATCTAGCCTTTCAGATGAGTGCAAATATGTTTTAGTAAATGGTCAATCGGTCGTGTGCTACGTTCTTCCTTCTTGCCCGGCTTGCATGTGCGCTCTCTCGGCCACGACAGAAGCTTCCTCGTTGCTTTCTCAAGCTGGCTGCATGCAGAAATGCAAATGCTCACGTGGCCTTTGAACAGGGGAAGACTAAATTGTCATACGAAGAAAAAGAGAAGAAGAACGGGCAAACCGGGAGCATCAAGAAGAGCCGGTCAAAGAAAACTCTTCGTTGCTTGCACTATATATTTTGAGCACCCACTCGGCCATAGACTCCGCATCACAAACTCCCTTCAAACAAATAAAAAAATTTGCTCTTTATCGTCTTTGCCAGTAAAAATTTGCTTTCGCTTGTCTCTGTCAGTAATTTCATCGAACATGAGGAGCACAACAAGGGCTCTCCACATTCTCTTGGTCCTGGCGATGCTGAGCCCCATTTTCGTTGCGAACGGAGCTCGACCCTTCAATGTGATGGAGATGAAAGCTCCGGTGGGAGTTGCCTGCGGAGGGTTCTTCGACGGGTTGTCACTTGGGGCCATCAAGCAAGCTGGGTCGAGTCCAAGCGAGGGACACAAGTTCACCAACTCGAAGACGCTCGGAGGGATTAAGGACTCTGGACCAAGCCCTGGTGAGGGACACAAGTTCACCAACTCGGAGACACTTGGAGGGATTAAGGACTCAGGCCCTAGCCCCCCAGGTGAAGGACACAAGCACGTCACCGGCACGAACTAGTGATGACCAAACTTTGATTGCTAGTAAAAACTAAGAATATTTCATGGTCTCTTTCATTATTTAGTTGTTTAATTTTTATCTTTTGCAATATCAAAAGTGAAGGTCCTAGTCATCCATTGGGCCTTGAGGTTGAATATAGAATAATAAGGTCTTTTGCTAGCGAGCAAGGTCAGTGTTGTTTAACTTGTTTTATGGAATGTGTTCGTGTCAAATCGGACTGACTCACATTGACATGTGTCATTCAAATTATTCACAAAGATTGAAAGTAGAAATGGAGACTATTATGTCTTGTGTGATCATTGTGTAGTTCTATAACTATTATGAAGTTTTTTTTTTTTTTTGGTAAAGGTAATAAATATGATAAAAGGGGAAGGTAAAAAATAAACAACCCTCGGCTTCAAAAACTTACAATCCCAAAGAACATGCTCATAAAGAGTGGAAGGAAGCCAATAAAGAAAGCCAACACAAGAGGCGCTGGCACACCCAAAAAACACCAAGGGCCTAACCAGCCAGTGGACAAATAGTAGAGGAGAAGATGGAAGGATCCAACTCCCAGAACCGTTGTAATCTTCTATTTCTAGTGGAGTCATCCACATTCCTACAGGTGAGCCTTATCTTGAACGACTTTGAGAAGGTGCTTCTTCATAGTCGAGGTAGAAACGGGCTCACCCCTAAAAAGGATATCATTCATATTCTTCCAGATGATATGACAGAGCGCACCAAAGGAAAACTGGGCAATGCAGTTATGGAACTCCTTGCCCGCAAGGAAGGTAGTGGCCCAAGTCAGCATTTCCTCCCAAGGCTTGTTACTTCAAGGGAGTTCGCATCTGGTCGCTTAAAAGAAGGCAATATGCAACGTAACGCGACATCCAAAAAATAAATGATCAATTGAATTAGGTTCCTCTTCATAGAAAGGGCAAAATGCATCATCGATCCTACCATGAGCCATGAGAAGGGATTGAGTAGGCAGCCTTCACTTGGTAATGAGCCAAAGGTTAAACTGATATCGAGATAGGATGGCATTGTTCCAGATGAATCCATTCCAACTAACTTGATCCTTCTTTCACCTTATAAGCTCCAAAGCCGAGGCCACTGAGAACACTCCCGAGGAATTTTCCCTCCAACAAAACTGATCCTTATCATCAATCAAAGAAGGGAGCGGCGAACCCCAAGTTGCAATCACTAACCATATAGCGTGGCCGTCTTTAGAAAAAAGGTCAGCCACCGAAGCCTATCTTGAAAGTCCAGATCTATAGATAACCAAATCTATGAATATTAAGTTCAAAGGACCCCTGGGGTGCCAATTGTCAAACCAAAGCGAAGTGTCGAGACCATCGCCTATCCTCCAATGGAAGCGGAGCCGGAATTCTATCCTGAGTTGTAGAATTTTCTTCCAAGCTCAAGAACACAAAGTCGGCTTCTTTCCCACCCAGAAATTCCTCCTTTTTAAGAAGGTCAAGTGAATCTATCTGCACCATAACGAGTCTTTATCAAAGAATAGGATCCATATGTGCTTGAGTGTGACATCCCAAATTTTACCGACCTTCATTAGTGTAACTAGATCATTAGGAACTTAGATTAATTAGATCAGGCCAGAAAGTGAACCCGATGGATCGTGAGAAATGTGTGGGCTTGAGAAATAAGTAGGCCACACGAATTGGACTTGAAAAGTTGAATGAGTGATTATGGGCTTGAACTTGGCTTGAAGTGGGCCAAGGTTCGGAATTATTAGACTTGTAAATTTAGTTTAGTGGGCCGGAATTGTTATAGATTAAGCCTGTTGGGCCAGCGATGAATATTTAGGCCCGAATGATTTTATTTTATAGATTATAGTTATGATAACTTGATTAATGTTTATAATGCTAATATCAATTTCTAACTTTAGCATTTTTGTGATGAATTCGTTATAGACTAACATTGACTAGTTGATATGTTATGTCATGACTTTGTATGATTATAATAGAAATGAAATCTAATGGAATCGAAAGGGAATTAAGTGAAAAACATTAGAAACTAATGAACCGACTAATGACTCGGATTAGAGACTAATTGATATTGAGTGACAAATTAAATTGAGAGAACAAACTTGGAGGCCACGACATCATTCCCACTCATTTCTTCTTGCATGCGACACCCACAGATTTCTTTCCTCTAGAAACTGAAACCATCAACCCAAGGAAAACAATCATTAGCAAATTTCATCATTAGTCTAGCCTAGGGATTAGCTTTGTAGACCTATTTCCCCCTTAAGTTTCGTAACCCTCTCTCTCTCTCTTTATATAAAACCGAGAAACCCATCTTCATCTTCTTCTTTCTGTTTTTCTCTTGGTTGAGCGGTGAAACCAGAAGCAAACCAGCAGCAAACCAGTGATTTCTTCTTCTTGCATGTGAGATTTTGGTGTTGATCTTGAAGCATCTTTGTGTTATTTAGTAGCTGAACAAGGTAAGGAAAGATATAACTCTAAATTGAAAGTTATCCATTGTTTAATCAAGAAAGCTTGTGGGTCAATCCAAACAGTGAAGGATTTAGTTTGGAGTTGTTGTTTTGTGGTTAATCTAAGCTGAGTAAGTGTTAGATTAAGGTAGAAACTATTGCATGTTGTTTTTGAGCCTTGTATGTTTCGAAATCCAAGTGTGAGTATGCTGTTTTGTCGAGTGAAGTGATGAAATGGATGCCGAGTGGATGGATATGGTGTATACTGTGGTGAGTGAACTCACGGATGCAACAGCACTTCGAGCTGAGTTGTGGATTGATTATTTGATAGAGAAAGACATGCCGAAGGTGCCTTAAGTTACTGTGATTAGGCATTGAAGTATTGTAGAAGAAGTTTGTGAAAAGATAAGTGGTTTGGCCGGGTTAGAAGTAAAGGAAATCATGTACCTATTCTGTTCTAGGTGCAAATGGTTATTGAGTCTTCTATTCTGTGTTATGTATGTTAATGGAAATAAGAAAGAAACCATTCTACATGATAGAATATCTATAAGATCAAGTTATACACATAGCTATAACCATATGAATATAGAAAATGTAGAGATAGAAGTGAACTTAGTAAAACCAGTAAACTGTTTTTGTGAGAAACGGTTTGACTTTTATTGATTATACGAATTTTCTGTATTTATCTAGTTAAATTTGGACTTTGAATCCTTAATGAAAATTGTAGAACACATTTTAAGGAATGATGTGTCAAAATTTGAGATTAAATGGATAAGATTTGGCTAGTGAAATAATTTTTTTTGTAGATAAAGAATCTGGACGTCAATACAGGGTGCTAGTAAAGATTATGGCAATTGTTACTCTTAATACAGTGAGAATCAGACTTAAGTTTCTTCACGGAAAATTTTAATCTATGTTTCAAATATAACATACTAAAATTTGGTAGTATTTCGACAAGAATTGATAGGCCTTTTGTATCCGAAACCGAAACTATACATTTAGCTAGTAAACTGTTTGGACCCGAGAACAAATATTAGATGTTGTGTCTTTTATATTAGACTTATATGACATACATTGTCACGCCCCGATCCTCGGGCACGCGCACATCCTTCAAACTTGGTCGATTTTATAATGCGATATCCCAGGACAATGTATCGCCGACCCTTTCATTTATTAAGCACATGCGGAAGCAGTTAAAATCCCCAAACAAGAAAACGATGGGATAGAAAAGCAAGGCCATATTTTTCATATTGAAATTTATAACCAAACTTTTATACAAAACACAAACCAGAGTACTTCACAACCTTTTACTCTATCCCTATTCACATCAAAATAGAGATCCCAACAGAAGATAAAATCTCAACCTATCCAGGCTGTACTCAAGGCCTCTCTCGGTAATCTTCTTCTTTCAAAAAGTCCTTCTCCTTAAGTTTCACCTCCGAGATCTCCTTCCCAGACTCCTCCTCCTCAGCTCCTCATCGGGGTCCTTAAATGATTTCCCCAAACTGGGATGAGACTACGTCTCAGCGAGTTCTACCCCACTAAGCCCGATTAGTAAACCATTATACTATGGGCTGCCTAAACATGCACAAGGCAGAGGACTTACCTTGGCCTTAGATCCCACCTACAAGTCAGTACAATTCACAATAGGCACTCATTTACTCAAAACAAATCGAACCAGTCGATTACATGTCATATAAATCAATCCCCACTGTGGGATATTTAAAAGCTAGGCCACGTGCATTCTCCAGGACGACATTCCAAGTCTCCGAGTCCACGTGCCTCGAACCTTGGGCCCATGTGCATTCTCTAAGGCGACCTCTTCGCCAAAGTGATACATCAAGTCACCGAGCCACGTGCCCTTTTAGATGCCTGGGCCCACGTGCAATCTCTTAGGTGCTATATCACCAAAGTGATGCATCAATTCACCGAGCCCACGTGCCCTTTTAGATGCTTGGGCCCACGTGCATTCTCTTAGGTGCTATCTCACCAAAGTGATGCATCAATTCACCGAGCCCACGTGCCCTTTTAGATGCCAAACTCTGTCACCGAGCCCACGTGCATTCTCCAGGAGGACATACCGAGTCTCCGAGCCACGTGCATTCTCTCAGGCGACCTCTTCGCCAAGATGACATATTTAACCACTGAACTCACGTGCATTCTCCAGGTGATATTCCAATTCACCGAGCCCACGTGTTTTCTTTCAAGTGATTACCAACCTACTTTCCATACCGACAACCAATGCCCAACGATTTCTCAATCAAATAATTAAATCAACTCAACAAAGCATTATAAATGCTGAATAACATACTTGGCCATTTACCAATCAACAATTCAATCTCAATCAATTCCAATCAATTTAGGGTAAATCCCTAAAATATCACAATTTAATCAATTCCATACAACGTGGAGCTCAAATAAATAAACGGACTGCGCCACGACAATCAGCACGAGATTTCGGTCATTGGCCATCAAAATCTTAATTTCCGAAAAATAAATAAATAAATAAATAAATAATTTCGAAAATTAAATAATTAATATTAAAAATTCAATTTAGCTCAAAATAAAGCCCGATTAAATAAACCGACTTCACCACGGTCATCAGCATAATATTCTGGTCCCGAACCATCTCAGTTGAATTTTCGGAAAATAAATAATTATTTAATTTAATTCCGAAAATTAATATTTAAATACGAAAAATTCCACTTAGGCCCGAAAAGCCTAATTGAAGCCCACTAAGGGTCGAGAAAAATCCTGAGGCACTTCCAATAATTAGTAGACCACGTCTACTTGCTAATTGTGCAATCAATTTATCTAAATCGCATCACAACTGACTAATAATTGCTAATTTATTCTAATCTAACAACCTAAACATAATTAATCAAAACTAAACCAACCTTAAGCATAATTAGCCAACTAATCCTGGATTAGTGAGATTACTCACCAAATCGCGCGCAAATCGGATCAATTCGACAGCGGCGACGCGAGGAACAACAAACTCCAAAGCACGGCTCGGGTTTGGGGCCCGGAAACGGCCTAAAACAGCCCACGAACCGGCTGGATACCCACTCCGTGGGTTGCAGTTCGAGGCTTGCCGGAGCTAATCCGGCGGCTAGGGCGGCGAGGGGAGGCCGGCGGAGGATGAGGGGGACGCGGGGAAGGTCCGGCGGGGTCGAACGGCAGCCGGAGGTGGCCGGACGGGGGCTGGTCGGGGCGGAACTGAGCTAAGCAGGGGCCGATTCGCGCAGGGGAGGAGCGGCAGCGGTGACAGACGCGGGAGGAGTGCACGGCGTGCGCGGGCGGGCGGTCCGGCTCCGGTGCGGCAGCGACGGGCGGCTGGCTGCTGTCTTCGTGCGCTTGCGGCTTCCGCTCGAGCTTCTGCTTTCTGGTTTCGCTTGCTCAAGCGTGCGGAGGAAGGAAGAAGAAGAAGAAAGAGAGAGAGAGAGAGAGAAGATAAGGTTGGACCAGTCAAAAGGGAAGAGAGAGAGAGGAATCGGTGGGGGGCTGTCCGCATGGAAGAAAAGGGGAGAGAAGAGAGAGAAAAGAGAGAAAAAGGAGAGGAAAAGAGAGAGAAAGAAAAGGGGGAGAGAGAGAAAAAGGGAAAAGAAAATACATAATTTCTTATTTCAATTTTCCTTTTCTCTTTTCCTTTTCCTTTCTATTTTCTTTCGGTCTTCAATTTTCTTCCGATAATTTCTTTATTGAAATTTCGGACTCGTCAACAATTTGACGGACAATGAGACAGGATCCTAAAAATAAGAATTATGACGCGCTTAAAATTCGATTCCCGAAATCGAGTTCAATTTCGTGGTTAAAAATCGATCAGATGTGATTTTAGCTCAATCCAACCAATTAGGTAGCTTTTAGGGATTTTACAGCTGATACATCCCTTAATAGCTTTACCCAATAGGTTAGCTAACTTGTGAGTGATCAGCTCAGAGAAAAATGGCCATAGGCACGTCGACGAAATGCCCATTTCACTTTATCGAAACAGGGTCGAATTTCAGGATGTCACACACATAGAGTCTAATAACCTTCTAATTATCACGCCCCGATCCTCAGGCACGCACACATCCGTCTCACTTGGTCGATTTTATAATGCGATATCCCAGGACAATGTATCGCCGACCCTTTCAATTTTTAAGCACATGCGGAAGAAGCTAAAATCCCCAGACAATAAAACGATGGGATAGAAAAGCAGGGCCATATTTTTCATATTGAAATTTATAACCAAACTTTTATACAAACCATAAAATCACTTCATAACTATTCACATCAAAACGGAGATCTCAAAAGGAGACAGGATCTCAATTCATCCAAACCGTACTCACGGCTCCTCTCGGGACTATCTTCTTCTTCCAAAATCCTCCTCTTCGATCTCACCTCCGAGTTCTCTTCTCGGATTCCTCCTCCTCGCAGCTCTTCAGCGGGGTCCCGAAATGGTTTTCCCCAAACCGGGATGAGACTACGTCTCGCCGAGTTCTACCCCACTAAGCCCGATTAGCAAACCATTATACTAAATGCTGCCTAAGCACGCACGGGGGCGAGAGGACTTACCTTGGCCCTCGATCCCACCTGCAAGTCAGTATAATTCACAATAAATACTCATTCACTTCAAACAAATCGAACCCGTCGATTACATGTCATGCCAATCAATCCCCACCGTGGGATATTTAAAAACTAGGCAACGTGTATTCTCCAGACGACCTTCCAAGTTTCCGAGTTCACGTGCCTCGAACCTTGGGCCCACGTGCATTCTCTCAGGCGACCTTTTCGCCAAAGTGATGCATCAAGTCACCGAGCCCACGTGCCCTTTTAGATGCCCGGGCCCACGTGCATTCTCTCGGGTGCATCTCACCAAAGCGATGCATCATTCGCCGAGCCCACGTGTCCTTTTAGATGCCTACACTTAGTCACGAGCTCCATCAATGCTCTCGGGCGTCGATTCGCCAAGGTGACGTACAGTGAACACTTTACTATGCTCTCGGGCGTCTTTTTCGCCAAGGTGATACACTGATCACAAAGCCAACACAAATAATTCAATATGCTCTCGGGCGTCTTTTTCGCCAAGGTGATACACTGATCACAGAGCCAACACAAACAATTCAATATGCTCTCGGGCGTCTTTTTCGCCAAGGTGATACACCGATCACAGAGCCAACACAAACAATTCAATATTTTCAACCACTAAACTCACGTGCATTCTCCGGGTGATATTCCAATTCACCGAGCCACGTGCTTCTTTCAAGTGGTTACCAATCAACTTTCAATGCTGACAACCAATGTCCAATGATTTCTCAATCAAATAATTAAATCAATTCAACAAAGCATTATAAATACTAAATAACATACTTGGCTAACATACTTGGCCATTTACCAATCAACAATTCAATTTCAATCAATTCCAATCGATTTAGGGTAAATCCCTAAAATATCACAATTTATCTAATTCCATACAACGTGGAGCTCAAATAAATAAACGGACTGCACCACGACGATCAGCACGAGATTTCGGTCGTCGGCCATCAAAATCTTAATTTCCGAAAAATAATTAATTAATTAATTATTAATTACTAAAAATTCAATTTAGCTCAAATTACAGCCCGATTAAATAAACGGACTTCACCACGGTCATCAGCATAATTTTCCGGTTCCAGGCCATCATAGTCGAATTTTCGAAAAATAAATAATTATTTAATTTAATTCCGAAAATTAATATTTAAATGCTAAAAAATCCACTTAGGCCCGGAAAGCCTAATTGGAGCCCACTAAGGGTCGGGAAAAATCCCGAGGCACTTCCAATAAATAGTAGACCATGTCTACTTGCTAATTACACATTCAATTTATCTAATTCGCATCACAATTGGCTAATAATTGCTAATTTAATCTAATCTAACAACCTAAACATAATTAATTAAATCTAAACCAACATTAAGCATAATTAGCCACTAATCCTGGATTAGTGAGATTACTCACCAAATCGCGCGCAAATCGGATCAATCCGACGGCGGCGACGCGAGGAACGAGACTTCCCAAGGCGACTCGCGGAACCGGGGCCGGGAAACGGCCCAAAAGCGGGCCCGAAACGCTGGATACCCACTCCGTGGGTATGCTGGTCGGGGCCGATTGGAGCGGTTCCGGCGGCTAGGGCGGCGGGGGAAGGCCGGCGGAGGGCGAGGGGGTTGCGGGGAAGGTCCGGCGGGGTTGGGCGGTGGCCGGAGATGGCCGGACGGTGGCTGGTCGGTGCGGACAGGGGCTGGTCGCGGCTGGGTCGCGCGGAGGGAGGAGCGGCCGCGAGCGACGGATGGCGGGACGGCGGCGAGCGCACGGGCGCGGCGCGGCGGTGCGGCGGTGCGGCGAGCGGGACGAGCGGCGAGCGGCTGAGGCGCGGGCTGCAGCTTCTGGTTCGCTCGAGCGTGAAAAAAGAAGAAAGAAGGAGAAGAAAGAACCAGCTTTGTCGTGCAGGGGAAGAAAGAAGAGAGAGGAGAGAGAAGAGAGAGAGAGAGGATAAACATTGACCAGTCAAAAGAAAAGAAAGAGAGAGGGTGGACGGTGGGGCAATTTGCACGGATGGGGGAGGGAAAAAGGGGAGAGGAGAGAGAAAGAAAAGAGAGAAAAAGAAAGAAAAGAAAGGAAAGAAAAGAGAGAGGAAGAGAGAGAGGAAAAAAAAGGAAAAAGAGAAAAATGAAATACCTAATTTTTCTCTTTTCCTTTTCCTTTCAAATTTCTTTTCGGACTTCAAATTTTTCCTTCCGATAATTTCTTTCTTGAAATTTCGGACTCGTCAATAAATTGATGAGCGATGAGATAGGATCCTAAGAATAAGAATTATGACGCGCTTAATATTCGATTCCCGAAATCGAGTTCAATTTCATGGTTAAAAATCGATCATACGTGATTTTAGTCCAATCCAACCAATTGAGTAGCTTTTAGGGATTTTACCATGGATATATCCTTTAATGGCTTCACCCAATAGGTTAGTTAACTCGTGAGTGATCAGCTCAGAGAAAAAGGACCCTAAGCACGTCGACGAAATGCCCATTTCACTTTATCGAGACGGGATCGAATTTCAGGATGTCACAACTCTTCCCCTCTTATAAAAATTTCGTCCTCGAAATTTAAACCATTACACTTTGCTCAAAAAGGCGGGGGTACAACTGTCTCATCGACTCTTCAGTCTCCCAAGTCGCTCCTTCAATACCGTGGTGTTGCCAGACCACTTTGACCAACGGGATGGTCTTTGTACGTAGAACTTGCTCTTTACGATCGACAATCTAGACCGGGCTTTCAACGTATGACACACAGTCATCCACGTCCAATTCCTCGAAATTTAGCACGTGGGTCGGGTCAGGCTCATACTTCCTTAACATCGACACGTGAAAGATGTCATGCACTTGCGCCAATCTTGGCGGCAACGCAAGACGATACGCTAGGTTTCTGATTCTTTCAAGAATCTCAAACGGACCTACGTACCTCGGACTCAGCTTGCCTTTCTTACCAAAGCGTGAAGTTCCCCTCATTGGTGACACTTTCAGAAAAACGTGATCACCAACTTGGAATTCCAAAGACCTTCGGCGCTTATCTGCATAACTCTTCTGCCTGCTCTGCGCTGTCTTCAATCTGTCTCTGATCACTGCCACGGCATCTACCGATTGCTGAACCAACTCTGGGCCTGTTATCTTTCTTTCCCCAACTTCATCCCAACACACTGGAGTTCTGCATGCTCTGCCATACAATGCTTCAAATGGAGCCATCTTGATGCTCTGCTGATAGCTGTTGTTGTAGGCAAATTCCACCAGATGAAGTTGATCCTCCCAACTTCCTTTGAAGTCTATTACACACGCTCTCAGCATGTCTTCAAGAGTCTCGAATTGTCCTTTCGGATCGGCCATCCGTCCGAGGATGATATGCCGTATCTTGCATCGAAGCTTTGTACCCAAAGCACTCGCAAGCTCTTCCAAAAGCAGCAAGAAATCTCGGGTCTCTATCGATGTTATCGTAATCGGCACTCCATGCATACGAACCACTCGACGCACATACAGTCCGCATGTCTATCCGGACTCGATCTTTCGAACCGCAATGAAGTGAGCCGACTTTGTTAGCCTCGTCGACTACTACCCAAATCGAATCATTTCCCCTCCGACTCCTTGGTAGTCCAGTCCACGAAGTCCATCGTGATATGCTCCCATTTCCACTGGGATCGCGAGAGGTTGCGAAATCCTCCCGGCTTGCAATGCCGGGCTTTTACTTGCCGACAAGTCAAACACTTGGCCACATGCTTGGCGATGTCCGCCTTCATACCCGACCACCAATAGTGTTGACGCAAATTTCGATACATCTTAGTGCTTCCGGGATGAACGCCGTAATTGCTACGATGTGCTTCGATAAAATTTCTTCTCTAAGCTCTACATCGTTAGGTACAACCAAACGTCCACGAAACCTCGCACTCCATCATCGAAACTTGAAAATCAGCTTTTCTTTTGTCAGTATCCTCTTTAAGAATTTTTTGTACGTCTGGATCTGTCGGTTGAAGTTGCTTGATTCTGACCTGGACATCCGGCTCAATTCTGAGGGTGGCCATAAAACTTGAGAGGTGGCCTACCTCAAATTTGAATTCCGAATCTTGAGCTCTCTCGATTAAGTTCCACTCCTTAACCAAGATCTGTGCCACTGAAGACTTCCGACTCAATGCATCGGTGACCTTATTCGCCTTTCCTGGGTGGTATAGAATATCCCAGTCGTAGTCTTTCAGTAATTCCATCCATCGCCGTTGTCTCATGTTCAACTCCTTCTGAGAGAACAAATACTTGAGACTCTGATGGTCCGTGAAGATCTGAAACTTTTCCCCACACAAGTAGTGCCTCCAAATCTTCAACGCAAATATGATGGCTACGAGTTCTAAGTTATGCGTCGGATAATTCAATTCATGAGATCTCAACTGCCGGGAAGCGTATGCAACAACTCTGCCATGTTGCATCAGCACGCAACCCAATCCCCTAAATGACGCATCACTATAAATCTCGAATCCTCCAGACCGAGATGGAATCGTCGACAAAGTGCGGTAGTCAGCTTTTCCTTCAGCTCTTGGAAACTACGCTCGCACTTGTCTGTCCATATGAACTTCTCATTTTTCTTTGTGAGCTTTGTCAAAGGCGACACTAATGCTGAGAAACCTTCCACAAACCGTCTGTAATAACCTGCTAACCCCAGAAAACTTCTGATCTCTGTCACTGATGTCGGTCTCGGCCACTTGATCACGGCTTCTATCTTGCTCGGGTCGACAGAGATTCCTTCTCCGGAAATCACATGACCTAAGAACGCAACACGAGTCAGCCAAAACTCGCATTTGCTAAACTTAGCATATAGCTGATGAGTTCTTAAGGTCTAAAGCACTAATCTCAGATGATTCTCGTGCTCTTCATTACTTCTCGAATAGACCAGGATATCATCTATAAACACGATCACAAACTGATCTAGATATTCCTTGAACACTCTGTTCATCAAATCCATAAAGGCAGCCTGGAGCATTCGTCAATCCGAACGGCATCACCGTGAACTCGTAATGCCCGTGCACGGGTACGAAATGCCGACTTAGGAATATCCTCCTTCCGAATCCTCGCCGATGATATCCCGTCCTCGATCGATCTTCGAGAATATTGACGCTCCTTGCGTTGATCAAACAAGTCATCTATCCTCGGCAATGGATACTTGTTCTTGATCGTTACCTGATTGAGCTGTCGATAGTCGATGCACAAACGTAACGAACCATCTTTCTTCTTAACAAACAGAACTGGTGCTCCCCAAGGTGATGCACTAGGACGAATAAATCCTTTATCCAGTAACTCTTGCATCTGCACCTTTAGTTCCTTCAACTCAGATAACGTCATTCGGTACGGTGCCTTTGAGATCGGTTCTGTCCCTGGTGCTAGCTCAATTACAAATTCAATCTCTCTTTCTGGCGGTAACCCTGGCAATTCTTTTGGAAAGACATCTGGAAATTCCTGTACCACTGCAATATCTTCCATTTTCAACTCTTCAACTGTCGTATCCACGACAGTTGCTAAGTACCCTCGGCAACCCTCGTCTAACAAACGAGTTGCTTCTGGCGGTGAGATTAAGGAAATCGAAGATTCTTTTTGACTCTCAATAATCTCGACATTTTCACATGATAATAGACTAAACTGGATTACTCCATGACCGTGATTCATCATCACTAGATGCTCCATGAGCCCACACTATTCATGTGGCATCATATTCACACCTCAGCAACTAGTCAAGCACAACTGTTACTAATGATTTCTCCTTTGTCACTTTTACTTCAACAATTTAAATTCTACCAACTCAGCACAAAGCTCTACTACGCTACTCTGATAAAATCACTTCCAACACATTCTTTCTCTGATCGGTGCAAGGTTCATTCTACTCCCATTCCTTTCGCCATCCTTGTGGCATTCTGGCCGTAGTAGCGATGTCCATACTACCTTAGACTTCCACCGAGTCCTTCACCCGGTAGCCATGCTGGTCATCATCACTACATGTTCTAGTCATATTCGGACACTGGATTCATCCATGCTTCCTTCTACAATTCTGACACTTATCTGGTGAGTCTTCTATCTCCTACTAAATGACAGCATACACTCTTTTTGGTTGCCCCATCATCCTGCTAGGATCACTCCCGACCAAATATCCCTGTTGGCTATACTCCAAACAATTTCGCGTCCTAGGAAGGACATAAGACCGATCTTCATCATCATGTCCGGAAACAATCTGATCTATTTGACTCAGTGCTGACTTGACTATCCCACTCTTCTTCGTGAGTGGAATAGAATACTTTTCTCTCGACCTCGGTCTTTTCCTTGACCGATTTTCATTTCTGCCTAAACTGGATCTATACCTCGGCTTGAATGCAATGACTCGCTCCCGGATCACATCTCCATTCTGGATCTCAGCAGGTGAGGCGACAACAGCAGTAATGATAGCAACAACAACAGCGGCTTGATCCTGAGCTTGCTGGATTATCTAGTTCCCAAGGAACACTAGCATCATAATGATCCTATCGAACTTAGGATCATTCGACGCTGCTACACTAGTACCAACCTGCGGTGGTACTCTTACATTCGAACTGGCCAGAGCCAATGCTCTGCCACAATCACCTCGGGTACCGACATTTGTCAATGCTTTATCCCGAGTCACAGAGGACATTGTCCTCTTACTAGGAGTTCTCAGCTCCTGCTCGCTCATGGTTCAGTCTTTATACTGAAACCCGTCTTCCAAACCCACAATGGATTAGAAGGTGAACGATCCACACACAACAAACAATTCTAGCATTAAGCTAACACAGACATGCACTGGCATGAATTTAAAGGCCATCCTACTAACTATCCCATAGTCATCGCTCCTTATCACTCCAATCTTCAACTTCGCTCTGATACCACTTAAACAGGATGTCACGCCCCGATCCTCAGGCACGCACACATCCGTCTCACTTGGTCGATTTTATAATGCGATATCCCAGGACAATGTATCGCCGACCCTTTCAATTTTTAAGCACATGCGGAAGCGCTTAAAATCCCCTGACAATAAAACGATGGGATAGAAAAGCAGGCCATATTTTTCATATTGAAATTTATAACCAAACTTTTATACAAACCATAAAATCACTTCATAACTATTCACATCAAAACGGAGATCTCAAAAGGAGACAGGATCTCAATTCATCAAAACCGTACTCACGGCTCCTCTCGGGACTATCTTCTTCTTCCAAAAATCCTCCTCTTCAGATCTCACTTCCGAGTTCTCTTCTTGGATTCCTCCTCCTCGCTCTTGGCGGGGTCCCGAAATGGTTTTCCCCTAAACCGGGATGAGACTACGTCTCGCCGAGTTCTACCCCACTAAGCCCGATTAGCAAACCATTATACTAAATGATGCCTAAGCACGCACAGGGCAGAGGACTTACCTTGGCCTCTGATCCCACCTGCAAGTCAGTATAATTCACAATAAATACTCATTCACTTCAAACAAATCGAACCCGTCGATTACATGTCATGCCAATCAATCCCCACTGTGGGATATTTAAAAACTAGGCAACGTGTATTCTCCAGGACGACCTTCCAAGTCTCCGAGTTCACGTGCCTCGAACCTTGGGCCCACGTGCATTCTCTCGGGCGACCTTTTCGCCAAAGTGATGCATCAAGTCACCGAGCCCACGTGCCCTTTTAGATGCCCGGGTCCACGTGCATTCTCTCAGTGCATCTCACCAAAGCGATGCATCAATTCGCCGAGCCCACGTGTCCTTTTAGATGCCTACACTTAGTCACGAGCTCCATCAATGCTCTCGGGCGTCGATTCGCCAAGGTGACGTACAAAGTGAACACTTTACTATGCTCTCGGGCGTCTTTTTCGCCAAGGTGATACACCGATCACGAGCCAACACAAACAATTCAATATGCTCTCGGGCGTCTTTTTTCGCCAATGTGATACACCGATCACGAGCCAACACAAACAATTCAATATTTTCAACCACTAAACTCACGTGCATTCTCCAGGTGATATTCCAATTCACCGAGCCACGTGCTTCTTTCAAGTGGTTACCAATCAACTTTCAATGCTGACAACCAATGCCCAATGATTTCTCAATCAAATAATTAAATCAATTCAACAAAGCATTATAAATACTAAATAACATACTTGGCTAACATACTTGGCCATTTACCAATCAACAATTCAATCTCAATCAATTCCAATCGATTTAGGGTAAATCCCTAAAATATCACAATTTATCTAATTCCATACAACGTGGAGCTCAAATAAATAAACGGACTGCGCCACGACGATCAACACGAGATTTCGGTCGTCGGCCATCAAAATCTTAATTTCCGAAAAATAATTAATTAATTAATTATTAATTACTAAAAATTCAATTTAGCTCAAATTACAGCCCGATTAAATAAACGGACTTCACCACGGTCATCAGCATAATTTTCCGGTTCCAGGCCATCATAGTCGAATTTTCGGAAAATAAATAATTATTTAATTTAATTCCGAAAATTAATATTTAAATGCTAAAAAATCCACTTAGGCCCGGAAAGCCTAATTGAGCCCACTAAGGGTCGGGAAAAATCCCGAGGCACTTCCAATAAATAGTAGACCATGTCTACTTGCTAATTACACATTCAATTTATCTAATTCGCATCACAATTGGCTAATAATTGCTAATTTAATCTAATCTAACAACCTAAACATAATTAATTAAATCTAAACCAACATTAAGCATAATTAGCCACTAATCCTGGATTAGTGAGATTACTCACCAAATCGCGCGCAAATCGGATCAATCCGACGGCGGCGACGCGAGGAACGAGACTTCCCAAGGCGACTCGTGGAACCGGGGCGGGAAACGGCCCAAAAGCGGGCCCGAACGCTGGATACCCACTCCGTGGGTATGCTGGTCGGGGCCGATTGGAGCGGTTCTGGCGGCTAGGGCGGCGGGGGAAGGCCGGCGGAGGGCGAGGGGGTTGCGGGGAAGGTCCGGGGTTGGGCGGTGGCCGGAGATGGCCGGACGGTGGCTGGTCGGTGCGGACGGGGGGCTGGTCGCGGCCGGGTCGCGCGGAGGGAGGAGCGGGCGCGAGCGACGGATGGCGGGACGGCGGCGAGCGCACGGGGCGGCGCGGCGGTGCGGCGGTGCGGCGAGCGGGACGAGCGGCGAGCGGCCGAGGCGCGGGCCGCAGCTTCGGTTCGCTCGAGCGTGAAAAAGAAGAAAGAAGGAGAAGAAGGAACCAGCTCTGTCGTGTGGGGGAAGAAAGAAGAGAGAGGAGAGAGAAGAGGGAGAGAGAGAGGATAAACATTGACCAGTCAAAAGAAAAGAAAGAGAGAGGGTGGACGGTGGGGCAATTCGCACGGATGGGGGAGGGAAAAAGGGGAGAGGAGAGAGAAAGAAAAGAGAGAAAAAGAAAGAAAAGAAAGGAAAGAAAAGAGAGAGGGAGAGAGAGAGAAAAAAAAAGGAAAAAGAGAAAAATGAAATACCTAATTTTTTCTCTTTTCCTTTTCCTTTCAAATTTCTTTTCGGACTTCAAATTTTTCCTTCCGATAATTTCTTTCTTGAAATTTCGGACTCGTCAATAAATTGACGAGCGATGAGATAGGATCCTAAGAATAAGAATTATGACGCGCTTAATATTCGATTCCCGAAATCGAGTTCAATTTCGTGGTTAAAAATCGATTAGACGTGATTTTAGTCCAATCCAACCAATTGAGTAGCTTTTAGGGATTTTACCATGGATATATCCTTTAATGGCTTCACCCAATAGGTTAGTTAACTCGTGAGTGATCAGCTCAGAGAAAAAGGACCCTAAGCACGTCGACGAAATGCCCATTTCACTTTATCGAGACGGGATCGAATTTCAGGATGTCACACTAATAGATGTTATTTGTGTAAGAGTAAGTCTCACATCTTAATTGAGATATATAAGTGCATATAGTATCATGTGTGTGCAATGAGTGTGGTGCATAGTGCTTGATTATGGACTAAATATCTGTTTGCCATGGAATGGGACATGACGTAATAGGTTTTATCTTATAATTTGGACATGTACGTATGCTAGGTTCATGAGAGTAAGATATATAGCTAGATAATTTGGAGTCTTTTCTTTTGTATACGATAAATGCATTAATCAAAGGTGTGGTGGTGTGAAACGTGTGCATAAGTGAGTGAATGAACCCATCTGTAGAGTGATACCGGTGATGCCCCTCGGAAGTTGGGATGCCCTTGCTGAGTGGTCTTGGATGCCTCGGTTGAGAGATATCGGGATGCCTCAGAGTGAGATGCCCTTGTGTGTGATCAAGGATGCCTCGGTTGTGTGATACTGAGATGCCTCGAAGTGAGATGCCCCTTGCTAAGTGGTCTTGGGAGGACCTTGGTTGAGTGATGCCAAGATGCCTCGGAGTGAGATGCCCATGATAGAAATATTGTGGAAGTTCGGATGAGGTAACTTCTGGAAGTGACTCGATCGGGCCGGTTGAATTTCGGTTAGTGATTGATCGAGGGTGGATCATATGCTCACTAAGTATAATTCTACTTGGCGAGTGAGTTCATCATTGTTGCATTGTTTCATCTTGATATTGAGCTTGAGAAAGTGGTAGGTATATTTGATGTTTATGGATATATTTAGTATTTCTCATATAAAGTGATTACACATATGATGCATTACAATTTCATTAGATTACATTCGTGACAATCCTATCTTAGTATCTTTAATTGTTTGGCCATGATTCTCTTGCAATATTGATGGCTGTGGATTGTTTAAGTTAGAGTTTTATCATTCTTTACTGGGTAAGGTTGTTTGCTCGCACCTTACATTTTCAGATTGATAACATGGATGTACCGCCAGTAGCTCGATACGGGGTGGTAGTGCGTCTTGATGTTTCTCTTCATGACGAGTATGATCCCGACATTGACATGGTTTTCTCCAAATATGAGGCTACTTTATGGCTGGATGACGGTAGAGCCGACTTGACATCGATGACATTCGTTACATGGTTTATCAACCATGAAGGGGAGATATTTGGTACTTTACCCTTTGGAGCAGGAGGACCTAGAGTGGGTTTGGACGGCGCCTAGACGCCTTGGATCATGTAGAAGCTTACTTTTGTTTGTTTTTTTGTTAGATGTGGGCTGGTGTGGGAACTTGTGGAGTAGATACCCTCACCCTTTATCCCTGATTTTTGTTACGCCTTACTTTTGTTATGTACATGTTGTATATATAGGCGATGAACATGGAAAGAGTCCAGGTTGATAAATTTTGTAAGCCTTGATGATGATAAGAAGTAATGAAGTTTCGCGTGTTCTTATATATGTGCACGAATGATTTGGCCAATACTTAAATTTAAAGGTAGAGTGATTGTAGGATAACCTCTTAACATAAACTTGAGATTTTAAATAATCCATGTTATACATGCTAACCTTCAATGGTAAGCACTATAGGTTATCTTAAGGAGGTTACAAGTTAAGCAACACGATAATAATAATTATAATTCCGCTTGCGCTTAGTACGTGCCGCCCTGGGATGTCACATTGAGCATAGCTGCCTTATTGCACTCGTGCAGTCTCTAGATACCTAGCCCCCCCCCCTCCACCTTAGGAAGGCAGACGTCCTCCTAGGAAATTTTGGCACACCCTCTCCCCAAGTGAGGTCCTTTCCACAAGAATTGTCTAAGAATCCGCTCTATCTCATCCAGCACTGCTGCAAGGAGAATGAGAACACTAGCCCAGTAGGCCTAAATGGCATGGAGAACTAACCTAATCAATTGAAGACGACCAGTAAATGATAGAAATCGAAGAGTCCAAGATTGCACTCTGGATGTGATACACCTAACCAAAACGACACAATCCACTTTCCTTAGCCTTCAAGTGATGATTGGAACACCCAAGTACCAAACTGGAAGTGACCCCTCTTGGAAGCCAAGCTCATTCAAGATATGGTCCCAAAGAGATGGAAGGCCACTAGAGAGGAACACTTCGCTTTTTCTCGAATTTGGGAGGAGGCCACTCCAACCTGAAAACTGCTGCAGACCCTATTTAAGAAGCTTGATCGAAGGCATGTGGCCCTCACAAAAAAGAAAGATATCATCTGCGAAGAATAGATGTGAAAAGATAGTAGGCTTACACCTCCAGAAGAATCTGAACTCAGACTGTATTGAGCACCTCTCAAGAACCCCATAAAGCACCTCCATCACCAGCGTGAACAAGTAAGGAGATATGGGATCCCCCTAATGAAGGCCCCACCCACTAGGAAAGAGGCCATGAAGTTCTCCATTCAGCGCAATGGAAAATCGAGGAGTCCTGACACAAGTCATTATGAGTTGAACCAGCCAATTAGGAAACCTGAAGGCAAGTAGAGCATTCTCAAGCAATTGCCAATTCATGGTATCATATGCCTTCCTGAAATCAACCTTGATAGCACACTTTGGGGTACGAGGCTCCACATGAAAACCAGCGAAAAGTTCCTGCGGCAAGAGGATATTGTCTCCGATTCGTCGTCCCATAACAAAAGCACTTTGGTAGGGGCTCACCAGATCTTTGAGCACGGCAGACACCCTATTTGCCAACACTTTGGCAATGATCTTGTCTACTGTGTTGCAACAAGCAATGGGCCTGTAATCATCAACCGTAGTTGCATTAGGAACCTTGGGAACCAGCACCAGGATGGTGTTATTGATATCCTTAAGGAGCCTCCCTGAAATAAAGAAGTCCTTTACGGCTTTCATGACCAGTTGACCCATCGTATCCCAATTCTTCTTGAAGAACTCCACCGAAGCCATCTAGTCCGGGCACTTTCCCTCAGTCAAGGGAGAAGAGGGTGTCTCGCACCTCAAGATCTAAAACGGGCCGATTGAGAAGGAGGACTTGGTCATCATTCAACTAGGTCCTAATAACATCCCGAAGCTCCAACACCGCTGGGGTAATTTGATCCAACCGAGGCGAGAGGAGGTCACGGAAAAAGTCCACTAAATGCTATTGGACCAAATGAAGGTCAATGATTTGGCTACCTGAGTCATCCACCATCGAGAGAATTCTATTCCTCGGTTGTCTTTTACTAACATAATTGTGAAAGAACTTGGTATTTCGATCACCCTCCTTGAGCCATCTGATACGAGCTTTCTGTCTTGAAGTAGGTCCACTTGAGTCTACTTTAAGGCTTCCCTCACATTGGATGTCCTAAGAGAGATGTTGGCAAAGGAATCCTTGTTCAACTGCTTAAGACGACCTTTGAAGGCCTTCGGTTTACACACAAGCCTAAATATAGGCACCCCCGACACCGGAGCCTCCCACACCTGTTTCACGATTGAATCAAAGTCCGGATGCTACATCCAAAAATCAAAGAACTTAAACGGCATTTTCCGAAGAACCGGGTTCTCCACCTTAACCAACATAGGTGAATGATTTGAGATCCCAAGAGCAAGAAAGGAAGCCTCCAAGTAGGAGAACACCTAGCTACAGCACGAGTTCACCAAAACTCTATCGTTCTTCCTCATCTTGCGTGTGGGACTTGAAGAGTTGACCATGTGAATCGGAAACCAACATACCTAAGGTCCTCCAGCTCTGCCTGATCAAGACACTATTGAAACTCGTCAAAGGATGGCAACCAAAGGTTAGAGACACCTACCATATCCAAGGGATCCTTAATCGCATTAAAGTCTCCCATGACAATCCAAGGCACATCCCGAAGGGAAGAGTTCCTAGTCACCAGATCCTCGCACAATGTACGTCGAGACGTAAAAGAATGCTCAGCATAAATGATAGAGACAACATGATCCGCATCAGAATCCAACCAACGAACTTTCCAATGAAACGCCTGATCCGAGACCGAAAGAGGCTCCAAAGAAACCGCAGCCCGGCCTATCCAAATCCTGCCTCTATTAGAGAACTACGAGTTGACGTGTGTTGACACCTAATTTTGGAAAAGTAAAATTGCATTTTGAACAAATAAAAAGAAAAAATGAAAATGGGAGAAATCAATTTGATTGAATTATGTAAGGAAATATGGAATTCTAATGGATGTCCGGATTTTGTTAAATGCAGCAACAATTTTGAAATCAAGTGAAAAATGGGTAAGAATTGAGCCGATTGCCAAATCATACTGATTTGATTTAATGTGACAAGAAATGGTAACTCGGGAAATGCCATGTAAAGAGACCATTTCGAATCACTATAAAATGAAGGCTCATTTTTCATGACAAGGAGAGGAGCGAATTCGAAAGAAAATTTGTGCGGAAGAGAAAAATTCGTGAGACAAGTAAAAAAAAAAAAAAAAAAAAAGAAGAAGAACTTCGTGAAAAAAAAAAAAAAAAAAAAAAAAGAGCTGCAGAGAAAAGCAAAAAATGTCAGCAGGTCAACACAGCAGAAAATACAGCAGAGAGAGAGGGACGTGAGAGAGTGGACAGATAAAAAAAAGAAAGAGAGAGAAAAAAGGAAGAAGAACTGTTCTTCTTCTCCACAGACTTCTCAGCCGGTGTCCGCTGTTGCTCGACGCCCGCAGCAATTGCCTGCTATCCTCTACATTGGCCGCCCCTGCCGTCCTCCGCCAATAGCACCACCTCTGCGCCACCTCGCCAGTTCGCTCGCCTCCGCCACGTCGCGCTACCAGTCTCGCCGGGCCATCTACACGTTAGCTTGAGTCAACCGTGATCTGCTTGCGACCCAGCCCTGACGTCGACCACCGCCGTGCTCTGCCTTGCCTCCAGCCTGTGCCGATTCTCACTGCCGTTATCCCAATCTTGTCACTCGGCTATTCGACACTGGCAGATCTGAGAGCCTCGCAGCAGCCGTGACCCGAACGCCCCTACTCTACTCTTTGTCGTCGCCGATCTGCAGCATCAGAAATCTTGAGCGCCCCTGCTCGTGTCTGCCTGACGCTCAATCGTTGCCGTGCCGCTTTCCTTGCCGTGACCCGACGCCGCCGAGATCCCCCTTCGCACCAACAACGACACCCAGCTCCGCGCGCACCTCAGCCCGTCGTCAATGCCACAGCAACCACCGGCGACTCTAAGCTACCTGCCCCCTTGCCCGCTAGTTGCTGCTGCTAACGCCAGCCCACACCGATCACCACACCTCCACGTCCCTGCAGCAGCTCGCAACGGTGACGCCAAAGCCTGCTATTGAGTCCTCCGTCCGAGCGCCACCCCAATTTTGAAGAAAAGGAAAAAAAAAACACATTAGGTAGGTTTTTTTAGTTTATTTATATTATTATTTTTATTTTACTTTATCGTGTTTTTTAGTATAATTAGTCTTTAATATATGATTGGAAATTCCAACATATCACTTGATTCGCAACCGCGCCTAGGTTTTTTTATTTCATCTATAAGGCTTTAGATGAAGTAATTAATTAAGCAGGAATAAAATTGATATTTTGATCTTTAAGGCTTAAGATCATTTTATCAATTTTACTAGCGAAATATTACCCTTTGATCTGAATGATGTGCGATATTTTCGATAATTTTGGATGATCTATTTTTTTCTTAATTGCTTTAATTATCTCGAGTTAGAATATTGCATGCTTTAGGGTTATTTGCATACTTAGACTAAACATTTTATTTATCATGAATTTTCGAGGAAAAAGTAAAAATACAAAATTTAGGATGTTAGATTTTTGTTTCATTAGCTTAAATTGCATGTTTAATTATTTGACATTCCTTAATTTTGAAATTAATTAAAAAATCACCATGCATATGTCATGTAGAATTATGGCATATTTTACGTCATCGCATATTAGGGTTAAATTGTACTTAGTTTAATTTTAGATTTTTTTTCTTAATTTATTATTATAAGTTTAAGTATTGTTTTAGATATATTGCATTTTAGGATTATTTAGATTAAGATAATATTTCAGTTTAAATTAGGATTTGGCTCAACCTAATTCCTAATGTAAATTAAATAGAATCTTAATCTAGTAGTGGATGTTCGATTAATGGCCGTTGATTGTGTGAAAGCTAGTACAAGCACCTAAAGGGGGGTGAATAGGTGTAAAAAACAATTTTCCCAAAGTGCAGTGTGCAATTCAAATCAGCAATAGATTATGAACTGGAAATTAGACTTTTGTAAACAAATCGAATTACGATCAAAGTAAAAGAGGGTAAGGAAGAGAATAAGAACATAGGATTTATAGTGGTTCGGCTTAATCCAAGCCTACGTCCACTCTTCCGCACTGGCAGCCCACCAGCTGGATTTCACTATGAAACAAAGGAGTTGTTACAGTAAAGCTCTTCCTTGATTCCACAGTGTAGAGACTCTACTACACTTCCTCAAGGTCTCTTAAAGATATGGACTCTCTTTTGCGTACAAGACTTCGCTCAACAGTTTAATTGACTAAGAACAAGGAGCTTCAGACTTTAGAATTCTTCTATTGCGCACACACTCGAACAACTCGAACGTCTTCCTTTTATATTCCTTTATGCCATCATACCCGTTGGCACTTACCAAAAGAATTCTTCCAATTTACCCGTTGGACAGAATCGATTAGGAAGATTCCGAGCTATTTAAGGAATGTGACGATAGCCCACCAATCTTGCTCGCTCATACAATCATGATCTGGGTTTCCATAAGTAGAACCTTCCAAGTATACTTCGCTAATCAACGGATCCACAATCCCTGAATCAATCTTGATTTGAATAATGGATTCTGACATGTTGTATCCAGCCAAGAGATCTTCTCCAGTCGATAAAGTCAAATCCTTAACGAAACATCCAGTTCTGGATAAGCCTTCTTCGACGATTTAAAAACTGTTAATGAGAATAGACCTTGAGTCTTGAGTCTGGTAGTCCGGAGTCTTCAGTCTTTGATGGAAAAGTCTGCAAGTCTTTAGACTAGACTGATGGAAACGTTTTGTCAGCTTCAAAACACTCAAGGAAGTTTTCTCCAACAATTTCCCCATTTTTGATGGTGACAAAACTTTCCTGCAGATTTGGATAACTTTGATCAACAAAACATTACTCAAGCAAACATGGATATCTCATAAAAGATAAATGGCTTAGTAAATATAACATTAAAATCTGCATCCACAGAAAGTAGGTTAGTTCTGTAAATGAACAAAGCCATGAGATATCAACAGTGCTTAAGATAAACGAACGTTTAAACAGTCAAACCCAAATCGAGTCCAAATCCAAACAGCCAAGCACAAAAATCAAGTCAAGTCAAGACACCATAAAAGTTAAGAGTTCAAAGTTCAAAAGTTCAAAGTCAAATCTGCACCACATCTCTCCCCCTTTTTGTCATCATTAAAAAGGTAGAGATGAAAAAAGAAAAATGGAACTAAGATTACTTGGGAACACGGACAAGCTGGAAATCTCTCATTGACTGGACAATGCCTTCCAGCTTTTTCAAGTCCTCCTTCAGTTGCGCCACATCTTCACCCTTAGCATTTGCTTGAACTTGAAGAGCAATGGCATGAATTTGATCATTCAAAGAAACCAAAGAAGCTTGTCCTGCATTCTGCAAGTTCTCAATTTCGTATCTCAGAGTATAGATTTGACCTCGCATCTTCAAAAGAACATCAAGTATTCTGCGAAAGTCTGCTGAATTATCAGTTTGAGTACTAGCATCTGCACGATCAAACGGCGTATTGACAGATGATAGCAAATCAGCATGGTCACGCCGATTGGGTGATGAAACATCATGTCCCTCCTCAGGAAATTGAGAGGCATAGATGTCCTCTAAATCTGCTGGAGAACGGCTTACTCCTTCACTGGTGGCAGGAAATGAGGACGTTCCTCTTGTCTTAGGATCTCCCCCTGTTTCCATGCCTTCAGGTGGAGAAAAATATTCCTCATGCTCTGCTCCTACTTGTTCTCCTCTGCCCTCTTCTTCTTCTTTCTCAAGCATTTCCTCCTCTGCTTCCTTCTCCAAATCATCTCTCTCACTAGTTCTCTATTCCGTCTCATCCCTGTCTTGTTCCTGTCTCTCCGTTGATTCTGGAACAGAGCGACTCAAGTTCTTCAATGCCATTGCAGAAATGGTGATATCATCCTCATCCTCTTCATCCTCAATGATGAGTGCTCTTTTTTTCTTGGATGAAGCAATCATGGGCTCATTCCCTTTTCTCTTTGCAGCCGAAGAGACTGGATGAGTCTTGATAGGGTTTTCTCCTTGAATTGCTCCAACGCCTTGTTGAGTTCCTTCGAGACGCATTTTAGAGACCATTTTCAATCCCACCACCATTTGATCGCACGTTCAAACACAAAGAATCCGGGGAGGCTGAACGTTCAAATGTCTGAATAACTTGGTCACAAGTGCTGGGTAAGGAAGTTGACCCTTCTCCTTCACTATTGCTCTATACATATGGAACATAATAGTGTGTGGGAGAGAAAACTTTTTACCAGCATTGATTGCATACATCAACTTTGCCTACAAGTTTGAAACATCGGTCTTTGAAGTTGATTTTGGTTTGACACAGTTAATCACTATCTTGTGAAGTAAAATGTTGGACGCATTCATCCTTAAATAGGAAATCTTCCCTTTCATTTGTTCTATCCGAACAAGTTCCAACGTTGCACGAGCAATAGACACACTGATAGGTTGATATCTCCCTCTTTCAACCCCAATCACATCATTCAGAGTATTCATGTCAACCACATAGTCCTGGTCTCGAACACTGAAAGAGAACTTATTCGCATCCAAGAAACTAAGATTTGAATAGAAGTAAGCAGTAAGTTCAGCATGAGCCTCTGTTATTTCAGAACAAAACTCTTCGAATTGCAGAAGATTGAATTTTTCTTGCAGATTGACATTCACAGAGTCAAGAAAATCAAAGTCCACCCATTTAAGGTTTATCACGCCACACTTAAGCAACTTAGAGTACAGTTGCCTGTGTTCCTCCGAGCGAAACGGGTATGTCCTTTTGCTTTGGATTTTTGCCGCAACACCCATTCTTGATTTAAACTGTTTGTACATCCTATCATCGTCATTCCCATCAGGCTGACTCAGCCCTCCAACATGTGGATTGCTTAGGATATTTGCCAAGGCGTCTTGCCCCGACCCCGCAGGGGCAATTCCCAATCGTTTTTATTGTGCGTAAAAAGAAAGCTTCATTTTTATATCATTTGTCTTTTAGAAATTCATCAATGTAGTTCAACGGAGTATCACTCCTCTTCAAAGCACGATAAAGCTTGTAGGTAAAAGCGAGGCTTAAGAGTTCTTATGTGTTCTCGCGTCTTCGATGATTTCTTCCTCTTCTCGATGTGTAACATCCTGAGGTCTAGATGGAGGAGATGGACGTTGCTGAGAATGTTGTGGGCTCTGCTGTTGTCTAGGAGATTCTTCTTCCTCGGTGAGATCAAAGTGCGCAGGACCCTCACGCATGTGCTGTGGTCCCTTGTTCGCGATCCTTGAAGACTTTTTTTTAGACGACATCTTTCAAAGTCTTTGAGAGATTCCAAGCTTCTTTCCCAAGAAAGATGAAAACTTTTCGAGATTAAACAAGAAAAGAAAACAGAAATGGAAGATATGTGCTCTCTTAGGGTTTTTATGAGTAAAACGAAGAAGAACCATTAGTATATAAGGTAGTCGAAGTGAGGCATACAAAGCATCGTGAAAAAGGAAATATAAAAATGCATTTTTAAAAAATAACTACCTTTGCAAAAATTAGATAACTGTCATTTTAAAAAATAACTTCTTTTTCGAAAAAGAAGGATTGCAATAATCAAGGAAACTAGGAAGTAACACCAATCAATTTCGGATAGAAGATCGTACCTTTTCAAGATTTGATCCGAGAGATAAATTTGTAAAATAAAAATAACTTACAGTCGAGAATCTTGATCGTCTGAGTCTGAGAGTCTTTAGACTTTCAGTCTTGAGTCTGAACTTCCTCAGACTTTAAGATATTGAGTCTGGAACGAATAACTTTAAATTGATTTTTTTCCAAAGGCTTTGTAAATATATCCGCCAGTTGATTCTTTGAATCAATCAACTGAATCGAAACTTCTCCATTTTGAGCATGATCTCTAATGAAATGATATCGAATCTCTATATGTTTTGCTCTTGAGTGAAGGATTGGATTCTTAGTGAGATTGATTGTGCTGGTGTTGTCACATTTAATCTCAGTACATGAATCTTCAATTCCAAAGTCTCTTAGCTGTTGTTTTATCCACAGAATTTATGAACAACAATTTCCAAGAGCTACATATTCTGTTTCTGCCGTAGAGAGAGCTACTTTACTTTGTTTCCTTGAAAACCAAGATATTGTCCTGCTTCCAAGTAGTTGACAGGTGCCCGATGTGCTCTTGCTATTAACTTTGCATCCAGTTAGGTCTGCATCTGAGTATCCAAGAAGAGTGAAATCTCCTTCTTTAGGATACCAGAGACCAAAGTTTGAAGTTGAGACAATGTATTTGATAATACACTTTGCAGCAGTTAGATGAGATTCTTTAGGGTCTACTTGAAATCTGGCATACATATAAACACTAAACAAAATGTGAGGTCTAGAAGCAGTAAGATAAAGAAGTGAACCAATGATACTCCTGTATATCTTCTGGTCAACTTTCTTTCATTTTTCATCTTTGTCCATCTTCAAAGAACTTGACATTGGAATGTCAATCTTTTTGCAATTTTCTAGTCCAAACTTTTTGACAAGTTCTTTAGCATATTTTTCTTGATGAATAAAGATTCCTTCGTTCAGTTGTTTCACTTGAAGCCCGAGAAAGAAGGTTAGCTCACCCATCATGCTCCTTTCAAACTCATCCTCCATAGACTTAGAGAATTTCTTGCACAGATTTTCATTAGAAGATCCAAAAATAATATCATCAACATAAATTTGAACCAGTAGAAAACTTTTGCTTTCTCTTTTGATAAATAATGTAGTATCTACTTTACCTTTGACAAAACCATTTTGAATTAAAAACTTACTTAGTCTGTCGTACCAAGCTCGAGGTGCTTGCTTTAAACCATATAGAGTCTTTTTCAGTCTGAATACAGAGTCTGGTTTCCTTGGGTCTTCAAAACCGGGTGGTTGTTCCACATAGACTTCCTCTTGGATGAATCCATTTAGGAAAGCACTTTTGACGTCCATTTGGAATAACCTGAAATTCTTGTGATAGGCAAAAGCAAGTAATAATCTAATTGCTTCTAATTTTGCTACTGGCGCGTAAGTCTCATCATAGTCTATCCCTTCTTCTTGCGTATATCCCTTAGCCACGAGTCTTGCTTTGTTTCTTACAACTTTTCCTTTCTCGTTCATCTTGTTCTTGAAAACCCATTTAGCTCCAATGATGGATTTACCTTTCGGTTTATGAGTCAATTCCCAGACATCATTGATGCTAAATTGCCTAAGTTCTTCTTTCATAGCTTCAATCCAACTTTCATCAGTCAAAGCTTCTTCTATACTTTTGGGTTCTATTTCAGAAATAAGAGCCACAGCACTAGACTCTTCACGCCTTTTGGATTTTGTGTGAATCCCTTCATTAATATCGCCTATAATGAGATCTTTGGGATGACTGGACTTATGCTTCTAGTTGCTGGTTGATTTGTCAGACTGTTGATCATTTTTCTCATTTGAATCTTCGACGATCATTTGTTGGTGGTCTTCTGAAGTCTGAGCTACTTCTAAAGATTTAGACTTTGTAGAGTCTCGGAGAGCGATTCAGATTCTTCAAGTTGAGTCTCGAATCGATTGGTTTTGCATAAAGTCTTGAAATTTGACATTCATCGATTCCTCCACGATTGAGTCTTTTTGTTGTAAACTCGTAAGTTTTGCTTGTGGTTGAATATCCAAGGAAGATGCCTTCGTCTGATTTTTCTTTAAACTTGCCAACTCGTTCATTTGCATTTCCCAATATAAAACATTTGCATCCAAACAAATGAAAATATGAAACAATTGGCTTTTTTCCTTTGAATAACTCATAGGGAGTTTTCTCCATAATAGGCCTTAAAAAGACTCCGTTAATGATATAACACGCTGTAGAAACTGCTTCAGCCCAAAAATGAGAAGAAATGTTACTTTCAATTAAAAGAGTTCTAGCCATTTCCTGAAGCGGCCTATTCTTTCTTTCTACGACTCCATTTTGCTCTAGAGTATATGGTCAAGAGAACACATGCTGAAAACCAGATTCATCATAGAATTTTGTAAATTCTTGATTTTCAAATTCACCTCAATGGTCTGTCCGAATACTTGAAATAACATATCCTTTCTCATTTTGAACATTTTTAGCAAACTTCATAAAATAAGAAAAAGTTTCAGACCTACTTGCCAGGAAATATACACAATTACTAGGCAATATTTCTTACCTCCAATGCTCTGAGTTCTGGTTGGTCCAAAGAGATCCATATGCAAGAGTTGCAGTACACGATTAGTGGGTACTTGATTTATTAGTTTGAATGAATTTCTTGCCTGTTTTTCCAATACACATGGTGTGCATAGATCAGACTTTTGGTATGTCAGATTGGGTAGTCCACGAACGAGCTTTTTTGCTGAGATTTTGACAATTTGCTTCATGTTGATGTGCCCAAGTTTTTTGTGCCATAAGTTTGCTTCTTCTTGATTCAGATTAGACATTGAGTTTCATCTGGTTTGATATCTAAGAGATAGATATTCACATGTCTTTGACCTGTGAAAGACTGAGAGGAGTCTTTACTGGTTCCTGAACATATTCCTTCTTAAAAGTTGATTTTGAAACCGGTGTCGCACAGCTGACTAATACTCAGCAGATTGTAGTTGAGTCCTTCTACTAAGGAGACATTATTGATCGTGAGGCTTCCAATCTTTACAACTCCGTATCCCACAATTCTTCATTTTGGTGTTTCCTCCAAAAGAAACTTTTCCACCATTAACTTGAACAAGCTTTATGAAGCAATTTGAATCTCCTGTCATATATCTTGAGCATCCACTATCTAGGTATCATTTGACTTTTTTCTTGATAGTGACCTGCATTTGAAAAGAGACTCAAGTTTTCTTTGGTACCCATATTTTCTTGGGTCCATTGGTGTTAACGTGATATACGGTCTGAGCCCATACCTTCTTAATAGGTTTCCAAACTATAGGACATTCTTTCTCAAAATGATTTGAGCTATTGCACTTAGAACATTTAAGAGCACTATGACCTACTGGTTTTACAAAAATTCTCTGGAAATGATTTTTCTAAGAATCTCTTGTAAGTCGTTGCTTAATTCTTTCCTTTACCTTAGGAAAATCAATTAGAGGAATGGTTTCAGCAATCATTCCTAAACCTGATTTGTTAAAGTAAGGTCCTTGTGCTAAAAGAATTTTTCAAGTTTCTCGGATCCTATAGAAAAACTTTTAGAGATACTTGAGATATCATTTTTCAAGAATGCATTTTCTTTTGAAAGATTGTCTGCATTTTCTTTCAAAGTAGTAACACTTTTGTCTAAATTTTTGACATTTTCTTTCCAAACATTTTCCTGTTGTTTCAATGCAGAATTTTCTCTTTTAAGTTCAGAAATTCTTTTAAGAGAAGTTTTGAGACTAAGACACAATTCATCAATGTATCTAGAGATTTTAGTAGGGATTTTCAAATTTCTTACCTCGATTTCACTGTTTGAATCTGAGTCTGTCACGGAGTCTGAATCTGAGTCTGATTGGGCCATGAGACAAATGTTGGCATAGTCATCATTACTTTCCTCACATTCTATATCACTCAAAGTTTCTGCTTTAAGTGCCTTTCGATATTTCTCAGCTTTTCCTTTCTTTTTCTTCAGAAAGGGACAATTGGGTCTGATGTGTCACTTTTTTCTTGCATTCAAAGCAGACTACATCTTTATTGGATTCATCATCCTCAACTGACTTAGTCTCTTGCTTTTGAAAGCTTTGTTTCTTCGGATTGAATCTTCTCTCCTTTCTGTTTAGTTTTCTTAATCTTCTTATCATGAGAGCAAGCTCTTCATCATCCATATCGTCTTCAGAATCTGTGACATCATAATCATCATTAGATTTTAATGCAATGGATTTCTTACCTTTAGGATCTTCATCTTCGTTGATTTGCTCCACTTCATAAGACTGAAGAGTCCCAACCAATTCGTCAACAGATAATGGCATGATTCTTTGTGTCTCTCTTATTGAGGTCTTTATGTGATTCCAATCCTTAGATGGTCCACGCAGTAGCTTGATTACCTTCATGGGTTCAGAGATTGGTTGACCTTGATATTCAAGACCATTTACGATTTCTGTAAAACGACTAAACATGTCAGTGATAGATTCTCCTGATTTCATTTTGAATGCTTCATATTAACCGAGCAGAATGTTGATTCTGGTTTCTTTCACTCGATCAGTTCCTTCATAAGTGATGTGTAATATATCCCAGACTTCTTTAGCTGTTTCACAAGAAGATATTCTGTTATATTTAGTTGGAGATAATGCACAATATAAAGAATAAATTGCTTTTGCATCAAGAGCTTGTCTTTTGGTTATCTCTTCTTGAGTCATTTCACTAGACTCAATGGCTTCTTTTCCTCTTTTTGAGACTGGTGCAGCTTTAAGAATAATTCCTTTGTCTACCACATCCCATTCCTGAGGATCCTTTGATCTTAGGAATGCCTTCATCTTGTTTTTCCATATGCTGTATTCCTTTCCATCAAAATAAGGCGGTCTGGTATTACTTTGCCCTTCAACCAGTCCTGGAGCCAACATACTAGCCATGGATCTTTAACTCTAAAGTAAAACACTTCAACTTAAGTGAGTACACAGGCTCTGATACCAATTGTGAAAGCTAGTACGAGCACCTAGAGGGGGGTGAATAGGTGTAAAAAACAATTTTCCCAAAGTGCAGTGTGCAATTCAAATCAACAATAGATTATGAAATGGAAATTAGACTTTTGTAAACAAATCGAATTACGATCAAAGTAAAAGAGGGTAAGGAAGAGAATAAGAACATAGGGTTTATAGTGGTTCGGCTTAATCCAAGCCTACGTCCACTCTTCCACACTGACAGCCCATCAGCTGGATTTCACTATGAAATAAAAGGGTTGTTACAGTAAAGCTCTTCCTTGATTCCACAGTGTAGAGACTCTACTACACTTCCTCAAGGTCTCTCAAAGATATAGACTCTCTTTTACGTACGAGACTTCGCTCAGCAGTTTAATTGACTAAGAACAAGGAGTTTCAGACTTTGAAATTCTTCTATCGCACACACTCGAACAACTCGAACGTCTTCCTTTTATACTCATTTATGCCATCATACATGTTGGCACTTACCAAAGAAATTCTTCCAATCTACTCATTGGACAAAATCAATTAGGAAGATTCCGAGCTACTTAAGGAATATGACGATAGCCCACTGATCATGCTCGCCCATACAATTAGGATCTAGGTTTCCATAAGTAGAACCTTCCAAGTATACTTCGCCAATCAACGGATCCACAATCCCTGAATCAATCTTGATTTGAATAATGGATTCCGACATGTTGTATCTAGCCAAGAGATCTTCTCTAGTCGATAAAGTCAAATCCTTAACGAAACATCCAGTTTTGGATAAGCCTTCTTCGACGATCTAGAAACTGTCAATGAGGATAGACCTTGAGTCTTGAGTCTGGCAGTCTGGAGTTTTCAGACTTTGATGGAAGAGTTTGCAAGTCTTCAGACTAGACTGATGGAAACATTTTGTCAAATTCAAAACACTCAAGGAAGTTTTCTCCAACAGATTGATCTTTCTTAATGATGTCTTCTCTTTTGATAAAATCTTAACAAAATACTAAAACTCCATAATAAGGACTATGGGGCATGTACCGTCGCCTCGATTTTGTTGTAAGAAGCGACCTCATTGAGAGATCATTTTCTTTTTTACATATTGACATTGTCGTCTTTTTGTAGGTTATGCACAATGCTCCTTGACATTCTCGTGTTTGACCACATAGAGAAGTAGAATGAGTCTATTTGAGATCGACATTTGCCCCTTCTAAAAGATAAAAGCGTAGGCTCATGGAACTAGAGGAGCGAGCATGCATCGACACTTCGTCGGCAGCAATCTTCCATCGAGGCGGAACGAAGTTGAATTCTGTTCTAGGAAGTTTCTTTATTTGGCCTACATTTGTTTCGGAGGGAGGATTCATCAAAAAAGGAAATGATATGTTCCTGAATTAGGACACGGCTCTTGCTGTTCTTGTTGATACACAAAGCAATACCAAAATCAGCTCTACTGTTAGATGAAAATGGGGCACGCTTTCTAGCTCTATTTGACTATTTGAGTTTTGAGCTCACTCAATGGGATTTCCCTTTCCTTTTTTTTTTTTTAAAAAAATATTCACATTTAAGGAATCTTATTGTAGGATTAGACAAAATCCCAATAAGTGAGGCTTTCATTTCAAATCAATAGATTTCCTTGGAACAATTAAAGGGAAGGGACCATTCTTTTTTTAAGAACAACGGCGCTATTAGGAAATTATTTCTCTCACTCGAAATATCTCGTGTATTATGAACCTAAATTAACTCTCCTTGTCTCATGAAAATTCAAATCCCTTCCCAAACAGATAAAGCAATTCACGCCTTTTTCCCCTCTCTATCCACATGCTGGTGCCTTTTTAGCTAGTCTTATTAAAGAAGAAAATCAAAAAGAGAACAAGAAAAATGATAAATATCAAAAAGAGCCGGTCAACTAAAACTCTTTTCACCACCATCCTTGGTACCTACCCATACTATATTTAGACCACAAACTAAACATAAAAATAAATTGTTGCCATATAATTAATTATTGTTTCCATAGGCGACATTGATTCTGATTTCCTTCTTAATATCAATGATGTTCGTAGATCTTCTTTCCTTGTAAGGTGTTACATATGTTCGTAGATCTTCTTTCCTTCTAAGGTGCTTCGTAGAACTTCTTTCCTTCTAAGGTGCTTCGTAGATCTTCTTTCCTTCTAAGGTGCTACATATCCACTATAAATGATCTCTCTTGGATTACCAAACTACACTAACACAAACAGATCAACTCTCGTAACGCCCTCTTGTGTCTTGTCAAGCATGAGGAGTGCCATGAGGGCCCTCCACATTTTCCTTGTCCTAGCATTGCTCAACGCCATTTTTCTCAAATCTAAAGCTCGACCCTTCAATGCATTGGAGAAGAAAGCTATTATACAATTTTCTAGGGGAAGGTTCGTTGATGGGTCATCACTTGGACCAACCCAGTCCACCTGGTGCGGGGCATGAATTCATTGGTAAAGTGCACTCATCGGGTCCGAGTCCACCTGTTCTAGGGCATGAGTTATTTGATGAAGTGCACTCATCGGGTCCCAGTCCACCTGGTGCGGGGCATGAATTCATTGGCGAAGTACACTCATCGGGTCTGAGTCCACCTGGTGCAGGGCATGAATTCATTGGTGAAGTGCACTCATCGGGTCCCAATCCACCTGGTGCGGGGCATGAATTCATTGGTGAAGTGCACTCATCGGGTCCCAATCCACCTGGTGCGGGGCATGAATTCATTGGTGAAGTCCACTCATCGGGTCCGAGTCCACACGGTCCGGGCATGAGTTATTTGATGAAGTGCACTCATCGGGTCCCAGTCCCACAGTGCGGGGCATGACTTCATTGGTGAAGTGCACTCATCGGGTCCCAGTCCACCTGGTGCGGGGCATGAATTCATTCGTGAAGTGCACTCATCGGGTCCGAGTCCACCTGGTCCCGGGCATGAGTTATTTGATGAAGTGCACCCATTGGGTCCCAGTCCACCTGGTGCGGGGCATGAATTCATTGGTGAAGTGCACTCATCGGGTCCCAGTCCACCCGGTGCGGGGCATGAATTCATTGGTGAAGTGCACTCATCGGGTCCAAGTCCACTTGGTCCCGGGCATGAGCTATTTGATGAAGTGCACTCATCGGGTCCCAATCCACCTGATGCGAGGCTTGAATTCATTGGTGAAGTGCACTCATCGGGTCCGAGTCCACTTGGTCCCGGGCATGAGTTATTTGCTGAAGTGCACTCATCGGGTCCCAGTCCACCTGGTGCGGGGCATGAATTCATTGGTGAAGTGCACTCATCGGGTCCGAGTCCACCTGGTCCCGGGCATGAGTTATTTGATGAAGTGCACTCATCGGGTCCTAGTCCACCTAGTGCGGGGCATGAATTCATTGGTGAAGTGCACTCATCAGGTCCGAGTCCACAGTGCGGGGCATGAATTCATTGGTGAAGTGCACTAATCGAGTCCCAGTCCCACAGTGCGGGGCATGAATTCATTGGTGAAGTGCACTCATCGGGTCCGAGTCCACCTGGTCCCGGGCATGAGTTCTTTGATGAAGTGCACTCATCGGGTCCGAGTCCACCTGGTCCGGGGCATGAGTTCATTGGTGAAGTGCACTCATCGAGTCCAAGTCCACCTGGTCCGAGGCATGAATTCATTGGTGAAGTGCGCTCATCAGGTCCGAGTCCACCTGGTCCCGGGTATTAGTTCTTCAATGAAGTGGACTCATCCGGTCCAAGTTCACATGGTCTCGGAGAGGACGCCCACCCGAGCCCGGAGACGTTGCGAGATCAATTTTAGTTCCGAGTAGCATCGAGTTTGATTTTCAATAAAATGTGTTTTCTTTTTTTTTCTGCTGGCTAGCCCAACCAGGTGTTCTTATTGAATCTGGGGACTTAAATGAATGGCGCCTTTTCTCTCATTTCAAGTTCATATGAGATCAGCATTTTACTTTCGATTTAACCATTATAAAAAGTGAATAGACTGGAGTTCTTTGGTTTCGGCATGTTAAGATATAAAACTAAATTCCTAGTATAGCTTAGTTTTTAGAGTAGATGACGATGCACTCATTTTCAAATTTGTATCGCAATTATAGAGCGCAAGTTGGATTCCACGCTGCCACTTCGTCGATGACTGAAATGTTGAGGTTTCATGAATCATGTATAAGAAAAATTAACAAAATAAACGCAGCGGAAACAAAGATATATTTTACACATGATTCTCCTTAGGCGTTATTCGTGCGTTTTAATCAAAAATCTAAACATAAAAGGGAGTTAAACGAATTACCTCTCGAAGCGTGCTTTAAACAAGTCGGTTCGGATGTTCTACGATTCGAGTCCCACAAGCGTCGGACCTCTAGTTCAGACACACCAACAACGAACGTCGAACGGAAGAGAGAAATTTCGGATATTCACCACTTCGATTGTGCTAGCAATCACGTGGAAATGATCCGACGTATCCTCAATGTATTATAGTCACGACCCGAATGAGAAAACACTCTACTTTCTCGTATCTCTCGAAGAATACAAGAACACACACGTTTCTCTTTGTTTTCAGCAACCCATTTTCTCTAAAAACAAATAGCGCACGCCCACCTTTCTCTGTATTTCAACCCCTTGAAGTGTCGCCAAAAACCAAGACGCACACCCACAGAAAATCTCTCTACCTTGCAACCTTTTTGCAGCCTTTCTTTTTAATATTTATACACGAATCAGCAACGGTTGCTGATCGTGGGGTCAGCAACCGTTGCTAATCCTCGTTCTCATGCACGATCGAGCACGATCGTGCATGAATGGAACGGTCAGCAACCGCTGACCGTTTATGCACGATTTCGTGCACGATGGTTAGCAGTTGCTGACCATCCATGCACGAACAAAAATGCGTGTATGATGGTCAGCAACCGCTAACCATCATGCACGAATTCGTGCGTGCATGTGCATGTATTCGTGTGAAGTGGTCAGCAAAAAAATTGCTGACCATTTCCACATTAATTAATCAATTAATTAATTAATAATTAATCAATTAATTAATTAATAATTAATCAATTTCCTTAAAAATAACAATAATAACATAATCCTTATATGTACAAATGGAATCCCTAATATGTAACTATTACATAACAGCTTTAGGGTATACATCTAACAATCTCCCACTTGCACTAAAGCCAACTTGTTTGGTATGTTAACATATATCCACTTTGGGCATGCGTGTGCATCATATGCAAGTAGGCTCGTGACTATAATACAAATTAAATTAAATCTCATTTAATTTAATTTCAAATCGACTCAATTCGATTGCAGTAATTGCAAACACATTTGCAATAATATTTCTCTCTTGTTCCACGTCATCCTAGTTGTTTATGGTGTGTGACATCCCTAGGTTCATCACTAAGCTGGTAGTAAGACTTGTACTAACACATTAGTACTTCCAAAAGAGTTAATTGTCCTGATTAATCTTTTAGGTCCTACAAGCCACGATTGACATCTAGCAATATGTCATGGCTACCCAGATAGTGTGAATACTTTAAGAACATAATGAAACTCGTCGCTTTGGCTACGGTGTAATTCAATCCCTCTGTCTTACTATGTCCCGATCAAATAAAGACCATGGAATATTTGTCAAGTCATTAATTCGATCATATGCACAAATCTAATTGACATGCATTTTATCGAGACATAACAATTTATTCTTGGTTACAACCTCGGCCGAGGATTTCAATGCATTGTCACAATTAGATTGCATAGGACATCATTATCATACCTTGCATATAACAAGGAGACAGATTCCATATTGCGCACACGTGTAACTTCATATATGAACAAACTATGACCATCAGGTATAAAGACAGATCAATGACCCGGCATTATGTGTACCTATGAACCATAGTTGTTCAATACACAAGTTAACACTGTGCCTCAGGTCTAAGGATTATTTACACAAGACCAAAGCATGAACAATTAGACATTGACCACGCTAAAAGCTTCCATGTCGCTAATTGTTCCATATGCGTCACGTTCAGTGAATTTGTCTAATACAAACACTGTGTTCTAACTCGGGCATCATAATACCCAATGACATGTGACTCATCATTCCCTTAAGTATCCAATACTTAATGGCGAAGTTAAGAACACACCGGTCTCAACAGGATTATTAATATCCACTCAATAATCCATTGACCGGGAACGATTTAAAGATTCAGTCTAACTATGAACCCGTCACATATATTCTTGACATCTCAAGAATAGGTCTAGTTGCAACTGATCTTATGGAATCATTCATCAATATAAAATAATTGGACAAATGAATGAATATGTCATTGCCATTAATTAAATAATAATAATGAAAGTACAACTGAAATCCCTAATATGTAACAATTACATAGTAGCTCTAGGGTATACATCCAACAATCTCCCGGTTGCACTAAAGCCAACTTGCGGTACCTCAAACCCATTTTGTCAATATGTCTTTCAAAAGAAGGCGAGGTAAGGCCTTAGTGAAGGGATCTCGCCATGTTTTTCGCCGAGGCAATTTTTCGCAAGGCGATATCACCTCTCCCAACAATTTCTCGATGAGATGGAAGCGTCTCTCAATGTGCTTGGACTTACGGTGAGACCTTGGTTCCTTAGCTTGAGCTATCGCCCCATTGTTGTCACAAAACAATGTGATCGGTTGCTCAATTGAAGGAATGACTCCAAGTTCGAAATAAACTTCTTCATCCAAGCGGCTTCCTTTCTTTTGCTTCGGGAAGCAACTACATACTCTGCCTCAGTGGTGGAATCGGCAGTTATACTTTGTTTGGAACTTTTCCAACTAACTGCACCACCATTGAATGTGAAGACAAACCCAGACGTAGACTTATAATCATTAGGATCCGATTGAAAATCGGAATCAGTATAAGCTACAACTTTAAATTCTCCTTCTCCATATATCAAGAATAAATCTTTAGTCCTTCGCAAGTACTTAAGAATATTCTTGATCTGCTATCCAAGTGCTCTTCTCTGGATCGACTCGATATCTGCTAGTTATACTTACAGCATGCGCAATATCAGGTCTAGTACATAGCATAGCATACATTATGCTTCCAATAGCGGATGCATATGGTATCTTTGCCATCCGCTCTCTTTCTTCAGGAGTGTTGGGACACATTTCCTTAGAAAGACGGATCCCTTGCCTAAAAGGCAATAATCCTCTCTTGGAACATTGCATGTTAAACCGTGTTAACACTTTGTCTATGTACGTAGATTGTGAGAGGCCAATCAATCGTCTTGATCTATCTCTATAGATCTTGATACCTAAAATGTAGGTTGCCTCTCCTAAATCTTTCATGGAGAATTTCTGTGACAAGAATAGTTTTATCGATGATATCATTGGTACATCATTTCCAATCAAAAGTATATCATCGACATACAAAACTAGAAATGCAATTGCACTCCCACTGATCTTCTTATATACACAAGGTTCATCCGGATTTTTGATGAAGCCAAACGATTTGACTACCTCATCAAAACGGATGTTCCAACTACGGAGGCTTGTTTGAGTCCATAAATGGATCTCTTAAGCTTACACACCTTCTGTTTTTCACTATTGGATTCAAAACCCTGTGGCTGTTCCATATAGATGTCCTCATCGAGAAAACCATTTAGAAAAGCCGTTTTGACATCCATCTGGAATATCTCATAATCAAAGTGTGCAGCTATAGCCAACATAATCTGAATGGATTTTAGCATGGCCACAGGTGAGAAAGTTTCGTTATAATCAATTCCTTCTTTTTGACGATATCCTTTCGCCACCAGCCGTGCTTTGTAAATTCCAATTTGACCTTCAACATTCATCTTCCTCTTGAAGATCCATTTACAGCCAATTGGTACAATACCATTAGGCAAGTCAGTCAAGGTCCAAACCTCATTGGAATACATTGAATCCATTTCGGATTTCATGGCTTCTAGCCATTTACCAGAATCGATGTTCAACATCGCCTCCTCATAGGTTTTAGGATCACTGGGTTGATCACTATCATTCACAATGAATAATGGTTCAATATGATCAACCGAGTGTATATAACGAGCAGGTGGGCGAGACGTTCTCGCACTTCTCCTAAGAGGTTGTGTATCAGAAGCTCCCACTGAATCAGAGATTGGTATCTGAACTTGGTTGTTTGATACTTCATTATTTTCTTCTTGTAAGACTATTTTCCGCCCACCACCACTTTCTTGGATGAACTGATTCTCCAAAAAAGAAGCGTGCTTGCATACCAAAATTCTTTGGTCTGAATGAAAATAGAAATAATATCAAAGAGTTTCCTTTGGATATCCAATGAAGCGACCTTGTTCAGATCTTGCCTCCAATTTTTCCATTTTCAGCTTTTTCACGAAAGCTGGACAACCCCAAATCTTAATATGATTAAGACTAGGTTTCCTACTATGCCATATCTCATAGGGCGTAGTTGGAACAGATTTGGACGGCACTCTATTCAGTATATATACAGCTGTCTCAAGGGCATATCCCCAAAGGGATATTGGCAAATCGGTGTAACTCATCATAGATCGTACTATATCTAATAAAGTACGATTTCTTCGTTCGAATACACCATTATGTTCTGGAGTTCCAGGAGGTGTCCATTGTGATAAAATGCCATTCTCTTTAAGAAAATCCAGGAATTCAGTACTAAGGTATTCACCTCCTCGATCTGATCGAAGAGCCTTAATACATTTTCCTGTTTGTTTCTCAACTTCAGCCTTGAATTCCTTGAACTTTTCAAAGGATTCAGATTTATACTTCATGAGGTATAAATAACCATACCGTGACTGATCATCGGTGAAGGTAATGAAGTAATTATAACCACCTCTAGCAGTTTCATTAATTGGTCCACATACATCTGTATGTATTAATTCTAATATGTCAGCAGCTCGCGCACTTCGTCCCACAAAAGGCGCTTTAGTCATTTTTCCTAGAAGACAAGCCTCATAAGTTGAGTATGACTCAAAATTTGAAGGATCAATGTATCCATCATTACTCAACTTGTTAATTCTGTCTTCTCCAATATGACCTAATCGAAGATGCCAAACATACCATTTATTTGGACCGTCTCTAGGGCGTTTATTAGTTATGGTATTTATATCAATTCTATTTTGCTTATTAACATTGGTAATCGCATTACCAGACATTGTAATGGTATAAAGATTGTTGGTTAATAAGCTAGAACCAACATATATTGTATTATGATAAATAGAACATACATCATCAGTAAAAGAAAATTCATAATTCTCTTTACCCAAACAAGGTATAGAGATGATGTTCCTAACATCATTCTTATAATGCAAACAGTTCTTTAAAACCATTACATGTCCAGAAGGGAAACATAAACGAAAAGTCCCTATAGCTAATGCAGCAACTCTTGCTCCATTGGCAAACGTCAGGATAATCTCATTTCGCCCTAGCATCCTGCTTATTTCCAGATTCTGCAAACACATACAAATATGTGAAGTTGCAGCAGAATCTAGAACCCATGAGCTGGATTCAGCACTAACCATAAGATTAGTTTCAATAAGCATAGACACCATACCTTCATAAGGTTGGTTCTTGGGCTTGACCTTCAAGCTCGCGAGGTACCTCCTACAGTTCCTCCTCCAGTGCCCTTTGACACCACAGTAATGACATTTGTGACATCCAGAATTTTCAACCCTGTCTTCTACTGAATAAATCGGGCATTTCATTGACGCATCTATAGGGTTATTCTCGAGCCGATCACTCTCGAGATAACTAGACTATCTCGGGGAAATGATTAAGGAATTTTAAAGCAATAGACTTGAGAACTCGATCGGGAATCGGCTTCTTGACCGTGTCCATCTTCGAGAGGTCACTACGGCACGATTAAAAATCGATTTGAAATCGAGATAGACTGGATCGATAGAGATATGTGACTAATCGTGGGTGACACCACCGAATTAGAAAATTCTCGTCGACCAACACTAGACTGTTTTTTCTTATTGTTTTGGTACCTGTTTCCGTAATTGAATTCTCGAGATTTTCACGACAATCAAGAGTCGCCATTGAGTCGAGTGGGTTCATAGTGGCTCGAAGAAAACCGACCACGGGTCATTTGCCTTAAAAAGTTCTGAAAACTACCCGATAGTCTAGGTCACGCTAAAAACGCGTCGAATGAAAATTAACCGCCAATTCGAGTCCGATTTCAGAAATTGAAGTTTTGGCCATGTCACAATAAATTTTAGGAGCATCGACTCAGTCTCAGAAGATTTTTCGGAGATTCTGAGATTTTTACGGAAAATCTTACGGACGTTGCGGAAAATTAACGGAAATTCATATGGGTCGAATTTAAGCGAGTTTGGACTTTCAAACCAAGCTTTTGAGTGTCGGGGATTTACAGAAAATCATTCGGGATTTTATTCGTCAAAGATTGGACGTCGAATTGAGAAATTTCGTGAAATAATTGAAGCAAATATAATGAAATTCGGAGCTTGTGAAGGGGGGTTGGATTTTGGCTTTAAATTGGAGTAATTTGTGTATTTTATTACATGAAAGTATTAGGAGAAAGTATTGAGATATTTGTGCATAAATATCTAGGGGACAAGCAATCAATGGAGGGGATAAGTGTTGATCTTTTCCTCTTTTCTTGGCTTGTTGAGCACGTCGTAGCTGCTGGCCTCCATCTCCTTCGCGCGGGCTTATCCTCAGCTGAAGACTACTTTTACTTATGCTTTTCATTTTGGTTCCTTGGATGCCTGCTCCTCCACGGACTCGCCCTCACAACCGTCCACTCACGAAATCCACCGAAGGAATTCCTCCGCCGACTCCTCAATTGTTGATCGAAGCAACTTCGATTTCAGCCACGCATCTTCAAGTTCCACCGAAGGAGTCCACCAAGGTCTCTTGCAGCTGTCCACGCAAAGCAAGCAGCGATTGAAGCTGCTTGTCGTCCCCGCGCACGGTCAACAAACCGACGGATTTTCCCAGCAAGGAGCCCGCGGACGTTGACTCCTCTTGGTGAGCATCTCCGCGCGTCTTCAGCTTCTTTAGTCCACGAAGCCGCAGATTCAACCTTCACTCGTGAAGCCTCCACCGTCGACCCATCAACTTCGTTAAAACTGCCCGCACGTGTCACCAGCTCGGTCAGAAGTCCAGCGAAATCGTTCTCTACCGCCAGCGAAGATCCCTGCAGCAGTTCCACCGAATTCTCCCTGCCAGCAAAGCCCATTTTTGTTTGTCTTTGTTTCCACCGAAGCTGATCCTGCCGAGCTTGCTGCCACTTGGCCGTGTGTACGTCTGGTTCGGTCAACAACAGCTTCAATTGAAGCTCTTGGTTGACCTCTTGAAGCCCACGCCCACGCGTCCAAGCAATCAACCGAAACAGCAGTAGAGCCCGCAGCTTGACACCAGCGAACTCCTTCTTCGTTGACCGCACGCCAGCTTTGCCGTCCAAGCATCCAGGCGTCTTTCTCAACTTCGGTCTACCTAGCTCGCGGCCTTCATCTAACCGTGTGGAATTCACCGAGTCAGCCGAATCAAGCAAACGAAGCATCACTCGTCGAGCTGCCATGAGGAACGAAGAAGCCTGCGTCCATTTCCCTTGCAATTCACATTTTGAGCCCATAGGAATTTAGTCTTCGAAGCCCATCAATTCTAGGCCTCGATCAGCCGCATCAATGGCCCAACGCAAGTCCAGCAGTCTCCAAGCTCAGTGAATTTCTTTTGGGCCCAGCAAAGATAGGCCTAGTTCAGTCTTATTTCAGCCCAAGAGTTCAGCCTAGTTTTGAAGCCCGCAAAGCCAGCCCATCTTGAAGCTCAGCCCAATTCAGTTTTGTTTCAAGCCCATTTGCAGCCCAAGCCCGCGAAGCAAGTCAGCTAAAGCTGAGGCCCAAGTTCAGTCTAAGCCCAGAAATTTCTGTGGGCTTGCGAGGCTTGTAGGCCCAGCCCAAGTGTCCGTCGACGCCGCAGAAAGTTCGGATTTCGGCCGCCGTCGCGTCGCCATTGCGGTGATTCGACCCCCGTTTTTAATCAAGTGAGTTTTACTCACTAATGCTTTATTAGTTTGCTAATTATGTCTTAGGGTTGGTTAGATTTAATTACATGCACTTAGGTGGTTAGATTAGGTTAGAGTAATTAAATTAGTGACTTAATGATGCATGTTAGGTGGTTAGACCTAGCTATTAGCAAGTACAAATGTTTGGTTATTTGTTGATTGCATCTCGGGATTTTTCCCGACCCGTTTCGGGCTCCAATAAGGCAATATGGGCCTAAATTGGATTTTTAATGTTTATTTATTTATTTTTCGAAATTAATTATTTAATTAATTACTTTTCCGGAAATTCAACCGGGATGGCCGGTGACCGGAATTTCATGCCGATTGTCGTGGTGCAGACCATTTATTTATTTGAGCTCTACGTTGTGTGGAATTAAATTAATTGTGGAATTTTAGGAATTGTCCTAAATTGTTTGTTATTGAATATTTGATTGGTGCTTGGCCGAGCATGGGTATATAGCGCCAGTACGTTGATGGGCTATATAGTAGAGAGAATGATGAGAGATAAGCGAGAATGTTATTGGTGAGACCAATCGGGTACGATGTTATTGGACATACGTGGTTCGGTGATTGGAAGTATCGTTTGGCGAAAACGGCGCCTTAAAGAACGCACGTAAATGACTTATAGACAAACGTGGTTCGGTGATTAAGGAAATATCCTTTGGTGAAAACGACGCCTTAAAGAACTCACGATGTTGTCTATAGCCGATGTCACCTTGGCGAAAACGGCGCTCTAGAAAGGACACGTGGTTCGGTGATCGAGGATATCATCTGGTGAAAACGGCGCCTTAAAGAACGCACGGTGTCGGTGATCGGTATGTCATTGGCGAAAACGACGCCCGAGAAACACATGTGATTTGGTGAATGAGTACACCATTGAGAAGTTATGGTACGCAGTGGAAATGACCTAGAGATGGTCAGATTGACATGTAATCGACTAAGTCGATGGATCAATGCTTGATCGTATGTCGTGAATTGTTTGAATATATGTGTTTAACCTTGAATTGCAGGTTGGAATTGAGGCCAAGGTAAGTCTTCTGACTCGTGTTGTGCTTAGGCAACCGTATGGCGTATTGGTTTACTAATCGGGTCTTAGTGGGTAGGACTCGGCGAGACGTGGTCTCATTGGTTATTGAATAACCATTTCGGGACCCCGAGGAAAAGGCGAGGAGGAAGAATCGAAGGGGAGAAAGTATTTTGAAGTAGAAGATGATCCAGAGAGGGATCTTGAGTACAACCCAGATGTGGATTGAGATCACATTCCTTTTGTGAACCCTGTCTTAGTGTAGATAGGTGTGAGACTTTTATGCTGTAAATAGTATTGTAAATATACTATAAGTTATGTTGTAAATGAAAGTGTGGTTGTGAATTTCAGAATGAAAAATATGGCCTGCTTTCCTATCCCATTGTTTTATTGTCTGGGGATTTATAATTGCTTCCGCATGCGTAATAAATAGAAAGGGTCGGCGATAATTAGTCCTGGGATATCGCATTCTAAAATCGACCAATGAGAAGGATGTGTGCGTGCTCGAGGATCGGGGCGTGACAACATTTCCCTTTATCAATCATGGGTTTTGGTTGCACAACAGGTTTGGCAGGCCTCTTCCATTTATTCTTCTTTAAAACAGTCTTACTCTTTGAAGAAGAAGCCTTAGCCATAGCTACTACATTTGGCCTCGTGTTATACATTTCCTTCTCATAAACTACCAGCATGCTATGTAACTCAGCAAGAGTTTTCTCCATCTTATGCATGTGGAAGTTTTGGACAAAACCGAGAGAAGGAATCGGGTAAAGATTGGAGGATCAAATCCACAGCTAACTCATTGTCCATAACAAGATTCAGCCTAGCCAATTCTTCAATGTGCCAGATCATTTTCAAAGCATGATCATTAACAGATGATCCTTCGGCCATCCTCATACGGTATAATGCCTTAGATATCTCATATCTAGAGGTTCGACCATTCTCATCAAAGTATTCCTTTAAGTGCAAAATGATCGACGCAGCATCTTCCATAGGTTCATACTTCTTCTGTAATTCATTATTCATAGAAGCAAGCATATATGACCTAACTTTTAAGTCATCATCACGCCACTTATCATAAGTGACACGCTTCTCTTGGGTCCCACCCTCAGGAAAGGAGGTTGGCATCTTTTCATCAAGCACATACCCAATTTTTTCTGAATTGAGAACAATTCTCAAATTCCTCACCCAGTCAGTGAAATTGGGTCCAGTCAAACAATTCTTGTCAAGTATAGAAGCGAGTGGGTTTGTGGTCACCATTTTTCAGAGTAATAATATATCTGTTGCAGAAAATAAATTGTTAGCCGTTGTACTTTTCATAATAACTATTTCATTTTGGTCTTTAAATGAAATAGATCCTCCCACTAAATTTATCTTCAAATCCCATACTCCTTAAGATGGGAAGCGGTAATCTTTGTTGGGTAAAGATTACTAGTGGGGATTGGACTCCCACTAGTTCAAAGCCCACCTCACCTAACAGTTATTGGTGTCCTATGAACTTAGTGAGTGAACCAACTTGTTCAACGCATCATATGCGAGTCCCAATCATAACTTCGGCCTCTAGACCATGAAAGCCTCACCTAACAGTTATTGGAATCATAATCATAGTTAAGTCTAGCCCATCGTCTCATGCAAGTATTGAAAACACAAATGATTCCCTCACCTGACAGTTATTAGAAATCATTTGGCTCCAACCCCACAACATCACATGCATAATGGAGTGGTCCAATATTATAAATGGTAATTAACCTCTATGTATCCATAACCGGTTAGTTAACAACTATAATATTGGATCAAACCACGACGATGGAAGGCCACGAGTCCGAACCCATTTCGACTTAATATTCTTTGTAAGGAGATTTGGGTCGTTATTAACGGTCTCACTTTGCACATTAACCGGTTTAACATGCACAATATCATAAACACAATAAATAAATAGATATCACATAATATCTATCCTATGTGGTGATCATGGAATTATGGTTCAATGGGTCTCGAGCCAAAGAGACCCATTTAGCCATTTTAATGTTTTAATAATATGGACCTGCTCTTCACTTTTTCTTCAATCTTTGAACTCTTCAAAGACCGGGCCCAGAGAGCTCACCTGTTTAATGGCTCCTCCAATGGCTCCTCCTCTCTTGTAGTATTTACATCAATAATTGAAATACTAAACTATACTAAAATTACATTTCATAAAAATAAATATAAAAGGAAGGACGCAACCTCCATTTAATAATTACATCCCCAAAAAGAATACCTGTAATCATCATACATTCATCCATACAACAATCACAACAATTAGGGATTTTTCCATGATCACCACCCTTCCTTACGAGCCATAAATTCAAAATTTAAAGCTCTAGAAGGCATGCATAAAATTCTGCATATCATTTGCAAAATATAAACATCAAGTATAACAAGTTACGGATTTTTGATTCAAAATTGATTTAGTTCTAATTTTTGCTTTGTTGATTAAATTTATCACATAAATCAATCAACTTCTATAGGCCACATTTGAGCAAGAGAACCAATTCTCTTAATAAAAATAAATTGGCCATTAGAACGCAAAAATATATTTAAACTACAAATCAATTAAACGCACGAAAAACGCCTAAGGTTGGCTCTGATACCACTGTTGAGGTTTCATGAATCATGTATAAGAAAAATTAACAAAATAAACGCAGCGGAAACAAAGATATATTTTACACATGATTCTCCTTAGGCGTTGTTCGTGCGTTTTAATCAAAAATCTAAACATAAAAGGGAGTTAAACGAATTACCTCTCGAAGCGTGCTTTAAACAAGTCGGTTCGGATGTTCTACAGTTCGAGTCCCACAAGCGTCGGACCTCTAGTTCAGACACACCAACAACGAACGTCGAACGGAAGAGAGAAATTTCGGATATTCACCACTTCGATTGTGCTAGCAATCACGTGGAAATGATCCGACGTATCCTCAATGTATTATAGTCACGACCCGAATGAGAAAACACTCTACTTTCTCGTATCTCTCGAAGAATACAAGAACACACACGTTTCTCTTTGTTTTCAGCAACCCATTTTCTCTAAAAACAAATAGCGCACGCCCACCTTTCTCTGTATTTCAACCCCTTGAAGTGTCGCCAAAAACCAAGACGCACACCCACAGAAAATCTCTCTACCTTGCAACCTTTTTGCAGCCTTTCTTTTAATATTTATACACGAATCAGCAACGGTTGCCGATCGTGGGATCAGCAACCGTTGGCAACCGTTGCTGATCCTCGTTCTCATGCACGATCGTGCATGAATGGAACGGTCAGCAACTGCTGACCGTTTATGCACGAATTCGTGCGTGCATGTGCATGTATTCGTGTGAAGTGGTCAGCAAAAAAATTGCTGACCATTTCCACTTTAATTAATCAATTAATTAATTAATAATTAATCAATTTCCTTAAAAATAACAATAATAACATAATCCTTATATGTACAAATGGAATCCCTAATATGTAACTATTACATAACATGGCATACATCTAACATGAAATTCTTGCCTGCAGAAGGCACGTGCATCTTTGGGAAAATGATCCCGTTGATCAGGCACCTCATGTTTTTCTGGTGGAAGTTCCCAAAATACAGATTGAAAAATTAATTGTTCTGATTCTTGCTCACGACCACTACAAAAAAATCGGATCCATAAGGAAAACTACTGTCTAGGGAAAAACAAACACACGGGTCGCTAGAAAACGCTCTTCACGACTGGATAAGCGCCATTTGGTGTAAGCCCAACCTGATCACGCAATGGAGCTCAATAGACAACTTCTCGTTTCGGCAGCATTGGGCAGGTTCATAGGCATTGGTTAGATGAAATTATCGTGTTTTTCTTATACAGAAAGAGTCGTGTTTGACGAAAGATAGTGAGAAAAAGGAATAACTTTGGAACTTTGATTTATTTTGGGTTTATAAAAAGAATCAAGATGCGGTTTTAGAAGATGTGAGAAATTTTATGGATTGCCTTGTGATTGTTTTTTCAACTTAAGTTACATTTTTGTCCATCACTTATTGTTTCACAGAAAGGGGCCGATGAAACACCTTTCAAGAAGCGGATCCATGAGTAAATCATCATTGGGTGTGTAGGATCATTTGTTGATTCTTGGACAAGAAGTGTAAATGACGAGAAAATTAAAGGTATTGGGATTGGAAAAAATTGTTACCAGCCATATAAAATTATTGAAAATGCAAAGATAAACTTGAAGCTAAAAATAAGCAACCGATGTTTGTTGATTGATTGACAGTTATTTCTATAAACTATAATTTAAGCATTTATACCTACCATGGATAGCAATTCCTACCTATAAACAGTTACTTAGAGGTAATTGACCCCACTACCATATATCTTCTCAACTTCTTCATGGTTGCCGTTATCAGTTGTTCCGCATTTGTGGGCTCTATTATTAGACACTTGGGTCGGATTTGCTACTTTATGAGTGCCTCTCCAATGGTTGCATTTGAAATCATCGGCTCCATCACATGAAAGTCATTTTTTTTGCACTTCGCCACAGTTACGTCGATCATAGCCTTTCTGGTTATCAAATTGATCTCCATTGGCCGAAGTTTTGCTTCAAGATGGCTATTTTCACCCGTATACTCCGTCGGCCAAAACTATATTCTTTTGTCAACCAATTAGGTTTGTCGACCAGCGGCTCTCTACACTTAATGATTCCTCACTTCTATGTCTTTCTACCCAGCCTCTGTCAGCTGAGTCATCGGTTAGGAACTTGGACCTTTTTTTTTTTGGCTTCCGAAATCGGCGGATCTAATAATTGCGTTGGTCCTACAACTGTATTTATTTCACAGTTGCTCCCGAGATAGTCGGTTCCACGAATTGGGTGACTGCGTTGTGTCTAATCCAATCCATTACCAATCACTACGGGGTTGAATTTTTTGTCAACTCCCAACATTTAGCGAACGTTATTTCTGCCAAGTTTTACACGGTCTCTCCTAATCCGAGTCATATGTCGGTATTTCGGCAGTTTTTTTTTTTCTTTTTTTGCTGTCAATAGCATTTAATCAGAGTTCCACGGATAAGAGATATTTCCTTTCTAATTACTACCATGAATGTAAGAATTTTGGGACTCCTTTCACATGATGTACAAGTTCCTTTTTACTTTGCAATACATAAATTTCCCATCCGGAGCTTGACTTCTCTCGCTTTTACAAAAGTTCAAAGCACATCTAAGAGGATTCAACGTATAATTAATTGGTGAATGTAAGTGCTATGTAGGCACAAAATTAGATTAGGCAATAGGAGATCCACCAACTCTCTTTAGGACATCTAAACACATCAGAGTAAACCCATTTACAAAATTATAGTTGAAGAAACTCCTGTTCCGTGCTGGCTGGGCTTAGTTGCGAGAATAAAACTGGTGTAAGGATCAAAACAACATATATAGCATGGCTTAATCATCAAAAAGAAGTTTGTAACCATACGAGGTTCTTTGATTTGGAATGTTCTATTCCGCACAAATTTTGAGTTCCATATTCAATTCTGAACATGGTTGTTATGTGCATACAAACACTTAGTGTCCAATGAGATGCTATGCATGTTTTCGGAAGTTTTGGTTCAAGATGGCTATTTTCACCCGTATACTCCATCGGCTAAAACTATATTCTTTTGTCAACCAATTAGATTTGTCGACCGGCAGCTCTCTACACTTAATGATTCCTCGCTTCTATGTCTTTCTACCCAGCCTCTGTCAACTGAGTCATCTGTTAGGAACTTGGACCTTTTTTTTGGCTTCCGAAATCGGCGGATCTAATAATTGCGTTGGTCCTACAACTGTATTTATTTCACAATTGCTCCCGAGATAATCGGTTCCACGAATTGGATGATTGCGTTGTGTCTAATCCAATCCATTACCAATCACTACAAGGTTGACTTTTTTGTCAACTCCCAACATTTAGTGAACTTTATTTTTGCCACCTTTTATGTTAAAATATGTCTCGAGTTTAAGCCCAATGCAAAATTACGAATATTCCACATTGGATATGTTGCGGACGTTTGAAATCGAGTAAAGAAGATCCGAAGATCGACTTCCCAAAGTTTGAATCTATGTTGGAGAATTCGGCCGCTGAAATAGGAAAGTTCAACTTTGACTTGGATTTGGATTTTGTTTAAAATATATTGAGATATGTTTTAAATAAAATTGTTTTAGATAGGAAACAGAATCCTATGAGAAGTTGGCAAAAGAATAGGGGTTTCACTTATATATATAGACTTGTGGCCGTGGGTGGTAGGTGTGGATCACAAATTGTCTTGAAGTGCTGCGTGAGTGCTTGGTGTTCCGCCGTTGATCGTGAAGAATTGGTCTTGAAGCGCCACCTCATTGTCAAGTGCTTAGGAGGGATTTTCTTTGTTGTGAATTACATCCAAGAAGGTTTAGTGTTGAAGCCAATTAAATCTTGTGGTAAGATTTGTGTGTAATTCCTTCATGAGATTGAGAGATTATTTCTTGAGGAATTTCGGGGTTAAACACTATGTGTGTTATTGGGTGTTATTGGGGCTTGAGAAACACCGAGAGAGTGTTTGAGTGACTTGAGTGTGTAATCTCCTTGTATCGCTTGCTCTATAGTGAAATTCGCTGCTGCTCTCCCTGTGGACGTAGGTCTTTACGACTGAACTAGGTAAATCTGGTATTCGATTTTTTTTTTCTGTCTATATTATTGTTCAATCGCTCGCCTTATCGCAACAAGTGATATCAGAGCCAAGCTTGGCTAAGTTGAAGTAAATTGATGGCGACAGAAGAAGTAAAAGTGAGAATCGACAGATTTGATGGGAAGGATTTTAGTTTCTGGAAGATGCAAATTGAAAATTATCTTTATCAGATGAAACTGCATTTACCCTTATCTGGGGAGAAACCAGAGACGATGAAGTAAGCTGATTGGGATTTGCTGGATAGACGAGCTATGGGTGTTATTCGGCTAACGTTGGCTCATAACGTTGCGTTTAACATGCTGAAGGAGAAGACCACTGCTAATTTGATGCAAGCCCTGTTGGATATGTACGAGAAGCCCTTTGCGATCAACAATGCCTGTTTGATGCGACGTCTGTTTAATTTGAAGATGAGCGAATGTGTCAGTTGCTAATCATATTAATGAATTTAATGTGATTGTTAGTCAATTGAGTTCAGTTGAGATTGACTTTGAAGATGAGTACGTGCTTTGATTCTGTTATCCTTATTACCTGATAGTTGGAATACTACTGTTACTGCTATTAGTAATTCCTCTGGGTCAACAAGTTTGACGTTTGATGGGGTTCCGGATTTGATTCTAAGCAAGGATATTCGTAGAAGAGAATCTGGCCAATCTGTTTCTACTGCTTTAGTAGGTGAAAATAGAGGAAGATCTAGAACACGTGTGGGTAATGGTAGTACTAATATGAACAGACGCAATCAATCTAGAACTGGTAATGTTGTCTGTTAGAGTTGTGGTAAGAGGGGGCATCTTAGAAGGGATTGCCTTAAGCTGAAAAATGAGAAGGGTAAGGAAATTGTAGTTGATTCTGCAGATAATGTTGGAGCTATAGCAGATAATGCCGATTATGTCTTGTCTGTCAGTAATGATTCATCGTTTGATGGATGAATTATGGATTCTGGTTGTTCTTTTCATGCTACACCAAATAGAAACTAGTTTATCACTTATCATTGCATGGGTAGTGGTAAAGTTCAGTTAGGGAACAACGCTAAGTGCGATGTTTGGTGTTGGTGATGTTAAAATCAGAATGCATGATGGCATTGTGAGGACATTGACTGGAGTGAGGCATGTTCCAGAGTTGAAGAAGAACTTAATTTCCTTGGGTGCCCTAGATTCAGCTGGTTGCAGGTATTCTTCAAAATGTGGAGTTCTGAAGGTTGTTCGAGGTGCCCTGGTGATAATGAAATGAATCAAGCATGGAGGCCTGTATAAATTTCAAGGTGAGATAATGACAGATTTCGCTGTGGAGACGTCGGATGCATCTGTTCGAGAGCCTATTGACTGCTCGAGGAAGACTTGGATGTTTGTGCCAATGCACAAGTTTGATGGTAATGTCAGGATCACGAGGTTGAGAGCTTTGATCGAGACGGAGACTAGTAAGTCGATCAAGCATGTGTGGACTGACAATAGCATGGAGTTCTGCTCAGAGCTGACAAATAAATTCTGCATGAAAGAGAGCATAGTGAAACACCGCACTAATGCCAGTAAATCACAACAATTTGCAGAATTGATGAGCACATTCAATAGGGTCCGACCCTGAAAAAGAGGCTCTACATTGAAATTGTGTAGTGATGCTCTATGTTGAAATAGAATCCATCCGAATCCTTCCCGTAATCAAGCATTATTACCTCCATAACACCCAAATTGATCACATTGATTAGGCAGCCCATGTTTTTTCTGGCAGACCTTCTCGATATACACTTGACAACATTTTTGACACATTTTCTAATAAATCATAAAATAAAATAAAAAACGAATTTTCTAATATGATATTAGAGCACAAGTTTAAAGTACCAATTCTCGCACCCACGTCTTAATATTCGTTGTCTATGATTAATGTTATTTTGCTTGTTTTCCTGTTTCGCTGTCATTCAATCTTGCGCGTGTAAGGAATCGGTTTACATACGAGGAAGAGTGTTAAGGAAATTTTTTATAGATATAGTGCCCGCACGTTTCTATACAACTAAAACCTTGATGGGAAAAACGATTTATCTAACATTATCATTTTATTTCGCTTATGACGGTCGTTGCAACTCTTAACACCCGATCACTAAACTTCGTTAACTGTGGAGTTTCCCTTGCTTTTGCTCCCAGAGCCGGCATTCCAAGAATGTGTTAGAACGGTGATTCGGATTCAAGTTAATACTGAAAGAAGACATTTGGGAGATTTCCGCAACAGTTCCACTGTTGTCTGCTTGTCAAAATTCAAGCTGTCCACCCAAAAGCCTTCGAAATACACCGTCATCCTCACGGTCTTGGTCTTCGGTCTGGGGTAATACCATGCTTCTCCATGGCTGCTTTGACTATGTTCACTCGCCCGCTGAAAAACTAGACATAGAAATTACAGTCCAACTTCTGTCTCTCATCTTCTAAACCATCAAACTTGGTCCCCCTATATCTACTTGTGTGAAATAGAGTAATATATGATGTATCTAGCCCTTTAGATGAGTGCAAACGTTTTAGTAAACGGTCAAACAGTCGTCTGCTACATTCTTCCTTCTTCCCTTGGCTTGCATGTGCGCTCTCTCAGCCACAATAGAAGCTCCCTCGTTGCTTCCTGACGAAGAGAAAGCTACGCTTGAAAAGAATTCCAAAAGATGGTGTTTATTTTGAATAAAGAAGTGCATATTACAATATCTTAGGCGCCTTTTATAAAGAGGCTGCCATCTAGAAAATAACCAAATTACTTAAATCTAATAACAAAATAAATGAAAAGATATTGATAAAAGGGAAAGTTATCAAAACGCAACTAGGAAATCTGAAATCTAATAACAAATTAAGGGAAACGTGTGAATTAACTATTGTAACACATTTATAATCTTGAAGATCACGCAATCCTCTTTGATTTGTGGGACCACCTGCGAAGATCACGCAATCCTCTTTGATTTGTGGGACCACCTGCGAAGATCACACAATCTTTTTTTATTTTTGGGACCACCTGCTCTTATGACGCTCTAATGTTTCCATAAAGGCATTTGCCTATTGTTCTACATCACTTCCTCAAGCTGGCTGCATGCTGAAATGCCAATACTCACGTTGCCTTTGAACAGGGAAAAGACTAATTATTCTACGAAGAAAAGTAGAGGAAGAACGAGGAAACCGGGACCATCAAGAAGAGACGGTCAAACAAAACTCTTCGTTGCTCGCACTATATATTAGAGTGCCTGCTCGGCCATAGACTCAGCATCACAAGCTCCCTCCAAACGAATCATCAAAAAGTTCTCTGTTTATTGTCTCTGTCGGTGATTTCATCGAACATGAGGAGCGCAACAAGGGTTCTCCACATTCTCTTGGTCCTGGTGATGCTCAGTGCCGTTTTCGTTGGGAACGAAGCTCGACCCTTCAACGTGATGGAGACGAAAGTGCCAGTGGGAGTTGCCTGCGGAGGGTTCTTCGATGGGTTGTCGCTTGGGACCATCAAGCAAGGTGGCCCAAGCCTGGGTGAGGGACACAAGTTCACCAACTCGGAGACACTCGAACGGATTAAGGACTCAAGCCCGAGCCTGGGGGAGGGACACAAGTTCACCAACTCGGAGACACTCAAAGGGATTAAGCACTCAGGCCCAAGCCCTGGTGAAGGACATGGGTACGTCCCCGGCACGAACCAGTGACGACCGAACTTTGATTACTAGCATAATCTAAAAATATTTTATCGTTCCTGACATTATTTGGTTGTTTAATTTTTATCTTTTGCAATATCAAAATTCAAGGTTGTTTTCATTCATTGGGGTCAAGCTTGCATATGGAATAAGAATGTTTTTTGCTGGCTAGCAAGGCTGATGTTGTTTAACTTGTTTTATTAATGTGTTCATATCAATTTGGACAAAATCACATGAACTCGTCATTCGAATTATTCAAAAAGATTGAAAGTAGAAAGGAACATTGTTATGTATGACATTACATCACATCATGTGTGATCATCACGTAGTTATATGACAATCATGAAATTTTTACACTCTTATAATGTTTAATTGACAAGTGAAAAGCTATCTTTTCAGAACCATGCTAAGGTAACACCACCTTTATTTTCTAAAGTAATGTCGCCTTTTGGACCACAAACCCCCTTTCCCGGATGATTGCCAACCAACAACAATAGCCAGTGTGATTAACTTTCTACAGCATATTGGCTTTAATTAACTTTCAGCAGGGATTAAAAAAAAAGTAAAAACCCATGCAACAAGTATATCCGATTACTAAGAAAAATGGCGGTGGATGATGGTTCGTCACCAGTATCGCCAACGACGGACCATCACCATCTCATTTTCCATTTTTTCTTTCCTTGTAGCCTGCGATTGGAAGATTACTTTGAATATCAACCATAATTCAAGGATCTTAAATAATGAGAAGAATCCAAAACTGACTTGACTTGACTTGACATTGACATCAACTCCAAAACCCAACATTAACCGAAACACAAAAATCTCGAGCTCCTTAATATCGAATATCATAATTCGGAGCATGATCGATTTGGACGAAAAATCATCTACATAAGTCGACCTGAATGATCATTTTGGATGATACTTGAGGAATTGAGTGGCGTCTTCATGATATTGACCAAAAAACTAGTCTAAACATATTGGCATTATCCAAACACAAAAGTATGAATATAAGAATAAAGATAAACAGAGCCATTGGGATAAAATCACTTAGATTAAAAATAGGTTCAGAGCGCTCCCCCTTCCTTGAAGCAACATCATTATTTACTGCATATTTTCTCTTATTTATACTATGTTTGGGAAAAAAGCAGTAGTGGCAAAGAAAATAAAAGGAGTGACGATATGAGAAAATGAACATGAAGACGAGAGAAAAATATATTGTGTTATATTCTATGAATGGGGAAAATTGAAAATAAATTAAAATAAGGAGGAAATTGATAAGGGCAATGCCTTTGTGCCAAGGAGCTATAAATTCTAAACAAGAATGAAAGATGTGATCAATAAATATATATACATGTATATGTGGGAAAGTAGAACTGAGGTTCCAGATGAACTTATAGGCAAATAAAAAAAGACATCTCAAGGTAGTATTCCAATATTTAGTGAATTCTTAGAGTTTTCTTCCCGAGCAATGATATCGTGAGTACCTAAATTTTTGTCTTGTCTACGATTTAGTACCTTAACTTCTTCTTCTTCTTCTTCTTTTGGTTCAATCAAGTACCTAAATTTTTCAAATTCCACTTGGTGTAAAACCTCAATTGAATATATTGTCATGTGACGTGATTGTGATAACGTAACTCGCTTACTCGACAAAGTTTTAGTACAAATAGTTACATAAGTTGCTTACTTAACAAAAGTTGTGCCATCTCCATTCAGATGAGAGGTGGCGGGAGGAGAGAGAGTGCCAGCTTCGAACACTTGAGTCATTCAATATGTCTCTGCTGCATCATCATCTCAAGAAAACCCCGTCATGCTCAAGGTCTTTGGTCTTCGGTTTGGGGTAAAACCTTTCTTCTCCGTGGCTGCTTATAGACTATATACGCTCGACGGCTGAAAAACTAGACATAGAAATTGCTGTCCAACTTCTGCCTTTTCTTTTAGACCTTCAAACTCTCTCTCTCTCTCTCTCTCTCTCTCTCTCTACTTATGTGATATAGAGTGATACAAAATATATCTAGCCTTTCAGATGAGTGCAAATATGTTTTAGTAAATGGTCAATCGGTCGTGTGCTACGTTCTTCCTTCTTCCCCAGCTTGCATGTGCACTCTCTCGGCCACGACAGAAGCTTCCTCGTTGCTTCCTCAAGCCGGCTGCATGCAGAAATGCAAATGCTCACGTGGCCTTTGAACAGGGGAAGACTAAATTGTCATACGAAGAAAAAGAGAAGAAGAACGGGGAAACCGGGACCATCAAGAAGAGCCAGTCAAAGAAAACTCTTCGTTGCTCACACTATATATTTTGAGCACCCGCTCGGCCATACACTCCTCATCACAAACTCCCTTCAAACAAATAAAAAAATTTGCTCTTTATTGTCTTTGTCAGTAAAAATTTGCTTTCGCTTGTCTCTGTCAGTAATTTCATCGAACATGAGGAGCACAACAAGGGCTCTCCACATTCTCTTGGTCCTGGCAATGTTGAGCCCCATTTTCGTTGCGAACAGAGCTCGACCCTTCAATGTGATGGAGATGAAAGCTCTGGTGGGAGTTGCCTGCGGAGGGTTCTTCGACGGGCTGTCAGTTGGGGCCATCAAGCAAGCTGGGCCGAGCCCAAGCGAGGGACACAAGTTCACCAACTCGAAGACGCTCGGAGGGATTAAGGACTCTGGACCAAGCCCTGGTGAGGGACACAAGTTCACCAACTCGAAGACACTTGGAGGGATTAAGGACTCAGGCCCGAGCCCCCCAGGTGAAGGACACAAGCACGTCACCGGCACGAACTAGTGATGACCAAACTTTGATTGCTAGTAAAAACTAAGAATATTTCATGGTCCCATTCATTATTTAGTTGTTTAATTTTTACCTTTTTCAATATCAAAAGTGAAGGTCCTAGTCATCCAATGGGCCTTGAGGTTGAATATAGAATAATAAGGTCTTTTGCTAGCGAGCAAGGTCAGTGTTGTTTAACTTGTTTTATGGAATGTGTTCGTGTCAAATCGGACCGACTCACATTGACATGTGTCATTCAAATTATTCACAAAGATTGAAAGTAGAAAGGGAGACTATTATGTCTTGTGTGATCATTGTGTAGTTCTATAACTATTATGAAGTTTTTTTTTTTTTTGGTAAAAATAATAAATATGATAAAAGGGGAAGGTAAAAACTAAACAACCCTCGGCTTCAAAAACTTACACTCTCAATGAACATGCTCATAAAGAGTGGAAGGAAGAGCCAAGCAGCAAGCACAAGGACCAAAGCCAGCACAAGAGGCACTGGCACACCCAAAAAACACCAAGGGCCTAACCAGCCAGTGTACAAATAGTAGAGGAGAAGATGGAAGGATCCAACTCCCAGAACCGTTGTAATCTTCTATTTCTAGTGGAGTCATCCACATTCCTATAGGTGAGCCTTATCTTGAACGACTTTGAGAAGGTGCTTCTTCATAGTCGAGGTAGAAACGGGCTCACCCCTAAAAAGGATATCATTCCTATTCTTCCAGATGATATGACAGAGCACACCAAAGGAATATGGGCAATGCATTTATGGAACTCCTTGCCCGCAAGGAAGGTAGTGGCCCAAGTCAGCATTTCCTCCCAAGGCTTGTTACTCCAAGGGAGTTCGCATCTGGTCGCTCAAAAGAAGACAATATGCAACGTAACGCGACATCCAAAAAATAAATGATCAATTGAATTAGGTTCCTCTTCACAGAAAGGGCAAAATGCATCATCGATCCTACCATGAGCCATGAGAAGGGATTGATTAGGCAGCCTTCACTTGGTAATGAGCCAAAGGTTAAACTGATATCGAGATAGGATGGCATTGTTTCAGATGAATCCATTCCAACTAACTTGATCCTTCTTTCACCTTATAAGCTCCAAAGCCGAGGCCATTGAGAACACTCCCGAGGAATTTTCCCTCCAACAAAACTGATCCTTATCATCAATCAAAGAAGGGAGCGGCGAACCCCAAGTTGCAATCACTAACCGTATAGCGTGGCCGTCTTTAGAAAAAAGGTCAGCCACCGAAGCCTATCTTGAAAGTCCAGATCTATAGATAACCAAATCTGTGAATATTAAGTTCAAAGGACCCCTGGGGTGCCAATTGTCAAACCAAAGTGAAGTGTCGAGACCATCGCCTATCCTCCAATGGAAGCAGAGCCGGAATTCTATCCTGAGTTGTAGAATTTTCTTCCAAGCTCAAGAACACAAAGTCGGCTTCTTTCCCACCCAGAAATTCCTCCTTTTTTAAGAAGGTCAAGTGAATCCATCTGCACCATAACGATTCTTTATCAAAGAATAGGATCCATATGTGCTTGAGTGTGACATCCCAAATTTTACCGACCTTCATTAGTGTAACTAGATCTTTAGGAACTTAGATTAATTAGATCAGGCCAGAAAGTGAACCCGATGGATCGTGAGAAATGTGTGGGCTTGAGAAATAAGTGGGCCACACGAATTGGACTTGAAAAGTGGAATGAGTGATTATGGGCTTGAACTTGGCTTGAAGCGGGCCAAGGTTCGGAATTATTAGACTTGTAAATTTAGTTTAGTGGGCCGGAATTGTTATAGATTAAGCCTGTTGGGCCAGCGATGAATATTTAGGCCCGAATGATTTTATTTTATAGATCATAGTTATGATAACTTGATTAATGTTTATAATGCTAATATCAATTTCTAACTTTAGCATTTTTGTGATGAATTCTTTATAGACTAACATTGACTAGTTGATATGTTATGTCATGACTTTGTATGATTATAATAGAAATGAAATCTAATGGAATCGAAAGGGAATTAAGTGGAAAACATTAGAAACTAATGAACTGACTAATGACTCGGATTAGAGACTAATTGATATTGAGTGACAAATTAAATTGAGAGAACAAACTTGGAGGCCACGACATCATTCTCTCTCATTTCTTCTTGCATGCGACACCCATGGATTTCTTTCCTCTAGAAACCGAAACCATCAACCCAAGGAAAACAATCATTAGCAAATTTCATCATTAGTCTAGCCTAGGGATTAGCTTTGTAGACCTATTTCCCCCTTAAGTTTCGTAATCCTCTCTCTCTCTCTTCATATAAACCGAGAAACCCATCTTCATCTTCTTCTTTCTGTTTTTCTCTTGGTTGAGCGGTGAAACCAGAAGCAAACCGGCAGCAAACCAGTGATTTCTTCTTCTTGCATGCGAGATTTTGGTGTTGATCTTGAAGCATCTTTGTGTTGTTTAGTAGCTGAACAAGGTAAGGAAAGATATAACTCTAAATTGAAAGTTATCCATTGTTTTATCAAGAAAGCTTGTGGGTCAATCCAAACAGTGAAGGATTTAGTTTGTAGTTGTTGTTTTGTGGTTAATCTAAGCTGAGTAAGTGTTAGATTAAGGTAGAAACTATTGCATGTTATTTTTGAGCCTTGTATGTTTCGAAATCCAAGTGTGAGTATGCTGTTTTGTCGAGTGAAGTGATGAAACGGATGCCGAGTGGATGGATATGGTGTATACGGTGGTGAGTGAACTCACGGATGCAACAACACTTCGAGCTGAGTTGTGGATTGATTATTTGATAGAGAAAGACATGCCGAAGGTGCCTTAAGTTACTGTGATTAGGCATTGAAGTATTGTAGAAGAATTTTGTGAAAAGATAAGTGGTTTGGCCGGGTTAGAAGTAAAGGAAATCATGTACCTATTCTGTTCTAGGTGAAAATGGTTATGGAGTCTTCTATTATGTGTTATTTTCTTTATGTATGTTAATGGAAATAAGAAAGAAACCATTCTACATGATAGAACATCTATAAGATCAAGTTATACACATAACTATAACCATATGAATATAGAAAATGTAGAGATAGAAGTGAACTTAGTAAAACCAGTAAACTGTTTTTGTGAGAAACGGTTCGACCTTTATTGATTATACGAATTTTCTGTATTTACCTAGTTAGATTTGGACTTCGAATCCTTAATGAAAATTATAGAACACATTTTAAGGAATGACGTGTCAAAATTTGAGATTAAATGGATAAGATTTGGCTAGTGAAATAATTTTCTTTGTAGATAAAGAATCTGGACGTCAATACAGGGTGCTAGTAAAGATTATGGCAATTGTTACTCTTAATACAGTGAGAATCAGACTTAAGTTTCTTCACAGAAAATTTCAATCTATGTTTCAAATATAACATACTAAAATTTGGTAGTATTTCGACAAGAATTGATAGGCCTTTTGTATCCCAAACCGAAACTATACATTTAGTATCATGTGTGTGCAATGAGTGTGGTGCATAGTGCTTGATTATGGGGTAAATATCTGTTCGCCATGGAATGGGACATGACGTAATAGGTTTTATCTTGGACATGTATGTGTGCTAGGTTCATGAGAGTAAGATATATAGCTAGAGACTTTGGAGTCTTTTCTTTTGCATACGATAAATGCATTAATCAAAAGTGTGGTGGTGTGAAACGTGTGCATAAGTGAGTGAATGAACCCATCTGTAGAGTGATACCGGTGATGCCCCTCGGAAGTTGGGATGCCCTTGTTGAGTGGTCTTGGATGCCTCGGTTGAGAGATATTGGGATGCCTCAGAGTGAGATGCCCTTGTGTGTGATCAAGGATGCCTCAGTTGTGTGATACTGAGATGCCTCGGAGTGAGATGCCCCTTGCTGAGTGGTCTTGGGAGGACCTTGGTTGAGTGATGCCAAGATGCCTCGGAGTGAGATGCCCATGATAGAAATATTGTGGAAGTTCGGATGAGGTAACTTCCGGAAGTGACTCGATCGGGCCGGTTGAATTTCGATTAGTGATTGATCGAGGGTGGATCATATGCTCACTAAGTATAATTCTACTTGGCGAGTGAGTTCATCATTGTTGCATTGTTTCATCTTGATATTGAGCTTGAGAAAGTGGTAGGTATATTTGATGTTTATGGATATATTTAGTATGTCTCATATAAAGTGATTACACATATGATGCATTACAATTTCATTAGATTATATTCGTGACAATCCTATCTTAGTATCTTTAATTGTTTGGCCATGATTCTCTTGCAATATTGATGGCTGTGGATTGTTTAAGTTAGAGTTTTATCATTCTTTACTGAGCAAGGTTGTTTGCTCGCACCTTACATTTTTAGATTGATAACATGGATGTACCGCCAGTAGCTCGATACGGGGCGGTAGTGCGTCTTGATGTTTCTCTTCATGACGAGTATGATCCCGACATTGACATGGTTTTCTCCAAATATGAGGCTACTTTATGGTTGGATGACGGTAGAGCCGACTTGACATCGATGACATTCGTTACATGGTTTATCAACCATGAAGGGGAGATATTTGGTCATTTACCCTTTGGAGCAGGAGGACCTGGAGTGGGTTTGGACGGTGCCTAGACGCCTTGGATCATGTAGAAGCTTACTTTTGTTTGTTTTTTTTTGTTAGATGTGAGCTGGTGTGGGAACTTGTGGAGTAGATACCCTCACCCTTTATCCCTGATTTTTATTACGCCTTACTTTTGTTATGTACATGTTGTATATATAGGCGATGAACATGGAAAGAGTCCAAGTTGATAAATTTTGTAAGCCCTGATGATGATAAGAAGTAATGAAGTTTTGCGTGTTCTTGTTTATGTGCATGAATGATTTGCCCAATACTTAAATTTAAAGGTAGAGTGATTGTAGGATAACCTCTTAACATAAACTTGAGATTTTAAATAATCCATGTTATACATGCTAACCTTCAATGGTAAGCACTATAGGTTATCTTAAGGAGGTTACAAGTTAGGCAACACGATAATAAAAATTATAATTCCGCTTGCGCTTAGTACGTGACGCCCTGGGATGTCACATTGAGCATAGCCGCCTTATTGCACTTGTGCAGTCTCTAGATACCTAGCCCCCCCCCTCCACCTTGGGAAGGCAGACGTCCTCCTAGGAAATTTTGGCACCCCCTCTCCCCAAGTGAGGTCCTTTCCACAAGAATTGTCTAAGAATCCGCTCTATCTCATCCAACACTGCTGCAAGGAGAATGAGAACACTAGCCCAATAGGCCTAATTGGCATGGAGAACTAACTTAATCAATTGAAGATGACCAGTAAATGATAGAAATCGAAGAGTCCAAGATTGCACTCTGGATGTGATACACCTAACCAGAACGACACAATCCACTTTCTTTAGCCTTCAAGTGATGATTGGAACACCCAAGTACCAAACTGGAAGAGACCCCTCTTGGAAGCCAAGCTCATTCAAGATATGGTCCCAAAGAGATGGAAGGCCACTAGAGAGGAACACTTCGCTTTTTCTCGAATTTGGGAGGAGGCCACTCCAACTCGAAAACCGTTGCAGACCCTATTTAAGAAGCTTGATCGAAGGCATGTGGCCCTCACAAAAATGAAAGACATCATTTGCGAAGAATAGATGTGAAAAGATAGTAGGCTTACACCTTCAGAAGAATCTGAACTCAGACTGTATTGAGCGCCTCTCAAGAACCCCATAAAGCACATCCATCACCAGCGTGAACAAGTAAGGAGATATGGGATCCCCCTAATGAAGGCCCCACCCACTAGGAAAGAGGCCATGAAGTTCTCCATTCATCGCAATGGCAAATCGAGGAGTCCTGACACAAGTCATTATGAGTTGAACCAGCCAATTAGGAAACCTGAAGGCAAGTAGAGCATTCTCAAGCAATTGCCAATTCACGGTATCATACACCTTCTTGAAATCAACCTTGATAGCACACTTTGGGGTACGAGGCACCACATGAAAACCAGCGAAAAGTTCCTGCGGCAAGAGGATATTGTCCCCGATTTGTTGTCCCTTAACAAAAGCACTTTGGTAGGGGCTCACCAGATCTTTGAGCACGGCAGACACCCTATTTGCCAACACTTTGGCAATGATCTCGTCTACCGTGTTGCAACAAGCAATGGGCCTGTAATCATCAATCGTAGTTGCATTAGGAACCTTGGGAACCAGCACCAGGATGGTGTTATTGATATCCTTAAGGAGCCTCCCTGAAATAAAGAAGTCCTTTACGGCTTCCATGACCAGTTGATCCATCGTATCCCAATTCTTCTTGAAGAACTCCACCGTGAAGCCATCTAGTCCAGGCACTTTCCCTCAGTCAAGGGAGAAGAGGGTGTCTCGCACCTCAAGATCTGAAAGGGGCCGATCGAGAAGGAGGACTTGGTCATCATTCAACTAGGTCCTAATAACATCCCGAAGCTCCGACACCGCTGGGGTAATTTGATCCAACTGAGGCGAGAGGAGGTCGCGGAAAAATTCCACTAAATGCTACTGGACCAAATGAAGGTCAATGATTGGGCTACCTAAGTCATCCACCATCAAGAGAATTCTGTTCCTCGGTTGTCTTTTACTAACATAATTGTGAAAGAACTTGGTATTTCAATCACCCTCCTTGAGCCATCTGATACGAGCTTTCTGTCTTGAAGTAGGTCCACTTGAGTCTACTTTAAGGCTTCCCTCGCATTGGATGTCCTAAGAGAGATGTTGGCAAAGGAATCCTTGTTCAACTGCTTAAGACGACCTTTGAAGGCCTTCGGTTTACACACAAGCCTAAATATAGGCACCCTCGGCACTGGAGCCTCCCACACCTGTTTCACGATTGAATCAAAGTCTGGATGCTGCATCCAAAAATCAAAGAACTTAAACGGCCTTTTCCGAAGAACCAGGTTCTCCACCTTAACCAACATAGGTGAATGATTTGAGATCCCAAGAGCAAGAAAGGAAGCCTCCAAGTAGGAGAACACCTAGCTACAGCACGAGTTCACCAAAACTCTATTGTTCTTCCTCATCTTGCGTGTGGGACTTGAAGAAGTGGACCATGTGAACCGGAAACCAACATACCTAAGGTCCTCTAGCTCTGCCTGATCAAGACACTATTGAAACTCGTCAAAGGATGGCAACCAAAGGTCAGAGACACCTACCCTATCCAAGGGATCCTTAATCGCATTAAAGTCTCCCATGACAATCCAAGGCACATCCGGAAGGGAAGAGTTCCTAGTCACCAGATCCTCCCACAATGGACGTCGAGACGTAAAAGAATGCTCAGCATAAATGATAGAGACAACACGATCCGCATCAGAATCCAACCAACGAACTTTCCAATGAAACGCCTGATCCGAGACTGAAAGAGGCTCCAAAGAAACCGCAGCTCGGCCTATCCAAATCCTGCCTCTATTAGAGAACTTCGAGTTGACGTGTGTTGACACCTAATTTTGGAAAAATAAAATTGCATTTTGAACAAATAAAAAGAAAAAATGAAAATGGGAGAAATTGATTTGATTGAATTATGTAAGGAAATATGGAATTCTGATGGATGTTCGGATTTTGTTAAATTCAGCAACAATTTTGAAATCAAGTGAAAAATGGGGAAGAATTGAGCTGATTGTCAAATCATACTGATTTGATTTAATGTGACAAAAAATGGTAACTCGGGAAATGCCATGTAAAGAGACCATTTCGAGTCACTATAAAATGGAGGCTCATTTTTCATGACAAGGAGAGGAGCGAATTCAGAAAGAAAATTTGTGCGGAAGAGAAAAATTCGTGAGACAGTAAAAAAAAAAAGAAGAAGAACTTCGTGAAAAAAAAAAAAAAAAAAGAGCTGCAGAGAAAAGCAAAAAATGTCAGTAGCTCAAGACAGCAGAAAATACGGTAGAGAGAGAGGGACGTGAGAGAGTGGACAGATAAAAAAAAAAAAAAGAGAGAAAAAAGGAAGAAGAACTGTTCTTCTTCTCCATAGACTTCTCAGCTGATGTCCGCTGTTGCTCGACGCCCGCAGCAGCCGGCTGCTGTCCTCTGCGTTGGCCACCCCTGCCGTCCTCCGCCAATAGCACCACCTCTGCGCCACCTCGCCGGTTCGCTCGCCTCCGCCACGTCGCGCTGCCAGTCTCGCCGGGCCGTCTACACATCAGCCCGAGTCAACCGTGATCTGCTTGCGACCTAGCCCTGACGTCGACCACCGCCGTGCTCTGCCTCGCCTCCAGCCTGTGCCGATTCTCATCGACGTTGTCCGGATCTTGTCACTTGGCTATTCGACATTGGCAGATCTGAGACCGTCGCAGCAGCAGCGACCCGAACGCCCCTGCTTTACTCTTTGTCATCGCCGATCTGCAGCATCAGAAATCTCGAGTGCCCCTGCTCGCGTCCGCCTGATGCTCAGTCGTTGCCGCGCCGCTTTCCTTGCCGTGACCCGATGCTGCCGAGATCCCCTTCTGCACCAACAACGACACCCAGGCTCCACGCGCACTTCAGCCCATCGTCAATGCCACATCAACCACCGGCGACTCTGAGCTACCCGCCCCCTTGCCTGCTAGTTGCTGCTGCTGACGCCAGCCCACACCGGTCACCGCGCCTCCACGTCCTTGCAGCAGCTCGCAACGGTGACGCCAGAGCCCGCTGTTGAGTCCTCCGTCCGAGCGCCACCCCACGGCCGCCACCCCAATTTTGAATAAAAGGAAAAAAAAAAAACACATTAGGTAGTTTTTTTTAGTTTATTTATATTATTATTTTTATTTTACTTTATCGTGTTTTTTAGTATAATTAGTCTTTAATATATGATTGGAAATTCCAACATATCACTTGATTCGCAATCGCGGCTAGGTTTTTTTATTTCATCTTTAAGGCTTTAGATGAAGTAATTAATTAAGCGGGAATAAAATTGATATTTTGATCTTTAAGGTTTAAGATCATTTTATCGATTTTACTAGCGAAATATTACCTTTTGATCTGAATGATGTGCGATATTTTCGATAATTTTGGATGATCTATTTTTTTCTTAATTGCTTTAATTATCTGAGTTAGAATATTGCATGCTTTAGGGTTATTTGCATACTTAGACTAAACCTTTTATTTATCATGAATTTTCGAGAAAAAATAAAAATACAAAATTTAGGATGTTAGATTTTTGTTTCATTAGCTTAAATTGCATTTTTTTTATTATTTCATTGCTTTCTTGTATGTTAAATTGGTGGTTTGTGCACCCACATGATCACCTCACATGTTAGGAAATAAATTTAAAATCAATCCGAATTGCCTACAAGAACATTTTTGAAAATTAAAAAGAAGTGGTACCGAAAGGGCATTAGAGAAATCTAGTGTAATCAAGTCCCCGTACCCATAATCTCTGGTTCGTAGGAGTAAAGTGAAACTCTCGTTACTTTACTTGGGTTTCTAATCGACCCACCAAAAAATAGATTAGTGGCGACTCCTGATTAAAAAATCAATTACATGCTAAGAACTTGAACCTAAGTCGCGAGTTGGTATGGGCTTAGGAGAGCCCGAGTTAAGTTTAGGCTTAACAATCCATTAGTTAAATTTTAGGTGGTTCACACCCCGAAAAATTGGTCGTGACAATGTGCCAGCACCAGTTCACCATCAACTTGCCAATAAAAACATTGTTGACACCTAAATTTAACTATTGTATTTATGACTCGATCGCATACAAGATTATGAATTAGTCACTAAAAAAGAAAAAGAAGAAAAAAAAACAAAACAACAAAAAAAAAGAGAGAAAAGGAAAGAAAAAAAACATTAAAAAAAAAAAGAAAACCTAGAGGCCCAGCCCGCCTCTTTTTCCTTTTTCCCCCTCGCGAGGGCCCAGGCGTGAGTCGGCCCATCTTCCGACTCATCTTCCTTTCTCCCTTGGCTCGGCCCGCGCCCAAATGTCTTCCTCCCCTGGCGGTCTTCACGCAGACTTGCAGAGGCACAGAAGTTGCAGCAGCGAGTGCAGGCAGCAGAGGATTAGGGTGGCAAGCTTCCGGCATGATTTGCGAGTCGGGGAAGCAGACCGGTCGACAAGTTGGCGGGGCAAGAGCCGGGCACACTGATCATTAACCTTAGAGGGCTCGAGGTACCTGTAGAAGAGGGGGAGAACGGAAGCATAAAAACGGAAGGCAACAACACAGTCAGAAAAGGGGGGGAACCGGCAGAGACAGGAGAAAAGAGGGAGAGCTTGAGCAAGAGAGGTGCTCGAGAGTGAGAGCTGGAGCGAGAGAAGCACTTGAGAGAGGGTAAAGAGCCAAAGAGAGGCTCGACAGTGCACGGAATCCTGTTCCCCGACGCCCTTCTTCTGGAACTATGAGGAACCGAGAGAGTTGAGGAGGAGCTAAGAGGAACCAGAGAGAAACTGAGAGGGAAAAGAAGTCCGCGTGAGGAAGCGACCAAGGGAGAGCAAGGGAGCTTCAATCGTCGCTTCAGCTGCATGCGAGACTCGCTGGACGACCCCTCGGCCAATGTTCTCAAATTGGACCTGGTACGTCCTCCTTGCGCCCTGTTTTCACCCGGTTCCGTGCATCCCGAGCCAGAGTTTACGTTCGACTGGTTTGCGTGAACTCTGGCCATGTTCACTCCCTCTTTGGTTGCTGTATGTTTTATTGTTTGTTGGTGAGAGTCTTGGTTTGGGTTCAAGTCCTAGTTGAGCTAGAAACCACGTGATTCGGGAGCACCCTCCGCCTGTTTGATAGAATGCCACAACGAGATCCAGTCTCCGCAATTTTGTCTTTAACTGAAATCGAGTTGTCCGGGTGTGTCACGCTCTTTTATGATATTCCGGTGGTGTTGGGTGACCTTGGGCGTCGGTCGTGTGGTCGTTCGCTACGTTCCCATCGTTGTTGTTGCTTATGGTCGTGATGGTGATGATCTCCAGCCAACTAGTGGCCGACGGAAGTTCGGCGGTGGAAGGGTCGCCGGTTGTTCCAGGCTGCATTTTTGTTTGGCTGAATCTCAATGAGGCCATGTTTTGGGAAGAGAAGCTTCGGGCGTGCAGTGGGCAAACGCGAAGGTGGAGAAGACCAGGGAAGAAGACGACCTAAAAAAGCTTAAAAGAAAAACCAGAAATAAAAGAAATAAAAAGAGTAATGAAAAGAAAACAAAAACAAAAAAACAAAAAAAAATAGAAAGGTGGAAAAGACGTGGGGAGGCAGACGTTCGGTGAAGGCGGCGTGGATGAAGAGAATAGTGCAGGGAAAAGACAAAACATAGGAGAAGCCAAAAAATAATAATAATAAAATAAAACACACTAAAAAAATTAATTAAAAATCTTATTTTCTTTTTCAAACTGAAAGGGCGAATTTGGTTTTGGGTCGGGTCAATGGCCGGATCGGATCTACCAAATCCGAACCCTTTATCCGAATATAATAATATTAAATATAAAAAATATACTAAAAATTTAAAGAATTCAAAAATTTTCAAAAAAATCAAAAATTTCGAATAATAATAAAAATTCAAAAAAAACTTTCCAAAAAATTCAAAAACTCAGAAAACATTAAAAAAATTCAACCTTTTTAAAAAAAAAATAAAGAATTTTAAAATTTTTTAAATTTTTTTTAAAAAAATCCATTCTTTTTGGAAAATTCGAATGTTCTTTTTTTAAAAGAATAGAAAAATCTAAAAAAAAATTAAATCTCCTCAAAACGGTTGAAATTAATCTTTACAGTAATTTTCTCATAAAAATAGCAAACCTTTCAATTAAGAATTGTGTTTAAGTTTAATTAAGCCTTTCGGGCTTTACCTTAAGATTTCAATTGTCCTTGGGAACAAATGCCTTTGAATGCATAATATTGATATATTGATTTTGGCTTCTCTTTAATTTAGTTAGGATTAGTATTTATATTTTCTCCGGTGTTGAATTTTTGCTCTTTCATGCAATTTATTTAATCGTTTTTCTTAGTTTCTAATTGTTATTTTAATGATTGTGCACCCGTATGATCATCTCACATGTTAGTGGATAGGTATAAAATCAATCTAGACCGCCTGACAAAAATCATTTCTTTTAAAATGAACAAGATTAGGTACCGAAATGGCACTAATTGGTTAATTAGTGTAATCAAGTCCTCGATCCTAGATTCTTTGGTTGCGTAGGAAGTGAGACACACTCCCATACCTCACTTGGCATCTAGCCGACCCCAATAAACTAGTGGCGACTCCTTTTGTGCAAAATTTTTAAGAATATCCCAACGTCACGCGGGGTATGAGCTTGGGAGAACCTGCGCCTAATCATGGGCCTTAGGTCTGTCCTTTAGGCAATACCCCTAAACCTGTTCCCTCCCCCCAAGGGTAGGTCACGACAAACATTAAAGAGATGATGAGGTACTTTAGTCTCGACTAACCCAACCAAGAATAATCGGTTCGTCAAAATAAAGTTCCTCACTTCTGTTTGTTTAAGAGGGGCAACAAGCCCCCTAGTATTCCAACACCCTATATACATATTTACAAAGGAAACAGTAGAATGATTACCTCCTTTTTTTAGAGGAGCTTCACCTAGTAACAAGCAGAGGAGGCGGTGCCTCCAAAGGGGGATCCGGAGCTAAGGTAAGCAGCTAGTCTTGCATCAAGGAAGAGGATGGGTCCAAAGCAAGGGCAAGCCTCCTAACCACAGCCGTCTTCGGACAGGTGCAGGGAGAACAAATGTCGTCATCCGAGGAAGAGATGAGGCCAGAGACCTCAGCCCCCTCACCCAGACCATCCAAAGCAAGAACATCATGCTTCAATAGAAGGGCATCACCGTCCAAAGAAGGGGCATCTTCATTCGGCTCAGATATGATCAATTGGCCTCTATGGCCCTTTCGAGAGTAGGATATAGGCAGTCTCTTCTCAACCACTACTGTCTTCAACTTCAAGGACCTCCCATCATCAATCGAGGCGGACGAGGTATCAAGAAGTAGAGGTACGGTCCTCTTCTTCTTCCTCTTAACCTTCCTCCAGCCCTGATCAAGGGCACCGGGCGCCACCGAGTCAGAGGCGGAAGGTCGGGCCATCTCCAAAGCAGGAGGGGTAAGGTGATGATTTGTCGGAGACAAAGGGGATCAAGCAGGGGCAAAGGCAGCACACCTGTGCCCAAAAACCCCCCACACTTTTGGCACTCCACTGGCTTCCACTCGAATTCAATTGCAATGGTCCTAGGAACACCATCGACATTTACTTCCACCGAAGAGACCCTAGGCTGGTTTGCTTGAATCTCAACACATACACGAGCAAAATAAATTATCCTCTTCTCCTTGGTGCGTTGATCCACAAAAAGGGGTTACCCCACAGAGCTACCAATAGCACCAATCGTTGGTGCGGACCAAAGGTCAAGGGACAAGTTCTTGAGCCTTACCCAAATCGGGACAGCGGATTGTTTGTCCTTCTTCAGTTCCATTAATGGCTTCCTTTGTTCCAAAATAAGTGGAACTCTAACAACAATGAGGGGACCCTCTTCCAAAATTTTCCTACGAACCAATGAGTCCGGAATATGAAAATAATAGAAGCCTTGGTCGTCAGCCAGCACATCAACTAGCCTCGGACCTTAAGTTTTCTTTAAGGTTTGCTCTGTAAGCTGAAATAGGAGCCTTTTCCCAACAAAGTATCCAACTAGGAATTCGTTCCATTTAGGATCCGCAGCCTGGAGGACCTCCTTCGTTAAATTGACAACCGATTTTCCATCCACAAGAGTCGATGGAACATAAGAGAGCTCATAGCCATTTGCTGCCAACCGCGCAACATTGGCCCATGATCACGATTGGGGTGACTTGGAGGATCGATCATGCTTGCTCGGGGCTCGTTTGGAAGGGGCCCTTAATCGACTCATACCCCTTGATTTATCAACCGAGGAAACCTAGAGGAATGACCCCCCTCGGCCCTCTCACCCTTCGATGCACTCCCCTCTGCTCTACGGGGAACTTGAGACTTCCCAGTCAAATGGTCTGCACCATTGGGAGGAGGGGAGATGAGGCCCTTCCCGCTACCAGAGCCAACGAACTTCTCAATCGAAGAAAACGCCATAACACCAACAAGTAGAAACAGCCACTCTACCTTCTACAGTATAGCCGAGAGGGAAGAATCCATACCAGGCCCACTAAAAGGGAAGAGGATGATAGATGACCCCCACCCCCACCTTTAGGCCGAAGATTCGCCCCTGGAGCCACTCGAGCAAGCCTGCAGTAGTTGACATGGTGTGGATAGTGTAACTCCATCCCTCCCTCCCTCCCTCCCTCTCTTCTTTCTTTTTATAACCTTTTACCGACCAAAGCAGCAGCCGTGGCTGATTCCAAGTTGCCAATTGCCGAACCAACCTTACTTCTCCTTCTTCACTTCCATGGCCTGAGCAGCTCTCCTCCGATGCCGCTTCTCCAATGGATGCCTCCCCCGCGCGGCCAATTTGTGCGGGTTCCGGTGCCCTTCCTCCCGCCTCGCCGCCGCCGCGCGGCTGTGAGGAATCAGCGCTTCCCGCCCGCTGCTCCACGTTTCCGGTGGCTCTGGCTTCCGTGGTTCGTTGCTACAGATCCGATTCGCGGCTGCTCCTAGCGATTGGTGATCCCGCCCCCTCGCCAAAGCTAGCAATCACGACCACGAACACGGCCATCACCACCATGATCACCACCATCACCACGGCCACCACCACCGCCATGGTGACGGAGGCGACGCGGAGCTAACTGGGTCACAGAGGGCACTGGGCGAGTTCGCGTGGGCGGTTGGATGGGTGGACCTGGCGAATTTGTTGAGGGAGAATCTGCAAATGTGCTGCTACTCCGTGACTTTGTTCCTAGCCGCCGCCGCTTGCCCTTACCTGGTTCCGAAGCCGGTGGTGAAACCATTTCAAAATTCTTTGATGCTAGTCGCGTTTCCCCTAATTGGAGTGCGAATTTTTATCTCTAGCTTTTCGTGTTGCTTTTTAGTTTTGCGACCTAAATGCAATCGAATGCGGAGTCTCTGTTCCTGGATTTTGTCAGTTTCGCTATGCTTTCCGACATTGTGTGGTCTGTCTGATATAGCTAGTACGATTACCTAGAGGGGGGTGAATAGGTATAAAAGATTTTTCTTTTGATAATTACACAGTACTTAGATAGATAAACGATTTGCAGCAATTAAAAAAAAAAAAAAAACAATCGTAAGGCGAGTAAGGGAAAGAGAGAATTAGACACGCGGTTTATAGTGGTTCGGCTTGTTTCAAGCCTACGTCCACTCTTTCGCACCGACGATGACCAATTGGCTGGATTCCACTATGAACAAAGAGATGTTACGGTGATGATCTTCCTTGACTTCTTGGTGTAGACGATCTTCCACACTCTCAAGGTGTCACTAGAAATGAATACTCTGTGTGTACAATTTCGCTCAAATAGTATCGACTAATAATCAAGGATCTTCAGACTCTGGAATTTTTCTATCGATCACACACTTTAAAACAACTTGAATGTCTTCCTTTTATACTCCTTTATGCCATCATAGCCGTTGGCACTTACCAAAGGAATTCCTCTAATCTTCCGTTGGACGGAATCAATCACGAAGATCATTCGAGCTATTTAAGGAACATGGCGATAGCCCATCAATCTGTTCGCCCATACAATCGGATCTTGGTTTCCAAGAATAGAACATTCCAAGAATACTTCGACAACCATCGGATCTTCAATCGATCTAGATAAGAACAAACAAAGAATCCGAGATGTTTATCCAACCAAGGGATCTTTTCCAGAGGATAGGATCGAATCCTCAACCATAAGCTTCGGCTCTGGATTTCCTTTACTCTTTTGGATTAGAAAGCGTCGGTGAGAATAATCTTGAGTCTTGAGTCTTGAGTCTTGAGTCTTGAGTCTTGAAATAATAAAGTCTTGAGACTTTAATCTTCGGTCTCCGAATATCCGGACTTTAGATCGATAGAAACGTTTTGTCGGCTTCAAAAGATTCGGAAAGATTTCTCCAACAATCTCCCCCTTTTTGATGGTGACAAAACTTCCTTGTAGATTTGAACAACTTTGACCTGCAAAAACATTTCTCAAGCAATATGGCTAACTCATAAAGATTAATAAAACAACCACATTCTGCATCCACAGCAAATTGGTTAGGCTTTCATGAGTAATACCATAAAACAACACTTGATATGAACGCAACCAGTCAAGCATTTAAATCCCACGAGTCAAGAGTACTCAAGTCAAACCAAAAATATAGCCACAAATAGCCATAAATTCAAAGACTAAAAGATAGAATGATGAAAGATGATGAAGTTGATTGTTCAAATTGATTCTCCCCTTTTTGTCATCATGAAAAAGTGAGAAAGGGATCAGTGCGCTTGGGAATGCGAATGATTTGGAAATCTCCCATAGACTGAACCAAGCCTTCTAGCCTCTTCAAGTCTTCCCTTAGATTAGCTACCTCCTCTCCTTTTGCATTGGCTTGAAGTTGTAGAGCGAGGTCTTTCATTCGTCCTCCGGGGTAACCGAAGACGCTTTTCCAAAGCATTCTTGATGGATTGAATTTTGATCTAGAGCATATATCGTCCTCGCATTTCCATAAGTATATCAATAATAAGACGAAAATCTCTTTGAGCTATCCGTCCGTGTACTTGCATCGGCTTTTCGGATGGAGTGAATGCGGACGTTGGTGCTTCGTGTAATCTTGCAGATTTGGGGTCGACGTATCTTGACCTTCTTCGGGCAATTTAGAAACCCGAACTTCTTCGGGTCCGCTGGAGATGATCTTGGACCTTCACTATTGGCAAAGCATGTGGTGAAGACATTTCTTGCTCGCCAACTCCCCTGTCTCTAGGACATCACAAGGGGAAGAGTGATGATCATGTTCTTGATTTTCCTTGTCTCCAGTCGATGCACTGTTCTTTCTCTCCTTCTCTTTCCTTTTCTCCTTCTTTCTCCTTCTCTCTCTCGCCGATCTTCTTCTCGATCTTTCCTTGCTCCTCTTCCTCTCTCTCGTTTTCGTTGAAGTTCTATTGATCGAGACACGTAACGTCCGGTTCTCGTTAAAGCAACGATTGTGGGATCCTCATCTTCTTCATCTTCATCCTCTAAGATGAGAGTCCTTTTCTTCTTCCTCGACGGGGCTCCAATGACTTCTTTTCCTTTTCTTTTTGAAGCGAGATGGGACTCGGAGTCTTCACTCGAACTTCTCCATTGCCTTGGAAAGCTCTTGTAGACGCATCTTCGTCGGCATCTTCAAACCTACCACCATCTTATCGCACGGTCGAACACAAAGTGAATGGGGTGGTTCAATATTCATGTGTCTAAAGATCTTGGTCACGGACCGGGATAAGGCAATTGTCCCTTGTCTTTTGACACCGCTCCGTACATGTGGAAAAGAATCGTGTGCGGGAGAGAGAACTTACACGTCGAGTTGATTGCATACATCAACTTTGCTTGAGAATAAGACACGAAGTCTTTGATGTAGACTTTGGTCTCGAGACAGAGTTGATTACGATCTTATGAAGCACAATGTTGATTGCATTCATCCTGGAATAGGTAACTCTCTTGTCTGCGTCCCTATCCTTGACAAGATCCAGAGTAGTACGTGCAGGTGAGACTTTGATTGGCAGATAACGCCCTCGTTCAACTCCAATAATGTCTGCCAACATATTCACATCTACCACGTAGACTTTGTCTCGAACATTGAACAAAATTCTATTCGCATCCAAAAAGCTCAGATTTGAATAAAAATAAGCGGTTAAATGTGCGTACCCGTCCGTAGAGTCAGAGCAAAATTTCTCAAGTTGAAGCAAGTTCAACTTCTCTCTCAAGTTCATGTTGATGGCGTCTAGAAAGTCAAAATCAACACTTCGAGGGTTTATCACCCCTCTTTTCAACGGTTTGCCATATACTTTCTCCTGTTCTTCGGATTTAAACAAATCCAATCGATTTCCTTTCGTCTTCGCTGCCACACCCATTCTCGGTTGAAACTCCAGGAACATTCTATCATCATCGTTCCCTTCAATTAAATTTTGTCCAGTTACACGAGGATCACTTGGAACATTTGCAAGTGCATCCTCTGCTTTTCCTCTCGGAGCAATTCCTAACTCCTCCATTCTCCGCAGAAAAAGATATTCATTTCCATAGTTCTTATCCTTAAGGAAATCGTCTATGTAATTCAATGGTGTACCGGTGATTTTCAACGCACGATAAAGCTTGTAGATATAGGAGGGTTTTTGGACTCTTACAGGGTCGGCTTCCTCGATTATCTCTTCTTCAAGATGATGACTTTCACCATGTGGGGTAGGAGGCGATGAATGACGTGGATGAGGACGAATCGGACTTTGTTGCCGACTTGAAAAGTCTTCCTCCTCGATAAGATCGAAGTGTATTGGTCCCTTCTCCATTCTTTGTGGTCCCCCGCTTGCTATTCTCAATGATTTCCTCGAAGAAGACATTCTTCTTTGTCGATTTGAGAGATTCCTTCGCTTGCTTCCCAAAGAAAAATGACCACTTTCTCGACGATGAACAAGAGATTGAAACGGGTTCGGGAGAAGAGTACTTTTAGGGTTTTGACGATTGAGGAAAAAGCTGTATATATATATTTAACTCACTTTTTGAAAAAGGAAGTTCAATCGACACGGGGAAAGTGTACGAACATTTCTTTTCAAAATCAATAAGCGCCGAAATTAATCTTTTGAAAAGACAAGTTTTTTTTTTTTGATTTTCACACGAGATAATAACCGAACAACAAAATCGTACCTTTTCGAGTTCGAATAGAATAGCCACTTACGTCTATAGCCATGAATGTCTCGAGTCGAAGATCTCGAGGGCGAGAGATTAGAGTCTAAGGACTGTTGAGTCTTTAGACTTTAACTTCTTCAAGCTTCAAAATGTTGAGTCTTGAAAGGATAGCGTCGAATTGATTTTTCTCCAAAGGCTTTGTGAAAATATCCGCTAGTTGACTTTTGAATCAACAAATTGAATCGAGATTTCTCCGTTTTGAATATGATCTCTAATGAAGTGGTGTCGAATCTCAATATGCTTTGCTCTTGAATGAAGAATTGGATTTTTGGTAAGATTGATCGCGCTGGTGTTGTCACATCGATTTCGTGCATGAGTCTTCAATGCCAAAGTCTTGTAGCCGTTGTTTGATCCATAGAATTTGCGAACAAAGAACTTCCAAGAGCTACATACTAAACATTTCGTTGTTGAAAGAGCCACGGTACTTTGTTTCCTTGAAAACCAAGATCTTGTTCTATTTCCAAGCAACCGACAAGTTCCGAAGTGCTCTTTCTATCGACTCGCAACCGGCCGGATCGCATCCGAATACCCTAGAAGATCAAAGTCTCCTTTCTTTGGATACCAAATACCGATGCTTGAAGATGAGGCAATGTATTTGATAATTCGTTTCACGCATCGAGATGTGATTCTCTAGGATCCGATTGAAACCTAGCACGAGACACAAACACTTAACAAAATATCGGGTCTAGAAGCGGTAAGATAAAGAAGTGAACCAATCATGCTTCGTATAGCTTTTGATCTACTTTCTTCCCTTCTTCATCCTTGTCTATCTTCTGAGAACATGACATTGGTATGTTAGTCTTTTTGCATTTTTCTAATCCAAATTTTTTGACAAGATCATTTGCATATTTTTCTTGATGAATAAAAGTTCCTTCCTTCATTTGATTCACTTGGAGTCCAAGAAAGAATGTTAATTCTCCCATCATACTCATTTCAAACTCATCCCGCATAGACTTAGAAAATTTCTTGCATAGGCTTTCATTAGGAGATCCAAATATAATATCGTCTACATATATTTGAACAAGTAAAAAGCTTTTGATTTCCTTTTTGATAAATAAGGTAGTATCTACTTTACCTTTGACAAAACCGTTCGTATTAGGAACTTACTTAGCCTATCATACCAAGCTCGAGGTGCTTGCTTTAAACCATACAAGGCCTTTTCGGTCTAAAGACGAGATCGGCTTCTTTGGGTCTTCAAATCCAGGTGGTTGTTCCACATAAACTTCCTCATGGATGAATCCATTTAGAAATGCACTCTTAACGTCCATTTGGAATAACCTGAAATTTTTATAGCAAGCAAACGCAAGTAATAGACGAATAGCTTCTAACCTTGCTGCGGTGCGTAGGTCTCATCATAGTCTATTCCTTCCTCTTGCGTGTATCCTTTGGCCACGAGTCTGGCTTTGTTCCGTACGACTTTTCCATCCTCGTTCATCTTGTTCCTGAATACCCATTTGGTTCCAATAACAGTTTTACCTTTTGGTTTAGATGTCGATCCGAGACATCATTGATGTTAAAACGCTTCGAGTTCTTCTTGCATAGCTTCAATCCAGCTTTCATCGATAAAGCTTCTTCTATGCTTTTTGGTTGAATTTCGAGAGATTAGAGCCACAAAGCACTAGATTCTTCACGTCTTTTTGATCAGTGCGGATTCCTTCATTGATTTCACCGATAATGAGATCTTCGGGATGACTGGATTTGTGCTTCCGATTCTTGGTTGATTTTCTGGTTGATGATCTCTTTCTTTATTTGAATTTTCAAGAACATCTTGATGTTGGACTTCCAGAGACTGAGATGCTTCTTGAGTTGTAAGTCTTGAAAGATCTGGAGTTGGTTCAAACTCTTCATATTGAGTCTGACTAGATTCAACTTGCGTTGAGTCTTGGAATTTGACATTCATTGATTCCTCCACCGATTGGCTTTTCTTGTTAAAGACTCTGTAAGCCTTGCTTGTCGTAGAATATCCAAGGAAAATGCCTTCATCGATCTTTCTTCAAACTTACCAACTCGATCATTTGCATTTTTCAAAATAAAGCATTTGCAACCGAACACATGAAAATACGAAACAATAGGCTTCTTATCTTTGAATAATTCATAGGGGGTTTTCTCTAAAATAGGTCTTAGAAAGACTCTATTGATGATGTAACATGCTGTTGAAACAGCTTCAGCCCAAAATCGAGAAGAAATTTTACTTTCAATTAAAAGAGTTCTAGCCATTTCTTGAAGAGATCTATTCTTTCTTTCCACAACTCCATTTTGTTCGAGTATATGGAGAGGAAAATACATGATTAAAACCAGATTTATCACAAAACTTTGTAAAGTTTTGGTTTTCAAATTCACTTCCATGATCTGTTCTTATACTTGAAATAGTACATCCTTTTTCATTTTGAACCTTTTTAGCAAACTTTTCAAAGTACGAAAAGGTTTCTGACTTATTTGCGAGAAAATATACCCAGGTAAAACGAGAGTAATCATCCACAATTACTAGACAATATTTCTTACCTCCAATGCTCGGGTTCTTGTTGGTCCAAAGAGATCCATATGCAAAGAATGGAGAACATGATTAGTAGAGATATGTTTTATATGCTTAAATGAATTTCTTACTTGTTTTCCCGAATACATGGTGTGCATGAGTCGACTTTTGATAAGGTAATTTTGGTAGACCTTGAACAAGCTTCTTTGATGAGATTTTGGCTAATTGCTTCATGTTGACATGGCCAAGCTTTCTATGCCATAAGACCGCTTCATCTTGAATTGAGATGAGACATTGCGTTTCATCCGGTCTTACATCAAGAAGGTAGATATTTCCATGCCTTCGACCCATGAAAGCGAGTTGAGTCTTTGCTTATTCAGAACATATGCCTTCTTGAAAAGAGATCTTGAACCCAGTATCACACGGTTGGCTAATGCCGAGAAGATTATAATTGAGTCCTTCCACTAAAGAAACATTGCTTATTGTGAGATTTCCAATTTTAACAGTTCCAAATCCCACAATGCTTCCTTTGTTGTTTCCACCAAATGAAACTTTTCCACCATTTACTTGAACAATCTTTATAAAGCAATTTGAGTCTCCTGTCATGTGTCTTGAGCATCTGCTGTCAAGATACCATTTTACCTTCTTTTTGACAGAGACCTGAAATCAAAGGAGAGTCTCAAGCTTTCTTTGGTACCCAAATTTTCTTAGGTCCTTTGGTGTTAGTAGGATAAGCATTATTAGGCCATACCCTTTTAACAGGCTTCCGGATCATAGGACACTCTTTTCAAAGTGATCTTGACTGTTACACTTTGAACACCTTAGAGCATTTCGACCTACGAGACTTTACAAAAACCTTTTGAAATGATTTTTGTACGCTTCTCTCGATGGTCTTTTCTTGATTCTTTCTTTTACTTTCGGAAAATCAATCAAAGGGATTGTTTTTGCTGTCATTCCTAAACCAGACTTGTTGAAGTAAGGTCTTTGAACCGAAAGAACTTTCTCGAGTTTTCAGACCCTATTGAAAATTTCTTTGAAATATTTGACAAGTCGGTTTTCGGGAAAGCATTTTCTTTCGAAAGTTTATCTTCATTCTCTTTAAGAGCGAAACATTCAAGTCTAGACTTTTCACTTTTTCTTCTAAAATATTTTCCTTTTGTTTTAAAGCTGAGTTTTCCTTTTCGGTTCGGAAATCTTTTTAGAGAAGTCTTAAGACTGAAACATAATTCATCAATATATTTAGAGACTTTGACAGAATTTTAAAATCACTTACCTCAAATTCAGTCTCATGCAGATCGATCCAGTCCGAGTCCGATTGTGCCATTAGACGAGATTGGCATATTCCTCATCACTTTCTTCACACTCGTATCGCTCCGGGTTTCGGCTTTGAGAGCTTTTCGAGACTTTTCGGTTTTTCCTCTCTTCTTCTTCGAAGAGGACAGTTGGGTCCGATGTGTCCCTTTTTTCTTACATTCGGCGACTACATCTTTGTTTGGTTCTTCATCAACAAACTTGGTTTCTTTGTTTCGAAAACTTTGTTTTCTTGAGTTGAACCTTCTTCATTTTCTATTCAGCTTTTGAATCTTCTTATCATAAGAGCAAGCTCCTCATCATCCAGATCTTCTTCAGAATCTGTATCATCAGAATCATCATTAGATCTTAATGCAATGGATTTCTTACCTCTTGGATCTTCGTCTTCATTGATTCGCTCCACTTCGTAAGATTGAAGAGTTCCAATCAGCTCATCCACAGATAATGGCATAATTCTTTGCGTCTCTCGTATTGAAGTCTTTATATGATTCCAATCCTTGGAGAGTCCTCTCAAAGCAACTTGTTCACCTTCACGGGATCGGTAATTTTCTGTCCTTGATTATCAAGTCCATTGACAATATACGTAAACGGCTAAACATGTCGGTTATAGATTCTCCTTGTTTCATTTTGAAGGCTTCGTATTGACCAAGAAGAATATTAATTCTGGTCTCCTTCACTCGGTCTGTCCCTTCATAGGTAATATGTAATCTATCCCGGACTTCTTTTCTTTGTGACACAAGAAGATATTCTGTTATATTCGGTTGGTGACAAAGCACAATATAAAGAATAAATTGCTTTTGCATCGAGTGCTTGTCTCTTGTTTATCTCATCTTGAGACATTCCGCTGGTCTCAACAGTTTCTTTCCCTCTTTCAGATACTGATGCAACAGTAGGAGTGATTCCTCTCTCCACAACATCCCATTCCAAAGGATCCTTAGATCGAAGGAAAGCTTTCATCTTGTTCTTCCAGATGTTGTAATCCTTTCCATCGAAGTAGGGTGGTCTGGTATTGCTTTGACCTTCCACCAGCCCTGATGCTAGCATACTAGCCATGGATCTTTTACTCTGAAGTAAAACACTTCAAATAGAGTAAGAACACGAGGCTCGATACCAATTGATATAGCTAGTACGATTACCTAGAGGGGGTGAATAGGTATAAAAGATTTTTCTTTTGATAATTACACACTACTTAGATAGATAAACGATTTGCAGCAAAAAAAAAACAATCGTAAGACCGAGTAAGGGAAAGAGAGAATTAGACACGCGGTTTATAGTGGTTCGGCTTGTTTCAAGCCTACGTCCACTCTTCGCACTGACAGCCAATTGGCTGGATTCCACTATGAACAAAGAGATGTTACAGTGATGATCTTCCTTGACTTCTTGGTGTAGACGATCTTCCACACTCTCAAGGTGTCACTAGAAATGAATACTCTCTGTGTATACAATTTCGCTCAAATAGTATCGACTAATAATCAAGGATCTTCGACTCGGAATTTTTCTATCGATCACACACTTTAAAACAACTTGAATGTCTTCCTTTTATACTCCTTTATGCCATCATAGCCGTTGGCACTTACCAAAGGAATTCCTCCAATCCTCCCGTTGGACGGAATCAATCACGAAGATCATTCGAGCTATTTAAGGAACATGGCGATAGCCCATCAATCCTGTTCGCCCATACAATCAGGATCTTGGTTTCCAAGAATAGAACATTCCAAGAATACTTCGACAACCATTGGATCTTCAATCGATCTAGATAAGAACAAACAAAGAATCCGAGATGTTTATCCAACCAAGGGATCTTCAAAAGATTCTGGAAAGATTTCTCCAACACTGTCGCGTGCAAATAAAGGTGGGGAAGTTGAAGCATTTTTTGATGAATTTAATCGGATTAGATTTTTTTTTCCAATCGAACTGTCAGTTAATGTTGGAAGGGTTATTAAGTTATGCCATCGAGGTTAAACTATGGATGTTAGCACCTATGAGACATGTTTTAGGTGGATTGTGCTTTCTAGCCTACATTTGTTTCGGAGGGAGGATTCATCAGAAAAGGAAAGGATATGTTCCTGATTTAGGACACCGCTCTTGCTGTTCTTGTTGATACACAAAGCAAAACCAAAATCAGCTGTACTGTTAGATGAAAATGGGGCACGCTTTCTAGCTCTATTTGGCCGTTTGAGTTTTGAGCTCACTCGATGGGATTTCCCTTTCCTTTCTTTTTCTAAAATATTCAAATTTAAGGAATCTTATCGCAGGATTAGACAAAATCCCAATAAGTGAGGTCTTCATTCCAAATCAATAGGTTTCCTTGGAAAAATTAAAGGCAGAGAAGGGACCATTCTTTTTTTAAGAACAATAGGGCTATTAGGAAATTATTCCTCTCACTCCAAATATCTCATGTATTATAAACTTAAATTAACTCTCCTTGTCTCATGAAAATTCAAATCCCTTCCCAAACAGATAATGCAATTCATGCCTTTTTCCCCTTCTATCCACATGTTGGTGCCTTTTTAGCTACTCTTATTAAAGAAGAAAATCAGAAAGAGAACAAGAAAAACGAGAAATATCACAAAGAGCCGGTCAACTAAAACTCTTTTCACCACCATCCTTGGTACCTACCTGTACTATATTTGGAACACAAACTAAACATAAAAATAAATTGTTGCCATAAAACTAATTATTGTTTCCATAGGCGACATTGATTCTGATTTTGTTCTTAATATCAATGATATTCATAGATCTTCTTTCCTTCTAAGGTGCTACATATGTTCGTAGATCTTCTTTCCTTCTAAGGTGCTACATATCCACTATAAATTATTCCTCTTGGATTACCAAACTACGCTAACACATACAGATCAACTCTCGCAACGCCCTCTTGTGTCTTGTCAAGCATGAGGAGTGCCATGAGGGCCCTCCACATTTTCCTTGTCCTAGCATTGCTCAACGCCATTTTTGTCAAATCTGAAGCTCGACCCTTCAATGCATTGTAGAAGAAAGCTATTATACAATTTGCCAGGGGAAGGTTCATTGATGGGTCATCACTTGGACCCATCCAGTCCAAGCTGCTTCAAGTGGACTCATCAGGTCCAAGTCCACCTGGTCCCGGGCAAGAGTTATTTGATGAAGTGCACTCATCGGGTCCCAGTCCACCTGGTCCTATGCATGAGTTAACTGGTGAAGTGCACTCATCAGGTTCAAGTCCACCTGGTGAGGGACACAAGTTCACCAACTCGGAGACACTCGGACGGATTTAGGACTCAGGCCTGAGCCCGGGGGAGGGACACGAGTTCACCAACTCTGAGACACTCGGACGGATTAAGGACTCAGGCCCGAGCCCGGGGGAGGGACACGAGTTCACCAACTCGGAGACACTCGGACAGATTAAGGACTCAGGCCCGAGCCCGGGGGAGGGACATGAGTTCACCAACTCAGAGACACTCGGTCGAATTAAGGACTTAGGCCCGAGCCCTGGTGAAGGACACGGGCACGTCACCGGCACGAACCGGTGACGACCGAACTTTGACTCAAGTTTGTTTCCATTCATTGGGGTTCGAGCTTGCATATGGAATAAGAATTTTTTTTTGCTGGATAGCAAGGCTGATGTTGTTTAACTTGCTTTATTAATGTGTGCATGTCAATTTGGACAAAATCACATGAACTCATCATTCGAATTATTCAAAAAGATTGAAAGTAGAAAGGAACATTCTTGTGTATGACATTACATCACATCATGTGGGATCATCACGTAGTTATATGACAATTATGAAATTTTTACACTCTTATAATGTTTAATTGACAAGTGAAAAGCTATCTTTTCGGAACCATGCTAAGGTAACGCCACCTTTATTTTCTAAAAGTAATGTCGCCTTTTGGACCACAAACCCCCTTTCCCGGATGATTGGCAACCAGCAACAATAGCCAGTGTGATTAACTTTCTACAGCATATTGGCTTTAATTAACTTTCAGCAGGGATTAAAAAAAAAGAGTAAAAACCGATGCAACAAGTATATCCGATTACGAAGAAAAATGGCGGTGGATGATGGTTCGTCACCTGTATCGCCAACGACGGACCATCACCATCTCATTTTCCATTTTTTTTCCTTCTAGCCTGCAATTGGAAGATTACTTCGAATATCAACCATAATTCAAGGGCCTTAAATAAAGAGAGGAACCCAAAACTGACTTGACTTGACTTGACATTGACATCAACTCCAAAACCCAACGTTAACCGAAACACAAAAATCTCGAGCTCCTTAATATCGAAGATCATAATTCGGAGCATGATCGATTTGGAAGAAAAATCATCTACATAAGTTGACCTGAATGATCATTTTGGATGATACTCGAGGAATTGAGTGGCGTCTTCATGACATTGACCAAAAAACTAGTCTCAACATATTGGCATTATCCAAACACAAAAGTATGAATATAAGAATAAAGATAAACAGAGCCATTGGGATAAAATCACTTAGATTAAAAATAGGTTCGGAGCGCTCCCCCTTCTTTGAACCAACATCATTGTTTACTGCATATCTTCTCTTATTTATACTATGTTTGGGAAAAAAGCGGTAGTGGCAAAGAAAATAAAAGGAGTGACGATATGAGAAAATGAACATGAAGACGAGAGAAAAATATATTGTGTTATATTCTATGCACGAGGAAAATTGAAAATAAATTAAAATAAGGAGGAAATTGATAAGGGCAATGCCTTTGTGCCAAGGAGGTATAAATTCTAAACAAGAATGAAAGATGCGATCAATAAATATATACACATGTATATGTGGGAAATAGAGCTGAAGTTCAAAATGAACTTATAGGCAAATAAAAAAAGACATCTCAAGGTAGTATTCCAATATTTAGTGAATTCTTAGAGTTTTCTTCTTCTTCTTCTTCTTCTTCTTTCAATATGTCTTTGCTGCATCATCATCTCAAGAAAACACCGTCATCCTCAAGGTCTTTGGTCTTCAGTTTGGGGTAAAACCTTTCTTCTCCATGGCTGCTTATAAGACTATATACGCTCGACGGCTGAAAAACTAGACATAGAAATTGCTGTCCAACTTCTGCCTTTTCTTTTAGACCTTCAAACTTGCTCTCTCTCTCTCTCTCTCTCTCTCTCTCTCTCTCTCTCTCTATCTATCTACTTATGTGATATAGAGTGATACAAAATATATCTAGCCTTTCAGATTAGTGCAAATATGTTTTAGTAAATGGTCAATCGGTCGTGTGCTACATTCTTCCTTCTTCCCCGGCTTGCATGTGTGCTCTCTCGGCCACGACAGAAGCTTCCTCGTTGCTTCCTCAAGCCGGCTGCATGCAGAAATGCAAATGCTCACGCAGCCTTTCAACAGGGGAAGACTAAATTGTCATACGAAGAAAAAGAGAAGAAGAACGGGGAAACCGGGACCATCAAGAAGAGCCGGTCAAAGAAAACTCTTCGTTGCTCGCACTATATATTTTGAGCACCCGCTCGGCCATAGACTCCGCATCACAAACTCCCTTCAAACAAATAAAAAAATTTGCTCTTTATCGTCTCTGTCAGTAAAAATTTGCTTTCGCTCGTCTCTCTCAGTAATTTCATCGAACATGAGGAGCACAACAAGGGCTCTCCACATTCTCTTGGTCCTGGCGATGCTCAGCCCCATTTTTGTTGTGAATGGAGCTCAACCCTTCAATGTGATGGAGACGAAAGCTCCAGGGGGAGTTGCCTGCGGAGGGTTTTTCGACGGGTTGTCGCTTGGGGCCATCAAGCAAGCTGGGCCGAGCCCAGGCAAGGGACACAAGTTCACCAACTCGAAGGCGCTCGGAGGGATTAAGGACTCTGGACCGAGCCCTACTGAGGGATACAAGTTCACCAACTCGGAGACGCTTGGAGGGATTAATGACTCAGGCCTGAGCCCCCCCGGTGAAGGACACAAGCACGTCACCGGCACAAACTAGTGATGACCAAACTTTGATTTCATGGTCCCTTTCATTATTTAGTTGTTTAATTTTTATCTTTTGCAATATCAAAAGTGAAGGTCCTAGTCATCCATTGGGCCTTGAGGTTGAATATAGAATAATAAGGTCTTTTGCTAGCGAGCGAGGTCAGTGTTGTTTAACTTGTTTTATGGAATGTGTTCGTGTCAAATCGGACCGACTCACATTGACATGTGTCATTCAAATTATTCACAAAGATTGAAAGTATAAAGGGAGACTATTATGTCTCATGTGATCATTGTGTAGTTCTATAACTATTATGAAGTTTTTAATATGGCTTGAGGATTTAATTGAAAGGAAGGGAACAGATATATAATAGAGCTTTTGGTGCAAATATTTTCTTTTCTTTTTTTGGTAAAGGTAATAAATATGATAAAAGGGGAAAGTAAAAACTAAACAACCCTCGACTTCAAAAACTTACACTCCCAATGAACATGCTCATAAAGAGTGGAAGGAAGCCAATAAAGAAAGCCAAGCGGCAAGCACAAGGACCAAAGCCAGCACAAGAGGCGCTAGCACACCCAAAAAACACCAAGGGCCTAACCAGCCAGTGTACAAACAGTAGAGGAGAAGATGGAAGGATCCAACTCCCAGAACCGTTGTAATCTTCTATTTCTAGTGGAGTCGTCCGCATTCCTATAGGTGAGAGCCTTATCTTGAACGACTTTGAGAAGGTGCTTCTTCATGGTCGAGGTAGAAACAAGCTCACCCCTGAAAAGGATATCATTCCTATTCTTCCAGATGATATGATAGAGCGCACCAAAGGAAAAACGGGCAATGCATTTATGGAACTCCTTGCCCGCAAGGAAGGTAGTGGCCCAAGTCAGCATTTCCTCCCAAGGCTTGTTACTCCAAGGGAGTTCGCATCTGGTCGCTCAAAAGAAGGCAATACGCAACGTAAAGCGACATCAAAAAAATAAATGATCAACTGAATCAGGTTCCTCTTCACAGAAAGGGCAAAATGCATCATCGATCCTACCATGAGCCATGGAAAGGGATTGAGTAGGCAGCCTTCGCTTGGTAATGAGCCAAAGGTTAAACTGATATCGATGTAGGATGGCATTGTTCTAGATTAAACCATTCCAACTAACTCGATCCTTCTTTCGCCTTATAAGCTCCAAAGCCGTGGCCACTGAGAACACTCTCGAGGAATTTTCCCTCCAACAAAACCGATCCTTATCATCAATCAAAGAAGGGAGCGGCGAACCCCAAGTTGCAATTACCGACCGTATAGCGTGGCCGTCTTTAGAAAAAAGGTCAGCCACCAAAGCCTGTCTTGAAAGTCCAGATCTATAGATAACCAAATCTGTGAATATTAAGTTCAAAGGACCCCTGGGGTGCGAATTGTCAAACCAAAGCGAAGTGTCGAGTCCATCGCCTATCCTCCAATGGAAGCAGAGCCGGAATTCTGTCCTGAGTTGTAGAATTTTCTTCCAAGTGCAAGAACACAAAGTCGGCTTCTTTCCCACCCAAAAATTCCTCCTTTTTAAGAAGGTCGAGTGAATCCATTTGCACCATAACGATTCTTTATCAAAGAATAGGATCCATATGTGCTTGAGCACAGCCGCCTTATTGCACTCGCGCAGTCTCTGGATACCTAGGCCCCCCCTTCACCTTAGGAAGGCAGACGTCCTCCTAGGAAATTTTGGCACCCCCTCTCCCCAATGAGGTCCTTTCCACGGGAATTGTCTAAGAATTCGCTCTATCTCATCCAGCACTGCTGCAGGGAGAATGAGAACACTAGCCTAGTAGGCCTAAATGGCATGGAGAACTGACCTAATCAGTTGAGGACGACTAGTAAAGGATAGAAATCGAAGTGTCCAAGATTGCACTCTGGATGTGATACACCTAACCAGAACGACATAATCCACTTTCCTTAGCCTTGAAGTGATGATTGGAACACCCAAGTACCAAACTGGAAGTGACCCCTCCTGGAAGCCAAGCTCATTCAAGATATGGTCCCGAAGAGACGGAAGGCCACCAGAGAGGAACACTTCGCTTTTTCTCGAATTTGGGAGGAGGCCACTCCAACCCGAAAACTGCTGCAGACCCTCTTTAAGAAGCTTGATCGAATGCATGTGGCCCTCACAAAAAAGAAAGGCGTCATCTGCGAAGAATAGATGTGAAAGGATAGTAGGCTTACACCTCAAGAAGAATCTGAACTCAGACTGTATCAAGCACCTCTCAAGAACCCCATAAAGCACCTCCATCACCAGCGTGAACAAGTAAGGAGATATGTGATCCCCCTAATGAAGGCCTCACCCACTAGGAAAGAAGCCATGAAGTTCTCCATTCAACGCAATGGAAAATCGAGGAGTCCTGACAGAAGTCATTATGAGTCGAACCAACCAATTAGGAAACCTGAAGGCAAGTAGAGCATTCTCAAGCAATTGCCAATTCACGGTATCATTCGCCTTCCTGAAATCAACCTAGATAGCACACTTTGGGGTACGAGGCTCCACATGAAAACCAACAAAAAGTTCCTGCGCCAAGAGGATATTGTCCCCGATTCGTCGTCCCTTAACGAAAGCACTTTAGTACAAATAGTTACATAAGTCGCTTACTTAACAAAAGTTGTGCCATCTCCATCCATATGAGAGGTGGCGGGAGGAGAGAGAGTGCCGGCTTCGAACACTTGAGTCGTTCAATATGTCTCTGCTGCATCATCATCTCAAGAAAACACCGTCATCCTCAGGGTCTTTGGTCTTCGGTTTGGGGTAAAACCTTTCTTCTCCATGGCTGCTTATAAGACTATATATGCTCGACGGCTGAAAAACTAGACATAGAAATTGCTGTCCAACTTCGCCTTTTCTTTTAGACCTTCAAACTTGCTCTCTCTCTCTCTCTCTCTCTCTCTCTCTCTCTCTCTCTCTCTCTCTCTCTCTCTCTCTCTCTCTCTATCTACTTAGGTGATATAGAGTGATACTGTTGGAATTCAAGTCGGCGGAAGATGACTTACCTGATTCCAATGCGCAAACAGCAAATGGCCCTGGAACGAACGTTGAATTGCGAATAAATCACGAACAATACTACCTCATGTTAGTCTGGATGCAATCACAAGGAAAACACCCGATTTCCACAACGTAAATGCCAATCGTTCTTACAAAACTGAAATGGAATGCTGCTTTCTTCTTTGATGGAAATGGAGAAAAAATTTAGTGCGAATGAATTGCCAACCATTCCAACGGTTGTGTTCGAGAGATTTTTATACGTCACCATAACACCCCTACAAATGGTGTCCTTCCATCGTACTGTATCAAGTCCAAATGGTGCGGTCCAATCGCACCCCATCATGGACATATTAGCTAACTAGCTAAAGTACAACATCTCCCACTCGAACATGATAGGCTTTGTAGCTCTCTATCAAGAATATAAGGTATTCAACATTCATCAACTTTACAAAACAATTCATACTGGCAAATAAGCCGTGCGACCAGTAAGTACACCTGCACTTGGGAGCTCAAATTATGCACTTGTTAGGGATAACATAATGGCTACAACCTCGAAAAGAAATAAACAATCGATGTCTCACAGTGCCCCAGACATATTTTGTTACATCAATCCAAGTATACCTATCCCTTAAAGGCTATACTTGACTATTCTAAAAAAAAACACCATGTATTTACAATTACATCCGCGACCACATAGGGCGATATAATTGGTTGACTAGTAAATACACTCGATAGATGTAAAATAACAATAGTCTTCCTTCGCACTCATGTCTCTCTCTATTTCAGAACAACTGCTTTCCTAGATACGTCCCATAGGCCATATCCATTCATGATAGCCTGTAACATGCTAAAGTAGCAACATTGATCTTTCACTTTGAAAACATAGTCAGAAGTAACATAGGGCACAAAATTGAGGTAAATTATAAATACCTCATGGACTTACACGATGAGTAAATAGGGATAATTTTACTCACCTTCCCTTGTTGGTCGTATAATGCACATGTAGTATGAATTACATGCTATAATGGATTTCTCTTTCTATAAGAGCGTATGTCATTTATTAACCATATCCATTATACGGATCTTAGCCTAAACATAGTCACGCGCTTCTCACATACTCATGTTTAGCCCGAGTGCTATATCAGCTCGCTTTCTAAAGCGCCCAATTAAGTACTCGCATCTGGCATCTTTCAGGTATACATGATTGTGGGACTATCATGTTCGGTCTTATTATAAACCAATCACAGACCTCATCTTGACTCCAATCAAGGTGACATATTTTATGTACCAAACTTGCTCTTCAGCATTTATTTGTACATAACATCTCATCTCAATATGCTCACTACAGCACTTGAGGCGATTGCTCGTGTGAGTGAGCTAATCATTGCCTGCTGACATACTTTTCAATAATATATGTGTGTATGTGCTAGTCTGATAGTGGATTTGTACTTATTGATAAAACATCAAATCACTAATAAACAAACAAGTACAATACATTTGTCCACAAATACATAAACCAATGATCCTCTACAATAACAGATATCACATTCTATGCAATCCTAGTGACATCTTATGGGTCAAGAATATGTTTCTAGGAATAGCCTTCATAAATGGATCAGCAACCATTCTATTGGTTGAAATGTATTGCAGGATCACTTATTTCCGCGCTATAATATCTCTGATGAAATTATTCTTTATGTTAATGTGTTTTGTTCTTCCATGATACTTAGGATCTTTCACATAGGCAATAGCTACTTGACTATCGCAATAAACTATCACCGGTCTTGGAACTTCAGTGACAGTGGCTAAATTTTCCAAGAAACGTTTTAGCCATACTACTTCTTGCACTGCGGCAGAACATGCAATAAATTCTGCTTCAATCGTAGACAAGACCGTGCATGTCTATTTCTTGCTATTCCAAGAAATCGCACCTCCATTGAGCAAGAATGCATATCCAGAAGTCGATTTATGCTCATCCAGGTCTTCACCCCAATCGGCATCTGAATAACCCAATAGGCGTAAATCGATAGTTCATGATGCCCTTCAAGTATCTCATAATCCTCTTCACTGCTTTCTAGTGTGCTTGACCGGGATTTGATTGATATTGGCTCACCAATCCTACGACATAACATATATCGGGTCGAGTACACATCATAGCATACATCAAATTTCTGACCGCACTTTTCCATCACTTTGATTTTTTCTAGAGTCTTAGGACACATCTCAGTACTTAGGCCTTCACCTTGCATGATAGGGGTATCAATGAGATTACAATGCTGCATATTGAAACGCTCAAGAATCTTCATAATATAAGACTCTTGTGATAAAGTAAGAAGTTTCCTTAATCAATCTCTTTCGATCTTAACTCCTAATATATAAGCAACTTCTCCCATGTCCTTCATCTCAAAATTGGAGGACAACCATTATTTTATGGTGATAACCAAAACCTTGTCATTTCTAGCCAACAGAATATCGTCCACATAAAGTGATAAAATCAGAAATTTATCTTTGGACCGCTTGACATATACACAGTGATCTTCTTCAATCATCGTGAAATCAAATGTTATTATTGCTTGATGAAAACGAATATACCACTGTCAAGATGATTGCTTAAGACCATATATTGAGCGATGAAGCTTGCAAACTTTATGCTCTTGACCTTTAGCTATGAAACCTATTGGTTGTTTCATATAGATTTCCTCATCTAGTTCTCCATTGAGGAATGCCGTCTTTACATCCATTTGATGTAATTCAAGGTCCAAATGTGCAATGATGGCTAGAATAAGGCGTATTGAGGCAAACCTTACAACTGGTGAAAAAGTTTCCTCATAGTCTATACCCTCTTGTTAAGTATAACCTTTTGCCACAAGGCGAGCCTTATATTTTTCAATGGATCCATCCGCCCTACGTTTAATCTTAAAGATTCATTTGTTTCCAATGGCCTTACAATTGGGTGGTAGATCAACCAAGTCCCAGACATGGTTTGCCCTCATTGACTCCATCTCATCTTCCAAAGCTTTTCTCCATTCTTCTTTGTCAGAGGATGAGAGAGCCTCTTCAACAATCTTAGGCTCGGCATCGTCATTTTGAGCAATCATAAATGCTTCCCCTTCAATTTCAAAACGACGACGGGGAATACTTTTACGATTACTTTTACGCAATTGAATTTCTCTTGGATTCAATTCATCAGGCGATGCAACACTCCCACTAGGTCTTGTGTGTTGAGGTAAATCTTCATTTCCCTCTACAACATCAGTTGGTGTGTTATCAAGATCTTCCATCTCATATAATTGGAAGTCGTTATCAATCTCACCTCTATTAGGAAAATCATTCTCCAATAACATGACATCTCGTGACTCCATTTCGGTCACACTTCCATCAGCTTGTTCACCTATGAACACGTACCCTTTGGAGTGTTCGGAATATCTTATAAAGATACATTTCTTCCCTCTATGACCTAATTTGCCATGTTTATGGGAAGAATCATAAACATAAGCTGTACATCCCCATGGACGTAAACTACTCAAGTCTGGTTTCCTACCAGTCCATAATTCATAAGGGGTGGAAGTAACCGACTTTGAGGGCACACGGTTAAGTATATAGGTAGCAGTCAATAACGCATCTCCCCAATAGGAGATAGGTAAATTTGCTTGCGCCATCATAGACTTAACCATTTCCAATAGGGTTCTATTCCTTCTCTCAGCTACTCCATTTTGTTGTGGAGTACTAGGAATAGTCAATTGCCGTACAATTCCCTTTTCATCACAAAGAGCCTTGAATTGCTCCGATAGATACTCACGTCCACGATCAGTTCTCATTGCCTTTATTGTTTTGTTCAACTGATTCTCTACCATCGCTTTATATCGTCTAAAGCAGTTTAATGCTTCTGACTTATAGGAGATCAGAAAGACATAACCGAAACGTGTGAAGTCATCTATGAAAGTGATAAAATATGAGGCTCCATGCCTCGCCCTCACATTCAAAGGTCCACAAATGTCAGAATGTATGAGATGCAATGAAAATTCAGCTCTAGTCCCTTTACCGAATTGTTTTCTAGTTATTTTTCCCGCCAGACAATGTTCACATGCGAATAGACTAACATTAGTGAGTGACCCTAAAAGGCCTTCTCTAGCTAATCTTTGCATTCTTTGCAATCCAATGTGACCTAATCTAGCATGCCAAGTACTTGCATCAATTTCAACGTTATTTGAAGACGCAATTAAAGAAAAACAACCATCAACGTTAACATTGTACTGATCATAGTCAATGTCTAACACCATAAAACCATTCGATACATGACATGAACCATAATAAACTGTTCTATACAAAATGTCAACACAATCACCATGGAAATTTAATACATAACCTAAGTTAAGAAGAATAATTACAGAGACCAAGTTTCGTCGAATATCTGGAGCATAAAGGACATCATGCAGGAACAGGTTTCGACCACCACGTAAGATTAATTTACATGTGCCAATACCCTTTACTTCAACTCTTGAGTTATTCCCAACATATATCCATCTTCTTCCAGGCGATATCCGACGATACTCCACAAATGCTTCTCGGTCTTAAGCTACATGGTCTGTTGCTCCTGAGTCTACAGTCTACATTGAATGAGATTCAGCAAGCATTACAATACTAGAAACAAAAGCATTACTCAAAGTAATGGAGTAATAGGGTATCTTTTTCAGCTCAGTGCATTCACGAGCAAAGTGACCCAGCTTGCCACAATTGTAGCACTCCATTTCGACCTTGTCCTTCTGCCCACCATGCTTCTTGCGTCGGAAGGTCTTAGCCCTCTTGGGTCCCTGATCAGTCATCTTCCTTTTGTTGTTGAACTGAAGATTCCTCTTGCGCTTGAAGCCCGAAGTTTTGCGCGAACTCGATTCAGCAACATAAGCATGGGTAGAGGATCTCGCAGCCTCTAGGTGCTCATCCTCTAATTCCAAATGACGCACAATATCATCAAAAATGACGATGTTCTCATTATGTGTCATATTAATCTTCATATGCTCCCAATTGTCAGGAAGAGACCTTATGATAGCCTGAACTTGCTGTTCATCAGTAAGGGAGTGACCTGCCGACTTCAGCTCACGGATCATGTTTGACATCTCCCGAAGATGCTGCCTCATCGTTACATTTGGACGCTTTCGGAATGTGTCAAACTTGATGGTGAGTCTCCTCAGCTTAGTGACAGATGTACCCCCAAACTTATCTTTCAAGGCAACCCACATAGCTTGAGCTTTGTCACAACTCTCAAACTCACACATGAGATCATCTTGCATACGGCAATAACGTGATGCGAGCAATGCTATTTTTCTTTTTCCAAGCTTGATAAGCTTCCAAATCTCTCATGTGTTGAGCTGAAGTTCCATGCTCAGGTTCATCCATGGTATGATTGAGGGTTTCCAAAACCTCTTGCTCCTCAAGGATGTACTGAACCTTTCGGTGCCAAATATCATAATTATCACCGTTCAGCTTCTCACCCTTATTGAGATCAGCCACAATGGTCTTGGATGCCGAAGCCATAATCAATTGCTATAACACATTGACATAATAAACGCAGAATCAATACTAGCACACTTTACAGAGTAACACACATATTTAATTTGCAGCAAAGACAAACTAAATTAATGATAATTCAACAAAAGACACAAAAGCAAAAGTTCACAATATTCCCAATCAACTTCTATAAACAATTGTTCTATTATCATTAGTTAGTTTAATTTGCACAAATTTTAAGTTCTAGGTGAGAACTCTTTTCAATTCTACCAACCTACAAACTCCTACTAGGAAAAATAATTACATGATCTTATGTAATATCTACATTTTTCCTTAACACAAAAAATATTGCATGATAATAACCAGCGTATAAACAACAATCATGCTTCAACTATAACTAAAATTGTAATTCAACATGTAATGGATTTCCTACCATTATTCTAATTTTCTAGCAACTAGAAAATTGCAAGTATATTAGAATATATACATCATATCATTAAATCAAGCTCTACACAGCATATATAACATTATTTGCACACAAGTTAGCTACTGTATTTCCTAAATCACAAGAAAATACAAGCCACAAATGAATAAATTGCATTAAACCCCAAAAAATTATGCGTACATAGGGTTTCTAAAGCATTTTCATACATTTATAAAATTCAAAAGTATAAAATAATTATACCACTGTGTAGAGAACACTCATACAAACCAAACGCCACCGACCACACTCCAATCGGACCTCGCACGCGCCCCCATGCGCCGCCTGAGTGCATGGCACGTGTGGCGCACGTGCCAGCGAGCCAAATGGCTCCTAGCTGGTCCGACCAGTCCAACCAGTTTGACCGCCGGACCGGTTGACCAATCAATGGTCCGGTCAAGTCGGTCAACGGGTCAGATCTCGAGTCGGGTCGAGTCGACGGTCGGGTCAGTTCGCCGGCCGATGACCGACCTGCCAACTGTCGTCGGCGCTGACGTCATCCCAACGGTTACCGACCGTTAGGTGACGTCATGGTGACGTCATCACGTGCCGGTTCGCCGACCAACGCGTGCCAGTTCGCCGGCTGGCGCGCGTCGCGCAGGTGCCAGTTTGCTGACCGGCGCGTGTGGCGGACGCGTTAGCTGTGCCAGCACTTCAGGCGTGTGGCGCCAACGCGCAGCAGCTTCTGGCCATGTGTGTGGGCGCGTCCGACGTCTCCCGACGACGCTCGTCCCATCGTCGGACTCGTCTCGACGAGCTCTTTCACCTTGTATATTCAAAAATTAATTTTGACCAAAAAATTATTTCAAAAAACGGCCAAAACCTCACGGATGCATGCGACCCTGAACCCGTTCTTTGCTCCAGTTCAATTTCGAGTTTTTCATATGGCAATTCCAACTATCAGAGATCCAAACAGTGTAGAATACAAACTTTTGATCTCAATATCAAATGGTAAATGAGAAAACTCGATGAAAAACAAGGCAGAAAACACGATCGCGCTCTGATACCAATGTTGGAATTCAAGTCGGCGGAAGACGACTTACCTGATTCCAATACGCAAACAACAAATGGCCCCGGAACGAACGTTGAATTGCAAATAAATCACGAACAACATTACCTCACGTTAGTCTAGATGCAATCATAAGGAAAACACCCGATTTCCATAGCGTAAATGCCGATCGTTCTTACAAAACTGAAATGGAATGCCGCTTTCTTCTTTGATTGAAATTGAGAGAAAATTTAGTGCGAATGAATTGCCAATCATTCCAACGGTTGTGTTCGGGAGGTTTTTATATGTCTCCATAATACCCCTACAAATGGTGTCCTTCCATCGTACCGTATCAAGTCCAAATGGTGCGGTCCAATCTCACCCCATCATGGACGTACTAGCTAACTAGCTAAAGTACAACAGATACAAAATTTATCTAGCCTTTCAGATGGGTGCAAATATGTTTTAGTAAATGGTCAATTGGTCATGTGCTACATTCTTCCTTCTTCCCCGGCTTGCATGTGCGCTCTCTCGGCCACGACAGAAGCTTCCTCGTTGCTTCCTCAAGCCGGCTGCATGCAGAAACGCAAATGCTCATGTGGCCTTTGAACAAGGGAAGACTAAATTGTCATACGAAGAAAAAGAGAAGAAGAACAGGGAAACCAGGACCATCAAGAAGAACCGGTCAAAGAAAACTCTTCGTTGCTCGCACTATATATTTTGAGCACCTGCTTGGCCATAGACTCCGCATCACAAACTCCCTTCAAACAAATAAAAAAAATTGCTCTTTATCGTCTCTGTCGGTAAAAATTTGCTTTTGCTTGTCTCGTCGGTAATTTCATCGAACATGAGGAGCACAACAAGGGCTCGCACATTCTCTTGGTCTGGCGATGCTCAGCCCCATTTTCATTGCGAACGGAGCTCGACCCTTCAATGTGATGGAGACGAAAGCTCCGGTGGGAGTTGCCTGCAGAGGGTTTTTCGACGGGTTGTCGCTTGGGGCCATCAAGCAAGCTTGGCCGAGCCCAGGCGAGGGACACAAGTTCACCAACTCGGGGACGCTCGGAGGGATGAAAGACTCAGGCCCGAGCCCCCCCGGTGAAGGACACAAGCTCACCAACTCGGGGACGCTTGGAGGGATGAAGGACTCAGGCTCGAGCCCCCCTAGTGAAGGACACGAGTTCACCAACTCGGAGTCGCTTGGAGGGATTGAGGACTCAGGCCCGAGCCCCCCCAGTGAAGGGCACAAGCACGTCACCCGCATGAACTAGTGATGACCAAACTTTGATTGCTAGTAAAAACTATGAATATTTCATGGTCCCTTTCATTATTTAGTTGTTTAATTTTTTATCTTTTGCAATATCAAAAGTGAAGGTCCTAGTCATCCTTTGGGCCTTGGGGTTGAATATAGAATAATACGGTCTTTTGCTAGCGAGCAAGGCCAGTGTTGTTTAACTTGTTTTATGGAATGTGTTCGTGTCTGTTCGTGTCAAATTGGACCGACTCACATTGACATGTGTCATTCAAATTATTCACAAAGATTGAAAGTAGAAAGGGAGACTATTATGTCTTGTGCGATCATTGTGTAGTTCTATAACTATTATGAAGTTTTTAATATGGTTTGAGGATTTAATTGAAAGGAAGGGAACAAATATATAATAGAGCTTTTGGTGCAATTATTTTTCACCTTCTTATAATGTTTAATTATAAGTTAAAAGATATTTTTTCGGAATTTTGTTAAGGTAACGGCATTTTTATTCTCTAAAGACAACGGTGCGGACTGCAAACTCTCTTTTCCAAATGATTGGCAACAGGCAACATTAGGTAATGTGATTAACTTTCAACAACATATTAGCTGCAATGTTCCATCTTTTTTTCCTTGTAGCCTGCAATAGGAGAATACTTTTATAATGAACCATAAATCAAATACTTCAAATAATAAGAAGAATCCAAAAGTGGCTTGACTTGACATCGACCTGAAACTCATTATTAACCAAAACACAAAATTCTTGAGTTTTTTGTTATCAAATACCCTAATTCAAAGCCTAATTAGTTTGGATGGAAAATCATCTATATAAGTTGAGCTGAATAATCAATTAGATGAGACTCAAGATATCGAGTGAACAAGATCTTCTAATTGTCTTCATGACATCGACCAAAAGACCTGTCTCAACATATTGGCATTATCCAAATACAATAGTATGAATGTAAGTATAAAAATAAACAGAGCCATTGAGATAAAATTATCATATTAAAAATAGGTTTGGAATGCTTCTTCTTCCTTGAAGGAACATAATTGTTTATTGCATACTTTCTCATTGTTTGTACTATGTTTGGGGAATAAAAGGGGTAGAGGAAAAGAAAATAAAAGAAGTGACAATAAGAGAAAATGAATATGAAGAAGTGAGAATATCATATTGTGTTATATTCTATGGACGAGGAAAATGGACAAAATTTTTTTTTTTTAAAAATAAGGAGAAAGTTGATAAGGTCAATGCCATTGTGCTAAGGATGCAAAAATTCTAAATTTTTCATATTTTCTATAATCCAGTACCCCAATTTTTTTCTTGTTTGATCAAGTACCTAAAACCTTTGCTCAATAAATCATCTTGTCAAGTGATTGTGTCGACATGACTCGCTTACTTGATAAAGCTTAAATTCATATTGTTACATGAGTTGCTTAATCAACAAAAAATTGTATCATATCCAAGTGGAGAGAGAGAGAGAGAGAGAGAGAGAGAGAGAGAGAGAGAGAGAGAGAGAGAGAGAGAGAGAGAGAGAGAGAGAGAGAGAGAGAGAGAGAGAGAGAGAGAGAGAAGTTCTAACTTTCAAATATTTCAGTTACCCAACATATCTCTACCGTGGGATTTCTCAAAAAAACGCATTCAAGTTGGCATTTTTCCCCCGAGTTGCGATTATTAGAGACACCTCTCGTCGAACTATGCTCGAAGTAAAATTAGTTTTTGCTCGAATGCGAAATAGACAGAAAGTCCACGTAACTTGTGCTGTGAAGTCATTATTTTTAAAATTTCTTAATTTTTTTTAGAGAAAGAAAATTTTAAAAAAATTAAAAAATCAAAAAAAAATCTAAAATATTAAAATATTATTAAAAGTTGTCCACGTCAGCACCGATCATGCCACGTCAACCGGCCGGTGTCCTATCAGCAAAATCCAGCCAAAATTGGCCGGAAAGAACTAAATTAACACAACATAAAAAGGTTTATGACTAAATCGGCACCAAAAAAAGTTTTAGGACTAAATTGGCTCAAAGACAAAAGGTTTAGGACCTTTTTGGCACTTCTCCCCTTAATCATCAAAAAGAAGTTTGTAACCATACGAGGCTCTTTGATTTGGAATGTTCTATTCCGCACGAATTTTGAGTTTCATATTCAATTCTGACTATGGTTATTATGTCCATACAAACAAATAGTATCCCATGAGATGCTATGTATGTTTTCGAGCACGTTCAATAGGATCCGACACTGAAAAAGAGGCTCTACATTGAAATTGTGCAGTGATGCTCTATGTTGAAATAGAATCCATCCGAATCCTTCCCGTAATCAAGCATTATTTCCTCCATAACACCCGAGTTGATCACATTGATTAGGCAGCCCATGTTCTTTTCTGGCGGACCTTCTCGATATACACTAGACAAAAATACTTGTTCTAATACTTGCTCGCGACCACTACCATTGGGATCGATTAGGCTGCTGTTAGGGGGATAAATGAACACACCAGTCGATAGAAAACGCGTTTCACGACTGGAAAAGCGCCGTTTAGTGAAAGCCAAACCTGATCTCACAGTGGATCAACGACTTCTCGTTTCGGCGGCAATGGGCAGGTTCATAGGTAGTGGTTAAACTGTGTTTTTTCATAGACAGAGTCGTGGGTGATGAAAGATAGTAAAGTGGAAGTGTGGAAAAAAGAAAGAAAAAATTGGAACTTTGGTTTATTTTGGGTTTTTGAAAATTAGGAAAGATTCAGTTTCGGAAGATGTGATTAATTTTATTTAAATAGCTTTTCTATATTTTAATCGACTTAATTTGCATTTTTTTTTCCACCACTTGTTAATTTAAAACTTCATTCATTTCTTAATGACTAATAAGAAAGGGAAATTAGGGGATTTTTGAGAAATAGAGGATGAAATCGATCCCACGGTTACCGAACTCCTCTGAAGGAATGTCGTATGCGCTTTCATATGTTAAAGAAATATGTTAAAGAAACATTATTGACACAATTTCTAATAAATCATCAAAAAAAAAAAAAAAACGATTTTTCTAATATGATATTAGAGCACAAGTTTAAAGTACCAATTCTCGCACCCACGTCTTAATATTTGTTGTCTATCATTAATGTTATTTTGCTTGTTTTCCTGTTTCGCTGTCATTCAATCTTGCGCGTGTAAGGAATCGGTTTACATACGAGGAAGAGTGTTAAGGAATTTTTTTATAGATATAGTGCCCGCACGTTTCTGTACAACTAAAACCTCGATGGGAAAAACGATTTATCTAACATTATCATTTTATTTCGCTTATGACGGTCGTTGCAACTCTTAACACCCGATCACTAAACTTCGTTAACTGTGGAGTTTCCCTTGCTTTTGCTCCCAGAGCCGGCATTCCAAGAATGTGTTAGAACGGTGATTCGAATTCAAGTTAATATTGAAAGAAGACATTTGGGAGATTTCCCCAACAGTTCCCCTGTTGTCTGCTTGTGAAAATTCAAGCTGTCCACCCAAAAGTCTTCGAAATACACCGCCATCCTCACGGTCTTTGGTCTTCGGTCTGGGGTAATACCACGCTTCTCCATGGCTGCTTTGACTATGTTCGCTCGCCCGCTGAAAAACTAGACATAGAAATTACAGTCCAACTTCCGTCTCTCATCTTCTAAACTATCAAACTTGGTCCCCCTATACCTACTTGTGTGAAATAGAGTAATATATGATGTATCTAGCCTTTTAGATGAGGGCAAACGTTTTAGTAAACGGTCAAACAGTCGTCTGCTACATTCTTCCTTCTTCCCTTGGCTTGCATGTTCGCCCTCTCAGCCACAACGGAAGCTCCCTCGTTGCTTCCTCAAGCTGGCTGCATGCAGAAATGCCAATACTCACGTTGCCTTTGAACAGGGAAAAGACTAATTATCCTACGAAGAAAAGGAGAGGAAGAACGAGGAAACCGGGACCATCAAGAAGAGCCGGTCAAACAAAACTCTTCGTCGCTCGCACTATATATTAGAGTGCCTGCTTGACCATAGACTCCGCATCACAAGCTCCCTCCAAACGAATCAAAAAGTTCTCTGTTTTTTGTCTCTGTCGGTGATTTTATCGAACATGAGGAGCGCAACAAGGGTTCTCCACATTCTCTTGGTCCTGGCGATGCTCAGTGCCATTTTCGTTGCGAACGAAGCTCGACCCTTCAACGTTATGGAGACGAAAGCTCCCGTGGGAGTTGCCTGCAGAGGGTTCTTCGATGGGTTGTCGCTTGGGGCCATCAAGCAAGCCGGCCCGAGCCCGGGTGAGGGACACAAGTTCACCAACTCGGAGACACTCGGAGGGATTAAGGACTCGGGCCCAAGCCCTGGTGAAGGACACGGGCACGTCACCGGCACGAACCAGTGATGACCGAACTTTGATTACTAGTAGAATCTAAAAATATTTTATAGTTCCTGACGTTATTTGTTTAACTTATTTTTTCGGTAAAGTTATTTGTTTAATTTTTATCTTTTGCAATATCAAAATTCAAGGTTGTTTTCATTCATTGGGGTTCGAGCTTGCATATAGAATAAGAATGTTTTTTTTGCTGGCTAGCAAGGCCGATGTTGTTTAACTTGTTTTGTTAATGTGTTCATGTCAATTTGGACAAAATCACATGGACTTGTCATTCGAATTATTCAAAAAGATTGAAAGTAGAAAGGAATATTGGTATGTATGACATTACATCACATCATGTGTGATCATCTCGTAGTTATATGACAATCATGAAATTTTCACTCTTATAATGCTTAATTAACAAGTGAAAAGCTATTTTTTTCGAACCATGCTAAGGTAACGCCAACTTTATTTTCTAAAAGTAATGTTGCCTTTTGGACCACAAACCCCCTTTCCCGGATGATTGGCAACCAGCAACAATAGCCAGTGTGATTAACTTTCTACAGCATATTGGCTTTAATTAACTTTCAGCAGGGACTAAAAAAAATTAAAAAAAAAAGTAAAAACCGATGCAACAAGTATATCCGATTACTAAGAAAAATGGCAGTGGATGATTGTTCGTCACCTGTATCGCCGACGACGGACCATCACCATCTCATTTTCCATTTTTTTTTCCTTGTAGTCTGCGATTGGAAGATTACTTTGAATATCAACCATAACTCGAGCACCTTAAATAATGAGAGGAATCCAAAACTGACTTGACATCGACATCAACTCCAAAACTCATCGTTAATCGAAACACAAAAATCTCAAGCTCCTTAATATCGAATACCATAATTCAGAGCATGATCGATTTGGACGAAAAATCATCTTCATAAGTCGACCTGAATGATCATTTTGGATGATACTCGAGGAATTGAGTGGTGTCTTCATGACATTGACCAAAAAACTAGTCTCAACATATTGGCATTATCCAAACACAAAAGTATGAATATAAGAATAAAAATAAACACAGTCATTGGAATAAAATTGTTCAGATTAAAAATAGGTTCGGAGCGGTCCCCCTTCTTTGAAGCAACATCATTATTTACTGCATATTTTCTCTTATTTATACTATGTTTGGGAAAAAAGCGGTAGTGGCAAAGAAAATAAAAGTAGTGATAATATGAGAAAATGAATATGAAGAGGAGAGAAAAATATATTGTGTTATATTCTATGAACGAGGAAAATTGAAAATAAATTAAAATAAGGAGGAAATTGATAAGGGCAATGCCTTTGTGCCAAGGAGCTATAAATTCTAAACAAGAATGAAAGATGTGATCAATAAATATATATACATGTATATGTGGGAAATAGAACTGAAGTTCCAGATGAACTTATAGGCAAATAAAAAAAGACATCTCAAGGTAGTATTCCAATATTGAGTGAATTCTTAGAGTTTTCTTCCCGAGCAATGATATCGTGAGTACCTAAATTTTTGTCTTTTCTACAATTTAGTACCTTAACAACTTCTTCTTCTTCTTCTTCTTCTTCTTCTTCTTCTTCTTCTTCTTCTTCTTCTTCTTCTTCTTCTTCTTCTTCTTCTTCTTCTTCTTCTTCTTCTTCTTCTTCTTCTTCTTCTTCTTCTTCTTCTTCTTCTTCTTCTTCTTCTTCTTCTTCTTCTTCTTCTTCTTCTTCTTCTTCTTCTTCTTCTTCTTCTTCTTCTTCTTCTTCTTCTTCTTCTTCTTCTTCTTCTTCTTCTTCTTCTTCTTCTTCTTCTTCTTCTTCTTCTTCTTCTTCTTCTTCTTCTTCTTCTTCTTCTTCTTCTTCTTCTTCTTCTTCTTCTTCTTCTTCTTCTTCTTCTTCTTCTTCTTCTTCTTCTTCTTCTTCTTCTTCTTCTTCTTCTTCTTCTTCTTCTTCTTCTTCTTCTTCTTCTTCTTCTTCTTCTTCTTCTTCTTCTTCTTCTTCTTCTTCTTTTTTTGGTTCAATCAAGTACCTAAATTTTTCAAATTCCACTTGGTGTAAAACCTCAATTGAATATATTGTCATGTGACGTGATTGTGATAACGTAACTCGCTTACTCCACAAAGTTTTAGTACAAATAGTTACATAAGTCGCTTACTTAACACAAGTTGTGCCATCTCCATTCAGATGAGAGGTGGCGGGAGGAGAGAGAGTGCCGGCTTCGAACACTTGAGTCGTTCAATATGTCTCTACTGCATCATCATCTCAAGAAAACACCGTCATCCCCAAGGTCTTTGGTCTTCGGTATGGGGAAAAACCTTTCTTCTCCATGGCTGCTTATAGACTATATACGCTCGACAGCTGAAAAACTGGACATAGAAATTGCGGTCCAACTTCTACCTTTTCCTTTAGACCTTCAAACTTGCTCTCTCTCTCTCTCTCTCTCTCTCTCTCTCTCTCTCTCTCTCTCTCTCTCTCTCTCTCTCTCTCTCTCTCTCTCTCTCTCTCTCTCTATATCTACTTGTGTGATAGAGAGTGATAGAAAATATGTCTAGCCTTTCAGATGAGTCCAAATATGTTTTAGTAAATGGTCAATCAGTCGTGTGCTACATTCTTCCTTCTTCCCCGGCTTGTATGTGCGCTCTCTCGGCCACGACAGAAGCTTCCTCGTTGCTTCCTCAAGCCGGCTGCATGCAGAAATGCAAATGCTCGCGTGGCCTTTAAACAGGGGAAGACTAAATTGTCATACGAAGAAAAAGAGAAGAAGAACGGAGAAACCGGGACCATCAAGAAGAACCGGTCAAAGAAAACTCAACGTTGCTTGCACTATATATTTTGAGCACCCGCTCGGCCATAGACTCCGCATCACAAACTCCCTTCAAACAAATAAAAAAATTTGCTCTTTATCGTCTCTGTCAATAAAATTTGCTTTTGCTTGTCTTTGTCAGTAATTTCATCGAACATGAGGAGCACAACAAGGGCTCTCCACATTCTCTTGGTCCTGGCGATGCTCAGCCCCATTTTTGTTGCAAACGGAGCTCGACCCTTCAATGTGATGGAGACGAAAGCTCCGGTGGGAGTTGCTTGCGGAGGGCTCTTCAACGGGTTTTTGCTTGGGGCCATCAAGCAAGCTGGGCCGAGCCCAGGCGAGGGACATAAGTTCACCACCTCGAAGACGCTCGGAAGGATTAAGGACTCAGGACCGAGCCCTGGTGAGGGACACAAGTTCACCAACTCGGAGACGCTTGGAGGGATTAAGGACTCAGGCCCGAGCCCCCCCCAATGAAGGACACAAGCACGTCACCGGCACGAAGTAGTGATGACCAAACTTTGATTGCTAGTAAAAACTATGAATATTTCATGGTCCCTTTCATTATTTGGTTGTTTAATTTTTATCTTTTGTAATATCAAAAGTGGAGGTCCTAGTCATCCATTGGGCCTTGAGGTTGAATATAGAATAATAAGGTCTTTTGCTAGCGAGCAAGGTCAGTGTTGTTTAACTTGTTTTATGGAATGTGTTCGTGCCAAATTGGACCAGCTCACATTGACATGTGCCATTCAAATTATTCACAAAGATTGAAAGTAGAAAGGGAGACTATTATGTCTTCTGTGATCATTGTGTAATTCTATAACTATTATGAAGTTTTTAATATGGTTTGAGGATTTAATTGAAAGGAAGGGAATAGATATATAATAGAGCTTTTGGCGCAAAAATATATATATATATATAAAAGGGGAAGGTAAAAACTAAACAACCCTCGGCTTCAAAAAGTTACACTCCCAATGAACATGCTCATAAAGAGTGGAAGGAAGCCAATAAAGAAAGCCAAGCAGCAAGCACAAGGACCAAAGCCAGCACAAGAGGCGCTGGCACACCCAAAAAACACCAAGGGCCTAACCAGCCAGTGTACAAATAGTAGAGGAGAAGATGGAAGGATCCAACTCCCAGAACCGTTGTAATCTTCTATTTCTAGTGGAGTCGTCCACATTCCTATAGGTGAGAGCCTTATCTTGAACGACTTTGAGAAGGTGCTTCTTCATGGTCGAGGTAGAAACGGGCTCACCCCTGAAAAGGATATCATTCCTATTCTTCCAAATGATATGACAGAGCGCACCAAAGGAAAAACGGGCAATGCATTTATGGAACTCCTTGCCCGCAAGGAAGGTAGTGGCCCAAGTCAGCATTTCCTCCCAAGGCTTGTTACTCTAAGGGAGTTCGCATCTGGTTTCTCAAAAGAAGGCAATACGCAACGTAATGCGACATCCAAAAAATAAATGATCAATTGAATCACGTTTCTCTTCACAGAAAAGGAAAAATGCATCATTGATCCTACCATGAGCCATGAGAAGGGATTGAGTAAGCAGCCTTCACTTGGTAATGAGCCAAAGGTTAAACTGATATCGAGGTAGGATGGCATTGTTCCAGATGAAACCATTCCAACTAACTCGATCCTTCTTTTGCCTTATAGGCTCCAAAGCCGAGGCCACTAAGAACACTCTCAAGGAATTTTCCCTCCAACAAAACCGATCCTTATCATCAATCAAAGAAGGGAGCGGCGAACCCCAAGTTGCATCACTGACCGTATAGCGTGGCCGTCTTTAGAAAAAAGGTCAGCCACCGAAGCCTGTCTTGAAAGTCCAAATCTATAGATAACCAAATCTGTGAATATTAAGTTCAAAGGACCCCTAGGGTGCCAATTGTCAAACCAAAGCGAAGTGTTGAGACCATCACCTATCCTCCAATGGAAGCGGAGCCGGAATTCTGTCCCGAGTTGTAGAATTTTCTTCCAAGCCCAAGAACACAAAGTCGCTTCTTTCCCACCCGAAATTCCTCCTTTTTAAGAAGGTCGAGTGAATCCCGTCGTACCATAACGATTCTTTATCAAAGAATAGGATCCATATGTGCTTGAGCATAGCCGCCTTATTGCACTCGCACGGTCTCTGGATACCTAGGCCCCCCTCCACCTTAGGAAGGCAAACGTCCTCCTAGGAAATTTTGGCACCCACTCTCCCCAAGTGAGGTCCTTTCCATGGGAATTGTCTAAGAATCCGCTCTATCTCATCCGGCACTACTACAGGGAGAATGAGAACACTAGCTCAGTAGAATTACATGGCATGGAGAACTGACCTAATCAGTTGAAGACGACCAATAAAGGATAGAAATCGAAGAGTCCAAGATTACACTCTGGATGTGATACACCTAACCAGAACGACACAATTCACTTTCCCTAGCCTTGAAGTGATGATTGGAACACCCAAGTACCAAACTAGAAGTGACCCCTCCTAGAAGCCAAGCTCATTCAGGATATGGTCCTAAAGAGACAAAAGGCCACCAGAGAGTAACACTTCACTTTTTTCTCGAATTTGGGAGGAGGCCACTCTAACTCAAAAACTGCTATAGACCCTCTTTAAGAACCTTGATCGAAGGCATGTGGCCCTCACAAAAAAGAAAGACATCATCCGCGATGAATAGATGTGAAAGGATAGTAGGCTTATACCTCCAGAAGAATCTAAACTCATACTGTATTGAGCACCTCTCAAGAACCCCAAAAAGCACCTCCATCACTAGCGTGAACAAGTAAGGAGATATGGGATCCCCCTAATGAAGGCCCTGCCCACTAGGAAAGAAGCCATGAAGTTCTCCATTCAGCGCAATGGAAAATCAAGGAGTCCTAACACAAGTCATTATGAGTTGAACCAACCAATTAGGAAACCTTAAGGCAAGTAGAGCATTCTCAAGCAATTGCCAATTCACAGTATCATATGCCTTCCTGAAATCAACCTCGATAGCACACTTTGGGGTACGAGGCTCCACATGAAAACCAGCGAAAAGTTCCTGCGCCAAGAGGATATTGTCCCCGATTCGTCGTCCCTTAATGAAAGCACTTTGGTAGGGGTCACCGAGATCTTTGAGCACGGCGAGACACCCTATTTGCCAACACTTTGGCAATGATCTTGTCTACCGTGTTGCAGCAAGAAATGGGCCTCCAATCATCAACCGTAGTTGCATTAGGAACCTTGGGAACCAACACCAGGATGGTGTTATTGATATCCTTAAGGAGCCTCCCTGAAATAAAGAAGTCCTTTATGGCTTCCGTGACCAGTTGACCCACCGTATCCCAATTCTTCTTGAAGAACTCCACCGTGAAGCCATCTAGTCCAGGCACTTTCCCTCAGTCAAGGGAGAAGAGGGTGTCTTGCACCTCAAGATCTGAAACCCGCCGATCAAGAAGGAGGACTTGGTCATCATTCAACTAGGTCCTAATAACATCCCAAAGCTCCGACACCGCTGGGGTAATTTGATCCAACCGAGGCAAGAGGAGGTCGTGGAAAAAGTCCACAAAATGCTACTGGACCAAATGAAGGTCAATGATTTGGCTACCTGAGTCATCCACCATCGAGAGAATTCTATTCCTCGGTTGTCTTTTACTAACATAATTGTTAAAGAACTTGGTATTTCGATCACCCTTTTTGAGCCATCTAATACAAGCTTTCTGTCTGAAGAATGACACCTCCTGGGACCAAAATTCCAAAGGGCCCGGCGTAAACCCTTTCCACGTCTACAAGAACTACACTAGTAGGATCTTGAAATAGGTCAACTTGAGTCTACTTTAAGGCTTCCCTCGCATTGGACATCCTAAGAAAGATGTTGGCAAAGGAATCCTTGTTCAACTGCTTAAGACGACCTTTAACGGCCTTCGGTTTACACACAAGCCTAAACATAGGCACCACTGACACCGGACCCTCCCCCACATGTTTCACGATTGAATCAAAGTCCGGATGCTACATCCAAAAATCAAAGGACTTAAATGGCCTTTTCCGAAGAACCGGGTTCTCCACCTTAACCAACATAGGCAAATGATCTGAGATCCCAAGAGCAAGAAAGGAAGCCTCCAAGTAGGAGAACACCTAGCTACAGCACGAGTTCACCAAAACTCTATCGATCTTCCTCATTTTGCATGTGGCACCTGAAGAAGTGGACCATGTGAACGGGAAACCCACATACCTAAGGTCCTCCAGCTCTACCTGATCAAGACACTGTTGAAACTCGTCAAAGGATGGCAACCAAAGGTCATAGCCACCTACCCTATCCAAGGGATCCTTAATCGCATTAAAGTCTCCCATGACAATCCAAGGCACATCCTGAAGGGAAGAGTTCCTAGTCACCATATCCTCCCACAATGGACGTCGAGACGTAAAAGAATGCTCAGCATAAATGATAGAGACAACACGGGTCACATCAGAATCCAACCAACGACCTTTCTCATGAAACGCCTAATCCGAGACCGAAGGAGGCTCCAAAGAAACCGCAGCCCGGCCTATCCAAATCCTGCCTCTATCAGAGAACTCCGAGTTCACGTGCCAGCACCGGTTCACCATCAACTTGCCAGTAATAACATTAAAGGGATGATGAGGTACTTTAGTCTTGACTAACCCGACCAAGAATAATCGGTTCGTCAAAATAAAGTTCCTCACTTTGATTTGTTTAAGAGGGGCAACAAGCCCCCTAGTATTCCAACAACCTATATACATATTTACAAAGGAAACAGAAGAAGGATTACCTCCTTTCTTTAGAGGAGCTTCACCTAGTAATAGGCGGAGGAGGCCGTGCCTCCAAAGGGGGATCCGGAGCTAAGGCAAGCAGCTGGTCTTGCATCAAGGAAGAGGGTGGGTCCAAAGAAAGGGCAAGCCTCCTAACCACAGCCGTCTTCAGAGAGGTGCAGGGAGAAAGGATGTCGTCATCCGAGGAAGAGATGAGGTCGGAGACCTTAGCCCCCTCACCCAGACCATCCAAAGTAGGAACATCATGCTTCAATAGAAGGGCATCACCGTCCAAAGAAGGGGCATCTTCATTTGGCTCAGATATGATCAATTGGCCTCTATGGCCCTTTCGAGAGTAGGATATAGGCAGTCTCTTCTCAACCACTATTGTCTTCAACTTCAAGGACCTCCCATCATCAATCGGGGCGGACGAGGTATCAAGAAGTAGAGGTACGATCTTCTTCTTCTTGCTCTTAACCTTCCTCCAGCCCTAATCAAGGGCACCGAGCACTATTGAGTCAGAGGCAAAAGGTCGGGCCGTCTTCAAAGGTCAGGCCGTTCGGTGAGATGCAAGATTGATGGGTTAGGAGGAATCCCTCCAACATTTGGAGAAAATGGACGCCTGTAGCTCCCGGGCCGAGCGCAAGCCAGAAGAGATAAACTGTACCAAAATCGCCCCCTAGAGAGAGTCGATGAACAGTAACCACTTCCCCTCGAGATTTGATGTTGTTTATTACTTTTGGTGCAATTATTTGTCACCTTCTTATAATGTTTAATTATAAGTTAAAAGATATCTTTTCAGAATTTTGTTAAGGTAACGGCATCTTTATTCTCTAAAAACAATGGTGCCTTTTGGAATGCAAACTCTCTTTTCCAAATGATTGGCAACAGGCAACAATAGGCAATGTGATTAACTTTCAACAACATATTAGCTATAATGTTCCATCTTTTTTCCTTGTAGCCTACAATGGGAGGATACTTTTATCATCAACCATAAATCAAATACTTCAAATAATAAGAGGAATCCAAAAGTGACTTGACTTGACTTGACATCAGCTTGAAACTCATTATTAACCAAAACACAAAATTCTCGCGTTTCTTGCTATCAAATACCCTAACTCTCTTTACCCAAAAAAAAAAAACCTTAATTCAATCCATCGATGAGCAACTGAGTTGGTTCGACTTTGAGTACTTTATTGCAGAGGTCCCTGAGTCGAAACTCCGTAACTGCTAACACATCTTAAGTGGAGGGTCATGATGGTGGGGTCCTATACTACCTTTCCCCTAGGTATTGACACTTGGTCCAGGGTGCACCGCTCACTTTGCAGGCCGCGGGCTGTCTGACGTAAGCCCGGCGAGCTTGGCGGATCCTCGGCATCAAAAATAAATAAATAACCCTAATTCAAAGCCTAATTAGTTTGGATGAAAAATCATATACATAAGTTGAGTTGATTGATCAATTAGATGAGACTCAAGAAATCGAGTGAACAAGATCTTCTAATCGTCTTCATGACATCGACCAAAAGACCCCTCTCAACATATTGGCATTATCCAAATACAATAGTATGAATGTAAGTATAAAAATAAACAGAGCCAATGAGATAAAATTATCATATTAAAAATAGGTTTGGAATGCTTCTTCTTCCTTTAAGGAACATAATTGTTTACTGCATACTTTCTCTTTGTTCGTACTATGTTTGGGGAATAATAGGGGTAGGGGAAAAGAAAAAAAAAAAGAAGTGACAATAAGAGAAAATGAATATGAAGAAGTGAGAATATTATATTGTGTCATATTCTATGGACAAGGAAAATGGAAATAAAAAAAATAAAAAAAAATAAGGAGAAAGTTGATAAGGTCAATGCCATTGTGCTAAGGAGGTAAAAATTCTAAATTTGTCATATTTTCTATAATTCAGTACCCCAATTTTTTCTTGTTCGATCAAGTACCTAAAACCTTTGCTCAATATATTGCCATGTCAAGTGATTGTGTCGACATGGCTCGCTTACTCGATGAAGCTTTAAGTACAGATCGTTACATGAGTTACTTACTCAACAAACAATTGTATCATATCTAAGTGAAGAAAGAGAGACAAAGAGAAAGAGAGTTCTAAGTTTCGAACATTTCAGTTGTCCAATATGTCTCTACCGTGAGATCTTCTCAAGAAAACGCATCCAAGTCGGCATTTTTTCCCCGAGTCGCGATTATCAGGGACACCTCTCGTTGAAGTAAATTTAGGTTTTGTTCGAACGTGAAATAGACAAAAAAAATTCCACGTAACTTGTGCTGTGAAGTCATTTTTTTAAAAATTTCAATTTCTTTTTATGAGAGTTGGAGGCTAATGACATGGCATTTCGAGTGAGAGTCACCCCCACTCTAAAGTAATAAAGCACACCAGCATCACGCCGTGCCCCAGCCGCCCCCTCGGCTATACAATGAACACATGGTGTGGATATTGTAACTCCATCCCTCCCTCCCTCCCTCCCTCCCTCCCTTCTTTCTTTTTATAACCTTTTACCGACCAAAGCAACAGCCACGATTGATTCCAAGTTTCCAACTACCAAACCAACCTTACTTCTCCTTCTTCACTTCCATGGCCTGAGCAGCTCTCCTCCGATGCTGCTTCTCCAATGGATGCCCTCCCCCACGCAGTGTGGCATCCCAAAATTCAAAGTCAAATTACAAGGTGTGTTAAAGTCTTGAATTAGGTGATAAATTTCCCATGGCCTATGCTTTAGCCATTAGTCTTTTTAATTAGATGATTTGCGCATGTGATTGTGAGAATTTAAATTTGATAGATTAATAATCTATGCTTGGCCATAAGATTTATAAATTAAATTTCAATAGACAAGATGTCCCAAGACTTTGGCCAAGATTGAAAATGGAAATTTAAAAATATTTATAGAAGAATTTCAAAAAAAAAAAAGGAGGAAAAATGGTTAATTTTAGGAATGGGCCTTAGGCCCATTGGCCTAAGCTTAATGGGCCAAGTTAGTCGGCCCAATAGAGGCCCAAGAGGGAGTGGTCGCCGGCCATAAAGGAGCCCAAGCCCAAGCCCAACTCCAAGGCCCATGATGCATGTAATTGGACAAGTGGCAAAGGGGAAGGCCATGCATTGGCCATGGTTGAGGCAAAGCAATCATTACTAATCATGAGGATTTAGGGGTATAAGAAGGGAAGAGAGAGAAGGGTGACCGGCCATTTGCTCGCCCAAAGAGAGAGTGAGAGAGAGAGAGTTGTGCGAGAGAGAGAGAGATCGTGCGAGAGGGAGGAGCGGCCGAGGGAGAAAGGAAGGAGGGAGTCGCCGTCGCTTGCCGTCCGTCCGCCGTACGCCGTCATTTGTTCATCCTAGAGGAAAGTGGGAGTCCTCTAGCTTCTCTTGCATGCTTGTATGTTGTTTGCATGTTAGATTTTGGGTGTTTTTAGTGAGAAAAACCGAGGTAAGGTTGGCTTGTTCTTAAGTCGTGTGACTGTTCTTGCTCGGGTTGTGTTAGTTAGTAACTTGTTTGAGCTTGCATATGTGTTTGGAGTCCGATTTTGGCTTCGATGTCTTCATGAAGGTTGTAGCTAACACCTTGTACTATAACATACTGAAATTTCGTGGAAAATGATGGAGGTTTGAGGGGTTAAAGTCGTATCTTACGGACACCTCAGATCTGGAGAGTTTTTACTGACCTTTTGCTGAATTCATGGTTGCATGTTGGTTGTTATTGAGAATCTCACTTCGATTTCTTCATGAAACTTGTAGGGAACATCTTAAACTACAACATACTCAAATTTGAAGTGAAAAGAACAAGTATAGCTTGGTAAATCGACTAGATCTTGAAGACGATGATTCTGGTGATGTATTTCGAGACACCCGAGATTTAAAGGACTAAAATGAGGACTATAATCTGGTTATTTGACCTAGATCTCTTCATGAAACTTGTAAAGGACACCTTTATACATAACATATCCAAATTTCAGAGGAAACTAAAGAGAATAGATGGGTGAAATCTTAATATTTCGGAGATGGAGGCACTGGACGATGCGGTAATGGATCCAGAAGCTTCGTGAGGTTGAATAAAATAATCTATAAGTAATCTGGCTTGGAGTTCTTCATGAAAGTTGTACGAAAATATCTTGGCTATCACTCTGTAAAATTTCGTAATTTTTGGAGGCCATATGGATATTTTAGTTGAATTTATTCGGAAACTGTGCATTCTGGATTTATCCGGAAATTATATGATGTTTTGTGCAAATTGGGAAATTGTGTGAAATGCTATTTGGCCATGAATTTGGCAAGTAATTATCATCCTATGGGTTTGTTTAATAATTCCTTGAATTTTGATAACTTTGGGAATTTATAGTTATTTTAAAAATAAATAAATAAATAAATAAATAAATAAATAAAATGATAAATGAATAAATGAATAAAAAGGAATTATTTCATTGGCCATAGATTCCATCCAATTAATTCATGTTGCATGTGTAATAAAGCTTTGATATGTCTGTGATATTGAATTGAGATGCACATGTGATAAAGCCTTGATATGTCTATGATATTGAATTGAGATGCATATGTGATAAAGTCTTGGCATATGTATGGCATTGAATCAATGTATGTGTGAATGTCATGCCTAGTATGATTTGTTTGATATCATGCCATGTGCCATGTTAAAATGTGAATAAAATACTGGTAAACATGGATGATGGTAAATGAGGAGATGGTTGTGATGTCGGATGATGCCCGGCCAGGGAGTGTAAATGCCGGAAGCCCTGTCGTAGATTTCTGCCCGAAGGGAATGCCTCGTGATGCTAGTTGAGATGCGAGATGCCCGGAATGTGGGGGGGCGGATGCCCGGTGGCCTGGGATGGCTGAATGCCGAAAGCCTCGGAGGTCTTTGCCCGAGGGGATGATGATATGTGATGTGATATGATGATCACCCATGGTATGATATGCATGATGATATGCATGATGATGATAATGATAATGATATGCATGATGATACGCATGATGATGATGATGAGGATGATGTGGTATGATGATATGCATGATGATATGCATGATGATGATATGGTATGGTGATATACATGCTTGATATGATGATGCCATGATGACGATGACGTGAATGATGTGATAATGTCATAATGATGATGACGTGTATGCTATGATGATACATATGTACGTGTTATGACTATGATGATGATGCATGATAGTATGCACATGGCTTCAAGGTAAGTAACGCCTGCAATGCATGTATGACTTGTATGATGCATTGAGTTGTTATTGGATTCCTTATCTGCTGAGTGGTTGTACTCACCCCTTTTGGGGATAAACATTTCAGATTAGAAAGATGCCGCTTCCTACCGTCACGCGAGGCACCTTCTATGGTCTCCCATCGGATGTAGAAGTAGATTGTACAGAGATCGACTGCGTCACTATCCCTGGACTGACATATGTGCAAGTGCGTGTGCTAGTCATGTACGACGTGGGCCTGGCTGGGGGCCCAGTCATCCAGGAGTTTTTGTCCGTTCATGTCTGCCGAGACGGAGTGATTAGGGGGATGTTGCCGGCACCACCACCCGACGCACCTGGATGGGTGTGATGGTTGCGTGAAGGGTAGAGAGCTGGTGTTTCTTTTTGGGAGTAGCCGACACATATGATGGGAGGTTGTACGCATGTGTTGTAGAGGGTCGAGGATCTTTTTGAGGTTTTAGGCTGGACATGGAAGAGTCCTAGCTTTTCCTTGTTATGTATCAACCCAAAAATGGAGTCCCATCTTAAAAGAATATGTAAATAATGTGTTGTCACTTGTTTATAAAAATCCTGATGTTTAGTGGTGTGTATTGGTATCATGGATTGGTAGGGGGTAGATGATGATGCTTTAATTTGCTTCCGCTAATGAGTCGCGCTGGGATCGCCTTTTTAAAAAAAAAAATGCCTGTGAATAACGACGCTTTTGTTATAAGTATAAGTATAAGAAAGTAAAAAGGTGTAACACTGGTGCTTGTGGCGACCGCCGAAGGGTTCGGGGTGCTACAACGCCTCTTTTTGGTATCAGAGCGAATGGTTATAGGTGGAGTGATAAGGAGCCTCATTTGGAAATTGAGGAACATGATGACAATGCACACCATAGGGTATAAAACGAAATAATTGAATAACGGGTGATGAGAATTCACTCGTAGATCCCTAGTAGTTTACCTTGAATTGCCTTTAGGTACCAGTAACATGTATATGTTACTTATGTGGTAGTAGTAGTTGCTTTGAGTGGAGGCAGTGAGTCTTAGATTATTCCTGAGGCAATGCTTGGAAATTGCAGGAGAGTCATAGTGCGAGCTGGAAGTGCTCATCCATCGAGGGCTGAAGCCTCTGCTGCAAGGGCTAAACCCCGAATGGAAGATATCCTGCAGGCATTAGCCAATATTGGAAATCTGATGGAAAAGTGCAAAGAACGGCCGGAGCGAACGCCGTACTCAAGGACTAGTGGAGCAGTTTCTGAAGCTGAAGCCACCTAAGTTTAATGGAATGGGAAGTCCTGAGGAGGCGGAGCAATGGATTGATGGGATGGAACAAATTTTCCGGCTGTTGGACTGCACTGATGCTGAGAAAATAGTTTTAGCAGAGTACCAGTTGGAGGGAAATGCGAAGTTTTGGTGGAGAGCTTCGAAGGACATAATCTTTCCACTAGGTACTAATGTTAATTGGGAGGAGTTTGTTAGAGCCTTCAATAGGAAGCATTTCTCTGATTGTGCTAAGGATAGGAAGATTACTGAATTTGTTCAGTTAGAACAAAAGGGGTTGACAGTAGATCAGTTTGAGGCTAGATTTTCTGAACTGTCTAGATATGCTCCTAGATTGATTGAGGATCAGGAAGAGAAGGCTAAGAGATTCCTGAAAGGGCTGAGGACTGACATTAGAAAGCAACAAGTGACATTGAACATAAGAGATTATAATGAGATTTATGAAAGGGCGCAGTTAGTGGAGCAGGAGTTATTGAGAGAACGGTCGGAGTTTAAGAAACCGTTGAACTTTAATGATGTGAGAAAGGGGAAGAGATCTTATTCTGGTCAAGGTCAGACCTGGAATGTGAAGAAGAAGGGTAATTTTGGGAATTTTGGGGGAGCAAGGAGTGGTCTGAATATAGGGAAAGCACCCTATCAGCCTGGTGTTTGTCAAAGGTGTAATGGGAGACATGGCCCAGGACCTTGTACTGGACAACAGAAATGTTTTGGCTGTGGACAAGTGGGTCATCTTAGGAGAAGTTGCCCACAAGAGAGGTCGCAAGTGAGTGTTGGCTCAGTGCGACAGGGATATCAGAGTGCTGTTAGGTCAAACCCACAAGGAAATCCTCAGAGACCGCCTGCACAAGGAAGGGTGTATGCAATCACCCAGGAGGAAGCGGAAGCTTCCAAGAATGTTATCTCAGGTACGATTCTTATTAATGGTGAAAAGGCATATGCATTGTTTGATACGGGTGCAACACATTCGTTTGTGTCTGAAAGATATAGACGTTTGAATCAGATAGAGGTTATGCCTCTTGAGACACCTCTTTGTGTTTCCACGCCTTTAAAGGATATGGTATTGTCTACACTGGTGTGTGAGAATTGTAAGATATCAATGGGAGGAAAGGATATGGAAATAGATTTGGTTGTAATGGCCATGTATGATTTTGATGTTATTATAGGAATGGACTGGCTTCGTAAGTATCGGGCTAGAATGGATTGTTATAGTAGAGTGGTTCAATTCGTTTTACCTGATCAGTCTAGTTGTGAATTTTTAGGAGGCCAAACCCATTTTCCTATAGCACTTATTTCGGCAGTAGAAGCCTGTAAGTTACTTGACAAAGGATGTCAAGGGTACCTAGCCATAGTTAGAGATTATGCAAGGGAGGAACCTGGACTTGAGGAAGTTCGCGTAGTTAACGAATTTCAAGATGTATTCCCTGAGGAATTGCCTGGATTGTCGCCAGAGCGGGAGATTGAATTTGAAAGTGAATTAATGCCTGGAATGGGACCAATATCAAAAGCCCCATATAGGATGGCCTTAGTTAAATTGAAGGAGTTGAAGGTGCAACTGCAGGAGTTGCTTGATAAAGGATTCATTAGACCAAGTGCTTCACCTTGGGGTGCACCGGTCTTGTTTGTGAAAAAGAAGGATGGATCGATGCGCTTGTGTATTGACTATAGGCAGTTGAATCAAGTGACCATTAAGAATAAGTATCCTTTGCCTAGAATTGATGACTTGTTTGACCAACTCCAGGGAAGTTCGGTCTTCTCTAAGATTGACTTGAGATCGGGATACCATCAGTTAAGAATTAAGAAGGAGGACATTCCTAAGATTGCGTTTAGGACTCGTTATGGACACTATGAGTTCCTTGTTATGCCATTTGGATTGACTAACGCGCCGGCTGCACTTATGGATTTGATGAATAGAATATTTCAGCCTTATTTAGACCAGTTTGTGATTGTTTTTATTGATGATATTCTGGTATATTTGAAAGGGCCTAAAGAGCATGAGCAACATTTGAGAATAGTTTTGCAGACCCTGAGAGAGCATAAGTTATATGCTAAGTTTAGTAAGTGTGAGTTCTGGTTGGATCGGATAATATTTTTAGGACATGTGGTGTCAGGAAAAGGAATTGCAGTAGACCCGGCAAAAGTTGAAATGGTAGTAAATTGGCCGAGGCCAACGACACCCACTGAAGTGCGAAGTTTCTTAGGACTGGCTGGTTATTATAGAAGGTTCATTGAAGGATTTTCACGACTGGCAAGACCTTTAACTAAATTGACCCGAAAGAATGTGAAATTTGAATGGAACAGAGAATGTGAAAGGAGTTTCCAGGAGCTCAAAAGGAGATTGACTACAACTCCAATTCTGACTATACCGACTGGACCTGATGGTTTTACAGTGTATAGTGATGCATCTCACAAAGGACTGTGATGTGTTTTGATGCAACATGGCAAAGTTGTAGCCTATGCATCCAGACAATTGAAACCCCATGAGCTGAATTACCCGATGCATGATTTAGAACTAGCAGCTATAGTGTTTGCCTTGAAGATATGGAGACACTATTTGTATGGAGAAAAGTTTGAGATCTACACGGATCATAAGAGTTTGAAGTATCTGTTCTCACAAAAGGAGTTGAACATGAGACAAAGGAGGTGGATGGAGTTGTTAAAGGATTATGATTGTGAGATAAGATATCATCCAGGGAAAGCGAATAGAGTAGCAGATGCACTTAGTCAAAAGTCAGCTATGGAGATAGCTAGTTTAAGAATGACAGAATGGGAATTGTTAGAATCTGTAGCAGACTCCGAATTTAAATTGGAAATGGATTGTCTTACTGGTATGCTTATAAGAATAGAACCTGAGATTATTCAAAAGGTTAAGATCCTGCAAGAATCTGACTCAGAGATTTTGAAAGTGAAAGATGCTGTATCTTTAGGGAAAAGATCAGAATTTCAAATCTCTGATGATGGAATAGTGAGATGTCAAGGACGACTTTGTGTTCCCGACAATGGAGAATTAAAGAAGGAAATTCTATCAGAGGCACATACGAGTAATTATAGTATCCACCCTGGTAGTACAAAGATGTATAGGAATTTACGTTAGCAATTTTGGTGGAACGGTATGAAGGCAGATACGGCTAAGCACGTTTCTCAATGTTTGACGTGCCAGCAAGTAAAAGCGGAACATCGTAAACCCGCAGGACTTTTGAGACCATTAGACATTCCCGAATGGAAATGGGAACATATAACGATGGATTTTGTGCAAGGATTGCCAAGGACATCAAGTAGTCATGACTCAATTTGGGTTATAGTGGATCGTTTGACTAAATCGGCACATTTCTTAGCAATTTGCATGGACTACCCAATGGATAAGTATGCGGACATGTATGTAAGTCAAGTGGTACGCTTACATGGTGTTCCAGTAACCATTACTTCAGATCGAGATTCGAGGTTTACTTCAAATTTTTGGAGGAGTCTTCAAGTTGCGTTAGGGACTAAGCTTCAATTTAGTACTGCTTTTCATCCCCAGACTGATGGACAATCAGAAAGAGTAATCCAGATATTGGAAGATATGTTGAGGGCTTGTGTAATTGATTTCAAAGGAAATTGGGATGAAAGATTGCATTTGGTGGAGTTTGCCTATAATAATAGTTTTCAGAAGAGTATAGGCATGGCTCCTTATGAGGCATTATATGGAAGGAGATGTAGGACTCCTGTCTATTGGAATGAAGTAGGTGAAAGGAAGTTGACAGGACCTGAATTGGTACAAGTTACCACTGAGGCTGTTGAGATTATCAGAGAAAGACTTAGAATAGCTCAGAATAGGCAGAAGGGCTACGCGGATAGGCGTAGAAGGCCTTTAGAATTTAGTGTAGGAGACCATGTATTCCTTAAGGTATCTCCAATGAAAGGGATATCTCGATTTGGGATGAAGGGTAAGTTAAGCCTTAGATTTGTTGGACCTTTTGAGATACTTGAAAGGATAGGAGATGTGGCTTATCGTTTAGCATTACCTCCTAAGTTAGGAAATCTGCACGATGTGTTTCATGTATCGATGTTGAGGAAGTACCAGCCGGATCCTGGTCACATACTCGATCATGAAGCCATCAAAGTGGATGAGAAAGTAAGGTACATTGAAGAGCCTGTACAAATACTGGATCAAAGAGACCAAATTCTTAGGACCAAGAAGATCCCATTGGTTAAGGTATTATGGCGACATCATGATATGGAGGAAGCCACATGGGAAAGTGAGGATCAGATGAAGGAAAAGTACCCTTACTTATTTCAAGAAGGCGCGAGTGGTGTTTGAATTTCGAGGACGAAATTCTCTAAGGAGGGGAGAATTGTGGCATCCCAAAATTCAAAGTCAAATTACAAGGTGTGTTAAAGTCTTGAATTAGGTGATAAATTTCCCATGGCCTATGCTTTAGCCATTAGTCTTTTTAATTAGATGATTTGCGCATGTGATTGTGAGAATTTAAATTTGATAGATTAATAATCTATGCTTGGCCATAAGATTTATAAATTAAATTTCAATAGACAAGATGTCCCAAGACTTTGGCCAAGATTGAAAATGGAAATTTAAAAATATTTATAGAAGAATTTCAAAAAAAAAAAAAAAGGAGGAAAAAGGGTTAATTTTAGGAATGGGCCTTAGGCCCATTGGCCTAAGCTTAATGGGCCAAGTTAGTCGGCCCAATAGAGGCCCAAGAGGGAGTGGTCGCCGGCCATAAAGGAGCCCAAGCCCAAGCCCAACTCCAAGGCCCATGATGCATGTAATTGGACAAGTGGCAAAGGGGAAGGCCATGCATTGGCCATGGTTGAGGCAAAGCAATCATTACTAATCATGAGGATTTAGGGGTATAAGAAGGGAAGAGAGAGAAGGGTGACCGGCCATTTGCTCGCCCAAAGAGAGAGTGAGAGAGAGAGATCGTGCGAGAGGGAGGAGCGGCCGAGAGAGAAAGGAAGGAGGGAGTCGCTGTCGCTTGCCGTCCGTCCGCCGTACGCCGTCGTTTGTTCATCCTAGAGGCAAGTGGGAGTCCTCTAGCTTCTCTTGCATGCTTGTATGTTGTTTGCATGTTAGATTTTGGGTGTTTTTAGTGAGAAAAACCGAGGTAAGGTTGGCTTGTTCTTAAGTCGTGTGACTGTTCTTGCTCGGGTTGTGTGAGTTAGTAACTTGTTTGAGCTTGCATCTGTGTTTGGAGTCCGATTTTGGCTTCGATGTCTTCATGAAGGTTGTAGCTAACACCTTGTACTATAACATACTGAAATTTCGTGGAAAATGATGGAGATTTGAGGGGTTAAAGTCGTATCTTACGGACACCTCAGATCTGGAGAGTTTTTACTGACCTTTTGCTGGATTCATGGTTGCATGTTGGTTTTTATTGAGAATCTCACTTCTATTTCTTCATGAAAGTCATAGGGAACATATTAAACTACAACATACTCAATTTGAAGTGAAAAGAACAAGTATAGCTTGGTAAATCGACTAGATCTTGAAGACGATGATTCTGGTGATGTATTTCGAGACACCCGAGACTTAAAGGACTAAAATGAGGACTATAATCTGGTTATTTGACCTAGATCTCTTCATGAAACTTGTAAAGGACACCTTGATACATAACATATCCAAATTTCAGAGGAAACTAAAGAGAATAGATGGGTGAACTCTTAATATTTCGGAGATGGAGGCACTGGACGATGCGGTAATGGATCCAGAAGCTTCGTGAGGTTGAATAAAATAATCTATAAGTAATCTGGCTTAGAGTTCTTCATGAAAGTTGTACGAAAATATCTTGGCTATCACTCTGTAAAATTTCGTAATTTTTGGAGGCCATATGGATATTTTAGTTGAATTTATTCGGAAACTGTGCATTCTGGATTTATCCGGAAATTATATGATATTTTGTGCAAATTGGGAAATTGTGTGAAATGCTATTTGGCCATGAATTTTGCAAGTAATTATCATCCTATGGGTTTGTTTAATAATTCCTTGAATTTTGATAACTTTGGGAATTTATAGTTATTTTAAAAATAAATAAATAAATAAATAAATAAATAAATAAATAAATAAATAAATAAAATGATAAATGAATAAATGAATAAAAAGGAATTATTTCATTGGCCATAGATTCCATCCAATTAATTCATGTTGCATGTGTAATAAAGCTTTGATATGTTTGTGATATTGAATTGAGATGCACATGTGATAAAGCCTTGATATGTCTATGATATTGAATTGAGATGCATATGTGATAAAGTCTTGGCATATGTATGGCATTGAATCAATGTATGTGTGAATGTCATGCCTAGTATGATTTGTTTGATATCATGCCATGTGCCATGTTAAAATGTGAATAAAATACTGGTAAACATGGATGATGGTAAATGAGGTGATGGTTGTGATGGCGGATGATGCCCGGCCAGGGAGTGTAAATGCCGGAAGCCCTGTCAGAGATTTCTGCCCGAAAGGGAATGCCTCATGATGCTAGTTGAGATGCGAGATGCCCGGAATGTAGGGGGCCGGATGCCCGGTGGCCTGGGATGGCTGAATGCCGGAAGCCTCGAAGGTCTTTGCCCGAGGGGATGATGATATGTGATGTGATATGATGATCACCCATGGTATGATATGCATGATGATATGCATGATGATATGCATGATGATGATAATGATAATGATATGCATGATGATATGCATGATGATGATGATGAGGATGATGTGGTATGATGATATGCATGATGATATGGTATGGTGATATACATGCTTGATATGATGATGCCATGATGACGATGACGTGAATGATGTGATGATGTCATAATGATGATGACGTGTATGCTATGATGATACATATGTACGTGTTATGACTATGATGATGATGCATGATAGTATGCGCATGGCTTCAAGGTAAGTAAGGCCTGCAATGCATGTATGACTTGTATGATGCATTGAGTTGTTATTGGATTCCTTATTTGCTGAGTGGTTGTACTCACCCCTTTTGGGGATAAACATTTCAGATTAGAAAGATGCCGCTTCCTACCGTCACGCGAGGCACCTTCTATGGTCTCCCATCGGATGTAGAAGTAGATTGTACGGAGATCGACTGCGTCACTATCCCTGGACTGACATATGTGCGAGTGCGTGTACTAGTCATGTACGACGTGTGCCTGGCTGGGGGCCCAGTCATCCAGGAGTTTTTGTCCGTTCATGTCCGCCAAGACGGAGTGATTAGGGGGATGTTGCCGCCACCACCACCCGACGCACCTGGATGGGTGTGATGGTTGCGTGAAGGGTAGAGAGCTGGTATTTCTTTTTGGGAGTAGCCAACACATATGATGGGAGGTTGTACGCATGTGTTGTAGAGGGTCGAGGATCTTTTTGAGGTTTTAGGCTGGACATGGCAGAGTCCTAGCTTTTCCTTGTTATGTATCGACCCAAAAATGGAGTCCCATCTTAAAAGAATATGTAAATAATGTGTCGTCGCTTGTTTATAAAAATCCTGATGTTTAGTGGTGTGTATTGGTATCATGGATTGGTAGGGGGGTAGATGATAATGCTTTAATTTGCTTCCGCTAATGAGTCGTGCTGGGACTGCCTTTTTTTAAATAAAAAAAATGCCCATGAATAACGACGCTTTTGTTATAAGTATAAGTATAAGAAAGTAAAAAGGTGTAACACTGGTGCTTGTGGCGACCGCCGAAGGGTTCGGGGTGCTACACGCAGCCAATCTATGCGGGTTCCGGTCCCCTGCCTCCCGCCTTGCTGCCGCCACGCGGCTGCGAGGAATCAGCGCTTCCCACCCTGTGGCATCTCAAAATTCATGGCAACCGCCAGATACATTAAGGTCTATGAATAGGTGATGGAAGTACCATCAAGTTGTATTGTAGCCATTTGATCTGTGATATGCAAAAAGATTTATGGCCAAGCTTTTAATGGATAATTGTTTGATAGGAAAGAAAATTCTATTATCGGCCATGTGTTTTATAAGTTGGAATTTATTAATTAATGGTTTCAATTTTTATGGCCAAGTGAATAAGGGAAATTAAGTATTTATATGAATGGGAAATTAAGTGATGATTAAATGGGAAAAATTAGAGAAGAGTGGGCCAAAACTCTTAGGCCAAGACCATCACACAAGACCCCACCATTCGGCCATTTAGGCTTGGCCCACGAAGCCCAAAAGGAAGAGGAGCTGCCGTCATGCAAGATCAATGATTGTTAATCATTGAAAGGAAGAAAATTAGAGAGGAAGAGGGGGGCAGATTAAGCGAGGAAAGGGAGAGAAAGAGAGGGGTGTCGCACGAAGAGAAAGGGGGAAAGAGAGAGAGAGTTACCATCTGAGAGAGGGAGAGCGAGCGTGCGAGAGAAGAAGAGGATGAAGGAGGAGGAGTTCGCCGCCTAGTCGCCACCTTGCCCGCCGTTTGTCGCTGTGTTTGTGCTCGGATTTGAGGCAAGTGGAGTCCACAAAACCTCCCTTTGCTGCTGTGATATGTGTTGTGAGGGATGATAAACTTTGGTTGTGGCAGAAGTGAAGAAATTCGAAGCTCTAGGGAGAAATATGGTAGCCTTGCATTTTGTTTTCTAGGAAGGCAGTCCAACCTTTGATGAAATTGTGAGCTGCATGCGACTTTTAGTTGAAATCTTATTTTGACTCCTTGATGAAAGTTGTAGAGAACGTCTTGAAGGATAACATATCAAAATTTCAGAAGAAATGAACAAGTATAGACCGGTGAAACTATTTTTCTTTGGAGAAGTCAGATCTGGAATCGAAATGCTGACCTAGTATGATTCTGTGAATTTTATAAAATTTTCCAGTTGCAATTTGATCTTGTGTTCTGAATAAAAGTTGAATATGACATGTTAAGAAGTAACATACTAAAATTTTAGAGGAAATGGATGATTTTAGGTTGATGAAATGATTTTATTTGAAATGGTCAGATCTGGGAATTTTTGCCAAGGGTTAGAGACGGCTACGGTGATTATAGTTTTTAATCTATCATAAATCTGATTTCGAGTTCTACATGAAATATTTACTTCTGGACCTTTTCTATAACATATAAAAATTTCATAATTTTTGGAGCTGATTTAGGATTTTTACCGAATTTGTGAATGAAACTGTGTATGGCAATATTCCGAAATTTTAAGGACTGTGATGCGTGGATTTTGCTGATTTGTGTGATATTCTTTTGATATGGTGTTCTTCACGGAATAATTTCCTCTAGATCTTGTATATAACATGTCAAATTTTTAGAATTTAATAATGCTGTTTACTAATTTTTCAAGAATTATGACCAAAGGAGCGCAATCTGTTTTTATCCGGAATTTTGGTTATATTTTCGAAAATAAATGAAATTGTTCCATGTGATATGATGTCTTGAGTGGTTGATTATGCTGCATATGTGGTGACATATGGCATGTTATACGACATCAAAAGCCAGTTGAGACTCTTGATATTGATGCATCAAATGCCATGTCGAAATTAAGATAATAACGAGACCGTCGGAGGTGTGAGCCGACGATGCCCCGGGAGTGTTGGGATGCCTAGAGTGTGTGTGCTGAATGCTCGGAGTGTGTTTGCCGGATGCCTCGGGAGTCTTGGGATGCCCGGAGGTGTGTGCCGGGGGGGTTCCTCGTGATACTAGTTGGGGTACGAGATGCCCGGAGTGTGTGCCGGAGGCTCCTCGCGATGCCAGGTTGGATGCGAGCGATAAATTGTGGGACGCAAACACTGGTCCTTGAAAAGATAAAAAATGAGACCGTATCATGCACATGGATGTGTACATATGGCATGGGATGAACCTCATGGGAATGCAAGCATGAAGTGCATGGTGGTATATGCACATTGCATAATGGTATATGCATAGTTGTTCAATGATATAAGTGCAAGTGCATGGTGATATATGCACATCGTATGGTGATATATGCATGGATGTAAGGTGAGGTATGCTTGAATGCATGAATGATATGTGTTTTATTCTTGATACCTTGATTGTTCTGTTTGACGCATTGTGTAGTTTGGTAGATCTTTATTGCTAAGTGGTTGTACTCACCCCTTTTGGGGATTAACATTTCAGATTAGAAAGATGCCATTGCTACCAGTTGCATGCGGTACCTATTATGGATTGCCATCTGATGTCGAGGTGGAGTGCACAGAGCATTCCTGTATTAGTATACCTAGTCTAGTGTATGTCCGAGTCCGTGTCTTAGTGATGTACGATGTGGGTCTTGCTGATGGCCTGGTTATCTAGGAGTTTTTGTCAGTTCATGTCCGGTGTGGTGGAGTGATGCTAGGGATGCTGTCGCCGCCACCACCCAATGCACCGAGTTGGGTGTGATGGCACGTATAGCTGATGGAAGCTAAAACTTTTTGGGGATAGCTGACGCTTGTTGATGGAAAGGTGTACATGTTGATGTAGGGTCGAGTTATCTTTTGAGTTATAGCTAAGTATAGTTAAAAATCTTGGCCTTTTGCGGTATCGACCCAAAATATCCATCGTGAAAATATAAATAAAAGTGACTCGACTTTATCTTTTCATTTGAAGTGTAGGTGGTGTGCATTGCATTATGGTTATTAAAGTGAGAAACGGTGAGATACGTTTATGCTTTCGTTGATGAACTATGCTGGGACCTTTACAACAACAAAAAAAAATGGAAAAGTATTCTATTGATCAACCCCTATGAACTATGGTTTCACTTAAATTAAAAGTTACCTTACTCATATGTAGTAGGATGAGTGACAAGTACCTATGGTGACCCTAATGACTAGGGGGCCGTCGAGGGGTGCCACACGCCTGCTGCTCCGCGTTTCCGACAGCTCCAGCTTCCATGGTTCGTTGCTGTGGATCCAATTCGCGGCCGCTCCTAGCGATTGGCGATCCCGCCCCCTCGCCAAAGCTAGCAATCACGACCACGACCACGGCCATCACCACCATGATCACCACCATCACCACGGCCACCACCACCACCACCATGGCGACGAAGGCGACGAGGAGCTAACTGGGTCGCAGAGGGCGCTGGGCGAGTTCACGCGGGCGGTTGGATATGTGGACCTGGCGAATTTGTTGAGGGAGAATCTACAAATGTGCCGCCGCCGCTTGCCCTTACCTGGTTCCGAAGCCGGTGGTGAAACCATTTCAGAATTCTTTGATGCTAGTCGCGTTTCCCCTAATTGCATCACGAGGCATTTCCCTTCGGGCAGAAACCTCCAACAGGGCTTCCGGCCCCCCACATTCCGGGCATCCTGAATCTCCCAGGGAATTCCGGCGATGCATCTCTGTACATTCCGGCCTCATCCTCCACCATCACCTCTTACTCACTTATCATTATCCACATTCATCATCCTTTTGATCTCATTATTACACGGCATATGTTTCACACATGCATCACAATTCATGATCATACATACACCAATGTCTTATCACACATGTAACATTGCATAATAAATTCAATGGAATTTATGGCCAATAAAATAATCCCTTTTTATTTTATTATTATTTTATTATATTTATTTATTTTCATAAATAATATTAAATTTAATATCTATGATTTTCCCAAAATCATAATATTCAAACAATCATTAAACCACCCAATAGGATGACAATTTCATACAAAATTCATGGCCAAATTGAATTTCACACAATTTCACAATTTCCACAAAATAGCACATAATATTCGGATAATGACCAGAATGCACAGTTTCCAAATAAATTCGATTAAAATACCCATACGGCCTCCAAAAATTACGAAATTTTACAGGGTGATAGTCAAGACATTTTCGTGCAACTTTCATGAAGAACTCCAAGTCAGATTCTTTTTAGATTAATCTATACAACCTCACCAAGATTCTGGAACTATTACCGCTTCGTCCAGAATACACATCTCCGAAATATTAAGATTTCACCCATCTATTCTCTTTAGTTTCCTCTGAAATTTGGGTATGTTATGTATCAAAGTGTCCTTTACAAGTTTCATGAAGAGATCTAGGGCAAATAACCAAACTATGGTCACCATTTAAGTCCATGAAGTCTCGGGTGTCTCAGAACACATCACCAGAATTACCGTCTCCAAGATCTAGCCGATTTACTAGGCTATACTTGTTCATTTCTCTTCAAATTTGAGTATGTTGTAGTTTAAGATGTTACCTACAACTTTCATGAAGACATCGAAGTCAAATTTGCGTCACAAACCAACATGCAACCAAGAATCCAACAAGAGGTTAGTGAAAACTTCACAGATCTGGGGTCTCCGTAGAATAGGACTTTAACCCATCATAACTCCATCATTTTCCACGAAATTTCAGTATGTTATACTAAAAGGTGTTAGCTACAACTTCCATGAAGACATCGAAGCCAAAATCGGACTCCAAACACACATGCAAGCTCAAACAAGTCACTGACTCACACGGTCCGAACACAAACAACCACACCATCCACACACAACTCATCCATGCTTCGGTTTTTCACATCTAACACCCAAAAATTCGACATGCAACCAACACACAACCATGCAAGAGAAGCTAGAGGACTCCCACTTGCCTCTAGGATGAACAAATGACGGCGTAGGGTGGCGAACTCGGCGAACAGACGGCGGGACACGGCGGCTCCTCCTCAGCTCCGCCTCCTCTCCCTCTCGGTCTCTCCCTCTCTCTCGCGATTTCTCTCTCTCTCTCTCTCACCTTCTCTCTCGGCCGAATGAAGCAAGAACCGGTCACTCTCCTTTCTCTCTCTCTTTTTATTTCCCCAAATGTCAATCATTGCTAATGATTACATGCCACTTAAATGGACCAATGCATGGCTTTCTCCCTTGCCACTTGTCTTGATCCATGCAAGATGGGCTTTGGAGTTGGGCTTGGGCTTGGGCCCATCCGGCCACTCCTCCTTGGGCTGGTCGACAGCCTCCTTGTGGGCTTTAATGGGCCGGCCAACTTGGCCCATTAAGGTTCCACTCTTGGGCTTAAGGCCCAATCAAATTTTAACCTCTTTTTCTCTTTTTTTTTTTTTTTGAATTCCTTTCTATAATTATTTTTAAATTCCAATTTTCATCTTGGCCAAAGTCTTAGGGCATTTTTATTTATTGGAATTTAAATCATATGGCAAAGCATTAATCTATTAAATTTAAATTTCCACAATCACAAGCACAAATCATCAAATTAAAAGACTAATGGCTAAAACATAAGCCATGGAAATTCTATCCCCTAATTAAAGACTTTAACATACTTTATGGCTTGGCTTTGAATTTCTGGGATGCCACAATTCTCCCCTCCTTAGAGAATTTCGTCCTCGAAATTCAAGCACTACACGCGCCTTCTTGAAACAAATAGGGGTACTTTCCCTTTATCTGATCCTCACTCTCCCATGTGGCTTCTTCCATATCATGATGTCGCCATAATACTTTAACCAATGTGATCTTTTTGGTCCTAAGAATTTGCTCCTTTCGATCCAATATCTGCACAGGTTCTTCAATGTACCTTACTTTCTCATCCATTTTGATGGCTTCATGATCGAGTATGTGACCAGGGTCCGGCTGGTACTTCCTCAACATCGATACATGAAACACATCGTGCAGATTTCCTAACTTAGGAGGTAACGCTAAACGATAAGCTACATCTCCTATTCTCTCAAGAATTTCAAAAGGTCCAACAAACCTTGGTCTTAGCTTACCCTTCATCCCGAATCGAGATATTCCTTTCATTGGAGATACCTTAAGGAATACATGGTCTCCTACACTAAATTCCAAAGGCCTTCTACGTCTATCCGCGTAGCCTTTCTGTCTACTCTGAGCTGCTCTAAGCCTTTCTCTGATAATATCGACAGCTTTAGTGGTAACTTGTACCAGTTCAGGTCCTGTCAACTTCCTTTCACCTACTTACTCCAACAAACAGGAGTCCTACATCTCCTTCCATATAATGCTTCATAAGGTGCCATGCCTATACTCTTCTGAAAGCTATTGTTATAGGCAAACTCTACCAAATGCAATCTTTCATCCCAATTTCCTTTGAAATCAATTACACAGGCTCTCAACATATCCTCCAGTATCTGGATTACTCTTTCTAATTGACCATCTGTCTGAGGATGAAAAGCAGTACTAAACTGAAGCTTAGATCCTAACGCAACTTGAAGACTCCTCCAAAAATTTGAAGTAAACCTCGAATCTCGATCTGAAGTAATAGTCACTGGAACACCATGTAAGCGTACCACTAGACTTACATACATGTCCGCATATTTATCCATTGGGTAGTCCATGCGAATCGCTAAGAAATGTGCCGACTTAGTCAAACGATCCACTATAACCCAAATTGAGTCATGACCACTTGATGTCCTTGGCAATCCTTGCACAAAGTCCATCGTTATATGTTCCCATTTCTATTCAGGAATGTCTAATGGTCTTAAAAGTCCTGCAGGTTTACGATGCTCCGCTTTTACAGCTGCTAGTTCTAAATCATGGGTCGGATAATTCAACTCATGGGGTTTCAATTGTCTGGATGCATAGGCTACAACCTTGCCATGTTGCATCAACACACATCCTAGTCCTTTGTGAGATGCATCACTATACACCGTGAAACCATTAGGTCCAGTAGGTATAGTCAGAATTGGAGCTGAAGTCAATTTCCTTTTGAGCTCCTGAAAACTCCTTTCACATTCTCCATTCCATTCAAATTTCACATTCTTTCGGGTCAATTTAGTTAAAGGTCCTGCCAGTCATGAAAATCCTTCAATGAATCTCCTATAATAACCAGCCAGTCCTAAGAAACTTCATATCTTAGTGGGTGTCGTCGGTCTCGGCCAATTCACTACCATTTCAACTTTTGCCGAGTCTACTGCAATTCCTTTTCCTGACACCACATGTCCTAGAAATATTATCCGATCCAACCAGAATTCACACTTACTAAACTTAGCATACAACTTATGCTCTCTCAGGGTCTGCAAAACTATTCTCAAATGTTGCTCATGCTCTTTAGGCCCTTTCGAATATACCAAAATATCATCAATAAAAACAATCACAAACTGGTCTAAATAAGGCTGAAATATTCTATTCATCAAATCCATAAATGCAGCCGGTGCGTTAGTCAATCCAAATGGCATCACAAGGAACTCATAGTGCCCATAACGAGTCCTAAACACAGTCTTAGGGATGTCCTCCTTCTTAATTCTTAACTGATGGTATCCCGATCTCAAGTCAATTTTAGAGAAGACCGAACTTCCCTGGAGTTGGTCAAACAAGTCATCAATTCTAGGCAAAGGATACTTATTCTTAATGGTCACTTGGTTCAACTGCCTATAGTCAATACACAAGCGCATCGATCCATCTTTCTTTTTCACAAACAAGACCGGTGCACCCCAAGGTGAAGCACTTGGTCTAATGAATCCTTTATCAAGCAACTCCTGCAGTTGTACTTTCAATTCCTTCAATTCAACTAAGGCCATTCTATATGGGGCTTTTGATATTGGTCCCGTTCCAGGCATTAATTCAATTTCAAATTCAATCTCCCGCTCTGGCGGCAATCCAAGCAATTCCTCAGGAAATACATCTTGAAATTCGTTAACTACACGAACTTCCTCAAGTCCAGGTTCCTCCCTTGCATAATCTCTAACTATGGCTAGGTATCCTTGACATCCTTTGTCAAGTAACTTACATGCTTCTACTGCCGAAATAAGAGCTACAGGAAAATGGGTTTGGCCTCCTAAAAATTCACAACTAGACTGATCAGGTAAAACGAATTGAACCACTTTTCTATAACAATCCATTCTAGCCCAATACTTACGAAGCCAGTCCATTCCTATAATAACGTCAAAATCATACATAGCCATTACAACCAAGTCTATTTCCATGTCCTTTCCTCCCATAGATATCTTACAATTTCCACACACCAGCGTAGACAATACCATATCCTTTAAAGGCGTGGAAACACAAAGAGGTGTCTCAAGAGGCATAACTTCTATCTTATTCAAACATCTATATCTTTCAGACACAAACGAATGCGTCGCACCCGTGTCAAACAATGCATATGCCTTTTCACCATTAATAAGAATCGTACCTGAGATAACATTCTTGGAAGCTTCCGCTTCCTCTTGGGTGATCGCATACACCCTTCCTTGCGCAGGTGCTCTCTGAGGATTTCCTTGCGGGTTCGACCTAACAGCACTCTGATATCCCTGTTGCACCAAGCCAACACTCACTTGTGACCTCTCTTGTGGGCAATTCCTCCTAAGATGACCCACTTGTCCACAGCCAAAACATTTCTGTTGTCCCGTACAAGGTCCTGGGCCATGGCGTCCATTACACTTCTGACAAATACCAGGCTGATAGGGTGCTTTCCCTATATTCAGACCACTCCTTGCTCCTCCAAAATTTCCAAAGTTACTTTTCTTCTTCGCATTCCAGGTCTGACCTTGACCAGAATAAGACCTCTTCCCCTTTCTCACATCACTAAAATTCAACGGTTTCTTAAACTCCGACCGTTCCCTTAACAGCTCCTGCTCCACTAACTGCGCCCTTTCATAAATCTCATTATAATCTCTTATGTTCAAAGGCACCAGTTGCTTTCTAATGTCAGTCCTCAACCCTTTCAGGAATCTCTTAGCCTTCTCTTCCCGATCCTCAATCAATCTAGGAGCATATCTAGACAATTCAGAAAATCTAGCCTCATACCGATCTACAAGTCAACCCCTTTTGTTCTAGCTGAACAAATTCGGTAATCTTCCTATCCTTAGCACAATCAGAGAAATGCTTCCTATTGAAAGCTCTAACAAACTCCTCCCAGTTAACATCAGTACCTGGTGGAAAGATTATGTCCTTCGAAGCTCTCCACCAAAACTTTGCATTTCCCTCCAATTGGTACTCTGCTAAAACTATTTTCTCAGCATCGGTGCAGTCCAACAGCCGGAAAATTCGTTCCATCCCATCAATACATTGCTTTGCCTCCTCAGGAGTTCCCATTCCATTAAACTTAAGTGGCTTCAGCTTCAAAAACTGCTCCACTAGTCCTTGAGTATGGCGTTCTGCTCCGGGCTGTTGCTGCGCCTGCCTCTCCATCAGATTTCCAATATTGGCTAATGCCTGCAGGATGTCTTCCATTCGGGGTTCAGCCCTTGCAGCAGAGGCTTCAACCCTCGATGGATGAGCACTTCCAGCTCGCACCATGACTTTCCTGCAATTTCCAAGCATTGCCTCAGGAATAATCTGAGACTCACTGCCTCCACTCAAGCAATTACCGCTACCACATAAGTAACATATACATGTTACTGGCAATTCGAGGCAAACTACTGGGGATCTACGAGTGAATACCCATCACCCGTAATTCAATTATTTCGTTTTATACCCTATGGTGTGTATTGTCATCATGTTCCTCAATTTCCAAATGAGACTCCTTATCACTCCACCTATAACCATTCGCTCTGATACCAAAAAGGGCGGCTGTGACACCCCGAACCCTTCGCAGGTCGTCACCAGCGCTGATGTTACATCCTATTACTATTTTCTATCTTGTACTTAAACAAGCGTCGCCAATCACAGGCATTTTTTTTTTTTTTTTTTAAAAGCGGTCCAGCGCGACTACTAGCGGAAGCAAATCAAACATCGCTATCTATCCCCCTACCAATCCATGATACAAATACACACCAGCTAAACATCAGGATTTTATAACAACTTCGACGCTTTGCTTACATACATATATATAGTAAGATGAGGTTCCCTTTGGGTCAGTACAAAACAAGAAAGGCTAGGACTCTGCCATGTCCTACCTAAAATCTCAAAAGGAAACCTCGACCCCTAACATCATGCAAGCACAAAACCCCCCATCGAAAGCATCGACTATTTACATCAAAAAGAGATCCAGCTCCTACTCATCGCGCGCAGGTCTCATACCCAACTCGGTGCATCAAGCGGTGGCGGCGGCAACATCCCTCGCATAGCTCCATCCCGTCGAACGTGCACAAAAATGAACTCTTGTATGACAGGGCCCCCAGCCAGGCCGATGTCATACATCACTAGACACCGTACTCGAATGTAAGTCAGTCCGGGAACAGAGGGACAATCTATCTCCGCATACTCGACCTCTACATCAGACGGTAGACCATAAAATACCCCCCCGCGAGACGGCAGGAAGCGGCATAATGCTAATTTGAAATGTTATCCCCAAAAGGGGTGAGTACAACCACTCAGCAGATAGGGAAATCCAATAACAACTCAATGCGCCATGCATATCATCATACGTTGCAAGCATTACTTACCTTACAGCCATGCGCATACTATCATCATCATCGTCATGCATTTCATCATGCATATCACCATCATTATCATCATCACCATGCATATCATCATGCATATCATCATCATCATCATTATCATCATGCATATCATCATGCATATCATCATCATTATCATGCATATCATCATGCATATCATATCATTATCATCATTATCATCATGCATTTCATCATGCATATAATATCATGGGTGATCATCATATCACATCACATATCATCATCATCATCATCATCATGCATTTCATCATGCATATAATATCATGGGTGATCATCATATCACATCACATATCATCATCATTATCACATCATCATGCATATCATCTCATGCATATAATTTCCATTTTTATTCTTAGATTTGATCACCACATCACCCATTCTCAATTATCATTTTCATCACCCCTTCGGGCAAAGACCTCCGACAGGGTTCCCAACATTCAGCCTCCCAGGCCACTGGGCTTCCGGCCCCCCACATTCCGGGCATCTCGCATCTCAACTAGCATCACGAGGCATTTCCCTTCGGGCGAAACCTCCTACTGGGGCTTCCGGCCTTTACCCTTCTAGCCGGGCATCCCGCACCCAAATCCCGGCATCGCGAGGCATTCCTTTCGGGCAAAGACCTCCGACAAGGCTTCCGGCCCCCACATTCCGGGCATCCCTGAATCTCCCAGGAATTCCGGCAATGCATCTCTCGTACATTCCGGCCTCATCCTCCACCATCACCTCTTACTCACTTATCATTATCCACATTCATCATCCTTTTGATCTCATTATTACACGGCATATGTTTCACACATGCATCACAATTCATGATCATACATACACCAATGTCTTATCACACATGTAACATTGCATAATAAATTCAATGGAATTTATGGCCAATAAAATAATCCCTTTTTATTTTATTATTATTTTATTATATTTATTTATTTTCATAAATAATATTAAATTTAATATCTATGATTTTCCCAAAATCATAATATTCAAACAATCATTAAACCAACCAATAGGATGACAATTTCATACAAAATTCATGGCCAAATTGAATTTCACACAATTTCACAATTTCCACAAAATAGCACATGATATTCGGATAATGACCAGAATGCACAGTTTCCAAATAAATTCGATTCAAATACTCATACGGCCTCCAAAAAATTACAAAATTTTACAGGGTGATAGTCAAGACATTTTCGTGCAACTTTCATGAAGAACTCCAAGTCAGATTCTTTTTATATTAATTTATACAACCTCACGAAGCTTCTGGAACTATTACCGCTTCGTCCAGAATACACATCTCCGAAATATTAAGATTTCACCCATCTATTCTCTTTAGTTTCCTCTGAAATTTGGGTATGTTATGTATCAAAGTGTCCTTACAAGTTTCATGAAGAGATCTAGGTCAAATAACTAAATTATGGTCACCATTTAAGTCCATGAAGTCTCGGATGTCTCAGAACACATCACCAGAATTACCGTCTCCAAGATCTAGCCGATTTACTAGGCTATACTTGTTCATTTCTCTTCAAATTTGAGTATGTTGTATTTTAAGATGTTGCCTACAACTTTTATGAAGATATCGAAGTCAAATTTTCATCACAAACCAACATGCAACCAAGAATCCAACAAGAGGTTAGTGAAAACTTCACAGATCTGGGGTCTCCGTAGAATAGGACTTTAACCCCTCATAACTCCATCATTTTCCACGAAATTTCAGTATGTTATACTACAAGGTGTTAGCTACAACTTCCATGAAGACATCGAAGCCAAAATCAGACTCCAAACACACATGCAAGCTCAAACAAGTCACTGACTCACAGGGTCCGAACACAAACAGCCACACCATCCACACACAACTCATCCATGCTTCGGTTTTTCACATCTAACACCCAAAAATTCGACATGCAACCAACACACAACCATGCAAGAGAAGCTAGAGGACTCCCACTTGCCTCTAGGATGAACAAACGACGGCGTAGGGTGGCGAACTCGGCGAACAGACGGCGGGACACGACGGCTCCTCCTCGGCTCCGCCTCCTCTCCCTCTCGGTCTCTCCCTCTCTCTCGCGATTTCTCTCTCTCTCTCTCACCTTCTCTCTCGGCCGAATGAAGCAAGAACCGGTCACTCTCCTTTCTCTCTCTCATTTTATTTCCCCAAATGTCAATCATTGCTAATGATTACATGCCACTTAAATGGACCAATGCATGGCCTTCTCCCTTGCCACTTGTCTTGATCCATGCAAGATGGGCTTTGGAGTTGGGCTTGGGCTTGGGCCCATCCGGCCACTCCTCCTTGGGCTGGTCGACAGCCTCCTTGTGGGCTTTAATGGGCCGGCCAACTTGGCCCATTAAGGTTCCACTCTTGGGCTTAAGGCCCAATCAAATTTTAACCTCTTTTTCTCTTTTTTTTTTTTTGAATTCCTTTCTATAATTATTTTTAAATTCCAATTTTCATCTTGGCCAAAGTCTTAGGGCATTTTTATTTATTGGAATTTAAATCATATGGCCAAGCATTAATCTATTAAATTTAAATTTCCACAATGACAAGCACAAATCATCAAATTAAAAGACTAATGGCTAAAACATAAGCCATGGAAATTCTATCCCCTAATTAAAGACTTTAACACACCTTATGGCTTGGCTTTGTATTTCTGGGATGCCACAACAAGCCCCCTAGTATTCCAACACCCTATATACATATTTACAAAGGAAATGGAAGAAGGATTACCTCCTTTGTTTAGAGGAGCTTCACCTAGTAACAAGCGGAGCAGGTTGTGTCATCATAAAAATTCAAGACAAGCTCTAAGGTGTATTAAAGCCCATAATTAGGTAATGAAATTACCTATGGTTTATGCTTTAGCCATTAGTCTCATCTTAAGACTAAGTGATATAGGCTTGTGTTCATGAGTTTTTAAATTAGTATTGTAGGATAAATTAATGAGAATGATTTATTCTTGGCCATGCACCTCATAGACTAAATTTCCTATAAATAAAATGGTACAAGATTTTGGCCATGTGGAATTTAAAACTTAAAACCTATAAAAGAAAGAATAAAAGGTAAAATTTGACTTTTTATTTAGGTTTGGGCCTTAGGCCCAAGAGTGAACTTTGATGGGCCATGATAGTCGGCCCATTAAAGCCCACGAATGGGCTGTCGTCGGCCACAAGGGAGGCCGGCCCAAATACTCCCAAGCCCATCTTGCATGAGCCATGCCAAGTGGCAAAAAGGAAGGCTTCATGCATTGGCTTGTGGAGAGGCAAACCATCATTGCTAATGATGGGAATTAGGGGAAATAAAAGGGGGAGAGAGAGAGAGTGGCCGGTTGAATTCGGCCAAGACAAAGAGAGAGAGAGGGAGTTGCGAGAGAGAGGAACCGAGGAGGAGGAGGTGGAGCTCGCCCGTCGCCGCCCGCACGCCGTCCGTCCGTCGCCGGTGTGCCGTCCGTTTGCTGTCATCCGCTTGGTCTTAGAGGCAAGTTGGGATCGATTTCCACTCTTGCATGTGTGTCTTGCATGTGTGATTTGTTGGTGGTAGATCTCGGATGTTAGGGTAGGCAAAACCGAAGCGAGAATGTGACTTGTTCTTGAAAATGCTTGCTGATTTCGTGTAAACTGCTCGACCCAGAATCTTGTGGAGGCTTGCATGCATGTTTCGAGTTGGATTTTGACTTCAATTCCTTCATGAAAGTTGTATCCAACATCTTAAACTATAACATACTAAAATTTGGGACAAAATGGTTGATATTTAAGGGGAAAAACCCTCTTTCTACGAAGACACTAGATCTGGAACTGCTTTGCTGACCTTTTGGTAGTTTTGTGGGTTGCATGTCGATTTTTACTAAGAATATCTCTTCGACTTCTTCATGAAACTTGTAGAGAACATCCTAAAGACTAATATACTCAAATATGAAGTAAAATGATCAAGTGTAGCCTAGTGAATCGACTTACTCTTGAAGACGGTAAATCTGGAAACACGGTACTGGACACTCGAGACTTCATGGACCCATATGGTGACTATTCCTTGGAAATTTCACTTAGATCCCTTAAAGAAAGTTATAGGGGACCTATTGAAGTAAAACATATCCAAATTTCAGAGGAAACTAAGAAGAATAAGTGGGTTAAAACTCGATATTTCTGAGATAACTACACTGGACGTTTCGGTGCTAGAATCAGAAGCTTCGGATGACTATAGAAAATTATTTAGAACGAATCTGGCCTGGATGTCTTCATGAAAAATATACTTTAGTGTCTTAAATATAACCTGGTAAAATTTCATAATTTTCGGAGGTCGTTCGGGTATTTTAATCCAATTATTTGAAAAACTGCACATTTTGTTTCTATCCGAAATTGCACGCTGTATTTGTGTGAATTATATCTTCTTGTGTGGAACTCTATTGGGCATGTGTTTTTCATGAAGTTATTATCTTATTGACTTGTCTATCACATATCTTGATTTCATGATTTTTGAGAATCATATGGATATTTAATTTAAATATTTTCTAAAATGGTACAAGCTGGAATTTTGTAAACTTCAAAAAGACATGATAAATGGACTATTCTAAATTGTATGGACTCCATGAATTGTACTGTTATGAGTAATTGTGTCTTGCTGCATGCATGATGATGATTTGAGATGCATGTATGAATTCAAGGATGAATATGATCTTGATTGCCATCACATCACATGCCATGTTAAAATTGAACTATAATTGAAGATGAGAATTGAGATAAATGAGAAGGCCGTCGGAGGTGTGAGCCGACGATGCCCCGGGAGTGTCGGGATGCCTGGCTAGAAGGGTACGGCCAGTTGCCCGGTGGCCTTGAATGGCCGGATACCAGAGGGTCCTCGGGAGTACCGAGAGGTATCGAGATGCCCGGAGAGTGGGGGAGCCGGAAGCTTGGCAGGTATTGTGCTGAGGGATGCCTCACGATGCCAGTTGGGGTGCGAGATGCCTAGCTAGAAGGGTACGGCCGGTTGCCCGGTGGCCTTAAATGGCTGAATGCCGGAGGGTCCTCGTGATGCCAGTTGGGGTACGAGATGCCCGGAGAGTGGGGGAGCCAGATGCCTGATTGTATCTTGGATACATGTGGGATGCAAACATTGATCCCCGGAAAGAGAAATGTGGTGATCCCAAATGAAATTGAAATTGAATTATGCATGATGATATATGCATGACATGATGATGATGATATATGCATGGTAATGATGATGGTACATGTGATATGATGATGATGTTACATGCATGGATGCATGGTAATGATGATGGTACATGTGATATGTGATATGATGATGATGTTACATGCATGGATGCATGGCAATGATGATGATACATGTGATATGATGATGATGTTTGTCGCGACCAATTTTTTCGGGTGTGAACCACCTAGGGTTTGGCTAATGGATTGCTAAGCCTACACTTAGCTCGGGCTCTCCCAAGCCCATACCAATTCACGACTTAGGGTTCAAGTTCTTAACATGCAAATTTTTTAATTAGGAGCCGCCACTAATCTAGTTTTTGTGGGTCGATTAGAAACCCAAGTAAAGTAACGGGAGATTTACTTTACTCCTACGAACCAGAGATTTATGAGTTTGGGGACTTGGTTACGCTAGATTTCTCTAACGCCCTTTGGGTACCATTCTTTTATTTTCAAAAATGTTTTCGCAGGCAACTTTGATTGATTTTAAATCTATTTCCCTAACATGTGAGGTGATCATGCGGGTGCGCAATCCACCAATTTAACACCCAAATAAAAGCAATAAATAAATTGCAAGACTTACCTCATAGCAATGAAAGCATCTGCGTTGTTGATCAAAATTCACATCAGCAATCCTAATATGATTTTTAATTAACACGCAATCTTTTTTTTTTCACTTAATTAATGAGAATCATGCAATATGCAATGCGATATTAACTAAATGACCTAATTCTAATGATATGTAATTTCTAAAAGAATGCATTTTTTATCCTAAATAATAAAACTAATTTCACCTATGACATTTTTTGTATTTTTCATGAAATTCGGAATTAAATAAAATGTGAAAATTACCTAACTAGATTAAGATCCCACTTAATTTATATTAGGAATTAGGTTGAGCCACATCCTAATTTAAACTAAATATTATCTTAACCCAAATAATCCTAAAATGCAATATATCTAAAAAAAACCTAAACTTATAATAAATTCAAAAATTATCTAAATTAAACTAAGTGCAATTTTTATCCTAATATGCAATGACGTGCGAAATATACCCTAACTCTACATGATATATGCATGATGATTTTTTTGTTTTTTTTTTTTTTTTTTTTTTAAATTTCGAAATTAATAATTGCAAATGATTAAACATGCAATCCAAGTTAAAAAAAACTAGCAACCTAAATTAATTGAATTGATCTTTGAATTTTTTTTTTTTTTTTTTTTTTTATAAAATTCAGAATAAAATTTCTAGTCTAAATATGGAAACCCTAAAGAGGAAATAAACCTAATTCTAACCTACATTTTTTATTTTATTTTTTATGAAAGCAAATTTAATTAAACGGCACGACAGCAAATCAAAGCAAGATGATACCCAAATTGACGAACCATATCTCGCGCATGAGATCGGGTTGGCCAATTTTTAAATAAATCGCGAATCGAATCTCGAGCGGGAGATCGGATTGGCGATTTTTTCGTGCGATTGCGAGTCGCATTTCGAACATGAAATCGGACTGTCAATCATGTGCACGTTGCGAAATTAGGAAGATTTCCTAATTTAGGAGGTTACTCGAGTTGCGAATATCATGGCATATCGGGAATTTCCATCATGTGCACCAATGAATATATCAAATAAGGAAACAAAATTTTCGGAAATTAGAATAGACAATTTTGACCTATCCCAAGTATTGCTTCCAAATTTGGTCTTCGAACGGCGGCCGGTTCGTGATGACCAACTGTGCTTCAGAGCAAGCCGGCAAGGTATCTCAGCTTGGGATGCTCGAGCTGGTAATTCACGGTGTGGTGTTCGGTTGACTGCAAAATCAAAACAAGTGCACGGCAAGGACCAACGCAATATAAAAGATTAAAGAATTAGACCCCAAACCCTCGAATCTCCTTACTGTCGGCGTTTCCCTTGCTGCCATGCACCCTTATATTTCTATTTTTTTATCTAACCCCCCTCTCCCACCGAAACCAAATTTCCACCGCCTCAAGCTACACGGAGGCCAATTCTTTCCCACGTGTTTGTCCTTTGGCTATGACTTTTCGAGTGAACTTCATGAGAGTGGCCGTGAATTCAAATATTCCATTGAGAATTCTCGTATTTTTCTGCTTTGATTTCAACCGGTAATGTCGTGACTTGATGGACGCCGAAGTGTGAACACGAGTGAATTTCTTCACGGACGATATACTCAAGAATCATAGGGACATGACCACCTGGTCACCGGCGCACAAGTCAGCCTGCAAAACAAAGAAATTCAATGGCACAATCCGAGTAGCGAGTTGTCGAGGCCGGGGTCATCGATGAGGGTAGCCACTGGTGGTCCGGCTCTTCTGGACGGCAGGTCTTCGCTGGTACTCAGCTCGGAGAGATCACGGGGCAAAAGTCGGTGACGGATCGCAACAAGGCGTTGCGGATGAAGAACTGAGGCTGCACAACTTCAAAAAGACGGCTGGAACGGTATTTTGACTTTGCTCTATTGCCACCTTCGTGAAAAAGGAGTCTTCCCCTCGGTATTGCCTCTCTCTCCGTGGAGAACGTGAGTTCTCTCTTTTTTGCGGCCGTGTGTTCTCAATTGTGTGGCCCTCCCAAAACCCTACCTATGTTTTCTTACTTATAGGGCACGGATTAGGGTTTTTAAATTTTCCAAATCCATATCCACGAAGATTTCTTTTCGAAACGCAATATTTTTTTTTTCCAAACGTAATATTTGCTTTTGAATTGAAATCTCAAAAAAATAAATCCGTAAAATATCTCCGAGGATACGGGCTTGGACCGATTTGCTTTTTTCGTGGGCTTAGCCCGACTCATCAACTTAAAGTTTCCGAACCATCAATTCGAATCCATCCGTCACCGGCCCAATGTAAATGCAAATAAAAAATAAATGCACCTAAAACTATATGCTATGCGATTAACTATTTTTTTAGGGGTAAAATTAACCCCTAATTTTTTAATACGATAAATGACTAAACGGGTCACCAAAATTTAGGTGTCAACAATGTTACATGCATTGATGCATGGCAATGATGATGGTACATGTGATATGATGATGATGTTACACGCATGCATGCATGGCAATGATGACGATACATGTGATATGATGATGATGAGTGCATGGATGCATGGTAATGATGATGATACATGTGACATGATGATGGTAAGTGTATGATATGATGGTGATGACTATATGATGATGTATGTACATGAGGTACGATGACATGTGCATGATACTAAGGTAAGTTGTGCATGGATGCTTTAATGACATGTGATGCTATGATTGTGATTATTGTGTGGCATGATGCATTAAGTGGTTTATTGGTCATTTATCTGCTGAGTGGTTGTACTCACCCCTTCGGGGACCGACATTTCAGATTAGCAGGATGCCGCTCCCTGCTGTCACGCGGGGCGTATTTTACGGCATTCCTTCAGATGTAGAGGTCGAGTGTGTGGAGATCGACTGTCCCACCATTCCTGGACTGACATTTATTCGAGTTCGCGCCTTAGTGATGTATGACGTGGGCCTGGCTAGGGGCCCTGTCATTCAGGAGTTCATATCCGTCCATGTTCGTCGAGACGGAGTGATGCGTGGGATGTTGCCGCCGCCACCGCCTGATGCACCCGGATGGGTGTGAGGGCTCGTGCGTGAGAAGTAGGAGCTGTAACTTTTTGAGATGGTAGCCGACACTAGTGGATGGGAGATCTTGCACGCTAGATGTAGTGGGTCGAGTGTTTCTTTTTGGGTTATGGCCGAGTGTGGCTACATGTCCTGGCCTTTCTTTTGATATACCGACCCAAGGAAACCCATCTTGGAAAATATGTAAATAAAGTGTCGTGGCTTTATCTTTTCTTAGGATGTTTAGTGGTGTGCAATTGTATCATGGTTGATGGAGGGAGAGATGGCGATATTATATTTTGCTTCTGCTAATGAGTCGCGCTAGGACCGTTTTTTTTTTTTATAAAAAAAAATGTCTACGATTTACGACGCTTCTTCTGGGAGATGTAACTAGTGTTCCATTAGGCGTAGCATTAGGTGCCTGTGGCGACCTAAGGTGGTTCGGGGTGGCACACAGGCCGTGCCTCCAAAGGGGGATCCGGAGCTAAGGCAAGCATCTGGTCTTGCATCAAGGAAGAGGGTGGGCCCAAAGCAAGGGCAAGCCTCCTAACCACAGCCGTCTTCGGAGAGGTGCAGGGAGAAAGGATGTCGTCATCCGAGGAAGAGATGAGGTTGGAGACCTCAGCACCCTCACCCAGACCATCCAAAGCAGGAACATCATGCTTCGATCAAAGGGCATCACCGTCCAAAGAAGAGGCATCTTCATTCGGCTCAGATATGATCAATTCGCCTCTATGGCCCTTTCGAGAGTAGGATATAGGCAGTCTCTTCTCAACCGCTATTGTCTTCAGCTTCAAGTCTCTTCTCAACCGCTATTGTCTTCTTCTTCTTGCTCTTAACCTTCCTCCAGCCCTAATCAAGGGCACCGGGCGCTACCGAGTCAGAGGCGGAAGGTCGGGCTGTCTCCAAAGCAGGAGGGGCAAGGTGATGATTCGTCGGGGACAAAGGGGATCAAGCAGGGGCAAGGGCAGCACACCTGTGCCAAAAACCCCCAAACTTTCGGCACTCCACTGGCTTGCACTCGAATTCAATTGCAACGGCCCTAGGAACACCATCGACATTTACTTCCACCGAAGAGACCCTAGGCTGGTTTGCTTCTATCTCAACACGTACACGAGCAAAAGAAATCATCCTCTTCTCCTCGGTGCCTTGATCCACAAAAAGGGGTTTCCCCACGAGCTACCAATAGCACCACCGCCGGTGCGAACCAAAGGTCAAGGGGCAAGTTCTTGAGCCTTGCCCAAATCGGGACAACGGATTGTTTGTCCTTCTTCGGTTCCATTAATGGCTTCCTTTGTTCCAAAATAAGTGGAACTCTAGCAACAGTGAGGGGACCCTCTTCCCGAATTTTCCTACGAACCAACGAGTCCGGAATATGAAAATAATAGAAGCCTTAGTCGTCAACCAGCACATCAACTAGCCTCGGACCCCAAGTTTTCTTTAAGGCTTGCTCTATAAGCTGAAATGGGAGCCTTTTCCCAACAAAGTATCCAACTAGGAATCCGTTCCATTTAGGATCCGCAGCCTGGAGGACCTCCTTCGTTAAATTGACAACCGATTTCCCATCCACAAGAGTCGACGGAACATAAGAGAGCTCATAGTCATTTGCTGCCAACCGCGTAACATTGGCCCATGATCAGGATTTGGGTGACTTGGAGGACCGATCGAGCTTGCTCGGCGCCCATTTGGAAAGGGCCCTTAATCGACTCCTACCCCTTGATCTATCAACCCAAGGAAGCCTAGAGGAATGACCCCCCCTCGGCCCTCTCACCCTTCGGTGTACTCCCCTCTGCTCTACGGCAACTTGAGACTTCCCAGTCAAGTGGTCTGCACCATTGGGAGGAGGGGAGCTGAGGCCCTTCCCGCTACCAGAGCCAACGAACTTCTCAATCGAAGAAAACGCCATAACACTAGCAAGTAGAAACAGCCACTCTGCCTTCTACAGTACAGCCGAGAGGGAAGAATCCATACCAGGCCCACCAAAAGGGAAGAGGATGATGGATGACCCCCACCCCCACCTTTAGGCCGAAGATTCGCCCCTAGAGCCACTCGAGCAAGCCTGCAGTAGCCGACCCTAGTGACTCAGCAGACAACGCTCAAGAAAGCGACTTGGATCTCTGCCAAGAAGAAGAGTCGGACCGATCCGTTCGATGAGATGCAAGATTGATGGGTTAGGACGAATCCCTCCAACATTTGGAGCAGATGGACGCCTGTAGCTCCCGAGCCGAGCGCAAGCCAGAAGAGATGAACAGTACCAGAATCTCCCCCTAGAGAGAGTCGATGAACAGTAACCACTTCCCCTCGAGATTTGATGTTGTTGATTACTTTTGGTGCAATTATTTTTCACCTTCTTATAATGTTTAATTATAAGTTAAAAGATATCTTTTCGGAATTTTGCTAAGGTAACGGCATCTTTATTCTCTAAAAACAATGGTGCCTTTTGGACTGCAAACCGTCTTTTCCAAATGATTGGCAATAGGCAACAATAGGCAAGGTGATTAACTTTCAACAACATTCAAATAATAAGAGTGAATCCAAAAGTGACTTGGCTTGACTTGACTTGACTTGACTTGACATCGGCTTGAAACTGATTATTAATCAAAACACAAAATTCTCGAGTTTCTTGGTATCAAATACCCTAATTCTCATTACCCAAAAAAAAAAAAAAAAAAAACCTTAATTCCACCCATCGATAAGCAACCGAGTTGGTTCGACTTTGAGCACTTTATTGCAGAGGTCCCAGGGTGGAAACTCCGTAACTGCTAACATGTCTTAAGTGAAGGGTCATGGTGGTGGGGTCCTATACTAGCTTTCCCAGTGTATTGACGCTTGGTCCGGGGTGGACCGCGCACTCTACGGGCCGTGGGCTGCAGGCGTAAGCCCGGCGAGCTCGGCGGATCCTCGGCATCAAAAATAAATAGATAACCCTAATTCAAAGCCTAATTAGTTTGGATGAAAAATCATATACATAAGTTGAGTTGATTGATCAATTAGATGAGACTCAAGAAATCGAGTGAACAAGATCTTCTAATCGTCTTCATGACATCGACCAAAAGACCCGTCTCAACATATTGGCATTATCCAAATACAATAGAATGAATGTAAGTATAAAAATAAACAAAGCCATTGAGATAAAATTATCATATTAAAAATAGGTTTGGAATGCTTCTTCTTCCTTTAAGGAACATAATTGTTTACTGCATACTTTCTCTTTGTCCGTACTATGTTTGGGGAATAAAAGGGGCAGAGGAAAAGAAAATAAAAAAAGTGACAATAAGAGAAAATGAATATGAAGAAGTGAGAATATTATATTGGGTCATATTCTATGGACAAGGAAAATGGAAATAAAAAAATATAAAAAATAAGGAGGAAGTTGATAAGGTCAATGCCATGGTGCTAAGGAGGTAAAAATTCTAAATTTTTCATATTTTCTATAATTCAGTACCCCAATTTTTTTCTTGTTCGATCAAGTACCTAAAACCTTTGCTCAATATATCGCCATGTCAAGTGATTGTGTCGACATGGCTCGCTTACTCGATAAAGCTTTAAGTACAGATCGTTACATGAGTTACTTACTCAACAAACACTTGTATCATATCTAAGTGAAGAGAGAGAGACAAAGGGAAAGAGACAGTTCTAAGTTTCGAACATTTTAGTTGTCCAATATGTCTCTACCGTGAGATCTTCTCAAGAAAATGCATCCAAGTCGGCATTCTTCCCCCGAGTCGCGATTATTAGGGACACCTCTCGTTGAAGTAAATTTAGGTTTTGTTCGAACGTGAAATAGACAAAAAAAAAAGTCCACGTAACTTGTGTTGTGAAGTCATTATTTTTAAATTTTCAATTTCTTTTTATGAGAGTTGGAGGCTGATGACGTGGCATTTCGAGTAAGTGTCACCCCCACTCTAAAGTAACAGAGCACACCAGCATCACACCATGCCCCAGCCGCCCCCTCGGCTATACAATGAGCACATGGTGTGGATAGTGTAACTCCATCCCCCTCCCTCCCTCCCTCCCTTCTTTCCTTTTTATAACCTTTTACCGACCAAAGCAGCAGCCGCGACTGATTCCAAGTTTCCAACTGCCGAACCAACCTTACTTCTCCTTCTTCACTTCCATGGCCTGAGCACCTCTCCTCCGATGCCGCTTCTCCAATGGATGCCTCCCCCACGCGGCCAATCTGTGTGGGTCCCGGTCCCCTGCCTCCCGCCTTGCTGCCGCTGCGCAACTGCGAGGAATCAGCGCTTCCCGCCCGCTGCTCCGCGTTTCCGGCAGCTTCGGCTTTCGTGGTTCATTGCTGCGGATCCGATTTGTGGCCGCTCCTAGCGATTGGCGATCCCGCCCCCTTGCCAAAGCTAGCAATCACGACCACGACCACGGCCATCACCACCATGATCACCACCATCACCACGGCCACCACCACCACCATGGCGACGGAGGCGACGTGGAGCTAACCCGGTCGCAGAGGGCGCAGGGCGAGTTCGCACGGGCGGTTGGATATGTGGACCTGGCGAATTTGTTGAGGGAGAATCTGCAAATGTGCCGCTGCTCCGCGACTTTGTTCCTAGCCACCGCCGCTTGCCCTTACCTGGTTCCGAAGCCGGTGGTGAAACCATTTCAAAATTCTTTGATGCTAGTCGCATTTCCCCTAATTGGAGTGCGAATTTTTATCTCTGGCTTTTCGTGTTGCTTTTTAGTTTTGCGACCTAAATGCAATCGAATGCGGAGTCTCTGTTCCTGGATTTTGTTGGTTTCGTTGTGCTTTCCGACATTGCGTGGTCTGTCGCAAGCAAATAAAGGTGGGGACGTTGAAGCATTTTCTGATGAATTTAATCGGATTAGATTTTTTTTTTTTTCCGATTGAACTGTCAATTCCTGTTGGAAGGGTTATTAAGTTATGCCATCGAGGTTAAACTATGGATGTTAGCACCTTTGAGACATGTTTTAGGTGGATTGTGCTTTATGGCCTACATTTGTTTCGGAGGGAGGATTCATCAGAAAAGGAAAGGATATGTTCCTGAATTAGGACACCGCTCTTGCTGTTCTTGTTGATACACAAAGCAAAACCAAAATCAGCTGTACTATTAGATGAAAATGGGGCACGCTTTCTAGCTCTATTTGGCCGTTTGAGTTTTGAGCTCACTCGATGGGATTTCCCTTTCCTTTCTTTTTTCTAAAATATTCAAATTTAAGGAATCTTATTGTAGGATTAGACAAAATCCCAATAAGTGAGGTTTTCATTCCAAATCAATAGGTTTCCTTGGAAAAATTAAAGGCAGAGAAGGGACCATTCTTTTTTTAAGAACAATAGGGCTATTAGGAAATTATTTCTCTCACTCCAAATATCCCGTGTATTATAAACTTAAATTAACTCTCCTTGTCTCATGAAAATTCAAATCCCTTCCCAGACAGATAATGCAATTCATGCCTTTTTCCCCTCTCTATCCACATGCTGGTGCCTTTTTAGCTACTCTTATTACAGAAGAAAATCAGAAAGAGAACAAGAAAAATGAGAAATATCACAAAGAGCCGGTCAACTAAAACTCTTTTCACCACCATCCTTGCTACCTACCCATACTATATTTGGGACACAAACTAAACATAAAAATAAATTGTTGCCATAAAACTAATTATTGTTTCCATAGGCGACATTCATTCTGATTTCGTTCTTAATATCAATGATATTCACAGATCTTCTTTCCTTCTAAGGTGCTACATATGTTCGTAGATCTTCTTTCCTTCTAAGGTGCTACATATCCACTATAAATTATTCCTCTTGGATTACCAAACTACACTAACACATACAGATCAACTCTCATAACTTCCTCTTCTGTCTTGTCAAGCATGAGGAGTGCCATGAGGGCCCTCCACATTTTCCTTGTCCTAGCATTGCTCAACGCCATTTTTGTCAAATCTGAAGCTCGACCCTTCAATGCATTGGAGAAGAAAGCTATCATACAATTTGCCAAGGGAAGGTTCATTGATGGGTCATCACATGGACCCATCCGGTCCAAGCTGCTTCAACTGGACTCATCAGGTCCAAGTTCACCTAGTCCCGGGCAAGAGTTATTTGATGAAGTGCACTCATCGGGTGCCAGTCCACCTGGTCCGGTGCATGAGTTAATTGGTGAAGTGCACTCATCGGGTCCCAGTCCACCTGGTGAGGGACACAAGTTCACCAACTCGGAGACACTCGGACGGATTAAGGACTCAGGCCCGAGCCCGGGGGAGGGACACGAGTTCACCAACTCGGAGACACTCGAAGGGATTAAGGACTCGGCCCCAAGCCCTGGTGAGGGACACAAGTTCACCAACTCGGAGACACTCCGATGGATTAAGGACTCAGGCCCGAGCCCGGGAGGGACACGAGTTCACCAACTCGGAGACACTCGAGGGATTAAGGACTCGGCCCCAAGCCCCGGTGAGGGACACAAGTTCACCAACTCGGAGACACTCGGACGAATTAAGGACTCGGCCCGAGCCCGGGGGAGGGACACGAGTTCACCAACTCGGAGACACTCGGAGGTATTAAGGACTCGGCCCCAAGCCCTGGTGAGGGACACAAGTTCACCAACTCGGAGACACTCGGATGGATTAAGGACTCAGGCCCGAGCCCGGGGGAGGGACACGAGTTCACCAACTCGGAGACACTTGGTTGGATTAAGGACTCAGGCCCGAGCCCAGGGGAGGGACACGAGTTCATCAACTCGGAGACACTCGGAGGGATTAAGGACTCGGCCCCAAGCCCTCGTGAGGGACACAAGCTCACCAACTCGGAGACACTCGGACGGATTAAGGACTCAGGCCCGAGCCCGGGGGAGGGACACGAGTTCACCAACTCGGAGACACTCTGAGGGATTAAGGACTCGGCCCCAAGCCCTGGTGAAGGACACGGGCACGTCACCGGCACGAACCAGTGACGACCGAACTTTGATTCAAGTTTGTTTCCATCCTTTGGGGTTCGAGCTTGCATATGGAATAAGAATGTTTTTTTGCTGGATAGCAAGGCGATGTTGTTTAACTTGTTTTATTAATGTGTTCATGTCAATTTGGACAAAATCACATGAACTCGTCATTCGAATTATTCAAAAAGATTGAAAGTAGAAAGGAACATTGTTATGTATGACGTTACATCACATCATGTGTGATCATCACGTAGTTATATGACAATCATGAAATTTTTACACTCTTATAATGTTTAATTGACAAGTGAAAAGCTATCTTTTCAGAACCATGCTAAGGTAACGCCACCTTTATTTTCTAAAAGTAATGTCGCCTTTTGGACCACAAACCCCTTTCCCGGATGATTGGCAACCAGCAACAATAGCCAGTGTGATTAACTTTCTACAGCATATTGGCTTTAATTAACCTTCAGCAGGGATTAAAAAAATTAAAAATTAAAAACCGATGCAACAAGTATATCCGATTACTAAGAAAAATGGCGGTGGATGATGGTTCGTCACCTGTATCGCCAACGACGGACCATCACCATCTCATTTTCCATTTTTTTTTTCCTTCTAGCCTGCGATTGGAAGATTACTTCGAATATTAACCATAATTGAAGGGCCTTAAATAATGAGAGGAACCCAAAACTGACTTGACTTGACTTGACATTGACATCAACTCCAAAACCCAACGTTAACCGAAACACAAAAATCTCGAGCTCCTTAATATCGAAGATCATAATTCGGAGCACGATCGATTTGGACGAAAAATCATCTACATAAGTCGACCCGAATGATCATTTTGGATGATACTTGAGGAATTGAGTGGCGTCTTCATGACATTGACCAAAAAACTAGTCTCAACATATTGGCATTATCCAAACACAAAAGTATGAATATAAGAATAAAGATAAACGGAGCCATTGGGATAAAATCACTTAGATTAAAAATAGATTCGGAGCGCTCCCCCTTCCTTGAAGCAACATCATTGTTTACTGCATATTTTCTCTTAGTTATACTATGTTTGGGAAAAAAAACGGTAGTGGCAAAGAAAATAAAAGGAGTGACGATATGAGAAAATGAACATGAAGACGAGAGAAAAATATATTGTGTTATATTCTATAAACAAGGAAAATTGAAAATAAATTAAAATAAGGAGGAAATTGATAAGGACAATGCCTTTGTGCCAAGGAGCTATAAGTTCTAAACAAGAATGAAAGATGTGATCAATAAATATATATACATGTATATGTGGGAAATAGAACTCAAGTTCCAGATGAACTTATAGGCAAATAAAAAAAGACATCTCAAGGTAGTATTCCATTAGTTAGTGAATTCTTAGAGTTTTCTTCCCGAGCAATGACATCGTAGTACCTAAATTTTTGTCTTTTCTCTTCTTCTGGTTCAATCAAGTACCTAAATTTTTCAAATTCCACTTGGTGTAAAACCTCAATTGAATATATTGTCATGTGATGTAATTGTGATAACGTAACTCGCTTACTCAACAAATTTTTATGCCATCTCCATTCAGATGAGAGGTGGCGGGAGGAGAGAGAGTGCCGGCATCGAACACTTGAGTCGTTCAATATGTCTCTGTTGCATCATCATCTCAACAAAACACCGTCATCCTCAAGGTCTTTGGTCTTCGGTTTGGGGTAAAACCTTTCTTCTCCATGGCTGCTTATAAGACTATATATGCTCGACGGCTGAAAAACTAGACATAGAAATTGCTGTCCAACTTCTGCCTTTTCTTTTAGACCTTCAAACTTGCTCTCTCTCTCTCTCTCTCTCTCTCTCTCTCTCTCTCTCTCTCTCTCTCTCTCCTCTCTCTCTATCTACTTATGTGATATAGAGTAATACAAAATATACCTAGCCTTTCAGATGAGTGTAAATATGTTTTAGTAAATGGTCAATTGGTCGTGTGTTACATTCTTCCTTCTTCCCCGGCTTGTATGTGCACTCTCTCGGCCACGACAGAAGCTTCCTCGGTGCTTCCTCGAGCCGGCTGCATGCAGAAATGCAAATGCTCACGTGACCTTTGAACAAGGGAAGACTAAATTGTCATACGAAGAAAAAGAGAAGAAGAACAGGGAAACCGGGACCATCAAGAAGAACCGGTCAAAGAAAACTCTTCGTTGCTCGCACTATATATTTTGAGCACCCGCTCGGCCATAGACTCCGCATCACAAACTCCCTTCAAACAAATAAAAAAATTTGCTCTTTATCGTCTCGTCGGTAAAAATTTGCTTTTGCTTGTCTTCGTCGTAATTTCATCGAACATGAGGAGCACAACAAGGGCTCTCCACATTCTCTTGGTCCCGGCGATGCTCGGCCCCATTTTCGTTGCGAACGGAGCTCGACCCTTCAATGTGATGGAGACGAAAGCTCCGGTGGGAGTTGCCTGCGGAGGGTTCTTCGACGGGTTGTCGCTTGGGGCCATCAAGCAAGCTAGGCCGAGCCCAGGCGAGGGATACAAGTTCACCAACTCGAAGACGCTCGGAGGGATTAAGGACTCTGGACCGAGCCCTGGTGAGGGTCACAAGTTCACTAGCTCGGAGACGCTTGGAGGGATTAACGACTCAGGCCCGAGCCCCACCGGTGAAGGACACAAGCACGTCACCGGCACGAACTAGTGATGACCAAACTTTGATTGCTAGTAAAAACTAAGAATATTTCATGGTCCCTTTCATTATTTAGTTGTTTAATTTCTATCTTTTGCAATATCAAAAGTGAAGGTCCTAGTCATCCATTGGGCCTTGAGGTTGAATATAGAATAATAAGGTCTTTTGCTAGCGAGCAAGGTCAGTGTTGTTTAACTTGTTTTATGGAATGTGTTCGTGTCAAATTGGACCAACTCACATTGAGAACACTAGCCCAGTAGGCCTAAATGGCATGGAGAACTGACCTAATCAGTTGAAGACGACCAGTAAAGGATAGAAATCGAAGAGTCCAAGATTGCACTCTGGATGTGATACGCCTAACCAGAATGACACAATCCACTTTCCTTAGCCTTGAAGTGATGATTGGAACACCCAAGTACCAAACTAGAAGTGACCCCTTCTGGAAGCCAAACTCATTCAAGATATGGTCCCAAAGAGACGGAAGGCCACCAGAGAGGAACACTTCGCTTTTTCTCGAATTTGGGAGGAGGCCACTCCCACCAGAAAACTGCTGCAGACCCTCTTTAAAAAGCTTGATCGAAGGCTTGTGGCCCTCACAAGAAAGAAAGACATCATCTGCGAAGAATATATGTGAAAGGATAGTAGGCTTACACCTCTAGAAGAATCTGAACTCAGACTGTATCGAGCACCTCTCAAGAACCCCATAAAACCACCTCCATCACCAGCGTGAACAAGTAAGGAGATATGGGATCCCCCTAATGAAGGCCCCGCCCACTAGGCAAGAAGCCATGAAGTTCTCCATTCAGCGCAATGGAAAATCAAGGAGTCCTGACACAAGTCATTATGAGTTGAACCAATCAATTAGGAAACCTGAAGGCAAGTAGAGCATTCTCAAGCAATTGCCAATTCACGGTATCATACGCCTTCCTGAAATCAACCTAGATAGCACACTTTGGGGTACGAGGCTCCACATGAAAACCAGCGAAAAGTTCCTACGCCAAGAGGATATTGTCCCCAACTCGTCGTCCCTTAACGAAAGCACTTTAGTAGGGGCTCACCAGATCTTTGAGCACGGCAGACACCCTATTTGCCAACACTTTGGCAATGATCTTGTCTACCGTGTTGCAGCAAGCAATGGGCCTGTAATCATCAACTGTAGTTGCATTAGGAACCTTGGGAACCAGCACCCGGATGGTGTTATAGATATCCTTAAGGAGCCTCCTTGAAATAAAGAAGTCCTTTACGGCTTCCGTGACCAGTTGACCCACCGTATCCCAATTCTTCTTGAAGAACTCCACCGTGAAGCCATCTAGTCCGAGCACTTTCCCTCAGTCAAGGGAGAAGAGGGTGTCTCCCACCTCAAGATCTGAAACCGACCGATCGAGACGGAGGACTTGGTCATCATTCAACTAGGTCCTAATAACATCCCGAAGCACCGACACCGCTAGGGTAATTTGATCCAACCGAGGCGAGAGGAGGTCGCGGAAAAAGCCCACAAAATGCTACTGGACAAAATGAAGGTCAATGATTTGGCTACCTGAGTCATCCACCATCGAGAGAATTATATTCCTCGGTTGTCTTTTACTAACATAATTGTGAAAGAACTTGGTATTTCGATCACCCGCCTTGAGCCATCTAATACGAGCTTTCTGTCTGAAGAATGACTCCTCGTGGGACCGAAATTCCAAAAGGGCCCGGCGTTAAACCCTTTCCACGTCTGCAAGAACTACACTAGTAGGATCTTGAAGTAGGTCCACTTGAGTCTACTTCAAGGCTTCCCTCGCATCGGACATCCTAAGAGAGATGCTGGCAAATGAATCCTTGTTCAACTGCTTAAGACGACCTTTGAGGGCCTTCGGTTTACACACAAGCCTAAACATAGGCACCCCCGACACCGGAGGCTCCCACACTTGTTTCACGATTGAATCAAAGTCCGGATGCTGCATCAAAAAATCAAAGAACATAAACGGCCTTTTCTGAAGAACCGAGTTCTCCACCTTAACCAACATAGGTGAATGATCTGAGATCCCAAGAGCAAGAAAGGAAGCCTCCGAGTAGGAGAACACCTAGCTACAGCACGAGTTCACCAAAACTCTATCGATCTTCCTCATCTTGCGTGTGGGACCTGAACAAGTGGACCATGTGAACCGGAAACCAACATACCTAAGGTCCTCCGGCTCTGCCTAATAAAGACACTGTTGAAACTCGTCAAAGGATGGCAACCAAAGGTCAGAGCCACCTACCCTATCCAAGGGATCCTTAATCGCATTAAAGTCTCCCATGACAATCTAAGGCACATCCCGAAGGGAAGAGTTCCTAGTCACCAGATCCTCCCACAATGGACGTCGAGACGTAAAAGAATGCTTAGCATAAATGATAGAGACAACACGGGTGGCATCAGAATCCAACCAACGAACTTTCCCATGAAACGCCTGATCCGAGACCGAAAGAGGCTCCAAAGAAACCGCAGCCCGGCCTATCCAAATCCTGCCTCTATCAGAGAACTCCGAGTTGACGTGCCAGCACCAGTTCACCATCAACTTGCCAGTAATAACATTAAAGAGATGATGAGGTACTTTAGTCTCGACTAACCCAACCAAGAAGAATCGGTTCGTCAAAATAAAGTTCCTCACTTCTGTTTGTTTAAGAGGGGCAACAAGCCCCCTAGTATTCCAACACCCTATATACATATTTACAAAGGAAACGAAAGAAGGATTACCTCCTTTTTTTAGAGGACCTTCACCTAGTAACAGGCGGAGCAGGCTGTGGCATCCTAAAAATTCAAGACAAGCTCTAAGGTGTATTAAAGCCCATAATTAGGTAATGAAATTACCTATGGTTTATGCTTTAGCCATTAGTCTCCTCTTAAGACTAAGTGATATAGGCTTGTGTTCATGAGTTTTTAAATTAGTATTGTAGGATAAATTAATGAGAATGATTTATTCTTGGCCATGCACCTCATAGACTAAATTTCCTATAAATAAAATGTTACAAGATTTTGGCCATGTGGAATTTAAAACTTAAAACCTATAAAAGAAAGAATAAAAGGTAAAATTTGACTTTTTATTTAGGTTTGGGCCTTAGGCCCAAGAGTGAACTTTGATGGGCCATGATAGTCGGCCCATTAAAGCCCACGAATGGGCTGTCGTCGGCCACAAGGGAGGCCAGCCCAAATACTCCCAAGCCCATCTTGCATGAGCCATGCCAAGTGGCAAAAAGGAAGGCTTCATGCATTGGCTTGTGGAGAGGCAAACCATCATTGCTAATGATGGGAATTAGGGGAAATAAAAGGGGGGAGAGAGAGAGAGTGGCCGGTTGAATTCGGCCAAGCCAAAGAGAGAGAGAGGGAGTTGCGAGAGAGAGGAACCGAGGAGGAGGAGGAGCTCGCCCGTCGCCGCCCGCACGCCGTCCGTCCGTCGCCGGTGTGCCGTCCGTTTGCTGTCATCCGCTTGGTCTTAGAGGCAAGTTGGGATCGATTTCCACTCTTGCATGTGTGTCTTGCATGTGTGATTTGTTGGTGGTAGATCTCGGATGTTAGGGTAGGCAAAACCGAAGCTAGAATGTGACTTGTTCTTGAAAATGCTTGCTGATTTCGTGTAAACCGCTCGACCCAGAATCTTGTGGAGGCTTGCATGCATGTTTCGAGTTGGATTTTGACTTTGATTCCAACATCTTAAACTATAACATACTAAAATTTGGGACAAAATGGTAGATATTTAAGGGGAAAAACCCTCTTTCTACGAAGACACTAGATCTGGAACTGCTTTGCTGACCTTTTGGTAGTTTTGTGGGTTGCATGTCGATTTTTACTAAGAATATCTCTTTGAATTCTTCATGAAACTTGCAGAGAACGTCCTAAAGACTAACATACTCAAATATGAAGTAAAATGAGCAAGTGTAGCCTAGTGAATCGACTTACTCTTGAAGACGGTAAATCTGGAAACACGGTACTGGACACCCGAGACTTCATGGACCCATATGGTGACTATTCCTTGGAAATTTCACTTAGATCCCTTAATGAAAGTTGTAGGGGACCTCTTGAAGTAAAACATATCCAAATTTCAGAGGAAAATAAGAAGAATAAGTGGGTGAAAACTCGATATTTCGGAGATAACTACACTGGACGTTTCGGTGCTAGAATCAGAAGCTTCGGATGACTATAGAAAATTATTTAGAACGAATCTGGCCTGGATGCTTCATGAAAAATCTACTTTAGTGTCTTAAATATAACCTGGTAAAATTTCATAATTTTCGGAGGTTGTTCGGGTATTTTAATCAAATTATTTGAAAAACTGCACATTTTGTTTCTATCCGAAATTGCTCGCTGTATTTGTGTGAATTATATCTTCTTGTGTGGAACTCTATTGGGCATGTGTTTTTCATGAAATTATTATCTTATTGACTTGTCTATCACATATCTTGATTTCATGATTTTTGAGAATCATATGGATATTTAATTTAAATATTTTCTAAAATGGTACAAGCTGGAATTTTGTAAACTTCAAAAGGCATGATAAATGGACTATTCTAAATTGTATGGACTCCATGAATTGTACTGTTATGAGTAATTGTGTCTTGCTGCATGCATGATGATGATTTGAGATGCATGTATGAATTCAAGGATGAATATGATCTTGATTGCCATCACATCACATGCCATGTTAAAATTGAACTATAATTGAAGATGAGAATTGAGATAAATGAGAAGGCCGTCGGAGGTGTGAGCCGACGATGCCCCGGGAGTGTCGGGATGCCTGGCTAGAAGGGTACGGCCGGTTGCCCAGTGGCCTTGAATGGCCGGATACTGGAGGGTCCTCGGGAGTACCGAGAGGTATCGAGATGCCCGGAGAGTGAGGGAGCCGGAAGCTTGGCAGGTATTGTGCCGAGGGATGCCTCGCGATGCCAGTTGGGGTGCGAGATGCCTGGCTAGAAGGGTACGGCCGGTTGCCCGGTGACCTTAAATGGCTGAATGCTGGAGGGTCCTCGTGATGCCAGTTGGGGTACGAGATGCCCGGAGAGTGGGGGAGCCGGATGCCTGATTGTATCTTGGATACATGTGGGATGCAAACATTGATCCCGGGAAAGAGAAATGTGGTGATCCCAAATGAAATTGAAATTGAATTATGCATGATGATATATGCATGACATGATGATGATGATATATGCATGGTAATGATGATGGTACATGTGATATGATGATGATGTTACATGCATGGATGCATGGCAATGATGATGGTACATGTGATATGATGATGATGTTTGTCGCGACCAATTTTTTCGGGTGTGAACCACCTAGGGTTTGGCTAATGGATTGCTAAGCCTACACTTAGCTCGGGCTCTCCCAAGCCCATACCAATTCGCGACTTAGGGTTCAAGTTCTTAACATGCAAATTTTTTAATTAGGAGCCGCCACTAATCTAGTTTTTGTAGGTCGATTAGAAACCCAAGTAAAGTAACGGGAGATTTACTTTACTCCTACGAACCAGAGATTTATGAGTTCGGGGACTTGGTTACGCTAGATTTCTCTAACGCCCTTTCGGTACCATTCTTTTATTTTGAAAAATGTTTTCGCAGGCAACTTTGATTGATTTTAAATCTATTTCCCTAACATGTGAGGTGATCATGCAGGTGCGCAATCCACCAATTTAACACCCAAGTAAAAGCAATAAATAAATTGCAAGACTTACCTCATAGCAACGAAAGCATCTGCGTTGTTAGATCAAAATTCACATCAGCAGTCCTAATATGATTTTTAATTAACACGCAATCTTTTTTTTTCACTTAATTAATGAGAATCATGCAATATGCAATGCGATATTAACTAAATGACCTAATTCTAATGATATGTAATTTCTAACTAAATGGGCCTAGCAAAAATACTAAATGAGATACATCTCGGTGAATCTAACCCTAATGACGCACATGTGACATTTTTTCTTTTTTTCTAAAAGAATGCATTTTTTATCCTAAATAATAAAACTAATTTAACCTATGACATTTTTTGTATTTTTCATGAAATTCGGAATTAAATAAAATGTGAAAATTACCTAACTAGATTAAGATCCCACTTAATTTATATTAGGAATTAGGTTGAGCCACATCCTAATTTAAACTAAAATATTATCTTAACCCAAATAATCCTAAAATGCAATATATCTAAAAAAATACCTAAACTTATAATAAATTAAAAAATTATCTAAATTAAACTAAGTGCAATTTTTATCCTAATATGCAATGACGTGCGAAATATACCCTAACTCCACATGATATATGCATGATGATTTTTTTGTGTTTTTTTTTCTTTCTTTTTTTCTTAATTTCGAAATTAATAATTGCCATATGATTAAACATGCAATCCAAGTTAAAAAAAAACTAGCAACCTAAATTAATTGAATTGATCTTTGAATTTTTTTTTTTTTGATTTTTTTTATAAAATTCAGAATAAAATTTCTAGTCTAAATATGGAAACCCTGAAGAGGAAATAAACCTAATTCTAACCTACATTTTTTATTTTATTTTTTATGAAAGCAAATTTAATTAAACGGCACGACAGCAAATCAAAGCAAGATGATACCCAAATTGACGAACCATATCTCGCGCATGAGATTGGGTTGGCCAATTTTTAAATAAATCGCAAATCGAATCTCGAGCGGGAGATCGGATTGGCGATTTTTTTGTGCGATTGCGAGTCGCATTTCGAGCATGAAATCGGACTGTCAATCATGTGCACGTTGCGAAATTAGGAAGATTTCCTAATTTAGGAGGTTACTCGAGTTGCGAATATCATGGCATATCGGGAATTTCCATCATGTGCACCAATGAATATATCAAATAAGGAAACAAAATTTTCGGAAATTAGAATAGACAATTTTGACCTATCCCAAGTATTGCTTCCAAATTTGGTCTTCGAACGGCGGCCAGTTCGTGATGACCAACTGTGCTTCAGAGCAAGCCGGCAAGGCATCTCAGCTTGGGATGCTCGAGCTGGTAATTCACGGTGTGGTGTTCGGTTGACTGCAAAATCAAAACAAGTGCACGGCAAGGACCAACGCAATATAAAAGATTAAAGAATTAGACCCCAAACCCTCGAATCTCCTTACTGTCGGCGTTTCCCCTGCTGCCATGCACCCTTATATTTCTATTTTTTTATCTAAGCCCCCTCTCCCACCGAAAACCAAATTTCCACCGCCTCAAGCTACACGGAGGCCAATTCTTTCCCACGTGTTTGTCCTTTGGCTATGACTTTTCGAGTGAACTTCATGAGAGTGGCCGTGAATTGAAATATTCCATTGAGAATTCTCGTATTTTTCACCTTTGATTTCAACCGGTAATGTCGTGACTTGATGGACGCCGAAGTGTGAACACGAGTGAATTTCTTCACGGACGATATACTCAAGAATCATAGGGACATGGCCACCTGGTCACCGGCGCACAAGTCAGCCTGCAAAACAAAGAAATTCAACGGCACAATCCGAGTAGCGAGTTGCCGAGGCCGGGGTCATCGATGAGGGTAGCCACTGGTGGTCCGGCTCTTCTGGACGGCAGGTCTTCGCTGGTACTCAGCTCGGAGAGATCACGGGGCAAAAGTCGGTGACGGATCACAACAAGGCTTTTTTTGCGGTGATGCTTCTCAGCGTGATGAAACAACTCTTGGTGGTGTGCTCATGGTTGGGATTAAAATCTATCGGAGCAATTCACTGGAGATTCCACAAACCAAGAGCTTTAAACGTGATGAGGGCAGCACATCGGGGAACTCGACACAACTCAGGCACGTCAAACCATGGTGTCGGCAACAGCTCAATAGGGTAGCACTCATTAACAAGGCGTTGCGGATGAAGAACTGAGGCTGCACAACGCCAAAAAGACGGCTGGAATGGTATTTTGACTTTGCTCTATCGCCACCTTCGTGAAAAAGGAGTATTCCCCTCAATAGTGTATGATATGATGGTGATGACTATATGATGATAAGGTAAGTTGTGCATGGATGCTTTAATGACATGTGATGCTATGATTGTGATGATTGTGTGGCATGATGCATTAAGTGGTTTATTGGTCATTTACCTGCTAAGTGGTTGTACTCACCCCTTCGGGGACCAACATTTCAAATTAGCAGGATGCCGCTCCCTACTGTCACGCGGGGCATATTTTACGGCCTTCCTTCAGATGTAGAGGTCGAGTGTGTGGAGATCGACTGTCCCACCATTCCTGGACTGACATTTATTCGAGTTCGCGCCTTAGTGATGTATGACGTGGGCCTGGATAGGGGCCCTGTCATTCAGGAGTTCATATCCGTCCATGTTCGTCGAGACGGAGTGATGCGTGGGATTTTGCCGCCGCCACCGCCTGATGCACCCGGATGGGTGTGAGGGCCCATGCGTGAGAAGTAGGAGCTGTAACTTTTTGAAATGGTAGCCGACACTAGTGGATGGGAGATCTTGCACGTTAGAAGTAGTGGGTCGAGTGTTTCTTTTTGGGTTATGGCTGAGTGTGGCTACATGTCCTGGCCTTTCTTTTGATATACCGACCCAAGGAAACCCATCTTGGAAAATATGTAAATAAAGTGTCGTGGCTTTATCTTTTCTTAGGATGTTTAGTGGTGTGCAATTGTATCATGGTTGATGGAGGGAGAGATGGCGATATTATATTTTGCTTTTGCTAATGAGTCGCGCTGGGACCGTTTTTTTTTTTTTTTTTTTTTTTAAAAAAAAAAATGTCTACGATTTACGACGCTTCTTCTGGGAGATGTAACTAGTGTTCCATTAGGCGTAGCATTAGGTGCCTGTGGCGACCTAAGGTGGTTCGGGGTGCCACACAAGCCGTGCCTCCAAAGGGGATCCGGAGCTAAGGCAAGCATCTGGTCTTGCATCAAGGAAGAGGGTGGGTCCAAAGCAAGGGCAAGCCTCCTAACCACAGCCGTCTTCGGAGAGGTGCAGGGAGAAAGGATGCCGTCATCCAAGGAAGAGATGAGGTCGGAGACCTCAGCACCCTCACCCAGACCATCCAAAGCAGGAACATCATGCTTCGATCAAAGGGCATCACCGTCCAAAGAAGGGGCATCTTCATTCGGCTCAGATATGATCAATTCGCCTCTATGGCCCTTTCGAGAGTAGGATATAGGCAGTCTCTTGTCAACCGCTATTGTCTTCAGCTTCAAGTCTCTTCTCAACCGCTATTGTCTTCTTCTTCTTGCTCTTAACCTTCCTCCAGCCCTAATCAAGGGCACCGGGCGCTACCGAGTCAGAGGCGGAAGGTCGGGCCGTCTCCAAAGCAGGAGGGGCAAGGTGATGATTCGTCGGGGACAAAGGGGATCAAGCAGGGGCAAGGGCAGCACACCTGTGCCTAAAAACCCCCAAACTTTCGGCACTCCACTAGCTTCCACTCGAATTCAATTGCAACGGCCCTAGGAACACCATCGACATTTACTTCCACCGAAGAGACCCTAGGCTGGTTTGCTTCAATCTCAACACATACACGAGCAAAAGAAATCATCCTCTTCTCCTCCAGCCCTAATCAAGGGCACCGAGCGCTATGTCTCCAAAGCAGGAGGGGCAAGGTGATGATTCGTCGGGGACAAAGGAGATCAAGCAAGGGCAAGGGCAGCACACCTGTGCCTATAAACCCCCAAACTTTTGGCACTCCACTGGCTTCCGCTCGAATTCAATTGCAACGGCCCTAGGAACACCATCGACATTTACTTCCACCGAAGAAACCCTAGGCTAGTTTGCCTGAATCTCAACACATACATGAGCAAAAGAAATCATCCTCTTCTCCTCCAGCCCTGATCAAGGGCACCGGGCGCTACCGAGTCAGAGGCGGAAGGTCGAGCCGTCTCCAAAGCGGGAGGGGCAAGCTGATGATTCGTCGGGGACAAAGGGGATCAAGCAGGGGCAAGGGCAGCACGCCTGTGCCTATAATGTTTAATTATAAGTTAAAAGATATCTTTTCGGAATTTTGCTACGGTAACGACATCTTTATTCTCTAAAAATAATGGTGCCTTTTGGACTGCAAACTCTCTTTTCCAAATGATTGGCAACAGGCAACAATAGGCAAGGTGATTAACTTTCAACAACATATTAGCTGTAATGTTCCATATTTTTTTCCTTGTAGCCTACAATCGGAGGATACTTTTATCACCAACCATAAATCAAATACTTCAAATAATAAGAGGAATCCAAAAGTGACTTGGCTTGACTTCACTTGACTTGACTTCACATCGTCTTGAAACTAATTATTAATCAAAACACAAAATTCTAGAGTTTCTTGCTATCCAATACCCTAATTCTCATTACCAAAAAAAAAAAAAAAAAAAACCTTAATTCCACCCATCGATAAGCAACTGAGTTGGTTCGACTTTGAGCACTTTATTGCAGATGTCCCAGGGTGGAAACTCCGTAACTGCTAACACGTCTTAAGTGAAGGGTCATGGTGGTGGGGTCCTATACTAGCTTTCCCTCAGGTATTGACGCTTGGTCCAGGGTGCACCGCGCACTCTACGGGCCGTGGGCTGTCTGGCGTAAGCCCGGCGAGCTCGGCGGATCCTCGGCATCAAAAATAAATAGATAACCCTAATTCAAAGCCTAATTAGTTTGGATGAAAAATCATATACATAAGTTGAGTTGATTGATCAATTAGATGAGACTCAAGAAATCGAGTGAACAAGATCAAATAATCGTCTTCATGACATCGACCAAACGACCCGTCTCAACATATTGGCATTATCCAAATACAATAGTATGAATGTAAGTATAAAAATAAACAAAGCCATTGAGATAAAATTATCATATTAAAAATAGGTTTGGAATGCTTCTTCTTCCTTTAAGGAACATAATTGTTTACTGCATACTTTCTCTTTGTCCGTACTATGTTTGGGGAATAAAAGGGGTAGAGGAAAAGAAAATAAAAAAAGTGACAATAAGAGAAAATGAATATGAAGAAGTGAGAATATTATATTGGGTCATATTCTATGGACAAGGAAAATGGAAATATAAAAAATATAAAAAATAAGGAGAAAGTTGATAAGGTCAATGCCATGGTGCTAAGGAGGTAAAAATTCTAAATTTTTCATATTTTCTATAATTCAGTACCCCAATTTTTTCTTGTTCGATCAAGTACCTAAAACCTTTGCTCAATATATCGCCATGTCAAGTGATTGTGTCGACATGGCTCGCTTACTCGATAAAGCTTTAAGTACAGATCGTTACATGAGTTACTTACTCAACAAACACTTGTATCATATCTAAGTGAAGAGAGAGAGACAAAGGGAAAGAGACAGTTCTAAGTTTCGAACATTTCAGTTGTCCAATATGTCTCTACCGTGAGATCTTCTCAAGAAAACGCATCCAAGTCGGCATTTTTCCCCCGAGTCGCGATTATCAGGGACACCTCTCGTTGAAGTAAATTTAGGTTTTGTTCGAACGTGAAATAGACAAAAAAAAAAGTCCACGTAACTTGTGGTGTGAAGTCATTATTTTTAAAATTTCAATTTCTTTTTATGAGAGTTGGAGGCTGATGACGTGGCATTTCGAGTGAGTGTCACCCCACTCTAAAGTAACAGAGCACACCAAAGATCACACCATGCCCCAGCCCGCCCCCTCGGCTATACAATGAGCACATGGTGTGGATAGTGTAACTCCATCCCCCTCCCTCCCTCCCTCCCTTCTTTCTTTTTTATAACCTTTTACCGACCAAAGCAGCAGCCGCGACTGATTCCAAGTTTCCAACTGCCGAACCAACCTTACTTCTCCTTCTTCATTTCCATGGCCTGAGCAGCTCTCCTCCGATGCTACTTCTCCAATGGATGCCTCCCCCGCGCGGCCAATATGTGCGGGTCCCGGTCCCCTCCCACCCGCCTCGCTGCCGCCGCGCAACTGCGAGGAATCAGCGCTTCCCGCCCGCTGCTCCGCGTTTCCGGCGGCTCCGGCTTTCGTGGTTCATTGCTGCGGATCCGATTCGTGGCCGCTCCTAGCGATTGGCGATCCCGCCCCCTCGCCAAAGCTAGCAATCACGACCACGACCACGGCCATCACCACCATGATCACCACCATCACCATGGCCACCACCACCACCATGGCGACGGAGGCGACGCAAAGTTAACCGGGTCGCAGAGGGCGCAGGGCGAGTTCGCGCAGGCGGTTGGATATGTGGACCTGGCGAATTTGTTGAGGGAGAATCTGCAAATGTGCCGCTGCTCCGCGACTTTGTTCCTAGCCACCGCCGCTTGCCCTTACCTGGTTCCGAAGCCGGTGGTGAAACCATTTCAGAATTCTTTGATGCTAGTCGCGTTTCCCCTAATTGGAGTGCGAATTTTTATCTCTGGCTTTTCGTGTTGCTTTTTAGTTTTGCGACCTAAATGCAATCGAATGGGGAGTCTCTGTTCCTGGATTTTGTTGGTTTCGCTGTGCTTTCCGACATTGCGTGGTCTGTCGCAAGCAAATAAAGGTGGGGACGTTGAAGCATTTTCTGATGAATTTAATCGGATTAGATTTTTTTTTTTCCGATTGAACTGTCAATTCCTGTTGGAAGGGTTATTAAGTTATGCCAGCGAGGTTAAACTATGGATGTTAGCACCTTTGAGACATGTTTTAGTTGGATTGTGCTTTATGGCCTACATTTGTTTCGGAGGGAGGATTCATCAGAAAAGGAAAGGATATGTTCCTGAATTAGGACACCGCTCTTCTTTGTTCTTGTTGATACACAAAGCAAAACCAAAATCAGCTGTACTATTAGATGAAAATGGGGCACGCTTTCTAGCTCTATTTGGCCGTTTGAGTTTTGAGCTCACTCGATGGGATTTCCCTTTCCTTTCTTTTTTCTAAAATATTCAAATTTAAGGAATCTTATTGTAGGATTAGACAAAATCCCAATAAGTGAGGTTTTCATTCCAAATCAATAGGTTTCCTTGGAAAAATTAAAGGCAGAGAAGGGACCATTCTTTTTTAAGAACAATAGGGCTATTAGGAAATTATTTCTCTCACTCCAAATATCCCGTGTATTATAAACTTAAATTAACTCTCCTTGTCTCATGAAAATTCAAATCCCTTCCCAGCACAGATAATGCAATTCATGCCTTTTTCCCCTCTCTATCCACATGCTGGTGCCTTTTTAGCTACTCTTATTACGTAAGAAAATCGAAAGAGAACAAGAAAAATGAGAAATATCACAAGAGCCGGTCAACTAAAACTCTTTTCACCACCATCCTTGCTACCTACCCATACTATATTTGGGACACAAACTAAACATAAAAATAAATTGTTGCCATAAAACTAATTATTGTTTCCATAGGCGACATTCATTCTGATTTCGTTCTTAATATCAATGATATTCACAGATCTTCTTTCCTTCTAAGGTGCTACATATGTTCGTAGATCTTCTTTCCTTCTAAGGTGCTACATATGTTCGTAGATCTTCTTTCCTTCTAAGGTGCTACATATCCACTATAAATTATTCCTCTTGGATTACCAAACTACACTAACACATACAGATCAACTCTCATAACGCCCTCTTGTGTCTTGTCAAGCATGAGGAGTGCCATGAGGGCCCTCCACATTTTCCTTGTCCTAGCATTGCTCAACGCCATTTTTGTCAAATCTGAAGCTCGACCCTTCAATGCATTGGAGAAGAAAGCTATCATACAATTTGCCAAGGGAAGGTTCATTGATGGGTCATCACATGGACCCATCCGGTCCAAGCTGCTTCAACTGGACTCATCAGGTCCAAGTCCACCTGGTCCCGGGCAAGAGTTATTTGATGAAGTGCACTCATCGGGTGCCAGTCCACCTGGTCCGGTGCATGAGTTAATTGGTGAAGTGCACTCATCGGGTCCCAGTCCACCTGGTGAGGGACACAAGTTCACCAACTCGGAGACACTCGGACGGATTAAGGACTCGGGCCCGAGCCGGGAGGGACACGAGTTCACCAACTCGGAGACACTCGAAGGGATTAAGGACTCGGCCCCAAGCCCTGGTGAGGGACACAAGTTCACCAACTCGGAGACACTCCGATGGATTAAGGACTCAGGCCCGAGCCCGGGGGAGGGACACGAGTTCACCAACTCGGAGACACTCGGAGGGATTAAGGACTCGGCCCCAAGCCCTGGTGAGGGACACAAGTTCACCAACTCGGAGACACTCGGACGAATTAAGGACTCAGGCCCGAGCCCGGGGGAGGGACACGAGTTCACCAACTCGGAGACACTCGGAGGTATTAAGGACTCGGCCCCAAGCCCTGGTGAGGGACACAAGTTCACCAACTCGGAGACACTCGGATGGATTAAGGACTCTGGACCGAGCCCTGGTGAGGGTCACCAGTTCACTAGCTCGGAGACGCTTGGAGGGATTAACGACTCAGGCCCGAGCCCCCCCGGTGAAGGGCACAAGCACGTCACCGGCACGAACTAGTGATGACCAAACTTTGATTGCTAGTAAAAACTAAGAATATTTCATGGTCCCTTTCATTATTTAGTTGTTTAATTTTTATCTTTTGCAATATCAAAAGTGAACATCCTAGTCATCCATTGGGCCTTGAGGTTGAATATAGAATAATACGGTCTTTTGCTAGCGAGCAAGGCTAGTGTTGTTTAACTTGTTTTATGGAATGTGTTTGTGTCAAATTGGACCGACTCACATTGACATGTGTCATTCAAATTATTCACAAAGATTGAAAGTAGAAAGGAAGACTATTATATCTTGTGTGATCATTGTGTAGTTCTATAACTATTATGAAGTTTTTAATATGGTTTGAGGATTTAATTGAAAGGAATGGGACAGATATATAATAGAGCTTTTGGTGCAATTATTTTTCACCTTCTTATAATGTTTAATTATAAGTTAAAAGATATTTTTTCGGAATTTTGTTAAGGTAACGGCATTTTTATTCTCTAAAGACAACGGTGCGGACTGCAAACTCTCTTTTCCAAATGATTGGCAACAGGCAACAATAGGCAATGTGATTAACTTTCAACAACATATTAGCTGCAATGTTCCATCTTTTTTTCCTTGTAGCCTGCAATAGGAGAATACTTTTATAATGAACCATAAATCAAATACTTCAAATAATAAGAAGAATTCAAAAGTGACTTGACTTGACATCAACCCGAAACTCATTATTAACCAAAACACAAAATTCTCGAGTTTTTTGCTGTCAAATACCCTAATTCAAAGCCTAATTAGTTTGGATGAAAAATCATCTACATAAGTTGAGCTGAATAATCAATTAGATGAGACTCAAGATATCGAGTGAACAAGATCTTCTAATTGTCTTCATGACATCGACCAAGAGACCTGTCTCAACATATTGGCATTATCCAAATACAATAGTATGAATGTAAGTATAAAAATAAACAGAGCCATTGAGATAAAATTATCATATTAAAAATAGGTTTGGAATGCTTCTTCTTCCTTGAAGGAACATAATTGTTCATTGCATACTTTCTCTTTGTTTGTACTATGTTTGGGGAATAAAAGGGGTAGAGGAAAAGAAAATAAAAGAAGTGACAATAAGAGAAAATGAATATGAAGAAGTGAGAATATCATATTGTGTTATATTCTATGGACGAGGAAAATGGACTAAAAAAATTTTAAAAAAATAAGGAGAAAGTTGATAAGGTCAATGCCATTGTGCTAAGGATGTAAAAATTCTAAATTTTTCATATTTTCTATAATTCAGTACCCCAATTTTTTCTTGTTCGATCAAGTACCTAAAACCTTTGCTCAATAAATCATCATGTCAAGTGATTGTGTCAACATGACTCGCTTACTTGATAAAGCTTAAATTCATATTGTTACATGATGATGTGGACATCGAGTCATATCGAGGAGGAGGTGCTAGGGACCCATTGTCTATTCCTACTGGTTCGATTACTCGAGCGCGGGCCAAACAATTCAAGCAAGCTGTTGGCGTCATGGTTCGTGATCTTTGGCGTGAAGATGACCTTGGATCAAATCTTGAAGAATCTTGGAAATCTTGGTGCAATTTAATTATCTCGTTACCAAATAATTGACCAATTCAATTTATATATATATTCTTGTTTAAGAATATTCTAAAATAGGAATATTTTAGAATATAACGCATTAGATTTTTAGGGTTGGTTTTTAGGGTTTGTGTGGCAGCCTATATAAAGGATTTGCCAAATTTCTTTGAGGACAGATATATTTTATTTTTGAGGAAAAGAATTGAGAGGTTCTCTTTTTCTTGTTCTTTTGAGGACTTGACCTAATCAAGATTCTCTTCGACTTATCGAGCGAGATAGCGAATTCTTTCGCTCGTGGCGTCTATAACGTTTGTTGGTTGACACGTGTTCGTCAACAGGTCACGTTCATACCGAGGTTGCCAATCACAAGTTTGATTGGAGGTCGAGGTTTGCAATTCGCACCATCTGGACCTTCGTAGAACGATCCTTCCGCAACGATTCACATCAGTTTGGTATCAGAGCCAAATTCTACAAGGTCTATTTATCTTTAATTTTCTGTTGATATTCAGCAATTTGAGATTTATTGAGTTAGGGTTTCGGTTCTAGTTAATTTAGGGATCCGATTGCTTTTGTGCTTCCATACGTAGTTGTTTGCTGTTAGTTTTAAATTTTCTTTTCTAGCATCTTAAATTGTATCTAAGTTCGTCAAAAAAAAAGAAAAAAAAGTGAAAAAAAAAAGAAGAGAAAGAAAACGCACAAAAAAAAAAAAAGTGTGCAAGAGAAAAAAAAAAAACAGATTCGGCAAAAAAAAAAAAATTAGCCGAAAAAAAAAAAAAAACAAGAAGGCGACTTGTTTGTTAGTAGACCAAATTGAAACAAAATCAGTAGTGATTTGCGTTTCAATTGGAATTTCGAAAGTTGTACTTGTTGGTTTGAAATTGTTACTTGCTGAAACAAAATCAATAGTGATCTAATCTTGTTTGATTAGTTTGATTGATTGTCGTGAGGGGGTTGAGAGATAGGTTTTGAGCCTAATAAAGAGCTTGTGAAAAGAGAATACGAGAGGAAAAAGGCAAGAGTGTGTAAGCTTAATTGAGGGTGAAAAAAAGCCTAAACTTGAGTTAAACACGAGGGGAGTGACAAACACTTTGAGAGAAACACGTGAGGGAGTGATTGGTGAGGATTTTTGCGACTAACGTTTACTTGCAGTGTCTAAAATATGTCGCACGAAGAAAGTGTGAATCAAAAGGAGATTGGCTCCATACGAAGGGATGAAGCGCTCGTGGAAAGCATCCAGCAATTGAAGGCCGTAGTGGAGGAGCTTAGTGGCCGAATGATGGGGAATGACATGAGGGTTGATGGTGACCGAGAGCTACCCGGGAAGGCCGCAACATCAGTGAGATGCCTCTAGAACACAACATAGAAGGCAACGGCAATATGATGATGATGAGGCCAACATGGAGGATGATCGAGATGCTCGATTTGAAAGGTGGAATGGAGGCCGAAGGTTTAGACACCGAGGAGATGATGAACTTGGCAACATCAAGATGAAGATTCCTTCCTTCCAAGGGAAGAATGATCCCGATGCATATCTAGAGTGGGAGAAACGCATGGAGATAGTATTTGATTGCCAACGATACTCTGAGCTCAAAAAGGTAAAAATTGCAGCTGTTGAATTTACTGATTATGCTATAATTTGGTGGGATCAACTTGTGACTAGTAGGAGGCGCAATGGTGAAAGACTGATAGAGACGTGGGATGAGATGAAAGCGGTGATGAGAAGGCGTTTTGCACCTAGTTATTACCACCGAGGTTTGTTTCAAAAGTTACAAAATCTCACACAAGGCAATAAGAGCGTGGAAGAGTATCACAAGGAGATGGAGATTGCCATGATCCGTGCTAATGTGATGGAGGATCGTGAGGCCACAATGTCAAGATTTTTGAGTGGTTTGAGTCGAGACATAGCAAGGGTGGTAGAGCTGCAACACTATGTTGAATTGGAGGAATTGGTGGACAAAGCCATCAAAGTTGAGCGGCAATTGAAGTTGGACCGAAATCACAAGAGTGGAGGAGGTTCAAATCAAAATTGGAGATCCAATTGGAAGAGAGATGATAAGCCAAATTGGAGAGGAAACAACACCAAAACTGAAACCTCAAAGGAGAAGGAGAGGGATGGTAAAGTTGGAACAAATCCGGTTTGGGTAAAATCGAAAACCCTAACACTAGAACTCGTGAAATTAAATGTTTCAAGTGTTTGGGCAGGGGTCATATGGCGAATCAATGCCCTAATAGGAGGGTGATGATCATGACTGGACATGGTGTTATTGAGTCCGAAAGTGAAAGGGAAGAAGAGGATGACGAGATGCCACCATTGGAGGATTGTAGTGATGGAGAAGTGGCTATAAAAGGAGACTTATTGGTGGTTAGGCGTTCTCTCGAGTGTGCAAGTAAAGGAGGAGGAGCATCACCAACAAAGAGATAATTTGTTTCATACAAGATGTGTAGTGAATGGTAAGATTTGTAGTATGATAATTGATGGAGGTAGTTGTGCGAATGTGGCAAGTTGTATTATGGTGGATAAGTTGGGTTTGAAGACAACAAAGCACCCTAGGCCTTATAGACTTCAATGGTTAAATGATAGTGGTGAGGTGAAAGTATTGAAGCAAGTTCGAATTCCATTTGAGATAGGGAGATACAAGGACGAGGTAGAGTGTGATGTTGTACCTATGCAAGCGGGTTATATCTTGCTTGGAAGACCATGGCAATATGATCGAAAGGTACACCATAATGGATATACTAATCGTTATTCATTGGTGAAGAATCAAAAGACTTATACCTTGGTACCAATGACACCTAGTGAGGTGTATCAAGATCAATTAAAGTTACAACCAGAAGCCGAGAGAGAGAGAAAAGGCGAGAAATCCGAGGGCTTGCGTGGTGTGTCTGAGACGCAAGGAAAAGGAGAGGCCGAGAGAAGAATTGTGGTAAAAACCGAGGGAAAAGAAGAGAGGAAAGAAAAGAGGCAAAATAATTTTTATGCAAAATCAAGTGAAGTGAGGAGAGCTTTAGTTCTAGATCGCCCAATGCTTGTACTTGTGTACAAGGAGGTTTTGTTTTCTACTAACGATCTTGACCCAAGTTTGCCTAGTCCTATTGTGTCTTTATTGCAGGAATTTGAAAATGTTTTTCCTGATGAACTTCCTAGAGAGATACCACCGATTCGAGGCATAGAACATCAAATTGACTTGATTCCTGGTGCGCCATTACCTAATCGACCCGCATATCGAAGTAATCCCGAGGAGACAAAGGAACTTCAGCGGCAAGTTAGCGAACTTTTGGAACGGGGGTATGTGAGAGAGAGTCTTAGCCCGTGCGCCGTCCCCGTTTTGTTAGTGTCAAAGAAGGATGGAACTTGGCGAATGTGTGTCGATTGCCGAGCAATCAATAATATTACGGTAAAGTATCGACATCCTATTCCTAGGTTAGATGACATGTTGGATGAGTTGCATGGTTCTTGCGTTTTCACTAAGATCGATTTGAAAAGTGGCTATCATCAAATTAGGATGAAAGAAGGTGATGAATGGAAAACTGCATTTAAGACCAAGTATGGATTATATGAGTGGTTAGTAATGCCATTTGGATTAACTAATGCACCGAGCACGTTTATGTGACTTATGAATCATGTTTTGCGTTCTTTTATTGGTCGATTTGTGGTTGTCTATTTCGATGACATCTTGATTTATAGCCAAAATCCTGATGACCATATTGAGCATGTGCAAGCTGTCTTGCAGGTTTTAAGGGCCGAGCAATTATACGCTAATCTAAAGAAGTGCTCTTTTGTTACCAACAAATTAGTATTTCTAGGATTTGTTGTTAGTGCTAATGGTATACAGGTTGATGAAGAAAAGGTTAAAGCAATCCGTGAATGGCCAACGCCTAAGACCATAGGAGAGGTGCGTAGCTTTCATGGATTGGCGAGTTTTTATCGACGATTTGTGAGAAATTTCAGCACCATTGCCGCACCTTTAACTGAGGTTATCAAGAAGCACGTGGGTTTCACGTGGGGAGAAGAGCAAGAGAAAGCCTTTATTCTGTTAAAAGATAAGTTAACTAATGCTCCTTTGTTATCTTTGCCGAATTTCAGTGCTACTTTTGAGATAGAGTGCGATGCTTTCGGGTACAGGAATTGGAGCCGTGTTGATGCAAGGAGGGCGTCCCATAGCTTATTTCAGTGAAAAATTGAGTGGAGCAACATTGAATTATCCTACCTATGATAAGGAGATGTATGCTTTAGTGCGAGCTTTGGAGACTTGGCAACACTATTTATGGCCAAAGGAGTTTGTGATCCACACCGACCATGAGACCTTGAAGTACTTGAAAAGACAGCAAAAGTTGAATAAAAGACATGCCAAATTGATGGAGTTCATTGAGACTTTTCCATATGTGATCAAGTACAAGAAAGGTAAGGAAAATGTGGTAGCCGATGCACTTTCTCGAAGGTATGCGATTCTAACTATTTTAGAAGCAAAGTGTCTAGGTTTTGAGCATATCAAGGGCTTATATATTGATGATGATGACTTTGGAAGAGTCTATGAAGCATGTGAACACGCTGCATTTGATAAATTTTATAGGCATAAAGGTTATCTTTTTCGTGAAAACAAACTATGTTTGCCTAAGTGTTCTTTGCGTGAATTGTTGGTGCGAGAAGCGCATAGTGGTGGTTTAATGGGGCATTTTGGCATTAATAAGACTTATGAAGTGTTGTATGAACATTTGTATTGGCCACATATGAAGAGAGATGTCACACGTGTTTGTGAGAGATGCATTGCTTGTAAGCAATCGAAGTCTACAACTAAACCGCATGGCTTATATACACCATTACCTATTCCAACGCATCCTTGGATTGATATTTCTATGGATTTTGTGTTAGGATTGCCTAGGTCTAAGTATGGTAGAGATTCTATTTATGTGGTTGTTGATCGGTTTTCAAAGATGGCTCATTTTATACCTTGTCATAAAACGATGATGCATCCCATATTGTTAATTTGTTCTTTAAGGAGGTTGTACGTTTGCATGGCATGCCTAGATCGATTGTTTCAGATCGAGATTCTAAATTTCTTAGCTACTTTTGGAAAACATTGTGGAAAAAACTAGGAACACGGTTGTTATTTTCTACTACTTGTCATCCACAGACCGATGGTCAAACCGAGGTAGTTAATAGAACTTTAGGGGCATTGTTGCGTGCTATTATTAAAAAGAACATAAAATCTTGGGAAGATTGTCTGCCACATGTTGAATTTGCATATAATAGGAGCATGCATTCTGCTACTAAATTTACACCATTTGAGGTTGTCTATGGTTTTAATCCATTGACTCCGTTAGATTTAACCCCTTTACCTGTTGATAAGCGTGTGGATTTAGATGGAGCAAAGAAAGCTGAATTTGTCAAGTCGTTGCATGAGAAGACGCGCACAAATATTGAGCGCAAGACTCGAGCAATATGCAAGGCAAGCTAACAAAGGGCGCAAGGAAGTGGTGTTTGAACCCGGCGATTGGGTTTGGGTTCATATGCGCAAAGAGAGATTTCCTGAGCAGCGACATTCTAAGTTATTACCGCGAGGGGATGGACCATTCATGGTTTTGGAAAGAGTTAACAATAATGCTTACAAGCTTGATCTTCCAGGTAAGTATGACGTTAGTGCCACATTTAATGTTTCGACTTGACTCTTTTTGATGCCAGTGATGATTTGAGGACAAATCCTTTGCACGGGGGAGGGAATGATGTGGACATCGAGTCATATCGAGGAGGAGGTGCTAGGGACCCATTGTCTATTCTTACCGGGTTCGATTACTCGAGCGCGGGCCAAACAATTCAAGCAAGCTGTTGGCGTCATGGTTCGTGATCTTTGGCGTGAAGATGACCTTGGATCAAATCTTGAAGAATCTTGGAAATCTTGGTGCAATTTAATTATCTCGTTACCAAATAATTGACCAAGTCAATTTATATATATATTCTTGTTTAAGAATATTATAAAATAGGAATATTTTAGAATATAACGCATTAGATTTTTAGGGTTGGTTTTTAGGGTTTGTGTGGCAACCTACATAAAGGATTTGCCAAATTTCTTTGAGGACAGATATATTTTATTTTTGAGGAAAAGAATTAAGAGGTTCTCTTTTTACTGTTCTTTTGAGGACTTGACCTAATCAAGATTCTCTTCGACTTATCGAGCGAGATAGGCGAATTCTTTCGCTCGTGGCGTCTATAACGTTGGTTGGTTGACACGTGTTCGTCAACAGGTCACGTTCATACCGAGGTTGCCAATCACAAGTTTGATTGGAGGTCGAGGTTTGCAATTCGCACCATCTGGACCTTCGTAAAACGATCCTTCCGCAACGATTCACATCACATGAGTTGCTTAATCAACAAAAAATTGTATCATATCCAAGTGAAGAGAGAGAGAGAGAGAGAGAGAGAGAGAGAGTTCTAACTTTCAAATATTTTAGTTATCCAACATATCTCTACCATGGGATTTCTCAAGAAAATGCATCCAAGTTGGCATTTTTCCCCCGAGTTGCGATTATTAGAGACACCTCTCGTCGAACTATGCTCGGAGTAAAATTAGGTTTTGCTCGAACGCGAAATAGACAGAAAGTCCACGTAACTTGTGCTGTGAAGTCATTATTTTTAAAATTTCTTAATTTTTTTTACAGAAAGAAATTTTTTAAAAAAATTAAAAAATCTAAAAAAATCTAAAATATTAAAATATTATTAAAAGTTATCCACGTCAGCACCAATCATGCCACGTCAACCGGCCAGCGTCCTGTTAGCAAAAATTGACACAACATAAAAAGGTTTAGGACTAAATCGGCACAAAAAAAGGTTTAGGACTAAATTGGCTCAAAGACAAAAGGTTTAAGACTTTTTTGGCACTTTTCCCCTTAATCATCAAAAAGAAGTTTGTAATCATACAAGGCTCTTTGATTTGGAATGTTCTATTCCGCACGAATTTTGAGTTCCATATTCAATTCTGACTATGGTTATTATGTGCATACAAACACATAGTATCCAATGAGATGCTATGCATGTTTTCGAGCACGTTCAATAGGATCCGACCCTGAAAAAGAGGCTCTACATTGAAATTGTGCAGTGATGCTCTATGTTGAAATAGAATCCATCCGAATCCTTCCCGTAATAAAGCATTATTTCCTCCATAACACCCAAGTTGATCACATTGATTAGGCAGCCCATGTTTTTCTGGCGGACCTTCTCGATATACACTTGACAAAAATACTTGTTCTAATACTTGCTCGCGACCACTACCATTGGGATCGATTAGGCTGCTGTTCGGGGGATAAATGAACACACCAGTCGATAGAAAACGAGTTTCACGACTGGAAAAGCGCCGTTTAGTGAAAGCCAAACCTGATCTCATAGTGGATCAACGACTTCTCGTTTCGGCGGCAATGGGCAGGTTCATAGGTAGTGGTTAAACTGTGTTTTTTCATAGACAGAGTCGTGGGTGATGAAAGATAGTAAAGTGGAAGTGTGGAAAAAGAAGAAAAAATTGGAACTTTGGTTTATTTTGGGTTTTTGAAAATTAGGAAAGATTCAGTTTCGGAAGATGTGATTAATTTTATTTAAATAGCTTTTCTATATTTTAATCGACTTAATTTACATTTTTTTCCACCACTTGTTAATTTAAAACTTCATTCATTTCTTAATGACTAATAACAAAGGGAAATTAGGGGATTTTTGAGAGATAGAGGATGAAATCGATCCCACGGTTACCGAACTCCTCTGAAGAAGGAATGTCGTATGCGCTTTCATATGTTAAAGAAATATGTTAAAGAAACATTATTGACACAATTTCTAATAAATCATCAAAAAAAAAAAAAAAAAAAAACGATTTTTCTAATATGATATTAGAGCACAAGTTTAAAGTACCAATTCTCGCACCCACGTCTTAATATTTGTTGTCTATCATTAATGTTATTTTGCTTGTTTTCCGGTTTCGCTGTCATTCAATCTTGCGCGTGTAAGGAATCGGTTTACATACGAGGAAGAGTGTTAAGGAATTTTTTTATAGATATAGTGCCCGCACGTTTCTATACAACTAAAACCTTGATGGGAAAAACGATTTATCTAACATTATCATTTTATTTCGCTTATGACGGTCGTTGCAACTCTTAACACCCGATCACTAAACTTCGTTAACTGTGGAGTTTCCCTTGCTTTTGCTCCCAGAGCCGGCATTCCAAGAATGTGTTAGAACGGTGATTCGAATTCAAGTTAATACTGAAAGAAGACATTTGGGAGATTTCCCCAACAGTTCCACTGTTGTCTGCTTGTGAAAATTCAAGCTGTCCACCCAAAAGTCTTCGAAATACACCGTCATCCTCACGGTCTTTGGTCTTCGGTCTGGGGTAATACCACGCTTCTCCATGGCTGCTTTGACTATGTTCGCTCGCCCGCTGAAAAACTAGACATAGAAATTACAGTCCAACTTCTGTCTCTCATTTTCTAAACCATCAAACTTGGTCCCCCTATATCTACTTGTGTGAAATCGAGTAATATATGATGTATCTAGCCTTTTAGATGAGTGCAAACGTTTTAGCAAACGGTCAAACAGTCGTCTGCTACATTCTTCCTTCTTCCCTTGGCTTGAATGTGCGCCCTCTCGGCCACAACGGAAGCTCCCTCGCTGCTTCCTCAAGCTGGCTGCATGCAGAAATGCCAATACTCACGTTGCCTTTGAACAGGGAAAAGACTAATTATTCTACGAAGAAAAGGCGAGGAAGAACGAGGAAACCGGGACCATCAAGAAGAGCCGGTCAAACAAAACTCTTCGTTGCTCGCACTATATATTAGAGTGCCTGCTCGGCCATAGACTCCGCATCACAAGCTCCCTCCAAACGAATCATCAAAAAGTTCTCTGTTTATTGTCTCTGTCGGTGATTTCATCAAACATGAGGAGCGCAACAAGGGTTCTCCACATTCTCTTGGTCCTGGCAATGCTCAGTGCCGTTTTCGTTGGGAATGAAGCTCGACCCTTCAACGTGATGGAGACGAAAGCGCCACTGGGAGTTGCCTGCGGAGGCTTCTTCGATGGGTTGTCGCTTGGGGCTATCAAACAAGCTGGCCCGAGCCCGGGTGAGGGACACAAGTTCACCAACTCGGAGACACTAGGAGGGATTAAGGACTCAGGCCCGAGCCCGGGTGAGGGACACAAGTTCACCAACTCGGAGACACTCGGAGGGATTAAGGACTCGGGCCCAAGTCCTGGCGAAGGACACGGGCACGTCACCAGCACGAACCAGTGACGACCGAACTTTGATTACTAGCAATTCCTGACATTATTTGGTTGTTTAATTTTTATCTTTTGCAATATCAAAATTCAAGGTTGTTTTCATTCATTGGGGTTTGAGCTTGCATATGGAATAAGAATGTTTTTTGCTGGCTAGCAAGGCCGATGTTGTTTAACTTGTTTTATTAATGTGTTCATGTCAATTTGGACAAAATCACATGATCTTGTAATTCGAATTATTAAAAAAGAATGAAAGTAGAAAGGTAAATTGTTGTGTATGACATTACATCACATCACGTGTGACCATCACGTAGTTATATGACAATCATGAAATTTTCACTCTTATAATGTTTAATTGACAAGTGAAAAGCTAGCTAAGGTAACGCCACCGTTATTTTCTAAAAATAATGTCGCCTTTTGGACCACAAACCCCCTTTTCCGGATGATTGGCAACCAGCAACAATAGCCAGTGTGATTAACTTTCTACAGCATATTGGCTTTAATTAACTTTCAGCAGGGATTAAAAAAAAAATAGCCAGTGTGATTAACTTTCTACAGCATATTGGCTTTAATTAACTTTCAGCAGGGATTAAAAAAAAAAAAAAGTAAAAACCGATGCAACAAGTATATCCGATTACTAAGAAAAATGGCGGTGGATGATGGTTCGTCACCTGTATCGCCAACGACGGACCATCACCATCTCATTTTCCATTTTTTTTTTCCTCGTAGTCTGCGATTGGAAGATTACTTTGAATATCAACCATAACTCAAGCACCTTAAATAATGAGAGGAATCCAAAACTGACTTGACATCGACATCAACTTCAAAATTCATCGTTTACCGAAACACAAAAATCTCGAGCTCCTTAATATCGAATACCAGAATTCGGTGCATGATCGATTTGGACGAAAAATCAACTACATAAGTCGACCTGAATGATCATTTTGGATGATGCTCAAGGAATTGAGTGGCGTCTTCATGACATTGACCAAAAAACTAGTCTCAACATATTGGCATTATCCAAACACAAAAGTATGAATATAAGAATAAAAATAAACAGAGCCATTGGGATAAAATCATTCAGATTAAAAATAGGTTCGGAGTGCTCCCCCTTCCTTGAAGCAACATCATTGTTTACTGCATATTTTCTCTTATTTATACTATGTTTGGGAAAAAAGTGATAGTGGCAAAGAAAATAAAAGGAGTGACAATATGAGAAAATGAACATGAAGAGGAGAGAAAAATATATTGTGTTATACTCTATGAACGAAGAAAATTGAAAATAAATTAAAATAAGGAGAAAATTGATAAGGGCAATGCCTTTGTGCCAAGGAGCTATAAATTCTAAACAAGAATGAAATATGTGATCAATAAAAATATATACATGTATATGTGGGAAATAGAACTGAAGTTCCAGATGAACTTATAGGCAAATAAAAAAAGACGTCTCAAGGTAGTATTCCAATGTTGAGTGAATTCTTAGAGTTTTCTTCCTGGGCAATGATATCATGAGTACCTAAATTTTTGTCTTTTCTACAATTTAGTACCTTAACTTCTTCTTCTTCTTCTTTTGGTTCAATGAGGTACCTAAATTTTTCAAATTCTGCTTGGTGTAAAACCTCAATTGAATATATTGTCATGTGACGTGATTGTGATAACGTAACTCGCTTAACTCGACAAAGTTTTAGTACAAATCGTTACATGAGTCGCTTACTTAACAAAAGTTGTGCCATCTCCATTCAGATGAGAGGTGGCGGGAGGAGAGAGAGTGCCGGCTTCGAAAACTTGAGTCGTTCAATATGTCTCTGCTGCAACATCATCTCAAGAAAACACCGTCATCCTCAAGGTCTTTGGTCTTCGGTTTGGGGTAAAACATTTCTTCTCCATGGCTGCTTATGGACTAGCCGGCTGAAAAACTAGACATAGAAATTGCGGTCCAACTTCTGCCTTTTCTTTTAGACCTTCAATCTCTCTCTCTCTCTCTCTCTCTCTCTCTCTCTCTCTCTCTCTCTCTCTCTCTCTCTCTCTCTCTCTCTCTCTCTCTCTCTCTCTCTCTCTCTCTCTCTCTCTCTACTTGTGTGTTATGGAGTGATACAAAACATATCTAACCTTTCAGATGAGTGCAAATATGTTTTAGTAAATGGTCAATCAGTCGTGTGCTACTTTCTTCCTTCTTCCCTGGATTGCATGTGCGCTCTCTCGGCCACAACAGAAGTTCCTCGTTGCTTCCTCAAGCCGGCTGCTTGCAGAAATGCAAATGCTCACGTGGCCTTTGAACAGGGGAAGACTAAATCGTCATACGAAGAAAAAGAGAAGAAGAACGGGGAAACCGGGACCATCAAGAAGAACCGGTCAAAGAAAACTCTTCGTTGCTCGCACTATATATTTTGAGCACCCGCTCGACCATAGACTCCGCATCACAAACTCCCTTCAAACAAATAAAAAAATTTGCTCTTTATCGTCTCTGTCAGTAAAAATTTGCTTTTGCTTGTCTCTGTCAGTAATTTCATCGAACATGGGGAGCACAACAAGGGCTCTCCACATTCTCTTGGTCCTAGCGATGCTCAGCCCCACTTTCGTTGCGAACGGAGCTCGACCCTTGAATGTGATGGAGCCGAAAGCTCCGGTGGGAGTTGCCTGCGGAGGGTTCTTCGACGGGTTGTCACTTGGGGCCATCAAGCAAGCTGGGCCGAGCCCAGGCGAGGGACACAAGTTCACCAACTCAGAGACACTTGGAGGGATTAAGGACTCAGGCCCGAGCCCCCCCGATGAAGGACACAAGCACGTCATCGTCATGAACTAGTGATGACCAAACTTTGATTGCTAGTAAAAACTAAAAATATTTCATGGCCCCTTTCATTATTTGGTTGTTTAATTTGTATCTTTTGCAATATCAAAAGTGAAGGTCCTAGTCATCCATTGGGCCTTGAGGTTGAATATAGAATAATAGTCTTTTGCTAGCGAGCAAGGCCAGTGTTGTTTAACTTGTTTTATGGAATGTGTTCGTGCCAAATTGGACCAACTCACATCGACATGTGTCATTCAAATTATTCACAAAGATTAAAAGTAGAAAGGGAGACTATCATGTCTTGTGTGATCATTGTGTAGTTCTATAACTATTATGAAGTTTTTAATATGGTTTGAGGATTTAATTGAAAGGAAGGGAATGGATATATAATAGAGCTTTTGGTGCAATTATTTTTCACCTTCTTATAATGCTTAATTATAAGTTAAAAGATATCTTTTCGGAATTTTGTTAAGGTAACGGCATTTTTATTCTCTAAAAACAATGGTGTGGACTGCAAACTCTCTTTTCCAAATGATTGGCGACAAGCAACAATAGTCAATGTGATTAACTTTCAACAACATATTAGCTGCAATGTTCCATCTTTTTTTCCTTGTAGCCTACAATTGGAGAATACTTTTATAATCAACCATAAATCAAATACTCAAATAATAAGAGGAATCCAAAAGTGACTTGACTTGACTTGACTTGACTTGACATCGACCTGAAATTCATTATACAAAATTCTCGAATTTCTTGCTATCAAATATCCTAATTCAACCACCGGTGGGCAGCTAAGTTAGTTTAGCTTTGGGCACTTCATCGCAGAAGTCCCAAGGTCAAAACTCCGCAACTACTAACACGTCTTAAGTGGGGGGCCATGGTGGTAGGGTCTTATACTAGCTTCCCCTCAAGTATTGACGCTTGGTTCAAGGTGTACCACATACTCTACGGGCCGTAGGCTGCTCGATGTAAGCTCGGTGGGCTCAGTGGATCCTAGGCATAAAAAAAAAAAAAAAACCCTAATTCAAAGCCTAATTAGTTTGGATGAAAAATCATCTACATAAGTTGAGCTGATTGATCAATTAGATGAGACTCAAGAAATCGAGTGAACAAGATCTTCGAATCGTCTTCATGACATCGACCAAAAGACCTGTCTCAACATATTGGCATTATCCAAATATAATAGTATGAATGTAAGTATAAAAATAAACAGAGCCATTGAGATAAAATTATCATATTAAAAATAGGTTTGGAATGCTTCTTCTTCCTTGAAGGAACATAATTGTTTACTACATACTTTCTCTTTGTTTGTACTATGTTTGGGGAATAAAAGGGGTAGAGGAAAAGAAAATAAAAGAAGTGACAATAAGAGAAAATGAATATGAAGAAGTGAGAATATTATATTGTGTCATATTCTATGGATGAGGAAAATGGAAAAAAAATTAAAAAAAATAAGGAGAAAGTGGATAAGGTCAATGCCATTGTTCTAAGGAGGTAAAAATTCTAAATTTTTCATATTTTCTATAATTCAGTACCCCATTTTTTTCTTTTTCGATCAAGTACCTAAAACCTTTGCTCAATAAATCGTCATGTCAAGTGATTGTGTCGACATCGCTAGCTTAGTCGATAAAACTTAAGTATAAATCGTTACATGAGTTGCTTACTCAATAAAATAAAATAAAAATTGTATCATATTCAAGTGTAGAAAGAGAGAAAGAGAAAGAGAGAGTTCTTATTTTTGAGCATTTCAATTGTCCAAGATATCTCTACCATGGGATCTTCTCAAGAAAACGCATCCAAGTTGGCATTTTTTCCTCGAGTCCCTTAGGCTATGTTTGGTCATCTGAATTTTTAATCGGGATAGGACTAGATAGGATATGATATGAAATCCTATGATTTTTTTTATATCATGTCTATTGTTTAGTGGATCGCAGTATTAAAGTCGAATATGTTCACATCATATCATGTACATTTTATATATATATATATATATATATGGCATATCATTGTAAATGAACCTAAATGTTCATAACGGAAATGGTGAAAATCTCTCGTAACACTAGTCCTTTATTTTTATTTTATTTTTCCTCTTTTTTATATTATTTTATTTATTATTTCTTTTTTCTCATTTCATAATTCTTTAATAAAATTTTATGAAATAGTAAATTGTACTAACATACCTAAAATACAAAAATACCTAAAATATATAATAAATATAAATACTTAATTTATAGATTGAATTTTTATTATAAGATAGAATTAAAGTTGAATATATAAATTAAAATAAGATTAATTAAAAATAAATTTTTATTTTTTTTAAATTTTTAATTTCTTAAACTAGAATTCAAATATTATTTATATTCAAATATAATTTCAGTTTTGTTAATTTAATAAGTTTGTTATTTGAGAAAAATAACTTTCCTATTATGGACATTAGAAATCCTATCCAAACTTTATCCCACCTCTCTCATGGAATAATTTTATCTTGTCTATATCCCCCTTATATTCGACTTTATCCTGTCTTAAGTGAGTACCAAACGTAGAATAGGATAAATTATATTATATCTCGAATTTTATTCCAACTGCCAAACGCAACCTTATTGTATTATAAGGGACATTTCTCGTCCAACTATGCTCGAAGTAAAATTAGGTTTTGCTCGAACCCAAAATAGACAAAAACTCCACGTAACTTGTGCTGTGAAGTCATTATTTTTTAAATTTCTTAATTTTTTTTTACTAAAGTTGGAGGCCGATGATGTGGCATTTCAAGTGAGAGTCCCCCCCTCTCTAAAGTAACAAAGCACACTAGCAATAGCATCATGCCGTGCCCCAGCCGCCCCCTCAACTATACAATGAGCACGTGGTGTGGCTAGTATAACACCATCCCTCCCTCCCTCCCTCCCTCCCTCCCTTCTATTTTATAACCTTTTACAGACCAAAGCAGTAGCCGCGACTGATTCCAACTGCCGAACCAACCTCCCTTCTCCTTCTTCACTTCCATGGCCTGAGCAGCCCTCCTCCTGCGCTTCTCCTCCGCCAATGGAAGCCCTCCCCCGCAGGGCTGATCTGTGCGAGTTCCAGTCCCCGACGTCTCGCCCTGCCGCCGCTACGCAGCCGCGAGGAGTCGGCGCTTCCTGCCCGCTTCTCCACATTCCCGGCAACTCCGACTTTCGTGCTTTGTTGCCACGGATCCGATTCACAGCCGCTCCTTGGGATTGGCGGTCCCGCCCCCTCGCCAAAGCCAGCGATCACGACCACGACCACGACCACAACCATGACCACAACCACAACCACGACCACAACCACGACCACGGCCATCACCACCATAACCACGGCCACCACCACCGCCACAGCGACGGAGGCGACACGGAGCTGACTGAGGCGCAAAGGGCGTTGGGCGAGTTCGCGCAGGCGGTCGGATGGGTGGACTTGGCGAATTTGTTGAGGGAGAATTAGCAGATGTGCTGCTGCTCCGCGGCTTTGTTCCTAGTCATTGCCGCTTGCCCTTACCTGGTTTCGAAGCCGGTGGTGAAACCGTTTCAGAATTCTTTGATGCTAGTCGCGTTTCCCCTAGTTGGAGTGAGAATTTTTATCTCTGGCTTTTCGTGTTGCTTTTTAGTTTTGCGACCTAAATGCGATCGAATGCGGAGTCTCTATTCTTGGATTTTGTCGATTGCACTGTGCTTTCCGACATTGCGTGGTCTATCGCAAACAAATAAAGGTGGGGAAGTTGAAGCATTTTTTGATGAATTTAATCAGGTTAGATTTTTTTCCGATTGAACTGTCAGTTCCTGTGGGAAGGGTTATTAAGTTATGCCATTGAGATTAAACTATGGATGTTAGCACTTTTGAGACATGTTTTGGGTGGATTGTGCTTTCTGGCCTACATTTGTTTCAGAGGGAGGATTCATCAGAAAAGGAAAGGATATGTTCCTGAATTAGGACACCGCTCTTGCTGTTCTTGTTGATACAAAAAGCAATACCAAAACCAGCTGTACTGTTAGATGAAAATGGGGCACACTTTCTAGCTCTATTTGGCCGTTCAAGTTTTGAGCTCACTCAATGGGATTTCCCTTTCCTTTCTTTTTTTTTTTTTTAAAAATATTCGCACTTAAGGAATCTTATTGTAGGATTAGACAAAATCCCAATAAGTGAGGTTTTCATTTCAAATCAATAGGTTTCCTTGGAACAATTAAAGGTAGAGAAGGGACCATTCTTTTTTTAAGAACAACGGCACTATTAGGAAATTATTTCTCTCACTCCAAATATCTCGTGTATTATGAACTTAAATTAACTCTCATTGTCTCATGAAAATTCAAATCCCTTCCCAAACAGATAATGCAATTCACACCTTTTGCCCCTCTCTATCACATGCTGGTGCCTTTTTAGCTAGTCTTATTAAAGAAGAAAATCAAAAAGAGAACAAGAAAAACGAGAAATATCACAAAGAGCCGATCAACTAAAACTCTTTTCACCACCATCCTTGGTACCTACCCAAACTATATTTGGAACTAAACATAAAAATAAATTGTTGCCATATAATTAATTATTGTTTCCATAGGCGACATTGATTTTGATTTCCTTCTTAATATCAATGATGTTCGTAGATCTTCTTTCCTTCTAAGGTGCTACATGTGTTCGTAGATCTTCTTTCCTTCTAAGGTGCTACATATCCATTATAAATTATCCCTCTTGGATTACCAAACTACACTAACACATACAGATCAACTCTCGTAATGCCCTCTTGTGTCTTGTCAAGCATGAGGAGTGCCATGAGGGCCGTCCACATTTTCCTTGTCCAAGCATGGCTCAATGCCATTTCTCTCAAATCTGAAGCTCGACCCTTCAATGCATTGGAGAAGAAAGCTATTATACAATTTGCCAGGGGAAGGTTCGTTGATGGGTCATCGCTCGGACCAATCCGGTCCAAGCTACTTCAAGTGGACTCATCGGGTCCAAGTCCACCTGGTCCCGGGCATGAGTTATTTGATGAAGTGCACTCATCAGGTCCAAGTCCACCTAGTCCGGACCATGAGCTCATTGGCAAAGTGCACTCATCGAGTCCAAGTCCACCTGGTCCCGGGCATGAGTTATTTGATGAAGTGCACTCATTGGGTCCCAGTCCACCTGGTCCGGGGCATGAGTTAATTGGTGAAGTGCACTCATCGGGTCCAAGTCCACTTGGTCTCGGGCATGAGTTATTTGATGAAGTGCACTCATCGGGTCCTAGTCCACCTGGTTCGGGGCATGAATTCATTGGTGAAGTGCACTCATCGGGTCTAAGTCCACCTGGTCCTGAGCATGAGTTCTTTAGTAAAGTGCACTCATCGGATCCGAGTCCACCTGGTCCAGGGCATGAGTTCATTGGTGAAGTGCACTCATCGGGTCCGAGTCCACGTGGTCCCGGGCATGAGTTCTTTGATGAAGTGCACTCATCGGGTCCGAGTCCACCTGGTCCGGGGCATGAGTTCATTGGTGAAGTGCACTCGTCGGGTCCGAGTCCTCCTGGTCCCGAGCACTCATTTTCAAATTTGTATCACAATTATAAGTTGGATTCCACGCGGCCACTTTGTCGATGACTGAAATTCTTGCCCGCATAAGGCACATGCATCTTTGGGAAAATGATCCCGTTGATCAGGCACCTCATATTTTTCTGGTGGAAGTTCCCAAAATACAGATTAAAAAATTAATTGTTCTGATTCTTGCTCACGACCACTACAAAAAATCGGATCCATAAGGAAAACTACTGTCTAGGGAAAAACAAACACACGGGTCGCTAGAAAACGCTCTTCACGACTGGATAAGCGCCATTTGGTGAAAGCCCAACCTGATCACGCAATGGAGCTCAATAGACAACTTCTCGTTTCGGCAGCATTGGGCACGTTCATAGGCATTGGTTAGATGAAATTATCGTGTTTTTCTTATACAGAAAGAGTCGTGTTTAACGAAAGATAGTGAGAAAAAAGGAATAACTTTGGAACTTTGATTTATTTTGGGTTTATAAAAAGAATAAAGATGCGGTTTTAGAAGATGTGAGAAATTTTATGGATTACCTTGTGATTGTTTTATCAACTTAAGTTACATTTTTGTCCATCACTTATTGTTTCACAGAAAGGGGCCGATGAAACACCTTTCAAGAAGTGGATCGATGAGTAAATCATCATTGGGTGTGTAGGATCATTTGTTGATTCTTGGACAAGAAGTGTAAATGACGATAAAATTAAAGGTATTGGGATTGGAAACAATTGTTACCAGCCATATAAAATTATTGAAAATGCAAAGATAAACTTGAAGCTAAAAATAAGCAACCGATGTTTGTTGATTGATTGACAGTTGCTTCTATAAACTATAATTTAAGCATTTATACCTACCATCGATAGCAATTACTACCTATAAATAGTTACTTAGAGGTAATTGACCCCACTACCATATATCTTCTCAACTTCTTCATGGTTGCCGTTATCAGTTGTTCCGCATTTGTGGGCTCTATTATTAGACACTTGTGTCGCATTTACTACTTTATGAGTGCCTCTCCAATGGTTGCATTTGAAATCATCGGCTCCATCACATGAAAGTCATTTTTTTTGCACTTCGCCGACAGTTACGTGGATCATAGCCTTTCTGTTGATCAAATTGATCTCCATTGGCCGAAGTCTTGCTTCAAGATGGCTATTTTCACCCGTATACTCCGTCGGCCAAAACTATATTCTTTTGTCAACCAATTAGGTTTGTCGACCAGCGGCTCTCTACACTTAATGATTCCTCGCTTCTATGTCTTTCTACCCAGCCTCTGTCAGCTGAGTCATCGGTTAGGAACTTGGACCTTTTTTTTGGCTTCCGAAATCGGAGGATCTAATAATTGCGTTGGTCCTACAACTGTATTTATTTCACAGTTGCTCCCGAGATAGTCGGTTCCACGAATTGGATGACTGCGTTGTGTCTAATCCAATCCATTACCAATCACTACGGGGTTGAATTTTTTTTGTCAACTCCCAACATTTAGCGAACTTTATTTCTGCCACGTTTTACGCGGTCTCTCCTAATCCGAGTCATATGTCGGTACTTCGGCAGTTTTTTTTTTTTTTTTTTTTGGTGTCAATAGCATTTAATCAGAGTTCCACGGATAAGAGATATTTCCTTTCTAATTACTACCATGAATGTAAGAATTTTGGGACTCCTTTCACATGATGTACAAGTTCCCTTTTACTTTGCAATACATAAATTTCCCATCCGGAGCTTGACTTCTCTCGCTTTTACAAAAGTTCAAAGCACATCTAAGAGGATTCAACGTATAATTAATTGGTGAATATAAGTGCTATGTAGGCGCAAAATTAGATTAGGCAATAGGAGATCCACCAACTCTCTTTAGGACATCTAAACACATCAGAGTAAACCCATTTACAAAATTATAGTTGAAGAAACTCCTGTTCCGTGCTGGCTGGGCTTAGTTGAGAGAATAAAACTGGTGTAAGGATCAAAACAACATATATAGCATGGCATAATCATCAAAAAGAAGTTTGTAACCATACGAGGTTCTTTGATTTGGAATGTTCTATTCCGCACAAATTTTGAGTTTCATATTCAATTCCGAACATGGTTATTATGTGCATACAAACATATAGTGTCCAATGAGATGCTATGCATGTTTTCTAAAGATGTGATTAATTTTCGCCTTTCAATATTTTTATCAACTGAATTTACATTTTTTTCCACCACTTATTGTTGACACTCATTTTTAAACAACAACAAAAACGCTTAGGGGTCGGGTCAGCCCAGATTCAGCCTTGGACCGGCCCGCCTCCCTTTCTTTTTCCCTTACGCTAGGCCCAGCCTAGCATTCTTTTTATTCTCCTTTGGCCCGGTCTACCCCAACCGGTCTTCCTCCTCTGGCTCTAGCTCGTGTGCAAACCGGCAGGAAAAAGAGGAGAAAAGATAGGAGAGCAAGGGCAGCAGAGGAGAAGGGACAGAGCATAAAGGAAGAGAAGAGGAGAGGATAGGGGTAGAGAATCAAGAGAGAACAGAGAGTGAACAACAAACCGAGAGGGAGGGAAAAAAGGGGGGAAATAAAGAGGGAGCTAGGGGAGAAAATGAAAAAAGGGGCCGGTGGAGAAGAAGCAGAGGAGAAGGAGTCTCTGGGCCACCACTACTGCTGCTGATGCGTCACATGACCACCGTCCAAATTGCATGGCAAAAATCTTTTCTCTTAAAATGAACAAGATTAGGTACCAAAAGGGCACTAATTGATTAATTAGTGTAATCAAGTATCCGACCTTAGAATCTCTGGTTGCGTAGGAAGTAAGGTACACTCCCATATCTCACTTGGTTTCTAGTCAACCCCAATAGGCTAGTGGCAACGCCTTATTGCGAAATTCTTAAGAACACCCCAATGTCACGTGAGGTATGGGCTTAGAAGAGCCCATGTCTAATAATAGGCCTTAGGTCCGTCCTTTAGGCAATACCCCCAAACCTATTCCCTCCCCTCAAGGAGTAGGTCGCGATAGCTTGGTGACTCTGCTTGGGAACTTGGTTTAAACCTTAGAGCACTTAAGCCTAAATCTATCTTGTTCAAAAAATATTTTTGTTTGGCAGCGAGGATATCGATACGTCCTTAACGCGAGTGTTAAATGTTTTCGCGGTTGGGAATTATAAGGGGAGGAGTGATTGTTAACTCCTTGTCTTGCAAGTATGGAGTTGGGAATAAATGTTTATGTTTGAAATTATGAAGTGTCGCTTGCTTATAATTGTCATGTCTGCGTTTCTTGCATTGCACTACACCATGACACACTACTTGTGACATCCTAAAAATTTGACCATGTTTCGATTAAATAAATAGGGCTTTTCACTGACGCGCCTATGGTCCTTTTCTCTGAGCTGATCACTCATGAGATAACCGATCTACCAGGTGAAGCCGTTAAAAGATCTAAACGCGTCAGACTTGAGAATTCGATCAGAAATCGACTACTCGACCGTGCTAATTGGCAAAGGTCAATACGGCACTATTATAATCGATTAGAGATCGAAGATAGATCGATTCGATAGAGGCACATAATTAAATTGTGGGTGATTCCACATGATTGCAAATTCGCGTCAAACGGCACTAAACTGATTTTTTTGTCCCGGTACCCGTAATTGAAACCTTAAGATTTTTATAACAACCAAGAGTCGCCTATGAGTCGGAGATGCACAACATGGATCAAGAATTATCGATCATGAGTCAAACGCGCTAAAATCCCTAAAAGCTACACAGTAGGTTGGGTCGCGCTAAAATCGCGTTTGGTTGATTTTAACCACGAAATTGAACTCGGTTTTAGGAATCGAAAGTTCGAGCATGTCACGATTTATTTTTAGGACCTTGTCTCATCTTTTGGGAAAATTCCATCGAGCCCAGAATTTTGGCGGAAAAATCAAAATCGGCAAATTAAAATGGTAGAAATTCGGATGGGCAAAATTGAGGGACTTTTTGGCTACCAAAGTGGATTAGTTTGTGAAGGAAATTGTGGGAATTGGTATGGGCAACCTCCTCGGCAATTTTGGCCATAAAATTGAAGTTGTTTGGTGGAGAATTGAAGAAGAAAATCAAGAAATTGGTAGGGCTGTTGGGCTGCTGTTATTTGGCCTTCAAATTGGCATGATTTTGTGAAGGTGTGGAAGGAAATCAGCCCTTGGGTGACCTATTGACAAGGTTGGCTGAAGATAAGAGCGAAAAACACTTGAGTGCTTTGGATATTTGTGCTTGGCACCCATTGGCCACATGCAAGACTTCCAAGGCTTCTTGTCCCCTTCTCCTTCCCCTTGGTCGACCAGCCCCCTACAGAAGCCATCCTCAGCTTCTTCTTCTTCTTGCTTCTTCCTCAACATCCATTTTCCTCCATTGTTGAAGCTACAAGCACCCAAGACCAAGCCAACACAACTAGCAGCGCCGCAAGCCGCCGAACCAAGCCCACCCCCGCGTCCACACCGTCCAGCTTGCCTCCAATCCTACCGGTCCCCATCGCTGCCACCACACGTCCGCCTGTGTCCAGCGACCATCAACTAGCCTCGCTTGCTCATCCGTTGTTGCTGCCCGCCACTCATCGTCCCTATCTGCCAGCCACCGTCCATCTCAGCCCATTTCAGCCCCTGTAGCCCCCAACCCGTTCAACTAAGGACCGAGCCCAGCAGCTCAAGCAGTGGGCTTACAAGACTTTTTCAACCTTTTCCGGGCCTCCTTTGGTGTCACCGTAGGCCCGGGTCTTGGTCGCCGTCGTGCCGCCATCGCCGTAAACCCATTTTCGCGTTAATCCGGGGAGTTAGCATTCTAATATTTGATTAGATAGCTAATTACACATAGGGTGATTAGCTTAGCATTAATTAGGATTAAGGGGTGATTTAGTTAGTGTAACTATTAGTTAGTTAGTTTAGTTAGTTGAACTAAATAGTTAGATTAGTTAGAATGGTTAGTTAGGTGATTTAGTTAGCTTAATTAGTTTATGTAGCTAGCCTAATTAGGTTAAATTAGTTGGTTCAACTAGATTAGCCCGGTTAGATTATCTAATTTAATTAAGTGGTTTAATTTAAATAATTTACAATTTGTTTAATTAAATGTAATTTATTTATTTTATTATTAATTAGCGTAAATTATACCGAGATAGTCAGTTGTCAGAATTTTATGCCAATCGTTATGGTTGTGTTGATTTGTGAAATTGATTGCTAATTTATGCAATTAAGTGCTCGATGATGATTTTTTAATTATTATTACAAAAATATGATTTTATGGTATTTAATTAGAAAAATACCGGGTGTCAGGTTTCCACGCCAAAAATATTTTAAGTACTATATAAAATCGTGGAATTTTAAAATGGGAGAATATCGCGTTTTGCGGTTCGATTTGACTATGTGACCACGCACAATTATTTTACCTAGTGTTTTTAATTTGAAGAAACTAAGTCAAGTACATTATTTGAAATTGAGACATTTGAGTACAAAGCACGATGTCCTTGGCCAAGATTAGATGTGCATGTGATCACTATCAGAACTCGTCACCCGATGAAAGTCAAGGGCGATGCCTGATTAAGTTTAGATGCCCCACGTCAACGGATGCCGGTTGCAGTGTAGGCTGGGCCGATGCTCCTTCGGGAATGCCGTCTAGATGTAGACGTTGTCGTGCCCGACGAAGAGGGGTGACGCCCGATCATGCCGGATGACCGCCAACTATTGAGTTGGCTGTGGCCGTTGGGTCGTAAATAATTGGAACATGCTTGAGTGATTGGAATAGCCCCGTCTGATTATGGGACAAAATTGTGTGACACGGAATGGGACATGTCATAACAATTTGGCCTTATAATCGGGACCCCTGTGATTGATTGATATATGAAAATGAAGTGTTTCAATTATTGAATGCATTTACTCTATGCATATATTATATGAGCTACACTAATATGCAGGGAGGTGCTGAGGGGAGATAAGTCTTATATGGTGCATGTTTAGGCTACCTCTAGGTGAATTCTCGTCCTAATCAGGGTTTAAGGTGTGGACTCGCTGTGACTTTGTCTCACCCCGTCGTGATTTCAATTTTTACAAGTCCTTAAATGGTGGTACGCCACGTTTGTTTTGGGTGGCCATGAGAGGCGGAGACCCAGCATACCATACTCCCTATCCATGGGACCCCTTGGACCCGTGAGCTCGTCGTGACCACCATTTGGGTTGATGAGGGCCTACCTTAGTTGGTACCTCATCGCTTCAAAGCGTGATTTCATCACGGGCCTAACGGGATTCAGGAGGGCCCCTTGGACGGCTTTGACGGACTTGCCGTCGATGCCGAGTATGAGGTGGTACTCGTCCCTGTCATGGATGCCGATATTTTGGAAAATATCGCGGCGAACTAGGGGCCCGAGGTTGATGAGCCCGAAGTAGAGGTGGCTAACCCTTTCGACATCAACATCCCCGACGGTGTCGTAGTAGACCCGAATCCCAGTAGGTAAGGTCCGGGGTAGGGTTAGCATGGTAACTTCTTTTGGGCTTTAAACTTCTGTATATAAACCCCATGTGTTTATAAAATATGGCTTGTGTTAATTGGTTGTCCAGTTTTTCTATCCCATATTTAATTGATGTATAGAGTTTAATAATTCGCTTCCGCATGTGTATAAAATGAATGGGTTGGCGACGCATCCTGGGAATGTTGCAATCCTATCGACCATCGATGGATGTTCGCGCGCTCGAGGTTCAGAGCGTGACACTACCTGCCGCCAGACCTCAGCCACATAGGATCACTTAGGATAGAGTTTTGGTGGATACCACTCCAACTACAACCATGTAGTATAAGTTGCCCATCTCAACCTTGAAATCTTTTTATTGAATGTCAAAGGTCCCCACCCTAGTATGCAACCATGCGACACGGATCGGTTCTTTGACGAAGCCGGAGTCATGGAAAACACAACTTAGTTGCGATCTTGTTGGTTCAGTCCGATAATCCTATGGCTCCATTTTGAGCCCTATAGAGTAGAAATCGAACCACATCCCATGTGTATGTTTATGTAATTAAAGAGAGAGAGAGAGAGAGAGAGAGAGAAGTCGTGCCCCACTGTAAGTATCATTCTTCTTTTTATTCGATTTTTTTAATTGAATTTTCATCTTGAAATTCGCGGAAATCAATCGAATGCCCTCAGTGATGTAGGGTTACGATAAAACAATTGACAAGCACTCTTGATAAGTGAACATTGAATGCAGGTTTTAAACACTTTGATTTGGCCTTGTTAAACATATAACCTTGTCTAAATTTTCAATTATGGGCTCAAAACCACTTTTTGTTTAGAAATTCTTTCAAGTCAGGATTATATTTTGGGGCACAAAAAAAAAGTGAGATCATATTTTCGATCAAATTCTTTCTCTCTCACATTCTAGGATCGAAATTCATATAATAATTTGTGTATAGATTTTTCAAAACAAAAGTCACTTCATTTTTGCAGGAGTAAAATCATAAATCAATCTTTAAAAATCAATGTCACTTTTGATATGAAACTTTTAGACTAAGAGTGGACGTTCGATTAATGGCCGTTGATTGTGTGAAAGCTAGTACAAGCACCTAAAGGGGGGTGAATAGGTGTAAAAAACAATTTTCCCAAAGTGCAGTGTGCAATTCAAATCAGCAATAGATTATGAAATGGAAATTAGACTTTTGTAAACAAATCGAATTACGATCAAAGTAAAAGAGGGTAAGGAAGAGAATAAGAACATAGGATTTATAGTGGTTCGGCTTAATCCATGCCTATGTCCACTCTTCCGCACTGGCAGCCCACCGGCTGGATTTCACTATGAAACAAAGGAGTTGTTACAGTAAAGCTCTTCCTTGATTCCACAGTGTAGAGACTCTACTACACTTCCTCAAGGTCTCTTAAAGATATGGACTCTCTTTTGCGTACAAGACTTCGCTCAACGGTTTAATTGACTAAGAACAAGGAGCTTCGAGACTTTAGAATTCTTCTATTGCGCACACACTCGAACAACTCGAACGTCTTCCTTTTATATTCCTTTATGCCATCATACCCGTTGGCACTTACCAAAAGAATTCTTCCAATTTACCCGTTGGACAGAATCAATTAGGAAGATTCCGAGCTATTTAAGGAATGTGACGATAGCCCACCAATCTTGCTCGCCCATACAATCAGGATCTGGGTTTCCATAAGTAGAACCTTCCAAGTATACTTCGCTAATCAACGGATCCACAATCCCTGAATCAATCTTGATTTGAATAATGGATTCTGACATGTTGTATCCAGCCAAAAGATCTTCTCCAGTCGATAAAGTCAAATCCTTAACGAAACATCCAGTTCTAGATAAGCCTTCTTCGACGATTTAAAAACTGTTAATGAGAATAGACCTTGAGTCTTGAGTCTGGTAGTCCGGAGTCTTCAGTCTTTGATGGAAGAGTCTGCAAGTCTTCAAACTAGACTGATGGAAACGTTTTGTCAGCTTCAAAACACTCAAGGAAGTTTTCTCCAACAATCTCCCCCTTTTTGATGGTGACAAAACTTTCCTGCAGATTTGGATAACTTTGACCTACAAAACATTACTCAAGCAAACATGGATATCTCACAAAAGATAAATGGCTTAGTAAATATAACATTAAAATCTGCATCCACAGAAAGTAGGTTAGTTCTGTAAATGAACAAAGCCATGAGATATCAACAGTGCTTAAGATAAACAAACGTTTAAACAGTCAAACCCAAATCGAGTCCAAATCCAAACAGCCAAGCACAAAAATCAAGTCAAGTCAAGACACCACAAAAGTTAAGAGTTCAAAGTTCAAAAGTTCAAAGTCAAATCTGCACCACATCTCTCCCCCTTTTTGTCATCATTAAAAAGGTAGAGATGAAAAAAAAAGAAAAATGGAACTAAGATTACTTGGGAACACGGACAAGCTGGAAATCTCTCATTGATCGGACAATGCCTTCCAGCTTTTTCAAGTCCTCCTTCAGTTACGCCACATCTTCACCCTTAGCATTTGCTTGAACTTGAAGAGCAATGGCATGAATTTGATCATTCAAAGAAACCGAAGAAGCTTGTCCTACATTCTGCAAGTTCTCAATTTCGTATCTCAGAGTATAGATTTGACCTCGCATCTTCAAAAGAACATCAAGCATTCTGCGAAAGTCTGCTGAATTATCAGTTTGAGTACTAGCATCTGCACGATCAGACGGCGTATTGACAGATGATAGCAAATCAGCATGGTCACGCCGATTGGGTGATGAAACATCATGTCCCTCCTCGGGAAATTGAGAGGCATAGATGTCCTCTAAATCGCTGGAGAACGGCTTACTCCTTCACCGGTGGCGGGAAATGAGGACGTTCCTCTTGTCTCAGGATCTCCCCCTGTTTCCATGCCTTCAGGTGGAGAAAAATATTCCTCATGCTCTGCTCCTACTTGTTCTCCTCTGCCCTCTTCTTCTTCTTTCTCAAGCCTTTCCTCCTCTGCTTCCTTCTCCAAATCTTCTCTCTCACTAGTTCTCTGTTCCGTCTCATCCCTGTCTTGTTCCTGTCTCTCCGTTGATTATGGAACAGACCGACTCAAGTTCTTCAATGCCATTGCAGAAATGGTGATATCATCCTCATCCTCTTCATCCTCAATGATGAGTGCTCTTTTTTTCTTGGATGAAGCAATCATGGGCTCATTCCCTTTTCTCTTTGCAGCCGAAGAGACTGGATGAGTCTTGATAGGGGTTTTCTCCTTGAATTGCTCCAACGCCTTGTTGAGTTCCTTCATACGCATTTTAGAGACCATTTTCAATCCCACCACCATTTGATCGCACGTTCAAACACAAAGAATCGGGGGAGGCTGAACGTTCAAATGTCTGAATAACTTGGTCACGAGTGCTAGGTAAGGAAGTTGACCCTTCTCCTTCACTATTGCTCTGTACATATGGAACATAATAGTGTGTGGGAGAGAAAACTTTTTACCAGCATTGATGGCGTACATCAACTTTGCCTCCAAGTTTGAAACATCGGTCTTTGAAGTTGATTTTGGTTTGACACAGTTAATCACTATCTTGTGAAGCAAAATGTTGGACGCATTCATCCTTAAATAGGAAATCTTCCCTTCCGCTGTTCTATCCTGAACAAGTTCCAACGTTGCACGAGCAATAGACACACTGATAGGTTGATATCTCCCTCTTTCAACCCCAATCACATCATTCAGAGTATTCATGTCAACCACATAGTCCTGGTCTCGAACACTGAAAGAGAACTTATTCGCATCCAAGAAACTAAGATTTGAATAGAAGTAAGCAGTAAGTTCAGCATGAGCCTCTGTTATTTCAGAACAAAACTCTTCGAATTGCAGAAGATTGAATTTTTCTCGCAGATTGACATTCACAGAGTCAAGAAAATCAAAGTCCACCCTTCTAAGGTTTATCACGCCACACTTAAGCAACTTAGAGTACAGTTGCCTGTGTTCCTCCGAGCGAAACGGGTATGTCCTTTTGCTTTGGATTTTTGCCGCAACACCCATTCTCGATTTAAACTGTTTGTACATCCTATCATCGTCATTCCCATCAGGCTGACTCAGCCCTCCAACATGTGGATTGCTTAGGATATTTGCCAAGGCGTCTTGCCCCGACCCCGCAAGGGCAATTCCCAATCGTTTCTATTGTGCGTAAAAAGAAAGCTTCATTTTTATATCATTTGTCTTTTAGAAATTCATCAATGTAGTTCAACGGAGTATCACTCCTCTTCAAAGCACGATAAAGCTTGTAGGTAAAAGCAGGCTTAAGAGTTCTTACAGGTTCTGCGTCTTCGATGATTTCTTCCTCTTCTCGATGTGTAACATCCTGAGGTCTAGATGGAGGAGATGGACGTTGCTGAGAATGTTGTGGGCTCTGCTGTTGTCTAGGAGATTCTTCTTCCTCGGTGAGATCAAAGTGCACAGGACCCTCACGCATGTGCTGTGGTCCCCTGTTCGCGATCCTTGAAGACTTTTTTTTAGACGACATCTTTCAAAGCCTTTGAGAGATTCCAAGCTTCTTTCCCAAGAAAGATGAAAACTTTTCGAGATTAAACAAGAAAAGAAAACAGAAATGGAAGATATGTGCTCTCTTAGGGTTTTTATGAGTAAAACGAAGAAGAACCATTAGTATATAAGGCAGTCGAAGTGAGGCATACAAAGCGTCGTGAAAAAGGAAATATAAAAATGCATTTTTAAAAAATAACTGCCTTTTCAAAAATTAGATAACTGTCATTTTAAAAAATAACTTCTTTTTCGAAAAAGAAGGATTGCAATAATCAAGGAAACTAGGAAGTAACACCAATCAATTTCGGATAGAAGATCGTACCTTTTCAAGATTTGATCCGAGAGATAAATTTGTAAAATAAAAATAACTTACAGTCGAGAATCTTGATCGTCTGAGTTTGAGAGTCTTTAGACTTTCAGTCTTGAGTCTGAACTTCCTCAGACTTTAAGATATTGAGTCTGGAACGAATAACTTCAAATTTATTTTTTTCCAAAGGCTTTGTAAATATATCCGCCAGTTGATTCTTTGAATCAATCAACTGAATCGAAACTTCTCCATTTTGAGCATGATCTCTAATGAAATGATGTCGAATCTCTATATGTTTTGCTCTTGAGTGAAGGATTGGATTCTTGGTGAGATTGATTGTGCTGGTGTTGTCACATTTAATCTCAGTACATGAATCTTCAATTCCAAAGTCTCTTAGCTGTTGTTTTATCCACGAGAATTTATGAACAACAATTTCCAAGAGCTACATATTATGTTTCTGCCGTAGAGAGAGCTACTTTACTTTGTTTCCTTGAAAACCAAGATATTGTCCTGCTTCCAAGTAGTTGACAGGTGCCCGATGTGCTATTTCTATCAACTCTGCATCCAGTTAGGTCTGCATCTGAGTATCCAAGAAGAGTGAAATCTCCTTCTTTAGGATACCAGAGACCAAAGTTTGAAGTTGAGACAATGTATTTGATAATACACTTTGCAGCAGTTAGATGAGATTCTTTAGGGTCTACTTGAAATCTGGCACACATATAAACACTAAACAAAATGTGAGATCTAGAAGCAGTAAGATAAAGAAGTGAACCAATGATACTCCTGTATATCTTCTGGTCAACTTTCTTTCATTTTTCATCTTTATCCATCTTCAAAGAACTTGACATTGGAATGTCAATCTTTTTGCAATTTTCTAGTCCAAACTTTTTGACAAGTTCTTTAGCATATTTTTCTTGATGAATAAAGATTCATTCCTTCAGTTGTTTCACTTGAAGCCCGAGAAAGAAGGTTAGCTCACCCATCATGCTCCTTTCAAACTCATCCTCCATAGACTTAGAGAATTTCTTGCACTGATTTTCATTAAAAGATCCAAAAATAATATCATCAACATAAATTTGAACCAAGAGAAAACTTTTGCTTTCTCTTTTGATAAATAATGTAGTATCTACTTTACCTTTGACAAAACCATTTTGAATTAAAAACTTACTTAGTCCGTCGTACCAAGCTCGAGGTGCTTGCTTTAAACCATATAGAGTCTTTTTCGCCCGAATACGAGTCCGGTTTCCTTGGGTCTTCAAAACCGGGTGGTTGTTCCACATAGACTTCCTCTTGGATGAATCCATTTAGGAAAGCACTTTTGACGTCCATTTGGAATAACCTGAAATTCTTGTGATAGGCAAAAGCAAGTAATAATCTAATTGCTTCTAATTTTGCTACTGGCGCATAAGTCTCATCATAGTCTATCCCTTCTTCTTGCATATATCCCTTGGCCACGAGTCTTGCTTTGTTTCTTACAACTTTTCCTTTCTCATTCATCTTGTTCTTGAAAACCCATTTAGCTCCAATGATGGATTTACCTTTCGGTTTATGAGTCAATTCCAGACATCATTGATGCTAAATTGCCTAAGTTCTTCTTTCATAGCTTCAATCCAACTTTCATCAGTCAAAGCTTCTTCTATACTTTTGGGTTCTATTTCGAAATAAGAGCCACAAAGACTAGACTCTTCACACCTTTTGGATCTTGTGCGAATCCCTTCATTAATATCGCCTATAATGAGATCTTTGGGATAACTGGACTTATGCTTCTAGTTGCTGGTTGATTTGTCAGACTGTTGATCATTTTTCTCATTTGAATCTTCGACGATCATTTGTTGCTGGTCTTCTGAAGTCTGAGCTACTTCTAAAGATTTAGACTTTGTAGAGTCTGGAGCAAATTCAGATTCTTCAAGTTGAGTCTGAATCGATTGGTTTTGCATAAAGTCTTGAAATTTGACATTCATCGATTCCTCCACAGATTGAGTCTTTTTGTTGTAAACTCTGTAAGTTTTGCTTGTGGTTGAATATCCAAGGAAGATGCCTTCGTCTGATTTTTCTTTAAACTTGCCAACTCGTTCATTTGCATTTCCCAATATAAAACATTTGCATCCAAACAAATGAAAATATGAAACAATTGGCTTTTTTCCTTTGAATAACTCATAGGGAGTTTTCTCCAGAATAGGCCTTAAAAAGACTCCGTTAATGATATAACACGCTGTAGAAACTGCTTCAGCCCAAAAATGAGAAGAAATGTTACTTTCAATTAAAAGAGTTCTAGCCATTTCCTGAAGCAGCCTATTCTTTCTTTCTACGACTCCATTTTGCTCTAGAGTATATGGTCAAGAGAACACATGCTGAAAACCAGATTCATCATAGAATTTTGTAAATTCTTGATTTTCAAATTCACCTCCATGGTCTGTCCGAATACTTGAAATAACATATCCTTTCTCATTTTGAACATTTTTAGCAAACTTCATAAAATAAGAAAAAGTTTCAGACTTACTTGCCAGGAAATATACACAATTACTAGGCAATATTTCTTACCTCCAATGCTCTGAGTTCTGGTTGGTCCAAAGAGATCCATATGCAAGAGTTGCAGTACACGATTAGTGGATACTTGATTTATTAGTTTGAATGAATTTCTTGCCTGTTTTTCCAATACACATGGTGTGCATAGATCAGAATTTTGGTATGTCAGATTGGGTAGTCCACGAACGAGCTTTTTTGCTGAGATTTTGACAATTTGCTTCATATTGATGTGCCCAAGTTTTTTGTGCCATAAGTTTGCTTCTTCTTGATTCAGATTAGACATTGAGTTTCATCTGGTTTGATATCTAAGAGATAGATATTCACATGTCTTTGACTCGTGAAAGGCGAGAGGAGTCTTTACCGGTTCCCGAACATATTCCTTCTTAAAAGTTGATTTTGAAACCGGTGTCGCACGGTGACTAATACTCGGCAGATTGTAGTTGAGTCCTTCTACTAAGGAGACATTATTGATCGTGAGGCTTCCAATCTTTACAACTCCGTATCCCACAATTCTTCATTTTGTTGTTTCCTCCAAAAGAAACTTTTCCACCATTAACTTGAACAAGCTTTATGAAGCAATTTGAATCTCCTGTCATATGTCCATATGTCTTGAGCATCCACTATCGAGGTATCATTTGACTTTTTTCTTGATAGTGACCTGCATTTGAAAAGAGACTCAAGTTTTCTTTGGTACCCATATTTTCTTGGGTCCATTGGTGTTAACGTGATATACGGTCTGAGCCCATACCTTCTTAATAGGTTTCCAAACTATAGGACATTCTTTCTCAAAATGATTTGAGCTATTGCACTTAGAACATTTAAGAGCACTACGACCTACTGGTTTTACAAAAATTCTCTGGAAATAATTTTTGTAAGAATCTCTTGTAAGTCGTTGCTTAATTCTTTCCTTTACCTTAGGAAAATCAATTAGAGGAATGGTTTCAGCAGTCATTCCTAAACCTGATTTGTTAAAGTAAGGTCCTTGTGCTAAAAGAATTTTTTCAAGTTTCTCAGATCCTATAGAAAATCTTTTAGAGATACTTGAGATCATTTTTCAAGAATGCATTTTCTTTTGAAAGATTGTCTGCATTTTCTTTCAAAGTAGTAACACTTTTGTCTAAATTTTTGACATTTTCTTTCCAAACATTTTCCTGTTGTTTCAATGCAGAATTTTCTCTTTTAAGTTCAGAAATTCTTTTAAGAGAAGTTTTGAGACTAAGACACAATTCATCAATGTATCTAGAGACTTTAGTAGGGATTTTCAAATTTCTTACCTCAATTTCACTGTCTGAATCGGAGTCTGTCACGGAGTCTGAATCTGAGTCTGATTGTGCCATGAGACAAATGTTGGCATAGTCATCATTACTTTCCTTACATTCTGTATCACTCCAAGTTTCTGCTTTAAGTGCCTTTCGATATTTCTCAGCTTTTCCTTTCTTTTTCTTCAGAAAGGGACAATTGGGTCTGATGTGTCACTTTTTTCTTGCATTCAAAGCAGACTACATCTTTATTGGATTCATCATCCTCAACTGACTTAGTCTCTTGCTTTTGAAAGCTTTGTTTCTTTGGATTGAATCTTCTCTCCTTTCGTTTAGTTTTCTTAATCTTCTTATCATGAGAGCAAGCTCTTCATCATCCATATCGTCTTGTAATCGTGACATCGAATCATCATTAGATTTTAATGCAATGGATTTCTTACCTTTAGGATCTTCATCTTCGTTGATTTGCTCCACTTCATAAGACTGAAGAGTCCCAACCAATTCGTCAACAGATAATGGCATGATTCTTTGTGTCTCTCTTATTGAGGTCTTTATGTGATTCCAATCCTTAGACGGTCCACGCGGTAGCTTGTTTACCTTCATGGGTTCAGAGATTGGTTGACCTTCATATTCAAGACCATTTACGATTTCTGTAAAACGACTAAACATGTCAGTGATAGATTCTCCTAATTTCATTTTGAATGCTTCATATTGACCGAGCAGAATGTTGATTCTGGTTTCTTTCACTCGATCAGTTCCTTCATAAGTGATGTGTAATATATCCCAGACTTCTTTAGCTGTTTCACAAGAAGATATTCTGTTATATTCAGTTGGAGATAATGCACAATATAAAGAATAAATTGCTTTTGCATCAAGAGCTTGTCTCTTGGTTATCTCTTCTTGAGTCATTTCACTAGACTCAATGGCTTATTTTCCTCTTTTTGAGACTGGTGCAGCTTTAAGAATGATTCCTTTGTCTACCACATCCCATTCCTGAGGATCCTTTGATCTTAGGAATGCCTTCATCTTGTTTTTCCATATGATGTATTACTTTCCATCAAAATAAGGCGGTATGGTATTACTTTGCCCTTCAACCATTCCTGGAGCCAACATACTAGTCATGGATCTTTAACTCTAAAGTAAAACACTTCAACTTAAGTGAGTACACAGGCTCTAATACCAATTGTGAAAGCTAGTACGAGCACCTAGAGGGGGTGAATAGGTGTAAAAAATAAATTTTCCCAAAGTGCAGTGTGCAACTCAAATCAACAATAGATTATGAAATGGAAATTAGACTTTTGTAAACAAATCAAATTACGATCAAAGTAAAAGAGCGTAAGGAAGAGAATAAGAACACAAGGTTTATAGTGGTTCGGCTTAATCCAAGCCTACGTCCACTCTTCCGCACTGACAGCCCACCGGCCGGATTTCACTATGAAACAAAAAGGTTGTTACAGTAAAGCTCTTCCTTGATTCCATAGTGTAGAGACTCTACTACACTTCCTAAAGGTCTCTCAAAGATATAGACTCTCTTTTACGTACGAGACTTCGCTCAGCAGTTTAATTGACTAAGAATAAGGAGCTTTAGACTTTGGAATTCTTCTATCGCACACACTCGAACAACTCGAACGTCTTCCTTTTATACTCCTTTATGCCATCATACATGTTCGCACTTACCAAAGAAATTCTTCCAATCTACCCATTGGACAAAATCAATTAGGAAGATTCCGAGCTACTTAAGGAATATGACGATAGCCCACTGATCATGCTCGCCCATACAATTAGGATCTAGGTTTCCATAAGTAGAACCTTCCAAGTATACTTCGCCAATCAACGGATCCACAATCCCTGAATCAATCTTGATTTGAATAATGGATTCCGACATGTTGTATCCAGCCAAGAGATCTTCTCTAGTCGATAAAGTCAAATCATTAACGAAACATCCAGTTCTGGATAAGCCTTCTTCGACGATCTAGAAACTATCAATGAGGATAGACCTTGAGTCTTGAGTCTGGCAGTCCGGAGTTTTCAGACTTTGATGGAAGAGTTTGCAAGTCTTCAGACTAGACTGATGTAAACGTTTTGTCAGATTCAAAACACTCAAGGAAGTTTTCTCCAACAGATTGATCTTTCTTAATGATGTCTTCTCTTATGATAAAATCTTAACAAAATACTAAAACTCCATAATAAGGACTATGGGGCATGTACCGTCGCCTCGATTTTGTTGTAAGAAGCGACCTCATTGAGAGATTATTTTGTTTTTTACATACTGACATTGTCGTCTTTTTGTAGGTTATGCACAATGCTCCTTGACATTCTCGTGTTTGACCACATAGAGAAGTAGAATGAGTCTATTTGAGATCGACATTTGCCCCTTCTAAAAGATAAAAGCGTAGGCTCATGGAACTGGAGGAGCGAGCATGCATCGACACTTCGTCAGCAGCAATCTTCCATCGAGGCGGAACGAAGTTGAATTCTGTTCTAGGAAGTTTCTTTATTTGGCCTACATTTGTTTCGAAGGGAGGATTCATCAAAAAAGGAAAGGATATGTTCCTGAATTAGGACACGGCTCTTGCTGTTCTTGTTGATACACAAAGCAATACCAAAATCAGCTCTACTGTTAGATGAAAATGGGGCACGCTTTCTAGCTCTATTTGACTATTTGAGTTTTGAGCTCACTCAATGGGACTTCCCTTTCCTTTCTTTTTTTTTTAAAAAAAATATTCACATTTAAGGAATCTTATTGTAGGATTAGACAAAATCCCAATAAGTGAGGCTTTCATTTCAAATCAATAGATTTCCTTGGAACAATTAAAGGGAAGGGACCATTCTTTTTTTAAGAACAACGGCGCTATTAGGAAATTATTTCTCTCACTCCAAATATCTCGTGTATTATGAACCTAAATTAACTCTCCTTGTCTCATGAAAATTCAAATCCCTTCCCAAACAGATAAAGCAATTCACGCCTTTTTCCCCTCTCTATCCACATGCTGGTGCCTTTTTAGCTAGTCTTATTAAAGAAGAAAATTAAAAAGAGAACAAGAAAAACGATAAATATCACAAAGAGCCGGTCAATTGAAACTCTTTTCACCACCATCCTTGGTACCTACCCATACTATATTTAGACCACAAACTAAACATAAAAATAAATTGTTGCCATATAATTAATTATTGTTTCCATAGGCGACATTGATTTTGATTTCCTTCTTAATATCAATGATGTTCGTAGATCTTCTTTCCTTCTAAGGTGCTACATATCCACTATAAATTATCTCTCTTGGATTACCAAACTACACTAACACAAACAGATCAACTCTCGTAACGCCCTCTTGTGTCTTGTCAAGCATGAGGAGTGCCATGAGGGCCGTCCACATTTTCCTTGTCCTAGCATTGCTCAACGCCATTTTTCTCAAATCTGAAGCTCGACCCTTCAATGCATTGGAGAAGAAAGCTATTATACAATTTTCCAGGGGAAGGTTCGTTGATGGGTCATCACTTGGACCAATCTAGCCCAAGCTACTTCAAGTGGACTCATCGGGTCCAAGTCCACCTGGTCCCGGGCATAAGTTATTTTATGAAGTGCACTCGTTAGGTCTGAGTCCACCTGGTCCGAGCCATGAGTTCATTAGTGAAGTGCACTCATCGGGTCCAAGTCCACCTGGTTTCGGGCATGAGTTCTTTGGTGAAGTGCACTCATCGGGTCCGAGTCCACCTGGTCCGGGGCATGAGTTAATTGGTGAAGTGCACTCATCGGGTCAGAGTCCACTTGGTCCTAGGCATGAGTTATTTGATGAGGTGCACTCATCGAGTCCTAGTCCACCTGGTGGGGGGCATGAATTCATTGGTGAAGTGCACTCATCGGGTCCGAGTCCACCTGGTGCGGGACATGAATTCATTGGTGAAGTGCACTCATCGGATCCCAGTCCACCTGGTGCGGGGCATGAATTCATTGGTAAAGTGCACTCATCGGGTCCGAGTCCACCTGGTCCCGGGCATGAGTTATTTGATGAAGTGCACTCATCGGGTCCCAGTCCACCTGGTGCGGGGCATGAATTCATTGGTGAAGTACACTCATTGGGTCCGAGTCCACCTGGTGCAGGGCATGAATTCATTGGTGAAGTGCACTCATCGGGTCCCAATCCACCTGGTGCGGGGCATGAATTCATTGGTGAAGTGCACTCATCGGGTCCGAGTCCACCGGTCCGGGCATGAGTTATTTGATGAAGTGCACTCATTGGGTCCCGATCCCACCACGGTGCGGGGCATGACTTCGGTGGTGAAGTGCACTCATCGGGTCCCAGTCCACCTGGTGCGGGGCATGAATTCGTTGGTGAAGTGCACTCATCGGGTCCGAGTCCACCTGGTCCCGGGCATGAGTTATTTGATGAAGTGCACCCATCAGGTCCCAGTCCACCTGGTGCGGGGCATGAATTCATTGGTGAAGTGCACTCATCAAGTCCCAGTCCACCCGGTGCGGGGCATGAATTCATTGGTGAAGTGCACTCATCGGGTCCAAGTCCACCTGGTCCCGGGCATGAGCTATTTGATGAAGTGCACTCTGTTGGAGAAATCTATCCAAAAAATTTTGAAGCTGACAAAACGTTTCTATCAGTCTAGTCTGGATATTTGCAAGCCTTCTGTTTAGAGTCTGAAGACTTTCGATCACGAGACTCAAGACTCAAGACTCAAGACTCAAGACTTTTCTCATTGACAGTTCTTCTAATCCAGTGACGAAGGAAATCCAGAGCCGAAGTATTTGGTTGAAGATTTATTCCTATCCTCTGGAAAAGATCTCTTGGCTGGATAATTGTAACGGATTCATTCATTCGTTATCAAGATCGTTTGAAGATCCGATGATCGACGAAGTATTCTTGGAAGGTTCTATTCTTAGAAACCAAGATCCTGATTGTATGGGCGAACAGGATTGATGGGCTATCGTCAAGTTCCTTTAATAGCTCGAATGATCTCCTTGATTGATTCCGTCCAACGGGTAGATTGGAGGAATTCCTTTGGTAAGTGTCAACGGGTATGATGGCATAAAGGAGTATAAAAGGAAGTTGTTCTAGCTGCTTTAGAGTATGATCGATAGAAAAATTCCAGAGTCTGAAGCACCTTGATTATTAGTCGATGCATTCTGAGCGAAATTGTACACACAGAGAGTGTCTATACTTAGTGATACCTTGAGCGAGTGTGGGAGATCATCTACACCGAGAATTCAAGGGAGAACAACGCTATAACATCTCTTTGTTCATAGTGGAATCCAGCCAATAGGCTGTCAGTGCAGAAGAATGGACGTAGGCTTGAAATAAGCCGAACCACTATAAACCGCGTGTTCAATTCTCTCTTCTCTCAGTCTTACTTTGATTATTGTTTGTCTCATATCTATCAACTGTCTAGTATTGTGCAATTATCGAGAAAAATCTTGCATATACCTATTCACCCCCCTCTAGGTACTTAAACTAGCTATATCAATTGGTATCAGAGCTCGTGTACTCACTTTGTATTTGAAGTGTTTTACTTCGAGTAAAAGATCCATGGCTAGTATGCTAGCACCGGGGCTGGTGGAAGGGCGAGCAATACTGACCACCCTACTTTGATGGAAAGGATTACAACATCCGGAAAAACAAGATGAAAGCCTTCCTACGATCAAAGGATCCTCTGGAATGGGACGTTGTAGAAAGAGGAATTACTCCTGCAGCTGCATCAGTCTCAGAAAGAGGAAAAGAAACTGTTGAGACCAGCGGAATGACTCAGGAAGAGATTATCAAGAGACAAGCACTCGATGCAAAAGCAATTTACTCTTTATATTGTGCTTTGTCACCTACTGAATATAATGAATATCTTCTTGTGTTACAAAGAAAAGAAGTTTGGGATAGATTGCACATCACCTATGAAGGAACAGTCGAGTGAAGGAGACAGAATTAACATTCTCCTCGGTCAATATGAAGCCTTCAAAATGAAACCAGGAGAATCAATAACTGACATGTTTAGCCGTTTTACAAATATTGTCAATGGTCTTGAGAATCAAGGACAGAAAATTTCTGATCCCATGAAGGTAAACAAGCTACTGCGTGGACTCTCCAAGGATTGGAATCACATAAAGACTTCAATCAGAGAGACGCAAAGAATTATGCCACTATCTATCGATGAGCTGATTGGAACGCTTCAGTCTTATGAAGTGGAACGAATCAATGAAGACGAAGATCCAAAAGGTAAGAAATCCATTGCATTAAAATCAATTGATGATTCTGATGATACAGATTCTGAAGATGACATGGATGATGAGGAGCTTGCTCTCATGATAAGAAGATTCAGAAAACTGAATAGAAAAGGAAGAAGGTTCAACTCAAGAAAACAAAGTTTTCAAAGACAGCAGACCAAGTCTGTTGATGATGAAGAACCAAACAAAGATGTAGTTTGCTTTAAATGTAAGAAAAAGGGACACATCAGACCCAACTGTCCTCTTCTGAAGAAAAAGAGAGGAAAAGCTGAAAAGTTTCGAAAAGCTCTCAAAGCCGAAACCTGGAGTGATACAGAGTGTGAAGAAAGTGATAATGAATATGCAAACCTATGTCTGATGGCACACTCAGACTCAGATTCAAACTCTGGATCAGACTCAGACAGTGAATTTGAGGTAAGTGATTTTAAAATTCCTGTCAAAGTTTCTAAATACATTAATGAATTGTGTTCTAGTCTTAAGACTTCTCTCAAAAGAATTTCTGAACTTAAAAAGGAAAACTCAGCTCTAAAACAAAAGGAAAACGTTTTAGAAGGAAGAGTTAAAAGTTTAAACTTAAATGTCTCTTCTCTTAAAGAAAATAAAGAAAATCTTTTGAAAGAAAATTCTCTTTTAAAAATCGACTTATCGAATATTTCAAAGAAATTTTCAATAGGGTCCGAAAAACTTGAAAAAATTCTTTCGGCTCAAAGACCTTACTTCAATAAGTCTGGTCTAGGTATGACGAGAAACAATTCCCTTGATTGATTTTCCTAAAGTAAAAGAAAGAATTAAGAAAAGACCCTCGAGAGAGGCTTACAAAAATCATTTCAAGAAAGTTTTTGTAAAGTCTCGTAGGTCGAAATGCCCTCAGTGTTCAAAGTGCAAAAGTCCGGATCACTTTGAAAAGAGTGTCCTATGATTTGGAAACCCGTTAAGAAAGTATGGGCTGATACTGTTTATTCTACTAACACTAAAGGACCCAAGAAAATTTGGGTACCAAAGAAAACTTGAGATTTTCTTTTAAATGCAGGTCTCCGTCAAGAAAAAGGTAAAGTGGTATCTTGACAGTGGATGCTCAAGACACATGACAGGAGACTCAAATTGCTTCATAAAGCTTGTGCAAGTAAATGGTGGAAAAGTTTCATTTGGAGGAAATAGCAAAGGAAGTATTGTGGGATTTGGAATCGTGAAAATTGGAAACCTCACAATAAGTAATGTTTCCTTAGTAGAAGGACTCAATTACAATCTTCTCAGCATTAGCCAATTGTGTGACACTGGTTTTAAGATCTTCTTTCAAGAAGGAACATGTTATGGAACCAGTAAAGACTCTACTCAGTCTTTCATGGGTCGAAGACATGGAAATATCTATCTTCTGGATGTGAAACCAGATGAATCGCAATGGCTAATCTCAATTCAAGACGAAGCAAGCTTATGGCATAGAAAGCTTGGTCATGTCAATATGAAGCAGTTAGCCAAAATTTCATCAAAGCAGCTTGTTCGAGGTCTACCCAAATTACCATACCAAAAGTCTAATCCATACACTCCATGTATTCTAGGAAAACAGGTAAGAAATTCATTTAAACCAATAAATCATGTCTCTACTAATCATGTACTGCAGTTGTTGCATATGGATCTCTTCGGACCAACCAGAACTCAGAGTATTGGAGGTAAGAAATATTGCCTAGTAATTGTGGACGATTACTCCCGCTTTACTTGGGTATATTTCCTTGCAAGTAAGTCCGATTCCTTCTCATATTTTGAAAATTTTGCTAAAAAGGTTCAAAATGAAAAAGGATGTGTTATCTCAAGTATAAGAACAGATCATGGAGGTGAATTTGAAAATCAAAATTTTACAAAATTTTGTGATGAATCTGGATTTAAGCATGTGTTCTCTTCTCCATACACTCCTCAGCAAAATGGAGTTGTGGAAAGGAAGAACAGATCTCTTCAAGAAATGGCTAGAACTCTTTTAATTGAAAGTAAGATTTCTTCACGATTTTGGACTGAAGCTGTTTCAACAGTGTGCTATATAATCAATAGAGTCTTTTTAAGACCTTCTCTTGAGAAAACCCCTTATGAGTTATTCAAAGGTAAGAAGCCTATTGTTTCATACTTTCATGTGTTCGGTTGCAAATGCTTTATATTGAAAAATGCTAAAGATCAAATTGGTAATTTTGAAGAAAGATCAGATGAAGGCATCTTCCTTGGATATTCTTCATCAAGCAAAGCCTACGAGTCTACAACAAGAAGAGTCGATCGTGGAGGAGTCAATGTATGTCAAATTTCAAGACTCTATGCTAGACGAATCCGCGACTCATCATGAAGAGTCTGAACCTGCCCCAGACCCTCCAAAGCTTACAACTCTAGAAGCATCTCAGACTCTAGAAAACCAGTATCAAGCTGTTCGTGAAGATCCAAATAAAGAAAGAGATCATCAACCAGACAAATCAACTAGTAACTGGAAGCATAAGTCCAGTCATCCCAAAGATCTTATCATTGGCGACATCAATGAAGGAATACGCACAAGATCAAAAAGGCATGAAGAGTCTAGTGCTGTGGCTCTCATTTCTGAAATTGAACCAAAGAGCATAGAAGAAGCTTTATCTGATGAAAGCTGGATTGAAGCTATGCAAGAAGAGCTCGCAGTTCAACATTAATGATGTCCGGGAATTGACATCTAAACCTAAAGGTAAAACTGTTATTGGAGCCAAATGGGTGTTCAGGAACAAGATGAATGAGAAAGAAAAGTCGTACGAAACAAAGCAAGACTCGTGGCGAAGGGATATACGCAAGAAGAAGGAATAGACTATGATGAGACCTACGCTCCAGTAGCAAGGTTAGAAGCTATTCGACTATTACTTGCGTTTGCTTGTTACAAAAATTTCAGGTTATTCCAAATGGACGTCAAAAGTGCCTTCCTAAATGGATTTATCCATGAGGAAGTTTATGTGGAACAACCACCAGGGTTTGAAGACCCAAAGAAGCCGGACTCGTCTTGGATCGAAAAGGCCTTGTATGGTTTAAAGCAAGCACCTCGAGCTTGGTACGACAGCTAAGTAAGTTCTTAATTCAGAATGGTTTTGTAAAAGGTAAAGTAGATACTACTTTATTCATCAAAAAGGAAAACAAAAGCTTCTTACTTGTTCAAATATATGTGGATGATATTATTTTTGGATCCTCTAATGAAATTCTGTGCAAGAAATTTTCTAAGTCCATGCAGGATGAGTTTGAAATGAGTATGATGGGAGAGTTAACATTCTTTCTTGGACTTCAAATAAAACAATTGAAGGAAGGAACTTTTATCTATCAAGAAAAATATGCTAATGATCTTGTCAAAAAGTTTGGACTAGAAAAGTGCAAAAAGACCGACATACCGATGTCAAGTTCGATGAAGATAGATAAAGATGAAGAAGGAAAGAAAGTTGATCAAAAGCATGTACGAAGCATCATTGGTTCACTTCTCTATCTTACTGCTTCTAGACCTGACATTTTGTTGAGTGTTTGCATATGTGCTAGGTTTCAATCAGATCCAAGAGAATCTCATCTCAATGCTGCGAAACGTATTATTAAATACATTGCTTCATCTTCAAGCATCGGTCTTTGGTATCCTAAGAAGGGAGACTTTAGTCTTCTGGGATATTCAGACACAGATCTGGCCGGTTGCGAGTAGATAGAAAGAGCACTTCGGGAACTTGCCGTTGCTTGGAAGCGGATGCGGTGTCTTGGTTTTCAAGAAAGCAAAGCACCGTGGCTCTCTCAACAATGAAGCGAGAATATGTAGCTCTTGGAAGTTGCTGCTCGCAAATCCTATGGATAAAACAACAGCTACAAGACTTTGGAATAGAAGACTCAAGCACAGAGATCAGATGTGACAACACCAGCGCAATCAATCTCACTAAAAATCCAATCCTCCACTCAAGAGCGAAGCATATAGAGATTCGACATCATTTCATCAAAGATCATGTTCAAAATGGAGAAATCTCGATTCAGTTTGTTGATTCAAAAAGCCAACTAGCGGATATATTCACAAAGCCTTTGGAGAAAAATCAATTCGATTTTATCCATTCCAGACTCAACATTCTAAAGCTTGAGGAAGTTAAAGTCTAGAGACTATCCAATCCTCAGACTTAGACATTCATGGCTATTAACTGTAAGTTGTTATATTCAATCTTGAAAAGGTACGATCATTAGTTCAGTTAATTTAAAATTTCCGTGATAAATGGAATCGTGTCTTTTTAAAAAGATTAACTTAAAATTGGCAGTTATCAATTTCAAAAGATACGTCTGTTCACTTTCCTTGTGCCGATTGGTTATATATATATACAGTCTTTCTCGATTAAACTCCAAAACCCTAGAAAAGCATTCTCCTCCCAATCCTGTCTCCACTTCGTGTTCATATTCGAGAAAGTAGTCAACTTTTCTTGGGAAAGCGAGTGAAGGAATCTTTCATCGACAAAGAAAGATGTCTTCTTCAAGAAAGTCATCAAGAATCGCGAACAGGGGACCACAGAGAATGGGAAAGGGGCCTACCCATTTCGATCTCACCGAGGAGGAAGATTTACCGAGTCAGTGACAGAGCCCGATTTACTCTCCTCCACGTCAATCTTCACCATCTACCCCACAAGGTGTGGGTCATCAACTGGAGGAAGAAATAATCGAGGACGCCGACCCCGTAAGAGTCCAAAACCCGCTTTTATTTATAAGCTCTATCGTTCGTTGAAAAGCATTGGAACTCCGCCGAATATCGTGGATGAATTTCTTAAGGATAAGAATTATGGGAATGAGTATATTTTTTCGAGGAAAATGGAGGATTTGGGAGTTGCTCCCAAAGGAAAGGCCGAGGAAGCACTTGCGAACATTCCAAGTGACCCTCGTGTACCGGGACGAGAATCGGCGAAGGGAACGATGATGATAGAATGTTCCTTGAATTCCAACCTAGAATGGGTGTGGCAAAGCAAAGGTGAAGGGAAATCGGATGGACTTGTTCAAATCAAAGGATCGGGAGAATCAGTATTTGATGTTGAAAAGAGGGGTGATAAACCCTAGGAGTGTTGATTTCGACTTCTTGGATGCCATCAACGTGAACTTAAGAGAGAAGTTCAATTTACTTCAACTTGAGAAATTCTGCTCCGATACCACGACGGTTATGCACAATTGACAAAGCATACTTCTATTCGAATCTCAGCTTTTTAGATGCGAATAGAATATCATTCAGTGTTCGAGACCAAGTCTACGTGGTAGATGTGGACATGTTGGCAGACATAGTTGGAGTTGATAGAGGACGCTATCAACCGATCAAAGTTTCGATTGCTCGTACTACACTGGAACTTGTCAAAGACAGGGATACAGAGAAAAGAATTACCTACTCAAGGATGAGTGCCATCAACATTGTGCTTCACAAAATTGTGATCAGCTGTCTCGAGCCAAAGTCTACATCAAAGCGACGTGTCTAACTCCGAAGCAAAATTGATGTACGCGATCAATTCAGGAAGGAAGTTCTCTCTCCCACACACCATTCTCTTTCACATGTACAGAGCAATGGTGAAGGACAAGGGCCAATTGCCTTACGCAGGTCTTGTGACCAAGATCTTCAGACACTTAAACATTGAGCCTCCACATACTCTTTGTGTTCGACCATGCAACAAAATGGTGGTAGGTTTGAAAATGATGATAAAAATGCGTCTGAAAGAGCTTAGCAAGGCAATGGAGAAATTCAAAGTGAAGACTCCAGCATCTTCGCATCAAAGAAGAAAGGGAAGGAGCCCATCAGTGCTCCAATCAAAAAGAGAAGAACCCTTATCTTGGAGGATGAAGATGAAGAGGAAGATCTCTCTATTCCTGCATTGAAAAGAACCAGACATTCTGTACCAGAATCAACAGAACAGAGAGAAACAGAGGGACAAGCAAGGAACAGAGAAGAAGAGGAGCAACAAGAAAAAGAGAAAGAGGTTGAAGAAGCAGAAGAAGAAGAAGCAGAAAAGTCTACAGATGAAGCAAAAGAGAAAGGGAATCAAAGCGCTGAAGAGCATGACCATCACTCTTCCCCAATCGAGGTCTTAGAGACAGGGGGAGATGGAGAGCAAGAAAGGACTACACCAGAAGCTGTTCACAATGAAGGTGTGAGTCGCTCACCAGCAAATCCATAAGATTTTCAGGCTTCTCAAGTACCTGAAGAAGGACATGATACGTCAGCACCAGATTTGCTCGATGTCACCGAAGCTCCATCGTCTGCCGGCACTCCATCTAATAAAGCTCATGCAAGCACACAGACGGACAATTCAGCAGATTTTCGTCGTATCCTTGATGTTCTTCTGGAAATGCGTGGTCAAATATATGCTATGGACTGTGAAATTCAAGTCCTGAAGAATGCTGGACAAGCATCTTCAACTACCCTGGCGGATCAAATGAAAGACATCGCTCTTCAAATTCAAGCCAATGCCAAAGGAGAAGAGGTGGCTCATTTACGGGAAGACTTGAAGAGGCTGGAAGGCATCGTTCAGTCGATGGGAGATTTCCAGATCGTGCGCATTCCCAAGCAAAATTGACTCTTTTCTCACCTTTTTAATGATGACAAAAAGGGGGAGAATTGCAATTTGAACTCAACTCTCTAAAATCTTTGCATTTAAATTTCTTTTTGTGTTTAAATGTTTTTTAGTATGACTTGGGTGTGAACTTAAATTTGGCTGATTTAGATGTGGATTTTGATGCTTGACTATTTGCATTTATATCAAGTATTGCTATATGGTTTTACTCATGAAAGACTAAACGATTTTTCGTGGATGCAGAGTCCGGTTGTTGATTTTATTAATCTTTATGAGATAGCCATATTGCTTGAGTAATGTTTTGCGGAGTCAAAGTTGTTCAAATCTACAAGAAAGTTTTGTCACCATCAAAAAGGGGAGATTGTTGGAGAAATCTATCCGAATATTTTGAAGCCGACAAAACGTTTCTATCGATCTAGTCTCGGATATTTGCAAGCCTTTTGTTTAGAGTCCGAAGACTTTCGATCACCGGACTCAAGACTCAAGACTCAAGACTCAAGACTTTTCTCATTGGCAGTTCTTCTAATCCGGTGACGAAGGAAATCCGAGCCAAAGTATTTGGTTGAAGATTTATTCCTATCCTCTGGAGAAGATCTCTTGGCTGGATAATTGTAACGGATTCATTCATTCATTCTCAAGATCGTTTGAAGATCCGATGATCGACGAAGTATTCTTGGAAGGTTCTATTCTTGGAAACCAAGATCCTGATTGTATGGGCGAACAGGATTAATGGGCTATCGTCAAGTTCCTTTAATAGCTCGAATGATCTCCTTGATTGATTCCGTCCAACGGGTAGATTGGAGGAATTCCTTTGGTAAGTGCCAACGGGTATGATGGCATAAGGGAGTATAAAAGGAAGTTGTTCTAGCTGCTTTAGAGTATGATCGATAGAAAAATTCCAGAGTCTGAAGCACCTTGATTATTAGTCGATGCATTCGAGCGAAATTGTACACACGAGAGAGTGTCTATACTTAGTGATACCTTGAGCGAGTGTGGGAGATCATCTACACCGAGAATTCAAGGGAGAACAACGCTGTAACATCTCTTTGTTCATAGTGGAATCCAGCCAATAGGCTGTTAGTGCAGAAGAGTGGACGTAGGCTTGAAATAAGCCGAACCACTATAAACCGCTTGTTCAATTCTCTCTTCTCTCAGTCTTACTTTGATTATTGTTTGTCTCATATCTACCAACTGTCTAGTATTGTGCAATTATCGAGAAAAATCTTGCATATACCTATTCACCCTCCTCTAGGTACTTAAACTAGCTATATCACACTCATCGGGTCCCAATCCACCTGATGCGAGGCTTGAATTCATTGGTGAAGTGCACTCATCGGGTCCGAGTCCACCTGGTCCCGGGCATGAGTTATTTGCTGAAGTGCACTCATCGGGTCCTAGTCCACCTGGTGCGGGGCATGAATTCATTGGTGAAGTGCACTCATCGAGTCCCAGTCCACCTGGTGCGGGGCATGAATTCATTGGTGAAGTGCACTCATCGGGTCCGAGTCCACCTGGTCCCGGGCATGAGTTATTTGATGAAGTGCACTCATCGGGTCCCAGTCCACCTAGTGCGGGGCATGAATTCATTGGTGAAGTGCACTCATCAGGTTCAAGTCCACCTGGTGCGGGGCATGAATTCATTGGTGAAGTGCACTCATCGGGTCCCAGTCCACCTGGTGCAAGGCATGAATTCATTGGTGAAGTGCACTCATCGGGTCCGAGTCCACCTGGTCCCGGGCATGAGTTCTTTGATGAAGTGCACTCATCGGGTCCGAGTCCACCTGGTCCGGGGCATGAGTTCATTGGTGAAGTGCACTCATCAGGTCCAAGTCCACCTGGTCCGAGGCATGAATTCATTGGTGAAGTGCGCTCATCGGGTCCGAGTCCACCTGGTCCCGGGCATTAGTTCTTCAATGAAGTGGACTCATCCGGTCCAAGTTCACGTGGTCTCGGAGAGGACGCGCACCCCAGGCCCAGACGTTGCAAGATCAATTTTAGTTCCGAGTAGCATCGAGTTTGATTTTCAATAAAATGTGTTTTCTTTTTTTCTGCTGGCTAGCCCAACCAGGTGTTCTTATTGAATCTGGGGACTTAAATGAATGGCGCCTTTTCTCTCATTTCAAGTCCATATGAGATCAGCATTTTACTTTCGATTTAACCATTATAAAAAGTGAATAGACTGGAGTTCTGTGGTTTCGGCATGTTAAGATATAAAAGTAAATTCCTAGTATAGCTTAGTTTTTAGAGTAGGTGACGATGCACTCATTTTCAAATTTGTATCACAATTATAGAGCGCAAGTTGGATTCCACGCGGCCACTTCGTCGATAACTGAAATTCTTGCCCGCAGAAGGCACGTGCATCTTTGGGAAAATGATCCCGTTGATCAGGCACCTCATGTTTTTCTGGTGGAAGTTCCCAAAATACAGATTGAAAAATTAATTGTTCTGATTCTTGCTCACGACCACTACAAAAAATCGGATCCATAAGGAAAACTACTGTCTAGGGAAAAACAAACACACGGGTCGCTAGAAAACGCTCTTCACGACTGGATAAGCGCCATTTGGTGAAAGCCCAACCTGATCACGCAATGGAGCTCAATAGACAACTTCTCGTTTCGGCAGCATTGGGCAGGTTCATAGGCATTGGTTAGATGAAATTATCGTGTTTTTCTTATACAGAAAGAGTCGTGTTTGACGAAAGATAGTGAGAAAAAGGAATAACTTTGGAACTTTGATTTATTTTGGGTTTATAAAAAGAATCAAGATACGGTTTTAGAAGATGTGAGAAATTTTATGGATTGCCTTGTGATTGTTTTTTCAACTTAAGTTACATTTTTGTCCATCACTTATTGTTTCACAGAAAGGGGCAGATGAAACACCTTTCAAGAAGCGGATCCATGAGTTAATTGGTGAAGTGCACTCATCGGGTCTGAGTCCACATGGTCCCGGGCATGAGTTATTTGATGAAGTGCACTCATGGGGGTCCCAATCCGCCTGGTGTGGGGCATGAATTCATTGGTGAAGTACACTCATCGGGTCCGAGACCACCTGGTGCAGGGCATGAGATCATTGGTGAAGTGCACTCATCGGGTCCCAATCCACCTGGTGCGGGGCATGAATTCATTGGTGAAGTACACTCATCGGGTCTGAGTCCACCTGGTCCCAGGCATGAGTTATTTGATGAAGTGCACTCATCGGGTCCCAGTCCACCTGGTGCGGGGCATGAATTCATTGGTGAAGTGCACTCATCGGGTCCGAGTCCACCTGGTCCCGAGCATGAGTTATTTGCTGAAGTGCACTCATCAGGTCCCAGTCCACCTAGTGCGGGGCATGACTTCATTGGTGAAGTGCACTCATCGGGTCCGAGTCCACCTAGTGCGGGGCATAAATTCATTGGTGAAGTGCACTCATCGGGTCCCAGTCCACCTGGTGGGGGGCATGAATTCATTGGTGAAGTGCACTCATCGGGTCCGAGTCCACCTGGTCCCGGGCATGAGTTATTTGATGAAGTGCACTCATCGAGTCCCATTCCACCTGGTGCAAGGCATGAATTCATTGGTGAAGTGCACTCATCGGGTCCCAGTCCACCTGGTCCCGAGCATGAGTTATTTGATGAAGTGCACTCATCGGGTCCGAGTCCCCCTGGTCCCGGGCAAGAGTTCTTTGATGAAGTGCACTCATCGGGTTCGAGTCCACCTGGTCCTGGGCATGAGTTCATTGGTGAAGTGCACTCATCGGGTCCGAGTCCACCTGGTCCCGGGCATGAGTTCTTTGATGAAGTGCACTCATCGAGTCCGAGTCCACTTGGTCCGAGGCATGAGTTCATTGGTGAAGTGCGCTCATCGGGTCCGAGTCCACCTGGTCCCGGGCATTAGTTCTTCAATGAAGTGGACTCATCCGGTCCAAGTTCACGTGGTCTCGGAGAGGACGCCCACCCCAGGCCTAGACGTTGCAGATCAATTTTAGTTCCGAGTAGCATCGAGTTTGATTTTCAATAAAATGTGTTTTCTTTTTTTCTGCTGGCTAGCCCAACCAGGTGTTCTTATTGAATCTGGGGACATAAATGAATGGCGCCTTTTATCTCATTTCAAGTCCATATGAGATCAGCATTTTACTTTCGATTTAACCATTATAAAAAGTGAATAGACTGGAGTTATGTGGTTTCGGCATGTTAAGATATAAAACTAAATTCCTAGTATATCTTAGTTTTTAGAGTAGATGACGATGCACTCATTTTCAAATTTGTATCACAATTATAGAGCGCAAGTTGGATTCCACGCGGCCACTTCGTCGATGACTGAAATTCTTGCCCGCAGAAGGCACGTGCATCTTTGGGAAAATGATCCCGTTGATCAGGCACCTCATGTTTTTCTGGTGGAAGTTCCCAAAATACAGATTGAAAAATTAATTGTTCTGATTCTTGCTCACGACCACTACAAAAATCGGATCCATAAGGAAAACTACTGTCTAGGGAAAAACAAACACACGGGTCGCTAGAAAACGCTCTTCACGACTGGATAAGCGCCATTTGGTGTAAGCCCAACCTGATCACGCAATAGAGCTCAATAGACAACTTCTCGTTTCGGCAGCGTTGGGCAGGTTCATAGGCATTGGTTAGATGAAATTATCGTGTTTTTCTTATACAGAAAGAGTCGTGTTTGACGAAAGATAGTGAGAAAAAAGGAATAACTTTGGAACTTTGATTTATTTTGGGTTTATAAAAAGAATCAAGATGCGGTTTTAGAAGATGTGAGAAATTTTATGGATTGCCTTGTGATTGTTTTTTCAACTTAAGTTACATTTTTGTCCATCACTTATTGTTTCACAGAAAGGGGCCGATGAAACACCTTTCAAGAAGCGGAATCATGAGTAAATCATCATTGGGTGTGTAGGATCATTTGTTGATTCTTGGACAAGAAGTGTAAATGACGAGAAAATTAAAGGTATTGGGATTGGAAAAAAATTGTTACCAGCCATATAAAATTATTGAAAATGCAAAGATAAACTTGAAGCTAAAAATAAGCAACCGATGTTTGTTGATTGATTGACAGTTATTTCTATAAACTATCATTTAAGCATTTATACCTACCATGGATAGCAATTCCTACCTATAAACAGTTACTTAGAGGTAATTGACCCCACTACCATATATCTTCTCAACTTCTTCACGGTTGCCGTTATCAGTTGTTCCGCATTTGTGGGCTCTATTATTAGACACTTGGATCGGATTTGCTACTTTATGAGTGCCTCTCCAATGGTTGCATTTGAAATCATCGGCTCCATCACATGACAGTCATTTTTTTTGCACTTCGCCGACAGTTACGTCGATCATAGCCTTTCTGGTTATCAAATTGATCTCCATTGGCCGAAGTTTTGCTTCAAGATGGCTATTTTCACCCGTATACTCCGTCGGCGAAAACTATATTCTTTTGTCAACCAATTAGGTTTGTCGACCAGCGGCTCTCTACACTTAATGATTCCTCACTTCGATGTCTTTCTACCCAGCCTCTGTCAGCTGAGTCATCGGTTAGGAACTTGGACCTTTTTTTTGGCTTCCGAAATCGGCGGATCTAATAATTGCGTTGGTCCTACAACTGTATTTATTTCACAGTTGCTCTCGAGATAGTCGGTTCCACGAATTGGGTGACTGCGTTGTGTCTAATCCAATCCATTACCAATCACTACGGGGTTGAATTTTTTGTCAACTCCCAACATTTAGCGAACGTTATTTCTGCCAAGTTTTACACGGTCTCTCCTAATCCGAGTCATATGTCGGTATTTCGGCAGTTTTTTTTTTTTTTTTTTTTTTTTGCTGTCAATAGCATTTAATCAGAGTTCCACGGATAAGAGATATTTCCTTTCTAATTACTACCATGAATGTAAGAATTTTGGGACTCCTTTCACATGATGTACAAGTTCCTTTTTACTTTGCAATACATAAATTTCCCATCCGAGCTTGACTTCTCTCGCTTTTACAAAAGTTCAAAGCACATCTAAGAGGATTCAACGTATAATTAATTGGTGAATGTAAGTGCTATGTAGGCGCAAAATTAGATTAGGCAATAGGAGATCCACCAACTCTCTTTAGGACATCTAAACACATCAGAGTAAACCCATTTACAAAATTATAGTTGAAGAAACTCCTGTTCCGTGCTGGCTGGGCTTAGTTGAGAGAATAAAACTGGTGTAAGGATCAAAACAACATATATAGCATGGCTTAATCATCAAAAGGAAGTTTGTAACCATATGAGGTTCTTTGATTTGGAATGTTCTATTCCGCACAAATTTTGAGTTCCATATTCAATTCTGAACATGGCTGTTATGTGCATACAAACACATAGTGTCCGATGAGATGCTATGCATGTTTTCGGAAGTTTTGCTTCAAGATGGCTATTTTCACCCGTATACTCCATCGGCTAAAACTATATTCTTTTGTCAACCAATTAGGTTTGTCGACCGGCAACTCTCTACACTTAATGATTCCTCGCTTCTATGTCTTTCTACCCAGCCTCTGTCAACTGAGTCATCTGTTAGGAACTTGGACCTTTTTTTTGGCTTCCGAAATCGACAGATCAACCACTGGGATTCGGCCCAGTGGCCACTCTTCCAACATGGAAGGGAGAGGTGAGGGGTTCAAATCCCCACCTTCTCAGGAGGAGATGGGGTGGGGACGCGTAAGTTTCAGGAGTGAGCTTTGACTCCCACGCCCTACAAGAGGAGGGCAAAAGTCTGAGTGAGTGTAGAGTAGGAATAGAGTAGGCCTGACCAAAAAAAAAAAAGAAATCGGCGGATCTAATAATTGCGTTGGTCCTACAACTGTATTTATTTCACAATTGCTCCCGAGATAATCGGTTCCACGAATTGGATGATTGCGTTGTGTCTAATCCAATCCATTACCAATCACTACAAGGTTGACTTTTTGTCAACTCCCAACATTTAGTAAACTTTATTTTTGCCACCTTTTATGTTAAAATATGTCTCGAGTTTAAGCCCAATGCAAAATTACGAATATTCCAAATTGGATATGTTGCGGACGTTCGAAATCGAGTAAAGAAGATCCGAAGATCGACTTCCCAAAGTTTGAATCTACATTGGAGAATTCGACCGCTGAAATAGGAAAGTTCAACTTTGACTTGGATTTGGATTTTGTTTAAAATATATTGAGATATGTTTTAAATAAAATTGTTTTAGATAGGAAACGGAATCCTATGAGAAGTTGGCAAAAGAATAGGGGTTTCACTTATATATATAGACTTGTGGCCATGGGTGGTAGGTGTGGATCACAAATTGTCTTGAAGTGCTGCGTGAGTGCTTGGTGTTCCGCCGTTGATCGTGAAGAATTGGTCTTGAAGCGCCGCCTCATTATCGAGTGCTTAGGAGGGATTTTCTTTGTTGTGAATTACATCCAAGAAGGTTTAGTGTTGAAGCCAATTAAATCTTGTGGTAAGATTTGTGTGTAATTCCTTCATGAGATTGAGAGATTATTTCTTGAGGAATTTTGGGGTTAAACACTGTGTGTGTTATTGGATGTTATTGGGGCTTGAGAAACACCGAGAGAGTGTTTGAGTGACTTGAGTGTGTAATCTCCTTATATCGCTTGCTCTATAGTGAAATTCGCTGCTGCTCTCCCTGTGAACGTAGGTCTTTATGACTGAACTACATAAATCTGGTGTTCGATTTATTTTCTTTTTCTGTCTATATTATTGTTCGATCGCTTGCCTTATCGCAACAAGTGATATCAGAGCCAAGCTTGGCTAAATTGAAGTGAATTGATGGCAACAGAAGAAGTAAAAGTGAGAATCGACAGATTTGATGGGAATGATTTTAGTTTCTGGAAGATGCAGATTGAAAATTATCTTTATAAGATGAAACTGCATTTACCTTTATCTGGGGAGAAACCAGAGACGATGAAGTAAGCTGATTGGGATTTGCTGGATAGACGAGCTATGTGTTGGAGAAATCTATCCAGAATATTTTGAAGCTGACAAAACGTTTCTATCAGTCTAGTCTGGATAATTGCAAGACTTATGTTTAGCGTCTGAAGACTTTCAAGATCACCAGACTCAGCACTCAAGACTCAAGACTCAAGACTATTCTCATTGAGTTCTTCTAATCCGGTGATGAAGGAATTCCAAAGCCGAAGTATTTGGTTGAAGATTTATTCCTATCCTCTGGAGAAGATCTCTTGGCTGGATAATTCTAACGGATTCATTCATTCGTTATCAAGATCGTTTGAAGATCCGATGATCGACGAAATATTCTTGGAAGGTTCTATTCTTGGAAACCAAGATCCTGATTGTATGGGCGAACAGGATTGATGGGCTATCGTCAAGTTCCTTTAATAGCTCGAATGATCTTCTTGATTGATTCCGTCCAACGGGTAGATTGGAGGAATTCCTTTGGAAAGTGCCAACGGGTATGATGGCATAAAGGAGTATAAAAGAAAGTCGTTCTAGCTGTTTTAGTAGATGATCAATAGAAAAATTCCAGAGTCTGAAGCACCTTGATTATTAGTCGATTCATTCTGAGCGAAATTGTACACACAGAGAGTGTCTATACTTAGTGATACCTTGAGCGAGTGTGGGAGATCATCTACACCGAGAATTCAAGGGAGAACATCACTGTAACATCTCTTTGTTCATAGTGGAATCCAGCTAATAGGCTGTCAGTGCAGAAGAGTGGACGTAGGCTTGAAATAAAGCCGAACCACTATAAACCGCTTGTTCAATTCTCTCTTCTCTCAATCTTACCTTGATTATTGTTTGTCTCATATCTATTAATTGTCTAGTATTGAGCAATTATCGAGAAAAATCTCGCATATATCTATTCACCCCCCTCTAGGTACTTAATCTAGCCATATCAATTGGTATCAGAGCCCGTGTACTCACTTTATTTGAAGTGTTTTACTTCAGAGTAAAAGATCCATGGCTAGTATGCTAGCAGGGGCTGGTGGAAGGTCGAGCAATACTGAGACCACCCTATTTTGATGGAAAGGATTACAACATCCGGAAAAACAAGATGAAAGCCTTCCTACGATCAAAGGATCCTCTGGAATGGGACGTTGTAGAAAGAGGAATTACTCCTGTTTGCCTGCATCGTCTCGTAAAGAGGAAAAGAAACTGTTGAGACCGGCGGAATGACTCGGGAAGAGATTATCAAGAGACAAGCACTCGATGCAAAAGCAATTTACTCTTTATATTGTGCTTTATCTCCTACTGAATATAATAGAATATCTTCTTATGTTACAATAAAAGAAGTTTGGGATAGATTGCACATCACCTATGAAGGAACAGATCGAGTGAAGGAGACCAGAATTAACATTCTCCTCAGTCAATATGAAGCCTTCAAAATGAAACCAGGAGAATCAATAACTGACATGTTTAGTCGTGTTTTACAGATATTGTCAATGGTCTTGAGAATCAAGGACAGAAAATTTCTGATCCCATGAAGGTAAACAAGCTACTGTGTGGACTCTCCAAGGATTTGAATCATATAAAGACTTCAATCAGAGAGACGCAAAGAATTATGCCACTATCTGTCGATGAGCTGATTGGAACTCTTCAGTCTTATGAAGCGGAACGAATCAATGAAGACGAAGATCCAAAAGGTAAGAAATCCATTGCATTAAAATCAATTGATGATTCGATGATACAGATTCGAAGATGACATGGATGATGAGGAGCTTGCTCTCATGATAAGAAGATTGAAAACCGAATAGAAAAGGAAGAAGGTTCAACTCAAGGAAACAAAGTTTTCAAAGACAGCAGACTAAGTCTCGTTGATGATGAGGAACCAAACAAAGATGTAGTTTGCTTCGAATGTAAGAAAAAGGGACACATCATACCCAATTGTCCTCTTCTGAAGAAGAAAAGAGGAAAAGCTGAAAAGTTTCGAAAAGCTCTCAAAGCCGAAACCTGGAGTGATACAGAGTGTGAAGAAAGTGATAATGAATATGCCAATCTATGTCTGATGGCACATTGGACTCGAGACTCAAACTCCGGATCGACTCGACAAGTGAATTTGAGGTCTCCGTCAAGAAAAAGGTAAAGTGGTATCTTGACGGTGGATGTTCAAGACACATGACAGGAGACTCAAATTGCTTCATAAAGCTTGTGCAAGTAAATGGTGGAAAAGTTTCATTTGGAGGAAACAGTAAAAGAAGTATTGTGAGATTTGGAACTGTGAAAATTGGAAATCTCACCATAAGTAATGTTTCCTTAGTGGAAGGACTCAATTACAATCTTCTCAAAGATTAGCCAATTGTGCGACACTTGGTTTTAAGATCTTCTTTCAAAAAGGAACATGTTCGGAACCAAGAAAGACTCTACTCGATCTTTCATGGGTCGAAGACATGGAAATATCTATCTTCCGGATGTGAAACCGGATGAATCGCAATGCCTAATCTCAATACAAGACGAAGCAAGCTTATGGCACGTAAAGCTTGGTCATGTCAACATGAAGCGATTAGCCAAAATTTCATCAAAACAGCTTGTTCGAGGTCTTCCCAAATTTCAATACCAAAAGTCTAATCCATGCACTCCATGTATTCTCGGGAAAACAGGTAAGAAATTCATTTAAACCAATAAATCATGTCTCTACTAATCATGTATCTTAGCGATTTTGTTGCATATGGATCTCTTCGGACCAACCAGAACTCAGAGTATTGGATGTAAGAAATATTGCCTAGTAATTGTGGACGACTATTCCCGCTTTACTTGGGTATATTTCCTTGCAAGTAAGTCCGAATCCTTTTCATATTTTGAAAAATTTGCTAAAAAGGTTCAAAATGAAAAAGGATGTGTTATCTCAAGAATAAGAACAGATCATGGAGGTGAATTCGAAAATCAAGATTTTACAAAACTTTGTGATGAATCGGATTTAAGCATGTGTTCTCTTCTCCATACACTCCTCAAAGCAAAATGGAGTTGTGGAAAGGAAGAATAGATCTCTTCAAGAAATGGCTAGAACTCTTTTAATTGAAAGTAAGATTTCTTCACGATTTTGAGTTGAAGTCGTTTCAACAAAGATGCTATATAATCAATAGAGTCTTTTTAAGACCTTCTCTTGAGAAAACCCCTTATGAGTTATTCAAAGGTAAGAAGCCTATTGTTTCATATTTTCATGTGTTCGGTTGCAAATGCTTTATATTGAAAAATGCTAAAGATCAAATTGGTAAGTTTGAAGAAAGATCAGATGAAGGCATCTTCCTAGGATATTCTTCATCAAGCAAAGCCTACAGAGTCTACAACAAGAAGAGTCGGGCCGTGGAGGAGTCAATGAATGTCAAATTTCAAGACTCTATGCAAGACGATTCCGGTCGAGACTCATCATGAAGAATCGAACCCGCTTCGAGACCCTCCAAAGCCTACATCTCTAGAAGCATCTCGAGACTGGAAAACCAGCATCAAGCTGTTCATGAAGATTCAAATAAAGAAAGAGATCATCAACTCCGACAAATCAACCAAGAATCGGAAGTATAAATCCAGCCATCCTAAGGATCTTATCATTGGCAACATCAATGAAGGAATTCGCACCAGATCAAAAAGGCATGAAGAGTCTAGTGCTGTGGCTCTCATCTCTGAAATTGAACCAAAGAGCATAGAAGAAGCTTTATCTGATGAAAGCTGAATTGAAGCTATGCAAGAAGAGCTCAGACAGTTCAACATTAATGATGTCTGGAAATTGACATCTAAACCAAGAGGTAAAACTGTTATTGGAGCCAAATGGGTGTTCGGGAACAAGATGAATGAGAAAGGAAAAGTCGTACGAAATAAAGCAAGACTCGTGGCCAAGGGATATACGCAAGAAGAAGGAATAGACTATGATGAGACCTACGCTCCAAAAGTAGCAAGGTTAGAAGCTATTCGATTATTACTTGCGTTTGCTTGTTACAAAAATTTCAGGTTATTCCAAATGGACGTCAAAAGCGCCTTCCTAAATGGATTTATCCATGAGGAAGTCTATGTGGAACAACCACCAGGGTTTGAAGACCCAAAGAAGCCAAACTCAGTCTTTAGACTGAAAAAGGCCTTATATGGTTTAAAGCAAGCACCTCGAGCGTGGTACGACAGGCTAAGTAAGTTCTTAATAAAGAATGGTTTTGTCAAAGGTAAAGTAGATACTACTTTATTTATCAAAAAGGAAAACAAAAGCTTTTTACTTGTTCAAATATATGTGGATGATATTATATTTGGATCCTCTAATGAAATTCTGTGCAAGAAATTTTCTAAATCTATGCAGGATGAGTTTGAAATGAGTATGATGGGAGAGTTAACATTCTTTCTTGGACTTCAAATAAAACAATTGAAGGAAGGAACCTTTATTTATCAAGAAAAATATGCTAATGATCTTGTCAAGATGTTTGGATTGGAAAAGTGCAAAAAGACCGACATACCAATGTCAAGTTCGATGAAGATAGATAAAGATGAAGAAGGAAAGAAAGTTGATCAAAAGCATACGGGAGTATCATTGGTTCACTTCTCTATCTTACCGCTTCTAGACCCGACATTTTGTTGAGTATTTGCATATGTGCTAGGTTTCAATCAGATCCAAGAGAATCTCATCTCAGTGCTGCGAAACGTATTATTAAATACGTTGCTTCATCTTCGAGCTTCGGTCTTTGGTATCCTAAGAAGGGAGACTTTAGTCTTCTGGGATATTCAGACGCAGATCTGGCCGGTTGCAGAGTCGATAGAAAGAGCACTTCGGGAACTTGCCAGTTGCTTGGAAGGGATGTGTCTTGGTTTTCAAGAAAACAAAGTACCGTGGCTCTCTCAACAACGAAGCGAGAATGTGTAGCTCTTGGAAGTTGCTGTTCGCAAATTACGTGGATTAAACAACAGCTACAAGACTTTGGAATAGAAGACTCAAGCACGAGATCGAGATGTGACAACACCAGCGCAATCAATCTCACCAAAAATCCAATTCTTCACTCAAGAGCGAAGCATATAGAGATTCGACATCATTTCATCAGAGATCATGTTCAAAATGGAGAAATCTCGATTCAGTTTGTTGATTCAAAAAGCCAACTAGCGGATATATTCACAAAGCCTTTGGAGAAAAATCAATTTGATTTTATCCGTTCGAGACTCAACATTTTGAAGCTTGAGGAAGTTAAAGTCTAGAGACTATCCAACCCTCGACTCGGACGTTCATGGCTATCAACCGTAAGTTGTTATATTCAATCTCGAAAAGGTACGATTATCGCCCGTTAATTTATAATTTCCGTGATAAATGGAATCGTGTCTTTTCAAAAAGATTAACTTAAAATTGGCGTTATCAATTTCAAAAAGATACGACTGTTCACTTTCCTTGTGCCGATTGGTTATATTTATATATACAGTTTTTCTCGACTAAACTTCAAAACCCTAGAAAAGCATTCTCCTCCTAATCCTGTCTTCACCTCGTGTTCGTATTCGAGAAAGTAGTCAACTTGTCTTGGGAAAGCGAGAGAAAGAATCTTTCATCGACAAAGAAAGACGTCTTCTTCAAGAAAGTCATCAAGAATCGCGAACAGGGGACCACAGAGAATGGGAAAGGGGCCTACCCATTTCGATCTCACCGAGGAGGAAGATTTACCGAGTCAGCGATAGAGCCCGATTCACTCTCCTCCACGTCAATCTTCACCATCTACCCCACAAGGTGTGGGTCATCATCAGGAGGAAGAAATAATCGAGGATGCCAACCCTGTAAGAGTCCAAAAACCCGCTTTTATTTATAAGCTCTATCGTTCGTTGAAAAGCATTGGGACTCCGCTGAATATCGTAGATAAATTTCTTAAAGATAAGAACTATGGGAATGAGTATATTTTTCTGCGGAAAATGGAGGATTTGGGAGTTGCTCCGAAAGGAAAGGCGAGAGGAAGCACTTGCGAACATTCCAAGTGACCCTCGTGTACCAGGACAGAATCTGACTGAAGGGAACGATGATGACAGAATGTTCCTTGAATTCCAACCTAGAATGGGTGTGGCAGCAAAGGTGAAGGGAGAATCTGTATTTCAGACTGTTGAAAAGAGGGGTGATAAACCCTAGGAGTGTCGATTTCGACTTTTTGGATGCGATCAATGTGAACTTAAGAGAGAAGTTCAATTTGCTTCAACTTGAGAAATTCTGCTCCGACACCATAGACGGTTATGCTCAATTAACAGCATATTTCTATTCAAATCTCAGCTTTTAGATGCGAATAGAATATCATTCGATGTTCGAGACCAAGTCTACGTGGTAGATGTGGACATGCCGCGACATAGTTGGAGTTGAACGAGGTCGTTATCAACCAATCAAAGTTTCGGTTGCTCGTACTACACTAGAACTTGTCAAAGACAGGGATACAGAGAAGAGAATTACCTACTCGAGGATGATTGCCATCAACATAGTGCTTCACAAAATTGTGATCAACTGTCTCAGGCCAAAGTCTACATCAAAGACTAACGTGTCTAACTCTGAAGCAAAATTGGTGTACGCGATCAACTCAGGAAGGAAGTTCTCTCTCCCTCACACCATTCTCTTTCACATGTACAGAGTAATGGTGAAGGACAAGGGCCAATTGCCTTACGCAGGTCTTGTGACCAAGATCTTCAGACACTTAAACATTGAGCCTCCACACACTCTTTGTGTTCGACCATGCAACAAAATGGTGGTAGGTTTGAAAATGATGATAAAAATGCGTCTGAAAGAACTTAGCGAGGCAATGGAGCAATTCAAAGTGAAGACTCCAGCATCTTCTGCTTCAAAGAAGAAAGGGAAGGAGCCCATGAGTGCTCCAATCAAAAAGAGAAGAACTCTTATCTTGGAGGATGAAGATGAAGAGGAAGATCTCTCTATTCCCGCACCGAAAAGAACTGCGTGCCTGCACCAGAACCAACAGAATAGAGAGAAAAAGAGGGACAAGAGAAGAACAGAGAAGCAGAGGAGCATCTCGAGAAAGAGAAAGAGATTGAAGAAGGAGAAGAAGAGGAAGTAGTGAAAGAAAAAGAAGGAGAGAAAGGGAATGAAAGCGCTGAAGAGCATGACCATCACTCTTCCCTAATCGAGGTCCTAGAGACAGGGGGAGATGGAGAGCAAGAAAGGGCTACACCAGAAGCAATTCACAATGAAGGTGTGAGTCGCTCAGCAGCAAATCTAGAAGAGTTTCAGACTTCTCAAATGCCTGAAGAAGGACATGATACGTCAACACCAAATTTGCTCGATGTCACCGAAGCTCCATCGTCTGTCGGCACTCCATCTGAGAAAGCACATGCAAGCACACAGACGGACAATACAGCAGATTTTCGTCGTATCCTTGATGTTCTTCTGGAAATGCGTGGTCAAATATATGCTGATCTGCGAAATTCAAGTCCCGAAGAATGCTTTGGACAAGCATCTTCGATTCCCTAGCGAGATCAAATGAAAGACCTAGCTCTTCAAATTCAAGCCAATGCCAAAGGAGAAGAGGTAGCTCATTTACGGGAAGACTTGAAGAGGTTGGAAGGCATCGTGCAGTCGATGGGAGATTTCCAGATCGTGCGCATTCCCTGCTGCATTGACTTTTCTCACATTTTTAATGATAACAAAAAGGGGGAGAATTGCAATTTGAACTCAAACTCTGAACTCAATCTTTGACTTTAAATTTGTTTTTGTGTTTGAATTTTTTTTTAGTATGACTTGGGTGTGAACTTAAATTTGGCTGATTTAGATGTGGATTTTGATGCTTGACTATTTGCATTTATATCAAGTATTGCCATATGGTTTACTCATGAAAGACTAACCAATTTGCTGTGGATGCAGAGTCTGGTTGTTGATTTTATTAATCTTTATGAGATAGCCATATTGCTTGAGTAATATTTTGCAGGTCAAAGTTGTTCAAATCTACAGGAAAGTTTTGTCACCATCAAAAAGGGGGAGATTGTTGGAGAAATCTATCCAGAATATTTTGAAGCTGACAAAACGTTTCTATCAGTCTAGTTTGGATAATTGCAAGACTTCTGTTTAGCGTCTGAAGACTTTCAAGATCACCAGACTCAGCACTCAAGACTCAAGACTCAAGACTATTCTCATTGACAATTCTTCTAATCCAGTGACGAAGGAATTCCAAAGCCGAAGTATTTGGTTGAAGATTTATTCCTATCCTCTGGAGAAGATCTCTTGGCTGGATAATTCTAACGGATTCATTCATTCGTTATCAAGATCGTTTGAAGATCCGATGATCGACGAAATATTCTTGGAATGTTCTATTCTTGGAAACCAAGATCCTGATTGTATGGGCGAATAGGATTGATGGGCTATCGTCAAGTTCCTTTAATAGCTCGAATGATCTTCTTGATTGATTCCGTCCAACGGGTAGATTGGAGGAATTCCTTTGAAAAGTGCCAACGGGTATGATGGCATAAAGGAGTATAAAAGGAAGTCGTTCTAGCTGTTTTAGTAGATGATCGATAGAAAAATTCCAGAGTCTGAAGCACCTTGATTATTAGTCGATTCATTCTGAGCGAAATTGTACACACAGAGAGTGTCTATACTTAGTGATACCTTGTAGGAGTGTGGGAGATCATCTACACCGAGAATTCAAGGGAGAACATCGCTGTAACATCTCTTTGTTCATAGTGGAATCCAGCCAATAGGCTGTTAGTGCAGAAGAGTGGACGTAGGCTTGAAATAAAGCCGAACCACTATAAACCGCTTGTTCAATTCTCTCTTCTCTCAATCTTACCTTGATTATTGTTTGTCTCATATCTATTAATTATCTAGTATTGAGCAATTATCGAGAAAAATCTCGCATATACCTATTCACCCCCCTCTAGGTACTTAATCTAGCCATATCACTATGGGTGTTATTCGGCTAACGTTGGCTCGTAACATCGCGTTTAATATCCTGAAGGAGAAGACCACTGCTGATTTGATGCAAGCCCTGTTGGATATGTACGAAAAGCCCTTTGCGATCAACAATGCCTGTTTGATGCGACGTCTGTTTAATTTGGAGATGAGCGAATGTGCGTCAGTTGCTAATCATATTAATGAATTTAATGTGATTGTTAGTCAATTGAGTTCAATTGAGATTGACTTTGAAGATGAGGTACGTGCTTTGATTCTGTTATCCTTATTACCTGATAGTTGGAATACTACTGTTACTGCTGTTAGTAATTCCTCTGGGTCAACAAGTTTGACGTTTGATGGGGTTCGGGATTTGATTCTAAGCGAGGATATTCGTAGAAGAGAATCTGGCCAATCTGTTTCTACTGCTTTAGTAGGTGAAAATAGAGGAAGATCTAGAACACGTGTGGGTAATTGTAGTACTAATATGAACAGACGCAATCAATCTAGGACTGGTAATGTTGTCTGTTAGAGCTGTGGTAAGAGGGGACATCTTAGAAGGGATTGCCTTAAGCTGAAGAATGAGAAGGGTAAGGAAATTGTAGTTGATTTTGCAGATAATGTTGCAGCTATAGCAGATAATGCTGATTATGTCTTGTCTGTCACTAATGATTCATCGTTTGATGGATGAATTATGGATTCTGGTTGTTCTTTTCATGTTACACCAAATAGAAACTAGTTTATCACTTATCATTGCACCGGTAGTGGTAAAGTTCAGTTAGGGAACAACGCTAAGTGCAATGTTTGGTGTTGGTGATGTTAAAATCAGAATGCATGATGGCATTGTGAGGACATTGACTGGAGTGAGGCATGTTCCAGAGTTGAAGAAGAACTTAATTTCCTTGGGTGCCCTAGATTCAGCTGGTTGCATGTATTCTTCAAAATGTGGAGTTCTGAAGGTTGTTCGAGGTGCCCTGGTGATAATGAAATGAATCAAGCATGGAGGCCTGTATAAATTTCAAAGTGAGACAATGACAGATTTCGCTGTGGAGACGTCGGATGCATCTGTTCGAGAGTCTATTGACTGCTCGAGGAAGACTTGGATGTTTGTGCCAATGCACAAGTTTGATAGTAATGTCAGGATCACGCGGTTGAGAGCTTTGATCGAGACGGAGACTAGTAAGTCGATCAAGCATGTGTGGACTGACAATAGCATGGAGTTCTGCTCAGAGCTGACAAATAAATTATGCATGAAAGAAAGCATAGTGAAACACCGCATGCCAGTAAATCACAACAATTTGCAGAATTGATGAGCACATTCAATAGGGTCCGACCCTGAAAAAGAGGCTCTACATTGAAATTGTGCAGTGATGCTCTATGTTGAAATAGAATCCATCCGAATCCTTCCCGTAATCAAGCATTATTTCCCCCATAACACCCAAATTGATCACATTGATTAGGCAGCCCATGTTTTTTCTGGCAGACCTTCTCGATATACACTTGACAAAAATACTTGTTCTAATACTTGCTCGTGACCACTACCATTGGGATCGATTAGGCTGCCGTTCGGGGGATATATGAACACACCGGTCGATAGAAAACGCGTTTCACGGCTGGAAAAGCGCCGTTTAGTGAAAGCCAAACCTGATCTCATAATGGATAAACGACTTCTCGGTTCGGCGGCAATGGGCAGGTTCATAGGCAGTGGTTAAATGAAATCAGCGTGTTTTTTCATAGACAGAGTCGTAGGTGATGAAAGATAGTAAAATGGAATTGTGGAAAAAAGAAAGAAAAAATTGAAACTTTGGTTTATTTTGGGCTTTTGAAAATTAGGAAACATTCAGTTTCGGAAGATGTGAGAAATTTTATTTAAATCGCCTTTCAATATTTTTATCGACTTAATTTACATTTTTTCCACTACTTATTAATTTAGAACTTCTTTCATTTCTTAATGACTAATAATAAAGGGAAATTAGGGGATTTTTGAGAAATAGAGGATGAAATCGATCCCACGGTTACCGAACTCCTCTGAAGAAGGAATGTTGTATGCGCTTTCATATGTTAAAGAAATATGTTAAAGAAACATTATTGACACATTTTCTAATAAATCATAAAATAAAATAAAAAACGATTTTTCTAATATGATATTAGAGCACATGTTTAAAGTACCAATTCTCGCACCCACGTCTTAATATTCGTTGTCTATGATTAATGTTATTTTGCTTGTTTTCCTGTTTCGCTGTCATTCAATCTTGCGCGTGTAAGGAATCGGTTTACATACGAGGAAGAGTGTTAAGGAAATTTTTATAGATATAGTGCCCGCACGTTTCTATACAACTAAAACCTTGATGGGAAAAACGATTTATCTAACATTATCATTTTATTTCGCTTATGACGGTCGTTGCAACTCTTAACACCCGATCACTACTTCGTTAACTGTGGAGTTTCCCTTGCTTTTGCTCCCAGAGCCGGCATTCCAAGAATGTGTTAGAACGGTGATTCGAATTCAAGTTAATACTGAAAGAAGACATTTGGGAGATTTCCCCAACAGTTCCACTGTTGTCTGCTTGTGAAAATTCAAGCTGTCCACCCAAAAGCCTTCGAAATACACCGTCATCCTCACGGTCTTGGTCTTCGGTCTGGGGTAATACCATGCTTCTCCATGGCTGCTTTGACTATGTTCACTCGCCCGCTGAAAAACTAGACATAGAAATTACAGTCCAACTTCTGTCTCTCATCTTCTAAACCATCAAACTTGGTCCCCCTATATCTACTTGTGTGAAATAGAGTAATATATGATGCATCTAGCCCTTTAGATGAGTGCAAACGTTTTAGTAAACGGTCAAACAGTCGTCTGCTGCATTCTTCCTTCTTCCCTTGGCTTGCATGTGCGCTCTCTCAGCCACAATAGAAGCTCCCTCGTTGCTTCCTGACGCAGAGAAAGCTATGCTTGAAAAGAATTCCAAAAGATGGTGTTTATTTTGAATAAAGAAGTGCATATTACAATATCTTAGGCGCCTTTTATAAGGAGGCTGCCATCTAGAAAATAACCAAATTACTTAAATCTAATAACAAAATAAATGAAAAGATATTGATAAAAGGGAAAGTTATCAAAACGCAACTAGGAAATCTGAAATCTAATAACAAATTAAGGGAAACGTGTGAATTAACTATCGTAACACATTTATAATCTTGAAGATCACGCAATCCTCTTTGATTTGTGGGACCACCTGCGAAGATCATGCAATCCTCTTTGATTTGTGGGACCACCTGCGAAGATCACGCAATCCTCTTTGATTTGTGGGACCACCTGCGAAGATCACACAATCTTTTTCTATTTTTGGGACCACCTACTCTTATGACGCTCTAATGTTTCCATAAAGGCATTTGCCTATTGTTCTACATCACTTCCTCAAGCTGGCTGCATGCTGAAATGCCAATACTCACGTTGCCTTTGAACAGGGAAAAGACTAATTATTCTACGAAGAAAAGTAGAGGAAGAACGAGGAAACCGGGACCATCAAGAAGAGACGGTCAAACAAAACTCTTCATTGCTCGCACTATATATTAGAGTGCCTGCTCGGCCATAGACTCCGCATCACAAGCTCCCTCCAAACGAATCATCAAAAAGTTCTCTGTTTATTGTCTCTGTCGGTGATTTCATCGAACATGAGGAGCACAACAAGGGTTCTCCACATTCTCTTGGTCCTGGTGATGCTCAGTGCCGTTTTCATTGGGAACGAAGCTCGACCCTTCAATGTGATGGAGACGAAAGCGCCAGTGGGAGTTGCCAGCGGAGGGTTCTTCGATGGGTTGTCGCTTGGGACCATCAAGCAAGGTGGCCCAAGCCTGGGTGAGGGACACAAGTTCACCAACTCGAAGATACTCGGACGGATTAAGGACTCAAGCCCGAGCCTGGGGGAGGGACACAAGTTCACCAACTCGGAGACACTCAAAGGGATTAAGCACTCAGGCCCAAGCCCTGGTGAAGGACATGGGCACGTCCCCGGCACGAACCAGTGACGACCGAACTTTGATTACTAGCATAATCTAAAAATATTTTATAGTTCCTGACATTATTTGGTTGTTTATTTTTATCTTTTGCAATATCAAAATTCAAGGTTGTTTTCATTCATTGGGGTTCGAGCTTGCATATGGAATAAGAATGTTTTTGCTGGCTAGCAAGGCTGATGTTGTTTAACTTGTTTTATTAATGTGTTCATGTCAATTTGGACAAAATCACATGAACTCGTCATTCGAATTATTCAAAAAGATTGAAAGCAGAAAGGAACATTGTTATGTATGACATTACATCACATCATGTGTGATCATCACGTAGTTATATGACAATCATGAAATTTTTACACTCTTATAATGTTTAATTGACAAGTGAAAAGCTATCTTTTCGGAACCATGCTAAGGTAACACCATCTTTATTTTCTAAAAGTAATGTCGCCTTTTGGACCACAAACCCCCTTTCCCGGATGATTGGCAACCAGCAACAATAGCCAGTGTGATTAACTTTCTACAGCATATTGGCTTTAATTAACTTTCAGCAGGGATTAAAAAAAAAGTAAAAACCGATGCAACAAGTATATCCGATTACTAAGAAAAATGGCGGTGGATGATGGTTCGTCACCTGTATCGCCAACGACGGACCATCACCATCTCATTTTCCATTTTTTTTTCCTTGTAGCCTGCGATTGGAAGACGGACCATCACCATCTCATTTTCCATTTTTTTTCCTTGTAGCCTGCGATTGGAAGATTACTTTGAATATCAACCATAATTCAAGGACCTTAAATAATGAGAGGAATCCAAAACTGACTTGACTTGACTTGACATTGACATCAACTCCAAAACCCAACGTTAACCGAAACACAAAAATCTCGAGCTCCTTAATATCGAATATCATAATTCGGAGCATGATCGTTTTGGACGAAAAATCATCTACATAAGTCGACCTGAATGATCATTTTGGATGATACTTGAGGAATTGAGTGGCGTCTTCATGATATTGACCAAAAAACTAGTCTAAACATATTGGCATTATCCAAACATAAAAGTATGAATATAAGAATAAAGATAAACAGAGCCATTGGGATAAAATCACTTAGATTAAAAATAGGTTCAGAGCGCTCCCCCTTCCTTGAAGCAACATCATTGTTTACTGCATATTTTCTCTTATTTATACTATGTTTGGGAAAAAAGCAGTAGTGGCAAAGAAAATAAAAGGAGTGACGATATGAGAAAATGAACATGAAGACGAGAGAAAAATATATTGTGTTATATTCTATGAATGGGGAAAATTGAAAATAAATTAAAATAAGGAAGAAATTGATAAGGGCAATGCCTTTGTGCCAAGGAGCTATAAATTCTAAACAAGAATGAAAGATGTGATCAATAAATATATATACATGTATATGTGGGAAATAGAACTGAGGTTCCAGATGAACTTATCGGCAAATAAAAAAGACATCTCAAGGTAGTATTCCAATATTTAGTGAATTCTTAGAGTTTTCTTCCCGAGCAATGATATCGTGAGTACCTAAATTTTTGTCTTTTCTACGATTTAGTACCTTAACTTCTTCTTCTTCTTCTTCTTTTGGTTCAATCAAGTACCTAAATTTTTCAAATTCCACTTGGTGTAAAACCTCAATTGAATATATTGTCATGTGACGTGATTGTGATAAAGTAACTCGCTTACTCGACAAAGTTTTAGTACAAATAGTTACATAAGTCGCTTACTTAACAAAAGTTGTGCCATCTCCATTCAGATGAGAGGTGGCAGGAGGAGAGAGAGTGCCAGCTTCGAACACTTGAGTCGTTCAATATGTCTCTGCTGCATCATCATCTCAAGAAAACCCCGTCATGCTCAAGATCTTTGGTCTTCGGTTTGGGGTAAAACCTTTCTTCTCCATGGCTGCTTATAGACTATATACGCTCGACGACTGAAAAACTAGACATAGAAATTGCTGTCCAACTTCTGCCTTTTCTTTTAGACCTTCAAACTCTCTCTCTCTCTCTCTCTCTCTCTCTCTCTCTCTCTCTCTCTACTTATGTGATATAGAGTGATACAAAATATATCTAGCATTTCAGATGAGTGCAAATATGTTTTAGTAAATGGTCAATCGGTCGTGTGCTACGTTCTTCCTTCTTCCCTAGCTTGCATGTGTGCTCTCTCGGCCACGACAGAAGCTTCCTCGTTGCTTCCTCAAGCCGGCTGCATGCAAAAATGCAAATGCTCACGTGGCCTTTGAACAGGGGAAGACTAAATTGTCATACGAAGAAAAAGAGAAGAAGAGCGGGGAAACCGGGACCATCAAGAAGAGCCGGTCAAAGAAAACTCTTCGTTGCTCGCACTATATATTTTGAGCACCCGCTCAGCCATAGACTCCGCATCACAAACTCCCTTCAAACAAATAAAAAAATTTGCTCTTTATCGTCTTTGTCAGTAAAAATTTGCTTTCGCTTGTCTCTGTCAGTAATTTCATCGAACATGAGGAGCACAACAAGGGCTCTCCACATTCTCTTGGTCCTGGCGATGCTGAGCCCCATTTTCGTTGCGAACGGAGCTCGACCCTTCAATGTGATGGACATGAAAGCTCCGGTGGGAGTTGCCTGCGGAGGGTTCTTCGACGAGTTGTCACTTGGGGCCATCAAGCAAGCTGGGCCGAGCCCAAGCGAGGGACACAAGTTCACCAACTCGAAGACGCTCGGAGGGATTAAGGACTCTAGACCAAGCCCTGGTGAGGGAGACAAGTTCACCAACTCGGAGACACTTGGAGGGATTAAGGACTCAAGCCCGAGCCCCCCAGGTGAAGGACACAAGCACGTCACCGGCACGAACTAGTGATGACCAAACTTTGATTGCTAGTAAAAACTAAGAATATTTCATGGTCCCATTCATTATTTAGTTGTTTAATTTTTATCTTTTGCAATATCAAAAGTGAAGGTCCTAGTCATCCATTGGGCCTTGAGGTTGAATATAGAATAATAAGGTCTTTTGCTAGCGAGCAAGGTCAGTGTTGTTTAACTTGTTTTATGGAATGTGTTCGTGTCAAATCGGACCGACTCACATTGACATGTGTCATTCAAATTATTGACAAAGATTGAAAGTAGAAAGGGAGACTATTATGTCTTGTGTGATCATTGTGTAGTTCTATAACTATTATGAAGTTTTTTTTTTTTTTGGTAAAAATAATAAATATGATAAAAGGGGAAGGTAAAAACTAAACAACCATCGGCTTCAAAAACTTACACTCCCAATGAACATGCTCATAAAGAGTGGAAGGAAGCCAATAAAGAAAGCCAAGCAGCAAGCACAAGGACCAAAGCCAGCACAAGAGGCGTTGGCACACCCAAAAAACACCAAGGGCCTAACCAGCCAGTGTACAAATAGTAGAGGAGAAGATGGAAGGATCCAACTCCCAGAACCGTTGTAATCTTCTATTTCTAGTGGAGTCATCCACATTCCTATAGGTGAGCCTTATCTTGAACGACTTTGAGAAGGTGCTTCTTCATAGTCGAGGTAGAAACGGGCTCACCCCTAAAAAGGATATCATTCCTATTCTTCCAGATGATATGACAGAGCACACCAAAGGAAAAATGGGCAATGCATTTATGGAATTCCTTGCCCGCAAGGAAGGTAGTGGCCCAAGTCAGCATTTCCTCCCGAGGCTTGTTACTCCAAGGGAGTTCACATCTGGTCGCTCAAAAGAAGGCAATATGCAATGTAACGCGACATCCAAAAAATAAATGATCAATTGAATTAGGTTCCTCTTCACAGAAAGCGCAAAATGCATCATCGATCCTACCATGAGCCATGAGAAGGGATTGAGTAGGCAGCCTTCACTTGGTAATGAGCCAAAGGTTAAACTGATATCGAGATAGGATGGCATTGTTCCAGATGAATCCATTCCAACTAACTTGATCCTTCTTTCACCTTATAAGCTCCAAAGCCGAGGCCACTGAGAACACTCCCGAGGAATTTTCCCTCCAACAAAACCGATCCTTATCATCAATCAAAGAAGGGAGCGGCGAACCCCAAGTTGCAATCACTGACCGTATAGCGTGGCCGTCTTTAGAAAAAAGGTCAGCCACCGAAGCCTGTCTTGAAAGTCCAGATCTATAGATAACCAAATCTGTGAATATTAAGTTCAAAGGACCCCTGGGGTGCCAATTGTCAAACCAAAGTGAAGTGTCGAGACCATCGCCTATCCTCCAATGGAAGCGGAGCCAAAATTCTATCTGGTAGCGGGAAGGGCCTCATCTCCCCTCCTCCCAATGGTGCAAACCATTTGACTGGGAAGTCTCAAGTTCCCCGTAGAGCAGAGGGGAGTGCATCGAAGGGTGAGAGGGCCGAGGGGGGTCATTCCTCTAGGCTTCCTCGGTTGATAAATCAAGGGGTAGGAGTCGATTAAGGGCCCCTTCCAAACGGGCCCCGAGCAAGCATGATCGATCCTCCAAGTCACCCCAATCGTGATCATGGGCCAATGTTGCGCGGTTGGCAGCAAATGGCCATGAGCTCTCTTATGTTCCATCGACTCTTGTGGATGGGAAATTAGTTGTCAATTTAACGAAGGAGGTCCTCTAGGCTGCGGATCCTAAATGGAACGAATTCCTAGTTGGATACTTTGTTGGGAAAAAGCTCCCATTTCAGCTTACAAAGCAAACCTTAAAGAAAACTTAGGGTCCGAGGCTAGTTGATGTGCTGGCTGACGACCAAGGCTTCTATTATTTTCATATTCCGGACTCATTGGTTCGCAGGAAAATTCTGGAAGAGGTTCCCCTCATTGTTGTTAGAGTTCCACTTATTTTGGAACAAAGGAAGCCATTAATGGAACTAAAGAAGGACAAACAATCCGCTGTCCTGATTTGGGTAAGGCTCAAGAACTTGTCCCTTGACCTTTGGTCCGCACCAGTGATTGGTGCTATTGGTAGCTCTGTGGGGTAACCCCTTTCTGTGGATCAACGCACCGAGGAGAAGAGGATAATTTCTTTTGCTCGTGTATGTGTTGAGATTCAAGCAAACCAGCCTAGGGTCTCTTCGGTGGAAGTAAATGTCGATGGTGTTCCTAGGACCATTGCAATTGAATTCGAGTGGAAGCCAGTGGAGTGCCAAAAGTGTGGGGGGTTTTTGGGCACAGGTGTGCTGCCCTTGCCCCTGCTTGATCCCCTTTGCCCCCGACGAATCATCACCTTGCCCCTCCTGCTTTGAAGACGGCCCGGCCTTCTGCCTCTGACTCGGTAGCGCCCGGTGCCCTTGATCAGGGCTGGAGGAAGGTTAAGAGGAAGAAGAAGAGGACCGTACCTCTACTTCTTGATACCTCGTCCGCCTCGATTGATGATGGGAGGTCCTTGAAGTTGAAGACAATAGTGGTTGAGAAGACACTGCCTATATCCTACTCTCGAAAGGGCCATAGAGGCCAATTGATCATATCTGAGCCGAATGAAGATGCCCCTTCTTTGGACGGTGATGCCCTTCTATTGAAGCATGATGTTCTTGCTTTGGATGTCTGGGTGAGGGGGCTGAGGTCTCCGGCCTCATCTCTTCCTCGGATGACGACATTTGTTCTCCCTGCACCTGTCCGAAGACGGCTGTGGTTAGGAGGCTTGCCCTTGCTTTGGACCCATCCTCTTCCTTGATGCAAGACTAGCTGCTTACCTTAGCTCCGGATCCCCCTTTGGAGGCACGGCCTCCTCTGCTTGTTACTAGGTGAAGCTCCTCTAAAAAAAGGAGGTAATCATTCTTCTGTTTCCTTTGTAAATATGTATATATGGTGTTGGAATACTAGGGGGCTTGTTGCCCCTCTTAAACAAACAGAAGTGAGGAACTTTATTTTGATGAACCGATTATTCTTGGTTGGGTTAGTCGAGACTAAAGTACCTCATCATCTCTTTAATATTTGTCGCGACCTACCCTTGGGGGGAGGGAACAGGTTTAGGGGTATTGCCTAAAGGATGGACCTAAGACCCATGATTAGGCGCAGGTTCTCCCAAGCTCATACCCCGCGTGACGTTGGGATATTCTTAAAAATTTTGCACAAAAGGAGTCGCCACTAGTCTATTGGGGTCGGCTAGATGCCAAGTGAGGTATGGGAGCGTGTCTCACTTCCTACGCAACCAGAGAATCTAGGATCGGGGACTTGATTACACTAATTAACCAATTAGTGCCATTTCGGTACCTAATCTTGTTCATTTTAAAAGAAATGATTTTTGTTAGGCAGTCTAGATTGATTTTATACCTATCCACTAACATGTGAGATGATCATACGGGTGCACAATCATTAAAATAACAATTAGCAACTAAGAAAAACGATTAAATAAATTGCATGAAAGAGCAAAAATTCAACACCGGAGAAAATATAAATACTAATCCTAACTAAATTAAAGAGAAGCCAAAATCAATATATCAATATTATGCATTCAAAGGCATTTGTTCCCAAGGACAATTGAAATCTTAAGGCAAAGCCTGAAAGGCTTAATTAAACTTAAACACAATTCTTAATTGAAAGGTTTCCTATTTTTATGAGAAAATTACTCTAAAGATTAATTTCAACCTTTTTGAGGAGATTTAATTTTTTTTTAGATTTTTCTATTCTTTTAAAAAAGAACAATCAAATTTTCCAAAAAATGGATTTTTTTAAAAAATTTTAAAAATTTTAAAATTCTTTATTTTTTTTAAAAAAGGTTGAATTTTTTAATTTTTTCTGAGTTTTTGAATTTTCGGAAAGTTTTTTTGAATTTTTATTATTATTCGAAATTTTTGATTTTTTTGAAAATTTTTGAATTCTTTAAATTTTTAATATATTTTTTATATTTAATATTATTATATTCGGATAAAGGGTTCGGATTGGGTAGATCCGATCCGGCCATTGACCCGACCCAAAACCAAATTCGCCCTTTCGGTTTGAAAAAGAAAATAAGATTTTTAATTAATTTTTTTAGTGTGTTTTATTTTATTATTATTATTTTTTGGCTTCTCCTATGTTTTGTCTTTTCCCTGCACTATTCTCTTTATCCACGCCGCCTTCACCGAACGTCTGCCTCCCCACGTCTTTTCCACCTTTCTATTTTTTTTTTGTTTTTGTTTTCTTTTCATTACTCTTTTTATTTCTTTTATTTCTTGTTTTTCTTTTAAGCTTTTTTAGGTCGTCTTCTTCCCTGGTCTTCTCCACCTTCGCGTTTGCCCATTGCACGCCCGAAGCTTCTCTTCCCAAAACATGGCCTCATCGAGATTCAGCCAAACAAAAACGCAGCCTGGAACAACCGGCGACCCTTCCACCGCCGAACTTTCGTTGGCCACTAGTTGGCTGGAGATCATCACCATCATCGGCCGAGCATACCCTCCTCGGCCAAACACCGAACAAGCAACAACGGCGATGGGAACGTAGCGAACGACCACACGACCGACGCCCAAGGTCACCCAACACCACCGGAATATCATAAAAGAGCGTGACACGCCCGGACAACTCGATTTCAGTTAAAGACAAAATTGCGGAGACTGGATCTCGTTGTGGCATTCTATCAAACAGGCGAAGGGTGCTCCCGAATCACGCAGTTTCTAGCTCAACTAGGACCCGAACCCAAACCAAGACTCTCACCAACAAACAATAAAACATACAGCAACCAAAGAGGGAGTGAACAGGGCCGGAGTTCACGCAAACCAGTCGAACGTAAACTCTGGCTCGGGATGCACAGAACCGGGTGAAAACAGGGCGCAAGGAGGACGTACCGGGTCCAATTTGAGGACATTGGCCGAGGGGTCGTCCGGCGGGGCTCGCATGCAGCTGAAGCGACGATTGAAGCTCCCTTGCTCTCCCTTAGTCGCTTCCTCACGCGGACTTCTTTTCCCTCTCGGTTTCTCTCTGGTTCCTCTCAACTCCTCCTCAACTCTCTCGGTTCCTCATAGTTCCAGAAGAAGGGCGTTGGGGAACTGGATTCCGTGCACTGTCGAGCCTCTCTTTGGCTCTTTACCCTCTCTCAAGTGCTTCTCTCGCTCCAGCTCTCACTCTCGAGCACCTCTCTTGCTCAAGCTCTCCCTCTTTTCTCCTGTCTCTGTCGGTTCCCCCCATTTTCTGACTGTGTTGTTGCCTTCCATTTTTATGCTTCCGTTCTCCCCCTCTTCTGTAGGTACCCCGAGCCCTCTTAGGTCAATGATCAGTGTGCCCAGCTCTTGCCCCACCAACTTGTCGACCGGTCTGCTTCCCCGACTCGCAGATCATGCCGGAAGCCTGCCACCCTGATCCTCTGCTGCTTGCACTCGCTGCTGCAACTTCTGTGCCTCTGCAAGTCTGCGCAAAGACCGCCAGGGGAGGAAGACATTCGGGCGCGGGCCGGGCCAAGGGAGAAAGGAAGATGAGCTGGAAGATGGGCCGACTCACGCCTGGGGCCCCGCGAGGGGGAAAAGGAAAAAGAGGCGGGTTGGGCCTCTAGGTTTTTTTTTTTTAAAATGTTTTTTTCTTTTCTTTTCTCTCTTTTTTTTTGTTGTTTTGTTTTTTTTGTTTTTTTTCTTTTTTAGTGACTAATTCATAATCTTGTATGTGATTGAGTCATAAATACAATAGTAAAATTTAGGTGTCAACAATGTTTTTATTGGCAAGTTGATGGTGAACTGGCGCTGGAACATTGTCGCGAACAATTTTTCGAGGTGTGAACCACCTAAAATTTAACTAATGGATTGTTAAGCCTAAACTTAATTCGGGCTCTCCTAAGCCCATACCAATTCGCGACTTAGGTTCAAGTTCTTAGCATGTAATTGATTTTTTAATCAAGAGTCGGCACTAATCTATTTTTTGGTGGGTCAATTAGAAACCCAAGTAAAGTAACGGGAGTTTCACTTTACTCCTACGAACCAGAGATTATGGGTATGGGGACTTGGTTACACTAGATTTCTCTAATGCCCTTTCGGTACCACTTCTTTTTAATTTTCAAAAATGTTCTTGTAGGCAGTTCGGATTGATTTTAAATTTATTTCCTAACATGTGAGGTGATCATGTGGGTGCACAAACCACCAATTTAACATACAAGAAAACAATGAAATAATAAAAAAATGCAGGGACTTATCTTGTAGTAACGAAAACATGTGCAATGTTAAATTAAAAATCCACATCAACAACCCTAAATATGGTTTCTAATTAACACGCAATTTATTTTCCTTTATTTTTTGTTTTCACTTAATCATGCAATATGCAATGCAATATTAACTACATGACCTAATTCTAATGACATGTAATTTTTAATTAAGTAGGCCTAGCAAAAATACTAAATGACATGCATCTCAATGAATTTAACCCTAATGACGTGCATATGACATTTTTTATTTTTCCTAAAAGAATGCATTTTATCCTGAATAATAAAACTAATTTAACCTATGACATTTTTTGTATTTTTCATGAAATTCGAAATTTGGTGAAATGTGAAAATTACCTAACTAGATTAAGATTCTATTTAATTTACATTAGGAATTAGGTTGAGCCAAATCCTAATTTAAACTAAAATATTATCTTAATCTAAATAATCCTAAAATGCAATATATCTAAAACAATACTTAAACTTATAATAATAAATTAAGAAAAAAATCTAAAATTAAACTAAGTACAATTTAACCCTAATATGCGATGACGTAAAATATGCCCTAATTCTACATGACATATGCATGGTGATTTTTTAATTAATTTCAAAATTAAGGAATGTCAAATAATTAAACATGCAATTTAAGCTAATGAAACAAAAATCTAACATCCTAAATTTTGTATTTTTATTTTTTCTCGAAAATTCATGATAAATAAAATGTTTAGTCTAAGTATGCAAATAACCCTAAAGCATGCAATATTCTAACTCAGATAATTAAAGCAATTAAGAAAAAATAGATCATCCAAAATTATCGAAAATATCGCACATCATTCAGATCAAAAGATAATATTTCGCTAGTAAAATCGATAAAATGATCTTAAGCCTTAAAGATCAAAATATCAATTTTATTCCCGCTTAATTAATTACTTCATCTAAAGCCTTAAAGATGAAATAAAAAAACCTAGCCGCGATTGCGAATCAAGTGATATGTTGGAATTTCCAATCATATATTAAAGACTAATTATACTATGTTTGGGAAAAAAGCGGTAGTGGCAAAGAAAATAAAAGGAGTGACGATATGAGAAAATGAACATGAAGACGAGAGAAAAATATATTGTGTTATATTCTATGAACGAGGAAAATTGAAAATAAATTAAAATAAGGAGGAAATTGATAAGGGCAATGCCTTTGTGCCAAGGAGCTATAAATTCTAAACAAGAATGAAAGATGTGATCAATAAATATATACACATGTATATGTGGGAAATAGAGCTGAATTTCAAGATGAACTTATAGGCAAATAAAAAAAGACATCTCAAGGTAGTATTCCAATATTTAGTGAATTCTTAGAGTCTTCTTCTTCTTCTTTCAATATGTCTTTGCTGCATCATCATCTCAAGTTCTTTCAATATGTCTTTGCTGCATCATCATCTCAAGAAAACACCGTCATCCTCAAGGTCTTTCCGTCATCCTCAAGGTCTTTGGTCTTCGGTTTGGGGTAAAACCTTTCTTCTTCTTCTTCTTCTTCTTCTTCTTCTTCTTCTTCTTCTTCTTCTTCTTCTTCTTCCATGGCTGCTTATAAGACTATATACGCTCGACGGCTGAAAAACTAGACATAGAAATTGCTGTCCAACTTTTCTCTTCTCTCTCTCTCTCTCTCTCTCTCTCTCTCTCTCTCTCTCTCTCTCTCTCTCTCTCTCTCTCTCTCTCTCTCTCTCTCTCTCTCTCTCTCTCTCTCTCTATCTACTTATGTGATATAGAGTGATACAAAATATATCTAGCCTTTCAGATGAGTGCAAATATGTTTTAGTAAATGGTCAATCGGTCGTGTGCTACATTCTTCCTTCTTCCCCGGCTTGCATGTGCACTCTCTCGGCCACGACAGAAGCTTCCTCGTTGCTTCCTCAAGCCAGCTGCATGCAAAAATGCAAATGCTCACGTGGCCTTTGAATAGGGGAAGACTAAATTGTCATACGAAGAAAAAGAGAAGAAGAACGGGGAAACCGGGACCATCAAGAAGAGCCGGTCAAAGAAAACTCTTCGTTGCTCACACTATATATTTTGAGCACCCGCTCGGCCATAGACTCCGCATCACAAACTCCCTTCAAACAAATAAAAAAATTTGCTCTTTATCGTCTCTGTCAGAAAAAATTTGCTTTCGCTCGTCTCTCTCAGTAATTTCATCGAACATGAGGAGCACGACAAGGGCTCTCCACATTCTCTTGGTCCTGGCGATGCTCAGCCCCATTTTCGTTGCGAACGGAGCTCGACCCTTCAATGTGATGGAGACGAAAGCTCCGGTGGGAGTTGCCTGCGGAGGGTTTTTCGACGGGTTGTCGCTTGGGGCCATCAAGCAAGCTGGGCCGAGCCCAGGCAAGGGACACAAGTTCACCAACTCGAAGACGCTCGGAGGGATTAAGGACTCTGGACCGAGCCCTAGTGAGGGACACAAGTTCACCAACTCGGAGACGCTTGGAGGGATTAAGGACTCAGGCCCGAGCCCCCCCGGTGAAGGACACAAGCACGTCACCGGCACAAACTAGTGATGACCAAACTTTGATTTCATGGTCCCTTTCATTATTTAGTTGTTTAATTTTTATCTTTTGCAATATCAAAAGTGAAGGTCCTAGTCATCCATTGGGCCTTGAGGTTGAATATAGAATAATAAGGTCTTTTGCTAGCGAGCGAGGTCAGTGTTGTTTAACTTGTTTTATGGAATGTGTTCGTGTCAAATCGGACCGACTCACATTGACATGTGTCATTCAAATTATTCACAAAGATTGAAAGTATAAAGGGAGACTATTATGTCTCATGTGATCATTGTGTAGTTCTATAACTATTATGAAGTTTTTAATATGGCTTGAGGATTTAATTGAAAGGAAGGGAACGGATATATAATAGAGCTTTTGGTGCAAATATTTTTTTTTTTTTTTTTTTTGGTAAAGGTAATAAATATGATAAAAGGGGAAAGTAAAAACTAAACAACCCTCGACTTCAAAAACTTACACTCCCAATGAACATGCTCATAAAGAGTGGAAGGAAGCCAATAAAGAAAGCCAAGCGGCAAGCACAAGGACCAAAGCCAACACAAGACGCGCTGGCACACCCAAAAAACACCAAGGGCCTAACCAGCCAGTTTACAAATAGTAGAGGAGAAGATGGAAGGATCCAACTCCCAGAACCATTGTAATCTTCTATTTCTAATGGAGTCGTCCGCATTCCTATAGGTGAGAGCCTTATCTTGAACGACTTTGAGAAGGTGCTTCTTCATGGTCGAGGTAGAAACAAGCTCACCCCTGAAAAGGATATCATTCCTATTCTTCCAGATGATATGATAGAGCGCACCAAAGGAAAACGAGCAATGCATTTATGGAACTCCTTGCCCGCAAGGAAGGTAGTGGCCCAAGTCAGCATTTCCTCCCAAGGCTTGTTACTCCAAGGGAGTTCGCATCTGGTCGCTCAAAAGAAGGCAATACGCAACGTAAAGCGACATCCAAAAAATAAATGATCAATTGAATCAAGTTCCTCTTCACAAAAAGGGCAAAATGCATCATCGATCCTACCATGAGCCGTGGAAAGGGATTGAGTAGGCAGCCTTCGCTTGGTAATGAGCCAAAGGTTAAACTGATATCGATGTAGGATGGCATTGTTCATTAAACCATTCCAACTAACTCGATCCTTCTTTCGCCTTATAAGCTCCAAAGCCGTGGCCACCGAGAACACTCCCGAGGAATTTTCCCTCCAACAAAACCGATCCTTATCATCAATCAAAGAAGGAGCGGCGAACCCCAAGTTGCAATTACCGCCGTATAGCGTGGCCGTCTTTAGAAAAAAGGTCAGCCACCAAAGCCTGTCTTGAAAGTCCAGATCTATAGATAACCAAATTTGTGAAAATTAAGTTCAAAGGACCCCTGGGGTGCGAATTGTCAAACCAAAGCGAAGTGTCAAGACCATCGCCTATCCTCCAATGGAAGCGGAGCCGGAATTCTGTCCTGAGTTGTAGAATTTTCTTCCAAGCGCAAGAACACAAAGTCGGCTTCTTTCCCACCCAAAAATTCCTCCTTTTTAAGAAGATCGAGTGAATCCATTTGCACCATAATGATTCTTTATCAAAGAATAGGATCCATATGTGCTTAAGCACAGCCGCCTTATTGCACTTGCGCAGTCTCTGGATACCTAGGCCCCCCCTCCACCTTAGTAAGGCAGACGTCCTCCTAGGAAATTTTGGCACCCCCTCTCCCCAATGAGGTCCTTTCCACGGGAATTGTCTAAGAATTCGCTCTATCTCATCCAGCACTGCTACAAGGAGAATGAGAACACTAGCCCAGTAGGCCTAAATGGCATGGAGAACTGACCTAATCAGTTGAGGACGACCAGTAAAGGATAGAAATCGAAGTGTCCAAGATTGCACTCAGGATGTGATACACCTAACCAGAACGACACAATCCACTTTCCTTAGCCTTCAAGTGATGATTGGAACACCCAAGTACCAAACTGGAAGTGACCCCTCCTGGAAGCCAAGCTCATTCAAGATATGGTCCCGAAGAGACGGAAGGCCACCGAGAGAGGAACACTTCGCTTTTTCTCGAATTTGGGAGGAGGCCACTCCAACCCGAAAACTGCTGCAGACCCTCTTTAAGAAGCTTGATCGAACGCATGTGGCCCTCACAAAAAAGAAAGGCGTCATCTGCGAAGAATAGATGTGAAAGGATAGTAGGCTTACACCTCCAGAAGAATCTGAACTCAGACTGTATCAAGCACCTCTCAAGAACCCCATAAAGCACCTCCATCACCAGCGTGAACAAGTAAGGAGATATGGGATCCCCCTAATGAAGGCCTCACCCACTAGGAAAGAAGCCATGAAGTTCTCCATTCAGCGCAATGGAAAATCGAGGAGTCCTGACACAAGTCATTATGAGTCGAACCAACCAATTAGGAAACCTGAAGGCAAGTAGAGCATTCTCAAGCAATTGCCAATTCACGGTATCATACGCCTTCCTGAAATCAACCTAGATAGCACACTTTGGGGTATGAGGCTCCACATGAAAACCAGCGAAAAGTTCCTGCTCCAAGAGGATATTGTCCCCGATTCGTCGTCCCTTAACGAAAGCACTTTAGTACAAATATTTACATAAGTCGCTTACTTAACAAAAGTTGTGCCATCTCCATTCAGATGAGAGGTGGCGGGACGAGAGAGAGTGCCGGCTTCGAACACTTGAGTCGTTCAATATGTCTCTGCTGCATCATCATCTCAAGAAAACACCGTCATCCTCAGGGTCTTTGGTCTTCGGTTTGGGGTAAAACCTTTCTTCTCCATGGCTGCTTATAAGACTATATATGCTCGACGGCTGAAAAACTAGACATAGAAATTGCTGTCCAACTTCTGCCTTTTCTTTTAGACCTTCAAACTTGCTCTCTCTCTCTCTCTCTCTCTCTCTCTCTCTCTCTCTCTCTCTCTCTCTCTCTCTCTCTCTCTCTCTCTCTCTCTCTCTCTATCTACTTAGGTGATATAGAGTGATACTGTTGGAATTCAAGTCGGCGGAAGACGACTTACCTGATTCCAATGCGCAAATAGCAAATGGCTCCGGAACGAACGTTGAATTGCGAATAAATCACGAACAATACTACCTCACATTAGTCTGGATGCAATCACAAGGAAAACACCCGATTTCCATAGCGTAAATGCCGATCGTTCTTACAAAACTGAAATGGAATGCTGCTTTCTTCTTTGATGGAAATGGAGAAAAAATTTAGTGCGAATGAATTGCCAACCATTCCAACGGTTGTATTCGGGAGATTTTTATACGTCACCATAACACCCCTACAAATGGTGTCCTTCCATCGTACCGTATCAAGTCCAAATGGTGCGGTCCAATCGCACCCCATCATGGACGTACTAGCTAACTAGCTAAAGTACAACATCTCCCACTCGGACATGATAGGCTTGATAGCTCTCTATCAAGAATATAAGGTATTCAACATTCATCAACTTTACAAAACAATTCATACTGGCAAATAAGCCGTGCGACCAGTAAGTACACCTGCACTTGTGAGCTCAAATTATGCACCTGTTAGGGATAACATAATGGCTACAACCCCGAAAAGAAATAAACAATCGATATCTCACAGTGCCCCAGACATATTTTGTTACATCAATCCAAGTATACCTATCCCTTAAAGGCTATACTTGAATATTCTAGAAAAAAACATCATGTATTTACAATTACATCCGCGACCACATAGGGCGATATAATTGGTCGACTAGTAAATACACTCGATAGATGTAAAACAACAATAGTCTTCCTTCGCACTCATGTCTCTCTCTATTTTAGAACAACTACTTTCCTAGATACGTCCCATAGGCCATATCCATTCATGACCGCCCGTAACATGCTAAAGTAGCAACATTGATCTTTCACTTTGAAAAGATAGTCAGAAGTAACATAGGGCACAAAATTGAGGTAAATTATAAATTACCTCATGGACTTACACGATGAGTAAATAGGGATAATTTTACTCACCTTCCCTTGTTGGTCGTATAATGCACGTGTAGTATGAATTACATGCTATAATGGATTTCTCTTTTTATAAGAGCGTATGTCAATTATTAACCATATCCACTATACGGATCTTAGCCTAAACATAGTCACGCGCTTCTCACATACTCATGTTTAGCCCGAGTGCTATATCAGCTCGCTTTCTATAGCGCCCAATTAAGTACTCGCATCTGGCATCTTTCAGGTATACATGATTGTGGGACTATCATGTTCGGTCTTATTATAAACCAATCACAGACCTCATCTTGACTCCAATCAAGGTGACATATTTTATGTACCAAACTTGCTCTTCAGCATTTATTTGTACATAACGTCTCATCTCAATATGCTAACTATAACACTTGAGGCGATTGCTCGTGTGAGTGAGCTAATCATTGCCTGCTGACATACTTTTCAATAATATATGTGTGTATGTGCTAGTCTGATAATGGATTTGTACTTATTGATAAAACATCAAATCACTAATAAACAAACAAGTACAATACATTTGTCCACAAATACATAAACCAATGATCCTCTACAATAACAGATATCACATTCTATGCAATCCTAGTGACATCTTATGGGTCAAGAATATGTTTCTAGGAATAGCCTTCATAAATGGATCAGCAACCATTTTATTGGTTGAAATGTATTGCAGGATCACTTATTTTTGCGCTATAATATCTCTAATGAAATTATTCTTTATGTCAATGTGTTTTGTCCTTCCATGATACTTGGGATCTTTCACATAGGCAATAACTGCTTGACTATCGCAAAAAACTGCACCGGTCTTGGAACTTCAGTGACAGTGGCTAAATTTTCCAAGAAACGTTTTAGCCATACTACTTCTTGCACTGCGGCAGAACATGCAATAAATTCTGCCTCCATTGTAGACAAGGCCGTGCATGTCTATTTCTTGCTATTCCAAGAAATCGCACCTCCATTGAGCAAGAACACATATCCAGAAGTCGATTTATGCTCATCCAGGTCTCCACCCCAATCGGCATCTGAATAACCCAATAGGCGTAAATCGATAGTCCATGGTGCCCTTCAAGTATCTCAGAATCCTCTTCACTGCTTTCTAGTGTGCTTGACCGGGATTTGATTGATATTTGCTCACCAATCCTACGACATAACATATATCGGGTTGAGTACACATCATAGCATACATCAAACTTCCGACCGCACTTTTCCATCACTTTGATTTCTTCTAGAGTCTTAGGATACATCTCAATACTTAGGCCTTCACCTTGCATGATAGGGGTATCAATGAGATTACAATGCTGCATATTGAAACGCTCAAGAATCTTCATAATATAAGACTCTTGTGATAAAGTAAGGAGTTTCCTTAATCGATCTCTTTCGATCTTAACTCCTAATATATAAGCAACTTCTCCCATGTCCTTCATCTCAAAATTGGAGGACAACCATTATTTTATGGTGATAACCAAAACCTTGTCATTTCTAGCCAACAGAATATCGTCCACATAAAGTTATAAAATCACAAATTTATCTTTGGACCGCTTGACATATACACAATGATCTTCTTCAATCATCGTGAAATCAAATGTTATTATTGCTCGATGAAAACGAAGATACCACTGTCTAGATGATTGCTTAAGGCCATATATTGAGCGATGAAGCTTACAAACTTTATGCTCTTGACCTTTAGCTATGAAACCTATTGGTTGTTTCATATAGATTTCCTCATCTAGTTCTCCATTGAGAAATGCCGTCTTTACATCCATTTGATGTAATTCAAGGTCCAAATGTGCAACGATGGCTAGAATAAGGCATATTGAGGCAAACCTTACAACTGGTGAAAAAGTTTCCTCATAGTCTATACCCTCTTGTTAAGTATAACCTTTTGCCACAAGGCAAACCTTATACTTTTCAATGGATCCATCCGCCCTATGCTTAATCTTAAAGATCCATTTGTTTCCAATGGCCTTACGATTGGGTGGTAGATCAACCAAGTCCCAGACATGGTTTGCCCTCATTGACTCCATCTCATCTTCCAAAGCTTTTCTCCATTCTTCTTTGTCAGAGGATGAGAGAGCCTCTTGAACAATCTTAGGCTCGGCATCGTCATTTTGAGCAATCATAAATGCTTCCCCTTCAATCTCAAAACGACGACGGGGAATACTTTTACGATTACTTTTACGCAATTGAATTTCTCTTGAATTCAATTCATTAGGCGATGCAACACTCCCACTAGGTCTTGTGTGTTGAGGTAAATCTTCATTTCCCTCTACAACATCAGTTGGTGTGTTATCATGATCTTCCATCTCATATAATTGGAAGTCCTTATTAATCTCACCTCTATTAGGAAAATCGTTCTCCAATAACGTGACATCTCGTGACTCCATTTCGGTCACACTTCCATCAGCTTGTTCACCTATGAACACGTACCCTTTGGAGTGTTCGGAATATCTTATAAAGATACATTTCTTCCCTCTATGACCTAATTTGCCATGTTTATGGAAAGAATCATAAACATAAGCTGTACATCCCCATGGACGTAAACTACTCAAGTCTGATTTCCTACCAGTCCATAATTCATAAGGGGTGGAAGTAACCGACTTTGAAGGCACACGGTTAAGTATATAGGTAGCAGTCAATAACGCATCTCCCCAATAGGAGATAGGTAAATTTGCTTGCGCCATCATAGACCTAACCATTTCCAATAGGGTTCTATTCCTTCTCTCAGCTACTCTATTTTGTTGTGGAGTACTAGGAATAGTCAATTGCCGTACAATTCCCTTTTCATCACAAAGAGCTTTGAATTGCTCTGATAGATACTCACGTCCACGATCGGTTCTCAATGCCTTTATTGTTTTGTTCAACTGATTCTCTACCATCACTATATATCGTCTAAAGCAGTTTAATGCTTCTAACTTATAGGAGATCAGAAAGACATAACCGAAACGTGTGAAGTCATCTATGAAAGTGATAAAATATGAGGCTCCATGCCTCGCCCTCACATTCAAAGGTCCACAAATGTCAGAATGTATGACATGCAATGAAAATTCAGCTCTAGTCCCTTTACCGAATGATTTTCTAGTTATTTTTCCCGCCAGACAATGTTCACATACGAATAGACTAACATTAGTGAGTGACCCTAAAACGCCTTCTCTAGCTAATCTTTGCATTCTTTGCAATCCAATGTGACCTAATCTAGCATGCCAAGTACTTGCATCAATCTCAACGTTATTTGAAGACGCAATTAAAGAAAAACAACCATCAATGTTAACATTGTACTGATCATAGTCAATGTCTAACACCATAAAATCATTCGATACATGACATGAACCATAATAAACTGTTCTATACAAAATGTCAACACAATCACCATGAAAATTAAATACATAACCTAAGTTAAGAAGAATAACTACAGAGACCAAGTTTCGTCGAATATCTGGAGCATAAAGGACATCATGCAAGAACAGGTTTCGACCACCACGTAAGATTAATTTACATGTGCCGATACCCTTCACTTCAACTCTTGAGTTATTCCCAACATATATCCATCTTCTTCTAGGCGATATTCGACGATACTCCACAAATGCTTCTCGGTCTCAAGCTACATGGTCTGTTGCTCCTGAGTCTACAGTCCACATTGGATGAGATTCAGCAAGCATTACAGTACTAGAAACAAAAGCATTACTCAAAGTAATGGAGTAATAGGGTACCTTTTTCAGCTCAGTGCATTCACGAGCAAAGTGACCCAGCTTGCCACAATTGTAGCACTCCATTTTGACCTTGTCCTTCTGCCCACCATGCTTCTTGCGTCGGAAGGTCTTAGCCCTCTTGGGTCCCTGATCAGTCATCTTCCCTTTGTTGTTGAACTGAAGATTCCTCTTGCGCTTAAAGCCCGAAGTTTTGCGCGAACTCGATTCAGCAACATAAGCATGGGTAGAGGATCTCGCAACCTCTAGGCGCTCATCATCTAATTCCAAATGACGCGCAATATCATCAAAAGTGACGATGTTCTCATTATGCGTCATATTAATTTTCATATGCTCCCAATTGTCAGGAAGAGACTTTATGATAGCCTGAACTTGCTGTTCATCAGTAAGGGAGTGACCTGCCGACTTCAGCTCACGGATCATGTTTGACATCTCCCGAAGATGCTGCCTCATCGTTACATTTGGACGCTTTCAGAATGTGTCAAACTTGATGGTGAGTCTCCTCAGCTTAGTGACAGATGTACCCCCAAACTTATCTTTCAAGGCAACCCACATAGCTTGAGCTTTGTCACAACTCTCAAACTCACACATGAGATCATCTTGCATACAGCTCAGCAACGTTATGCGAGCAATGCTATTTTTCTTTTTCCAAGCTTGATAAGCTTCCAAATCTCTCATGTGTTGAGCTGAAGTTCCATGCTCAAGTTCATCCATGGTATGATTGAGGGTTTCCAAAACCTCTTGTTCCTCAAGGATGTACTGAACCTTTCGGTGCCAAATATCATAATTGTCACCGTTTAGCTTCTCACCCTTATTGAGATCAGCCACAATGGTCTTGAATGCCGAAGCCATAATCAATTGCTATAACACATTGACATAATAAACGCAAAATTAATACTAGCACACTTTAAAAAGTAACACACATATTTAATTTGCAGTAAAGACAAACTAAATTAATGATAATTCAACAAAAGACACAAAAGCAAAAGTTCACAATGTTCCCAATCAACTTCTATAAACAATTGTTCTATTATCATTAGTTAGTTTAATCAATTGCTATAACACATTGACATAATAAACGCAAAATTAATGCTAGCACACTTTACAAAGTAACACACATATTTAATTTGCAGTAAAGACAAACTAAATTAATGATAATTCAACAAAAGACACAAAAGCAAAAGTTCACAGTGTTCCCAATCAACTTCTATAAACAATTGTTCTATTATCATTAGTTAGTTTAATTTGCACAAATTTTAAGTTCTAGGTGAGAACTCTTTTCAATTCTACCAACCTACGAACTCCCACTAGGAAAAATAATTACATGACCTTATGTAATATCTACATTTTTCCTTAACACAAAAAACATTGCATGATAACAACCAGCGTATAAACAACAATCATGCTTCAACTATAACTAAAATTGCAATTCAACATGTAATGGATTTCCTACCATTATTCTAATTTTCTAGCAACTAGGAAATTGCAAGTATATTAGAATATATACATCATATCATTGAATCAAGCTCTACACAGCATATATAACATCATTTGCACACAAGTTAGCTACTGTATTTCCTAAATCACAAGAAAATACAAGCCACAAATGAATAAATTGCATTAAACCCCGAAAAATTATGCGTACATAGGGTTTCTAAAGCATTTTCATACATTTATAAAATTCAACAGTATAAAATAATTATACCACTGTGTAGAGAACACTCATACAAACCAAACGCCACCGACCACACTCCAATCGGACCTCGCACGCGCCCCCACGCGCCGCCTGAGTGCATGGCACGTGTGGCGCACGTGCCAGCGAGCCAAATGGCTCCTAGCTAGTCTGACCGGTCCAACCAGTTTGACTGCTAGACCAGTTGACCCGTCAACGGTCCAGTCAAGTTGATCAACGGGTCGGATCTCGAGTCGGGTTGAGTCGACGGTCGGGTCAGTTCACCGACCGATGACCGACGGTCGGGTCATCCCAACGGTTACCGACCGTTAGGTGACATCATGGTGACGTCATCACGTGCCGATTCGCCGACCGGCGCGTGCCGGTTCGCCGGCTAGCGCGTGTCGCGCACGTGCCGGTTTGCCGGCTGGCGCGCGTTGCGCACGTGCCAGTTCGCCGACCGGCGCGTGTGGCGGACGCGCTAGCTGTGCCAGCACTTCAGGCGCGTGGCGCCAACGCGCAACAGCTTCTAGCCACGCGTGTGGGCGCGTCCGGCGTCTCCTGGCAGCGCTCAACCCATCGTCGGACTCATCTCGACGAGCTCTTTCACCTTGTATATTCAAAAATTAATTTTGACCAAAAAATTATTTCAAAAAACGGCCAAAACCTCACGGATGCACGCGACCCTGAACCCGTTCTTTGCTCCGGTTCAATTTCGAGTTTTTCATATGGCAATTTCGACTATCAGAGATCCAAACAGTGTAGAATACAAACTCTTGATCTCAATATCAAATGGTAAATGAGAAAACTCGATGAAAAACAAGGCAGAAAACACGATCGGGCTCTGATACCAATGTTGGAATTCAAGTCGGCGGAAGACGACTTACTTGATGCCAATACGTAAACAACAAATGGCCCCGGAACGAACGTTGAATTGCAAATAAATCACGAACAACATTACCTCACGTTAGTCTAGATGCAATCATAAGGAAAACACCCGATTTCCACAACGTAAATGCCGATCGTTCTTCCAAAACTGAAATGGAATGCCGCTTTCTTCTTTGATGGAAATGGAGAGAAAATTTAGTGCGAATGAATTGCCAATCGTTCCAACGGTTGTGTTCGGGAGGTTTTTATATGTCTCCATAACACCTCTACAAATGGTGTACTTCCATCGTACCGTATCAAGTCCAAATGGTGCGGTCCAATCTCACCCCATCATGGACGTACTAGCTAACTAGCTAAAGTACAATAGATACAAAATATATCTAGCCTTTCAGATGAGTGCAAATATGTTTTAGTAAATGGTCAATCGGTCGTGTGCTACATTCTTCCTTCTTCCCCGGCTTGCATGTGCGCTCTCTCGGCCACGACAAAAGCTTCCTCGTTGCTTCCTCAAGCCGGCTGCATGCAGAAATGCAAATGCTCACGTGGCCTTTGAACAGGGGAAGACTAAATTGTCATACGAAGAAAAAGAGAAGAAGAACAGGGAAACCAGGACCATCAACAAGAGCCGGTCAAAGGAAAATCTTCATTGCTCGCACTATATATTTTGAGCACCTGCTTGGCCATAGACTCCGCATCACAAACTCCCTTCAAACAAATAAAAAAAACTGCTCTTTATTGTCTCTGTCAGTAAAAATTTGCTTTTGCTTGTCTTTGTCAGTAATTTCATCGAACATGAGGAGCACAACAAGGGCTCTCCACATTCTCTTGGTCCTGGCGATGCTCAGCCCCATTTTCATTGCGAACAGAGCTCGACCCTTCAATGTGATGGAGACGAAAGCTCCGGTTGGAGTTGCCTGCAGAGGGTTTTTCGACAGGTTGTCGCTTGGGGCCATCAAGCAAGTTGGGCCGAGCCCAGGCGAGGGACACAAGTTCACCAACTCGGGGACGCTCGGAGGGATGAAAGACTCGGGCCCGAGCCCCCCGGTGAAGGACACAAGCTCACCAACTCGGGGACGCTTGGAGGGATGAAGGACTCAGGCCCGAGCCCCCCTGGTGAAGGACACGAGTTCACCAACTCGGAGTCGCTTGGAGGGATTAAGGACTCAGGCCCGAGCCCCCCCAGTGAAGGGCACAAGCACGTCACCCGCATGAACTAGTGATGGCCAAACTTTGATTGCTAGTAAAAACTAAGAATATTTCACGGTCCCTTTCATTATTTAGTTGTTTAATTTTTATCTTTTGCAATATCAAAAGTGAAGGTCCTAGTCATCCTTTGGGCCTTGAGGTTGAATATAGAATAATACGGTCTTTTGCTAGCGAGCAAGGCCAGTGTTGTTTAACTTGTTTTATGGAATGTGTTCGTGTCAAATTGGACCGACTCACATTGACATGTGTCATTCAAATTATTCACAAAGATTGAAAGTAGAAAGGGAGACTATTATGTCTTGTGCGATCATTGTGTAGTTCTATAACTATTATGAAGTTTTTAATATGGTTTGAGGATTTAATTGAAAGGAAGGGAACAAATATATAATAGAGCTTTTGGTGCAATTATTTTTCACCTTCTTATAATGTTTAATTATAAGTTAAAAGATATTTTTCAGAATTTTGTTAAGGTAACGGCATTTTTATTCTCTAAAGACAACGGTGCGGACTGCAAACTCTCTTTTCCAAATGATTGGCAACAGGCAACATTAGGTAATGTGATTAACTTTCAACAACATATTAGCTGCAATGTTCCATCTTTTTTTCCTTGTAGCATGCAATAGGAGAATACTTTTATAATGAACCATAAATCAAATACTTCAAATAATAAGAAGAATCCAAAAGTGACTTGACTTGACATCGACCTAAAACTCATTATTAACCAAAACACAAAATTCTCGAGTTTTTTGCTATCAAATACCCTAATTGAAAGCCTAATTAGTTTGGATGGAAAATCATCTACATAAGTTGAGCTGAATAATCAATTAGATGAGACTCAAGATATCGAGTGAACAAGATCTTCTAATTGTCTTCATGACATCGACCAACAGACCTATCTCAACATATTGGCATTATCCAAATACAATAGTATGAATGTAAGTATAAAAATAAACAGAGCCATTGAGATAAAATTATCATATTAAAAATAGGTTTGGAATGCTTCTTCTTCCTTGAAGGAACATAATTGTTTATTGCATACTTTCTCTTTGTTTGTACTATGTTTGGGGAATAAAAGGGGTAGAGGAAAAGAAAATAAAAGAAGTGACAATAAGAGAAAATGAATATGAAGAAGTGAGAATATCATATTGTGTTATATTCTATGGACGAGGAAAATGGACAAAAAAATTTTTAAAAAAATAAGGAGAAAGTTGATAAGGTCAATGCCATTGTGCTAAGGATGCAAAAATTCTAAATTTTTCATATTTTCTATAATCCAGTACCCCAATTTTTTCTTGTTTGATCAAGTACCTAAAACCTTTGCTCAATAAATCATCTTGTCAAGTGATTGTGTCGACATGACTCGCTTACTTGATAAAGCTTAAATTCATATTGTTACATGAGTTGCTTAATCAACAAAAAATTGTATCATATCCAAGTGAGAGAGAGAGAGAGAGAGAGAGAGAGAGAGAGAGAGAGAGAGAGAGAGAGAGAGAGAGAGAGAGAGAGAGAGAGAGAGAGAGAGAGAGAGAGAGAGAGAGAGAGAAGTTCTAACTTTCAAATATTTCAGTTACCCAACATATCTCTACCGTGGGATTTCTCAAAAAAAACGCATTCAAGTTGGCATTTTTCCCCCGAGTTCTCAAAAAATTTGCTCGAATGCGAAATAGACAGAAAGTCCACGTAACTTGTGCTGTGAAGTCATTATTTTTAAAATTTCTTAATTTTTTTTACAGAAAGAAAATTTAAAAAAAATTAAAAAATCAAAAAAAAATCTAAAATATTAAAATATTATTAAAAGTTGTCCACGTCGGCACCGATCATGCCACGTCAACCGGCCGGTGTCCTATCAGCAAAATCCAGCCAAAATTGGCCAGAAAGAACTAAATTAACACAACATAAAAAGGTTTATGACTAAATCGGCACCAAAAAAAGTTTTAGGACTAAATTGGCTCAAAGACAAAAGGTTTAGGACCTTTTTGGCACTTCTCCCCTTAATCATCAAAAAGAAGTTTGTAACCATACGAGGCTCTTTGATTTGGAATGTTCTATTCCGCACGAATTTTGAGTTTCATATTCAATTCTGACTATGGTTATTATGTGCATACAAACAAATAGTATCCCATGAGATGCTATGTATGTTTTCGAGCACGTTCAATAGGATCCGACACTGAAAAAGAGGCTCTACATTGAAATTGTGCAGTGATGCTCTATGTTGAAATAGAATCCATCCGAATCCTTCCCGTAATCAAGCATTATTTCCTCCATAACACCCGAGTTGATCACATTGATTAGGCAGCCCATGTTCTTTTCTGGCGGACCTTCTCGATATACACTTGACAAAAATACTTGTTCTAATACTTGCTCGCGACCACTACCATTGGGATCGATTAGGCTGCTGTTAGGGGGATAAATGAACACACCAGTCGATAGAAAACGCGTTTCACGACTGGAAAAGCGCCGTTTAGTGAAAGCCAAACCTGATCTCATAGTGGATCAACGACTTCTCGTTTCGGCGGCAATCGGCAGGTTCATAGGTAGTGGTTAAACTGTGTTTTTCATAGACAGAGTCGTGGGTGATGAAAGATAGTAAAGTGGAAGTGTGGAAAAAGAAAGAAAAATTGGAACTTTGGTTTATTTTGGGTTTTTGAAAATTAGGAAAGATTCAGTTTCGGAAGATGTGATTAATTTTATTTAAATAGCTTTTCTATATTTTAATCGACTTAATTTGCATTTTTTTTTCCACCACTTGTTAATTTAAAACTTCATTCATTTCTTAATGACTAATAAGAAAGGGAAATTAGGGGATTTTTGAGAAATAGAGGATGAAATCGATCCCACGGTTACCGAACTCCTCTGAAGAAGGAATGTCGTATGCGCTTTCATATGTTAAAGAAATATGTTAAAGAAACATTATTGACACAATTTCTAATAAATCATCAAAAAAAAAAAAAACGATTTTTCTAATATGATATTAGAGCACAAGTTTAAAGTACCAATTCTCGCACCCACGTCTTAATATTTGTTGTCTATCATTAATGTTATTTTGCTTGTTTTCCTGTTTCGCTGTCATTCAATCTTGCGCGTGTAAGGAATCGGTTTACATACGAGGAAGAGTGTTAAGGAATTTTTTTATAGATATAGTGCCCGCACGTTTCTGTACAACTAAAACCTCGATGGGGAAAAACGATTTATCTAACATTATCATTTTATTTCGCTTATGACGGTCGTTGCAACTCTTAACACCCGATCACTAAACTTCGTTAACTGTGGAGTTTCCCTTGCTTTTGCTCCCAGAGCCGGCATTCCAAGAATGTGTTAGAACGGTGATTCGAATTCAAGTTAATATTGAAAGAAGACATTTGGGAGATTTCCCCAACAGTTCCCCTGTTGTCTGCTTGTGAAAATTCAAGCTGTCCACCCAAAAGTCTTCGAAATACACCGTCATCCTCACGGTCTTTGGTCTTCGGTCTGGGGTAATACCACGCTTCTCCATGGCTGCTTTGACTATGTTCGCTCGCCCGCTGAAAAACTAGACATAGAATTACAGTCCAACTTCCGTCTCTCATCTTCTAAACCATCAAACTTGGTCCCCCTATACCTACTTGTGTGAAATAGAGTAATATATGATGTATCTAGCCTTTTAGATGAGGGCAAACGTTTTAGTAAACGGTCAAACAGTCGTCTGCTACATTCTTCCTTCTTCCCTTGGCTTGCATGTTCGCCCTCTCAGCCACAACGGAAGCTCCCTCGTTGCTTCCTCAAGCTGGCTGCATGCAGAAATGCCAATACTCACGTTGCCTTTGAACAGGGAAAAGACTAATTATCCTACGAAGAAAAGGAGAGGAAGAACGAGGAAACCGGGACCATCAAGAAGAGCCGGTCAAACAAAACTCTTCGTCGCTCGCACTATATATTAGAGTGCCTGCTTGACCATAGACTCCGCATCACAAGCTCCCTCCAAACGAATCAAAAAGTTCTCTGTTTATTGTCTCTGTCGGTGATTTTATCGAACATGAGGAGCGCAACAAGGGTTCTCCACATTCTCTTGGTCCTGGCGATGCTCAGTGCCATTTTCGTTGCGAACGAAGCTCGACCCTTCAACGTTATGGAGACGAAAGCTCCAGTGGGAGTTGCCTGCGGAGGGTTCTTCGATGGGTTGTCGCTTGGGGCCATCAAGCAAGCCGGCCCGAGCCCGGGTGAGGGACACAAGTTCACCAACTCGGAGACACTCGGAGGGATTAAGGACTCGGGCCCAAGCCCTGGTGAAGGACACGGGCACGTCACCGGCACGAACCAGTGATGACCGAACTTTGATTACTAGTAGAATCTAAAAATATTTTATAGTTCCTGACATTATTTGTTTAACTTTTTTTTTTGGTAAAGTTATTTGTTTAATTTTTATCTTTTGCAATATCAAAATTCAAGGTTGTTTTCATTCATTGGGGTTCGAGCTTGCATATAGAATAAGAATGTTTTTTTTGCTGGCTAGCAAGGCCGATGTTGTTTAACTTGTTTTATTAATGTGTTCATGTCAATTTGGACAAAATCACATGGACTTGTCATTCGAATTACAAAAAGATTGAAAGTAGAAAGGAATATTGGTATGTGTGATCATCTCGTAGTTATATGACAATCATGAAATTTTCACTCTTATAATGTTTAATTAACAAGTGAAAAGCTATTTTTTTCGAACCATGCTAAGGTAACGCCACCTTTATTTTCTAAAAGTAATGTTGCCTTTTGGACCACAAACCCCCTTTCCCGGATGATTGGCAACCAGCAACAACAGCCAGTGTGATTAACTTTCTACAGCATATTGGCTTTAATTAACTTTCAGCAGGGATTAAAAAAAAGTAAAAAAAAAAGGTAAAAACCGATGCAACAAGTATATCCGATTACTAAGAAAAATGGCGGTGGATGATGGTTCGTCACCTGTATCGCCAACGACGGACCATCACCATCTCATTTTCCATTTTTTTTTCCTTGTAGTCTGCGATTGGAAGATTACTTTGAATATCAACCATAACTCGAGCACCTTAAAAATAATGAGAGGAATCCAAAACTGACTTGACATCGACATCAACTCCAAAACTCATCGTTAATCGAAACACAAAAATCTCAAGCTCCTTAATATCGAATACCATAATTCAGAGCATGATCGATTTGGACGAAAAATCATCTTCATAAGTCGACCTGAATGATCATTTTGGATGATACTCGAGGAATTGAGTGGTGTCTTCATGACATTGACCAAAAAACTAGTCTCAACATATTGACATTATCCAAACACAAAAGTATGAATATAAGAATAAAAATAAACAGAGTCATTGGAATAAAATCGTTCAGATTAAAAATAGGTTCGGAGCGCTCCCCCTTCCTTGAAGCAACATCATTATTTCTGCATATTTTCTCTTATTTATACTATGTTTGGGAAAAAAAGCAGTAGTGGCAAAGAAAATAAAAGTAGTGACAATATGAGAAAATGAATATGAAGAGGAGAGAAAAATATATTGTGTTATATTCTATGAACGAGGAAAATTGAAAATAAATTAAAATAAGGAGGAAATTGATAAGGGCAATGCCTTTGTGCCAAGGAGCTATAAATTCTAAGCAAGAATGAAAGATGTGATCAATAAATATATATACATGTATATGTGGGAAATAGAACTGAAGTTCCAGATGAACTTATAGGCATATAAAAAAAGACATCTCAAGGTAGTATTCCAATATTGAGTGAATTCTTAGAGTTTTCTTCCTGAGCAATGATATCGTGAGTACCTAAATTTTTGTCTTTTCTACGATTTAGTACCTTAACTTCTTCTTCTTCTTCTTCTTCTTCTTCTTCTTCTTCTTCTTCTTCTTCTTCTTCTTCTTCTTCTTCTTCTTCTTCTTCTTCTTCTTCTTCTTCTTCTTCTTCTTCAATCAAGTACCTAAAATTTTCAAATTCCACTTGGTGTAAAACCTCAATTGAATATATTGTCATGCGACGTGATTGTGATAACGTAACTCGCTTACTCCACAAAGTTTTAGTACAAATAGTTACATAAGTCGCTTACTTAACACAAGTTGTGCCATCTCCATTCAGATGAGAGGTGGCGGGAGGAGAGAGAGTGCCGGCTTCGAACACTTGAGTCGTTCAATATGTCTCTGCTGCATCATCATCTCAAGAAAACACCATCATCCTCAAGGTCTTTGGTCTTCGGTATGGGGTAAAACCTTTCTTCTCCATGGCTGCTTATAGACTATATACGCTCGACAGCTAAAAAACTGGACATAGAAATTGCGATCCAACTTCTACCTTTTCTTTTAGACCTTCAAACTTGCTCTCTCTCTCTCTCTCTCTCTCTCTCTCTCTCTACACTTGTGTGATAGAGAGTGATAGAAAATATGTCTAGCCTTTCAGATGAGTCCAAATATGTTTTAGTAAATGGTCAATCAGTCGTGTGCTACATTCTTCCTTCTTCCCCGGCTTGTATGTGCGCTCTCTCGGCCACGACAGAAGCTTCCTCGTTGCTTCCTCAGGCCGGCTGCATGCAGAAATGCAAATGCTCGCATGGCCTTTGAATAGAGGAAGACTAAATTGTCATACGAAGAAAAAGAGAAGAAGAACGGGGAAACCGGGACCATCAAGAAGAACCGGTCAAAGGAAACTCAACTTTACTCGCACTATATATTTTGAGCACCCGCTCGGCCATAGACTCCGCATCACAAACTCCCTTCAAACAAATAAAAAAATTTGCTCTTTATCGTCTCTGTCGGTAAAAATTTGCTTTTGCTTGTCTCTCGTCGTAATTTCATCGAACATGAGGAGCACAACAAGGGCTCTCCACATTCTCTTGGTCCCAGCGATGCTCGGCCCCATTTTTGTTGCGAACGGAGCTCGACCCTTCAATGTGATGGAGACGAAAGCTTCGGTGGGAGTTGCTTGCGGAGGGCTCTTCAACGGGTTTTTGCTTGGGGCCATCAAGCAAGCTGGGCCGAGCCCAGGTGAGGGACACAAGTTCACCACCTCGAAGACGCTCGGAAGGATTAAGGACTCGGGACCGAGCCCTGGTGAGGGACACAAGTTCACCAACTCGGAGACGCTTGGAGGGATTAAGGACTCAAGCCCGAGCCCCCCCAGTGAAGGACACAAGCACGTCACCGGCACGAAGTAGTGATGACCAAACTTTGATTGCTAGTCAAAACTAAGAATATTTCATGGTCCCTTTCATTATTTGGTTGTTTAATTTTTATCTTTTGTAATATCAAAAGTGAAGGTCCTAGTCATCCATTGGGCCTTGAGGTTGAATATAGAATAATAAGGTCTTTTGCTAGCGAGCAAGGTCAGTGTTGTTTAACTTGTTTTATGGAATGTGTTCGTGCCAAATTGGACCGGCTCACATTGACATGTGTCATTCAAATTATTCACAAAGATTGAAAGTAGAAAGGGAGACTATTATGTCTTCTGTGATCATTGTGTAATTCTATAACTATTATGAAGTTTTTAATATGGTTTGAGGATTTAATTGAAAGGAAGGGAATAGATATATAATAGAGCTTTTGGTGCAAATATATATATATAAGGGGAAGGTAAAAACTAAACAACCCTCGGCTTCAAAAAGTTACACTCCCAATGAACATGCTCATAAAGAGTGGAAGGAAGCCAATAAAAAAAGCCAAGCTGCAAGCACAGGGACCAAAGCCAGCACAAGAGGCGCTGGCACACCCAAAAAACACCAAGGGCCTAACCAGCCAGTGTACAAATAGTAGAGGAGAAGATGGAAGGATCCAACTCCCAGAACCGTCGTAATCTTCTATTTCTAGTGGAGTTGTCCACATTCCTATAGGTGAGAGCCTTATCTTGAACGACTTTGAGAAGGTGCTTCTTCATGGTCAAGGTAGAAACGGGCTCACCCCTGAAAAGGATATCATTCCTATTCTTCCAAATGGTATGACATAGCGCACCAAAGGAAAAACGGGCAATGCATTTATGGAACTCTTGCCCGCAAGGAAGGTAGTGGCCCAAGTCAGCATTTCCTCCCAAGGCTTGTTACTCTAAGGGAGTTCGCATCTGGTTTCTCAAAAGAAGGCAATACGCAACGTAATGCGACATCCAAAAAATAAATGATCAATTGAATCAGGTTCCTCTTCACAGAAAAGGCAAAATGCATCATCGATACTACCATGAGCCATGAGAAGGGATTGAGTAAGCAGCCTTCGCTTGGTAATGAGCCAAAGGTTAAACTGATATCGAGGTAGGATGGCATTGTTCCAGATGAAACCATTCCAACTAACTCGATCCTTCTTTCGCCTTATAGACTCCAAAGCCGAGGCCACTAAGAACACTCTCGAGGAATTTTCCCTCCAACAAAACCGATCCTTATCATCAATCAAAGAAGGGAGCGGCAAACCCCAAGTTGCATCATTGACCATATAGCGTGGCCGTCTTTAGAAAAAAGGTCAGAGACCGAAGCCTGTCTTGAAAGTCCAAATCTATAGATAACCAAATCTGTGAATATTAAGTTCAAAGGACCCCTGGGGTGCCAATTGTCAAACCAAAGTGAAGTGTTGAGACCATCACCTATCCTCCAATGGAAGCGGAGCCGGAATTCTGTCCTGAGTTGTAGAATTTTCTTCCAAGCCCAAGAACACAAAGTCAGCTTCTTTCCCACCCAGAAATTCCTCCTTTTTAAGAAGGTCGAGTGAATCCGTCTGCACCATAACGATTCTTTATCAAAGAATAGGATCCATATGTGCTTGAGCATAGCCGCCTTATTGCACTCGCACGGTCTCTGGATACCTAGGCCCCCCTCCACCTTAGGAAGGCAAACGTCCTCCCAGGAAATTTTGGCACCCACTCTCCCCAAGTGAGGTCCTTTCCACGGGAATTGTCTAAGAATCCGCTCTATCTCATCCGGCACTACTACAAGGAGAATGAGAACACTAGCCCAGTAGGCTTACATGGCATGGAGAACTGACCTAATCAGTTGAAGACGACCAATAAAGGATAGAAATCGAAGAGTCCAAGATTACACTCTGGATGTGATACACCTAACCAGAACGACACAATTCACTTTCCCTAGCCTTGAAGTGATGATTGGAACACCCAAGTACCAAACTGGAAGTGACCCCTCCTAGAAGCCAAGCTCATTCAGGATATGGTCCTAAAGAGACAAAAGGCCACCAGAGAGGAACACTTCACTTTTTCTCAAATTTGGGAGGAGGCCACTCTAACCCGAAAACTGCTATAGACCCTCTTTAAGAACCTTGATCGAAGGCATGTGGCCCTCACAAAAAAGAAAGACATCATCCGCGATGAATAGATGTGAAAGGATAGTAGGCTTATACCTCCAGAAGAATCTAAACTCATACTGTATTGAGCACCTCTCAAGAACCCCAAAAAAGCACCTCCATCACCGGCGTGAACAAGTAAGGAGATATGGGATCCCCCTAATGAAGGCCCCCGCCCACTAGGAAAGAAGCTATGAAGTTCTCCATTCAGCGCAATGGAAAATCAAGGAGTCCTAACACAAGTCATTATGAGTTGAACCAACCAATTAGGAAACCTTAAGGCAAGTAGAGCATTCTCAAGCAATTGCCAATTCACGGTATCATACGCCTTCCTGAAATCAACCTTGATAGCACACTTTGGGGTACGAGGCTCCACATGAAAACCAGCGAAAAGTTCCTGCGCCAAGAGGATATTGTCCCCGATTCATCGTCCCTTAATGAAAGCACTTTGGTAGGGGGTCAACAGATCTTTGAGCACGGCAGACACCCTATTTGCCAACACTTTGGCAATGATCTTGTCTACCGTGTTGCAGCAAGAAATGGGCCTCCAATCATCAACCGTAGTTGCATTAGGAACCTTGGGAACCAACACTAGGATGGTGTTATTGATATCCTTAAGGAGCCTCCCTGAAATAAAGAAGTCCTTTATGGCTTCCGTGACCAATTGACCCACCGTATCCCAATTCTTCTTGAAGAACTCCACCATGAAGCCATCTAGTCCGGGCACTTTCCCTCAGTCAAGGGAGAAGAGGGTGTCTTGCACCTCAAGATCTGAAACCCGCCGATCAAGAAGGACTTGGTCATCATTCAACTAGGTCCTAATAACATCCCAAAGCTCCGACACCGCTGGGGTAATTTGATCCAACCGAGGCAAGAGGAGGTCGCGGAAAAAGTCCACAAAATGCTACTGGACCAAATGAAGGTCAATGATTTGGCTACCTGAGTCATCATTTTGGATGATACTCGAGGAATTGAGTGGCGTCTTCATGACATTGACCAAAAAACTAGTCTAAACATATTAGCATTATCCAAACACAAAAGTGTGAATATAAGAATAAAGATAAATAGAGCCATTGGGATAAAATCACTTAGATTAAAAATAGGTTCGGAGCGCTACCCCTTCCTTGAAGCAACATCATTGTTTACTGCATATTTTCTCTTATTTATACTATGTTTGGGAAAAAAGCGGTAGTGGCAAAGAAAATAAAAGGAGTGACGATATGAGAAAATGAACATGAAGACAAGAGAAAAATATATTGTGTTATATTCTATGAACAAGGAAAATTGAAAATAAATTAAAATAAGGAGGAAATTGATAAGGGCAATGCCTTTGTGCCAAGGAGCTATAAATTCTAAACAAGAATGAAAGATGTGATGAATAAATATATATATACATGTATATGTGGGAAATAGAACTGAAGTTCCAGATGAACTTATAGGCAAATAAAAAAAGACCTCAAGGTAGTATTCCAATATTGAGTGAATTCTTAGAGTTTTCTTCCCGAGCAATGATATCGTGAGTACCTAAATTTTTGTCTTTTCTACGATTTAGTACCTTAACTTCTTCTTCTTCTTCTTCTTCTTCTTCTTCTTCTTCTTCTTCTTCTTCTTCTTCTTCTTCTTCTTCTTCTTCTTCTTCTTCTTCTTTTGGTTCAATCAAGTACCTAAATTTTTCAAATTCCACTTGGTGTAAAACCTCAATTGAATATATTGTCATGTGACGTGATTGTGATAACGTAACTCACTTACTCCACAAAGTTTTAGTACAAATAGTTACATAAGTCGCTTACTTAACACAAGTTGTGCCATCTCCATTCAGATGAGAGGTGGCGGGAGGAGAGAGAGTGCCGGCTTCGAACACTTGAGTCGTTCAATATGTCTCTGCTGCATCATCATCTCAAAGAAACACCGTCATCCTCAAGGTCTTTGGTCTTCGGTTTGGGGTAAAACCTTTCTTCTCCATGGCTGCTTATAGACTATATACGCTCGACGGCTGAAAGACTAGACATAGAAATTGCTGTCCAACTTCTGCCTTTTCTTTTAGACCTTCAAACTTGCTCTCTCTCTCTCTCTCTCTCTCTCTCTCTCTCTCTCTCTCTCTCTCTCTCTCTCTCTCTCTCTCTCTCTCTCTCTCTCTCTCTCTCTCTCTCTCTCTCTCTCTACTTATGTGATATAGAGTGATACAAAATATATCTAGCCTTTCAAATGAGTGCAAATATGTTTTAGTAAATGGTCAATCAGTCGTGTGCTACATTCTTCCTTCTTCCCCGGCTTGCATGTGCGCTCTCTCGGCCATGACAGAAGCTTCCTCGTTGCTTCCTCAAGCCGGCTGCATGCAGAAATGCAAATGCTCACGTGCCCTTTGAACAAGGGAAGACTAAATTGTCATACGAAGAAAAAGAGAAGAAGAACGGGGAAACCGGGACCATCAAGAAGAGCCAGTCAAAGAAAACTCTTCGTTGCTCGCACTATATATTTTGAGCACCCGCTCGGCCATAGACTCCGCATCACAAACTCCCTTCAAACAAATAAAAAAATTTACTCTTTATCGTCTCTGTCAGTAAAAATTTGCTTTTGCTTGTCTCTGTCAGTAATTTCATCGAACATGAGGAGCACAACAAGGGCTCTCCACATTCTCTTGGTCCTGGCGATGCTCAGCCCCATTTTTGTTGCCAACAGAGCTCAACCCTTCAATGTGATGGAGACAAAGGCTTCGGTGGGAGTTGCTTGCGGAGGGTTCTTCAACGGGTTGTTGCTTGGGGCCATCAAGCAAGCTGGGCCGAGCCTAGGCAAGGGACACAAGTTCACCAACTCGAAGATGCTCGGAGGGATTAAGGACTCGAGACCCGAGCACTGGTGAGGGACACAAGTTCACCAACTCGGAGACGCTTGGAGGGATTAAGGACTCAGGCCCGAGCCCCCCCGGTGAAGGACACAAGCACATCACCGGCACGAACTAGTTATGACCAAAATTTGATTGCTAGTAAAAACTAAGAATGTTTCATGGTCCCTTTCATTATTTGGTTGTTTAATTTTTATCTTTTACAATATCAAAAGTGAAGGCCCTAGTCATCCATTGGGCCTTGAGGTTGAATATAGAATAATAAGGTCTTTTGCTAGTGAGCAAGGTCAGTGTTGTTTAACTTGTTTTATGGAATGTGTTCGTGTCAAATTGGACCGACTCACATTGACATGTGTCATTCAAATTATTCACAAAGATTGAAAGTAGAAAGGGAGACTATTATGTCTTGTGTGATCATTGTGTAGTTCTATAACTATTATGAAGTTTTTAATATGGTTTGAGGATTTAATTGAAAGGAAGGGAACGGATATATAATAGAGCTTTTGGTGCAAATTTTTTTTTTTTATTTTGGTAAAGGTAATAAATATGATAAAAGGGGAAGGTAAAAACTAAACAACCCTCGGCTTCAAAAACTTACACTCCCAATGAACATGCTCATAAAGAGTGGAAGGAAGCCAATAAAAAAAGCCAAGCGGCAAGCACAAGGACCAAAGCCAGCACAAGAGGCGCTAGCACACCCAAAAAACACCAAGGGCCTAACCAGCCAGTGTACAAACAGTAGAGGAGAAGATGGAAGGATCCAACTCCCAGAACCATTGTAATCTTCTATTTCTAGTGGAGTCGTCTGTTGGAGAAAACTTCCTTGTATGTTTTGAAAATGACAAAATGTTTCCATCAATCTAGTCTGAAGACTTGCAAACTCTTTAGTCAAAGTCTGAAGATCGTCAAGTCGCTGGACTCAAGATTCAAAGTCTATCCTCATTGACAGTTTCTAGACCGTCGAAGAAGACTTATCCAGAACTGAGTATCTTGTTAAGGATTTGATTCTATCGACTGAAGAATATCTCTCGGTTGGAGATAGCATGTTGGAATTTGTTATTCGTTTTGATTTCAATTCGAATTATTTAGATCCGTCAATTGACGAAGCATACTTGGAATGTGCTACTTATGGAAACCTAGATCCTGATTGTATGGGCGAGCAGGATTGGTGGGCTATCGTCATGTTCCTTAAATAACTCGAAATCTCCTTAATTGATTTTGTCCAACAGGTAGATTGGAAGAATTCCTTTGGTAAGTGCCAACGGGTATGAAGACATGAAGGAGTATATAAGGAAGTTATTCCAGTTATTCAAGAGGGTGCGCGATAGAAGAATTCCAAAGTCTGAAACTTCTTATTCTTAGTCAATTAAATTGTTGAGTGAAATATTGTACTCAAAAGAGAGTTTATATCTTTGTGAGACCTTGAGGAAGTGTAGCAAAGTCTCTACACTGTGGAATCAAGGAATAACTATACTGTAACAACTCTTTTGATTCATAGTGAAATCCAGCCGGTGGGCTGTCAGTGCGGAAGAGTGGACGTAGGCTTAGATTAAGCCAAACCACTATAAACCCTGTGTTCTTATTCTCTTGTCTAAGCTCTTTACTTTGATCGTAACCCTATTTGATTATTAGAGTCTAATTTATTTTTCTTAATCTATTGCTCAACAGAATTGGTTTAAAAGCAAAATCATTTTCTTTACATTGCGAAAATTTGTTTTCGCACCTAATCACCCCCTCTAGGTCCTTGTACTAGCTTTCACATCGTCCACATTCCTATAGGTGAGAGCCTTATCTTGAACGACTTTAAGAATGTGCTTCTTCATGGTCGAGGTAGAAAAGGGCTCACCCCTGAAAACGATATCATTCCTATTCTTCCAGATGATATGACAGAGCGCACCAAAGGAAAAACGGGCAATGCATTTATGGAACTCCTTGCCCGCAAGGAAGGTAGTGGCCCAAGTCAGCATTTCCTCCCAAGGCTTGTTACTCCAAGGGAGTTCGCATCTGGTTGCTCAAAAGAAGGCAATACGCAACGTAATGCGACATCCAAAAAATAAATGATCAATTGAATCAGGTTCCTCTTCACAGAAAGGGCAAAATGCATCACCGATCCTACCATGAGCCATGAGAAGGGATTAAGTAGGCAGCCTTCACTTGGTAATGAGCCAAAGGTTAAACTGATATCGAGGTAGGATGGCATTATTCCAGTTGAAACCATTCCAACTAACTCGATCCTTCTTTCACCTTATAAGCTCCGAAGCCGAGGCCACTGAGAACACTCCCGAGGAATTTTCCCTCCAACAAAACCGATCCTTATCATCAATCAAAGAAGGGAGCGGCAAACCCCAAGTTGCAATCACTGACCATATAGCATGGCCATCTTTAGAAAAAAGGTCAGCCACCGAAGCCTGTCTTGAAAGTCCAGATCTATAGATAACCAAATCTGTGAATATTAAGTTCAAAGGACCCCTGGGGTGCCAATTGTTAAACCAAAGCGAAGTGTCGAGACCATCGCCTATCCTCCAAAGGAAGCAGAGCCGGAATTCTGTCCTGAGTTGTAGAATTTTCTTCCAAGCCAAAGAACACAAAGTTGGCTTCTTTCCCACCCAGAAATTCCTCCTTTTTAAGAAGGTCGAGTGAATTCATCTGCACCATAACGATTCTTTATCAAAGAATAGGATCCATATTTGCCTGAGCATAGCCGCCTTATTGCACTCGCGTAGTCTCTAGATACCTAGGCCCCCCTCCACCTTAAGAAGGCAGACGTCCTCCTAGGAAATTTTGGCACCCCCTCTTCCCAAGTGAGGTCCTTTCCATAGGAATTGTCTAAGAATCAGCTCTATCTCATCTAGCACTGCTGCAAGGAGAATGAGAACACTAGCCCAGTAGGCCTAAATGGCATGGAGAACTGACCTAATCAATTGAAGACGACCAGTAAAGGATAGAAATCGAAGAGTCCAAGATTTCACTCTGGATGTGATACACATAACCAGAACGACACAATCCACTTTCCTTAGCCTTGAAGTGATGATTGGAACACCCAAGTACCAAACTGGAAGTGACCCCTCCTGGAAGCCAAGCTCATTCAAGATATGGTCCCAAAGAGACGGAAGGCCACCAGAGAGGAACACTTCACTTTTTCTCGAATTTGGGAGGAGGCCACTCCAACACGAAAACTGCTGCAGACCCTCTTTAAGAAGCTTGATCGAAGGCATGTGACCCTCACAAAAAAGAAAGACATCATCTGCAAAGAATAGATGTGAAAGGATAGTAGGCTTACACCTCCAGAAGAATCTGAACTCAGACTGTATCGAGCACCTCTCAAGAACCCCATAAAGCACCTCCATCACTAGCATGAACAAATAAGGAGATATAGGATCCCCCTAATGAAGGCCCCGCCCACTAGGAAAGAAGCCATGAAGTTCTCTATTCAGTGCAATGGAAAATCGAGGAGTCCTGACACAAGTCATTATGAGTTGAACCAGCCAAATAGGAAACCTGAAGGCAAGTAGAGCATTCTCAAGCAATTGCCAATTCACGGTATCATATGCCTTCCTGAAATCAACCTTGATAGCACACTTTGGGGTACGAGGCTCCACATGAAAATCAGAGAAAAGTTCCTACGCCAAGAGGATATTGTCCCCGATTCATTGTCCCTTAATGAAAGCACTTTGGTAGGGGTGGCAAACACCCTATTTGCCAACACTCTGGCAATGATCTTGTCTACCGTGTTGCAGCAAGCAATGGGCCTATAATCATCAACCGTAGTTGCATTAGGAACCTTGGGAACCAGCACCAGGATGGTTTTATTGATATCCTTAAAGAGCCTCCCTGAAATAAAGAAGTCCTTTACGGCTTCCGTGACCAGTTGACCCACCATATCCCAATTCTTCTTGAAGAACTCCACCATGAAGCCATCTAGTCCGGGCACTTTCCCTCAGTCAAGGGCGAAGAGTGTGTCTCGCACCTCAAGATCTGAAACCGGCCGATCGAGAAGGAGGACTTGGTCATCATTCAACTTGGTCCTAATAACATCTCGAAGCTCCGACACCGCTGGGGTAATTTGATCCAACTGAGGCGAGAGGAGGTCGCAAAAAAAGTCCACAAAATGCTACTGGACCAAATGAAGGACAATGATTTGGCTACCTGAGTCATCCACCATCGAGAGAATTCTATTCCTCGGTTGTCTTTTACTAACATAATTGTGAAAGAACTTGGTATTTCGATCACCCTCCTTGAGCCATCTGATATGAGCTTTCTATCTGAAGAATGACCCCTCTTGGGACCAAAATTCCAAAAACGCCTCCTCCTGGGACCAAAATTCCAAAAGGGCCTGGCGTTAAACCCTTTCCACATCTGCAAGAACTACACTAGTAGGCTATTGAAGTAGGTCCACTTGAGTCTACTTTAAGGCTTCCCTCGCATCGAACGTCCTAAGAGAGATGTTGGCAAAGGAATCCTTGTTCAACTGCTTAAGACGACCTTTGAAGGCCTTCGATTTACACACAAGCCTAAACATAGGCACCCCCGACACCGGAGCCTCCCACACCTATTTCACGATGGAATCAAAGTCTGGATGCTGCATCCAAAAATCAAAGAACTTAAACGGCCTTTTCCGAAGAACCGAGTTCTCCACCTTAACTAACATAGGCGAATGATCTGAGATCCCAAGAGCAAGAAAGGAAGCCTCCGAGTAGGAGAACACCTAGCAACAGCACGAGTTCACCAAAACTCTATTGATCTTCCTCATCTTGCGTGTGGGACCTAAAGAAGTGGACCATGTGAACCAGAAACCAACATACCTGAGGTCCTCTAGCTCTGCCTAATCAAGACATTGTTGAAACTCGTCAAAGGATGGCAACCAAAGGTCAGAGCCACCTACCCTATCCAAGGGATCCTTAATCGCATTAAAGTCTCCCATGACAATCCAAGGCACATCCCGAAGGGAAGAGTTCCTAGTCACCAGATCCTCCCACAATGGATGCCGAGACGTAAAAAAATGCTCAGCATAAATGATAGAGATAACACGGGTCACATCAGAATCAAACCAACGAACTTTCCCATGAAACGCCCGATCCAAGACCAAAAGATGCTCCAAAGAAACCGCAGCCCGACCTATCCAAATCCTGCCTCTATCAAAGAACTCCGAGTTGACGTGCCAGCATCAGTTCACCATCAACTTGCCACTAATAACATTAAAGAGATGATGAGGTACTTTATTCTCGACTAACCTGACTAAGAATAATCGGTTCGTCAAAATAAAGTTCCTCACTTCTGTTTGTTTAAGAGGGGCAACAAGCCTCTTAGCATTCCAACACACTATATACATATTTACAAAGGAAACGGAAGAAGGATTACCTCCTTTTTTTTAGAGGAGCTTCACCTAGTAACAAGCGAAGGAGGCCGTGCCTCCAAAGGGGGATCCGGAGCTAAGGCAAGCAGCTGGTCTTGCATCAAGGAAGAGGGTGGGTCCAAAGCAAGGGCAAGCCTCCTAACCACAGCCGTCTTCCGAGAGGTGCAGCGAGAAAGGATGTCGTCATCCGAGGAAGAGATGAGGTCGAAGACCTCAGCCCCCTCACCCAGACCATCGAAAGCGGGAACATCATGCTTCGATAGAAGGGCATCACCGTCCAAAGAAGGGGCATCTTCATTCGGCTCAGATATGATCAATTGGGCTCTATGGCCCTTTCGAGAGTAGGATATAGGCAGTCTCTTCTCAACCGCTATTGTCTTCAACTTCAAGGACCTCCCATCATCAATCGGGGCGGATGAGGTATCAAGAAGTAGAGGTACGATCTTCTTCTTCTTGCTCTTAAACTTCCTCCAGCCCTGATCAAGGGCGCCGGGCGCTACCGAGTCAGAGGCGGAAGGTCGGGCCATCTCCAAAGTAGGAGGGGCAAGATGACGGTTCATCGGGGACAAAGAGCATCAAGCAGAGGCAAGGGCAGCACACTTGTGCCCAAAAACCCCAAACTTTTGGCACTCCACTAGCTTCCACTCGAATTCAATTGCAATGACCCTAGGAACGCCATCCACATTTACTTCCACCGAAGAAACCCTAGGCTGGTTTGCTTGAATCTCAACACATACACGAGCAAAAGAAATCATCCTCTTCTCCTCCAACCCTAATCAAGGGCACCGGGCACTACGTCTCCAAAGCAAGGGGGCCAAGGTGATGATTCATCGGGGACAAAGGGGATCAAACAGGGGCAAGGGCAGCACACCTGTGCCTAAAAACCCCCAAACTTTTGGCACTCCACTGGCTTCCACTCAAATTCAAATGCAATAGCCTTAGGAACAGTATCGACATTTACTTCCACCGAAGAGACCTAGGCTGGTTTGCTTGAATCTCAACACATACACGAGCAAAAGAAATCATCCTCTTCTCCTCCAGCCTTGATCAAGGGCACCGAGTGCTACCGAGTCAGAGGCGAAAGGTCGGGCCGTCTCCAAAGCAAGAGGGGCAAGGTGATGATTCATCGGGGACAAAGGGGATCAAACAGGGGCAAGGGCAGCACACCTGTGCCCAAAAACCCCCCACACTTTTGGCACTCCACTGGCTTCCACTCAAATTCAATTGCAATGGCCCTAGGAACACCATCGACATTTACATCCACCGAAGAGACCCTAAGCTGGTTTGCTTGAATCTCAACACATACACGAGCAAAAGAAATCATCCTCTTCTCCTCGGTGTGTTTATCCACAAAAAGGGGTTTCCCCACAGAGCTAGCAATAGCACCAATCGCTGGTGCGGACCAAAGGTCAAGGGGCAAGTTCTTATGCCTTACCCAAATCGGGACAGCAGATTGTTTGTCCTTCTTCAATTCCATTAATGGCTTCCATTGTTCCAAAATAAGTGGAACTCTAGCAACAGTGAGGGGACCCTCTTCCAGAATTTTCCTGCGAACCAACGAGTCCGGAATATGAAAATAACATAAGCCTTTGTCGTCAACCAACACATCAACTAGCCTCGAACCCCAAGTTTTCTTTAAGGTTTGCTCTATAAGCTGAAATGGGAGCCTTTTCCCAACAAAGTATCCAACTAGGAATTCGTTCCATTTAGGATCCGCAGCCTGGAGGACCTCCTTTGTTAAATTGACAATCGATTTCCCATCCACAAGAGTTGACGGAACATAAGAGAGCTCAAAGCCCTTTTCTGCCAACCGCGCAACATTGGCCCATGATCAAGATAAGGGTGGCTTGGAGGACTGATCGTGCTTGCTTAGGGCCCATTTGGAAGGGGCCCTTAATCAACTCATACCCCTTGATCTATCAACTCGAGGAAACCTAGAGGAATGACCCCCGTCGGCCCTCTCACCCTTCGATGCACTCACCTCTGTTCTACGGGGAACTTGAGACTTCCCAGCCAAGTCGTCTGCACCATTGGGAGGAGGGGAGCTGGGGCCCTTCCCGCTACCAGAGCCAAGAACTTCTCAATCGAAGAACACGCCACAACACCAGCAAGTAGAAACAGCCACTCTGCCTTCTACAGTACAGCCGAGAGGGAAGAATCCATACCAAGCCCACCAAAAGTGAAGAGGATGATGGATGACCCCCACCCCCACCTTTAAGCCGAAGATTCGCCCCTGGAGCCACTCAAGCAAGCCTGCAGTAGCCGACCCCAGCGACTCAGCAAACAACGCTCAAGAAAGCAATCTGGATCTCTGCCAAGAAGAAAATTTGGGCCGATCCGTTCGATGAGATGCAAGATTGATGGGTTAGGAGGAATCCCTCCAACATTTGGAGCAGATGGACGCCTGTAGCTCCCGGGCCGAGCGCAAGCCAGAAGAGATGAATAGTACCAGAATTGCCCCTAGAGAGAGTCGATGAACAGTAACCACTTCCCCTCGAGATTTGATGTTGTTGATTACTTTTGGTGCAATTATTTTTCACCTTCTTATAATGTTTAATTATAAGTTAAAAGATATCTTTTCGGAATTTTGTTAAGGTAACGGCATCTTTATTCTCTAAAAACAATGGTGCCTCTTGGACTGCAAACTCTCTTTTCCAAATGATTGGCAACAAGCAATAATAGGCAAGGTGACTAACTTTCAACAACAGATTAGTTGTAATGTTCCATCTTTTTTTCCTTGTAGCCTACAATCGGAGGATACTTTTATCATCAACCATAAATCAAATACTTCAAATAATAAGAGGAATCCAAAAGTGACTTGACTTGACTTGGCATCGGCTTGAAACTCATTATTAACCAAAACACTAACACATACAGATCAACTCTCGTTAACGCCCTCTTGTGTCTTGTCAAGCATGAGGAGTGCCATGAGGGCCCTCCACATTTTCCTTGTCCTAGCATTGCTCAACGCCACTTTTGTCAAATCTGAAGCTCGACCCTTCAATGCATTGGAGAAGAAAACTATCATACAATTTGCCAGGGGAAGGTTCATTGATGGGTCATCACATGGACCCATCCGGTCCAAGCTGCTTCAAGTGGACTCATCAGGTCCAAGTCCACCTGGTCCCGGGCAAGAGTTATTTGATGAAGTGCACTCATCGGGTCCCAGTCCACTTGGTCCGGTGCATGAGTTAATTGGTGAAGTGCACTCATCGGGTCCCAGTCCACCTGGTGAGGGACACAAGTTCACCAACTCGGAGACACTCGGAGGGATTAAGGACTCGGCCCCAAGCCCTGGTGAAGGACACGGGCACGTCACCGGCACGAACCAGTGATGACCGAACTTTGATTCAAGTTTGTTTCCATTCATTGGGGTTCGAGCTTGCATATGGAATAAGAATTTTTTTTTGCTAGATAGCAAGGCCGATGTTGTTTAACTTGTTTTATTAATGTGTTCATGTCAATTTGGACAAAATCACATGAACTCGTCATTCGAATTATTCAAAAAGATTGAAAGTAGAAAGGAACATTGTTTTGTATGACATTACATCACATCATGTGTGATCATCACGTAGTTATATGACAATCATTAAATTTTTACACTCTTATAATGTTTAATTGACAAGTGAAAAGCTATCTTTTCAGAACCATGCTAAGGTAACGCCACCTTTATTTTCTAAAAGTAATGTCGCCTTTTGGACCACAAACCCCCTTTCCCGGATGATTAGCAACCAGCAACAATAGCCAGTGTGATTAACTTTCTACAGCATATTGGCTTTAATTAACTTTCAGCAGGGATTAAAAAAAAAAAGTAAAAACCGATGCAACAAATATATCCGATTACTAAGAAAAATGGCGGTGGATGATGGTTCGTCACCTGTATCGCCAACGACGGACCATCACCATCTCATTTTCCATTTTTTTTTCCTTCTAGCCTGCAATTGGAAGATTAATTCGAATATCAACCATAATTCAAGGGCCTCAAATAATGAAAGGAACCCAAAACTGACTTGACTTGACTTGACATTGACATCAACTCCAAAACCCAACGTTAACCGAAACACAAAAATCTCGAGCTCCTTAATATCGAAGATCATAATTCGGAGCACGATCGATTTGGACGAAAAATCATCTACATAAGTCGACCCGAATGATCATTTTGGATGATACTCGAGGAATTGAGTGGCGTCTTCATGACATTGACCAAAAACTAGTCTCAACATATTGGCATTATCCAAACACAAAAGTATGAATATAAGAATAAAGATAAACGGAGCCATTGGGATAAAATCACTTAGATTAAAAATAGGTTCGCAGCGCTCCCCCTTCCTTGAAGCAACATCATTGTTTATTGCATATTTTCTCTTATTTATACTATGTTTGGGAAAAAAGCGGTAGTGGCAAAGAAAATAAAAGGAGTGATGATATGAGAAAATGAACATGAAGACGAGAGAAAAATATATTGTGTTATATTCTATGAACGAGGAAAATTGAAAATAAATTAAAATAAGGACGAAATTGATAAGGGCAATGCCATTGTGCCAAGGAGCTATAAATTCTAAACAAGAATGAAAGATGTGATCAATAAATATATATACATGTATATGTGGGAAATAGAACTGAAGTTCCAGATGAACTTATAGGCACATAAAAAAAGACATCTCAAGGTAGTATTCCAATATTTAGTGAATTCTTAGAGTTTTCTTCCCGAGCAATGATATCGTGAGTACCTAAATTTTTGTCTTTTCTACGATTTAGTACCTTAACTTCTTCTTCTTCTTCTTCTTCTTCTTCTTCTTCTTCTTCTTCTTCTTCTTCTTCTTCTTCTTCTTCTTCTTCTTCTTCTTCCACCAATATTTAGTGAATTCTTAGAGTTTTCTTCCCGAGCAATGATATCGTGAGTACCTAAATTTTTATCTTTTCTACGATTTAGTACCTTAACTTCTTCTTCTTCTTCTTCTTCTTCTTCTTCTTCTTCTTCTTCTTCTTCTTCTTCTTCTTCAATCAAGTACCTAAATTTTTCAAAAACCACTTGGTGTAAAACCTCAATTGAATATATTGTCATGTGATGTGATTGTGATAACGTAACTCGCTTACTCAACAAAGTTTTAGTACAAATAGTTACATAAGTCGCTTACTTAACAAAAGTTGTGCCATCTCCATTCAGATGAGAGGTGGCGGGAGGAGAGAGAGTGCCGGCATCGAACACTTGAGTCGTTCAATATGTCTCTGCTGCATCATCATCTCAAGAAAACACCATCATCCTTAAGGTCTTTGGTCTTCGGTTTGGGGTAAAACCTTTCTTCTCCGTGGCTGCTTATAAGACTATATACTCTCGACAGCTGAAAAACTAGACATAGAAATTGTTGTCCAACTTCTGCCTTTTCTTTTAGACCTTCAAATTTTCTCTCTCTCTCTCTCTCTCTCTCTCTCTCTCTCTCTCTCTCTCTCTCTCTCTCTCTCTCTCTCTCTCTCTCTCTCTCTCTCTCTCTCTCTCTCTCTCTCTCTCTATCTCTATCTACTTATGTGATATAGAGTGATACAAAATATACCTAGCCTTTCAGATGAGTGTAAATATGTTTTAGTAAATGGTCAATCGGTCGTGTGCTACATTCTTCCTTCTTCCCGGCTTGTATGTGCGCTCTCTCGGCCACGACGAAGCTTCCTCGTTGCTTCCTCGAGCCGGCTGCATGCAGAAATGCAAATGCTCACGTGGCCTTTGAACAGGGGAAGACTAAATTGTCATACGAAGAAAAAGAGAAGAAGAACGGGAAACCGGGACCATCAAGAAGAACCGGTCAAAGAAAACTCTTCGTTGCTCGCACTATATATTTTGAGCACCTGCTCGGCCATAGACTCCGCATCACAAACTCCCTTCAAACAAATAAAAAAATTTGCTCTTTATCGTCTCGTCGGTAAAAATTTGCTTTTGCTTGTCTCTCGTCGTAATTTCATCAAACATGAGGAGCACAACAAGGGCTCTCCACATTCTCTTGGTCCTGGCGATGCTCGGCCCCATTTTCGTTGCGAACGCAGCTCGACCCTTCAATGTGATGGAGACGAAAGCTCCGGTGGGAGTTGCCTGCGGAGGGTTCTTCGACGGGTTGTCGCTTGGGGCCATCAAGCAAGCTGGGCCGAACCCAGGCAAGGGACACAAGTTCACCAACTCGAAGATGCTCGGAGGGATTAAGGACTCTGGACCAAGCCCTGGTGAGGGACACAAGTTCACCAACTTGGAGACGCTTGGAGGGATTAAGGACTCAGGCCCGAGCCCCCCCGGTGAAGGACACAAGCACGTCACCGGCACGAACTAGTGATGACCAAACTTTGATTGCTAGTAAAAACTAAGAATATTTCATGGTCCCTTTCATTATTTAGTTGTTTAATTTCTATCTTTTGCAATATCAAAAGTGAAGGTCCTAGTCATCCATTGGGCCTTGAGGTTGAATATAGAATAATAAGGTCTTTTGCTAGTGAGCAAGGTCAGTGTTGTTTAACTTGTTTTATGGAATGTGTTCGTGTCAAATTGGACCGACTCACATTGACATGTGTCATTCAAATTATTCACAAAGATTGAAAGTAGAAAGGGAGATTATTATGTCTTTTGTGATCATTGTGTAGTTCTATAACTATTATGAAGTTTTTAATATGGTTTGAGGATTTAATCGAAAGGAAGGGAACGGATATATAATAGAGCTTTTGGTGCAAATATATATATTTTTTTTTGTAAAGGTAATAATATGATAAAAGGGGAAAGTAAAAATTAAACAACCCTCGGCTTCAAAAACTTGCTCATAAAGAGTGGAAGGAAGCCAATAAAGAAAGCCAAGCGGCAAGCACAAGGACCAAAGCCAGCACAAGAGGCGCTGGCACACCCACAAAACACCAAGGGCCTAACCAGCTAGTGTACAAACAGTAGAGGAGAAGATGGAAGGATCGAACTCCCAGAACCGTTGTAATCTTCTATTTCTAGTGGAGTCGTCCACATTCCTATAGGTGAGAGCCGTATCTTGAACGACTTTGAGAAGGTGCTTCTTCATGGTCAAGGTAGAAACGGGCTCACTATGACATCCAGATTTTCGGATTCTAATTTCGACTGGATAAATAGGGCCATTTTCGTTCAATTAAAGCCAGGGATTGTGAAATTGGGATGCAAGTGGGCTACATTGGTAAGGAAAAATACCAATTGGAATGATGAGGTGTTGAATAAATTAATGGGGGTCAATTTGATTTAATTCAAGAGGAATTAAGGCCCAATTGGAAAGAAAACCTAGCAAAATTCGTACGCCACACTTACCCCCATATTTTGGCCTACCTAAATGCTTCTAGAAGGGGCAAATTTGTCAAGAAATGGTGGGTGGAAGGTGACATCACATGATGTCATGGTGGCCCATGTGTGATGACCTAAGAGAGAGAGTGTGTGAGAGGAAGAGGGGAAATTGATTTCTTCTTCCTCCTCTCTCTCCTTCGTCAACCAAACTCCTCCCCCATCTTCTTTTTCTTCAAAACTCCATGGGAGCCGAAGACCAGCGAAGACTGAGCTGCAATCGCCGCCTCTCGCCGTCATCGTCACCGCTGTAGAGCACCGTCGTGCTGCCCTCGCCCATCTCCGTTGCATCCTCTCTCTTTCGCCCCTCTCATACGAACGCAGCAGCAGCAGCAGCTCTACCCGTCGCCGCCTCTTGCCACCGTCGCCGCACGCCACTGTACACCACCGGAGCCGCCGTTGCTGCCATTCCGCCGTTCCGCCGTCCACCACCATCACCGAGCTGCTATCTCGTGCTCCGCCTGCCTCGGCCTCCCCCTCACTCAACCCTCTGTTCCAGCGATCATTTCAAATCTGGTGGAGCTCCGCCGGAGCCGTCCACCCTACCTCCGGCCACCGTGAAGCCCCGCCTAGGTTCGGTTCGACCCCTCCGTCCATTTCGACCCAACCCAGCCCCGAATCCACCCTCCTCCGCCTCCAACCAGCAGTGTACAGAGAAGAAGAAAATGGGTATGGCAGCCCCTTCGTGGGCCATTTTGGCCGCCTTCCCGAGCCCGGATGCTCGGCCCGCTTTGAGGAAAGTCGATCCTTGCGTCGAGCTCGTCGTTTTGTGTGAGTTTTGCTCACTAATGCCTTCTTAGTGTGCTAATTATACTTAAAGGTTGATTAGTGTTAATTAAGTGTAATTAGGTGGTTAGATTAGAATTGATTAGTGATTTTTAGTTAATTGCTTTGCATATTAGTTGTGTGATTAGTATAATTAGATAGAGAATTGCCTAAAGTATTTATTGGAAGCTTCTTGGGATTTTTCCCGTCCCTTATCGGGTGTTAATAAAGCAAATCGGGCCTAGGTGGAATTTTTAGGAATTAAATATTAATTTTCGAAATTAATTATTTAATTATTTATTTCCCGGAATTTCAACTGGGATGGCTAGTGACCGGGATTTTATGCTGATGATCGTGGCGCAGTTCGTTTATTTAATCGAGCTTTATATTGTGCTAAATTGAATTTATTGTATTTATTTATTTAATTTTCGAAATTAATTATTTAATTATTTATTTTCCGGAAATTCAACCGGGATGGTCGGTGACCGGAATTCTATGCTGATTGTTGTGGTGCAGTCTATTTATTTATTTGAGCACTGGTTGGTGGAAATTTAGTGAGTTGATGAGTATGTGGGGATTTATCCCAAAATTGATCAGTATTGGTGTTCAATTAGAATTTGGCTGTGAAAAGTTGTGAGTAGAACCTTGAAAGCCATCAAGATATGGCTGTGCCAGTGGGGCCGAGTTTTGCCACCGAATTTGGAGTCGGTCGCGCCCGTTGGGCCATAAATTGCCACCCGATAAGGGTCGCACCTGATAAGGCCGTAATCCGCCACCTATTAAAGGTCGCGCCCGCTGGGCCGTAAATTGCCACATGACAGAGGTCGCGCCCGTTGGGCCGTAAATTGCCACCCGATAAGGGTCGCACCTGATAAGGCCGTAATCTGCCACCTATTGAAGGTCGCGCCCATTAGGCCATAATTTGCTACCTAAAGATAGGTCGTGTCCTTTAAACCATAATTTGTTGCCAAGAAATTTGGTAGACTGTGCTCGTGAAGCCGTGAGTAAGATTTTGAGACTGAATAAGGGAGGTGACCAGGGAATGGTCGGACTGACATGTAATCGACTAGGTCGATTTGATCGATGCTTCAATCAGTGATGTGATTGCTCGGGTGCCTATTTGATATGTGCTAATATGCAGGTGGAATCTGAGGCTAAGGTAAGTCCTCTAACTCATGTTGTGTATAGGCAACCCTAAGGTGTATTAGTTTACTAATCAAGTCGTAGGGGGTAGAACTTGCTGAGACGTAGTCTCATCCCGGTTTGGGGAAAACATTTGAGGACCCTGATGAAGAACCTGAGGAGAAAGAACTCGAAGAGGAGTATCTGAAGGAGAACCCCGAGAATGATCCAAAGTAGGATCCTAATGACGTTTGCTATAGAATCAATTTGAGTAGAAACCAATCGTTTTAGTATGGCTTGTATATGATCATAATGGTGTTGGCTTTCAAGTTCAATTTCCTAGTCCTACTTGTATATCCCATTGCTTTATTGTCTGGGGATTTTTATAATTGCTTCCGCATGTGCTAATGAAAAGGAAAGGGTTGGCGATATGTAGTCCTGGGGATATCGCATATTAAAATCGACCAAGCTTGAAGGATGGTCACATTACCGAGAGTCGGGGCGTGACACTCACCCTTGAAAAGGATATCATTCCTATTCTTCTAGATGATATGACAGAGCGCACCAAAGGAAAAACGGGCAATGCATTTATGGAACTCCTTGCCCGCAAGGAAGGTAGTGGCCCAAGTCAGCATTTCCTCCCAAGGCTTGTTACTCCAAGGGAGTTCGCATCTGGTCGCTCAAAAGAAGGCAATACGCAACGTAATGCGACATCCAAAAAATAAATGATCAACTGAATCAGGTTCCTCTTCACAGAAAGGGCAAATGCATCATCGATCCTACCATGAGCCATGAGAAGGGATTGAGTAGGCAGCCTTTGCTTGGTAATGAGCCAAAGGTTAAACTGATATCGATGTAAGATGGCATTGTTCCAGATGAAACCATTCCAACTAACTCGATCCTTCTTTCGCCTTATAAGCTCCAAAGCTGAGGCCACTGAGAACACTCCCGAGGAATTTTCCCTCCAACAAAACCGATCCTTATCATCAATCAAAGAAGGGAGCGGCGAACCCCAAGTTGCAATCATCGGCCGTATAGCGTGGCCGTCTTTAGAAAAAGGTCACCACCGAAGCCTGTCTTGAAAGTCCAGATCTATAGATAACCAAATGTGAATATTAAGTTCAAAGGACCCCTGGGGTGCCAATTGTCAAACCAAAGCGAAGTGTCGAGACCATCGCCTATCCTCCAATGGAAGCGGAGCCGGAATTTTGTCCTGAGTTGTAGAATTTTCTTCCAAGCACAAGAACACAAAGTCGGCTTCTTTCCCACCCAGAAATTCCTCCTTTTTAAGAAGGTCGAGTGAATCCATTTGCACCATAACAATTATTTATCAAAGAATAGGATCCATATGTGCTTGAGCATAGCCGCCTTATTGCACTGGCGCAGTCTCTGGATACCTAGGCCCCCCTCCACCTTAGGAAGGCAGACGTCCTCCCAGGAAATTTTGGCACCCCCTCTCCCCAAGTGAGGTCCTTTCCACAGGAATTGTCTAAGAATTCGCTCTATCTCGTCCAGCACTGCTGCAGGGAGAATGAGAACACTAGCCCAGTAGGCCTAAATGGCATGGAGAACTGACCTAATCAGTTGAAGACGACCAGTAAAGGATAGAAATCGAAGAGTCCAAGATTGCACTCTCGATGTGATACGCCTAACCAGAACGACACAATCCACTTTCCTTAGCCTTGAAGTGATGATTGGAACACCCAAGTACCAAACTGGAAGTGACCCCTCCTGGAAGCCAAGCTCATTCAAGATATGGACCCAAAGAGACGGAAGGCCACCAGAGAGGAACACTTCGCTTTTTCTCGAATTTGGGAGGAGGCCACTCCAACCCGAAAACTACTGCAGACTCTCTTTAAGAAGCTTGATCGAAGGCATGTGGCCCTCACAAAAAAGAAAGACATCATCTGCGAAGAATAGATGTGAAAGGATAGTAGGCTTACACCTCCAGAAGAATCTGAACTTAGACTGTATCGAGCACCTCTCAAGAACCCCATAAAGCACCTCCATCACCAGCGTGAACAAGTAAGGAGATATGGGATCCCCCTAATGAAGGCCCCGCCCACTAGGCAAGAAGCCATGAAGTTCTCCATTCAACGCAATGGAAAATCGAGGAGTCCTGACACAAGTCATTATGAGTTGAACCAATCAATTAGGAAACCTAAAGGCAAGTAGAGCATTCTCAAGCAATTGCCAATTCACAGTATCATACGCCTTCCTGAAATCAACCTAGATAGCACACTTTGGGGTACGCGGCTCCACATGAAAACCAGCGAAAAGTTCCTACGCCAAGAGGATATTGTCCCCGACTCGTCGTCCCTTAACGAAAGCACTTTAGTAGGGGCTCACCAGATCTTTGAGCACGGCAGACACCCTATTTGCCAACACTTTGGCAATGATCTTGTCTACCGTGTTGCAGCAAGCAATGGGCCTATAATCATCAACCGTAGTTGCACTAGGAACCTTGGGAACCAGCACCAGGATGGTGTTATTGATATCCTTAAGGAGCCTCCCTGAAATAAAGAAGTCATTTACGGCTTCCGTGACCAGTTGACCCACCGTATCCCAATTCTTCTTGAAGAACTCCACCGTGAAGCCATCTAGTCCGGGCAGTTTCCCTCAATCAAGGGAGAAGAGGGTGTCTCCCACCTCAAGATCTGAAACCGACCGATCGAGAAGGAGGACTTGGTCATCATTCAACTAGGTCCTAATAACATCCCGAAGCACCGACACCGCTGGGGTAATTTGATCCAACCGAGGCGAGAGGAGGTCGTGGAAAAAGTCCACAAAATGCTACTGGACAAAATGAAGGTCAATGATTTGGCTACCTAAGTCATCCACCATCGAGAGAATTATATTCCTCGGTTGTCTTTTACTAACATAATTGTGAAAGAACTTGGTATTTCGATCACCCTCCTTGAGCCATCTAATACGAGCTTTCTGTCTGAAGAATGACTCCTCGTGGGACCGAAATTCCAAAAGGGCCCGGCGTTAAACCCTTTCCACGTCTGCAAGAACTACACTAGTAGGATCTTGAAGTAGGTCCACTTGAGTCTACTTCAAGGCTTCCCTCGCATCGGACGTCCTAAGAGAGATGCTGGCAAAGGAATCCTTGTTCAACTGCTTAAGATGACCTTTAAGGGCCTTCGGTTTACACACAAGCCTAAACATAGGCACCCCCGACACCGGAGCCTCCCACACCTGTTTCACGATTGAATCAAAGTCCGGGTGCTGCATCCAAAAATCAAAGAACTTAAATGGCCTTTTTCGAAGAACCGAGTTCTCCACCTTAACCAACATAGGTGAATGATCTGAGATCCCAAGAGCAAGAAAGGAAGCCTCCGAGTAGGAGAACACCTAGCTACAGCACGAGTTCACCAAAACTCTATCGATCTTCCTCATCTTGCGTGTGGGACCTGAAGAAGTGGACCATGTGAACCGGAAACCAACATACCTAAGGTCCTCCAGCTCTACCTGATAAAGACACTGTTGAAACTCGTCAAAGGATGGCAACCAAAGGTCAGAGCCACCTACCCTATCCAAGGGATCCTTAATCGCATTAAAGTCTCCCATGACAATCCAAGGCACATCCCGAAGGGAAGAGTTCCTAGTCACCAGATCCTCCCACAATGGACGCCGAGACGTAAAAGAATGCTCAGCATAAATGATAGAGACAACACGGGTCGCATCAGAATCCAACCAACGAACTTTCCCATGAAACGCCTGATCCGAGACCGAAAGAGGCTCCAAAGAAACCGCAGCCTGGCCTATCCAAATCCTACCTCTATCAGAGAACTGCGAGTTGACGTGCCAACACCAGTTCACCATCAACTTGCCAGTAATAACATTAAAGAGATGATGAGGTACTTTAGTCTCGACTAACCCAACCAAGAATAATCGGTTCGTCAAAATAAAGTTCCTCACTTATGTTTGTTTAAGAGGGGCAACAAGCCCCCTAGTATTCCAACACCCTATTTACATATTTACAAAGGAAACGGAAGAAGGATTACCTCCTTTTTTTAGAGGAGCTTCACCTAGTAACAGGCGGAGCAGGCTATGGCATCCTAAAAATTCAAGACAAGCTCTAAGGTGTATTAAAGCCCATAATTAGGTAATGAAATTACCTATGGTTTATGCTTTAGCCATTAGTCTCCTCTTAAGACTAAGTGATATAGGCTTGTGTTCATGAGTTTTTAAATTAGTATTGTAGGATAAATTAATGAGAATGATTTATTCTTGGCCATGCACCTCATAGACTAAATTTCCTATAAATAAAATGTTACAAGATTTTGGCCATGTGGAATTTAAAACTTAAAAACTATAAAAGAAAGAATAAAAGGTAAAATTTGACTTTTTATTTAGGTTTGGGCCTTAGGCCCAAGAGTGAACTTTGATGGGCCATGATAGTCGGCCCATTAAAGCCCACGAATGGGCTGTCGTCGGCCACAAGGGAGGCCGGCCCAAATACTCCCAAGCCCATCTTGCATGAGCCATGCCAAGTGGCAAAAAGGAAGGCTTCATGCATTGGCTTGTGGAGAGGCAAACCATCATTGCTAATGATGGGAATTAGGGGAAATAAAAGGGGGAGAGAGAGAGAGTGGCCGGTTGAATTCGGCCAAGCCAAAGAGAGAGAGAGAGAGGGAGTTGCGAGAGAGAGGAACCGAGGAGGAGGAGGAGCTCGCCCGTCGCCGCCCGCACGCCGTCCGTCCGTCGCCGGTGTGCCGTCCGTTTGCTGTCATCCGCTTGGTCTTAGAGGCAAGTTGGGATCGATTTCCACTCTTGCATGTGTGTCTTGCATGTGTGATTTGTTGGTGGTAGATCTCGGATGTTAGGGTAGGCAAAACCGAAGCTAGAATGTGACTTGTTCTTGAAAATGCTTGCTGATTTCGTGTAAACCGCTCGACCCAGAATCTTGTGGAGGCTTGCATGCATGTTTCGAGTTAGATTTTGACTTTGATTCCTTCATGAAAGTTGTATCCAACATCTTAAACTATAACATACTAAAATTTGGGACAAAATGATTGATATTTAAGGGGAAAAACCCTCTTTCTACGAAGACACTAGATCTGGAACTGCTTTGCTGACCTTTTGGTAGTTTTGTGGGTTGCATGTCGATTTTTACTAAGAATATCTCTTCGACTTCTTCATGAAACTTGTAGGGAACATCCTAAAGACTAACATACTCAAATCTGAAGTAAAATGAGCAAGTGTAGCCTAGTGAATCGACTTACTCTTGAAGACAGTAAATCTGGAAACACGGTACTGGACACCCGAGACTTCATGGACCCATATGGTGACTATTCCTTGTCAATTTCACTTAGATCCCTTAATGAAAGTTGTAGGGGACTCTTGAAGTAAAACATATCCAAATTTCAGAGGAAACTAAGAATAATAAGTGGGTGAAAACTCGATATTTCGGGGATAACTACACTGGACGTTTCGGTGCTAGAATCAGAAGCTTCGGATGACTATAGAAAATTATTTAGAACGAATCTGGCCTGGATGTCTTCATGAAAAATCTACTTTAGTGTCTTAAATATAACCTGGTAAAATTTCATAATTTTTGGAGGTCGTTCCGGTATTTTAATCAAATTATTTCAAAAACTGCACATTTTGTTTCTATCCGAAATTGCACGCTGTATTTGTGTGAATTATATCTTCTTGTGTGGAACTCTATTGGGCATGTGTTTTTCATGAAATTATTATCTTATTGACTTGTCTATCACATATCTTGATTTCATGATTTTTGAGAATCATATGGATATTTAATTTAAATATTTTCTAAAATGGTACAAGCTGGAATTTTGTAAACTTCAAAAAGGCATGATAAATGGACTATTCTAAATTGTATGGACTCCACGAATTGTACTGTTATGAGTAATTGTGTCTTGCTGCATGCATGATGATGATTTGAGATGCATGTATGAATTCAAGGATGAATATGATCTTGATTGCCATCACATCACATGCCATGTTAAAATTGAACTATAATTGAAGATGAGAATTGAGATAAATGAGAAGGCCGTCGAAGGTGTGAGCCAACGATGCCCCGGGAGTGTCGGGATGCCTGGCTAGAAGGGTACGGCCGGTTGCTCGGTGGCCTTGAATGGCCGAATACCAGAGGGTCCTCGGGAGTACCGAGAGGTATCGAGATGCCCGGAGAGTGGGGGAGCCGAAAGCTTGGCAGGTATTGTGCCGAGGGATGCCTCGCGATGCCAGTTGGGGTGCGAGATGCCTAGCTAGAAGGGTACGGCCGATTGCCCGGTGGCCTTAAATGGCTGAATGCCGGAGGGTCCTCGTGATGCCAGTTGGGGTACGAGATGCCCGGAGAGTGGGGGAGCCGGATGCCTGATTGTATCTTGGATATATGTGGGATGCAAACATTGATCCCGGGAAAGAGAAATGTGGTGATCCCAAATGAAATTGAAATTGAATTATGCATGATGATATATGCATGACATGATGATGATGATATATGCATGGTAATGATGATGGTACATGTGATATGATGATGATGTTACATGCATGGATGCATGGCAATGATGATGGTACATGTGATATGATGATGATGTTTGTCGCGACCAATTTTTTCGGGTGTGAACCACCTAGGATTTGGCTAATGGATTGCTAAGCCTACACTTAGCTCGGGCTCTCCCAAGCCCATACCAATTCGCGACTTAGGGTTCAAGTTCTTAACATGCAAATTTTTTAATTAGGAGCCGCCACTAATCTAGTTTTTGTGGGTCGATTAGAAACCCAAGTAAAGTAACGGGAGATTTACTTTACTCCTACGAATCAGAGATTTATGAGTTCGGGGACTTGGTTACGCTAGATTTCTCTAACGCCCTTTCGGTACCATTCTTTTATTTTCAAAAATGTTTTCGCAGGCAACTTTGATTGATTTTAAATCTATTTCCCTAACATGTGAGGTGATCATGCGGGTGCACAATCCACCAATTTAACACCCAAGTAAAAGCAATAAATAAATTGCAAGACTTGCCTCATAGCAACGAAAGCATCTGCGTTGTTATATCAAAATTCACATCAGCAGTCCTAATATGAGTTTTAATTAACACGCAATCTTTTTTTTTTTCACTTAATTAATGAGAATCATGCAATATGCAATGCGATATTAACTAAATGACCTAATTCTAATGATATGTAATTTCTAACTAAATGGGCCTAGCAAAAATACTAAATGAGATACATCTCGGTGAATCTAAACCTAATGACGCACATGTGACATTTTTTTTTTTTTCTAAAAGAATGCATTTTTTATCCTAAATAATAAAACTAATTTAACCTATGACATTTTTTGTATTTTTCATGAAATTCGGAATTAAATAAAATGTGAAAATTACCTAACTAGATTAAGATCCCACTTAATTTATATTAGGAATTAGGTTGAGCCACATCCTAATTTAAACTAAAATATTATCTTAACCCAAATAATCCTAAAATGCAATATATCTAAAAAAATACCTAAACTTATAATAAATTAAAAAATTATCTAAATTAAACTAAGTGCAATTTTTATCCTAATATGCAATGACGTGTGAAATATTACCCTAACTCTACATGATATATGCATGATGATTTTTTTGTTTTTTTTTTCTTTTTTTTTTTTAAATTTCGAAATTAATAATTGCCAAATGATTAAACATGCAATCCAAGTTAAAAAAACTAGCAACCTAAATTAATTGAATTGATCTTTGAATTTTTTTTTTTTGATTTTTTTTTATAAATTTCAGAATAAAATTTCTAGTCTAAATATGGAAACCCTAAAGAGGAAATAAACCTAATTCTAACCTACATTTTTTTTTTTTATGAAAGCAAATTTAATTAAATGGCACGACAGCAAATCAAAGCAAGATGATACCCAAATTGACGAACCATATCTCGCGCATGAGATCGGGTTGGCCAATTTTTAAATAAATCGCGAATCGAATCTCGAGCGGAAGATCGGATTGGCGATTTTTTCGTGCGATTGTGAGTCGCATTTCGAGCATGAAATCGGACTATCAATCATGTGCACGTTGCGAAATTAGGAAGATTTCCTAATTTAGGAGGTTACTCGAGTTGTGAATATCATGGCATCTCGGGAATTTCCATCATGTGCACCAATGAATATATCAAATAAGGAAACAAAATTTTCGGAAATTAGAATAGACAATTTTGACCTATCCCAAGTATTGCTTCCAAATTTGGTCTTCGAACGGCGGCCGGTTCGTGATGACCAACTGTGCTTCAGAGCAAGCCGGCAAGGCATCTCAGCTTGGGATGCTCGAGCTGGTAATTCACGGTGTGGTGTTCGGTTGACTGCAAAATCAAAACAAGTGCACAGCCAGGACCAACGCAATATAAAAGATTAAAGAATTAGACCCCAAACCCTCGAATCTCCTTACTGTCGGCGTTTCCCCTGCTGCCATGCACCCTTATATTTCTATTTTTTTATCTAACCCCCCTCTCCCACCGAAAACCAAATTTCCACCGCCTCAAGCTACACGGAGGCCAATTCTTTCCCACATGTTTGTCCTTTGGCTATGACTTTTCGAGTGAACTTCATGAGAGTGGCCGTGAATTCAAATATTCCATTGAGAATTCTCGTATTTTTCTTCTTTGATTTCAACCGGTAATGTCGTGACTTGATGGACGCCGAAGTGTGAACACGAGTGAATTTCTTCACGGACGATATACTCAAGAATCATAGGGACATGGCCACCTGGTCACCGGCGCACAAGTCAGCCTGCAAAACAAAGAAATTCAACGGCACAATCGGAGTAGCGAGTTGTCGAGGCCGGGGTCATCGATGAGGGTAGCCACTGGTGGTCCAGCTCTTCTGGACGGCAGGTCTTCGCTGGTACTCAGCTCGGAGAGATCACGGGGCAAAAGTCGGTGACGGATCGCAACAAGGCTTTTTTTGCGGTGATGCTTCTCAGCATGATGAAACAACTCTTGGTGGTGTGCTCAGGGTTGGGATTAAAATCTATCGGAGCAATTCATTGGAGATTCCACAAACCAAGAGCTTTAAACGTGATGAGGGCAGCACATCGGGGAACTCGACACAACTCAGGCACGTCAAACCATGGTGTCGGCAACAGCTCAATAGGGTAGCACTCATTAACAAGGCGTTGCGGATGAAGAACTGAGGCTACACAACGCCAAAAAGACGGCTGGAACGGTATTTTGACTTTGCTCTACCGCCACCTTCGTGAAAAAGGAGTCTTCCCCTCGGTATTGCCTCTCTCTCCGTGGAGAACGTGAGTTCTCCCTTTTTTGCAGCCGTGTGTTCTCAATTGTGTGGCCCTCCCAAAACCCTACGTATGTTTTCTTATTTATAGGGCACGGATTAGGGTTTTTAAATTTTCCAAATCCATATCCACGAAGATTTCTTTTCGAAACGCAATATTTGTTTTTTTCCAAACGTAATATTTGCTTTTGAATTGAAATCTCACAAAGATAAATCCGTAAAATATCTCCGAGGATACGGGCTTGGACCGATTTGCTTTTTTCGTGGGCTTAGCCCGACTCATCAACTTAAAGTTTCCGAACCATCAATTCGAATCCATCCGTCACCGGCCCAATGTAAATGCAAATAAAAAATAAACGCACCTAAAACTATATGCTATGCGATTAACTATTTTTTTAGGTGTAAAATTAACCCCTAATTTTTTAATACGATAAATGACTAAACGGGTCGCCAAAATTTAGGTGTCAACAATGTTACATACATGGATGCATGGCAATGATGATGGTACATGTGATATGATGATGATGTTACACGCATGGATACATGGCAATGATGACGGTACATGTGATATGATGATGATGAGTGCATGGATGCATGGTAATGATGATGATACATGTGACATGATGATGGTAAGTGTATGATATGATGGTGATGACTATATGATGATGTATGTACATGAGGTACGTTGACATGTGCATGATACCAAGGTAAGTTGTGCATGGATGCTTTAATGACATGTGATGCTATGATTGTGATGATTGTGTGGCATGATGCATTAAGTGGTTTATTGGTCCTTTACCTGCTGAGTGGTTGTACTCACCCCTTCGGGGACCAACATTTCAGATTAGCAGGATGCCGCTCCCTGCTGTCACGCGGGGCGTATTTAACGGTCTTCCTTCAGATGTAAAGGTCGAGTGTGTGGAGATCGACTGTCCCACCATTCCTGGACTGACATTTATTCGAGTTCACGCCTTAGTGATGTATGACGTGGGCCTGGCTGGGGGCCCTGTCATTCAGGAGTTCATATCCGTCCATGTTCGTCGAGACGGAGTGATGCGTGGGATGTTGCCGCCGCCACCACCTGATGCACCCGGATGGGTGTGAAGGCCTGTGCGAGAGAAGTAGGAGCTGTAACTTTTTGAGATGGTAGCCGACACTAGTGGATGGGAGATCTTGCACATTAGACGTAGTGGGTCGAGTGTTTCTTTTTGGGTTATGGCCGAGTGTGGCTACATGTCCTGGCCTTTCTTTTGATATACCGACCTAAGGAAACCCATCTTGGAAAATATGTAAATAAAGTGTCGTGGCTTTATATTTTCTTAGGATGTTTAGTGGTGTGCAATTGTATCATGGTTGATGGAGGGAGAGATGGCAATATTATATTTTGCTTCTGCTAATGAGTCGCGCTGGGACCGTTTTTTTTATAAAAAAAAAAAATGTCTAGGATTTACGACGCTTCTTCTAGGAGATGTAACTAGTGTTCCATTAGGCGTAGCATTAGGTGCCTGTGGCGACCTAAGGTGGTTCGGGGTGCCACACAGGCCGTGCCTCCAAAGGGGGATCCGGAGCTAAGGCAAACATCTAATCTTGCATCAAGGAAGAGGGTGGGTCCAAAGCAAGGGCAAGCCTCCTAACCACAGCCGTCTTCGAAGAGGTGCAGGGAGAAAGGATGTCGTCATCCGAGGAAGATATGAGGTCGGAGACCTCAGCCCCCTCACCCAGACCATCCAAAGCAGGAACATCATGCTTCGATCAAAGGGCATCACCGTCCAAAGAAGGGGCATCTTCATTCGGCTCGAGATATGATCAATTCGCCTCTATGGCCCTTTCGAGAGTAGGATATAGGCAGTCTCTTCTCAACCGCTATTGTCTTGACTTCAAGTCTCTTCTCAACCGCTATTGTCTTCTTCTTCTTGCTCTTAACCTTCCTCCAGCCCTAATCAAGGGCACCGGGCGCTACCGAGTCAGAGGCGGAAGGTCGAGCCGTCTCCAAAGCAGGAGGGGCAAGGTGATGATTCGTCGGGGACAAAGGGGATCAAGCTGGGGCAAGGGCAGCACACCTGTGACCAAAAACCCCCAAACTTTCGGCACTCCACTGGCTTCCACTCGAATTCAATTGCAACGGCCCTAGGAACACCATCGACATTTACTTCCACCGAAGAGACCCTAGTCTGGTTTGCTTCAATCTCAACACATACACTAGCAAAAGAAATCATCCTCTTCTCCTCCAGCCCTAATCAAGGGCACCGAGCGCTACATCTCCAAAGCAGGAGGGGCAAGGTGATGATTCGTCGGGGACAAAGGGGATCAAGCAGGGGCAAGGGCAGCACACCTGTGCCTATAAACCCCCAAACTTTTGGCACTCCACTGGCTTCCACTCGAATTCAATTGCAACGGCCCTAGGAACACCATCGACATTTACTTCCACCGAAGAGACCCTAAGCTAGTTTGCCTGAATCTCAACACATACACGAGCAAAAGAAATCATCCTCTTCTCCTCCAGCCCTGATCAAGGGCACCGGGCGCTACCGAGTCAGAGGCGGAAGGTCGGGCCGTCTCCAAAGCAGGAGGGGCAAGGTGATGATTCGTCGGGGACAAAGGGGATCAAGCAGGGGCAAGGGCAGCACACCTGTGCCTATAAACCCCCAAACTTTTGGCACTCCACTGGCTTCCACTTGAATTCAATTGCAACGGCCCTAGGAACACCATCGACATTTACTTCCACCAAAGAGACCCTAGGCTGGTTTGCTTCAATCTCAACACGTACACGAGCAAAAGAAATCATCCTCTTCTCCTCGGTGCGTTGATCCACAAAAAGGGGTTTCCCCATAGAGCTACCAATAGCACCAATCGCTGGTGCGAACCAAAGGTCAAGGGGCAAGTTCTTGAGCCTTACCCAAATCGGGACGGCGGATTGTTTGTCCTTCTTCAGTTCCATTAATGGCTTCTTTTGTTCCAAAATAAGTGGAACTCTAGCAACAGTGAGGGGACCCTCTTCCAGAATTTTCCTGCGAACCAACGAGTCCGGAATATGAAAATAATAGAAGCCTTAGTCGTCAACCAGCACATCAACTAGCCTCGGACCCCAAGTTTTCTTTAAGGCTTGCTCTGTAAGCTGAAATGGGAGCCTTTTCCCAACAAAGTATCCAACTAGGAATCCGTTCCATTTAGGATCCGCAACCTAGAGGACCTCCTTCGTTAAATTGACAACCGATTTCCCATCCACAAGAGTCGACGGAACATAAGAGAGCTCATAGCCATTTGCTGCCAACCGCGTAACATTGGCCCATGATCAGGATTGGGGTGATTTGGAGGACCGATCGAGCTTGCTCGGCGCCCCTTTGGAAAGGGCCCTTAATCGACTCCTACCCCTTGATCTATCAACCCGAGGAAGCCTAGAGGAATGACCCCCCCTCGGCCCTCTCACCCTTCGATGTACTCCCCTCTGCTCTACGGCAACTTGAGACTTCCCAGTCAAGTGGTCTGCACCATTGGGAGGAGGGGAGCTGAGGCCCTTCCCGCTACCAGAGCCAACGAACTTCTCAATCGAAGAAAACGCCATAACACCAGCAAGTAGAAACAGCCACTCGCCTTCTACAAAGATGCAGTAGAGAGGGAAGAATCCATACCAGGCCCACCAAAAGGGAAGAGGATGATGGATGACCCCCACCCCCACCTTTAGGCCGAAGATTCGCCCCGGAGCCACTCGAGCAAGCTGCGGTAGCCGACCCCTAGTGACTCAGCAGACAACGCTCAAGAAAGCGACCTGGATCTCTGCCAAGAAGAAGAGTCGGGCCGATCCGTTCGATGAGATGCAAGATGGACGCCTGTAGCTCCCGGGCCGAGCGCAAGCCAGAAGAGATGAACAGTACCAGAATCGCCCCCTAGAGAGAGTCGATGAACAGTAACCACTTCCCCTCGAGATTTGATGTTGTTGATTACTTTTGGTGCAATTATTTTTCACCTTCTTATAATGTTTAATTATAAGTTAAAAGATATCTTTTCGGAATTTTGCTAAGGTAACGGCATCTTTATTCTCTAAAAACAATGGTGCCTTTTGGACTGCAAACTCTCTTTTCCAAATGATTGGCAACAGGCAACAATAGGCAAGGTGATTAACTTTCAACAACATATTAGCTGTAAGGTTCCATATTTTTTTCCTTGTAGCCTACAATCGGAGGATACTTTTATCATCAACCATAAATCAAATACTTCAAATAATAAGAGGAATCCAAAAGTGACTTGGCTTGACTTGACTTGACTTGACTTGACATCGGCTTGAAACTGATTATTAATCAAAACATAAAATTCTCGAGTTTCTTGCTATCAAATACCCTAATTCTCATTACCAAAAAAAAAAAAAAAAAAAAAACCTTAATTCCACCCATCGATGAGCAACTGAGTTGGTTCGACTTTGAGCACTTTATTGAAGAGGTCCCAGGGTGGAAACTCCGTAACTGCTAACACGTCTTAAGTGAAGGGTCATGGTGGTGGGGTCCTATACTAGCTTTCCCCCAGGTATTGACGCTTGGTCCAGGGTGCACCGCGACTCTATGGGCCGTGGGCTGTCTGGCGTAAGCCCGGCGAGCTCGGCGAATCCTCGGCATCAAAAATAAATAGAAAACCCTAATTCAAAGCCTAATTAGTTTGGATGAAAAATCATATACATAAGTTGAGTTGATTGATCAATTAGATGAGACTAAAGAAATCGAGTGAACAAGATCTTCTAATCGTCTTCATGACATCGACCAAAAGACCCGTCTCAACATATTGGCATTATCCAAATACAATACTATGAATGTAAGTATAAAAATAAACAAAGCAATTGAGATAAAATTATCATATTAAAAATAGGTTTGGAATGCTTCTTCTTCCTTTAAGGAACATAATTGTTTACTGCATACTTTCTCTTTGTCCGTACTATGTTTGGGGAATAAAAGGGGTAGAGGAAAAGAAAATAAAAAAAGTGACAATAAGAGAAAATGAATATGAAGAAGTGAGAATATTATATTGGGTCATATTCTATGGACAAGGAAAATGGAAATAAAAAAATATAAAAAATAAGGAGGAAGTTGATAAGGTCAATGCCATGGTGCTAAGGAGGTAAAAATTCTAAATTTTTCATATTTTCTATAATTCAGTACCCCAATTTTTTTCTTGTTCGATCAAGTACCTAAAACCTTTGCTCAATATATCGCCATGTCAAGTGATTGTGTCGACATGGCTCGCTTACTCGATAAAGCTTTAAGTACAGATCGTTACATGAGTTACTTACTCAACAAACAATTGTATCATATCTAAGTGAAGAGAGAGAGACAAAGGGAAAGAGACAGTTCTAAGTTTCGAACATTTCAGTTGTCCAATATGTCTCTACCGTGAGATCTTCTCAAGAAAACGCATCCAAGTCGGCATTTTTCCCCCAAGTCGCGATTATCAGGGACACCTCTCATTGAAGTAAATTTAGGTTTTGTTCGAACGTGAAATAGAAAAAAAAAAAAGTCCACGTAACTTGTGCTGTGAAGTCATTATTTTTAAAATTTCAATTTCTTTTTATGAGAGTTGGAGGCTGATGACGTGGCATTTCGAGTGAGAGTCACCCCCACTCTAAAGTAACAGAGCACACCAACATTACGCCATGCCATAGCCGCCCCCTCGGCTATACAATGAGCACATGGTGTGGATAGTGTAACTCCATCCCCCTCCCTCCCTCCCTCCCTCCCTTCTTTCTTTTTTATAACCTTTTACCGACCAAAGCAGCAGCCGCGACTGATTCCAAGTTTCCAACTGCCGAACCAACCTTACTTCTCCTTCTTCACTTCCATGGCCTGAGCAGCTCTCCTCCGATGCCGCTTCTCCAATGGATGCCTCCCCCGCGCGGCCAATCTGTGCGGGTCCCGGTCCCCTGCCTCCCGCCTCGCCGCCGCCGCGCAGCTACGAGGAATCAGCGCTTCCCGCCTGCTGCTCCGCGTTTCCGGTGGCTCCGGCTTCCGTGGTTCGTTGCTGCGGATTCGATTCGTGGCCGCTCCTAGCAATTGGCGATCCCGCCCCCTCGCCAAAGCTAGCAATCACGACCACGACCACGGCCATCACCACCATGATCACCACCATCACCACAGCCACCACCACCACCATGGCGACGGAGGCGAAGCGAGCTAACCGAGTCGCAGAGGGCGCTGGGCGAGTTCGCGCGGGCGGTTGGATGGGTGGACCTGGCGAATTTGTTGAGGGAGAATCTGCAAATGTGCCGCTGCTTCGCGACTTTGTTCCTAGCCGACGCCGCTTGCCCTTACCTGGTTCCGAAGCCGGTGGTGAAACCATTTCAGAATTCTTTGATGCTAGTCGCGTTTCCCCTAATTGGAGTGCGAATTTTTATCTCTGGCTTTTCGTGTTGCTTTTTAGTTTTACGACCTAAATGCAATCGAATGCCGAGTCTCTGTTCCTGGATTTTGTCGGTTTCGCTGTGCTTTCCGACATTGCATGGTCTGTCGCAAGCCAATAAAGGTGGGGAAGTTGAAGCATTTTCTGATGAATTTAATCAGATTAGATTTTTTTTTTTCCGATTGAACTGTCAGTTCCTGTTGGAAGGGTTATTAAGTTATGCCATCGAGGTTAAACTATGGATGTTAGCACCTTTGAGACATGTTTTAGGTGGATTGTGCTTTATGGCCTACATTTGTTTCGGAGGGAGGATTCATCAGAAAAGGAAAGGATATGTTCCTGTGGCACGCTTTCTAGCTCTATTTGGCCGTTTGAGTTTTGAGCTCACTCGATGGGATTTCCCTTTCCTTTCTTTTTTCTAAAATATTCAAATTTAAGGAATCTTATTGTACGATTAGACAAAATCCCAATAAGTGAGGTTTTCATTCCAAATCAATTGGTTTCCTTGGAAAAATTAAAGGCAGAGAAGGGACCATTCTTTTTTTAAGAACAATAGGGCTATTACGAAATTATTTCTCTCACTCCAAATATCTCATGTATTATAAACTTAAATTAACTCTCCTTGTCTCATGAAAATTCAAATCCCTTCCCAGACAGATAATGCAATTCATGCCTTTTTCCCCTCTCTATCCACATGCTGGTGCCTTTTTAGCTACTCTTATTAAAGAAGAAAATCAGAAAGAGAAAAAGAAAAATGAGAAATATCACAAAGAGCCGATCAACTAAAACTCTTTTCTCCACCATCCTTGGTACCTACCCATACTATATTTGGAACACAAACTAAACATAAAAATAAATTGTTGCCATAAAACTAATTATTGTTTCCATAGGCGACATTGATTCTGATTTCGTTCTTAATATCAATGATATTCATAGATCTTCTTTCCTTCTAAGGTGCTACATATGTTCGTAGATCTTCTTTTCTTCTAAGGTGCTACATATCCACTATAAATTATTCCTCTTGGATTACCAAACTACACTAACACATACAGATCAACTCTCGTAACGCCCTCTTGTGTCTTGTCAAGCATGAGGAGTGCCATGAGGGCCCTCCACATTTTCCTTGTCCTAGCATTGCTCAACGCCATTTTTGTCAAATCTGAAGCTCGACCCTTCAATGCATTGGAGAAGAAAGCTATCATACAATTTGCCAGGGGAAGGTTCATTGATGGGTCATCACATGGACCCATCCGGTCCAAGCTGCTTCAAGTGGACTCATCTTGCCCAAGTCCACCTGGACCCGGGCAAGAGTTATTTGATGAAGTGCACTCATCGGGTCCCAGTCCACCTGGTCCGGTGCATGAGTTAATTGGTGAAGTGCACTCATCGGGTCCCAGTCCACCTGGTGAGGGACACAAGTTCACCAACTCGGAGACACTCGGACGAATTAAGGACTCGGGCCCGAGCCGGGGGAGGGACACGAGTTCACCAACTCGGAGACACTCGGAGGGATTAAGGACTCGGCCCCAAGCCACAGTGAGGGACACAAGTTCACCAACTTGGAGACACTCGGACGGATTAAGGACTCAGGCCCGAGCCCGGGGGAGGGACACGAGTTCACCAACTCGGAGACACTCGGAGGGATTAAGGACTCGGCCCCAAGCCCTGGTGAGGGACACAAGTTCACCAACTCGGAGACACTCGGACGGATTAAGGACTCAGGCCTGAGCCCGAGGGAGGGACACGAGTTCCCCAACTCGGAGACACTCTAAGGGATTAAGGACTCGACCCCAAGCCCTGGTGAGGGACACAAGTTCACCAACTCGAAGACACTCGGACGGATTAAGGACTCAGGCCCGAGCCCGGGGGAGGGACACGAGTTCACCAACCCGAAGACACTCGGAGGGATTAAGGACTCGGCCCCAAGCCCCGGTGAGGGACACAAGTTCACCAACTCGGAGACACTCGGACGGATTAAGGACTCAGGCCCGAGCCCGGGGGAGGGACACGAGTTCACCAACCCGGAGACACTCGGAGGGATTAAGGACTCGGCCCTAAGCCCTGGTGAGGGACACAAGTTCACCAACTCGGAGACACTCGGACGGATTAAGGACTCAGGCCCGAGCCCGGGGGAGGGACACGAGTTCACCAACCCGGAGACACTCGGACGGATTAAGGACTCAGGCCCGAGCCCGGGGGAGGGACACGAGTTCACCAACCCGGAGACACTCGGAGGGATTAAGGACTCGGCCCCAAGCCCTGGTGAAGGACACGGGCACGTCACCGGCACGAACCAGTGACGACCGAACTTTGATTCAAGTTTGTTTCCATTCATTGGGGTTCGAGCTTGCATATGGAATAAGAATGTTTTTTTGCTGGATAGCAAGGCTGATGTTGTTTAACTTGTTTTATTAATGTGTTCATGTCAATTTGGACAAAATCACATGAACTCGTCATTCAAATTATTCAAAAAGATTGAAAGTTGAAAGGAACATTGTTATGTATGACATTACATCACATCATGTGTGATCATCACGTAGTTATATGACAATCATGAAATTTTTACATTCTTATAATGTTTAATTGACAAGTGAAAAGCTATCTTTTGAGAACCATGCTAAGGTAACGCCACCTTTATTTTCTAAAAGTAATGTCGCCTTTTGGACCACAAACCCCCTTTCCCGGATGATTAGCAACCAGCAACAATAGCCAGTGTGATTAACTTTCTACAGCATATTGGCTTTAATTAACTTTCAGCAGGGATTAAAAAAAAAAAGTAAAATCCGATGCAACAAATATATCCGATTACTAAGAAAAATGGCGGTGGATGATGGTTCGTCACCTGTATCGCCAACGACGGACCATCACCATCTCATTTTCGATTTTTTTTTTCCTTCTAGCCTGCGATTGGAAGATTAATTCGAATATCAACCATAATTCAAGGGCCTCAAATAATGAAAGGAACCCAAAACTGACTTGACTTGACTTGACATTGACATCAACTCCAAAACCCAACGTTAACCGAAACACAAAAATCTCGAGCTCCTTAATATCGAAGATCATAATTCGGAGCACGATCGATTTGGACGAAAAATCATCTACATAAGTCGACCCGAATGATCATTTTGGATGATACTCGAGGAATTGAGTGGCGTCTTCATGACATTGACCAAAAACCTAATCTCAACATATTGGCATTATCCAAACACAAAAGTATGAATATAAGAATAAAGATAAACGGAGCCATTGGGATAAAATCACTTAGATTAAAAATAGGTTCGGAGCGCTCCCCCTTCCTTGAAGCAACATCATTGTTTACTGCATATTTTCTCTTATTTATACTATGTTTGGGAAAAAAGCGGTAGTGGCAAAGAAAATAAAAGAAGTGACGATATGAGAAAATGAACATGAAGACGAGAGAAAAATATATTGTGTTATATTCTATGAACGAGGAAAATTGAAAATAAATTAAAATAAGGAGGAAATTGATAAGGGCAATGCCTTTGTGCCAAGGAGCTATAAATTCTAAACAAGAATGAAATATGTGATCAATAAATATATATACATGTATATGTGGGAAATAGAACTGAAGTTCCAGATGAACTTATAGGCAAATAAAAAAAGACATCTCAAGATAGTATTCCAATATTTAGTGAATTCTTAGAGTTTTCTTCCCGAGCATTGATATCGTGAGTACCTAAATTTTTGTCTCTTCTTCTTCTTCTTCTTCTTTTGGTTCAATCAAGTACCTAAATTTTTCAAATTCCACTTGGTGTAAAACCTCAATTGAATCTATTGTCATGTGACGTGATTGTGATAACGTAACTCACTTACTCAACAAATTTTTAGTACAAATAGTTACATAAGTCGCTTACTTAACAAAAGTTATGCCATCTCCATTCAGATGAGAGGTGGCGGGAGGAGAGAGAGCGCCAGCATCGAACACTTGAGTCGTTCAATATGTCTCTGCTGCATCATCATCTCAAGAAAACACCGTCATCCTCAAGGTCTTTGGTCTTCGATTTGGAGTAAAACCTTTCTTCTCCATGGCTGCTTATAAGACTATATACGCTCGACGGCTGAAAAACTAGACATAGAAATTGCTGTCCAACTTCTGCCTTTTCTTTTAGACCTTCAAACTCTCTCTCTCTCTCTCTCTCTCTCTCTCTCTCTCTCTCTCTCTCTCTCTCTCTCTCTCTCTCTCTCTCTCTCTCTCTCTCTCTCTCTCTCTCTCTCTCTCTCTCTCTCTCTCTCTCTCTCTCTCTATCTACTTATGTGATATAGAGTGATACAAAATATACCTAGCCTTTCAGATGAGTGTAAATATGTTTTAGTAAATGGTCAGTCGGTCGTGTGCTACATTCTTCCTTCTTCCCCGGCTTGTATGTGCGCTCTCTCGGCCACGACAGAAGCTTCCTCGTTGCTTCCTCGAGCCGGCTGCATGCAGAAATGCAAATGCTCACGTGGCCTTTGAACAGGGGAAGACTAAATTGTCATACGAAGAAAAAGAGAAGAAGAACGGGGAAACCGGGACCATCAAGAAGAACCGGTCAAAGAAAACTCTTCGTTGCTCGCACTATATATTTTGAGCACCTGCTCGGCCATAGACTCCGCATCACAAACTCCCTTCAAACAAATAAAAAAATTTGCTCTTTATCGTCTCTGTCAGTAAAAATTTGCTTTTGCTTGTCTCTGTCAGTAATTTCATCAAACATGAGGAGCACAACAAGGGCTCTCCACATTCTCTTGGTCCTGGCGATGCTCAGCCCCATTTTCGTTGCGAACGGAGCTCGACCCTTCAATGTGATGGAGACGAAAGCTCCGGTGGGAGTTGCCTGCGGAGGGTTCTTCAACGGGTTGTCGCTTGGGGCCATCAAGCAAGCTAGGCCGAGCCCGGGCGAGGGACACAAGTTCACCAACTCGGGGATGCTCGGAGGGATGAAAGACTCAGGCCCAAGCCCCCCGGTGAAGGACACAAGCTCACCAACTCGGGGACGCTTGGAGGGGCCCGAGCCCCCCCGGTGAAGGGCACAAGCATGTCACCGGCACGAACTAGTGATGACCAAACTTTGATTGCTAGTAAAAACTAAGAATATTTCATGGTCCCTTTCATTATTTAGTTGTTTAATTTTTATCTTTTGCAATATCAAAAGTGAAGATCCTAGTCATCCATTGGGCCTTGAGGTTGAATATAGAATAATACGGTCTTTTGCTAGCGAGCAAGGCCAGTGTTGTTTAACTTGTTTTATGGAATGTGTTCGTGTCAAATTGGACCGACTCACATTGACATGTGTCATTCAAATTATTCACAAAGATTGAAAGTAGAAAGGGAGACTATTATGTCTTGTGTGATCATTGTGTAGTTCTATAACTATTATGAAGTTTTTAATATGGTTTGAGGATTTAATTGAAAGGAATGGAACAGATATATAATAGAGCTTTTGGTGCAATTATTTTTCACCTTCTTATAATGTTTAATTATAAGTTAAAAGATATTTTTTCGGAATTTTGTTAAGGTAACGGCATTTTTATTCTCTAAAGACAACGGTGCGGACTGCAAACTCTCTTTTCCAAATGATTGGCAACAGGCAACAAAAGGCAATGTGATTAACTTTCAACAACATATTAGCTGCAATGTTCCATCTTTTTTTCCTTGTAGCCTGCAGTAGGAGAATACTTTTATAATGAACCATAAATCAAATACTTCAAATAATAAGAAGAATCCAAAAGTGACTTGACTTGACATCAACCCGAAACTCATTATTAACCAAAACACAAAATTCTCGAGTTTTTTGCTGTCAAATACCCTAATCCAAAGCCTAATTAGTTTGGATGAAAAATCATCTACATAAATTGAGCTGAATAATCAATTAGATGAGACTCAAGATATCGAGTGAACAAGATCTTCTAATTGTCTTCATGACATCGACCAAGAGACCTGTCTCAACATATTGGCATTATCCAAATACAATAGTATGAATGTAAGTATAAAAATAAACAAAGCCATTGAGATAAAATTATCATATTAAAAATAGGTTTGGAATGCTTCTTCTTCCTTGAAGGAACATAATTGTTTATTGCATACTTTCTCTTTGTTTGTACTATGTTTGGGGAATAAAAGGGGTAGAGGAAAAGAAAATAAAAGAAGTGACAATAAGAGAAAATGAATATGAAGAAGTGCGAATATCATATTGTGTTATATTCTATGGACGAGGAAAATGGACAAAAAAAATTTAAAAAAAAAAAAAATAAGGAGAAAGTTGATAAGGTCAATGCCATTGTGCTAAGGATGTAAAAAATCTAAATTTTTCATATTTTCTATAATTCAGTACCCCAATATTTTCTTGTTCAATCAAGTACCTAAAACCTTTGCTCAATAAATCATCATGTCAAGTGATTGTGTCAATGTGACATCCCAGATTTTCAGTCACGTTTTCAATTGAATAAATCGGGCATTTCATTGACGCGTCTATAGGGCTGTTCTCAGAACTGATCATTCTAGAGATAACTAGACTATCTGGGGAAACCATTAAGAATTTTAAGGCAAATAAACTTGAGAATTCGAGCATGAATCGACTTCTCGACCGTGCTCATCTGTTGAGATCATTACGGCACAGATATAAATCGATTTGTGATCAGAGATAGGTTGGTTCGACTGAAATGTGTGGCTAATTGTGGGTGACACCACTAAATTGGAAAATTCTCGTCAATCAACACTAGACTGATTTTCTTATCGTTTTGGTACCCTGTGTCCGTAGTTGGATCCTCGAGATTTTCATGACAATCGGAAGTCGCCAATGAGTCGAGTGGGTTCATTGTGGCTCGAAGAAAATCGACCATGGGTCATTTGTACTGAAAAGTTCTGAAAGTTACCCAGTAGTCTAGGTCACGCTAAAAACGCGTCGAATGGAAATTAACCGTAAATTCGAACCCGATTTCAGAAATTGAAAGTTTTGTGGTGTCACGCACTAATTTAGGAACGTCGACTCAGTCTTAGAAGATTTTTCAGAGATTCTGAGATTTTTGCGGAAAATCGAATCGGACGTCACGGAAAATTAACGGAAATTCGTACCGGCTGAATTTAAGGAGTTTTGACTTTCAAGCCGAGCTTTTTGGCGATGGGCACTTACAGATAATCATATGCTTGGCTAAATTGGACATCGAACGGAGAATTAGTCGAAGATATTGAAGTCAGAAATTGAAAATTCGGAGCTTTAAATAGAGCTGGAATTTTGGCTTCAAATTAAGTTAATTAGTGGATTTATTTGACAAGAAAGAATTAAGAGACCTTAGGATAAGGTTGGAGGCTTAGAGTGGGGACCAAGCAATTAAGTGTATAAGATATTTGTTGATTTTTGGCCCCACCCGTGACTTCCCTGCAGCTTTGACCGCCGCCTCATCCTCCTTCGAACGGCTTCTCTCCCTTTGAGCTTGTTGAGCAAGCCTCTGTCGATCTTCATCTTCGTATACCGTTCCTTCGTCTCTCTCCGTCAACCGAGCGCCCACGCCGTGACACCAACGAAGCATCTGCTCTTGTTTTCTTTCCATCTATTTCCACGACTGAAAACCTCTGCCGCACGACTTCCTTCACGCCTGCAGCCACACACGTCTCCACTATCATTTCATCCTCATCACCCATCCATCTCCACCACCATATCATCACCATCTATCATCATCCCATCTTCCACCATCACCCCACGTCCGTAGCTCATGCCTCAAGTCAACCATTGAAGCTTCAGTTGACTGAAGCAGCCCCAAAATTCCACGAAGCAAGTCCACCGAAGAAATCCCCACGCGTCCGTTTCTTTTCCTTCGGCTGCCAGCACGTTCGCAAGATTTTCCCAGGCGGTGACCGAAGCTCCCACGTTTCCTCGCGGCATCAACGCCCTTGCTCCCTCGTCTTCAGCAATTTGAAGACCACCGAGTCTTCCAGCTGCCGCGCACGAAGCAACCGAAGACCAACGAAGCCGCGTGCGTCGCCCTCCATTTTCCTCCGTGCGCCAGCGTCCATCCAGCCCGTGTGAGACAGCCCAAAGTTCGGCCTCTTCAGCCCAACATTTCAGATCTTCGGCCCAGCAGATTCTTTTCTGATTCAAGCCCATCTCAGCCCATTTGAAGCCAAGTCCACAAGTGCAGCCCATCTTCAGTTTTTGGCTCAACCTTTAGCAGCCCAACCTTGAAGCCCAAGCCCGCGAAGCAAGTTCAGTCCAAGCCTAGGCCCAAGTTCAGTCCAAGCCCAGAATTTTCTGTGGGCTTGCGAGGCTTGCAGGCCTGGCCCGAGTGTCCATCGACGCCACCGAAAGTTCGGGTTTTCGGCCGCCGTCGCGTCACCGTTGCGGTGTCTCGGTCTTCGCGTTTTTTCAAGTGAGTTTTACTCACTAAAGCTTTCTTAGTTTGCTAATTATACTTAAGGTTGGTTAGATTTAATTAAATGCAATTAGGTGGTTAGATTAGTTTAGATCAATTAAATTAGAGACTTAATTATGCATGTTAGGTGGTTAGACCTAGTTATTAGCAAGTAGAAAGGTTCGGTTAATTATTGGATGCATCTCGGGATTTTTCCTGACCCGTTTCGGGCTCCAATCGGCAATACGGGCCTAAATTGGATTTTTAATATTTATTTATTTATTTTTCGAAATTAATTATTTAATTAATTATTTTTCCGGAAATTCAACTGAGATGGCCGGTGACCAGGAATTTTATGCGATTGTCGTGGTGCAATCCGTTTATTTAATTGAGCTTTATTTTGTGTGGAAATGATTTATTTGTGAATTTAGGATTTATTCCCTAATTTAAATAATCTTGGAAAATTAATTGGAAATTAACCAGGCATCAGTTAATGATACCAAAAATGTTTTAGTGGACTACAGAAAATGGTGGGATTTATAAAAAGGAAATTATTATATTTTGGCTAGGGCCGATCGTGTACCACACACGACATTTTATCGGAAAGGATAAAATTGGTTATTTGATTGTTTGCTTGGAATGACATGTATACCGGCTCGATGACTCTACGGAGCATCTGGAGACAGTACGGTATGATAAATTGTGTGTATACCGGCTCGATGACTCCACGGAGCATCTTGAGACAGTAACGGTATGATCTACCGGCTCGATGACTCTACGGAGCATCCTGGAGACGATGACGGTATGATAAATTGTGTGTATACCGGCTCGATGACTCCACGGAGCATCTTGAGACAGGACGGTATGATCTACCGGCTCGATGACTCTACGGAGCATCTGGAGACAGTACGGTATGATAAATTGTGTGTATACCGGCTCGGTGACTTTATATGTCATCTTGAGACAGGACGGTATGATCTACCGGCTCGATGACTCTACGGAGCATCCGGAGACGAGACGGTATGATTTGATAGCTCGATGACTCTATATGTCGTCGGAGATAAGATAACATACTATCTATATATCACCTAGAGTGAGTAGTCTTGGATGTTGATCAGACTTATAGAAAGTATGGAAGGGGTCGATCAAGAGATAATTTGGATACCATGTAATCGACTAAGTCGATTGATCGATGATTCGATCTGATTGGGTGATGTGATGTGATGATGTACAATTTATATATGTACTAACTTGCAGGAAGGAGCTGAGGCCAAGGTAAGTCCTCTAACTCGTGATGTGCTTAGGCAGCCTAAGGTGTATTGGTTTACTAATCGAGTCTTAGGGGGTAGGACTTGCTGAGACGTGGTCTCATTGGTTATTGAATAACCATTTCAGGACCCTGAGGAGAAGCTAAGGAAGAGGAACTTGAAGGGGAGAAAGACTTTTGAAGAAGAAGATGATCCAGAGAGGGATCTTGAATATAACCCGGATGTAGACTGAGATCCCATCCCTTTTGAAAACCCTGTCTTAGCGTAGATAGATGTGAGACAAGTATGTTTGAATAGTATTGTAAATATACTATGAGTTGCGCTGTTAATGAAAGTGTGGTTGTGAATTTCAATATGAAAAATATGGCCGCTTTCCTATCCCATTGTTTTATTGTCTGCAGGGATTTATAATCGCTTCCGCATGTGCTTAATAAATTGAAAGGGTCGGCGATACATAGTCCTAGGATATCGCATTCTAAAATCGACCAAGTAGAAGGATATGCGCGCGTCCGAGGATCGGGGCGTGACAGTCAACATGACTCGCTTACTTGATAAAGCTTAAATTCATATTGTTACATAAATTGTATCATATCCAAGTGAAGAGAGAGAGTCATATCCAAGTGAAGAGAGAGAGAGAGAGAGAGAGAGAGAGAGAGAGTGTTCTAACTTTCAAATATTTCAGTTATCCAACATATCTCTACCATGGGATTTCTCAAGAAAACGCATCCAAGTTGGCATTTTTCCCCCGAGTTGCGATTATTAGAGACACCTCTCGTCGAACTATGCTCGAAGTAAAATTAGGTTTTGCTCGAACGCGAAATAGACAGAAAGTCCACGTAACTTGTGCTGTGAAGTCATTATTTTTAAAATTTCTTAATTTTTTTTACAGAAAGAAAATTTTAAAAAAAAAATTAAAAAATCAAAAAAATCTAAAATATTAAAATATTATTAAAAGTTGTCCACGTCAGCACCAATCATGCCACGTCAACCAGCTGGCGTCCTATTAGCAAAAATTGACACAACATAAAAAGGTTTAGGACTAAATCGGCACAAAAAAAAAAAGGTTTAGGACTAAATTGGCTCAAAGACAAAAGGTTTAAGACTTTTTTGGCACTTTTCCCCCTAATCATCAAAAAGAAGTTTGTAATCATACGAGGCTCTTTGATTTGGAATGTTCTATTCCGCACGAATTTTAAGTTCCATATTCAATTCTGACTATGGTTATTATGTGCATACAAACACATAGTATCCAATGAGATGCTATGCATGTTTTCGAGCACGTTCAATAGGATCCGACCCTGAAAAAGAGGCTCTACATTGAAATTGTGCAGTGATGCTCTATGTTGAAATAGAATCCATCCGAATCCTTCCCGTAATCAAGCATTATTTCCTCCATAACACCCAAGTTGATCACATTGATTAGGCAGCCCATGTTTTTCTGGCGGACCTTCTCGATAAACACTTGACAAAAATACTTGTTCTAATACTTGCTCGCGACCACTACCATTGGGATCGATTAGGCTGCGGTTCGGGGGATAAATGAACACACCAGTCGATAGAAAACGAGTTTCACGACTGGAAAAGCGCCGTTTAGTGAAAGCCAAACCTGATCTCATAGTGGATCAACGACTTCTCGTTTCGGCGGCAATGGGCAGGTTCATAGGTAGTGGTTAAACTGTGTTTTTTCATAGACAGAGTCGTGGGTGATGAAAGATAGTAAAGTGGAAGTGTGGAAAAAAGAAGAAAAAATTGGAACTTTGGTTTATTTTGGGTTTTTGAAAATTAGGAAAGATTCAGTTTCGGAAGATGTGATTAATTTTATTTAAATAGCTTTTCTATATTTTAATCGACTTAATTTACATTTTTTTCCACCACTTGTTAATTTAAAACTTCATTCATTTCTTAATGACTAATAACAAAGGGAAATTAGGGGATTTTTGAGAAATAGAGGATGAAATCGATCCCACGGTTACCGAACTCCTCTGAAGAAGGAATGTCGTATGCGCTTTCATATGTTAAAGAAATATGTTAAAGAAACATTATTGACACAATTTCTAATAAATCATCAAAAAAAAAAAAAACGATTTTTCTAATATGATATTAGAGCACAAGTTTAAAGTACCAATTCTCGCACCCACGTCTTAATATTTGTTGTCTATCATTAATGTTATTTTGCTTGTTTTCCTGTTTCGCTGTCATTCAATCTTGCGCGTGTAAGGAATCGGTTTACATACGAGGAAGAGTGTTAAGGAATTTTTTTATAGATATAGTGCCCGCACGTTTCTATACAACTAAAACCTTGATGGGAAAAACGATTTATCTAACATTATCATTTTATTTCGCTTATGACGGTCGTTGCAACTCTTAACACCCGATCACTAAACTTCGTTAACTGTGGAGTTTCCCTTGCTTTTGCTCCCAGAGCCGGCATTCCAAGAATGTGTTAGAACGGTGATTCGAATTCAAGTTAATACTGAAAGAAGACATTTGGGAGATTTCCCCAGCAGTTCCTCTGTTGTCTGCTTGTGAAAATTCAAGCTGTCCACCCAAAAGTCTTCGAAATACACCGCCATCCTCACGGTCTTTGGTCTTCGGTCTGGGGTAATACCACGCTTCTCCATGGCTGCTTTGACTATGTTTGCTCGCCCGCTGAAAAACTAGACATAGAAATTACAGTCCAACTTCTGTCTCTCATCTTCTAAACCATCAAACTTGGTCCCCCTATATCTACTTGTGTGAAATCGAGTAATATATGATGTATCTAGCCTTTTAGATGAGTGCAAACGTTTTAGTAAACGGTCAAACAGTCGTCTGCTGTCTGCTACATTCTTCCTTCTTCCCTTGGCTTGCATGTGCGCCCTCTCGGCCACAAGGGAAGCTCCCTCGCTGCTTCCTCAAGCTGGCTGCATGCAGAAATGCCAATACTCACGTTGCCTTTGAACAGGGAAAAGACTAATTATTCTACGAAGAAAAGGCGAGGAAGAACGAGGAAACCGGGACCATCAAGAAGAGCCGGTCAAACAAAACTCTTCGTTGCTCGCACTATATATTAGAGTACCTGCTCGGCCATAGACTCCGCATCACAAGCTCCCTCCAAACGAATCAAAAAATTCTTTGTTTATTGTCTCTGTCGGTGATTTCATCGAACATGAGGAGCGCAACAAGGGTTCTCCACATTCTCTTGGTCCTGGCGATGCTCAATGCCGTTTTCGTTGCGAACGAAGCTCGACCCTTCAACGTTATGGAGACGAAAGCTCCAGTGGGAATTGCCTGCGGAGGGTTCTTTGATGGGTTGTCGCTTGGGGCTGATGGTTTTATATTAGATGGGCTTAAGGCCCGTCCGCCCATGTTGGGCCTAGAAGCCCAGCCCACAGAATTAGGGCCCGTGGATGAAGGGGTACGTTGCTATTTTTGGAGGCACATATATATAGGGAGGAGAGAGAGGGAGGACGCAACCTTTGGCATAATAACGCACGTACGTTCCTCTCCTCTCTCCCTCCAAGAAAAAGAAGACAAACGCTAAAGGCAACGCCGTCTTCCCTTTCAAGGAAAATTGACATCATCGGATCAGAATTTTTCCTCGATTTTCAGCATTGGTGTTTAATCTGTGGCTAACAAGTGTGCTTTGGGATCGGTGATACGTGATTTTCCCGGGCTTCGCTTCCGCATTCATTTTAGGAGTTCGATTTAGTGTCGAATCCGGTTTTCGGGGATCCGTTATTCCCAACATTGGTATTAGAGCCAGGTTCACGTTTTCCCGACCTATTTGATGTTTTTTGATTGATTTTTTTTTGCCGTACGGATCGGGGCGAGAAATCCCGACACCCGAGCGCTGTTCGCCCAATTTTCTGAGTTTTCGTAAGTCGAAATCGAATTCTGAAGGCATTGGGTGAAAGGAGTCGTCGAGACGAGTCCGGCGACATGTCGTGCGCCGCCGGGAGACGTTGCACGCGCCCACACGCACGGCCGGCCGCGTGTGTGGGCGCCACGCGCCTGAGGCGCTAGCATCGGCCAGCGCGTGCGCCACACGCGCCGGTCGGCGAACTGGCACGCGCCGGTCGGCGAACCGACGCATGCTGACGTCACGCGCTGACATCATCATGACGTCATCCAACGGTCGGTAACCGCTGGGATGACGTCATCGCCGACAACTGTTGGCCGGCCGGCGACCCGACCGACCCGACCCGACCCACGCGGAAGCCTGGCACGCGCGCGGCACGTGCCGGCTGACGTCTGCGTGACGTCGGCCCACGCACGCGCGCGGCACGTGCCGGCTGACGTCTGCGTGACGTCGGCCCACGCACGCGCGCGGCACGTGCAGGTCAGTCCGTCCGACCCGGCTCGACCGGCCCGACCGGCCCGACCGGTCCGTCCGGTCCGACCGGTCCAACCAGTCCGACGACCCGCCACCTATTGACCCGTTGACCGTTGACCGTTGACCCAAAAAAAAAAAAAAAAAAGTAGTTTGTTTCTTTTTTCAATTATGTCTGTGTGGGTTATAGGTAATCCATTTTTTATTGTGCATTTGTTGCATGAATGTGCATTTGTTGCATGAATCATGGAAAATTATGTACTTTCCCTTATGTATATTATGGATTATAAGTAATCCAATTTTAGTTCTGCATTTGTTGCAGGAACTATGATGCATTATGCACGGATACCTGCAAGCCCGAGAACGGACGAGGGAAATGCAAGACTTAAAAGGCTGCTGACTGAGTTAGCTAATTATCGGTGGCATGACGGTGATTTAGTATCACATGTGGTCAAGGTCAATCAGATGATACAGGAAATCATCTGGAATGGTTATCTTATGCCGGACTTTAAGAAGGTGCCGGCTTTGATAAACACTCTTCCACTTGAATGGCAAGCAGTGTTTGATCGGCTATGGGAGGTCAACGTGGTCTCGGGTTATAGGAGGCTAGTGGAAGCTTTTGTAAGAGAGTACTATAAGATTGAGTTAACCAAAACTTCGACCCTTAGATTGAGCGCTACATGGCGCCGAGTGAATGCGCCTTGGAGGCGACATGAAAGCTCTCCAAAAGTTTTTCCATGGTTGGCAAATGTGCCTTCAAATTTCTCAGATATTTTAACTGATAGATTAGAAGGGACATTCCCTACTTATTCCTTAGATTAGTTTGAGATGTTTTTGGGTATGAATATCTCTTTCTATGTTGATATTTTTCTCTGTATATATTGCTGAGTGTAATGTATAGTTGTATTATGTGAAAGCATTGTTATTCTATTGGATGTTAGATATTATTTTCTTTCTGTTATTGTTGACTGCTGTGGGTAGTTGATAGAAGTTTTTGTAACTTCATAGAATTGTTTTTGCATATGACAATCATATTAATAATAATTTTGAGTTAGGATTTTGGAGGATGATTGGAAACGTAGTGACCTTTTGATTTCGAAACCTTACTTGAAATTGTTTATTGATATGATGGGTCTATGCAAAGTGGATGCATAAATGATAGGCATTAATTATTCATGCATGTATGTCTGATGTGTTCAGATCGATGGTTTCAGCAACTAAGAACGTAATTGCTGATATGAACGGCAACAATTGTGAAATATTGAATATGAATATTCAATATGTGCTGGAAAAGCAAGAAGCACTAGAAGCTCTTGACCATGTTATGGAAGATCTTGAGGGTGCCGTGCGCCGCCTTGAGCTAGTAGAGGACCGTCTAACGGCATTTGAGTCGAAAATAGACATTTGCAATGCTGGTTCTAGCTCCGAAAGGGCTTTGAGCTCTAAGCGCAAACGTATTGATTAGTTCAATATGTGGGAATGCAAAGGATCAAGTCATAGTTACAAGAAATCAAGAGTTAATCAATACAAGAGAGGAAAACGTCCTCAAGTGCAGAAAATATCAAGGGTGAGGTGTTACAATTGTGACAAGAAAGGTCACTATGCTCGCGACTGTCGTGAGCCAAAGAAGATAAACACCTCTTGTACATTTAAGAACTTTGCTTATGTGTCAAGTTATGAATTATTGGCTGAATCCAATCCTTTGTGGACTGTAGATTCAGGAGCGACAGACCATGTAGCGAAGGATAGAGAATCCTTCGTGGAATTCCGACGATACTAACTGGAACTAAGTGGATCTATGTGGGATATAACTCCAGAAATGAAGTTAAAGGGATTAGCACCTACCAATTGAACATGCGTGGTGGACGCACCTTGTTCCTACATGATGTTCCATATGCTCCAGAGATTCGTCGAAATTTAATGTCTGTTTTGGTGTTGGTTAAACTTGTTTTTTATATGAACTTCCATAATAGAGGTGTAGATTTGTATTTGAATACAAACTACTATGGTTATGGTCATTTTCTGAATGGTTTCATTGTATTAGATGTTGACTGTGGTGATGTCAATATTTGTTATTCCTTTGTTTCACGTCTTCTACTTCATATGATAATGATGTGATTATGTGGCATGCTAGACTTGGTCATATTGGCCAACAACGTATGAATTGACTAACCAAAGAGGGCTTGTTGGGTAACATTGAAAAAGTCGATTTGCCCATATGTGAGAATTGCCTAGTAGGGAAAACGACAAGGAAACCATTTAGAAAAAGATAAAAGAACTGAATTTCCTCTGCATTTAATCCATTCTGATATCTGTGGTTCAATGAATGTGAGAGGAAGGCATGGGGCTGTTTATTTCATCACTTTTATAGATGATTATACTCGATTCAGATATGTCTATTTGATTTCTCATAAATCTGAAGCAATAAGTTGTTTCAAAAAGGTTTATGAACTTGGAAGAAAATCAATTAGACAAGAAAATAAAAGCATTGAGATCCAATCGAGGCCGAGAATGTTTATCTGATGAGCTCAGAAATTATGTGATGAAAAAGGAATAGAAAGACAATTGTCTGTTCCATATACTCCTTAACAAAATTGTGTTGTGGAAAGAAGAAACAGAACCCTATTGGAAATGGTTAGGTTTATGATGGCGCATGCTAACTTACCTATCACTTTTTGGAGTGATGCGTTGTTAACTGCTGCCTATATACTTAACCGGGTGCCTTCCAAATCAGTTACTTCCACTCCATATGAGTTATGGACAGGTAGAAAACCGGACTTAAGTTTTCTTAAGCCATGGGGTTGTGCTGCCTATACACATGAGTCATCTCACAAGTTTGGGAAATTGGGTCCCAAATGAAATAAAAGTATTTTCATGAGATACTCCGAACACTCGAAAGGGTATGTGTTCATAGGTGAGCAGGAAAGTGGGAGTATAACTGAATTTGAATCACGGGATATCACATTCTTAGAGGATCGAATTTCCTAAGAAGGGCGAAATAGGGGAAGATTACTCCTTATTTGAAACCTTGGATCAAGATAATGAACTTAATGAAGTTCGTCCAAGTGGGAGTAACATGAGAAGTGATGAATCTAATTCAACTCACTCTTAATTACAACCACATGATGAGATGATATCGTCATTATCTAATCCAAGTGGGAGCATAATGGGGAATGATGTGCTAAGTGTACAATCTCACATACGGTGAACAAGTCGCCAAAGTATTCCCTATCGACGTTTTGACATTGAAGGGGAAATTTTTATGATCGCTCCACAAGATGAGGATGAGCCAAGAAATATTAATAAGGCTCTGAATTGCCCTAGTAAGGAAAAATGGATTCATGCAATGGAAGAGGAAATAGAGTCAATGAAATCAAACCAAATCTGGGAACTGGTTGATCTTCCAAAAGGACACAAAGCTATTGGGAACAAGTGGATTCTCAAAATAAAGCGAAAGGCTGATGGCTCGATAGAAAGGCATAAGGCTCGCCTTGTGGCGAAGGGGTATAATCAACAGGAATGAATTGATTATGAAGATACATTTTCTCCTGTAGTGAGATTTACTTCGATTCGCATTATTCTGACAATAGTGACTAATATGGATCTTGAGTTACATCAAATGGATGTAAAGACTGCTTTCCTCAATGGAGAATTAGAGGAAGAAATATATATGGAACAACCTGCTGGTTTCATAGTGAAAGACCAAGAAGATAAGGTATGTCGACTTTTGAGATCGATATATGGCCTTAAGCAGTCATCGAGACAATGGTATATACGTTTTCATAATGTCATAATGGCATATGACTTTACAATGATAGATGAGAATCATTGTGTAAATATCAAAAGATCCAATGATCAATTTGTGATCATATCATTATATGTTGATGATATACTAATTGTCGGAAGTAATATGGAGTTTTGTTAATGCTGTGAAGAATTAGTTATCTTCCAACTTTGAGATGAAAGACATGGGTAATGTTGCATACATTCTTGGAGTTAAGATTTCAAGATTGTAACCCATAGACACTCCTATTACAAAAAGGTGAAGGGTTGAGCCATAAACTGTGTCCAAGGACTCCACAAGAAAATGAACAAATGAAATATGTTCCTTATACTAGTGCTGTTGGAAGTTTTATGTACACTATGATGTGTACAAAACCTGACATATGTTTTACAGTTGGAATGGTGAGTAGTTACCAATCCAATCCAGGTCAAGCACATTGATAAGCCGTTAAAGGAATAATAAGGTATCTAAAGGGAACTGCTGATTATACGTTGAGTTATCAAGGAAAGGATCTGCGACTTTAAGGCTATTCTGATGCTGATTGGGGAGGAGATTTAGATAAAAGAAAATCTACCTCTGGTTTGTTTTCTTACCGAATAATGGCACCATATGTTAGAACAGTAAGAAACAAACGTGTATAGCCTTGTCCACGATGTAAGTTGAGTTCGTGGCATTATCAGCAGCAGTATAAGAAGGTGTTTGGCTTAAGAGATTTTTTGGATCATTTAGGTGTTATTGGAAGTGCTGCAGATTAATTGTTAGTTAATTGTGATAGCCAAGCAGCAAAAGTGTACACCAAAGATCCAAAATATCATGGCAAGACCAAACCTATAGATACCAAGTATAACTTTTAACAAGGATATGATTGCACACAAAAATGTGAACTTAGAGTACATACTACGCATAGAATGGTAGCAGATCCTATGACAAAGCCAATACCTAGAGATGTGTTTTTGTGGCCATATGAAATCTCTAGGATTGCATAGAGGCTGATGTACTGAATATTGTAATTTCCCTAAAGGTTCACATTTGATGAATTTGTGTTTTCATCATTAATGCCTATGAATCTTTTTATGATCTTTATGCATCTTAATGCTCAGTGCATTACTTTAAGTTAAGGAAGTATGTTGGACAGATATAAGATTAGCCCACTCACATGGGTAATCGCCTCTATTTACTGTGTGATAAATAGAAATGAGACTGTTTTTTTAAGCTTATTATCTAGGTGATAATCGAGAGTTCAAGCTTAAAATACGTATGTCGCCTTAACTGAGTGTTAAGATGAGGACATAATATTTACTGTATCCGAAAGTAAAATAACCCACATATTTTACTTTATCTGTCTATGATGCCAGATGTGAGTTCTGATGAATTTTGTTAATGAGTAGATACGCGAACTCAAGTTAGACATTGGGTATGTCTGAACTATCATCTGTACGGTATTGAAGGTGTAGACATACGCTCCATGGGAAAGGAGTTAATACCGTAATACGTATTTCATACTACGTATGCATGAGACGACCAATAAGAGTGGCAAAAGTTTGATCTCAACTTTTTATGTCATGTGAGACTCTTGAGGAAAAGAGTTCCTCAATTTTTAGTCCCCTCATGACTCTTACTTATTCTCAAGATTTCTATTTAGTGTTTGCTATCTTAGGATGTTGCCAATGGTCATGAGTTTGATTCGATCTAATGGGGCATTTCTAGAAAAGCAAGCCGAACCGAAATTGAGAGTTTGAAGGAAAGAGGAAGATCGATTTTGGAGAATCACATTGTAGTTTTGTATTCACCGGTTAACCAATTATGACTGTCTTTGGGATAATCATAATTGTGAATACAATATATATATCATTGTTTAAAAGAGATCAAGAGAGATATAAATGCGATCGATCGATCTAGGGTACTGCATACTAAATCTACTCAGGATGTGATGCCAATTATGAGCTGCTATATATTCCTAACAGATGTATGGCAACGAGTTCTCTAAGTATGCTGGTCGCACGGATTATTCACCAGTATGAATGTTGAAGAGAGGTAAAGAGAATCCTGTTCAGCCCACCATGTGCGAGTGGGAGATGATGGTTTTATATTAGATGGGCTTAAGGCCCATCCGCCCATGTTGGGCCTAGAAGCCCGGCCCACAGAATTAGGGCCCGTGGATGAAGGGGTACGTTGCTATTTTTGGAGGCACGTATATAAAGGGAGGAGAGAGAGGGAGGATGCAACCTTTGGCATAATAACGCACGTACGTTCCTCTCCTCTCTCCCTCCAAGAAAAAGAAGACAAACGCTAAAGGCGACGCCGTCTTCCCTTTCAAGGCAAATTGACATCATCGGATCAGAATTTTTCCTTGATTTTTAGCATTGATGTTTAATCTGTGGCTAACAAGGTATGCTCGAATCCGTGGTGTGTTTTAGGATCGGTGATACGTGATTTTCCCTAGCTTCGCTTCCGCATTCGTTTTAGGGGTTCGATTTAGTGTCGAATCCGATTTTCGGGGATCCGTTATTCCCAACAGGGGCCATCAAGCAAGCTGGCCCGAGCCCGGGGGAGGGACACAAGTTCACCAACTCGGAGACACTCGGAGGGATTAAGGACTCGGGCCCAAGCCCTGGTGAAGGACACGGGCACATCACCGGCATGAACCAATGACGACCGAACTTTGATTACTAGCAGAATCTGAAAATATTTTATAGTTCCTGACATTATTTGGTTGTTTAATTTTTATCTTTTGCAATATCAAAATTCAAAGTTGTTTTCATTCATTGGGGTTTGAGCTTGCATATGGAATAAGAATGTTTTTTGCTGGCTAGCAAGGCCGATGTCGTTTAACTTGTTTTATTAATGTGTTCATGTCAATTTGGACAAAATCACATGAACTTGTAATTCGAATTATTCAAAAAGATTGAAAGTAGAAAGGAACATTGTTATGTATGACGTTACATCATATCACGTATGATCATCACGTAGTTATATGACAATCATGAAATTTTCACACTCTTATAATATTTAATTGACAAGTGAAAAGCTATCTAAGCAACGCCACCTTTATTTTCTAAAAATAATGTCGCCTTTTGGGACCACAAACCCCCTTTCCCGGATGATTGGCAACCAGCAACAATAGCCAGTGTGATGAACTTTCTACAGCATATTGGCTTTAATTGACTTTCAGCAGGGATAAAAAGTAAAAAAAAAAAAAGTAAAAACCGATGCAACAAGTATATCCGATTACTAAGAAAAATGGCGGTGGATGATGGTTCGTCACCTGTATCGCCAACGATGGAAGATTACTTTGAATATCAACCATAATTCAAGCACCTTAAATAATGAGAGGAATCCAAAACTGACTTGACTTGACATTGACATCAACTCCAAAACCCGTCGTTAACCGAAACACAAAAATCTCGAGCTCCTTAATATCGAATATCATAATTCAGAGCATAATTGATTTGGACGAAAAATCATCTACATAAGTTGACCCGAATGATCATTTTGGATGAGACTTGAGGAATTGAGTGGTGTCTTCATGACATCGACCAAAAAACTAGTCTCAACATATTGGCATTATCCAAATGCAAAAGTATGAATATAAGAATAAAAATAAACGGAGCCATTGGGATAAAATGGGAAAAGTGCCAAAAAAGTCCTAAACCTTTTGTTTTTGTGCCGATTTAGTCCTAAACCTTTTTTTGGTGCCGATTCAGTCCTAAACCTTTTTAAGTTATGCCAATTCAGTCCTTTTGGACGGATTTTGCTGACTGGACACCGGCCGGCTGACGTGGACAATTTTTAATAATATTTTAATATTTTTTTTATTTTTTTCTTTTTATTTTTTATTTTTGTCTTTTCCTACGGCCGGTCGCCGAGGTCCGGCGACCGGTCGAGGCCACCGCCGGCAAGGGCGAGGCCGACCTCGCCGGATCCGGCGAGGTCGAGCCTCGCCGGCCATGGGCGAGGCTCGCCCATGGCCTGATCGGCGAGGTCGGGCGAGGTTCGCCCTCGTCAAACCGGGCGAGGCAAGCCTCGCCCATGGCGGCGAGGGCTAGCAAGGCTAGACCTCACCGGATCGGGCGAGGGCGAGCCTCGCCCTCGCCGAATCCGGTGAGGTCTAGCCTTGCTAGCCCTCGCCGGCCATGGGCGAGGCTCGCCCGCCAGATCTAACGAGGGCGAGCCTCGCCCGACCTCGCCAGATCCGGCGAGGCTCGACCTCGCCAGATCCCAGCGAGGCTCGACCTCCGCAGATCCGGCGAGGTCGGCCTCGCCCTTGCCCGGCGATGGCCTCGGCCGGTCACCGGACCTCGGCGACCGGCTAGAGGATAAGACAAAAATAAAAAATAAAAATAAAAAAAGTATAAAAAATAAAAATATATTAAAATATTATTAAAAGTTGTCCACGTCATCGCCGATTAGGCCACGTCAGCCGACCGGCGTCCAATCAGCAAAATCCGGCCAAAATTGGCTGGAAAGGACTGAATTGGCACAACTTAAAAAGGTTTAGGACTGAATCGGCACCAAAAAAAGGTTTAGGACTAAATCAGCACAAATGCAAAAGGTTTAGGACTTTTTTGGCACTTTTCCCGGGATAAAATCATCCAAATTAAAAATAGGTTCGGAGCGTTCCTTGAAGCAACATCATTGTTTACTGCATATTTTCTCTTATTTAAATTATGTTTGGGAAAAAAGTGGTAGTGGCAAAGAAAATAAAAGGAATGACAATATGAGAAAGTGAATATGGATAGGAGAAAAAATATATATTATGTTATATTCTATGAACAAGGAAAATTGAAAAAAAAAATAAGGTGAAAATTGATAAGGGCAATGCCTTTGTGCCAAGGAGCTATAAATTCTAAACAAGAATGAAAGATGTGATCAATAAATATATATACATGTATATGTGGGAAATAGAACTAAAGTTCTAGATGAACTTATAGGCAAATAAAAAAGACATCTCAAGGTAGTATTCTAATATTAAGTGAATTCTTAGAGTTTTCTTCTTGGGCAATGATATCATGAGTGCCTAATTTTGTGTCTTTTCAACGATTTATTGCCTTAACTTTTTCTTTTCTTTTTTTTGGTTCAATCAAGCACCTAAATTTTTCAAATTTCGCTTGGTGTAAAACTTCAATTGAATATACCTTCAATCTCTCTCTCTCTCTCTCTCTCTCTCTCTCTCTCTCTCTCTCTCTCTCTCTCTCTCTCTCTCTCTCTCTCTCTCTCTCTCTCTCTCTCTCTCTCTCTCTCTCTCTCTCTCTCTCTCTCTCTCTCTACTTGTGTGATATAGAGTGTTGGAACCAAATGACAACTTTGGAAACTTGGAATAAGAATACTAGAAATTTGAGGGAGAAATTTTTATTGAGAATGCTTTCTCTTAATTGTGTCTTCGTGGACTATGACTTGTGGCTTTATTTACAACTCACGACTTCATCCCTTTATATAGGAATAGAAGTTTGCAAGCGCCAATGACTACATAACAACCCACAAATTTAATGATGGGAATTTAATGACTAAAAAAAAAACAGCCTCATACATGTAATCATAAAGACAATTAAAACACACAATAAAGTAACATAAGTCTTCAATAACTTCCATTCTTCAAATCAATGTAGCCTACCATAAAGTTTTTATAGCTCCTTTAATGCTTGCAGGTTTCTCATCCAGCAACCATCATCCGATAATCAATTTTATTTTATTTAAACATAGAGTGATACAAAATATATCTAGCCTTTCAGATGAGTGCAAATATGTTTTAGTAAATGGTCAATCAGTCGTGTGCTACGTTCTTCCTTCTTCCCCGGCTTGCATGTGCGCTCTCTCGGCCACGACAGAAGCTTCCTCGTTGCTTCCTCAAGCCGGCTGCATGCAGAAATGCAAATGCTCACGTGGCCTTTGAACAGGGGAAGACTAAATTGTCATACGAAGAAAAAGAGAAGGAGAACGGGGAAACCGGGACCATCAAGAAGAACCGGTCAAAGAAAACTCTTCGCTGCTCGCACTATATATTTTAGCACCCGCTCGGCCATAGACTCCGCATCACAAGTTCCCTTCAAACAAATAAAAACATTTGCTCTTTATTGTCTCTGTCGGTAAAAATTTGCTTTTTATTGTCTCTGTCAGTAATTTCATCGAACATGAGGAGCACAACAAGGGCTCTCCACATTCTCTTGGTCCTGGCGATGCTCAGCCCCACTTTCGTTGCGAATGGAGCTCGACCCTTCAATGTGATGGAGCCGAAAGCTCCAGTGGGAGTTGCCTGCGGAGGGTTCTTCGACGGGTTGTCGCTTGGGGCCATCAAGCAAGCTGGACACAAGTTCACCAACTCGAAGACGCTTGGAGGGATTAAGGACTCGGGCCCGAGCCCCCTCCAGTGAAGGACACAAGTTCACCAACTCGGAGACGCTTGGAGGGATTAAGGACTCAGGCCCAAGCCCCCCTGGTGAAGGACACAAGCACGTCACCGGCACGAACTAGTGATGACCAAACTTTGATTGCTAGTAAAAACTAAGAATATTTCATGATCCCTTTCATTATTTGGTTGTTTAATCTTTTATCTTTTGCAATATCAAAAGTGAAGGTCCTAGTCATCCATTGGGGCTTGAGGTTGAACATAGAATGATAAGGTCTTTTGCTAGCGAGCAACGCCAGTGTTGTTTAACTTGTTTTATGGAATGTGTTCGTGTCAAATTGGACCGACTCACATCGACCTGTGTCATTCGAATTATTCACAAAGAATGAAAGTAGAAAGGGAGACCGTTATATCTTGCATGATCATTGTGTAGTTCTATGACTATATTGAAGTTTTTAATATGGTTTGAGGATTCAATTGAAGAGAAAGGAACGGATATACTATAGAGCTTCTAGTGTAATTATTTTTTACCTTCTTATAATGTTTCATTATAAGTTTCAAAATCATGTTAAGGTAACGGCACCTTTATTCTCTAAAAACAACGCTTTGGACTACAAACTCTCTTTCCCAAATGATTGGCAATAGGCAATGATAGGCAGTGTGATCAACTTTCGACAATATATTGGCTGCAATGTTCCATCTTTTTTTCCTTGTAGCTTGCAATTGGAGAATACTTTTATAATTAACCGTATTTCAAATACTTCAAATAATAAGAGGAATCCCAAAGTGACTTGACTTGACATCGACCTAAATTTCATTATTAACCAAAACACAAAAATCTCGAGCTTCATGCTATCAAGTATCCTAATTCAAAGAATTAAAAACCTAATTAGTTTGGACGAAAAATCATCTACATAAGTTGAGCTGAATGATCAATTTAGATGAGACTCAAGGAATCGAGTGAACAAGATCTTCTAATCATCTTCATGACATCAACCAAAATAGGTTTGGAATGCTTCCTCTTCCTTGAAGGAACATAATTGTTTACTACATACTTTATCTTTTTTTTGACAATAAAAGAAAATGAATATGAAGAAGTGAGAATATTATATTGTGTTATATCTATGAACAAGGAAAATGGAAAAAAATTTATAAAAAAAAAAAAAGGAGAAAGTTGATAAGGTCAATGCCATTGTGATAAGGAGGTATAAATTCTAAATTTTTCATCTTTTCTATAATTTAGTACCCCAACTTTTTCTTGTTCGATCGAAGTACCTAAAACCTTTGCTCAATAAATCGTCATGTCAAGTGATTGTGTCGACATCGCTAGTTTACTCAACAAAGCTCAAGTACATATCATTATATGAGTTGCTTACTCAACAAAAAATTGTATCATATTCAAGTGGAGAAAGAGAGAGAGTTCTAACTTTCAAACATTTCAGTTGTCCAATATATCTCTGCCGTGGGATCTTTTCAATAAAACGCATCCAAGTCGGCATTTTTCCCCTGAGCCGCGATTATAAGGGACGCCTCTCGTCAAATCATGCTCGAAGTAAAATTAGGTTTTGCTCGAACGCGAAATAGACGGAAAATCCACGTAACTTGTGCTGTGAAGTCATTATTTTTAAAATTTCTTAAATTTTTTTTTTTTACTAAAGTTGGAGGCTGATGACGTGGCATTTCGAGTGAGGGTCCCCACCCTCTCTAAAGTAACAGAGCACACTAGCAAGTAGCAGTAGCATCACGCCGTGCCCCAGCCGCCCCCTCGACTATACAATGAGCACATGGTGTGGCTAGTATAACTCCATCCCTCCCTCCCTCCCTCCCTCCCTCCTTCTATTTTATAACCTTTTACCGGACCAAAGCGGCAAGCCGCGACTGATTCCAATTTCCAACTGCCGAACCAACCTCCCTTCTCCTTCTTCACTTTCCATGGCCTGACCAGCTCTCCTCCGACGCCGCTTCTCCGATGGACGCCCTCCCCCGCGCGGCCGATCTGTGCAGGCTCCGGTCCCCTGCCTCCCGCCCCTCCGCCGCCGCCGCCGCCGCCGCGCGGCCGCGAGGAATCGGCGCTTCCCGCCCGCTTCTCCGCATTCCCGGCGACTCCGGCTTACGCGGTTCGTTGCTGCGGATCCGATTCGCGGCCGCTCCTCGCGATTGGCGGTCCCGCCCCCTCGCCAAAGCTGGCGATCACGACCACGACCACGACCACGACCACGACCACGGCCACGGCCACGGCCATCACCACCATGACCACGGCCATCACCACGGCCACGGCCATCACCACGGCGACGGAGGCGACGCGGAGCTGACCGGGGCGCAGAGGGCGCTGGGCGAGTTCGCGCGGGCGGTCGGATGGGTGGACCTGGCGAATTTGTTGAGGGAGAATCTGCAGATGTGCTGCTGCTCCGCGGCTTTGTTCGTAGCCGCCGCCGCTTGCCCTTACCTGGTTCCGAAGCCGGTGGTGAAGCCGTTTCAGAATTCTTTGATGCTCGTCGCGTTTCCTCTCGTTGGAGTGAGAATTTTTATCTCTGGCTTCTCGTGTTGCTTGTTAGTTTTGCGACCTAAATGCGATCGAATGCGGAGCCTCTGTTCCTGGATTTTGTCGGTTTCGTTGTGCTTTCCAACATTATATGGTCTGTCGTTAGCAAATAAAGGGGGGAAGTTGAAGCATTTTCTGATGAATTTAATCGGATTAGAACTTCTTCTTTTTTTGGCTGATTGAACTGTCAGTTCCTGTGGAAGAGTTATTAAGTTATGCCATGGAGGTTAAACGATGGATGTTAGCACCTTTGAGACATGTTTTAGGTGGATTGTGCTTTCTGGCCTACATTTGTTTCGGAGGGAGGATTCATCAGAAAAGGAAAGGATATGTTCCTGAATTAGGACACAGAAAAAGGATACTCATGCCCAGTCCCATTAGCTATCGCTCATGCTGTTCTTGTTGATACACAAAGCAATACCAAAGTCGGCTGTACTATTAGATGAAAATGGAGCACGCTGTCTAGTTCTTCTCAACTTTGAGAGTGTTATGTCATTTTTCCAAAATTTGTTCAATGTGATAAGGATCCCCCATGTTGTGGTTTATCTTAGGTATCAGCTTCCCTCGATGCACTCACTGATATTGCAGCTGGAAGAGTAAACATCCATGTGTTGATGGCTCTTGCGGGTTTTGCATCAACGTTCATGGGAAACCCCTTGGAAGGAGGCTTACTTCTGGCAATGTTCAATCTGGCTCATATCGGTGAGCAGAGCTGGCTAGTCTGATTCTGATGCACCTAGTACAAGTTGGGAATGTCCCATCTAATTCGTATGAATTGCAGCTGAGGAGTACTTCACCAGCCGTTCAATGATTGACGTGAGAGAGCTGAAGGAAAATTATCCTGATTTTGTGCTTGTCTTGGATGTGGATGATGAGGAATCACCTAAGTTCTCTGATTTAGCATACAGAAGGGTTCCTGTGCATAATGTGGCAGTTGGCTCCTATATATTGGTTGGAGCTGGAGAGGTCAGCAAAGGCCAATTGCCTTACTTATTCATCATTGAACTATCATGTTTCCTCAAAATTCTGATCAAACAAATCTTGGTCGAGAGAAGTTTGACTTTTTTGCGTATTAGTTGGTCCTGTGTTTATATTTATGATGCTGAGACTTTTTACACTTGCGGTGCTTCCCAAAGTTCTCTTTTTTCTTCTTGAAAGTCCATGATTTTTCTTTTACTTCTTTTTTATGTATTGAAAGTTCCTAACATCTGAGAATAACGCTGGTGTTGCGGTTAGTCTGTGCCTGTAGATTGTGAAGTTCTCCAGGGTAGGGCAACAATAACCATTGAGCACTTGACTGGAGAAGTCAAACCATTAGAGGCTAAATGTGGAGATAGGATTCCCGGCGGTGCAAGGAACTTGGATGGTAGAATAGTTGTAAAGGTATGTACTGTGTCCTACTGATTATTTCTAACCTTTTCAGAATATTAAAAATGTCATGAAGCTATTTTCTTGTTTATGGTGTTATCTGCTTTTCCCTTTGCCAATTTCAGGTCTGCTTACTTTCAAAGAATTGCATGAAATGTGGATTTGTTATTTTTATAACCTTGAGGTTTAGTAAAGTGCAATGTCCTCACAAACTTGCATTATAAAATTTGAATTCTTGGATGTTGGAGTACAAGCTGAATTGCATGACTGAGTTTTTGTTGCTTGCTTTTTCATTAATTATTATAAGCTTTCTCAATCTTACATATTAATGATTTAATCTACAAAGCTTGAATAACCAGAAATTGGTATATGTTCCATATAAATACCATATACTGATAACCTTTGAGTACTCCCTAGTACTTTTACAAAAGAATTTACCTACTATGATGCTGCCTATGAGGTGCTCAACATATTTTCTCAACAAATATATTTTCAACTTTCATTTAGGCAACAAAGACCTGGAAAGAATCAACACTGAGCAAAATCGTACAGTTGACAGAAGAAGCACAACTCAATAAGCCCAAGCTTCAAAGATGGCTTGATGAATTTGGTGAGCATTACAGCAAGGTGGTTGTAGTTCTATCCATTGCAGTTGCCATCGTTGGCCCACTCTTGTTCAAATGGCCATTTTTTAGCACCTCAGGTATGATGTCAATACAGAAGTATTTTTGTGAATAGTCTCCATCAAAGTCTTTTTATGCTTGTAAAATAACCAGCTTTATTGGTTAATGATCATTGTTTTCATTCTGGGTGTTCATAAGAGAGGAAGTGTGTTTTAACTAAATGAACAAGGGTAGAAACCTCCATACACCCCAAGCATTGGTTGGCTCCCCTTTTTAGCAATAACAAGTATTCTGGAAAGTCTCTTAGTTTATTGGTGGATGCACTCTTGTGCGTGGATTCTCTGGTTCTGGACATCTCCTGCACATGCTTGATACTTTACACTGAAAAGAGATCCCTTCTCTATGAATAGCAAATTATCATATTGGAGTAATAGGATATTAAACTAGAATATGCAAAATATTAGCTTTAGGAAGATACTGCTGTTGTATAGCCGTGCGTATTCAGACATTTGGTGGATAAGCTGTATATAGGAGTTTTGCCATTCTTGATGGGTAACATGTAAGCTTTAAGCAACTTAAGAATGCAGATGCTCTCTCTCTCTCTCTCTCTCTCTCTCTCTCGTACACCCCGAACTAAGTACATCCAAGATATGACGAAATATCTCTATAGAAAACTGAAATGCTCTGACTAAATTAAGGAGATCATTAGAATTTTCATGAGGACCATTAATAGGCCTAATGTATCATCGTTTGGAATTAGAAAGGCCTTACTCTTGGGTCATGACTCTTGCAACATCCTCAGATAACCTGTTTTTCTTTAACAGCAACAATACAATTGCACTTTTAATTCTAGCCTTCCAATTTCATGATCATTCAGATTGCCGAGGGTCAATATATAGAGCATTGGGCCTTATGGTAGCAGCATCGCCCTGCGCCTTAGCTGTAGCTCCGTTGGCCTATGCTACTGCAATTAGTTCCTGTGCAAGAAAGGTACTTGTTGACTAATGCATAGCATAATTTTTCTCTTCTGATTAAGTGTTGGCTCCTCATTTCTGTTTAGCACAATTACTGGTAAATTCTGGAAATTTAGAAATTCAGTTGATCACCATCATGACCTTATGCTTGGCATATTTAAATATGGTTTTTATATTATGAGTGAATTCACTATCTTTTGGCAAAATATCTGAAGTGCGAAGCTCAACGGATCTTTAAACATGGTTTTATATACCCTTTCATAAGATGCTTTGCACATGTTTGCATTAAATAATACAGCATTATATACAGTTCGGTGCCTTTACTTCTTTTAAAGTCTATTTTCCATTCCAGTTACTTCTCTTGTCACCTGTATGAGTGGGAGAAGTACATAAGTTGCTCGTGATTATGATAATGTCTAGTACTATCTTAATTTTACTAGGGGATATTGCTGAAAGGTGGGCACGTCTTGGATGCTCTAGCTTCTTGCCACACTGTAGCATTTGATAAAACTGGGACATTGACCACGGGTGGACTAATGTTCAAAGCAGTAGAACCAATCTATGGTCATGGAAAAAGAGAAGGTGAATCAAAAATTTTTACTTGTTGCACTCCAAGCTGTGAAGAAGAAGCTCTTGCTGTAGCAGCTGCAATGGAGAAGGGTACTACACATCCAATTGGAAGGTACTTTGCTTGATTTTCATGTTTTTGCAAGACTTCTGGCTATATGAAGCAGGCTTCTGTTGAATGTTGACATTCTTTCCTTACAGATATTCTTACTGTGAAGTAGCAATTTTAGTTCTTTAACATGGAAGATATATGACACAGGTCAGCAAGATCTTAAAAGAGCATAATTTTAAAATAAATAAATATATATAAATAAATAAATAAATAAATAATAAAAAATGGATAGCAAGGTTTTTTTTTTACAGTTGGTTGATGGTATATGAAGAGCCCAAGGTCCTAATTGATTAGGCGTGAGGATATGAATGATTAAAATTTCAGGCTATTAGTCATTTGTGAACATCGGATCTTGCAGATTAGTGATATATGATTGCAATCTGAGAAACGGTTTAGAACTAGTGTATTACAGATCTGATCGCGAGTCTCTTTGCATTTCACCTCTAGATTTACCAGTGGGGTCAAAAGAACAATCTTCTTAAAGGCTTCAGGACTGACTTCAGCAAATTTGAGGCACCGCCTTCATTGTAGAAATTGAAAAGTTCAAAACCAGAAAGCCTGCATTTGGTCGTCCAAATTTTTAGTCAGCATAGAACTGGATAGGATGAGATATGAAATCTAGATATTTTGCTATATTCTATCCATTGTGGTGAATTGCGGTAATAAAGCCAAATATTTTCATATTCTACTCTGCAGTGTGTGGTACGACAGTGTATCAATGTAAATAAATTTGAAAATACACAAATTGAGATGTTAAGAATATCTTACATTCAATGCTAAAGAAACCACAAATGCACAAACAGAGATAACCTCCGTCAATAAATCATGGATTATTATACGATTTAAATCTTAAGCAGCAAAGGAGTTCCTGCAGCATTTCAGAGCCACAAGTTCAACTTTGCCAAGAAATGTAAAGTTAGTGAATGCCGAAATCAGTAAAAGAGAAACTGCATCATCATTCACCTTCGCAATTCCAAAAAGTATAGTGCTTCAGCTCTCTCACCTTATTTATTTACTTATTTTTTATTTTTTTCCCTCTCGTTATTTGTTTCTTTTTTATTCCCTTCCATCATTCCTTAATAATATTTATTAAATGATAAAATATTCTAATATTACCTAAAATAAGTAATAAATATAAATGCTAAATCTATATATATATATATATTATAGGATAGAAAGAAATTCAAATATATGAATTAAAATAGGAATTAATAGAAACAAAAATTGTTTTTTTTTTTGGTTATTTTGAATTTTCTTTTTTATATTAGAATTAATAATTTATTTATCATTTTAATTTTATTAATTGATGAAGATTTTTATTTGAGAAAGTTGTTTTCATACCATGGATATAAGTAATTTTATCCACATTTATCTCACCTCCCTCATGGAATATCTTTATCTATGCTATATCTCTCTCATATCCAATTTTATCCTGTCTTGGGTAGGAACCAAACTTAGGATAGAATAAATTTTATCCTATGCTGAATTTTCTCCTTACTACCAAGCATAGCCAAAAAGGTAGTTTTATAGATTATCCTACACTGAATTTTATCTTTTGGACAGGATGCTAGGATACGAGTCAGGTAAACATGAGGTAGTTTTATAGATTTTTCTCATTTGATTTCTTATGCCTTAGTCACATTTGGCTCCACTTCATCTTGACATTTGTGCATGTCAAAGTGCGATGGAGGGATCAATAGCCATCATTGTATTGCTAAAAAAAAAAATCTCAGCATCCTCATTCAATCATAAGAAAACAACTTCTAGCGTATTCCCTTACTTTTTCTCATTATGACGTCGATATATAGTATTCATAGTAAGTGACTGCTACTAAGATTGACAATCTAGATCAATAGAGGAGGTAGAAAATATATACCTCCATTCTCAAGTTTGATAATCAAGGTCTGATTAAACATCCATCTTCAGTGAATATTGTCCATCATGTACACATATTAGCATCACCTACTTTATTTCAAGTTGGCTGTAACAAGAGAAGGTGTGTAGATCTACCAATACATTTATGTGATCTATTGTAATTTTCTAACATTGTAAAATATCTAGAGTGAAAGCTCCATTTGGTGACCAGACATGTACGTCAGTTTCCAATAATAAGATTCTGCATTATTATGAGAGGTGACAAAAAGAGATTTTGCAAAGGGATAAATTAGAACACCAATGACATGATTAATACAGCCATGGTCCACTTATGATACTGAGCAGAACCCTGATTCTCTTTTTCTCTATTCTGTTGTTGACTCTATGATGTTGGAGTTCCTTATCTTTGGGAATAGTTTTCCTGAAGATGTGTCTGAGAAGATTTACTCATTGTGCATAAGAGCGAATGTATCTGCTACTGCTAGACTCCATTAAAACGATTTATAAGTTCTTTGACATTCAATAAGAAAACAGCTTTCATTCTACAAAACCTCCAATTAGGCTGTTGAAGATGACTACTCATCCTCATTCAAGTGGAAAAGGTACTCTATTTGAGTGATCTATACGACTATACGCTGTAATTCTATTGGTCTAGAATATGAAATTGCTTGTATTTTGATTAGAATGGTGTGCTTATTGTCTCTTGAATATTGATTTACACTTTTTGCTCTACTTATGAAAGAACTCGCCTTTCTTGTTTGTTGCAGAGCTGTCGTAGATCATTGTGCAGGGAAGGACCTTCCTTCTATTTCTGTTGAGAGTTTTGAGTACTTTCCTGGTAGAGGTCTTATTGCCACTCTGAACAATACTGAGGTAGAGTTTCCACAGACACCAAATTCTTCGTTTGCAAATTTTTGGTTCAAAACTTCATTACTGCGTGCAGTCTCATTCTATTCCCCCCTTAGATCTGTTAGGAGCTTTAATATTGGCAGCCACATGGATTGAGTTTTCCTCTGAGTAAAGTACACTTGATTGAATTCTGTGGTATATTCAAGAGGATATCTTAGCTAGGAGTTTCTTCAATCACTGCAGTCCTACTTCCTGCTGGTGTGACAGTAATTTGTCAAATAAGGATGAGATTGTAGTATATGACTAACAGGGACAGAAGTTTGAGAGGTCAAGGCCTCTCTAGGATTAATTAATTCCAGAATACCGCAGCTTCTCTGCGGATCCCTTAGGCATCAAGTCTAATAGGCCAACTGTCAAATAAGAAGTTTTAAGCTATCAACACCATATACTTATGTTGTTTCTATCCCTTAACTTGCTTTTCACTAATGTCAGAGTGTGCTTTTTCTCTGTTTCGCTATAGGAAGGAAGTGGAGGTGGCAAAATTTTGAAGGCATCACTTGGTTCCATCGACTTCATAACTTCATTTGTTAAATCTGAAGATGAATCAAAGAATATAAAGGAGGCTGTTAGTGCATCTTCTTATGGAAGGGATTTAGTTCATGCTGCTCTTTCTGTTAATAAAAAGGTAATGCTCAAGTGATGCTGGTATTCCTCATTGTGTAAGTAAAATGTGTTTACTTTCAACCAAGTTCTACGGCAAAGGTTGTGTATATTTATATGCTGGTGGGTCTACATGTACCATAAATTGGAAAAAGGACAGCTAAGATGTTGGATACATGTTGATACCTGACACCCTCTCTTGAATCTGACTTATGTAGCTTGTAAAGATACTTGTGGATTGAAACTGTGTTTGATAGCTCTACTTTTGGCAAAATTGAAGTATTATACTGAGCTTGCTTATAAGTTCATGCAGATAACACTTATTCATCTCGAGGACAGACCTCGGCAAGGGGTTGCGGAAGTAATTGCAGCATTGAAAGATGAAGCCAATCTGCGTGTAATAATGTTGACTGGTGACCATGAGTCAAGTGCATGGAGAGTAGCAAATTCTGTAAATATTGATGAAGTTTATTGCGGCCTAAAGCCTGAGGATAAGCTTAATTATGTGAAAAGCATCTCAAGAGATACAGGTGATCTTCCAATCTGAAATTAAAATCACTCTTCATGGATGGTGATGAATGCTGTGGTTTTGTGCTTTTAAACACAAAGTTTGTTCTTATAAGTAGTAATTGACTTGTTAATTCGCTTGGGTTAACTCTCTTGGATTCATCACATTTTACAAGAGGTTTTTGTGCTTATGGATATGTAGGTTATTTCTATAATTAGCAATTGCTTTTTTTGCATTCTAAATTTCAATATGGTAATTATTACATTTATTGACCGGGATTCTTGAAAGATAGATCTCTGTTTGTCTTGTTTTAGCACAGATGAAACTCAACACGCATATATAACATGCGACAACTATTGCATGGCATTGTTAGCATGTGTTTTTTTCCCCGGAATTTTTTTAGTTTATATTTTTAGGGTGAGTACAATGGCATCCTTGGGATCCATGAGTTGGCTTTTAACTGATTATCCAGAGACATGGACTGTCCAGGTCCAAAATGGATGCACATTTAGTGTTTTCTTGATGCTTCAGAACAGAAAAGGTTTAATACATGATATCTTGTGTTTGTTGCTTCCACTCTACTGAGAAGCATCTTTCCAAGCACGCTCAAATTTTCATCTGTTGCCTAACCTCACGGAAAGCATCAGATGCATATTGACCCCTAGTATCCACATACTTGTTTGATGATTCTTCTGTATCCAATATAAAACGAATTAGTAGGTGCAAGTTCCTCGTCTTCTTTATGCTTTTTCTCCGTTCGATTGATTACTCATTTTAATGGCCAAACTCAAGATATTTGCTTTCCAAAACTGAGTTGGTGCACCAGTTTTACTCCTATTGCTCAGTAGGCTTCCGTTGTGTTAATTGGAATACCTGGTTTAGTTTCTCCATTCCTTTTGCATCTCTTGAGCCACATACTCTACAACTGGATTTGTTACAGGGGATAAGTCGTGATTCTTCCTTCAAAATGTGTTTGCACAATATGTCACTGTTGGGTAAAGTATTTGGCATTTTTGTTTACAGGGGGAGGCCTTATTATGGTTGGTGAGGGTATTAATGATGCACCTGCTCTTGCTGCTGCTACGGTGGGCATCGTGCTTGCTCAACGTGCTAGTGCAACTGCTGTTGCTGTTGCTGATGTGCTGTTGCTGCGAGATAACATATCGGGTGTTCCATTCTCTATTGCCAAGTCACGGCATACAACATCCCTGGTACTTCGATGCATTACCTTCTATTCTTATTTATGTTTTCTGAGAATCTTTGTCCCTTGTATGTCCTGTTTGGAGATCGTGTCATGGATTCTGACAGTATGTATTTGCAGGTTAAGCAGAATGTGGCTCTTGCTTTAACTTGCATATTTTTGGCCTCCTTACCATCTGTATTGGGTTTTCTTCCCTTGTGGTTGACGGTATGATTTGTTCTGATTATTTTGCTTTGAACCATCTCAATATCTTCTCAATCTACCATATGAGTTGATAATGACAAGAATCCAATAAGTTGCTTGTAGTGCACCGATACCAAGTTTGTTGACAAAAAAGAGTTCCACTATGTCCTGGATGAAATTTCCTTCCATTGGCGATGCTTCTGTCTTTGTTTGTTTGTCGGGCTTCTATTGATCGTAACCGTTGCAGCTTGGGGCATAGTGCAATCTCTCTCGCATTGTCAACCCCCATTGTAATAGGATGCATAGTGTAACTTCCATGTGCATATGGAATTGTCGTTCTATAATTTCCCACAGTTTCATACAATTTGATTAAGATGGAAGGAGGTGCTTTTCTTATTAAACTAGGGCATCATGGAGTACTAATGCGAAGTATCTGGCGAAGGACCACAATTGTTTAGTTTGCATACTTTCTGGCAATGCCTCCTTAAGTCTTCACATTGACCCGATTTCACATTCCAATTGCATCTCTCCCCCTTGTTTTGGGTGCATATATAACTCAGTTGTTTCGATCAAAATGCAGGTCCTTTTGCATGAAGGCGGCACACTTCTTGTCTGTCTTAATTCCATTCGCGCCCTTAATAACCCTACTTGGTCGTGGAGGCAAAATTTGTCACACCTGCTTGGTGAACTGAAAGGAAGATTCGAGACCTGGTTGAAATCAAACCTCGACTCGACCATAATCGAGGCTACACATCTGTGAAGTTCCCTTTAACTAGCTATTCTTTCCTTCATCTTCTCCTCGTGGATTGGAACGTGAAGGAACACTCGCAACAACAAAGTTGTATATCCTGTAAAATTAGGTGATCGGCAAAATCAGCAGCTTCTAGAGCGAGTATCTTCTTTCCTTCTCCCTTTAATTGATTTTATTCTTTTTCTGCATTTTCATTGTATAATATGAACTGTTGCGACTCAAAGTGAAAAGATACCCTTTTCTGTCGACGAGTCTGGACTTTATTTAAACTATTCGAGTGCAATAAATGGTCGGGAAACCTAACATGAGGCACTATAGATTGATGTCATGCTGCACGGTACGCGGCTCCTTTGAGTCATAGTTAACTTTAGTACGGTTTCTAATGGTAATCTGTGAAAAGGACGTTGTGACCTTTACACTGAGCAGACACCCCACACTTACAGTAGCTCCACTATTGGAGGGGTCGGCAGGACAGACTGTAACCAACTCTGTAAGAATTGATTTTCAATTTGTGGGACTTCAATCTACCCTATTTGTCTAGGAAACTTACTTACTGATTCAATTTTAGGGTCAATTTGGGAACTGACTTCTTTTTTTCTCTCTTCATTTTTTTAAAAAATCAAGACAAATAGCAGTTTACAGTAAAATAGTATAAGTAATAAAACAGCTTAATGTAAAATATCGATACAAAACAAACGAACAATGAGAAAGTTGAACTCATTTGAAACATGCAAATTATTTTCTTCCAACTCATAAAATAAGTTATAAACAGTTCTCGAGTAGTGGGTAGGTTCAATATCTAGGACCTGGAATGTACCCATACCATATTGGTTCCAAAATTTTGGAATCGTGGGTCGGACCTATTCTTATTAGAATCAAGAATCGGACCTGTTTGTATGAGCCATTTGGTCAACTCAGTACTGATTGCACAGCCCTAATTGAAGCAGAAAGCTTTGATAAGTCATGCTACCACACACATAGGAAACTTTAAAATTTGCAGACTTAAAATATACGTTCTTTGCATATATGTGTATGTGTGTGTATTATATGTATACATGCACACACACACACATAGGAAACATACCAGCAAGCAAATAAATCTTGCTTCTGCTAAGTACAGGAGGTACTTCGCCCATGGACGCCTATTCTGTTGATGCGTTTACATCCCCTACTTCATGAATCTGCTCGAGATAAGCTTTGTCCCCTCATTATCCAACATATTTTCTGTCTTGTCTCTGTCTCTGAGAACCCAACTGCCCTTTGTTTTCTCCCTCTAATTTTGTAGTTTCTCGACTCCTACTCCTCCCGTTCTTCTTTTGATTTCTGAGATTTGATCCCATCCTCCAAAAGCTAGATCCCGACCCCTTGGCCAAGTGAATTCCTGAGAGGTTGCTTCCTAGTTTCACATCCTTAGAAAAAGGTATTTGAAGCATCAATCGCATGATTGGGTGACGTAATTGATTAATCATGATATTTGCATGATATGCATCCCAATTAAATTTTATATTTTTTGATTGTATATTCAATACAATCATCATGTAAAGCATTTTCAATAGGCATTGAATTTTCAAACAGAATACTAGTTTAATTCAATCTCAATAAGTTAATTGGAAAGATTGAAATCTGTAAACCCTTTTAGTTAGGATTCAACTCCATCCCAATAATTCTAATGACATTTCATATTCACGGAGGGAGTTTAAGAATTAAAAAGGGAATGCATTGTTACCTCGTATCAAACCAAATAAGAGAATTTACGAAATTGTAGGGAGGGCTTTTTCGGATGTTCTTTAGCCATTCAGAAAAGTCACAAAATAGATGTCAAAAATTTCAATGAAAGCCATGTTCATCTTCTTCTTCCGTTAAATTTATTAACAAACTTCGTTAAACATCCACAAGTTTCATCTATTGCATGCATCTCCGATTAGCCATCATAATCAAAGTCTACCACAAAAAACATTTCGCCAAACACACCTGTTTAAGTAACTCAATGACAAAAACAAAAAAATAAAAATAAAAGATAACTCAACTTTCATCATACTTTCCTTCCCAACATATTCACCCAAAATACCATTTTATGTTCATGTTAAACATGTTTAATAAACATGGGCCGACAAATACTTAACATGACAAAATATGGAAAAAGAAATAAAAACCCTTCCTTCAAAAATCAAATTAGACACCATCTCCCGGAGCAAATCTTATCTTATCCCCCAAAAAAAATTAAAAAATAAAAAGAAAGAATGTGCACGAGGGGGGGAGAGAGAGAGTGAGAGAGAGAGTACAAGTCCTAACAGTACGACGCATGCATACGGCCTCTGGGGATGGGCGGGAATCGTGGGATGCGATCCGACCCCCCCAATTAATCAAATCCCCAATCCCAATCCCCCACGCAATTGCGCTGCAGCAGATGCTGTCCTTTCCAGATTCACTCCCTAAAGCAACCCCCGCAATAATTTAAAAAAAAAAAAACAATAGTAATATTCGATCAAACTAAACCTCATAAAAATAATAATATTCGAAAGAAAAAAAAAAGAATTTTGATAACCCCGATGCGGCAAGCAAGTGCCTTATAGCTGGCAAGCGAAAAAGAAAGGGAAAGGAGGAGCAGAAAGAGCAGAACCCCCATCCCCCTCTCCCCGAGCGACGTCGCGTGCCCTTCGCTTATCCATCAGCTTGACGCTTCAAAAGCCGACAGCAACGTTTTCCCCTCGATTGTTAATGAATCCCACCGAAAAAAAAAAAAAAAAAAGAAGAGAGAGAGAGAGATAGAGAGAGGGGAAAAGAAAAGGTGTTCTTGATTATGTGAAATGTTTTTCACTAGAGCCTTCCTTCGATGATACGGAAAGGTTAGGTACGATTCCCTTTGTGAATTAATACTTCGGTCCAAGAGTTTAGTTACATTATCCACCTCTTCTTGCATTTAATACCATTAAGAACCTCGAACTAATAATATAATTTAAATTTACACTAAACCCAAAAGATTCCAAACTAATAGTAAATGTCGGTTAAGGGTATAAGGATATAGGTTTCGTGAGACAAATTTGATTTTTTTTAGTTGAAATTTAATTTAAGATAAACCAAATTAGTTTTGAGATTCTCTTTTATCATAATATTGCCAAACTTTCAATCACTGCTTTTGCGAAAATTTGTGCTTCTTCTTTTCTTTTTTATTTTTGAGGTGGGGAAGTACAGAAGATTGTTAAGGGTATTCGGACTAACTTTTGAAAAGCATATAAAGGAATTATTTTCCCAAAAAAAATATTTTGCTGATAAATTAACTTTATGCATCGTGTTTTTTTAAAAAAATTGAAGATGTCTTAATATAAAGCAGGTCCCATTGAGAACAAGGATTATCAGTAAACTCTCCCGAAACATTATAATCTTCATCTAATCTAAGGTTCTAACAAAAAGAATGAAATAATTTCATGATGAGTCTAAATATAGAATAGCCCATTCTGTTTTCCCTATCTCAACTCCATCATCACAAACCCAAAAATAATAAATAAATAAATAAAAACATCCAAAAATAAATAAAAACAACAAAAATAAAAACACTCCATCATCGCTTTGGAAACCGAACCGATTCTATTATTGTATATTGAAGCGCCCTTTAACGAATTTTAATAAAAGAATCCGCAAATGGCATAGGCCGGTGGGCGGAAGGAGTGCCGGGTCGCCACGTCAGCTGACAAAACGACAAAGGAAGGCAAGCGGCGGGCCCCGCGTCCCCGAAGACCGCGTGACGTGGCGGGAACCGAGGGGGTCGGAGGGGGCGTGACGGGGCTCTCCTACGGCCTAGGCCGGCGACGAGCCGAACAGAACCGAACCGTCTCGCGCGTGGGGCCCCCCTCCGCGCTGACGTGGCGGTCCCGGAATTGACCGCGCGTGTGTTGGTTTCCCCGCTGCGTTGGGAAGAGGGGAAAAAAAGGGCAGGGACCTCTTTTTCGAGAAATTACAACTGTCGGAAGTTGTCGTGTTCCAGGGGCACGGTTGCAAATAAGCGCACGTTTTCCGCGTGCGACGGAGACTTGGCGTGGATGGTTAATAATGCAGGAGAGAGAGAGAGAGACAGAGAGAGATGATTGATTTGGACCGCGTGTCCCTCCTCTCAAATGCGAATCATGGAAATTTTAAGGGTAATAATTTCATGCTAATTAACTTTTCTTAAAATTAACTTCATGAAAAATCTTGAACTTGTGTATTTATAATAAATTTACCTCGAATCAATTTCTTTAGCAATTGAAAATCCTAAATTAATATAACCGTGACAAATTTATCCTCATCTAGTTTCCATTAAATTTCATTATCAAAATTGCTGAGTTGAATGACACATAATAATTAATTAATATTACAGTTTGGACTCATGCGATCTGTTTATTATAGTTGTATCAGCTTGTGGTTCAACGAAGAGTAAATTTATCGATTTATAGTTTTTGGTAATTAAAAAATTAATTTGAGATAAATTAGTTATAAATGTATAAGTTTGAGGTTTTTTATAATGTTCACTTTTTTCCTTATCTGAAAGATAGTTTTCTTGTATTTCATTTTGTACAAGAATTATGAAAAAAAAAGGGAAAAGACCACAAAAAACCCCAAACTTTGTCCAAAGTGACAAATTTACCCTAAACTTTTTTTTGTGACGTGAAAAACCCCAAACTTTTCAAATGTGACACATTTACCCCATCAAGGACATTTTTGTCTTATTTTTTCTGTTTTTCCTTTTTCTTCTTTTTTTTTTTCTCCTTCCCTCCGCCGGCTCCGCCATGGCGGCGGAGGAAGCCGGCGTCCGGCAAGGGCTGCACTCACCCAAATCCAGCTAAAACAACCTAGAAATCCAGTAAACCAGCAAGGAAAGCACAAAAAAACCTCCACCACTACAAAATCGGAGACTCTCCTCCACATCAACCCCAAGAAAACCACCAAATCACCCAAACGCAAGCAACCGATCGGAGAATTACCTAACGCCGGCATCTCCGACGATCGATCGCCATACGGCGGAGAGCCGGTGAGGCCACAGGCCGACCGGAGGAGAGGTGCGCGTAGCCGTCGAATAGGTGGTACGACTTGGCCTTGGGGTTGATCCCAATGCCAATGATGACGGCGATGATGAGGCCGTAGATACTAAGCACACCGGCCATGACGATGGGGACGATCGACTTCATCACAAGCTCGGGCCACATCACCTCCATCAACGCCACGCCGACGCCGCTCTTGGCAGTCCCATACGCAGCCCCCATGCCTGCGCGACAACGAAGAAGAGGAGATTTCCCACCCCCCAGGCGCTCGGATCGTCGGATTAAAGAACCGAAAGAGAAAAAAGATTAAAAAAAAAAAAAAAAAAAAAGAGGGGGCGAAGGGGGAGTGTAGATCCGGTGAGGGCAACGGAGGATCGGGGAGCACGACCCTCGCCGGCATCCTTGCCAGACGCCGGTTTCCCTCCGCCCGAAGAGAGAAGAAGAAAAAAAAAAGAAAAAAAAATTAAAATGTAAAAAGACCAAAATGCCCTATAATTTAGGGTAAATATGTCACACGATAGAAGTTCGGGGTTTTTATGTCACAAAAGAAAGTTTAGGGTAAATGTGTCGCGGTTTGCAAAGTTCGGGATTTTTCACGTCACAAAAAAAAAGTTTGGGGTAAAATCGGTCACTTTGAGCAAAATTTGGGGTTTTTCGTGGTTTTTTCCCAAAAAATAAATTTAATATGATTTCGTATGATGAAAGATTGACTCTCGAGATACCGTAGAAAGCCTCATAAAAGATGATTTGTGGTTTTCTTATTTCACTATGTCCCTTTAGCAAGATGGCCTAAAATTTCGAGTTAGAAAATAATCTATTGGGGTATATTTTTTATGAGAACATATTGATTGCACATATTTATAAAGAAAGTCAAAGCATTGGATAAAAAGGCGTAGTTGTATCAGCTTGTGGTTCAACGAAGAGTAAATTTATCGATTTATAGTTTTTGATAATTAAAAAATTAATTTGAGATAAATATTATCAAAACTGCTGAGTTGAATGACACATAATAATTAATTAATATTACAGTTTGGACTCATGCGATCTGTTTATTATAGTTGTATCAGCTTGTGGTTCAACGAAGAGTAAATTTATCGATTTATAATTTTTGGTAATTAAAAAATTAATTTGAGATAAATTAGTTATAAATGTATAAGTTTGAGGTTTTTTATAATGTTCACTTTTTTCCTTATCTGAAAGATAGTTTTCTTGTATTTCATTTTGTACAAGAATTATGAAAAAATAAATTTAATATGATTTCGTATGATGAAAGATTGACTCTCGAGATACCGTAGAAAGCCTCATAAAAGATGATTTGTGGTTTTCTTATTTCACTATGTCCCTTTAGCAAGATGGCCTAAAATTTCGAGTTAGAAAATAATCTATTGGGGTATATTTTTTATGAGAACATATTGATTGCACATATTTATAAAGAAAGTCAAAGCATTGGATGAAAAAGGCGTAGTTGTATCAGCTTGTGGTTCAACGAAGAGTAAATTTATCGATTTATAGTTTTTGGTAATTAAAAAATTAATTTGAGATAAATTAGTTATAAATGTATAAGTTTGAGGTTTTTATAATGTTCACTTTTTTTCCTTATCTGAAAGATAGTTTTCTTGTATTTCATTTTGTACAAGAATTATGAAAAAATAAATTTAATATGATTTCGTATGATGAAAGATTGACTCTCGAGATACCGTAGAAAGCCTCATAAAAGATGATTTGTGGTTTTCTTATTTCACTATGTCCCTTTAGCAAGATGGCCTAAAATTTCGAGTTAGAAAATAATATATTGTGGTATATTTTTTATGAGAACATATTGATTGCACATATTTATAAAGAAAGTCAAAGCATTGGATAAAAAAGGCGTTTTTACCAAGTAACCTTAAGGAATTAGTTGAGCTAACTAAAAAGTAGAGCTAACACTTGCCGACACATTTTGGAAATAGATGTATTGAGAGCAACCTAAACGGGAAAAGTTACGATTTTTAACATACATATTTTGCTTGTGATGATGCGTCATGCATGATCAATATTTGAAAAAAAAAAATCTTTCTTCTCTAATTATGTTTAATAAATAACCTGAAGACTTCGTCAACATGATTTCAAATTGCTTACAAAGTCAACATACCTAATGAACCTCAATGTCCAAGATATTTTTCTATAGGTCGGGCGGGTTTGAATTTGATATGAAGGTCGCGTCACACAATTTAGTAAATTGATTTTATATGTCGATCTTAATTATTTTCTGCAATTAGGTTCACGTCGGTTCGTTTCAATTGAGGAAGCTAACAGGACAAATGCACGGAAGTTGCAGACGGTTACCTTTCTATTAATAAGTTATGCACATTAGTTGAAGAGTCGCTGTAAGGCCCAACCTCAGTTAGTTTCCTTTCGTTTTTTCAATTTTAAATTTTGAATTGTTTGGTGTATATCCCTTTCAGAACTCTATAAGCAAAATAAATTTTTAAAAATCATGCTGTGTAATTAACAACCAAACAGCCATTGAACCAGTAGTCCACCGAAAAAACAAGAATATATGTCATATCAAGTAAACAAGCATGACTATTCTATACAGATTCATCTCTGGTATATGGTATTCTCAATTTATTTTTATTTACTTTCTATATAAGTTTCGACTTTTAGTTTGGCTTTTGGTTTCCAGCTGTGGGTATTGCAATTTAAACAATCCAAATTTTAATCTTTCATGGAGAGTTTAAGTGCGGTATTTACATAAAAGTCTAACAAATATTTTTTTTGGTCGGAGTCTATCATATAATTAAGTTCATTTAAAGGTTACTACTCACTTTTCTTTTAACGTTGCATCTTAAATAGATATTAAGTTCACTAAAGAATAACCATATGTTTTTCTCTTTGGGATAACCAAAAAATAATAATAATGGTTTTTCATTTGGATTTACATCATTTACTTAAATAATTATATAGCTCCCCTTATTGAGAGAATTATAATTGCATATATAGTTGGGAAAACAAAATAGCGAATTTGATTAATTGTCATGTGCACATCTCTTTTACTCTCATCAAAAAGGAAAAATGGATAAATGAAGTACGATATCATAGTGTCTCATATTGAATACGACTTACGAGAAACCCGTTAACTGATTTATAAGATAACATCTATCCCAAAATGATTGAAATTTGTGTGATCGTTTAGGGATAAAATCGGTTGCTCTTTCAAACACTAATCCGAGTCTCGCCGGCCATTACACCATTTCTTACCGATCAAAAAGCATCTGTGCACGCATACGTCATCCCCAAACAATCGTGTTTTTCTATTTCTTTTCTTTATTTTTGTGGTCAGATATGAACTAAATATTGTGGCTTGCGAATTTTCAGATATAAGTTTCGGACAGGGAATATCCCAATTAAGCTGTCCGGAGATTCTCCGAAAGGGACGGCCACTTGAAACCGTAGTTAATGCTTCGTGGAATTGACCATCAGACGTTCAATCACGAAAGTTTCCCTAAAATTTCAAATACGTCAATATATATATCTGATTGGACCAAGAAAAAACGCATATATATATCTGATGTCTATTTCACAAATAAAGTACAATTTTGTATTGTGATAATATAATAAAAAAATCGTACTTGATATAGATAACATGACTTCTGGATCCATTTCCGTGATCGAGGTCCTTTCAACGATCACTTCAAATTGAATTCCAGATAACCATTTGATTTTATTATTTTTATCCCTACAGTATTCTTTTTCTTGTCCTGAAGATTACGTAAATGCAAAAGAAGGAAAATTACTCAATAAATTATGAATATTAATTTAGTTGTAAAATTTTCAATTTTATCAATTTAATTCTAAAATTAAGCACAAAATTTAATTCGATGGAATTCACTACCGATGCGACCTAATTAACCTTAGTCATTCTACACGGCATCCTGTCATGTCATTTTTTAATATCTCATGTTTGGGTCATCCACTTGAGAGCTAGCTTGTACATCATCGGTTCATGAGTTTAATCAATGGGGTTGGCTAATAGCCGGTCAATGTTTTGTCGAGCTTAGGTAGTTCACACCACTGAAATGAAATACATCTGAATGACTTCCATCATCGACTTTAATAATTCACCTCCCTGTCCACATGTAACACGTAAGATTTCATCACAACTCTAAACTCAACTAATCCTTGTATAGATATATGCAAGTCGTGTTATTCACATGCATTGTATAAGATTCCATAGAAAAAGGTATCATAAAATTACTCCGGATGTAAAAAGAAAAATGAAAGTTACTCAAATATCACACACCTAAGGTTTTAAATAACAACCTTTAAATTCCGACAACCCGTAATTCTAATCACATATGTTCTAATATCATCTAATGTTGGTCAGTAAAAGTTGTATATAACAATACTCAACAGCATGAACGAGAATGATTATGTTCCTATGAATAATTTTTGGCCAAAAATAAATATTTCTATTTTTATTTCTCGATGAGTTTCTAAGAATCTAATTGCATTTAAAAACAATATAGAATTTCTATTCCTAAAATATAAATTCATCTAATAATATAATAATTTCCGATCTTCTCCTTAATCAGGCCTCTCGGAGCATGTCGGAGCATGTCGTCCTCATTCACCTTTTGCAAAGCCAGGCAATTTCAAAGAGGCAATTATTGGCTTTGAACGACAACTCCATCACCACGATGCTGCTACTCTTGATGTAGTTATGGACAAGGATCATGTTGAGGCTGATGTTGTTTGTGGATGTAATCGAGGCCATGCGTGACGTCGGCGGTGATCTACATCCTTGACGTCCAATTCTCTAAAACGTAAAAATTGGCAAATCGGAGAGGCTGGTGTTGTCAACAAACTTGTAGACCAAGAAGATGTTATTGTTTGAGATGGGGGCGTCAAACTTGTAGGCAGATCGTCCCGAGGAGGTCCTTGAGATAGCCCATGTCAATCTTTTGCCCAAACTAGCTCTGGAAGATGACTATGTCATTGCCGCAGAGGGAGCAGCACCGGGAGGAGGAGGAGTGTTAGGGGTTGGTAAGGAAGTTGTTGGTGGTAAAGCGCAGCTCAGAGAAGTTGTAGATGACGCAATTGCCCGAAAGGGAGTGGTGGCAGCTATATAGAGAGGTGTTGCCATTGCCGGTGTCGGTATCAGAGGAGACTTTGGGGGAAGAGGTGGAGATGTAGTAGCGGCCACCAAAAGAGGCGGCAAGGGAGGGGGCCGGAGAGGTGGAGGAGGCAGGGACCAATCTAGGAGTCTAGGATGGGGAGAGTCTCAAGGAGGAAGAGGAGGAGGATGGTCTTTTTTTGAGAGAATGTAGCGAAGAATGAGTAATGAGAATAGTTTTTATTTCTATTTCTTCTATAGATAAAAAAATAATAAAATTTCCACATCTCATGTTTATTTTGAAAATAAAAATAATGATAAATTGCGTCACTAAATGAATTATTGTTTCAAATTTATACCTGTTAACAGAAAAATAAATAAACAAAATGGTTATCATGTATCCCTAAGTACATTGCACATCAATTCAAAGGCTAATTAGGAGGCAAGTAGCTCTTTCGCAAAATCAACATATCTACAATTGGTCAATCCCGATTGGATGTAGCTCTTTTTATGCACCTATAATTTCTAAAATCACAAATGCTCCCACGAATATCTTATATAAAATCATTAACCCCAAAAGAAGCCGCCTTCTTCCCACTAATCATACGTAATTAGAAAGTTCAACTTAAGACATCAATTATCGGACCTTCAAGGAAGGAACGAGGAAACCCTAATCCGACTCAGACTCCAACTCACCCCCGCCCGCCACTCCCTCGATCGGCGCGAAAGGAAACCCCCCGCGATCCTTCCCGTCACGTGCATCACGAGCCTTCTTTATTCCACGGAATCGTACGAGACCAGTGCCAGATCGTACTCCCGATTCACCACCATTTTTTTATTTTTTAAATTACCGCTGTCGTCTTTTGGATTATTCGCCAAAAGAGGCTAATCCGAGGAGCTCTGTAAAAATTATTCTAAGTAACAATCTTTTTTTTTCTTTTTAAATTTCTCGTGGTTCTTTTTTAATTTAAGGTTATTGTGTCTGAAAATTCGCCTGCTGCTCTGGGGGGGCGCAAGTCGCACGTGTGTCCCCTTTATGCCGGGCCCGGGCACGTGATAAAGTCGCCAGCCCGCACATGCCTCCTTCACCACTACCTTCGCCGAGGGAGAGATCGCCTGACAGATGTTGCGATCCGACGGTTGGAAAGGCTGAAAGTAGGATCCCGCCTTCCGCCCATATCTCCTTTTTTTATTTGTTTATGTTCTTTTTTATGCGGTAATAATTGTAAATATTTTATTAACCCCTTTTTTCTTACAGGAGCAAAAAGGAAAAAATCGCCGAGAAAAAGGTCGAAAGTCAAAGCCGGCTGCTCTCCCTGCCGGGTAAAACTTTTCCGCCCGCCGATTTACAGCTCTTCTCTTTATTTTCTTCCAAATCTTTTTGGCAACAATTCAAATATAATACTTATGTTTCAACATTTCACCTGCCGACTTACAGCTCACTAATTTCTTTTGATTTAGACTTAGGGGATGGTTGGTTTGAGTTCATTGAATAAATTTGTCGAACTACAAGAAATTGTGATGTCATAAATGTGTTTCAAGAATACTTAACAAAAGACGGGAGATCATAAACTTTTTGAAAACATGCGAATCACCTAAATTTGACGTTTTAGTTGGAATAGATACACGCTTTAGTAATTTTCAAAACATAACACATAATGATGAACCACAATTGAGATGTTTGCATTTTGATTGATTGTCATTAGAACTGGCTTACTATGAAACAATTAGAATGCCTCTAGTTTCATTCGAACTAGGCGCTAAACCAAAATTTAATAGCATGAGATGGCAATTATAATAGAATACTTTTTTGCTTTTACTTTTAACTTTAGTTACAATTGGTGGCCCTTTTAAGTCTTTAAAGATTTAAATGCTCCACAAAATTTAAGTCCTTTTTACTATCAAACACTTCGGTTTTTTTTTTATAAAAAAAAAAAAAGATAGCATGACTCCAAAAAAAAAAAACATAACATTAAGTCCAATTTCAATTCTTCTTTGAATTTTTTTCTTTTGTCTCAGCAAAAATATCAAATTTTAGGTCCAATCCTAAATCTATTTAGAAATTTGTTCTGTTAAAAAAGAAAAAATCACAGACTTTCAATCTATTATGACATTTTTCCATCATGGTGTAGATAACAAATCGACATCGACAGGTTGACATGGAAAATCATCTCTAAAATTAAGCCGTTTTAGGATATGAAAATTAGGGATGACTAATGGCAGTTTTTGGATGGCATAGGGCTAAAGGGATAGATTTGAAATTAAAGTAAAAAGTTGATTTTTCTTTTAGAAAAAATCCAAAGTCGGGGTTTTTATTTTTTAGATAAAGCAAAGTCCAAGGTAGACTTGGAGTGGACCTAAATTTTGAGATTTTTCTTAGATAAAAAAATATTCATGGTAGAATTGAAATTAGACCTAAAGTTACGTATTCTTTTAGAGAATTAGCTGGTAAAATTACATCAATTGAAATTCTGTTCTATTCTTTTTATAAAGATTAAAGTAAATCTTTTTTTTTTTTTCCCCGTTGACAAGAAATCAAGAGCGCTCCTTTTAAGACGCCAAAAAGGGAGAGAAACACACCTCAATTTTGTAACAACACAAAAAGAGGGAAAAAAGAAGAAAAAGAGAAAAAATAAAGGGCGGGCGAGAGGGGATGTTAGTTTGGGAATCACATTAAATGCGTAACAAAATTTCGTGACATGGCCAACCATCAATGCTAGACGCACCAAAATTCAAAAAGGTTCGAGGAGGCACAAGGAATCATCGCCATCCCACGTCCCCATACCAAACGGCAGGCATATTTAGGTGGGTAGTAGGTACGTCGTACCCTGTAACCGAAACCGGATACGGACATCAATCTCCCCGCATTTAATACAACCCCCACCCCAACTCCCTCCTTTTCCATAAATTTAATTATTAATTAATTAGATTGAAATCTCCCCTTTTTTCCCCTTAACTTTCCCACAATCCTCGATTGATTGACTCAAATTATGGGTTCCATTTAGGTTGATTTGGGTCTCAATCTTGTCCCCACGAAGCTCCGTGGAAGGTCCTCCTCTTTGTGGGGGGAGGCGTGCGCATCGGCTTATTGGATCTTTGACCATGTTTTAACGAGTGATTAATTATATGCTTTGAGTATACTAATCACGTTATTAAAAGGGTTCTGTTAATTAGTGTCTCAAAGGTATACCTGATAAGCAACTTCTTAAAACGAACTCAATAATTTTTAATATATCGTATGTTGTCATCTTGTGAGACCATCAACGTCTTGAAAATTTTAACTATTTCAAATAAACAAGTTGTTCGATTGAATATGACTAAGTGACATTTCGAGGACATGCATGACTATGCTAATAAAGCGTCAGGTTTTGTTAATGTGAGAATATCAATTTATTGTGAGGCATAAATTTTGAAAGAATGGACCCTCCAATAATTTATAATTATTTAGTATTTGATTTTTGTAACTTAAAATAGACTGCTATTTTAGCGGTAGTTAAAAAAACCGTTACGTGATCATTTTTTGAAAGGAATTTATCAACTAATTAAAACAAAAAAATAAAAGTTTATGATTTTAAATAAATTGCTTTTCTTGCTTTGTCCGTTAGCAAGTTACAAAAGGGCCAAGAAAAATCTGCGTGACCGGATAAGACGGTTTCGGTCGTACCCGGAGTGGTTGGGAATGGGGCATGGGCTACGGGCAGCTGTCGGTGGGAGGTCCGGGGGCAGAAAAAGCCGTTGCGTTACGGTGGCAGGTCTACAGGCTGGACCGGACAGGGAGGCATTGGCACTTCGCCCTCCGAATCGGCGACCGCTCTTGTCGTCTTGCGCCAGCTCAGCACTTCCGTGCTGCCGTTGCTTCACTCTCTCTCTCTCTCTCTCTCTCCTCATTTTATTTTATTATTATTTTAAAAAAAGCGGTTTTCGAAAAAGGAAAAAAATAATATCATGCGACAACAGTGGACAGCGATAATGCTCGACAGCCTGGAGTCCCCCCGGTCAAAGTCGGGCCTCAGCCTAACCGTTAGTTATTATCCGTTAAAAAAATAAAAATCAATATTAAAATAATTTCCGCTTCGAGATATTTTTTTGTTTCGTCATTAATTAATTATGGTTATGTTAGGTGTTTCGGTTTCATTAACTTCCAGCGGACCGCCGGTTTTGCTTTTGCCTCTGCTGCTTTTTGCTTGCTGCCGTGGGCAGCACGCGCTGGCGCTGGCGCGGGAGCGTGTGGCGCACTCGCCACTCGCCTGCCCACCGGCCCATGCATATCATATTTGGAGGGTCTGATGTGATGCGCGGGTGGTGGTCATATGGACTTTTCTCGCGTCTGTTTGCGCCTTGGATTTTGTGCGTCCTTTTTTATAATTGGGGGGGAGCCCCTTCTGGAGATTTCGCTTTTGACCCCAGAGTTTTTGTGAGTTCTATGATTTGACCCACCAAGGATCTGGATTGTACTCGAAATTATACTTTTATCTTACTTGAATGTATATTTTCATTTTGCACGTCCGATCTACTTTCGGTATGTGCGATCTAATCCATTTTTCCAACTTCCTTGGTCTTTTCTATATGCCTTCTTGAATGTGAATGGTTTGTTAATATTATTCTTGTAATGCTAAAATGCTTGTGTAATTTAAAAATGGTAGCCCCCGACACCTCGGAATATTGGGTATTGGGTCATTGAGAGGAGACAAACTTAAGATACGATTTGCCAATGCAACAGCCTGGTTTTTCTTGGATAATAATTGTCAACTTAACAACCAACAACATATGGTGTGAAATCGAGAGGGCCTTTTCTTTTGAAATGCACACCGCAAAGAGATAACTATGGACTATTAAGTGTATTAATGAGGATCTAATCAAATTAAACAAGTCTTGATATATGGTTTGGATGTAATTTAAGTGTTTTTGGTCATAAAATCATCATGAAAATTTCGAAAAAACTTGTTTGGCGAGAGCATGATTTTTTAAAACCGGAATAAATGAAATTAAACAAAGCTCAAAATCTAGAATTAAGACTATTTTCCATCTAGGAGAAAAGATCACTGAAAACTAAAACTTTGCGATGGAACATTTAAATCCTAATAATTTTTTTTCTAAAAGGTGCAATAGAGTAATTCTAGCATTTTTTTTTACACATATTCAATTTAATCTTTGAACTATTTAAAAATGTTCGATGGTATCCCTAAATTTAAATTATGAAGTAATAATATTGAATACTTCTATATAATTTAAGAATTAAGCTGAACATATACTAAAAGTTTAGGGACTAGAATTATATTACATATTGATTTAAAGTTCAATGATCACATCGAATAAAGTTTAGGGATTACATTACACATTATATCAAATTCCAGGGACGATTTGTATCATTATTCTAAAATGTAGGGAGCTATCGAATTAGGCATTGAAATTAATTGGTATGTAATTAATTTCTTCTAAGGTGCACAAACAGTTCAAGCTGTGGTTACTTCTTTTACTCGAGATAAAATAGGCAAACAGCCGTGTACTGGATTAACTCTCCTAAAAAGGAAATTTTTCTTTTTCTTGCTGTTCCTTTAAATTAAATAGGATAAGGATTACATTTCATGTCCCCACCAAAAAGGAAAATCTAAAAAATCGCAACAAACTAAATCGGAAACAGTCCGTTAGAATATATAGCAGGTCAGCACATCTGTAACCGAAAAGATTTACAGAAAAAGAGCTACTTACCATTGGGAGATGTTTGAAAATTATAGGGAAAAAGCCATAAAAAAATCCTAAACTTTATCGATTATAATGCATTTATTCCAAACTTTTTTTGTGACTCATATGATCCAAAATTTGTATTCGTGTGACACATTTTTCTGTGATACAAAAAATTCAAAACTCATACTTGTGTGATAAATTTATTCTAATTTTTTTTTGCAACATCATATTTATGAATTGAGGTAAATATGTCACAATGACATAATTTAGGGTCTTTGATGGTTTTAACCCAAAATTATATAATTTTGTTCTAAAATGCTGCTGTAAAATTAACTTGTTAATTAATCGAGGATTTTGTCCATTTTATAATCACGTCCCACGATGCCGCTACATCTTAAAATTTGGACAAAAAAAAAGTAGGCTTTTGGTTGAATTTCGTGATAAAAAGTTGGAGAGATTCAAATTCCCAATTGAGTTTTTTTTTGAAATTACGAAACCAAACCGTTGGGTCATCAAATTTTCCACAGAACACAAAAGATAGGTACAAAAGAAAAGGAGGAAGAAGATGAAGATAAGGGAGCGGGGCTGGGAGGGAAGCAAAGGTCAAAAGGCCGCAATCATAATCGCTTCGGCTCGCCCCCGCTTCCCCCTCCCCCACTCAAAAACCGACTCTCGATTACTTCCTTAGCCTCATCAAAGAGAGAGAGAGAGAGAGAGAGAGAGAGAGAGAGAGTGCAGAAGACGCTCCCAAGACAGAGAGAGAGAGAGAGCAAAGTAAAAAGAGAGAGCGACTTGTGTTAATCAGTGCAATCTGGGAAGCGACGCGTGTCCCCGGCCTCAGCCAGCTGTATCCCAAGTCCAACCGCCTCCCCACTTCCCCACCGGTCCAACCGGTCGCCCCCCGCCCTCCTCTCCCACCTTCATATACCCCCTTCCCCTCTCTCCGTTCTCTAATTGTCCTCTATTCCTCACCCAAAATTCCACCTTCCTCCCTTCCTCCCTTCCTCCTTTCCTTCCTTCTGCACCGAAGGAAGCGCCCGCTTCGCAGGCCACCCCTCGGTAAAGTTCGCTCCTTTTTGGGTCGGCGAATCTTGGGTCGCGAGCTGTTTCGATCGATGGCTTCGAGGAAGGAGGTGGATCGGATCAAGGGACCGTGGAGCCCCGAGGAGGACGAGGCCCTCCGCCGCCTGGTGCAGAAGCACGGGCCCCGGAACTGGTCCCTCATCAGCAAGTCCATCCCCGGGCGGTCCGGCAAGTCGTGCCGCCTCCGGTGGTGCAACCAGCTGTCCCCGCAGGTGGAGCACCGGGCCTTCACCCCGGAGGAGGACGACATCATCGTCCGCGCCCACGCCCGGTTCGGCAACAAGTGGGCCACCATCGCCCGCCTCCTCTCCGGGCGCACCGACAATGCCATCAAGAACCACTGGAACTCCACCCTCAAGCGCAAGTGCTCCCCCCCGCTCTCCCCGCTCGCCGAGGAGGGGAACCACAGGGCGTTCGACGCTGCCGCCGCGGGGTACGACGGGGACTTGAGCCCGCGGGAGCGGCCGGCGAAGAGGTCGGCCTCCGCCGGGCCTTGCCTGAGCCCCGGGAGCCCGTCCGGATCCGGCATGAGCGACTCCAGCGTGCACTTCGTGTACCGGCCCGTCGCGAAGACCGGCCCCGTGGTGCCCCCGCCGGTCGAGGCGACGGCGGCGGCGGTCTCGTCCACCGAGGATCCGCCGACGTCGCTGAGCCTGTCGCTCCCGGGGGCCGCCGACCCGTGCGAGGTCTCGACCCGGGTCGCGGCCGAGCCTTGTCAGCCGGCGACGCGCCCGATCTCCTTACTGCCCATGGCGTCAGATCCCGCTCCGACGCCGGCGTGCGCTCCGCCGCAGGCGGTGGCGCTGCCCGAGTACCCAAGGTACAGCGGCAACAACAACAGCAGCAGCATCTTCCCTTACCCGCCTCCGTCCCCAAGGGTCGGAGCCGACTTCTCGCCGTTCAAGGCGGAGTTCATGGCGGTGATGCAGGAGATGATAAGGGCGGAGGTGAGGAACTACATGGCGGGGATGTGCTCGCAGGCGGCGGCGGCCGACATAAGGAACGCCGTCGTGAAGCGAATCGGGATCGGGAAGATCGAGTGAAGACAACGACAGAGAGAAGAAGAACCGGGATGATGAGTCTTGGTTGGCGGCGGCGGCTTCGGAGAAAAAAAGGAAGAAGTCGAAATGCGAGGAGGAGGAGGAGGAGGAGGAGGAGAGGAGATGGAAAAAACTGGGACTCTGTTTTTTCACCCTTTTTTTTTTTCTTTACTTTTATTTTAAGTAGAGTAAAAAAAAATAATTTTGGCCGATGTACAGTGGGAAAAAGAACCAGGGAGAGGAGGGAGACTCAGCTAAACCTCTGAACTGTGTCCTCTTCAGGCCTTTGGTCGAGCAAAAAGGCGGAAGGAGTAGAAACAAGAAAATGTGAAAATCTCAAAACTCGAAAAACCCAAAAAAAAAGAAAGTAACTTTTATAAGTTTCATTCCGAAGTTCTTTGTTCTCCGGTCTTGTCCCTCTTCCCAGATCTTTGCTGTGGTGTGATTTTCGAAAGTCGAAACGGAAGAAATCCGTCTGAAGAGTTTTCTAAACAGTGATCCACTCTCTCGTAGGAAAAAAAATTCGAGCGAATTTAAATTCCGACAAAAACTGTCTTTTAAGGAAAGTTGTCTGTGCGTTATTTTTCTTTTTCTGGATTTTTGGCTTTGATGGGGTTGAACCCAGATGGAAAGACTTATCCAGCATGATTTGGTACACACAATTCAAACGCCAGATTCAGATTTTATGAGAGTTTTCTCGGGAAAGTGAACTGGAAATTGAATGCACGGATGAGATGGCCGTTTAAAAGTTGAAAGCGTGTTTTTCCCTTTTGAGGTCGCGAGGACTGTGATTGGTAATGTCACTGGTATGTCTACGGACGGCACTCTGAATTCCAAGACCAGATATTTAAGTGGGGGTCATTTTAGTTGTTATAATAATTTAAATTAGTAGAAAAAAATGCGTGGTTTTGTAACTAATGACGTATTTATGGAAGGGAAAATTGAAACGGTCACAAATCGAATTTGATTCCTTAATTAGTGGTTTAAGGATAGTTATTAACAAAATGCGAAGGGAAATCATCCCCCTAAGGCAAAAAAGCCTATGGGAACTACGCGTTGATGGGGGCCCATTTTGGTTTTTCTTTCTCCGCCGGTCCATCCGGAATTTCCGTGACTTTATTAGCAACAGTGACGCACAAATCCTTTAATCCTCGTTGCCATTATTAGGACTGAATTCTCAAATATCTGAGAAGAAAACCCAATTTTTTAAAACATTATTGTAAATCTAACAGGAACTTTTGAACGTTTCCGGAAAAAAATCGCATAACGTTTTGCCATTGTCAAATTGTTGCGCTAATGTGCATATAAGCAATGCTACCCCTTCGGAATGACATGGCGCAACTCATTCTCATCCAAGTCAATGTGAAATCAGGGCTAAAAAGGACGAGAAACATTGTTGTACTTAACATTGTAGAATCTTCTATGCAAGGCAGCATATTTGGAACTAACTTTTTATAGATAATGCATGCATCGATCTCAACATATGAAATCGATTTTCATGAGCCGGGTCTCAAATTTTTTGAGAGCAAAATTTTCCAATATGAACAGCCATTCCATGACATTAGTGGAAAATGAATCTTTATGCGACTAAGTTCTCCAATTTGCGCAATAAATATCTAATTCTTCAAGTGCACATCCTGCCCTGTTTTTTATTTTCTCTATGATATCGGAATGATAGTCTATCATTTAAAAGCACGAATATCTTCATGTAGATTCCGCATAAGTGCAAGTGGGGTCTATACGGTATATATAGAAATTAATCAAATAACTTTAATGATGACGTGAGAAAAAATGGATTGGGCCTCAGAAGATTAATTTGTAAGTAGGCCCTAGGCAGCTCAAAGTGATTGAAAGCTACTTCAAGTCCATATAGGAAGGTAGTTGGGATTCTAGACCCTGAGATAGAGATATTAATAAAATTTCATGAAAAATGAATGATTTATAAAATAATTTTAAAAACAATAGTTTGTGCCATTTGAAATATTTAGTCAATAAAAAAATTTCATTATTGATAAAAAAATATGTAAATATTTTTGTGGACGATTTTTTTTTTGTTCATTCATTTTTGTAAGCGGCACAAATGATTAATTTTAGGAAAATATTTTTTCAAATTATAAGGTACCGTGTACATACCTTAATTGGTAAACTGAGTTGTATAGGAGGTGATGGAAAAATTGACGTTTGACCAATAACTCACTAAAGGAGTTAATTCTTCCAAAAGAAAAACCGAAAGCCAAAAAAAGAAGAAGAAACCTCCGAAGGCATAAGGAAAAATTGGGTTAACTTTGTTTATCCCTAAGTATTTGATTATATTTGCGCTTATGTCTCAGTTTTCAGCATACTCCAAAAGAATTTTTCATGCTTCTATCAATTGTTTTTCTTTTTTAAATTTTATTTCATGTAAAACTAATACATGCACAGGAACGAGTACAATGTCCAAATGAGAGAATTTATAGTGATTCTACACAAGGGCTGGTACTTCGTTTTGCATATCAAATTCCGGCTGCATGTTTAATGTTAGAATAATACCAGATACATTAATATTACTTTAGAAAATTAAGGGTTTCATGGAAAACTGAAGGTTTTGAAAATATTTTTCTAAAAATGATGAGTTTTATCGCTTAAAAATCAGTTAATATAAAATAATTTCATTATTGACTAGAATTTATGTCTCACTATTGTTGTGAGTGATGAATTTTTTTCATTTATGTATTTTTATAGATGGTACAAGATTTTTTTTTTTCGAATATATGAGTATGATTTTTAAAGGGGATAAATCGAGTAACGCACTTAGACTTTTCTGCATCAAATAGTCATAGGAAGGAAGAGGGGGCGATGGTTTTTATTGAATCCAAGTGGCAAAAGCAAAATTGTCTCACTCATCAATTCAATAATTGACCAAAGCTTCCAAAACTATCAACATCGAAAGCGATTGCGGGGTGAGAATGCTCCAAATTCCCTTTAACAAAGCAAAGAATTTTGACAAAAAACCAATTACTTTTAATCATACCTTATAATTGACCATCTTAGTCCAAAAAATGAGTGGTGGGTTGCCATCATGTCATTGAATTCTGGCCAGCACTACCGAAGCCTTTGATCTCATCCTCTCGTACATTAAATATTCGGAAACCTTAGGACAAATAACATACGAATGAGTAGTTAGTGACAAGAGCAATAATTCACCTAACATGATAAAGCAAAAGGAGGAGGGGCTCCACATAGCTGGGGGGGTTTCCTTGTCGCCTAAGGTGCAGTCTTGAATCCAGAGAGTCCTCGAAATTTAGCTACATTTCCACGCCATGGTGGTGCTGATGCAAACAAAAAGAAGTCTCCTTCACCGATCATCGACCCATTGGTCACTAGGGTTTGGAAGTGCTTGTCATCGATTTGTTTAATGTTTTCCTGATTAGGATTTGGAAAACATTTTCCCGATTAAGATTACTTGTATCCCTTGATTTCTATTGATGATGAAAATATTTTTTAAATCATTCATTTTTTGCTAGACAAATAGAGCCTCGATTATAACTTATTCTCCACTCTCTATAATTCACAATAACAAGGGTGCAATGAATGGTTAGGAACTATTAAATTACCTTAGGGAGCTAATTAGAGTTCTTGCGTCTTGCCTAAATTAGGAAGTTGTAGTACAAATTATTGAAGATATACATAGTTTTCGCTTGTAGTGGAAGGATATGTTGTTAGTGCTATTCTATGGCTTTTTCTTTTCACAATTATAAAACTACCCTCAACTTTATCCTCATAATTTGTACCTTTCGGTTTAAAAAAATTGCACATGTGTCTCGAGATTTGAAGAAAAATCAACTTTGCACCCTAAGATTTGACCAATATTCTGTTGTTGGGTTACGGACATGACGTCGCCCATGTTTATATTTAGTTAAAACATGCTGGTGATTTTCCTAAGTTGTAATCTACCAATTAGAGGCATATTAGAGAAAATCGTATGCCTTAATTAAAAAAAATAAATTCTTTGAGAACATTTAGGTCCAAAACCATGTGATTTAACTCCTCTATTGCCCTCAAGTTCTACTTAATGGGGTCAAGCTTGAAGATTTCAAGTACAGATTGAAATCTTAGGCGCAAAATACTGGGTTTTGAAATAAAAGGATGCAAGTTGTAGGTAAAGTTAAAGACGAGCGAAGCCACTGAACTATATAGTTTGGTTCTCCGGCCACTCCATTAAAGCAAGCGTGGATTCATGCATATTTTTTTTTCTTCATTTATTTGGATCATTTTATTGACAAACAGGACGGATGAAAGTGACAGAATTTAAATCATAAGATTCTTATAATGAGTACAGGACGTTGGATTGAACCATGGCTGTTCAGCACCAACGTGCTCGAGGGTCCAAGCGTACGCGAACCCGTCATTCTAGTCCCGCATGTGTGCATCAACGGTGTGTTTCTATTTCTAGATTATTTCTGAGTAAGCTTAGTCGCCTAAGTAATTGACTCATTTGGTCTCCGCAATCTTAGACCTATCACGCTGATAAGAACAAAAGCCATGTGGCTACACCCCTTGTGATGATGAAGTCGCACACCAATCCATGCATAGCGTATAGCGAGTGGTCAGCGGTGTTGTTCGGAATTCTAGCTCGGGTGCTAGTGCTGTGCAGAAAGTCCAATGAGCGTACGCTGGAATTGGGCGTACAGCTAGGGCACAATTCTCGTAATGGGACAGCGGGGACGGTTGTAAAGTGAAAGCTTCCAAGCAAAATAGCTTGCGAATAATGCGAACCGACATGTCGGCAAGAAAATTGACGGTTCAACCTCTAGGGCCTAAGTCATGGCCGGCCTCCACTTTGCACCGTCGATTAATGGAGTTCTTAGAAAAACGGGGCCAATTGTCGTTGCACGACGACTTGTGGGGCCTCACCATTATCAAACATAACCGAGAAAATTGTTTAAAAAGTTCTAAATTCTTTGCATTTTTATTAATTCAATCATGAATCATTTAATTTTATCAATTGAATTTAATCATTTTCACATTTTGCAAATTGAAGATAAATTTGATTGAAAATCGTTGATGTGGATCGCCATCCTGCATGTGGCAGATTTGGTCTTGGCGATGAAAATTTTTCATTTTTCATTTCTTTTTTTCTTAATCCTAAGCTGGCGAGCTTGTTGGCCATGGGCGAGGAGTGATGACAATAGTAGTTTGGTTTGGGTGACTGGTGAGTGTGTCAGTGCTCTCACTAGCCATAGGCAAGGCCATCAGCCCTTGCCCAGATCCTATCACTAGTCCTCATCACTCCTATTGACGAGAACAAGACAGCAGTAATGAGCCTAGGTTGATGGCTCAGATTGAGATGTGCCTCATGGCCCTTGCATCATAGAAGCAAGGGTCTACGCGACCCTCTTTCTCATGAGAGTGAGGGTCTTTCTAAATTTTTGGTTTGTGCTGCGATTGTACTTAAGTTTTTTTTTCTTTGTTCTTGGATTTCGATTAATAATATTCAATGTGAAAATGGAAAGATTTGTTTTGTTATGAGCGTTTTCAATTCATATGTTTTAAAATCCACTTATCAAGTTCTTATTCATTCCTCGATGCTCAATTGCTTGTCAATTTGAGGTATGAGAACTGCGATGTTTGACCAGTATCATCGACTAGTCAAACTGCGATGATTCTTGCTATCGAGTTGACGATTTGGAGGAATTGATTTTCGAGCGAAGCAGGGCCCAAAAGAGCTATCTAAGATTGTCTGAATGGAAATTCTTGGTTAGGATAAATGAGATTCAAGGATCTCTATGTGGTCCCTCGAGTTGTGTTCTCACCGAACCGGTTTGAAGAAATGCTCAGACCGGTGAATGGGAGCGGACACAATTTTCGGAGTCGTCATCATTTTCCCAAATTCTTTCGTTTTCCATCCGTGGGACACGTGAGGACTACATTGGGGTGGTTTCTTCTAGTTCATCTGTGCCTGTTTCGCATTTGCAAATCGGCATTCTTTGTATCCTTTTTTGACATAATGACTATTAATTGCGCTAGGTATTTCTCCTAGAGCAAATTTTGGCATTGGCTATCAATGTCGCCATAATTAAACAGACTCCCTTCTTCCCTGGCCGATATAAACTTAATTAAAAATCCTAATCTTAAGGGCCCATTCCGCGGTCCGACCACTTTGAGCACTCCAATTTGCCGTGCTCAATCCTACTGTTGAGACCAATATAAAAACCTCACAACTTAACAATGTAAGATGACTTTACACCTTGCGAGGGCAAGTTAACCCACCAAAACAGAGTTAGGATAGTAGTCAATAACTAACATTACACTTAGTATAGGGGTGATCAATTTTCAATTTGGTTTAGTTCCAAAGTGGAATCAAGAATCGGACTGGGAGAACTGATCCCAATTTCTGAGACTGGGGACCAAACTGGTCGGTCCTAGAACTAGGAATCGAACGGACTGACTAGTCCAGTTTGCTCTAATCGAGTTGGTCTCTATTCGACTTTCGTAGTGAATCACAAATGTGCCAAAAATAATGTTGTTTTTATTTTATTTAAGTCACATGGGCGCCTTGTCAACACCATTTTCCTTCCGGCGTACATTTAGGCAGATTTTTGATGATGCTCATTGACGAAATCTTGACATAAGTAAATATGTTACACAAATACAAGTTTAAGATTTTTGGTGTCATAAAAAAATGTTTAGGGTAAATGTGTTATAGTGAGTGTAGTTTGGGATTTTTAGTGACCTTTTCCCTCTATTATATTTGCATTCGGAAAGTAATTGTGCTTTTACTCTGGGAAATCTTTGAAATAGTTTTATTTATTTATTGGAGAATTAGGTATTTTGAAAATTTACCTTCTCTAAAAATCTAAAGTTACAGAGGTAAAATATGATAATAATAAAGAAAAAGACTGCAAGGTAAGAAAAAGATTGCAAGGTACTTTTAGTATGTATTAACCAAATATACATCAACCAGATATACGCTACAGATTTGACAAAATCTGATAGCTCTATATTTGGTTGATTTAATACCCATATTTGGTTGATTTAATACCCAATTAAGAAACAAAAGAAAAGCCACGTTACATTCTTAACAGGGGCAATGAGAATCCGTAGAAAAAGAAGAACAAGGAAAAAGAATTAATTCAGGTCCACCATTCTAAATTTATATTGGATTTTTATAGGCAATTTTGTCTCTTTAAGGAAACAGGATTGTCATAATAAAGAGCAGGGATTTAGTCATAAAAAAGAGTCGTAGTAGCCCCACAAGAAAAGAAAATCTAATTTGAAAAAACAACCCATATTTGGTAGGTGTATCAAGCATTAATGTAATGAAATTTTGGGAATTGAGGATTTATCTTTCTATTTAGGTTAATTACTAGAAAAAACCAAATTACCAAATAAACAAATGAAGATTATCCCAGTGTCCTGCATCTATATAAACAGTAGAATCATATCACTCTCGTACCAAAATACAGTAAATACACTAAGAACATTACTCGTTTGAGAACAAATTAGACATGGATGTCCTGAGTTGTGCTAAATTAGCGATGCTGGCGCTCGTGGCCGCGATAGCATTGCAGGCATCTGCCACTGAGGTGGAATCATTTAAAGAGGACCTTTGTAAGGTCGAATGCTTTGACGGAGTGTGCAGCGGTCGTTAACAAAAGGGCCTGCTATCTCACGTGATTCAAGAATTGTATAGGCAATTCGGAGGTCGAGACATTCGCAAGCCGATGCAACCACGGTTGCGTGATGTCCAGATGTTTCCACCCGCGTCCTGGTACGAGTATAAAACCTTCGCCTTTTATATAGGAATGATGTCTGCTTTTCTTTGTTCATCGATAGTGATGGGCTAAGACCTTCAACTTTTGTCTGATAATTAGACTGCTCGAAAAAGCGAAGAGCTTTTTACAGTTGTTTTGTGGAATAAAAATCTATTATTTCTATTTTTCATACGTTTGGGATCCATTTGCTTCGCAGACAACTTGATTTCTGCTTTCGGATTTTTTTTTCCCAAGTTTTGAATGGCCAATGATGATGATTTGAGGTCTAATGACTTCTGGTTTTTGAAAGTATAGATCTTATTTTTGTCGATAATTATTCTTTTTTTAGCCCCATTTTCCCAAAGGAAAAAGAGAGAGGAAAAACTACCAAAAAAAAAAAAAAACCCTTGGTGCAGGTGGATATTAATTGATCATTAACTTTGGAAAAAAAATACTACCTATTGACGACTCTTTTAATTATCTTTTTTTCATTATTTTTCAATATTTGGAAATGTATAATATGGGTTTTTATGTACTTTCTTATATTGCAGATGCCAAGATAGCTAAAGGCTGTTTGAATTCTTGCTCAGAAAGTTGCAAGAAATCTTAAGCCGTTCAAGAGTTAGAGAGATCGCGAGCTCAGTTAAAGCGAAATGAGAATATTGTATGAGCACTAGATTCGAAGTGCACGTTACTTTGGTACGATATCATTTTGAGTACTAGATTCGAAGTGCACATCACTTTGGTCATATGTCGTTTTACCTAAATAATTGTCATTGGGCTTCTTAAAATTACGCATCTCCTTATCTTTTCATGTAAAAGAGATACTATCTTCTCTGTCATTTATGTCATCGATATGTTTCCTCATAGAATGGCAATTCATTGATTGAAATATATGCGTATATTTTAAATGAAGAACTCAAAAATTGAGTTGAATAATAATATATATAGAGATATCACCACCTATAATTATGGTAAAAGATAAAGATAAAAAGTAACAATTTTATCTATAAGGAAATTGAATTAAAAATCACAAAATATCTTGAAATGATCGACTCATTGATACTTTATTTGATTTGTTATCTTCATACTAATTTTTAGAAGGTTCTGCATTACAAATATTCTGATTTTTTCCCTTCTAATTTGCTACTCTAATATGAAAGACGTTAAACTTGAAATTCTATTTTCAGTGCCTAGACATATGAAATCAAGGTACTAATATTTCTTCAGGAAGAAGTTACAAAAGCCTTAAATTATGCTTATTGTAACGTGTTTATCATGAATTTTTTTTGTGGCATTAGAAACCAAAAATTATGTTTACTGTGACACATTTATCTTAAATCTTTTCTTGTGATTAAAAAAACCCAAAACTTGTACTTATGTGACCCATTTATCCCGTAAAAAAAGTTGTTTTTATTTCACTTGAGTTTTTAATTGTTGAAAAAACTTTGACTATAAATATGTTACATAGATACAAATTTGGGACTTTTGATGTTTAGACTAAATATGTCATAATAGACATAGTTTATGATTTTTTGTGACTTTGCCCCTAGTGTAATGATCTGTCATATCATGAGATACTTAAAAAATGTGATCTATCAGTTTTTTAAATGGCCTTTTGTTCCGTATATATCTGGCTAATAAGTAGGCATATTTTCTTGAATATATATTATTGTATTAAAAAATTATTTTTAAAGTAAAATCACTTATAATGAGTTAAATGTACGTTCCATCAATGCATGTGCTGTGACACAAACTTTATTAGAATTTATTACAAAATATTTTATTCTATTTTCCAAGTTAATTATATATAACTTACCAAAGAACTAAGTTTACTCTTTTCGAAATATTTCTGGTGAAAAAACCGGTGAATCCAAATGCAATCTCTTCACCAATCATACTCTCTCTCTCTCTCTCTCTCTCTCTCTCTCTCTCTCTCTCTCTCTCTCTCTCTCTCTCTCTCTCTCTCTCTCTCTCTCTCTCTCTCTCTCTCTCTCTCTCTCTCTCTCTCTCTCTCTCTCTCTCTCTCTCTCCACCAATCATCATTCAATCAAAACTACTAAAGTTGGGCTCTTTTAGGGTCGGTGAGGGTCTCTCTCTCTCTCTCTCTCTCTCTCTCTCTCTCTCTCTCTCTCTCTCTCTCTCTCTCTCTCTCTCTCTCTCTCTCTCTCTCTCTCTCTCTCTCTCTCTCTCTCTCTCTCTCTCTCCACCAATCATCATTCAATCAAAACTACTAAAGTTGGGCTCTTTTAGGGTCGGTGAGGGTCATTGGCTATCCTCATCCTCAACCGTGAAGGCTCTTGTTAGATTTGGGCAAGGTGGCCTTGCCTTTGGCTACCCAAATTTGGCAAGAGTGAGGCCTTTGCAGCCAATGAGTCACGTATGATGACTGGCATCCACATCCGATTTTTCAACGAAGCAAATTTCCTATGGCACTCAAGTGATTAATGATAAGGAAAATATTTTTCATTTATCATAAATTTACATGTGACATAGAATATCACAAATTTGTATTTATGTGACACATTTACTCTCCATCAAAGTTCCGTCAAATGATTTTTTTTTGGCCAAAATAATGCTGTTTTTATTTTATTTAAGTCATGTGGGTGCCTTGTCAACACCATTTTCTTTTCGGCATACATTTAGGTAGATTTTTGACGATGCTCATTGACAAAATCTTGACAAAGGGTAAATATGTTACACAAATACAAGTTTAAGATTTTTGGTGTCATAAAAAAATATTTAGGGTAAATGCGTTATAGTGAGCGTAGTTTGGGATTTTTAGGGCATGTTTGTTAATGTTCTTTGTTTCTATTTATGAACAAAATTTCTGTTTTTTTGAACATAAACATGTTTGTTTACATTTTTGTTTCAAATCTATTTTTTTGTTCCAGGAACACATTTTGAACAGAAACAAAAAACAAGAAAAGCGTGTTTCTTGTTTTTTGCAACAATTTTTAAGAACAAATTTTCTCTCTCCTCTCTTTTTCTTCTCTTTTTTTTCTTCTTTTCTTTTACTTTTTTCTTTGGCCGATTGCCGGCCTCGGCCATGGCCGGCGACTAGCCGTCGAGGGCCGGCGACCTCGCCAGAGCGTTGCCGGTCCCCGGCGAGGCCGAGCGTCGCCGGCCCTGGGCGAGGCTCAGCCTCACCTTGGCTAGGCCAGCTTGGGCTCGCCTAGATCTGGCGAGCCTGAGCTCACCTAGCCACCGGCGAGGCCAAGCCTCGCCGGCGCGAGGCAAGGTTGGGCGAGCTCGAGCTCTTCGGATCTAGGCGAGCCCGAGCTCGCTCGGCCAAGGTGAGGCTTGGCCTCACCGGGGGCCGGCGAGCCTCACTGTGGCTAGGCGAGGCCGCCGGCCCTCGTTGGTCAGTCGCCGGCCATGGCCGAGGCCCGACCGACCGGCCAAAAGAAGAAAAAAAGAAAAAAGAAAGAAAAATAAGAAAAATAAAATAAAAAATATTAAAAAATTAAAAGAAAAAAAAAGAACATAAATTTATCAAATGTGTTTCGTTCATTTTTTATTCTCGTAACAAGTTTACCAAACATGTTTTTTTATTCAAAAATTGTTCCCCGGAACAAAAGCACTTTTCTTTATTTTCGTTCCCTGGAACAATTTTTAAACAAAGATATTACCAAACGCGCCCTTAGTGGCTTTTTCCCTCTATTATATTCGCATTGGGAAAGTAATTGTGCTTTTACTTTGGGAAATCTTTGAAATAGTTTTTATTTATTTATTTATTTATTGGAGAATTAGGTATTCTGAAAATTTACCTTCTCTAAAAATCTAAAGTTATAGAGGTAAAATATGATAATAACAAAGAAAAAGACTGCAAGCTAAGAAAAAGATTGCAAGGTACTTTTAGTATGTATTAACCAAATATATATCAACCAGACATAGGCTATATAGATTTGAATGTTTTAAACATATCAACCAAATATAGACAATCGGATTTTATCAATAAAATCTGATTGCCGTATATATGGTTGATTAATACCCAATTAAGAAACAAAAGAAAAGCCGCGTTACTTTCTTAACAGTGGCAATGAGAATCCGTGTAGAAAAAGAAAAACAAGGAAAAAGAATTAATTCAGGTCCACCATTCTAAATTTCAATTGGATTTTTATAGGCAATTTTGTCTCTTTAAGGAAACAGGGATTGTCATAATAAAGAGCAGGGATTTACTCATAATAAAGAGTCGTAGTAGCCCCACAAAGAAAGAAAAACTAATTTGAAAAAACAACCCATATTTGGTAGGTGTATCAAGCATTAATGTAATGAAATATTGGGAATTGACAATCTATCTTTCTATTTAGGTTAATTACTAGAAAAAACCAAATTACCAAATAAACAATGAAGATTATCCCAGTGTCCCGCATCTATATAAACAGTAGAATCATATCACTCTCGTACCAAAATACAGTAAATACACTACGAACATTACTCGTTTGAGAACAAATTAGACATGGATGTCCTGAGTTGTGCTAAATTAGCGATGCTGGCGCTCGTGGCCGCGATAGCATTGCAGGCATCTGCCACTGAGGTGGAATCATTTAAAAAGGAACTTTGTAAGGTCGAATGCTTGACAACGTGTGCAGCGGTCACTGAAAAAAATGCCTGCTATCTCACGTGCTTCAAGAATTGTATAGGCAATTCGGAGGTCGAGACATTCGCAAGCCGATGCAACCACGGTTGCGTGATGTCCAGATGTTTCCACCCGCGTCCTGGTACGAATATAAAACCTTCGCCTTTTATATAGGAATGATGTCTGCTTTTCTCTGTTCGTCGATAGTGATGGGCTAAGACCTTCAACTTTTGTCTGATAATTTGGGATCCATTTGCTTTGCAGACAACTTGATTTCTCTGGGAAATGCCTGTGTTTTTTCAAGGGATTTACTATTGTTTGGCTGGACATGAAATTAGTTTCCTATGTTTTATGTTTTTTTAACAAGAAAACTCTAAACTTATTCTTACATATTTTCTTGGGATTGGTCCTTGAGAGTTGGATTTATGGGACAGGTCTGTGCAATGAGGAGAAATTATTACATGAAATGTAAATCATAAAAATCAATATCATTTGGACTATTAATCAAGTGGATCACCATATTGTTAATAATGTGGGTTTTGCACGATCAATGGTGTAGACGGGATTGGTCTACATATTCTTTAACACTCCATGCAATAGTGTTTTTTTTTTTTTGGGGGCGGGGGGTGCATTAAGACCTTGATTTCTGCCTTCGGAGTTTTTTTCAAGTTTTGAATGGCCAATGATGATGATTTGAGGTCTAATGACTTCTGGTTTTTGAAGCATAGATCTTATTTTTGTCGATAAAAAAAACCTTGGTGTAGGTGGATATTAATTGATCATTAACTTTGGAAAAAAAATACTACCTACTGACGATTCTTTTAATTATCTTTTTTCATTATTTTTCAATATTTGGAAATGTATAGTATGGGTTTTTATGTACTTTCTTATATTGCAGATGCCAAGATAGCTAAAGGCTGTGTGAATTCTTGCTTAGAAAGTTGCAAGAAATCTTAAGCCGTTCAAGAGTTTGAGAGATCGCAAGCCTAGTTAAAGCGAAATAAGAATAATGTATGGGACAAAAGGAGCACTAGATTCGAAGTGTACATTACTTTGGTTAGATATTGTTTTGAGTGGTAGATTTAAAGTGCACAAAACTTTTGTTAGATGTCGATTTACCTAAATAATTGTCATTGGGCTTCTTAAAATTATGCATCTCCTTGTGTTTTCATCTATGTAGCACTGACATTGACACGTCACATTTCTAAAAAAATAAAGAATTCCGACATATTCCGATATGTTATATATAAAATGCAAAAATAAATAAATAAATAATAATAAGCGCATACAATTAATTTATACTAAAAATATTAATCAAACATTTGTTAATATCATTCATTATTTTAATTTAACAGAGATTGAATGAGAAATTCAAAAGTTGCAAACATGAAAGAGTAAACTTCAAGGAACATGACATGTTTTCTTATACTTGTCGGAGATTAGTGAGATTTTTTATAGTCCTAAACAATTCATGATATATAGACTAGCTTGGTGAGAAAAATGAAAATCTAGAACAAGAACTCTCGAAGTATGACCAAAAGAAAAGGAAATCACTAAATTCCCCACGGAAAATGTGGAAAATGTGAGAGAAAACTCACAAGCCAATAACATAGACCAAAAGAGATAACTCGCAAGCCGTACTTGCGAGAGGCAGAAAGAAGCAAAAAAAATTATAAGTACGTGGGGGCAATGGAATGACGCCGACGAGAAGAGGGGCCATTGTCACTCACGAGAAGATCAGGACTTTTAAGTAAGAAACTTGAGAGTAGGAATTTTCTTCTTTCCTCTTTATTTTGTTATTCTTATTATTTTTTCATATATTTACATTTTGACCCCTCAAGTATTGAAATTTTTTAAAATTGGCCCCATGCGTGTCGGAATTTTGGACTCGCGTGTTGAAGCGTGTCTGAAAGAGTTGACCACGTGTTGGATTTTTCGACACTTGTTGACCATGTGTCAGACACGTGTCGAAGTGTGTCAGACACGTGTTTCCTGAGACGGAGTGTCGGACACGACACGAAGGCTTCCGGAGATGGAGTGTCGGATATGACACGAAGGCTTCGGGAGACAAAGTGTCGGACACGACACGAAGGCTTCCGGAGAGTGTCGGACACGACACGAAGGCTTCCAGAGAGTGTCGGTGCTTCTTAGCTTTTCACGTCAAAGAAATACTATCTTCTCTGTCATTTATGTCATCGAGAAATGGCAAGTGTCGGTGCTTCTTAGCTTTTCACGTCAAAGAAATACTATCTTCTCTGTCATTTATGTCATCGATAAATGGCAATTCATTGACTGAAATATATGCGTATATTTTAAATGAAGAACTCAAAAATTGAGTTGATAAAGCGTTATTTTGCATTGATATGTTGTATAATATATATCAAGATATCACCACCTATAATTATGGTAAAAGATAAAGATAAAAAATAACAATTTTGTCTATAAGGAAATTGAATTAAAAAATTACAAAATATCTCCAAATGATCAACTCATTGATACTTTATTTGATTTATTATCTTCATATTGATTTGTAGAAGATTCTGCACTACAAATATTCTGATTTTTTCCCTTCTAATTTGCTACTCCAATATGAAAGACTTTAAACTTGAAATTCTATTTTCAGTGGAATTACATGAGACTCTAGGCCTAGACGTATGAAATCAAGGTACTAATATTTCTTTGGGAAGAAGTTACAAAAACCTTAAATTATGCTTACTGTAATGTGTTTATCATGAATTTTTTTTTTGTGGTATTAGAAACCCTAAACTATGTCCACCGTGACACATTTATCTCAAATATTTTATTGTGATATAAAAAAACCCAAACTTGTACCTATGTGACACATTTATCCCGTAAAAAAAGTTATTTTATTTCACTTAAGCAATGTAGACGCTACTTTATGACGTCAATGTAGACAGCTTTTTTATTGTTGAAAAAACTTTGACTATAAATATGTTACATAGATACAAATTTGGGACTTTTGATGTTTAGACTAAATATGTCATAATAGATGTAGTTTATGATTTTTTGTGACTTTGCCCCAGGTGTAATGATCTGTCATATCATGTGATACTTAAAAAATGCGATCTATTAGTTTTTTAAATGGCTTTTTGTTCTGTACATATCTGGCTAATAAGTAGGCATATTTTCTTGAATATATATTATTGTATTAAAAAATTATTTTTTAAAGTCAAATCACTTATAATGAGTTAAATGTACGTTCCATCCATGCATGTGCCGTGACACAAACTTTATTCGAATTTACTATAAAATATTTTATTCTATTTTCCAAGTTAATTATATATATAACTTAACAAAGAACTAAGTTTACTCTTTTCTCAATATTTCTGGTGAAAAAACTAGCGAATCCAAATGCAAACAAAAGATGTCTCTTCACCAATCATACTCTCTCTCTCTCTCTCTCTCTCTCTCTCTCTCTCTCTCTCTCTCTCTCTCTCTCTCTCTCTCTCGGAGTCTCCACCAATCATCATTCAATCAAAACTAGGAGTCTCCACCAATCATTATTCAATCAAAACTACTAAAGTTGGGCTCTTTTTGGGTCGGTGAGGGTCATTGGCTATCCTCACCCTCGACCGTGAAGGCTCTTGTTAGATTTGGGGAAGGTGGCCTTGCCTCTGGCCACCCAAATTTGGCAAGAGTGAGGCCTTTGCAGCCAATGAGGGCGACCTTGCTCGCCAAAAAGAGAGAGCAAAAGATAGGAAAATTCAAAATTCAAAAAATAACTAAAAAAAATAGAAAATTATTAAAAAATATTCCACATTAGCGCCAGCGAAGTCACGTATGACGACTAGCATCCACATCCGATTTTTTGGCAAGGCAAATTTCCTATGGCACTTAAGTGATTGATTTTTCAAATTTATGGCACTTAAGTGAATGAAAAAAGTTATGGCACTCAAATGAGTATCATATGAAAGTTGTGGCACTTGCATCATACTTATCCCTGTTATTGGATACTAGAGCAAAAGTAGAACTATTTGTTTGTATGATGTAATGCTAAGATAGGTCATGAAAAATATGGTAACATGACCCTATAGCAAAAGGGACAACTCATTAGTCAGAATCTGCATTTGGCATTGCCTCCTTTTGATGGATTCGTGTCGCGACTTTCTCAAAGAGGAAAGTTTGTGGATTACTAAGTCCAAAAACTTAGTTCAGTCTCTTCTAGTTCCTACCAATCACAACTTTGGGCCTAATTAATTTTAACATGCAATTCAATTCAATTAGGAGTTGCCATTAATCAGTTAGTGTTTATTAGAAAGCCAAGTAAAGTAGAAAGAGTACTTTACTTTTATGAGCAAGAGATTCAATGGATTCGAGAACTTGATTACGCTAGATTAATGAATGCTATTGCTATACCTTTTCTCTTTATTTTTCAAAAATAATTTGCAATCAATCTTGATGGATTTTAAATTTAGAATACTAACATGCAAGGGTGGTTGTATGGGTGCACAATCAATAATGTAACAACCAATAGTCAAAGTAGCAAATAAACTACCAAGAGTAGGATAAAAATTTACATATCTTAATGCAAAGCAAAAATGATGACATTATTCATATTATTTTTTCCAAATATTTGCTTAATTAATAAAAGCAAATGTTGCTAGAAAACATCACTATGAGATTTTGATGATCACCAAACTATCCTTGTTACTAATGGTTACAATGATGAAATGAAGACAGTGAAACAAGTTATCATTATCGATGATCCATGGTAAAGATGAGATAATAGTCTTGGACCTTTAGGGAAACAAGTACGAACAATGGCAACTTGGAAGGGCCAATCTAGATAGTGTTCTTAAGAGCCCTTAGTACTGACAATCATCGATCCTAACATCATGTGTCTACAATTGGTATCATCACTGAAGATGGTTAGTTCGACACTCACAATCAACATTGGTGATGATGTGCAATAGATTGGTAGTAATGTATCGGGTTTGATGATATTAAGATACGCACTAAAAGAAGACTGTTGATAATTCAGAATATAGCCATTGAAGCTCTCGATTCCATAGCTTAAAAACTAGGTGAGGCAACAAAAAAGCAATTGACAATTCTCAGAGACATGGCATGAGCTAGTAACCATTTTAGGTAATCTGCTTTGATTAGTGAAGCAACTAGAGGAACAACCCGATGACTGCCATGGTCTATCAAATGGCTAGTTGTCTATCCTTGAAGGTCTCCAATAGATCAATTGAATACCTCAGCATAAAAGAAGCAGTGTTGCTTTAAAGAGAAGGCTAAGGTTTGAGATATACTCGAACTACTGATATTGTCACCTGAGCTAGAAATTGCCTTTGATCTTGTTCTACGAATCTCACTTTATTAGTTTAGCACCGTAATAGCTTATACTGAAGTCTAAAAGAGTAAGCGCAGTGTTCTTGTGTCCTGATAGTGTGATTTATCTTGTGAAAAGAACTACACTAGCCATTTGTAGCACTACTGATTACTTGTGGAATCTAGTCGCTATTTAGATTGTTAATCTAAGAGCGAATGTAGGCTTAGTTAAAAGCCGAACCACTATTTATCATTATGTGATTTGTTTACTCTACTCTGATTTTACTTATCGACATCACACATACTAATTTATTTACAACATCAACTTGAGTGTTGATTGTTTGACATTCCGCAAAAGTTTCAATACATTAGCACTCAACCTATTCAAGCTCTCTTCTAGGTTGTATTATTAGCCCCAACAAATGCCTACCCAACCTAAACATTATTTCTAAATAAATATGAAATTCTAACTAATTCTTTTTGTTCTTTATTTATTTATCTATCAACTGATTACATGCAAATTCAATCTAAATTGGAATTTGCACTAATGACAAAAGAAATGCAATTTATATGGCCTAATTGTAATGATAGGCAAAAATTATGAACTTTGCTAACATGATATGCATTCTAACTTATATGACCCTAAATATGCATTTTACTAAATGGCATGCAATTGACAACATGACATACAATGACGTAGCATAAATGACATGGTATTAATGATGTGGCAATATGATATGGCAACGATGATTGATTTCATGTTGTTGAGATCTATTGGAGAATAAAGATGGGATACTATTGACTCTGTTTGTTTGCGGAATATAAATGATTTGAAAAACATTTTTCTAATAATGATTACTTATATCCATTATAAAAATAAATGAATGAAAAATAAGTTCACCATTCATGAAAATATTTAGATGTAAATTATTATTAATGATTATTTTTAGAAAAATATTATTCAAATTATTCATTATTTGCGAAACATACAGAATCTCAAGTCTAACTAAGTCTCCACTCACCATTGTTCACAATAATGAGGGTGAAATGGATGTTTAAGGACTATTGATTACCTTAGGAAGCTATTAGAGTGCTTGAGTCCTGTCTAAATTAGGAAGCTAGTACAAATTATTGGAGATATATGTAGTTTTGCCATATAATGGAAGGATATGTTGTTAGTGCTAATACTATAGCTTTTCTTTCACAACTATAAAACTATCCTCAACTTTACCCTCATAATTTATACCTTCCGGTTTAAAAAAATTGCACATGTATCTCCAGGTTTGAAGAAAAATCAACTTTGCACCCTAAGATTTGACCAGTCTCCCGTTGTTGGGTCACAGACATGACGTCGCCCATGTTTATATTTAGTTAAAACGCGTTAGTTGATTTTCCTAAGTTGTACTTCACCAACTAGAGACATGATTCGAGGAAAACTATACCCCATAACCGAAAACTGTTTGAGAGCATTTAGGTCCAACACCATGTGGTTTAACACCTCGACTGCCCTCAATTTCCACTTAATGGCGTCAAAGAATTCAATTAAGATGGAAATCTTAATTGCAAGTATAGAGTTTTGAAATTCAAGAATGCAAGTTGTAAGTAAAGTTGAAGTCGAGCAAAGCCACTTAAGTATAGTCCGATTCTCCGACCATTCTTTTAGTGCAAGTGTGCATTCATGCATATTTTTTTTCTTCGTATATTTGGATTTTTCTATCAACAAAAATGATGATTAAAGCTAGCGATGTTAATCATAAGAATCTTATGATGATTACCAGTTGTTGGATTTGGACCATAATTATTCAGCATCAACTTACTCGAGGGTCTAACGGTACGTGAACCCCTCATTCTAATCCCACACGCGTGCGTCAATGGTCCATAATCCTCCGTACAAGATAGGGTCAGTCGGTCATTTGCGATTAACTCGAACTTCGTAATTTCACGGCAGACAAACTGAGCATCCGACTATTGAGTCAACTGAGCTAGATGGTTTTCTTTATGTATCTAGATTATTTCTGAGTAAGCTCAGTCGCACAAGCAATTGACTCTTTTGGTCTTCGCAATCTTGGACCTGTTACGTTGATAAGAACAAAAGCCATGTGGCTACATCCCTTTTGATCATAAAGTTGTCAGTGGTCTTGTTCGGAATCGGCTCAGATGCTATTGCTGTGCATGAGTCCAATGATCGTATGCTGGAATTTGGCGTACCGGTAGGGCAAAATTCTCGTGATGGGACAATGGGGACGGATGGCAAGACAAAGCTTCCAAGCAAATCGCTTGCGAATAAATACGAACCGACATGTCGGCAAGAAAATTGACGGTTCAACCTCTAGGGCCTAAGTCATGGCCGACCTCCACTTTGCACCGCCATGCAATGGAGGTCGTCAGAAAAACGGGGCCAATTGTCGTTTTGCGACGACTCGCGGGGCCTCACAGTCACCGGCCATAACCTTCGGGAGTGGGTATTGTGTGCACCCGGATCTAGCTCACATGTTTCCGATGCATGCTTAGATTTTTGGCAACCCATGCATTGACAACAGCCTATAAACTCTTTATATGCATCAAGTAAAGAACTTTTCGGCGAGGATTTTAGATTTTTTTGAGCTAAGTATTAGATTATCATCTTTCATTGAGTTTAACATCAATACAATATATCAAAATTAAAAAAGAATAAATAGTAGTTAAAAATTTTGATGGAAGAAGGCGAATGGGAAGCGGGTGGTTGGCGAGCACTGTCGGGTGCTGTTGAGGTTGGATGAGGGCCGAGAGATCTTTGTCCTGCCAAGGCGAGGGTCGTGCCAACCCTCGCTCCGCCATGGCAACAGCTGTGCAGCCATCCGTTAGCGGTACTTTGGCAATGACTAAGGCTGCGGGAATGTTGCCTAGTGTTGGACATGGTCTAAGCGACTCTCTGTCCGTCGGATGAAGGGGATATGGTCTAAGCGACTCTCTCTTCGCCGGCTGTGCAACCATCCTTTTCTCTTTTCCCTCTTTTCCAATCCCATTTTGTCTCCTCTTAACAGCTGCACCACATAGCCACCTCTGCCCTTGGTCCGCCGAGCACGCCACTGCTGCCCGTCACCACAGTCACGGCTGTTGGGCGCCGTTGTCTTCATTGCACCCGATCCCCTTCCCTCCCTCTCCCTGTCTCTCAGCCTCGCTCCGATTGCCGATGCCCCTCTCTAGCTCACCTATCACCACTCCTTGTCATTCCCATTAACGAGAACGAGATGGCAGCGATGAGCCTAGATCCATGGCCCGGATGGAGACGAGCCTTATGGCACTTGCATGACACAAGCAAAGGGTATATGCGACCCTCTCTATCATCAGCGGCGAGGGGCATGCCACCCTTGCCGAAGCTTAGGCTAGCGGTGGGGCAGCCCTCACCAGTATTCTTAGAATGTGCCTTGCCTCTGTCCCCCAGTCTATTTCTTCTAAATTTTTGGTTTGTTCTTTCGATTTTAGTTTTGAGGTTCTTTTTTTTTTTTAGGATTTCGATTATGAATATTCGATGTGAAAAACGAAAAGGCTTCTGTTGTCATTAGTGGATTCAATTCATCAGTTTTAGAATCCAATTATCAAGTTCTTATTCCTTGCTTGATGCACAACTGCTTGTCAATTCGGAGTACGAGGACTGTGATGTTTGATCAATATCGTCGATTGGTCGAACCACGATAATTCCCACTATTGAGTCAACGATCTCAAGGGATTGGTCTTCGAGCGAAAGGGTACGAAAGCGTTATCTAAGACCAAGTACGGTGTTTGGATAGAAATCGTTAAGTTAGGATATGTGGGGCTTCGAGGATCTCCATTTCGTCCCTTGGGTCGTGTTCTCCCCAACCTAACACGAAGAAAAAATCCTAACCGGTGGGGTTGGGCGTGTGGGGACGGGAATGGGCGTGATTGACACTCTCATCAATTATTTGAACTCTTCCTTTTCTTTCCGTGGGAGATGTGATGTCTGCATTTGTGTGGTTTCTTCTTGTTCATCCGTGGCTGCTTTGCCTTTTGCAATTAGCATTCTCTGTATCTGCTTTTGACACGATTACTACCGGTCGCTTTGTATTTCTCCTAGAGCAAAGTTTGGCATTGACTGTTGGGGACGCCACAATCAAACAAACTCCCTTTTGGCTCGGCATGCATGGACTTGACAAACCCTAATCTTAGGGCTCATTCGGCGGTCCAACCACTTTGAGCACCGCAATTCGCCGGGCTTAATCCTCTACTGTTGGCAACGACAGCTTTCGACCCAACGACTAACTACACATATCGATGTGACGGCTGTTATTAAATGAAAAAAGGTGAACATTGAGAGAGAGAGAGAGAGAGAGATCCAACCCAAAATTCAAATAACGACGCATTTAGCAATCGCTCAAATAGAATTTGATTTTATTTTTTTTATTCTTGAGAGTATATTTAGAACATAAATCTATTTGATAAATTTTTTATTATCAGGAACAATTTTGTTCCCAATAATAGATTTGTATTAGAATTGAGAAGTAAAAAAATGTTAATTCTTTACTCTCTAGAAGAATTCTAGAATCAAGCCAACCGAATTTTTTTTTTTTCTCTTCTCTTCTTCTTTCCTTCTTGTTTTTCCTTCCTTTTCTCTTTTTCTTCCACAGCTGATGGTTGCCGGTGACCGGTTGGGTGAGCTTCGATGAGCTCGCTGGAGGCTCCTAAGCTAGGGTGAGGTTCATCAAGCTTGTCGGTGGCCAAGCTAGCTTTGTCCAAGCCTCCCTCGGCCATTGGCTCGACTGATGAGGCGTGGCCTCATCAGGGGCTGGCGACCCTCTGACGAGGTCTCCAGCCCTCGTTTGGCGGGTCACCGGTCATCCTAAGGCTAGCGACCGGCTAAGGAAAAAGATAAAGAAAAGAAAAAAAAAGAAAAAAAGTACTAAAATCACTAAAAAATTAGAAGAAAATAATTTGGATTAGAAATTTTGAAAATTGTGCAAAATGCAATTCTATTCCAGGAATAAGGATTTTGGTAGTTACCAAACATCTTCAAATGCTTAGAATTTGTTTTCGGAAATAGAAAAAAAATCATTTCTGATTAGAAATTGTTTCAAAGAACAGAATGATTATTAAACGCACACTAAGGAGCGAAATCTAATTTGATGTAAAAAATCCAATTCCAAAACTTGTTTTGATTTTTGATATATATATGAATCCCATAAATTAGAGATGTAAGATATTTTAACACCTTACACGAGTGAGTTAACCCACCAAAATGAAGTCGGGATTGTAGTCGACAAGTAAGATTGCATTTAGTTCATATAAGCACATCCTTTCTTTATATATTTATCACAGGGGAAATTTCAAATAAATGTCTAAAGTGGGTCTATTTTATCAAAAGAGAGCTTCAAGTAAACATTGTTTGAAATAAAACCCAATGGCCAACTTAGTCTCAAATAAAGTCTCGAGCTCACCAGTTGAGGCATCTTATGTGCATTATGTGATATGTACACCAAAGATGCATGGGCTCATTGGCTCGGGAAAATTTGGCTGGCCGATAAGCTTGGGGTCTTATTTATGACTAAGTTGACTAGTCAAGACTTTATTTGAGATAATGTCTACTTTAGGCTTTCTTTTGAGGAAATAGTCCCATTTTAGACCATTATTGAAAATTTCTACATTTTTCATATAATTTCTTGGTGTACATTCTATTTACCCGATGAAGGCTCGATCTAACAATTTCAAAAGTAAATAAAGTTCTTCGATCGGTTCATCATGAATGTTTGGAAGGTCACTTGAAAGTTGTGGAGCACCTCATCATGTTCCATGATATGATGCATCCAAACGAACATTGAAGAAATTATTGTCATAGTCGTAAAGTGTTGTATTAAATTTGACAAAATTATATATATATACATATATATTGTATGACTTGTTTATTTTGACTGTCCATTTTTTTTTTATCGATTGACCGTCCAATTTTTTTTTTTTTTGTTGGGTCCAATTTAAACGGTAATTTTTTTAGCTATATTGTGTGAAATTTACAGCTACTCATTCCTTAGAAATTCCATATCCAAATTTCATGCTTTTTCTCGCTCCTACATGATGAATCTTCCAGTTTAAAAAGTACTAATTAATACAAACAACGGTAGCATACCAAATATTTAGACCCTATAGATTATCGAACCCGTTTAGTTTATAAAGAAGGATAAACTTCCTTAACTGCGAAGATAGAAAGTAATTGTTCAATGTCACGCACTTGCACACGTTCTTATTTCCACAATTGAACACCCAAAATTTTTGGGTTTCTCTTAATTATTAGTACACGAAGTTTCATTTACACAAGATGCTTTAGATGAACGCATGTACGTACAAAGACTTGATTCAAATTTCCAAAACTACTTTTCGAAAAAAAGCATGCCATCCATTCAAATCAGTTAACAGGAAGATTTTATAGAAAAATATGCAACCTGTCGAGGTAGCCAAGTTGGCATCTCTTGCCAATTATATCTAACAATAAGTGATTAAGGCTTTAAAGTGGAATTGCGCGTTGCTCTATGAGAATAATTAAAGGTTCCAAAAGCCTCAAAATTGCAAGTGGTTGTCTAATACAAGTGGAACACTCATTTTTCTTTCTTTCTTTCTTTTTTTCTTTTTTTTTTCTTTTTAAAGAATAAGGAGGAGATTATCCATACATCTAATCAGCACCCGAGTCCAATAATGAGTGATTTGTTATGATATCTTGGAATTCGCCACCACTAACAAGCTTTTCATTTCGTCTTGCATGCAAGTACTTCAATTTATGCAACTATGCATAAAAAAATGTAATAATTCACCAAACAAAGTTTATGGAGAGTGGTCCACTAATTAGTCATGGTGCCTACAAAAGAATGCAATAATAAAAATTCGAATCTCAGGTATAGGCTCGCTAGACATATTTAAAATGGACATGATTTGTCACATCACAAGATATTTAAAAAGCACAATCTAGTAAACTTTCAAAGGGTTTTTGTTCTTTATATATGTGGCCTACATAAATAATAGACATATTTTCTTGAATGTTTGTTATTGTCTTCGCAAAAATCGTTCTTGAAAGCAGAATCACTTAAAATGTGTTCAAATGGGCGTAGATTAAGGGCATGTGACGTAACACAAACTTTATAACTATAAAATATTTCTTTATAATTTGCCAGTTGATTTAATATATAACTTAACCATGATCTAAGTTTACTCTTTTTGCAATACTTTGGGTGGAAAAACCGGTGGCTCCAAATGCAAACGAAAGACGCCTCTTCACCAATCATGTACTCTCTCTCTCTCGCTTGAAGGGACCCTCCACCAATCATCATTCAATCAAGAACGATAAAGTTGGGCTCTCCTAGGTTTGGATCAAGGAGGGATATTCCCAGCAAATTCTCCACTCAAGCTGCTCGCTGAAAGTGACGATTCGACCTTCTATGGTGGGCACTGATTTCTCATTTCTGGGTACCTCATCCCAAGACATCATTGGCTTCTTCGTGGTTTCCTAAGGTGGACCGCAAAGTGCAAGTCCTAAAGTCGTCCCTCTTTGGATCTTTTAAGTTTTATTTACTTTGCAAAAAATGTGACATTTTTGAAGTGTTTGACTGACTTGAAAATGAATTGAAAAATATTTTCTACTGTAAGATTTTCCTAAATATGCATATACTATTCAAGCGGGAAAATTACTAAAATTGCTGATACAGATGCTTATCGTACAATGGGCATTGACATAAATAATTTTATTTTTATATATTTGAGTAGGAAAATTATTAAAATTGCTAATATGGACGTTGGTCGTATGACGAGCATTGATATGAACAATTTTTACCATTTGTCGAGCCTCTACTACGGGCCCTCACTAGCCTCAAGTGATGCTCAAGCTCACCAAGCTTAGTGATGTCGAGCTTCTTTGATCTCGGCAAGCTCGAGCTTTGTTGGCCTCGAGCGAGGTTGATGCAGCTCAAGCTTGCCTAAGGCTAGTGAACTGGTGAGCTCAAGCGTAACTGGTCCTCTCCTATGGTTGGTCCTCAGTTGTCGCCGAGGCTCGGCGATTGGCGAAAAAAAAGAAAGAAAAAATGAAAAAAATAAAATAATTAAAAAATTAACTTTTTTTAAATAATTGTAAAATTTCTAGCCATACCAATAACGACGACTAACATCTATGTTAGCAATTTTTAGGCTTAGCGTTCCAGGTACCAATGTTTCAAGCAAGGCCTCAATGGACTCAAGCACAGTTGTTAGGGTCTTAGATGTGGCTTATATGGACTTGGGCCCGACCCTGTTGCCAAGGGCTTGGGAATGAGCTTTGGGTTCCTATGGCCCAACACAAAGTTTTTGATGCAAGTATTTAGTCATACTTTGAAAATTGATTTCCAATTCAAAAGAGGAAATCATTTTTTTTAATTCAAATTTTGGTAGGAAAACCTTTTCCGTTAACTAGGAAAATGTTTTCCGTTGACTCATTTCCTATGCAAACCAAATATCGAAAAATGTTTATCGTGAAATAAATTGAGACTTAGATGTCAACTGGTTTCAGGCAATTGTTGTGTCATGACAATTGGGCATCGTAGACATTTCAATAACCCAAGGCACGTTACCATGTACGATTGTTGTCAGGTTCATTAGTATCATTTGCAGGGAAAAAATAAACCCTGAATTATGAAAATTTTTAATTTCTCATGAATCGACATTATACAGAAGTATTCGGTATTTTGATAAAGGAATCGGGTAATCTTTTTTTTGTCAGACTAAAAGTTTATTCAATTACTAAGCAAAACCAGAAGGGGCCTCATTACAAAGCAACGCTCCCAAAGCTTCAGGTGGGCTTAAAAACCAATTTCGTGAAAGACAGATTTTTCTATGGACCCTGGCTCTCCAACCGGCGGTTCTGTTTGCCTCTCCAGAACAAAAGCCCATCTGGATTTTTGAGAAGTGAGTGATCGGGGTGCCACTCATCAGAAGATGAAGGAATTGGGTCATTTCACCACCAAGTGTGTTTGCCATTTTCATTTTGGATTGGTGGGATGTGCATATGACGTTGATTGATTCTCCATTTTTCGGCTGGCAAGAATACACTATTGATTAGGATCAACCATTATGATGTATCTAAGTGATCTTAAAATGAATAAAAATTCTGCGAGTTTCTCATTCCTTGGTTAACTCACTTAAAATTATACGTGCAACCATTTATTTAGAAAACTTAAGCTATTAGAGTACTGTACAGAGTATACTATACTGAACATCCCCTCATGCGAAGGATGATAGCATGACAAAAGCCTAACACACGTGAAAGGATTTTAACTCTAGACTTTTGACTTAAACTTAAACTATCATAGTAAACATTATATAAGTCAAATTATCAGTTTAAGAATACGAAACGTTCGACAGTCATTTGGTACAATGATGTGTTATGATCTCAAGAGGCTAATTCGAATCAATTTGGTATTATGTAATTCTTTAAAAGTTTTCAAAAATCATAAAACAGCCAAAAAGCAGATATACCGAAAGCCATCATAATCATAGTGTTTTTATATTTTCCTGGGAAGTTGGTGATAAAAAAAACTTTTTGATAATATATATTAGTTTCTTTGTCGAGGTCAAAATGTGATAAAATACGTTGACATTCCATCAAAATCAATGAGTATTTTGAAAAGAGTCTTGTTAATGATTGTTCTTGAGACGTTGGTTAACTATCCCACTTCAAAGTGTTTTCCTCTTCAATGCACTGATTACACGTTACAAGAGACAAAACGATGCACTAATAATGATAAGAATTTCTTAATTAGATGTTTAACAGGGGGGGCGATTATTAGTAAAATCCATTTGGAAATTGGCTTTGTCTAATAGAAGTATCGATTCCGTTGAGAAATACTTGCTGCACTCAGAAGGGTCTAAGGAGCTCGTTATCCAATTTCGATTTATCAAGAGTCTTGTGCCAGTTGTGTTGACTGCATCAGCATCGTTTCGGAGCGACCTTTCGCCATCAAGGTTTAACAGTATAAGATCGATTGGTTATTAAAGTGATTCATTATCAAACCGGTAGCCTGATGTGGAGTTCAAGACCTTGTGGTAGAAAATGAATGGTTTGTATTTCAAACAGGATTTTGTTAGCAAGTGCTGCAACGCACTTGTTAAGTAGCTGATTAAGGAAATTGTATGATTTTCATTGCACTAACTGCTCTCGTGTTATGCATAATCAGTTGCCAAAAAATTAAATTATTTCATGTGAAGTGTACTTAATCAGTGTCATGCAAGTGCTTGTTAATATGACCTTCTCAAATATTACAAAATAATTTTTGGGTAAATTGTTTTTATTTCTAGCTAACTACCAATGCTATAGTCTTTCACACTTAGAAAAGAAGAGGAGCAAGTCTTCCATAACCCTCGCAACTTATATGAACCTTTAAATCAAGCGGGGCCATCTCCTCCAACCATGTGAGGTCTGCAATCTTCAGAGGAGAAAAAAAGCAGCGCACACCTCTAGCTGAATACAAATGTTATTGTGCGAGTCTCTTACGCTACCGATCCCAATTCCTCCTTGATGGTGTAGAACTATACTATTGTACGGTTCAACGCCAAGTTGGATCACGGAAAAGATGGTGACACGACCCCATAGCGAAAGGGATAACTCCGTACGTCAGCATTTGCATTTGGCATTGCCTCCTGTCAAATGGCTTGACTGCAGTAGCGGTTCCTTCCCTCGTCCTGATTGTTCGACCACACTTGAAATTATGTATCTACTTATCCAACTTTTGCCCTTTGCTCGCTATCCCTGCAGCAGGTTTTTTCTTCATGAGTTTGGCTCACATGTGCAGCCTTTCCGAAGTGTTGAGCTTTTTTCTCTTTGGGCCAATCGGGACCGAGAGAAATTGATTTATAGTAAGATTATTTTCTCTTACTAATTGGGCGGAGTCGAAACCGCACCCGGTCATGACAGAACAAAGGGGGAAAACCACGTTAACTTGTTTGATATATCATATAGCTCGCAGCCTAGACGGAACCGATAATCTTCGTGTTATGTTACGTTCTCAAGCATGGGCTGGGCTATAAGTAATGATAACCGTCATAGTCGCCAAGCCTTTTTTTTTTATAATATATTATCAATTCATTATTTTATCTCTCACAAGAGTCCTCTCAGCCAGAGCTTGTGATTCAGTGGCATCTCCCTTGTATTACAAGTTGACAAAAACTGAATAATTTAAACATGGTAGCACTACGTAGGACGAGATGCACACAAAATACTTACTCGAGAAACAGGGCACCATGAGGTGAGTTAGATGGTTTTTTTTTTTTTTTTTTTTTTTTAGAAACACTGAATTGTTGACCCATAAAAAAAGAGCTATCTCATGCTAAAACTACTAAAACACCTCAGGTGTAGAGAAGTTTTTCTCCCAAGGTCCTTTTGCTGACTGAAGGATTAAGCTTTGCGCATAAATAACACTCAAAGTAGGATGAAGTGGAGAGGATGTGAGAAGAAGAATGGGCCTAGTAGACTCAAATGTTGGGTGGTGGCAAAAATTTGATAATGAGCTGGTAGCCCCGAAGCCATCTTGAACCAAATTGGCTTGAAAGGCACTTTTGAGCGGGCTTAGACAAGACTTTTTAATTATAAAATCCAACCCATCTTGATTAGGCTGGCCTTATAATGTTACACATAACATTTCATTATGAACAAATCTAGCAATAAATTCTTGTTCATGAATCATTTGATGGCTGTTGAAGTCCAGTGATCACCCTTATGTTAACACCATACACTGAAAGTGATCATGGATACGACGACTAGTTGAGCACCTTCATGCCCACCAGTGCTCTTCTTATGTATAACATAATATTGAGCTTATTGTAGAATTAAGCACCGAGATTTTCGTTGAACAAAAAAGTTTAAGAAGGCAGTACCCAATGAACACAATTTAAGCAAACATCACCTCCCTTGTTAAGATATATAATTATCACCTCTAGAGAAGATGCCAAGCAATTAGCGTTGATCTCTACCATTTTCACTATTACAGCACTCTGTTGAAAAGCATGAGATTAAACACGTTATAAATTCACGGCCACTACTTATGCTAGCTCAGACTAACAGAATTGAACCATGTGGCTCCCGTTCACTTGTCTTCATTTTCGAACAAGACATGCGGCAGAATAATTGCGCCTTTCAGAATCAAAAGGCCATGGACCAATTCAACTTTTGCACAAATTAAGGGAACAAATGGCTTATCAACCCTAGAACTCATCAATCTCTACGAACAAAAGCTTATTGAACTTTTCTTTTCTTTTGAAGGAAGAGCTTGTACTTGAACCAGGTATTTTTTGTGTGACAAATTCACCATGGATCCCTCAACCGGCAGGGTAAATCCCTATTCATAAACCTGAGTCGATCTCGATAACATTTTATTTATGCAGTTTGAATCCATTGATGAAATCGCTAACATGCTCCATTTGAGGATGTTTTCTTCAGGGAATCAATGACAAAAATGGATCGGGAGCAGAGCAAGTAAGCATCGTGGACACAATTGATTATCGTTCATCGGCGGGACAAGGCCAAGAAAAAAGGGATGTACAAATCATCCACCAAAATTGTTCCAAGGGCAACGATTCCACGTCGAGCGGGGGCGTATTGGCCGATGCTGCTGCTTCCGTGGCATCTACCCTTCAATCTGCTAAGGATGTCATTGCCGGGAAATGAAGCTGATGGTTTGATTATTGGATGTAGAAGATAAGAGAGTTTTTTCTTCTTAACATACATTTTAATATCTTGAAAGTTGATTCTAAAATGCCGTTGGTCCCCCAGAGCGTATGGAATCAATTCCTTGTTCTGAATTTAGGATATATTCCGTCAATTTATTGTTTTCATCATCAAAATAATGACATCTCTTTTTTGATTTGTTTTGGTAATGTCCTTGGAGAATCTCAGACGTCTTGATATTCTGGTGATTGTATTTGCATTTATGATCTTTAATGGATTTGATTATTATCGTACGGTCTATTCTATAATATATTGTCAAATCTGGAGTCGAGAGAATCTTCACTGTTATGTGCACTACATGACACTTTATTTTGCTTCTGAGACTGCCGTGTAGCTAGATACATTGCGTATTTTTAACACATAGCCCATGTTCGATTGATAAGCTTTTAGATAATTGATATGTCATCTCCAAACTTCATCTACTATTATGTTAAAATTCAATATGCATATATAAAATGTACATCGATCTTACTGATTGAGATTAAACTTGAAAAAATGGATAATTTTTTTTATTTAAAAAAAAAAAGGTCTTTTAAACATACTCTTAACTTATATGGCTTATTTTTCTAATATACTACTCAATGGTATATTTTTGACTCAAATAATATAAATTCATCATAATCTCTTTAACCACGCAAAGAATAGATTATATTAAATTAAAATGAAGATAATTGATCTATAGTATTAGATTCTAAAGTAAATTAAACGAACTGGTATAGTGACGTGATGGGAATATTTGCGTTGTCTCCATCAAAACCACTTAATCAAAGTAAACAAAAGCAAAGCAACTAAAGTTTGGTAATTTGTAAGTCATTTTATTCAATAATTCGATTCAATGCATAAAAAATTGAAAGTGAACACAGAAAAGCATTTAAAAAAAAAAAAAACACAGAAAAGCATTTAATTTTAGGTTTCAAAAGTATTGATAAGGAGAAAGCTCACAAACTTTAAGTTTTGTGATACAGTTTTTTTTTTTCCTTTTTTTATCTGCAATTCCAATATTTGAGTTTAAACTTGCCAAATAAATAAAAAATTATCTTCAAATATATTCCCAAATGATACAGCTTATCTTACAAATATCACAATGACAAAACTCAGGGAAGTAAAAATAAGCAATTGAAGGGTTGTGCAAACTTGAATTGATTATTTTCATCCAAAACACGTAGATGGGGCAACTAATATGTAGTCGTTAGCATTTTCGAGCTGAAAATTGGATATCCATGTTATCCAAAGAGAAGTTACTATTCCAATCAAGTGATGCTCAGATGATTGTGATTCGTACTTGAACTCTCCTCAAACCTCATAGAGTCCTAACCAAACATAGTTGGAATTATCTAACGCCAAACAACAACCTACTAGGATAGCCCTAGTTGGTGTCGGGCTTGATTAGAATATTTTCCACCATCCTTGATCCACTTAGAAGTTCATCTTGCAATTGCTTCAACATGTTGGTGCATTTAATAAGCCGAGCAAACATCTATGGGATGCTTTTTTTTCCATGAACTTGAGATTTCAAGTTTTAAGGTTCATTACTGACAAAAATATAGAAATGTGCAACAGCACTTCCTTTTTGGCAAAAAAACAAAGTTTACAAATGAGTTAGGTACACTTTGCTTTTTTCCTTTTCAGACAAAAAAATATTGACTCATTTTGGCAAAAAAAAAAAAGTCATTAAAGGCATTATAAATAAAAGATCGGGATTAGTTCTTCCATCCCCTCACAGTTCACACCTGGTAGAGAATAATAAAAGACTCGCCAGATTCTACTTCATCGGTGAGCTGATATTTCATTCAGAAAGCGAATACACTCTATTCTCTCCCTAGAGATCATCCGAATCTGATTCTGTCGCCTTTATGCCTCCTATGCAGGTCCCCAACACCTTCCATTTTGTTCCAAGAACTTATTCTCAGCGAATGTATTTACTTCTTCCTGCCGCTCTCTGTTTAAGCTCAACCATTTGAATCACAAACTTCTATCCTCTCCTTCCATCTTTCACGGTATGTAAACATAACTAGGTCCATACTTTGTCCTTTTTCTACTTAAATAATGTAATATCTCTCTTGCTGTGTAAACATAACGAAATTAAACGAGTCTTGATTGTATCAAACACTCTCTTTGCAGTATCAGTTGCCAAGATGGGTTTGGCGATATCTCGGTTTGTGAAAATGCTCTTCGCCAAGAAGGAGATGAGAATTCTGATGGTGGGTCTTGATGCCGCTGGAAAGACAACCATCCTCTACAAGTTGAAGCTCGGTGAAATCGTCACCACAATTCCCACAATTGGTTGGTACCACGTCCAATTCCATTTATTGAGGCGTTTGACTATAAGTGCAGATGCGTGGTTTTCTTAAATATATATGCAGTACAATCGTGACTCCGATTTTTCTTGCAAGGACATCAATTTTTGTAAGTTCTTGAGTGGAGTTAAAACTTGAAATGAAAGGATCAAGGTTTAGGCAGTAATGTTTCCTGCAAGGACATCAATTTTTCACTGAAGAAGCCATGAAATTGCGTCAAAGGTGATCCACCTAAGATAGTTGGCGATCAACTAACTAATAACTGCAAAGCGTGATAGTCAAACATAAGCAGAACATTTTGATTAATGATGAACCTTGTGAGCAGGATTCAATGTCGAAACCGTCGAGTACAAGAATGTGAGCTTCACTGTCTGGGATGTCGGCGGACAGGACAAGGTACTACAGCAGTTCTTGACTCTTTTTTGTTTTATTTTAATTTTTTTGTACACAAAGAGGATGAAAGTTTACAGAGTCGAGATTATGCTGAAGTATGTAAACTTTTTATTTTTTTTTAACCAAAAAAAAAAAAATGTTTATATGCTGAACTCGACTCTGTGACTATATCTCCACGGATACATGATCCATATGTCCTCTAAAAAGCGTGATGGTCTTTGCGAAGTGCTTAATGCCTTGTGCAAGATTCGGTTGCCTCATATGGATCGGCTTTACTGCAGATTCGACCCCTGTGGAGACACTATTTTCAGAACACCCAAGGACTTATCTTTGTGGTGGATAGCAATGACAGAGAGAGGATATCGGAAGCAAGGGACGAGCTTCATCGGATGCTGAGTGAGGTTAAACTCATTTCTTCCTGGTCACTGATGTGCCTTATTACATGCTACTAATGAATGGGAACTAACATAGTAGTCTTTCAATGTGAAACAACTGCAGGACGAGTTGCGTGATGCGATACTGCTGGTGTTTGCAAATAAGCAAGACCTTCCAAACGCAATGAGTGTCTCCGAGATTACTGATAAGTTGGGCCTGCACTCACTCCGACAGCGCCGCTGGTAAATACCATCTGACGAAAGAAAAGTCCTGTACCCCATCACACGTATCACACCTCAACTGATGTTCGATAATTTCTCTCATAGGGTGACACAGACTGGAGCCCTCGATTTCCACCACATTTAGAGCATCTTTGTTGAATTAAAAATGAAAGAACTCCTGATTCATGTTATAATCCCAGTTCAATTATGGTGTCGATTCCCTTTTTGGCACGCCATGCACTTTCTCAGGGAAAGTCATCGTTGCATCAGATTGATTTCAGCAACATCAACTTTAACACTTATCCATGATATGTAATATAGATTCTAAATGCTTATCCTATTAGCGTATTATTTAGTTGATCAGTCATTCTTCTTTTTGGTGACTGGCTGGTTCAGGTATATACAGGCAGCCTGTGCAACCAATGGCCAAGGACTCTATGAAGGTCTTGATTGGTTATCCAGCAACATAACCACCAAGGCAAGTCAAAATCGAACCATGCCTTTTCTTCTAGAACTTTTATTTCGTGAACTGCCAGTAGAAAAACCATTTTCCACAGATTCTCATCCAAGTGAAACATATGGATTCCGATTAACTAAAATCAATCATTCCAAATTCTATAAGTTCACATTATATGTGCATTTTGTCGCCCTGCAAATACCGGTTCTGAAAACATCTCATATGTACACTTGCTTCAGCCCTACTATTACAAATCGTCATTCTGCAAAAGGGAACTGATAGATGCTGATTTATGCGTCATTCTTCTCTCCAGGCATAATTGATGCAGCAGCTGAAGCTATGGATGAAACGCCCCAGTCCGATGAAATGCATATCAAATTATAAAGGCTTGAACAGATAAAAGAATGACAAATCATGTACCTCTATAAAACAGTGAGAATTCGCTACTGCTCTTCACTTCTTTTTCAAAGCTGCTATTAATCTCCTATACGAGAAAATATAGTACTCTCTATGTCTGAACTTGAAGTTGTGATGATATGTTGATGAAAAACCAGTTTCTCCACACTCATCGAATCTTAAATGTTCACATCATCTCGGGTAAAGAAAGGTGACGAACACTTCTCTTTTGTGTAGCACGTAATTACAACAGTGTCACTAGCTCTTTATGGAAAGCATATTCTTCAGATCAAAAGTAAAGTACATGATCATATAATCTGAAAATTTCTAAAAGGTTGATGATTATTACCTGTTTGCCTAGAATGTGAGTCGATTATAGCCTATACGATATAATTATGCCGTATAGGCTATAATTTACTACGTCGCGAGATCGTTTGAGACCACTGAAGGTGACCGCAGATCGAGCAACAGTGGTCACAGACAGAGCATTATGCAAACCTAGTGGTGCCGACCTGTGGTCGACTTGCTATAATTAAAAATCAATCAATCCGACTGGAGACGCACCAGCACTATCCAAGGAGCAAACGGCAACCCATGATGAGCGAGCTTTCATCCCCGTAATCACTCCAAGTGTTGTTCGCTTTGGCTCATCTCACGTACCAAGTCTTATTGTTTTGTCATTTGGTGTACGTACAAACATTTGCTTAGAGGTCAATATTATGGTAGTACTTTGAGCGCATTTAACATTGGAATGTTAAACAATATCCTTATATCAAAATGCACCTTTTCCGATTTCATATACATAACAAGAAAATACTCTTGCCCCTATTTGGTATGTAATTCGGTACATTGATGCCTTATGTATCGTCTTAGAAGCTTGTTAGGAGTTGCATCTTGTTCCAGCACTTTTTAATAGAATACCCCTTCTCACCCTCGTTGAACTAAGTCATGACAAGCCCACCAACTTTCCTGTGATTCATTATAAGCCACACACATATAGTTATAAAAATTCTTTCTCTGATCTACTTTAATGGCATCATAGCTCAACTTACTATCAATGTGTTGTTCTTTTTGACTCATCTCATACCGAACCTCACAATATTGTCTTTTGACATACACAAAATGATGTGTGATGGTAGATGAAGTTCACCACCAAAATTTAAAGGAACACCGCTAGCTAATGAGGGAAAATTACCAAAAAAAATCATAAATTGTAGCTATTGGAAAATGAGATTATAGTGTATGCTTATCATTGATTACAGCACGAGATTAGGTGATCGAACGTTGTTCGTCTATTTTGATGCCGAGATAGATCCACCCCTATGAGATGAGATTGTGCTTATCATAGTCTGTGAATTAAAATTCTACTTTATTGTTTGGGACTTGTTGTATTTTGAATCTTTTATGTATCACCTTGAGATATAAATAAAATATTTACTTTTGACCAAAAAAAGTTAAGACTCTTGAAATTGACACAAATTTGGGACACATAATAACATATAATTAAGATGCAAAGTAACTAAGACTAAATGCACTGAATTAGGATTAGACTCTCCAAATTTGTCCACCAGCCTTGGAAGTCGAATATCCATTTTAGAAGATCAACAAAGAGCCATAGAAATTGGCCAAAATAGTCTGTAGTCATTAGGTGGTTGATTAGTAACCTGGAAGTTGACAATAAACTTGTAAATCGACATCTTGATAGTCGTTTGGCAATCATGAAGTAGATAAATAGTCTATTGAGTTGACAACTCTCTTACAAAATTGACATCTTCAACCTTAGTTCCATTGAATTAAGTTGTGACTGAAATTTGCCTTGGCTTGCATGAACAATGATTGAGCTAGTTCAATCAACAAAACATGAGTCGGATTTGAAATTTTTTCCATAGAATCCGATGTTACTGCATCATAAATTCTTTTTCACAAGGCCACCCAACTTGCTAATGCTATAAACAGAATGCGCTAGACATTGGAGTTGTGATGCTAAAGAATGTGCTTACAATAAAGACATCTCTTGTAAGCTAATTTCGAATTTTGCATATGTAACCAAAGATTACTCTCTTCTTGCTTAGCATGTATTTCGGTTCACTCCGGCTCCTATTATCATCTTAGGAATTTCTTGTTCAGGGTGTAATTCTATTATTATTATTATTATTATTATTATTATTATTATTATTATTTTTGCTTCGATTCATACTAGAAATCCGCTAGAAGCCATGAACCGAGATTTTCCTTCCCTGAGCAGTGTAGAAAAGCAGACACAGAGGACTAACCTGGCCAACGCATTGAAACAGCCAAAATCTTGGATCTTGATTGCTTTACAGCAAAGAGGTCCCTAATCAACATTTTGACCAAGATTGATCTCTTTAATTGGATTACTAAAAAAAGGAGAAAGAAGAAAAAAATAGTCTTAAATTTATTACATTGGTATCAATTTAGTTCTAAATATTTCATTTGGATTAATTTAGACCTACACTCTTTGCATTTTATAATTTTATGTTTTTCGACCACACTCCTCATTATGTATCTACTTATCGTGTTTTTGCCCTTGCTTGCTAGTTCTGCAGCAGCTTTTCTCGGGAATATCGTCTCTAGGATCAAAAAGGCGGGCGCTATAGGGTGCGCATGGATTTGTTTTGTTCATTTTTTTGTTCGGGAACGAGAAAAAAAAAAAGTGTTTTTGTTTCGGGAACAATTTTTTAATAAAAGAAAGCGTTTGGTAACGTTTGGTCGGAAATAAAAAAAAAAATGAACAGAAACACGTTTGGTCCGAGAATAAAAATTTTTATTCTTTTTTTGTTTCTTTTAATTTTTTAAACAATTTTATTTTATTTTTCATTTTTTCCTTTCTTTTTTATTTTTCTTTTTTTCGGCCGGTCACCGGCCTCGGCGACCGGCCGACGGGGCCGGCAGCCTCGCCCGGCCATGGCGAGGCTCGGCCTCGCCCGCGCCGGCGACGCCGAGCCTCGCCGGGGGTCGGCGACGCTCGGCCTCGCCGGATCCGGGCGAGGCCGAGCCTCGACGGTTTGGCCGCCGGCCATGGCCGAGGCCGGCGACCGGCGAAAGAGAAAAGGAGAAAAAAAAAAGAAGAAAAGAAGAAGAGAAGAAGAAGAGAGAAGCGGAAACGTTTTTCAAGAAGTGTTTACGGAAGCGAAAGAAACAAAAAATTATTGTTTTCGTTTTCGTTCTTATTTCGTTAAACAAAAAAAAAAAAAATAAAAAGGAACAGTAAACGCAACCAAACGCGTTTCGTTCGCTTTTTGTTCAAGACACTTTCCGTACGTGAAGTGTGCCCGGAACACTTTTGGGCACAAATCCATGCACACCCATAATGACGCAAACTTGTGTTTGATTCTCTTCGTGAGTAGGGATCACACGTGCAGTCTTTTCAATAGGAAGAAAACAAGTCTTGAACTTTTTCATATTGGGCCTATCGGACCGAGAACTTCTTGATTTAGCTCGCAGTCTAGACACAACCGATAATCTTCGCATCATTCTGCGTTCGCATGCATGGGCTGGGCTTATAAGTAATGATCGTCATCATGGTCGCCAAGCCCATCTTTGTTATCGATTCATTCTTTTATCGCTCCATACCGGAGCTCGTGATTCAGTGGCATCTCCCTTGCATTGCAAGGGTGAGTAAATGGAGATGCGACTTGATATGCCGTTTTAAATTACGTGACAATGACTTGAAGATAGTAGCGCTATGTAGGATGAGATGCATATCACGTGCGTGATGTGAATGTTCATCGGTTACCTTACGTTAATTGTCTAGATAACACATAAACTACTTCTCGAGGAATAGGGCACTGCAGGGTGGGCTAAAAGGTTTCTTATGGAAGCCATTTGGATTGTTGACACATCAAGAAAAGAGCTATCTCATGCTAAAACTACTTTAGAAAACTCACATGTAAGTATGGTGTAGAGAAGGTTTGCTCCCAAGATTTTCTTGCGTCAAAAGGGTTAAGCATTGCACATAAATAACACCCAAAGTAGATGAGCTAGAGAGGGTGTGAGAAGATAAGCGGGCCTAGTAGACTTGAATGTTAGCTGGTAGCTAGATTTGATAATGCACCCGGCAGCTGCTGAGCTCACTTGAGCCACGTCAGCTCGAAAAGCACTTTTAGGTAAGTTTGGACAAGACTTTCTACTTATAAAATTCACCTAACCCAATTGGGTTGGTTAGACAACATTAAATTTTGTTATGTGTGTCCTTAACAACACTTTGTGGTCATGGTGAGAAAATATACTGTTGTCCCTTTAGAGTAGCAATAAATTCTTGTTCATGAGTCATTTGATGGCTTCTGAAGTCCAATGATTATCCTTATGTCAAGAGCATACGCTATTTTTATTAATATAGTTGATCATGTGCACAACAATTCGTCGGGCAGGTCCATGCCCACTAATCTTCTACTTTGGTTTGACATAATGATGAACTTATTCTAGAACTAAGCACCAAGATTTTCATCTGACAAAATGGTTTATGGAGGCGGTACTCGGTGAACAAAATTTAAGCGAAAAATCACGCCGACTATCACTTCTAGAGAAGACATCAAGCAATTTGCCTTTGATGTCAACCATTTGCAATGGTACAACCGGTTGAGGTAAAAATCCAAAAGTGAAAGAGCTAACAGATACGTGAGATTGAACTCGATATGAATTCACAGCCACTGCTTATGCCAGCTCAGACCAATAGAATTGAACCATGTGGCCTATTTCACTTTCAAACAAAGCGTCTAGAATAATTGTGCCTTTCAGAATCCAAAGGCTATGGACCAATTCAACTTTGCTTGAACAAAACGAACAAATAGAACAGAGCTTATTGAACTTTCCTTTGGAAGAAGCTTATTAAAATTCAACTTGGTATTTTGCGTGACCGATTCACCATGATCCCCCGACCAGTACAGTAATTCCTCATTCACCAACCGAGTCAATCTCGATACTCTTTTTATTTATGCAGTTCAAATTCATCGTCGATGTCGCTAAACGTGTTCCACTCGAGGATGTTTTCTTCAAGCGATGGCGGACAAAAATGCATCAGGAGGGGAACAGGTAATCATCGTGGACACCACCGATTATCGTTCATCGGCGGGGCAAGGCCAAAGAGTGGAGGGATGTGTAGATATTACACCAAATTCGTCCCAAGGGCGGCGATTCCATGTCGAGTGGAGGCATATTGGCTGAAGCCGCCGCTCCCGTGGCATCTATCCTTCAATCCGCTAAGGATGTCATCGCTTGGAAATGAAGCCGATCGTTTATTGGACGTAGAAGATGGATGGTTTCTCTTATCGACAGGAATTTTGGGTTCTAGATAGTCAATTTTTAAAATGCCGTTGGTTCCCCTAGAGCATACGGAATCGATTCCTCGGGCTGAAATTAGGATATATGCCCATCAGTTCAATGTGTTTTCGCCATCGAAATAGTGACATCTCTTTTTCGATTTGTTTTGCTTACCCCTTTGCGAAATTTTTTTAGATGTCTTGATATGGTAGTAATTTTATTTGCGTTTGATGCTTCATGGAGTTGATAGCTATCTACGTTTAAACTATTATATATTGTTAATGTCAGAGTTGAGAAAACAGTAATTTTTATATGCGCCTCACTATATTGCAATTTATTTTTGCGACTACCACATCGCTTGACACATTACCTAACTGTACTAAATGACCCATGTTCAATTTAGATAATTGATATGACGTCTCCAATTTTTTTTCACATTTAAAACTAGAATACGCATGAATAAAATGTATATCCAGATTTAATCTCTTCTTGAGACTAAATTTGAAAAAAAAAAATCGATAACTTAAATAAAGATTTTTCAAATATGCTGTTAACTGATATGTCTTATTTTGAATATAATTTCTCATATACTGCTCAATGATATAATCTTATCTCAAATAATTTTTTTTAATTCACAAAAATCTCTTTAACCAAGAAAAGAATCAGTTATGTTAAATTAAAAAAGAAGAAAATTGCTCTATAGTATTGGATTATTTATTAAAATCAAATGCACTGGAATTGTGACATTATGTCGAGTATTTGTGTTTTCTTCTCCGAGAAAAGAATAAATTATGTTAAATTAAAATAAAGAAAAATTGCTCTATAGCATTAGTTTCTTTATTAAATTAAATGCGCTGGAATTGTGACATGATGGGAATATTTGTGTTTTCTTCTCCTAAATCGCTCAATTAAACAAACAAAAGCAAAGCAAACTAAAGTTTGACAATTTGCAAGTTATTTTATTCAATAATTCAATTCAACGCATGAAAAACTAGTAAAGTGAACAAAGAAGTACATTTTATTTTATGTTCAAAAGTACTGATAAGGAGAAAGCTCATAAACTTTAATACAGTTTTTTTGTCTTTTTTATTTGCAGTTACAATTTTGGAATTTAAACTTGCAAAATTAACCAATAATATCTTCAGATAATATTCCCAAAAGTTATAACTTATTGTACAAATATTACCTAACAAAACTTAGGAAAGTAAAAATAAACAACTGAAGAGTTTTTCAAACTTCAATCAATTATTCTCATATGATACATGCGGATGGACAATTAATATGCATTCATTGGTATTTTCGAGCCGAACTTTGGATATCAACGTTATTTACAGAGAAGTTACAACTACAATCAAGTGAGGCTCTGATGCTTGTGATGCAAACTTGAAGTATCTCCTCAAACCTCATAAAGTCCTGACCAAACATAGTAGGAATTATCCAATGCCTAATAATGTCCTAGTGAGATTGCCCTATTCGGGGTTGGGCCAGACCAAAAAACTTTCTAGCACAGTATTTTTTTTCTGTGAACTCAAGATTTTCGATTTCACACTTCTTTAGTGAGGAATTGAGAAATCAAGTTTGCGCTTTCAATATTTTTTATTTTTTGTGTCAAAAAATGAAGTGCGCTGAGTTAGGTACGCTTTGCTCTTTTTTTTTTTTCTCCTTTAGACAAAAAATTAAAAGATCTGGACGAGTTCTTCCACTCCGACGCAACTCACCCCAAGGTACCAGATTCTACTTCAACAGTGAGCGGATATTTCATTAAGAGAGGGATTACACTGTATTCTCCCACTAGAATCCATCCGAATCTAATTCTGCTGTCTTCATGCCTCCCACGCAAGTCCCAAACACCTTCCTTTTGGTTCCTAGTACTTGTACTGGGTGAATATATTTGCTTCCTCTAGCTGCTCCCTTGTGTAAACTCAACCAATTGAATCCGAAACTTCCATCTTTCGCGATAAGTAAACATAACTAGGTCCATGCTTCATCCTTTTTTTCTACTTAGATCATGTATAATTTCTCTTCTCGTGTAACATAATATAATTAGATCAGTCAGGATTGTATCGAACGCTTTTTCTTCATCGCATCAGTTGTTGCGATGGGTTTGGTGATATCTCGATTCATGAAGATGCTATATGCCAAGAAGCAAACAAGGATTCTGATTGCAAGTTGAATCTTGGCGAAGTCGTCATCACAACTCCCGCGAGTGGTTGGTACTATGTCGAATTGTTTGTTTTTTTTTTTTTTAAATCTTTTTAAGGCGTTTGACTATATGTGCAGATATGCGGTTTTCTTAAATATATACGCAGTACAATCCTGACTCAGATTAGTTTCTTTAAGTTCTTGAGTGGCATTAGGACTTGGGATGCAAGGTCTAGGCAACTATTTTTCTTGCAAGTAAATTAATCTTTTATGGAAGAAACCTGAAAATTGCGTCCAAACTGATCCGCCAGGAATAGTTGACCATCAGTTAACTAATAACTACAGAACATGATACTTTGGACATCAGTTACTTGAACCGCAAACATTAGCAGAGCATTTTGATTAATGACGAATTTCGTTAAGCAGGATTCAATGTCGAAACTGTCGAGTACAAGAATGTGATCTTCACTGCCTGGGATGTCGGCGGACCGGACAAGGTACTAGAGCAGTTCTCAACTCTATTCTTTTTCATTTCCTCGCAAAGAAAGATAATGAAGTTTACGTACTTCAGCATATTCTGGATGCCTCTGTGACTGTATCTCCTTCGATACATGATCCACATCTCCTTCAGAAAGTGTGATGTTCTCTGCAAAGTGCTAATGCCTCCTCCAAGATTTATGTGGCCTCATATGGATCGGCTTAAGTGCAGATTCGAGCCCTGTGGGGACAATATTATCAGAACACTGAGGGAATCGTCTTTGTGGTGGATAGCATCGACAGGAAGAGGATTTCGAAAGCTAGGGACGAGCTTCATCGGCTGCTGAGCGAGGCCTAAGTCATTTCTTCCTCGCCATTGGTTTGCCTTATTACATGCTACTGATGATTGCGAACTGAACGCAGTAGTCTCTAAAACTGAAAAGTAATGTTTGAAACAACTGCAGGATGAGTTGCGCGATGCGGCACTGGTCGTGTTTGCAAATAAGCATGACCTTCCGAGCGCAATGAGTGTTTCTGAAATTACTGATAAGTTGGGCCTGCACTCACTCCGACAGGGCCGCTGGTGAATGCCTTCTATCTGACGAGGGAAAAGTCCTGTATCTCGCACGCGTCTCGCCCCTCAACTGACTTACAATGAATCCTCTCATGGGGTGACGCAGGCCTCAATTTTGTACCTCATTTAAAGCATCCTGGTCGAATGAATAGCGAAAAGAAGTCAAGATTCACGTGATAGTCCCAGTTCAATCACAGTGTCAATTCTGTTTTCGGTACAGCATGCGTTTTCTGAAAGGATCGATTATCGCATCGGATTCATTTCAGGAATATCAACTTTAGCACTTGTTGATGATTTGTAACACAGATGCTAAAAGCAAACCCTGATGTTCTATTAAATAGTTGATCAGTCATTCTTCTTCTTGGTGACTTGCTGGTTCAGGTACATCCACTCATCTAGCGCGACCGATGGCCGAGGACTCTTTGAAGGTATGGATTGGCTATCCAGCGTCATAGCCTCCAAGGCAAGTTGAGATCAAACCCTGCTTTTGCTTCTATAACTTTTGTTTCGTGAACCGCCAGTAGAAAAATCGTTTTCCTCAGATTTTTATCCGAGTGAAGCATATGGTTTCTGATTAAATAAAATCAATCATTCCACATTCTAAATGTGGCGCACCTTGTCACACCGCAAATACCATTCCTGGAAAAGTGTCCCATGTACACTTGCTTCAGCCATTTTGTTCTAAATAATCATTCTATGAAGAGAGAACCGGTGGATGCTGATTTATGCTTTATTCTTCTTCCTTTTCAGGCAAAATGATGCAGCGACTGAAGCTATGGATGAAGCTCCTTAATTAGATGAAAAATCCATATGCAAGTTACAAGGATTCCGAACAGATAAAAGAAAAGTAGTATGCTTCTGTAAGGGGTGAAGATTCGCTACTGCTCTCCATATCGTTTTCCCAGCTGCTCTTCATGTCGTTTTGGCAGCTGCTGTAAATGTCCTATACGAGAAAATAATGAACTCTCTATGTCTGAACTTGAAGTTGTGATGGTATGTTGATGAAAAACCAGTTTCCCCGCACTCCTCCAACATTGAAATGTTACATCATTTCGGGTAAAGAAGGGCGACAAACGCTTCTATTTTGTGCAGCATGTAACTACGACGGTGTTACTGGTTTGCAATGGAAAGCATATTCTACAGAACAAAAGTAAAAGTACGTGATCATATCCCTGAAAATTTCTAGAAGGTCGATGATTATTTCCTGTTTGCCCAGAACGCGAATCAATAATAGCCTGTACGATATAATGATGCCGCATAGGCTACAACCCCAGATCAATTGAGATCCTTGAAGAAGACTCCAGATGGACCAACATTAGTCGCAGCCAAACCATCACGCAAACCTACTGGTGCTGACCTGAGAGCGACTTGCTATAATTGAAAATCAATCGATATAGCTTGAGATGCACCGGCACTATACAAGGAACAAACGACTACAACCCATGATGAACTAACTTTCATCCCCGGGTTCGCTCAAAACATTATTCGCTTTGGTCCATCTCACGTGCTGAGTATCATTGTTATGTCCTTTGACATACATATGAAGTTATGAACATTTTCCCATGACATCTATATTCTCGTAGTACTCTAAATTGAGCGCACTTCACATTGAATCTTCAATGTTAAATAATGTCATTATATTGAAATATGTTTCTTGTGAATGAATTCCGATTTCACATACATAAACAAAGAACACTCCTGCCCCCAAATTCGGTTTGTATCTCGGTCCATTGATGCCCTCTGTGTCGTCTTGAAAGCTTGTTAAGAGTTGCGCACCTTGCTTGGGCACTTTTGAATAGGCTATCACTCTCACCCTCATCAAACTAAGTCGTCACATGTCCACCAACTTTCTCACAACTCATCATGAGTCATACACTTATGGCCTTTTTGGTAATGGGCCAAACAGTAACTATTTATGTTCTTTTGTTCAGGGAAATAAAAAAAAAATAGAAATCCATTTGATAAAAGTTTTGCTCTTGAAAATAAATTTGTTTCCAATAATAGATTTGGAACAAACTTAAAAAGTAGAAAAAAGTTATTTTTTTATTCTTAGGAACAACTTAAGAATAAAGCCCAAACCTTTTCTTTTTTTTTGCTCTTTTCTTTTCTTCTTTTTCTCTTCCTCTTCTTCTTCCTCTAATTGGTCGCCGGCCAAAGCGATGGTCAATGATCAGCCAAATGGGGTCCGACGACCTCGTTGGAGCCTTGCTAGCCTCAGCAAGGCTTGACCTCACTATGGTTGGGCAAGGTTCAACCTTGTTAGAGGCTGATGAGGCTCCCCTAAGGGGGAGGTCGCCGACTCTCGCATGACTGATTGCGGGCCATGGCCGAGGCCAACAATCGGTAGAGGAAGAAGAAGAAAAAGAAAATAAAAATAAAAATAAAAGAAAAAGAAGAGAGAAAGAGAAAAAAGTAATAAAATTAATTAAAAATTAAAAAAAAATAACTCACAAAAAAATTTGAGGGATATACCAAATACATTTATATTCTCAGAATATAAATTTTATATAGTTACCAAACGTATTCGAATACTCAAAAACTCGTATAGGGAATGAAATCAGAAATATTTTTTTTTAAGTAGAAAATATTCCTGAAAATAATATGGTTACCAAACACATCCTTACTAGGGGAGAGGAATTCCATCATGGCTTAACCAACAACCAAGGTATCATCCTTTTCGATCCATCGAATACGGACCTCACAATCTTGTCTTTTAATGTACGTGAAGTCCTTTTTTCAAAAAGCCACCCAACTTGCTAATGCTATAGTCAAACGCGCTTGAACTTACAATAAAAGACATTTCTTTGTAAGGTAATTTCCGATCTTATATACATATTATTGGGGTGTGGTTCATACTCCCCATCAATGAGATGGTATGGTGTCTAAGGAGAGTGCTTCCAAGCCGCTAGAAGATTTGGTAGTTTGGGTTTGAGTCCATAAATAGTTATTAAGTATAATATTCTTACCTTATAATTGAAGAACGTAATAAAGAGGTTTGATATGCTAATTATAGTGAAATTATCTCTCGGAAGTAGCCCTAATTAAAAGGTGAATTATGATGAAAATCTTATATCTCGAATTCTCTTTCTCGCTTTCATTCTCAATTTCCTTCACGCCTAATCCAAGCGCGTACCCAAGATTATTGTCTTCTTGTTCAGCGAGTAATTCGTGTCAATTCCTACTCCTATTACCGCGTTAGGAATTTGCTAGGATCTATGATTTTCTCCCCTCGCGTGGCATGGGAAAGCCGGCGCCCCGGGGAGGACGATCCCAGTCAAAGGCATTGAAACGGCCAAACTCCGGAACTTAGGTTGTACTCCAGCAAAGAGGTCCCCCTTCCCTTTCGACATTTTTGACCGAGAAGCGGTCGATCCTTCGGATCGGACCACTCAAAAGACGTCGGGGGGAAACCTTCGATTCTTTGACTTTTGGCCCGTGCCCCTTGGTCGTCCCCAACGTACTTGACTGGGTTCCAGGATCGATTTTGGACGGTCGATTGGCCACTTGTTCTCCTCAGTGCGCCCTTTTATGGTTGGACCTATCGTGGCATGTTCCGCATGGATCGCTAGAATTTGACGCTTCTTTCCTAACCTCAAAAAAGATAAAAGAAGAAGGAAAATGACAATAAATTCAGTGGATGTTTCGCCTTATTTATTTATTTATTTATTTTGGTCGGTAGTGGATGTTTCGTGTTGAGTAGCATCTAGAACGTGGACATACATGGCCTTTAGTTACTTACGTGGTCGCTCTTCAGTCGGCCAATGGGGGATACGAGACCCAAAGCACATGCATTAACTATACTGATTAGGGGCAAAAAGTAGAACGATGACTACTTTATTTTTCTTAATCGCATACATGAGGAACTGATTTTAAGGGTATATTTATTTCGTAGAAAATAAATGATTAAAAAATATTTTTCTAAAAATATTATTTGTACGCTTACAATAATAAATAAATAAAAAATATTTTATTTTCACGAAAATATATAGATACTAACTATTGTCAATAATATAAATATTTCTCATTAATTAATTCTTTTCAAGAGCATTTTTTAAATAATTTATTTCATGCTAAATAAACGGAACGGAACATTCAAAATTTCATCAACAAGTAAACTGTGGTCAAAGTTCGGATGGGATCGATGCTTATCATTTAGGTAAGTGTGCTTATTTTTGGCCCTCCTCTTTTGATCGCGGGTTTGTCGATACTGATGAAAGACAGATTAGGGTTCTTTTGCGTAATTTCAGCCAGATCGGCAGCATACCCCGGTCTTGCGTGTGGCCAATATATTATTTTTATATCTAAATGAATATATTATGTCCCCCCGCTTTACGTGGAAAGATAAAATTCATACGCCCCCGTCTTCGACACGGACATCGATGCAGGCCTTCGATTATCTAAATGATATTTTGTAGTTGGCCTTTGTTTATGAATTCTCTAGATGCGATCTTTGTGAGATGGGTTAACGAATGAGAAAGGGAGTCAAATTTGTACTTCGGATGCAAATTTAAAATGTTAATAGGACAAAAATCCTCGAACTGATATATTTATAATAAATTTATCTTAAAATAATTTTTGATTATTGAAAACTCCAAATTAAGTACATTTACAATGAATTTACCTTCAAATAACTTTCAATTAAATTAGGTTAATACAAGAAAAAAATTATAAACTAATACACTTGTGATAAAAATGGAGGATAAAATTCAAAATTAATACATTCGTTAATTATCATATGTCTTTCAATTTAACAATTTAATAATAAAATATAACGAAACTATTGCAGAGTAAATTTATTACTAATGAACTAATTTGGAATTTTTCTCGACATAAATGCGATAGCAACTGGAGCCAGAATGATGCCGTGTCCCTTTCTCCATGTAAAACCAAAGCCTTGCACATTTACTCGCTTTGGAGAAAAAGTGGGTTTCGACGAACACGGCCAAAAAGCGCATGGGCCACGTCGGAGCCGAAGGGGAGTCGTCTCCTATCGAAGTCAAGAAGAAGATTCCGCAGTTTTCTCCCGCAGAGGAGCGCACTCCTTTCAATCATGTGACTTGGAGAAACGACTTCCCCCGTATAAACCTCCCGATGTCCACGCCTGGCGGAAAAAGGTTCATAAAGGCAACACGGTACGGCTTAGGAGTCTTTTATTTTTGGGAGATGCCATTGGAGGGAGATTCGAATTTCATATGACGACGTTCGTTTTTGTATAGGTTTCACGAGTAATAAAAGCCGGGTGGGATTAGTTTTCTCAAGATCAAAAACTTCACGGTCTCTTGTACCTACTCGTACGAAAGCTTCCTTACTTCTATTACGCCAGTGGAGCCTGGCGATAGGCCTTGTCAAATCCAGACCTTCGAGGACAAGCTACTGCAGCTCGAAGTTAATATTATGCAGCACATGTGAGGTTGTATTAAAAATGAGCGGTCCCAAGGGTCGGTAGAAGTTCAACCTAAAATTTGAAAGCTACCTTGTTGGGATTGATTCCTCACCTACCTTATATATTTTGGAATCTCTCTTGCCAATTGATTCTAGGGTCTACTTTAGAATCAACAATTTTTTTTTTTTCATTTTTATTTAAGTAAAATAATAGTAAATGCAATATAGTAACAATCTATAAAAGATGAACATGTAAAATAAAATAAAAATAAAAAGTTTAGAACACGTAACACAAAAAGGCTTTTGGTTCCTTTGTTTGGTTCTTACCCAAAAATGGAAATCAAATTGCATGACTGGAAATTGGACTAGTAATTGCAGAACTTGGAACTAGACCGGTTCCTATGGCCGATTTTGTCCATTTCCGATTCTACCTGAACTCAAGATCACCCTTGGTTCTTATGGTAATGCCTACGTTAATTGCTCTTCCCCGATTTTTTCTTTATTAATAGACAAAGAAATTTGTAGAAATAAAAGATTTCTTGAGATGCAGAGGACGGGTTATGAATCGGACCCGCCCTTTTGAAAATGATTTTTTTTTTTCATGAATTCTAGGGAAAAAAAAATCGATGAGACTGGGATTTGTGCCCCGCCTTTTCAAAAGAAAGTATGTTTCTTTCTTTTTCCGTCAGAATCCTTGAAAAGAAAGTTTAAAGAGTGCAAATATTCTCGTAATTTTTTTGTCCCAACTCTTTTGTGTCAACGAATCCATTTTTACGGTGAGATAATGCATTGTCTTTTTATCGTAAAATATTCCTTTCTTCCTAATACGAGAGAAAAGTTAGTTGGGTCAAATTAGATCAACCAATATTTCGAACAACTCGAAAGCATCGATCATATAAAAATCTAATTTTATGGCTTTTTATGAAAAGAATGCGCTTAATAAGTGAATATGGTTATGTAAATACAGTAAATTTTTTTAAAGAAAACATCACAATCTTTTTCCTTAATTTATGGAGAACTTCAATGTTGTCGGTCATTATTCATGTCTATATGACCCATCTTATTAAACAGGATATAATGGTTGGTTTCGAGTTACATGGCTTGAACCCTAACCCTCTCTATTTAGCAATTGTGTTAAACGGATTGATATATGTGATCATGATTAATAGTGATGGAAATCGTTCAAAATTCATATCATGTTAAGCCACATTGTCATTGAGTGTTGGAAGTTGTTGTCCCTATTGAAATTATAGAAAAATCCAAAGTTAAGGTTGAATAGGTGTAATTTTAATTTTATTTGTAGAAATTTCTCTTCTAACTTGAGAAAAGTCTATGTACTTGAGTATCTCTATAAAGAAAAGTAAAGACGGAATGATCTTCAAGCTAGCGTGACATACAAAGATCATGATAATCCATAAACTATGTGGACCTCATATTGCATTATATGAGGTGCCACCCAATATATCTAATTATTTCATATGCGATTTTTACAATCTTTAATGACGAATGTGATAGTATTTTATTGAAGAGCCTATGTTCCCTTAATTATGTCCTATGTGGATATAGCCCCAATTGATGTATGGGAACATTACTCCTCAAAGGGATTTTAAATTTATGAGGGAAAGTAAAATATAAGAAGCCATTACAGGTGATTTTCTTTTGGGTTGACTTTAATGGGTTCTTCTTTGGTTAATGGGTTCTTCGTTGGTGTCCATTTTATAGAGAGATTTGATTTTCAAAGCTACAGGTCTAAAACCAGTAGACAAGCACATACCAGCCGCTTAATGAATACCAAGGCCTAGAAACTTTTAACGTGGGCTATAATTTTTCTTTGCTTTTGATTCATGCACCTAGACTTAAAAGCAGAAGATCAATTGAATAAAGTCCATCGAAACTCCACCATGGCAAAAACAAAAATTTCCTTTGACATGTTATCAATGCTCAGTCAAAGAATAAGAATGTGGAAGATAGGTGGGACGAACTTATGCATATTATGATCTATATTAAAAAAAAAAGAATATAAGGACCATATAATATAATATATCAATCAAGATATTCGCTTGATCTTGAGAGATACGAAGAATCAACAAAATTATTAAATATCTCTAACATATGAAATTATATTAGGGAAATCCATGATCATTTAACATAATGGCACAATTTGAAAGTGCTATTCAAAATCTGAAAATACTATTCATAATTACATGCAAAACTATGAGTCAAAACCTATATATGGCGAAAATTTCGGAGACGGATTAAAAAGAAATTGAAATGGGTTCTGTGCAAAAACGCGAATTCGTCAAGAAAATGACAATAACAAACACGGAGTCAATTCGGACTTTAATTTTTAGGGGAGACCCAGGTTCCCAGCGGCAGGACGGTTTAACAAAACATGGAATCGTTCACTGCCTCCTACCTACAGTCAACCTTTTCTCTCCCCCCACCACCATCAAATTCCGCCGTTTGGCCATCGCCATACGCATTCATCATCATCACCGCCCATCACCCACAATTAAAAAAAAAAAAACCACAAATTGGACGATCCAACGGCCGAGATCGGATCCGCGCGGGCCCCACGGACAATCATGCGCTCCCGAAAACGCGTCCCCCACTAAAAAAAAAAATCAAAAGAATACCAAAACGACAAAAAAAGTAAATGAGAAAAAAGGAGGAAAGGAAGGAAAGGAAGGAAGGAGGGGAGGAGTGCGTGATGATTCGTCTGCTCCGCGACCGCGACGTAGCCACGCACCGCTTCAAATCCCCCTCCCCCTCCCCCCACCACTTTTGACGCGAATAATCTCCGCCATTTCCATCTCCATCTCCATCTCCACCACCTCCATATAATCCTCCGATCCGTCGCCCTTTTCCCGACCCGAGATCTCACCCCCAAGTTCGCATCTTTCGTCCCTTCCCGACGTACCCATCTGCCCATTCCGCCGGAATTCCTCCTCCCCCGCCGCCGCCGCCGCAATGGGGCAGGTCCCGTCTTCCGCCTCCTCCTCCTCCTCCCCCGAGCCCAGCCACCGCGGCGGGGCGATCTCCTCCAGCCAGCGCCTCGACTCCCTCCCCTCCCTCGAGTTCGTCTCGTCGTTCGAGGACGAGGAGGACGCCGCCGCCGCCGCCGACGAGGGCGCCGCCGGGTACGACTACACCGGCGACCTCCCCGACGAGTGCCTCGCCCACGTGTTCCACTTCCTCGGCACCGGCGACCGGAAGCGGTGCTCCGCCGTGTGCCGGCGGTGGCGCCGCGTCGACGGGGAGAGCCGGCACCGGCTCTCGCTCAACGCGCAGGCCGACCTGCTCCCGTCGCTCCCCTCCGTGTTCTCCCGCTTCGACGCCGTCACGAAGCTCGCGCTCCGGTGCGACCGGAAGTCGGTCAGCCTGGGCGACGAGGCGCTGGTCCTGATCTCCCTCCGGTGCCGCGGCCTCGCCCGGCTCAAGCTCCGCGGCTGCCGCGAGGTCACCGATCTCGGGGTCGCGGCCTTCGCCGAGAACTGCCCGCAGCTGAGGAAGCTCTCCTGCGGGTCGTGCTCGTTCGGCGCTAGGGCCATCAATGCGGTGCTCGACCACTGCGTGAAGCTGGAGGAGCTGTCCATCAAGCGCCTCCGGGGAATCCACGACGGCGCCGAGCCCATCGGGCCGGGAGCCGCGGCGAAGTCGCTGAGATCCATTTGCTTGAAGGAGCTCATCAATGGTCAGTGCTTCGGTCCTCTCCTGGTCGGAGCGAGAAAGCTCTCGACTTTGAAGTTGATTCGCTGTCTGGGCGATTGGGACAATGTTCTCCAGACAATTGGGAGCTCAAATCCAGGTCTATTAGAAGTTCATTTGGAGAGAATTCAGGTGAGCGATGGCGGTCTTTGCGGGATCGCGAACTGCAAGGGTATCGACAGTCTGCATGTCGTGAAGGTCCCCGAGTGTTCGAATTTAGGTCTTTCTAGCATTGCTGAGAATTGCAGGCAATTGAGGAAGCTCCACATTGATGGGTGGAGGATAAACAGGATCGGCGACGAGGGTCTGGTAGAGGTCGCCAAGCAGTGCCTCCAGTTGCAGGAGCTGGTCCTGATCGGCGTCAGCGTGACCCATTCTAGCTTGGCCACGATCGGTTCCAATTGCAGGAAATTGGAAAGGTTAGCCTTCTGTGGGAGCGACACGGTTAGTGATGCGGAGATTGCGTGCATTGCCGCCAAGTGCGAGGCCCTGAAGAAGCTCTGCATTAAGAATTGCCCCATTACTGATGTCGGGATCGAATCCCTTGCTCAGGGGTGTCCCAATCTGGTGAAGATTAAGGTGAGGAAGTGCAGGGGAGTGAGCGGGCAAGTGGTGGAGCTGTTGAAGGAGCGGAGAGGGTCGCTGGTCTTCAATTTGGATGCCTGTGGAATCGAAGCATTGGACGATATCAGAGGAGTTCAAGAAAGTGTTATGGAGTTCCCTCCCGTGAATACTTCCGACGCGCCGTCGAGTAGCAATGAGAGGTCAATGTTGTTTAGGGCGAAGCTAGGTCTTTTCGCGGGTAGGAATTTAGTGGCCTGCACCTTCAGGAGGTGGTCAAATGGTGAAAATAGCACCAATGGAAACTTGTGATTTCCAATTGTTGTAAGCGCTGAAAATTGTTTTGTTGACATTTCGTTGTGTTTAGACCTTCCCTAGGCAATTCTTGTTCGCAATGATGTACCTATTATCTCCCTTTTGCCTCGTGCAACTTTTCTTGGAAATGAAACTCGAGTTCTTTTACTTCTCTTTGTACAGTTCAGGCGCGGGGCTTCTCCCTTTTGCCAAATGCAACTTTTCGTGGAAATGAAACTTGATCTCTTTTAGGTTTCTCTGTACAGTCGAGCGTGAGACTGCTATTGTGTTAGCGACCCTTTGTTTTGTACACGCATCTGCATAATTTCGTTTCCCACTTTGTGCTGATCTTCCCGATTCCTTTCGATTATGAGTTGTCCGGACAGATGCTGCTTCGAAATGCAAATGAAACTCGAGTCCTTTCAGTTTTCTTTGTACAGTTCATGTGCGAGGCTCGTACTGGGTTAGTGACCCTTTGCTTTATGCATGCTTCTGCTTTTTTTTTTTGTTACCCTCTTGTCCTAATCTTCATAGATGCTGCTTCAAAATGAAGATGAACATAGCCATTCTCAATCTTTCTTTTGCTTTTGGGGTACTTTAGCTACTTTATGGTTGAATACAGCATTTCGAGTCATCAGCAATCTTGGAACTCTGCATATCTGCTATGGTTGCAATTAAATTACCATTGTCAAAACTCAACTTTCCTCCGGAGTTCCAGGTGTCGCAGTTTGGTGGAAAAGAGTAAAGATGGGGGGCTGGCGATAAAGCTCTCGAATCTGCATCCTCCATCCTTCGGTCACCAAAGCAGCTTTTCCAGAATACTTTCGACTTTCCTCTTTTTTCCGCCTTTTCTCGTTCATTGGAGTCTAGTCTCTTTCTTTTGCGATTACTTTGAGAGAGTCAAAAGCTGTCCCTTACGACCAAGCTTCGGTTTTGTCCCGTTTCTAACTTGTCCCTTTTCCCGGTCTCACCCGTGCTAGATCGGTCCGATAGATTCTTCCTTTCTAGAGCATGAGAACCCGTCTCGTTCTTGACAGTCCCGGGCCTAAATACATTCAAGATCTCCTGACTCATTGATACTGTCTGGTGAATTTGCAATACCCGGTTTCCAATCTTCCTCTGTATTTTGGTTCCTGATTTTCTCATGTGGTAGTTTTGCCTTATTGAACAGCACAGCAGATGTGAGAATTTCCTTGTTGAATCAGTCTGTGTTTGAACAAATCAAGAATTCAGATGTCCTATTCATGATGCTAGACGCCATTTTTTAGTTCTTCTCTTTTGTGGGTTTGTAGTCGAGTGGTATTTCGGATAAGTTTTGACTAGACTTAGATCTTTGTTTTGATCAAAGACGAGTCATCCGTGTTGTAATTGAAAATTCGTGAGCGATTACTTTTTGCGGCTCGATCTCAGATGTTTAGAAAGAATCAAACTAGAGACTTAAAACAAGTTTTTCTTAGGTGTAAAGTCTGATCATTTTATTGACTTGGCAAGTCTTTGAGGTTCAATTGCCCTTGCTTGTTTATTGTTTCTCTAGACCTGATCTAGGCATGGGAAAGAACACTCGGACTGGACATAACAAATGAATGAAAAGAAGACATGGAGCTTGCGATGTCTGCAGAATTTCTACATGCCGCGCCTTTCGGTTCTTATCATAAACAATTAGTTCTGTCTGTTCTTCACTAGTTTTTCTCCCTTTTTGGACAGCAGATGCTTCACCACTTACAAGTTGAATGCTACACAAGACAGCGAGGTAAGCAAGCTCTGCGTATGAGACTGAAAGTTAGAATTTGTTTTTGCCCACTGTTTCTATGTAATGACAAGTTTCTGCAGGCAATATTGATTTCCTCGATTGAAGTCGTATAAATTTCAAGATCGTGCTGTCGAGTAATGGGCAAACATAACGGATACTAAGAAAGATGCTTTCATAGCGGAAGTCCTTTTTAATAAACACTAGATGAAGACGTTCATTCTGATGAGCATTGCGAAAGGTAACATAAAACTGCGACCAGAATCCATTTGTTTGGTGCAGCTCAACTTCGACACTTAGGTATGCACAACGATGACCACTGAATTCTAAGAATGAAAGTCTGCTCCTTCCTCTTAACTTCAGGCCTCAAAAGAACAGATCATCTGAAAACACAATCTCCAAATCAGGATTGGAGAAATATAAATAAAGCGCTTCCCACCGTTCTTCAAGTTCTTACTCTTCCCTTAGCTTAGAGCAGCCAGAACAGACTCTTCAAGGACTTCTAATGTAGTCATTGTCCTCGACTCTGATTTCGTGGGATTTTGGCTGGTCTTGGTGGGGTATGAGGCTTCCATCACAATGCCGCACTTACCGAAGAAGTTGTCGACGACGTTGCGTTCCATCCTGATGTAACCGTCCTCACCCCAGTTGGTGCCCCATGAGTTCCTCACTATCCAGTAATCCACTCCGTTTTCGCTTCCATACCCAACGACGATCACCCGTGGTCAAGGGAAACGCCACATTCACCAGTGAATACACCCTGCTCGGATCAAGAGCGACGCTTCAGTCAAACTAAGTTTTTGATTTACCTTTGATAACAATTTTCAATCTAGTTTCCCTTCAAAATTGCACGCTTTCTTTCGGAGAAAATGCAAAGCTAGTTGAATCCCCGTCATAATTAGAGAATACTAGGACTAAAACTCTGGTTCAGTTGACCAAGTTAACATTCGAACAGCACTATCCCCACTTGCGTTATGCATCACGTGGTTTTAAATGCTCTTATACACAACTTCATATTTTCTGCTTCCTAATTCTGTTTGTAATTCGATCTCTCTAATTAAGGAACTAGAACAAACCACGTCAATGATACAGATCGTTTGTTTACTAAAATGAAATTCAAAACCTTTTTCTTCTCGGTGTAGCTGCAACTGAACAGTGGAAACTTATACTTACAGATTGGTAAAGTTGGAAGGCCCTGCCACTGGCTTCAATGGCGATGCTAACTGGTTGATGTGCCACAGCCTTTTTAAGCGCACTCTCATAGGGCGGAACATCTTCATACCCATCGATCGTGACAACCTTTGAATTCACCTGAAAAACTCCAAAACAACTTCAATCAGTCGAGAATCTGATCGATGGAACCTCAAGATCTTAATGAAAGAACAGAGAAAGAATGGTCATTGAAATCATATGCAGTATTCCATACCCTAGAAGCGTCACACTTTCCGCCGATGCCATTGTAAGGGTAGTCCTGCTCAGTGTCCATCCCTCCGTTCTTGATGATGAATTCGAATGCATAGTCCATGAGACCTCCATTGCAGCCCGAATTGTGCTTCCGATCGCAGTCCACCAGCTCTTGCTCTGATAGAGAAATCAATTCACCCTTCACAATTTGATTTATTCCTTCCATAGCCGCCACTGTGAAAACGCCCAGCAACTTCCTGATGATAAAGAGGATATTGTATACAGTTAGCCTTGCCCTCGACAAGAGAATTCTTGTTTCCATTCGCTACAAAATGCATAAACCAAGATTTACATCGACTGTGCAATGACAGTAGTTTTAATGCAGTCCATTGCAGAGGATCCTCCTGTTGCACACATATCTATAAGAGGGACCAAGAAACGTGAAGATCAAATAGTTCAATTGCTCAACAATCTCTTAGATAGCATCGGAATATCGCAGTCCCCCATTAATTCTTGTTTCACTCTTCGTTACCATAGTGGACATGGTAATAAGTATTTCAATTTCATCTATGTTTGGCTCTTCCTGATGTCCTGGAAACTCAGAACCAGAAACCAGATGGAGTAGTAGGTACAAAGTAAATTGCCAAATGTTTCCGAATATGCTGACAGTAGTGAAGGTTGCCGACTTTCAGTGGACACTCCTTACTGACTTTCCGCAGACACAAACAGACGAACGTGAATTGAAGTTACCAGTTGAAAGCATAGAAGGTTAGGTATTCACCCCTCAGCTGATCAGTCCAAACTTGTTGGTCCAAGGCACTAAACCACCCACCTTTCTTTAAAGAGGAAACGTAGAGTTCCAAAACCCTCGTTCGACAAGTGCTGTGCCCCCTCTTGGGACCCAAAATTTGCATCTTTTGTTTCTTTCTTGGTAAACAAACATTTCAAGACATCAGTTCGGGTGCCTCTTCAAGACGGTGAAAAACACTTGAAAAGCTCTCCGTACTTAGAAGTAAGCTACAAGAGCAAGTTTTCTTCCTTACGGATTCGGACCTCTCGGTGTAGGAATGGTAACTTTGAGATCGCGACGCTTCGCCAAAACATAGATTTGCAACATTCCAAGCTAAGAACAGATTTGGGTTAGTGTGAAAAGTTTGTATCTTCTTGTACTAAGTTTTTTTTTTTTTTTTTTTTTGGTCGAAATTCTTAGTACTAAGTTATGAAGTGGGTTTTGGCACTGGGCCATAGTTCAACCCGAAATTCAACTTTGCAAATAAATGAACCGATGGCAACAAGGGAAGACAAAATGAATTACCGCAAGTTCCTTGATCCTTGACCGGATTCACCGCGCCCTTCAACCGCCAGTCCACCGCCTCAGGCAACCGGTCCCCAGCTCGGACGGCATACCGCCTGCTGGCATTCCTGGACTTCATCACCCGGCGCTTGGCCTCGCTCCTCGTGCCCAGGTACATCGCGCGGTACTCGTCGTTCGTCAGGTCGGCGAACTTGTTGAGGCCCAAGGTGTACGTCCTGTTCCGAGAGCTGTTGTGCTCGTCGATGAACCTCAGGTTGTCCTTGAACACCTCGAACCTCATCTCCCTCTCGCCGAGGCCGTTGTACGCCTTGCCGTGCCTCGCGAGCCAGAGCTCGTACATCTCCACGACCTCTCGGTCGGTCCTCGGGGCCGAGGCTGTCCGGCCTTTGGCGGCGTAGTCGATGATGGACGCGGGGTCGGATAGTGCTGCGGAGGCCAGAGCCAGGAAGAGGAGGGCGGCGAGAAGGGTCGGCGCGGTTGTTATCGCCATGGTTGAGCTGTTGAGTCTCCTCCGTCCCAGTGACACTCTGCTTCCTTCTTCGCTGGAAGAGGAAGATGGAGAGCGTGGACAGAGAGGGAGAGGGAGAGACTTGAGGAGGGAAGAAGGTTTGGTGCGAGAATGGTTATAAAGGCGAGGGAAATAGTTAGAATATTCATGCGTGGTTAGTGACTTTGTCAGATGAGATTTCTTTATTCTTTCGTTTTATTTACAAATTGGAATAATTTATCGTTTTATTTGTTTTATTAACTTTTTGGGCTAAGTGAAACAATGTGTTTCAGGGAAAAAGGAAAAATTTGAGTGACTGGAAAATTATGGGAGAAATTAATGGCCCCTTGCTTAGGTGCATCCAAGGGTGGAAATTTGTGTCTTTATCGTATTTGTGACATTGTAATTTTGATTTAGTATGTAATTGCATTACAATGAAAATGCTTAATTTATATCAATCTGTATCAGTATATAATGTTTAGTGGATCATGTGGTAACATATTCAAATTTTGTCCCTATAATTTGCGTTTTGTCATGTGACTTGTAAACTGATTCTAGATCCTAATTGAGAAAAAAAAAACTCTGCCATATTTTATAAAGGGGGATTTTTTATTTCTTTTATTTTATTCACCAAGGATGAATGAATTTGTTAACGTGTGTCTCGATGCACTCATGCGGCCTTCTTTAAATGCCTTTGCAATCTTTGCGCATAGATAAATTCATATTGATTCTAACTAGATACATATCTAAAATGTGCTTAAATTTCCAAAGCACATGGTAGTCACGCAACAAACATGACTATATGCTATTAACAAACTGATTCACGTTAAATTTTGTTATTGTGCAAAAGTTACTTTAATAATAGGCACAAATAGGCAAATATACCAACAGCTTTAAAGTTTTCAAAATATTTATTTCCACCGCATAGTTATTGCATAAATAAAAAGAAATATATGATCTTATTTTTTGTGTTCCATTATGTACCTTTTTGTGGCAATCATCAATTTTGTCATATATAAATTACGATATATGTACATGCCTTAATTTGAAAAGCCTTTTCATTATAACATGATTTAAGGCATGATCATTTTCGATGAAATTTGGATTATTTTCCTTTTGTTATGATGAATTACAAATGATCCATTACAATCGCGTTAGATATTTGTAATCAAAATTTTCAAAATGATAGTTTAAAGTCATTTTTTATTTAAAAAAAAGAAAAAGGAGAGTGTTTCACATTATCTATTTTTGTCCTTGGATCAATCAGATTCATTGAAGAGTAAACTTACAGATGGATTGGTTTAGTCTTCACTAGCTCATGAAATTGTTGATTCAAGTATGAAAATATTTGATTTCCTAATTTTCTTATGTGATTTTTGATAGCAAAGATTATTTTGCATGTATACAAGATATGCCTTTGATGGTTCAAAAACTGTGCAAAAATAATGAACTTCTCAAAAACTAAATAAAAAAAATAACTACATGCAATACGTATAATATTACAAGTAACAAATTAACATGATATAACTAAATTTAAGTGGTCTCATTAGTAGTCCAAAAAACAAATCAAGTGATCCCAATAATAATAATAGTGGTGCTAGTGGCTATGCTATTGACAAGTTATGTGATGTGACCGAAAGAATAACATTGTGTATGATCGGAGTGATTCAATATATTGGTATATTTAGTGATGTGATAGACTCCATTTAATACTTGATACAAGCTTATCACATTATTTAATGTACCAAGTTTACTAAACTACTTTTGGTATATCTAATATTATCTTATATTTCATGTACATGACAAATGCTCTTAGATGTAATACTTTGAATTTGATGGATGTTTCATCCGTTGGTGTTTGGCAGAAAAATAAACACGTTGAGATACTTTGTCAAACACACGTCATAAGAAGAGCTTTAATTTTAAGACATTGAGTTCACTCTCCACAAGACTATTGATGCATTATAATCATATATAAAACCTTAAAATTACTTAATTTAAAACTAACTTGCAAACATTCCTTAGTGAATTTTTCCATAAAAATCCGTCGGGCCCTTTGAATCTTCTCCATTGTCTTGCCCTAAAAAGAGGCCGCTTCACTGAAAACATGAAATTGAATTCCGCATTTTCTATGACGGCGGGGATAGGGGTGAGCAATATTCTTTGGAACTCTTAGAACGATGATTTCTAGTAAAGCCAATGAATCATGGCCGTGCATTTAATGCGTTAATGGGTCTCTCCTTCTTTCCTAAGCCATACTCGAACCCTTGTTTGTTTCCCCGCAACTCGCATCCTCACTTTTACTGCAAAAAATCAGAAGATATAATAAGCTAATTTCTCTTTCTGGGGAAAGAGGAACCCTCAAAAAGATGTCTTGGATGGAAGGAGCCGGGGGTGATGATTCCCATGCGACCGCTGGATGCGAGAGAGGTCGGTATTGCATGAGAGCAATAGTTATATGATTCTTGTTAATGAGTTATATATTTCTATTATTCATATTGCTGCATCATGTCGTATCTGCTTTAGTTGAATGCCCTTGTCGGGCTTGAAGGGCGAAGGGAGAGCACACCGCCATTTTTCGGAGCTTGGCCCCCTTCGACAAGCAGAGGAGTTTAAAGCTCGTCTCTCAGTATCGTGCCTATTCTTGCTACATATTTGAATTCAGGCATGATAATAAAATATCCTATCCATTATTACAATTTTTTAGGATCAAATAAATCAGGATATATTGAATAAATAGGGGTGGTATAAATCCGGATTGTATAAAAAAAATTATAAAAACAACTTAACAATTTTCTACTGACTATGGAGTGACGCAACCACCGATCATCATCCCTTCTGACCATCGTACAAATCCTCCATGCCTTCAATCATCGCCGACCAGCCAATCATGCTGTGATGACTGATGATGAAAATTAGAAGTTATACATTGTATGACCATCATCATTGAAGAACTCAAATCCTTTCATAAGTGTGCTCGAAGGATCTCGTTATCCACACCATAGCCATGTTTGCTTTCTTTACTCATTGCTCCGGTGCCGTCCACTAGTGGATCTCTATCCACACCTCCTCTCCACCCCTCACTACCCAGACCGTGAACTTTGATGTCAAGTGGCACCCGAGCTTCATGCGTGGCATCCACCACCCCATTGCCATCCTTTACCTCAATGTCAACTTTTGTTGCCTTGTCTACTAGATCGTCGTGGGCGATACCTCCTTAATTGCTTCGCGGCGCTCTTGGTGACTAAGGCTTGTCTCCCCAATGGAATCGTCTCTTCTAATATGGTGAAGCTGAGCGAGGACTAAGGTCCAAAGGTGGAGATGGCGATAAAGGAGACGATCTGGAGGGGGCTAGAGAGAGAGAGGGTTTGATACAGCTGTTGAGGGAGCTCAAGCTGTGACATATTGTGTTGGGCAAGTGAGATTTTCAAAGATATTTATTTTTTCTTGGATTACACCAAACATGTGATAGAGTTTTCTACCATTCGAAATATATTTGGAGGATTTCCAATCTAATCTCATCCTATCCTATTTCAATTCAAATTTGGACAATCAAATACAGGTCACTCTCAAGAGTTGGGGACGTGTGGTCTTGTAATTATTTAATGTGGCTGAAATGGGAGGAATGTCATATTCGGTAAAGATTATTCTGCTTTTAATTGTTGCCGGACAGCCTAATGATATTAGAAAAAAAAAAGGATTTGGAGATTAGTCGCAAAATAAAAATTATCAAATCTGTGCTATATATAAAATCAACTCCAGGATTGAATGTGTTACTTGGAGTATTAGAGTACCTTCAGTTCAAGAACTTAAAGTCGCACATTTAAATTTCATCATTTTGGGCCAAGGTCATTTGCGTAGGCTAAAGGCTGAATTTAACCTATTCATGGAGCTCGTACGGTGTTCTATGGATTTGCATGTGGTCGTTATTATTAAAATGGACAGAAAAACAAAAAAAAACGAAGAAGAAGAAGAAGAAGAAAAGGGGTTAGATTAGGACCGCACACACTACAGACGGCGGGCATAACTCTCTCCTAGACTTGCGTGACACCTATCTACGAGAGTGAATTCCTAGGATATGCAAAATCTATGTCTTCACTTCAAGCTGAATCTTATAAGTCACGTTCAGGGCATTAAAGAGGATGACATTTCATCAGTTCAACTAGGACCAGCAGCAATTTGTCAACATATCAAAAGCCCCTACCCACAGAAGTTATACTTTCACGTCAAGAAGAAAGTGCCAAGATTTAGAATATAGTTTTATTTAATTTATAATTTTCCTGAATATAGTTTTATTCCTTTTGTAGTCAAAGGGTTATAGTTTTTCCGGACTTTGGAATGCGTTTCCAAAGTGATATCTTAGATTTAAACTACGTTCCAATTGTCGGAAGTCATGATTTTTCAAAGGGTTAGATTTTTCAATATATTACAAAAACTACATTTTCTACCTAGGGGTTTATGAGAACTAATTCATACTTTAAAAGGGTGAACTTATGATTCCTAGATTCAAAGATAAAAAAGCACTAGAAAAACGAAGAGGAAAATATTTTTTGTTTGTGAATTTGTGTGTATGGGTTTTTCATGTCATATCAAATTGTAGGTTCTATAAAAGTAGAAATTGAGAGCGGAAGTAGCCTTTGATTGTTTGATATAAATGCTAGGCAAAAAAATGTGATGAGATGTCCATGTTATAATTAGGATTTACTCTCACACGATTCAATGAAGAGATAAATCTAAAACTTCAAATCCTTTAAGACGACATGTAACTAAAGATTATTTCCCATCACGTATTTGACAAATAAATGATTGTGTTGTCATAACTCCACGTGATGATGTTCATTATTTACTATGATAAACATCAGCATGGGTATTCAGTTTTCTCGGCATCATTCATTTAACAGATATAGTCCTTTAATGGAAAAGAAATAAGGGATAGTCCTAAAAAGTGATGACCATATGGAAGCGTCCAATGTCGAGAACAATATATCGTCGCTAACAAAATTTCTCCGTTCGAGTTCTTCGTTCTCTCTGCTCTTCAGCAATCAAAAGAGAACTCTTCGTAACTAATGGATGGTATATCCTATTTGTCACAAAGATATTAGAGAGGAGGAAATAAAATCAGCAAAGGCAATAAAAACATAAAAAAGATTAAAGATATTAATTGATTTCATGTGCTTTCCTCAGTGAAGATGGAGATGTTCCAGAGCCGCCCAACAGTTTTGCGGGCAAATACATCCAATCACAACGTTCCCCCCACCTTATCCTCTTGGCACGAATATTGATTCAACCACCTTCCATATTTATATTGGAGCCTGCCATTTTTAAGCCTGCAACCTCATTGAATGGGCGTGGTCAAAACCTGTGAAAGTTAGATCGCACATTATCCAACTACCATTCCGCTCCGTCTTCTTCAGAGATCCAGTTTTCAGGCAACCTCGTCCCCCATTCCTTGCCCATTCCTCGGTCGGTTGGTCTTTCATGATTGCCTTTTCAACCTTTCTGATCTTGCCAGAGATCATGTGTTCAGGATTCTCCTGCCTGCTTTGTTGTTTTTCCCTCTCTCTTGAATCTGCACTTGGACCTTTAACCGGCCCATGTCCATCAGATTTAGGGGACAACAATTTGGACGATTTCAGCTACAGAATTAGGAAAAAACTCTACTTTTTGTCCATATACTTTCGATACTTTTCTAATCAAGTTTCCGGACTTTCAATTTTACCAATCAAATCCTCATATTCTGGTTAGAACCAATCGTCGTGGCCATTAGAGGACGTTGGAGTGTGACTAAACAATGCTCATGTGGATAGGCTATGCTTATCCACGTCATTCTCTGGCATTGTTTGACGGCCAGGTAAGTTGGATTTGTTCGGATTTTGTACCAGGAGGATTTGACAAGACATTATGTGTAAGTAAGAGGGTTCGATTTGAAATTCGATAGCACATGGACTTAACTACCAAAAACAATATGAATACATGGAGAGAAAGTAAAATATTTCCTTAAAAATGGGATTGGTTAGCGATTACTCTTGGAGTGCACTTAAGACAGTTCTTGTTTTGATCATCAAACTTTTACGCTATTTGTGTGGAAATTACTCAACTGTTAGCTTTATTAAATTAAATCTAAGTGATACCATATTAACAATCTACTAATTGAAACAATGTTATCGAGACAAAGGAAAATATCATTTTTTGCTGGAAAAAAAGAACGGTCTTACACGAAGTGAAATTGTGAGGTTGTTACCAATTCGTCAGCGTTTCTAACGGAATCAGACTGAGAAATGACATATTCTGCAAGTGCCATTATAATGTGGAAGCATAAATTTTTTTGAATACAATAGTCTCGCAGGCCCAACTCAAGTCTCATAATCAACTAAGCCCATTTAATATTTAGGCAAGCAAAGAGTAGATTGCGGCCATAACATGATCCAATGAATCTAATGAAAAGAAAGCATTCAAGATTGGAAATTCCTGAAGTTGAAGAATAAAGGTAGATCTGACTTGATCAAGACTAGAGGGCTGTTTCCTAATCATTTCCTGCATAATCTTTTCTAATTCAAATGTCTTTACCATTACCTTTTTCCTCATATCTTTAATATTTTCTTCATAGTGTCTCCTAATTCTTGTGCCTCTGTGAAGAGAGGCATGTTCTGGACCGTAACCATTTAAAATTGAGTCAACAATGCATGAAAGTATCTCTTGAAAGAGTGAATCTTTCGATTCTCTATCCAATTGATGATGAACTTTAGAATTCTTTATTCTTGATTGATGGAACATTCCTTTATACTTTGGTGGTGAACTCTTATATCCTGAAGTTGTTTTCCCTCCAACACAGCAAACACTTCTGTTCATTCCATCAAACACATCCATCAACTTTTGACAAACTCACCATGCATCACATTGTACGGTGGAATGAGTATATGGAGCTCTCGAAATGTTACCATGCAGGAATTGACGTTCGATCTTTCTGAATTTAAAATCTATCTTGTGATCAATTGGAAATCAATTATGGAAATCAATTAAAAATAAGGAAGTTGGAACAATTTGTTTTCATTATCCTCAGGGTACCCACTGATTATTTTATTTTTTTTTATTTTATCAAACAGCTAAATCTTATATACCAACTTTAGATATCAAAGCAAAATAGTTAAAAAAATAAAGTTAAACTCCATCTAGTTGGAATTATCAAAAGTATGAGCCAGTTAAACTAGAATTTTCCATCATAAGTTCTTGGACATGGGATAATTTTGACGATGACGAACTGAAGGAGAAGAGAAAGCAACTTCGACTACCAAATGATTCCATTTGCAACGTTGTCTCAAGCTGTCCAGAGACAGGAAAATTTTTGAATTGTCGTGATTGTGTACTTCACAATTGGCTTATTAAGCATGACAGAGAACTTTCATGACCTTATACTGGTATTATATACTTCGAAAATAAAATCCTATGCTAAGCATGAGCAAGAACATGTGCTAGAAAATCTCACCACTTCAACAGAAACTACCTAGATGTAACGACGAGAGATAATGCAGATCGCTGAAGGATCAGACGTCTGCCGGAAACTCGGAACTGGGTAAATCACATGTCGGGGTGCTAAAATTAGTGAAATTGCATCTAAAGCATTTCGCAAATCTTTGTTTCTTGGGCTGCTGGTTATATATCTGCACTAGGAACAATACTAGTGGAGTGCCCATTTTTCTTTTCAATAAACGCTGAGCCTTGTGTTTTGTTCATTTTCTGTTCTTCATAATTGTAGTTTAGCACATCAGTTTCAATACGAGTTAATTGATGAAATGCGATTCATGGGGATAAGCATAGCAATCTTGCTTGCATAATTTGAATTTTAGTAGATGAGAGTAGCGCTATCTTGTGAGCTTTTGTCCAAGTTTATTAGATTTTACCATTTGATTTTGCGATTCAAGATTGAAGACCCTTTGACGATTCTAGCTGGAAAAAGCAGAGTTTAACCGCCTAGCATAGAAACAGATCCTTGAATCCTGCATGGACAAAACCTGATTAACTATGATCATACCTTTCGGCGCCTAGCGGTCTGGCATTTTGATTGACGCCAAGGCATGAGCCATGATTTCACATAGATGTCAAAAGAACTTGGGCAATTTTTCTTACAATCAAACAAATGTCCCATAAAGTTGCGTTATACCATGTACAACTTCTGTAACGTACAAAGACCAAATGAAGAAGATGAAGATGTACTTTTCGTATGTCTGTCCGGTGTTTGAATTTCTGAATATGTGAGCAGTAAGGAAGTGTAAGCAAGAAAATTCCTGTGATTCCTAGATTTTATGACATGACCCCCGACCAGCATAAAAACCAATGAAACAGAGTGTGGTCTGATGTCCTTGTGATCCAGATCGAACAAAATGGCTAATTTCGAAGTTCGCCTTGGCAAGGCAATATATAAATACCTTGAAGCCGAAGCTTGTCGAATTCTGAGGCTGTGCATCTTCTCCTGTTCTTAAGATAAGCTGTCAGTTTTCTACAGGTTCCCTTCTGAGCAGTTGGGGTTCGACTGTTTCGGTCTCGTGCCTTCTCTTAATCCCAAAACTTCGTTCGTGCCTTTGATTTTCAGCCGGGTGCTGGTCGGTCTCCTCTTCTTTGCTGCTTGCATTTTCTATAGATGGGAGTTCTGAAGGAGCATCGGGCCATGGAGGGCGCTTCGAGGGTACCGTGATCCCCAAGGGAGGGTTGATAAGCCATCTGCATCACAATTCAAGGGGAAAGAGAAACTCCATTTTCAATGACAGCAAAGACCCGATTATCCAAAGCATTGGGGAATATATTTGAAGTGATGAGCTTGTAAAGGCAAGACACTCACCCTTTAGGGAATTCGCTACCAGGATGGGCTTCGACACGAAGCTGCCAGACCATAAGCCGGCGGCTGCAGTTTCCTAGTGGCTCCAACACCGATAGGTCTTTGAGCAAAGACAGGGGGCTGTCAACATCTTCATCCCAATTGAGTGAGTCCAAGTCCTTCACCCATTCCGGATTATCTTCAGCATCCTTCCACAGCATCCTAGAATTTAGCGCGAAACTGGCCCATTCCAGCTTTTCCGGCAAAAGCAAGCCCCGATCATCTTCGTGATTCGCTCCCCTGTGCATGTCATGTGACCTATTATCGGTGCGCCAGCCAATGAACTGATTGGCTGAATCACAAACTGGACCTTGGATAGTAAGTGGTGAATTGCTTTCATTCAAGATTTTGAAACAGCTTGGTCCGATTCATCCACAGTCGAATGCGGAAGGATTCCTAGAGAAACAGCGCCGATCCATTTCACAGCCTGGATCTCGTCAAAGAGCTCCATGCTGTGAACGTTACTGTCATCGGCAAACATCACAATGCCGTCCAGATTCTTCTCTCTCACGATTCTGATACATCGAAATTCTCCACGTTAAAATCAGTTTCCATTTCTATATCAATAGGCTAATGGATGCAACCTTATTGGAGGCATTTGTTCCAGTTTATGTTTCCATTATCAGTGAAAACAAGCACAATTTGCTTGGAAATCAGTAGGCCTTCGCGTTTTCTACTTTACAGACGACAAAGAAAAGTCTTTTCAAACCATGAGACCAGTCAAGACTTATAATTTTATTCCAGATGATGAACTTCAAATCAAAACAAGAATGACAATTCAGAAGAAATGCGAGTAATGGAAAACTTGATTTCTGACTGACATTATCTGAACGGAAAATAAAAGATTGAACAAGTTTCTAGAAAACTATCAAGGACTCAAGCTAGTCGGTGGATCAATCCTAGTAGTTTTTGAAACATTAAATAAGATCTATAGTTCACACTAATATTCAAGAAGTTCAATTGCCAATCCTTTACTAACCAAATAACAAAAAGAGGAGGAAAACACTCCAGGAGAAGCCACTCACCTCAATGCATGAACTCTCATCTTCACCTCCAAACTGCGCCGATCCTGCCAGGCTTCGGGCATCTCCTGCTCGAACCCACATGGACAGTCCTCAAACCCGACCTCTCGATCAGCGATGCTGTCTCGCTGCTCGCTCCGCCGGCCTCCACCACGATCCACACCACCTCGTACGGCACGAGCATCAGGGAGTGCATCAGTGCCGTCAGATGCATCGCCTGGAATGCCCGCACGTAAGTCGGGGTGATCACAATCAAAGACCTCGGGTTAGGATTCTTAGCGCTGAACTGAGCCCTCTGTTCTCTCTGCACTCTCTCTATGATCCGGTGCGCCTTCATGACCTCGACAGGGTCCGGGTGCGGCCACGGCCGGACCAGGATCCCGTGCCGGCCAACAGCCACACGCGTCATGGACTGGTTGACCGTCGCCGGGCTCGGGTTCGAGAGGAGGAGGACAGGATTGTCGGAGGCCGTTTCATCGGCGGCGCGAAACATCGGCGACGTGGAGAAGAGGAGGAAGACGAGCAGCTGAGAGAAACGGAAGCCGAGCACGAGGCTGCCGAGGCAGCACAGGGCGTGAACCGCCAGCCAGAACACGGTCGCCGGCGGCGACTTGGAGGAGTCGAGCGGGGCCAGCCCCCGGAGGGCGGCGCTGCTCTGGCCGTCGGCGGGGTGGCCCTGCTGCATTGCCAGGAGCTTCATTCTCTCCTCTTTCTCCGTCCCTCTACAGTGCAAGCTGATTCGTATTAAGGGGCGGAGGAGGAAGGTTGGAGTTGGGAGGCGAGGTGGGGGGGCGATGGCGACGGGTGACGGGTGACGGAGACGGTGGTTGGAGGTGATGTTGCCATCAACATCCTCCCCATAGATGTCCATCAATGGAAGGAATCTTTGGGTTGAAGAAGCAACTGCACCGAAGTCTTTAAAAATATTAGTTTTTTCGCGGTTCTTACCAACTGCGGAATCGGAAAGGAAGAGGAGACGGCGAGGTCGGCGCGGAAGAGATGATTGGCTCGGCGGCGGCGGCGGCGGCTCTCGGACAGGGAAGATGAGAGGTCGCGCTCTCGATGCCGTTTGGTGCGAATCAGAATCATTAGAAACATTTCCGTTCTTGAAACCTACGGTAAGCTCATCATCGCATGATATGATCTGACTCGAAATCGATGGCAATTGGCTCGTTTTTCGCTCATTTTAAATGGAAAACACCTCATAATCATGTTCAAATATTTGGATGATATAGAATGGATATAAATAATCAGTATATACATGATGTCATGACATGAATTGCCAAATAATTTAAGAAATTAGCAGAACTCAATGAGGAGGTTTGATGCACGGTCTATTCATCATAGAGGTTGGGCCGAGTATCCTGCTTGATTCCGGACATTGTAATCGAGACAGTTCATTGGTCAAATCCTAAATAATAAGAAAAAGTCCTCCCAACTAAATGTTGTCAATTGATCTTCATCTCATGAGGTACTTGCATGAATTTTCAAAGATCGGATCCTAGAGTATAATTAATATTCTGGGTTACTACATTTTATACGGGAAGTACAATAAAATGCACCTGAGGGGACAACATTTTAGGATGGTTGATAGAATTTTCAAGGGATCATAGAAATTTCCCCTTTTCTTATTTGTCTTCACTGAAAATATAAAAGAATTAAAAAAAATCATACGATTATTACTATTTTACTTAGGAAATTGCCATTCTATCCCTACAATTAATCTGCAGTATTTACGCATACTTGTTGCTAGTATGGAAAAATCCACATTTGAAAGATTGAGGAAAACCACCTTATCACTAAAGAACCATTTAACTATGAAAATAAAATATCGATGGAACACAATACCTACAAAAGAAATGTATAAATATAAGAGGAAACATCCATATATTTCAAGATTTAAAATATTTTACAAAGGTTGTTGCAGCATGAACATATCAAAACTTGGGTAAGACTATACAAAATTGTTAAAACTTAAATGTTTGTCCATTGATTTAATATGCATATTGGAGGACGTTTGGGGAAGAAAAAAATGGTTGACATTCTTGAAAAACGAGAGATTATTTTCACTTCATAGGATAGTACAGATTATTCAATTGATGATGATTTGACTTTTTTAAAAACTACCCAATTATCTCCAAATTCTATTTGCCTTTTCGGTATAGATTCGCTTTGATTTAAAGCGGACCGCCGATAAACAATCCATGTCACAAGACTTTTAATTTTAAAAAGCATCTTATATTTTCAAAGGATAATTAAGAAATGTCGAGAAACACCGATTGACATTTTCCATAAATTTTATTTTCTATCATACCTTCACATACGACACCAAAAAAAAAGGTAATTTGTCGAAAATTCGTTCCGTATCTTTCGTAAAAATAACTCGGTTTCCCATCTTCTCGAACGCAACTTTTCAGATTCGTTGTACGAAGGAAACCCTTCCGCGACAGCCTTACGGAGCGCCGCAGGCCGCGGCGGCGATGGGCGGCCGCCTCTTCTCCGCTCCCGTCGCCGGCCCATGAAACTCAAACCCTACGGCGTCATCCTCTCTCTCTTCTCCGCCGCCAAAGCCCCTCCGAAACCCGCCATGGCCGCCTCCTCTCTCGCTCGGACCTCCGCCGATTTCCACACCTCCGCCGCCCCTCCCGAGCCGCCGCCGCCACCCCAGGACCTCGACGACGACCTCCTCTGCTCCGACCCACGAACCCGAGACCGCAAACCGGCCGACGGTGCCGCGCCGTTTCCCGACGGGTCGCCGAGCCGGTGCCTGAGCGCCGGGTCGAGGGCCGAGCGAGCGTGGGCTCACTGGGCGGGGCTCGGCCGGCCGAAGCTGATAGTGGCTCCGATGGTGGACAACTCCGAGCTCCCGTTCCGGATGCTGTGCCGCAAGTATGGCGCCGAGGCGGCCTACACGCCCATGCTCCATTCCAGGATCTTCACCGAGACTGAGAAGTACAGGAGCACGGAATTCACTACCTGCAAGGTAAATCTTGTCAAAGTTACTTTCTTTTTTATATTTTGTTTTTGGGTTGTGATGGAGCGGTTTCTTGCTGCGCCATTGCTCTGTGTAAGGAGCATGATTCTGTCCTTGGGAGAGAATGTTACATACCACCATTGATTGCAGTTTAGACTTGCTTTAGCTGGCTTAAGTTGGTGACTGGGTGGAGGCTGATTGAGGTGATGGTAACATGGTGGAGCATTCATGTAGATGTTTTGTGTTGTGTTGGTAAGAGCTGTTAGCTCTGGTGCTAGAAAGCTGCAATCAACTTGACTAAAATTGACTTGGGTCTTGGAATAGGCAACTAGAAATACGATTAAAGAGGTGCTTCCTTTATGTGAGAATCTCTATCATGATGTGCTCAATGTAGCCAACTAAATTGTCGCTGAGGAGATCTTGTTTTCTTTTGAGAAATGTAAAAGCAGATGGGGTGTTCACAGCCCTTTTAGTCTTAACCTCTGTTTATCCACAGGGGGCCGGCCCATCATAACATGTGTCGAGACTGTGTTAAGTGTGCTCACTTTTTTTTACCATCAGTGAGCAGTATGTTAAATCTTCAGGTCATCGACCATCATTTTGCTTAAGAATGATGGTCCAATTCCGAACAAGGATATTCCTAATATTATTTTGCTTGCAGATTCTGGTGATCATATGTAATTGTAGAGATGGTTCTTCCCATTATAATTCTTTTGAATAGGATTATTCAGAATGAATGGCTTTTGTTGTTTAAAAGAACCAGGAAAATCATTCAAGGAAACATTTCTTGTGCAATTGCTTTTCTTTGCCCATACTCATCTAAATTCAATTCTTGTCAGGATAACAAGTGATAGGGATGGCTATAGGGCATGAGTCCTTGTGGTCCTCCGATCCATGCCTTGTTTGAGTGGTTTAAATGGGCATGGGGAAAAGATACATTTCTTGCTTTTTCGTGTTCCTTTTTTTTTTTTTTTTTTTTTTTTTTTTTGGGGGGTGGGGGGGGGAGGATGGTATTTGTCTTGTCCCCCTGTTACCATGCTGGCAGAGGGTTATCGCAAAAAAAGAAGGATTTTCAAAATGCAGAAGCAACTGAAGTTTATATGGAAAAGATAGACACTGACAGAAGTCTTAAAACCCTATTCTTCCTACTCTTTCACAAATCCATGTCCAAGAGACCCTCATTCCACGAGTGCCTCCTCTGCTCAACGTGGCAACCCATGCAAAGTAGAACTTCATCGTGTCATTAAGTCTTTGATTCATTGGCCAGCATTTTTTCTAAGAATGATGATCCAATTTAAAACAAGACCAATGTTGTTTCGCATGCAGATTCTGGCTATGAAAATGGTATATTTGAGGACATTGTTCCTTCCCTTACTTGTCTTCTTTTTACTAGAATTAGCTTAATGGGTGGCACTTGGGGTTAAAGAACCAGGCAAATCATTCAGGAGCCATTGTTTGTACGCTTCAATCTATTTTGTTGGCTGAACCATCGAAATGCAGATATTGTTACTATGAGCTTCATTCTGAAGTTCTTTGGCTTTGATAAACTTTTAGGCTTTTAATTTCTATTAAAAAAATGTATGCGCATGGGACATGTTCTTTGGAATTTGCTATACTGCCAGTATTTATTGTGTATTGGAGAAGATATCTCTATGTTATTGGCAAATATCCAGTGGACTCATCCTGCAGATTATGTTCCAAATTGTCTGGATTTTTGGAATATTTTTGGGATTTCTTAGTAATGAAGAGTTGGATCTAAGAGTCTTATTTCCCAGTGTGACATACTTGAAGGTTCCCAACATAATCAACTTAATTATCTGTACATCATATCCTATCCTGCCCTGAAAATGTATTATTGGATGTCTAATGCTTAGATCTATCAATTCGCAGCCTCTGATTTGTTTTGGGCCTTAATTCACTTCATAAAAATCTGAAAACTCATTTGATATCTTTTTCCCAGAAACTGATCTGACATTGTAATGTAGTTCATGTGAACAAAAGATATATTACATTTTATTGCCAAGGTGAAAAAATGGCTTTTGCTGCTGATTTGTATTGGAGCATTCTGTCTAGTTTTGACATTCATCTGCATCTTTGAATCTGCTGTTATTTTTATTCTGTTCTAGCACTTGTGGATATCACTTCGGATGAATGTTAAAGTTGCATGGTAATTTGTTTTGATTTATTATATTCAGTGTGTTTCATGCAGTAGAGCGAGGTGTTTTAGTTGTGACTGACTATAGATGACTTGGATGGATGATTCATACAATTCTTCTAGAACAAAAAAATATATATTGTTAATTTGTCATTCCTCTTTTTAATGTAATTTTTCTGTAATTTTTTTGAATTGGCAGGAGGATCGCCCATTATTTGTTCAATTTTGTGCCAATGATCCAGACATTTTGTTGGAAGCTGCACAAAGAGTGGAACCTTATTGTGATTATGTTGATATAAATTTGGGGTAAAATTTGATCCATCATCTTGAACATTTTTACATATATCAGTTTATCAGAACATGATATATTATTAGTTGATGTATTAAATGGCTGGTACACACTGAAATTATTAAGCATGTCATATGTTGTTACTGAAAGGATTTTTCTCTGATTGCATAAAATACATAAGATATTTGACTGATTTTATTGACTAACTCGTCTTCTGAAGCGTTTTTTTTTCTCTTTTTGAGGGGGTCTTTTGCTCAATATATTGCAAACTGTCATAGCCCTTATTGAGTGTTGCACCATAGTCATGATCCAATAGGATGCGATACTTGCTTGATTGTGAAAAACTTTTGAACGAATTTGGAAGATCATCAAGACTCAGATGAAGTGGGGCTTGTTTTAGATTGTACATCCTGTAGGCTATTATGTGACAAGGAGCAACTGATATCTTGTGTTATATCTTAAAATTGAGTTGGTAATTTTGCATTCTACAGGTGCCCTCAGCGTATTGCTAGGCGAGGAAACTATGGGGCATTCTTGATGGATAACCTTCCTTTGGTAAAATCCCTAGTACAGAAGCTAGTCCTCAACTTGAATGTCCCTGTTTCTTGCAAAATCAGAGTCTTCCCAAAATTGGAGGATACGCTTAACTATGCCAGGATGCTAGAGGAAGCTGGATGCTCTCTTTTAGCTGTCCATGGACGAACAAGAGATGAGAAAGATGGGAAGAAAATTCGTGCTGACTGGTCGGCAATAAAGGCTGTAAAAAATGCTCTAAATATACCAGTCCTCGCCAATGGAAACATACGGCACATGGATGATGTAGAGAGCTGCTTACAAGAAACTGGTGCTGATGGCGTGCTTTCGGCAGAGACTCTCCTAGAGAATCCAGCTCTCTTTGCAGGGTATCGAACTGCTGACTGGATAGTTGGAAGTGAAGAAAGCCACAAAGATGGACATCTGGACCAGGCAGAGTTACTGGTGGAGTATCTCAAGTTTTGTGAAAAATACCCTGTCCCATGGAGGATGATTCGTTCTCACATGCACAAGATGCTGGGAGATTGGTTCAAGATTCATCCGCAGGTGAGAGATGAGCTCAATGCACAGTCGAAACTGACCTTTGAGTTTCTTTATGGTCTGGTCGATAAGCTTAAGGACTTGGGACTAAGAATTCCATTATATGTTAAAGATGAGGATGTAGTAAGGATCTCAGCCAATGGTTCTGCCACTTGATCATTTTTTTGAATATTAAGCTATAGCAGGCACCAAAGATGGGCCTGGTTTATTAAGTTTACTGTAGTCTTCTTTGTCTGATTCTTTTTGTGCTATGGTGGCCAAAATGTTTTTCGAGGTCACGAGCATACATGGAAAATAGAGGTTCCTCTTTCTTTCACAGTGAAGTGAGCATGTCATGTGGAGAAAGTTTTGTTGTAGAATATTTTACTGAAAACGTCTTGACTTGCGACTGTAGTGTTTATTTTTTAGTTGAACTTTATCTTGTATTAAGTGCAGGCTGCTTGTGGTGTTTCTCTCGCTAAATTAATGCGATAATTATTTTCTCAAGCTTTATGAGCTTAAATGGGTTCATCTCTGTTCCATGCTATAGGTGCACTTCTAGCGAGAGTTTTCTTGTCTCTTTTTGATAGATTGGGTTTTCTCTTATTGTTTTATTACTCGATCTTGGGATGCTCCTTCAAGCATGACTAAGGAGACTGAAACCATATCTCTTACTTCCTGGCGAATCCTGGGTATCTTTGCTAGTGGTTTGGAAGAGGGCTAAGCAATGAGTGCACATTAAGATTTTGTTAATGATGGTACTGCCTTGCTTGATTTTGGTTGATGCTGCAATTCATTCTGAAATGGATATGGTCCAGCTGATGCTTAGCATCCAAGAAAAGAAAACCTGTCTTGCTTTTCAAAAACGTCATACTATCTTTAAGCCTTTTTTTGGCCAATTTACTGGAATTCTTTAGTCATTTGTTAATTAAGGTAGACTTTAGGTCCTTGGATTTTTAATCTCTCCAGGCATCACAGTTATACATTCATTCCTTAAAATTCCACAACTTTCTGGTTTTCTACGTAATGAGAACTGAAATGCTTGGAAGAATTAAGCTCTTACTGACGTGTACATGCAAGTGAACCTCATTCAACCATTGCCAGGACATATATTTAGCACATCACATGGTGGTCTGTGGTTGCATTTGGAAATATGGTAATGAAGTTCGCAAAGCGATATGCTACGAATGCTCAAAGCTCATGTCACGATGAAAACGCTAAAAATCTTCATTGATAATTCTCAATACCTTAGCAGACTTTCGAAGAGATTAGAAAATCCTTCAAAGTGAACAACTGGAGATTTCCAATGACTGGTGCAATTTGCTTGGCAAAATTTATTTTGCATCCAGGAAAACTAAGGCTTTGTGGGATAAATTATTGACTTTCTTACATCGTTTTGATTACGGTGAACTTAGGATGATGTACTAGTGAGCTGGGTGATGGAGCCGTTGAGTGCGGTTACCACAGAATTGGAAGCTGCTAGGATCCATCCTCTCCAACACGAAGTGACCAAGCTTCTCAGTCGACTCCACCAAGTTCTCCCTGCACAAGAACTCCTCACTGTACGCCCTCTCCACCTCCCCGCAGAAGTCATGCACGAACACATGCGTCTTCGGGTTACCGCCCTTCTTGCTCCTCGCCAGGACCCCTGCTGTGAATATCGCCGACATCCGGCCTGGCCCGTTGGGCCACTCCTCGCGGGGCCCGTCCACGAGAATGATCCCAGTCCACCTCGTAGGCATGATTGGGGAGATCGTTGATCGCCAGCTTACACTCGGAGAACAGGAGATTCTGCACGGGTCTGCACTCGTTACGCACCTGCTCCCTTGTGGAGGCCATGAGCTCCCGCATCTCGCTCATCTTTGTCGTGTACTGGACGTCATAGGCATCGATCTCGGGATGCTTCTGCTCGACGTATGCAGCGTAGTAGCGGTTCTCGTCGATGAAGACGGTCCTGCCATTGTGGTTGAGGGCTTTCCAGAGGAAGGTCTCGTGAGTGAGGCCAAATACTAGGAAGTTGCAAGGGGAGGAGCATTTCCTCAGGACGTCCGAGATGGGCTTGAGCTCGGGGTAGGACATGCGGAAAGAGTCGTTGGACTTGGATGCATAGTGAAGGAGGGTGTTGATGACGGTCGATGGCAGAGGCGCGTTGCTATAGGCGGTCGTGGTGGGGGAAAAGGTGGTGGTGGCAGCGGAGGCGACGGCAGTTGTGGAATACTCTCTGGTGTAAATGAGGGTGACGACGAAGGCCGTGGTCAAGAAGGAGATGAAGGCGAGGAGCCATAGGCGGTTGGAGCTTCCTTGCTTCTGGATGTAAGGGTGGAGGAGGATGAGTCTTGTGTTGCTGTTGTTGACATTCTTCATTTTGCTCTGTCTCAGTGAGAGAGAGAGAGAGAGAGAGAGAGAGTTACCCTCCTCTGGTAACCTTGCAGATCTTGAACTTAAATGAGGCCGAGACCTCTTAGCTCCTTTAAAGGAGTAAAAAGGGACTGTAGGTAAACGGAATTTTAAAGAAACGAATCACTATAATGATAGAAAATTTTAGCTAAATTATATTAGCTAGGCTTTCCTTTCGAATTTTTATTTTGTGTGCTTGCATCACATTACAGTTACAACACTATTTTTCTAAACTACGAATGAGTGAAATCTCCTACTAATATATTCATGCAATGATATTTAAATATCCCTTCATCAATCTGTGAAACATAAAATTGATAATATGCTTTGATGAACGCTATGGTACGGTGTTATTGTCACTCTTTCTTATCAATGGAAATTAATGGGGCATGAACTTCATTCAACGCCATGTGAAGTGGACCCATCTTAGGACTAAGAAGATTGGCTAGCGGCGAGGGATTGGTGATGTAGCGACCCAACAACAGATTACAAGCCAAGAGTCTCTGTTGCTTCTTTGCGTGGGCTTCGCTTCTCAAGTAACCTCCCCAATTGCCCTCAAACAATTACTTGTTAATGAGTTATCTATTTGGATTTTGAGGGTGACATGTCAACTATAGCAGGCTCTATCTTGGTAGGAGAAGCATATGCACGCCACATTCTTATATCCTTTACACAATCACCCTTGATAATTTGAACTTTGATTAGAAATCCTTAAAAATTAATGTGACAACTTCTATATGAGATGATATGTGGCCCAATCGTATTATTTGTGTGTAGTCGTCGATTGAGGTTCTACTTTCTTGCGCCTCACTAGCTAGTTGATTAAGCAAAAGATAAGTCAAAGAAAGGGTTGAATCTATAACCGGAAAGGTAGGCTTCAAAAGGAGTTCCTTGGTTCTAGTTGTAAGAGCTAGGAGTTCCTACGTTCCCCAAAGAAATGGGCTTTCTAGGCAGTAGAATCCCTTCCGAGTATGATTAAGTAGTTCGTGAATTAGTAGTTCGAGCTAAGGATATTGATTGGTTTGGAGTGGAGGCTAGAGAGTTACCGTTCCTCGTGCTCTCTCCTCACCTGAAGGACGACACATGTTTTGCTTACAGATGCGATGTAAGAAGTTGCACAACTCCACATACTCTTCCCCTCTCCTCTCACCCACGTGTTTGCTTATAGATGCGATGTAAGAAGTTGCACAACTCCATGTACTCTTCCCCTCTCCTCTCACCAAGCCCACTATCGAGATCTAAGTAGTACCGACACTGACATACGACATACATGATATGCGACACGACACGTGGACATGTCATTTATTAAAAAATAGAGAATTTCGACATGTTGAGATATGTTGTATATTAAATGTATATTTATATTTGATCATTTATATGATTATTTTAATTTAAATAAATTTGATTCAATTTTATAAATAAATAAATAATAGAAAAAGAGCATATAAAAAAATTTACACTAAAAACATTAATCTACCATTTATTAATATCATTCATTATTTTAATTTGACAAATTTAACTCCATTCCAATAATTTATAAAATTTTGAGGGAAAAAATAAGCAATCCATATTTTAGACTTGCTGTCAGAGCATGTTGAAAGAGAAGAGAAAAAACAAATTGGAGGGTGAATTATGTATCACAGCAAGTAAGATTTAGAAGAAAAGAGAAGGCAATGTTTTTCTTCTTTCATCTTTATCATTTTTATTATTATTTATTTATTTTTACATATTTACATTTTGATTTCTCATTTATTGAAAATTCTTAAAATTAACCGTATGCATGTAGGAATCACGTGTTAGAAATCTAAACTCATACATTAGAATTCCTTACTTGAGTGTTGAAAAGTTGACCATATATTAGATTTTCCGATACCTGTTGATTAAGTGTCGGAGTGTCCAACATGACATGAAGGTTCCCGAAAAGTATCGGTGCTTCTTAAACCGAGGTGGGTCTCACCCGCCATCAAGTCTCCCCAATGGTCAAGTTTGGTCTGCCATCTTTTGCCGCTTGTGAAGCATCCAAGCCTCGATTTTGCGGACAAACTTTTTTTTTTAATGCATTTCATTTGAGGGTACTGTCGAGAAAAGAATAAATTCTAAAATTGTATAATACTTATTTATTTGTGTTTTCCACATAAATCAAATCATTAAAAAAGAGTACCATGTCATCAAATGAGAATGAGACGTACGCCAAATAATCCTCGGTTGCCCCTCATAATCTTTCTCGGATCGTGCTTGAACCGACGGGGCTGCTCAAGCAATTAGTATGGGCAAAGCATATTCAGGATTGGAAAGTGCTTTGGGTACACCCAACAACAAAGCGTGAGATTTACCCCTTTTGTGGTGCTCCTTCTAACTGCAATCAGAGAGATGCACCGCTTTGTGATTGCGCTGTCGGATACTTGGATGATCTGAAGCTGGAAGATCGTCAGGGCCAATGCGAAAGGAGATCTGCGCCGGAATGTAGTGATGACAAGAAAGATAATTTTTTTCCCCATGCGCAACACACGCTTGCCGAAAAATTCTGATTCGTTCATGGTTGAAAACATTTAAGCATGCAGGTCATTTTGCTTGAGCGACTGTTCGTGCAGTGCATATGCTAACATTGCTGACTGTCAGATATGGACGGCTGAGAAGTTTTTGGTTCAACTTTTGGCCGATGATGTACTTTTGAGAGATTTCTTTGTCCGGACCGCAGCATTGGACTTGAAGGAGGAGCGTAAGAAAAAGAGGAAACCCATTTCGAATTTCATAACAGCAGCTGTGGTTGTGTCCTTAGCTTTTCTTGTGGTCTTTAGTGTGTCGCTGGTGATTGTTAGGACGAGACCGTCTGCTCATGCAGCAGGCGACCATTTGATGCATTTTGAATATCGGAGTGCTGAAGAAAGCGACAAAGAACTTCTCTGAGAAAATTGGGGAAGGCGGGTTTAGTTCTGTTTTCCAAGGATTACTGCTAGACATAGCAGTGAAGAAACTTTTGAACCAAAACCATAGTAACAAACACTACGTTGCTGAAGTTAGAACTATCGAAACAAAACAGCAGTGCAATGTGGTTCGGCTGCACGGCTTTTGTGCAGAAGAGTCAAAGGTTCCTAGTATATGGGTACCTTGCAAATGGTTCGCTCGCAGCTCGTTTGTTTTAGGCTAGACATAGCAGTGAAGAAACGGATTTTTGAACCAAAACCATAGGAGTCAAACAAACATGTTTTCTTAAACGGTTGCTGTTAATATAATTCATATAATAAGAAATTCATAACAAATTATTGATATTTGATCTTCTATTTTCAAATAGATTTAAACAAACTCTTATCCATAGCGCCACGCTGAAACAGCAGTGTATTCAATTGATGGAGGAGAGAAAACGCTCTTTTAAGTTATTGTTGTACGGCTGCAAAAAGGCGCTTTTTCGTACTCTTCATAACCAATATTATTTATGCAGAGTAATAAATCACATAATATGGGCCACAATAATTCTTACAAGTCACAAAGTTTAGTTCCTAGTATATGGAAGGAACCAAAAACCATAGTACCTTACAGCACTGCAATGGACGGTTCGCTCAGTAGAGTCAAAAAGGCTCGTTTGCAAATGGTTCGCTCGCAGAAAGGTCCCAACACCCTCGATTGGAAAACCAGATAGAGCATTGCCATCGGGATTGCTAAAGGATTAGAGTACCTCCATGAGAGGTGTCGAGATTGCATTATACACTGCAACATCAAGCCAGAGAATATACTGTTGGACGCAGAACTTGCACCACAGATTGTTGATTTCGGCCTTGCAAAACTCGTAGGATGGGATGTCAGCCGTGTAACTAATTGTACCACCATGAGGGGAACCAGAGGGTACCTCGCACCAGAATGGATTTCAGGAGCCATCGCACGCCAAAAGTTGGCGTTTTCAGCTTTGGAAAGCTGCTCTTTGAGATCATATCGGGAAAGAGAAACATTGAGGAGCTGAATAGCAATATGCGCAATTATCTACCACTTCAGGTAGCTAATCCAATCGCCAAAGGAGAAGAAGTCTTGCCACTTGTGGACTGCAGATTGAATGGACTCGTGGAGATGGAAGAAGTGTGCAGAGCATGCAACGTTGCTTGCTGGTGCATCAAGACAGCAAGCGAGATAGACCAACTATGTCTCAGGTAGTTCAAATTTTGGAGGGGGTTATGGTCGTAGAAAAGCCATCAATCCCGAGAATTTTCTTGCAAATTGTAGGAAGCTATGAGAGTGATGCATAGAACAAAGCACTATGTCCTTTCTTTGATAATTTGTGGGCACGATGTAGCCCTAATTCATCATCCTTGAGTCTATAGTTACATCTATGCACATCTTTGGCCGATGCCATTTGTAATATAAAAGACAGTTAATGTCACTGATGGGATTGGTCTAGAATCTGCATCATTCTTACAAGACTTTCTAGGTTCCAATCGTATGCTACCATTTCTCCATCCTCTAGTGGCAGAAGATCTGGTAAAGGAGTTTGTTGTCTATTCAGCTCATGTGTCTGAGCCTGATGAAGTAAGATGAACTCTATATTAAACATTTATATGATGCCCAAAAGTTATTGCAGCCGGTATTCTTTAGTAAAAGGCGAAAGAACAGTTGGCTCTGTGCCTTCCAAAGCTTCTTTTCTGTTTCTCTTTTATTATTTGTTCGGATTTGTAACCAATGGAAACGTAAGAGCGGTTGGGTAACACGTCATCACCATTGTGTCCTCTGGGCAGTCAGATCTAGGCTTGTAACCTCAAAAGAGCCTTCCAGAGATGGCTAAGTGTGCTGCTCGGACGGAGGCAAGCCTACGTCGATTGAGTTGCTGGGCCAGCCACGGAGAGTGTTAAAAATGGGATGGCCATGGTGATTATGATGTTCTTCAAGTCCAGGTCACAAACGTTTGATGTTCCATTTTATTAAGAAACACAGAGAAATGAAAAGGAGGCTAAACATATTACCCGTGTACTGCATTTAAAAAAATTGATTATGATGTTCTTCAAGTCCAGCCCCACCATAAATGATTCAAACCTCTCGGACCTCTAGTTCAAACACACCACCAATCTTGCATCGAACGGTTGAGAGAAATTGAGAAAGCTTACCATTACAATTGTGTTAGCAATTGCTTTCATGTGTATCTTCATGTACTGATATCACTAATTAATTGTCATATTAAAAGTTTTGTTTTTTGTAATTTTAGCAAACACAAGAACTCATTTCAACACTAGAAGTGCAGAATGATGTCACACTATCTAATGGTGAAGAATGTGAAAGAGAAGCTGCCTACAGATGAGCCAAAAGGAAATCAAATTGACAAAGAAATTGTAATAAAACCGAGGCAAGGAATGGTACTCGATTCTGTAGAGGAACTCCAAGAGTACTAGAAAAGATAGGCTAAACAAGTGGGACTTGGTGTCCCAAGGAGGAGCTCGCAAAATGGAGATGACAGTAAGATCTAATACTTGACTTTTGCATGTTCTCGTTATGGAAAGAGTATGTGTAGATTGGTTAACGTTGTCAAGCCAAGGCCTATGTCAGGAACAATGTGTAAGCAAAGATTAGTGCTTGTTTTATGTCCAGGTGGAAAGTACAGAATATCATCTTTCCATCTTGACCACAATCGTAACTTGAGTCCTGGGAAAGTTCGCGATCAAAGATGCCCCAAGAAGTTGGATGCTCATGTTGAAAGAAGGCTTGAATTAAAGCTGGTATAAGGATCGACAAGAATTTTTTTAATCGCCTGTTGTTGAGGCAGGAGGTTATGAAGATCTTAATTTTGGCGAGAAAGAGCGTCGAAATTTCATTGAAAATGTAAGAAAGTTAAGATTTGGAACTGGAGATGGCGAAGCCATTCATAACTATTTTGTTCGGATGCAAAGTAGAAATGATAGTTTTTTCTAGGGATGGGTTTGGATGACAGTTCCAAGACATTCAGCATCACACGGAGTGTCAGCACCAATCCTCCCAAAAATTTATACACAAAATTGTGTAAACATGGAATATCCTTATACATCTACTTGGGCAATATAGAACAAATTCAAGGTCACTCAGCTTTTGAACAATTATTACATTAAAAAAACTAGATACAAAAATTTCAAAGAAACTAATTTTAAACTCAAATATGGGAGGCTTGCCATGAGTATTGGCTCGGAGGTGGTCAAGAAATGGAGGAGGCTCTCTCTGAATCCGCCAATCTGATGGGAACGCATTTGTATGATGGTTAATCCCCAATTTCAAACTCATTTACCTTCTCCTATCAAAAATAATTTTAACTGCCTGGGAGAGGAAGTGTCGAGACTTGACTAGCTTAACGCCAACACCAATCGACCAATCGAGTCGACCTAACCTATGACATCGATTTCTACCCCTGTTTTTGTTGGGTATAAGTAAAGGGCATCTATATTGAAGTATGGTAGTTCTATTATCATTTCTGACATATGCTTCAAGTGGGAAAGAGAACTTGAAATGAGAAACCTGCGCTCTAAAGTCGAGTCCAACGCATCCTTTCAGAACTTTCTGCATTTCATCCATAAGATATATTGATTGAATAAAATGATCTGTATTCAATGGCACCAATATGTAACATTATCCAGCAATAGTAAAGTTACACGGTAAAGTCTGTAATATGAATTGAAGAGTATACATCGAAACTTGGCATTCTTCGCTCTACTCAATAGGAGCATATGCTTTGTGTGTGTTTCTACCATAATTTTTTTTGCTACCAAAGCCATTATTAACTAGAAAAGACTAAACTTAATCATAAAATTTTGGGCCCGTTTAATACAATTCTTATCAGATTTTGCTGTTTACTTCATGCTAGATAATGACTACACTTCATAATTATCCATACCTCCTCTCTCTCTCTCTCTCTCTCTCTCTCTCTCTCTCTCTCTCTCCTGTTTCAACAGGAATGAAGATGATTGGATCCTGGCATTGTTGAATAGATAGAAAAAAATGATGGGAGAGATCATGTATAAACTAGAATAAAGATCCTTGTAATTACAGTTTGGTCAGACAGAATAGCTATTTCACTAGAGAGATTGGTGTGCGACATTGCTGCTTCAGCTAAAGGGTCAAGAATAGAAGTTTTCAATGTAGAATATTTTAGTTGCTTAAAATTGTTGTTAGAAACTTGAGAATTAGCACAGACAAGGGAGGACACTTCACAGCGAAAACTATATAAAGTAAATTGTTGGTTAAAGGAAGTGGCAGTGAATGGAGTTTTGTGATAATGTGACTCAACCATAAATGGCCATTCTATCTACTTCTCTTTTTCCCCTCAAGAAAGATTTTATTAATGGCACAAAAGTAGGTGAGCAACATGCCACAAGCTCAAAACATTACAGTTCAAAGAAGCCTCTAGTTATGACACCAGACTTTGTACCTATCCAATTCAATATTCCCTTTAATAACAAAGGAATCAACTAATCTTCTCAAGGTGTAGACCTTTTGATCATTCATGCAATTAGATCAACACTTTCCTAAAGATATAGATCATATCAGATTGAGCAAAACTTGCTATCTCAGAATTTGAGTATGAAGTATTGGCATCATTAATTAAATTAAGAGAGTGACAAAGGTTATGTAACATTCACATAGCAACTAGGAAGACCATGGCCATTCAACAAGCATCCACTTAAGTTTGGATTAATGCATTCTGCATCACAATTCATATAGAAAGAGAGTAAGAATAGTTCCTCAACCATGTCAGTATTAATAGCATGATGCAAAACCCGTATTTCATTGTGATTTTCAATTTAAATTGAAGGAGTAGACATTTAAAATTTCTAGTAGAGACGGAAAAAAAACAGAAAAGCTAAAGGCATTGAATTATAAATCACCCAGTTTACTTCCCCTAGAATCACTTCCTCAACAAGTCGTGACAAATTCGACAGGGATGTTTTGCAAGCCAACACTCGTATAATAGTTGGTGCCAGTGGAACCATAGTTAAGACCATCTTATCTTCTTTGTTAAGTTGATCAGCTTTCCTCTTTATCTGTTTCGATTGGACTATCTTCTTCCTTGGTGTCTATTGAATTGTCTTCCTCTGAGTCTCTTTCCTTGATCATCCAATCTATTTCTATCGGCTGAGGGGTTGGAGCTCAACCTTCAAATCATCCTCCTGTTGCTGGCATATTAGACGAAATCCACACTTCTTTATGCTTGCGTTTGAAACACGGAATAAAACTTGGAAATGGCTCCAATCATATTGCAGACGCATCCCTCTGTTAGATATCCCTAGGCGATTTGTAAATTGAAGCCACACATGATCGGATTCCAGTGCATAGGCGCTTATATCTTCCCTACGCGCCCCCAGGCCATTAACAAATATTTGGTACTCAATTTCAACATCGACCGCTTTTCCTTTTTCCAGCCCAAGAACCACACAGAGAGCAAGTCCTAAGAACTTGTCATCCAGGTCTTGGGAACCTTGAAAGATATAGATCCCTCTTCACAATGGTGAATCCATCCTGGCATCTTTCCTCCAATTAGGAGAATTTGGAGCTCATCCCCCGTCTTCCGGAGATACTGTCATACAGATCCAGCATTCAAAGTGAGAGAGAGAGAGAGAGAGAGAGAGAGAGAGAGAGAGAGAGAGAGAGCTGACCTCGAGTATTGACACGCCAGGCAGATTGAATTCTTTCCTGAATAATCAGAACATGAAGCGAAGTAAACTGAATGGAAGTTGGAGAGACTCGAAAAATCCGGGAGTTTTTTCAGAGATCTGCAATTATTTGCTCTTAATAATCCCAATATTTGGTGGAAGCTGAGGAATCTCTTGCAGTTGCTCGCACCCATCAAAATACAAGTCTTTCAAATTATCGTATTTGCTGATGTACTTTGGCATATGAGTGAACTTGGTCATTGAAAGATCTAAAGTCCACAATCGGGGAAACTTGGAAGAATCCTTAAGGAACTCTAAATCTAATTGATTGCAGCCCCCCAGAGATAGATGGAATAGATTTGGGAATCCCAAACTGCCATGAGGATCAGTTGACTCCTCCAAGTTCTTTGGAAATATGGCAAAATTCGAGCAACCTGTAAGATCGAGGCCCCACAGATTTTGCAATTTAAAAATGCTCGATGGAAGCGTTACGAGGTTTTTGCAGTTTACTTAAATTTATTATATTACAGAGACAAGATTATCAATTGATGCAGGGAGTTCTTTAATAGCTGTTCCTTCTAGATAAAGTTGTTAGATGTTCTATCTTTACCAGAATATCAGGAAACTTCTTGAGTTTAGAGCAACGGCAGAGAGATAAAGTTTGTGAAGAGATTTTGTCTTGAGTATGCTAGGAAAGATACTAAGATTAGTGCACCCATCTAAAGATAAAACTTCTAACTTGTCAAGATATCCGACGGATTGGTGAACCTCCACCAAGCTTTTGCATTCAAAAAGATTCAACTCTCTTCAAATTTGGAGCCCATGAAATGTCAGGAACACGAGTCAGGAACTTGCATTGACTGAAATTAATGTCCTTCAACATTCTAAAATCCTGTAAAAACATGTCAGTGCAGTCATTAAGTTCTGCAAATATTTACAGCTATAAAAATGAAAAGCTAATCATGGCAAGGCTTACGTTAAATGTGACTCTAATTGTTTGATATGACTATTAAACCTAAAATAGTGACCGATTATTGAAAAAAAAAAAAAAGAGTAAGACTTTGGTTTTTGACACATTATATCGATGAGTCCTATTCTTAAAACTTCAGGCCCCGAAATCACTTGGATGCACTTCGGCAATAACCTGTGCCCACCGTGCATGGCCTGGAAAAATGAGTAGAACTTTGGTTTTGGTTTCCCTAACGAGCTCCGACCAAAGCCCAAAAACATGTATCTTCTTGAATAGATTTTAAATGGAAAGCCCCACCACAAAAAAATCACTAAGCGAGGAATTATACTGAATAATTTTTTACCATCATTTGTAACTTTACTGTCAATAAGTAGTGTCTTCTCCACGCGTTTTAATCGACCGGGCCAGTTGCCCGTTTCTTTTGGTTTCACATGACCCGCCTATGAATATGTCCGACAGGCCAAGATTCTCGCCGATGGATTTTGGCACCGAATTTGTTTTAGGCCAAGATTTGAGGATTGTTGAATGGAAGGCCATGGAATGGCCGAAGTGATTGGGCCAAGAAAGTAATCATGTTAGATTCATCCCCTCAATCAACCAAGTTGGGCGATCTGTTTCCACCCAACATGAACCCGCAAAGGAGTTTGGATCGATGATGCAAAAACGTCTGGGCCTCAAATGTAGATTAATTTGTCATTGAAATATACATAGTCATGCAATAAAACTCTCCAATTATAGATTTCCTTTTTTTCCCATGATGGGTAGTTTTATTATATTCATTTATTTGTAAATGACGATGTAATTAATCTATTATTAACAACTTCTTTCAAACTCCTTTCATTGTATATGAAAGAAAAAGGATATTCTAGATTTTATGATTTCTCTCAAATATCAAACAAGGGAAAGAAACAAATATAAAATTATCTATAGATCTTTACGATATGTTCTCTATAGTAAATGGGTTCAAAAATTACAGTCAACTCCAGTACGAGCTGCAAGGTGTGAGGATGAATTTTTTTGTTGATTTATTACCGTTATTTATTTGTCAAATACGAGTTGAATATAATTGATCAATTAGTATTATTATTTCTTAAATGTGATTTACCTCATCCAAGGAGTTATGAAACCGTGCCTTCTCAATTCTCTCATGGAAAGGGTCTTTAAAAACATTTGGACTACAAATGACTATATAAAACTACCAACTCTTGTTTGAGTCCTTGTACCGATGTTTATTTCATTTTTGGAATCACCAACCATTTTTTCTATACTACATTTATTTGTTTGAGTTACCAATGTGTTAAATTTACAATTTTTTTTAAAAAAAAAATAACCAATTTTTATTTGAATCACTACTAATGTTTTTTCTAGTGTTTTGAAATTGTAAACTATTTTAATAATCTATGAATGTTTATTTGTCAGCTTAACAACTCGTTTAAGATACTATTTGTTCTAGAAAATTATCAACTGCTAATTGAGTCCACTTACTAACGATTATTAGATTGTTTATAAAAATTAAAGTTGTTTCTATAATTCACTGATATTTATTTGTTGAAGTTATCGATGAGTTGAACTAACTACTATATCTAAATTACCAACTAATCCAATAATTTACCAACAATTATATGCAGAGCTAATTTAAGAACTCTTACATGAAAATACCAATAGATATTTGAGTTAGTTATCAATATTTATTTGATTGTTTTAAAGGTACAAACCATTCCGATAATTTACTGACATTTGTGGCAACTTACCAACTGGAAAAGGTTAATAACTCATATCCAAAATTGTCAACACTTATTTGAGTTAATTACCATTGTTCAAGAAGTACCCACTGTTTCAATAGTATACCAAGGTTAATTTGGAAAGCCTACTAGCATGTTAACATCACCACTCTTTATAAAATTAACAATTCTGTTGAATATTACTAACATCATTACAATTACCATCATTTGTGGTGATTAAGTTACACATTCCTATTTGAGTCACTTACCAATTTTTATTTGGTTGTTTCAAAAGTATCAACTATTCACATAATTTACCATGTTTGCTTGAGGAACATTCCAAGTTTGTTTTAAGTTAAAATCAAATAAACATTGGTAAATGGACTCAAATAAAAATTAGTAAATTTTGTAAGAGTTGGCAACTTCAACTTGTTGATAACATCTGCAAATTAAATGTTAGTAAATTGTTAAATCAAAAAGTGATTTCAAAAACTTCATTAACCAAATCAAATAAGATTTAGAAAAACTAACGCTAGATGGTAACCTAACCCGTGAGGAGTTGGTAAATCACTCAAATTAATATTAATAACTTGGAAGCTCTTTGAGGTTTAGACCACCTACTTAAGTTCAATATCTCTAAATTTGGCACCTCTGAAAGGCTAGGGACACAAATCAGCGACTTACAGTGCTTAAAATTCAGAAACTTCAAATTCGTAAAACGCTGCAAATTAAAAAGAACAGCTGAACAAGATTTTGATAAATTCAATTTGTATGCGCCGAAAATGAAAACCGTCAACTAAAGCATTTATGACGTACCTTTAAGTTCCCTCCAAATTTCTTAATTTGGCTGCCAGGCACTTCAAAGCAAACAAGTTTCTTTGGAACACATACAGGAGTGGATAAAGGACATCCAGGCCATTCAAGCCACCTTAAATCATTAGGAAGACATATGGGACCTCCGCTGATTTGTGCATTCAGAATTATGAGCAATTTCAGTCTCCTCATGTGTGTGAAAGCACTGGGACTAATGTCTAGCTCTTTTTGTGTTGGCAAGTCCAGCACTATGCCTTTAACAGCATTGGTTCCCTGTCAAGGAAAAAAATAATCATTAATAACCAACCATAATTAGGTAATAGCATGTAAATTAAAGAAGATAAGATTATCGACGGTTTCATGAGAAGCTCTCACCGTATCCTCCAACAATACTTCAAAAACATCATCATAGCACCATAATCTACTCCGTTTCCCAGGGTCATCTAGACACTCATTTTTAACGATATCCTGACCCATCTGCTCAATCAAGTCATGCATTTGTATTTGCTGTCATACTCAATTGTTACTAAGGATCTCTCTATTAGAGTCTGAATCCCAATTAAAGTCTTTAAACCACAACCATCAAGAACTCTAGTTACATAATCCCTTTCTCTCCCCTTAAAGAAGCAAGCAATGTCAAGAAAAATGTCCTTCTGATTGTTGTCCAGCGCATCAAAACTTATCTTGAGGACATGATTTATATCTTTATTAGGACTTTCAGCAAGTGTTTCCAATGTACTCTCCCATTCCCCTCTACTTCTACCATGTAAAAAGGCACCCAAGACCACAATCGCTAAGGGAAGGCCATTAGCATAGCCCAAAATATTATCTATGAGATCCCTGCTTATGTCTTTTGTCTGGTTTCTTGAAAAAGCATATGAACTGAGAAGTTCAAATGCTTCACCTTGATCTAATGGTTCAACTTTATATACCTGATCAATCCCATGAGAAGTTAGTACATGTTTATCTCTTGTCGTAACGATGATCCTGCTCCCTTTTCCAAACCATGCACATTCTCTAGCTAATGCATTTAACTGGTCCCCATGATCCACATCATCAAGCACAAGAAGAATCTTCCTGCAGCAAAGTCTATCTCGTATCAGATTAGCGCCTTTATCCTCACTTAAGACCACTAAATTTTCTTTCCATAATGTCTCAGATAGCAGCGTTTTTTGCAAATGAACTAGGCCGTCAGGTCTATTGGAAGTTTCTCTAACATTTGCAAGAAAGCTGCACCCATCAAACTGACTTGCAATACTGTTATAGACATCTTTAGCAATAGTGGTCTTTCCTAAGCCTCCAGTTCCCCATATTCCTATCATCCGAACATCATCCGAGCCCATACTCAACAACGACATTACTTTTTCTACCCGGCAACCTACACCGACGGGATACTTGGCAACACTCAAGGGTACTCGTGCTACTATAGTTCGAGATCTCTTTGACGATCTTCTCGATGAACTCGGTCTCATCTCTGCCAAAACAAAGCAGCAAAAAGAACGCGAATAAACAAAAACATACAATCCATTGAACTAACTAAAACTAACGCGAAGTAAACAATCACTCTTCAACAGTCCAAAACATTACTTTAGACCAAACGTGCTAATCGATGCTATCATGTATCAATAAAATTAGAGAATTCCATATTCTTTTACAGGGTCGAATAGGAACACTGTGATTACCCATGGTCATAATGCCAACCGGACAAATTGGCCGCTTCGATTAGGGCTTGCCTCCATTTCTCCACCCTCTCAGAATCCTTTCCCAGTTTCTCCTCGTGCCTGGCCAATGCCTTGCCATAACTCTCTCTCTGCCCTCGAACCTCCCTCGGCTCCACTCTGTAGAACACGGGCAACACCAGCTGCCCCTTGAGCCTCTTACACTCCATTACCTTCACCAGCTCGTCCAAGCACCACCGAGACGAAGCGTAGTTCTCGGAGAAGACGAGCACGGCGATCCGCGACTCCTCGATGGCCTTCGTCAGCGCTGGCGAGATCTGGTCCCCGGGCCTCAAGTCCTCGCTGTCGATGTAAGCGTTGATGCCTCGATGAAGCAGACACTTGTGGAGGTCATCGACGAAGCCGTGGCGGACGTCCTCCCCTCTGAAGCTGAGGAAGACGTCGAACGGCCATTTCGCTTCGAAGAAGAAGAAGAAGAAAACGACGACGAAATTTTTTTTTTTTTTTGGACGAAACGACGACGACATTTTTTTTTTTTTTTTTTTTGAGCAATAACGACGACGACGACGACATTGAAAGATAGAATCTGAGCTTAGTTTGGATTCGTGTCGAGCGATGAGTGATGCACTTTTATAGTGGGAGTTGGTCAAGAAATCGACGCGGACTGAGAAACATCGAACGTCGCACCGCGTTAGGAAAAGCGCCTTTTTCATTTTTGTTTTTTCTTTTCATTTTTCGCAAATGGACGAGAAGTTTTTTTTCGTTCATTTTTATTTTAAAATCGTTTGTTTTTGTCTTACAAAAAACCGGAAAGTGACTTTATTTTACGGGTGTTCAAAATGAACCTTTCAAATCGGGAACTGCCCGGGTTGAGCCAAATTAGCAAGTTGGGTCCGATTTTCAAGAATGTCCATCTAATTCCTAATTTTTAAAAGTGAAAATTGGATTGGACTAGACTAACCAAATATACTTTTATTTCTTCAAAAAAATTGTCAAATGTGAACTAAGTACCATCTTATCCAGTAGCATCACAAGTTACAACCCAATAACTTTTCATTCATCATTACTTCCATCAATATTTTAAGATTTGTCACTTTCTCATTGTGCACAGATACTCTTTAGTGATTTAAAAAAAAAAAAAGTGATAGATTTCATTGGATCGGATCGGAAATCAAACATCCCTACTTTATTTTATTTGCCAAAGTTCAATATTATTCAAAGCATATAAAAAAAATTAAGTATAAATTTATGTATGCAATAAAAAAATTATCATTCTCAACCCAAATCCGATATATTCCATTTCAATATTTTGTCTTCTATGAATAGCAACATATCTTTCACATTAATAGTTAGGAAATTGTTTAGATTTTTTGCTTATTCAACTCATTGTGTCCCCAAAAAATAAGTCATGAAATAGATTTTTTAACGCGTAATGGATACAATTATGTTTTTTCCCCGTTAATTGATTTTCAGATTTTTAAGTAGCCATCTTTTGCTTAAGAATGGAATGAGGGAGTCATGTGCATGTTTACATCATTCAACTCATCGTGTCCCCGGAAAATTCTCTTTTCTATTTTATTTTATTACTTAAAAAAAAAGGAAATATGCACCAGGCTTAATCTATGCGCTTTGTCTGTTATTAACACATGATACGTATGGAAGATCCCAGCTTGGTAAAATACAAGTAGTGTTGTTTGAAATCGAGGCTTTACCTTTTCCAATTATTTTAACTACAACCGACTTTGAACGATGTAACAAGCCGTGATCACAATCGAATATTTTTTTGTTAATTCCTTTGGCGAGCTTTCTGAAAACAAGCCTCAATGCCAATGTCACTTCTTTGGTCGCGAAATACTTAACACAGAAGAAGAAGAAGCCATTAGAATTTGGTAAAAGGAGGCAGGTACTGGTGTGTTTGCTTGGAAAATGAAGGTGCTGAAGGATGAAGCGAGGTCTTAAAAGGTAAGCTACTCCATTGGCCACCCAATAAAGTACTTGGCTGTGGCTTCCAGGAAATGGCGTTCAAGATCAGTGAGATTTGTTCCCCATCGGATCTTCTCGGTATTTTCTTTGCACGCAGAGGCATGACTTTCTTTTTTGAGGGTCAACAAAGAATATTATATTAATTTCCAGCTTTGTGGGCAAGGCAGATGAGAGGATGTGGCAGGAAATTGGAGAGAAGGAGGCGGTGCCCGGTGGGCTCAGCAAGCTCGGCTTGGGATCCTATTCTTGAGAACTGATGTATTGTGGCACGGGGAAATGTCGCTACCGTGATTTGTTGCACACTGCTATTTTGGTAGCTAAAATTCGCATGATTTTTTTGCCATGCCTTCCAATAAATCAATATATAATGGGAATGAAGAAATTAGAATTTAGAGTGCGGACCTACTGGATAACTCAAGAGGATAGCTTTGACATGTAAATCAATCGTAACATCCTACACAAAATGTGAGCACGTCTTGTGCCGATTTGAGAGAAGGGCTTTGATATGAGCACGTCTTCACCAACAATCAGTTGCACATTTTCTATGCATTAGGCAATCTAATTACAAATTGGACAAGGATTACCTTTTTCCTTTCATAGCTCGGGCATGAGAATATATCAAGCTTTTTGTTCAATTGAAAGTAATGCGGTAGGTTCTAATGTATAAATTCAAAGACATGAGAAATTTTCTAAAAGAACACCTCAAAATGATTAATTGGTACACCAATAGCTTATCTTCTATTACTTTGGAGTGAAGGATCTTTCACTCGACTAGAGCATTATTCATTAGATGCTTTTTTGGAATTCATATGCTTGGTGATGTCATTCCTTGTCAAATCAAAGTGCTAGTCATTTTCATACTTGGTATGAGAATTTGTAAGAAAGGCTTTTACTAGGCGTAAAAGAACACATTCTATTCAAATTATTTAGTCCAAAAGAGGATTTTTGCGTTTAGACTCTAACGAAAAATGGTACTTCAAAAGTGTAAAGCATCCACTAACATGGGATGCATTACACTTAGAGTTTAGCTTATTTTGTTATTATCTAAATTTATACTGCATATAAACGTTAGTAATGTCAATCAAGTGCAATAATTATACCGATCATTATGAGCTTCATGTGATTTGATGATATCTCACCTTTTTTCTTTGTCTTTGTTTCTTAAGTCAAAAGCACAAGGAAATGTTTGCTCTATCAGTTTCGTGCTAGCTTCCCTCCACGTGGCTTTGCTCAGAAAAGAAAAAAAGATCGAGTTGATTTTGATGGGTAGGTGGCCCCCACCACTTTGTTCCTTCTACATGCTCATATCTTGAGCGATTCCAAGGCTTGACTCCAGTGGCTCATTCCCATTGCATTTTTTTTTTTTTTGGTTATAAACGGGAAAATGTTAACCAAGGAGATGGATTAGACTCGTTTTACAAAAAAAAAAAAAAAAAAGCCTAAACTGAATTTAATCAAATAATTGCCTAAAATGACTAAATCAATCTCACATAGGAGCCAAAGCTTGCTGATCGGCCAATTTTTTGATAATTGGTAGATGTATGATTGGTCCAACAGACGAAGCCTAGATATTTTTATCTAAAAAATTTGGTAAAAATTATAAATCCCAAAAACAAAACACCACCACCACCCCCACACATCACGCCCGATGGTTTCTTCCTTCGTTTCTTCGCATCTTCTCCTTTGCTTCCAGTCTTCATTTCTTTCCATAGATGAAGACAAAGCTCATGCAAGGCCCACCTCTTCATTAGTCAGACATTCACATGTAACAAAAGAACAAAAAAACAAAAGGTTTCTTCCTTCGTTTCTTGATATCTTCCTTTCCTTGCGGTCTTCGTTTCTTTCTAAAGGTGAAGACAAAGCTCAAGCAAGGCCTACCTCTTCGCTCATCAAGCACTCTATTGTGAGGATAGCAATCTGTTTAGGACTATAAAAATTAAATAATAAATAATTATAAATTATTTTGAAATTCACTCATTTAAGAATTTATGACTCATAATAAAGTGTTATTTACAGTAACTCAAAAATTGTTATGTTAATAATAAAGCCCTTTTTCTAATAAAACGAGGCAACTTGCTTCGGAAATAAAAATGATCTAGGAGACTTTCATGTGCAAGTGGCCCCCACTACATTGTTCCTACTTTTGGAACAAAACGCGCTCATGTCTAAAGCAATTCCCAGGCGACACTCTCAGCCCATTCTCATCAGTCGCCCATGCTACGACACCGAGGAAGACCACAAAGTAGATGTTGTTAGTTGCCGGTCGGGGTACGACAAAGTAGATGTTGTTAGTTGCCGGTTCGGTACGACGAAACTATGAGGATTGCGCTTCCAATATTCAGGGAATAAGAGTTGATTTTTCGCGACGTTTCATATTCTCTTCCGCAAAACCAATGGATTTATTAGAGAATTATTGCACTTTGATATTCGTAAATATTTACCTCCTTAAATCTAAAAAATCAAGTGAATTTCTTGGCGGAAATATACTTGAATATATTGCAATTCGGTGTTTAAAAGTTATTCCATTAAGTCTATAACGTACGCATCAATGGGACAACAGATTTTAAAGGGTGGTTACATAGTACTGTTTTGATAGCTAAAATTCTCATGACTATGCCTTCATGCAGAAACTTGGTGCTTCCATTTTATATAATTGTTTGCTAAATTAGTCTCTCGTGATTGAAGAAATCCAAATTTAGAGTGGGGCCTATTGGGTAAGTTGAGAGGATAGCTTTGACGTAGAAATCAATTGTAATATCCTACACAAGATGTATTAGTTATGCAAAGTACGGAGATACTTGTGCCGATTTGAGAAAAGGATTATGATTTGAGTATGTCTTCACCAATACTTAGTACTTCACATTTTCTATGCATTGGGTATTCTAGCTATAAATTGCATATGGATTACATTTTCCTTTCATTGCTCAGGCATGAAAATATATCAAGCTTTTTGTTTTATTGAATGCAATTGGTTCTAATGTATAAATTAAAAAAACAAGGAATTTTCTAGAATAATATCTTTAAATGATTAACTGGTATGTCAATAACTTATTTCTATTACTTTGGAGCGAAGGATATCTTGCTCAAGTAGGACGCTTTTCATTGTATGCTTTTTGGGAATAAATTTCACACTCCCCTTCGAGGATCCCCTTACCCTGTGTGGAAATCTGTTTTTCTGCACTGCTTCACTCTTCCGGTTAAAGCTTTGGGGACGCCAAATTTGATGTTTCAAAGAAGAAGGTGGTTAACGTTGGATATTTCATACGAGAGTTCATAAGAAAGACTTTATCCAAGTGAGAAATGACTCATTTTCAGATTATTTAGTCCAAAAGAGAATTTTCGCGTTTGGACTTTAATAAAGATTGGCATTTCGAAAGTGTAAAACATCCATTAATGTTGGATGTTGTGGGAATTATGTCTGGAGTTTCAGCTTATTTTGTTGCTATTTAAATGGACGTTACATATGAGCATCACTAAAGTTAATAGAGTGCACTAATTACGCCCATCGTTATGGATTTTGCATGATTTGACCATTTTCCTTCTTTTTTATTTTCTTTTTTGGTTTAGTCAAAAGCCTAGGGAAATATTTGCTCATCACTTTCTTTCTAGCTTCACTCTACACGACTTCATTTTGGAAAGAAAAATGATAAGGTTGATTTTGATGGCCAATGGCTCATTTCCATTGCATTTTTTAACCTTTTTTTTTTAATAAATGTATTAGAAATCTTAAAATTTATTACAAAAGTATAATTGAGTTCTAAAACCTTCAAAATTTTAAAATATGTCATGAAAGTATAATCGAGTCATAAAACTTAAAAAAAAAAATGCAAAAAAAAAAAATGCAATCAAGTCCTTTATTGATTACACATTTGAAAGTTTTAGGATTCAATTGGACTTTCATAATAAGTTTTAGAACAAATTTTAGAACTTTCGTAATATCCTACATGAGATGTATTAGTCGTGCAAGTACATAGATACTTGTACTGACTTGAGGGAAGAGTTTCGATAGTACGTCTTTGCCAATAATTGATACGTTACATTTTCTATACATTGTTAGGCATTCTTTGTTACGAATTGCATAAGGGTTACCTTTTCTTTTCATAGCTCAAGCACAAAAGTAGATCAAGCTTTTTGCTTAGTAGAAAGTAATGTGGTTGATTCAAATAAATGAGAAATTTCTCTAGAAAGACACCTTTAAATGATTAATTATTGTGCCAATAGCTTATTTTCTATTACTTTGGAGGGAAGGATCTCTCCCTCAGGTAGGGCCTTCTTCTTTGGATAGAGTCACTTGCTTTGTGATGTTATTTCCTATCAAATTAAAGTGCAAGTCCTAGAAAGAAGAAACCAGAAAAAGTGCAAGTCATTTTCAAAAGAATTGGATAGTTTTTTTTTTTGGTAAGGTAAGAATATATTGATAGACAAAGGACAAATGTACACAAACGGCCCCTAAAACTTACACTCTCACTGCGAGCAAAAGAGTGGAAGGGGACCGCGCAAAAGCCACAAGAGGTTAAGACAGAAAGAACGCAACAAAAGACACAAAACAACCACCAGAAACAGCCACCGGACTCAAAAGACGCCTGGGAATCCGGGAGCCAGAACACCCGCACTGGAGACGACCGAGCACGATCCAAAGATAACACCCAAGGGGTTACGTGAAGATAATAGGGTCAAGATTCCAACCCCTTTGAAGACGCCGATTCCTTGGATTGTCAGGGACATCCTTGTAGGTAATTGCTTTATCTTTAACCATCTTTATCAAATGATTCTTCAAAGCGGGAATATCAAGAGATTCCCCACGGAAAATCATAGCATTTCTCTTCTTCCAAATTAGATAGCAAAGAGCTCCAAAGGAATAGCGGAGAGCCTATGAAAGAAGTCCTTACCCGCAAGGAATTTCATAGCCCAAGCAAGGTTTTCCGCCCAAGTGCCATTCCTCCACGGCAAATTGCACCTAGTTGCCCAAAAGTATATAATGGTAGTTGAAATATTGCAATCAAAGTACAAATGGTTGGTCGAGTCTGGCTGAGTATTACAAAAAGTGCAAGCTGAGTACTCAATCCTTCCATATGAGAGGAGAAGAGACTGCGTAGGCAAGCGGTCTTTAGTAATAAGCCACAAAAGGAATTGAAACCGAGGGGCAACATCCTTATCCCACACAAAAGAAGTCCAAGGTGCTTTGGCTTTAGAAGTTCTGATGACGTTCCAAGCAGAAGCTACGGAGAAGGCCCCCGAGGAATCTTGACGCCACACAAGACGATCGTTATCAACCGAAAGATGAGGAAGCGAGAAGCCATAATCCTCTAACCGGGACTTACAGGATCTACCAGCATAAGAATATAAAAGACTTTGTTTAGGTGTGAAAGAACACATTCCTTTTAGATTATTTAGTCCAAAACAGGATTTCCACATTTGGACTTTAATAAAGAATGGCTTCTAAAGTATACAGCATCCACTAACATTGGATATGGTAGACATCGTGTCTAGAATTTGGCTTATTTTGTTACTATCTAAATCTAAATTGATGTTACCTATGAACATCACTAATGTTAATAGAGTGCACTAATATTGCCGATCATTATTAATTCAATGTGATTTGATGATGTGTCTTTTTATCTTTATTTTTCTTTTTTTCGCTTAGTTAAAAGCCCAAAAGGATTGTTCGCTCATCACTTTTATGCTAGCTTCACTCCTCCAGGCAAAGAAAACTTCGCTCTGGAAAGAAAAATGATCAAGTTGGTAGATGGCCCCCACCACCTCATTCTTCTACGTGCCCATATCTAGAGCGAATCAAAGGCTTGAGTGCAGCGGCTCATTTTCATCGCATTTTTATCCCTTTTTTTTTCCTACTAACATAAACAACTTAATAGTTATTATTTGAAAAATTTTCAAATAAGGCCATTTTATAAATAAAAAAAGAGAGACCTAAAATGGACATTATTCTAAATAATGGCCTAAAGTAATTAAATCGTCTCCCATAAAAGCTTAAACTCATCAATTGGCCAAATGTTTGTCGACCGACAAGCATATGATTTTTTCAGTGGCCAGAATATGGGTACTTTTGTCCAAAAAAATTGATTAAACAATTGCCAACCTTAAAAAGAAAATAAAAAACCGAAACACTTCTTCCTTTGTTTCTTCACATGTTCTTCTTTGCGTCCAGTATTCATTTCTTTGGAGAGAAGAAAACATAACTCGAGCAAGGCCCACTTCTTCTTTTAGTAAGACACTCAAATCTAACACAAGGGCCTCGACTCTCCATCATCTTTTCTCAAGATTGTGATTCACCTCCATCTCCACTTACGTTCAACTAAGGTTAGTCTCATTCAAATTGATGCAACCGATCCTTCATTCAATCAAGAGACAGCAATTGCATTTTGTTGAAGCAACATGTCAATAAGGTGTGGGCATGTAGTGGAATTTCACACCGATAATAGCGACAATAGTGATGGTAGGAGAACTTTTTTGTATTTAGTATTGTTTTTGCTTGTTTTGTTAGATTTTCGGGTGCATTATGTCTCCTTTTGTAACGCATATAAGTTGCATCCACTATGTATTTTTAAATTGGATTTATTGCCGTAGCGATCCTACATGTTGGTAGTGGTCCCTATTTTGCAATTTTCTTAATGCTTTAATTTTTTTTTCTAGCGTATGCTTTGTCGTTAATGGCCAAGCCTCGTGAACATGGCATGGAATTCAATTGTTGTTTTTTGATTTGAGCTATAGCACATTCACGATGCCAAGGATAAGATTCCTCACCTCAGCAGCAAAAACTGTTGGTTTTTGATTAGCTCTTGCACTGGAGGCCTCATAAACATAATCACTGAGCTTAATCACCAAACCAATGATAAGGTCCCTCACCATAGCAAGGGCACTTTTGTGCCATAACAGGAGTTTGAATGCAGATTACAAACAACTAGCACAGAAATTAAGTCTATAATGCACAAGTTTTGTGACAAATATTATCCCATAAATTGTGAATAAGTGGAAGAGAAAGAGGGTATATAGTCCCTTGTGTGACTAGTTTTCTTTCATAGCTCAGGAATGAAAAAAGGTCAAGCTTTTTGCTCAGTAACATAATGCGGTTGTTTCTAATGTATAAATTCAAAGAAATGAGAAATTTCTCTAGAAGAACACCTTTTTGTGATTAACTAGAATGCCAATAACTTATTTTCTATTACTCTGGAGTGAAGGATCCTTCACTTGAATAGAGCCTTTTTCATTGGATGCTTTTTGGAATTCATTTGCTTCTTATGAGAGTTCATAAGAAAGACCTCGTCTAGTTGTGAAAGAGCACGTTAGATTCAGATTATTTAGTCCAAAAAGAGAATTTCTGTGTTTGGACTTTAATGAAGAATGACACTTCGAAAGTATAAATCATCCACTAAAGTTGGATGATGTGATAAATATTGCGTCTAGAGTTTAGCTTATTTTGTTACTATTTAAATCGATGTTAAAAATGAACATCACTAACATTAATCAAGCGTACTAACTACACCGGTCATTCCATGTGATTTGAAGTCCATGTGATTTGACAATATCTCTACTTTTTTCATTGTCTTTTTTGCTTAGTCAAAAGTGTTATGAATAGCTCATCGCTTTCGTGTCAGTTCCCTCCATGCAACTTCGCCTCATGGAAATGCAACTTCGCCTCACGCCTCCATGCAACTTTGCTGTGGAAAGAAAAAAGATAAAGTTGGGCAGGTGGACCCCACCACCTTGTTCCTTCAACATGTTCATATCTAGAGCAAAAGTTCTAGGAATAGCTCATCACTTTCGTGCTAGGTTCCTCCATGCAACTTCACCGCACGCCTCCATGCAACTTCGCTGTGGAAAGAAAAAAGATAAAGTTGGGCAGGTGGACCCCACCACCTTGTTCCTTCAACATGTTCATATCTAGAGCAAAAGTTCTAGGAATAGCTCATCACTTTCGTGCTAGGTTCCTCCACGCAACTTCGCCGCACGCCTCCATGCAACTTCGCTGTGGAAAGAAAAAAGATAAAGTTGGGCAGGTGGGCCCCACCACCTTGTTCCTTCAACATGTTCATATCTAGAGCAAAAGTTCTAGGAGTAGCTCATCACTTTCGTGCCAGGTTCCCTCCACGCAACTTCGCCTCACGCCTCCACGCAACTTCGCTGTGGAAAGAAAAAAGATAAAGTTGATTTTGATGGGTAGGTGGGCCCCACCAACTTGGGAGGAAAGGTGTAATTACTATTCCTAGCTACCCTATAATTGTTGGTGTGGAGCTATAACGGTAAATTTCACTTCAATGAATTTACTACTCCTAACTACTTAATAGTTGTTGACTTGAATCGGGTCATTGGAATGAATTTATCATGCTAGTCAATTACGACTTATTACCTACTCTATAATTGTGAACTACTACCGCAATATTTTCATCCTGCCCAAGAGAACTAATAGAACAAAACACGCAAAGCGTGATGCTTTCTTTTGGAAAAGCTCTACTGTGCATGGAGCAAAAGGTCTGTCTACCTAAGAAGCAAGTATGCTTGGGATTAAATGATATTATTGGAATGGAATAATGCTTGTATCCTCATGTATAATTTGAGCATTTTCTTGAAATCCAATTACTTTTGAACATCTTGGATTGAAATTCATAAACAAAAAGGGAAGAGCTTCTGATCTTTAAAGTTGCGCTTTGAGTCCTATTGCTGAATTAAGTGTTGAAGCTGTGTAAAATAGCCAGGCAGCTAATGAAGTACACGTTGAGTAGGGGAGTGCATTTTTCTTATGGTTTGATTGTGGCATCTTATGGTCATTTGCTTGATAAATATCTAACAAGAAATTGTCTATGGTTCAGGTCCATCTCTTGATTTTAATCAACAGTTGTTTGGGAAGCATGGATTCAAGATCTGCCGATTTGCTGCAAGTGATGGCTACTTTATGCAGGATCCCTTTTCTTGCATCCTGCCATTGTTGCTCTGATGGAAGGTATAATTCTGCTTGCAAATGGAATGCAATTAGAGAGAAGCAGCTTGTCAATTGGCATAAATGTATTTGGCATAACCCATGTAATCGTAAGCATTGTTTTATAACCTGGCTGCTGAACTTGAACGAGTTGGGCCAAATTTTTTACAAATGTAGAACTGACAAATACAGATTTGAGCACACTCCCTCTTGGGCCCCCATAATTCCCACCATCTACAAGAACACCAGAATGTGCCCTTTTTGCTAGTCATGGCCCTTCACCTTTCTCAGTTTGAGTTGTATGTGCCAATACTAGGATGGCATGCCAACTAAGATAATTAGACAAATTAGAACGCAAGATGTTGAATCAATTTGCAAAACCTCAGTAATAAAACTTTAAGGCAATGTGAGAGGACACTCAATGGCATTATAGCTCAAACTTCATGACACAAAGAGTAACCGAAAAAACTGAAAGAACTCGGATACAAACATTGATGGGATTCTACATAGGAATCTAACTTGCAAATGCAACTGAAATGTCAGCTTTGTTCTAGATGCCTCTTACCTTCATAGGATATCCTCTAACATAAGTAATGCCACCCTTTGTCACAAAAACAAAAACAAGGCAAGAAAATGGCACATAGAAGGGTAATTGCTTGGATGCACAGCGAAATACCATTCTGAAAATAGGAAGGAATTTGAATTTATTTTTGAGCGTATGAAGGTATACACCATGAATTTGCTAAAAACCAGAGAAATTTTAACCAATTGATGCCTGTGGCATAAAACATATGGAGCTGCTTGCTTGCTTGTTCAAACTTCCACAAAGACGTAACGCCCAAAAGCTCTGCAGAAGAGTAAAATTAACACCAGCCAGCTTAATTTGGTTAAAGGCAGAAACAGAGCTACATCTGAGAACTTTGAAAAGCTAACCTTCACATCAAATTGTATTGCTACTACAATCTTGCGTGATAAGCATTCCAACTAGCATAAAAGGGGGAAACTTAAAGAGATTAATATACACATAAACATGAAAGAGAGAGCAAAGAGCCAGAACTTCAGTCTCTTTGTGTATTGACACTGATACTTCGTATTGTGATGCAATAAGCAATATGGAAAAAAAAAAAAAAAAAATAGGATCCACAGGAGTGAAGCACAAAAAAGCAATACAAATCTAGCAAATTTTAGAGCACAAGATCATAGTGACTCAAACAATACTTACATTGAGGCCAAAAAACAAGATCTACATAACTTCTTTCAATATCCATTTATATTTCAGCATTTGGATAACTCCCAATTGCCTAAAGCTAAATTTGGCTGCAAAATTTCGAATTTGCGGCTTCTAAATAATAGAAATGGCACATGTATAATTTTGGACATTTGCAAATCAGTCCCTTACAGTTCAATTTCAAAATTTAGAATTAGCACTAGCCAAATCAACAAATATCCCATCCATCCATCTTTTGTCACAAACCTAGATGAAGTTGCTTCATGTGACAGCCAATGTAATCGTCACATATCCATAGAAACACATTAGAAAATGGACAAGAGGGTCATAATGATCTCACCAGGAAACAGCACAACTACTAAAGTTGCTGAAAGCGAAGTACAAAAAATCATTTACCAAATGCGACAGGTTACATTACACATTATATCAAATATTTCGAATTAAATGCAATCCAGAGGTGGACCTTTCTACCATGGATCAGGAATATCTCCAATAACCGAGATTATCTGTAACAACTTGAGGTGCTTCCCAAGGGCAATTCATGTTGGTATAGAACCCTTACATCATTCTCCGCTTGCATGCATATAAGGCGAAACCTACACCTTCTTAGTGTTGCTTTTGATACCTCGAATGAAACATCAAAGAGACTCTACTCAATCTCTAGCATCTCATCCAGCTCATCAAATGAACAGCATGTAATATAGTTAAACCATAAGTGATGAAACTATAATGAAGAGAATGTTCTTGTATCATTATTACTATGAACATGATTCACCAATACCTGAACCTCACACGAAATGCTAGCCCCAATTCCTTCCTCCAATCACAAGGCAACACATAAATCTAATCCAAGGATACTCCCATGCAAATCTTGGGATACCAAGAAAGAGACAGAACATTCTTAAGACTTTAGATAAACCAACATGCTATCTCTCTTCCAGGAAGTATAGTATCCATGCAGTGAACCATCTCACGAACATCTTGCTATAGCAAATCTATTAAATCAGAATCCCACCAGCTCATGCATACGTGTAATATTAGCCAGGTTAATGCCTTCGCGAACCAATCCATGACATGAATATAAGTGAACATACACTGACATGGAGTATTGAATGCACTGAATAGGCAACTTTGGAAATCTGGACAGTTCATTGCAGCCATTTGCTTCTAGGCTGCAAATGTTTTGGTGGGAGCTCTAGGATCTCCTATAGCTGCTTGCAATCATCTAATTTTTTAAGAACCATCAACTCCTCAAACTTGCAAATGCATGCAGGAAGTCTTACAAAGTTATTTCCTAAGAGATGCAAAATATTTACGGAAGAGAAGCAGGTGAGACTCTGAAGGAATTCTGCCTTTGACAGATTGCACCCATAAGGAGACCAGATTTGGAAATCCAAGTCTACCATTAGGGAGATTGGATTTCTCACTGCTCTTTGGAAACAAGCCAAATAATGAACAACCATCAAGAGAAAGGTGCTCTAGACATTGCATCTTGTAAATGCTAATAGGAGGACTGATAAGACTTTTGCATGAAATCAAAAGCAAAAACTTAATAGAGATTAGGTTTTCAATTAATGCAGGAAGTTATTTTATAGAGGTCTGAGATAAATAAAGTTTTGTTAAGCTCTCCATATCCTTAATATCAGGAAACTCATCAGCTAAGAGCAGCCAATTACATCGAGTTTTGATTCAGCTTCAGTTTGCTTGAAAGCTCCTTGAGTTTCAAGCACCTACTTAAGTTCAATGTCTCCAAATTTGGCACCTCTGAGAAGTTTCGAACTTTAATCAACGACTTACAGCAGTTGAAATTCAGGAACTTCAAATTTCCTAAAATGCTGCAAATTAAAAAGAACAGCCAAACAAGGTTTTGATAAATTTTCACTTTGTGAAAGGTACGAAATGAAAACCATCAATAAAAGAATGTATGATGTACCTTTAAGTTGTCTCCTAATTATTTAATCCAGCTGTTATGCACATCGAACCAAACAAGTATCTTTGGACCAGAACTAAACTTCAGAGTTGATAAAGGATATTCCATTCAAGCCACCTTAAGTCGTTGGGAAGACATATGGGACCTCCACTGACCTGTGCATTCAGAACTAGGAGCACTATGAGTCTCCTCATATGTGTGAAAGCACTGGGATTGATGTCTAGCTCTTCCTGTGTTGGCAAGTCCAGCACTACGCCTTTAACAACATTGGTTATCTATCAAGGAAAAGAAAATAATCATCATTACCCAACCCGAATTAGGTAATAGTGTGTAAATTAAAGAAGATAAGATTATCAATGGTTTCATGAGAAACACTCTCTGTATCCTCCGACAACACTTCAGAAACATCATCGTAGCACCATAATCTACTCTATTTGCCAGGGTCATCTGGACACCCTTGTTTCACAATATCCTACATCAGCTGAATCAAGTCATGCTTTTGCATTGTTCTCTGATTCTCAACGGTTGGTAAAGATCTATCTATTAAACTTTGAATCCAAATTAATGTCTTTAAACCACAACTATCAAGAACTCTGGTTACATAATCACTATTCCTCCCCTTAAAGAAGCAAGCAATCTCAAGAAAAATGTCCTTGTTATTGTCCTCCAATGCATCAAAACTTATCTTCAGAACACTGTCTGTATCTTTATTAGGAATTTCAGCAAGTTAACCCAACATAGTGTCCCATTCCCTTTTGCTCCTACCACATAAAAATGGACCCGACAACACAATTGCTAAAGGAAGGCCATTAGCATAGCCCAGAATATTATCTATGGTATCTCCTTGCTTATTCTTTTTTTTTTTTTCCTTCAATCTTGGAAAAGCATATGAACTAAAACTTTCAAAAGCTTCACCTTGATCAATGCTTTAACTTCATATACCTGATCTATCCCATGAGAAGTTAGTACGTGTTTATCTCTTGTTGTAATAATGATCTTGCTCCCTTTTCCAAACCATTCACATTCTCTAGCTAACGCATTCAACTGGTCCCCATGATCCACATCATCAGGCACAAGCAGAATCTTCTTGCAGCAAAGTCTATCTCGTATCAGGTTAAAGCCTCCATCCACACTGAAGACCACTAAATTTTCTTTCCAAAAGTATCTCGGATAAGAGTGCTTTTTGCAAATGAACCAAGGCCATCAGGTTTATGGAAGTTTCTCTAACATTTGCAAGAAAGCCACACCCACCAAACTGACTAGCGATACTGTTATAGACAGCTTTAGCGATAGTGCTCTTCCCTATACCTCCTGCTCCCCATATTCCTATCATCCGAACCTCATCCAAGCCCGTACTTAACAATGATCTTACTTTCTCTACCTGGCAACCTGCACCGACTGGATGCTTGGCAACACTCAAGGGTACTCGTCCTACTATAGTCGAGATCTATCTGACAACACCCTCGATGAACTTGATCTCATCTCTGCCAAAACAAAGTAGCAAAGGGAGTGGGAATAAATGGCAATGTATGATCCATTGAACTAAATAAAAACCAACACGAAGAAAACAATCACTCTGTAACATTCCGAAACAAGATTCTTAACGCACTAATCGATCCCATCAAGTATCAACAGATTAGTGAATTCTATATCTTTTACAGGGTTGAACAGGAATACTGTGATTATCCATGGTCATAGTAATGCCTCCTGAAAAAATCGGCGATTGGCCAATGCCTTGCCATAACCCTCTCCGTCTCTCTGCCATCAAATCTCCCTCGGCTCCACCCCGTAGAACAGGGGCAACACCAGCTGTCCCCTTGAGCCTCTTCCACTCCATTACCTTCCTTCAGCAGCTCGTCCAATCACCACCGAGACGAAGCGTGGTCCTCGGAGAAGACGACCACGGCGATCCGCGACTCCTCGACGGCCTTCGTCAGCGCCTGACGAGATCTCGCACCCCGGGCCTTGAGCCCTCGCCGTTGATGAAGGCGTCGATGCCGCCGTGAATGGAGGAAGCTGGGGCGGACGTCCTCGCCTCTGAAGCGGAGGAAGACGTCGAACAGCCATCCTGCTTCGGAAGAAGAAGGAGACGACGACGACGACATTGGAAGATAGAATGTGATGCTTTTTCCTCTTCAATTTTTTTCCAGAAACAACGACGAGTTAATTTTCCATTCGATTTTGAGTTAAATTGTTCGTTTTATGATTTACGAAAAACTGAAAACTTTTTTTTTTTTTTTTTTTAATATTTGCCCAAAATTATAAATTATTCAAAGCACGTAGCAAAATCAATTGTGGGTCTTCACTAGAATTTCTCCGCGTAGCAGAGGATAAGAAAAAGATCATTTTCGTTGTCCTCGCAGACGGCCATAAAATAAACCGGGGGAAATAACAACTAAGGGTTTCGGATCAAATCAAAGTCGAAAGCTAATTGAACCAAATTGAAATTTCATGCATTTTCAATTTGATTCAAATAATGAAAAATAACTTTTTTTTTTTTTCTGGTTCAATTAATCAATTCAAATCGAAATTTTTAACAAAAACTGAATGCCCAACTTAAAATCTCTCTTTTTTCTTATTTCTTATTCAATTTAGTTCTCGTAAATAAGGTAAAAACGGAAAACCGGAAAACCAAATCAAACCGAGTTTTCATATCTGATTTGGGTCGCAATTCGGTTCAGTTCAGCTATTCACTCTTTATGTTTGGTTTGGATTTCTTGAAAATTCGCATCAAACGGAACCGTCAATCCCTGTAATAACAACTCACAATGCAGCTTGCTCTAGTTAATGTCCAAAGTAAGCTACCAAAAGCATCTCAAAACCACATATATTTGCAGTATATCCTGCACAGAGGTTGCACTGAGTGAGTAGGGCTGGGCAAAGGAAGGGGGGAGGTATCGACATGTTTTGACAAGAATCGATATATTTTGGTTGGTTAGGCCGATCGTGTGCATTAGAGACTTGGATTGAGTTGAGGACGCCATGTGGGTCGGCTGTCCCTTGAATGGATGTTTAGTGTACAACTGGAAACGTTTGATTACCTTTGATGAGTGTGATGGTGCTACACTAATTGCAGATTTTGAAGTGCAGTTGTGCCCCATGTATCCTCGCAATCCAGAGGCCTTACTTAATGAGATGAGATCGCCTTCTGAACTGCTTGGCTCTGGAGAATTTTTGGATGGACTTTGGAAGTAGAAGGCTATGGCAATGGTGACAAAAGCTACAACTAATGATACAAAGCCTTCAAACTTATTCTCATCTCTTTGACAAAAAGAATCAGAGCGCAACTTTTTCTTTTTTGGTCGGAAAAAAAAAATTATTTGAGTGACGTGTTCATTTTCGGTCCTTTCGTATGTTCTAATTAAAAATAAATTATGCTAAATTTGGGAATCGGTGTGAATTTTTTTTTCAAGTGTCTCCTTTTCTGAACATCAGGGTTTATAATTGCCTCGACTGGTTGTCTAATTCCCTTACTCTGGTCATCACACAAAAATATATGAGACCCGTGAATAATATGGTTCGATCTTACTGCCCTCAAGAAGTGCTTCAGGGTCAAAATTTTCACCACGGATAGCCCTAAGGTGTCATAAAGAAGAAGTCGGCCTATTATTTTTTTCCCAATAATCCTTCACTGGGAGGAGCATTGGTACCGTCTACAAGGGTCATGAAAGAAGAAGCCGGCCTATTATTTTTTCGAATAATCATTCAAGGGGCATCGTTACCATCTACAATGGTCATGAAAGGAGAATTCGGCCTACTCTACAAGTCGCCAAAGACATGGGAAACTGAGAGAAAGGGGTTTTGTCCAAAGAAAAAACAAGTGTGTAATGATTCAAAACCTCGAGGAAGGTTTATTTCAATTTTGTGATCTTTATTGGTTTGCAGCTGGAAATTTGTAATGGAGATGTTGAAAGGGAGAATAATCAAAGTCACTTTTGCGATTCTTTACATGGTAGGGAACTGAGAGTTGTTATTTGAAAGATAATAAATCATTTATAGCCAATTATCTAGAATATATGTTGGGTGTATTTAGTTCAGTCTTCTCAAGGGTTTTCAATCTCCAAAACTTCTTGAGAAAATGTTGAGTTATTTGGCAACATCCCAAAGAGCTTTCAAGTGAAAGTGTGTCATTGGAAATGCTAAAAGTTCAAGGCAAGTGGAGATTTGTTTTGAATTTTCGGCATTTTTGGAAATACTGAAGGCTGATTTAATGAAAATTAGTGAGTTGCTTATTTTGCCCTCAAAACCTAACTAAAAATCCAAATTTGCCCCCTTTTGAAAGAATTAAAACCCTAGATCTACAAACACTGCCTTCTTCGCTCCGCTCCTCCCCGCTCGACCCTGCACTTCGTTCGCTCCGCTTTGCTCACCCTTTTCAATTTGCTCACCCTAGATCTACCCCGTGCATTATGTGAATCTGTTGCGCCCGCTTCACTCTCTATCTTAGTGTCTCTCTCCATCAATGGCTTCTTCTTCGTCTCTCCTTTGCCTGATGGTTCTCATCGCGGTGATTGATGTGGTGATGATTGTTGGAGAGGTTGATGACCGAGGCAACCAGAGAGAATTCGATTAGTTCAAGTTGATGGAGCAATGGCAGGCCAGGCACTTTCTGCCGGCGGACTCGCCATTGTTGCTCCTCCAACGCGTTGTGGGTAATTCGCAGTTGTCATTTGTTTCGTTAATTCCAGATGCTTGGCTGTTGATTGCTGGCTCGTGTCTCGTGCTCTATGTATTTAATGTTCGATTGCTTTTTAATTGGGGTTTTGTTTGCGCAGTCTGCGACTTGTGTTGTCTGCATGTTTGATTATTATGCTGGTGTGGCGATCGAATCTAAAATCATGGGTGAATTTCAGCTATGGCTTCGTGTTGACAGCCTACGAGTTCGTTAGAACACTATTATATCAATGCGTTAAATGCCGAACTAGTGGTATCAAAACTGCTGAATATCAATCTCATTGAAGCCTGAAAAAATCACATGCACGAAATGGAAATCTTCTGAAGCGCCACTAGTGCTGCTCATGATGATTTTTTTTTCCTGTCACCAACATGATTCTTGTATGTCTTTTTACGGGTTGCAACAAAGAATTGATTTTTGTTTGTCCTGTTTTGAGTATGTACTGAGAGATCACATATGGTCAATTGTCGATTGCAGTGGATCTGTCCTGATTGAATGTGAGAAGGGGATGTTAACCGATTGGTTAATTGTTGATTGCAATCCTATCTTAGGACCTTTGAGATTGCTTATTTGTGTGTTAACTTGATTGATGTTCTTCCATTATTTCCCTTGGAAGAACAAGTCAAATTAATTAGGCCTATACCATTTGCCTTCAAAAAGCTGTGTGCAATTTGTGACATTCTTTGTAAATATATTGAATTTAAGAGAACCCTTCTCTTAGATCATTAAAGGCTTATAGCTTTACTGGATTTGCATCAGTATGGGACACTTTCATATGATAATTTTGAAGTTGCTGTACATCTAGCACATGAGAAGATGTCACAACCAAGTCATCATAGAGTTATAGAGTTATTGTTGATGAGCCCAAGGAGGAGGATTACTTATGTGCAAATCCTTTGATGTGCCTTTGTGAGCAGCCTAACCGTGATGATTTAGGAGGCTTGAGCAAGAGGAACTCCAGTGAAGTCTCTAGTTGATTGCCAGCAATGATAAACTATTGTCATCTGGACATATTCCGCACAATATGTTCATGAGCTTGAGATTCAAGTTGATCTCTTTGCAGTGCACGGTACAGATGCTCTTGAATTTGATGCACAAGCTACTCCGCTTTCATCAATGTGAATGGCTTTTTGTTTGTCCATGATATGAGGCTAACAAGAAGCAGCAAGCAAAGGTTTGCCTTTCTTTTAGGGCAACTGCAAAGATAAATTTATCATTTGTTGTTGTCCATAGTTAATGATTGTAATATGTTGAGAAGTCACTTAAAACAAGCGTGCATTTTGCTCTTCTTGTGATAACGCAGAATGAAAGCTTATTTTGGTTCATGTCCATTATTTCAGTTGGGTGAGGATCTTTTGAGATGATGACTTGAGAGACATCTGCAAATTCATTTTTATTTTGCTTCAGCTACATAGATCGTTTCTTGTGGCAAAGTGGTGCCATGAACTTGGATACAAACAAAAAATTGGGGAAGTTTGGTTCTGTGCCTACTCAATGAAAATTGACAGATACAAATCCCCGTAATTTCTTTTATTCCCTCATTATTTCATCCGAATTGGAATTTACTTGTCAAAGTAAGGTGCACAATTGTTGATGATGTAAATGAGGAGGGTAATGCTCCAAATAATGATGCAACTTCTGATATGGCACTTTTATATGATCAAATAGCCATGAGTTTATGAAATATTTAAGAATATTTGTAATTTTTAAGGATAATAATTTTCTTTTCTAGGGGCATATTTTAATATGTTTATTGCAATGAAAGTATTCTTTTTTTGATTGAGAAATAGACCCTTTTGATGTAAATTTTTTCATTTGAAATTTTTTTAGCCAAAACAAAGAAATTTTATTTTTCTAAAAATGGTTTTTACATTATATCTTCAACATTGTTGTCAAAATTTAAATTTAAAAAGTTGCAAACATTAATGTTTTCAATTTTAAACAAATAAAAAATTTAAATTTTAAATTAATCATTCACATGGGCTTTTCAAATGTGTTTTCTACCAAACAACAGTTGTCTCAAAATTACTTCTCAAAGCGAAGTTTACTAAATAGTTTTTGCATTTTTTTCAAAGCCCTTTAGGCTAAATTGCTTTCTCCAAAGCTACTTGGAAAAGCCGAATCAAATGCAGCTGTCCAATATCACAAGTAGCTTGATCATCACTCTCTCTTCCATCAATTCCAGATATTTGGTGAGATGATAAGGATCCTAAATGTTGACCCACTAATTTATGTTCAATTTGACCTCCCAATCCTCACGATTTTAGCTCAACATCCACCGAGTTCTTCTTTGCTACCCTCTCTCGGTCAAACTCCTCAACGCTGAAGACTCGAGCGAGCATCCGTGGTCTTCCCCAGCTCGTGGCCACCGGAACTGCAGCTGCCACGTCCGAAGATGTCTCACGGTTTCTACCAGCACGCCTCCACCATCTTTTGTTCCCCAGTCAAACCAGTCGGTTTGTTGATCGCTGCGTCATCTCCAGCAGCTTCACGTGCCATGCCGTTGCCTCGTCCAACACATGCCCACGAAGCCCAACGCCAGCTCACTTCACGGGTCAACGAAGCAGCTCCATCCTCTCGGTTGTTGACCGCCAAACGTCCACGAAGCTACTCCATCGTCCGCACGTCTCTGCCAGCGAAGCCACCGAGCGCCATCTTCTCTCCATCCGCGGCCAGCTGTCCACGATTCTGTTTCCCCAGGTCAACCGTCGAAGATCCCAGCAAGCCTTTGTCGACGCCAGCTCCTTCGATTCAGCTTCGGTTTGCAGAGTGCAACCCAGCGAAGCCAGGCCCACTTCGGCAGGGCCCATCTTCAACAGCAATTCGGGCCTTTTGGTACAGTTCACTGATCAGCCCAGCTTCCATTTTGTAACTTGCTCGGCCCAAATTTCCAGCAGCTCCTTTGGGCCTCTGAATCCACAAGAAGCCTGCCTATCTCCTGCAGTCTTCAAGCCCAGTCCAGTCCAAGTGAATTATTTGGTCAAGCCCTGTCCAACAGCCCATCAATTGAAAGTTTGAGTCCCAATTTTCCAGCAAAGCAATTGAAGCCCAGTCCGCATCTTAAAGCCCAGTTCAGTTTAATTTCAATGAGGTCCAGCAAGTTCAGCCCAGTCTAGCACAAGAACAAATCTCATTTGGACTGAGATTTGTTGAGCCAAATCGGCCCGATCCAAGTCTGCCGGTATTGTCGAAAGTCCGGTTTCGGCCGCCGTCGCGTCGCCGTTGCGGTGATTCTGGTCCTGCTTTTAATCAAGTGAGTTTACTCACTAATGCTTTATTAGTTTCTAATAATTATCTTAGGGGTTGGTTAGATTTAATTAAATGCAATTAGGTGGTTAGATTAGTTTAGATCAATTAAATTAGAGACTTAATTATGCATGTTAGGTGGTTAAAAAATAGACATTAGCAAGTAGACATGCCATGTTATTTATGGAATGAGTCTCGGTAATTTTCCGGGTTCGTATCGGCTTCCAATTAGGCTATAACGGGCCTAAGTTGGATTTATTGCATTTATTTAATATTTTTCGTAATTATTTAATTAATTATTTATTTTCCGGGAATTAGGCTGGGATAGCCGACGACCGAAATTTTGTGCTGATTCCAATGGTGCTTTCGGTTTATTTATTCGAGCATCAGATTATGAAATTTTAGTGAAATTGGTGAATATGAGAATTTGTCCCAAAATTGGGAAAATGTCGGTATTTGAAGGGAAAGTAACTATGTGAGGTTGTGAGTTGGATTGTTTGTTTCTTATCGGTGAAATTGTGTGGATTTTGATGTAAAATCATAAAATTAAACTTAATGACTTTTTTTCCTGCAAATCACGGATTATTTTTCTATTAATAAGTTTGTGAAATTTTTTATTATAATTTGTGATTTGCATGCACATGCGAGAGGGAGAGAGAGAGAGAGATGCGTGTATGAGTATGTTGGTGAAGGAGGCAATCTATGCTAGCTTGAAAGAGAAAGACAAGTCGGAGAGAGGTGACCAACACAGGGCACCACAATATTTTCCTTGCAAAGTGCACATCACATGGCAAGGCTTGTGATTGTATTATGGATGGAGGAGATTGCAAGAATGTTGTAGCAGCTATAATGGTCGAGAAGTTGAAGTTGCCGATGAAAGATCATCCCCACCCTGACAGATCACAATAGTTAAGGGAGGAGAATGAAGGAAAGGTCTTTAACTTCATTAATTCAATTTTTTTATTGTAAATAAATATCACGGCAAACTATGGTATAATGTGATTTCAATGGATGTGTGCCATATGCTACTTAGACTATCGTGGCAATATTAACATTGAACTATTCATGATGGACACGGATACACTTACTCCTTCGAAAAGGATGGTGTATAGAAGGACACCATTAATGATAGGTAAGGAAGAAGTTGTTTTAACATCCTTGTCTGGATTAACAAAAGCCTACGAGGAGACATGTGTTGCAAGTGCACTAGTGGTAGAGAACGAAGAATCACTTGGATTGCCAAGACAATTAAGCCACTTGAAAATTTTGATCTTGATGAAATTTTAGCTGCCATGCCGCCCATGTGTGATATTCATTACTGCAGTTATCCCCAACAAAGTTGCCTACCCCACGAGTCCTAAGGAGCATGGACAACGTCAACTGCAAAAACCTTACGGCGAAAGGCCTGGTGGAAGAAAGTGCTAGTCCTTCTGCAGTGCCGGCTAGGAGGGGCCAAAGGGCTGTTCTCGGCTTGGTTGATCTGGGCCCATTTCTTTTTCTAAATTAATTTGAATTCTTCGAATGAAAAATTCAAAAAAACTAAACTATTTTTCTCAAATTTAAAAAATTAATTTAGAAATTTTTTTATAGAAAAGCACTCATTTAATTAAACCAAATTGAAAGACAAGTATATCTTCAAGTAATTTGAAAAAGAAAATTACACGTAACGGTGCCCTAATAACAACTACACACAAATTACACCAAAGAGAATGTCTAATAAATTAGGTATCTTCATGTCTTGTCCTCCACCTTAATTCAGATGATACAATCTCATTGTTGTCCTCTAGTTCATATTGGGCACATTCCTCTAGAGTCGGTTCTTGCACAAACCAATTGTGTCCAGCCAAAAAAATTTCTAAATTTTCCACCTCCACCGCTGCTCACCCCTATCTTCCACCATTTCAGAATAACTCATTGGTAGACAGACGAAAAACTAACAGAAGGTTCGGAGTGTTCTTCTGCTTAGGAATTAGAGACCATAGATTTTTCTGGCCTTCTTTGATGAAATTATGCATTGTCAAGAATTATTTTTTATAACAAGCATCAATACACTTAACCATATATTACTTGGTCATTTCATGAATATTCTAAAGATTTTTTAAAATGTTTCTTAGAAACAACGTGTTCATAAATCACAATAAACTGGTATTTTCCTTTAATCATTTTAAGCACGCTTTTACATGGGAAGATCATTTTTTTTTTTTAGCTCCTCTCTAAAAATGGATCTTAAGAACATGAAGGGACAAAGGCTACTTGCTGATTAAGTAGCTGACAAATTGAACAAGTTTTTGTTGACACCTAAAATTTGGTTAAATATTTATGATTAAATTGAGTAGAATATTAGAGATCAATTTGGCCTTAACAAGAAAAGATTTTCACATCACATAGTCATTAATATTATTTGCATCAACTAAATTTTAATTTTATTTTATTTTCCCTTTATTTTTCTATGTTTCAGATAAAAATTTAAAAATTTAAAATTATTATTTTAAAAAATTAGAAAGACGTGACGGGACTCGGGGGCGGGGCCTGACCCCAGCCCCCTTTCTTTCCTCCGCCCGGGCCGGGGCCCAGTTCTCCTCATTTTCTCCCCGGCCCTTTTCTCTCCCTTCTCTCCTTCTCTTCTTCCTTCCCTCAGGGGACGTCTGGCCCTATAAGAGGAGGGGCCCAACGAGATCGAGAAAGCGAAGGATGAGGGCGAGAATGGGGAGTTTCTCCGGTGGCCACCGCGCCCGTACGCCAGCCGCCGATCCTCGCCGACGTCCTCAAACCAGCTCCAGTAAGCCAGCCCCGTTTTTGCCCTGTTTTGGGTACGTCGGGCCGGAGCTCGCGGCCGCCCGGCTCATGCGGACTCCGGCCCCGTCTCTCCCTCTTTTGGCTGCTGTGGTGGTGTTGTTTGCTCGGCGAAAGCTTCAGCCTTTGGTTTGAGTCCCGATGGAGCCAAAACCCGATGTTTCAGCAGCATGCTCGTTCGACGGAATGCCCCGAGATAGACCTAGTTCTTGCCTGCTTATTTTGGACGGTATCGAGTTGTCCGGACACCATCTCGGCCGGTCGAGATGCCTCGGTGACGTTTGGCGCTTGTGGGCGTCGGCCGTTTGGCCGTTTCGACGCGTCCCCGCCGCCCACTCTACCGTTTTCGCAGAGGAAAGCAAACAGCAAGAACAATATTAAGGTCCCATAGACTAAGCATCCAGTAAAATCAACGCAATCTATAGCCCAATACAAAGGCTCCACACCAAATCTCTTGAAGAAGGAAGATCAAAACCAAACCTTGAAAAATTCAAAAACTCAACGAAGCCAGATCAAGTCCAAGAAGATAATAGTGTATTAGTTTTTTTTGGTAAAAATAACAGTGTATTAGTTCATTAATTAAAAATCCAAAATATAATTAGTGATAATATAAGCACCATCAGAAGAAGGCATTCCGCTAAGACAAGGAAAAACTCACCCTAACTGTTTGAGGACCTCTCAAGCATAAATCTACAGTTAATTAAAACAGTGTAGATAACTGTAACAGCACCTTCATCATATAACGTTGCAGCAACAGTCTACACCAACAAGTCTAAAGTAAGCCACTAAAAAATTATTGTAAATTATATACATTTCAAGATAACAAACATACAGAGTTCTCGAATATGAAAGCTAAAATCTGAAATGCTGTTGTCAGCTGAGCTACAGAAGAATCACAAAGTGCAACTCCATCAAATGTTTTCTCAGAGATTATTTTCCCAATATTCTCCATTACATTTACATCAGAACCACTGGAAGGATCTCCAACAGCATGTTCAACATCCATGAGATCTGACACTAGAATACTAGTCAAAGTTAAGTGAGCATCTCCGCCAGAAGCTAACACAGCGGCATACTATAGAAGACCAACAGGCCCATTTTTGTGATAAACTACACCAGCATCTATCCATTCCAAAAGTCGTGTGGGAGAGTCTTATCTATTTGACCCTGGGGATGAGGAATGTAAAGCTCCATGAAGTTCAACTGCACGTTCAATCCAGGAGCCCAGAGAAGATGCTGTGGAATCAGTAACAATGATTTTAAAAATCTCTGTTGCTGAATGAAAAAGAGATCACTTAAGAAACAAAAAAAACCCACCAGTTCCTGTATGGGCGGGGTCGGTTCCTGATTTCACAAACGGGGTAATGACCCTAATCGATCCGGTTTCAAGTTTTAGGACGGAACTTATCATCCATAGAATCCTTAAAGCTAGAGGGTGAAACGACCTCCTCAGCCTTCCCACTATCTAAGGGCAAAGAAAAACGAATAAGATCAACTAGCTCAATTTCCTAATGGAAAATGCTGTCAGCCCAGAAAAAAACAATAACAATAATGACGATCACGTCTCTCGTCTATCCTCATCTCTCTCTCTCTCTCTCTCTCTCTCTCTCTCTCTCGATCGATCTCGAGATGCGTTGTGACGAGGATGTATCCATGAAAAGGGGAAGGTGATATTGCTAGTACGAGTACCTAGAGGGGGGTGAATAGGTATACAAAGATTTTTCTTGATAATTTATGTATACTTGTGCAATACTTAGACAGTTGAAGGATTTGTGAGAAATAATAATCAACGTATGACTAAGTAAGGAGAGAGAGAATTAAACACGCGGTTTATAGTGGTTCGGCTTGATTCAAGCCTACGTCCACTCTTCTGCACTGACAGCCAATTTGGCTGGATTCCACTATGAACAAAGAGATGTTACAGTGTTGATCTTCCTTGATTTCTCGGTGTAGATGATCTACCATACTCGCTCAAGGTATCATCAAGTATAGACACTCTCTGTGTATACAATTTCGCTCAGACTGTATCGACTAATAATCAAGGTGCTTCAGACTCTGGAATTTTTCTATCAATCACGTACCCAAACAACTAGAACGTCTTCCTTTTTATACTCCTTTATGCCATCATACCGTTGGCACTTACCAAAGGAATTCCTCCAATCTACCCGTTGGACGGAATCAATCAAGAAGATCATTCAAGCTATAAAAGGAACCTGACGATAGCCCATCAATCCTGTTCGCCCATATAATCAGGATCTTGGTTTCCAAGAATAGAACATTTCAAGAATACTTCGTCGACCATCGGATCTTCAATTGATCTAGATACGAACAAAAGAATCCGTTATATTTATCCAACCAAAAGATCTTCTCCAGACAATAGGATTAAATCCTCAACCATATACTTCGGCTCTGGATTTTCTTCGTCATTGGATCAGAAAGACTGTCAATGAGAATAGTCTTGAGTCTTGAGTCTTGAGTCTTAAGTCTCGAATCTTGAGTCTTGAATCTTGAGTGATCAGAAAGGTCTTCGACTTTAAACTAGACGATCCGCAGATACCCGGACTAGACCGAAGGAAACGTTTTGTCGCCTTCAAAATATTCTCGAAGATTTCTCCAACAATCTCCCCATTTTTATGGTGACAAAACTTTCCGTAGATTTGAACCACTTTGACCTGCAAAGACATTTCTCAAGCAATATGGCAATCTCATAAAGATTAACAAAGCAACCAGACTCTGCATCCACAGAAAATTGGTTAGTCTTTCATGAGTAATACCATATAACAACACTTGATATAAATGCAAACAGTCAAGCATTAAAATCCACAGCCAATTCAGTCAAGTTCAAGTTCACACCCAAGATTGCTCAAGTCATAAACAAACATATTAAAAAAACTTAAAGTCAAAGAAAGTCAAAGAAAGTTGGTTGGTTGGATGGTTCAAATTGCTTCTCCCCTTTTTGTCAACATTAAAAAGGTGAGAAATAAGTCATGTCTGCTTGGGAATGCGCACAATCTGGAAATCTCCCATGGACTGGACTACTCCTTCTAGCCTCTTTAAGTCTTCCCTTAGTTGGGCTACCTCTTCTCCCTTGGCATTGGCTTGAAGTTGTAGAGCGAGGTCTTTCATTTTGTCCTCCAGGGTAATTGAAGATGCTTGTCCAGCATTTTTCATGGCTTGAATTTTACAATCTAGAGCATAGATTTGGCCACGCATTTCCAGAAGAATTTCCATAATACGACGAAAATCTGCAGAATTGTCCGTCTGAGTACTTGCATTTGCTCTTTCCGATGGAGTGAATGCAGACGATGGCGCTTCTGTATAGTCTTGCAGATTTGATGTTGACGTATCGTGTCCTTCTTCAGGCATTTGAGAAGGCTGAATTTCTTTTGGTTCTGCTGGAGATTGTCTTAGACCTTCACTGTTAGCAGCATGAGGTGTGGACCTTTCTTGCTCGTCAACTCCCCCTGTCTCTAGGACATCAAGAGGGGAAGAGTGATGATCATGCTCTTCTGTATCTTGATTCTCCTTCTCTCCAGATTCAGCTGCTGACTTTTCTTGCTCTTCTTCAGCTTCTTTCTCCTTCTCTCGCTGCTCTTCTTCTTCTCTGTTCTTGTCTTTCTCTTCTTCTTCTCTCTGTTTCTTCTGCTGTTCTGTTGATGGGGGAACAGAGCGTCTTGTTCTTATCAAGGCAGTGATTGTGAGATCTTCCTCCTCATCTTCATCCTCCAAGATGAGAGTTCTCTTCTTTTTGGATGGGGCACCAATGGCTTCCTTTCCCTTTCTCTTTGAAGCAGACGGAACTGGAATCTTCACTCTGAATTTCTCCATTGCCTTAGAAAGTTCTTTCAGACGCATCTTTGTCAACATCTTTAAACCTACCACCATTTGGTCGCACGGTCGAACACAAAGTGTGTGTGGCGGTTCAATATTCATGTGTCTGAAGATCTTGGTCACCAGACCTGGGTAAGGCAATTGTCCCTTATCTTTCGACATTGCTCTGTACATGTGAAAGAGAATAGTGTGAGGAAGAGAGAATTTCTTTCCTGAGTTGATTGCGTACATCAATTTTGCTTCTGAGTTAGACACATCAGTCTTTGATGTAGACTTGGGCCTAATGCAATTGATCACAATTTTGTGCAACACAATATTGATGGCACGCATCCTTGAATAGATGATTTTTCCCTCGATATCTCTGTCTTTGACAAGGTCCATTGAGGCGCGAGCAACTGAGACTTTGATTGGTTGATAACGTCCTCGTTCAACTCCAATTATGTCCGCCAACATGTCCGCGTCTAACACATAATCCTGATCTCGAACACTGAAAGATATTCTATTCGCATCGATAAAGCTAAGATTTGAATAGAAATATGCAGTCAGTTGTGCATATCCGTCCATGGTGTCAGTGCAAAAACGTTCCAGTTGAAGCAGACTGAACTTCTCTCTCAAGTTCACATTCACAGCATCCAAGAAATCGAAATCGACACTTCTAGGGTTTATCACCCCTCGTTTCAACAGTCTGAAGAACAAATTTTCCTGTTCTTTCGATTTGAACAACTCCATCCTCTTTCCCTTCACCTTCGCGGCAACACCTATTCTCGGTTGAAAATCAATGAACATTTTGTCATCGTCGTTCCCATCAGTCAAATTTGGGCCCGACATACGAGGGTCACTTGGAATATTAGCAAGCGCTTCCTCTGCTTTACCCTTGGGAGCAATTCCCAAATCCTCCATTTTCTTCAGAAAGATATACTCATTCCCATAATTCTTTTCTTTAAGAAAGTCATCCACGTATTTCAACGGAGTCCCAGTACTTTTCAAAGCACGGTAAAGTTTGTAAATATAAGAGGGTTTTTGGACTCTTACAGGATCTGCGTCCTCGATTATCTCTTCTTCCGGATGTTGACCCGCACCTTGTGGGGTAGAAAGCATTGAGTGACATGGTGGAGAATGAGTCGGGTTCTGATGCTGACTCGATAATTCTTCCTCTTCTGTGAGATCGAAGTGGGTAGGTCCCTCCTTCATCTTCTGTGGTCCCCTGGTCGCGATTCTTGAGGACTTCCTCAAAGACGACATTCTTCTTGTCGCTAAAAGATTTCTTTGCTTGCTTTCCCAAGAAAAGATGACAACTTTCTCGAGGATAAACTTCGAAGTAGAAACCAGTTTGAGAGGAGAATGCTTTTAGGGTTTTGAAGATTGAAGGTGAAAACTGTATATATATAACTCAGTTTTGAAAAGGGGAAGTTCAATCGGTACAAGGAAAGTGTACGAATACCTCTTTTCGAAATCGATAACTGCCAAAATTAATCCTTTTGAAAAGGCAAGTTTTTCAATTTTCACGGAGACTACGAAAGATCATACCTTTTCGAGTTTAGATAAAATAACAACTTACAGTCTATAGTCATCAACGTTTGAGTCTGAGATATTTGAGTCTGACGATCATCAACTTTCTGAGTCTGAAGGTTGGAGAGTCTCTAGACTTTAACTTCTTCGAGCTTCAAGATGTTGAGTCTGGAACGGATAAAATCAAATTGATTTTTCTCCAAAGGTTTTGTGAATATATCTGCTAGTTGACTTTTTGAATCAACAAATTGAATCGAGATTTCTCCACTTTGAATATGATCTCTAATAAAGTGATGTCGAATTTCTATATGCTTTGCTCTTGAATGAAGAATTGGATTTTTGGTGAGATTGATTGCGCTAGTGTTGTCACATTTGATTTCTGTGCATGAGTCTTCAATCCCAAAGTCTTGTAGCTGTTGTTTTATCCATAGAATTTGCGAACAGCAGCTTCCAAGGGCTACATACTCTGCTTCTGTTGTTGAGAGAGCTACAGTGCTTTGTTTCCTTGAAAACCAAGACACTGTCCTGCTTCCAAGCAACCGGCAAGTTCTGAAATACTCTTTCTATCGACTCTACGGCCGGCCGGATCGCGTCTCGAATATCCGGAAGATTAAAGTCTCCCTTCTTAGGATACCAAAGACCCATGCTTGAAGATGAAGCAACGTATTTAATGATACGTTTTGCAGCACTAAGATGGGATTCTCTAGGATCTGATTGAAACCTAGCACAGATACAAACACTCAACAAAATGTCAGGTCTAGAAGCAGTAAGATAAAGAAGTGAACCGATGATGCTTCTGTACAGCTTTTGATCAACTTTCTTCCCTTCCTCATCTTTGTCTATCTTCAAAGAACTTGACATTGGTATATCAGTCTTCTTGCAATTTTCCAATCCAAATCTTTTGACAAGATCATTAGCATATTTTTCTTGATAAATGAAAGTTCCTTCCTTCAATTGCTTTATTTGAAGGCCAAGAAAGAATGTTAATTCTCCCATCATACTCATTTCAAACTCATCCTGCATAGACTTAGAAAATTTCTTGCATAGACTTTCATTAGGAGATCCAAAAATAATATCATCCACATATATTTGAACGAGTAAAAAGCTTTTGTTTTCCTTTTTGATAAATAGAGTAGTATCTACTTTACCTTTAACAAAACCATTCTTTAATAAGAACTTACTTAGTCTGTCGTACCAAGCTCGAGGTGCTTGCTTTAGACCATACATGGCCTTTTTTAGTATGAAGACTGAGTCTGGCTTCTTTGGGTCTTCAAATCCAGGCGGTTGTTCCACATAAACTTCCTCTTGGATAAATCCATTTAGGAAAGCACTTTTGACATCCATTTGGAATAACCTGAAATTTTTGAAGCAAGCAAACGCAAGTAATAGACGAATAGCTTCTAACCTTGCTACGGGAGCGTAAGTTTCATCATAGTCTATTCCTTCTTCTTGCGTGTATCCCTTGGCCACGAGTCTTGCTTTATTCCGTACGACTTTTCCTTTTTCGTTCATCTTGTTTCTGAACACCCATTTGGCTCCAATAACAGTTTTACCTTTTGGTTTAGATGTCAATTCCCAGACATCGTTAATGTTGAACTGTCTGAGCTCTTCTTGCATAACTTCGATCCAGCTTTCATCAGATAAAGCTTCTTCTATGCTTTTTGGTTCAATTTCAGAGATGAGAGCCACAGCACTAGACTCTTCACGTCTTTTGGATCTGGTGCGAATTCCTTCATTAATTTCGCCGATAATGAGATCTTTAGGATGACTGGACTTGTGTTTCCGCATTCTTGGTTGATTTCTACGGATGATGATCTCTTTCTTTATTTGAATCTTCATGAACATCTTGATGCTGGTCTTCCAGAGTCTGAGATACTTTTTGAGTTGTAAGCTTTGGAAGGTCTGGAGCAGGTTCAGACTCTTCATATTGAGTCTGACTGGATTCATCTTGCGTAGAGTCTTGAAATTTGACATTCATTGACTCCTCCACAGACTGGCTCTTCTTATTGTAAACTCTGTAGGCTTTGCTTGATGTAGAATATCCAAGGAAGATGCCTTCATCTAATCTTTCTTCAAACTTACCAACTCGATCTTTTGCATTTTTCAATATAAAGCATTTGCAACCGAACACATGAAAGTATGAAACAATAGGCTTCTTACCTTTGAATAATTCATAAGGGGTTTTCTCAAGAATAGGTCTTAGGAAGACTCTATTGATGATATAGCATGCTGTTGAAACAGCATCAGCCCAAAATCGTGAAGAAATTTTGCTTTCAATTAAAAGAGTTCTAGCCATTTCTTGAAGAGATCTATTCTTTCTTTCCACAACTCCATTTTACTGAGGAGTGTATGGAGAGGAGAATACATGTTTAAAACCAGATTCATCACACAATTTTGTGAAATCTTGATTTTCAAATTCACTTCCATGATCTGTTTTTATACTTGAGATAACACATCCTTTTTCATTTTGAACCTTTTTAGCAAATTTTTCAAAATACGAAAAGGTTTCTGACTTACTTGCAAGGAAATATACCCAAGTAAAGCGAGAGAAATCATCCACAATTACTAGGCAGTATTTCTTACCTCCAATACTCTGAGTTCTTGTTGGTCCAAAGAGATCCATATGCAGCAATTGTAGTACATGATTAGTAGAGACATGATTTATTTGCTTAAATGAATTTCTTACCTGTTTTCCCAGAATACAAGGTGTGCATGGATCGGACTTTTGATATGGTAATTTGGGTAGACCTCGAACAAGCTGCTTTGATGAGATTTTGGCTAATTGCTTCATATTGACATGGCCAAGCTTTCTGTGCCATAAGCTTGCTTCATCTTGAATTGAGATTAGACATTGTGATTCATTCAATTTCATGTCTAAGAGGTAGATGTTTCCATGTCTTCGACCCATGAAAGACTGAGTAGAGTCTTTACTAATTCCATAGCAAATTCCTTCTTGAAATGAGATCTTGAAACCAGTATCACACAGTTGGCTAATGCTGAGAATGTTATAGTTGAGTCCTTCCACTAGAGAAACATTGCTTATTGTGAGATTTCCAATTTTCACAGTTCCAAATCCGACAATGCTTCCTTTGCCATTTCCTCCAAATGAAACATTTCCACCGTTTACTTGAACAAGCTTTACGAAGCACTTTGAGTCTCTTGTCATGTGTCTTGAACATCCGCTGTCAAGATACCATTTTATCTTTTTCTTGACGGAGACCTGCATTTAAAAGAGAGTCTCAAGTTTTCTTTGGTACCCAAATTTTCTTGGGTCCTTTGGTGTTAGTAGGATAAGCATTATTAGGCCATACTTTCTTAACAGGCTTCCAAACTATGGGACACTCTTTTTCAAAGTGATCCTTACTGTTACACTTTGAACACCTCAGAGCATTTCGACCTACAGACTTTACAAAAACTTTCTTGAAATGATTTTTGTAAGCCTCTCTCGACGGTCTTTTCTTAATTCTTTCTTTAACTTTAGGAAAATCAATCAAGGAAATTGTTTCCGCTGTCATGCCTAGACCAGACTTATTGAAGTAAGGTCTTTGAACTGAAAGAACTTTTTCAAGCTTTTCGGATCCTATCGAAAATTTCTTTGAAATATTTGATAAGTCCGTTTTTAAGAAAACATTTTCTTTCAAAAGATCATCTTCTTTTTCTTTAAGAGCAGAAACATTTAGGTCTAGACTTTTAACTCTTTCCTCTAAGATGACTTCCTTTTGTTTTAGAGTTGAGTTTTCCTTTTTAAGTTCGGAAATCTTTTTGAGAGAAGTCTTAAGACTGAAACATAGTTCATCAATGTATTTAGAGACTTTGACAGGAATTTTAAAATCACTTACCTCAAATTCACTGTCTGAGTCTGATTCAGAATCTGAGTCTAAGTCTGAATGTGCCATCAAACATATGTTGGCATATTCATTATCACTTTCTTCACATTCTGTATCACTCCAGGTTTCGGCTTTGAGAGCTTTTCGAAACTTCTCAGCTTTTCCTCTTTTCTTCTTCAGAAGAGGACAGTTGGGTCTGATGTGTCCCTTCTTCTTACATTCGAAGCAGACTACATCCTTGTTTGGTTCCTCATCATCAACAGATTTGGTCTGCTGTCTCTGGAAACTTTGTTTCTTTGAGTTGAACCTTCTCGCCTTTTCTATTCGGTTTTCGAATCTTCTTATCATGAGGGCGAGCTCCTCATCGTCCATATCATCTTCAGAATCTGCATCATCAGAATCATCATTTGATTTGAATGCAATAGATTTCTTACCTCTTGGATCTTCGTCTTCATTAATTCGTTCCACTTCATATGATTGAAGAGTTCCAATTAACTCGTCGATCGATAGAGGCATAATTCTTTGTGTCTCTCTTATTGAAGTCCTTATATGATTCCACTCCTTGGAGAGTCCACGCAGTAGCTTGTTCACCTTCATGGGATCAGAAATTTTTTGTCCTTGGTTCTCAAGACCATTGACAATATCTGTAAAACGACTAAACATGTCAGTTATAGATTCTCCTGGTTTCATTTTGAAGGCTTCATATTGACCGAGGAAAATGTTGATTCTGGTCTCCTTCACTCGATCTGTTCCTTCATAGGTGATATATAATCTATCCCATACTTCTTTTTTGTCTGTAACAGGGGAAGATATTCATTATATTTAGTTGGAGATAAGGCACAATATAAAGAGTAAATTGCTTTTGCATCGAGTGCTTGTCTCTTGTTTATCTCTTCCTGAGTTATTCCGCTGGCATCAACAGTTTCTTTTCTTCTTTCAGAAATTGATGCAGCAGTAGGAGTAATTCCTCTTTCCACAACGTCCCATTCCAGAGGATCCTTGGATCGTAGGAAAGCTTTCATCTTGTTCTTCCAGATATTGTAATCCTTTCCGTCAAAGTAGGGTGGTCTGGTATTGCTTTGCCCTTCCATCAGCCCTGGTGCTAGCATACTAGCCATGGATCTTTTACTCTGAAGTAAAACACTTCAAACAAAATAAGAACACGGCTCTGATACCAAATGATATTGCTAGTACGAGTACCTAGAGGGGGGTGAATAGGTATACAAAGATTTTTCTTGATAATTTATGTATACTTGCGCAATACTTAGACAGTTGAAGGATTTGTGAGAAATAATAATCAACGTATGACTGAGTAAGGAGAGAGAGAATTAAACACGCGGTTTATAGTGGTTCGGCTTGATTCAAGCCTACGTCCACTCTTCTGCACTGACTGCCAATTTGGCTGAATTCCACTATGAACAAAGAGATGTTACAGTGTTGATCTTCCTTGATTTCTCGGTGTAGATGATCTACCACACTCGCTCAAGGTATCACCAAGTATAGTATACAATTTCGTGTATACGATCGTATCGACTAATAATCAAGGTGCTTAGACTGGAATTTTTCTATCAATCACGTACCCAAACAACTAGAATGTCTTCCTTTTTATACTCCTTTATGCCATCATACCGTTGGCACTTACCAAAGGAATTCCTCCAATCTACCCGTTGGACGGAATCAATCAAGAAGATCATTCAAGCTATAAAAGGAACCTGACGATAGCCCATCAATCCTGTTCGCCCATACAATCAGGATCTTGGTTTCCAAGAATAGAACATTCCAAGAATACTTCGTCGACCATCGGATCTTCAATTGATCTAGATACGAACAAAAGAATCCGTTATATTTATCCAACCAAAAGATCTTCTCCAGAGACGATAGGATTAAATCCTCAACCATATACTTGCTCTGGATTTTCTTCACACGGATCGAAAAGATCACATCAATGAGAATAGTCTTGAGTCTTGAGTCTTGAGTCTTAAGTCTCGAATCTTGAGTCTTGAATCTTGAGTCTGGTAGTCAGAAGGTCTTCAGACTTTAAACTAGACGATCTGCAGATACCCAGACTAGACTGAAGGAAACGTTTTGTCAGCTTCAAAATATTCTGGAACGATTTCTCCAACAGAAGGAGAAGGGGCGACGCGAAGGACAATGGGAGGGTTGTTGACGAACGAGATCTGCTCAGGCAACCCCCTTGTTTGAATCCCCATTAAAAATCAAAGCTAGTGCAATAACCAAGAATGTCAAACGCACCCTTTTTTCCAGAAATCCAATTTCACAGGGCGAGCGGCGTCGGCGCGAGCAAAGTGAGCGTGGACGCGTCGGCCGCTCGCCGCCGCGGCATCAGCCGAGAGTGCTAGTATGAACACCTAGAGGGGGGTGAATTGGTGTTTAAGATAAATCTTGGCAAATATATGCGGAATAAAATAAACTTCAAACAAAGGAGTTAAGGAAGATAATAAGAACATAAGATTTATAGTGGTTCGGCTTAATCCAAGCCTACGTCCACTCTCCCACGCTAATGACCTTCTTAGTTGTATTCCACTATGCAATCAACAAGAGATTACAACTTTGAGTGCAAACACTTAGTAGATCACACTATCTCACTAAGTCACTCTTTTGGTATTTCTCTCACGATTACAAACGTTTAAGCTCTCCAAAGACAAGTGTATGATCGAAGGTCGCTCGACTTTGGAATTATAAATTCTACGCTCCGTCTTTTTTGCTCATCGGTCCATGATCTCCTTAAATACTCCTCCACTTCCAAACTACCCGTTGGACAAGTATCTCGGGAGAATCGTCTTCCAATATACCCATTGGACAGCTCGTATTTAGAAGATTTGGTAGCCGTTGAGTGACAAAGGTAAAATCTCAAATTGATTCCGATCGCCCATACAAACGAAATCTTGGTTTCCATAAGTAAAGCTTTTCGTATAGAAAGTTCTTGTCTTCAAGATCCAATCGTCAATCAATTAGGTCAAATCAATCAAATCAATCTTGATGTGGAATCCAAACCAGATCACTAGCCGTTATATGATTGGGCTTGAGTTACGATTCATCGAAACGGATGTAAAGTCCGAGTCAGACTTTACAACTGGTCCGAACATATCCGCTTCGAAAGATTTAGCTTTAAGGTCTATACCGGTTCGGCTTCAACATAGAGTCGGGTCTTCCGGTTCATCATTCACGTTCGCCTAGAATTAGTCGCGTTTTCGCGCATGTCCGAGAGGGAGGAGCCCCTCGGCCGGCGGTGTCGGGTCCGGCCGGGAAACGGGGACCCAGGCGGAAGCCGAGCCCTCGGCTTCGGCTGGCCGAGGCGACGGCGGAGTAAGCGTGCGGCCAAGCCGAGACGAGCGGCGTCGCCACGGCCATCCGCGTCGGCGTTGTGTGGGAGCAGGGGAACGCGAGGGGCTACTAGTCGGGTCGGCCTGGGTTGGGTCGGGGTCGGTCGGGTTGCACGTCTAACTGGCTTGGGCTCATTATATTAGCTTTCGGGTCGAGCTCGGTTTGTTGGAGTTGGGCTTAATTCTATAAGATTGAGCCCAGTTCGTTTTTTAAAAGCCTCTTAATGGGTGAGGCCTCCCAAGCTGAAGACCAGCGGCAGCCCACATTCAGACTGGGCTCAAAGGCCAAGCCCGAGTCCCAATTTCGAATAAAAAACTATGAAAACATATATTTTAAAATAAATATCTAAAAAAGGAAAAATTTCAAAAGAATTTCGAAAAAAATTCTCAAATTAGGAAAAGTAAAAAAAAAAAAATGAAAAGGTTTTTGAGTATCTTTCTCTTTAAAATGCATGAAATATGTAAATAATTTAAAAAAGGTTAAAAAAAATATTAATTGATTAACTAGTATAATCAAGTTCAAATCCTAATTTTTTTTGTTGCACAGAAGTAAAATATTTCTCTTAATATTTTATTTGGTTTCTAATCGATCCAACACAAACTGATTAGTAGCGACTTATAAATGAAAATGACTTGCACATTAAAAATTTAGACCATAAATCGTGAATTGATGAGTTTAGGAGAGCCAAATTAAATCTAGACTTAGTAGGTCATTAGCCTCCACAGCTGTGGGAGGGTCCAAGGAGGTCGCAAAAGTTTATTTTACATGGCATAATCCTTAGTTTTAGTTCAAATATTTTGAACCTATTGACTTTTTTTTTGAATTTTTGTTTTCATGATTCATGCGTCCAAATATACTCGAACATGAGATAATTGTATGTTCATGTTATAATTGGATCTTTAAGAGTCATATAAGGGACATACGTTGGCCATGCTTGGAAAAATTGATATCAAGAGGTCAAAAACTTTTTGAATAGAAAAGACTAATTTAAATATAAATTTCAATGCCATAACAAATATGGAAGAAATTCGTAAATAGCATCAGCTAAATAAAAAATTACATTTCAGAGGAATTCATTTATAAATTCCTGTAAATCAACTTTTTTTGCAGAGCATCTATCTATCTATCTAATGGTGAAAATTATCCAATTATCTGATTTGAAACGTCTTGTACTCTCCAACGAAATAGAAAATATCAAGCCAATTATCTGCTACACATGGACATCATGGATTGCTTTAATATATAAAAGGTCTTTAACTCTTGAATTTTTTGGAACACAAATTTTTGGTTTTTAAGATTCAGGAGCATGCTTTTGATTGAATATGTATTGGGTTTTGTCATTTTGTGTTGTATCTTATGCGTTTTGACTAATGTTTCTCTACGTCTATAATTTGTGCTTGCCTGAGATGGGTCGTACCTATTTTGTCTCCTCCATCCACCAATCATAATGTTTTGACTAAATCGAAGACGTGGTTAAAGGACTTTGATCTGCATATAGTTCGTGCGCCATATGCTTCTATTTTCAGAATGCACAAGTTGTTATAATAGATTAGCTACAGTGTCGGTCTAGGATTGTACGAAAAAACTACTATTGCATCATATCTTATTTGGAAAAATCAGGGATTATGATCTTCTGTCTATCTATATTTCTAATTAATTGTCATACTGAATTTTTTTCTTTCTATGATTTTACCAAACACAAGAAGATTTCGTGTCAACATTACAAGTGTAAAACGATGACACACTATTTGATGATGAAGAATGTGAAACAGAAGCTACTGGTGATGAAACAAAATAAAATCAAATCGACGAAGCAAATGTGATTAAAACCGAGGGAATGAGAGTTATTTTATTCTGTGGAGGATCTATTAGAGAACGATAAAAGATGCATAAACAAGTGGGATTGGGTGTCTCTAGGAGGAGCTAGAAAAATGCAGATGATGATAAGGTAAAATACTTAACTCTTGCATGTTCTCTTCATGGAAAAAGTCTATGTATCTACAGCTAGTATAAGGATCAACAAACTTTAACTTGTCTGTTGTTGAGGCAGGAGGGAATGAAAATCTTACCTTTGGTGAGAAAGATTGTCAAAATTTTATTGAGAAGGCAAAGAAAGTTAAGACTTGGAACTGAAGATGGCGAAGCCAATCATAACTGTTTGTTAGGATGCAAAATAGAAATGACCTTTTTTCTATGTGATGGAGCTGGATGATAGTCCCAGGTTAAAGAATGTTTCCTTGGCAGGTGCAAGAACTTGGCCATTATATGAAAGTTTTGATGAAGTAGTAACCTTTGATACTATATATTTGACCAATCAATATGAGATGCCTTTTGCCCCTTTCATGAGTGTGAATGAGGATACTAACACATTCGTTTGGTTGTTCAAATCCTTGTCTCTTTTGGATGGGAGGACGAGCACCATTCTCTACTATCACAGACTAGGACAAGGCAATGCAAAATTGAGTTGAGCATCGGTTCCTGATCCTAAGCATCAATGGTGCTTATGGCATATCATGAAAAAAGTTCCTGAAAAATTAGGTCGATATTCTGCATTTCAACTTATCACTCGACATAAAGGGCGTCCCACATCAAAATGGAAGGAATCAAAAATAGGTCATATTGATAGAGCAAAGAAGCAAAAGATTAAGGCTCGACAGACTAAGCGCAAGAAAAGCAAGAAAAGCAAAGATGTAGTTTTGAAAATGGTAATTGTAAATTTATTGATATCCTTTTTCTCTATTTCATATCATAAAATGGACTTCTTATTTGGTGGTACTCTCATGTTTTCGGGAGTTAATGGAGCCAAAATAAAAATGGAATCTCGACGCTTACAGTTTTTGCTTTTTATTATAAAAATTATCTTCATTCTTAAAATGGTTTTTGTATGACTCACTAGTGGGTAACTTAAGTGCACTGTCGGCTAGCATACATGATCTACCAAAAGCTTCTTCTTTTCCAGCAGAAACTATTTAAATGTGGGGAAGGTCCTTTCGTCCATAAATTAATCTTCTATTTGAGAATATTCTATACAACATTTGTGCTTTGTAAATAACGGTCAAAGTATGTTCATCTAGGACAACTCGTACCTATGTGAGGATTGGACTTGATAATCAATGCCGCAACACTCAACATGAGCCAATCATACTTATCTTCGTTCAATTTAAGAAATTCTCATATATGATTGTCATATTCGTTTACATAGATTTCTAATCTTAGACATTTCATAAGATTCTTTGAGGTATCCTTTTTCTATATTTTAATCTTGTGCATTTATGAAGCCGTTTGAATTTTAAAAAAATGGTATGTTTATATTCTTAATACTAATTCATGAATTTTTTTTTTTTATTTAACAGGACTAAACCATGGGACAATGTCAACCTTATTATACTATTAATCTTTTGAGGATCACAACACAACTTTTTAAAATTAAAAATTATTGATCAATACATTCGACTAATAAGCATTCATTTCACATAGTGATTTGTGTAATTAGCTATTTTCCACGGGACAAAGGAGTGATGTTGAAGGTAAAGGAATCTCTTATAGGTGAAGAGAGAGAGATTCTTAATTTTTGTTCGTGATCAACAGTTGAGACTTGCAAAATCCTAAAGTTTGATTGTACAAGAATGTTCTAGACTGTTTTCTAGAGAAGCCTTTTGTCTGTATGTGATTCTTAGAATCATCACCCATTTCTTTGTAGAGAGAGTGAGCTTCTTGGATTCATGTCCTCTCTGAGTACCATTTACTCAACAAAGCTGCCCACCATCTCTTATGTGTAGGTCATCCATCCGAGCAATTCTAGCATGCAAGAATTTGTCCATCTGTGCACCCACAATTGATGCATTATAAACATGGGATCAGCTGACATTCAATTGAGGCTTTCCATCTCAAACTTAGTTTCTCATTTCTAATCTCTCATTACTAAGAAAACAAAGTCATGTTCACATCATTCTTTCTAGTAGTATACAGAAAGGAAAAATATTCACAACTCCAATAGCGTTACCTTCTCAAATGGCACATAACAAGAATTTCACATATTTTCAAATACAAACACAAACTCTCCCCCCTTGGTTTGCTGTCTCTCATAATATGTTAGGCTTGATTAGAGTCTCCTGCTAATTACTATTTTCAAGAGTTGACTTCAACGATCCAACCATGGAACTTCTAAACCTGTGAAGACCACAAGTCGCTACTAGAGCAACATAAAAACAAACAACATACTATATTTGAGGGGGGAAAAAAAGACAAATAGATATCAATGCAGACCTACCAACAAGAGCAGCCAGTTACATCAAGTTTTAAAGATATTTCAGCTTTGGTTTGCTTGGAAGCACCTTGAGGTTCAAGCACCCACTTAAGTTCACTGCCTCCAAATTTGTCACCTTTGAGAAGTCTGGAACACTAATTAGAGACTTACAGCAGCTGAAAATTAGGAACTTCAAATTTCTAAAATGCTGCAAATAAAAAGAACAGCCGAACAAGATTTTGATAAATTTCACTTTATGAAAGGCACCTAAAATGGAAACCGACAATAAAAGCATGTATGATGTACTTTTAAGTTATCTCCTAATTCTTTAATCCTGCTGTTATGCACATCAAACCAAACAAGTTTCTTTAGACTAGCACCAAACTTTAGAGTTGATAAAGGATATTCAGGCCATTCAAGCCACCTTAAATCTTTAGGAAGATATACGGGATCTCCGCTAAGCTGTGCATTTAGAAATAGGAGCAATCTCAGTCTCCTCATATGTGTGAAAGCACTCGGATTGATGTCTAGCTCTACTTGTGTTGGCAAGTCCAGCACTTTGCCTCTAACAGCATTGGTTCCCTATCAAGGAAAAGAAAATAATTATTACTACACTACCCAAATTAGGTAACGGCGTGTAAATTAAAGAAGACAAAATTATCAATGGTGTCATGAGAAGCTCTCACAATATCCTCCAAAAATACTTCAAAAACATCATTGCAGCACCATAATCTACTCCATTTCCCAAGGTCATCTAAACACTCTTGTTTCACGATATCCTGACCCATCAACTGAATCGAGTCATGCATTTGTACTGTTCTCTGATTATGGATGTTCTTTAAAGATCTCTCTATTAAAGTTTGAATCCCAATTAATGTCTTTAAACCACAACCATCAAGAACTGTGGTTACATAATGACTATCCCTCCTCTTAAAGAAGCAAGTAACGTCAAAAAATATGTCCTCCTCATTGTTTTCCAGCGCACCAAACTTTTTCTTCAGAACATTGTTTATATCTTTATTAGGACTTTCAGCAAGTTTACCTAATGTACTCTCACATTCCCCTCTACTTCTACCACATAAAAGGGACCCAACAACACAATTGCTAAGTGAAGGCCATTAGCGTAGCCCAAAATATTATCTATGAAATCCCTGCTTATGTCTTTTATCTAGTTTCTTGGAAAAGCAAATGGACGCAGAAGTTCAAAAGCTTCACCTTGATCCAATGTTTTAATTTCATGTACCTGATCTGCCCCATGAAAATTTAGTACATGGTGATCCCTTGTCGTAAGGATGATCCTTCTCCCTTTTCCAAACCATTCACTTTGTATCTAATCATCTAACTGGTCCCCATGATCCACACATTCAAGCACAAGTAGAATCTTCTTGCAGCAAAGTCTATCTCATATCAAACCAACACCTCCATCCACACTCAAGACTGCTAAGTTTTCTTTCCAAAATATCTCAGATAAGAGTGCTTTTTGCAAATGAACTGGGCCATCAGGTTTACTGGAAGTTTCTCTAACATTTGCAAGAAAGCCGCACCCACCAAACTGACTAGCCATACTGTTATGGACAGCTTTAGCGATGGTGGTCTTCCCTATACCTCCCAGTTCCCCGTATTCCTATCATCCGAACCTCATCCAAGCCTGTACTTAACAACGAGTTTATATTTTCAACCCGGCAACCTATACTGATGGGATACTTGGGCACACTCAGGGGTACTCGTCCTACTATAGTCATGATACTTGTTCTCATTTCCACCAAAACAAAGTAGCAATGAGAATGGGAATAAATGGCAATATACGATCCATCGGACTAACTAAAACCAACACGAAGTAAACAATCACTCTGTAACATTCCAAAACATGACTCTAACGCACTAATCGATGCCATCATATAACAATCAGATTAGAGAATTACCAATTCTTCCACAGGGTCGAACAGGAATACTCTGATTACCCATCGACATAATAATGCCAACCGGACAAATGGGCGGCTTCAATTAGGGCTTGCCTCCATTTCTTCACCTTCTCAGAATCCACCTTTCCCAATTTCTCCTCGTACCAGACCAATGTCTTGCCATAACTCTCTGTCTCTCTCTCCCCACCCCCCTCCTCGAATCTCCCTTGGCTCCACTCCAGTGGAACGCAGGCAACACCAGCTGTCCCCTTGAGCCTCTTCTACTCCATTACCTTCACCGGCTCGTCCAAGCACCACCCGGACGAAGCGTGGTTCTCAGAGAAGACAAGGAGGGCGATTCGGGACTCCTCAATGGCCCTCATGAGTGCGGGCGAGATCTCGTGCCCCGGGCCTCGAGTCGTTGCTGTCGATGGAGGCGTTGATGCCTACTTGAGCCAGAGCCCCGTCGAGGTGAGGGAGGAAGCAGGGTTGGTCGTCCTCGCGTCTGAAGCTGAAAGACGTCGAACGGCCATTTTGCTTCGAAGTTGAAGAAGTATCAGTCCGAATGTTTGATACTGCACACCTTCTTCTTCTTCTTTGAATTTTTTTCGTGGTTTAAGGGTAATATAAGGGATATCTGTTGGCCATGGATGGAAAAAAATGCATATTAAGAACTGAAAAACCTTTTTTAAGAGAAAAGAATTCTCTGAGAATGGGAATTTCGATGACATAACGAAATATGGGAGAATATAATGACCAGCGAAACTACCGAAATTTTCTAAAACAATTTAGCAATTATAAGGTTTAAGAAACTTTTCTGAATTAATATTACTACCACGCTAGTGGTCAAGCTCGAGTTAACATCATGCAAATTACCATAACTAAGATGGGATGGTGCATAATTTCATTCATTGTTGGTGTATGAAAGATATTACATATGTAGTAACGTGAAGGATTGATTAGTTCATGCAGAAGCCCGTATGAAAAGTGAATCAATCGCCATGCCACATTGAAGAAATTTGTCAAGCAAGACGATAATGCCTCAAGGGACAAAGTGGAAAAGAAAATCTTAGAGGAGCGACTCTTTTAACTCCAAATTCATGGCAATCGCAATTTTGGGAGAATTTCAAGAAGAGTAGAGGGATGAAAATGTGATGTTATCCAACTGTGACCTAAGTGGAAGGTTTCGATTCCTTCTTTGATGTCTGTGATGAAATTGAACTTGGCGATGGACAAAGGCATGTGGATTGCGAAGTGTATTTTAATGACGAGGAATGAGAAATGAAGTGCATGTCTACTTATCTGAATTTAAGGGAGCTATATGTGGGTATTATATGGTGGCTACTCTTAAGAAACATCTTGAAGTTGTGTCTACTGAGTATCTTTAGGGTATATTTGGTAACCGTCCTACTCTAGGGAATGCTTTTTGCTTAAAAATAATTATTTTCGATAGTTTATGACATTTGAAAGTGTTTGGTAACTATTTAAAATTTATTTTTTCAGAAAAAAATGCGTTTAATAAAATCTCAAATTCTTTTGTGAATTAGAATTTCTTTTTAATTTTTTAATACTTTTATTATATTTTGCTCTTTTTTCCTTTTTCCTTTTCCATCCCTATTCTTCTTCTCTAGCCGATTGTTGGCCATGGCAATGGCCGGCGACCAGCTATGCAAGGTCTAGCGAGCTCGTTGGAGCCTCACTAAGCCAATGCAAGGCCTAGTGAGATTGAGCCTTGTTGAGGCTTGATTGGCCATTGGCAAGGTTGAGCCTCATTGGTGGTTGGGCGATCTTGTCTGGCTACCGGCGAGGTTAGACCTAGCCTAGTCAATGCGAGGCTGACCCTTGCCAAGGCCAAGCCTCGCCTTGGCTTGGGGAGGCTTTGGCAAACTAGTGGGACTTAAACCCAGCAGTCGTTGGCCATCACCATGGCCAACAACCGGCCACGAGAAAGATGAAGAGAAAATAAAAGAGAAAAATAGAAAATTTGGCTCGATTTTGAAATTATTCCTAAAAACATAGAAGCAACTTTTTTCAACTTCTTGATTATTTACCAAATCTATTCACAAGAACAAATTTATTTTCGGGGATACGAAAGTTACTAAACGATTTATGTTCTTATTTATTTATTTATTTTATTTCGGAGAATAAAAGAATAGATTTAATTATTTTTGCTAGTTAGCAAACAGACTTGCCTTGACAACAGTGGAGGAAGGACCTAAGGCGAAAGCATATAGGGCCCGTTTGGTTCGGCTTTTGGGGAATGCATTTGCCAAAATGCAAATACCTTTGGGTGAATGGGGTTTTCCGAAATGCAAATATCGTTTGGTAAAATTTGCATTGAGATGCAACTTTAGCCAAAATACCGTTTGGTAAACTTTACATTTGCAAAGGACTTTTATTAAATTAAAAAAAAAAAAAACATTTGTCTTATTTTTTTTTGAAGTCCGGCCACGGACCGCCGGATCCGGCGGCCGGATAGCCGGATCCGGCTGCCGGATGGCGGATCAGCGGCCGGATAGCCGGATCCGGGCTGGATGGCCGGATCGGCCGCCGGGTCGCGCGACCTCGGGCGTCGCCCGGGGTCGCACGACCCCGATGGCCGCCGCCCGGGGTCGCGCGACCCAGCGACGGCCGCCGGGTCGAGCGACCCAAGCGACGGCGGCCCGGATCGCGCGAACCCGGGCGACGGCCGCTTGGGTTCGCGCGATCCAGCCGCCGCCGCCCGGGTCGCTCGACCGATCGGCCGGCCGTCGCCGGGTCGAGCGACCTAGGCGACGGCCGCTTGGATCGCGCGAACCCAGGGCGGCCGTCACCGGGTCGCGCGACCCCGGCGGCCGTCGCCCTGGGGTCGCGCGACCCGGGCGGCCGTCGCCCGGGTTGCGCGACCCCACGCGGCCGTCACAGGGTCGCCCGACCCCGCGACCGTCGCCTAGGGTCGCACGACCTCGGGCGGCCACCGGGTCGCGCGATTCAGGCGACAGCCATTTGGTTCGCGCGACCCAGGCGTCGCCTGAGGTCCGGCGACGGTCGCTGGGGTCGGGGGACCCTTGGCCGGCGATCGCCGGCGCATTGCCGGCGCGCGCGACCCCTTGGCCGGCGGTCGTCGGCCTCCGATCGGCTTCTCTCCGGTGAAGATGAACAGTAGAAGTTGCATTCGGAAAGCAACTTCCCAATGGACCTCTCCCCCTCCATTCCCCTAAAGTCCCTTCAAGCCCCTTGGAGATGCAATTGCATCTCCCCAAAGTCCCCGAAATATTGAACTAAACACCACTCACTTTTGCCCAAACCCCTTTAGAGGCCAAAAGCCCCTTCTAAATGCCGAACCAAACAGGGCCATAGTCATCAGGAGTTGTTGTGAATATGCTAACCTCAATGATGAAAAGTGGACATGAAAATTAATGCCCAAATACTCATAAAGTGAGCCAACTATAGTTGTAATTGTTTGATATAAGAAATTCTCGTATATGATTGTCTCGTCCGGTTATATTGAACGTGATCCTTCACGTTTCATAGGATGCCCGTGGAGTCTCTTTTTTCCACATTTTAATCATGTGGATTTATAGAAGTTTTTTGAAATTTTATGTGATTGTATGTTGATATTCTTAATACCGACTCATTAGAGTTTTATATTTAACGAGAATAAGTCATGAGATAATTTTAACTAGGAAATTACAAAAAAAAAGTCTAAATTTATTGCAATTATGCCAATTTAGTTTTAAACTTATTTTTTTTTATCAATTCAGTTATAAACCTTTTACAGTTGTGCCAATTCAATTCATCCGGCTAATTTTTCCTGTCGATGCTAATGTGAACGAATGCCAGTAATGACCATTCGGTCGATGTCAATGTGGCAATTTTTTAATAATATTTTTATTAAAATTTTTATTTTTTTTCCTTTTTCTTTTTTCTCTTCCTCCTCCCTTGGCTTCTTTTCCCATAGTGGTTGGCAAGGCTTCGCCGACACTCACCAGCCAGTAGGCGAGGGCTAGAAGCCCTCGCCGGCGGCCTCACCCAAATTTGGATGAGGTCTCGAGGCCACGGGCGAGGCAATTTTGCCCACAAGGCTAGCCTCACCATGGTCTTGCCACATAACGAAGGTGGCCTTGTCGCGACCCGACTTTGTGAACCAAGAAGAGGAAATGTTGGGTTTATGGGTACTTGACCATAAGAGCTCCCTCATGGTTCACATCCACAAAGATGCTATCACCTTGCCTTTTAGGACAAACCATTCATGAGTTTGCTTGATCATAGTTGTGAGCAAGCTCATACCTCACGTGACAATGGAAAGTCATACCCACACAAGTGACATACCTAAGGAGGTCGGGTGTGAGTATTGAATTTAAGAGTACCTTTACCATAGTAGCCCTCCTACTAGTATTCTATTCCCTAAGGATCATATCACTTCATCAATTAAGAGCTTTCTACAGTGGGTATGCTAAATTATGGTGATCTTTGACGAGGCCCATACCCTTTGCAATGGGTTGATTTTATTATTTAGTTATTTGAAACAACCTAAAAAGAACGGGAGTCACCACTAGCCTCGTCTTTGTGGTCGGCTAAAAATCCCAATTGAGAGTTGAAAGTGGTCCATCGATTCTTACGCAGCTAGAGATTCTAGATTTGAGAACTCGGGTTATGCTAATATTTCTATGAGCACCTTTTCATAACCTAATAGTTTGTCATATTTCCTAAGGTGTCCAAACATTTCTTTTTACTTTTTTGGGTTGTTAACTTCCTAAGTGACCATGCATGGATGGCTATTTTCATGCAATTTCTATTTGTAAGAAGAAAAAGAAAGCAAACAATTGAAATTTGAAGACAAGAGAGAAAGTAAACAATCAAGTGAATTGTTATAGGGAAAACAATAAATCTAACATGCAACCCTAGGTGATAGGCAAAAATAAAGCGGAAAAAATAAAACCCGCACTTCATCGGGTGTTTACACAATGCAAAATGACCCGAAACATATATCGGGTAAAAATGAATACAAAACTGGGTTGGAATGGATATCGACCTCCCATGGTCCTCAGGTTTTGAGGGACCTCCACCTCCAAGGACCTATACTAATCCTAATCTAAAGAAACTAAGACAAGGTACATATTATAGGAAAAAACAACCACTCATGCCAAAAACAACCACAATTATTAAACAATAAAAAAGAATCAAGCAGTTGAAACGGGATTCAAAGTCGATCAAGTTGGGTCTTGGGATTGGCCTTTGCAAATCATGTATTGGTCCTTTTAGACACCTACTCAATCCAATTTCATGATTTACAGCTATTAGTGACCATTTGTGTTCTTGTGTGGTCACTAACGCTTATAAGTCCCCATGACATGTTCTAAATGAATCCCAAGGTTACCCCACAGAAATAGACACCATACCTAAACATACATATAAAATTCAAAGGCATTAGTAGGAATTAAACATCCAGGTAGACCCATTGACTTTATTTCCCAAACAATCAAACAATTTTTAGTAAGCTAGCATTGGATCACTTATTCAGATAATAGGAGCCAAACAAAATCATAGGCATCTCTAAAAATGAAATGTTATTATGCATTTGTGATACATGTGATGCTTCAAGAGGCTTTGAATGTGTTTAAAACATCAGGATGAACAATTTTGACAAAAAGTGTTGAAAGTGAGGTATGATCTCATTTGCCAAAGCTAGTCTAGGGCGCATATTGCACTACTAACAAATGTCATAGGCATTTTAAATACAATCCAAGCTTCAATAGGATCAACCTCAAATCGAAAGTTCCGAGAGATGCTAAACAATTGATATTGGAAGCATCACATGTATTAAAATCATTTCCACATGGCAAACGTGCCGATAAAAGACCTTTTTAGTTTTTTTCAAAAAATTTCCAACAACGAAGATTGAGAAACTTGGAGCAGACTTCATGAAAGTGATGAATCCTATTTCAACATGCAAATTGTCCTAAAGGATCTTGAAAAAAAAAAATCACAACAAAGATTTACAATAAGACGTCATAGAACAGATAAACAAAATCAACGCAATTGGCAATGGACTCATGGACAAATTGTTCCAAGAAAATTACACAATGTGCACGCAATCAAGGGGAAGGAAGTATTCTAAAACAAGCCGCATAGACATTTATAAAATTTCAAAACCGCATTAGAAATTCAGCAGAACAACAGGACAACATGACACAACAACAGAGATTTGACCTAGTAAATGGGCTCTAAAAAATATGAAATTTCACCACAACGTACTCAAAAGAGTAACAAACAAAGTTTGTGAAGGGCCCGGCTTAAGAATCTTTAACTGAAAAATCACACAAAAATAACGAAAGTCAGACTAAATAGGGATAAAACAGGGGTTCCGAATTTAACCTAAGTAAGATTTCTAACCTAACTTGGAAAAAAAGGGAACGGGGTCAAGTGATAAGCAAATTGCGCAAAAAGTGGCATTAAAAATATTTAGATGAGTCATAAAACTTGCTAGAAGGGTCGGCGTTCAATCAAGGTTGAATCGAGGGTCAAAAATTGATGTTCGTGAAGGTATGAGAATCAGCCATTTACAAAACAGAACATGGTATGTGTTTAATAGTTCAAAGACCGTTTAAACAATACATGAATGGTATGAAACTTGCATATGACAAATGGTTGAATGCAACAATGATTTGGGTAAAACGTTTAACCCTATATGGGATGCAAAGAAATCACATGATCCATCAATATTGCAAAATGATTTAGAACTAGGAATGACATGTCCGATGAACTTCAATTGCAATTAGCCTAATTGATGCATGATGTTTACATACCAAATAAAGTTCAATTATGACATGCCATTTATGGAAGCGAAACTTGTAACACACACTTCAAATGTCGAGAAGGCATTAATGCATAGTTTGGTCTTTAAGAGACCATAATGAATGGGTTTTAGTATGCTCATGATAAGCCTCTAAACTAATGCGAATATCACTGAACATGTTTGATTTCAATGAACAAATGATGTGCAAAAAAACCTACGAAATTTTTTATATGTAGGATGTGACATGACGAACATTTTTTGTGACACATTGGAGCTTGATTTGGATCACACAAACCTATGCGAAAATAGCAGAACAAATGCATGTTGTGAGATACCCTAATTGCACCAGAACCTACACACATTCGTGCATGCAATTGACATACCAAATGATGAGAAATCCACATGAATCTTACCTTTCTAGAATCCTTAAAACATGCGTTACAAATCTCATAGAGGATGTGAAGTCAAATTGACTTATCTACATCTTCAATTTCACACAAATGCAATTCGGATCTGGTGTAGGGTACATAGACCTAGGTTTGGTTTTTGATGATTTTGTCTAATAAAAAAATCTTCAAAAATTCTGAAAAAAATTAGATGTCATGCTCAAGACAATTTTGCATAAATCTCGTGAAGAAAGTTTTTTCAGATTCTGCTCATAGAAATCAGTATGAAAACAATAATATAGAAAATCAAAACAAAGTCAGAAGTTCAAATCTACCTATAACTACTGCAGAATCGACTGATTTCGGAGGTATTTTTTGATGACCAAATGACATTTTTTCAGGATGTGACTTATCAAATTGAAGCTCAGGAAGTCTATTTTTTACACATATAAGGGTTCGAGGTCAGAAAAGTTCATATAGTACCTCGTCTCAACCAAAACAATAAGCATACAATAGAAGCACGGAATTGCATATTAACACTACCCACATTCAAACAAACTCAAGTTTATCTTCAATGAACATCAATCTTCAGTAGATCATTCAATCACATCATCATTCTTAGATCTAAGCATATTATATAAATCTAAACTTGAATACTAGCCCCGATCGGTTATGTTGCTTACCTTATCGGATTCAAGGTTAAAACATCTACCTTTTGCATTTTCCTTCAAAACAAAGCGCGATTGGAAAAAAATCAACGTCGCCAGAACGTGATCGGAACTTTGAGGGATGGATCGGATCGCCTACGGATTGGCTAGGGACCAGTTGACCGCCAGTTCACCTTGGATAGAACTAGTCCTAATTGAATCGGCCTTGGATGCGTTGGAATAGAACAGACTAGCAGAGTTAATCTGGTGGTTGAGCTGCCAATTCCCAACCATGGTGAGGCTAGGTATGAAGTTGGGGAGAGATCGGTGTGGCTCACGCCGTCAATCTAGGTCGCTGGACCGGCTCGGTAGCCATTTTCTTCAACTCGCAGAACAAGCGACTGGCTCAAGCCGATCAATCGGCTGCTGGAGGAGGCACCGGTCACTAGAAGATTGAGGATGAGGAGAAGACCGTCGAGGGGCTAGGTGGCGATTGGCAGATCGACGACGTGAGGCCGACGAGCGATGGACTGGCGAGGGGCTAGTTTGGGAGAAAGAAAAAGAGTGGGAAGAGAGGGGGGAGAGAGAGGTTTTCTGTTTTTGAAAGAGAAAGTATCCTGCAAATGAGGGGTCCCCTTGCATTTTGGAGGAAAAAACCTTTTATACTAAGGCCTAATCGTTGAATCTTGACCATCGGTTTAATCCGATGATCAAAACTTTGATTTAATGGCCAAATTAAGTCCATTAAAGGCTAAGCCCACTCAAAACATGTCCTATGACTGATCGGATGGCTTTGATTTGCAAAACTTGAGGTTCAAAACAAGAATCGTAATTAGAGCCTAATTATGGGTAAAATCATAAATTTACAAAATTCAAGGGCCATTTTGCAAAATCTGAAAAATGGAAAGGCATGAGGACAAAATATGCACGACAAGGGGTTGGGAACCGGCTGCTGGTAACCTAGAACTGGTCGGCCAAGGGCTGAATTAGCCTGCCTCGTCGGCAACCAATTGGACCGGTTGAACCGGTTCACGCCAATACTTAGCTGGGCAGTTCTTGTGGGCTCAAAATTTATAGAAAAGAAAATTTATCCAATATGAGAAGAAATTATCCGATTTTAATAAAATTAAACTAGTTAAACCCCTTAAATGCAATTTGTGGGTTTTTTATTAACCTAATCGAATGATTATTGTGAAAAATGATGCATCTAGGCCATGGGTACATGTAATTGAACCTATAAGCCAAAATGGGCAATTTTTGTAACTCTTCGCTCGAAATCGCGAATTAATTGAAATTGAATTCAATTAATACTATGGTAAACATATTCAACTAATTACTCATGCTTATGATAACCAATTACATTCAAATTGACTTTGAATTGAATCTACGAGACTTAAGCCAAAAATAGATTTATGAAATTAGACCTTAATCTTGACTGAATGGATCCGCTTGAATATCTTCAATTGAAGCTCAATAATCCGGTTTTCCTATATTCAAAAGAGCAAAATTCCTCCAATTGGGAAAGTCTCAACTAAATTTCTCAAAATGGACTTCGGATTTAAACTTATATCAAGAAAATGAGTGGAATACAAATGTCTATTCACAACTCATGATTAATTAGGGCTCAAAATAGCAACTCGCCCTTTGATTTGACAATTCCCAAAATTAAGTGAAGGAATGGATTAGAAATAGTCCCTAAAATGAATGTCGTAAAAGAAGCTACACCTAATTATGACTAAAATGATTTATTTATTTATTTTTTTGGTCAATTTCAAACCTTAAACCAAAAAAAAAAAATGTAAAATAAGGTTCTTAATCGAATTTTGCAAAATTTTCAACACAAAATTCAAATTGACACTAAAACAAAATATTTTGTGGATATATATATATATATATACACATATTTATATATTTATATATTTATATATTTTTATTTTTTATTAGTCAAAGGTTTGATCAAAAGTCAAAACTTTAATTGACTTTTCCTAAAAAGTTTATTTTTGAGTCAAAACTTTGAAATTTTTGAAAATTGACTTTGCTAAAGAGAAGTTAAAACCATTTGACATCTCTTTAAGCAAAAAGTCAACTTTTGACTTGGGGTTGACTTTTGGTCAAAGGGTAACTAAAAAGTCCACAAAAAGTCAATTGTTTGACTTTTCGGATTTTTCTTGGAAGTAACTAGGAAATCACTTAAAAGTGATAGTGTAAAAGGAAAAAAAAAAAAATGAAGAATGACACTATTTAGCCCATTCGTCTCGATCAAAAACCTTAATTTTGATTTTTTTTTTCATTTTTTTGACGCATTGACTAAAAATCAGTTATCAACAGGCCTCACCTATGGTTGGCAAGGCCAATCTTGAACTAGGCAAAGGTCAATCCTGAGCTAAACGGTGAATGGTCGGGGTCACATGCATCTTTTCTTGAACCTGGTGCTAGGTCCTCGTTGAAGGGTCCACCCCCACCACCGCCACCTCAACCCAAGAAATTCTGGAGGATCGCCTTGCCATGGTGGTGGCCTACATGTGGAGGGAGGACAAGTTGAAGTCTTAACAGAGGTCATCCAGGGATCTCAAGGAAGATGACGGAGGATCCATGGAAGTTGGAGATGATGGCGAGAGCAATAGTAAAGAAGAAGAAGAAGAAGATGATGATGATGATGAGTGTGCGGAGGAGGAGCTCGATTTGAGTGAGGATGAGGAGGTGATCTCTTGTTCTTGTTGATGTAATCTTCGTCTGGAAAACCATTGGAGTTTTGCCCCAATGGCCACCCTTCCAACATGGAAGGGGGAGGTGGAGGGTTCGAATCTCCACATTCTTAGGGGGTTGGGGTGGGGACAATTTAGTTTCAGGTGTGAGTTTTGACTCCCACGCCTTGCAAGGAAGCAGTGTAAAAATTTAAGAGTGAGAGTTAGAGTAGGAATAAAGTAGGACAAAAAAAAAAATCTTTATTCGGAAGACCACAAGTCGACCCCATTTTTGGCAACGTTTTAGACTTTGAGAGAGAGAGAGAGAGAGAGAGAGAGAGAGATTTGTCAAGAAGACTAGGAGTGGCCCACATCCGGGCAAGGCCTAGGGGCCACTAGCGAGGGCTTCACGATCTTGCCTAGTGGCAAGCAACCCTTGCTAGAGTCTCGTCGGCCACTGTGGGAAAAGAAGGGAGGAAGAAAAGAAAAAAGGAAAAGGAAAAAAAAAGATAAAATATTAATAAAATAGTTTTAAAAATAAAATATTATTAAAAAAATTGCCACGTCAGTATTGAGTAGACAACGGCTACAGCCCAACATCTACGTCAACACTGGCTAGCCAAAACTAGATGGATTGACTGAATTAGTATAATTGTAAAAGATTTATGATTGAATTGGCATGATTACAATAAATTTAATATTTTTTTGGTAATTCTCCCAATTTTAACCTCAGAGCATTATTAGAATTTTGAGGATCACAACACAACTTTATTTATGATAAAAAAAAAAAAATTAAGATCAATCCATTTACCTGATGAACAATCATTTCACGTGGTAATTTGTTTATTTCGCTATTTTTAACTAGACATAGGAGCAATGATTAAGGGAAAGGAATATCTTGAAGGTGGAGATAGAGATTCTTAAATTTTGTTCATGATCAACAATTGTATTTTGGTACATACATTCAAGCATTTACAATTACATATCTTCTAGACTATTTTCTAGGGAAGCTTTTTGTATGTATGTGTTTCTTAATGTTATCCTGATGCGTATGACCACTATCCAAGAAATTATAGCATGCAAGAATATTTCCATCTATGCCGCAACAACGAGTGTTTTATAAACTTGGGGCCAGCTAGCATTCAGTTGAGGCCATCCAACTCAAACTTAGTTTCTCATTGTCTAATTTATAATTTCTAATTCATAAGATAACAAAGTCATCTCGACCAAAGTGAGAAGGGACAAGCACTAGCTGTAGGAGATAATATGGCTTACGCAGATGTTGGAAGAAGATAATGTTGTTGACGCAAATGTCAATGGCTTTAGAAGCTCTAAACTCTTATTCTATGCCCAACCCATCATTCAAATTAATGGATGATTTTGTTCATCCTTGTCCCGTGGAATTTTGGACCGAACAAAGCAGTCCAAAATGGACTCCATCACCCTTGCTCTCTGCCTTATCAAGATTCCTTTATAGTCAAAAACTTGACCTCCATGTGTTTAGACCCCTTGAGACTTCGTTGTTATTAATAAACAACACCGCGCAGTTATTGTCACAATATAACTGTATGGGTCTATCCACAAAATCAAAAGCGATAACTCCCTAATGAGGTTTCGGAGCCAAATAGCTTGAGTAGCGGTTGAAAAACATGCTACAAACTCCGCTTGCATGGTAGAAGAAGATATGGATTTCTGTTTTCGCTCTTCCATGATACCGCACCTCCCGCCAACATAAATATGTATCCCTCGTTGATTTCTTATCATCTTGACAACCAGCAAAATCTGCATCCGAATAGCCTACTAGTTGCAAGTCTGGAACATGTCTATACATCAAAGCATATAATCTTTTGTTCTCTTTAAGTACCTTAAAACCTTCTTGGCAGCAACCCGGTGATCGTGTCTGGATTTGACCGATATCCGCCTAGAAGCCCTGTTGCAAAAAGCAATATCGGCCTAGTGCAAACTTGAGCATACATGATGCTTCCAAGCACACTAGCATAAGGTACATCCTTCATTTGAGCTTTCTCAAAATCTGAATTAGGGCATTGTGAAAGACTCAATTTATCACCCTTAACAACAGGAGCAATTCTGGTTTGCAATCTTGCATATTGAATCTTTCTAAAACACGATCAATATACGCCCTCTGAGATAAACCCAATGAACGGCGTGAGCGATCCCTATGGATCTCAATGCCAAGAACAAACGACGCCTCACCAAGGTCTTTCATGTCAAAATTTTTCGATAACATTCGCTTTGTCTCATGCAGTAAACCAATGTCACTACTAGCAAGCAAGATATCATCTACATAAAGTATGAGAAAAAATAAATTTCCTCCCACTGACCTTGCAGTATATTGAATTACTTTGTTCCCAATTGAATAAAATAACAACACTATGAAACTTTAATAATATTGTCCGGAAACTTGCTTAAGACCATGAATTAGAACTTTTCGTCTACACACAAGTTTACTTGAATCTACCGCAAAATCATCTAGTTGCACAATATAGATTTTGTATCTATTTGGCGTAACTTTATATCAAAATAAATTATTAATGCCACGTTCACTCTGAAAGAACATTTAAAGAAATAATTATTTCTTCACTATAAACAATCCACCCCTCTTTCAGAGTTAAAACGTTAGTTACAAATTTGGCTTTAAATTCCACAATATTTGTTTGAAATTCTTTTAGTTTTGTACGCCAATTTGCAACTAATAAACTTGTGATCTTTAGATAAGTCAGTAAGTTTCCAAACATGTTTCATAGATTGTATATCGCCTTTTATGGCATCTAATCACATACTTGATTAAGGATAAGAAACAACATTTATTTATGTCGCTAAATCAACTATGTAGTGGATATTATAGTCATGCTCTCACAAATAGACTATAGTCTAATGGAATAACTGATCGTCTTTCCCTAACAAATCTCCTTAATAAAGTTACCACCACTTCATTCTATACTTGAGAGGTTTGAAAAAATTTCATTATAAACTATATCAAGAATAGTACCTTTAACCTCAACAAGTTTAGTCTATGGTACAGGAGATTCCATAATTATCTGTATAGGTAAAGACAAAAACATAGTAACCTCCATCATACTATTATCTTTAATAATCTGAGAGCAGCTATCCTATACAATTACGTCAATATTTAGAAACTTTAAAGTATATGATTCCATAATTCTTGTACCTTCTTTAGGGTCATAAAATCAATACCCCTTTTGTATATGAAAAAATTGCTTTCATAATATCAGCCCACAAAAGACCAAATAAATTAGTCTTACTAATCATACTCATCACCATGTTCAATATGGTGCAATTATGCCTTTCGCCCAAATCTTTTTGTCAGAATTTTCAGGTATAGTAATTAAATTACCACCCCAGAATCTACCAAGTATTTGACAAATGACCTTTTAAGCTATTTTGCATTGTCATACTTGCCAAAATACTCATTGCCACTGTTAAACCTGACAACCTTTTAATCATATACGATATGTATATGTCATTAGGACTTAAACACAATTTTTGCAGATGTGTCCTAATTTCAATATCAAATAAGACATAATTTCAAGCAACTAAGGCTTCCATCATCTTATAGCAGTGCAGTTAGCAGGCAAACATCTTTTCAAGTGTTCCAGAATGGAACGTGTTATGGACAATAAGCAAATTCAATTGCTCTTTTCTCAAGCAACAAATCAAATGTCCACAACTTAAAATTTGAAACAGTAAAAAACCTCAATGATGACGGAATTACCATTTACAGAAAAGGTGACTGAAAAACAAGCAGTATATAATTAGTATCATGTGAGCATTGTGTAACTTGACGTACAAGTACACATCCAGAGAGTTACATGCAAAATCACATAATCACCTTTGGGCAGAATACATGACATGCAATTGTACACTCCCCCACATGATAAGGGTTATGAGAATATGTTCCGATTTTTCGTGAATTCATCACCTTTGGGCATATGAATCACTAGAATCAGTCACTCCTCCACCACACTATCATGTATCCCTCCATGAACTAATACACAATCACCTCCTTTGGGAGTATAACTATGCATTAGACCAGGTGACATCCCAATCATCATACGAGACCGAAATTTCTCAAACCCAATCAAGCGTGCCACTTTGGCGGTCACTACTCAATTGAATCATTGAAATTCTCTCATACCAGGGATATAAGCTTTACTCCTCACATACACCATATATATGTGATTTTAATTTTAGTGATAGGGGCATCATATCACCAAAATCACATATCATGCTAATTACATTGCTTTATTCATTAATAAAAATTAATCATACATATATATAAATATATATATACAAAGCGAACCTAAAAGACAGATTCCAATGAGATCATTGATTACAGTAACACAAGAAGCTTCTCATAACAGAGAATAAAACATCTCTTATGCACCCCAATTACATATTACCAGAATAACATAAAAAGAATGTTGATCTATAATATCTCTCACAAATTAATATCAATAGTAATACAGGGTGCACCAAATTGACAAGCTTGACAGCTGATCCATTATCACTCATGAATTTCATACGGCAAAACATGACTCCAAGGCCAACAACTGATTTATTAATCAATTTTAGATAACAAATATCATTACTTCAACCAGTGGCCTATTAATTGAGTCAAACCAGAGAACCAAATATCTAAAATTCAACAGTAGATACTATTGCTCTGCATAAATATTGCCATACTCCCTTACCATAAAAAATATTTAACTCGATAGACATTAACCAATGACCAGATGAGTTCATGTACAATATGCAGTAACTTAATTGACATGCATTACCCACATTCAGCAGATGTGTTAATCAGTACATCAGTTTGATCACGAGTCCTTAAGTCGTCTATCATTCAAATATTACCAATGTGTAAAGGAGTATACTTGAGTAACAAAAGTTTCATAATCTTTATTGTTTCTCATCAGCTCGATACATAGCTCAAATACAATCTCATATGAATTGTATCGCATTAAGCCAGCTACAGTTCACAATAAAGTTTGATTTTTTGTTGATGAATCACACATTTTTATTGTGTGATAACATACTAGTAACCCATCACTTGTATTTCCAAAATCATAGAAAATACAAGAAAAATACGCAAAAATACACTAAAAATTCACGTATTTAGGATTCCATATGCAATTTCACATCAATAAAATCATCAAACATATAAAATAAATATACCACGACGTAGAGAATGATCATACGAATCAATCGCCGCCGGCCACGCGCAAATCGGAGCCTCCACGCGCCCGCACGCGCCGCCCGAGTGCGCGGCGCGTGGAGCACACGCGCGGCGCGTGTTCGTCGCGTCAGCAGAGGCGCGTGGCCGCGCGTGGGGGCGCGTGCAGCCTCCTCCGGCGACGCGCCACCCACGGTTTTCTTCGTCTCGTCGAGCCCAATCCGAATATATAATTTAATTTAATTTTTATTGAACGAAAAGTCTCGAAAATCACAAATTAGGGCAAGATCCGTACTAATTAGGGCTAATCCGAACAAATTAGGGCAAAATCAATTGTGTTCGTGTTCTAGGTTATGGAGGCTCGATACCACATGTTAGACGCAAATTGTGCAACCCCAAGATCTCCATAACCAGAACAAGAACACGTACAATTGAGTAGAAAGATTAACGCACCTGGATCCATCGAATATAGAGCGGAAGCATAAAAAGGATTACCCACATATATCAAGGGGATCCACGCATCAAGTCCTTCTCCTCTATTGCCCTCCGTATCACTGGCTCAATAAGGCGGCCCCCTCACGTTTAGCGTTAGGTAAACGCTCCTTAGGTGAGGATACATGTGAGAATTAGGGTTAGAGGAGAGACTTGAGCACTATTTATAGAGTTTCCAACCAGTCCCTCTCATTACGGGCCAGCTCAACTCGGCCCACACTACTAAGCCCATATTAAACTAATTAAGAAACCTTCTATCTCACCTTAGACCAAACCCCGTAAAAACGGTAAATGTTAAACGGTAAATTACAATATCAATTAATGTAGCCCACAATTAGAAAAACTCTTACACATCAATCATCACTTCCGCCGTGGCAATTCATTATTCTCTTGTAGTTGTGCCATGGCCTTCGCTCAAGCACAAGTAAGACTCGCGACATGTAAGAAAATGCTTTGAAGAAGACAAGGCCGCAAAGGAGAGTCGTGACTCGAGAGATCAATCGAGCTTCTTTAAAGTCGTCGGAAAAAAGAAAAAAGATAAAGGGAAATCCGGACGATGAAGACTTTTTTCTTTTTCCTTTTGATCTGGTCCTATCTTAGCTATGCGCAGGTTGCAAAGCTCTGCTTCTTCATTCATGCGTGCTCACCCCAGCCCCGAGGAGATGAGGAATCGAATTCCTCACCTCCTCCTTTCCAAGTGGGGAAGGGTGGCCGGGGCAACCTTAGTAGTTCAAAGAATGAAGACTTGAATAAGAGAGAAGTTTGATACAAAACCCTCATAGCAGTCCTTTGAGTTCTTGATTTGGGTTTTTCCTATTTATTAACTGACTTGGTGTTTACTAAGTGACACATCAAATGCACTTATAACCCGCCACGTCAACGGTCGCCTCATTTTTTATCCCACAAGGTAGTACATTTTTAATAACACTAACATCATTAAAATATTAGGTTGTATAAGAGATCAAATGGCTAAAAAAAATTCAAGAACTATTACTCCATCATCAAAATTCACTTCACTCACAAAAATCACTACCGAACCGGTTTTCCAAGAATACAGCATCATCAGTCGTGGAAGGTATCAATCAAATGCACCCCGTGACATGAAGCAAGCTTGCTCTCTCATATTTTCGTGTTGATCAGGCCAGGTAAATATTTATTTTCATATTGAGAATTTTCAGATTTATTAGCTGAGTAACAGAAGTCTTTGCACTGAAATCTCGCAAAGGAAATTCTAAGAGCTATCATCAAATTTAGGTTTAGTACGTCGCTCTTCATAATATCAAAAAAAAAAAAAAAAAGTTGGAAACTATATATCATGCTTTTTGATTGAAATTTTTGAGCCATGATTTTCTGAAATTGTCATGCCCCGAACCTCGAGTGCGTGCTCATCACTCGGTGGTCGATAAAATTTGCAACTTTCCAGGACGAGTCGCCGACCCTTTCATTTTATTGCACATGCGAAAGCAAATAACAAATCTCCTAACAGTAACCATCTCGGGATAGAAAAGCAAGACAATAGATTCATAAACAAAACATGCTTTACAAACATATGGAGTCATGTACAAAAGTCTATAACCAAAATACTTCAAAAGACTGCCTCACAAAAAGGAACTGTCCTATCTGACTTACACTTCAGATCCCCTCAACTCGACTCCGGGTCCTCCACCCTACAGTCTTGAAAAGAATTGAGCCCACGACGGGCTGAGATATAAATCTCAGCGAGTTCACGCTCTAAACCCAGATTAGGAGGGTAATACCCCTAAAGACGTCCTAACCACACAATCATACAACCACAAAGACTTACCTCGTCTTAGATCCACCTTGCAGGTCAGTACATATCATATCATAGACAGCCATTAAAGACATGAGCAGCAATTAAGCTCATCAATAAGAACGCCACACTCAATTTCAATCAAGCACAGGGGTCTTGATTATAGGGCCAAATCGTTATGACGCATCTCATACCGTGCCACACAATTTATTTCCATAATCCGGTGCATTCAACTCAATTAATCATGCGTTCCTAGTTTTGATTTCGGCATATAGCACGGCTTACTCTCTGTTCGGTAGTTTTCTGGCATAGCCAGACATTGTCTCACCCCATTGAGCACGGCAACATCTCTACTAGATTGCTTTTTGGAAGGAGCATAAGTTTAGAATCTACTATGACCAGCATCTATTATCCAGAGGCAACCCATATAGGGGTAATGTCCAACTTAATAGCTTGGGACGGGTTCTCTTAACCAGCACACGACCATTCAATCTCAACTCAAAACATCGTGCATTGCACTCGAATACCTCAATTAAAATGGTGAACCTAGCATATTTTCTTCGTATTAGAAATGCATGGTAAAATAGTCATGTGTGAGTACACGGTCAACTCGACCTAGAAAAAGTAATATCTTCCAATTTAAAATCCCACTATTTTATATAATATATAAAAATATTTTGGTGTTAAAATCTAACACCCGGGATTTTCTAAATAAATATCGAAATTCACAAATTTTGGAATAAATGACCAAAATTCCAATTAGCACTCTATTTGCACAAATTAACACTCAATTGCGAAATTAACCACACCATTGCAATTAGCATGAAATTCCAATTATCGGCTATCCCAGGTCTAATTTCCAGAAAATATTTAATAATTAAATAATTTCTAAAATAAAATAAATAGAAAACATTAAATGCCAAAAATGCTAACTTAGGCCGGAAATGTCTAATTAAATACCGAAATGGGCCTAGAAAATTTCCGAACCTATCTAGATAAATAATATAGCTTATCTAGTTCCTAACTAAACCGTTCTAACCACCTAACATGCATAATTAACTAATTAAATCACTAATCTAATCTAACTAACCACATAATCAATAATTAACTTAAAATAAACACCCCTTAAACATCATTAACATAATAAGTAGAGTTTAGTGCATAAACTCACTGGTTTAGCATGAAAATCAGTTCACTGCGACGGCGGCCGAAACCTGAACTTTCGGCAGCACCAATGGAGGCTCCAACCGGGCCAAAAATGGCTTGCAAGCCCGAACTCAGCAATTGGCCAAAGTTGAGGGCCAATGAGTCGGCCTTGCAGGATATAAACAATGGTGAGCCTCGCCCGCCCCTAATGAGATTGGCCAAAATTAGCCAAATGGATTGAATTTGCACAAATGTAAAATTTTAGGACTCAATTAGAAAAAAAAAAAGGTTTATGATTGAATTATCACAATTGCAATATGTTTAAAACTATTTTTTGTAATTTTCCCCATTCCTGGTAACGCAACCAAAGCTAGACTTCTATAAAATTAGACACATTGATCCTTGCTTATGTTGGAAATCATTCCCTTGCAAACGTTAGCCACCCCTAATATTAGATTGAACCACTCTAAAAGTAGCTCATGCAATACGAGTGTACTATAGACGAAGTGAAAATTTGATGGAAAAGAGAACAACATATATGAGAAATCAATTGTCCTAGTCGGACCCCACTGTCTAATGTTCATTTTTATGTGTTCACTTTAGACATTGCTGATTCTTCAGTAAAAACTGTCCTAATTAAACTCCAACTTACTTGCAACAAACTTAACATTATTAACATATAAAAAAAAAAAAAAAAAAAAAAACTTGTACTTGGCCTTAAATTAATGGAAAATTGAAAAGGAAAGTCCATTGCATGTCCTCTCCACAGGTTAGCCCCATCCAAACCTCCTGCACCTTTTATGTCCGCTCAAACTTTCTTTTAAAGGAGAATCTCAAATCTGATAGTCTCTATAATTAATTTAAATCAAACTGTCCCAAGCAATATGTATATGGCAGTTGACACGTGTCACATAGCAAGGCAGGTAGCACGACGGTCCTCTATCATAATAGCAACTCTTGTACGTCTTCTCCCTCAAGGTTAGTAGATTATATTATGTGGTGATGTTCAAATCGATTAGGGTCAGCAATTATTCTATATCAAAGTTCATGAAAATCCAACAGGATCTGATTTTCAAAAGAGAGGCTCTTGGGCTTTTCATGCCATTTTGTTTTGTTTCTTTCTACCTTTTTTTCGCCTTTTATTATTATTATTATTGTTTGATAACTTTGATTTGATCGATTGATGCTGCTTGTCTTCTTTTATATCAAAGTAAGATTTTGGCTCCAGGGATGAATTAATTCCTTAGAACTTTTATCCGTTATACTACAAAATGATGTTAGACTTTTTAAAATTAACTCACAAAATCTTTATATCAAGTAATCTAAATATTTTTATATAACTATTTAATATAATCCATTTATTTAATCGTCTACTCATAATCTCTCGCTTTCTTTAACACTATTATTATTACTCTACGATATTTTTTTTACAGCTGTTGTTTGAATTTGCAGCATCATGTGTCACGCCCCGATCCTCGGGAACGCGCCCATCCTTCTACCGGTCGATTATTAAAGTGCGATATCCCAGGACTAATTATCGCCAACCCTTTCTTTTTATTACGCATGCGGAAGCAGTTATAAATCCCCAGACAATAAAACAATGGGATAGGAAGGCAGGCCATAATTTTCATATTGAAATTCACAACCACACTTTCATTTACAACATAACTTATAGTATATTTACAATACTATTTACAGCATAAAAGTCTCACACCTATCTACACTAAGACAGGGTGCACAAAAGGGATGGGATCTCAATCCACATCTGGGTTGCACTCAAGATCCCTCTCTGGATCATCTTCTACTTCAAAATACTTTCTCCCCTTCAGGTCCTTCCTCCTCAGCTTTTCTTCAGGGTCCTGAAATGGTTATTCAATAACCAATGAGACCACGTCTCGCCGAGTCCTACCCACTAAGACCCGATTAGTAAACCAATACGCCATACGGTTGCCTAAGCACAACATGAGTCGAGAGGACTTACCTTGGCCTCGGCCCAACCTGCAATTCAAGGTTAAACACATATATTCAACAATTCACGACATACGATCAAGCATTGATCCATCGACTTAGTCGATTACATGTCAATCCGACCATCTCTAGGTCATTCCCACTGTACCATAACTTCTCAATGGTGTACTCATTCACCAAATCACATGTGTTTCTCGGGCGTCGTTTTCGCCAATGACATACCGATCACCGACACCGTGCGTTCTTTAAGGCGCCGTTTCACCAAGGTGATATCCTCGATCACCGAACCACGTGTCCTTTCTAGGGCGCCGTTTTCGCCAAGGTGACATCGGCTATAGACAACACCGTGAGTTCTTTAAGGCGTCGTTTTCACCAGTGATATTTCCTTAATCACCGAACCACGTTTGTCTATAAGTCATTTACGTGCGTTTTTTAAGCGCGCCGTTTTCGCCAGTGATACTTCCAATCACCGAACCACGTATGTCCAATAGCATCGTACCTGATTGGTCTCAGCCAATAACATTCTCAGTTATCTCTCATCATTCTCTCTACTATATAGCCCATCAACGTACTGGGCGCTATATACCCATGCTCGGCCAAGCACCAATCAAATATTCAATAACAAACAATTTAGGACAATCCCTAAAATTCCACAATTAATTCAATTCCACACAACGTAGAGCTCAAATAAATAAACGGTCTGCACCACGACGACAATCGGCACGAAATTCCGGTCACCGGCCATCCCGGTTGAATTTCCGGAAAAATAATTAATTAAATAATTAATTTCGAAAAATAAATAAATAAACATTAAAAATCCAATTTAGGCTCGTAATGCCTGATTGGAGCCCGAAACGGGTCGGGAAAAATCCCGAGATACATTCAATAAATAACCAAACATTTGTACTTGCTAATAGCTAGGTCTAACCACCTAACATGCATCATTAAGTCACTAAATTAATTGTTCTAACCTAATCTAACCACCTAAGTGCATGTAATTAAATCTAACCAACCCTAAGACATAATTAGCAAACTAATAAAGCATTAGTGAGTAAAAAAACTCACTTGATTAAAAACGGGATCGAATCACCGCAACGGCGACGCGACGGCGGCCGAAATCGGGCTTTCGACAACACCGGCGGACTTGGACCGGGCCTTGACTTGGCTCAACAAATCTCAGCCCAAATGAGATTTGTTCTTGCACTGGAATGGGCTTGCTCTTGGACTTGGGCCTAGCTGCGATTGGGCTTCAAAACTGGGCTTGAAGACTACAATTGCTGAAAATGGGCTGCTCTCTCTTTGGGCTGAAATCACTGGCTTTTTGGGCCCAAGGGCTGCTGGATCTCACGGCCTGCTTCATGGATCTTGCTGGCCACGGATTGAACCAAACGGAGAGGAAGGGATGCAGCTTCGGTGTCGCTCGGTTGAAGACACAGGCTGGAGGACACACGGGAGAGGGGCAGCACCGAGTGGAGAAGCAGCTGCTGGCGTCGGTCTGCACGAGGCTTCAAATCAAGACTCCGCGGGCTTCGCTGGCTCAACGTGGAAGCGGTTGCATGGAATGGAGCTGCACGTCAACAACCGGCAGAGGAAATCGCAACTTTGACTGGTGGGCTCTAAGGCGCGGACGTGTGGCGCTGCAGCTTCGGCTTCGCCTGGCTTCGGTCAAAGATGGCTCCGCTGGTTGACTACCGAAGACGCCTGGACGAGGATGGCAGCGAGAGAGGGAGACGTGGGCTTCGTTGGCTTGCCGGGTCAACCAAGTTACACCAGTTGAAGACTTCCGAGGGAATTGACCATGGAAGACAAAGTGTAGTGGAGCAGGGGCGTGCGGTCTTCAAAACAACAAATTGAGAGAAGGACCATCGTAGCTCATCCACCGAAAATGAAAGAAAAGGCTGGTGGAAAGAGAGGAAGATGGAGAGGAAACCGCACGAAGAAAATGAAAAGGGAGAGAGAGAGGATGGAGGTGGACGGTGGGTGAGAGAGTGCAAGGAGATAGAGATGAAAAAGGATGGAGGGCCCCAGGGCTTGATTTTTCCACAAATATCTCCAAGACTCTGTTCTTACGTATAATCCCGCCTCCAATGGGCGCCACACCAACACTTCTCACAACACTTCAATTGGTGCATTTTGGCTGGCATGAGGGGGATTATGAAATTGGCATCATCTCCTCTCAATTGGACACTTGAATAATTTCAATTCATCCTCATTTGGCTTCTATAAATCTCCGACACACACATGCTCAACCCGAAAGTCAAATTTCCCATTAATTTAGCCAATCAACTTTTGTCAAATTTCCGCAACGTCCGAACCTAATTTCCGTAAAATTTCCTGAATCTCCGAAAATCTTCGAGGGCGAGTTGATGCTCCTAAAATTTATGTGACATGGCCAAAACTTCAATTTCGAAATCGGACTCGAATTGGCGGTTAATTTTCATTCGGCGCGTTTTTAGAGTGACCTAGACTATCGGGTAGTTTTCAAAACTTTTTAAAGCAAATGACCCGTGGTCGATTTTCTTCGAGCCACTATGAACCCACTCGACTCAATGGCGACTTTTGATTGTCGTGAAAATCTCGAGGATTCAATTACGGACACAGGGTACCAAAACAATAAGAAAATCAGTCTAGTGTTGGCCGACGAGAATTTTCTAATTCAGTGGTGTCACCCACGATTAGTCACATATCTCTATCGATCCAGTCTATCTCTGATTTCAAATCGATTTTTAACTGTGCCGTAGTGACCTCTAAAGATGGACACGGTCAAGAAGTCGATTCCCGATCGAGTTCTCAAGTCTATTGCCTTAAAATTCCTTAATCATTTCCCCATATAGTCTAGTTATCTCGAGAGTGATCGGCTCTGAGAATAACCCTATAGACGCGTTAATGAAATGCCCGATTTATTCAGTAGAAGACAGGGTTGAAAATTCTGGATGTCACATCATGGCTATAATCACGAGACTTTGGCCACAACAATGATTAGAGATATTCTCACCTATGGATATAGACAAATAGAATTGGTTCATATTATACCGCACTTGCAAAAGACTTATCTTAATCTAACTCTACAATAACAAACGCCTAAGAGTGAGAACGACCTTATGTTGAATTATTGAATTATTGTCATTCTCTAGATTTATCCTGATCCGTATAGATGATCTAGTATTATAAGGGTGTCGGTTGTTATGATGAACCGCACCATCAAGAACTACGTGTCCACTAATTCGTTAGATTTTCAAGATTTTTACATTTATTTTTCAACATAGGAATTACAATTATTGGATCTATGTCATTGTGTAATTTGAGATTTTGTACTTGCAAACTCACTTTATATTAACTTTGTTTGTTTGTTTGTCAAGAATTTTCATCTTTTGCATTACGCAAACACAGTGCGCCCAACATGCATTCTATATCAACACGCACACACAGATATGCAGAGAGAGAGAGAGAGAGAGAGAGAGAGAGAGAGAGAGAGAGAGAGAGAGAAACCTCAATTGAGAAGTCGGCCATGTTCAATCCTTCTAGCTCTGTCCACGTATCATTATCTTGTAAATCGTCTATTTCACTTGAACTTTTTTCCTTCGTGTTCATCAGACTATCTTCATGCGAAACCTCGTAGAGTAAAGCTGGATCCAATAGCTGATCGTTTTGAAGCCGAACCTCCAAATCATTATCTAGTGGCTTGCATATTAGACGGAATCCACACTTTTTCACCATCACTCTTCGATGTTGAAGTTCACGATCTCTAGATACACTAATGCTAAGGTGGAAATGGCTCAAGTCATTTGGACCAAAATCCTCTATTGGCCACACCTCTTTTGATTCCATATACTCAAGCCACACATGATCCAAATCAAATAAGCTGACAATCCTGATACCTTCCCTGCCTTCGCAATTAACAGATGCTATAAGCTCAAACGGGAAAGATGACATTTCTCCTTGAAATACAACACATAAAACTACTCCTAAGATCTTCTTATACAAGTCTTTTGAAGCCATGAAAGATATATAACCCTCTTTATTGGGGAGCAACCACTTTGGCATCTCTCTTCCAGGTACAAAAACTTTGCATTTTGTTTGGCGATGAAATTTCTGTCATAGATGTAGACTGTGAGATAGTTTTTTTTCAAAATTGACACCTAAAAAGAGGAGTTTCAACGAGTTAAGCAGGTAATCCTATAATTTAGCTATAATTAGCAATTGCACTACAAAGACTTTTGTACTTAATTGGTGGAGACATGACATGTATTTTTCAAGATTTTGTAATTGGATGAACAAGTTTTATTGAAATTTTTCATTGGGTGATCCTCATAATTTTACAGTGAACTAGAGTTCTATAAGTAGAGAGAATATCCTTTATCTTGCCTTATAGTCACCTCGCCTTTTGCGATATACAAACATTTGGTGCAGAGAGAGAGAGAGCCTCGAGGTTGAACCAATCATCCACAAAGAAGAGAGAGAGAGAGAGAGAGAGTCTAACCTCAAGGTTGAACCAATCAAAGAACCCATTGCGAGCCAGTTGTTGACATGAATATAACTCAAGATTCTCAACGTCATACATGTTGGAGGGAAGTTTACTTAGAGATTCACAATCGTTGCCCTTAAAATTCTCAATCTCCTTGGAATTTTGTGGATCTCTTGTAGTTGTTGGCAATTCAAAACCCACAATTTCTCCAAATTATATAGTTTTTTTTTTTTTTTTTTTTTTTTCCAAACACAACCTATTATATTTATGGACCAAACCGATTACAAGCGTGACTATGGCATCGCGTAAATAAGATCTAAAAGAGGGGGAGGGGGAAAAACAGCCCAGTTACTTCGCTTGGAATTAACCCTATGGGCCTTCGCAGCCCGGTCGGCGGCAGAACATTTGCCTCACGACGACAGAATGCTAGGGAAATATTGGGAAAAACGAAAAAGCGAGGAAGGCCGCCGGAGAAGAGGCTTCGTTCTTGCCATGGCGGCGAGCGCCGACCCTTCGGTGTCTCGATGAGGGTTTGGCAATCAGATTCAAGAGTCGGGCCGCAAAGCATGAGAGGTCTTGATCAATCAAATGATGGAGAGCAAGCAAGCAAGCGTGGATCTCCGCTCGCGGAGCCGAGAAGGCAGCAAAGCTATCCGAGAAGCCACCAGTAATTTGTCCTTGCGAATCACGACACACACAAGCCATAGTCCCTTCCCTACTTCCCGGTTGATAAGATCCATCGATATTGACCTTTAAAACCCCGGATCCGGGGTCTCCATATAGTTCCGTGATGTTGAACAAAATTAGCTTTGCAGGTGGAAGAACGAGCAACAGTAGAATCCACACGAGATTGAATCATTGCTTCTTCCGCTACACGATGCGGATCAGGATGTTTTCGTCCAAAAATAAATGCATTTCGAGCCTTCCATATGTGCCAAAGGACTGTGGCGATCACTGGAAGACCGGGTAGAGGTTTCTGATCACCAGCATGCTCTATGATCCAGGCTGTGATATTCCTTATATGCGGAGTTTGAATGGGGAGGTTGATTTGAGGATTACTCCAAACACGCAAAACCCAGGGACAGAATAGGAACAAGTGTTCCAAGGTTTCCGGGGTGTCTTGATCACAAATAGGGCATTTTGGATTATCAATGATATGCCTATGATGCGAGATTATCTCTTGTTGCTAAACTATTTTGACATAGTAACCACAAGAAGTGTCGTACCTTAGGAGCGGTGTGCATTTTCCACAATTTGTGCCATAGTAAAGATGGATGTTGATGTGAGGATGAGGGTGCGCTATTGAGTTTAAGCTCTGCTGAATGTTTGATATTGTGATATGCTGATTTAACTGTGTAGTCGCCATTAGAAGTAGCAGTCCAAATAAGTTTATCCATGGAAAATCTGGGTCGTACCGGAATAGATGCAATTTGGTGAACTACCTGGGAGTCAAAAAATCTGTGGAGTAGAGAGTACTTCCATGTGCTGGTAGAGTGATTAATAAGATCAGCCACTAAAGTGGGCTCTTCTCGTTGAGGAGGTCCTATTAATTTGCCTATAGGTAACCACCTATCTTCCCTGATTCTGATAGATCTCCCATCTCCTACTGACCAGCAAACATAGGGAAAAATTGCATCACGTCCACTCAAGAGACTCTGCCAGCCCCATGATGGGCGAGAGCCTTTTTCTGCCTCATCAAACCGTGTGGTTGGAAAATATAATCCTTTAAAAACTCTACCCCACAAGGAGGATGGCTGAAGAAGTAGTCGCCATGCTTGCTTACCCAGCATGGCTAAATTAAAACTGAGGAGATCTCGAAACTCTAAACCACCAGCTGCCTTTCTCTGTTTTAGTACCTCCCAATTTCGCCAATGTATGCCTGTTCGTTGTTTATCATTCTGCCACCAAAATTTCGCAATTCTTTGTTCAATAGAGGTACATAGAGAAATGGGTAGTCGAAATAAGGACATGGCGTACTGTGGTATGGATTGTACTACAGCCTTCAACATAATCTCTTTCCCCGCCTTTGAGAAAAGGTTTTCCTTCCAACCTTCCAATCTAGTATTCACTCGAGCTAGTATCCAAGAGAACATATCCCTTTTCGACCTACCCCAATCAGATGGTATACCAAGATATTTCCCACAACGTTGCAGTATAGGTACTCTAATAGCATCAGCCATATTTTCCTGTAGAGAAGTAGGGCAAGATTTACTAAAAAATATACCAGATTTGTTGCGGTTCACCTCTTGGCCCGTGGCAAAGCAATATTGATTCAGCAGATTTGATAAATTTTGACATTCCCGAACTGATCCTTCTACAAAGAAAATTGCATCGTCTGCGAAAAGAAGGTGTGAAAGAGTTGGGCACCATCTGTTGAGTTTAATACCTTTGAGTGTCTCCATATCGAGTGCATTATGAATAAGAGATGATAATAGATTGGATATAAGGATAAAAAGGTATGGGGAGAGAGGATCTCCTTGGCGAAGGCCCCTGGTAGGATGAAAGGGCTTTAGCTGATCACCATTCATGTTGATACAGAAAGATGTAGTGGTGATACACTGCATGACCAGAGTACTCCATAATGGATGAAAGCCTAACTTAAGTAGATAAGCATGTAAAAAGTCCCATTCCACTCTATCGTAGGCCTTCCGCATATCCAACTTAACAACAGCATGAAATTTGCGCTTCCTCCTTTTAGATCCGAGTTGGTGTAAAACCCTCGTACTAGCAAGATATTATCTTGTATCTCGGCGCCCACCCACAAAAGCATTGTTCCTCAGAAATTAGAGATGGTAGCAGAGGTTTCAGTCTATTTGCAAGCACTTTAGAGATAACCTTATAGGCATAATTGCATAAACTAATGGGGCGAAATTGATCAAGACTCTCAGGGTGAGGGAGTTTTGGGATCAAAGTAATAACTGTTTTATTTAAGGCTAAAGGGAAACGGCCTGAGAGAAAGAAATGCTGAACCTCTTTGAAGAAATCATCCTTGATAATATCCCAATGAGTCCTATAAAAAAGACCAGTCAGCCCATCAGGACCAGGAGCTTTGGTTGCTCCCAGCTGAAATGTAGCTAGTCTCAACTCTTCCAAGGTCAACAATGACGTTAGAGCGTTATTCATGGCTGGCGTCACCACTGTAGGACACTGATCTAAAATAGGTTCAAAGTTGCGAGCTCCGACGTGTGGTATATAATGATGAGAAGAAAGAAGTTGTCATCTCCCGAAGCCGACTAGGATCCCCGACCCAATCCCCGTTTCGTCCCCCGAGCATCGTAATCTTATTCCTTTGTCGCCTCGGATTGTAGTTGCGTGAAAAAAAACGTGTATTTCGATCCCCCATGTCAGCCAATGTATACGAGATCTCATGGCCCAAAATGTTTTCGTACGCCATGCATTATGTAATTCGGTTTTCAAAGCCATAACTTTGGATTTGTCATAAGGAGGCATAGACTCGGTTAGTGATTTGTAGAAGCTGCTGCTGAATTTCATTGATGCGAGTATGGTTGTTCCCGAATTTGAGACGACTCCACCGAAGCAAAGCATGAGCAACTAGGCGTAATTTGGTAGAGAGGCTCGAATTCACCAGCGAACTCGAATGCCGGGAAGATTCGATAATCCGGCGACGAGTCTTTGTCCTCATTCCAAAATGCTTCATATCTAAAACACCTCTGACTTCGCTTTTTAGAAGCGATAGTAGATAATAGAAGGGGACTATGATCGGAGGCAACAGCAGGGAGAGCATAAGTTTCTGCCGAAGGAAACTTTAATCGCCAGTTCAAAGTACATAAAACCCTGTCGAGTCGTTCTCTAACAAGTTCATCCCCATCTCGATTATTCTGCCAAGTGAAGGCACAACCTTTTGATTCAATGTCCATAAGAGCACAGTCAGTTAGGACAGCACGAAATGAAGACATACGGGATAAATCTGCTGGTCTTTTGCCCACCTTCTCCCATGGGTAAAGGATGTCGTTGAAGTCACCTAGACAAATCCAAGGAGCATGATTCTCACAGCTGATCATGCGCAGCTCTTGCCAGAAAAGCCTCCGAAGGGGATATACCGCCGGAGCATGTAGACAAGTAACACGGCAGTTGCTGTCATCCTCAGAATCATGACAGAAGAAGTCAAAAAAGAAGGGGTCGACTGAAGCGAAGTCAAACAGAGGTTGTCATTCCAAAAAAGAGCCAAACCCCCAGCTGAACCCACCGAACTGACCACCCGAAGATTACCAAAATGGAGGCTGTGGTGTAAACGTTGGAGAAAGACCTCACTCTGTTTGGTCTCCATCAAAAAAAGAAGGCTAGGCTTTTCTTTAGCCACCAGGGCTTTAAGCGCTTGAACTGTCAGGGGAAGCAAATTATATAGTTGTTCAAATGTAGGAAGGTTAGTAAAATTATTTTCCGATAGACTCAAATTTTGTAGGAAGGGGAAACAAGAATTATCCTCTAGGAACTCCACTCCTGATAGATTGCATCCATTAAGGTTTAACGAATGTAAACTAGGAAATCCCATCTTATGGGGATCCCTCGAATCCTCCTCCTTCTTTGGAAACTTGATTAGTTTTGAGCAGCCATCAAGAGCCAAGTTTTCAAGATTTTGCAACCAATAAATGCTAGATGGAAGGATTACTAGTTTCTTGCAATCATATAAAGACAAGTACTTCAAAGAGACAAGATTTTCTATGGATGTAGGAAGTTCCTTAATTGAAGTCTCTCCTAACCAAACCTCTTGCAAGCTTTCGTTTTTATTTGGAACATCAGGGAACCTTTGCAAATTAGAGCACCCACTTAAATTTAACCATCGTAACTTGCCGTGATATGCAACTGATTCATGGGCATGTTCTAAGTTTTTGCACCCGAAGAGATTCAATTCCTCGAGATTCGGGGTGCAATTGAGATCTGGCATATTAACCAACCATTGGCATTCGCTGAAGTTAATAAACTTCAATTTTTTGAAGTCCTACAAGAACAATGGATCCAATTTAGATAGACATTCCTGGGAAAAAACAGTGAGATAAAAATTCAATTCAAAATCGGGCTCTGTTTTTATAAAAATCACTTGATCATAATTTAAGCCACATGTGATCAAAATTCCTTGGTCTTATGGTGTATATAGAGCTCTCTCTCTCTCCCTTTTTTAAATATGAGTTTTAGTAAGTAATCCTTGTAAATTTGCCAAAAGAGAAATAATAAAAAAAATGATACTCATTATTTCACCACATAGTAGAGTGGCGTGGCCACTTCCACTGTCTATACGTGCAAAAACAATTCTCGTAATTCAGAGAGAGAGAAGAGAGAGCAACCAGCACGTGAGCCACGGTCAATCCTTTGCCAACTAATTTATCACATCAATTTAAGCTCAGATTGTGACATCCAGATTTTTTGAATTCTAATTTCAACTGGATAAATAGGATCCTGTCTCATTGCTCGTCAATTTATTGACGAGTCCGAAATTTCAAGAAAGAAATTATCGGAAGAAAATTTGAAGCCCGAAAAGAAATAGAAAGGGAAGAGAAAATAAAGGAAAATTAAGGCTATTGTTTTATTTCTTTTCTCTCTCTCCCTCTCTTTTCTTTTCTTTCTTTTTCTTTTCTCTCTCCTCTCCCCTTTTCCCTCCCCCTCGTGCGAATTGCTCCCCACCGCCCATTCTCTCTCTCTTTTCCTCTTTGACCAGTCAATGCTTATCTCTCTCTCTCTCTCTCTCTCTCTCTCTCTCTCTCTTTCTTCTTCTTCTTCCCTGCACGTCCGAGCGACCAAACCAGCTCTTCTTCTCCTTCTTCTTTTCGCGTGCGAACCCGGCCAAGCCGGAGCGAAGCGGCGGCCGCCCGCCGCCGCTCGTCCCGCCGCCGCACCGCGCCGTTCGCACGCGCGCGCCCGCCGTCCGCCCGCGTCCATCGCCGCTGCCGCTCCTCCCTCCGCGCGATCCGGCCGCCCACCCATTCCGGCCCGTTCGGCCACCTCCGACCGCCACCCAACTCCGTCCGGCCACCGTTCGGACCCGGAGCTCCCTCACCCTCCGCCGACCTCCCTCGCCACCCTAGCCGCCGGACGAGCTTCGTCCAGCCAAGAACAGTGGCTGGAAAAATGGGTTTCCAGCACTGTTCAAGGCCGTTTTGGGCCGTTTCCGGGCCCCGAACCCGAGGCCCGCTTTGGGAAGAATTGTTCCTCGCGTCACCGCCGTCGGATTGATCCAATTTGCACGCGATTTGGTGAGTAATCTCACTAATCCTGGATTAGTTGGCTAATTATGCTTGAGGTTGGTTTAGTTTTAATTAATTATGTTTAGGTTGTTAGATTAGAATAAATTAGCAATTATTAGTCAATTGTGATGTGATTTAGATAAAATGATTGTGCAATTAATAAGTAGACGTGATCTACTATTTATTGGGAGTGTCTCGGGAATTTTCGGATCCCTAATTGAGCTTCAATTTGATGATTCGGGCCTAAGGGAGATTTTTGGCATTTAAATATTAATTTTCGGAATTAATTAAATAATTATTTATTTCCTGAAAATTCAACTGGGATGGCCCATGACCGGAAAATTATGCTGATGACCGTGGTGAAGTCCGTTTATTTAATCGGGCTTTATTTTAAGCTAAATTGAATTTTTAATATTAATTATTTAATTTTCGAAATTAATAAATTAATTATTTTTCGGAAATTAAGATTTTGATGGCCGACGACCGAAATCTCGTGCTGATCGTCGTGGCGCAGTCCGTTTATTTATTTGAGCTCCACGTGGTATGGAACTGGATAAATTGTGATATTTTAGGGATTTGCCCTAAATTGATTGGAATTGATTGAGATTAAATTATTGATTGGTAAATGGCCAAGTATGTTATTCAGCATTTATAATGCCTTGTGAGTTGATTGTTAATTATTTGATTGAGAAATCGTTGGGCATTGGTTATCATCTGAAAGGAAATACGTGGGCTCGGTGAATCGGAATATCACCTAGAGAATGCACGTGTGTTCAGTGGTTGAATATTTCATCTTGGCGAAGAGGTTGTCTTAGAGGATGCACATAAATTGTTGAATAGTTGATCATGCCTGTGTGGCGATATTGATCATGCCTGTGTGGCGATAGTTGATCATGCCTGTGTGGCGATATTGATCATGCCTGTGTGGCGATAATTGATCATGCCTGTGTGGCGATATGGATCATGCCTGTGTGGCGATAGTTGATCATGCCTGTGTGGCGATATTGATCATGCCTGTGTGGCGATAATTGATCATGCCTGTGTGGCGATAATTGATCATGCCGAGTGGGGCCGTGATGCCACTACATGCCGAGTGGGGCCGTGATGCCACTACATATAGCATTGCCGAGTGGGGCCGTGATGCCACTACATGCCGAGTGGGGCCGTGATACCACTACATATAATTAAGTTGTGTCCTAAGGACAATGATTCATAATTGGGAATTAAATTGGAATAGTTGAAATGACCGGAAGTGGTCATGTCGATTCGTAATGTCGACAAGGTCGATTGATCGACGATTCGATCGCGTGTGATTAGATATGATTCATTGCTATAATATGATGTTGTGGATTGATTGATTGAATGGATTGATCGGTGAATGGTTGATTGACACGTAATCGACTAAGTCGATTGATTATTGCCTTGAATTGATGTTGTAAATTGGTTGGAATAATGGAGATGACCGTGAGTGGTCTTGTTGGCGTGTAATCGATTAAGTCGATTAGATCGACGCTTCGATTAGTGATATGATTGCTTGGGTGCCTATTATGAATTGTACTGACTTGCAGGTGGGATATGAGGCCAAGGTACGTCTTCTGCCCTATGCGTGTATAGGCAGCCTATAGTATAATAGTTTACTAATCGGGCTTAGTGGGGTAGAACTCGCTGAGACGTAGTCTCATCCCAGTTTGGGGAAAAACATTTCAGGACCCGATGAGGAGCTGATGAGGAGGAGTCTGAGAAGGAGAACTCGGAGGTGAAATTTGAGTAGAAGGATTTTTGGAAGAAGAAGGTAATCCTAAGAGGGGCCTTGAGTACGGTCCAGATGGATTGAGATTCTACCTTCTTTTGAGATCTCCATTTTGATGTGAATAGTTATGAAGTGGTTTGTGTTTTGTATAAAAGTTTGGTTATAAGTTTCAATATGAAAAATATGGCCCTACTTTTCTATCCCATTGTTTTATTGTCTGGGGATTTATAATTGCTTCCGCATGTGCTTAATAAAATGAAAGGGTCGGCGATATATAGTCCTGGGATATCGCATATAAAAATCGACCAAGAGAAGGATGTGTGCGTGCTCGAGGATCGGGGCGTGACATCCTGTTTAAGTGGTATCAGAGCGAGGTTTAAAATTGGAGTGATAAGGAGCGTTGACTATGGGATAGTTAGTAGGAAAGGCCTTTAAATTCGTGCCGGTGCATGTCTGTGTTAGCTGAATGCTAGAATTGTTTGTTGTGTGAGAATCGCTCACCTTCTAATCCAGTGTGGATTTGGAAGACAGGTTTCAGTGTAAAGACTGAACCATGAGCGAGCAGGAGCTGAGGACTCCTAGTAAGAGGACAATGTCCTTTGTGACTCGGGATAATGCACTGACAAAGGTCGGTACCCGAGGTGGTTGTGGCAAAGTGTCGGCTCTGGCCAGCTCGAGTGTAAGAGTACCACTGCAGGTTGGTACTAGTGTAGCAGCGTCGAATGATCCTAAGCTCGATAGGATCGTTTTGATGCAAGTATTTCTTGGGATCTGGATGAGCCTGTACAGTCAGAATCAAGTTGTTACTGTTGTTGCTACCTTGCTGAGGTCCAACCTGGAAGGATGGTTAGGGAATATATTTTGATATCTGAGTCAATATTCAGTGCAAGCAGATTAGGAATTCGGTCAGGGTAAAGACTGATGTTGAGAGAATGATATTCTATTCCACTCAATAGGAAGGGCGGCATAGTCAAGTCAGTATTCAGACAAATGGAACATGTTGTTCCGTGGAAGATATGTTACATGGAAGATGGTATGGATCGAGTCTCATGTATTTTGAGGACAGGAGGTAGAAGACTCACTAGGTGAGTGCCGAAAGTATGGAAGGAATGCATGGATTAATCCTGTGTTCGAGAATGACTAGAACAGGCTTTGATGGTAGTGAGCACGGCCATCAAGTGAGGGACTATCGGTTGGGGTTTAAGAAGAACACCAACATTGTTACTACCATTAGAACGCCAGCAAGATGGCAAAAAGGAACAGGAACGGAACCGACTATGCCTTATTCAATGAAAGAATATTTTGAGGTGATTTTATCAGAATAGTGCCAGAGAATGTTGGGATTGCAAGTGTAGAATTTCAGTTGTTTGTTAAGGCTGTAGGAAAAGAACCATTAACTAGAGTTATACTTGATTGGTTGTTGGTGTATGGCTTGTTCGTCAAGTGTAGAAAGAATTGGTTCTTGAGCATTTTATGGTGATGAATTGTTATGGTAGAGTAACCTTGACTTATTCGGGGAGCATGTAGAAGTACCGAGAGTTGAGAAGGGTCCTTGACTTCTTTGATCTCGTCACTTGAGGTAACTGGTTGTCGGACTGGAAGTTATCGAGATTAGTGGGCAATGATCTTAGATAAGACAGATTGAAGAATTAAAATTGAGAACTCCTTAGTAGTCCAAGAATTCTTGGAAGTGTTGCCAGAAAAGTGGTCAGACCGTTGCCAGAGATAGAGATAGAATTACGATCGAGTTAACATCCGAAATGAGAACCATTCTCTAAAAGTTCTTACCGGTTGTTGTTGTTTGAATTGATAGAACCAATGGTGCGAGATGTGAGGATTGATGAATGAGGAATTCATGCATATTAGTGCATCACTTTAGGGATCATCGGTTTGTGAAAAGAGAAAGAAAGATGGTTCGTTGCAATTATGCATCGGCCTATAGTCGATCCAATCAAGTGACAATCAAGGATAAGTGTTCATTGTCAAAGATCGAAGAATTGGGCGACTTGTTATAAAGAGTGTGGATGTCTTCAAGGATCGACTTGAGGACGGGTTATTGTCGATTGAGAACCGGGAAGGAGGTTTATGCGAAGACGGCATTTCGCACTTGATTTTGTCCTTGTGAGAATAATGTAAAGCCATTTGATTTGACGAACGCTCCAAATTACTGTCATAGATTTGACAAATCGAGTGTTCAAAGAATATCTAGATCAACGGTGATCGTGTGGTGTAGCGACATTATAGGGTGTTCATTAAGTGTTGAGAATCACGAGATGCCCTTAAGAATGGTCGTGTGATTATAGGTAAAGGAATCTTCATGGACTCAACCAAGATCGAATCAGTTGTTAATGGACCGAGACCGACATTAATGTCAGAGATCAGAAGTTGTGGGGATTTGACAGATTACTACGGAAGGTTTGTGAAAGAATTTTCAGCATCAGTATCATCATGGGATTGACCTCTTGAGAAAGAAGAGAAATTCTTTGGCATAGACAAGTACGAGGATAGTTTCCAGAGCTTCAGTAAGATCAGGCTACCGCACTTATGCTAAACTTTTCATTTGGCTCTAGAAAGCATGAAATCTTTAGTGATGTGTCTTGCCAACGACTGGGTATGTATTGATACAACATGAGAAGATTGTTGTATAATCGTCCCACCAGTTGAGACCCAACAAGTTGAACTGAAACAGTGTCGTGAATCAGAATTTTGGCAGAACTATAATGATGTTATCTGGTGTTATCTTGGGAGAATGAAAGAAGTAATTTATGTGTTGAGCCGAGAGTCTTCGATTATACATAGGCTGGCTAAAGTATAAACTTTACTTAAAAAGGGTTCGAAATTTAGTTTTCAAATTTGAGGCGGGCTACCTTTTAAATTTTATAGCCGCCCTCAAAATTGAACCAAATGTTCAAGTGAGAATCGGCGCCTAGTTGACAGACTGAGATGTTCAGAAGATCTTATAAGAGAATACTGGCAAGAAAGAATCTAACTTTGAAACTTCTGAGGGTGGAACGTTCGGGTTCCATGAGGAATTGAGTGCACTTGACAGTGTAGCACTCAGGGAAAAGATCTTGTCGGAAGTTCACTATAGTATTGCAGCTTTGACCAGATGGTGCAAGTAAATCAGAATCGGCATTAGCTAGATTAGTAAGCTGATATGAAGATAAATACAGCTGAGCAGGTTGAAAGCGTCAGAAGTGTCAGTAAGTGGAATGCGAATCGGGAGAATTTTACCATCACTTGAGAGTCCCAAGTAAGAATGGAAATATATCACAATGGAACATTGTGATAGGCTTACTAAGAATTCAAGGGATTACTGATACCATTTGAGAATAGTGGTTGATCGATAGATGGAGTTGGTTCACTTTGGTACAGTACGGATATATCTTATTTTGAGTGTGTAACATCCAGATTTCGGGCTCTGATTTCGATTAGATAAATTGGGCATTTCATCGACGCGATTACAGTGTTTTTCTTTGAGTTGGCCATTCATGAGATAACTAGGCTAGCTGGGTGAGTTATTAAGGACTTTAAGGCAAATAGACTTGAGAATTCGACCATGGATCGACTTCTCGACCGTGCTCATCTTTAAAGATCATTGCGGCACAATATAAAATCGATTTGAAATCAGAAATAGATCGGCTCGACTGAGATGAATGACCGATCGTGGGTGACTCCACTAAATTGGAAAATTCTCATCGACCGGTACTAATTTGATGTTTCTATCGTTTTGGGACCCTGTGTACATATTTGAACCTTTGAGATTTTCACGACAATCGAGAGTCGCCAATGTGTCGAGTGGGTTCATTGTGGCTCGAAGAAAATCGACCACGGGTCATTTGTCCTAAAAAGCTCTGAACACTACCCGGTAGCCTAGGTCACACTAAAAGCGTGTCGGAGTGAAATTAACCGCCAATCTAAGTTCGATTTCAGAAATTGAAGATCCTATCTTGCCACAAAGTGGGTATACCGAAGTGTGTGTCTCGGATAGTTCACCGACACGGAGTGTCGAGGACGAATTATATCTCGAATCTAGATCAGAGATTATAAGTTGGCAGAGTTTTCAGAGGGTTCTTTATTAAACAGTGTATAGCAGAGGGTACAGAATTTCAGTGGTGAAAAGAAAGTGAATAATGATGTCGCCCTCGTGTCGGTGTTTGCGGTTGTCGATCGTGTCGAGTAAAGATTGCTCAGAATTGTCAGAAATTTTGAATCGTTGAGGTTCGAAGGTTTATTAGGGAGTCGAGAAAAAGAGATTAGATGTGGATGGAAGAATGTCTTATGTGAGAAGCTCAGTTCAGTTGTTGGTTCAGAAAGAGCAGAGTTTGTGTACCGAGATGATCTCCTTGGTCAAAGTGGTTAGACAACGCCACGAGACCGAATGATCAGCGTGGACAAGTGAGACTCGATGAGACGGCAATACCCCCACCTTTCGTTTATGGATTGGTAAAGGTTTAAATTTCGAGGACGAAATTTTTATAAGAGGGGAAGAGTTGTGACATCCAGATTTTTTGAATTCTAATTTCAACTGGATAAATAGGATCCTGTCTCATCGCTCGTCAATTTATTGACGAGTCCGAAATTTCAAGAAAGAAATTATCGGAAGAAAATTTGAAGCCCGAAAAGAAATAGAAAGGGAAGAGAAAATAAAGGAAAATTAAGGCTATTGTTTTATTTCTTTTCCTCTCTCTCCCTCTCTTTTCTTTTCTTTCTTTTTCTTTCTCTCTCCTCTCCCCTTTTTCCCTCCCCCTCGTGCGAATTGCTCCCCACCGCCCATTCTCTCTCTCTTTTCCTCTTTGACCAGTCAATGCTTATCTCTCTCTCTCTCTCTCTCTCTCTCTCTCTCTCTCTCTTTCTTCTTCTTCTTCCCCTGCACGTCCGAGCGACCAAACTAGCTCTTCTTCTCCTTCTTCTTTTTCGCGTGCGAACCGGCCCAAGCCGGAGCGAAGCGCAGCCGCCCGCTCGCCGCTCGTCCCCGCCGCCGCACCGCTGTTCGCACGCCGCGCGCCCGCGTCCGCCCGCGTCCGTGTCGCTGCCGCTCCTCCCCTCCGCGCGATCCAGCCGACCCAGCCCTGTTCCAGCCCCGTTCGGCCACCTCCGACCGCCACCCAACTCCGTCCGGCCACCGTTCGGACCCGCCGGAGCTCCCCTCACCCTCCGCCGACCTCCCCTCGCCACCCTAGCCGCCGGACGAGCTTCGTCCAGCCAAGAACAGTGGCTGGAAAATGGGTTTCCAGACTTTGTTCAAGGCCGTTTTGGGCCGTTCCGGCCCCGAACCCGAGGCCCGCTTTGGGAAGAATTGTTCCTCGCGTCACCGCCGTCGGATTGATCCAATTTGCACGCGATTTGGTGAGTAATCTCACTAATCCTGGATTAGTTGGCTAATTATGCTTGAGGTTGGTTTAGTTTTAATTAATTATGTTTAGGTTGTTAGATTAGAATAAATTAGCAATTATTAGTCAATTGTGATGTGATTTAGATAAAATGATTGTGCAATTAATAAGTAGACGTGATCTACTATTTATTGGGAGTGTCTCGGGAATTTTCGGATCCCTAATTGAGCTTCAATTTGATGATTCGGGCCTAAGGGAGATTTTTGGCATTTAAATATTAATTTTCGGAATTAATTAAATAATTATTTATTTCCTGAAAATTCAACTGGGATGGCCCATGACCGGAAAATTATGCTGATGACCGTGGTGAAGTCCGTTTATTTAATCGGGCTTTATTTTAAGCTAAATTGAATTTTTAATATTAATTATTTAATTTTCGAAATTAATAAATTAATTATTTTTCGGAAATTAAGATTTTGATGGCCGACGACCGAAATCTCGTGCTGATCGTCGTGGCGCATCCGTTTATTTATTTGAGCTCCACGTGGTATGGAACCGGATAAATTGTGATATTTTAGGGATTTGCCCTAAATTGATTGGAATTGATTGAGATTAAATTATTGATTGGTAAATGGCCAAGTATGTTATTCAGCATTTATAATGCCTTGTGAGTTGATTGTTAATTATTTGATTGAGAAATCGTTGGGCATTGGTTATCATCTGAAAGGAAATACGTGGGCTCGGTGAATCGGAATATCACCTAGAGAATGCACGTGTGTTCAGTGGTTGAATATTTCATCTTGGCGAAGAGGTTGTCTTAGAGGATGCACATAAATTGTTGAATAGTTGATCATGCCTGTGTGGCGATATTGATCATGCCTGTGTGGCGATAGTTGATCATGCCTGTGTGGCGATATTGATCATGCCTGTGTGGCGATAATTGATCATGCCTCGTGTGGCGATATGGATCATGCCTCGTGTGGCGATAGTTGATCATGCCTCGTGTGGCGATATTGATCATGCTGTGTGGCGATAATTGATCATGCCTCGTGTGGCGATAATTGATCATGCCGAGTGGGGCCGTGATGCCACTACATGCCGAGTGGGGCCGTGATGCCACTACATATAGCATTGCCGAGTGGGGCCGTGATGCCACTACATATAGCATTGCCGAGTGGGGCCGTGATGCCACTACATGCCGAGTGGGGCCGTGATACCACTACATATAATTAAGTTGTGTCCTAAGGACAATGATTCATAATTGGGAATTAAATTGGAATAGTTGAAATGACCGGAAGTGGTCATGTCGATTCGTAATCGACAAGGTCGATTGATCGACGATTCGATCTGCGTGTGATTAGATATGATTCATTGCTATAATATGATGTTGTGGATTGATTGATTGAATGGATTGATCGGTGAATGGTTGATTGACACGTAATCGACTAAGTCGATTGATTATTGCCTTGAATTGATGTTGTAAATTGGTTGGAATAATGGAGATGACCGTGAGTGGTCTTGTTGGCGTGTAATCGATTAAGTCGATTAGATCGACGCTTCGATCAGTGATATGATTGCTTGGGTGCCTATTATGAATTGTACTGACTTGCAGGTGAGATATGAGGCCAAGGTACGTCTTCTGCCCTATGCGTGTATAGGCAGCCTATAGTATAATAGTTTACTAATCGGGCTTAGTGGGGTAGAACTCGCTGAGACGTAGTCTCATCCCAGTTTGGGGAAAAACATTTCAGGACCCGATGAGGAGCTGATGAGGAGGAGTCTGAGAAGGAGAACTCGGAGGTGAAATTTGAGTAGAAGGATTTTTGGAAGAAGAAGGTAATCCTAAGAGGGGCCTTGAGTACGGTCCGGATGGATTGAGATTCTACCTTCTTTTGAGATCTCCATTTTGATGTGAATAGTTATGAAGTGGTTTGTGTTTTGTATAAAAGTTTGGTTATAAGTTTCAATATGAAAAATATGGCCCTACTTTTCTATCCCATTGTTTTATTGTCTGGGGATTTATAATTGCTTCCGCATGTGCTTAATAAAATGAAAGGGTCGGCGATATATAATCCTGGGATATCGCATATAAAAATCGACCAAGAGAAGGATGTGTGCGTGCTCGAGGATCGGGGCGTGACACAGATAGGTGGCACTTGATTGATTTGGAATCTTATGTAGAGATTCGTAACCACCTACCTATAGATCCCGCAGAAGCAGCAGAAGATCAGGAATCTCTTCTAGTCATAAATTATTAAGAAGTGATGGTTGATTGATCGTTTTATTAGAAAAAAAAAAAGGCATATTTTGTATGCCTAGATGATCATAAATATAACCAAAAAAAAAAATGAAAAATAATAGAGTCCAAGCCATCTTAATTCATTTTTTTAGCTACATATCCGTTGGTGTATTGTAAGAGCTCACTATATCATCATCAATACAACCACAATAATTATTAATTAGACCTTGCATTTGGGGGTGTGTGTGTGTATACACACACAGTGTGCATGCCCTTATAATGGAGTGAATCTCATGTGCGATTTATTAAACCCCTGCGGTGCACATCTATTGAATATATGATGAGTCTTTTTCGCGCCTATTTCATTAATGTTTTAACAACTTTATTCTGAAGATGCCCTTTTAATGGGTTGTCATTCCATAGTGATTTGGATAATCTCAAGGAACTCTCTAAAATTATAGCACATCGCTTTTAAAGAAATAATATTAATGGAAACAGAGTTTAGGAATAAGATTTGAAAAGTTATATTTGAAATTGTATTTGAACGTGTAATTCTCAAAAGATAAATGTGGTGAGTGTTTTCCTAGGACAAGTAAAGAATGTCGATTAAACTTTATAAATTGAGACAAACCTAATCAACACTTGTGCACGTGCATTATGAGTTGAAATGTTACTATTAGTAGGAAGGGGATCACGGAAAGGTTGTTACGTGGTAACAAATTTGAAAATGATTGTCTTGGAGCCTTGATGGTTTACATGTTATTTAGTTTTATATTAGTGAATTGGGCGCCTTGATGGTTTTCCAAAAATATCCCCCTGTCAAGTTTATGAGTTACTTTTGGCATTCATTATGGTGAAAAATGGGGACTCAACCTTAGTTTAGTTCTGCTAGCCATCCTCAAATTGATGGACAAGCTGAGGCTTTTTAACTGAATTTTAGGCATTTTATTAATGAGTTCCCCAGGAAAACATGTTAAACAATGCGATTTGTTATTGGTTTAAGCTAAGTTAGCATATAATAATTCGGTGAGTGACACTACTGAAAAATGCACAAAGTTGTTAACAGAAAGCATCTTTTTATGTCCTTTGGCTCTTACACCATTACCCACAAAAAAGGGAAAAAACTGCAAGGTTCAATTGAAAGCATTTAGCGCATACTCACTTCAATGATCAAGCAAATAAGTAAGAAAAATCTTTTCATTTCTTTACGCAATTTTGAAAAGAGTCTTGTTAGATTGTTTCTGCTGTATAGAATAAAATCTTAAATAACACTTTAAGAATCTATCATTTCAAAAACATAAAACTTAGATCCTCATTTCAAGTATTTTAAAAATTCAAGCAGACTCATTGTTCAGTCTCCAAATTATATCACCAATAAGCTTTTGTCCAATTTTCGGTGCTCAATAGTTACCCATGCTTTAACTTCAGCGTTCTTATGATGTCCAGTACTTGCAATATTTTGAAAATGAGATTGGAATATTTTCTTGTATATTTTTGTTCGAAGGAACATCAATATTCACCTAGGAAAATGTTTAATACTCCCCTAAACGGGAATGTTCCACTTGTGTCGGTTCAATTAATTGAACGACATCCGGTATTCAATGCTTTAATCTATTATAAACAATTTGGTAGACGGAGATATTTCTTAAGCACATTAACGAGCATCGTCAGGGTTACTAATTGTTGCATTCGAAATTTTCAACGATCAATATATATTCATATTCATATGCATATAAAAGTGGATATATAAAAGACAAGACTAAATACTATTCATTTAAATGCGCACCTTAAATTGTTCCCTCACTACTTGGATGTTGCTTCTTGGCAAATTAAGTCCAACTAACTTCTTTTGACCAGAGGAAAATTGTGGACTCCAAGGACATTCGGGCCATTCAAACCATCTTAGTTCATTAGGAAGACAGATGGGACCTTGGAAAGAGATATGCACATTAATCATGATGAGCACCCTCAACCTTCTCATGTTTGTGAAAGCATCAGGATCTATGTCTATCTCTTATGGCTCAGGTAAATCCAATACTATGGCTTTAACTGCATCTGTTCCCTGTATTTATAGATTTTGCATTTCAATTAATTTACAAAGTAAGAGAATAACAGAGTAAAATCAGTGACATCAGGAAATCTTACCATATCTCCTGAAAGAACATCACGAACATTGTCACAAAGCCACAACCTACTGCGTCTTCGAGGATCATCACGGCATTCTTGTTTAACAATATTCATGCCCATCAACTGAATCAAGTCATGCATCTGTAATTTCCCAAACTCTTCGGTAATTAAGGACTTCTCAACAAGAACTTGTACTCCAATAGTTGTGTCAAAGTTGCAAGAGTCAAGAACTTTCCTAATATCCTCTATATATCGCCCCTTGAAGAAACAAGCAACATCAAGAAAGATCTCCTTTTGATAGTCCTCTAGTGCATCGTAACTTAACTTGAGAACATCATTGATTGTTTTGTCCGGACTTTTGGCAAGTTTATTTAATGCACTTCTCCACTCATGTTCTCTTCTACCACAAAGGAAAGAGCCCAATACCTCAAGTGCTAATGGAAGTCCATTAGCATACTCCAAAGCACTATCCACTAGATCTCGTCGTATTGCTATTTTGTTGCTTCTCAGAAAAGCATGCTTGTTGAAAAGTTCAAAAGCTTCACAATGCTCTAGAATTTTAACTTCATAGATTTGATCTTTATCTATCCCATGTGAAGTTAGCAAATGGTTATCTCTAGTAGTGATGATGATCCTGCTTCCTTTACCAAACCACTCACAATCTCCAGCTAAAGCATTTAATTGTTTTATGTCATTGACATCGTCGAGAACAAGAAGAACTTTTTGTGGCAAAGTCTATATTGTATTAAATTTATACCTCCATCAACATTAAACACTGTGAATGTTTTTCCCCATAATATCTTAGACAACAATTTTTCTTGCAAGGGAACTAAATCCTTAGAATCTTTTGAAGCTTCTCGAACATTTGCTAAAAAACAAGAACCCTCAAATTTTCTAAAAATAGCATTGTAAAGGGCTTTCGCATAAGTTGTCTTTCCCATGCCCCCTGGCCCCCATAGTCCTATCATGAGAACATCATCAGACTCAAGATTTAACATTGATACCATCTTTTCCACTCGAGGATTTATCCCAACTGGATACTTAGCAACATGTAGGGGTGTGCGGTCTAACTGCCTAGAGATCTCCTTCACAATACTCAGTATAAGCTTCGCTTCATCTCTGACAAAAAACCAGAAAAGAACTTAACACATTGATTCAGCGGTTCAAAGACTGACAAAAGACCAGAAAAAAGAACTTAACGCATTGATGCAGCAGTTCAAAGAAATAATCACGTTTCTTAGGGGCAAAAAAAAAGCAAACATGTGATTCAGCATATAAATGCAGGGTTACTTGGGACAAACCGATGCATCAATCAATTATGACTTACCCATCATTCAAGTGCCATCCGGATAAGCTACCGGCATCAAAGAGAGCCTCTTTCCATCTTCTCACTTTCTCTGATTCCTTTCCGAACTTAGACTCATGCTTAACCATAGCTCTCCCATAACTCTCTCTCCCCCTTCTCACTTCTCTAGGTTCCACTTTGTAAAACACCGGCAACACGATCAGGTCTTTTTGTATCTTGCACTCCATGATTTTTGCCACCTCTTCCAAACACCATGGCGAGGAAGCGTAGTCCTCAGAGAAAACAATGATTGCGACTTGTGATTCCTCAATTGCCTTCATAAGCGCTGGCGATATTTGCTCTCCTTTCCTTAGTTCCTCACTGTCAAGGTAAGTGAATAAACCATTTTGATCTAAAGCCGTGTAGAGATGACTAAGGAAGTTATTATGAACATCGATGCCTCTAAAACTCAAGAAAACATCGTAATTCCTCTTAGGTTTCGAAGAAGAAGAAGCACTAGCCATTAGAATTTGGTTAAACGAGGCAGGTGCTGGTGGGTTTGCTTGGAATGTTGGAAAATGAAATTTGCTGAAGGATGAACTGAGATCTTCGAAGGTAAGCTACTTCATTGGCTCTCCAACAATATATTTGGCTGTGGCTCCCAGGAAATCGCATTTGCAGCCGATGAGATTTTGTTCTCCATGGAATCTGCTCGATATATTTTTTATACCCAGAGGCATGACTTTCTTTTCTGGAGAGTATTAAACAGCTTTGCGGGTAAAGCAGATGAGAGGGATGTGGTCGAAAATTGGAGAGAAGGAGGCGGGGCCCGGTGGGCTCAACAAGCTCGGCTCGGGATTCTATGCAGGGGAACCGAGGTACATCGGCATCGGGAACAAATAGCGTGATTTTGTTGCATACTACTATTTTGGTAGCAAAAATTCGCATGATTTTTTGCCATGCCTTCCATGATTCGCTTACTTGAGATAAATCAGTGAGCAATGGGAATGAAGAAATCCAAATTTAGACTGTCAGCCTATTAGGTAACTCAAGATGATAGCTTTGACATGTAAATCAATTGTAATTATTCCACACAAGATGTATAAGCAAGTATGTAGATACTTGTGCTGATTTGAGGAAAAGGTTTCAATCTGAGTATTTCTTCAGCAATAATTAGTGCATCCCATTTTCTATGCATTAGATATTCTACGTACAAATTAAATAAGGATTACCTTTTCCTTTCATAGCTCGGTTGTAAAAATAGATAAGGCTTTTTGCTCGGTTGAAAGTAATGCAGTTAACTCTAATATGTAAAATCAAAGAATGAGACATTTTCTAGAGAGACACCTTTAAATGATTAATTATTATGCCAATAGCTTATTTTCTATTTCTTTGAGCAAAGGATCTCCCCCTCAAAGTAGGACTCTTTTCATTGGATGCTTTTTTCAAATTCATTTGCTTGGTGATGCCATTCCTATCATATCAAGGTGCAAGTCATTTTCAAAGAATTGGAAACTCCAGACAGGATTTCATAAGAAAGAATCCATCTAGGTGTGAAAGAATACGTTACATTCATATCATTTAGTCTAAAAGAGGATTTCCACATTTGAATTTTAATGAAGAATGGCATTTCAAAAGTGTAAAGCATCTACTAACATTAGATGTGGTAGCCATTACATCTAGAGTTTATCTTACTTTGTTACTTTATAAATCGACATATGAACATCACCAATGTTAATTGAGCGTCCTAATTACATTAATTATCATGAATTTCGTGTGATTTGATGATATCTCCTCTTCTTCTTCTTCTTTTCCTGTCTTTTCGCATATTGAAAAGCCCAAGGAATATTAACTCATCATCAGGTGGCCCCACCGCCTTATTCCTTTCGCTTGCTCATATCTAGAGCGAATCCCAGACTCGAGTCCGGTGGGTCATTTCAATTGTATTTTTCATCACTATTATTTTAAGTTTGTTTTTGTCTTTTTGCTTGTGCGCGCTTGCTTTTGTTTCAGACGTCAGTCAAATCATTTTGTTTTTGTCATAGTAACCGAAAAATGAAATCCTTACTCGCGTTCAAGAAGTTGATCACTCAATTCTATATTAATCTCGCCGCTAGAGAGCCAAGATACTGTGGCGCCGAGAAAAAACAACCAGATGTCGCTGGCGAGCATCATGACGAGGTCGATCTTGATCAGGGCGTGAAAGAAACTGATCAAGAATCCAACACCTACTTGCACCTCATTGGCTTCACATGATTCTCGATTACCTTTCTGCACACTTTTGTTCAATTTGGTCTTGACATCTCCGAAGTGCAAAAATTGCTTTTCTTCAATCATTGATTTATTTTCTTTAATGTAAAATCATGTGCTTACGAGATAAATCCATCATATGTTACTCACATTGACATGAAAAACCTCTCAAGTTGCTTCGAAGATCTACCTTAAAGTAATGATTATGTATTAGCCTATTTTTACTTGAATTGGTCACAAATGATGATCTCAATTCATATCGGATGAAATTGAACATTGTAATTGTGACATCCCTAGGTTAACTTACTCAAGATATTTTTTGCTTTGACCTGTCCCATACTAAGCCTCATGGTTTTGTCCTTTTGGCATACGGGCAAGCAATTTTCTAGGAGAGAGGTTGTCCATACTAGTAATGCTCTAGCATGGACTCGCTTAACTTTAGAGTTCCAAAACGAAACTTTTAATGTGCCTTCATGAGTTAATTATAGTTTTCATATATATTAGAATTACTCTCTCTCTATTGGATACACAATTCTACTCATGCCCACTCCCTTCACTATCCTAGAAGTCCGTTAGGAGCCGCTTCTTGTCCAAGTCCCTTGACATCGGCGACCATTCCTTTCTCTCATCGGACTAGGGCATTCCAAAGCCACTAGCTTCCACCTGGTTTGACTCCCAACCACACACCTACCAAAGTGGTCTTGCTCTAATACTATATTATGACGTCACTTGATTAACTCATTGGAGGTATTGTCCACTTTGACCCACCTCATGCCGAGCCTCATGATTTTGTCCTTTAGTGAACAGGCAAGTACATTCCCAGGATGTCACCCATCCTAGTAGTGCCCTAGCTTGTGCTTGATTAATTTTGAAGTTTCAAAGCCAAACTTATTGTTGCATCAAAAGGAGGCTCCGTGAGTTAATTCAAGTTTTGTATATATATTTTAAAATTGTTTTCCCCCTATTCGATGCACAGTCCAATTTAATTCCATTTTATCTAGACCCTCTGGCTTCAGTAATCACACCCTACCCTCGTCAAACCGAGTCATTAAAGTAATACGTGCTTAGACTTTATGACATTATACTTCACTTGCATTAACTATGTTCATATCATATAATATTTTATGCTTAGTTCAAAATCCAAAGTGAATATTTCATCATTTTCAAGGGAAAAAAAAGAAGAAGGAACAAGTGAAAAACAAAGGAAGGCAATTCACTAAAGAGCTCAAACGTAAAAACAAGTTCGTGTTTACTACACCCTGAGTTAATGATAGTTGTTTATAGCTCTTTCTTTTTCAATGTGCTCGGAGACGTAGTCCTTTGCTCTTATTGTCAGCTCATGAGTGTAGACCTTCACCTGAGTAACATATTTCTAGCATTGTGACTTGGCTCTCAATTTTATTTTTAAGGCTTTTTCATAGCACAAGGTTTTATTCGAGAAACTCAGTTTGTCAGTGGTGGTACGTTGGAAAGTTTGAATTGCTATTTGTCCTTAGTCGCGACATTTTTTTTTTTTCTAGAACAGAACTTATTCGATAAAATACAACATAGCATGTGGTTCGTACCATATTTTTCTCATGCCTCATGTAATGTGGTTCTTATGATTACTTCAACAGTTATTACCTGTTGAGTCACAATATTTGGCGGATGTCACAATGATCCTATACAGTGATGTGAATATTTATGTTTTCATGTGTGCTCTAACTTTGATTGCATCGATCCAAGTGCATTCACATGCGAGATTTGAAAATTTTCTTCTCTCTTTTATTCCACATGTGATCTAACTTTGGCTGCATTTGTCTCAATGAATTTGCACGCCAGATTTGAAATTTTCTTCTCTCTTTTATTTTTTTACTATTTTTTGAGAAAATGAAATATTTAGAGGGGCTAATTACGTATGCTTTATCTGTACTTATGCATGATATATATGGAAGATTCAAATCACAAGCTTGATAATTTGAAGTAATGTCATTTGATGTCAATGCTTTCACCTTTTCAGAGATGTAAAAATCCCGTAATTCTTTTTACTTGTGATTTCGACTAAAGCGACTTTGAAAGACTAATACATGTTGCATTCACATGAATGAATTTTTCACAACTATCCTAAAAAATAATAGAACTAGGTCTATGTTGACCCTAATTCAATTTTGATGACAATAAAGCTTACTCAAATATGTTTCTTATTATTTAAAATTATATTTGTTGTACTCGAGTATTTTTTATAAGATTTCGAAAGGGTTAAAAAGACCGCTCAACTCTAAAACACGGGATATTATAAGATCTTTTAATAATATTATTGTGTGTGTCAAGGGCCTGAAATAGTTAATGATTTGCCCCTGTAATTTTTCTTTACTAGAGATCACATTTACCGCGTTAGTTTGATGTACGATTGATACAAATATTTGTTTAGCATTGATTTATTGTTAACTGAATTATGATCAAATTTAACAAATCGATAATTTTGGACTCATAAAATATAGTTGTTGTCCTAATGTTTATATTGAGATTTACTCCAGCTGGTAGATAGATAGCGTTTCCACTGCATTCTTGACTTATCAAGATAAAGGGTTTTCTTCTCCCCACTGTATTCTTGACTTAGGGGGAAAGATGCAATTACTACTTTTATATAATACTCTATAATTGTCAGTGGGGAGCCTGCCGACTTTTCTAGAGGGCAGAATGGATTAAGACCAGGTGATTTTGTCTCCTATTTTTTTGTGATGACAGTGCAAGTTTTCACTAATTTTCTGCAGTAGAGAATGGAGACTTACGCACAAGAAAATCGAGTTTACGCACTTCTGTTTGGCGATTTACTCACGCACTTTGCTAATAATCATATGATCTTCTTGAATGGAGATAAGGAGTCATTTCTTATCTCCGGTCGGAAACTCCACCTTAAAGGACGGAGATGTTCGGAGCTAAAATCAGGGCTAAACTGTTAAGTGACTTCCTGAAACTCAGCTTCAAAGCTGCTTCAAACAATTGGAAAGCAATTGAAATTGCTCCTCGATTTTACACTCGAGCAAAAAAGTGCATGAATGTGGCTTTAGATGGAGTAACGAAACTCCACAAATCTAAGCACTAGAAAATGTTAATTGTACTGGAATTGCAATTAGGGTCAACTGAAAGAGTTGAAATTGAAATTACAACAAAATGAAATTACAAGGAAATAAAAGTACAAGAAAAAGTAAAGATGACTCTAGAGATAAAGGGTGCATTGGTCAATCTGTCGCTTTAGTCTCTTTAATGTTCTTCAAAAGAAGTGGCACTGTGTCTGTCCACTATGCTTGAAATCCTCCTATTTTGTGGGCAACCACTTGAGTAAATGGACTAGCTTAACACAAGTATATTTGATCATTTTGATAATCTTTTCTACATGGTGTTCACGATATAGGAAATGTAAGAAACTATAACAAACTTATAAAGTCATGAATGTGTTAATATAAGTCTATTTTAACTATCTTTCGCAACAACTTGTTGCAGCTGATAGATAGGTCAAGCCTCTCCAATTAAAATTGATCTATTAAACTCAACATAACCGATCAAAACAAATATAAAAAGTAAGAGGGCCACATCGACCAAAAGTTCAAGTGCTTCATTACATTTTGAAGTTTTAATGTCAAGTCAATAACAAATGTTCATCTCATAACACTGACTCTATTTTCTTTGCCCAATCAATTGCCTTTATTAGCTACAATGTCTAATTAATCCAAGTGATAGACATCATCGAGGATGGCATTAGTCAATGAGATTGTGATTCAATTAAGGAAAAAAATGAAAAGCAAAATGTGCTATGCATTATCCGAATGAGGACTATACAAACATAACTTATTGCAGAAGAAGCCTTCTATGATCAAGATATCTCAAGGAAAAATTGGAATGTCAATCTTATGCAATCATTGAGGAAGATTATGGCCAACTTGGATTTAGTAAATATCTCTACAAAGTCATGAAGAAAGGAGCAGACAAAAATGCATCGTAAGTTTTTGTATGTAAAATTTATCTATATCACAAGCATATATATTTTTTTCATCACGATCTTTTACGGTAGGCTACCGTAAAAAAAGTTGGAGCAAATTGAATTGAAAGCAAATGCCTGATAAGTGATGGTCATCATGCCTTTGCTGAGGACGGCCGCTTTTTAATTTGAAAAAAAAAAACAGGAAAGATTCGCGAGAGAAAGATTGTCAAAATTTTATTGAAAAGGCAACAAGACTTGGAACTGGAGAGGCGAAAACAATCATAACTGTCTTGTTAGGATGCAAACAGAAATGACCGTTTTTTCTGCTATGCGATGGAATTGGAAGATAGTTCCAGGTTAAAGAATGTTTCCCATGCAGATGCAAGAAGTCCGGTATTATATGAAAGTTTTGATGAAGCAGCAACCTTTGACACTACATATTTGAACAATCAATATGAGATGCCTTTTGCACCTCACGGTCAATCCACGCTTCTTGGTTGTGGGTTGGTGTCGAATTGGGATACTAACACAAGATTAAAATGGGCAAAAGTACACCTAGAGTGCTAAAACTTGGCATGGGGGACATTTAAGTACAAAAAGTTACAAAAGTGGCACACTTTCTCTTAAAAAATGGGACACCTGAGTGCCAAGTCCAGTAGCCGGAAATCCTACGTGGAAATTTTTTAATATAACTCATCTACGTGACATGTTGGAGAGCTGACTCAAAACGACGTTGTTTTTTTCTTCTTCTTTTTTTTAAATATAAATATTAATTAAATTAAAGTATTTATATTTATATTTTTTTGAAAAAGGCAGAAAGTGAGGGCTATGCAAGCCCTCACCACTGCCTCCCCACCATCGCCAGCACTTCCCGGAGACGGGGGATAAGTACACTAATGGTGCCATAAGTTGCCTACGGCACTCACTTTGTTGCCAAAAGTTTCCGTCGGATCACTTAAGTGCCAAATCGGAGGAAAACGCTCACTTTGGTGCCACCGGCGAAAGATTCCAGCCTCCGGCGAAAGATTCGGCCAAAATGATTTTTTTAAAAAAAAAAAATTGATAAGCCTTTTAAATGACGTCGTTTTCGGTCCTCCTTAAGAAACAACGTTGTTTTGCCGTCCTACGTGGATGGCTTCATGGAAACAACGCCGTTTAGCTCACATGGGGAAGAAATTAGGGTTTCGACGGGGTCGAAGCCGTGGTCGTCGTCGGGGTTGGGATCGGAGTCGGGGTCGGCTGCGGCCGCCGAGTGGCCATCATCGAGGTCGGGGTTGAGGTCGGGGTCAAAGCTACGGCCGTGGAGTGACCATCGTCGGGGTTGGGGTCGGGGTTTGAGCCGTGGCCGTCAAGTGGCCATCGTCGCGGTCGGGGTCGGGGTCGGGGTTGGAGCTACAGCCACCGAGTGGCCATCGTCGGGGTCGGGGTCGGGGTCGGGGTCTAGGTCGGAGCCGCTGCCGTTGAGTGGCCATCGTCGGGGTTGGGGTCGAGGTCGGGGTCGAAGCCGTGGCCGCGAGCGCAAGGACCGTCGAGGACGGTGACGAACGGAGATTAGGGTTTTGAATTGGGGGAGACACCAAACGGCGTCGTTTTGGTGTTTGGATGCTGACTCAACTCTCCGACGAGCCACGTCGGCGTAAAAAATTAATAAAAAAAGGCCACGTCGGATGTCCGGCCAATTTTGTCGGAGTTGGTACCAAAGTGAGCGTTTTTCAAATTTTTTGGCACTTAAGTGATCCGACGGAAACTTTTGGCACAAAAGTAAGCGCCATACACAACTTATGGCACCATTAATGCACTATCCTGGAGACGGTGGGGAGGATCTGCCTTTTTTCAAAAAATAATAAATTTAATTATTAAATTTGGTTTTAAATTTAATTTAATTAATATTTCTATTAAATTCAAATATGAGGCAAAACGACGTTGTTTTTGGCTTTTCTTTCCATGTTAGCATGCAAAACAATATTGTTTTGCACTTGTCTCGTCGGAAAAATGACACACTAGTATTTTGGCCGGATTTTCTCGCCATTGGTACTTAATTGATGCATTTTGCTTTGATTTTGGCACTAAGTGTACATTTCCGAACTTTTGATACTCAAGTGTTCGCCCGTGTTAAGTTTTGACATTCCAGGTATTCGGAAATGTGGAAAAAGAAGACATCATTTGACATTTCATACAATGTTATATCGATATTCTTAATACAATTCTTGATTTTTTTTTTTTTTTAACAGGACTAAGTGATGAGATAAAGTTAACCTTATTGTACTATTAATCTTTTGAGGATCACAACACAACCTTTTAAATTAAAAATTATTGATCAATACATTCACCTGATGAACATTCATCACACATGGTGATTTGTGTATTTAACTATTTTCCATGGGACGGAGGAGTGATGTTGAAGGGAGAAGAATCTCTTATAGTTGGGAGAGGGATTCTTAAATTTTGTTCCTGATCAACAGTTGAAACCTGCAAAATTTTTTTATAAGAATGTTGTAGACTATTTTATAGAGAAGCCTTTTGTATGCATATGTTTCTTAGTATCATCACCCGTTTCTTGGAGAGAGTGAGCTTCTTAGATTCACGTCCTCTTTCAGTACCATTTACTCAACAAAGCTACCCACCATCTCTGATGTGTAGGCCATCTCTCCGAGCGATTCCAGCATGCAAGAATTTTTCCATCTGTGCACCCACAATTGATGCATTATAAATGTGGGATCAGCTGACATTCAATTGAGGCCATCCATCTCAGACTTTTTAGTTTCTCATTTCTAATTTCTCATTCATAAGAAACAAAGTCATGTCCACATCATTCTTTCTAGCAGTACACAGAAAGGAAAAATAATCACAGCTCCAACAGCGTTACCTTCTCAAATGGCACATAAAAAGAACTTCACATATTTTCAAATACAAACACAAACTCTCCCCCCTTATCTGCTGTCTCTCTTGTGATATGTTAGGCTCGATTAGAGTCTTCTGCTAAGTACTGTTTTCAAGAGTTGACTTCAACGATCCAACCATGGAACTTCTAAACCTGTGAAAAACACAAGTCGCTACTAGAACAACATAAAAACGAACAACATAATATATTTGAATAAAAAAAACAAATAGATATCAATGCATACCTACCAACAAGATGAGATTATAATAGACTCTGCCTCCCAAGCACCATAAGAACAATTCTCATCGAGGACTAGTCTACAAGACATGACTACGTTACGCCGGTTTAATTCCAGCATTACACCGAGGGACAGCTGCATTCCTTCCAAAAGTTTTTACAATAGATTGAATGTCACTTTGCTTTGGAACAAGCTGCTACGTATTTTAAAAAACAAATAAGAGCACTAATTTCACAAAACTAGTAGTCAAAACATTTAAATCCTTGAATTAAAAACAATGGGTTTGGTTTTTCTCGGGTGGTTTAAAGCTGGATTCAGGGAGGCAAAATCACAAACATCAGGTGGACGTCACCCAGTGGGGTTTCTTCAGACGAAAGTGAGAAGGGACCCGCACTGGCGGTAGGAGATGATCTTGTTCACGTAGTTGTCAATGGCTTTCGAAGCTCTAAACGCTCAGTCCACGGCTAAGCCATTATTTATCTTCACAGATAATGATCTTCCATTCTTCGCTCGTGGAATTTGGGACTGAACAAAGCAGTCCAAGGGGACTCTATCACCCTCGCTCTCTGCCTCACCAATCATAATTTCCACTGCGGCACTGCATTATCCCTTTGTAATTGTGCCACGGCCTTTGCTCGAGTACCTCGGCAGCAAAGGAGAGTCGCGATGCACCAGAGATCAATCGAGTTTCTTTAAAGCCATCGCTTTCATGATCTTCAACCATTCTGATATGCTTTTCTTTTTATATTCCTCGCTCGCGTATACTAGGCGTTGTATCAAATGCCCACGTAATCTGCCACGTCAACCATCACCTCATTTTGTCAAAAAAAAAAAAAAAAAAAAATGTCACCTCATTAGCATATCACAAGATATCAAATTTTAGTAACTCTAGCATTGTTAAAATAAAATTGGGTTGTTTAAGATCTCAATTGGCTATAAAAAAGTTAAAAGAACTAGTGGTACATATATTTAATATGTGGCCGATGCTTTGGTGTGACGTCCATATATTTAATATGTGACCAAAGGTGATTTGGCATGTGAGTAGCCTGATTTCGTTGGAATCCAATCAAGTGTGGCGTGAATATCTCCTGCGCGGTAGTTTGTCTGAAGTTGAGAAGCATATGTGAAACGATTGGAGCCATTTCAAGTTCGCCTCAGAGCATCAAAAGTAAGCTTAAAGAAGTGTTGATTTCGTCTAAAATGCCAGCAACAGGAGGATGTTCTAAGGTCGTGCTCCAACACTGTCAACCGATAGAAAATAATTGGATTCTCAAGGAAAGAGACTCAAACGAAAACAATAGACACCGAGGAAGAAGATATTCCAAGAGAAGCAGATGTAGAGGAAAGCTGAACAATTTAACAAAGAAGAAAGATGGTCTTAACTATGCCGAGACCATGGGTTCCACTTGCACCAACTGTTATTTGCGCGTTGGCTTGCGAAACATGCCTGTTTGGATTGGTGACAACTTGTTGAGGAAGTGATTCTAGGGGAAGCAAATTGGATGATTTTGATTCCAATGCCTTTTACTTTTCCCTTTATTAATCTCTACTAGAAAATTTTGAATGTATGCTCCTTCGATTTAAATTAAAATCACTATGAAATACAGATTTCGCATCATGCTTACTAGTATTGACATTGGTTGAGGAACTATTTTTCCCTCTTTCTTTATGAATTGTGATGCAAATTGCATTAATCCAAAGTGCTTGTTGAATGGCCGTGGTTTTCCAAGTTGTTCTATAGAATTTATCAAATAGACCTCGGTCACCGCTCTTAATCCAATTCATTGCCAATACTTCATACTTCAGAATTATGAAATAGTAAGTTTTGCTCAATCAAATCTAATTTATATCTTTTGATGGTGCATACCTAGGTTCAGCATCCCCAACACCATCGTCGTTAGAGTAATGAGGTGAACAAGCATAGATATGACACATGTGAGATCGAAATGAAGCTCCTCCAATTTCCTTTGAATTGGACTTGTACACCAACGAAACCTAAGGGAAGCGAAGTCCTAAAATCATACATGCAAAAATCCCCAAATCTAGATTGGATAGAGATAGAAACCTTCCTGAAATGGGAGAGAGGAGCTTCCAAATCTAGACTAAATCAGAAAAGGAAAGCTCTGCAAAATGAGAGGAAAGCAAGAAAAATATAATAGAGAACAAAATCAGCCAAAGAAAAAGGAAAAAAGGGAGGGGACGCTAGCTTAAACCCTCCCCTCCATGGAGGTTGAAGAAGAAAGCTGCGTGAAGATAAGATGAAGAGGAGAAACCCTAGAGAGGAAAGAGGAAAAGCAACAATTTTTATTCGTGACATTTAAGAGTAATATCATACGACAATCTCCAGTGTAATGAAATTATATTCTGTTTGATGGAACTGACATTTTGAGCTTTTTCATCCTAGCTGTCATTCGATCCTTTGCATCATTTTCTCCATCTCTTTAACAATCCTAGGGATGCAACCATACATGTTCCTGTCAAAACAAAAAAGTGAGAAAAATATGAATATTATGAAATATAGCCATCAACTAGCATGAAGTGAACATCATAATCCGGTAAGAGGAGCACATTCACGGGCCAAGAGAGTTTCTGATTAGGTTGAGTCTTTTCTAGTTAATATTGGCTTATGTAACAATAAAATTTATTGAATTACTAAAATATATATATTGGCCACTTCAAATTGGAGAATGAGAAAAGCATATGCTCCTATTGAGCAGATCGACGAAATCCAAGTTTTGATATATGCCCTTCAATTCATATTGAGGACTTGACTGTATAACTTTGCAATTGCTGGATAATGGACATATTGATGCTGATGAATATGGATCATTTGATTTGATCGACATATTTAATGCATGGAATGCGGAAAACTTCTTATGGGATGCATTGGAGTCACTTGACTCAACTTTCAAATTTCAAGTTCTCTTTCCCACTCGAAGCATATGTCAGCAATCATAATAGAATGATACGTCAACACAGTGGCCCTTCACTTATACCCGACAAAAACAAGGCATAAATCGATGTCATAGGGTTGGTTGGCTCGGTCTATTGCTGGGACCCTTCATCATGCATTTAGCTACCCAAGTCTCAACACTTCCTCTACCCAACAGTAGAAATTATTTCTGAAAGGAGAAGGTGAATGTGTTTGAAATCTTACCCATCATGCAGATGTATTCCATTCACATTGGCAGCTTTAGAGAGAGCCTCCTTCCATTTTTTAACCTTGCGCTTCCCAAACTCGCTCTCATGGTCGGTCAATGCTTTCTCATAACTCTGTTTCTTTTCACTCACTTCCCGTGGATTCTGTCCCCTTACTTCCCCCGGTGCCACCTTATAAAATATCGGCAGCAGCTGTTTTGTTCTGTTCTTCTCCCCTTGGATCTGCACCAACTCCTTCAGACACCACCAAGATTCAGCGTAGTTTTCTGAGAAAACGACAACGTACATGCGAGATTGTTCAATGGCTTCCTTCAGTTTCGATGGGAAATCCTGGCCCATCTGTAAGTTCTCGCTGTCCATGAAAGTCTTTATGCCCTTTTGCACCAAGGCCTCGTTCAGACCGTTAACAAAGTACTCACGGACATCCTTACCTCTGAAGCTCAGAAACACATCGTACATTTTCAGTTCAGAGATCTTTTTGACGATGTCTTCAATTATCTTGGCCTCCGACGTTCTAACATGATAGACGACAGAGACATGGATAATATAAGGTGCCCAAGCTGTCAAATTAAATGAAGCGAGCAACAACAATTCGGTCTAAGAATAATAGATCATGAAGATTTCCATGCAAAAGGACACGAGCACAAATTTTAGGATACAATTTCACATTGCCGCTCCATATAGGCCGTGATGGTGCCAATGCGGAAAGAAATGCAGAGTTGTCACGAGACACTATATTAAACTAAGACATGTTAAGGAGGACATTTGTTAAGCATGCCTAAGAAGAAATGAAGTGCTCCCAAAAAGAAGAAAAGAACGAACAAAGGAAAGATAATGCAAAATCCATACGTAATTATTATTGCCTTCGACTGAGGCCCGGCAAACAACCAACCTAATGTAGCCAATTATCCAAGAGAAAAAGAAACAGCGAATTCACAGAAACTGGTTCACCCTTCACAGTGAATATTATTTCAGCTTCGATTATAACTATATATGTAGGAGAATAGAATATAGATGTAAATTAGAATAGACCAGGTGTTTATGTATTATGTACTGTCTTTGATATTGACTACACTTAACCTATTTGAAATTTGCGCAATTTCTCTTTTAACAAGTATCTCAATTCGCACGTTCAGAATTTTGTGTTTTGTGGATATATATACCTAATCTGAATTTAATTTGTTACTTTACCCTTAAACTCAACCTAAGTTTCCCCCGCCCCTTTCTCTTCTCTCCGCCGCCATTGCCACTGCCCCGCCATCGCCGTCATTGCGTTCACCCCCACCCCCTCCCCACCACCGTGGCGTTCCTATTACCATTGCCAGCCCTAGCTGTTGTTGCGCCTCTCTTTCTCTCTATTTTTGTCCCTCTGTCACGGAAGACAGCGGAACGTCTCAGCCATAGCCAGCCTCAGGCGACCATTGCCCGAGGGTAACGACCCCAGATCTGGGGTCACGAGCCTCGATTCGTCCCCCAAAGCCAATGGACGCAGAGAGATGGAGGGGGCCTGAGGTGACGCGGTTGGGGTGGCGTGGTGAATCAACGGAGGCTTGGAGAGGAGGTTCTCTGTTTCTTGTGTAGCGTAAGTGTGCTCTGTGCTATGTGAGAGTCGGATGAGAGTGTGTTCGCCTGAGAGAGAGAGAGAGAGAGAGAGCAAAATTACTACTTACTCATCATCCAAGTACCACCCGGACAAGCTACCCGCCTCCTGGAGAGCGTCCTTCCATCTCATCAATTTCCTCACATCCTTGTCGAGCTTCTTTTGAAAATATTCGATACCAGTTCGGTAACTCCCTTTCAATCCACTCACTCTACCTAATTCCACTCTATAAAACACCGGAAAGACCTTGAGGTCTCTTTGCTTCTTACACTCCATGATTTTCACCACCTCTTCCAAACACAACCTTGAATAGGCGTTGTCCTCGGAGAAAATGATGATTGCAAGGTCTGATTCCTCGATCATCTTCGGAACTGTGATCATTAGATTCCCTTCATCTTTCTCCCTTTGTTGAATGTCAAAGTAGTATATTCCAGCATGGACTAGAGCTGCGTATAGATGTGTGACAAAGTTTTCCAACGTTCTCTTCTCTGAAACTCACAAAGACTTTGAAACTCGTTCTGGAGTTGGAAGAAGAAGACGCCATTAGAATCAGAAACAGAAGTTGACAATGAACAATAATGAGTTGCCCAAGATTTGGTACTTTGTTTGGGTGGTTTATTCCCATTTGATCTTCTCCATATATTCTAACGAGTTGCCTAAGATTTGGTACTTTTTTGGGTAGTTTATTCCCCATTGGATCTTCTTTGTATATTCTCTAACATCCAGTTGCATGACTTTCTTTAAGAAAGAGTATTATTAGGTGTTTTAACAATATTAGCGTGCGCATAGATCTAACCTATTTGCACATGAACCTTTTCTACATTAATTAGATGTCTTGATCGACATTATTTTACATCAAGTTTATTGCTAATTGAATTGTTAATGAATTTGACCTGCCAAACTGAGATAGATTATTATTATCGTCATAATTTCATATGGTCATGATTGGAGGCCAGTGTTTTTTTATTAATCGAATGATTGGCTACAAGGAAAGAAAACCTTTTGAAGGTGTCCAAATCCGGTATTTGGTAAAATATCGAACCAATGATTCAATCCAAACGTCTATAATAATCTCATGTTCCTCTAATAAACCTGTTGACACCTGAATTTTTACCAAAATCAAACATACGTTCAACAAAATTATTAGCAATAAAAAGCTAATAAAACTCATCAGCTTATTCACGCGGGCTAGGGACTGACCCATGAAATTTAAACTGCAATTCATTTGAAAAGTTTCCTTCGGCCCATGGGGAGTAAAGAAAAGTAAAATCGGAATGAGGTAGGTATCGTTTTGATAATTTATAGTCCAAACGTCAATAATAATGCCGTGCTCCTTCGAGAAGCTAAAAGCCAAACTGACTCAATCAAACATAAAGTCGTCCATTCGTCTACACTTCTTTCCAAATCGACATTAAATTCTAATAAAAAGAGAAGACTTTTATTTGTTCACACGCGTTCACAGATACGACGAAGTCTTCTGCTCTCATCTCCCCCATCTCCTCACCCCCACCCCCAAAAACCAACCAAAACAACCAAAAAAAGGAAGGGCGTGGACATTGAATTCTAATAAAAAGAAAAGATCTTTTGTCCGTCTTTTTCTTTTTTGCTTATTTGGAAAATAAAGTATTTAATCTCATTAAAAAAAGTAAGCTACTCCATTGGCTCCCAATAATATATTTCCCTGTGTCTTCCAGGAAATGTCATTCGCAACCAATGAGATTTTTTTCCTTTTGTTTCTTTTCTTTTTTGGCAACTTATATAATAAATAACAATTCACAACTACTTAAAAGAAATATCAATTTCTAGCCCTCGTGCACTTTTACTTCAAAAGTTAATCAATATATTTTTCATTTTTTCAAGTGGCTAAAAAGTTAATTTCTATAAGGCAGTTGGAACAATTGAATTCTTGTTTCACCCAAAATCTATAACCAATGCAGGGAATGGAATTACCATTTGTCATGCCACCTTCGGGTTGCAACACAACCCACCATGGAAAATATTATAAATAGCATCTAAGAAAATTATATAGGATTAATTAAGGAAATGAAATTATATTAATGGGCACAACAGATGAGCGCGGGATGAGGGAATTATAGAGGAGGCGGCGAGGGCTTGCCAACTCAACAAACTCGGCTTGCTGCCGAGAGCAAAGGTATCGCAGCTCCAAGAACAATGAGAATATGCACATAATAAATTATTCCATGACTACTCTTGGATTATATTTTCATGATGCTTTTTTTATCAACTTTTGATAATAATTTTAATCATATGAAAAATTGCTAATCCATTACATTGGCTGGTACTAAAGTTTCTGGTTTTCCTTTAAATATTTGCGTTTCAGTCGTTAGCATGAAAAGTGAGACTGATTGGGGGGTGGCGTTTCTCTGTCATCGGCTGACATTGCGCGCTTATTTACTGATATCCAATTAAATCTTGGCAGATATATATTGACGTGAAAATTTAAAAAATTATTAATTTTCTCTTTTCCTCCTCCATCTTCAACCTATGCTCCGCCTGAGCTTGGCTATCTCCACCGCCCAAGCCGCCGCCCTTAAGCCACCGCCCCACCGTGGCCATCACGGTTTGCGGCAAAGCTGTTGAGCTCGTCGCCGGCAGCCATGGACGAGCCAAGACTCGAGCTCAAAGCCGTTGAGCAGCAAACCAGATCAAAGCTGTTGGGCGATGGTATCGTCACGTCCAGGCCGATCTCTGCGTCCACCCCTCTGTCGTCCAGGCGGCTAAGCCTTGGCCGCGAGCGCTTCGTCCACAGATATGAAGATACAGAGCAGCGGTCGGCCATGGGGGCCTCTCGTCCATAGAACTGAACGCACACCCTCTCTGTTGTCTCGGCGTCTCAGCGGCAGATTAGGAGACGCAGACTAGTGGGCTTCGCGTCCATGGCCGTGAGCGACGACGATCTCCGCATCCACCCTCTCCGTCGTCCCGGCGGCAGATTGGAGATGCAGAGCAATGGGCTCGCGGCCGAGACTCCATATCTGAAGCCATGGCCATGAGCGACAACCGACCTCCGCGTCCACCCTCTCCGCTGTCCTAGCGCTTGAGTTGCAGATTTGGAGACGCAAAGCAACGGGCTTGCGGCCAAGACTCCAGATCCGGAGCCATGGCCAACGGTTCCAATCCATGGAATCTCTGTTGAGTGGTGGAAGGAGAGATATTAGCTTCACCCATGGCTTCTCTCATGACCAAATCTAGCCCTCGATGCCGGATATGGAATTGAGGTAGCGGGCGGAGGAGACGGCCAAACTGGATTGATGCGGCGCCGGCAACTCCGACTCCGCCGGTGGCGATGGCTGAAGGACGGGCGGACGTTGGGCTCGTGCAGATGGAAGGGGAAGGAAGAGAGTCTAGGTGGATTAGGGAATTTTTAATTTATTTCTCTGACGCCATGTGTCAATTTGTAATTGATTAATAATAAGTGCAGGCCACGTCAGCCAATGACGTCGCGCTTGCAAACCACTTCTCCATTTCTCTGGTCGTGTGGTGGTGCAGGTGGGATGTGGGAATGCCCAAAATAATAGAGAAGCCGGTGGGGATTTCTATGGTGCAATGTTATACCGTGCCTCAGGTTTTCAAACTGGCAAATGCCGATTGACTTTTTTCTTCTTTAGGGTTTTACAATGGATACGACACCCATTCTAGACATGATGAAAACATATTGTAAATCGTCAGATTTGTGAACAATTAAAACCACATGCATGCCCGTGAAAAGAAAAGAAACGCACACGGAAGAAAGAGAGAAAAATATTAATTGTGTGCAAAAGAGATAAATGTTTAAAAAGGCAATTGGAAAGAAATTTGAATGGTTGTGAGATGGGAAGATGTATCTTCAATTTTGAAAAGTATGATATTCTAAAATTAATTGACAATAAAATTAAATGAATTGACATTTTCACAACAAAAAATTGTTAGTTCACAGCTCTTTCATATTTTGATTTGACTAACTTACCTTATTTAGATTATTTTTCACAACTTTTTCATTTTTTGATTAGACTAACCCAAATAGAACTAAAAAAAAGAGTACAATTCAGGTTATTGGATCACCCTATTTTGTTTTTATATATTTTTGGTGGTTTTTCCTCTTCTCCAATGGCCACTATAGTACCATAAAACCACATCTCCAAATTGAACTCCTCACTTATACCAATTTCGTTTCACGGTATGGAGCAAAATCAAGCTCCTCCAATGATCAATCTCACTTGGAACTTATGCAAAGATCAATGGACCAATCTCCTCCTTTGGATCGCGAATCCAAGCAAATGTAACAGTGATGAAACAAAAACAAGAACAACAAAAGAAGAAAAACGAGAAATTGACGGTAGTGGAATGTAGATAGCAAGCAAAATAATTTGGTTTGAGTTGCTCTTTAGCCAGACTGGATTGTCGTCCTCCTCATGGATTTGAGAGTTTGCTTCGACGCTTTTGTGTGGAAGTCATGAGGATCGATGAGGGCGTTGGGGGGAAGAGAGAGAGAGAGAGAGAGAGAGAGAGAGAGAGAGAGAGAGGAGTCATAGGAGTAGACGCATAGAGCACGCAAAGACAATGAGAAGGAACAAAAGTAAGAGCGCTTCACAATCTTGGAGAAGATAGATACAGGAGTGAGAGAGCTTCATGATCTTGGAGAGTCTACAATGGAGACAATGGATTTGGGAGCCAGAAAGTCTCCAGCGGAGAAGATGGATTTGGGAGCAAGAGACCAAATGATGGATTTGGGAGCAATTTGGAAGAGTATAGGATATTTTATGATACCCGATTTTCCACATAATACCCAAACACAAAGAATAACCCTAAAAAATAAGAGGTTTGGTTCAAGTCGATTTGGTATGGCTTTTTCGACAACCCCATGTATATCTTTCTTAAACTTATCACCCATATCTTATGCATATGCCATATATCCAAGTAATTCTAGCATGCAAGAATATTTCCATCTATGCCACCACAATTGATGCATTATAAACTTGGGGTCAGCTAGCATTGAATCGAGGCCATCCAACTCAAACTTCGTTTCTCATTTCTACTTTCTAATTCATAAGAAAACAAAGTCATCTCGACATCATATTTTCTAGGAATGATAGCACAGCAGTAGAAAATCAAAACTACGACAAGATAACCTTCTCAAATGGAACATAACCAGAACTTCACCAATTTCCAAATACCAACAGAAACTTGCCCCCATGCTCTGTTGTCTCTCTTGCGATTTGTTCGGCTCAATTAGAGTCTTCCACAGAGTAGTATTTTTGAGAGTTAACTTCAACTTTACATCCATAGTTGGTACTTTTTAAACATGTGATGAACATAAGTCCTTACTATATCAATATAAAAACGAACAACTTAACAGGTTTGGGAAGAAAAACAAATACATGCTAGTGGGTATGCACCAACAGGATGAGATTATTTTCTGCCGCCCAAGCACAATAAGAACCATTCTCATCGAGGACAAGTCTACAAGACACGATCACATTATGCCGGTTTTATTCCAGCATTACACCGAGGGATAGCAGCAATCCTCCAAAAAAACTTTTACACGAAATTGTATATGGAATATCCTGATCCATCTAAATTGACCCGAGCATTGATATAATAGTAGTCAAAACATTTAAACCTGTAGTTTTTTTTTTTTTTTTTTTTTTTGGGGTGGGAGGAGTGGGTGTTTGAAGCTGGATTCATTTAGGCAAAATCACAAACACCTGGCCGACAGCAAGCAGTGGGGTTTCTTAAGATGAAATAGAGAAGGGACAAGCACTGGCAGTGGGAGATAATCTTGTTCACGCAGCTGTCAATGGCTATGGAAGCTCTATACTCTCACCCTACACCCAAGCCATCATTCGAAATTCATGGATGATCTTGTTCCATTCTTACCTCGTGGAATTTCGGACAAAACAGAGCAGTCCAAAGAGACTATCACCCTCGCTCTCCGCCTCATCAATCATCATTTCCTTCGTGGCACTCCATTATCTCCTTGTAATTGTGCCCCAGCCTTTGATCAAGCGTGAACTCATGACGTGCAAATAAACTCTTTGATGAAGACAAGAGGATAGAGTACCACAGTTGTAAAGGAGTTAAAATAAAATTAGGTTGTTTTAAGATCTCAATTGACTATAAAAAATTCAAGAACTAATGATACATTATAAAACCAAAATACCTTTTTATCTAACTTCTTCTTTTTTTAAACTGGGAAAACATAATATACAGTCTCATTTCGTAAAACTATCAGACGGATAATCTTTACATATCATCTATTCACTCACTCATAAAATAACTATTGAATCGATTTTCCAAGAATACATCATTATCAGAGTCATGGAAGGTATCAGTCAAACACACCCTATGACATGAAGCAAGTTTGCTCTCTCATATTTTCGTGTTGATCAAGCCAAAAGATACTAATATTCATATTGAGAATTTTCGGATTTATGAGCTAAGAATTAAATCTATGCACTGAAATCCTGCAAAGAAAATTCCAAGTTGCTATCACCAAATTTAGGTCTAGTACACTGCTCTTCTTAATATCAAAGGGAAAGTAGAAACTACGGATTTTGAATTGGAATTTAGCAAGCAGACATGTAAAAAGTTCTTCTAGAGCCAGCTCAATTTGGTAAACATAGATTCGGTAGATTCCTTTGGCTCAGGAATCATTACTCTTATTGAATACCATAAAGCAAGTACATATTTATGTACCACAAACCTGCTTGAAAAATCATTATTCATTATGTAAGATGTTGAGCATGAGATACATGAACAGATGACATCATGCATGCGCATCGAAAATGGACTGACATTTGTGTACAATGCAAACAAAATGCCACACGTGACAAAGTGTAACGCTGTGGGAGCCACCTCTTGAACCTCGTTAGGATAAACTGTCACATGGTGGGAGCCACCTCTTGAACCGATGGCATCTAACTGTAGAATCCTATTATAGTGCAATCATTTGTGCACATCAGCATGTTTATCTATATGATATTGTTGTAGCAAATTTGCTCAATGTAAGTTGATCAGACTGTCAAGCAATTGGGAAAACAAATTACAAGCTTACTTTCTGATTCTAGCTTGGCTCTAAAGTGATTAAACTGCTCACAAACAATTTTTCCAAAGATGGCTTTGATTGTGTGCATGTATGCGTGCTAGCTCCTGGAAGCAATGGATGAAATGGTTTGATGGAAATCGATCTAAATGACAGGAATAGCAAATTGCTCAGAAATTAAAGTGGAAGTACTGTGAATTATTTAAAGGTGCAATGCAGGGAATAAAGGAAATCAAAGCAAAGAACACTAAACTCAAAGGAATGAGCCAAACCAAATTAACTGAAAACAAGATTACGAGGACATTAACATTGCTGGAATTGAAATTAATCACAGTTTGTACAAATGACACTCGAATGGAGACATTGACATCAATGTTACAACAATACTCAAAGGGAAATCAGCAGTAATTTTGGCAGTGTTCCAGCGTAATTTCAACATATCTTTTTTCCTCTGCATATCTTCTATTCATAAGTCTTAAATTCCCTTTGATTATTACTAGGTCGATGTCCATTTCTTAACTTAACTTCTTTTATATATCCATGATTTCTTAACTTAGCTGCTTTCATATATCCATAATTTCTCAACTTAACTAAACTTCCAATCCCTGAGCATTTCTCATACCGTTTCCGCTTATTTTGAATTTAAATTAGGTTGAAGACTCTCTTCTCTCAAACTTTGGTGGAATGGTCTTTTATGAGCATCAAAACGAGATTGAACTTGATATAGCTTGGCTGTGATTTATTCACCACCAATGTATAGTGACTTACTGTTTATACCAGACGACAATTCAGTCACACAACCAAAGGAGACAAAGTAAACTGAAGCACCAAGGGAAAGAGAACTCTCTGCCATCAAAGGATGAAGCATCAAAATTCACAATATATGATCAGCATGTCGAACAAGAACATCCAGATCACTCTATGCAATCTCAGATTGATCGATGATGAAGACAAATTCGTCATTATCATCTCTGAGGCAAAACGTCGAACTGGTGGTGATCATGAAGGGTGAGGTGTTCTACAAATAGGAATTCCTATCAATCGGCAAGCAATATAACACGAGCAATTTGAGATAACAATTTGAAGCTCTCGGCAAAAGGCAAACACAGAACAATTGTATGATCGAGTCTCGATGAATCGACCGCGTCCTACCTTGGGGAGATCCGATCCGAATGGTTACCTGCTAATAAATGAAGACACTGAAAGACTTGGAGAATCTCACGAAGCCGAAGCTAAGGCGACGAATCAATTCAGCGACGAAAATGCTCGATGAAGATATTCAGATGCAACTGGCTTCGACCGCGGGCGTGGACACTGGATTTGGTCCAGAGCGCTCAAGATGAGAGAGGAAGATATTTTTCTCGGTCTGTGCGCGTGCATTCTTGCTTCGCTCGGTTCCTCAGCTCTCCCGCACGCACCAAGCGAGGGAGAAAGAGCACAAGAGAAGTTTCGATCGGTGGTGATGAGCGTCCCTTCTCTGCTCCGTCGCGGCCGAGGTTGCGGTGACCGGCGAGGGAGATTTGACGGCGGCTGTCACCGATCGGAGATGGTACAGACGATCGATTGATGGTGATGGAGCTGAAAGGAAGGGCATCCTCAATCGCATTCTTTCATGTTGTGTATTTCACCAACTATTTATTTCCATGATTTAATGATTTAAATATTACGAAATAACATAATTTTGACCATTATGTAACAATATAATTTAAATCAGTCACATGACATCACGTATAACTTTTATGGTAGATTTGATTATATAATTCTTTCGTTTGTTTAAGATCACATATATTTCAAACAAAGTAAGCATGTAAAAGCATTTCAAATGATTTTTAATTACTAGAACATTGTATAAATTTCTCAAAATTTGTAGCATTTAGTATTAAATGCTAAAAAATTTAGGATTTAAAGCTAAAGCACAATAAAACAAGACAAGAAGTATAGCAAAATGGTACTGTCATGTTTATTACATGCAAATAATATATTTACTTTGTCCAACTTTCAAAATATCAATTTCTTATGTACATGCAGCGTCATGATATTTGTTAGTATGTAAAATTTTTAACCTCTTTTAGAAGGTAAGACAATAAATAGTAGAGAATTCTTTTGTATTCATATTTAAAAGATAAGACGTTAATTGATAACTTGCGAATCATCTTCATTATCTCAAGTTATGATTTCGTCCATCTATAGTTATGTATGAGCATAGTGTATTTTAATATATGCATGGGGTATCTATATAATTTTTTATTTTGGCAAAAGCTCGAGATGGAAATGCTCATTGGGTTTGCTCAATTAACAATACAAATAGCAATTTCTTTTTGGAATGGTTCTTCAATCAAATGATTTTTTTAACAAAAGAAAAAAAAAAAACACTAACGCGATAAACTAGGGGTGATCGGTTCCCGGTTTGGTTCGGTTCCACCCAAGAACCGGGAATCGGACCGGAAGGACTTGTTCCCACTTTTCTGGATCGTGGACTAGATCGGCTGGTCTTGGAACCGAGAATTGGACCGGACCAACCGGTCCGGTCCAGTTCCAATGAACCATCATTTGTTTTCATTTCATTTAACAAAAAAAAAAATAGTAATTACTAGTAAAGTAACGCACAAGATTATGATCCAGTCAAGTTTTCTTATTCACTTTGAGACCAGCAAAGTGACGCCCCATTAAATTATACACGTCCACTTGGTGAAAACAAAAATTAAAATCTTGCATCATACCCTATGTTCTTGCATTGTTATGAAACAAAAAAATAAGCTAAAGATCCATACAAATTTGAAATATCACATAAGTTTTTCTTTCCAAACATACTTCACACACTCACCTTCATTCTCATGGACATAAATGTTATTAGAAAGGCAAAAAACAAAGGAAAAATAGAATCCGAACTCAACAAAAATTCAACACATAGTTTGGCCATTGTCCAATACCATCCATTACCAGTCCTAACTAATCTAGAACAAACCCTCCATGGAATAAAAAACAAAATCAAATGCCAAAATTAACACAAGAGAAAGACATTCAACATTAAACTACCAAACTCCACACATCTCGCCGAATCACTTAATGTTGCATGGCCCGAGGGGAATAGATTCTTTATTCAAGCAAGCAAAATATGATCAAAGTCGAGAGCCCAAAACTTGCTAATAATCCTACAATAAGTATATATGATAACTCAACATTAGTTTTAAAGTAGAATTACTTTTAATTGAACTCAAATAATTAATGAAAAATCTCACCACATATATTTCTTTCACTTGAACTTGCAAACTCTATTTATCGGTAAGCTCCGAATGAACATTATTCATATCTAACAAAACAAAATAATAAATAGAGCATTCACTTATTAGATATACAAAAGAATTACAAGATAAAAAGATACATCAATGATTTACTCCATTAAAATCTTTCCGCATTCTCAATGCACTCTTCAACATTAATCGGCATTGTAATCTTTCTTAACCAATCTTGAGTGCAAATCAAAGTTTCCACCACTGTAGGAATTAAAGAACTTCAAAAGCCATCAAGCACACGACCGGATGTACTGAAAGTTGACTCCGAAGCAACGGTTGTTACAGGAATAGATAAAATATCTCGAGCCATCAAAGAAAGGATTTCAAACTTTTGGCTAGTAGTTTTCCACCACATCAATAGGTCAAGATCACGACTTTCTTCACGTTCGACTTTAAGATACTTATTGAGCTCAGATAGCTTACCTGCTGACACTTTTTTCTCCTCACGAAGAAAGATAGCAAATGCCTTGTCTGAATTGAAATCCTCAACCAAATCAAGATCATCCTTCTTAACCTCCTCATGGCTATCAAGATCCCAACTACTATCAATATCAATACCCAAATTTCTATCACAAGAACTAAAATAAGATTTTTCATAAAAATGAAACAATATTTTCAGGGGAATTCTCTCCTTATCATACATTTCATCAACTTTCGCACTATCATCATAAATTAATCTATAACAATACCGCACATAGCTCATCTTTCTTCTTGGATCCAATATCACCGCGATCAACACCATCATATTTACTTTTTCAAAACTCCCATAGTATTTGTCAAACTTCTCCTTCATCTTTGCACCCATAACTTTCAAACTAAGATCCGAAGCCTTCTCCACTTGTTTCAAAGTTTTATATGAAGTTGATATCTCATTGAAATAATCATTTGCAGTGATATATATAGTCCTGGACATCTTGTTGGTGGCATCATAAAACTTCTTTAAAAATACTAAATGAATTCTAGCATATTCCCAATCTTCATGTGTAGGAGTGTCATAATCAAGCTCACTTAAGAAAGAAGGATCATCTTCTTCCATCATTTCAAAAGCTTTTCTGAATTTTAAGGCAGTATCCAACTTGAGATAAGTAGAGTTCCACCTAGTTGTGACATTAAGACAAACCGAATCCTTATAAGTGATCCTTGCACTTTCAATGCAACCTTGAAATGTTTGGGCTCTCATGGGAGAACTTCTCACATAGTTAACCACGTTTCGAATACGTGTAATAGAATCATGTACCTCGGTCAATCCATCCTTCACAATCAAGTTTAAAATATGAGCCGTGCACCTCATATGTAAAACATCACATTTTAAGATTAATAGCCTATCTCTTGATAATTTTTCTTTTAAAAATCCAATGGCAATATCATTAGAATTAGCATTATCCATAGTGATTGTGAACACTTTTTTCTCTATTCCCCACTCATAGATGCATTTCTCAATCATTTTCCCGATATCCTTGCCCTTATGACTAGGCATCACCACAAAATTGATTATTCTTTTGTGCAATTTCCAATCATCATCAACAAAATGTGCGGTGAGACATAAATAATTCAAATTTCAAAAGGAACTCCAAGTATCAGTCGTGAGTGCAATCCTAAACTTAAGCTTGCAAAAGTAAGTCTTCAAACTTTTTTTTCTCACAAAGATATAACTTCATACAATCTCTAGCCACTGTAAATCGTGAGATGTGATGAAAGAGAGGTTATAACTGATTAATAAAATCACGGAATACAACACGTTCAATCATCGAAAAAGGTAGTTCATCCGTTATGATCATTTGAACAAGCATTTGTCTATAACGATTTTGATTGAATTCTCATGCTGATAAGACATTTGCACTGTCATCAGTACTAGTATGCTCCATTGTTATCCCTTATGCTCTACATGGGGTGAAATTTTTTTGCTTCTTATCTACGTTGCGAGGATGCTTATTGCACATTTTCAAGTGCTTTATCATAGCAGAAGTACCATTATCAACAGAGTACGTATACTTGGCCCCACAATAATTGCAAATCACCATAGTTTTCTCCTTCTCGGTTTTGCCCTTATGAAAATGAAACCAGACTGTTGATGTTCATTTACCAGAACTAGGAAAACAAGTATTAGATACCTTGTTTGTGTTAGATGCCACTTCGATGTTATCAATTTCTTTACCTTGATGTTCTAGTGAGTCTATCATAGGATTCATATCATCATTTGATTGATCCACTTCCATTGACATATAAATAGATCGCCTGAATCAAACAAAACATTATAATGAGCCATCAAACCATCATATTCATTTACAGCAATAGGGATACTAAAGATATGATTGCAGCCTTACTTCTTAATGTCATGGCCATATTTATCATATAACTATACCTACCAAAATAGATACTAAAAAATTAAGCAGATATTAAGTTGCAACTCGAGAAAGAGCAGGTTTCTAGCAGCCAAAGTGATACATTTTCCTCCAAATGGACCATAGAATAACCAAAAACAGAATTTCATATACTTAAACCGATTGAATAGAGAATGCTAATGAAAATGGGCTAAATGAACACTCCAAAACTACAACTCCTCCAACACAAACTCGCTCGAAAAGGGAAAATTGAAGACTTTGACCAATTCATAATTGGTCAAAGCATACAAGTGATTCTAATCAAAATCCTTGAATCAAAATACCATCCACAATTCGCATCAACAAACTAGAGAGATCAGACCTGACAACATAAACCTCAATGCCCCTAAACCAAATTCATTCCTAACCATCATAGGATTGCCCCCGAATCAATCAATCAATTGGCAATTAAAATTTTCACAACTTGTGGAGAAAGAGAAAATGTACCAATTTTGACAATGGAAAGGCGTTTGAGCATCGAGCAAGGCCGGAGGCAAGGTCATGAGAGGGGAAGGTGTCGATGTCAAGGCTTAAGCAACTCGATTGAAGCTAGGCATGAGGCAAGGCTACGACTACGGGAGGCTGCGACTTACTGCTACATGCTTCTCACGACCTATCAAGTAGACACATTTAGAGACTGAACAACCAAGCAAGCTCCAATGAGACCGCCACACCTATATCAATTGTGACAAGTAGATCACGTCAAAGTTAGATGAAAAAGCGAAAAAAAGAAAATCACATAAACCGAATTACAACAACATAGAAATCATCACAAAAAGTAAGGAAAAGTTACTCCAACGCTTGAAAACTGAACCAATGAATAATCGTCAGCATCGTGTCACAAGTGGCACATAGATCATATATGAACTTCCTTTCTCACACAGAGACTTTTTTTGCTAAATAGGGAACATCATTTTAAAGGGTGTTAATAATTTTGAATTGCCATGAGACCAAAGTTAATAAGAAACTTGAATTTCACATAAAAATTAAAGACAAAGTCGACAATGAAGAACAATTATAAATATAGCGAGCATTGTCAACTAAATAAAAATCAACGATAGTGATTCACTTTGTTTTGATTTTTTTTTCTAAATAACTATTACACTGATTTCTAAATCATTAGTAAATGTAAATATAGTCTCCAAGTGATAAACGCTACAAAAAGACAGCGATCTAAAACCGACGAAAGTGAAGCCGAGAACGCACCTGTGTCAGTCAACATGCAAACATCACTTTAAAGAGTAGGAATGCACAAATCTTGGGCAAAGGGTAAGAGGAAGAGAGCCAAGCTTAAATGCACAAAACTCATGCGAAGCAGAGGAGGAAGAGAGCCAAGCGTCAGAGCGAGCGAGGCGTCAAGGTGAGGCACTCGCTGAGCATTAGAGCTAGCAAGGTGTCGAGGCCAGGAGCTCGAAGAAGGAAGAGAGTCGAGTGTCCGAGCAAGCGCAGTGAGGTGAGACCTCACAGATAGGCACTCGGAGGAGGAAGAGAGCCAAGCGTCAGAGCGAGCGAGGCGTGAAGCGAGGCATCTGGGCAAGGCGCTCGGAGGAGGAAGAGAGCCAAGCATCCAAGGGAGCGAGGTGTGAGACAAGAAGTTGCAGCAAGGCACTTGGAGGAGGAAGAGAGTTGAGCATCCGGGGGAGTGAGGTGTGAGGTGGGACGTTGCAACAAGCCACTCGGAGGAAAAGAGCCGAGCGTCGGAGCGAGTGGGGCGTAAGGTGAGGCATTGGGGGCAAGGCATCGAGCGAGCAAGAGGAGAGGGGTTATGGTTTTGAGAGGGAAAAGCAAAGTGAGAATTGCCACCGAATTGGTCCATTGGATTGCAAAATTTGGGAAAATGGAAGTTGATGTGATGGTTATTGTAGATTAGAGCGAAACTTTAAAAAAAAAAAAAAAAAAAGAGAGAGAGGGTATAAGGTTTCAAGAGGAAAAGGGAAAGTGAGAATTGCAAAATTTAGAAAAGAAAATCTCATGTGATGGTTATTGTAGAGTGTAGATTAGTTCAGAAACACAAAAGAGGGAAGAGATTAGCTTTGAGTTACGAGAGGAAAAATGAATCTGATGGTAATGGGTAATGTAAATTATATATATATATAAATGGTCAGTCCGGTTGGTTCGGTCGGTCGGTCTAGTTCCGACCCCAAAACCGGGAACCGAACCAACCAGTCACTGGTTCCAAAAATAGGAACCTGAGACCGGACCGAGACCCTCTAGGACCGCCCGAAACCGATCGGTCTGGTCCGGTCCGGCCGATTCTTGATTCGAGCGGTTTCCGTTGCACACCCCTACGAGAAACTAGCCCAAATATAGAAAGGAAGGGATTTTTGTGACATCCAGATTTTTCAACCCTGTCTTTTACTGAATAAATTAGGCATTTCATTGACACGCCTATAGGGTTATTCTCAAAGCCGATCACTCTCGAGATCATTAAACTATTTGGGGAAATTATTAAGGAATTTTAAGACAATAGACTTGAAAATTCGATCAAGAATCGGCTTATTGACCGTGTCTATCTTTAGAGGTCATTACGACATAGTTAAAAATCGATTTGAAATTAGAGACAGACTGGTTTGATAGAGATATGTGGCTAATCGTGGGTGACCCCACTAAATTAGAAAATTCTCGTCGACCAGCCCTAGATTGATTTTCTAATTGTTTTGGTACCTGTGTCCGCATTTGGATCTTCAAGTGGGTTTATAGTGGCTCGAAGAAAATCGACCACGGGTTATTTGCCCTAAAAAGTTCTCAAAACTACCCGGTAGTATAGGTTACGCTAAAAACGCACCAAGTTAAAATTAATCGCAAATTCAAGTCCGATTTCAGAAATTGGAGTTTCTGTTATGTCACAATAAATTTTAGGAGTATCGACTCAGTCTCAGAAGATTTTTCTGACATCCGACACTTTTTGGGAAAAAGTCGTCGCCGAGTTGTTTTTGCAGAAAATGCCGGAGATGGTTTTCGGTCACAAAATTGAGATGCAAGATGGGTTATTGGATGAGGAAAAATAGCAAGTGAAGCATTGAGACATCGATTGAAATTATGGTGGCCAATTTAAAATGAATCAAGAGACAATAGAAGAGCAATTGAAGCAAGACCTTGAGAAATTCGCAACATCTCCACACCCTAGCAAGAATGGACCACTTGGAAGGTTATATGGGACATTTTGATGGCCTATTGAAGGCCAAGTATTTTTACATGGCCAAGATTGATTCTTGGATGATATTTTTGCAAAATATCAAGCCAAGGCCCCACCTCTCCCTCATCCTCTCCATCATATTGCCGTGAACTACTTCTCCACCATTCCCCCCAATTCATTCGACATTTTCAGGAAAGGCATAGAAGAAGACCGAGCGGAGCTCCCATCGTTTGTTGCAGCCCTTCTCACGTCTCAACGCCCACGGAAGAAGAAGCCCCACGTGTTCAGTCAAGGCCGCAAGACCCAGCTTGCCGTTTGTTGACTGAAGCTCCTCACCGCTTCATGCGTCCAGCGAAGACACCACCGAAGCGAGGCCACGATCCACCGAAGCTCCTGCAGGTTGCCACTCGTTAGTTTCCCCTCAGCTCCGGTCAACCTTCCAGCGGAGGACTTGGCTCGTTGACTGCCCCCATCGTCTTTGGTTAGGCTCCACGAAACAGCTGCCACGATGCAAAGTCCTGCAGAATTCCAACCGAGAGAAGTCCTTCAGTAGCGTTGTCTTCATCTCGCCAACGCTGCCTCGATTGAAATTCTCGAGCCAACAACTTTGGCCCGTGAATTCCAGCAAAGTCGAAGCCACCCAGCAACAAAGACAGCAGCTCCTGCAATTCGGACAAAGCTGTCCGCACGTGTCTCTGGCCCAGCTCAACAATTCCAGCAGCCCACGGCCAACAGCTTCTTTGGGCCGTGTATTTAGCCCATCTGCTCCTGCATTTCAGTTTTGGCCCAACTTCCTTCAGGTCAGCCCAAGAAGCTGGCCCAGCTCAGCCCATCTCTCCATTAATTCCATTGGGCCCAATTCAGCAAGTTCAGCCCGCGAGGACAGCCCATTCAAGGCCCATTCAGTCAAGTGAAGCCCAATCCAGTGCAAGAATAAATCTCAGTTGGGCTGAGATTTGTTGGGCCAAGCTTAAGGCCCGGTCCAAGCCCGCCAATGTTGTCGAAAGCCCGATTTCGGTCGCCGTCACGTCACTGTTGCGGTGATTTAGTCTCCGCTTTTACCAAGTGAATTTTACTCACTAATGCTTTCTTAATTTGCTAATTATGCTTAGGGATTGGTTAGATTTAATTAAATGCAATTAGGTGGTTATATTAGTTTAGATTAATTAAATTAGAGACTTAATGTTGCATGTTAGGTGGTTAGAAATAGACATTAGCAAGTAGGCATGCCATGTTATTTATGGAACGAGTCTCGGTAATTTTCCGGGCTCGTCTCGGCTTCCAATTCAGCATGACAGGCGTCTCGGCTTCCAATTCGGCATGATAGGCCTAAATTGAATTTTTATAATTATTTATTTAATTTTCGAAATTAATTATTTAATTATTTATTTTTCGAAAATTCAATGACCGAATTTCGTGTTGATTGTCGTGGTACAGTCCATTTATTTATTTGAGCTTTATTTGGTGCTAAAGTAATTCATGAGTGATTTTAAGATTCATTCCTAAATTAGATCTTAAAAGGGTTGGGTAGGACCGTAAAGCCACTAAATCTTGAAAGGGTCGGGTGGGACCGTAAAGCCACTAGGTCTTGAAAGGGTCGAGTGGGACCATAAAGCCACTACATCCCGAAAGAGTCGGGTGGGACCGTAAAGCCACTAAATATAAGAAAGTTGCTTGGTGTTGGATGAATGACCTAGAAATGGTCCGACTGACATGAAATCGACTAGGCCGATTTGATCAATGCTTTGATCGGTGATGTGATTGTTTGAGTACCTATCGAACTGTACTAATATGTAGATGGAATCTGAGGCCAAGGTAAGTCCTTTGACTCATGCTGTGCTTAGGCAACCGAGTAGTGTATTGGTTTACTAATCGAGTCTTAGGGGGTAGAACTCGCTGAGACATGGTCTCATTAGTTATTGAATAACCATTTCAGGACCTTGAGGATAAGCTGAGGAGGAGGAACCTGAAGGGGAGAAAGACTTTTGAAGAAGAAGAAGATCCAGAGAGGGATATTGAGTATAACCGAATGTGGATTGAGATCCCATCCCTTTTGTAAACCCTGTCTTAGTGTAGATAGGTGTGAGACAAGTATGCTGTGAATAGTATTATAAATATACTATGAGTTGTGTTGTTAATAAAAGTATGGTTGTGAATTTCAATAAGAAAATAATATGGCTTGCTTTTCTATCCCATTGTTTTATTGTCTGGGGATTTATAACCGCTTCCACATGCGTATGAGTAACAGAAAGGGTCGGCGATACTTAGTCTTGGGATATCGCACTTTAAAATTGACCAAAAGTCCTCGAATCGGGCGTGACAAAAAATTGGGCCACAAAAGGAAGAAAAATAGAAATTGAAAAAAAAAACAAAAATAAGACACACTCGCAACCCTTATACACACAGATACTATCAATCACTCACACACATTCACACAAACCCTAATACAAATAACTTGGAAATGACTCCGAATCTTTTCGCAAAACCTCTGCTTTACCTCTCGCAGCGCCCCCATGCTGAAGACACATGAGCCAGGCATGATGCCCCTCTTCTAATATATTGAGTCTCTCCCTCCATGCATATGTTCGAGTTTCTTGCACAATTTCTTCCATCCGCTGCTCCCATAGACCCATGGATTCCCATCATCCTCAAAGAGTGAAGCTGGATCCATTAATCGATTCTTTTCAAGCTCAACCTTCAAAGCATCCTCTAGTGGATTGGATTGCATCACATATCCCAACTTTTTCACGGTTGCACCCGCTACTCTAATATTAAGGCTAAATCTAGATAACTCTCGTCAAATTGACCAAAGTCGACTACTCCCTCCAAGAATCCCCACAGTGCATTTGGTCTGAAAAGTTGAAACCACACATGATCCGTATCAAATGAACCAAGAGTTCCCGATAGCTCATTCCGCCTTTGGCCGTTGACACGTGGTACGATGTCAAAAGATACTTCCTTTTCTCCATCTTCTACATCAAAGACAACACAAAGAAACAATCCTTTGAACTTGTTGTACAAGTCTTGTGAAGCCTTGAAAGATATAGTACCGTCTTCAACAAGGACAAACCCCTTTGGCATCTCTCTTCCGGGGCTAACATTCCGATAATAGACCAAAAGCTGGAATAGCGATGCTTCTGTTATATGGGTAAATTGTTAGAAGTATCCAAGTTTGTAATTAGTTCAAGAAGAAGAGTTTGATTTGTGCATATTCCTAGTAATTCAACTAAAGCTAGAGTTATGTAATAATTAGACATATTGATCCTTACTTATGTTGGAAATCATTCCCTTGCAAGTGCTAGCCACCCCTAATATTAGATTGAATCACCCTAAATGTAGCTCATACAATACGAGTGTACTATATAGGAAGTGAAAAATTGATGGAAAATAGAACAGCACATCCAAGAAATTAATCGCCCCCATCAGACCCCATTGTCTAATGTTCATTGTTATGAGTTCACTTTAGAGATCGTCGATTCTTTAGTACAAACTGTCCTAATTGAACTCCAACTTACTTGCAACAAACTTAACATTATTAAAATAAATTAAAAAAAAAACTTCTACTTGCACTCAAACTAATGGAAAATTGGAAAGGAAAATCCAATGCATGCCCTCTCCATAAACCAGCCTCATCCAACCACTTGCCCTTTTATGTCTGCTCTAACTTTATATAAAAGGAGAATCTCAAATCAAATACTCTCTATCAATAAAATTAAATCAAACTGTCCAAGTAATCTGCATGTGGCTAGCAAGGCATGTAGTGCGACGGTCCCCTATCATAATAGCAACAAACACCTAAGAGTGAAAAAGGTCTCATGTCGAATTATTGAATTATTATAGTTGTGTAGTTTTATCTTAGTCCGTAGAGTTGATCTAGTACTATTATTGGTGTTGGTTGTTATGATCAATTGTAACATCAAGAACCATGTGTCCATTTGTTTCATTAGATTTTCTAAGATTTCAACATTATTTTTCAATACAGGAATTACGAACATCGGTCTTCGTCATTGCATCAATTTGAGATTTTGTTAAGCTTTATACACATGTGCAGAATCACTTTATATTAAATTTGTTTGTTTGTCTAGAATTTACAGTTTTGCATTACATGCACCCAATGTACACCGTATCGACACATGCATAAACACACACGCATATACACACGCACACATTTGAGGGGGGGGGGAGAGAGAGAGAGAGAGAGATACCTCGATTGAAAAATCAACCATGTGCTTCCATCCTAGTTTATGACTTTTTGGATTATCTTCATGCAAAACCTCGTAGAATAAAGCTGGATCTAGCAACTGATTGTCTTGAAGCAAAACCTCCAAATCATTCTCTAGTGGCTTGCATATTAGTCGGAATCCACACTTTTTCACAAGTAGTTCGTGATAATTGCATACTCTAATGCTAATGTGGAAATGAGTCAAGTCATTTGGACCAAAATGGTCTACTGTCCACAAATCCTTTGATTCCATATACTCAAGCCACACATTATCCAAATCAAATATCTTGAAATGCCTTGTGTGTATTGCCTTTGCAATTAACAATCCTATAAGCTCAAATGGGCAAGATGTAGATAGCTTATACAACCTTGCTTCTGCTTGAAATACAACACAGAAAGCTACTCCTAGGATCTTTTCATATAAGTCCTTTGAAGCCACGAAAGATATATAACCCTCTTTATTGGGGAGCAACCACTTTGGCATCTCTCCTCCAGGTAGAACAACTCGACAATTTGTTTGGCAATGAAATTTCTGTCATAGATGTAGACTGTTAGATAGTTTTTTTTTTTTTTTGAAATTGGCACCTAAAAGAGGAGTTTCAATGAGTTAAGTGGTAGTCCTAGAGTTTTAGATATAGTTAGCAATAGCAATACAAAGATTTTTTTTTTTTTTTTGTACTTAATTGGTGGAAATAGGACATGTATTGTTGAAGATTTTGTCATTGGATGAACATGTATTATTGAAGTTTTCATTGGGTGATCCTTGTAATTCAACAGCAAAACTAGAGTTCTATAAATAAAGAGAATATCTTTTGCATTGTCTTATAGCAACCTCCACTATATGTTTGCACAATCACTTTCTATATGTTTTTTTTTTTAATTAGCCCACCATTCCGGGATTTTTAGCCTTTTGCAATGCACAAACACTCAATGCAAGCCAACATGTACACTACTCCATATTAAGAGAGAGAGAGAGAGAGAGAGAGAGAGAGAGAGAGAGAGAGAGAGAGAGAGAGAGAGAGTCTAACCTCAAGGCATGAACAAATCATTCATGGGGAACCCATTACGGACTAGCTCCCGACTTGAATATAACTCAACGTCCTCAACATCACATATGTTGGAGGGAATTCTAGTTAGAGATTTGCAATTATTTGCCTTTAGTCTTCTCAATTTCCCTGGAATCTTGGGGATCTCTTGTAGTTGTTGGCAATTCGAAACCTCCAATTCTTTTAAGTCATTTAGTCTCTCCAATGTAGGAAGGTTAGTAAAATTGTTTCCAGACAAATATAAAGAGAATAGGCGGGGACAAGAAAGATTTTCCAAGAACTCTACTTCTGATAGATGGCACCCTTCAAGATTCAACCACTCTAACTTGGGAAATCCCGTCTTTGTATGGGGTTCACTCAAATCCTCCTCTCCTCCTTTGGAAACTTGATTAGTTTTGAGCAGCCACTAAGTTGCAAGACTTCAAGATTTTGCAACTTGTAAATGCTAGATGGAAGGATTGCTAGTTTCTTGCAATGAAATAAATACATCTTCTCGAGAGAGACAAGATTTTTTATGGATGTAGGAAGTTCTTCAATTGAAGTCCCATTTCAAGTTGAATTTTTTCAAGCTTTTGTTCTCATTTGGAATATCAGGGAATCTTTGCAATTTAGAGCAACATTCTAAATTCAACAACCGTAACTTACGATGATTTGCAACTGAATCATGGACACGCTCCAAGTTTTTGCACCCATGGAGAATAATTCCTCAAGATTTGGAATAAAAGAGACGTCCGGCATACAAACCAGTGACTGGCATCCACCCAAGTTAATGAACTTCAATTTTTAAAGTCCTGCAAGAACAATAAAACCAACTTGCATAGACATTCTAGGATGATCAAAGAAAAAAAAAAAGTGAGAGATATATATTCATTTCAAAATCTGGCTGTGATTTTGAAACAAAAATCACTTGATCATAATTCAAGCCACATGTGATCAGAATTCACTAGATCATATGGTTTATAAAGAGCACATCATCTCACTTTATAAATATGAGTTTAGTAAGTAATCCTTGTAAATTCGCCAATGCTTGTAATTTCACTATGCACTAGAATGGTGTGGCCACTTCCACTACGTATACGTGCAAAACAATACTTGTGATTTAGAGAGAAAGAGTGTGTAACCTCAAGTGGGAGCACATGAGCCACATGGTCAATCCTTTGCCAACTAATTCATCACATGCATTTAAGCTAACATCTGGAATCTTATGTAGAGATTCGCAACCACCCACCTGTAGATCCCATAGAGGCGGTGGAAGGTCGGGAATCTCTTCTATTCATCACTTATTAAGAAGTGGTGATTGGTTGATTGTTTTTTCAAAAAGAATACATATTTTGTATGCCTAATTGGTCATAAACATAACACAAATATGAAAAATAATAGAGTCCAAGCCATCTTGCATAGTTTTTGGTTTTTGAGCTACATATACGTTGGTGTAGTGTAAGAGCTCAAAGTTTATTATATCATAATAAATACAACCACCACATTTATACCTTGCATTTGTATACATAAATAAAAAATGTAGATGCATCGATAGACTTTGACATCTCGATTCTAGTGGATTTCATGTGTGATTTATTAAACCTCTATGGTGCACATCCATTCAAATACATGATGAGTCTTTTTGTGCCTTCTTTTGATTAATTTTTAACTACTTTATTCTTGAGACACCTTTATCAATGAGTTGTCATTCCATAATGATTTGGATATTTTTTATATGGTCAATTTTCAATGAATTTTCTAAAATTATAGCACTATTGTTCTGAAGGACGAAAATAATATTAAATGAAAGGGAGTTTAAGGAATAAGATTTGAAATGTTATATTTGAAATTATATTTGAAGGCATATCTCTCAAAAGATAAAGGTGGTGAGTTTTATATAGGGCAAGTCAAGAATGTCAATTGCTTATATGGAGCTAGCAGGTTTATCCTCTAATTAATATAGAGGGTTAATATCATTAAAGATCCTAAACTTGTCCCCCATGATATTTACATCAAACTAATTTCTACCTCACAAAAATCTCAAATTGATACCTCTAGCCCAAATTGACCCTTCGTAATGCAAATCTATCAACAGTTGTGGCAGCTGACTGCAAGACAGATTTGATTTAGAGAATGATAGATTCAATGCGAAAAATCTACATGTGATGATATTAAATCCAAACAGAAAATAGTGAACATTATTGGAAAAACTGAGTAAGACTTTGGTTTTTGACACATTATATCAATGAGTACTACTCCTAACAACTTCGTGCACCGAAGGACTCATCCGTCACTTGGATGCCTTTAGGCAAAAACCTTTACCCACCGTACATGGCTTGGAAAAATGAGTAACATGTTGATTTGGGTCTCCCTTAATGGAATCTGACCAAAGCCCAAAAACATGTATCTTCTTGAATAGATTTTATGTGCAAAAGCCCCCAACAAAATGAAAAGCACTAATCGAGGAATTACATTGAATAATTTTCACCATTAGTAACTTTAGTATCTGTAAGTATTGTCTTCTTCATGCGTTCTAATCGGACGGACCAGTTGCCCATTTCTTTTGGTTTAGTATGACCCGCCTATGAATAAATCTGACAAGCCAAGATTCTCGGATGGATTTTCGTTTTTAAAGAGCACTTTTCTTTGTTAGGTCCAACAACATGTAATAGGCCGTGGGCTGTAGTTAGGATTAACTAACAAATCCAAGATGGACCGAAAGTGGGCCTTGGGATCATTGACTGGAAGGCCATGGAATGGCCGAAGTGATTGGGCCAAGAAAGTGGTCATGGTAGACTCATCCCCGGGATCAATAAAATTGGGCAATCAGTTTCTACCCAACATGAACCCCACAAGGAGTTTGGATGGATGATCCCCTAAACTTCCAGGGCCTTACGATTATTTCTCAAATATGATTTAAATGATTTATTTGTAAAATATGAGCCAAATATGAATTTGATTTTTTCATTTATTATTGTTTGTTAAATGTAAGTCAAATACGAGATGGGTTAGTTTCTTTTCAGAGCTCATCATGAACAATCATATTTAAGCATATAATATATATATATTTCTAAATAGAATCTATATATACATAAAAATATTATTTTCCAACATTTATTACCGAAATTTGCATTATTCTATTAGAAAATTATGCAATAGAATATAAAGTTATATCAATTATTATCGAAATATGGGTAACAATTAGACACGTAGGATAAAGATTCCTAAATTGACCATAAAAACCGAATTATTTAGCAAAGCTCATGCGTAAGCATGCCACGTAGCTCAACCTTTGCCTCAAGCTTATTTATAACTCTATTTTCCATTTATAGTGTTTATTATAACATTGTATTTTTCTGTATTTATTTAAGTTTTTGAGTTAATTATATGGTCTAACTTCTATTTACTTTTTCTTATATGAAATTGTTTTGATCATTCAAAAATATTTTATTGGTTAAATTTTTTTTTATTAACTCTCTTTATTGTTTTGAAAACAATCAATGTTTAGCTAACTTATCAACTTCTATTTGAACAAAGTATTTATTTTTATTTAAGTTACGATCAATTAAAAATTAGTAAATGTACTCAAATAAACATTGGCAATTGTTTCGTAAGAGGTCCTAGTTTGAACATGCTGAAAACATGAACAAATAAACATTGGTAAATTATTAAAACAATAAAACAATTAGATTACTTATGATTTTGAAGAGTTGGTATATCACTCAAATTAATATTGGTAACTTGCTATAAGAGTTAGTAACTTTAATATGATGCTAATTTTAGCAATTAAATATTGGTAAGTTCTTGAACCAATTGGTAATATTTATAAAATCAAATAAAAGTTGATATATAGACTCAAATAATGAGTTGGCAATTTCTATAAAATTAGTAACTTTAATACGTTGGAAGCTATGCAAGTAATATTGTTATTTACAAAAATAGTTGGTAATTTAAAATAATCAAATAATTGTTGGTACTTCCACAAAACTTTTGGTAACTTCTAGCACGTTTATAGGCTAAATATTTGTTGATTCTGCCATAAAACTATTGGCAACTTACTAATTACCCGTCAAATAAGTTGCTGATCAAAATTTAGTTACCATGATTTTGAAATTTACTTATGCTCTTAAGAAATTACTAGCATGAAACAGTATTGAGTTTTTTACGCACGAAACGCTAGAAATCTACAGTATATAGCGATGCTGCTACTTCTCAAGAATTGGGAGTAAGTAATCAAAACTGAATGATGACTTTTCTCTGAAGGTTCTTTTTTGTACTTAATTATGAATAAAGCATTTTTTTTTTTTTTGTAATTTTCTAACATGAGATGGATAACAACTTCTTGGGTTTAGCATGAAAAATCAAAGCCTCAAGTCAAGCTCCGTCACATTGATAAAATTGTTAATTCTCTATGAATTAGTTAAATTTCATTTTGACATTCTAATATTTTATCTTGTACACTACTTGAAACTTAACAAGTAAAGTAGATTTATCTATTACCATCCATAGAGTAATGAGTACGTGGCTTCTCAATTCTCTCATGGAAGGGTCTTTAAAGATATTGGGACTATTACATATATCAAAAGCCTACAAATCAAATAAAAAGTCTCTTGTATAGCTTAAGCACATTCTACATTCAAACGTTAAATTACATACGAAGAAGTTTTTGTTTCAATTTTCAGCTCAAAGTCATGATGGTTTGAGCTCACTGTTTTTTTTTTTTTTTTTGTATATGTACGGAAAACTTCTACTTTTCATTCCTGCACTTTCACTACCTTTTTAATCAAGTACTTATACTTTTAATTTTTCTAATCAATTCCTTTTACTTACATAAATTTTCTAATCAAAACTTTCCCGTACCAAATCTAGCCAAATCTAGCTGATGTGGCCATTAGATTGATTCCACAATATAACGTAGATTAAATATCGCATACATACGTTAGCAGTCATAAAATTAGCTTCAAACAGAAGCTAGTCAAAAGATTATGGTTTTGACCAATTGACCCCAAAAAAAAAAAAAAAAACAGGTTGTGGCAACTACCACCTTTCACTATATTTACAAGGGTGACCACAAGGACAATATTTAATTCATGTCATACTCCAACATCCTCTGATGGCCACGTCAGGCTGAATTTGACCAGATTTGATGCTGGTGAAACTTGATTAAACAATTTGTGTAAATAGAATGACTCGGTTAGAAAAATTAAAGCCACATGGACGTGATTAGGAAAGCAGTTAAAGTACAAGAATAAAAATGAAATCTTTGCTATATATGTATTTCAACTATGATCAACAAGTTGTTAGTTATAAGGTAGACTATTTACAAACGGAAGATTTTAGCTGCATTGGTTCTATGTACTAGATTGCCAGCCTACATTTGATGCTTTGATATGTATAAGGAATATAGTAATTGTAGATGTTTTCCTCAGGACAATAATAAATATCATTTGATTTAATACATACAGGAATAAGTAATGAAAAAGGACCAAGGAATGCGCACCTTAAATTGTTTTCGGCACTTCCTTGATCTTGCTATTCTGCATATCAAGTCCAACTAACTTCTTTGGACCATAGCCAAATTCTGGAATCAAGGCACAATTAGGCCATTCAAACCACCTTAATTGATTAGGGAGATGGATGGGACCTTGGAAAGAATTATCTACATTATGCAGGATGAGCAACCTCAACTTTCTCATGTTTGTGAAAGCATTAGGACAAATGTATGTCTCTTCTGGCTTTGGTAGCTTCAAAACTATGGCTTTTATTGCATTTGTTCCCTGTATATTTATTCGAATATATTTAGGTTACTTTGTAACTATAGTAAACAAAGTCAATGATAAGAATAGAATATGAATTCTTATACACTAAAAAGTCTTACCGCATCTCCTGATAGAACATCAAGAACATCATCATAAAGCCATAACCTACTGCGTTTGCCAGGATCATCACGACATTCTTCCTTTAACAATATCCATACCCATCAATTGTATCAAGTCATGCATTTGTAAGGTCCCTTTCTCTTCACTAATCAAGGAGTGCTCAATGAGAATTTGTACCCCAATAGTCGTGTCAAAATCACAACTATCAAGAACTTTCTTAATGTACTTTGTCTCCCAGCCCCTTGAAGAAACAGGCAATGTCAAGAAAAATCTCCTTTACATAGTCCTCCAATCCATCATAACTTACCTTTAGCACATCATTGATTTTTTTGTGAGGACTTTTGGCCAATTTTCCTAGGGTACTTTCCCATTGATGTTCTCCTCTACCACACAAGAAAGAACCCAACACCTCAAGTGCCAAAGGAAGGCCTTTGGCATAATGTAAAACACTATCAACAAGATTGCTCCTTATTTCTATTTTTTGACTTCTTAGAAAAGCATGCTTTCTAAAAAGTTCAAGAGCTTCACCATCCTTGAGAGCTTTAACTTTATACAAATGATCCAAATATACTCCATGAGAAGTTAGCAAATGCTTGTTTCTTGTTGTGATAATTATCCTACTTCCTTTACCGAACCACTTCACAATCTCCAGCTAAAGCATTTAACTGGCATTCATCATCCACATCATCAAGAATAATGAGAACTTTCTTATTGCAAAGTCTATCTTGAATCAATTGACTTCCTTCATCAACACTAAAGACTGTTAATTCTTTTTGCAGTACCTGCGATAGCAATTTTTTCTGCAAATGAACCAAATCAGTGAAACTTTTGGAATTTTCGCTAACACGGTCCAAGAAACTAGAACCTTGAAACTCTCTAAAAATAGTGTTATAAATGGCTTTAGCAAGGGTTGTCTTCCCTATGCCTCCTTGTCCCCATAATCCTACCATAAGAATATCATCCTTGGACTGTAGATTTAGGATTGTTTGAAGCTCTTGTACTCGGGAATCTATCCCAACCGGATACTTGGCTACATTTAATGGCGTTCGATCTAGTTGAGTTGAGATTTTCTGTACAATATGTTGTATAAGCCCCGCTTCATATCTGACAAGGGAAAATTAGTTGAAAGTGCTTTTAGAGTAATCCAAAGAAATGAATAAGTATTCAAAGAGAATCGCTGAGTAAGAAGCTAGTCTGCAATATATATGGAGATGAATGTCCAAATATGTTCAACTAGCAAGATGCCCTAAGTCTAAGCAAAACTAAAACAATATTCTTCATGTTATTCTAAATGTTGTATGTTAATCTATTTTGCATTTATCAATAATTCAAGTTAATTATTGGATATACTAAATCATTGATAGGCATTGTTTTCATCTCTTTACAAAGTTCATTGAAATTGTCTTGTCTTTTCTTTAATTGTCCAAATGCCAACCCATTTATCTGGTATATTCCTTTGCGAAGCAATATCTGTGATAAAAATAACCAACGTGAAGTCTAAATTAGCATTGCCAATGGGGTAAATCCTAATTAAAATCAAGTACTTTATCCTTTGAGACAATTTTAGGCCCACTTCTGAAAGTGGAAAAATAAAGACCCGTTCTTTGGCTGTTTGGACAAACACGGCCTACTGTTGGTTCCTGTAGAAATCTGTCATGTTATTACCTTTTTGCTCTTTACTGCTTCAAGTATTTACAAAAATGCCATTAGGCCTGTATTTTCTTTAAAGAAAAAAATCCTAGCTTTTCATTCTTTCTTCTAAAAAAAATAAATAAACATTTCTAATAAATAAAACAGGCTGATAGAATACCAGATTTATCTTCTCCTATGCATAATGGCTTACATAATGAAAATGACTATGTAGATACAAGGGAGAAATGCTATTGCAAGAGAGGTGTCTTTATTGGTCAATGAAAGGCTTGATGTAATTGAAACAGAGACTAATTAAAAGAAGCCTGAGGACAAGATTCAAATCAAGTCCTTCAAGTCCAAAAAATGTAGCAAGGAAAGGTAACACCATTCATTTTAGGTCCGTAAAAAGAGCAGCTAACCTTAATGGTAATGATACTAGTAAGTTAGCCCAACATCTTCGGCAATCTTTAGGGTTGGCTGAAGAATCTCCAATACTATTGATGATAGAATATTTATTGAGCTTTTAACAGCGAAATGGACTTTATATAAGCCCGATTATCCACATAGAACAAATCATAGTTTGTTTAATGATAATCCATTAAGGCCTGTTGTTAGTTCTTGGTGCTTTTCTTAATCTTGATACTGGAAAACATGTGTTTGAAAGGATAGATGAATGGGTCACAGCCATTGGTATGATAACAAATGCAGGAGGATATAGTCCAACACTATGTATGAAGTATGTGAAGCCACTCTTGTCGGTAACGCTCAGAAGTTTGGGAAATTCTTATTATCTCAAACAGATTTAAGGTATAAAATAGACAAGAGCTTATTGTAGATGGACTATAAGCCATCGTAACAGATGTCTTCAAAAGAGAATTCTGTGTTTATTGCTTTCTATGGAAATAGTAGAGAGAGTAGCCTTTAAATGCTCTAATGAAATTACAGACTTTTGATATGTGCTATTTTGACGCTGTGAATTTCAACAATCTCAAAGACTTTCTTTGACAAACTTCCGGAGCCATGGCCAGAGGTCACAAAGAAGGCTTACGACTTGCTCCTTGAGAAAAAGAGGTAGTAGAAGGTCCGGGTGGGTGAATCCAGGAAAAAAAGTATACGATGAGGAGAGTGAGTACTGAACCCTAAACGAAGGAAGCAACTAAATAGTTTCCTTATTTAAACAAGAGTTGTTGCTTTGATTGAATATGTGCAGTGGGTAGATATGGCTGTAACATCCATCGAGAAACCAGAAGTGCAAGACACTTTCCTAAAGGATCGAAAAGAAGAAAGTTTATTTGATATGAAAAAAGTGTACCAAGGGGAAAACTAAGGCCTTATAAATCTGAAAAGTCATCCAGATTTACAAAGAATTGAGGCCTTTAAAAGGAAACACAGAAGAGAACCTCGTTGTCCTCAGGGTAAACCCTGTTAAGTAGTTGTAACTTTTGTTCGATTTTGTGGATTAAAACCCCACAAGCCTCATGCTTGTCAATAAAAAGTATCCACAGAAAGAGAATATTTGTGGAGTATTTATCGAAGATGTCACTCTTCATGAGGAACCTGCTTATAAACCTATAGATGAGCAGGAACTAGAAAATTTAGACTTTGAGGTTAAATGTATCTATGAAGTTTTCTCAGAATATGAGACAGACGAAGAAGATTCAAATAGTGTAGTGAACAATTATCAGCGACGAACGCATGTGATGATATAGTGCCCTTAAAGTCAACATCTTAGGTATTAGAAGAAACTTTCCGATAAGATTATCTGTGGGGATCAACTTTGGAGTGGAGGTTGCTCGAAGTAGATGTTAGGCTGTTTATTGATTATTAAGATTTAACTTTAAATAGGCGATAGATTTCTCACAATCGACGTCAATGGCAAAGATGTCGTATACTGAACTTCAAACCTTAGATGTACCTATGCTAAATCTTCAAAAAATTAGAGAGACAAGAGAAAGAACAAGAGGCACATGCCGTTATATACATATATAGGGTTAATCAGAATAGGATAGGTCCCGCTATTTCATCTTCCTGTTGGCAATTTTGTGATTGAAACTGTATTGGATCAAAGATGGACGGATTTTAGAGATTAATTGATATCAGGAATACTAGCCAATCTAGCACATGGGCCAGTCTGCTTCCAAGCCCATCCAAATTATTTGATGGCTCTAAATGATATTTGTTTGGGGAATTCATTAACATTGAGAATTGATTCTTTAAACATGGATAGGATGAACCCACAGGTCAAATGTTTGGTGTATCACACTGGGATGATTTATAGATTCATTAATACCACAAATCCTAGAGAATGGAAATTAGATAGCAAATTTGTTTGAAGAGGTTCACACGATTACAGACAATTTTGTAGGTAAAAAATTAATCCCCTAGAATTACATGGCCTAGGAGTTCGACTATGGTGGAACCTATTGGAGCATCTAGAGAGATTATTGCATCTCAGGTCCAATAGAGGGGAGCAAAAATAACTAGGGGTTATTAGTTCGTAATCTAATCTAGTTCCACCTAGAAATCGGGAATCGAATCGGGAGCACCAATTCTCAATTTTAGGACTAGTTGATTGGACTAGACGGTCCTAGGACCGGGAACCAAATCACTTAGCAAAAAAAAAAAATTAAAAAAAAATACTAGAGTTGTTATTATTTTAGAGTTTATTGCTATTTTAATAAATTAATTTGTTTTTTTAAGAAAAAAGAGCAAGGCCAGTCTACGAAACTGAAAACCAGATCGATCCCTCCAAGAACCCGGTCCAATCCAATCCGATCCGGTCCATCCAGTCCGGTCTAGGTGGTTCCCGATTTGGGCGTTCCAATATTCTCACCCCTAAAAATAAACTTATGTTTGGAACACTGTCTACACCCTCTTTGCTAGGAAATTAAGGACTTTTGAACCTCTTACTATACCACAGGATACTGTACAAGAAGTCAATCGGGAAGAGGTTGCATCTCAAAGATCTGTAAACTCAATAACTTTAGAAAGAAGGATCATAGGATACAAACAAATTAATATGCCTGTCTATGAAGAAGAGGATACATAGTCAAGAGAGAATAGTGTTCTAATGGTAATGCACTCCGAAGGAGAAAAGATCCACATCCCAAGACATACATGAAGTTTCCAAGCTTTGGGAATACAGCAAGGCAATGGTCTATAGCCATGGACAAAATTTGGGATATGATCGAACCCTCCCAAATGGCATATCAAGGAAGCTGGGTTAAGCACTTACGTGGTTGTGATGTTTAAGTTTCCCGGGTGTTATCCATATTCATTAGAGACACTGGAGCTTGTACTAATTGTGCAAGACCCAATGCATCACCAGATGAATGGTGGGGACCATTAACAGAGCCTATTGCATTAAGAATGGCAGGTGGGAATCAATGTTTATTGTTAGACGGATTTTCCTTTCCTGACACTAGATCGAGGATGTCATTCTTGGTAATGCATTCTTAATGGGACAAAACGAAAAATGGTCTTTTGTGCAAGACAGCACCACGATTACTATAGCAGGTGTGACTCTTCAAAATCCTTGGTTAAGACAAATTTGAGGTTTATCCTGTGAAACAATCAGAGTTTTGTGGAGACTGTCCATGTGACCAAGCATTCAGAGTGTGAGCACACGTGGTAAATAATGGGAGCATAAGCTATTTGGATGAAAAATCTTCATTTCCAAATGATACCTTCTAGTGTCAAAATTTGTTCTGCCTAGAACAAGGAAAATTCGGAGTATCCAACTGCCAGGAACAAAATGGAATAAGTTCCTGCTAAAATTGAAAAATAACTTTTGTGAAGATCCACAAATTGTGGAGTCTTTTTTTTTTTTTTTTTTTTTTTTTGTGTGTAAAATGTAAGTCAAATTGTGGAGTCTTAATGGTGTAAAAGCCAGACTTGAGCTAAAAGATCCAATTATCATCATTTGAGCAAAAACTGTGAGATGGTAGAGGTATTTGAAAAACAAATTCCTGATCTGTGCTCCAAAGGTTTTATTAGAGATGGTTTTATTCCGCACTCTAACCCATTAACCATGCAAAGCAGGTATGAGGAAAAGCGTGAATTGTTACAGACTATCTTCAGCTCAGCAAACCAACAAAGATGATGACTATAAGATAGCTGCGGCAGGAGATCTCATAGACAGAATGCCCTAGGCATTTTGTGCTGCGTATATACGCGATGTAATAGTCTTTAGCAAAAGTGAAGAGATGCAAATGAATCACTTATAACTACTGACAAATATCTTTAAGAAAGAAGGCATGATCCTATGTAAAAGAAGGTAAAATGGATAAAGGAAAAATTAATTGCTTGGGTATGGAAGTAGGAAGTAGAGAGAAAAAAAGCTAGCATTACAAACCTAAATTTGCGAGATATAATAAACTTTCCTGACAAAGTAGAAGATAAAAAGTTCAGAGGTACTGTAGATCTGCTAACTAGGCCAGACAATTTTAAAATATCTTAGTAGGCTACCCAAGAAAGCTCCAAGTAATACATCTCGATTTTGGGATGATGAAGACACTCAAGCAGTAGGTAAAAGAAAAGGTAAAGCATTTGCCACCATATTATCACCTTCTGATGCATCAAATGAATACTGGGGAGAAGTACAAAAACTAAATAAAGAAAATCAGTAAGACTTCTATCAATATTGGTCTGCCACATTTAAATGGTCTGAACTCATTTATTTGATACATGAAAAGGATGTACTTGCCATGAAAATTGTACAAAAAACTTTTTACATATTCCTAGCCCCAACAAGGTTTGTAGTGAGAACCAACTCTGAATATGTCGAAAGATTCTTGAATCTGAATCTGAAAGAAACTCAGCAAACTAGGCTTCTAATTATACAAGAATAGTATAGTTATCACAACTTTGACGTAGAATATATTCTTCCAGATAAAAATTGTCTTAGCTGCTCTCTCTCTCTCTCTCTCGTAAATTGTCTTGTTGTGCAGATAAATCCTACAGCAGAAAGAAAAATTTTTTTTTGGCTATGCAAGCAAGAGGGGCATCCAAGGAAGAAGTCTCCAAAGAGACAGAAGGAGAATGAGAGCAAAAGCTATGGTTCTATGAGAACGAAAGCAAATATTAGTTGGCTATGCAAAAGACCTAGAGTTCTTTTTTCTCATTTTAGAATCATATAGGAAAGGAAAAAAGCCTTAATATCATCTGTTGAATGACTGTGGGGTATGAATACCGTGAAAGACTTGCCAGGAGAATGAACTAGTTGGTTGAAAAGACAGTTGAAGTTCACAAGCCTCTTTTGATTGAGTCCCAAAAAAATTAAAGGAGATATCCTTGAAGATTAAAATCAGGTAGAAGATGATATGTTTGGCAAACAAACACACTCATGAAGTATAATCTGATTCAAAAATGGTTATGGGTTTATCAGGTGAACCATCGGGCATATATGGCTTCAATAAAGTTATGGAACAAGATCTTGAAAATGAAGATCTTGGAAAGTTTGTACCAGATGGCCATAAAATAATCACGAGGAAAATATTCCTGAGAATCATAATCCTATTCCAGAAGATTTTGACATTGAATCTGGTGATAAAAACCTAGAAAATATAAAATTTGAATATTAAGTTTTGATACCTACAGATTGATTCCAACGATCACAGCCCTCGAGGGAAGGGTACTAAAATCTATGCGGAGTTGCTGGATAGACTTGAGAAAAAGATTTCCAGCAACTTCAATGGTTCATAAAAGATCCTGCTTCACAGATAAAGATTCTAGAAGTTGAGTTGAAATTTTACAAAACAATTGGAGAATAGTTCCTTGATTAATGGAAAGGAAAGGTACGTATTCTCTAAAGCTCTACTACCTGGAGATATGACGCTAATAAAGAAATATAATAGACTCGAGAGACACTTTTCTTTTCAGGAACTCTGTGTTCTAAATCCTTATCTCCATTCGGAAGGACAAGGATGACTAAGCTAGAAACTTCACATAAGCATAGCGGAAACTGGACTCCCGCTTGTAGACGCAGGGTTTGCAGACTCGATCAACATTGACAGAGGGTATCTACACCTTGTTAGTAAACTCCATCCGTTGGTAAAATATGCTTTAAGCTACTTAGATGGTCCTAGATATGCTGCAGTGATTGTTACCATGAATGGAACTGGATGAAAGGAGAGAGTATTCCTGACAGATCTGGAAAATTCAACATAGAAAAGTAGGGGCACGTATTATTTTTATTACTAAAGCCACTCAAATTGAATTTTTAAAGCTGTCCTAGAGCATGTAATAGGTAACAAACAAAGTATTATCTGCGTGGTGATGGAAGAATTTTTATCATCATTCTCAAGGGTTATATGAGCTTTAAATAAAAAGAAGTCCAAGAGAGAGACTGAGGGAGAGTAATTGATCTGCCTACGAAGTTTCTGGCTTAGTTAACAGAGCTTATGTATCAGGGCTGATGTTTTTGAAGTCTGGAAGATCTCCCAAACCCAAGATCAGCCACCGGAAGAGAAAACGGAACGAGATAATCACGCCCAATTTAGAAGAAAAGGCCCAAGGCCAGCCTTCAGATGGAATGGTTACTAGGTCAGCAGTACAAGACACGAAAAACTAATTTTCTCAGAAGAAGAGAAAATGCATGGATTGGAAGTGTACAGATGAGATTAAAAAGATTCAAATGGAAAAAACGGTTACAAAACCATTAGAAAGGAATTTGCACGATCAAGAATTTTAAAAAATAAAATAAAACCTTGCATCAGTGAAACCTGTTAAGCAAAGGCAGAAAAGATAATCTCCATTGGTTAGACAGCGTATAATGTCTTGTATAGGCGTAGGCAGCTTACGTTTTTTTTTTGTCCGCTTGTAAATGTTGAAGTAAGCTGGCAACATCCTACAGGCATTAGCTTTTGTATGTATATTAGCTGATACCTCTTCAGTTGAAAGGAGATGGGAAATCAGTAGAGAAAGCTTTCTTTGCAATTCTTACTCTCTAAGTGATTTTAGTCTGGATCTGTGAATGAGAGAGTGCTAGCTCAAAACTTCAACAAGAAGCAGAGGCATGCCAGCGGTACAAAAGACCCTCCAACTAACAATAACGGGGTGGAACATGGGAGCGCAAGCTCCGTCTACTAACTTCTTGTCCGAATTGGAAGTCCAAAGTCCACGAATACTTTATAGATTTTTGTTAATCTTTTTCGAAGAATGATCTAGGTACAGAATCCTTAAAATTGGCAAACAGTCTTTCATGGAAGATAGCCTAATCCAGATTGCCAAATTTAAGCTAATACCAAATGAAATTAACATTGTGAAGTAATCTATATTTCCAATTAGGAGTGGCTTATCTATGGTTTATTTGTATTATTTATGTAATTATATACAAACTGATATCATGGTTTATAATGACAATAACTTGCATTATCCGTGTCATTGATTTAATGACTTATATTTCTCATACTTTAACTTTAAACCAAATGGATATTTGTTTGGTCATAAATTACATTTAATGATATATGCTAGTAAAAAAGTTTATTTCAAGATATTTTTTTTGTGTTATTTTTTTGAATTTCAAATTATTAGAATTTAAACTTTCAAATTAAGTCCATAACTTTACTATCATGATTTTTTGTAAACAAAATATATTTGTTAAAAATGTATTTCAAGATAAAGTACAAATTGCTAAAATGAAAATTGACCAAATATGGGTCGTATGACACAACTATGCCATGTGGCAATGACAGAGCAATATTACCTCCCATGTTGGCGAAGCATAAAAGGAAACTTCCTCTTAAATCCTGCTTAAACTATATATAGTAGACATAGGATATAGATTAGTATGCATGATTTTGATGTATTATGACAGTTTTTGACATGGAAGAAACTTATTTTATTTGAATATTGTGCAACTTTTCTTCTAACCAATATCTCAATTTGCGAATATAAAGTTTCAATTTTTTTTTTAATTTTCTTTTACATTTTCTAGAATTTTGTTTTGTTAAATTTACTTAGAAAATAAGAAAATGCCTAGGCTCAAAACTCAAACCCAGATTTCCCCTCCCTCTCTCTCTCTCCACTCCCCTCCGCATTTGCCACTGCCCCGTGGCCGCCCCAATCTGTTCCCCCCGCCGCCATGTCCCTGCCACCGTGATGTACCCATCACCATCGCCTGTCCTGCCGCAGTTGCTGCGCCCTCTTTCCGTGTTTTTGTCCCTCTGTCACGGAAGACAGGAGAGTCCCAGGCGACCACTGCCCGAGGCTAGCGACCGCTGATCTGGGCTTGAAGCCACCCAGATCCGGGGTCGCGAGCCCAGATTCGTAGCCTAAAGCCCCTAGACACAGAGAGACAGAGACGGGCTGAGGTGATGCGTCTGGGGTGGCGTTGGGCCGTGGAGCAATCGGACGGCCGCGTGTCGAGAATCGGCAGGGTGTCGGAGAGGACGAACGGCTCGCCCATGGTACTCTTTCGTGTTCTGTGCAAGTGTTTTCTGTGCTGTGTGTCTAATGCGAGAGTGAGAGAGAGGGAGACGAGGCAAATTAGAGAGAGAGAGAGAGAGAGCGGGATAGATTACGCCGAACTTTGGAGGATCCCAAACCTTAAAGAAGATCAAAAATCAAAAGAATTATACTATTTGAAGCAGTAGAAGTGTTTTCACGTACCCATCCATAAAATGCCATCCAGACAAGCTACCGGCGTCAAGAAGAGCTTTCTTCCATCGCTTTACTTTTTCTGAATTCTTCCCAAACTTCACCTCATGTTTGGCCATCACTTCTGCATAACCCTGTCTCTGCCCTCTCACTTCTCTAGGTTCCACTTTGTAAAACACCGGAAAGACCATGAGACCTCTTTGCTCCTTGCACTCCATGATTTTCGCCACTTCCTCCAAACACCACGGTGATGAGGCATAGTCCTTGGAGAAAACAACAATCGCGATTTGCGATTCCTCGATTGCCTCCATAAGTGCGCGTGATATTTGCTCTCCCTTCTTTAGATCTTCACTATCCATGTAAGTGTTTATTCCACTTTGAACAAGAGCTGTGTAGAGATCACCGAGGAAATAGTTGCGGACATCCGTGCCTCTAAAATTCAGAAAGACATCATAGCTCCTTTTGTGCTTGGAAGAAGAAGAAGAAGAAGAAGAAGAAGCCATTAGAATTTGGTAAGAGGAAGCGGGTGCTGGTGTGTTTGCTTGGAATTTCGGAAATGAAGGTGCTGAAGGATGAATTGAGATCGGAACGAGGTATTAGATATGGTTTTGATAATCCAATCCAAACGTCAATAATAATGCCATGTTCAGTTAATCAAACTGACTCAATCAAACACAATGCCGTCCATTCGTCTCTACTACTTTCCAGAAGCCCCCACCAACTTTGGCTCGACGCTCTGACACCGACATTGATATCGACATCGATTTCTATGAAAAAAGAGAGAGACTTTTATTTGTACACATGTTTTCACATATACGGAGAGTCTTATGCTCTCATCTTCTCTCCCTATCAAGCCCCGATCCTCGAGCACACACCCATCCCTCACCTGGTCGATTAATAGTCATGTCCCATGATGCATCGCTTACCATTTTTATTTTATTACGCAAGTGGAAGCAATTAAACAATCCCCAAACAATCAAACAATGTAATAGATAAGTAGGGCCATATTTTTCACCTCTAAAAACCACAACCACAATTTTTATATGCTTGATCTATCACACATCAGTTCACAACCCGGGGTTTGCAAAATATGGTGAGGTCTCAATCCTCATCCGAGTCATACTTTGGATCATCATCTAGATTCTCCTCCAATTCTTCTTCCGATTCTTCTTCAAGATTTATGGACTTGAAATGTTGTCCCACAACGGGGTGAGACTACGTCTCAACGAGTTCTACCCTCCTAAGACTTTATTAGAATGCCAATATGCCATAAGGACTGCCTATGCACAACACGAGTCAGAGGACTTACCTTGGCCTTAGATTTCACCTGCAATTCAATACAATTCAATAAGCATTCAATTATTCATCATAGATCGAACTATCGATTAATTGACCTAATCGATTACATGTCATTCCGACATTTCCCTAGTCATTTTAACTGATATTATACATTTCCCAATATGAAACATCTAGTCATCGAGCCCACATGCATTCTTCAAGATGACTCTCTTAGTCACCGAGCCCATGTGCATTCTCCAAGATGACATACTTACTCATTAAGCCTACATGCATTTTCCAAGGTGATGCATCAAGTCACCGAGCCCACGCATCTTCTCTAAGATGCCATACTTAATCATTAAGCCCACGTGCATTCTCAAAGGTGATGATGTATCAAGTCACCGAGCCCACATGTCTTCTTCAAGATGCCATACTTAATCACCGAGCCCACGTGCATTCTCCAAGATAACATAACGAGTCTCTAAGCCCATGTACATTCTCCAAGGTGATATATCAAATCATTGAATCAACAAATCATAATGTCTCTTTCCGAGATGACATACTTAGTTATCGAGCCGACGTAACATAGCACCTTTCTCCGAGATGACACACTTAGTTATCGAGCCGGCGTGATAAATTACATACTCAGTTTCCTTTCCACAAATCTCACTATATTTTGTAATCTTCCAAAGTCTTTTTGGCATAATTAAATCAATTCAGCACTAATTAGAGCTCAGACAAATAAATGGACCGCACCATAATAATCAACATAAAATTTCGATCGTTGGCTATCCCAGTATAATTTCTGGAAAATAAATAAATAAATGAATAAATAAATAATTACAAATTTTAATTATTAAATACTAATAAATCCAATTTATGCCCGTAATACCCAATTGGATGCCAAAATGAACTGGGAAAAATCCCGAGATCCGTTCAATAAATATTAGGACATTTCTACTGGCTCATGGCTACATTTGACCATCTCACATGCATTTGTAAATCACTAATTTAATCACTCTAAACTAATCTAACCCCCTAATCATGCTTAATTAAATCTAATCAACCATTAAGCATCATTAGCATATTAAACAAGGTTTAGTGAGTTAAACTCACCTAATTAATGATCCGTTTAGATCAAAACGACGGGGACGCGACGGCGGCCAATAAACTTCAAAGCGGGACCGCCATGCGGGGCCAAACCAGGGCCAAAATCGGCCATGCAACTTCTGCCCTAACTAAAAAATAGGTGCTATCCATGGCTAGTCGAGGGCTGATTTCGCGGCTTCTTGCTTTGGCGCCAAGCTAGACCAAATTGCTAGAGTGGAGGGGCTATTGATGGGGGTGAAGATGACACAAGCTGGGCTGCTTCGGTGGCGATGAAGTAGGTTGGACTTACGGCTTCATGAACTCGGCGGATTGGCTGTAGTCAACAAAACAAGGGAACGGTTCACTGGAATGCAGGGTTGACCAAAGGTGGAGGGTGCGTGGACATGTGGCCACGAAATGAAGACTTGAAGAAATGGGGCGGTGTAGGCGGAATTGGATCTTCGAAGCAGCTGCAGGTTGACGAGCGAGGTGGCAGCTTCGGTTGAGGGAGTAAATGGAAGAAAGGCACGAGCAACCGCTGCTCGGTGGAATTGAAGCCCACATAAAGGAGATGAGGGAAGAGAGAGACCGGTGGGGTTTCTGTGGGGCAGAATTCACGAGCAAGTGAATGAAAGAAGAAGTTGAAAGAGAATAGGGGCGGGTCGTCGAAGTTGTGGGGCCAGAAGAAAAATCCACAAAGGGACAAAAATAGCAATTCAAAGATAAGAATGAAAAGGACAAAAGGTGTGTCGGCTAAGGATGCGTTTGATAACGATTCTATTCCAGGGAGCTGATTTTGACTAGAAATGATTATTTTTGATTCTGTTCCCGAAAACTGATTCTGAGTAAAAAAACGCGTTTGGTAACTATCCAAAATTTTTTATTCTGGAATAGAATTGCGTTTGATACCGTGCTAATTGATTCTATTCCAAATTAATTTCTTTTGATTTTAAAAAATTTTAAAATTTTTTTTTATTTTTTACTTTTTTTTTTTACTTTTTTTCTTTTTTTTTATTTTTTTTTTTTTTTTTTTCCTATTCTTCTTCTTCTTCTTCATGTGGTCGGTCGCCGGTCCGGCGACCGGCCGACGAGGGCTGGGCGACGCTCATAGAGCGTTATGAGCGTCGCCGCCCTCGGCGAGGTCGGCCTTCGTCAGCCAAGCCTCACCGGCAACTGGGCGAGCCTCGCCGGTGGCCAGGCTAGCCTCGCCCAGCCTCGGCGAGGCAAGCTTGGTCACCGGCGGGCCGGGTGAGCCTCGTTGGTGACCAGGGGCGAGCCTTGTCGGTGGCCGGGCGAGCCTCGCCGATAGCCGGGCGAGGCTCGTCTAGCGAGGCCGAGCCTCGCCCCCGGCCGCCGATGAGGCTCGCCCGGCCACAGAGTGAGGCCGGGCCTCGCCGGATCTAGCGAGGCCGAGCCTCGCCGGTGGCGGGCTTGCCTTTGGTAACCTCACCGGACTAGCGACCGGCGAACGGCGACGGCGGGCGGCGGCGGACGGTGGCGGGCGGTGGCAAACGGCAATCACGGGATGATGGAAGGGAAGAATGAGAGTTTCACTATTTTGATTCTTTTTTTGATTCTCAGACGAAGAATCATATTTTTTTTTTATTCTCAATTCTCTTCCCAATTTGTTCTCGAGAACAAAAATTCTACTAAACATGATTCTCATCCCATACTAATTTTGGGAACAAAAAATCAGAATCAAGCACTGTTTGGCATGTTGCCAAACAGGCCCTAAGAGAGAGGAAAAAATCACGTGCTGGTAGATAAGAAGACCAAGTCAATAGAGGAAATGAAATGGAAGGTTACAGGAGGGAGGCACGTCGGCTGAAGGGGGGTGAGTGTGAGAGTGGTGGGACCAATGAGGAGGGAGAAGACATAAAAATAAAACAAATTATATTTTTACTCAACTTCACAACTTTGTCAATTGGTCACCCTAGGGCTAATTTCTTCACCATCTTGCACAATTCGAAGTCCAATTAAAGACCAAAATGACACGGTCCCTCAATCTTACGAATTTCCCTCGATTTCGAATTATATTTTGTTTTTTTTCTCGGAATCCGATTTTCTAAACAAACTTCTCCAATTGGGGTCCGATTTGAATGCATAAAAAGCCCAAACAACTTCCATCCATCAATTCACTCACACCAGATGCTAAAATCTCTTCAAATTAGTCAATCCGAATTTTCATTTGTTTTTTGAATCGTCTATCTTGATTTTCTGTAAAAATCTTGAATTCACCGGAAATTCCTCAAAATGTGAGTTGACGTTCCTAGAATGACTCATGACATGATAGGACTTCCAATTTCTAAAAAATTTGCAGTTAATTTCAATTAGACGCGCTTTTAATGTGACATTGCCTACCATGTAATTTTTAGGAATTTTTGGTGCAATTGACTTATGATCGATTTTCTTCGAACCACACGTACCTCTTCCACACATTGGTAACTCTTGGTTGTTGTGAAAATCTCGAGGATTCAAATACGGACACAGGGTACCAAAACGACAATAAAATTAAACTAGTGCCGGTTGACGAGAATTTTCTAATTGAGTGGAGTCACCCACGATCGGTCATACATCTCAATTGAACCGACTTATCTCTAATCTCAAATCGATTTTATACTGTGCCGTAATGGCCTTTAAAGATGAGCACGGTCGAGAAGTCGATTCCCAGTCAAATTCTCAAATCTATTGCATTAGAATCCCTTAATGGCTTTATCGGATAGGCTAGTTATCTCATGAGTGGCTATCTTAGAGAAAAGCATTGTAGTCGTGTCGATGAAGTACCCAACTTATCCGATTGAAATTAAAACCTGAAAATCAGGATGTCACACTCCCTATCTAGGACCCCTTAAAGGAAAGGCATGAATATTGAATTCTATCATGAGACTAGGTGAAAAAGAAGAAAGAGCATAGGGAAGAATTTGGAGAGGAAAAATGCATGCCTCAATTTATTTATTGTAATCTATGTACAATGGTATATATAATACAAAAGAAGTAATAATAAAGAGAAAGTGTATATTTCCTAAATATTCTGTAATATTTTTAATTTTAAGATAGACATAATCCATATCAATTTACAATCTGTACCGATCTTGTAAATCATATCTTCCAACACTCCCCCTCAAACTGGTGGCTTGTAAATGTCCAAGATGCCCAACTTACTCAGAAGATATGCATGTTGTCTTTGATAGAGAGGTTTAGTGAATATGTCCACGGGTTGCTCCGTGGTTCTGATCCCTCCCGTCTCGATAACTCATGCTTGAATCTTCTCTTGAGTAAAATGACAATCAACCTCTATGTGTTTTTTCCTCTATGAACTCTAAGATTTGTTGCAAGTTTGAGTGTTGAATCATTATCACAAAAGAGTATAGTCGGACCCTTAACTTTTACCCCGAGATCCAGAAGCAAACCCCTTAACCAAATTATTTCACAAACAATTTTGGCCATAGATCAATATTTGGCTTCAGCTAAAGATAAGGATATAGTAGACTGCTTCTTCGTCTTCCATAAAAGTAATGATTCCCCAAATTTGATACAGAAGCCAGTGATAGATCTCCTGCTCATAAGACATGTAGCATAATCCGCATCGCAATAGGTTGTCATTTCCATGTTGCATTTTCAAGAAAGGAATATCCCTAAGCTTAGACATGTCTTCAAATATCTCACAATCTTCAAGGCTGTATTCATGTGAGATTGTTTTGAACTGTGCATGAATTGGCTAAGAGTCTGTACTGCATAGCTGTCGCGACCTAAAAAATTTGGTTCAAGGGTGAACCCACCTAGGTTTTAAGTTAATGGACTACTAAGTTTTAAACTTAGCTCGGGTCCTTCCAAGCCCATACCAATTCGCGACTTAAGATTCATGTCTTTTAAACATGTAGATGGATTTTATCTAGGAGTCACTACTAATCAATTTACAGTAGGTCGATTAGACATCTAAGTAAAATAATGGGAGAATTATTTTACTCCTACGAACCAGAGACTAAAGGTACGGGGACTTGGTTACACTAAACTTCTTTAATGCTCTTTTGGTACCATTTCTTTTATTTTTAAAAATGATTTTGAATGCAGCTTGGATTGATTTTAAATCTATTTCCTTAATATGTGAGGTGATCATGCGGGTTGCAAACCACCAATTTAACACTAAAAAAAAAACGATAAATAGATTATGAGGCTTACCTTAAAGCAACAAAAGCACCTGTGTTGTTAGATTATAATTCACATCAACCCTAAATATGATTTCTAATTAACAAGTAATTTTTTTTTAAAGATTTTCTCTTATTTAAATGAAGTCTAGAAAACTACTTGCAATGTAATGCAATGCAATGACATACAAAAATTTTAACTACAATGACATGCAACATGCAACCTAATATGCAAGCTATATGTCACACCATCGGGAGAATTTAAGCAATAGGAGCATTGACAAAAATGATCCCAAAAACAATGGCCATGCTTGTCTTTATAATAATGGATAGGATGTTCATCACTTTTAAAATATTTGACAAGCTTTTTTGGATCTTGCTCGGAAATATACTCAGGAACACATGGTTCAATCATAAAGAGAGTTTGGAAGATAGAAGGGCTTTCTTCATTTTCCTTGCCAAATTTGATAGAAATAGTTCTATCATTTTTTCTGACAAATTCAGAATCCGTAGACTGGAAAGGCTTGTTATTTTGATGAAGCTTTTCATAGTGCATAATCCATTTTTCTGGAAGAAGAGTGGCCAACTTTTCTTTGGAATTTGTCTGGGGACATGGATGCAGGATGCTTGATCATTTTGCATGGAAATGAATAAGGCATCTTCATTTCTGTTGTTGAAGTTTAAGTCAAGCGCATGATTTTGCACTCGATAAACCATCTAGTAGTGGAGTGTAGCCACAACAGAATCAGCAGTCTAAGGTGCTCCTGTAAGCTGAACTTGAACCTTCAAAAAAGAAAGCAACTGTGGATCTGAAAGAGCTATGTTGAAATTTGGATACAAAGTCACAAAAACTGTTCTAGCATTCAACGTAGTCTAAATAGTGCCAATACAAGCATGTTGGTACTAGAGAAAACGAGTATCCAATAGTGCTATTCTTGCGACAACTGGCAAACATTTTTGGCCATGAAAAGTAAGAGCAAGATGAACGGCTCCATAATAGACATGAGAGTAACCTTGTTGAGCCCATTGCCTGGGAAAATCAGGAGGAATTTGAAGAGTAACAAAGTACTCTTTTTCAGTAGCGGGATTGGATGTTGATCAAACTTGGAGGACTGCACGTACTCCTTTACCTCATTTGGGATTTGGTGAATAAGTTGTCATATAGAACGGATGGGAGAAAATGATGAAGTGGGTTTGGCAAAAGCAAAATAAGGATTCATGAGGGGAAGCTGAGTTTCAGAAATTTTGGTTTCATCACTAAGAGAGACTTCATAAAGATAGTCTATCTTAGATGCATTTGAAACACGAAAATCCGAAGAGGTGGAAGAAGATGGAGATGGAGCAAGAGTAACAGGTGCTGCAATTATTTCTGGATCTGTCATGGTGTGAAGAGATCTTCTCAGCACTGGATTCACCTACTAAGCGCATGGAACGGACATGGTTAGAAACGAAACCATAGCTCTGATACTAGTGAATGGATCTAGACTTAGAACCAATGAGGCCAGAATCAATTTTCCTGCAAGTATATGATAGATCTCGATGAAGACCCAAAAGGCCAAAGGACCCTTTGTACCAAAAGTATCTTAATGGAGCTTGGTGAAAGTGACAAGTTTCAGTTTATGGTCTCCTACGCACCAACCCCACCTCCACAATTTGTGGCTTCATCTTCAAAAGCATCAATTCCTCCTCCATCACCTCCTCCGTCTCCTCTTAAGGAAAAGTCTCTTCCTAAGAAAAAGCCAAGTCTTTCCCCATTTTACAAGCTGATTCAAAAGTGGGCAAAAAAGCATTTCGACCCACTTCTTACTCCAAAAGAAGTTTCACCAATTTCTTCCGACCCACTTTTTAGTCCAAAAGAAGTTCCAACTTCTTCCATCGTCATGTTCCATGAAACAGACTTTCCTCCTCTTGCATGAGAAAATTCAAAACTCTATTTTCCTACCTCAGAGGAATTTATCGATCCACAAGGTAGATATTGGCATGTTCCAAAGACACCTTCCCCTACAGATGTGGATGAACATGGTAGACATAAAAAGATTCCAGTGGTTGAAACTGTTTTAAATTGGCAGTCGGAAACTCTTTCGGCACATAACAATGCTTTTAAAGCAATAGATTCCAAGCTTGGGAATGTGCAACAAGATCTTCGACGATATGATGAAACCACCAAGAAGATGCTTTCAGATTTCAAGAAGAGGCTGCATGCTTGGAATCTGAACAACATTTAGGGTATCATTATCTTGAAAGCCTTGATGCAAAAATACAAAAGCTTAAAAGGCAAATTCAAATCCTTCAAGAAAGGAGACTTAATCCATTTTCAATTACCCCACGAATAGAATACCCTTCTTTCCCGACACCTCAAGCGTCCACACCCCAAACTTCTATTTTTGCTTCAACTTCCCACACTTCTATCATTCCTTCACCACCCCCAAACATCCATTTTTGCTGCAATTGCAAACATTCCTGTCACATAAAACAAGACAGATGTGGCTGAAATGAGAAATCATCTCAAAGAACCGATCGCATAAGGAACGAAAAAGGAAAGGAGAAGAGGCCTGTAGAATCCTCTCTTGTTATAAGAGAGCCAAATCAAATGATTCTATCAAATCCATTAGAATCTTTTCTAAGAGATTTAAGTAACCAGGAACAACAACCCAATCCTGTTACTCAACAACCTGATCATGTCATACCAACAGACCAGATTCTATTCCCAGCATCACCTGCATTTCCAAAAAAAAAAATTTATACTGAATTACATTCGATATCTCTTTCATCCTCATCATCGGTCTCAATACCATCCATTGATCCTTCTCCCATTAGGCCTGTGACTTCTCCAATTTTCATGGCTGATCCACCAAACTATGATATGGAATCAAATTCTTTTGAACCAGAAGTCGTCCAGCTAAATAACTCCTCCCAGAATATACCCATTTCATCAAAATAGTTTTTTACTATTGATGATATCCCTTACTATAAATGGCCAGAAAGACTTGAAGAATTCCATACTTGGTTGAATACTCAAGTCATAATCAACCAGGACAAGTATAATGTTATCTTCAATTTTGTCACAAGGTTTACAGGTAGTCTTAAAATGTGGTGGGCATCTGTCTCAGAACAAGACCAACTTCATTTTTTGCTCTCACCAAATTTTACGTATGCCATCACTCTTCTATATCATTTCTTTGTCAGAAAACCTATTGACCTTGTAGAACTCAAAAGAAGAGAATTTTTTGAGTGAAAATGCTGCTCTTTTCAAAGAAAAGATCTGGATAAGCATTATCAAGAAATGCTTAAACTTTGTGGGTCGGCGGTCTGGTTTGTGGTAGTTTGTAGTGCCATGGGTTGTTTAGCTTGTTCTTTTTGCCTTTGTATCTTTTGATTTGGCTCCCTCTCACTCTCCCTATTTTCCCACAACTAGAGTGTGAGCTTTGGCTCCGAATTCTTGTATATTTGTCCTTTGCTTAATATATTCTTACCCTTTACCAAAAAAAAAAATTAAATGCTTAAACTTTTCTACCAGGTTGGAGCTGATGCAAATCTAAAATATGTCTTTTTGGCGTCCATCCCCGAAGAATTGTCTCAAATGATAGAAAAAACCTTTCTAGCCAAACAAAGACGAATCCAAGATGTTCCATGAGGAGAAATTCAGCAAGAAATTCATTTATGCCTAAAAGAATTGTGTGTAAAGCGTCAAATGATCCAGGCTTATATGTCCATGATAACAGAGGACTTGACACAGCCTATTCTCGCTAGAAGCTAAAGATAAAATGCTTCAAGCGAGATTGTGATGATTCTTGTGGAAAACCTTCCAGAAAAAAAGAAGCACTTTAAGACGTTTTGGAAAAAGAATTCCAGACATGGATCCAAGCACTTCCGAAGAAAGAAAAAGTGGCGTTACCTACAAAGGAAAAGATCGTTTAGGCCATAAGAAATCAAGTCGATGCTTCATCTGCAATCATAAATGACATTTTGCAAAAAATTATCCTCAAGCAAAAAAATGTCAGAATCGTTTAATACATTATATAAAGAATGAAACTGGTATTTCTCTTGAAAATGATGATATCAAATCCTTATTTTCTGCGGATGAAAAACCATCTGAACAAACTCTTTGTGTCATTCCTTGTTACCAAACTCCTAGTGACACTGATTTAGATTCGGATCTTGAAGATTTTTCCCATTTTTCTCGCACTTCTTCAAAACAAAGCACTAATATATTTTCAAGTCAGACTCATTGTTCTCATTTCCCTGTGAAAATCTTCACTTCCAAGTTTGCCAAACCAATCACTGTCATTACTCTCATAGATACTGGAGCAGCTTCTTCCATCCTTGACACTAAAGTTCTTCTTGAAGAATATTAGACTCCCTGCGTCCGATATTTCAATTCTACCTCAGGAGATACTTTTTCTACAACTGTCAAAACTACTCTAGTAACCATTCAGTTTTTCCCTCAGTGCTCCATAACCACAAAAATCTTTGGGTCTAGTCTCCCCAACAAAGATTTGATCATTGGTTGGGACATCATGACTCAAATTCCACAACTTCGCATTATTCCTAGAAAAGGTCCTAAATATAAAGACCAATTCTCTGAATTTGTTAATATACAGAGACTCTTTTCCATTAACATGAATTTGTTAGACCCAATCATGCAGAAGTTGTTGGAATCTCATTATGAATTTGCCCAAAAATGTTCCCATCCTTTATGGACAAATCTAGACTTTTTTGTTCGTCTTCCTTTAAAAAAAAATGAAGACATCAATCCCACAAAGGCAAGTCACGTGTGAATAAAGCTAGAACACCTGGTTTTGGCTCAAAAGGAATGCTCGAAATTATTACAGCAAGACCTTATTGAAATTTCTAATTCTCAATGAGCTTGTGAAGCTTTTTATGTCAACAAGCGTGCCGAGCAAAACATAGGAAAGATGAGATTGGTAATTAATTACCAGCCCCTTAACCTTTTCCTCCAGGATGACAAATTTCCTTTACCATCCAAAGATTCCCTTTTTACTAGCTTAACCAAGGCCCACATCTATTCCAAATTCGACCTCAAAGCCGGATTTTGGCAATTGGGCATCCATCCCGAAAACAGACCCAAGATAGTGTTCTGTATTCCAAACCAGCACTTCTAATGGAAAGTTCTTCCTTTTAGTCTAAAGGTAGCACCATCCTTATTCCAGAAAGTCATGTGTCAAATTTTCCAACCAATATTATCGAATGCGGCAATATACATTGATGATAGCCTGCTCTATAGCCCCGATGAGCAGTCGCACTACTAGCTTCTTGCACAGTTCGCAGAAATTGTGAAGAAATATGGAATCATGCTTTCTCAAAGAAAGATAAATATTGCCCAAACAAAAATTGAATATCTTGGTATGCATCTTAACAAAAGTACATATTACCCAAGGCCACATATTGCTTAGGAATTGCTAAAATTTCCTGAATAGAACTTCATTGCAAGACAAGTTCAGCAATTTCTTGGGATAATCAATTATCTCAGGGATTTTGTTCCAAATATTGTAAAATTGCTTATTCTGTTGCAGATAATGCTGAAAAAGAAATTCCCACCTTGGAGAAAATCTCAGATTGAAGTAGTTGCTAAACTTAAAGAGATCATGCAAACTCTTCCTCCACTTCAGATCCCATCAACAGGAATAAGAATTCTTCAAACTGACGCCAGTAATGAATACTGGACAGCCATCTTGTTTGAAGAAATTGATGGTAAGAGATATCTATGTGCCTACAAAAGTGAAAAGTTTTCTCAAGCAGAGATGCATTATCATTCCACTTTCAAAGAAATCTTGGCGGTCAAAAATGGTATAAAAAAGTTCGAATTCCATCTTATTGGCCATCATTTCTTGGTTAAACTAGACATGGCATCATTTCCTCAGATGACTAAGTTCAAACAAAAGCAAGTTCCCAATTCTCAACTTCTTAGATGGGCTGAATAGTTTTCAAAATGCTCTTTTGAAACCAAACACATTGTTGGAAAAAAGAATGTGCTTACTGAGTTTTTGTCAAGACCAAAGGCACAAGCAGAAATCAACATGTATATCATGCGACATGCTTTTCATACTTCTCATTGGAATGAGAAGTATAAAATTCAAAAGATCAAAGATTGGCCAAGTTGGAAATTCCCAAAGGAAATCATCGAATACATCCAGAATGACAACCTCGCTGAAAACCTAAACAAACTTATGTGGTAATGCCACACAGAACTCTTCAGATCCAATGGAGGTTCGATTCTTTATCCTTTTAGATTAAATGCAAATTATCCATTTATCCATCCTTTGATTTGGAAGAAAGATGATTTTCCTGATCAACAACGATGGTTATTATGGTACTTAACCAATAAGTACTTTATAGACATTGAAATTCCAAGCAGAGGATTCATTGCCAATCTCACCGGGTTATTTCAATTAGGCAAAAGTAAAATCGAAAAAGAAAGTGACAGAAATCTCTTAGATTTTCTTAACTGGTTTTATCCTCCCACTCACTGGAAATATATCCTACAAAAAGAACTGACAATCACCTAGCCAAATCCTGAAGTCCATACCATTTTATTCTTCCGTCGACCATGGAATTTTGTCGCCAATAATGGCAACATTATCAAAGCTCCTCAAATTATAGGAACCACATCCTATAAACCCTGGCCACTCAACACAGAAACTCGAATTCACATATCCTATCAAGGATCAGTTGGATGTTGTGAACATCAGTATCAAGAACTCCAGAGAATTTTATGCTAGGAAAACAAGACCATTCCTCCGGATGTATGAAATTATAATGTACCCACCGAATGGGATCATTATGACCTAGCACCAAAAGCTAAGCAGGCACTCCAAGATTTCAAACAAGCATCATCATCACAAGACCACCAGTTGGCAAAACAAGTGATATTGCACAATCCTCTCGGGACCAGTCCACTCAGGATCCCTATGCTAGATGGGGAGATCCCCTTTCTCAAGACCCTTATGATCATGGACCCTTGACCTTATCCCAAAGCAACACATCTTTCTATGCACAACCATCCAATTGGCCTTAGCCAAGCATCCCTGCTAACACTGAAGACACTGATGACACTACAGATTAGGCATAGGAGTTAGCATCAGCAACATCATCCTCATCACATCAGCTGAACCAGATTCTCTCACCAAAAGACCTTGAAGCACTCAAACAAAAACATGATGAACATGTCCTAGCAACAATGCACAGCTCAGACGACTCCGACTATGACTACAATGCTCATGACCAAAGAGACCGTTGAAAGTTCATAGTAGGATACTGTAGCTTTAGGCTACTAGGCTAAGGAAGTCACTATTCATAGTGTGCAAATAATTCCCTACCGGAATTTCGGTGTTTGTGTCTTTCCCAGCGCCTTTGTTGGTTCGAAGGACTTTGGTCCTTACTTGTTTGTTGGTTTGTGACCTATTTTGCTATATAAGGCGAAGATGATGTATTGTGTTGGGCAGAGTCCCTTGAAGTATAGTGAGCGTTTTGTTATATTCTCTCATGGCTTTCTAAACTCCCCCTTCTTCTTCAGCCTAGTTCCCGACTTGAATATAATTCAACATCCTCAACGTCACATATGTTGGAGGGAATTCTATATAGAGATTTGCAATCATTTGCCTTTTGTCTTTTCAATTTCTCTAGAATCTTGGGGATCTCTTGTAGTTGTTGGCAATACGAAACATCCAAATCTTCCAAGTTATTTAGTCTTTCGCATGTAGGAAGGTTTGTAAAATTGTTTCCCGACAAATCTAATCATCGTAAGCATGGAAAATAAGAATGATTTTCTAGGAACTCTACTTCTGATAGATGGCACCATCCAAGAATCAACACAAACAACTCGGAAAATCCTATCTTTGCATGGGGTTCACTCAAATCTTCCTCTTCCTTTGGAAACTTGATTAGTTTTGAGCAGCCCAAAAGTCCCAGGAATTCAAGATTTTGCAACCTATAAATGCTAGACGGAAGGATTGCTAGTTTCTTGCAATAAAATAAATCAATGTCTCGAGAGAGACAAGATTTCCTATTGATGTAGGAAGTTCTTCAATTGAAGTCTCCCTTAGATAAACTTTTCACAAGCTTTCGTTCTTATTTGGAATATCAGGGAATCTTTGCAATTTAGAGCACCATTCTAAATTCAATTTCATAACTTATGGTGATTTGCAATTGAATCGTGGACATGCTCCAAGTTTTTGCAATGATAGAGATTCAATTCCTCGAGATTTGGAATACAAGAGAGGTCCGGCATACAAACCAGTGACTAGCATCTACCAAAGTTAATGAACTTCAATTTTTCAAAGTCCTACAAGAACAATAAACCAACATGCATAGACATTTCAAACGATCAAAGAAAAAAAGTGAGATATATATTCATTTCAAAATTTGGCTGTGATTTTTAAATAAAAATCACTCAATCATAATTCAAGCCATATGTTATCAAAATTCACTAGATCATATGGTGTATATAGAGCATGACCTCTCACTTTATAAATATGAGTTTAGTAAGTAATCCTTGTAAATTTACCAACGCTCGTAATTTCACTATGCACTAGAATGGCGTGGCCACTTCCACTACATATACGTGCAAAAACAATACTTGTGATTTAGAGAGAAAGATTGTGTAACCTCAAGTGGGAGCACATGAGCCAAAATCATTCTTTTGCCAACTGATTCATCACATGCATTTAAGCTAACATCTGGAATCTTATGTAGAGATTCGCAACCACCCACTTGTAGATCCCGCAAAGGCAGTGGAAGGTTGGGAATCTCTTCTATTCATCACTTATTAAGAAGTGGTGATTGGTTGATCGTTTTTTAAAAGAAGACATATTTTGTATGCCTAGATGGTCATAAACATAACAAAAATATGAAAAATAATGGAGTCCAACCGTCTTGCATAGTTTTTTGTTTTGAGCTAGATATACGTTGGTGTAGTGTAAGAGCTCAAAGTTTACTATATCATAATAAATACAACCACCACATTTATACCTTGCATTTGTATGCATAAATAAAAAATGTAGATGCATCGATAGACTTTGACATCTCAATCAAATGAATTTCATGTGTGATTTATTAAACCTTTATGGTGCATGTCCAACATGGTAAGTCTTTTTGCGCCTTCTTTTGATTAAGCTTTAACTACTTTATTCTTGAGACGCCTTTATCAATGAGTTGTCATTCCATAATGATTTGGATATTTTTGATACAACAAATTTTCAATGAATTTTCTAAAATTATAGCACATCATTCCGAAAAGACTAAAAGAATATTAAATGAAAGGGAGTCTAAGGAATGAGATTTGAAATGTCATATCTAAAATTGTATTTGAAGGCGTATCTCTTGAAAGATAAAGGTGGTGAGTGTTTATATAGGGCAAGTCAAGAATGTCAATTAAACTTCATAAATTGAGACAAACCTAATCAACACTTTCCCTCGCACATGCGCATTGTGAATGGAAATGTTGCTATTAGTAGGAAGGGGATTACCGGACAGTTTTTATATGGTAAAAAATTTGAAAATGATCGTCATGGAGCCTTGATGGTTTACATGTTATTGAGTTTCATATTAGTGAATTGTGCGCCTAGATGGTATTCCAAAAACATCCCCCTTCTAATAGTGATGTCAAATTTGTGTGTCACTTTTGGCATTCCTTATGGTGAAAAGAGGGGACTCCACCTTAGTTTAATTTTGCTAGCCATCCTCAAACCGATAGAAAAGCTAAGGCTGTTAATAGAATTTTGGGCAATTTATTAAGTAGTTTTATTGGAAAACATTTTAAACAATGAGATTTGTTATTGTTTCAAGGTGAATTTGCTAATGATAATTCGGTGAGTCAAACATCTTTGAAGTTCTTTGGATCTTATGCCACTGCCCACTAAGCGCTAATTTAGTGGATATTCTGAAGAAAGAGCTAAGAAATCAGGTGGTTACAAAAGTGAGCTTTGTGGAGAGTATGTAATTTAATCTATCTTCGTATCATGAAGACCAGGAGCTTCATGAGGTTGGCCTTGAGGACAAGTCTTTTCAAAAGAGGAAGATTTATATTGGAAGTACTTCGAATCCGTATCAAAAGATTTCAAGATCCTCTCTTGTGATTTGAATAGTGGGAAAAATATATTTTCTTGATCTGTAAGTTTGTTTATAATATATTTAGAATGCTTTGATCTCGATCAAAATTTTGATTATATTGTTGCACATTTGAATTTCGTAAATTAGGTAGGTTGTTTTTACTTAATCTTGGAGGTTATTCAAAGGTATCCTAGGCTACTGGCTATAAACACCATCTTGGTCCCTCATTGTAAACACAGCATTATTAAATGAAGTTTTATTCCGGGTGTTGTCCCTTATAAATTTTCCTTCGTCTGTCTGTCTGCCCTTTAGTGGATTCCTTAGTGTCCACGAGCGATCAAGAGAGTGTTGAGACCTTCGAGTGGCGTACAAAAGTGGTGATTCGGCTGAGGAAGACCTAGATTATCCAGTCTCGTCCTTCCTATTCATTGTGGTGTTTTCCACCACACTAAGATAAATAAATAAAAAAAAAAAAATAAAAAAAAAAAAAAAAATAAAAAATTTTTTTTTTTTTATTTGCTCGTTCAACACAATCCAAAGTCCGTGGGACTGACAAGTATGACAGGAAATTAAAAGACAATGATTTCGTTCGTTTTGAAAAAAATGTGATATTTTTAGAAAATATTTTTTAAGAATTTATTTTTCAGAAAAATAATAATATTTACGATATTGACTAAAACCTGAAAATAAATTAGAAAATATTTTTCACTATTTGGTTTGTGTACTCCTTTAAAAAATATTATTTCTTTTTATTTTATTCTTTTCTTTTATTCTTTCAAAAAAATTATTTTTTTTTTTTTTATTTTTTCTTATTCTTTGGCTGAATGCTAGGCCATGCAAGCTTGAGCCTCGCCGACCTCCAGCGAGCTCATCCCTTGCCGTGTTCGGTCATCAATCATTACTGTGCCTTTTTATGAATATAGTACTATAATTGATATTTGAAAAATTGAGAGAAACCACCAAATTAGAAGCACTTAATGGGAAACATGTGAGAGTTTAAATAAACTTATTAACTTACGCATTTTCTGTGGATAAAATGTTTGCAAAATAAGTAATTGACACATTTTTGTGAAGAAACAAAATTGAGATCCTGTAGAAGGTCCTCTTGGCTTTATATACTAATGTAGATGATATGCATATAAATATAATTACAAATACATAATACATGTAAAACCTTAGAATAGATTTAGATTTAAGTATATTTAAATTAGCGAAGTGAGCCTATTACTGACTTCTCTCTACAAAAACCCTTTTAGTCAAGCTTGAAAGATGTTGCGCACTTATGGCGTGCATACTTCAGCTGGCTTCGAAGTGCCAGATGAAGAGCACTAACACCTCCGCAGAGGAAGTCTTTTCTATGGAGTCGTACTCCACAATCTTCTTTTTATTTAAGCAGGAGAAAGAATTGGATTATCAATCTATTTCCCCTTCTGCTCTACTGCTAGGCTAGAGGACACCCAACAAGGGGATGTGAAGAATCGCTTCCATCCCATGTTTCGTTTCCTCTCGAAGAAATAGAGTAAGGGCTTTAATGGATGGCTCGATTGAAAAAAAAAAAAAAAAAAAGACAGGAAAGAGGAAAGATTTTTTAGGTAAAATTTTCCAACTTTTTGAATATGAATTTATTATCCATAAAGATAAAGAAAGCTTTCTTTTAGTTCCACTTCTTCCTCCCTCCAAAGATAAAGAAATATTAGTTAGGAATGGCTGATTAGGTTAGTCCAACCGAAAAAAGACAGGACTTTTCGGCCACTGTTATAGAATTATCAAGCTTGTACCTACCTATGTAAAGACTAGCTTCCGATACAGATCCCTTACTACACATTTTCTATGTTTCTTTTCATTATCCGCTCCATGCAATCGGAGAGGGGACAATGGAGGTTCAGTCAAAAGCATTTAGCGTGCACCCACTTCAATGGTCAAGCAAATATGCAAGAAAATATCTTTCTCTTTACAAGCGCAATTTCCAAAAGAGTGTAGTCAGCTTGTCTCTACTGTATGGGGTAGAACCTTTAATAACATTTTCAAAATCTATCCTTTCAAAAACATAAAATTAAATCCTTCCTTGATGTATATTGAAAATTCAAGCACAATCATCATTCATTCTTTAAATTATATCACCAATTACTTTTTGCCCCAATTTTCGGTACTCAAAAGTTACCGATTCATTAAGTTCTCTGTTCTTATAATTTTCAATACTAAATATTTTGAAAATAAGTTTGGACTTTTTTCTTGAATATTTTGGTTCGAAGCAAAATCAAGATTCGCATAAGGGAAGTGTTTAATACTCCCCTATAACGGAAAGATTCCACTTATGTTGGTTCATGGAGTAGATCGAGATCCCGTATATAAGGCTTTAATCAAATGTGTACAATTTAATAGATGTAGATGTTTCTTAAGCACATTAACAAGCACCGTCAGAGTTATTAATTGTTGCATTCAAAGTTTTCAATAATACATTTGCATATTCATATTCATATGCATATAAAAATGGATATATAAAATATAAGGAAATAAAGACTATGCATTTAAATACTCACCTTAAAAATGGATATATAAAATATAAGGAAATAAAGACTATGCATTTAAATGCTCACCTTGAATTGCATCCTCGCTACTTGGACGTTGCTTCCACTAAGATCAAGTCCAACTAACTTCTTTGGACCCGAGGAAAATTCTGGAATCCAAGGAGGACATTCAGGCCATTCAAAATATCTCAATTCATTAGGAAGACACATAGGACCTTGGAAAGAGTTGTGCACATTAATCATGATGAGCACCCTCAACCTTGTCATGTTTCTAAAAGCACTTGGGCCTATGTATAATGATTTTGTCCAGGGTAAATGCAAAACTATGGCTTTTACTGCATTTGTCCCCTGCATTTATAAAAATCATATTGCAATTAAAATAAAAAAAAAATCATAGGATAAAAGAGTAAAATCATTATCTAAACCAACAAATCTTACCATATCCTTTGACAGAACATCACGAACATCATCATAAAGCCATAACCTACTACGTCTTCCGGGATCATCATGACATTCTTGTTTAACAATATCCATGCCCATCAACTGAATTAAGTCATGCATTTGTAGGTTCCCCCCCACTCTTCATATATCAAAGACTTCCCTACAAGAACATTTACTCCAATAGTTGTGGAAAAGTTGCAACAGTCAAGAACCTTCACAATGTCCTGTTTATATCCCCTTGAAGAGACATGCAATATCAAGGAAGATCTCCTTTTCTTCGTCATCTAGTCCATCATAACTTAGCCTAAGAACTTCATTGATGGTTTTGTTAGGACTTTTGGCAAGTTTGTTCAATGCACTTTCCCACTCAGGTTCTTCTCTACCACATAAGAAAGAGCCCAGTATCTCAAGTGCTAAAGGAAGTCCATTAGCATAATCCAAAGCACCATCTACAAGATCCCTCCTTATTACTATTTGTTGTATCTCGGAAAAGCATGCTTATTAAAAAGTTCAAGAGCTTCAAAATTGTTTAGAGGCTTAACTGCATAGATATGATCTTTATCTATCCCATGGGAAGTTAGCAAATGATTATCTCTAGTAGTAATGATGATTCTACTTCCTTTGCCAAACCAATCACATTCTCTTGCTAAAGCATTTAACTGTTTTACATCATCGACATCATCAAAAACAAGGAAAACTTTTTTGCAGCAAAGTCTGTGTTGAATTAAATTCTTTTCCCAATAATATCTCCAACATTTTTTTTTTTTTTGCAAAGGAAGTAAATCCTTGGAATCTTTTGAATCTTCTTGAACGTTTGCCAAGAAACATGCACCCTCAAATTGTTTAAAGTTAGCATTATAAAGGGCTTTTGCTAATGTAGTCTTCCCTATGCCTCCTTGTCCCCATAATCCTATCATGAGAACCTCATCAGACTCAAGATTTAACATTGATTCCAGCTTTTCCACTTGGCGATCGGATGCTTTGCAACATGAAAGGGCGTGGGTTCTAGCTGCTTAGAGATCTCCTTCACAATCTCCTTTATAAGTGTTGCTTCATCTCTGAAAAATCAAGAAAAGTACTTGATACATTGATTTGGTAGTTTAAAGATAAGATTAAGTTTCATCAAAAAAAAAAAAAAAGGGAAAAAAGATCCGATTATTATTTTTTTATTTGGTTGGAAAGAAAAGATGTGATTCAACATATAAAAAATAATGACAAAGTGGTGCTTTACATCAATTACTACTTACCCATCGTTCAAATCCCATCCAGATAAGTTACCGGCATCTAAGAGAGCTCTCTTCCATCTGTTCACTTTCTCTGAATCCGTCCCAAAGTTGGACTCATGTTTAGCCATAGCTTTCCCATAGCTCTCTCTCCCCCTTCTCACTTCTCTTGGTTCCACCTTGTAAAATACCGGCAGCACAACTAGGTTCTTCTATGCTTTGCACTCCATAATTTTCACCAGCTCGTCCAAACACCATGGTGAGGAAGCATAATCATAAGAGAAAATGATGATCGCGACTCACAATTCCTCAATCACCTTCATAAGTGCTGGCAATATTTGCTCTCCTTTTCTCAGTTCCTCGCTGTCCTTGTAAGTGAATAAGCCATTTTGGTCTAGAGTCATGTAGAGATGACTGAGAAAATTGTTGTGAACATCGGTACCTCTGAAACTCAAGAAGACATCGTAATTCCTATTAGCTTTAGAAGAAGAAGAGGCCATCAGAATTTGGTAAAAGGAGGCAGGTGCTGGTGTATTTGCTTGGAAAATGAAGGTGCTAAAGGATGAAGCGAGATCTTAAAAGGTAAGCTACTCCATTGGCCACCCAATAAAGTACTTGGTTGTGGCTTCCAGGAAATGATATTCGCAATAAGTGAGATTTGTTCCCCATCGGATCTTCTCGGTATTTTCTTTGCACGCAGAGTCATGACTTTCTTTTTTGAGGGTCAACAAAGAATATTATATTAATTTCCAGCTTTGTGGGCAAGGCAGATGAGAGGATGTGGTTGGAAATTGGAGAGAAGAAGGCGGTGCCGATGGGCTCCTGGTGGGCTCAGCAAGCTCGGCTTGGGATCCTATTCTTGAGAACTGATGTATTGTGGCACGGGAAAATGTCGCTAGCGTGCTTTGTTGTATACTACCATTTTGGTAGCTAAAATTCGCATGATTTTTGGCCATGCCTTCCAATAAATCAATATATAATGGGAATGGAGAAATCCAAATTTAGAGTGCGGACCTATTGGGTAACTCGAGGGGATAGCTTTGACATGTAAATCAATGGTAACATCCTACACAAGATGTATTAGTCATGCATGTATGTAGATACTTGTGCCGATTTGAGAGAAGGGCTTTGATATGAGCACACCTTCACCAACAATCGGTTTCACATTTTCTATGCATTAGGCAATCTAACTACTAATTGGATAAGGATTATCTTTTTCGTTTTCATAGCTCGGGCATGAGAATAGATCAAGCTTTTTGTTCAATTGAAAGTAATGCAGTAGGTTTTAATGTATAAATTCAAAGACGTGAGAAATTTTCTAGAAGAACACCTCTCAATGATTAATTGGTACACTAGTAGCTTATCTTCTATTACTTTGGAGTGATGAATCTTTCGCTTGACTAGGGGATTATTCATTGGATGCTTTTTTGGAATTCATATGCTTGGTGATGTCATTTCCTATCAAATCAAAGTGCTAATCATTTTCAAAAGCATTCGATACTTGGTATGAGAATTTGTAAGAAAGACTTTGACTAGGAATAAAAGAACACATCCTGTTCAGATTATTTAGTCCAAAAATGAATTTTTCCGTTTAGACATTCATGAAGAATGGTATTTCAAAAGTGTAAAGCATTCACGGGATGCATTACATATAGAGTTTAGCTTATTTTGTTATTATCTAAATTTATGCTGCATATATAAACGTCGCTAATGTCAATTGAGTGCAATAATTATATCGGTCATTATGAGTTTCATGTGATTTGATGAGATTTCGCCTTTTTTATTTGTCTTTGTTGCTTAGTCAAAAGTGCAAGGAAATGTTTGCTCTCAGTTTCGTGCTAGCTACCCTCCACGCGGCTTTGCTCAGAAAAGAGAAAAAGATCAAGTTGATTTTGATGGGCAGGTGGCCCCCACCACTTTGTTCCTTCTATATGCTCATATCTTGAGCGATTCCAAGGCATTTTTTATTTTTTTTTTTATATATATATAAATAGAAACGGCTAAGTTGTTATTATTCGGGAAAATGTTAAACAAGGAGATGGATTAGACTTGTTTTACAAAAAAAGCCTAAACTAAATATAATCAAATAATTGCCTAAAATGACTAAATCAATCTTACATAGGAGCCAAAGCTTGATGATTGACCAAATTTTTTTTTTTTTTTTTTGGGAACCTCCGAGCCGTTTTCGCAAGAAAGAAACCCTGGAAGAGCAGTAGAGTCACCATCACCCTTGTTGCCTCGGGTAAATTGCTTGACGAAGCAGTGATTCAAACTCTGGACCTCTCGTAAAAGGAACCAGCGCCTAATCACTACGTCGTTACCACGGGTGGTCGGCCAATTTTTTGATAACTAGTAGGTGTATGATTGGTCCAACAGACAAAACCTGAATATTTTTGTCTAAAAATTTTTTGTAAAAATTATAAATCCCAAAAACAAATCACCACCACCAATCCCCCACACATCGTGCCCGAAGGTTTCTTCCTTCATTTTTTTCGCATCTTCTCCTTTGCTTCCAGTCTTCGTTTCTCTCCAAAGATAAAGACAAAGCTCATGCAAGGCCCACCTCTTCATTAGTCAGACTGATGACAGTGCAAGTTTTCCCTAAAATTCTGCAGCAGAGAATAAGCAATTGAGATTTCAACCTATGCACAAGAAAATCAAGTTTACGCACTCATAATTCTGTTTGGCCGTACTCACTCATACTTTGCTAATAATTGAATGATCTTGAATGGAGATAAGGAGTCATTTCTTTCTATAAAATCTGTTTTTGTGAAATTTCAAAATTATCTCCGATTGGAAACTCGACCTCGAAGGATCGACGTATTTGGAACTAAAATCAAGGCCAGACTATTAGGCGACTTCTTGGAACTTAGTCACTTTAAAACTGGTTCAAACAATTGAAAAGTGATCGAAAATGCTACTCCGTTTCACACTCGAGCAAAAAATTATATTTATTTGGTCAAAGCTGTTCTATTTGACCGGTCAATGGTCGTGGGACCAACCCCTTTTTATTATTATTAGTTTTTGGATTTCTTTTCCCTGTAGTATATTATTAACTGGGAATATCAACTCAGTTAAAATATACTCCAGTAGCTCCCAGTAAAATCCTTGATTGTGGCTTTGAGTAAAGAGTTAATATCACGAAAAATCTCAAATCAATATACCTATGACAATATTATCTCAAATTAATTTTTTAATCACAAAGAACCCCAAATTAATACATTTAATCATTCGTTAAATTTTATCATTTAATTACTGAGTTAAATAATATGTGTATCAGTTTTGGGTTTTACCCTTCATTTATTACAAGTGTATCGGTTTATAATTTTAGTGGTATCAATTCAATTTAATAGAAAATAATTGATTGTAAATTTATCATAAATATATCAGTTAGATATTTTTGTTATTAATTTACAATAAATTTATTACAGGTATACCATTTTAATTTTTCTTAGTATTAACCCTCTAGTAAATGGCATTTGAAATCAATGAGTTATCGCCCTTCTTTCTTTCTTTCTTTCTTTCTTTGGAATATCATGACTTCTTTTTGTCGAAAAAATGTCCTCGTTTTCTTTCTTTCTTTTGCATATTATGACTATCACTACTCCAAAGTTCTGTCATTTTGAGTTTGTTTTTTGAGGTTTCTTACGTGCACATTCCATTCTTGGGGATGTTTACGACGGCTTCTGCTTGGACACTTCTAAGGGCTAGGGGCCAGCTTGTGCCTTGGTCGAGATTCATCTGGAGTTCTTCTCTTCCCCCCCGGTATCAAACCCACTTATGGTTGATCACTCACAACCGATTACCGACCGAGGTAATTCTGTTTGCTCATGGGAGAATTCCAGCTTCCTCATGTGTGTTCTGTTCCTCTAGACTCGACTCGTTGATCACTTGTTCTTCGGATGCCCGGTTACGGCTAACAGCTAGGGTGCTTTTTTCGGGCGAATAAGTGTAACCTCCCATGGCGAAATTCTACGTGGAAGGATAACTTAGATTGGGTTATCAAGCATCTCTTCGACTCTAGCTTCTATCAATCGGTGGCTCGCTTTGGCTTTCTTTGGCCTTATGCTACATTATTTGGAAGGAGAGGAATAACATCATCTTCCGCAACCAAACCTTATCCCTCCCGGCTTTAAAGGAACATCTTCGCATGGCTATCAAGGATAGAGCCTTTACCTTTTCGAAGGTCCGGATACGACTCGAAACAGAAGACTACAACTCGGTTGGGGAATCCATCCTTCGATATTTGATCGAGGCGTTTCATTTTGAGTAATGAGGCGTCCAGTCTCTTCAGCTTTGGATGCATCCATGGTGTCCCTTCTTCGCTAGCTTTCAATTTCTTGGTTGTATTCCTTTCCCCCTGTGCGGGTGCCTTCGTCCTTCCCCTTCTCTTCCTTTTTGGCTGTTGTTTAGCCTTCGTCTAGCTGCTGTTTCTTTCGTTCCTCTCTATGCAGCTCCTTCCCCCCCTCCCCCTTCCCGGCACCCTTCCACTCGCTTGGCTATTGAAGGTACACAAGCCCTCACGCACGTACTATTATTTTAGACGTCGGTCAATTTTTTTTTTTTTTTTTGCTTTAATTTTTGTTAAAGTAACCAAAAAACGAAATCCTTTAACTCACGTTCACGAATTGAACTCGTCTCCCTCAAACCTATACTAGTTTCGCCGCTAGAGAGCCAAGATAACTCACACCTCATTGGCCCCACAGGTCCTTGACTACCTTTCTGTCCACTTTTTTTTTTTTTTAAATTTGTCTTGACAAGATTTAGTTTCTTTAATGTAAGATCGTAAGCATACTTGATAAATCATTGGCAGGTTCAAATTGCTATTTGTCCCGAGTCAACATTTCTTTCTGAAACAAAACTTATTCGATGGAGTACAACATAGCAAATGGTTCATACCATCTTTTCCTAAATTTAAGTTTTGAAAGGAAAACATTTTTTGTTAACTAGGAAAACATTTTCCGTTAATTCATTTTCCTAAATGAATCAAACATTAGAAAATGAGAAAAACGTTTTCCTAAAAATTACTTTTCGCAAAACAAACACATCCTAGATTTGAAAATTTTCTTCTCTCTCTTATTCCACATGTGATCTAACTTTGGCTGCATTGGTCCCACTGCATTTGATTTGAATATTTTCTTCTCTCTCTTATTCCACGTGTGTTTTAACTTTGGCTGCATTATTCACAGTGCATTAACACATTTGAAAATTTTCTTCTCTCTTTTACTTTATTATTATTTTTTGAGAAAATGAAATATTTAAAGGGGCTAATTACGTTTGATTTATGTGTTACTTATGCATGATATGTATGGAAGATTCAAACCTTGAGCTTGATTATTCGAAGCAATGTCATTCTTAGAGAAGTAAAAATCACGTAACTCATTTTATTAGTGATTTCGACTGAAGTGACTTTTCTTTTTTTTTTGACCGTGACTGAAGTGACTTTGAAAAACTAATGTACGTCTCATTCACATGAAAAAGAATTTCACAACTATCCTAAAAACCTACAGATTTCATTTTTGGTGATGATAATGCTCACTCAAATATGTCTCTTATTATTGTTGTACTTAAGTATTTTTTATATGATTTCAAAAGGGTTAAAAGGACCGCTTTGGCTAAAACATAGGATATCATAAGATCTTTTAGTAATATTATTGTTGTGTGTGTGTCTACCTGAAAAAGTTAATGATTTGGCCTTGCAACTTTTCTTCATTGAAGATCACATTTACCGCATTAGTTTGATGCATGATCGATACAAATATTTGTTCAACATTGATTTATTATTAATTGAAATATGAATAAATTTGACAAATCGATAATTTTGGACTCTAAAATCATCGTCACCATCGCCACAATTATATTGAGATTTACTCCAGCTGTTTTTTTTTTAATAAAGCAACATTCATCAGATAATTTTATAAGCTTTTGTAATTTTACTAGTGTCCCAAAATTACATTCCCTCAAGGGTCACAACAGGATAAAGGCTGTTTGATTTGATAAAGATGACAACGAACCGACCCTCTACTTTTCACACACCTCCCTGATTTCAAACTGAAAACAGACAAATTGTGTTCACATTACATTCTTGACTTACGAAGGTTAAAGGTTTTTTTTTTTTTTGAATATGTTGACCGCAATTGGTGTTCCCACACTGTGTTCTTGACTTAGGCGGAAAGATGCCGTTACTACTCCTACAAAATACTATATAATTGTTAGTCTAGAGCTTGCTGGCTTTTTTAACAGGAAAGAATGGATTAAGACCAGGTGATCCTCTCTCCGCCTATTTGTTTGTGATGAAGGTGCAAATTTTCACTAAAATTATGCAGCGGAGAATGGAGATTTACGCACAAGAAAATCGAGTTGATGCACTCATACTTCTGTTTGGCCATTTACTTACCCGCTCACTTAGGGCGCACATGACAAAATTTTTTTTTCTATTTTTCTATTTCCCATAACATGTTTGAAATTGAAATCCGTTTGGTAACGCAATTTCATTTTTTCTATTTCTGGAACAAATTTTTATTTTAGAAATAGATTTGGAACAGAAATTAAAAGTTAAAATTTTTAGTTTTTCTATTTCTGCAACAGAAATGAGAAATCAAAAATTTTCTCATTGTTCACTCTGGTCACCACCCATCACCTACTTGCCGCCCATGGGATGTCGGATGCCCGCTGGCAATTGCCGACCCTGCCACTGGTGCCGGCCACTAGCCGCCGACCGCTAGCCACTGGACATTGGCTGCTTCGGCCACCGCACTCCGGTTGCCTGTCGTTGAATGCTAGATTGGCTGCTCATCGCCAATCATTGAATGCCAAAGGTTCATCACCAACCACCGAATGTTTGCTGGCGACCCTCCGCCACTTGCCACTGGCCACCAGATGTCAGCTGCCCACCACCCCTCGCCAAACTCCTGTTGCTGAACTCCAGATGTCGAACGTTAGACGTCGAACTCCGGACATTGGACGCCAGTTGCTGGTCGTCAGAGTCCAACTCCAGTGTCAGACTCTGACCCCCACCACGTGATTCTAGATATCAATCGAATGAAGTAGGCATAAAACAAGTACTTACACAGCGAGAAGTTTCTAGCGTAAAAAAGTCGAGCACACAACGAACGGTAGAGAGGGGAACAAAAGAAGAAGGAAAGGCCCAAAGCAGTACACTTCCCTTCTTAAAGATTCCCTTAAAAAATATTGATCGATGTGACACGGTAGGCACCATAAAAAAAAAAAAAAAATGTAGCGAATTGAATTGAAAGCACATGCATGATTACGTGATGGTCATCATGCCTTTGTTGAGGAAGGCTGCTTTTTAATTTGAAAACCAGGAAAGATTCACAAAAAGAGAAAATCTAATTTATATATGCTCCTTCACGTGATTCCCATTTGTCATCATCGCATTCCCTTTTATAATCCTGGGAAATGCGGATTTCTTATTTAGTGGGACATTCATTTTGATCGTCCTCACCATTAACGTCATGGACTGAGCAAGTCCTTAAACGGCCCAAAAGAAAAAAATAGATGAGAGATCCTTCTAGAGATAGAAGACTCCATAATGTTATCCTGTATATTCCCTTTCTATCATGAAGATAAAAATAGACAGAAAATAATAGTATTGCGGTAGTGAAGGTAAACACAACATAAAAATTTCATTCTAATTACTATTGAATAAGCAAGTATAATAATTTCCCGCATTTGGAATGAATGAGGGTGGGTGAAAAGCTTACAGTAAGGCCAGCATGCCTAACAGCACTGTTATAAAGCTAACAGGCTGGTCCTTACTCCTTTGATTTAGCAACAGTGCCGTTTAGATCGTTCCTCATTGTTATCGTACGTTTCTTTTTGACTATTAAGTTTTTCTTTTTTGACTTTTGCTCTGCTTCGAGATTCGTAATAATTATAATGAAATGAAAGATTGCCTTTCGCATCTTACTCTACCCGATGCTGCAGATTTGCTTCTGGTGGAAAATACCATTACCTAGAGAGGCCCTTTCCCTTTTTATATACTCATCTGCTCGTAATTTGGCGGAAAAAGTTATTACCTAGAGGCCCTTTCCCTTTTATATACTCATATGCTCGTAACATACTCATGGCTTTTTCAGTGTATCAAAGAACATAAATATACAGTATCAATCATTTTCATTTTGGGCTTATCTGAAAATCAAATGGCACCATATCTAAATTCATAGAATCAATCTATACAATACTTTTCCTTATGGATGTAATTAGACTACAAATGCTTAGATGCTAATTCTTTTGTCTTGGCTACATGCCACCATGAGATCAAACTCGTGTATTATATGGTGTTTGTGACAGGAGATGGGATAAAAGCATTCATCCTCCTTTGATACCCAAAAAGGTAAAGGTAAATCGAGCATGAAGGCCATGGACTTTTGTACCGGTGTACTAGTTTTACGTAAATGGAATTGTGGGTTGTAAGGACAACACATGAGGAGAAGCAAATAGTGATGCAGTCCTTCAATGTGAGATCGTGAGCTGATAAATCATTGGGAGGTTCTACTTGCTATTTGTCCTGAGTCAACATTTTTTTACGAAACAAAACTTATTCAATGGAGTACAACATACTACATGGTTTGTATTCTCTTTTTCTCATACCTCATGTGATATATGTGGTTCATATGATCCCTTCAATAGTTACTACCTATTGAATCACTATGTCTGGCAGATCATCTTCACAAGGAGTATGTGAAATTGCAAAAATTGCTAATTAAAAGTGCAATCACTGTGTCTTTATTTGGTGGATCCTCTTTAGGAATGTCAAGATTTATGTTTTCCACGCGTGCTCCAGCTGTGGCTGCATCAATCCATGTGCGATTCACATGCTAGATTTGGAAATTTTCTTCCCTCTCTTATTTCACGCGTGATCTTACTTTGACTGCTATAATCCCAATGCATTCACACGCTGGATTTGGAAAAAATTTTTTTCTCTTGTGCAAAAACTTTGGCTACATTGATCCAAGTGCATTCACATGGCATATCTATCCATCGCATAAAGATGATATTGTAGAAGATTCTAACCATGAGCTTGATAATTTTAAGTGGTGTCATTTCACATCAATATTTTCACTTTTTCGAAGAAGTAAAAATCACGTAATTCTTTTTTCCGTGATTTTGACTAAAGGACTTCAAAAGACTATACACACTATATTCATCTAAAAGAAGTTTTCACAACTATACTAAAAAAATGTAGAACTAGGTCTATGTTGACCCTAATTCACATTTGCTAATTATAAAGCTCACTCAAATATGCTACTTACAATTTAAAATTATAGTTGTTTTCCTTGAGTAACTTTTAAAGAATTTCAAAAGGGCCCCTAAAACACAGAATATTATAAGTATTTCGGTAATATTATAATGTGTGGGCGCCTTAAAAAGTTAATGATATGCGCATGAAACTTTTCTCCATTGAAAATCGCATTTACCGCGTTAGTTGGACGTATGATCGATACAAATATTTGTTTAACGTTGATTTATTGTTAACTGAATTATTAATGATTCTGACAAGTCAAGATAAATTCTATGACTATAATTTCGTACAATCCTGATTGGAGGCTAGATTTCTGGTTGGTTTATTGATTGGCTGAGGGAAAGAAAGCCTTTTAAAGCGTCGGAATCAATACTAGGTAAATATTGTATTGCCTAACCTAACACAAACGTCGGTAACAATCCCATATTCCTCTGACATGCTAAGGAGCTATTTGGTAACATTCCTACGAATAACTAATTATGTTCTTTTGTTCCTATAATAATAATAAAATAAATAAATAAAAATTCGTTTGATAAATTTTTTTTCCCAAGAACAAAAATCTATTATTTGTTTTCGGGAATAGATTTGGAATGAAATCAAGAACCATAAAAAAAAGTTATTTTTTGTTTCTCAAGAACAATTCATAGAATCATGTCTAATTTTTTTCTTTTCTCTTTTCTTTTCTCTTTCTCTTTCATATTATTATTCTTCTTTTTGGCTGATCATTTGGCCTCGGCCATAACCTCAACCATGGCGAGGGCTGGCAACCTCGCAAGAGAGTTGCCGGCGATGTCAACGCTAACTTGGTGGTGGCCTAGCCAAGCTGATCTTGCCCAACCACAGCGAGGCTTGGCCTCATCAATTGGCACAAGGCTGGGCCTCGTTAAGCCAGGGCGAGGTCGACCTCACGCCGCTTGGGTGAGGTGAGCCTTGGCTGGCGAACCTCACCTAACCAATCGCCTAATCACTAACCACCAAGGATGAAGAAAAGAGAAAAGAAGAGAAAAAGGAAAATGAAAAAAATAAAAAAAAATAAGAAAAATATAATAAAAATATCAAAAAATTAGAAGAAACAAAAAAATTTAAGAATTTTATTAAACACATTTTTATTCTGAAAATATAAATTTTGTATAGTCACCAAGTACGTTATTTTGTATAGAAATTATTCATAAGAACTTAATAAAAAAATCATTTCAAATTAAAAATTATTCTAGAAAATAAAATTATTATTAAACGGGCCTTAAAAGCCAAACAATGTAATCAAACATGATGTCATCATATCTTGTTGTTGTTCCAACATCACATCTCATGTACCGTGTCAGGCTCAGCTGTACCTACTTTTTTAACAATGCCCCCACCGTCAACTTTAGCTCCATGCTTCGGCATTTAAAGGTCTACAGTGTTAACCGTAATCAATAGCTTTAAGGCCACAAGTTTGAAATTTTTTATTACTATTTGTGACGATTCACAAAGATTTGCAATATTCTATTGTAATAAAAAACTTGACGTCGTAAAACGTCATTAAAAATGACTTTTACTGTGTTGGACGTCCATTTGCTAGTACATAAAGTGTTTTAAATTTCACTTTCAATTTATAGTGGGTAAAATGTCGAACCTTATGCGCAATCAATAGCAACTAAGTCAAATTCAACAGCAGAAATCTTCTCATCTTTTCTTCTTGTTTTTTTGGGTTTCATCTCTTTCCTTTCTTTCATTTGTATACTTCTCTGTTAGATATCAACATTAACAATCTTTGTATAGCTCTTTTCCTTGGTCTTATTTAGAGATAACTTCAGCAAAATTGAGTAATGTCGGCCGGTGTCCCACATTATATTCTTCCACGTCACGACAGGATGAGAGCTGTTCGATTGAGAAAGCTGACAATACACCGACACTCCATTCTACACGCACCAGAAAAAGGAGTGGAGTAACGACAAAACTTGAATTAATGGACAGCACTTCCATTCATATGTTATATTCAATGGGTGGGGACTCCATCTATCTGAACTCAAATGTACATGAATGTATGATTCCACGAAGGTCCGATGCGTATAATCATTTGATTCATGTATTACATTCTATTTAATTAAGCAAATTATACACATTATTTTTTTTAACACAAAATTTGATGGAAGCATACCATATATTTCATGAAAGTGTTAGTGACTCCTTATTAGAAAATCGGGTGATCGGTGACCTTTTTTGCCAACAATTTTTTGTTTTTGTACACTATTAGTACTTGCAATATCCCTCTTGTATACACTTTGCAATCAAATTCTTGAGAGATCAATCTTATGAGAGCATTTCTTTGTAAAAGAGTGCGCTGTGTTTATGGAAGAATGTTGGCTCCATTGCAAACCAATCTTTGTTTGAGGCTTCAAGTATAGTTGATTAGGCATAAATCTTGAACAGTCTCTGGAAATGGAGTGGGCACCCATTTGGACCGGACCACTATAAAATGGTTCCGCATTCCTCTATCGTTACTCCTTTTTATTTATATGCATATAACATATTTAATAAATTGCTTAATTTATATTTGTGTGTATATACTTAATACTATGGAGCATATTCAATATTTGGGGCAAAATATTGCTTGTGTTTATTTGAAATTTTTAGAGCTAAATATCATAGCATCACATGTTGATAAATTAAGAGAGTTGATGATATATTTTCATCACAATATATAATTAAACAATAGTATGATTAACAAGTGTCAGAGGAGGAATTTGATACATTCATGCGCCAAATGCAGAGAGGCATATGTATCCTTTTGCACTTTTTCCCACATTTCATAAAGCAATAGTCATCAGACAATTTTATAACCTTTTGTAATGGAAATAGATCAAGCTTTTCATCCAATTGAAAATAATGTAATGGTTCTAATATATAAATTCAAAGAAATGAGAAATTTTCTAGAAGAACACCTTTAAATGATTAATTGGTGTGCTAATAGCTTATTTTCTATTACTTTGGAGCAAAGAATCTTTTGCTAATGTGGGGCCTTTTTGCTGGATGCTTTTTTTGGGAATCCACTTTTTAGAGGTGCTACTCCCAGTCAAGTCAAAGTGTAAGTCATTTCCAAAACAATTGGATACTTCATGCAAAAGTTCATAAAAAAGACTTTCTAAATGTGAAGGATACATATTCAAATTATTTAGTCCAAAAGAGGATTTTCGTGTTTGGACTTTAATTAAGAATACACTTTAAAAGTATAAAGCGTCCAATAAGGTTGATGTTCCATGTGACTTGATGATTTTTTCTTCTTTTTTTTTGTCTGTTTTGCTTAGTCAAAAGCGCAAGGAAATATTTGCTCATTACTTTCGTGTTAGCTTCCCTCCATATAACTCTGGTCTAGAAAGAAAAATTATCAAAGTTGATTTTGATGGCAGGTGGCCCCCACCACCTTGTTCCTTCTACATGCTCAAATCTAGAGCGAACCCAAGGCTTGACTCCATTGGTTCATTTCCATTACATTTTTATTTTTATTTTATTATTAATATAAAGGCTTGATAATCATTATTTGAAAATATTCTAAAAAAGAGCATAGAGTAGAGTCATTTCCAAAACAATTCAATATTTCATGGGAAAGTTCATAAGAAAGACTTCGTTTAAGTGTGAAGGATACATATTCAATTATTTAATACAAAAAAGGATTTTCGTGTTTCGACTTTAATGAAGATACACTTTAAAAGTATAAAGTGTCCACTAACGTCGGATGTTTCATGTGATTTGATGATATCTCACCTTTTTTTTCTAATTCTTTTTTTGCTTAATCAAAAGCGAAAGGAAATTTTTGCTCATCACTTCCATGCTAACTTTTGTCCACACAACACTAGTTTGGAAAGAAAAATTATCAAAGTTGATTTTGATGGCAGATGGCCTCCACCACCCTGTTCCTTTTACATGCTCAAATCTAGAGCGAATCCAAGGCTTGACTCCATTGATTCATTTCCATTACATTTTTTTTTTTTTTTTTTATTAACAGAAAGGCTTGATAGTTATTATTTGAGAATATTATAAAAAAAAAACATAGAGTAGAGTCATTTCATCAAAAAATGACCTAAAATGAATATTATTTCAAATAATTAAATTTATCTCACATGAGAACCTAAACTCATCAGTCGGCTAAACGTTTACCAACTAGCAAGCATGTGATTTTTTCAACGGCCATACATATCTTCCCATGTTCTTCCCTTGCTTTTGGTCTTTGTTTCTTTCGATAGAAGTAGACAAAGCTCGAACAAGGACCACCTCTTCATTAATCAGATGCTCACATGTGATAGCAATAAAAGGCTGTTTGATTGATAAAGCTGACAATACACGGACGCTCCACGTTCCATGCACCCACATGCATGGACCCCTCCCTCATTTCAAACCAAAAATGAAAAGATGATGTTCACACTGCATTCTTGACTTATGAAGGTTGAGGTTTTTTTTTTTTTTTTTTTTTAATCTATTGATTGCAATTCATGTTCCCACTGAATTCTTGACTTGAGAGGAAAGATGTAATTACTACTCCTAGCTACTCTATAATTGTTGGTGTGGAGCTGTAGCAGTAAATTTCACTTTAGTGAATTTACTACTCCTAGCTTCTATATAGTTGTTGATTGGAATCGAGTCATTGGACTGCTGATGAATTTATTATGCTGGTCAATTACGACTTATTAGCTATTCTATAATTGTGAACTATTGCTGCGATATTTTCATCTTGCCCAAGAGAACTAATAGAACAAATCGAGCAAAGCATGATGGTTTCTTTGGAAAAGCTCTTCTGTGCATGGAGCAAAAGGTGTATCTACCTAAGAAGCAAGTATGCTTAGGGGTTAAATGATATTACTGGAATGGAATAATGCTTGTATCCTGATGTATAATTTGAGCATTTTCTTGAAATCCAATTATTTCTGAACATCTTGGATTGAAATTCATAAACAAAAAGGGAAAAGTTTATGGCCTTTAAAGTTGCGCTTTGACTCCTTCTATTGCTGAATTAAGTGTTGAAGCTGTGTAAAATAGCCAGGCAGCTAATGAAGTACACATTGAGTAGGGGAGTACATTTTTCTTATGGTTTGATCGTGGCATCTTATGGCCCTTTGCTTGATAAATATCCAACAAGAAATTGTCTATGGTTCAGGTCCATCTCTTGATCTTAATCAGTAGTTGTTTGGGAAGCATGGATTCAAGATCTGACGATTTGCTGCAAGTGCTGGCTGCTTTATGTGGGATCCCTTTTCTAGCATCCTGCCATTGCTACTTTGATGGAAGGTATAGTTCTGCTTGCAAATGGAATGCAATTAGAGAGAAGCAGCTTGTCAATTGGCATAAATGTGTTTGGTATAGCCCATGTAATTGTAAGCATTGTTTTATAACCTGGCTGTTGAACTTGGAATAAGTTGGGCCATATTTTTTACAAATGTAGAACAAACAAATACAGATTTGAGCACACTCCCAATTGGGCCCTCATAATTCCCACCATCTATAAGAACACCAGAATGTGCCCTTTTTGCCAGTCATGGCCCTTCACCTTTCTCAGTTGTATGTGCCAATACTAGGATGGCATACCAACTAAGATAATCAGACAAATTAGAATGCAAGATGTTGAATTCAATCTGCAAAACCTCAGTAATAGAACTTTAAGGCAATGTGAGAGGACACTCAGTTGCATTATAGCTCAAACTTCATGACACAAAAGATAACCAAAAAAACTGAAAGAACTTGGATACAAACATTGATGGGATTCTACCCAGGAATCTAACTTGCAAATGCAACTGAAACGTCAACTCTATTCTAGATGCCTCCTACCTTCATAGGATATCCTCTAACATAAGTAATGCCACCCTTTGTCACAGAAATAGAAACAAGGCAAGAAAATGGCAAATAGAAGGGCAATCATTTGGATGCACAGTGAAATACCATTCTGAAAAATAGGAAGGTATATATCTCTGAGCATTCGAAGGTAAACACACCATGAATTTGTTAAAAAGCAGAGAGATTTCCAACAATTGATACTTGTAGCATAAAACATATGGAACTATTTGCTTGTTCAAACTTTCACAGAGACAGAATAGCCAAAAGCTCTGCAGAAGAGTAAAATTAATACTGCCAGCTTAATTTGGTTAAATGCAGACAGAGAGCTACATCTGAAACTTGGAAAAGCTAACCTTCACATCAATTGTATTGCTTATACAATCTTGCATAATAAGCATTCCAACTAGTATAAAAGGGGGAAACTTAAAGAGATTAATGGACGCATAAACATAAAAGAGAGAGCAAAAATCTAGAACTTCAATAAGAACTTCAGTATCCTTGTGTTTTGACATTGATACTTCGTATTGTGACGCAATAAGCAATCTGGAAAAAATTATAGGATCCACAGGAGTAAAGCACAAGAAGCAATACAAATCTAGCATATTTTAAATCACAAAATCATAGTGACTCAAACAATACTAACATTGAGGCCAAAAGACAAGATCTACATAACTTCTTTCAACTCCATTTACATCTCAGCATTTGGGCTACTCCTACCTGCCTAAAGCAAAACTTAGCTACAAAAATTTCGAATTTATGGCTGCTAAAAAATATAAATGGTCCACATGTATAATTTTGGACATCTAAAAAGTAGTCCCTTGCAATTCAATTTCCACAACTTTGCGTTAGCACTAGCCAAAATCGACAAATGTCCCATCCATCCATCTTTTGTCACAAACCTAGATGAAGTTGCTTGAGGTGACAATCACTGTGGTTGTCACATATCCACAAAAGAAATCAGACAATGGACAAGAGGGTCATTCTTGCCAGGAAACAGCATAAAGTGCTAAAGTTGCTGAAAGCGGAGTGCAAGAAATCATTTAGAAAATGCGACAAGTTAACAGTAAGCATTATATCAAATACTCAAATTAACTGCAATCCATAAGTGGACCTTTTTGCCATGAATCAAGAATATATTTGACAATTGAGATTATCTTAGAAAGCTTGAGGTGCTTCCTTAGGCCATTCTTTGCTTGCTTGCATATAAGGCCAAACCTACACCTTCTTAGTGTTTCTTCTGATACTTCAAATGAAACCTAGAAGAGACTCCACTCAGTCTCTAACATCTCATCCAGCTCATCAAATGAATGGCATGTAATATATTTAAACCACAAGTGATCAAACTGTAAAAAGAGAATGTTCTTGTATCATAATTACTATGAACATGATTCACCAATACCCAAACCTCAAATGAAAAATTAGCCTCATTTTCTTCCTCCAATCCAAAAGCAACACACAAAACCCAAGGTTACTCCCATGCAAATCTCAAGGTACCTAGAAAGAGACACAACACTCTTGACTTTGGATAAACCAACATGCTATCCCTCTCCCAGGAAATATAGTATCCATGTAGTGACCAATCTCACCAACATCCGGCTATAGCAAATCTATCAAATCAGAAATCACATCAGCTCATGCACATGTATAATGTTAGCTAGGTCGATACCTTCACGAACCAATCCATGACAAGAATCTAAGCAAATGTACACTGACATGGAGGACTGAATGCACTGAATAGGCAATTTTGGAAATCTGGACAATGCATTGCAGCCATTTGCTTCAAGGGTGCAAATGTTTGGTGGAAGCTCCAAGATCTCCTATAGCTGCTTACAATCATCTAATTTTTAATGGACCATCAACTCCTCAAACTTGCTAATGCATGTAGAAAGACTAACAAAATTATTTCCATAGAGATGCAAAATATTTACAGAAGAGAAGCAGGTAAGACTAAAGAAATTCTTCCTCTGACAACTTGCACCCACTAAGCTTCAGGGAGACCAAATTTGGAATCCAAGTCTACCATTAGGGAGATTGGAGCTCTCACTGCTCCCTGGAAACAAGCTAAATAGTGAACAACCCTTCAAGAGAAAGGTGCTCTAGATTTTGCATCTCGTAAATGCTACTAGGAAGATTGATAAGACTTTTCCACAATCCTCAACAGAGATAAGGTTTCCAATTGATGCAGGAAGTTATTTAATGGAGATCTGAGATATATGAAGTTTTGTTAAGCTCTCCATATCCTTAATATCAGGAAATTTATCAAGCTTAGAGCAGCCAGTTATATCAAGTTTTGAAGATATTTCAGCTTCAGTTTGCTTGGAAGCTCCTTGAGGTTCGAGCACCTACTTAAGTTCACTGTCTCCAAATTTGGCACCTCTGAGATGTCCAGAACACTAATCAGAGACTTACAACAACTGTGAATTAGGAACTTCAAATTCCTAAAATGCTACAAATTAAAAAGAACAGCCAAACAAGGTTTTGATAAATTTCACTTTGTGAAAGGCATAAAAATGGAAACCGTCAATATAAGAATGTATGATGTACCTTTAAGTTATCTCCTAATTCTTTAATTTGGCTATTATGCACATCAAACCAAACAAGTTTCTTTAGACCAGCACTAAACTTCAAAGTTGATAAAGGATACTTAGGCCATTCAAGCCACCTTAAATCTTTTAGAAGACATATGGGACCTGCTGAGCTGTGCATTCAGGACTAGGAGCAATCTCGGTCTCCTCATATATGTGAAAGCACTGGGATTGATGTCTAGCTCTTCTTGTGTTGGTAAGTCCAGCACTATGCCTCTAACAACATTGGTTCCCTATCAAGGAAAACAAAATAATCATTATTACCCAACCCGAATTACAATAGTGTGTAAATTAAAGAAGACAAGATTATCAATGATGTCATGAGAAGCTCTCACAATATCCTCCAAAAATACTTCAAAAACATCATTGTAGCACCATCATCTACTCCATTTCCTAGGTCATCTGGATACTCTTGTTTCATGATATCCTAGATCCATCAGCCAAATCAAGTCATGCATTTGTACTGTTCTCTGATTCTCAACGTTTATTAAAGATCTCTCTATTAAAGTTTGAATCCCAATTAATGTCTTTAAACCACAACTATCAAGAACTTTGGTTACATAATCACTATCCCTCCCTTTAAATAAGCAAGCAATGTCAAGAAAAATGTCATTTTCATTGTCCCCCAATGTATCAAAACTTATCTTCAGAATGCTGTTTATATCTTTATTAGGACTTTCGGCAAGTTTACCCAATGTACTCTCCCATTCCCCTATGCTTCTACCACATAAAAAGGGACCCAAGACCAGAACCGTTAAGGGATGGCCATTAGCCTAGCCCAAAATATTATGTATGAGATCACAATGTATGTCTTCCCTCTGGTTTCTTGGAAAAGCATATGAACTCAGAAGTTCAAAAGCTTCACCTTGATCTAATGATTTAACTTCATATACCTGATCTATCCCGTGAGAAGTCAGTACATGTTTATCTCTTGTCGTAATAATGATCGTGCTCCCTTTTCCAAACCATTCACATTCTCTAGCTAATGCATTCAACTGGTCCCCATGATCCACATCATCAAGCACAAGCAGAATCTTCCTGCAGCAAAGTCTATCTCGTATTAGGTTAACGCCCCCATCCACACTGAAGACCACTAAATTTTCTTTCCACAGTATCTCGGAGAAGAGTGCTTTTGCAAATGAACCAGGCCATCAGGTTTACTGGAAGTTTCTATAACATTTGCAAGAAAGCTACACCCACCAAACTGACCAGTTATACTGTTTGACTAGTGATACTCTTATAGACAGCTTTAGCGATAGTGCTCTTCCCTATACCTCCCGCTCCCCATATTCCTATCAACCGAACCTCATCCAAGCCCGTACTTAACAACGATCTTACTTTCTCTACCCAGCAACCTACACCGACAGGATGCTTGGCAACACTCGAGGGTACTCGTCTGACTACAGTCGAGATCTTTTGACGATGCTCTCGATGAACTTGGTCTCATCTCCGCCAAAACAATAATGGCAATATACGATCCATTGAACTAAATAAAAACTAACACGAAGAAAACAACCACTCCGTAACATTCCAAAAAATGACTCCATCGCACTAATCGATCCCATCAAGTATCAACAGATTAGAGAATTCCATATTCTTTTACAAGGTCGAACAGGAATACTGCGCTTACCCATGGTCATAATAATGCCAACCGAACAAATCGGCGACTAGCCAATGCCTTGCCATAACCCCTCTCTCTCTGCCATCGAATCTCCCTCGGCTCCACGCTGTAGAACAGGGGCAACACCAGCTGTCCCCTTGAGCCCCTTCCACTCCATCACCTTCCTTCACTGAGCTCGTCCAAGCACCACCCAGACGAAGCGTGGTCCTCGGAGAAGACGAGCACGGCGATCCGCGACTCCTCGGCGGCCTTCGTGAGCGCCCGGCAGGATCTCGCACGCCGGGCCTCAAGCCCTCGCCGTCGATGTGGGCGTCGATGCCGCCGTGAAGGGAGGAAGCCGGGGCGGACGTCCTCGCCTCTGAAGCGGAGGAAGACGTCGAACGGCCATCTTGCTGCGGAAGAAGAAGGAGACGACGACGACGACACTGGAAGATTGAATGTGATGCTCTTTCCTCTTCAATTTTTTTAAAAAACGACGACAAGTTAATTTTCCATTCAAGTTTATTTTAAAAGGACCGAGAAATATGAAATAAAACAATCGGATAAGTTAAGCTTAATTGTTATTCATATTGTATTATTAAATCAAGGGAATTAAGTATAATTTTATCAGTTAATATAATAGGTGCACTTTTATTATGCTTTTATTAGGAGGATTTCTTTTTTATTTTGATATTACTATTTTAATATTTTATAAGTTTTATCTTTTAAATATTTCTTTAATTAATTTTCTTATCATCGCCAACTAAAGCGATTTTAATTGTTAACTGAATTTGATCATGTAAAGAAATAAGATATAATTTTAGTTTCAAATAACTTGATAATTTTTTTTATTTGTGCTTGATTTTCGTCCTCTTTTATAAATTTAATTGTTCTTTAACTAATTTCTTTGTAATAGTTCAATTAAGCTAATACCTAATGAAGTTAAATCACATTATTTTCAATTAGGACTAGATTATCTATGATTTATTTGTACTGTCTACGTACTTATATATAGTTGGGTATCATGATTTATATTCACAATAACCTGCATTATCTATATTATTGAGTCAAATTTCTCACACTTTAAAACTTAACATAAGTTTGAAAAAAAAAAAAAAAGCCTAAGTATATGTTACTTAAAATTTTATTTCAAACAGACACATATTTCAAAATGTACTCTAAGATTATGAGCCAAGTGGAACAATTATGCCATATGCCTTACTAAGTGACAATAATAGAGCACATTTTGAACAATTATGTGGCGAGTATAGTAAATATTCTTTCAGCTTTGATTATAACTATATATAGGAAATATAGTATATAGATATAGGTTAATATAGGCCAGATGATTGTGAATTATGTAGTGTCTTTGATATTGACTACACTTAATCATTTAAAATTTGCGCAATTTTTCTTTTAACAAATATCTCAAATCGCACGTTCAGAATTTTGAATTGTTGATATATATACAAAATTTGAATTTAATTTGTTACTTTACCTTAAAGTCAACTTAAGTTTCCCCGCCCCTTTCTCTTCTCTCCGCTGCCTTTGCCACTGCTCTGCCATCGCCATCATCACGTTCGCCCCACCATCATGTCCTCACCACCGTGGCGTTCCTGTCACCATCGCCTGTCCTAGCTGTCGTTGCGCCTCTCTTTCTTTGTTTTGCGTTCCCGTCACCATCGCGTGTCCTAGCTATTGTTGCACCTCTCTTTTTTTGTTTTTGTTCCTCTGTCACGGAAGACAAGCGGAACGTCTCGGTTCGTAGCTAGCCTCAGGCGACCATTGCCCGAGGGTAGCGACCTTAGATTTGGGGTCACAAGACTAGATTCATTCCCCAATGCCGATGGACATAGAGAGATAGAGGGGGGTTAAGGTGACGCGGCTGGGGCGGCGTGGTGAATCGACGGAGGCTTGGAGAGGAGGTTCTCTGTTTCTTGTGGAGCGTAAGTGTGCTTCATGCTGTGTGAGCATCGGATGAGAGTGTGTTGAGAGAGAGAGAGAGAGAGAGAGTTAGTGGCAAAATTACTACTTAGTCATCATCATCCAAGTACCGCCTGGACAAGCTACCCGCCTTGGAGAGTGTTCTTCCATCTCATCAATCTCTTCACATCCTTACAAAGCCTCTTTTAAAAATATTCAAGACTAGTTCGGTAACTCCCTTTCAATCCACTTACCGTATCTAATTTCACTTTGTAAAACAACATAAAGAACTTGAGGTCTCTTTGCTTCTTGCACTCCATGATCTTCGCCACTTCTTCCAAACACAACTCCGAATAGATGTTGTCCTCGGAGAAAATGATGATTGCAAGGTCTGATTCCTCAATCATCTTTGGAACTGTGACCATTAGATTCTCTTCATCTTTCCCCCTTTGTTGAACATGGAAGTAGGATATTCCAGCATGGATTGAAAATGAAGGTGATCCGTTGGTGGGGGCTCTCTACCGAGCTTACTTGGCTTTGAGGGGAGTTTTACATGGTCTGCAATGAGATGAGACAAGGATTTGCAGGAAATTCGAGAGGAACTTCAATTGTTCAGTCAATTTGCTTCAATTTTCCTCCAAAATTCTCACTTCTTTCCACAGTATCCTCCTCCTCCAGCAAGTTTATTAGAGTTTTTACGTGTTGTCCGTATTTTTCAAGAACACTGAGGCTTACCGACCTAATCAAGCTCTATGTTTCTAACCATATTTCACTTTTTTTTAAATATTTTTATATCATTAAATTTTATTCATTTATTATTCTTATTATATATTTCGAAAAAAGGGGTCTAGGCTGGGCCTTCAGACCCGGCACGGACACGGGCTGACACTTATCAGATCTATGGGCACGATTCATTGGGCTTATTGCCTTAAGAGGGCTTGATCAAAAATTCAAACTGGGCTCATATCATAGAATTGAGCCCAATTCCCACCTGAAACTAATCAAACCCAAATTCGCGAAAAAAACGAGATCCATAGCCCAATCACCAGTAAAACCGATATTGAACATAACGGCAATAACCCAACTCTCTCATGCTAAGCCCACAATGAATTCATTGTCCATTAAGAGGCCCATTTTCCTATTTATTCTCTTCTCTCCTTCTTATTCTTCTGTTTTGCCCTGTCGTCTTCTTCCTATCATCTTTCTCGCGCACATCCTGGGAGCTCTGCTCTGCTAAAGAAACCAACTCAACCTCATCAATGATCGACGTATTCAAGCATTGAATGTAACGTCGCCATTGTCTGGCTTCAGTCGCCTGGAGCACGGCCATTATCCGGTAATCGTCATGCATAAACCTAGATTAGCGGAAGGACACCCAGGATATGAGCGTAAAGAACTGGACCTCTAATCAACGTATGTGTCAAAGATTTCGAGCCACGTTTCTCATCAAGAAAAACGACCACACCATGTGGCCATGGAGATGCAAAAAATAGCAAAAATAGATAGCCGGTGACATGTTGGGAGACCACAAAGTGTACTGGAAAGCAGATCCGTAGCAAATGGGGAAAAAAAATTTAATCCACGATGCTTAGACTAGCAACATAATCAGTATATTTCAACAAAATCAATCCGAATGTGTCAGTTTTGCTTCCTAATCAATCAACAACACGAGGCGAGGGTCACAGATTCAACTCATGCATTCTATCAAACAGTTGGCGAGCATCTCTGGAAAAAAGACATGATGAGTGTATCAACACCACAAAACAATCCGAATACTTCTTCTTTGCAGAAAGGGTTTGATTCATCGAGGCAAAAAAATGATTTCAAACCTGGTTTCTTCCCAGACATACACCAACGTCAACTTCAAACTCAATCTTCACTTATGAAATGACCAAAAAAATGTTGCGGGTCCACTCATAATGATTTACTCATCTTGAGTGCAAGTTTTTTGATGCTGGGATCGCTTTTGTATAGTTTGGTCAGTCCTCAATATAATTCTTACTTCTACCATAAAAAAACAAAAAGATGTTGCGGAACCAACCTTGTCGAGGAGGGATCTTCAACCACGAGTGCTGAAGGTTCAGGTGAGTGTCGATCAACGAACTTGAGATGGATACTTGGAGATCAAGAGGGACTTGATAGCTTCAGAGTTTTCGCCTCTGAAACGGTGCAAGGCAACAGTCCTCCGGATACTTCACAGAGGCAAGAGATCCAAAGCGACGAGCAATGATCCAAAGCCAGAATGGGGACTCCAAGTACGCCGGCTACACTGATCGGCGTAAAAACATAGGATGCATTGAATGTTAAAACAGAGCATAACAGAGAGCTTTTCGGCCGTGGTAAGGGAATGGCCGCGAGTGATGACGGAAGACGTCTGACCGCGAAGGAAGGAGTCTGAAAATCTCCCGGAGTGCTCTCAAAATTTATTTTCATCCTCACTCTGTGTTTTTTCTTCCAGAGTAATTTCTATCTCCCTTTCTCACCTCACTCTCTCTGTGACATCCCCCCAAAACACGATCCTCAGTCCCCTCCTACTCAGAAAAAAACCGACAATCCCACCTTTGCATTGCGTCCTCTGCGCGAGCGGTTTTGGAGAGAGAAAGGTCTGAGAGAGAATTACCAATGATGATGGAGATGACGATGAATATTATCTGGTCTCCTCCTCCCTTTTTTTTTTTCACGTGTTTTCCCCTAATCCCCCTTAAAAATGCTGAAATGGGCAGGTTTTATAGAAGATGATAGGGCCATATGAAATGATGGATAGGGCTTTTTCTTTTCTTTTTCTCTTTCTCATTTTTTATATTTTTATTACTTAAATGCATATTTGATTTATCAAGTAAAATTCAAGTGTTAACACCCGTGTCTGGTTAAGCTTACTGTAGTGGCATGTAAAATTGCGAAAATTGCTAATCAAATGTATTTGTCTACGTTTGCTGCTAGAGGTGTGTTGGAAGAGACAGGATATAGACTTTGACTTTTTTTCACATGGGAGAAATTTCCGTTTAGGCAAATGGTTTAGTTGGTTGGGTTGGCTTTTTGGTTTTCTGTCAGTGTCCGAGGAGATTTATTTTGAAGCTGTGAAAGAGTTTTATACTCATTCGATCAAAGGTGAGCATGATAAGAAGGAAATAATTCACGAGTCTTTTTGTGAATGAAACGATGATTATTTTTTAACATTAATCCCAAGGATGATTTGGGGTGTTTAGGTGTCCTTCATACTTACATGACTATGAGAAAAAAATGATGCTTTTTTCAGAACAAGTGAAGCAATTAGTTCATGATCCTAACACACTGCATTTGAATGTCAATATGTGCAGCATAGTCTCCATACTATTGTGATATACTGCATGCTTCCCGTTTCTGGTCTCAGAGCTGATTTGTTCAAGCTGACATTCAAGGTCCAAGAACAGTTTCTAGGTCTCCCGAAGCGACCTCCAAAAGGACCAAATTTTCCGTGCGGGGATGGCCTTAACTCGCATTTTGGAACTTTTGATGTTGTCCTCGGAGGTGAGACGCCTGGAGTCCTAAACGACCGCCAATTTATTGGAGAGTCCACACTAAAAGGTATGGACATCAGAAAGAAAGGAGAAGTTTGGACATGGAAGAATGCTTGGGATGGCCAAACCAAACTTGAGGGTTATAGCCAACTGTATAACATGAGCTGCCGGAGTTGATACTATGACGGAAATGAAGGTGATCCATTGGTAGAGGCCCTCTTTACCCAGCTTACTTCGCTTTGAGGGAGATCCCACATTGTCTGCAATAAGACGCGACAAAGATTTGTGGGAAATTTGGGAGGAACTTTGTTCAGTCGATTTGCTCCAATTTTCCTCCAAAATCCTCATTTCTTTCCACAATATCCTCATCCTCCACCAACTTATTAGACTTTTTATGCGTTGTCTTTATTTTTCAAGAACAATGTGGCTTGTTTCTTACTTGAAGAAGTGCTCATGTTGCTTTGTGAGCTTATGTATACACTTGAGCTGGAGCACGTAAAATTGTTGAAAGCACTTGATCTACTTATTTGCCCCTGAAGCCCTTTTTGATGCTATGACAAAAAGAGGGAGGATGCGTGTGACACTTGATTGGATTAATGAGCATTCTCGTAGGGGAGCTTGTGAATTGAAGTTGCATCATGAGATTCGAAGCTTTCATGAGATTTAGAAAGAATTTCAGTTCCATTGCTGCAACAGTTACATAATATTTAAAAGGAGAGAAGTTTCGGGAGTTTTGAACCCTTAAAAGAAGAAATTAACTTAAGCTCCTGTGTTAGCACCACCGAACGTTGATTTGGTTTTCGAGGTTTATTGCAATGTGTCCAATGTTGGCATTGGTGTTGTTCTCAATCAAGAAGGTTGTCCATTTGTCCCTGTCAATTAAAATTTGAATGATGTCGAGCTGAAGTATTCGACCTATGATGAGTTTTATGCTACAGTCCGTGCCCTCAATCAGTGGAGGCACCATTTGCTAGCAAAAGAGTTTGTTTTGTACTCTGATCATTGACCACTTAACAGGTACAACTCTCAACAGAAGCTTAATTGCCCACATGCAACTTGGAATGAATTTCTGCAGTCCTTTCCATTCCTTTCTCAAACATAAATCTGGCACTCAAAATCCAGTCGAGGACGCTTTATGCCGCTGATATGCGCTCCTCTCTTCTACCATGTAAATCAATGTTGGTGGATTTGAAGTCGTCAAAGATTTGTATGAAGAGGATCCAAGTTTTGGAAAACAATGGGAGTTAACTCTTGAGAGTTCATATGGAAGGTTTCACCATCTATATGGTCTTCTGTATATTGAAGGGCGATCAATTAATTGTGCATTCTGCAACGTTCATGTCTTTGAAGTTCTGATGGTGGACTAGCCGGTCAGTTTCTTCGTGACAAAACATTGGCGCTTATAAAAGAGATTTTCATTTTCCAAAGACACGTAAAAAGGTCAGGCAGCTAATGACCTATAAATTGAGTAGTGGAGAGTTCTTTTTTTCTTATGGTTTGACCTTGGCTTCATCTGGCTCTTTGCTTGATGATTCTCCAACAAGGATTGTCTATGGTTCAAGTCTATCTCTTGATTTTAGTCAACAGTTGCTTGGGAAGCATGGATTCAAGATCTGATGATTTGCTGCTAGTGCAGGCTTCTTTATGTGAGGCATTTTTTCCTCATCCTACTGTTGCTGCCCTGATGGAAGGTGTAGTTCTGCTAGTACATGGAATGTAATTAGAGAGAAGGGGGCAATTTGTTAGTCGGCATATATGTGTTTGGTATAATCATGTATTCTTAAGCATTGTTTTATAGCCTGGCTGCTAATCTTGAACAAGTCGTCTGATGGACAGTTCTTCTTCCTTTTTTTTTTTTTTTTTAAATGGTTTGACCTTGGCTTCATCTGGCCCTTTGCTTGATGATTCCCTAACAAGGATTGACTATGGTTCAGGTCTATCTTTTGATTTTAGTCAGCAGTTTTTTGGGAAGCATGGATTCAAGATCTGATGATTTGCTGCTAGTGCAGGCTGCTTTATGTGAGACCTTTTGTCCTCATCCTACTGTTGCTGCCCTGATGGAAGGTGTAGTTCTGCTAGTACATGGAATGCAATTAGAGAGAAGGGGGCAGCTTGTTAGTTGGCATATATGTGTTTGGTATAATCCAAGTATTCTTAAGCATTCTTTTATAGCCTAGCTGCTAATCTCGAACAAGTCATCTGATGGAGAGTTCTTTTTTTTTTAATGGTTTGACCTTGGGGTCATCTGGCCCTTTGCTTGATGATTCCCTAACAAGGATTGTCTATGGTTCAAGTCTATCCCTTGATTTTAGTCGGCAGTTTTTTGGGAAGCATGGATTCAAGATCTGATGATTTGCTGCTAGTGCAGGCTACTTTATGTGAGACCTTTTTTCCTCATTCTACTGTTGCTGCCCTGATGGAAGTTGTGGTTCTGCTACTGCTAGTACATGGAATGCAGTTAGAGAGAAGGGGGCAGTTTGTTAGTTGGCATATATGTGTTTGGTATAATCCATATATTCTTAAGCATCATTTTATAGCCTGGCTGCTAATCTTGAACAAGTCGTCTCCTTGAGCTCTCCTAATATTTCTTGTCTTCTATCTCTTCCTTTTTTCTTGCCCATGTATTCCATGTCCTTATGTCTTGTTTGCTTGGAGAGTTATATAAGGGCAATGATATAATTGAAGACAGGCCATGTCATTCGGATGGAGAAGCCGGCTTACTCCTTCTGCATACGTATCATTGCTCTATTTATATGTACCCAAACAAGTGTGTGCCAATCAATGAAATCTCCCAAACAGTTCTCTCAGTTATGGAACCGACCAGGTCCTCAACATAATTTCAACACAATTTAGTCGAGCTCTACGGTAACCGTAGAAGTGGGGGAACTTCTGCAGCTGCTGCTCACAATTCGACCAATCAAGAATATCCAACTAGTCAAACTTACTGATGCTTGCAGGCAAAGTAGTAATAGCATTACCTACCAGGGACGAGGAGAACAAGGTGGAAAAATAGGTAACATCCATGAGAAAATCCACTTCTGATAGACTGCGATTGCTTAGATCTAGATGAATTAGATTCAGCAATTCGATAGCACAACCCGAATTGACTGAATCATTCTCCATCTGGCGCGGAAACTTACGAAGCTTTGAGCAACCATTTGCATAAATATACCTAAGAGCTCACAACCTGTGAATGCTGCTAGGAAGAACTTAAAAGTTCCTTGCAGTCATTCATAAACAGAATTATGAGAAAAACAAGAGTCCTAATTGAATCCGGCAATTTTTGAATTTTGCTGATGGCAGGCTAACGCTTAACTGAATTAGGGGTGTATTCTGCACAAATTATCTTTTTCTGGCAAAAATCAGGTAATCAAACATTTACCTTTATTTAAAAAGATACCTAATTAAATGGGGCCAGCCTTTTCTCTCGTCTTGTCGAGTTTCTCTCTACCAACTGGGTAGTTTTCTTCTTCCTTTAAACCCTTTCTTCCTCAGTCTCGACCCCTCGGTTGTAGCCATGAACGGCTCCTCTCTTCCTCATCTACTTCGTCTCTTGAATTTATTGCTCGGCTCAGTGTACCCACATTCGGCCTCTTAACCCAACTTTCTCCTCAGATTTTCTTTTGTCGAATTTCTTTCCTTCCGCCTTACAAGATCTTCGGGTTTTGATCTGCATGTCGACATTTTCTTCGTTTCTGACCTCAGTCTTTTGAGGCGACATCCTCACTCTGGTAATGGCTCGCGAAGGAGATCCTGATGCATCTCGAGTTGCTGCCCTCTGTCAACGATTGGGTAGATTATGTTATGAACAACAAATTGAAGAATGGCATGTTGAGCCGGCACCTGAAGCTATCGAGGAGTGCAAGTTAACTTTAATTGGTAAAATCCCTTCCAATCCTTCTTTCGATTTTCAAGCTTTTCAATCGGTCTTGAAGAGGGCTTGGAGGTCGGAGCAAGTTGATATTCTGCAGAGGGAAGCGGGTATTTATTTAGCAAAATTTAGGTCTCAATCAGAAAAACAGAGAATTCTAGAAACTGGACCTTAGCAATTCTCAAGACATCTTACTAATTTTAAACCTTGGGTTGCAAACACCCCTTTACACTGTTATGATTTCTCCACCTGCGCGTTCTGGGTCCAGGTGGTCGGTCTGCCCTTGGAATGTTGTACAGATGACATGATTTGCAAGGCAGTTAGTACTGTAGGTAATATTCTGCAAGTGAAGTCTGATTTTGTAACCGGTTCCACCCTGCAAGCAGGCCGTGCAAGAGTTGAGTTGACCTTATCAGAACCTTTGAAGGCAGGTAGATTAATCAAATTCAAAAATCAAACTCTTTGGCTAGATTTCAAGTATGAACGGTTGCCTCACTACTGTTACTAGTGTGGCCGATTGGGACATTATACAGACTCCTACCCGTCGGTACCTTTTGAGGAGAATATGCTTTCTGACTCTGGAAAAACTCCTTATGGACCCTGGCTAAAAGCAGAAGTTCAGCAATATAGCCCTTATTGGAAATTCTATTATGATCGATCAGATGTGGATGCGGATTCGGAGGAAACCATACCTGAAACGCCTCCCACCAATGCTCAACCTCTCCCCCTTCTACCACCACCTACCCCCAAAGTAACCGTTCCTCCTCAGCAGGCTATTTCTATTTTACCAAGGGATTGCAATGCTATACCAGGCTCTGTTCCTTTGACATGCCACAATATAACTACTGCTCTAATTCCTGCCGAAGAGAAGCTCAAAGGAGTGCAAGTGCAGTCCTCAGTTCCTCAGGCCAAGAAAGGAAAAAGCATTCGTCAGAGTACTAAAATTGGCCCTGCTAAGAAACCAAGACGCTATACTCCGTATGACATACCTGGTGTTAATATGGTAGATTATGATGATTCTCTATTGTTAGATACGCCAATCTTAGAGGTGGGTGAAGATGGCTCGTGGGCGTCGGTGGCTGGCCCTAAATAGCCACCTGTTTAAAGATGAAACTCATCAGTTGGAACTGTCAGGGTTTGGGCAATCCCCTGACAGTCCAAGCTTTAAAAGCCCTTGTGGCTAAAGAAAAGCCCGACCTATTATTTTTGATAGAAACGAAGAATGGCGATGAAGTTTTGTTTCGCCTTAAATGTACCTTGCATTTTTTGCACCTTCAGGTGTTCAGTCCTGTCGGTTTAGCATGTGGTTTGACCCTTTTTTGGAATGATGGCTTGCGGTTGACAGATATCACCTCCTCTCCTCATCTTTTTGACTTTATCTGTCAGAAAATCTCGAAGGGCAGAACCATGAGGATCACTTGTCTTCATGCCCCTGCTGTTTTTCAAGAGCGTCAGTATATTTGGCAGACTTTGCGGTAATTTAGCAGTTATAATGTCTTACCTTGGGTTTGCATAGGTGATTTTAACAAAATTCTTAATCGTTGGGAGAAAATGGGGTCTAGGCCTGCTGACTCTTACCGTATGTCTTCATTTCGAGATGTTCTCAATGATTCTTTGCTTGTTGAATCTTCCCACTCATGGCTGTGCTTTCACATGGACGAACAACCGAGATGGGGATGCTTTAGTGAATGAGCATCTTGACAGGGCTTTATGTAATACTGAATGGCGTGTGAATTTCCCTAATGCACAAGTGTTTGCTCTTCCTGCTGTAGGATCTGATCACAGTCCAATTGTGTTAGATACTATAGCCTATGCTGTTCGAAGACAAAGGTGTTTTACCTTTGAAGCTTTCTGGAATCAGGATGCTGAGTGTAGATCAGTTATTGACAACTCCTGGCACTCTGTTTCGATGCAGGATTCCCCTCTCTCGGCTAAGCTTCGAGTAGTTGCTGCTGCTTTGTCCCATTGGAGTCATAAGAAATTCTTGCATAACGGGCAACAGGCGATAGAATTAGAGCATCAGTTGGAAATGCTGACAAATCAGCATGATACTTCCTCGAATCAATCACGGGTCACAACTTTAAAAGAGGAGCTTCAAAGAGTTTGGCAGAGAGAAGAACAATTTTGGGCGATGCGTTCTCGGATAAATTGGTTAAAATGGGGAGATCGCAACACTAGATTCTTTCATGCTACCACAATCCAAAGATGACAATGGAATCATATTAATTTGTTGTGTGATGAAAGTTAGATATGGGTTAGGGATCCTGGCAAGCTAAAGGACATGACTACCAATTACTTTTCACAGCTCTATACCACTTCAAGCCCTCGCTGTTATGAACAGATTTTAGAGCAGTGTCCGCAGGTGGTCACTTCAGATATGAACGAAACTCTTATAGCATAGGTGACACTTGAAGAAGTTAAAGGAGCTACATTTCAATTAGGTGCCTCAAAAGCCCCAGATCCGGATGGTTTGAACGGATTATTTTATCAATCTCATTAGGATGTTCTTAAAGTGGATATATTTCGGGCAGTCCAGCAGTTCTTTAATTCTGGCTCATTACCTTCTGAGTTAAATAGAACTGCTATTACTTTGATTCCCAAAACCCCAAACCCAGAAAACTTAGATCAATATCGCCCCATTAGCTTGTGCAACTATGCTTATAAGATTATATCTAAAGTGCTTGCTAACAGGTTAAAACCTCTGCTGCCTACCTTAATTTCTGAGGAACAATGTGCATTTGTTGCCGGAAGACAGATTCAAGACAATGTTCTATTAGTTCAGGAAGTTATTTATCAGCTTAAATCAAGAAGAAGGAAGCGTCATTTTCAAGCTGTTCTTAAATTGGATATGCAGAAAGTGTATGGTTTGTGTTGAATGAGATTTTCTCAAGGATTATTTACTCAGATTAGGATTCCTTTCTCACTGGGTCAGATTAGTTATGCAATGCATCTCAACAACAACATTATGCGTTAAAATGAATGGTGAGTATTTGCAGAATTTCCATCCCACTAGAGGGCTTCGACAGGGAGATCCATTATCCCCTTATTTGTTTATTCTCATTGCCAATCTATTATCCTTTCTAATCCAGAATGCTATCGACATGGGCTTTCTCAAAGGAATTAAGTTGAATCAATGGTGTCCTATTTTATCACATCTCTTTTTTGCCAATGATGCCGTGTTTTTTCTTGATGGTACATTGATGGAATGCCAGAATCTTTCTAATCTATTAAACTAGTATTGTCTAGCCACTGGACAAACTATTAACCGCAATAAATCTGGAATTTTCTTCAGCCCATCTTGTCCAATCTCTTTACAGGAAAACTTGGCTCGCGAATTAAGGGTACCTGTTTTACAGAGATGTGGTAAGTATTTAGGAATACCTACTGATTGGGGACACTCTAAAAAGGATATGTTTTCTTGGCTTATGAGCAGAATTCAGTCAAAATTGGAGGGATGGAAGGAGAAACTCATATCTAAGGGTGGGAAGGAAATTTTGCTTAAGACTGTGATTCAAGCTATTCCCTAATATGCCATGTCTGTTTTCAAGATCCTATTTCATTATGCAAAGCTATAGAACAGCGTATGGCTAAATTCTGGTGGAACAATGATACAAGCAAGTTTGGGACTCATTGGCAGAGTTGGAAGGTGCTGCAAAACAGAAAGGAAGTTGGAGGTTTAGGCTTTAGAGATTTGATCAGCTTTAACAAAGCCATGCTTGGTAAGCAAGCATGGCGCCTTCTTGAACAGCCTTTATCTTTATGGAGGAAGTTTTTTAAAGGTTTATATTTTCATTCCTCATCTTTTTTTAAAGCTGTCAAGGGCTCTCGCCCATCTTGGGGCTGGCAGAGTCTCTTGAGCGGGAGGGAAGCTATTATAACCAACGTACGTTGGTCAGTTGGGGATGGAAAATCAATTAAGATTCGAGAAGACAGATGGCTACCCATGGGCATTCTAGGTGGACCTAAGGTCCAAGAAGAACCCCTACTAGCAGCCGATCTTATTGATCAGTCTATCAGCACCTGGAAGACAGACTTACTGCACAAATTTTTCGACTTGTCGATCATACAACAAATCACAGACATTCAGATTAGACCTACCTTCACCAAAGATGCACTCATATGGACAGCCACTAATCAAGGCGCATACACGGTCAAATCCGCATATCATTTTGTTGGAGAAATCTTCCTGGAGTATTTTGAAGCTGATAAAATGTTTCCATCAGTCTAGTCTGAAGATCTGCAGACTCTACTATTCGAGTTTGAAGACCTCCGGTTTGCCCGGACTCAAGACTCAAAGTCTATTCTCATTGGCAGTTTTAATCCGTCGAAAAGGGCTATCAAGTGGGTGTTTCATTAAGCATTTGACATTATCGCTGGAGAAGATCTCTTGGCTGGATATAACATAACAGAATCCTTTATTTGATCATGATTGATTCAGAGATTAAGGATCCGATGATTGGCGAAGTATACTTGGAAGGTTCTACTTATGGAAATCGAGATCCTGATTGTATGGGCGAGCAGGATTGATGGGCTATCGACATGTTCCTTTAATAGCTCGAATGATCTTCCTAATTGATTCCGTCCAACGGGTAGATTGGAGGAATTCCTTTGGTAAGTGCCAACGAGTATGATGGCATAAAGGAGTATGTAAGGAAGACGTTCCAGTTGTTCGAGTGTGTGCACGATAGAAGAATTCCAAAGTCTGAAGCTCTTTGCTCTTAGTCAATTCATTTGTTGAGCGAAATCTTGTACGTAAAAGAGAGTCTATATCTTTGAGAGACCTTGATGAAGTGTGATAGAGTTTCTACACTATGGAATCAAGGGAGAGCTTTGCTGTAACAACTCTTTTATTCATAGTGAAATCTAGCCGGTGGGCTGTCAGTGCGGAAGAGTGGACGTAGGCTTGGAATAAGCCGAACCACTATAAACCTTGTGTTCAATTTTCTCTTCCCTACTCTCTGTTTTACTTTGATCATAATTCATTTTGTTAACCAAAGGAGAACTTCCTTTCTATTGTCTGCTTAGTATTGCTCTTTTATCTCGAGAAATTATTTTTACACCTATTCACCCCCCTCTAGGTGCTTATACTAGCTATCTCAATTGGTATCGAGCTGTGTACTCACTTTGTTTGAAGTGTTTTACTTGAGTTAAAGATCCATGGCTAGTATGTTAGCTCCGGGGCTGGTAGAAGGGCAAAGCAATACCAGACCGCCTTACTTTGATGGAAATGATTACAACATATGGAAAAACAAAATGAAGGCGTTCCTAAGATCAAAGGATCCTCTAGAATGGGACGTTATAGATAAAGGAATTATTCCTAAAGCTGCACCTGTCTCAGAGAGAAGAAAAGATACTGTTGAGTCTAGTGAAATGACTCAGGAAGAGATAATCAAGAGACAAGCTCTTGATGTAAAAGCAATTTATTCTTTATATTGTGCTTTGTCACCTACTGAATATAACATAATATCTTCTTGTATTACAACGAAATAAATCTGAGATAGATTACATATTACCTATGAAGGAACCGATCGAGTGAAAGAGACCAGAATCAACATTCTCCTAGGTCAATACGAAGCCTTCAAAATGAAATCATGAGAATTTATAACTGACATGTTTAGTCGTTTTACAAAAATCGTGAATGGTCTTGAAAATCAAGGTCAACCAATTTCTGATCCCATGAAGGTAAACAAGTTACTGCGTGGACTCTCCAAGGATTGGAATCACATAAAGACCTCAATAAGAGAGACAAATAATCATGCCACTATCTGTTGATGAGTTGGTCGGGACTCTTCAGTCTTATGAAGTGGAACGAATCAATGAAGACGAAGATCCTAAAGGTAAAAAATCCATTGCATTAAAATCCAATGATGATTTTGATGTTACAGTCTCGAAGACGATATGGATGATGAGGAGCTTGCTCTCATAATAAGAAGATTCAGAAAGGCGAACGAGAAAAGGAAGAAGATTCAATCCAAAGAAACGAGTTTTCAAAAGCAACAGACTAAGTCTGTTGAGGATGATGAATCAAACAAAGATGTAATCTGCTTTGAATGCAAGAAAAAGGGACACATCAGACCCAACTGTCCTCTTCTGAGGAAGAAGAAATGAAAAGCTGAAAAGTATTGAAAGGCTCTTAAAATAGAAACCTGGAGTGATACAGAGTGTGAGGAAAGTGATGATGATTATGCCAATATATGTTTGATGGCACAATCGGATTTAGATTCAAACTCTGAGATAGACTCAGATTCGAGACGGTGAATTTGAGGTGAGTAACTTTAAAATCCCTATTAAAGTTTCTAAATACATTGATGAGTTGTGTTTTAGTCTTAAGACTTCTCTTAAAAGGATTTCCAAACTTAAAAAGGAAAACTCTGCACTGAAACAACAGGAAAATGTTTTAAAAGAAAATGTGAAATGTTTAGACATGAATGTTTCTACTCTTAAAGAAAGTGAAGATAATCTTTTAAAAGAAAATGTATTTTTAAAAGAGGACATATCAAATATTTCAAAAAGATTTTCAATAGGATCTGAGAAACTTAAGAAAACTCTTTCAGCTCAAAGACCTTATTTCAATAAATCTGGTTTGGGAATGAGTGTGGAAACCATTCATTTAATTGATTTTCCTAAAGTGAAGAAAAGAATTGAGCAAAGACCTCACAAGAGATGCTTACAAAAATCATTTTAAAAAGATCTTTGTGAAACCAAAGTAGGTCGCAATGCTCTCAGATATTCAAAGCGCAATAGTGCAGACCATTTTTAAAAAGAATGTCCTATGGTTTGGAAACCTGTTAAGAAAGTATGGACAAAGACTGTATATAATGCTAACACCAATGGACCCAATAAAATATGGGTACCAAAGAAAGCTTGAGTCTCTTTTCTAAATGCAGGTCACTATCAAGAAAAAAGGTTAAATGGTATCTGGATAGTGGATACTCAAAACATATGACAGGAGATTCAAGTTGCTTCATAAAACTCATACAAGTAAATGGTGGAAAAGTCTCATTTGGAGGAAACAACAAAGGAAGAATTGTGGGATTTGGAACTGTAAAGATTGGAAACCTCACAATAAGCAATGTTTCCTTAGTGGAAGGACTCAACTATTATCTGCTCAGTATCAGTCAGCTGTGTGATATCGGTTTCAAAATCAACTTTCAAGAGGGAATATGTTCAGGAACCAGTAAAGATTCTACTCAGTCATTCATGGGTCGAAGACATGGAAATATCTACCTCTTGGATGTGAAACCAGATGAATCGCAATGTCTAATCTCAATTCAAGACGAAGTGAACTTATGGCACAGAAAGCTTGGGCACATCAATATGAAGCAGATAGCCAAAATTTCATCATAGAAGCTTGTTCGTGGTTTATCCAATTTATCATACCAAAAGTCTGATCTATGTACATCATGCATATTGGGAAAGTAGGTAAGAAATTCCTTTAAACCAATAAATCAAGTTTTCACTAATCGTGTACTGCAGCTCCTGCATATGGATCTCTTTGGACCAACCAGAACTCAGAGCATTGGAGGTAAGAAATATTGCCTAGTAATTGTGGATGACTACTCACGATTTACCTGGGTATATTTCCTAGCAAGTAAGTCTGAAACATTTTCTTACTTTGAAATGTTTACTAAAAAGGTCCAAAATGAAAAATGGTATGTTATTTCAAGTATAAAAACAGACTATGGAGGTGAATTTGAAAATCAAGATTTTACAAAATTTTGTGATGAATCTGGTTTTCAACATTTGTTCTCCTCTCCATATACTCTAGAACAAAACGGAGTTATGGAAAGAAAGAATATGTCGCTTCAAGAAATGGCTAGAACTCTTTTAATTGAAAGTAATATCTCTTCACGTTTTTGGGTTGAAACAGTTTCTACAGCATGTTATATTATTAATAGAGTTTTTCTAAGGCCTATCTTAAAAAAAAAACCCCTATGAGTTATTCAAAGAAAAGAAGCCTATTGTTTCATATTTTCATGTGTTTGGATGTAAATGCTTTATATTGAAAAATGCAAATGATCGAGTTGGCAAGTTTGAAGAAAAATCAGACGAAGGCATCTTCCTTAGATATTCAACCACAAGCAAAGCATATAGAGTCTACAACAAGAAGACTCAATCTGTGGAGGAATCAATGAATGTCAGATTCCAAGATTCTATGCAAAATGAATCTATTTAGACTCATCTTTAAGAATCTGAACCTGCTCCAAACTCTACAAAGTCTAAATCTCAGGAAGCAGCTCAAACTTCGAAAGACCAGCAACAAATAATTATTGAAGATTCAAATGAAGAAAGTGATCATCAACCTGACGAATCAACTAGTAACTGGAAGCATAAGTCCAGTCATCCCAAAGATCTCATTATTGGGGACATTAATAAAGGAATTCGCACAAGATCCAAAAGGCGCGAAGAGTCTAGTGCTATGGCTCTTATTTCTTAAATATAACCCAAAAGCATAAAAGAAGCTTTATCTGATGAAAGCTGGATTGAAGCTATGCAAGAAAAACTCAGGCAATTCAGTATTAATGATGTCTGGGAATTAACTCCTAAACCGAAAGGTAAATATATTATTGGAGCTAAATGGATTTTCAGGAACAAGATGGATGAAAAAAGAAAGGTCATAAGAAATAAAACAAGACTCGTGGCCAAGGGATATACGCAAGAAGAAAGGATAGACTATGATGAGACTTATGCACCAGTAGCGAGGTTAGAAGCAATTAGATTATTACTTGCTTTTGCCTGTTATAAGAATTTCAGGTTATTCCAAATGGATGTCAAAAGTGCTTTCCTGAATGGATTTATCCAAGAGGAAGTCTATGTGGAACAACCACCTAGGTTTGAAGACCCAAGGAAACCAGATTCTGTATTCATACTCAAAAAAGCTTTATATGGTCTAAAGCAAGCACCTCGAGCTTGGTACGACAGGCTGAGTAAGTTTTAATTAAAAATGGTTTTGTCAAAGGTAAAATAGATACTACTCTGTTTATCAAAAGAGAAAGCAAAAGTTTTATGCTTGTTCATATATATGTTGATGATATTATTTTTGGATCCCCTAATGAAAGTCTGTGCAAGAAATTCTCTAAGTCTATGCAGGATGAATTTGAAATGAGCATGATAGGTGAGTTAACCTTCTTTCTCGGGCTTCAAGTGAAACAACTGAAGGAAGGAACTTTTATTCATCAAGAAAAATATGCTAATGATCTTGTCAAAAAGTTTGGACTGAAAAATTGCAAAAAGGCTGATATACCAATGTCAAGTTCCTTGAAGATAGACAAGATGAAGGAGGAAAGAAAGTTGATCAGAAGTTATACAGGAGTATCATTGGCTCACTTATTTATCTTACTGCTTCTAGACCTGACATTTTGTTTAGTATTTGCATTTGTGCTAGGTTTCAAGCAGGCCTTAAAGAATCTCATCTAAGTGCTGCAAAGCGTATTATCAAATATATTGCATCAACTTCAAACTTTGGTCTTTGGTATCCTAAAAGGGGAGACTTTACTCTTCATGGATACTTAAACGCAGACCTAGCTGGATGCAGAGTTGATAGAAAGAGCACCTCAGGTACCTGTCAACTTCTTGGAAGCAGGACAATATCTTGGTTTTCAAGGAAGCAAAATACAGTAGCTCTCTCTACAGCAGAAGCAGAATATGTAGCTCTTAGGAGTTATTGTTCACAAATTCTGTGGATAAAAAACAGCTAAGAGACTTTGGAATTGAAGATTCATGCACGGAAATCAAGTGCGACAACACCAGCGCAATCAATCTTACTAAAAATCCAATTCTTCACTCAAGAGCAAAACATATAGAGATTCGACATCATTTCATTAGAGATCATGTTCAGAATGGAAAAGTTTCGATTCAGTTTGTTGACTCAAAGAACCAATTGGCAGATATATTTACAAAGCATTTGGAGAAAAATCAATTTGAAGCTATTCGTTCCAAACTCAAAATCTTAAAGTCTGAGGAAATTCAAACTCAGGACTGAAAGTCTAAAGATATCCAGACTCAGACGATCAAGTTTTTCTTTCGTAAGTTATTTTATTTTATTATCTCTCGAATCTCATCTCGAAAATGTACGATCATCAACCGTGTTTGATTATTGCTATCTTTAATTGACGTGATTATTGCAACATTTCCTTTTCAAAAAGGGAGTTAGTTTTGAAATGACAATTTTCTAATTTTTTGAAAAAGGCGAGTTATTTTTAAAAGGCATCTTTTACTTTCTTTTATGACGTTTCGTATGCTTCTCTTCGACTATCTTATATCTTGTTGTTTTTTTTTTCGCTTTACTCTCAAAAACCCTAAGAGAGCACCAATCTTCTATTTCTGTTTTCTTCTCTTGTTTAATTTTCGAAAAGTTGTCATCTTTCTTGGGAAAGTCAAGTTTGGAATCTTTCAAAGACTGTGAAAGATGTCTCAAAGGAAGTCTTCGAGGATCGCAAACAGGGGACCAAAGCAAATGCGTGAGGGGCCTACGCACTTTGATCTAACCGAGGAAGAAGAGTCTCCTAGTCAGCAGAGAGCCCATAATATTCTCAGCAGCGTCCATCTTCTCCATCTAAACAACGGGAGGTTGCTCGACAAGAAGAGGAAGAAATAATCGAAGATGCGAGAACTGTAAGAGTTTCTAAGCCCTCTTTTATCTACAAGCTTTATCGCGCTTTGAAAATGGGTGGAACTCCTTTAAACTATATTGATGAATTTCTGAAAGACAAATGGTACAAAAAAGAAACCTTCTTTTTACGCACAATGGAATGGTTGGGAATTGCCCCTGCTGGATCGGCAAAAGAAGCAATAGCAAATATTCCAATCGATCCTCGTGTTGGAGGGTTGAATCAGATAGATGGGAATGATGATGACAAGTTGTACGGTCGGTTTCAACCGAGAATGGGTGTTGCGGCAAAAATTCGGGGAAAAAGGACAGGACTTGTTTCGATCGGAGGAATAAAAGCCTCTATACTCTAAGTTGTTGAAGCGTGGGGTGATAAATCCTAGAAGTGTGGATTTTGATTTCCTTGATGCTATAAATGTTAATTTGAGGGAAAAATTCAGTCTTCTTCAACTTGAACAGTTTTGTTCTGACTCTATAAAAGCCTATCTTGAACTCACTGCAGATTTCTATTCTAATCTTAGTTTCTTGGATGTGAATAGATTCTCTTTTAGTGTCCGAGATCAGGACTATGTGGTGGATGTAAATATGTTGGCTGATGTGATTGGGGTTGAGAGAGGGAGATATCAACCTATCAATGTCTCCATTGCTCGTGCTACGTTGGAACTTGTTAAGGATAGAATGACAGAGGTAAAGGTTTCCTACTCGAGGATGAATGCATTTAACATTCTGCTTCACAAGATTGTGATTAATTGCCTCAGACCAAAATCTACTTCTAAGACTGATATTTCAAACTCAAAGGCAAAGCTGATGTATGCCATCAATGTTGGGAAAAAGTTTTCTCTTCCTCACACTATTATGTTCCACATATAGAAAGCAATGGTGAAGGATAAGGGTCAACTTCCTTATCCATTTCTTGTGACAAAGTTATTCAGACATTTGAATGTTCAGCCTCCACGAATTCTCTGTGTTCAATCTTGTGATCAAATGGTGGTGGGACTGAAAATGGTCTCCAAAATGCATCTAAAGGAACTCAACAAGGCGTTGGAGAAATTCAAGGAGAAAACCCCTATTAAGACTCATCAAATCTCTTCGACTGCAAAGAGAAAATGGAAGGAGCCCATGGTTGCTCCATCAAAGAAAAGAAGAGCTCTCATCGTTGGGGATGAAGATGATGAGGAAGACATCACCATTTCTGCTATGGCATTAAAGAACCGAGTCGTTACGTTCCCGAGAATCAACGGAACGACAAAAGAAAGACTCAGAACAGAGGACTGGAGAAAGAGAAGATTTGGAAGCAGAAGAGAAAGAAGCAGAGGAGGAAAGATTTGAAGAAGAAGAGGAAAGAGGAAATCAAGAGGAATGAGAGCATGAGGAACTCTCTTCTCCACCTGAAGGCATGGAAACAGGGGGAGATCATGAGAAAAGAGGAATGTCCTCATATCTTGCTACCAGTGAAGGAATCAGTCGCTCTCCAGCAAATCCAGAGGATATCTATGCCTCTCAATTTCCTGAGGAGGGACATGATGTTTCATCGCCCAATCGCATAACTATGCTGATTTGCCATCATCTGCCTTTACTCCATCTGATCGTGCAGAAGCTAGTACACAGACTGATAATTCAGCAAACTTTCACAAAATTCTTGATGTTCTCTTGGAAATGCATGGCCAAATATATGCTCTGGGATGCGAAGTTCAGAATTTGCAGACTGTAGGTCAAGCTTCTTCAGTTTCCTTGAATGATCAGATCCAAGCCATTTCTCTTCAGATTCAGGCAAATGCTAAGGGTGAAGATGTGGCACAACTGAAGGAGGACTTGAAAAAGCTAGAAGGCATTGTCCAGTCAATGGGAGATTTCCAGCTTGTTCGTGTTCCCAAGCATTCTTGAATCCATTCTCTTTCCATCTCAACCTTTTTTATGATGACAAAAAGGAGGAGAGATGTGAGATTTGAAACTTTGAACTTAAACTTGTTGAACTTTGGTTTGTTTTGATGTTTGACTTGACTTGACTTGTGTGTCTGGATGTGGAATGAATTTGGGATTTGGATTTGACTGCTTATAGTGACTGTTTATATTAAGTATTATTGATATCTTATGAATGGCTTTACTCACATGAAAGACTATTTTCTGTGGTTGCAGATTCTAGTGTTATCATTAAACCATTTATCTTTATAAGATATCCATATTTGCTTGAGTAATGTTTTGCAGTTCAAAGTTATTCAAATTTGCAGGAAAGTTTTGTCACCATCAAAAATGGGGAGATTGTTGGAGAAATCTTCCTGGAGTATTTTGAAGATGACGAACGTTTCCATCGATCTAGTCCGAAGATCTGCGAGACTCTACTATTCAAAGTCCGAAGACCTCGGATTGCCCGGACTCAAGACTCAAAGTCTATTCTCATTGACGAGTTTCTAATCCGTCGAAGAAGGGCTATCCGAACTAGGTGTTTCATTAAGGATTTGACCTTATCGGCGGAGAAGATCTCTTGGCTGGATATGACATAACGGAATCCTTTATTTGATCATGATTGATTCAGAGATTAAGGATCTGATGATTGGCAAAGTATACTTGGAAGGTTCTACTTATCGAAACCGAGATCCTGATTGTATGGGCGAGCAAGATTGATGGGCTATCGACATGTTCCTTTAATAGCTCGAATGATCTTCCTAATTGATTCCGTCCAACGGGTAGATTGGAGGAATTCCTTTGGTAAGTGCCAACGAGTATGATGGCATAAAGGAGTATATAAGGAATACGTTCCAGTTGTTCGAGTGTGTGCACGATAGAAGAATTCCAAAGTCTGAAACTCTTTGTTCTTAGTCAATTCATTTGTTGAGTGAAATCTTGTACGCAAAAAAGAGTCTATATCTTTGAGAGAACTTGAGGAAGTGTGGTAGAGTTTCTACACTGTGGAATCAAGGGAGAGCTTTGCTATAACAACTCTTTTATTCATAGTGAAATTTAGCCGGTGGGCTGTCAGTGCGGAAGAGTGAACGTAGGCTTGGAATAAGCCGAACCACTATAAATCTTGTGTTCAATTTTCTCTTCCCTACTCTCTGCTTTACTTTGATCATAATTCGTTTTGTTAACCAAATGAGAACTTCATTTTTATTGTCTACTTAGTATTGCTCTTTTATCTCAAGAAATTATTTTTACACCTATTCACCCCTCCTCTAGGTGCTTATACTAGCTATTTCACATTTAATCAAACAGACAGCAGCAGATATTTCAACTATTGGTGCTTCTACATCATATCAAAATCCTACCTAGTTTTGGCACAAACTGTGGAAGGTGCCCACTACTCCAAAGATCCGAATCTTTCTCTGGTCTATTTGCAGCAACTCCTTAGCAACGAGAGACAACCTACATCGTCGACACATTATTGATAGCCCTTGTTGCTCACTGTGTAAACAAAATGTTCCAAAAACTTTAGAACATCTCTTTCTACTCTGTTCATGGACTCACAAGGTGTGGTCTCACCCCTAGATCAGTGTTCTCATCTCTCCAAGCAACATTCAGCGTCTGGACTCATGGATCTTGTCCACTATTGGGAACATAACAGATTACCTCGATTGGCGTTGATCTCTAATGTGTGGCGAGATCGGCGAGCTCGGAATGGATTCCTTTAACATTTACCTTTATTTGGGAAATGAGAAGACATAATTAAATCAAGAGTGGAATGAAGTAGCAATATTTGTTACAAATGTAGAACCAACAAATACAGATTCGAGCACACCCCCATTAACAGCACATCCAGAGATAGAGAAACATAATAGACCCAGCACAGGCTCAATCAACCGCTTCCTACGAAACACATCTACTTCAAGAACATCAATATGCGCCCTTTTTGCCAGTCACAGCCCTTAACCTTTCTCGATTTAAGTTGCATGTGCCAACCCTCGGATGGTATGCCAACTAAGATAATCAGACAAATTAGAGAAAGTGTGCAAGATGCTCGAACTTCATGATGGGTTTCTTCTACCCACGAATGTAACTTGCAAATGAAATTGAAGGAATTGACTTTGTTCTAGACGCCTCTTTACTTTCGAGCTCTTTCTTCCTATCCTTCAAATAATATCCTCTTATACAAGTAATCCCACACTCTGTGATGAAAACAGAAACAAGACAAGTGAACGGCAAATAGAAGGACAGTGATTTGGATGCACAGCGAAATGTCATTTTGAAACAATAGAAAAGTATTTCAATATGATATAGTGTTTGAAGCTATACACATCATGAATTTATAGAAAAGAAGAGAGATTCAAATATATGGAACTTGTCAAGCTCATATTTCCTTAAACTTCCATAAAGACATTTAAAAATTTTTTTAAAAAAAAACATCCAAAAGCTCATTTTTCTTAATATTTTAAAATTTTTAAAATTTTCTTATTTTTTAAAATTTTTTGAATATTTTTAATCTAATTTATAAGAGTAAAACTAGTACAATAGGGGGAAACTGTAAGAGACGATAGACACATAAATATGAAAGAGAGAGAAAAGAGCTTTGTGACGCAAGCAATTTGGAAGAAATTATAGGATCCCCAAGAGTGAAGCGCAAAAAAGCAATAAAAATGAAGCAGTTTCTAAAGCACAAGATCATAGTGACTCAAACAATACTTCCAATGAGGCCAAAGAACAAGACCTACATAACTTCTTTTAACATCCCTTTATATCTAAGCATTTGAATAATTCCCAACTGCCTAAAGCTAAATTCAGCTGCAAAAAGTTTCAAATTTGTAACTGCTAAATAATATACATGGTATATGTATACTTTGGACATATGCAAAGTAATCCCTTGCAATTAAATTTCCAAAATTTTAGCATTAGCACTAGCTAAATCAACAAATGTCCCATCCATCCATCTTTTTTTGACAAACCAAGATGAAGTTGCTTGATGTGACAGCTGCTGTGGTCATCACGTAGGAGAATTCCATTAGAAACCCATGAGAAGATGGACAAAGGGTCACTCTCACCAGGAAACGGCACAGGTATGGAAATTGCTGAAATTGAAGTGTAGGAAAACATTTAACAAATGCAACAAATTACAGTAAGCATTATGTCTAATATTCAAAATTGGCTGCAATCCAGAAGTGGACCTTTGTGCCATGATTCAAGAACGTCTCTGATTACTGAGATTATCTTTAAAGGCTTGAGGCATTTCCTAAGGGCAATTCATGTTGGGATAGAACCCTTAGCCATCCTCTACTTGCTTGCATATAAGGCGAAACCCAAACACCTTCTTAGTGTTGCTTTTGATACTTCAAATGAAAGCTGGAAGAGACTCCACTCAGTTTCTAGCATCTCATACAGTTCATTGAATGAACGTGTGGAAAATAGTTAAACCACAAGTGATTAGATTGTAATGAAGAGAAAGTGCTTTTATTGTAGTTGCTTCAAATGGGATCCACCAATACTCAAACCTCACATGAAAGGCTAGCCTGAATTCCCTCCTTCAATTCAAAAGCAACACAAAAAGTCAATCCAAGGACATCCGCATGCAAATGTTGGGGTACCCAGAAAGAGACAGAACACTCTTGACTTTGGATAAACCAACATAGAATCTCTCTTCCAGGAAGTATAGTATCCATGTAGTGACCCACTCACGAACATCCTGCTATAGCAAATCTATAAAATCAGAATCACACCCGCTCATGCATGTGGTGGAAGTTTTTAGCAGTGCACAATGAGGAAAAAAAAATCAAAATGAACAAGATTACCTTCTCAAATGGTACATAACAGGAACTTGACAAATTTCCAAATACAGATGGAAACTTCCCCCATGCTCTGTGCCTCTTTTGCGATTTGTTAGGCTCGATTAGATTCTTCCACTGAAGTATTTTTAAGAGTGAACTTCAACTCTCCATCCATACTTGGTACTTGCAAACCTGTGAAGAACTTAAGTCTTTACTAGACTCGCCTCCCAAACACAATGGGAACAATTCTCATCCAGGACAAGTCTGCAAGTAGTGAAAATGGAATAAAGTCATCCATCTAGATTGACCAGGGCATCAACATAATAGAAAAATAACTAAAAGAAGAGAGAATAGAATTTCACAAAACTAGTAGTCAAAACATTTAAATCGTGAATTACACAATGGATACAGTTGGGAAAATTCACAAACACCCGGAGGACGTCACAGAGGTGGGGTTCCTTAAGACGAAAGAGAGAAGGGACAAGCACTGGTGGTAGGGAATAATCTCGTTCACGCAGATGTCAACGGCTTTGGCAGCTCTAAACTCTCACTCCACGACCAAGCCATCATCCAAATTCAAGGATGATTTCCTTCATTCTTTTATCCTTGGGGATGCCTAGTCCTCTACAAGAGTTTCAAGCTTTCCTAGCACAGAAACAATGGAAGGTTGAAAGGGTGCATGAACGCGAAAAGCAATCAAGTCACAGGACAATCCATATGCCTCCAACCAAAGGCATTGCACCCCACAGCAATCCCCACACAAGCGCCACTACCTACCGGATCCAAAGCAGCACATCTTGCAACTGAATCTGTAACAACCACGAACGCATGTGATCATTAATAACTCGATTACGCCAATGGAAAAGCTAACTTCGAGACCCAATCAAATCGTTCAAAATCAAATCAATTCCACTTAAATTTGCACTTCAACTAATGAATCTATAGCACTTTAATAATCTACAATGGCAAGAGAAGCAAACGCTGGGGTCGGTCACCTCGAGCGATTAAATGAAAAACACACTATAAAATCAGTAAATGGTATGTAACTAACCGTGTTGAGTAGAATATGACGTTTATCAATGAGATCACGATCCAATTGACAAGGAAACATGAAAAACAAACACTTTGCTATGAATTTGCTCTTTGAGAACTGCAGTGGTAATTCATTGTTGTAAGAGTGTCTTATGATTGAGATATCACAAAGGAAATTTGGTTGTCGGTCTTATGCAATAAAAAAAGCATATGTCCCAACTTGAGTTTAGTAAATATATGCTTAAAATCACCAAAAAAAAAAAAAAAAAGTGGGTAAAAAAAAAAAACAGTTTGGAACGTCACTTTCAACGATTTCTCTTGACGAACTCATGACAAGTATGTCACTAACTCGTAAAATTTCACTTTAAATCAAATGAAGAAGGCATAAAGCAAATACTTAGTTAGTTCCAGCAAAATAAAGTGCTTACGTCGAACGCTCCATGACAATTAGAAGGAAGTAGTTGCCATCCCTCAGAAGTCGTGATCAAACTATCCAAAAAAATCGGTGCGAATTCATTCCAAGTTGCTCAATGATGGTGATCGTGCCTTTGCTGAGGAACAAGATGATCTTCCCTTGCGTCTATTTTAGGTTAACCATGCATTCCTGTGTATCCTCCATGGATGTGCAACGACTTGGACCCTCCAGCTTTCATGTGAATCAGACCGTGAAGACAAGAAGAAACCACTCAGTCCGAGTTTCTTCTCTCTTTCTTCTTTTTCGCTATTCAATCTACTTTCAGAAAGAATATTATCCGACTGTTTGTATCGCATCCCTCCGTCTTAGCTCCTTTCTTGAATCTTCATTTAATTGAGAAGCTTTGGCCATCGCCCTTCCTCCATTACCTCCTCTATTTTGCTTTCTTCATGCATCGTGCTCTCCTCTGTACTAGTATCACCACTTCCCTCTAGATTCATTTGCTTAGATCATGTTCCCAGTGAAGCGCAATATCCTCCAAACCTCTTGATCCAAGACTGCTTTCATGGACTAGAGCTGGTTCTACTGGCTAAATCTACGAGATCAAAACCCTCAAATCACTGTCTTGTTGCTTGCATATCAGACGGATTCCCAATTCTTCACAATTTCATGGGATGGTCCGAGGCTAACGTGGAAATGACTTGAATCTTTTCGCTCCTCCCGCAGCGCACCATGGTGGAGATACTTGAGCCAGAAATGATGCCCTGTTATGATGAATTCAAGCGTCTTATGTGCCAAGTCACCCTCTCTCTATTCATGCATCTTTGAATCATGCGAGTTTGAATTGAAAGCCATTTGTCACTCCAACAACAACACAGTTCTAATAGTAGGAATTTCCCATACATTTGCCGGGATATAAGGATAAATATGCCACCTCCTAGCTTAATGATTGCTTCCTTGAGATCTGCAAGCCAACACTACTACACTTGCCTCTTCCCACTTAATCGTCTTCTTCACTTTCACTTTCACTTTCACTATTTCCCAGTTTCTCTATAGGGAGGTGACATTTCCTTAAGAATTCTCTTAAACCTGTTGATCCATCAAAATCCTCACAGAGTGCGGCTGAATCCACAAATTGATTGTCTTCAAGCACAACCTTCAAATCATCCTCCAGTTGCCTGCACCGTAGCACATAGCCCAACTTTTTCACGGTTCCACCCGATACTCTGATTCTAAGGCTAAATTGTAAATAACTTCTCCTCAAATTGATCAAAATCAACTCCTCCCTCCAATAGTCCCCACAACACATTTGATTTGAGATACTGGATCCACATGTGATCCGAATCAAATGAACCGAGAGTTCCTGATAGCACATTCCGCCTTTCGCCATTAACATTTGGCACAAGCTCGAAAGATATTTCCTTTTCTCTATCTTCTACATTGAAAACAACACAAAGAGCCAATCCTAGAAACTTGTCATACAAGTCTTGTGAAGCCATGAAAGATATGGTACTGTCTTCAACAAGGACAAATTGCTCTGGCATCTCTCCTCCAAGGAGAACATTTCGGTAAGCAGGAGAAATTTGGGAATAACGATATTTCTGTTATATGGGTAAATTGTTAGAAGCACCCAAGTTTATAATTAGTCAAGGAGAAGAGTTTGATTTGAGCATTTTCCTTGTAATTCAACCAAAGCTAGATTTCTATAATAATTAGGCATTCTTGCTGACGTTAAATACTATAGAGAGAGAGAGAGAGAGAGAGAGAGAGAGAGAGAGAGAGAGAGAGAGAGAGAGAGAGACCTCAATGAGAAGTCAGTCATGTTCAATCCTTTGTGGATGAACTTGCCTAGACTATCTTCCTCTGTGCTCATTTGATTTTCATCCAAACCTTTGTGGACGAACTTGCTTGGACTATCTATCTCTGTGCTTGTTTGATTCTCATCCAAAACCTCATAAAATAAAGCTGGATCAAGTAACTGATCATCTTGAAGCAAAACCTCTAGCTCGTTCTCTAGTGATTTACATATTAGTCGAAATCCACACTTTTTCACAATCATGCCACCCGAAGCCGTAATGCTAAACTGGAAATGATTCCAATAATCATTTGGACCAAAAGAGACATCTCCCCACACATCTTTCAATTCACAAACCCAAAAACCACATGATTCGAATCCAATGAGATGGATTTCCCGGATTCTTTCTTCATCCTTTTCCCATTAACATATGCGATCTTAAATTTGGCATTCTTCTTTCCTTCTTTTACTCGGAGTACAAAAGCCAAAGCTAATCCTCCGATCTTCTTATACAAGTCCTTTGAAGCCAAGAAAGATATATAACCCTCTTTATTGGGGAGCAACCACTTTGGCATCTCTTCTCCAGGTAGTAAAATGTCATTAAGCCACCTAAGTGGGGTAAGAAGTAGCTGTCATAGATAGAATTATTAGAAAGTTTTTCAAAATTGGCACCTAAAAAGAGAAGTTTCAATGAGTTTAAGTGGGTAAAGGGATTATACATCACTACAGCGACCAATCAAAAGTCTATGGAGTCTACAATCTAAGAACTAAAAAGCTTATGATTAGTTGATACGTCAAGATCGACAAGAAAACACCAGCATGTGAGGACTCTACAGTACAAGGAGAAGGTGAAGCATCAGACTCCACCACTTAAGACATAACACCACCATCCTCTCCAAGTTTGATGCAAGAAAATCTATTCTCAAATCTCCTATACTAAGGTAAAATCTCTTAAAAGAGTTTACAAAACATGCATCTTCAATGCCTTAGAAATCGAATGCTATGAAGATGCTTCTAAAGAAGAAATTTGGATAAAATTCATAGAAGAAGAAATCAAGATAATCGGAAAAAAAAAAAAAAAAAAAAACTTGGGATCTTGTCAACCACACCTAAGACAAATCCATGATTAGAGTCCAGTGTATTTACAGGACTAAACTCAATGTAAACAGATGAATTTAAAAGTATAAGGCAAGGCTCATGGTGAAAGAATATCGCAACAACCAGATATTGACTATGCTAAGACTTTGCTCCTATCACCCCCCTTGACACTATTTATGCTCTCATAGCACTTAGCAACACAAAAGATGTGTAAAATTTATTAGCTTGATGTAAAATAAGCATTTCTAAATGGTTATTTTCAAGAAAAAATCTATATGGAACAATCATCGGGCTTCCTCATTGGAGAAAAAAAGGTCCTAAGGCTCAAGAAAGCTGTATACAGGTTAAAACAAGCATTGCAAAGCATTGTCTAGTGAAATCAATGAATACTTCAGAAAAAAATGATATGGGAAGAGCATGAGCGAGCCAACACTCTATGTCAAGACTCAAGATAGGTGTAACACTCTTATTATCTCTATGTATATAAATGATCTCATATACATATAACTTTTACCGTTCACTGTGGCAAAACACTGTAATCATGAGCACTATAAAGAAAGCACTTGCTCCAATTCAAGAGGAGGCCTTTTTTCCCCATTTTCAAAAACTCTCTGCCTCTCTTGGAATCCCTTTCCTCACTCTGCAACCTTCCCCTTCTACTTTTGTATCCCAATTACTGTGTAAGTATTTTCAAATCGTGGTTTGGATCACTTTTTTATTTATCACTTGTAAGATTACCAAGCCATTCATGGTTGATTAGTCACTTTGTAAATTACTTATCAGCTATCTCCCTCGGGTACCGATTACTACCTTTGTGAAAGGTTTTACTTTCTCTAACTTTTCAATATATGTAACTTTCTTTTCATTTCAATATCAGTCTATACCACCTTCATGGTTGGTTTTATATTCTGCTTTTTCTTACTTATCGTTTTATATATTTCATTTGCAATTCATATCATTTTAAATGTGCGTGATTTTACTTAGCTTTCTTTGTACCATTTATATCTGCATTTACATCTTAGAATACGTAGCATTTATTTTACTTCCTATAGTAGACTTTAATCTTCTTTATTTTCTAAGGAATCATCATGGAAGTAGACGTTAAGATTAATCACACTCCCAAATCTTAGTTCTGTTAATCACTTCTAGGTTTAAATCTTTTCTCTATATAGATCTTCAGCTCCTCAGGCTCCTTACGGTGTATGTATATATATAGGGAACAATGAAAAATGATTTTAGAATTCAAAGAAGAAATGAAGAAGACATTTGAGATGATGGACTTAGGTTTGCTCTATTACTTCCTCCTTTGAGATCAATCAAAATGAAGGGTTTTCCTTTTCACAGAAGAAATATGTGGAGAACCTCCTGAAGAAATTCAAGATGAACTATTGCAAAATGGTGGCAACACAGCTCGTGACAACCAAGAAACTACTAAAGGAAGATGGAGCAAAAATGCCCGATGCTTCTTTCTACATAAGCCTTATTAGAAGTCTACTTTATCTCACGACTGAATGACCATAAATCAGGTACGTGACAAGTTCACTATCATGCTTCATGCAGAATCCAAGCCAAATTTACTCTAGAGCTGCTAAAAGAAATCTAAGATACTTACTAAGTAGTAACAGATTATGGCATTTGTTATTGGTCAAGTGCAACCACAAAGTTGCTTGATTACTCTGATAATGACTGGATAGGCTCAGCTGACAATAGGGGAGTACTACTAGCTACGCATTCACACTAGGTTCCAAAATTTTCTCATGGGCATCCAATAAGCAAGACTCCCGAGCAGTCTACTACAAAAGCTGACTGCGTTGCAATCTCTACTACCACTAGTCAAGCATTATGTCTTCAAAAATGCTATATGACATCGGAAAAGCACAAATGGAACCTACTTTCAATATCTTGAGACAAACAAAAATTTTGCTACTGCTATTTCTTAAAATCCTGTTTTTCATGGAAAAGCCAAACATATTGCTATCAAATGTCACTTCATATGAGAATTGCAAAGTATAGAGTGATCGAGCTCAAGTATTGCAAAACGGAGGATGAAGTCGTGAACATATTTACTAAGGCACTACAGCAAGTCAACTTTGAGACATTGTGAAGCATGCTCGGAGCATCACAAAAATTGATCAAGGAGGAGTATTAAAGTGTTGGATCATTTTTCTAGAAAAGGCTAGACTTCCCTATACTCATGTCTGTAAGTCTCTGGTGGGTAGTCAAAGTCTCTGGTGTCTGCAAATCTCTAGCTTAATTTGTGTTAGTTAGAAGTGGCTAATAGAATGTCTAGCAAGCAAATTGAAGAGCAAGAAGAGATAATGTTGAGAAATATTTGCTGAAGAATGGCGGTGGAATGAGCCTATAAATAGGCAAGACTGTTCAGTCTTGGTGTACACAAGAGACCAACCAAAAAAAAAAAAAAAAAAATTACTACACCCATCCAACTATAATAACTAAACCCAATCTTATAGCCTTGTAACCATTTCGCGTCCAATAAAACTTATATATTTCCTTGTCCCATTGCCTTGACTTCCACTTGCATTCTTGTTACATAAATCAAATATCAATGTTTAGCTATAGTCAGCAATAGCATTACAATTTTTTTTTTTAAATAATTGGTGGAAACAAGATTTTGTTATTGGATCAACATGTACTGTTGAAATGTTTCATTTGGTGATCCTTGCAATTCTACAGCGAACTAGAGTTCTATAAACAGAAGTGAACATCCTTCCCGTTTACTTATAGCCACTTCCACAAACATTCAGTGCAGCCAACATGTATACAGCTCCATATTAATCAGAGAGAGAGAGAGAGAGAGAGAGAGAGGGAAAAGAGGACTAAAAGAGAGGTTTAGGGGGGGGGGGGGGGCGCTGACCTCAGGCTTGACGAAATCATTTACGGTGAAACCATGACGGACCAGTTCACAACATGAAGATAAATCCATACAATGCTCTGGGAGGCATGTCGGTGGAAATTTTACGCAGCGATTCGCAACTTACTGCTTTTAGCTCCCAGTAAATGCCCTGGAATCTCGAGGACCTCTTGAAGTTGTTGGCAGTACGAAACATCCAAGTCGAGTCCAAATTATGTAGTTGCTCAGATAAAGAAAGATTAGTAAAATTGTTTCCCGACAAATTCAAATCTCTTAAAAGGAAAAACATGAATGTTTCTCTAGGAAATCTACTTCTAATAGACTGCATTTACGAAGATTTAACTCATATAACCTGGGAAATCCTATCTTCATATGGGGATCACTTGATTCATCCTTCTTTGGAAAGTTGATTAGCTTTGAGCAGCCATCAAGTATCAGCCTTTCAAGATTTTGCAACTTGTAAATGCTAGATGGAAGGATTGCCAAATTCTTGCAATTACTTAAAGTCATATCTTTTAAAGAGATGAGATTTTCTATGGATGCAAAAAGTTCCTTAATTGGTGTCCTATCTAAATGAAGATTTAGCAAGCCTTTGTTTTCATCTGGAATATCAGGGAATCTTTGCAATTTTGAGCAATCACGAAGATTGATAGATTGAAGATTGTTGGCTTGAAGCACATCACAAAGATGATGAAGTTCAGAGCACCCACTTAAATTCAACAACCGTAACTTGCCATGATATGCAACTGATTCGTGGGCACGCTCCAAGTTTTTGCACCCATGGAGATTCAATTCCTCGAAGATTTGGAGTATAATTGAGGTCTGGCATACAAACTAGTGACTGGCATTCACTGAAATTAAGGAACTTCAAGTTTTTAAAATCCTGCAAGAACGATAAAATCAACTTGGATGGACATTCCAAACAAAATATGAGATAAGTATTCTTAAAAATCTGGCACTGTAATTTTTAATTAAAATCACTTGATAAAAATCTCCCTTTTTGAATATGAGATTAGCAAGTAATCCTCGTAAATTGGACAAAAAGTCAGGGTAAAAAAAAAAAAAAAAAAAAAAGAAAGCACGCTTGTAATTCCACCACACACTTGAGTTCTATCTTGAGACATGGAAGAGAAATCATGCTAATGCTAAGTGGCGTAGCCACTTCCAGTAAATAAAAGTGCATAAAAAAATACTCGTAATTTAAAGGAGGAGAGAGTGCGCATAACCCCAAGTGGGAGGACCGCGTTACGGTCAATCCTTTGCCAACTAATTCATTGCATGAATTTAAGCTACCATAGGTAGCACTCGACAGATCAAGAATGTTACAAAGAGATTTACAAACAACCGTCTGTAGAGCCGAGAATCTCTCATAATCATCACTTTTGAATTCATGGTGATTGATTGATCGATTTTAAAAAATGTCAGATTTTGTACCATGTAACAAACCTCTTGATGCGTTATATATTGTTGAGCTTTATTTTCGCGAAATTATCTACCTACCTGGCATTCCGAAGACAGCCCTTTCTGATAGTGATGTCAAGTTTTGCTAGCCATACTCAAACCGCTAGACAAGCTAATGCTGATAATAGAATTTTGGGCAATTTATTAAGGAGTTTTATTGGAATAAATGTTAAACAATGGGATTTGTTATTGGTTAAAGCTGAATTTGCGTATTATAATTCGATGAGTCAAACTACTGGATAATGCCGATTTGTTGGGTACCAAAAGCATCTTTCGATCTCCCACCATCACCCACTAAGCGTCAATTCAAGGGAGATGCTGAAGAAAGAGCTAAGGAAATCAAGCAGTTACATGAGGAAGTGAGGAAGAGTTTTAAAGAAAGAGGCAAGGAAATCAAGTAGTTACAAAAGTGAACTTCATGGAGACTATGTACTTTCAATGTGGCTGATCTATCACCATATCATGAAGATCAAGAACTTCATGAAGTTGGCCTCGAGGAAGACTCTTTTTAAACAGAGGGAGAGTATATAAAATACGTATTGGAAGATTTCAAGATCCTCTCTTGGGATTTGAATAGTTGGGAGATAATTAATCTGTAAGTTTGTTTATAATAATCTTTTTAAGATTACTTCAATCTCAATTATAAATTTGATAATATTGTTGCTTATTCGAATTTTTATTTTAGGTAGTTTATCTTTTCTTTACTTGGGGGTTACACAAAGGTGTCCTAGGCTCCTAGCTATAGATGCCCTCTGGGTGGTGTCCCTTGTTAATTTTCTTTGTCTCTCTGTGCCTTTGGTGGATTTCTAGAGTTCACGAGTGATCAAGAGAGGACTGTATCCCTTGAGTGGCTAAGGGAGACCTAGATTATCTAGTCTCATCCTTTCTATCCCCCGTAGTGGGGTTTTCCCCCGCACCGAAGTCCGTGGGACCAACAAGCATGACAGGAAAATTGGAAGACCACAAAGTATGTCTCATATAAGGCATAGGTCGAGAAAATATAAGAGACTTTTTATACATATAGTGCTATATGCATACAGGTTACGTGTACGCACAAAATTGATGTTTGAAAAATTGAGCAAAACTACCAAAATAAGGAAAGAAATTGTTGATAAACTACACAATAAACAGAAGCATATAAATGTATGAGGAAAGAAAACATATTTCAAGATTTCAATAAAAAAAAAAATTGCATTCGGATGAAAATGATTCAAATTTTGATATTTAAACATGAGAGATTATATAAAATTCTATGGATCCAATATTTGCATAATAAGTAATTAACGACATTTTGGGGAAGGAAAAAAATTGAGATCCCATAGAATGTCCTCTTTGCTTTAAATACTAGTATAGATGATATGAATAGGAATATAATTACACATGCATACCTATATATATAACTTGATATTTAGGTCAAATAAATTTGAATTAGTGAAGCTAACCCCTTACTCATTTCTTTAGAAAGCTCTGGTAGTCAAGCTTGAAAACCGTTGCGGACTACTAGCATGGATCCTTCTGGCTTCGAAGTGCTAGATGTAGCGTGCTAGTGCCTCTATAGGATAAGGCCCTTTCAAGAAGCCGTACTTCACAAGCCTTGTTTTGCAAAAGAAAAAGAAAAACAGAAGACATTGGATGATCAATCTATGTCCCCTATTGTTCTACCACTAGGTGAGAGGACACCCAACAAGAAATGTGCGGAGTCGCTTTCCAACCCGTGATTTCTTACCTCTGGAAGAAATAAAGTAAGGGCACTAATGGATGGCTCGATTGAAAAAAAAGAGGGAACAAGTTACGTGGAACCAGGAGAGATTCGTTGGATAAAGTCCCCCAACTTTACTCGAAAATGAATTTGTAACTATGTAAATTGCTTCTTCCTGCCTCTAATAATAAAGAAGTACTTGTCAAAAATCGCTGGTGAGGTTGTTCCAACCAGAAAGGACATAGGACTTTTCGGCCATTATTTGAGTGTTCTCAAGGCCTGGACCAACTTAAGTAAAGACTAGCGTCTGATGAAGATCCTTCACTATACACTTTCTGTATATCTTTCATTATCGGCTGAATGCAATCGGAGAGAGAACATTGGGAAGTTCAGTCAAAAGCATTTGTGGTGCACTCACTTCAACTATTAAGCAAATAAGCAAGAATTTCCATATGGAATTTCAAAAATAGTTTAGTCAGCTCATCTCTGCTGTACAACATGGAATCTTTAATAACATTTTTAGTGTCTATCATTTCCAAAGACATAAAAATTAAATCCTCAATTCATGTTTATTAAAGATTCAAGCAGTCATCATTCAATCTTTAAATAAAATCACCAAGCTTTGCTCCAATTTTCAGTACCAAAAGTTACCGATGCTTTCATCTCATTGTTCTTATAAATTTCCGTACTTGTAGTATTTGGAAATGAGATTGGACTTTTTTTCTTGAATTTTTTTGTTCAAATCAACATCAAGATTCACATCAGAAAGTGTTAGTAATACCCCACTAAAACGGGAAAATCCACTTATGTGGGTTCATGTAGTAGACCGGCATCCTGTATTTGATGCTTTAATCAAATTTAAACAATTTATTAGATGTAGAGTTTCTTAAGCACATTAACGAGCATCATCAGAGTTAGTTATTGTTGCATTCGAAGTTTTGAATAAATGTACACATATATAGTCATAGGCATATAGATATGGATATATAAAAGATAAGGAAATAAAGACTATTCATTTAAATGCGCACCTTAAATTGCTCCCTCACTACTTAGATGTTGCTTCTGCACAGATCAAGTCCAACTAAGTTCTTTGGACCAAAGCACCATTCTGGATAAGGACATTCATGCCATTCTAACCATCTTAGCTCATTAGGAAGACAGATAGGACCTTGGAAAGAGGTATGCACATTAATCATGATGAGTACCCTCAACCTTCTCATGTTTGTGAAAGCATCGGGACCGATGTATATCTCTTTTGGCTTAGGTAAATCCAAAACTATGGCTTTTACTGCACTTGTTCCCTGTATTTGATGAATTTGCATTACAATAAATATATGAATTCACATAATAAAAGAGCAAAATCATGGTCTAAAGCAGCATATCTTACCATATCCCCTGACATAACATAATGAACATCATCATAAAGCCATAACCTGCTCCGTTTTCCAGGATCATCAAGGCATTCTTGTTTAACAATATCCATGCCCATCATCTGAATCAAGTCATGCATACATAGCATCCCTCTATCTTTAAATATCAAGGACTTCTCAACAAGAACTTGTACTCCAATAGTTGTGTCAAAATCACAACCGTCAAGAACTTTCATAATGTAATTTATAGTTCGCCCCTTGAAGAAACATGCAATATCAAGGAAGATCTCCTTTTCATGGTGCTCTAATCCATCATAACTTAACTTAAGAACACCATTGATTTTTTCATTAGGACTTTTGCAAGTTTACTCAATGCACTTTCCCATTCATGTTCTCTTCTACCACGTAGGAAACGGCCCAATATCTCAAGTGCTAAAGGAAGTCCATTTGCATATTGCAAAAGCACTATCCACAAGATCCCTCCTTATTACTATTTTGTTGTTTCTTACAAAGGCATGCTTGTTGAAAAGTTCAAGAGCTTCGCAATGATCTAGAGTTTTAACTTCATAGATGTGATATTTATCTATTCCATGGGAAGCTAACATATGTCTATCTCTCGAAGTAATAATGATTCTGCTTCCTTCACCAAACCACTCACGCATTCTCCAGCTAAAGCATCTAATTGTTCTTACTTCATTGACATCGTCAAGAATAAGGAGAACTTTTTTGTGGCAAAGTCTCTCTTGAATTAAGTTAATACCTCCATCAACACTAAACACTGCTAACTCTTGTCCTAATATCTCAGACAACAATTTTCCTTGCAAAGGAACTAAATCCTTGGAATCTTTTGAAGTTTCTCGAACATTTGCCAAAAAACATGAACCTCAAATTGTCTAAAGATAGCATTATAAAGGGCTTTGGCTAAAGTTGTCTTTCCTATGCCTCCCTTTCCCCATAATCCTATAAAGAGAACTTCATTGTCAGACTTCATGTTTATCATTGATTCCAGCTTTACCACTTGGGGATGTATCCCAACCGGATGCTTAGCAACATGTAAGGGTGTTCGGTCTAGCTGCATTGATATCTCCTTGACTATTCTTTTTACAAGCTCCGCTTCATCTCTGATGAAATCCAAAAAAGTATTTGACACATTGATTCAATGGTTCAAATATATGATTAAGTTCATAATTAAAAAACAAAACAAGAGAGGAGTTGTGATTCAACATATAAAAGCAATGACAAAGCACTGTGTCACATATTATTACTTACCCATCATTCAAGTGCCACCCAGACAAGTTACCAACATCAAAAAGAGCCTTCTTCCATCTCTCAACTTCCTCTGAATCCTTCCCAAATTTGGACTCATGCTTAGCGATAGCTTCTTTGTAACTTTTTCTTGGTGTTCTCACTTCCCTGGGTTCCACTTTGTAAAACACCGGAAAGACCATGAGATCTCCTTGCTCATAGCACTCCATGATTTTCACCACCTCTTCCAAACACCATGGCGAGGAAGCGTAGCCCTCGGAGAAAATGACAATCGCAATTTGTGATTTCTCGATTGCCTTCATAAGCGAAGGTGATATTTGCTCTCCCTTCCTCAGTTCTTCACTGTCAATGTAAGTGTATATTCCTGCTTGTTTTAGAGCTGTGTAGAGATGACCAAGAAAGCTGTTGCGGACGTCCGAGCCTCTGAAACTCAAGAAGACATGGTAACTCCTTCTAAGCTTGAAAGAAGAAGAAGAAGAAGAAGAAGCAGCCATTGGAATCAGGAAAGGGAGGAGGTTAACAATGAGCAACGAGTTGCTTCAGAGTTGGTAGTTTGTTTGAGGTAGTCTGTTCACCTTGTGATCTTCTCTATATTCATTTTTATGCCCGGCCCCGGCGACCGTCGCCGGGGTCGCCGGACCTCGGCGACGCCCGGATCTCACGACCCGGGCGTCGGCCGCCGGATCGCGCGACCCGGGCGATCGCCCCGAGGTCGCGCGACCCAGAGAGGCCGCCGCGCGATCCGACAGTCCGGCCACCGGATCCGGCGATTCGGCGGTCCAATGGCCGAATTTTTTGTTTTTTTTTTTAATTTAATAAAAGTAATTTACAAATGCAAATTTTACCAAACGGTATTTTGGCCAAAGTTATATTTCAATACAAATTTTACCAAACGATATTTGCATTTCGGAAAACCCCATTCACCCAAAGATATTTGCATTTTGGCAAATGCATTCCCCAAAAGCCGAATCAAACGGGCCCTTAGATTATACCCAGATTGCATACTTCCTTTTTCGTGGGCCAATGGAGAATATTTTAATAGAGGTGCTTAAGCATGTGCCGACATGTTAGCGTGAGATTTTTATCACGCTCTTAGGTGCTTGAAGTGTTGATGATTTGCACGTGAATTGTGTCTTCATTGAAGATCTTATATTCCAGGTTAGTTAGAATGTGATCGATACAAATATTTGTCTAGTGTGGAATTTATTGTTAATTGAATTGTCAATGACTTTGACCAGTCAACGTAAGATAAATTTTAATGATCATAATAGCATATATTTTTTTATTGGAGGCCAGTTTCCTAACTTATTGATCGATTGGCTTTGGGGAAATGGCTTCCATCTCTTTAGTCCCTTGTCTTTCCTTTTCTGACATGGAAAATAAAGTATCTCATCTCATTAGAAAAAAATGAAAAACTTGGCTGTGGCTATATGGCAAATTGGTGAGTAATGATCGATGTACCTATGGATTGGCGGGCCAGACTAATCAATTAATTAAATTAATTAATTTCATCTCATTATAAAACGAAAGGTGGTATAAGATCTATGGGGTCACCATGTGCACCAATATCGACGATTTGACGGTCAAAGATTTTGGGTATCGAGTGCAACAATCTTTCTTCAATTTGAAGTGAAATTGGTCCATAATGGTACTGAAGTATCCGTTAGACTCTGGAGATGATTGCAGAAGCAATTTGGATATTTAATATGGACTGAACTTTACACCCAACTATATATAATCAAAACCGTTATACCCCGTGATTGTCTAACTATAATATAGGCCATATATTTACTTAATTCTCAATAAATATATCAAGTTTAACAAAAAAATGTGGACACATGTTGGAAGTTACATTTCTTAAAAAAGGTTATTTTCAAAATTAGTGAGGACACAAAATTTAAAGTTCTGGGTGCAAATAAAATCTTCAGTTGCTACAGTATTAAAGAAATTCTATCATTACACAGGGAAGTAATATTAGAGACAACGTGGGTTAATTCTCAATCAACAAAATGATGAAAAGATATTGAAACAAACAATCTCATGCAAGCTCCTGAAACCACCGAACACCTTTTCCTCCACTGCTCATGGACTCGAGCTGTTTGGACAAACCCGGAGATTAATGTTTACTTTTCCCCTCAATCTGTCCATCACATGGACCAATGGTTATCGGAAAGAACAACCACAGAAGGCACAGCCCAATCAACAACTATACCTGGCATTGAATTGATTGCCAACACTCTGTGGCAAATCTGGCGGATGCGCAACAATTTCGTCTTTCGTAATCAAGAACCAGACCCCAATCTTGTAGTGGAATTGGCGATTGCTCAAACCAGTACTTCTGAAGTTCCTGCGGTTACTCTTTCGCGCTCCCGCCGACAGATTTTCAACCCTGATCATCTGTGGCGACCTCCCGATCCAGCAGTTATTAAATGTAATATTGATGGGGCATATCATCCGGGAAGCACAAAGGGCTCAATGGCGTGTGTCTGTAGAGATAGTCAAGGTAGAATCACTGATCTGTATTCAAACTCTTTTCGATCTCACCCGGCTCTAGAAACGGAGTTTAAAGCACTCACCTATACCCTTCATCACCTGCTGAGTCGGCATCTACAAGACTGCAAGCTCGAACTTGAAATGGACTGCCTTATTGTCATAGAATCTATGAGGAATGAAGGATCGACGCCATGGCAGCTTCAGTCGCTGCAAGCGGAGGCTGTCTTTTTGCTTTTATTTTTTCCCAACCTATTGCTGAATCATTGTAGGCGAGAAGGGAATAGGGTTGCCGACTGGGCCGCGAAGGCCCACAGCAATGTTTTCTCGGCCCAACACTGGCTTTTTAACCCCCCTGCTGCTTTGCTTGATCTCTTGGTTGCGGATTCTATGGCTTCAGGGTGTAATTTACCGGTTATATAAATATGAAAGTTCTCTTTCGACCAAAAAAAAAAAAAAAAAAACAATCTCAATTGAATCAAGTAAGCAAACATGGCAATGAATCGAACATGGGCAGTTCCTTATTAACAGCACGGATGTCGATGAATGTCCCCATCAATGATGATTTGTTTTTTATTGTTTTCTCGAAATTGCTCGTCGCTGGAAATTTATAGGGATTTCCCAAAAACAATTAGCGATCGCACTTACGAATCGATTCGTTGGCCCCTTCAGATGCTATTCTCCTCTATAGCATGAGAGATGAGTATGTTATTGTACACGATTGTCCTCATGATATTGTTTTCCTAAATACATTGGCTTTACATTCTCTGATTTCCTGAAAATTGCATTCCTCCTTCCCGACCCAAAAAGTAATACGGATCCATCCCTAATAGCTATGTCGGTGTGGAACTTTCTTCGAAAAAGCACCATCAAAATTAACCGGTTTGTGATTTCTTTGTTCAATGCTTTGGCCAAAAAATAAATAAATTATTTGGTCAAAGTGTTAGACGCACATTGCGCAAACCCCAAGATCTCCATAACTAGAACAAGCACACGTATGATTGAGTAGAAAGAATTGACGCACCTGTTTTGTGAACCATTGTTCTTGAAGCGGAAGCGGAAACACAATGTTCCACGCGCAAGTCATTCTCCTCTATTGCCCTCCGTATCACTGGCTCAATGAGGCGGCCCCCCTCACGTGTAGTGTTAGGTAAATGCCCCTTAGGTGAGGATACATGTGAGAATTAGGGTTAGAGGAGAGACTTGAGCACTATTTATAGAGTTTCCGGTGGGTCCTCTCTCATTACGGGCGGGCTCAACTCGGCCCACACTAGCAAAGCTCATATTAGACTAATTAAGAAACCTTCTATCTCACCTTAGACCAAACCCCGTAAAACGATAAACGTTAAACGGTAAATTACAATATCAATTAATGTAGTCCACAATTAGAAAAACTCTTACATTCTCCCACTTGGACTATATTAACCGAAATCGTACCTTATGTGCGCACATTGGTCCGAGAGATAATTCTTAATAGTCAATCATATCCCATAAAGTCTTAAACACCGAATCATGGCGGTAATCGCATGTACACACACGAGCCTTCCATGGTCACGAATGCTCTCAACTTTATTGATATGGATTCAATATGGTAGTGTGTCAAATGGATAACATCTCTCATAGAGAGATCTCATTTGTCAGTCACCATTCTCTTAACTTTAGGCGTCACAAAAACTTGTGCCACTAGAGAATGCTTTACGGTTCCAATGAACCCACATATGTCTTGTCCTTATGGTTAACCTTTCTTTATGTATCACAAGACATATGCACAAGGCTAATAACCGGATGCCCGGATGCCCCTAGCCTTCACTCAAGGTTTAAACAATACCACGAGACTTTTAACAATATATATCAACATAATAACAATCCATTCAAAAACATTTTATTGAATGCAAAAGTTGACATATATGTATCAAACATTACTAAATTGTAACAAAACAGATGTAAAATTTATTCAAAGAAGAATAAAACACAGCTCCCACTAAATAATAGCATCCCAAGACGCTCCTAGGCCCATACTAATGACATGTCGATCAAAACACACGGGCGTAGGCCTTTAGTTAGTGGGTCCGCAACCATATCATCTCGTATGAATATAATCTCCGCAACGTCACCATTCTCGCACCGATTCCTTTATAGTCAAAAACTTGACCTCCATGTGTTTAGACCCCTTGAGACTTCGTTGTTATTAATAAACAACACTGCTGAGTTATTGTCACAATATAACTGTATGGGTCTATCCACAAAATTAAAAACTGATAACTCCCTAATGAGGTTTCGGAGCCAAATAGCTTGAGTAGCAGTTGAAAAACATGCTACAAACTCCGCTTGCATGGTAGAAGAAGATATGGATTTCTGTTTTTCGCTCTTCCATGATACTGCACCTCCCGCCAACATAAATATGTATCCTATCGTTGATTTCTTATCATCTTGACAACCAGCAAAATCTGCATCTGAATAACCTACTAGTTGCAAGTCTGGAACATGTCTATATATCAGCATATAATCTTTTGTTCAACCTTCTTGGCAGCAACCCAGTGATCGTGTCCTGGATTTGACTGATATCTGCCTAGAAGCCCTGTTGCAAAAGCAATATCTGGCCTAGTGCAAACTTGAGCATACATGATGCTTCCAAGCACACTAGCATAAGGTACATCATTCATCTGAGCTTTCTCAAAATCTGAATTAGGGCATTGTGAAAGACTCAATTTATCACCCTTAACAACAGGAGCAATTCCTGATTTGCAATCTTGCATATTGAATCTTTCTAAAACACGATCAATATACGCCCTCTGAGATAAACCCAATGAACGGCGTGAGCGATCCCTATGGATCTCAATGCCAAGAACAAAAGACGCCTCACCAAGGTCTTTCATGTCAAAATTTTTCGATAATATCCGCTTTGTCTCATGCAGTAAACCAATGTCACTACTAGCAAGCAAGATATCATCTACATAAAGTATGAGAAAAATATATTTCCTCCCACTCGACCTTGGTGTATATGCACCGATCTACATTGTTCTCAATAAATCCAAATGAAGTAACAACACTATGAAACTTGAAATACCACTGTCTAGAAGCTTGCTTAAGGCCATAAATAGACTTCTTCAATCTACAAACAAGCTGACCTGAGTCATCGGCTACAAAACCTTCAGGCTGCACCATATAAGCCTCCTCATCAAGGTCTCCATTTAGAAAAGCAGTCTTAACATCCATCTGGTGTAACTCCATATCGTAATAAGCTACCAATGCTAAAATCACTCTAAAGGAATCTTTAGAAGAAACTGGAGAAAATGTTGCTTCATAATCTATTCCTTCTCTTTGAGTGAAACCCTTAGCTACCAGTCTGGCTTTAAACTTTTCAATCTTTCCTTTGGAATCCCTTTTAGTCTTGAATACCCATTTGCGGCCAATAGGTTTACAACCTTCGGGCAATTCAACAAGCTCCCAAACATCATTGTGTTTCATAGATTGCATCTCATCTTTCATCGCATCTAACCACAAATCGATTGAGGACATGAGATGGCTTCAGTATAAGTCACGGGATCAACAACACAGCCTATGTCATAATCATGCTCTCCCAGGTAGACTAGATAGTCTGGTGGTATAGCTGAACGTCTTTCCCTAGGTGATCTTCTGAGTGGAGCTTCAACCTCATTTTGAATCTGAGGAACTTGTGGAATTTCTTCAGGAACAATCTCTACAACAGGATCATGGGCCACAACAGGCTCAGTTTGTGGCGCAAGAGGCTCCATAATTGTCTACACAGGATGAGATAGGGATCCAGTAATCCCTACCATACTATCATCTTTGATAGCTTGTGAGCAGCTACCCTTTTTCAGCTACATCAAATTCCAGAAATTTTGCGGTACCGAGATTCCACAATTCTTGTACCTCCATTAGGGTTATAAAACCGATACCCCTTTGAATGATCTCGGGTAAGACACGAAATAACACCGAGTAGTTTTGGAATCCAGCTTACTCAATGTTGGATTATATAACTTCACTTCTGCTGGACATCCCCAAACTCTAAGATGATTCAAGCTAGGTTTACGTCCAGTCCACAACTCAAAAGGAGTCAATGGAACCGCTTTAGTAGGAACGCGATTTAGAATATAAAGAGCTGTTTTCAAAGCTTCTCCCCACAGAAAATTAGGTAAATGTGTCCTACTAATCATACTCCTCATCATGTCCATAAGAGTACGATTCCGCCTTTCAACTACACCATTTTGTTCAAGACTTCCGGGCATAGTAAACTGACCTATAATCCCAGAATCTTCTAAATATTTAGCAAACGGCCCTTTAAGTTGTCCAGCATCACCGTGCCTACCAAAATACTCACCACCACGATCAGATCTGACAATCTTAATAGCTTTTCCCAACTGTTTCTCCACTTCAGTCTGAAAAATCTTGAATTTTATCAAGAGACTCGGACTTTTCTTTAATCAAATATAAGTATCCATATCGGGAATAGTCGTCAATAAATGTGATGAAATAAAAATTTCTGCACAAGGTAGGCGTGTAGGGTCCACTAATATCGGTGTGAATAACCTCCAACAAATCGAACTTCGTACGGATTTCTTCTTTATCTTAGTCATCTTACCTCTGCAAAGAGTCTACGCAAGTATCTTGATCACCTTTAAGAGTAGGCAAGATATCAGCCTTTATAAGCCTCTCTACTCTTTCTTTAGAGATGTGACCAAGACGTTTATGCCACAATGCATAAGACTGTTCTTTAGACAGAGGTCTTTTGGAAACAACCTTTTCAGTAGAATAAGCAACGTATATGTCGTTGGGAGATAAACTCAATCGATATAATCCATCGGATAAATTGCAACACCCAATCTTATTTGAATCATAAAACATGGAAATAGTATTACTCTTTATTTCAAAAGAGTATCCACACATGTCCAAACAAGACACAGAAACTAAATTCCGCCTAAAAGAAGGTATGTAAAAAGTGTTTCTTAACACCATCCGAAAACCAGAGTCTAAAATCAAAATAACATCTCCCACGAACTCAACGTCAACTCCAACGCTGTTTCCAACAGTGAGTTTCGATTCATCCTAAGTTGTTGTCCTTCGGTTTATGAACCCCTGAATGGTAAATGCAACATGATTAGTTGCACCACTATCTAGCCACCAGGAATTGGTTGGAACTTCAGATAGATTGGATTCATAAACTAATGCCAAAGAATCATTACCTTTAGGCTCTCTCTTATTTCTCTTAGACAACCAAGCCTTAAACTTGCTGCAACATCTCTTCACGTATCCTCTCTCCCTACAAAAATAGCAAAGAACACCATCCTTCTTGGTAAACGCTTTCTTAGGACCAAGAGTATTAGAAGGACTGCACCTTCGAATTTCCTTTGTTGTTGGAAGGACCAGCAACTTCGAATTGCCTTTATGGGTATAGTTATTCAACTTCTTACCCTTGTCTCTAGCAGAACTAGAAGCATAAAGAGCAATATGTCCTTTATCTTTCTTTAATTTCTCTTCTTTCGCCACCAACCTTGCAATCGGGTCATTAATGGACCCGGGTTTCATCTTGGGAACTATAATTGGTCTTAATAATCCCAAAATCGGGAGGAAGAGTATTTAGAGCTTGATGGACAATGCAAGCAATAGGAATTTCAACATTGAGAGTCTGAAGCTTTGTTTGCAAATCAACCATCCTGAGAACATAATCTCTAACTCCACCAGAACCATCATACTTCATAGTAAAAAGTATTTGCATATGTGTCCCTATCTCAGCATTAGGCGACACACGGTTTCTAGCCATCAAGGCTTCCATCATCTGCCTAGCATTGCAGTCTGCAGGCAAACCACTTTTCAAGTGTTCCTGAATGGAACGCTTCATGGACAGCAAGCAAATTCTATTGCTCTTTTCCCATGTAGCAAAATTTGCTTTTTGAGCCTCTGTACTCTCGGTAGTCAAATCTGCCGGCCGTTCAGTAGTAAGAGCCATATGAACATCTGCCATCTCCATAGCAAACAGAAAATCCTCTCTCCATCTCTTAAAATTCGAACCAGCAAGAACCTCAATGGTGACGGAGTTACCATTTACAGAAAAGGTGATTGAAAGACAAGCAGTATATATAATTAGCATCATGTGAGTATTGTGTAACTTGACACACAAGTACACATCTAGAGAGTTACATCCAAAATCACATAATCACCTTTGGGCAGAATACATGACAAGCAATTGTACACTCCCCACATGATAAGGGTTATGAGAATATATTCCAATTTTCGTGAATTCATCACATTTGGGCATATGAACCATTATGATCGGTCACTTCTCCACCACACTATCATGTATCCCTCCATGAACTAATACACAATCACCTCATTTGGGAGTATAACTATGTATTAGACCGGGAGACATCCCAATCAATATACGAGATTGAAATTTCTCAAACCCAATCAAGCGTGCCACTTTGGCGTCACAACTCAATTGAATCATTGAAACTCTCTCATACCGGGGATATAAACTTTACATCTCACATACATCATATACATGTGATTTAACTTTAGTGATAGGGGCATTAATCACTAAAATCACATATCATGCTAATTACATTGCTTTATTCATTAATAAAAATACAATAAAGTTTTAATTTTTATTAATGAATCACAATTTTATAATGTTTATGTGAAAACACATCAGTAAACCAACACATGTATTTCCAAGAACACAGAAAATACAAGGAAAAATACGCGAAAATACACTAAAAATTCACGTATTTAAGGCTTTGCATGTATTTTCACATCCATAAAATCATCAAACATGCAATAAAAATACATCATGACGTAGAGAATGATCATACGAATCAATCGCCGCCGGCCACGCGCAAATCGAAGCCTCCACGCGCCCGCACGCGCCGCCCGAGTGCGCGGCGCTTGGAGCACACGCGCGGCACGTGTTCGTCGCGCGGGAGGCGCGTGGCGCGCGTGGGGCGCGTGCGGCCTCCTCCGGCGACGCGCCACCCACGGTTTTCTTCGTCTCGTCGAGCCCAATCCGAATATATAATTTAATTTAATTTTTATTGAACAAAAAGTCTCGAAAATCACAAATTAGGGCAAGATCCGTACTAATTAGGGCTAATCCGTGCAAATTAGGGCAAAATCAATTGTGTTCGTGTTCTAGGGTTATGGAGGCTCTGATACCACATGTTAGACGCACATTGCGCAAACCCCAAGATCTCCATAACTAAAACAAGCACACGTATGATTGAGTAGAAAGAATTGGCCTTTGTTTTGTGAACCATTGTTCTTGAAGCGGAAGCGAAAACACAATATTCACGCGCGCAAGTCCTTCTCCTCTATTGCCCTCCGTATCACGGCTCAATGAGGCGGCCCCCTCACGTGTAGCGTTAGGTAAACGCCCCTTAGGTGAGGATACGAGGTGAGAATTAGGGTTAGATGAGAGACTTGAGCACTATTTATTTATAGAGTTTCCAGCCGGTCCTCTCATTATGGGCCGGGCTCAACTCGGCTACCACACTAGCAAATTTCATATTAGGACTAATTAAGAAACCTATCTCACCTTAGACCAAACCCCGTAAAACGATAAACGTTAAACGGTAAATTACAATATCAATTAATGTAGTCCACAATTAGAAAAACTCTTACACAAAGCTGGTCTATTTGACCGGTCAATGGTTGTGGGACCAACCACTTTTTATACATATACATATACATATATATATATATATATATATATATATATATGTATGAATATCAACTTAGTTAACATATAGTCCATTGGTTCCCCAATAAAATACTTGATTGTGGCTTTCAATAAATGGTCAATATCACGAAAAACCTCAAACTAATATATTTATGATAATTTTTCTCAAATTTATTTTTTGACTACAAGAAAACCCAAACTAGAACATATATGACTAATTTATCATATATTTATTTTCCTTAAATTTTGCCGTCAAATTATTGAGTTAGATGGTACGTTAGTTACGGATATATTAATTTAGAGTTTTTAGTGATTAAAAAATTAAGTTTAGTAAATTTGTTACAGAAATATAGTTTGAGATTTTTGGGGCACTCTAGTAAATGGCATATGCAATCAATGAGTTATTATCCTTCTCTTCTTTCTTTTTTTCTTTTGCATATCACAACTTTTCTTTTGTTGAAAAAATGACTTTTTTTTCCTTTCGTTTGCATATTATGACTACGACTACTCGAAAGTTCTATCATTTCGAGTTTGTTTTTGTCTTTTCTTATGTGCGCATTAAATTACGCTGGCCCTCACGCATGCGCTTTTGTTTCAGACGTCGGTCATATCATATTTTCTTATTTTGTTAAAGTGACCAAAAAAATGAAATCCTTTAGCTCACGTTCAAGAATTGAATTCTTGTCTCCCTCAAATCTATACTAATTTTGCCGCTAGAGAGCCAAGATGCTGCGGCGCCGAGAGAAACAACCAGATGTCGCCGGCGAGCATCATGACAAGCCCGATCTTGATCACCGTGTAAAGGAAACTGATCAAGAAACTCGCACCTCATTGGCCCCACATGGTCCTTGACTACCTTTCTGCCCACTTTTCTTCAATTTGGTCTTGACATCTCCACAGTGCAAAATTGCTTTTCTTCAAGCATTGATTTATTTTCTTTAATGTAAGATCATCAGCTTACGTGATAAATCATTGGCAGGTTCGAATTGCTATTTGTCCTGAGTCAACATTTTTTTCTAGAACAAAAGTTCTTCGATGGAGAATAACATAGCACATGGCTGGTACGGTCCTTTTCCGGTGCCTTATGTGATGTTATTTATGATCACTTCAATAGTTATTACTTGCTGAGTCGCTGTGTCTGCAGATCGTCTTCACAAGAAGCATGTGAAATTCTGAAAATTGCTAATTAAAAGTGCATTCACCATGTCTTTAATTGGTGATCCTGTTCAGGATTGTCAATATTTATGTTTTCCATGCATGCTCCAACTTTGGCTGCATCGATCCATGTGCATTTACACATGCTAGATTTGGAAATTTTCTTCTCTCTTATTTCACCTGTGATCTTACTTTGGCTGCATTAATCCCAGTGCATTCACATGCTGGAATTTGAAAATTTTTCTCTCTTGTGCTATAACTTTGGCCGCATTGATTCAAGTGCATTCACACGCCATATTTATCTGTTACTTATAGATGATATTGTATGGAAGATTCCAGCCATGAGCTTGATAATTTCAACTAGTGTCAACATCAATGTTTTCACTTTTTGGAGAAGTAAAAGTCACGTAATCTATTTTTTCCGTGATTTTGACTGAAGGGACACCAAAAGACTAATACACATTATATTCACATGAATGAAGTTTTCACAACTATCCTAAAACAATATAGAACTAGGTCTATGTTGACCCTAATTCACATTTGATGATTATAAAGCTCACTCAAATATGTTACTTATTATTTAAAATTATATCTGTTGTACTTGAGTATTTTTTATAGGATTTCAAAAGGGTAGAAAAAGATCACTTTGCCCTAAAACACAAGATATTATAAGATCTTTTAATAATATTATTTTGTGTGTGTCTGGTGCCTCAAAAAGTTTAATGATTGGCGCTTGCAACTTTTCTTCGTTGAAGATCACATTTAACGCCTTGTTCGATGTATGATCGATACAAATATTTTTTTAACATTGATTTATTGTTAACTGAATTATAAATAAATTTGACAAATCAATAATTTTGGACTTTGAAAATATTGTCGCCATCGCCACGTTTATATTGAGATTTACTCCGGCTGGTTTTTCATAAAGCAAAACAATTTTATAAGCTTTGCAATTTCGCTAGTGCCCCACATTATATTCCCCTAGGGTCACGACAAGATAAAGGCTATTTGATTTGATATAGAGTGACAACGCACCGACGCTCTACTTTCCACGCACCAAATGCATGAACCCTCCCCGATTTCAAACCAAAAACAAACAAACAGATGACGTTCCCACTGCACTCCATTATTGACTTGTGTCTCTTGACTGCAATTGGCATTCCCACTGTGTTCTTGACTTGGGTGGAAAGATGCTTTACTAATCCGAGATACTCTATAATTGTTGGTGGGGAGCTTGTTGGCTTTTTAGAGGGCAGAATGGATTAAGACAAGGTGATCCTATCGCATCCTATTTGTTTGTGATGACAGAGCAAGTTTCACTAAAATTCTGCAGTCGAGAATAGGCAACTGAGATTTCAACCTATGCACAAGAAATTCAAGCTTACGCACTGATACTTCTATTTGGCAATTCACTCACTCACTTATACTTTGCAAATAATAATCTAATCTTCTTGAACGGAGATAAGTGGTCATTTCTTACTGTAAACATGGTTTTGAGAAATTCTACAATTATCTCCGGTTGGAAACTCAACCTCAAAGGACCGAGATGTTTGAGGCTAAAATCAGGGCTAGACTATAAAGTGACTTCCTGGAACTCAATCACTTTAAAGCTGGTTCAAACAATTGGAAAACAATCGAAAATGCTCCTCCATTTCACACTCGAGCAAAAAAGTGCATGAATGTGGCTTTAGATGGAGTAATGAAACTCCATGAATCTAAGCACAAGAAAATGTTAATTGTATTGGAATTGCAATTATGATCAATTGAAATAGCTGAAATTGAAATTACTTCGATATGAAATTATAAGGAATTGAACAAGGAAATGAAAGTACAAGGGAGAAAGTAAAGATAACTCTCAGATATGAGGGTTGCGTTGGTTGATCTGCCGCTTCAGCCTCTTTAATGTTCTTCAAAAGAAGTGGCACCATGTCTGTCCACTTTGCTTGAAATTCTCCTATTTTGTGGGCAACCACTTGAGTAAATGGACTAGCTTAACACACTTTTTGGGGAAAAAATGAGTAAAATTTGGTACTAACACAAGTATATTTGATCATTCTTTCTACATACAGTTTACCATATTGGAAATGTAAGAAATTATAACAAACTTATTAGGTTATAAATGCATTATTACGAGCCTCGCTGAAGAATTTTAAGAATCTTTCACAATAAATATATCTATGCTACTGGAGTTTTTGCTAAATATTGCGCAAATTCAGTTGAGACACATACATACATCCAGACATACATATAAAGGGTTGCACGTGTTCAAACACAAAAACTCATCTTCCATACTTTTGCCATTGAGAATTAGAGTTTGTGATAAACCGGTTACATGTCAAGTCATATTGCGAATCAATAAAAGAACAAATTGAATACCAAACACCCAAATCCTACACTGAAATGTTGCAATTAATAAAATGCCTCTTAGATTATAATTATAATTGATCAAATAAAGGCCATATTCAAAAAACATAAAAGCTTCAAAACAAAGTGAAAAACAAAAAAATAGGTAACATGCCCTTTCAACTTGCCCAAAAGTGCCCTTTTTAGGTATTTTAAAACGATTAGTAGACATCATCAAGAATGGCATCAGTCAATGAGATTGTGTGAAATGAGGGAAAAATGAAATGCAAAACAAATAATTGCCAAAAATCCTATAAAATGACTAAACTTTTAATTTTCTTTGCCTAAAATTTTCAATTTGCCTTTTCATTATATCAATTTATCTTAAATAATTTGATTTATCAATTTGGTCATAAACCTAGACATAATTGGCCAAAGACTACATGGCAAATCGTCAATGAAATCATTAAAAGGATTATAATTAAATTGAAAAATAAAAAATTTAGAACTAAATTAGTAAATTATAAAAAAATTTAGGATTAAATTGGTACAATTGAAAGTTTTTAAACTGAATTTGATTGCTACACAATAGGTTGAAGATTTTTTGGACAATTTTCGCTATACATTATCTGAATGAGGACAATAGGAACATAATTTATTGCAACAAGAATCTTATATGATCAAGATATCACAAGGAAAAAATGGAATGTCAATCTTATGCCATCATTGAGGAAGCATACGCACAACTTAGGTTCAATACGTTTAAAAAATCATGAAGAAAGGAATAGAAACCGTGCACATTCACTTTATGAGTAAAATTCAACAATTCAAAGCATAAATATTTGCTAATTACAATTTTTGTTGATGGAACCGAGACATGCGTGGCCCTCCCACATAATATTAGAGTTCAGTTGAATGAGGTAGGCAATAACAGGAGCTCTTACAGCGATAACTTCTAGCCTAAAAAAGTCGTTGAAGAAGCACACGGTGAACAGTAACAGGTGGCAAAGAGAGGAGAAAGGGCCAAGAGCAGTTCGCTTCCCTTAGAACTACACCCTTAAAAAAATTCTGATTAATCTGACACAGTAGGCTACCATAAACAATTTGGAGCGAATTGAACTGAAAGCACATGCATTACTTCAAGGTACGCCATACATTACTTCTTCTCAATAAATATATCAAATTGAACAAAATATGCATATTCGGATACATGTCGGAGTTATGATTAAAAAAGGGTTATTGTGTTTAAGCTCCAAAATTAGTGAGGACATAAAATTAAAAGTTTAGGTTGGAAATAAAAAAATCAATTGCTTGAGCATGGAAGCCATTCCATCATTCCACAAGTAAAATTAGAGACAACGTGAATGCAGGAGGTGTAACTCTTCGGCCATGATTGTCAAATTACACCAATTTCTCATGGAGAAAGAAGATAGGAAATTATTTTGTGATTGTGTAATAGACACTAAAATACATCCAGCTTATCTTTGACCATATTTAGACACCAGAAATTCTCAATCAACAAAATGATGAAAGATACCAAAACAAAAGTTCTTAATTAAATCAAGAAAGTAAACATGGCAACGATGCTATCCATATTTAGAAACCAGAGAGATCCCAAAACAAAACGTCTTAATTAAATCAAGCAACTCAGGAGAACGTCGGGAAGTTCGATTTGCTATTTATTCTGAGTTAACAGTTCTTCTTGAAGAAATATCACTTGACTGAATGTAACATAGCATGTGGTTCGTACCCTCTTTTTCTTGTGTCTGGTGGATTCTGTTCCCAATGAGCTACCACTTTTTCTTGTGTCTGGTGGGTTCTCTTCACGATGAGCATTGGAAATTGCAAAAGTTATTGCAAAAGTTGGTCATGAAATGCGGATTTTTTACCAGTCCAACAGATTAAGACAACCATGCTTACCGCCCAATCGAGCACGTGGCTCACAGAATCTATAATGGAGCACCAAGCACATGATCCCCCAAAAAATATTATCATCATCTCTAAAGTACACACTTCCCTTAGCCAAATGAATCTTGTGAAGATTAGTTCAGACGTTGTCTCACAATTGGGCCTTTAAATATTGTCAATCTAGGACAAAACAACAGTTGCAGTTGCCTCCACTCTTCACGGAGAAGACGTGCACAATACTTCCTAGCTGGCATGCCCGCCAATTTTTCGCTGAGTATGAATGAGAAAGGAAAAGAAACACGAGCCATATTATTATTTGTTTCTTTACACCGTATTCGTTCGAGCATCTGATTAATTTTTATCAAACCATAATCCATCTTGACAACTTTCATAATAATTATCAATACAGAGATTTGCTTTGATAGATATTGAACATTTGGTACTAGAAGTGTGTTGGAAGGACAAGAGACAGAGTTTGACTTTTTCACATGGGATAGCTTTTTGTTTAGATGGTTTAGACGGGTGGGTTGGATTGGTCAGTCAATTTCTGAGGAGATTTATTCTGAAGATGTGAAATGATTTCATGCTAATTTGATCAGACGATTTACAAGTCCTATGTGAATGAGACATTGATTACTTCTCAAAAATTAATATGAGGGTGATTTGAGACATTTAACTGTCAGTGATACTTACATGACTATAAGAAATGATTTTTTTTTTCTGAACAAGTGAGGCAAGTAGTTCATGATCCTAAGAGGTGACATTTGGATGTCGTCATGAATATTATCCATGCTATTGTGAAAGTTCACTTTCCTTGAAATTCTCCTATTTTGTGACCAACCACTTGATCAATTGGACACATTTAAAACACTTTTGGAAAAAAAAAAATAAAGCGTGTAATATTGGGTGTTAACACAAGTATGGTGTTAACACAAGTATACTTGATCATTATTCCTACATAGTGTTTATGATAATGTAAAAATAAAAAATAAAAAATTATAGCATCTAAGGCTACAAATGCATTATTACAATTCTCTTAAAGAATTTTAACTTTCTCTCCCAATAACTATATCCATGTAAATGGAGTTTCTGCGAAATATAAATCGTCATACAAATTTAGTTGATATATATATCATAGCATGTGTTCAAACACAAAAAGCCTCATCTTCCATACTATTGCCATTGAGAACTAGAGTTTGCGACAAAACAACTATGTGCCAAGCCATATTTTAAACCAATAAAATAGCAAATTGAATACCAATGTGATGCACAAATTAACAGATTCCCTCTTTATTAATAGAGAACATCCAAATCCTACATGAGATGTTGTGAAGCTTCAACGTCATGCACGTGCCAATGACATGAAAAATTATTAACAAATGTTTATCTAGTAATAACGATTCCCGCTTTCTTTGCCAAACCAATTTCCTCTTTCAGCTATCATATTTAATTTAATATCAAGGGTAAGTATGGTTTTTTGGTAGAACTTGAAACCTGAGAACCAAACCAGTGGGAACCTGTACATTTCAGGTTCCAAGGTATGTATAATAGATTCTAGGTTTCCAAAAATAAAACACTTGCTTCGACAAATAGATTTCAGATTTTTAGTTAGAGGAACTTGGAACCTAGAACCTATAACCTGTTACCTCAAATTTGGAGCAAGTTTTAATTTTTTCTTGGTTTATGTTTTTGTGCAACCTTGCGATATTCCATGTCGTTCGATGATGGGTGTATAATCTTGAAACACCAGTTTGAACTTTCATTTTATGATTGAGAGTTTTACTTTATTAATGTTCATATTTTTAATGTTACTAAATATAAGTTATGATCAATAAATTGTAGTAACAAGTGATGGTCATTAAAGGTTTTAATTCACAGCAATCATTCAATTAAAAATATATGTAGAATCTAGGTAGACTTTATAAATGACCCTAGAAACTGTGCCAAGGTAGGTTCTAGATTTTAGAATATGCAGTGTAGTTCCGGGTTTCAAAAAATAAGAAACATGTTCAGATGGATAGTTTCCAAGTTTCAAATGGAACTTGTACGGAACTTGAATGGAATTTAGAACCACTCACCTTTAATCAATATCATCGAGAATATACAATATGACATTGATTGGCATCACTCAATGAGATTGTAATTCAATTGAGGAAAAAAATTAAAAAGAAAAACTTCCTATACATTATCAGAATGAGGACTATAGGAACATAATTATTGCGACAAGAACCTTCATGATCGAGAGATCACAAGGAAAAATTGAAATGTCAATCCTATGAAGTAATTGTGGAAGCATATGCCCAACTTAGGTTTGATGCGCATCTTTACAAAATCATGAAAAAAGGAACATAAACCATGCACGGTCACTTTATGTGTAAAATTTATCAATATCACAAAGCAAAAATATTTGCTCATTACAACTTTTGTTGATGGTCTCGTGACATGCGTGACCATACCACATAGTTTCACAGTTCAATCGAATGAAGTAGGCATAAAACGAGCTCTTACAACGATAAGTTCTACCCCAAAAAAAGTTTTTAAAGCAGCACACAGTGAACAGAGAGGGGGGCAAAAAGAGAAGAACAGGCCAAAAGTAGTTCTCTCCCCTTAGAACTACAACCTTAAAAAAAAATTCTGATTAATCTGAAACGGTAGGCTACTATAAAAATATTGGACTGGATTAAATTGAAAGCATATTCATGATAAGTGATGGTCATCATGCCTTTGCCAAAGAAAAGGAAAGATTCTAAAGTAATTTTACTTTTTGATTTGCGCTTCACGTGATTCCACTTGTCATTGTCGTGTTCCCTTCTTTAATCCGGGAAATGCGGATCTTGTTTTAGTGGGGCATTCACTTTGATTATTCCTCATCCTTACCCGTCTGTTTCTTTGTGCCCGTTAAGGTTTTAATTTTTTTTTTTTTTTATATTCTGCTTTAAGGTTCATATCGGACCTTGGTATGTCCTTCAATTGCTTTCATCCTCTTTAGGGGTTTATGGCCGGCAGAGGATGGGCACCCTTTGTTCCCAGGTGTGAAGCAAAATAAGCCCGGAAAATTGGGCTAGGGGAGAGGGAGGCGCACCCTCATTAATAAAAGGCTCTACTGTACTTCCCCAGGAACGCTCCTGAGCAGAGGTGGAAGCCCCTAGGGAGCAATCCCCCCAACGATGGGCCTCCCTACGTAAACAAAGAGGAGGCAGCTGAGGGGCCTTTTCTACGTTTACATTTACGAAGATTCCCTTTCGCCTCTTACCTCACCCGATTCCGAGGATTAGCTTTTGGTAGAAACACTACCGCCTAGAGGTTCTTTCCTTCTCCATATACTCATGAACTTGTGACGCCCCCTTCGGCTTTTTGGTTTCCCATAGAACATAAATATACACTATTAATCATTTACATTGAGAGCTTGTTTGAAAATCAAATGACACCATATGAAAATTCATAGAATCAATCTATAGAATATCTTTGCTTACAAATGTAATTAGACTACAAATGCTTAGATGCCAATATTTTTGTGTTGGCTAAATGCTGCCATGAGATTTAATTCGCCTTTTGTTAGGTGACCAAATTGATGTTTGTGCACCGGTGTATAATGTAATTAAAGGACTCGCGTCCTTTGATACCCAAATATGTAGAGTAAATCAAGCATGAAGGCCATGGTTTTATGTTCCTGCATACAAATTTTTTCTTGGACAGAATTGTGGATTGCAGGGATAAATCAGAAGGAAACTTCTGTTAGAAAGCAAAGAGTCAGGCGCACATTTTTTCTTAAAGATCCAAGTGGGCTACAAACTCCCAAAAAAAAAAGAGGGCAAAACGGCTTCCATGAAAATACCTTAAAACGAAAGTTGGCCCAAGTCCTTTGAGGACTTTAAAAATGTTCCACAACCCAATTTGATATGGGAAAATAGGAAAGATTCTCAAGGAAATCCAATATATTTGAGCAACCTTCAAGTCTCAGCCTGTTGAGTTTCCACAACCTGAAAATGGTAGACAGAAAGCTTGCTAGGTTCCTGCACCTATATATTATCCTTGTCTGGATTAATAAAAGCCTATGAGGAGACACATGTTGCATGTGCACCAGTGGTATCCAAGAGAACGAAGAATCACTTGAATTGCCTTCTTGAAGAATTTAGAAATTTTGTTCCTGATGAAATGCCGACTTGCTTGCAGCACATGCGTGATATTTCAACGCCGCAGAGATCCTCAACAAAGCAGCCAACCCCATGGATCTTGAGGAGCATGAAGAACTCCAGCGCCAAGTGAAAGACCTTATGGAGAAAGGCCTGGTAGAAGAAAGTGCCAGTCATGGGGCTCTGCCAGCCAGGAGTGGCCATTGGGCCCCGCCGGTCCACATGTTGGGTCGGGCCACCATTGGCTCGGGCCCATTTTTAAAAAAATGATTTTAATTTTTAATGAAAAATTCAAGAAGAAATTAACTAATTTTTTAGCAAAATTAAAAAAAAATTGAAATTAATTGAGGAGAATTAACGAAGAACACTCATTCAATTAAACCAAATTGAAATACAAGTATATCTTCAAATATCTTGCAAAAGAAAATTACACATAATGGTGTCCTAATAATGAATACATGCAAATTACACCAAACAACATTTCTAATAAATTCTATATCTTCAATGTCGTGTTTCCCACCATGATTTGGATGATACGGTGTCATCATTGTCCTCTTGTTCATATTCGGCACATTCCTCTAAAGTCAGTTCTTGCGAAAACCAATCATGTCTTACTACAACCATTTTTAAGCATTCTGCAAATAAGTTGCACCTTTTGTCTTCCAAAATATGTTGACTAGTATTAAACATGAGCTCGATGGTGTCATAAATGCCAGTGGGGTTAGCAGTCACGTGCTGTGGTGGAAAGAATCAAGAAACTAGTGGCTTTCGTTTTCCACCATTTTCAGAATGTCAATCTTGACTTTATTAACTTTACTAATGTATTTGGAGTAATCCATTCTCAAGTACATCGCCAATTCATTGGTAGACGAATATGAAGACCTAATGGAAGGTTCTCAGATTTCTTCTTACGAAATAGAGACCATAAAAATTTCTGGCCTTGTTTGATAAAATCATGGATCATCATATATTATTCTTGACAACAAGTACCAATGCGTTTAACCATATTTTACTCAAGTCATTTTATGAATATTCTACTGGGCTTTTTAAAAAGTTTCCTAAAAAAATGTATTCATAAAACCACTTTAAACTGTTATTTTTGTAATCATTATAAGCACGCGTTTAATTGGGAAGATCAAGTGCGTGTTTCTTTTCTTTCCATAAGTGGATCGTAAGAACATGAATGGACAAAGGCTACTCTTGTAAACAATCCATTTTCTATTGATGCTAATTGAATAGATGACATTGATCAAATATACATGAACATGAGATAATCATATGTGAATGTAACAGTTGGATACTTAAGAGACATAAGTGACGTAGGTCGGCCATGCATGGGAAAATTTCATATTAAGGATTAAAAAACTTTTGAATAGAAAATAATGCTTTTAGAATATAAATTTTGATGCCATAACAAAATATGGAAGAACTATTGGAGAATGTTTTGTTTTTGGATAATGGCCAATTAACTACCAGAATTAAAAGATGAATATATCAGTTATAAGGTTTAAGAAACTTTCTAGATTTAATGTCACTACCATACTAGTGATCAAGGTCAAGAGTTAACATGGTACAAATTACTAAAAAAGACTCGATAGTGCATGAACTACATCCGTGAGCTATTGCTTTCGTGTTTGTCAATTAATGAAATAATCATGCTACAACTTCATGCTTTTCAAGATATTTTGGGAGAAATCCGTACACAACCTTGATAAAAAAATTTATATTTTAGAGGAATCGATCTATAAAGTTCTCTAAATTGACCTTTTAAAGCATCTATCTATCCATGCGATGGATGGTGAAAATCAACCAATTATGACAGAGACATACCTCAAACAACAATAAGAGCGACTGAATGGAGGACTAGAAACCATCACGCTTACGGACATCATCTCCGAACCATTTCATACTGGCAACCATAGTAAAAACCCCCCATCTCAGCTGAGCATATAACGTGTACAGAGAACAAGCATACTCACGCATTCAGATTTCAAATAACCGAGACGAATATCAAGAAATCATGCTTAATAACTTAGTGTAAACCGCATTATCTCATGCGTATTGTGTTGAGGCACATTCAGATTTAGCCACTAATATGGATTAGCTCCTGTCCTTATCTTTGAGACATAGTATCGATTGCGGGCACAGAGAACACGAAACCAAATCATGGAATCAACACAATTTTTTTTTCTTTTGCGTCTAAACCGATTTAAGAATTAGCAAGTGAGTGGAGATCGTGAAGAACAATTCTTATTCGTAGTTATTTTTGCGTAGACAATATTAATGCAGCTAAAATCCACTCATTAACGAAAAAATCCCCTCACCTATATAAAGGCGATTCAAGAATTTCTTTCCTAGAACACAAATCCTACTTCTGCATTTTCATCACCATTTCTGTTCATGCCTTTCAGCATCATCAAGCCATGAAACTCAGATTCTTCTCCTTCACGACTCAAACGACTCTCAGAATCTCAAATACGCATTCCAGCCTGCTCATTCTTTGAAAGTGCAGTGGTTGGCTACGAATGGTGATCGGACCAGAGAGTGGAGGTCGTGGAAGCGTTGGTGTTGAAAATCGGGCCAGTGAAGGAAAAACGAATCAGCTTTGAATACTTCGATCAATCTGACCGGAAAACAGAGCATAACAGAGGAAATCCAATCCAACGCGATCTTCGACAACCTAAAGAGAACAGACTTCAGCGACAAACATCTGAAAGAATCAAAGGTAAAGCTCGGCGAAGAGGAAATATAGATCCTGAATCGATAGCGTCGCTGGAGATGAGCTCCTAAACTGATTGCGTCGGTGGAATCAGCGCTGACCGAGGCAAAATGCTGGTGACACACCCGAGATATCGAGAAATCAATGTCGCCAAGTGAATCAAAAAAAAAAAAATAGAAATCAGAGAATGAGAGAGAACACTTAGCTTTTTCTTTAATCCTGTTGGAGCGATCGAATGAGTTTATAAACTTCCATGCCAAGTGAAAACTGGAAGCTCAAAGGCTTCGGGTTGTTGAGGGTCCGGGTAACAAGTTCGAGCTCATCGACCGAGTAAACGATTCGAAGCTCAAGCGCGAGAGCATCGCGATTGAAGAGCACGAATGCGGCGAGAAATCTGAATACCGATTCCTCGAAGCTTGAAGACGAGCGATGAAGTTGAAATCGAGAGCCGAATTAGAAGGAGATCCAGGCCTTGGGCTGCAAATTATTGAAAGTTATTCCAATCTTTTCAAAGGGGCCCATGCCAAATTGAATCAAAATTTGGACTTGAATGATCTGGTCTGGTGGGTTGAGGTATGATGGACTAGACCCAATTGAGCACTTTTTTTATTTGTCATTTGTTATTTATTCATTTCATTTTTAAAAATATTTTTATAACCCTCCATTTCTTTTTTATACAAAAATGTAATTTGCAGGCAAAAATCAGGTGACGACCTGGATTGATAAAAAAAAAAAATTATAGTGAACACAACAATATCGAATCCAACAGATTGCGGTCAAGATTGATTCGAAATGTAACCACTAAATTTTGCCTCTATCCAAATTAGTGTGGAAGAAATCTTGCATTTTATTGTCTACATAACACTGCGAACCACACAAATGAACTCGCCATAGAGGGTTCAAGCAAATCATTATATATATCGTAGGAAGAAATCAAAGCCCAGCATAAAAGATTATCTGACAGGGGTGAACATCAACACTTTTTGGCACAAAAATTTAGTTTTAAACATTTCAATTGTATCAATTTATCTCTAAATATTTTGACAATTTGTCAGTGTAGTCATTTCAATCAATTTTGGCTAGAAATCATTGATGTGGATGCCAACTATCCTATGTGACATTATCAATACTAATACTGAAAATTTTCATAACTTTTCTCAATTTTTAGAATTTATTTTATTTATTTTTCTCTTTTTTTTTAAAAAAAAAAATTGCAATCAGCAAGGCTAACGATGGTCCGATGGCCCTCGTCGATAACTAGTTAAGGGCTTGCTAGCTCTCACAAGCTTTGAGCAAGGGGACTCTCGCTTGTGGTGGGCAAGGGCGACCCTTGCCCAAGTGAGGCCAACCCTCATTGTCCATTGTTTGTGGTTGGCCTTGGTCATGGCTTGAGACTAGCCACCCCTGAAAAGAAAAGAATTCAAAAATAAAATTAAAAATCATCTACGTTAGCACTAGTCACGTTATATGAGATAGTTGGTATTGACTACACCGTCATGTTAGTAGTTTCTGATTAATTTGGTCAAAATAACTACATTGACAAATCATTAAAAGGTTTATGACTAAATTAGCATAATTAAAAATTTTATTACTAAATTGACTGCCGAACAATAGGTTTATGAATTTTGCCACAATTTTCCCTAAAATCTTACAACTTGACTCTTTTGCATAGCATCTATCTTTTGATACTACCCATTGCAAAAATTAAATAAAAAGACTTTTCCTTTGAGTATCAACCTTACGCTATCTAACATCACGATGATCCTTATTATTGCCAAACAAACAAAAAATAAGAATTGCTTGATGAAGAGTTACTCTTGAAATATGCCAATGACATTTTAGATAGCATGCACGTATATCAAAGCAAACTAATTAACTATTCGAAGCTGTACCCACTTAATAGAATATCAGTGCACTTCCCATAAAATTCATTGCATTGGGAATATCTTCCTTGGACTTGGTCCACTGAATCGTGTGAATCATAATCATTAATTTTGTAGATCCACGTGAGTGCCATATGTTAGTCTTAAAAAATCAACGATGATCATGCATTTAATTTACTAGACATGAATCCAAGCAAGTATTTCCCGTTGCATTGAAAAGGCTGACGACGAGCCTGGCGAGATTTTGGTATAAACATCATGTATCATCACGCACAATCAGCTACAGTATATATATACCTGCACAATCACAATTAAAGGTTTGTCAAGAAATGCAGACGACAGAGGTTGAGCAGTAAAAGTAACTCCTAGCAACTTGGGTAAATCTGAGCACTGGAGGACCAAGGCGTGCCATTTCCTTATACACCTTTAAGCAGTTTTTATTTTTTATTTTTTATGTGAGGGTAATTTTGGAAGTTAAGCAAAAGTCAGACAGAAATGGGTTTTCCCTTATCATATAGACTAGTCCTCGTGCACTCTAGCGATTACATTCGTATTTCTTCTTTTATAAATTTAGAGGAATGCAATAGTTAAAACGGCAATACAATGAAATAATGGAGGTAAATTGTGTCAACTTGAAAAATGTCAGACACACACGTGCGTGCAAGCTGAGTTCCATGGATATTTTCCATGTGAATTTCCTATTCTTAATGATTATCGCATAACTTTTGAGAGACTGCTTATCTACACTGAGAGGTGAAAAAAACTGCAATATCAACTGTTTAGTATAATTATCACACCCATTTATGCTTGATGATTGAGAAAAAGTATATACATTGCCTTTATTTTCTTCATAATTGACCGGCGGAATGCACTTCTTCAAACAAAAAGCACAATTATTAACACTATGTAGAATTTAGACTATTTTCTAAAGTAGAGATAACAATATTGAATCGAACAAATTGCAGTCATGGTTGATTCGATAGAGAGGGACGAACTCTTATTTTTTCATAGAATCCTTCGTAGCTTCTAAATTTGTTTCCATCCCATTGATGCGGCTAGAAAGCGACAACATGAGAAGAAGCAAAAGACTAGGGCTCAACAGACTAAGCAAAAGAAAAGCAAAGATCAGTTTTCAAAATGGTAATTGTACATTTATAGATATGCTTTTTCTCTATTCCATATTTTAAGAAATACTTCTTATTTGGTAGTAATCTTATGTTTTTGGGAGTTAATGTAGTCTCGTTAACCATTTTATTGGCATCTTTTGAGGTACAACCACACCATAGAAATTTTCTTATTTGGTGGGACTCTTATGTTGCCATTAAAGTACTTTTCTAGTTCTATTAATGACATTGAGCGTTAGTATAATTTATCTAGTGTTATTCTCCTTAGAAAGGTGAATCCCAGCATGTCTTTTGAAGGTGGGGTTGGGCATGACAAGACTTTGATTCATCTGGAAATCAACAACTTGTGTGCTTATTTAAGCTATACAAGCTTTGTACTTAACTCTCATGGAGTACAGATGGACTGATCCTCGGTTCATTATTACATGTGCTCATAGGACCTCTGAAGAAACTTGATTGATGGTGGAAATGGATGCAATGATAATAATGCTTCTTGCTTAGATGCAAACCAAGTGCAGGTACTTATGTATATCAGGGAAATTTACTTAAAAAAAGTCCTAAGCCTATTGTATGTATATGTTTCTTGAAGTTTATCGCCTGTATCTGATGCATATGCCATCTATCCAAGCAGTTCTAGCATGCAAGAATTTTCCCATCAATGCACCACAATTGATGCACCATAAACGTGGGGTCAGCTAGCATTAAGTTAAGGCCACGCAACTCAACCTCAGTTTTCCATTTCTAATTTCCAATTCATAAGAAAAACAAAGTCATCCCTGGCATCATCCTTTCTAGCAATGCAGAGAAAAGAAAAAATGAAAAATCAAAATGAACAAGATTACCTTCTCAAATGGTACATAACAGAACTTCACAGATTTCCAAATACAGACAGAAACTTCCTCCCATGCTCTGTGCCACTCTTGCCATTTGTTAGGCTCGATTAGATTCTTCCACTAAAGTATTGTCAAGAGTTGGTACCTGTAAACCTGTGAAGAACTGAAGTCCTCACTAGACTGAGCCTCCCAAACACAATAAGAAAAATCTCATTGAGGACAATTCTACGAGAGACACAACATAAGCCGGTTTCATAACAGCATTAAACCGAGGGACAGCAGCAACCCACCCAAAAAATTTTACACGAAATTGTGTGGAAATGGAATGAACTCATCCATCTAGATTGACCAGGGCATCAATATAACAGGAAAAAACTAAAAAAAGAGAGAAAGAATATCACATGAAACTAGTAGTCAAAACATTTAAATCCATTGAATTACACAAAGGATTCAGTTGGGTAAAATCACAAATACCTGGTGGACGTCACAGAGTGGGGTTCCTTCGTACGAAGGGACAAGCACTGGCGGGAGGAGATAATCTTCCTCACGCAGATATCAATGGCTTTGGCAGCTCTAAACTCTCACTCTATGACTAAGCCATCACCATCCAATTTCAAGGACTGGGCCTGTGGGAGCTCTTGTCAGGTATGCAGCACAGAGCTGGCAATTTCAGGGAAGTTGCTTTGTCTTGACATTGTCTCTCATCAGCATTATGCTCAAATAGAAATCTTTTGGGGCAATCACCCGATGGTATAGCAAAATTCATCCATGCGGTACTTCGCTTGTGAGTGATGGTTGAGGGCTTTCCAGAGGAGGGTCTCATGAGTGAGGCCAAACACTAGGAAGTTGCGAGGGGAGGAGCATTTCCTCAGGACGTCCGAGATGGGCTTGAGCTCGGGGGGTAGGACATGCGGAAAGAGTCGTTGGACTTGGATGCGTAGTGAAGGAGGGTGTTGATGACGGTCGATGGCAGAGGCGCGTTGCTATAGGCGGTCGTGGTGGAGGGAAAGGTGGTGGTGGTGGCAGCGGAGGCGGCGGCGGTTGTGGAATACTCTCTGGTGTAAATGAGGGTGACGACGAAGGCCGTGGTCAAGAAGGAGATGAAGGCGAGGAGCCATAGGCGGTTGGAGCTTCCTTGCTTCTGGATGTAAGGGTGGAGGAGGATGAGTCTTGTGTTGCTGTTGTTGACATTCTTCATTATGCTTGGCGTGAGAGAGAGACAGAGAGACTCCGGTAATCCTGAAGATCCTGAAACTTAAATGAGGCAGAGACCTCTTTGATGCTTTAAAAGGAGTAAAAGGGGCCGTAGGCAAATGGAATTTTAAAGAAATAAATTACCATATGATAGAAAATATTAGCTAGGGTCATTATTATCATCGCGTCATATCTATATTACAACACTTTTTTTTTTGTTTATATTTTTGCGAATGAGCAAAATCACTATTTTAATAAATTCATGAGACAATATTTAAATATTTAAATATTTAAATATCCCTTTATCAATCTTTAGATATCCCTTTATCAACACTACTTTGTAACTCTTTCTTATCAATGGAAATTAATGGGGCATGAACTTCATTCAACGCTATGTGAAGTGGACCCATTTTAGGACTCAAAAGATAGATTAGAGCCAGGGGATTGGTGATGTAGCGACCCAACAACAGATTACAAGCTAAGAGTGAAATTTGAGGGAGACATGTCAACTATAGCAGCCTCCATCTTGGTAGGAGTGGCATATGCACGCGACATTCTTGAATACATATTTTCTATCGCCCCTGATAATTTAAACTTTGCAGTAGAAATCCTTAATAAACAATATGAAAACTTCCATATGAGATTTATTGTGGTCCGATTGTATTACTTTTGCGACATTGATTGGCTTGGAGTAGTGGGCACGGGGTTCCGTTTCCATATACCCTTCTCCGTATTGTCCCCTCACTCGAAGGACGACATATGTTTTTGCTAATAGACGTGATCCAATGGACACACAACTCCTTGTTCTCTCCCTCTCTCCTCTCTCCCCTCTCACCAAGCCCACCGCCAAGGCAGCCTAAATCGGTACGACCAGTTATTAATTTCTCTGTAACAATACTAATTGTGGTCTTAAGATTTTATATCTAATAGACAATTTCTAAACAGCTTGATGACTTACTATTGAATTTGGGTTTCGCAAATTCCTCAAATCGTTCGTATCATCCTACAATAAAAGGGGGCCTATGTTGGTAAGTTACTTAATCCGACGATAATTTACTAACTTCGATTTTATTATAATGGAAAATTCCTTACTATAAACAGACTTATGTTGGTAAATTTACATTGTGAAATTCATGCTTTGAGAGGCAACTTTTTACATAACAAGTAGATAATTTACATTTCACACTTTGGTAATCACTTGCTCTCTTTAAAAAAGGAAATTTGTGAGTAACTTATTAATTTCATTGAAAAAATATTATGTTCACCCTTAAGTTTTTGTTTTGAACGGTAAATATATGAAAAAGTTGATAATTACTTATTGGATTTCACGTTCGTAAGTTGCAAACATTGTTGATAATTTACTGTTAGCATAACTAACCAATAGGTCGCCAGTTTTATAATTTTTACCAACGGGATTTAATATCTACGAGCCATATTAGAAAAATTACCATGCTCGGAACATTGTTCCTGATAGCCAGTAGGTGCAATTGTGATAAAATAATCCGCAGTTCAGTTAAAAGTGCTCACTTCTCGAGAATATTACAAGAATATGCTAACGCCACTGAAATCATTAAACGATGCGCTGCCAAGCATGTTGTGCATACGATGACATTTATCAATGAGATCATGATCCAATTGACAAGGAAATATGAAAAACAAAAACTTACCATGAATGTTGTCTGCCAAGTCACCATCTGTTCCTCCGACAACAACACAGATATCCCGAGGTATCGGAAACATCGTACTACACTTGCCTCTTCTCATCTAATCCGATTCACTGTCACTTGCTTCTAGTTCCTCTTCATATACTAATCTAGGATGAAATTCCAGTTTCTCTTCGTATCTTGATTCATTAGTTGCTCAGTCTGAACTTATCGGATAAATATTCTCAACCTCGATCGGATCTAAATACCTTTATTTTTTCTTGTCTAATTGGTTTTCGCAAGTTCATAAACCTTACGGAAACAAGTTATGCTTCAGATTCAGCTTCACTTAGTTCCGGTTGGTATGTGCCACCTTGAATTTGTTTCACTGGCTCAGTAGCTTCCTTGAGAGCTGCAGGCCAACTCGTACTACACTTGCCTCTTCTCATCTAATCCGATTCACTGTCACTTGCTTCTAGTTCCTCTTCATATACTAATCTAGGATGAAATTCCAGTTTCTCTTCGTATCTTGATTCATTAGTTGCTTTCAGTTCCTCTTCATCCGTTGGTTCATCAGAATCCTCACGTAGGGAAGCTGGATCCACTAATTGATTTTCTTGAAGTACAACCTTCAAATCATCTTCTAGTCGCCTGCATTTTAGTAAATATCCCAATTTTTTCATGGTTCCACCCGATACTCTAACAGTAAGACTAAATCGTAAATAACTCTCCTCAAATTGACTGAAATCAACTGCCCCCATAAACAATCCCCACAGCCAATTTGGTTTAAGAAACTGAAACCATGTGTGCTCCGAATCAAATGATCCAAGATTTCCCGATAGCCCATTCCGCTTTTGGCCTTGAACTTGTGGCATGATGTCAAAAAATATTTCCTTTTCTCCATCTTCTACATCGAAAACAACACAGAGAGACAATCCTATGAACTTATCGTACAAGTCCTGTGAAGCCATGAATGAAATTGTATTGTCTTCAACAAGGACGAAGTCCTTTGGCATCTCTCCTCCAGGGTCAACGTTTTGGTGACCAGGATCAATCATGGAATAGTCATGCTCCTATTATACGGGCAAAATGTTAGAAGTACACAAGTAAGTAATTAGTTCAAGAGGAAGAATTTGATTTTGAACATATTCCTAGTGAATCGACCAAAACTAGAGTTCTATAATAGTTACACATGTTGATCCTTGCTTGCGTTGTACACATTATTGGTCAGACCCGACAGTCTAATTGTTATGTATTCACTTTAGACATCGCTGATTTTTCAGTACGAACTGTTCAATTGAATTCCAACTTACTTGAAAGAGACTTAAAATTATTAATCTAAATAAAAGAAAAAAAATTCTACTTGCACTTGTATAAAGGGAAAATAGGAAAGGAAAAAGTTCTGCTCTAACTTTATATAAAAGGAAAATATTAAATATGATACTCTCAATTAAGTATCCTAAATCAAATTGTCCTAAGTAATTCGCATGTGTCGGTTGACCCTAGCAAGATTGTGTGATGGTTCCCTATCATAATAGCAACTTTTGTACCTTTCTTCTTCCAGCTTAGTAGATGAAACTATGTTGTGATGCTCAAAAATAGAAATGTCGATTAGGATCAGCAATTATTTGATGATAAAGTTCATGAAAATCCAATCAGATCTGATTCTCACAAGAGAGGCTCTTGGGCTTTTATGCCTTCTCGTTTTGTTGCTTTCTACCTCTATTTCGCCCCTTTATTTTGATTATTGTTTTGGCAACTTCGATTTGATTGATTGATGCTGCGTGTCTTCTTTTTCTTTTCATTTAAGTGTTTAATATTACGGATTATTTAATGGTCTCCTCTTGCTTTCTATACAATTATCATTACTCTACAACCTAATCATATAGCTGTTATTTCAATTTGCCCTTTCATTGCTACAATCACGAGACTTTAGCCACAACAATGACTAGAGATATTCTCATCCTAAAGACATAGACAAATATTATTGGCCTAATATTATAGCGTACTAATTCCTTACCAAAAAAAAAAAAAAAAACTTAATCCAACTCTACAAACAGAAAACACTTAAGTGTGAAAAATTTTTTATGTAGAACAATTGAATTAATTTTCAGAGAGGGAGGAAGGAGGGATGGAGGGGGAGAGAGAGAGAGATAAACCTCAATTGAGAAGTCAGCAATGTTCAATTCTTTATGGACTAATTCACTTGAACTATCTTCCTCGATGCTTGTTTGACTATTTTGTAAATCTTCTATTTCACTTGGAAGTTCTTCCTCAAAGCTCTCCTGACTATCTTCATACCCAACTTCATAGAGTAAAGCTGGATCCACCAACTCATCATCTTGAAGCAAAAGCTCCAAATCATTGTCTAGTGACTTGCACATTAGTCGGAATCCACACTTTTTCACAATAACTTGCTAGCATGATGTCTGGATAATGTAATGATAACTTGAAAATGACTTGAGTCATTTGAACCAAAATCATCTACTCTCCACAAAAATTTTGCATTCTCAAAACTAAGCCACACAGTATCCAAAGTAGTTGACTCAAAAACACTAGTGCCCATGGGACATTTTTTGCCATTAACAAGTGATTCAGTTTCAAAATAGATAGTCCCCTTTTCTTCTGCTCGGAATACAACACATAAAGCTACTCCTAGGAACTTTTTATATAAGTCCTTTGAAGCCACAAAAGATATATAACCATCTTCAGTAGGAAGCAACCACTTTGGCATCTCTCTTCCAGGTAGAACAGCTTGGCAATTTGTTTTGCAATTTAAATTCTGTCATAGATGCAGATTATTAGATAGTTTTTCAAAATTGGCAACTAGAAAAAGGAGTTTCAAATGAGTTAATTGGGTAGTCCTAGAGGTACAGTTAGCAATAGCATTACAAAGATAAATTTGTACTTAACTAGTGGAAATATGACATGTATTGTTGAAGGTTTGTAGCTGGATGAACATTTAGTATTGAAGTTTTTGATTGGGTTATCCTTGTAATTCAGCAACAAACTAGAGTTCTATAAATAAAGAGAATATCTTTTGTGTTGCCCTATAGCAACCTCCACCACACATACATGTAGAATCACTTTCTATATGTTGGTTTTTTAATTAGTCCATCAATCTAGGATTTTTAGTCTTTTAGAGAGAGAGAGAGAGAGAGAGAGAGAGAGTCTAACCTCACACTTGAACAAGTCATTCACAGAGAACCCATTGTGGACCAGTTCATGACATGAACCTAACTCAACATTCTGAACATCACGTACGTTGGAGGAAATTCTAGTAAGAGATTCACAATTAGTTGTGCCTAGAAACATCAATTTTTCTGGAATCTTGGGATCTCTTGTAGTTGTTGGCAATCACTAACATTCAAATAATGCAAGTAATATAGTCGCTCACATGTAGGAAGGTTAGTAAAACTGTTTCCAGACAATTCTAAAGATTGTAAGCGGGGAAAACAGGAAAGATTCTCCAGGAACTCTACTTTTGATAGATTGCATTCACCAAGGGATAAATGGTGTAACTTTGGAAATCCTATCTTTGTATGGGGATCACTAGAACCCTCCTCCTCATTTGGAAACTTGATAAGTTTTGAGCAACCACCAAGCCTCAGAGCGCTAAGATTTTGCAACTTGTAAATGCTAGATGGAAGGATTGTCAGTTTCTTGCAATTCTCTAAATACATATGCTTCAAAGAGACAAGATTTTCTATGGATGTGGGAAGTTCCTCAATTGAAGTCCCATTTAATATAACTTCACGTAAGCTTTTGTTTTTATTTGGAATATCAGGGAATGTTCGCAATTTAGAGCACCCCTTTAAATCCAACAACTGTAACTTGTGGTGACATGCAACCGATTCATGGACATGCTCCAATTTTTGGCACTCACGGAGATTCAATTTCTCAAGATTTGGAGTACAAGAGAGGTCCGGCATACAAATCAGCAACTGACATTTGCTGAGGTTAATGAATTTTAGTTTATCAAAGCCCTGCAAGAACAATGAATCCAAGTTGGACAGACATACCACATGAACAAAACAAAACTAAGATAAACATTCAATTCCAAATCTGGCTTTGATTTTTTTAATAAAAACCACTTGATAATGATTCAATCTACAGGTGATCAGAATTCACTTGATCGTATGGTGTATATAATGCACTCTGTCTTGCTTTTTAAATACGAATTTAGTAAGTAATCATTGTTCTTGGTCAGAAGAGAAAAGAAAAAAATAGAAGAATAATACTCCTAATTCCACTACACACACTAGTGGCATAGCCACTTCCACTACATTTACATGCAGAAACAATACTTGTAAGTTAGAGAGAGAGTGGTGGGAGCACTGGATAGAAGGTTAATCCTTTGCCAACTAATTCATCGCATGAATTTAAGCTAAACATCTGGAATCTCATGTAGAGATTCCCCATTCACCCGCCAGTAGATCCCGCAGAGGCGGTGGAAGGTTGAGAATCTCTTCTAGTCATCTCTTATTATGAAGTGGTGGTTGGTTGATAATTTTTACAAAATTGCATATTTTGTATGCCTGAATGGTCATAAATATAACAAAAAAGAAAAAGAAAAAGAAGAGTTCAAGCTGTCATGCTTAGTTTTTGTTTTTTAGCTACATATACATCAGCGTAGCGAAACAGCTCAAAGTTCACTATATCATCATAAATACAACCACTACAATTACATCTTGCATTTGTTTACATACATATGCAGCGCACATACATCGATAGACTTTGACATCTTGATCTAGTGGATCTCATGTGCGATTTATTAAACCCCTATGGTGCTCATCCATTAAACATATATGAGTCTTTTTGCGCCTCCTTTTGGTGAAGTTTTAACTATTTTATTCTAGAGATGCCTTTGTCAATGAGTTATCATTCTGTAATGATTAGGATATTTTTGATACGGTAAATTCTCAATGAACTCTCTAAAATTATAGCACTTCATTATGGGGACCAACAAAATATTAAATGAAAGGGAGTCTAAGGAACAAGATTTGAAATGTTATATCTGAAATCTTTTTCAATGGCGTCTCTCTAAAAAGATAAAGGTGCTGGTTTTTTCATTGGACAAGTGAAGAATGTCAATTAAACTTTATAAATTGAGACAAACCTAATCAACACTATCACTCACACATGCGCATAATGAATGGAAATGTTGCTATTAGTAGGATATGGTAAAAAATTTATAAATGATTGTCATGGAACCTTGATGGTTTACATGTTATTGATTTTCATATTGGTGAATTGTGCGCCTAGATGGTATTCCAAAAACAACTGCCTTCCAATAGAAAAGTAGTTGAAGTACATCTGGATTGACAACCTACGTTTGATGCTTTAATATGTATAAAGTATACAATCATTCTAGCTGTTTTCCTAAGGACAAGATTAAAAATCCTTCTATTTGATATATATACAGTTATAATTAATGAAGAAAGGACCATATAAATGCGCACCTGAAATTGTTTCAACACTACTTCGATGTTTGTTTTTTGCAAATCAAGTCCAACTAACTTCTTTGGACCATCGCTAAATTTTGGAATCGAGGTGCATTGAGGCCATTCAAACCACCTTAACTCATTAGGGAGATAAATAAGACCTGAAAAAGGATTATGCACATTATGTAGAATGAGCAACCTCAACTTTCTCATGTTTGTGAAAGCATTAGGACCAATATACATCTCTTCTCGCTCTGATAGCTTCAAAACTATGGCTTTTACCACACTTATTTCCTGTATATTTATTAGAATATATTTAGATTACTTTGAAACTATAGTAAACAAGTCAAGGTAAAGAATATACTTTGAATTGTTATAAATCAACAAGACTTACCACATCTCCTGATAGAACATGAAGAACATCATCATGAAGCCATAACCTACTGCGTTTGCCGGGATCATCACAACATTCTTCTTTAACAATATTCATACCCATTGATTGTATTAAGTCATGCATTTGTAAGGTCTTTCGCACTTCACTAATCAAGGAGCGCTCAATGAGAATTTCCACCCCAATAGTTGTGTCAAAATCACAACTGTCAAGAACATTCTTAATGTACTTTGTCTCTTGCCCATTAAAGAAACAGGCAATGTCAAGAAAAATCTCCTTTACATGGGGCTCCAAACCATCATAACTTACCTTTAGTACATCATTGATTTTTTTGTGAGGACTTTTGGTAAGTTTTTCCAGGGTACTTTCCCATAGATGTTCTCTTCTACCGCACAAGAAAGAACCCAACACCTCAAGAGCCAAAGGAAGGCCTTTAGCATAATGTATGACCCTATCAACAAGGTTGCTGCTTATTTCTATTTTCTGATTTCCTAGAAAAGCATGCTTTCTAAAAAGTTCAACAGCTTCACCATGCTTGAGAGCTCTAACTTCATACATATGATTCCAATGTACCCCATGAGAAGTTAACAAATGCTTATCTCTTGTTGTGATAATTATCCTACTTCCATTACCAAACCACTGACAATTTCCAGCTAATGCATTCAACTGACATACATCATCGACATCATCAAGGATAATGAGAACTTTCTTATTATGGAGTCTATCTTGAATCAAACAACTTCCTCCACCAACACTGTAAATTGTAAATTTCATCCCTAGTAATACCTCTGATAGCAATTTCTCTTGCAAAGCAACCAAATCACTGGAACTTTTGGAATTTTCTTTAACACGTTCCGAAAAACTAGAACCTTGAAACTCTATAAAAATAGCATTATAAATGGCTTTAGCAAGGGTTGTCTTCCCGACACCTCCCTGTCCCCATAATCCTATCATAAGAACATCATCCTCAGACTGTAGATTTAAGATTGTTTTAAGCTCTTGTACTTGAGAATCTATCCCAACTGGATATTTGGCTACCTCTAATGGTAATCGATGTAATCGACTTGAGATCTCTTGTACAATATGTTCTATAAAGCCTGCCTCATACCTGAAAAGGGAAAAATAGTTGAAACTGCTTTTATAGCAACCCAAAGAAATGAATAAAGATTTAAAGAGAATCGCTAAGTAAGAAACTTGTATGCATTATTTGAGGAGATAAATGTCAAAATATTTTCAATTAGCAAGAAGCACGCTTTTTCATGCGATTCTACATGCTGTGTATTAATTTATTTGCATTTATTAATAATTCAAGTTAAGTATTGCATTTGCTGAATGTTGATCGGCATTATCTTAGTCTCTTTACAAGGTTCACTGATATGGGCTTTTTTTTTGCTTCAAATTTCTAAATGCCTACCCATTTAACTGGCATTTTCTGGGGTAAATCCTTATAATAATCAAGTATTTTACCCGACGATTTTAGGCCCACTTTTAAAAGTGGACAAATAAAGACATGATCTTTAGCCGTTTGGACAAATATGGCATAATGTCGGTTCCTGTAGAAATCTATCTGGTTATTACCTTTTTGCTCTTTACAGTTTCAAGTATTTACAAAAATGCCATTAGGCCTGTATTTTCTTTAAAGAGAAAAAACCTAGTTGATCATTCTTTCTTCATAAAAAAAAATAAATAAATAAGCATTTCTAATAAATAAAACTGAGAGAATACCAGATTTATCTTCTCCTCTGCATAATGGCTTACATAATGAAGTAACTAGTCTCTTGACAAAATTTCTCGCTGAAGAAAATGAATATGTAGATACGAAAGAATGGATAAAAGCCCTTGCAAGAGAGGCGTCTTTATTGGTCAATGAAAGGCTTGATGTAATTAAAACATACACTAATATAAAGAATCTTGAGAAACAAGCTTCAAATCAAGTCCTTCAAGACCAAATGTTGTAGCAAGATAAAACACCACTTATTTTAGGTCTTGCAAAACGAGCAGTTAACCTTAATAGTAATGATGTTAGTGCGACTCCGTTTATTTCATGGAAAATGAATAATTTGAAAAAAAAAAAAATTCTAAAAATTATCTCTTGTATTGTTTACAAAAACAAATGAACAAATTTTTTTTTTTTCAATTTCTATGAAAATGTTTAGATGTAAATTGTAGTCAACAATGAAAATATTTTCATTGAATAATATTTCAAGCAATACGAGCGTTCATTTTTAAGAAAATGTTTTCAAATTCATTCATTTTCTGTGAAACAAATACAATATTAGTTCTTGGTGCTTTTCTTAATCTCAAGACTGGAAAACATGTTTTGAAAGGATAGATGATTGGGTCACAATCGTTTGAATGATAACAAATGCAGGAGGATATAGTTTGAACACTATGTATAAAGTATGTATGAAGCATATGAAGCCATTCTTGTAGGTTATGCTAAGAAGTTTTGGGAAATTCTTATTATCTCAAACGGATTTAAGGCATAAATTAGACAAGAGCTTATTGTAGATGGAATATAAGCCATGATAACATGTCTCAAAAAAAGAATTATATGGTTTCTTGCTTTCTATGGAAATAGTGGCGAAAGTAGATTTTAAATGCTCTAATGAAATTACAAACTTGTGATATGTGCTACTTTGACGACTATGCCTGTGAATTTCAACAATACTTCTATAATTTGGATATAGTTGCTCAATAGTTCGTGTTAAAGACTTTCTTTGACAAACTTCCGGAGCCATGGCCAGAGGTCACAAAGAAGGCTTACGATTTACTCCTTCAGTAAGAAAAGGTGGCAAAAGGTCTGGATGGGCGAATCCAGGCAAAAGATTATGCGATGAAGAAAGTGAGTACTGAGCTCCAAGCGAAGGAAACAGCTAAACAGTTTCCTTACTCGAACAAGAGTTGTTGCTCTCAGATTGAATATGTCCTGGGTAGATATGGCTGTAACGTGCATTGAGAAACTGGAAGGGCAAGACACTTTCCTAAACGATTGAAAATTTATTTGATATGAAAAACGTGTACCAAGGAAAAAACTATAGCCTTATAAATCTGAACAGTAATCAAGATTTGCAAAGAAAAAGACTAATCTTAGAGACAAAACTAGAATTGAGGCCTTAAAAAGGAGACATGGAAGAGAACCTCGTTGTCCTCAGGGTAAACCCTTGAGTAATAGTAAATGTTGTTTGATTTTACGGATTAAAAGCCCACAAGGCTCATGCTTGTCCATTAATGTATCCACAAGAAGATCAATCTTCCTAGAGTATACATCAAAGATGACAGTCGACAAAACCGGCTTATAAACCTATAGATGAGCAGGAACTGGAAAATTGGACTTTGAGGTTGAATCTATCTATGAAGTTTTCTCAGAATATGACACAGACGAAGAAGATTCAAATTAGTGAAGTGAACAATTATCGACGATGAACACATGTGATGATCTAGTGCCCTTAGTGTCAACAAATCTTAGGTATACAAATAATCTTTCCAATAAGATTATCCGTCAGGATCAACTTTGGAAGGGAGTTTGCTCGAAGATGTTAGGGCAGTTTATTGATAATTCAAATTTAACTTTAAATAGGTCGTGTATGTCTCACAATCAAAGTCAATGGCGCAAGTGTCTTATACCAAACTTCAAACCTTAGACAAACCTATGCTAGGTCTCCAAAAGATAAGAGAAACAAGAGAGGTACATAACAGTCGGTGGGTGGTCTAGGGCTTTTCTCACCCCTAAAGTTAGCTCAACATGTGAGATTTTACCTCACACTTATAAACAGACCACTAGCTCCTTCCATAACCGACATGTGACAACCTCAACAATCTCCCTTTCACACATCGGGCCTTGGTTGGAGGCATAACAATCTGTAAATTTTTCGTGTAACTGTTGAGTGTAGACTTGTTGGTAACTTTTTTAGTGTTTTTTGGACACCCAAACTCTTGAAGTGCCAAAACTCGGCAAGGAGAGACACTTAAGTATCAAAAGTTAGGAAATATATATTTAATGTCACAATCGGAGCAAAATGGATCATTTAAGTGCTAACGGCAAGAAAATCCGGCCAAAATATTGACTTGTCATTTTTTTAGCAAGATAAGTGTAAAACGATGTCATTTTGTACACTGACATGACTAGATAAGCAAAACACGACGTTGTTTGCCCTTGGATTTGAATTTTAATAAAAATATTAATTAATTTAAATTTAAAACTAAATTATTTTAAAAAATGAATAAGAAGCTGCATAAGGTGGGTGAGGGCTGTCCAAGCCCTTGTTGCCACCTTCCCACCATTGTCGGAAGGGAGGGTTAGCCAGAGTTGCTAGGCCTTGGCCAGGAGTCAGCAACCCTAGCTAACCGACGCTAAGGGCTTGCAAGCCATCATCTAGATCTAGGCAAGAGTCGTGGCTCTCCCTTAGATCCAGTGAGGGTCGCCAACCCTTGCCCAATAGGGCCAAGGGCCACTGAGGCCACCGCCTACTGGGCTAGGATCCGATGACCCCACCCGACCCTCCCCCACCGTCTCCCGGCGATCGAGGTGGGGAGGGGGGAGGCAGAGATGACAAAGGCTTGCAAAGCTCTTGCTATTCCACAATCCCCCCCCCCGTGAGTTTAAAGTTAGTTTTAAATTTAATTTAATTAATATTTATATTAAATTTCAAAAAAGAGGCAAAACGATGTCATTTTAGTTCTTCTTTGTTGACTCAACTCTCCCGTGAGTCATGTAAGCTAGTTATATTAATAAAAAAAAAAATTGCTGCATAAGAATTCTGGCCAAAGTCATCGGACTTGGAACTTAGGTATCCCAATTTTTTTTTTTAAATGACATTTAGGTGTACTTTTCGTAACTTTTGACACTTAAGTGTTATCGTGCCAAGTTTTGACACTTGTGCTGTACTTTTGCCCTGTTTTTCGTGATTTTTTTCCCAAAAGGTAGATAAGAAAACCAGAACACTTCTACAAATGTTGGTCTGCTACGTTTAAATGGTATGAACTCAATTATCTGGTGCATACAAAGGAAGTGCTTGCTATGAAAAATTGTATAAAATTTTGTTTACGTCTTTCTAGCCCCAAAAAGGTTTGTGGTGAGAAGTGATTCTAGATATGTCGAAAGACTAGTGAATCTGAATCTGAAAGAAGCTAAGCAAAGTAGCCTCCTCATATTCCTTCAGATAATAATGTCTTGACCGATTCTCTTCCTCGTAAATTGTCTTGTTGTGTTTCGACCAAAAGCAAAAACTTGTCTTGTTGTGCAGACAAATCCTACTGCAAAAAATTAAATGTCGGGTATGCAAGCAAGAGGAGCGTCCAAGGAAGAAGTGTCCAAAGAGAACGGGGGAGAATGGGAGCGAAAGCTACGGTTCTATTAGGACGAGAGCAAATATTTGTTGGCTATGCAAAAGACCTAGAGTTCTTATTTCCCAATTTAGAACGATAGATGAAAAGATAAAAAGCTTTGGTATCATCAGTTGAATGATTGGGAGCATGAATACTGTGAAAGACTTGCCAAAAGAATGAACCGGTCGGTTGAAAAGACAGTTGAAGTTCACACGCGTCTTTTGATGAAGTCCGAAAAATTTAAAGGAGAAGTGCTTGGAGATGAAAATCGTGTATCAAGAGAAGATGATGTGCTTGGCAAACAAACCTACTTACAAAGTATAATCTGATTCAGAATGGTTATTGGTTTACTAGGTGAACCATTGGGCAAATATGACTATTAGGTCGAATACTCAAAGCCCAAGTACGAGGAGAGTGAGGCTCCAGTAAAGTTAGGCAAAAGAACATTAAGAGTGTTAAAACTTTCATACGACGCTTACTTGAGTGTCAAAATTATTTTCACTCGTTTGAATGCCATAACTTTGAAAAATTGCTCACTTGAATGCCAATTCCGATTTGCCTCGCCAGAAAATCCGAGTAGACGCCAGTAGTCCGATGTGGCGATGTTGATCGTCTAAGATGATTTCACCAACGTAACGTGGACAATTTTTTAATATTATTTAAATATTTTAAATATTTTTTTTTTGAATTTTTTTGGGCTTTTTCTTTAGGGCTGGTGAGCCTCACCGGCCACAAAACCCTCACCCTGGTTTGCGAAGGCCTCGGGCAAGGCCACGAGGGCCCTCACTTGCTCTGGCTGACCATAGGTGACACTGCGTCACCTAAGCCCAACGATGTTCGATGCCCTTGCCCATGCAGCTAGATTTGGGTGAGGGCCACCTTGCCCTCGCCATGAAGGCCCTGGGTGAGGGCGTCACAGCCTCGCCGACCATGGGCAACATTGCCCAGAGCTAGTGAGGACATCGCAACCTCACCGGTTGCAAGGGAGACTGCAAGGGCCTCGTTCGGTCTAGGTAGCTAGTGAGGGCCCTCATGACCTCGCCAATGACTAACAAGGCCCCGACAACCTCTTCTATGCCTTTGCGGCCGAGGGCAAGGCAGCCCTCACCCAATCTAGGGGAGGGTTTCACAACTGGCAAGGGTCGCCAACCCTAAAGAAAAAGAGCAAAATAAAAATAAAAACAAAAATTCAAAATCATAAAAAATTTTACATAGAATGTTTGTCCAAATGTGGCACTTAATGAGCTATTTTGCTCCGATTTGGCACTTAAGTGATTAAAAAAAAAGTTTTGGTACTCAAATGAGTGTTGTATAAAAGTTTTAGCACTCCTAGTGTTTTCTTCCAATAAAGTTATGGGGACAAGATCTTGGAAAATCTATACTAGATGGCGATAAAGTAAATCACAAGGAAATATTCCTGAGAATCATAATCCTATTCCTAATGATTTTGACATTGAATCTGGTGATAAAAACCACGAAGATAAACTTTTGAAAAAGTAAAGTTTTGATATCTTGTGATTGATTCTAATGATCATGGTCTTTCAAGGGACGGGTTGTAAAATCTATGCAGAGTTGCTAGGTGGACTTCGGAAAAAGATTTCCAGCAGCTTGGATGGTTCGTAAAAGATCTTGCTTCATACATAAAGATTCTAGAAATTGAGTTAAAATTTTGCAGAACAAACGGAAAAGAGTTCCTTAAATAATGGGAAGTTGAGGAACGTATTCTCGCCACGACTAAAGCTCATACTCCCTAGTGATTTGACATTCAGAAGGAAGAAAAATCTAATAGACTCGAGAGACACTTCTTTAGAAGAAATCTCTGATCTAAAGCCTTATCTCCATAGGGAAAGACTAGAATGACTAAGCTAGATACTTGCCACAAGCATTGTGGAAACTGGGCTTCCATTTGTGAAAGTAGGGGTTGCAGATGCGATCAAGATTGACAGAGGCGATCCATACCTGCTTAGTAAACTTCATCCGTTGGAAAAATATTCTTAAGCTGCTTAGGATATGGTCCTAGATATGCCACAGGGGTTGTTACCAGCACGATGAATGGAACTGGATGATGAAAGAAATAAATGCTTTATTTCCTAACAGATCTGGGAAAATCAACAATTTGCAGAACCAAACAGAACCCTGAGAAACATAAAATGATGCGGCACACATAAATTTTATTACTGAAGCCCTTCAAATTGAATTCTTTAAAGCTGTCCTAGAGCATGTAATAGGCAACAAACGTAAGTATCATCTGCTCGGCGATGGAAGAATCTTCTTCATGATTCTCAAGAGTTATATGAGCTTTGAATTAAAAAAAGACCAGGATAGATAATGGGAGAGTGTTTCCGGGCTGATGTTCTTGAAGTCTGGAAGGAGATCTCTGAAACCCAAGATCAGCGACTTGAAGAGAAAGAAACCAATATAATCACGCCCATTAGAAGAAAAAGGCCGAGGCCAACCTTCAGACGGAGTGGTTACCATGTCACCCATGACGTCAGCAGTACAAGACGTGAAAAACTGATTTTCTCGGAAGAAGAGAAAATGCATGGATGAGAAGCGTGCGGATGAGACCGAAAAGATTCCATTGGAAGAGACAGGGTGCAGAACCAATAGAAAGGAATTTTGCACCATCAAGATTTTACAGAAAAAACCTTGAATAAATGAAATGTGTAAAGCAAAGGCAGAAAAGAAATTCCACATTGGCTAGAAGTGGTATAATGTCTTGTATAGGTGGAGGCAGCTCACTTTTGTTTCTGATTTAGATATACAAATGAAACGAGAGGCGAAATGGGGTAGAGAATGTTTTCTTTTCCATTCCTACTCTCCAAGTGATTTTATTCTCCATTATACCTTACCTGTGTATTCATAACGGTCTATGAGTGAGGAATGCTAGCCTAAGACTTTAAACAAGAAGCAGAGACATTTTAGAAGTCCAGAAGATTTATGAATACACAAACTTAGTAAGCTTGAGGAATATTTCCACCAGAAAAATCTAATCTTAAAAATTGTTGCCAATTCTGAGAACTCAAACGAGTATCAAAGGTTGAAAAATTTTCCAACTAAAAGAAACGCGATCCCTATAATAGAAAACGATCCTTATGCTTTATTAGTTTCAAATTTTATTAAGTTGTTTCTTTTAAACTTATGTCTTTTTGATCATTTTTATGATTTTGCATATTATTTTGATGGAATTTCGTTGATTCAAATGCTTTCACTAGTGAATATGATCAGCATATATCTATTGTGACGGTTGCGTTCTTTTACCACTTCCAGTCGCTCACCAAATTAAATATTGTCTTCATCACTAAATTTAGATTGGTAAAATTAAGAAGAAGAAAACTGGCTGTTAACAATATTTTGTCTCCTTTAGGGAAAAAAAAAAAGCCCTAGAAATACACGGCAAAACTGGAAAATTTGGGGATATCTAACTGGAATATTCTCCACTTTTAACGGTGTTGAAGGACAATCGCTAGGTTGGTACCTCTGCTCCCCTCCGCCTCCCCCACAGCCCCACGGCCGGCGCACATCCCTGCCATCTAGCCGCATCGGTCACCTTTGCGTGTCCCAACGGTTGTCGCAACTCTCTTTCTCTGTTTTTGTCCCGTCTTAGCCGTCGTCACGAGCCTCAAGCGACCATCGCCTGCGGCTAGTGACCGTTGATCCGGGCTTGACACCTAGATATGGGGTCGCGAGCCTAGACTCGTCGAAGCCGCTTGACAGGGAGAGACTGAGAGGGGCCGAGGTGACACGGCCGGGGCGGTGTGGGGACGTGAGCACTCGGGCGGCAGCGTGACGAGAATTAGCGGAGGCTCAGAGAAGCTCAACGGCTCCCACGTGGTGCTCTAGTTCGTGTGCTGCTTAAATATGCTCTGTGCTGTGTCTGATGAGTGTGTTTGCGAGAGAGAGAGAGAAAGAGAGGAATAGAGAGGGATTGAGAGAGTTTCTCACATACCCATCAGTGAAATGCCATCCAGACAAGCTACCGGCATCCAAAAGAGCTTTCTTCCATCTCTCTACTTTCTCCGAATCCTTCCCAAACTTGTCCTCATGCTTAGCCATATCTTGTAAGTAACTCTCTCTTGGTGTTCTCACCTCGCAGGGTTCCACTTTGTAAAACATTGGATAGACCATGAGGTGTCTTTGCTCTTTGCACTCCATGATTTTTGCCAGCTCTTCCAAACACCACGTTGAAGAGGCATAGTGCTCAGAGAATATGACGACCGCAATACACGATTCCTCGATTGCCTTGTGGAGCTCGGTTGATATGGGCTCTCCCTTTCTCAATTCTTCATCATCCTTGTAAGAGTTTATTCCTGCCTGATTTAGAGCTGTGTAGAGATGACCAAGAAAATAATTGCGTACATCCTGGGCCTCTAAAACTCAAGAAGACGTGGTAACTCTTTCTGGGCTTCCGAGGAAGAAGACGCCATTAAAATCAATGAAGAGATGAGGTTAACAATGAGCAATGAGTTGCAGAATATTTGTTACTATGTTTGAGATTGTTCACCATTGGATGGTCTTGCGGTATTCTTTATATCGAGATGCCATGACTCTCCTTTTCGGGGCCAACTAAGAATATTATTTGGTCTTTTAATAATATTATTTTGCACGCATGAAGTGGTGAAAATTTGCTGGGGAAACTTTTCTTTGTTAATTAGATCTGATGGGCACAGATCTTTTTTTAATGTTGTATTTATTGTTAATAAAATTGCTAATTAATTTGCTGTGTCAACATAAGATAAGTTTTTATGATAATAATTTTATACCGTCCTGATTGGAGGCCCGATTGATTTGATTGGTTTCCAGAAAGAAAGCCCTTGCAAAGTGTTCAAATGCGTATTAGGTAAAATATCGATATCTAATCCAATTTCAATAATAACCTCCAAGAAGCTAAGCCAAATTAGTCAATCAAACACAGCGTCATCAAATGTGCAACGGCCAAGCAAAATGACAAGAAGCCTGCCATGCCATTACCATTCAATGCATGCGAACGTGATGAAGCTAAATAAACAAAAAAAGTTAGAAACATAGCAACAAGATTAGGGACACTACAAGTCTATAGGCCTTGGCTAATAGTATGTTAACACATAATAAAACCCAAAAATGGGCATAGACTTGAGTTTAGAAAGAGCCAATAAATTCTGAGGACATGTTTAATAACAATAACAGAGGGGTGGAATTGGATGGACAAAGAGATGAGGACAATCAAATGGCACAAAGGGACACTGCCAAAAAATTGGCTTTAACCCTCGCTGCCGTCTCAGCCTATTTGTATTTACTTCTTTCCAATAGCCCTCTCAGCCTTTTGTCAACATAAGATTATTTATTTTTTCTTCTTAGTAGGTCAACAAAATATTATTATGGGTCTTTTTCAAATACATGACCTTCATTGCCTCCCCAATGAAAAACTTTGTCGTGGTTTTCAGGAAATGGCATTCGCAACCACTTGAGTTTTTGCCTTCATTATTTTATTCTATTTTATTTTTGCAAATTATAAATAACTATTTGTGACTACTCGAAATATATTTCATTTCTAAATTTTTTTACCTATGTGCACATTAGAGTATACTAGCCCTCTCGCATTCTTGCTCCAAAAGTTGGACAATTATATTTAGTAACCAATATATGAAATTCTTTGATGCATGTCGAACGATTGAATTCTTGTCTCACCCAAATTTATCACTAACTTAGCAAATGAAATTACAATTTGCCGTACCACATTTGAGTTGAAACCATAGTCACTACGGAAAATGGGATAAAAAAGCATCTAAGAAAATAGAATAAGATTAATTAAGGAGATGAAGTTAAACTAATTTTTTGCTTTTCGGGCAAAGCTGAAGAGAGAGAGACGAGGGAAATGGAGGGAAGGAGTCGGTGGGGCCCGCGGGGCTCAACATGCTGAGCTTGAGCTCCGCCGCCAAGGAGCCGGGGTACTGCAGCGTCGAGAACAAGAAGCAGATGCCGCCGGTGAGCATCATGACAAGCCTGATCTTGATCATGGTGTGAAGGAAGTTGATCGGGAACCCCGACAGCTCCTCGAGCTTGAGTTCGTGCTAATCGAGTTGTGCTCGAACTTCTCAACACTAGCTCGATAGGCTGAAGAGCTTAATATGAATTTTCTTTATCATTATAAATTTTTTTTTTTTTATGCTGGAGGAACCGCACTAGCTGACAGCGGTGCGTAAACCCCCAGGTGACATGTAAGCGGGAGGACCCACCACTCTCGGCATCAAATTTAGGACACCTAGCGCCTCCCCTGGGTTTCGAACTCCTCACCTTTGCTTAAGGGTCATCGTAGTTCTTTTCCAGCGGAACCACTGCAGCTGGTGGTTATAAAATCTTTTTATAGTTACAGATTACTAAAAACTACATAATATTCAAGCTTATACAATCTAGGATCAAGTTTAATTTGTATGTTGATTGTGATCGAGTCGAGTCGAGTTGAGTTTGAGTATCTCAATTTTCTACTCGAATTGAGTTTCGAGTACCGAGTCTACGGGTGGAGTTGAGCTCGAGCTCAGAAGATTATTGACATGGGTCACCTTAATTACACTTCCAAATATTGCTAACAAGTTGAAAATTACACAACAATTTGCTATTTGAAAACTTACGATGGTTTATTACAATTAAGAACAAAACATCATAAAACTTGGATATTTTCATCTGCAACAATTCATAAAGGGTTGGGACGCATGGTTGTAACAAAGAATAGTAAGGCCTAAATATGTATATTAATTATGAGGATTTACAAAGAGTTATGAGGTTCTGTTGTAACCAAGATTAAGTGCCATAAATTTGAAAACTTTGAAATTATGACGGTTTATAAATGTTTACAACATTACGTTATAATGAAGAATAGAGCGTTGGAAATTTCAGATTTCTTTTTTTTTTTGGCTCATCCATCATGACATCCAACTATATACATGTAATCCACACGTGCTCAAAAATGATAAGAACTGCCTTTGTATGGATGCAGAAAAATAGTCGCCAAATATAATATGAAAAAAAAAATTCATTGGTGTGAAGAAGGCGAAATTTGCAAGGTTGGATCTGAAGAAGACGTCCCGCTCTTGTGTCCTTACCCTTTCCCGCTTTCGTCATCATCACCTCCTCCTCTGCACTTTCTTTAATTGCTTGCTTTCTTTCTTCTAAGTCCTGAGGTCACAGGAGATTAGCGTGTTAGCTAGGGAAGGTTGTAACTAAGGCACCATTTAACTGCCTTTATTCAAGTCAGAATTATTCTTTTTTTATGGGTAAGTACGAATGAATATGACTGAAAAAGCAAGCTCAAAAATAAATCAAAGAGTGAATTCATATTGACTTGAGAAGGACAATAAAAAGCATAAGATAGCCTATCGTTTGATCTGCCCATCAAAAGAGTTATGTTGATGAAGCTTCATATCATGGAATGCTTTCCCCTTAAGATGTTTCATGAAGAATTAAACTTAACCAACAAGCAAAAACAGTGGGACATCCAAAGAAACGGTGCTAAACTTCATCTGCCCCTACTATTGGTTATGCTTAATTTTGTCTCTGTGATTTTGTTTAATTTAATTAGAAAATAATTTAAAAAGTGCATGGTACAACGAGGCTATGATGAAATACTTACTCATAGCTAGGACAAGCTTTCCTATCTTGGTTGCACGATTTCTCTTAATCTTGATCAGTCTGTCTGTTTATTCTCACCCCAAATTTCAAGTTATTGTATGCATGTAGAGCACAAAGTGTAATTCAGTCAATCAAAGATGCACTTCATGAGGGAAGCAAGAATCCCTAGATGAGTTATCGAAAAGCAGAAGGATTAATTAGTTTATGAAGAAATATGCATGATTTGATTCGTCTTTGGTAAGGTCAAACACTCGGGTCTATTTACATCCAATCCCTACGCTCTAATTTTCTATAGACAATGTTAGACAATAATGTAGAATATCAATTGTTCTAAAATTTTAAACTGTTAGATTAGATGAAGGCTTGAAATAATATTTAAATATACTAATACCATCTTTCACTAGGCTAAAATTTGACTTAAGCTCAAATTGTGGAAATACAAAATTGAGGAAGTAAATGGGGTTTGGAAAGATTTGTACTTATAATATCTAATACCATGTCAAATTCTATGGGATTTAAGCTATTGATGAAGGTATAATTCATATGTTTAAATATCATTTGTTGATGAAGCTTCATATCATGGAATGCTTTCCCCTTAAGATGTTTCATGAAGAATTAAACGTAACCAACAAGCAAAAACAGTGGGACATCCAAAGAAACGGTGCTAAACTTCATCCGCCCTACTATTGGTTATGCTTAATTTTGTCTCTGTGATTTTGTTTAATTTAATTAGAAAATAATTTAAAAAGTGCATGGTACAACGAGGCTATGATGAAATACTTACTCATAGCTAGGACAAGCTTTCCTATCTTGGTTGCACGATTTCTCTTAATCTTGATCAATCTGTCTGTTTATTCTCACCCCAAATTTCAAGTTATTGTATGCATGTAGAGCACAAAGTGTAATTCAGTCAATCAAAGATGCACTTCATGAGGGAAGCAAGAATCCCTAGATGAGTTACAGAAAAGCAGAAGGATTAATTAGTTTATGAAGAAATCTGCATGATTTGATTTTTCTTAGGTAAGGTCAAACACTCAAGTCAATTTACATCCAATCACTATGCTCTAATTTTCTATAGACAAAACATGTTAGACAATAATGTAGAATGTCAATTGTTCTAAAAATTTAAACTGTTATATTAGATGAAGGCTTGAATTAATATTTGAATATACTAATACCATCTTTCACCAGGCTAAACTTTGGCTTAAGCTCAAAGTGTGGAAATATGAAATTGAGGAAGTAAATAGGATTTGGAAAGATTTGTACTTATAATCTCTAATACCATGTCAAATTATATGGGATTTAAGCTATTGATGAAGGTATAATTCATATGTTTAAATATCATGTTGTAAAGTTCCACCCAAAACTTTAAAAGTATTATGTGTAATTTATTATAAATGGAGCAAAGTGCTTGGTCTTACTCTGATTGAAGTGATTCTTCGATCGAGATCAATCATCACATATATTACGTTGAAGTTAGATTGGCTGACCTCCAATTTGGTGTTTCAATTAATTTGATCTTGATTCCAGCGACTTACCTTTTCCTCGACCTATGCTTTGAATCTTTCAATCTCATCTTAATATTTGGGCCATAATTTTACACCATCAACGCAACTCACCATTTCCATTTTCTTTCCGCAAGAAACAGTAACATCATTTGGATCCCCATTTTCTGTCTCTTCTACACAACAATAATTGTCGAAAAGCATGGCAATAACGATTTATGAAATTCCGAGAAGATGATGAGCTGGAACTAGATACCTAGGTCAGAATATATCCTTTGACCGAGCTTGTATCAAACAAAAGTTTTTGACTCATTCCATGGACCATATCGCAAATTTTTTTGCGCGATAGATTGTTTAATAGAAGCAATCAGTATCGAAGTCAGGCCTGCTTGGGAGAATCAAATCGATATTGTTTATGAGCTCAAATTGCAATGGGACTCCTTGCTTATTTGCTCATTTATTATAACATCAATTATAATATAATCCACACTCAAGTACACAAGATGAGAAGAACTGACATGTAGGGACACAGAAAATATCCGCCAATATAATAAAAAGATTAACTTGATTGGTGTGGAGAAAGCGTGATTTGCAAAGTCGGATATGAATAGAAACAAGGTAATGTGGAAGAGGGATAGGGACGTGCCACATCAGTAGGCTTACCTGCTCCCCTTTCATTGTCGCCCCCTCCTTCTCTGCACTTTCATTTTTCTTGAAGTCCGGACGTCACGGGATATTAACGTGTTAGCTAGGGAAGCCTCTAACTTAGGCACCATTTAACTGCAAATCATTCAAGTCATCATTATTCTTTTTTTATGGGTCAGTACATGATATAGCTAGTACGATTACCTAGAGGGGGGTGAATAGGTATAAAGGATTTTTCTTTTGATAATTACACACTATTTAGATAAATAAACGATTTGCAGCAATTAAGAAAAACAATCGTAAGACTGAGTAAGGGAAAGAGAGAATTAGACACGAGGTTTATAGTGGTTCGGCTTGTGTCAAGCCTACGTCCACTCTTTTCGCACCGACAGCCAATTGGCTGGATTCCACTATGAACAAAGAGATGTTACGGTGATGATCTTCCTTGACTTCTTGGTGTAGACGATCTTCCACACTCTCAAGGTGTCACTAGAAATGAACACTCTGTGTATACAATTTCGCTCAAAATGGTCTTGACTAATAATCAAGGATCTTGAGACTACGGAATTTTTCTATCAATCACACACACTAAAACAACTGGAATGTCTTCATTTTATACTCCTTTATGCCATCATAACCGTTGGCACTTACCAAAGGAATTCCTCCAATCTACCCGTTGGACGGAATCAATTACGAAGATCATTCGAGCTATTTAAGGAGTCGCGATAGCCCATCAATCTGTTCGCACATACAATCGGGATCTTGGTTTCCAAGAATAGAACATTCCAAGAATACTTCGACAACCATCGGATCTTTAATCGATCTAGATAAGAACAAACAAAGACTCCGAGATGTTTATCCAACCAAGGGATCTTTTCCAGAGGATAGGATTGAATCCTTAACCACAAGCTTCGGCTCTGGATTTCCTTTGCTACTGGAATAGAAAGACTGTCAGTGAGAATAGTCTTGAGTCTAGAGTCTCGAGTCTTGAGTCTTGAGTCTTGAGTCTTGAGATAATAAAGTCTTGAGATTTTAATCTTCGGTCTCCGAATATCCAGACTTAGACTGATAGAAACGTTTTGTCAGCTTCAAAAGACTCTGGAAAGATTTCTCCAACAATCTCCCCCTTTTTGATGGTGACAAAACTTTCTTGTAGATTTGAACAACTTTGACTGCAAAAACATTTCTCAAGCAATATGGCTAACTCACAAATATTAATAAAACAACCACATTCTACGCATCCACAAAGAAATTGGTTAGTCTTTCATGAGTAATACCATAAAACAACACTTGATATGAACGCAACCAGTCAAGCATTTAAATCCCGAGTCAAGAGTACTCAAGTCAAACTCAAAAAAAAAATGACTACAAATAACCACAAATTCAAAGATTAAAAGATAAAATGATGTTTGAAGGTTGATGGTGTTGATTGTTCAAATTGATTCTCCCCTTTTTGTCATCATGAAAAAGTGAGAAAGGGATCAAGTCTGGTTGGGAATGCGAACGATTTGGAAATCTCCCATAGACTGGACTAAGCCTTCTAGCCTCTTCAAGTCTTCCCTTAACTGAGCTACCTCCTCTCCTTTTGCATTTGCTTGAAGTTGTAGAGCGAGGTCTTTCATTCTGTCCTCCAAGGTAACTGAAGATGCTTGGCCAGCATTCTTGATTGATTGAATCTCATAGTCTAGAGCATAAATCTGTCCCCGCATATCCATAAGGATATCAACAATACGACGAAAATCTGCTGAATTATTCGTCTGTGTACTTGCATCAGCTTTTTCAGATGGAGTGAATGCAGACGTTGTAGCTTCCGTGAAATCATGCAGATTTGGATTCGAAGTATCGTGTCCTTCTTCAGGCAATTTAGAAACCCGAACTTCTTTCGTATCGCCTGGAGATGGTCTCGGACCTTCACTATTGGCAGCATGTGGTGAAGACCTTTCTTGCTCGCCAACTCCCCTGTCTCTAGGACGTCACAAGGAGAATAGTGATGATCATGTTCTTGATCTCCCTTGTCTCCAGTCCGATGCATGTTCTTTTTCTCCTCCTCTCTCCTTTTCTCCTTCTTTCTCCTTCTCTTCCTCTTTCTCCTTTTGTTGATCTTCTTCTCTGATCTTTGCTTGCTCCTCTTCCTCTCTCTGTTCCTGTTGAAGTTCTGTTGATCGAGGCACAGAACGTCTGGTTCTTGTTAAAGCAAAGATTGTGGGATCCTCATCTTCTTCATCTTCATCCTCTAAGATGAGAGTCCTTTTCTTCTTCCTCGATGGGGTTCCAACGATTTCTTTTCCTTTCCTTTTTGAAGCGAGATGGGACGGGGAGTCTTCACTCGAATTTCTCCATTGCCTTGGAAAGCTCTTGTAGACGCATCTTCGTCAGCATCTTCAAACCTACCACCATCTTATCGCACGGTCGAACACAAAGTGAATGGGGCGGTTCAATATTCATGTGTCTAAAGATCTTGGTCACCAGACCAGGATAAGGCAATTGTCCCTTGTCTTTTGACACGCTTTCCGTACATATGGAAAAGAATCGTGTGCGGGAGAGAGAACTTCCTTCCGGAATTGATTGCATACATCAACTTTGCTTGAGAATAAGACACGAAGTCTTTGATGTAGACTTTGTGCGAGACAGTTGATTACGATCTTATGAAGCACAATGTTGATTGCATTCATCCCTGGAATAGGTAACTCTCTTGTTGCGTCCCTATCCTTGACAAGATCCGAGTAGTACGTGCGGGTGAGACTTTGATTGGCGAGATAACGCCCTCGTTCAACTCCAACAATGTCGCCAACATATTCACATCTACCACGTAGACTTTGTCTCAAACATGAACGAAATTCTATTCGCATCCAAAAGCTCAGATTTGAATAGAAATAAGCGGTTAAATGTGCGTACCCGTCCGTAGAGTCAGAGCAAAATTTCTCAAGTTGAAGCAAGTTCAACTTCTCTCTCAAGTTCATGTTGATGGCGTCTAGAAAGTCAAAATCAACACTTCGAGGGTTTATCACCCCTCTTTTCAACGATTTGCCATATACTTTCTCTGTTCCTCGGATTTAAACAAATCCAATCGATTTCCTTTCGTCTTTGCTGCCACACCCATTCTCGGTTGAAACTCAAGGAACATTCTATCATCATCGTTCCCTTCAATTAAATTTTGTCCGGGCACACGAGGATCACTTGGAATATTCGCAAGTGCATCCTCTCGCTTTTCCTCTCGGAGCAATTCCTAACTCCTCCATTTTCGCGAAAAAAGATATTCATTTCCATAGTCCTTATCCTTAAGGAAATCGTCTATGTAATTCAATGGTGTACCGGTGATTTTCAACGCACGATAAAGCTTGTAGATATAGGAGGGTTTTGGACTCTTACGGGGTCGGCATCCTCGATTATCTCTTCTTCAAGATGATGACTTTCACCATGTGGGGTAGGAGGCGATGAATGACGTGGATGAGAACGAATCGGACTTTGTTGCTGACTTGAAAAGTCTTCCTCCTCGTAAGATCGAAGTGTATTGGTCCCTTCTCCATTCTTTGTGGTCCCCCGCTTGCTATTCTCGATGATTTCCTCGAAGAAGACATTCTTCTTTGTCGATTTGAGAGATTCCTTCGATTGCTTCCCAAAGAAAAATGACCACTTTCTCGACGATGAATAAGAGATTGAAACGGGTTCGGGAGAAGAGTACTTTTTAGGGTTTTGACGATTGTGGAAAAAGCTGTATATATATATTTAACTCACTTTTTGAAAAAGGAAGTTCAATCGTCGCGAGGAAAGAGTACGATCATTTCTTTTCAAAATCAATAGCGCCAAAGTTAATCTTTTTGAAAAGACAAGTTTTTGATTTTCACACGAGATAATAACCGAACAACAAAATCGTACATTTTCGAGTTCGAATAAAATAGCCACTTACGGTCTATAGCCATGAATGCGAGTCAGAAGATCTCGAGAGGCGAGAGATTAGAGTCTAAGGATTGTTGAGTCTTTAGACTTTAACTTCTTCAAGCTTCAAAATGTTGAGTCTTGAACGGATAGCGTCAAATTGATTTTTCTCCAAAGGCTTTGTGAAAATATCCGCTAGTTGACTTTTGAATCAACAAATTGAATCGAGATTTCTCCGTTTTGAATATGATCTCTAATGAAGTGGTGTCGAATCTCAATATGCTTTGCTCTTGAATGAAGAATTGGATTTTTGGTAAGATTGATCGTATTTGGTGTTGTCACATCGATTTACGTGCATGAGTCTTCAATGCCAAAGTCTTGTAGGCTGTTGTTTGATCCATAGAATTTGCGAACAGCAACTTCCAAGGGCTACATACTCGCTACGTTGTTGAAAGAGCCACGGTACTTTGTTTCCTTGAAAACCAAGATCTTGTTCTATTTCCAAGTAATCGACAAGTTCCGGAAGTGCTCTTTCTATCGACTCGCAACCGGCGATCGCATCCGAGTACCCTAGAAGATCAAAGTCTCCCTTCTTTGGATACCAAAGACCGATGCTTGAGGATGAGGCAATGTATTTGATAATTCGTTTCACGGCATTGAGATGTGATTCTCTAGGATCCGATTGAAACCTAGCACACGGAGACACAAACACTTAACAAAATATCAGGTCTAGAAAGCGGTAAGATAAAGAAGTGAACCAATCATGCTCCTATATAGCTTTTGATCTACTTTCTTCCCTTCTTCATCCTTATCTATCTTCTGAGAACATGACATTGGTATGTCGGTCTTTTTGCATTTTTCCAATCCAAATCTTTTGACAAGATCATTTGCATACTTTTCTTGATGAATAAAAGTTCCTTCCTTCATTTGCTTTACTTGGAGTCCAAGAAAGAATGTCAATTCTCCCATCATACTCATTTCAAACTCATCCCGCATAGACTTAGAAAATTTCTTGCATAGGCTTTCATTAGGAGATCCAAATATAATATCGTCTACATATATTTGAACAAGTAAAAAGCTTTTGTTTTCCTTTTTGATAAATAAGGTAGTATCTACTTTACCTTTGACAAAACCGTTACGTATTAGGAACTTACTTAGCCTATCATACCAAGCTCGAGGTGCTTGCTTTAAACCATACAAGGCCTTTTCGGTCTAAAGGCGAATCGGCTTCTTTGGGTCTTCAAATCCGGTGGTTGTTCCACATAAACTTCCTCATGGATGAATCCATTTAGAAATGCACTCTTGACGTCCATTTGGAATAACCTGAAATTTTTATAGCAAGCAAACGCAAGTAATAGACGAATAGCTTCTAACCTTGCTACTTTGGTGCGTAGGTCTCATCATAGTCTATTCCTTCCTCTTGCGTGTATCCTTTGGCCACGAGTCGACTTTGTTCCGTACGACTTTTCCATCCTCGTTCATCTTGTTCCCGAATACCCATTTGGTTCCAATAATGTTTTACCTTTTGGTTTAGATGTCAAATCCCGGACATCATTGATGTTAAACTATGCGAGTTTTTCTTGCATAGCTTCAATCCACTTTCATCGGATAAGGCTTCTTCTATGCTTTTTGGTTCAATTTCGGAGATTAGAGCCACGGCACTAGATTCTTCACGTCTTTTTGATCTGGTGCGGATTCCTTCATTGATTTCACCGATAATGAGATCTTCGGGATGACTGGATTTGTGCTTCCAGTTACCGGTTGATTTTCCTGGTTGATGATCTCTTTCTTTATTTGAATCTTCAAGAACATTTTGATGATGCACTTCCAGAGACTGAGATGCTTCTCGAGTTGTAAGACTTGAAAGATCTGGAGTTGGTTCAGACTCTTCATATTGAGTCTGACTAGATTCAACTTGCGTTGAGTCTTGAAATTTGACATTCATAGATTCCTCCACCGATTGGCTTTTGTTGTTAAAGACTCTCGTAAGCCTTGCTTGTCATAGAATATCCAAGGAAAATGCCTTCATCGATCTTTCTTCAAACTTACCAACTCGATCATTTGCATTTTTCAAAATAAAGCATTTGCAATCGAACACATGAAAATATGAAACAAGTAGGCTTCTTACCTTTGAATAATTCATAGGGGTTTTCTCTAAAATGGGTCTTAGAAAGACTCTATTGATAATGTAACATCTTTGTTGAAAACAAAGCTTGACCCAAAATCGAGAAGAAATTTTATTTTCAATTAAAAGTGTTCTAGCCATTTCTTGAAGAGATCTATTCTTTCTTTCCACAACTCCATTTTGTTCGAGTATATGGAGAGGAAAATACATGATTAAAACCAGATTTATCACAAAACTTTGTAAAGTTTTGGTTTTCGAATTCACTTCCATGATCGTTCTAATACTTGAAATAGCACATCCTTTTTCATTTTGAACCTTTTTAGCAAACTTTTCAAAGTACGAAAAGGTTTCTGACTTACTTGCAAGAAAATATATACCCAGGTAAAACGAGAATAATCATCTACAATTACTAGACAATATTTCCTACCTCCAATGCTTTGGGTTCTTGTTGGTCCAAAGAGATCCATATGCGGCAGAATCTGGAGAACATGATTAGTAGAGATATGTTTTATAGGCTTAAATGAATTTCTTACCTGTTTTCCCAGAATACATGGTGTGCATGAGTCAGACTTTTGATAAGGCAGTTTTGGTAGTCCTTGAACAAGCTTCTTTGATGATATTTTGGCTAATTGCTTCATGTTGACATGGCCAAGCTTTCTATGCCACAAGACCGCTTCATCTTGAATTGAGATGAGACATTGCGTTTCATTTGGTCTTATATCTAGAAGATAGATATTTCCATGCCTTCGACCCATGAAAGGCGAGTTGAGTCTTTACTTATTCAGTAACATATGCCTTCTTGAAAAGAGATCTTGAACCCAAGTATCACACGGTTGGCTAATCTTTGAGAAGATTATAGTTGAGTCCTTCCACTAAAGAAACATTGCTTATTGTGAGATTTCCAATTTTAACAGTTCCAAATCCCACAATGCTTCCTTTGCTGTTTCCACCAAATGAAACTTTTCCACCGTTTACTTGAACAATCTTTATAAAGCAATTTGAGTCTCTGTCATGTGTCTTGAGCATCCATTGTCAAGATACCATTTTACCTTCTTTTTTGACAGAGACTGTAATCAAAAAAGAGTCTCAAGCTTTCTTTGGTACCCAAATTTTCTTGGGTCCTTTGGTGTTAGTAGGAAAAACATTATTAGGCCATACCCTTTTAACAGGCTTCCGGATCATAGGACATTCTTTTTCAAAGTGATCTTGACTTGTTACACTTTGAACACCTTAGAGCATTTCGACCTACGAGACTTTACAAAAACCCTTTTGAAATGATTTTTGTACGCTTCTCTCGATGGTCTTTTCTTGATTCTTTCTTTTACTTTCGGAAAATCAATCAAAGGGATTGTTTCGCTGTCATACCTAAACCAGACTTGTTGAAGTAAGGTCTTTGGACCTGAAAGAACTTTCTCAAGTTTTTCGGACCCTATTGAAAATTTCTTTGAAATATTTGATAAGTCGGTTTTCAAGAAAGCATTTTTTTTTGAAAGTTTATCTTCATTCTCTTTAAGAGTAGAAACATTCAAGTCTAGACTTTTCACTTTTCTTCTAAAATATTTTCCTTTCGTTTTAAAGCTGAGTTTTCCTTTTCGGTTCGGAAATCTTTTTGAGAGAAGTCTTAAGACCGAAACATAATTCATCAATATATTTAGAGACTTTGACAGAATTTTAAAATCACTTACCTCAAATTCACCGGTCTCGAATCGATCCAGTCCGAGTCCGATTGTGCCATTAGACATAGATTGGCATATTCCTCATCACTTTCTTCACACTCGTATCGCTCCGGGTTTCGGCTTTGAGAGCTTTTCGAGATTTTTCGGTTTTTCCTCTCTTCTTCTTCGGAAGAGGACGGTTAGGTACGATGTGTCCCTTTTTCTTACATTGAAGCAGACTACATCTTTGTTTGGTTCCTCATCAACAAACTTGGTTTGTCTGTTTCGAAAACTTTGTTTTCTTGAGTTGAACCTTCTTCCTTTTCTATTGACTTTCGAATCTTTTTATCATAAGAGCAAGCTCCTCATCATCCGGATCTTCTTCAGAATCAGTATCATCGAGTCATCATTAGATCTTAATGCAATGGATTTCTTACCTCTTGGATCTTCGTCTTCATTAATTCGCTCCACTTCGTAAGACTGAAGAGTTCCAATCAGCTCATCTACAGATAATGGCATAATTCTTTGCGTCTCTCGTATTGAAGTCTTTATATGATTCCAATCCTTGGAGAGTCCTCTCAGCAACTTGTTCACCTTCATAGGATCAGTAATTTTCTGTCCTTGATTATCAAGTCCATTGACAATATACGTAAACGGCTAAACATGTCGGTTATAGATTCTCCTGGTTTCATTTTGAAGGCTTCGTATTGACCAAGAAGAATATTAATTCTGGTTTCCTTCACTCGGTCTGTCCCTTCATAGGTGATATGTAATCTATCCTGACTTCTTTTCTTTTGTGACACAAGAAGATATTACTCGTTATATTCGAGTTGGTGACAAAGCACAATATAAAGAATAAATTGCTTTTGCATCGAGTGCTTGTCTCTTGTTTATCTCATCTTGAGACATTCCGCTGGTCTCAACAGTTTCTTTCCCTCTTTCGGATGCGATGCGATAATAGGAGTGATTCCTCTCTCCACAACATCCCATTCCAGAGGATCCTTAGATCGTAGGAAAGCTTTCATCTTGTTCTTCCAGATGTTATAATCCTTTCCATCGAAGTAGGGTGGTCTGGTATTGCTTTGACCTTCCACCAGCCCTGATGCTAGCATACTAGCCATGGATCTTTTACTCTGAAGTAAAACACTTCAAATAAAGTAAGAACACGAGGCTCTGATACCAATTGATATAGCTAGTACGATTACCTAGAGGGGGGTAAATAGGTATAAAGGATTTTTCTTTTGATAATTACACACTATTTAGATAAATAAACGATTTGCAGCAATTAAGAAAAACAATCGTAAGCGAGTAAGGGAAAGAGAGAATTAGACACGAGGTTTATAGTGGTTCGGCTTGTGTCAAGCCTACGTCCACTCTTTCGCACCGATGACCAATTGGCTGGATTCCACTATGAACAAAGAGATGTTACGGTGATGATCTTCCTTGACTTCTTGGTGTAGACGATCTTCCACACTCTCAAGGTGTCACTAGAAATGAACACTCTCTGTGTATACAATTTTGCTCAAAATGGTCTTGACTAATAATCAAGGATCTTCAGACTCTGGAATTTTTCTATCAATCACACACACTAAAACAACTGGAATGTCTTCATTTTATACTCCTTTATGCCATCATAGCCGTTGGCACTTACCAAAGGAATTCCTCCAATCTACCCGTTGGACGGAATCAATTACGAAGATCATTCGAGCTATTTAAGGAGTCTCGGCGATAGCCCATCAATCTGTTCGCCCATACAATCGGGATCTTGGTTTCCAAGAATAGAACATTCCAAGAATACTTCGACAACCATCGGATCTTTAATCGATCTAGATAAGAACAAACAAAGACTCCGAGATGTTTATCCAACCAAGGGATCTTTTCCGGAGGATAGGATCGAATCCTTAACCACAAGCTTGGCTCTGGATTTCCTTTGCTCTTTTGGAATAGAAAGATCGGTGAGAATAGTCTTGAGTCTAGAGTCTTGAGTCTTGAGTCTTGAGTCTTGAGTCTTGAGATAATAAAGTCTTGAGACTTTAATCTTCGGTCTCCGAATATCCGGACTTAGACTGATAGAAACGTTTTGTCAGCTTCAAAAGACTCTGGAAAGATTTCTCCAACAGTACAAATGAATTCGACTAGAAAAAGCAGGGGAGTAAGTAACCTACTACATCCTCAAAGTTAAATCAAAGAATGAATTCATATTAACTGCAAAAAGGACAATAAACAGCATAAAGATAATATGTCGTTTGATCTGTTCAACATCAAAAGACTTATGTTGATGAAGCTTTAAATCATGGAATGCTTTCCACTTCAGATGTTTCATGTGAAACTATGAACATCAACCTTGTAATTACCTGTCAATAAGGAAGTCATGGAGAATACTAGTAATACCTAGCCAACAGGCAGGAACAGCGGACATCCAAAGAAAAGGTGTTTAAGCTTTCATCTGCCCCTACCGTTAGTTATATGTAATTATGTATATCTGTTTCTGTTTGATTTTATATAATTTAATTATGAAATGAATTCAAAATCTGCACTGATCAACGAGGTTACTAGGAAATATTTCCTCATGAGTGTGATGAGCTCTTCTATTCCCGTTCATTGTTTCTCTTGATCATGATCAAGCTATTTGTCTTCTCTTGCCCAAACCTTCATGTCATCACACGCGTGCAGAGCATAATACGTAATTCAGTCGATCAAAGATGCACGTTAGTGTCTGAAAACAAAACTTGTAGATAATTTGATCAAAAGAGTTTTCATCAAGTTCCGATAATCAAACTTCTTTGTCTCTTAAACTGTCTACACTTAACGTAACACTTTCCCAAATTCGTAAGAAGTGCTTACAAGTTAATGGGCGTAATTCTCAACAAGAAGCATTCTTTGAGATTAAAATGTAAATAAGTGCAATCATGGTAGTCTTTTGTAGTTGAGAGTGGACAAGGTTCTACAGCATTAATAAAATCGCAGAGATGGCCTCGCAATGCGAATTAGCCTCCAATTCATTTATTATAATAAATAAATAAATAAATAAATATCTACTTTCCTCAACCAAGGGGATTGCGAAGAGGAAGAAAAATTTTCCTTCAATACCTTCCCGTGGATGCGCACTTCATGAGGGAAGCAGGAATCCATACATGAGTTACCGAAAAGCAGAAGGGTCGATAAGTTCATGAAGTCCACATGAATTGATTCTTCTTCGGTAAGTTCAAACACTTGGTCAATTTATATTCTATCCAATCAAGATGGACCACCTCTATAGTCTAGATTCTAGCTCTTCCTAGAAAAAAACAAGTTCGATGATGATGTGCCCATTTTAATAGTTTTGTGGAATTTAAATAATTTCTACTACTTACGATCGTTATAATATGATCGTGCCCTCCTATGATAGGAAAGCCCATATATAGGGAAAAGTGCCAAAAAAGTCCTAAACTTTTTGGCTTTGTGCCGATTTAATCCTAAACCTTTTTTTGGTGCCAATTTAGTCATAAACCTTTTTACGTTGTACTGATTCAGTCCTTTCCGGTCAATTTTGACCGGATTTTTTGCTGGATCTTGGATGCCCGGCTGGCTGACGTGGCTGATCGGCGCCGACGTGTACAATTTTAAATAATATTTTAATATTTTGAATATTTTTTTATTTTTTATTTTATTTTTCTCTTTTTATTTTTATTTTTATTCTTTTTCTTTTTCTTCTCATCTTCTTCCTCCTCCGGCGACCGGCTAGAGGCTACGGCCGCGGCGAGGTCGACCTCACCGGCCACCTCGCCACCCGGGCCACCCTCGCGGCCTGGGTGGCAAGGGTCGCCCTCGTCGGATCTGGCGAGGTTCGAGCCTCGCCCATGGCCGACGAGGGTGAGCCTCGCCGGCTCGGCGCGAGGCCCGCCGCCTCGGAGAACGCCGGGGAATCACAAAACCCCCACCCCCAACGAATCGCCACCGCGGGAGAAACGGGCGAAAATCCAAGGCCGGAGCCGCGCGACCGAAGACACCCCGAGCTCCCATAAACCCTAGAGACAACGACGACGACGAGCGGAGGAGGGAGGAAATTTCTAGGGCGAGATTGGGATTGGAGAATGGAGCCGGGAGGAGTCCGGTGGCCTCGCACCCGGTGGCGAGGGCGAGTCTCGCCACCCGGCCGCGAGGGCGAGCCTCGCCCGCCGGCGCAAGGCCGCCCTAGCGGCCAGCGGCAAGGTGGCCGGCGAGGTCGACCTCGCCGGCCGTCGCCCGGCGGTCACCGAGCTCCCGACCGACCGGCTGGAGGAAGAAGATGAGAAGAAAAAGAAAGAGAAAAAAAGAAAAAGAAAAGAAAAGAATAAAAATAAAAATAAAAAGAGAAAAAATATTAAAATATTCAAAAATATTAAAATATTCTTAAAAATTGTACACATCGGGCGCCGATCAGCCACGTTAGCCGGCCGGTGTCCAGTCAGCAAAATCAACCAGAAAGGACTGAATTGACACAACATAAAAAGGTTTAGGACTAAATCGGTACCAAAAAAAGGTTTAGGACTAAATCAGCATAAAGCCAAAAGGTTTAGGACTTTTTGGCACTTTTCCCCGTATATATGCCAGATTTTTCAAAGAAAGATGCATTCCACTTATCTATTTGAAGACCATGAAGGCGTGGGATATATTTTTTTTCTTGAAATGGATGCCTTTGTAAAAATTTAAAAAAGGCTCATATTGGTTTTTGTGGTTAGGCGATTAAGGCATATACGGGTCATTCTTTGCACATCTAAACCGGTCCACCTCCCAAATTATCTAAGCACGCACTCCTCCACATAAATGTGGCGCTTTCCCAAAAATATGTTTATTAAACTGGGAGTTTCTTTTAATTATTTTAAGCACCCTTTTACATGGGAAGATTTTGTTATGCTCTTTCTGTTACAAATGGATCTTAGGAACATGAATACACAAAGGCTACTTGCATGAGCAATCCATTTTCTGTTGATGCTGATTGAATATGTGACGATTTGAACAAGTTTTTACATGGCATTATTTTAAATTTTAGTTCGAACATTTTGAAACTGCCCACTTACTTTTGGAATTTTCTCATGATTCATGCATTAGATATACATTAACGTGAATTAATAATATGTTAATGTGATCGTTGGATCTTTAAGAGTCATATAAGGGACATATGTCTGCCATGCATAGGAAAAAATTTAATATTAAGGACTCAAAAAACTTTTGAACAGGAAAAAAATTGATACTAAGATACTTTGAAAAAAATTTGTAAATAGCATGGATTGAAAAATTAATAAGTCTGAGGAATGATTTATGAAGTTCTATAAATTGACCTTTTAGCAGAGCACCTATCTATCTTGCAATATATGGTGAAAATTAACCAACTATATTTGACCAAGAAGAAAAAGAAAATTAACCGATTATCTGTCACATATGGATGTGATGGATTGCCTTCATACATAAAGTTTTATCACTCTTGACCATTTTGCATAGCATCTAGTTGTTGGTACTATCTATGGCAAAAATTAAATATAGATATACCTAAAGAGACTTCTCCTTCGAGTATCAATATGACACTATCCGACATCACGGCAGCCCTAATTATTGTCACCCAAACAAAAGATGAAAATTGGTTGATGAAAAGTCACTCTTGAAATATGCCAAGGACATTTTAGATAGAATGCATGTTTATCACAGCCAAACAATTGTCTATTGAACTTCATAAGAAAAGTAGAATTTCGATGCACTCCCCATAAACTTCAATGCATTGGGGAGTTTCTTCCTTGGATGCCGTCCATTAGATCAAGTGAATCATAATAGCAGATTATGTGCATCTTAGAACATCTTAGGTGAGTTTCAGAAGATAAACACTTGTCACGCGTTTGATTTGTTGAACATGAATCCACAGAAGTATTTCTCATTGTGTTGAGAAGGCCGACAGCAAGCCCGGCGAAATCTTGGTATAAACATTATGTATCACAATGCCCAATCAGCTACTCCAAATGTTTGCTTGCACAATCAAAATTAAAAGTTTTATCAAGAAATTCAAACTGCAGAGGTCGAGCAGTAAAAGTAACTCCTAGTCCTAGCAATGTGGGTAAATCTGACTGCCGGAGGACCGACACTTCTATTGCTATTTTCCCATTAATTTATCTCTTTCTATTTTCCAGGCTCCTGCTAACCTGACACAGCCAGGGCTTTTCGGGGACTGGTTAATGCGTGTCCGGCTAGAACCAACCTATTGACACCCCTGCCTTATGTAAAATTGATATCTTGTGTCAATAACCCAAAAAAAAAGAAAAAGAATTTCAAGAAATCTCGAACTAAAGGAGAAGGCACGAATGGACCAGCGCGCCATTGGGCCAGGTGTGTCTCGATCTGTCTATCAATTTTTATAGGTGATTATATATTAGAATTACCTGCTTTCCTGATGCCACCCCGACAAATTAGAAGCTCCAACAAGAGCTTCCTTCCATTTCTGTACTTGACTCCATGCTTTGCTGCCCATGATTTCCCGTGCCTTCCTCCTACTTTCCTGGATTCCACTTTGTAGAATGCATCACAACCTGTTCATTCATCTTCTTGCACTCTAATGTCTTCACCAGCTCTTCCAAACACCACGACGACGAAGCGTAGCTCTCCAAGAAGATGATGATCGCAATGAGCGATTCTTTGATCCCCCTCATGATCGAGGGCCGTATTCCCTCTCGCTTCCTTTGTTCCTTGCTATCCCGCGAACGTCATTAAGCCGGCCCGATCCAAGGCCTTGCATAGATGACCCACGAAGTTGTTGCCGATGTCTTGGCCTCTGAAATTAAGGAAGACATTTCATCCGGGCTGTGAAGAAGAGGCCGTTAGAGTTGAGAGTCTTGAGACCTGGAAATTCATTTTGTTTCAACCATGAAGTCTAAATGCCACAACTAAATGGAAATTCATACCTAGACCATCACAACAGCAACAGCTCAGGTTCTGATCATCCATAGAACTCCAATCGCACTTGAATCTGTCACAAATAGAAGCTAGGATTTTCGGCCTCTGTTTTTGCTCATAAAAGAATCGAAACAGAGCATGTATTCTTACCTTGGCGAGACCGGATTTCTAGCCTCGGCGGATGAGAAAATCAGGGACTGGAGGTCCCAGACACTTCGGAGATGAAGATCAGCATTGGCGGAGGAGTCTCGAGAAAGAGCTGAACACTTCGGACTCCTTGGCTCGGAAACAGGGGCAAACAGAGCTAGTTCGACTTCAGCTAGGAAAAGTCGAACGGCGACGCGATGATTGTCAGTGACCTGAGAACGTTGGAAAAGGTGAATTAGGCTAAGGAAATTCTTAGAGAGAGAGAGAGAGAGAGAAATCTCACTGAGCTTCGTCTGTCAAAAATCCTGCTCTGCTTCGGTGTTTTCTCATCTATGGTGGCCAGCAACTGGATAATATGGAAGTCTTCAGCGATTGGAGCTGGTGAGGCGCGAATGCTAGCGTCAATTCGTGGTCCAGAAGCTGAGGAATCCTCTGGATCAGAGATGATGAAATTGTCCGTGTCCTCCTCTTTGCTCTGGTATTCTCGGTTCTCCGTCGGCCAGCGATCGGAGGGATTGCGGTAGGCAATGGGGAACGGCGGACACTGGCGTCGATCGGTGGCCGGCGAAGGAGAGGGTACCGGATAGAGGATTCCACCATTTCACGTGTCATGGGCATTTTTTATGGGCTGTGTTGGGCTTTTAAATGATCTGGTGGGCTTGTGCTTGTGAAGAATTGGATTGAATTTCTGGGCCGCACAAATTGATCGGCCGGGCTTGGGTAACTTTGATCAGGCCTTTTCCATTTTTACCAAATTGGAGCCCTTTTCTTTTTCTTTTTTGTTATTTTCTTTCTTCTTTTTATTTATTTATTTATTTATATTTTTTAAGAAAAATATATGCTTGATGTGTCTACTAAAATTCAGATGTTAACATGTAGTGACATAAATACATTATCTCCATAGAAACCAGATTTTCTATGGATGCCGGAAATTCCTCGGTTGAAGTCCCCATTCAATAAAATCTTCACAAGCCTTTGATTTTATATGGAATATGAGGAATCTTTACAATTTTAAGCTACCAAGTTGAAGATTCTTGGAATGGAGCACATCAAGGAGATGGGTAAATGGCTGCCTTTAAGTTGTTGAATAACCACAAGTAAATTGAGAAGAGAGCAATTTTGTGGTGTACCAAAAATAATTCTCATACGCCTAGCGGTACAAAACATTTTACATCTCAAATGGTATAGAACAGGTTAAAAATTAAATGAAGAGATCTGTATTGGTCAAAAGAAAAAAAATGATTCAAATTTCCAACATTTTACATCTCAAACGGTACAGAACCAAGGTTAAAAATTAAATTTGACATTTAAAAGAGATGCCAATATAACCATTTTTTTTCAACATATATAAGAATTAGATAGCTACAAAATAAGAAAAAATTGTGATAGTATGATGGGTTTGTCAAATCGGGCATTATTATTCTCATACATTGATAAACAAATTCTGCACTCTATGCTTATGCCATTAGTGTGCCATATATATGTTCATCTACTTAGAGTGTGGGTTAAGCCTCCATCAATCGTCCTTTTGTTTGTCAGTCCAAACCTCTCTACAAATTGAAAACCTAAAGAGAAAATACTCATCATTACATTAGATGGGGGCAAAAGAAAAGCCTCGCCGTCACTATTTAAAAGATGAATAAACTAAAAGAAAGTACGTCTAAGAATTGAAGTACTGATCTTACCAAAAGGGATAGAAATGCACTATTGTTTACCGGAATCAACCCGTGTTTGCTCTCCGTCCACCCATGGCAACTTAGAATCCATCAACAGCCACACTTAATTAGAAAACATATTTGAAAGCTAAAAGCCTAAAATCTGGCATTTATGAATCAATTGATAATTTGTTGGGAAAGAAATCAGAAAATGGGAGAACCTCTCGCATCTGCTTAGAGTCGCTTGGAGGAAGCCCAATTTGAACTTCTTGCATTTGCTTACAATTTTGGGCTATCACTAGATACCTTCGTCTCTAACCGAGAGAAAATATCTTCCATCGCTACTGGAGAGAAAATATCTTCCTCCAATTTTGGGCTATCATTAAATATCTCTGACAGAGCCGACATAGCCACAAACTCTTCGTACGAACAGGAAATATTTGAAAGATTTTCCTCCATCGAGATCTAATGGCTGATACCTAGAAGTCTAATTTAGTTGAAAATGGCCATCATCGTCGTTTGGGTTCGTGTCGAGCGATGAGTGATGCTTTTGTCGTGGAGTTGGTCAAGAAATCGATGCGGTCTGAGAAACATCGAACGTGCACCCTGTCAGGCAAAGCGCCTTTTTCATTTTTGTTTTTTCTTTTAATTTGTCGCAAATGGACGAGAAGTTTTGTCTCGTTCATTTTTATTTTAAAATCGTTTGTTTCGTAGCTTGCAAAAAACCTGAAAGTGACTTTATTTTAGGGGTGTTGAGAATGAAACGAATCGCCTACTCTCAGGAGCATTCGTCTGATTCCTGATTCTTGAGAGTGGAAATCGGACCAAACTAGATCAATTATATATATATAAATTTATTATATGTAAACTAAACAATATATTGTTCGATGACATCACAAGTTAAGACATAATGACTTTTTACTCATTATTGCTTCCGTCAACATCTTAAAATTTGTCACTCTCTCTTTGTGCATGAACACTCTTTAGTAATAAAAAAATGACCAATTCCATTAGATTGAATTAGAAACCGATCACTCCAACTTTGTTTTTTTTTTGCCAAAGTTCAGTATTGTTCAGAGCATATAAAAAAAAATTAGCTATGAATTTATGTATCACAATTAAAAATTATCATTCTCAACCCAAATCCGATATATTCCATTCTAGTATTTCATCTTTTATGAATGTCAAAATATCTTTCACATTATTAGGTAGGCAATTGCTTAGATTTTGTGCTTATTCAACTAATCATGTCCCTTCCGACAAAAAAGAAACTCATTGTGTCCCTAGAAAATGAGTCATGAAATAGATTTTTTAACGTGTACTAGATACAATTTTGTTTTTTCTCCATTAATTGATTTTCATAATTCTAAGGAGCCATCTTTTGTTTAAGAATGGAATGAGGGAGTCGTGCATGTTTACTTTATTCGACTCAGCGTATCCCCATAAAATTCCCTTTTCTATTTTATTTTATTACTTTTCCAAAAAAGAGAAAATATGTAAAGAGGTTAACCGATAAGCTTTGTTTGTTATTTACACGAAAGACATGGAAGATCCCAGCTTGGCAAATACAAGTAGCGTTGTTTGAAATCAAAGCTTTACATTTTCCATTCATTTTGACTACGACCCACTTTGAACGTGTAATAAGCCGCGATTTCTACCGAATATTTATCTATTAATTCCTCTGGCAAGCTTTCTGAAAACAAGCCCCGACACCAGAGTCAATTCTTTGGCCGCAAAATAATTAATACAATCTATTTCTTTTGCGGGACTAAAGTAAATTTTGGGCATTTTCAACTAAGTAATGAACGAATACGGGGCCAGTTTACCTCCACTTATCAGATCTCGATGGAGGGACCAACTGGATTATGTACAAAAGCAAACAATGACTCCTACTAAAACCTTCTAATTAATTCCTAATCTCTAGTTTCATCTAAGCTCTAGAAGATCCCCCCACCACTTTAGCAACTTTGCAGCCCGATCATTTGGTGATTATGGATATGACCATACAAGACCATTGATTCCTCAGGCCACGCTGATGATGCTGTTGGTCGGCGACGAGTGTGGGGTTGTTCTTTGCCGGCGCCGGTGCCGCCGCGCCCGCCGGTCGAAGAGGGTATTGCCGTGGCGAGCTTGAGAGACGGGGGCCGGGGGCTCCGCCGGTTCCGAAGCTGCGGTCGCCTTGTTGAGGTCGAGAGCCGCCATTTTCGAGGATGGAGGGATGGGAAGGATCGGGACCGGGCGGATGGGCTTCGACGGGGTGGGTTTCGGCGGCAGCCCTCTTTTCTTAGTCGCAGACTTTCCAGCGATTTCTCGCCGGTTCCGGTGAAACCGCCGGAGGCAAGGAAAGAGGGAAGCTTGGTACTTGATGCGCTTGATGATGACCCTCCTCCATTGTAGAGCTTGAAACCCCAAAGTACTGCAGCAGATTTTCAGTCGACGTTTGAGTTTTCAGGGGGGAAAAACAATTCTCAGTAGATACCATACTCTCTTCGCTTTGCAATTCCTAAAGGAAACGGGTTGGTTGTTCCACTTATGGCATTGCTCTACCTTTTATGGAAAAGAAAATCCAGAAAAACTTCAATGGTTTCTTGCAGTTACCAGCAAGATCCGTTTATTAAATTGGCTCTCACAGCCTCTTAACAGACACGTACAACACAGACAGACGCAAGAACTAGTGGATTTGGGTTGTTCATCAACATGCTATTGCATCTAGTAGATTTGGGTTGTTCATCAACAGCTAGCAATAATATGTCAGAATGGTTCAAATTTTTAGAAAAAAGTTGATTATCATGCAATTAATCTTTGTGTTTCCGAGTCGGTGGTGATGTCGACGAGGTGGACCGCCGGCGTCGCCGGATCAGGTTGCTCGCCGGATTAAGTACCGGGCGTGGCTCGCCACCTGCGTTGGCGTCCGCGTTTTCACGAAGTTCCTGGAGATCCCTCTCCAATCCCACTTCTCCACCCTCTGGAGTCCCAGCCAGAACAGCCTGCGCTCTTCCCTCGTCCGCGGAGCTCCTATAAATCAAACCACCGTGAGTAAATTAAATCACGCAAAATTTACCAAGACCCCACCGCTTCGCCTGACTTGAAAAAGTTCATGAATCGGGCCGACGCGGATACGATTCAGCTTCGCAGCCCGCCGAATACGGAGATTCTAAGTTGGGAAAAGAGGAAAGATCCTCTAGAGATAAGAAAATATTAGCTGCAGCTCGACTCCGGCGTGGCTTCCTCCGAGTCCATTCACTTAGGGCGACACGTGTCGACCGGCAGCCACGCCTGGAATTAGACGAACTATCTGCTTTGGGCCCACCGAAACCTTTCCCTCTCGGTCAATTTGAAAAATTCGGCGCGCTCTCTCTCTCTCCCCCAAGAAAATAATGGCTGGGCCCCACAACAGATCTTCTCTCTTACCATCCATTTGAACGAACGCGTTGGACTCTCTCTCTCCATTTTTTCGTTCGACTCTCGCCTTGTTGCTCTACCCTCCACTTCTTCTCCGATCGAACGATGGAGCCATCCGACGAATCACGCCACCGCCGCCGCTTCTGCATCCGCCTTGTCGGCCGCCGTTGCATCTGAGCTACAGCTAATACTTTCTCGTTCGTTCGCCCCTTCGTCGCGTTGCTCCTCCGGCGAACGACGGAGCCCGCCGTCCGACGAATCGCGTCGCCACACTTCGGCATCCGCCTCGTCCGCCACCTCCGCATCTGTATTCTCCTCTGTCTTCAACGGCGACCGGGCTCTTCCTCTCCCAGTCGCCGTCCTTGTCGCCGTCGAAGAATCCGTACTCAAAGTCAACGTCCGAGCTGATGCAGGGAGGTGGAAGCGGGACCTCGTGGATGATCCGGGTCAATGCATCTTGACGTGGAAGAGCAGGGTCTTGTCGAACGAGAGCTCGCGCTCCCCGTAGTGGATAGGCATCGAGCTGCGGTAGCCGCAACCCCACCGATGCTCTTGACGAATCCGGCCACGGCGAGACGGAACTTGACCGCAAGGAACCGCCCGAACGCCCGCCTCTCCTCGGCCACGAAGCGCAAGGCGGACCCCAAGCTCTGCGGGTGACGCCGGAGTTCCCGCTTGCCATTTCCGGATGCAGAACGTGTTACAGAGACTGTTAGGACGGCAAATCGCAAGCGAGCGGAAGCCCAACGGCGGAGAAGATTCTATCTTGGCAATGGCCTTTTCTCCCCGATTATTAGATACTAATTTTCGGAGCCTTTTCTCAAACATTATGGTTTTTTGCCATCGATTTGTAATTTTGGGATTTTCCTTCGACCTAGGTTTTTTTGTCCCTCCCTGTTCTCGCCCTTGCCGAACCTACGCGGAAGAGATGATACAAATAGGAGTCTTCACCATTGATGTAATGAATTCCGTAGCTCGTGGGCAGAAGATCCCACTTTTCTCTGCTGCTGGTCTTTCTCTGGGGGTTAAGCGATGGAAAGGCTTGGGCCCTGCATGTTTTTGTTTCTCAAAAGTGTTTATAAACACTTTTTCGTTTTTTTTGTTCAGGGAACAAAAAAGAACAAACGCGTTTGTTTGCGTTTTTTCTTTTTTTTTTTTTTTCGTTTCGGAACAAAATTGAAACAAAAATCAGAAACAACAAAAAGTTGTTTCTCTTCTCCAGAAACACTTCTGGCAAACCGAAAAAGAACAAAAATAAAGAACAAAATTGGAACAAAACGGGAACACTTCTCGTTCGTGCCCGTGCGAAGCTTTCGTTCTCTCCCCCGACGTCTCCCCTCTCTGGCGCCTCCCACTCGGGCGGACTCTCCGGCGACTCCCCCCTCCGGCGACTCTCCGGCGCCTCCCCACTCCGCTCACTCTCCGGCGCCGACAGGTGGTGCTCCGTCAACCGGCTGAAGCTTCCGAGTCCAGGTAATTGCTGCTGCTCCTCCATCTCCGTTCGAAGAGGGCTTCGGCGACAGCAACCTTCGTCGACCACCGCTGGACGCTCGCTGCAGCTGCTCTGCCGAGCTCGAGCTGCTGTGGTCGCTCGGCAGAGCAGCTCGAGCGAGCGACGCCGACCCCCAAGGAAGCCGTCGCCCAGATCTGATCGGGTTAAAAATGGGCTTCACTCGGATCCGTTCTCATTCGGGTTAACCGGAGAACCCGAACATTTTTCTTTTTTCGTACACCGCCGGAGGACCGAACACGAGAGCAGGAAAAAACTCCCACTCATCGAGCTTGCTACTCTCTCTCTCATCGAGGCGGCGGCGGCGCAAGGAAGAAGGAAGACATGGGCGCGCCAAAGAAGGCCCCGGCCAGGGTGGTCTCGGACGATCCCGATGACCTGGCGCGCATGCCGCTCCAGGCGGTGTTGCTGGCCGACAGCTTCGCCACCAGGTTCCGCCCCATCACCATCGAGCGCCCCAAGGTACTGCTGCCGCCTCTGCCGTTCGTTCTTCTCCTTCTTCCCCTCCGCCCTCTTCTTTTTCCGCTTCGTTTGCGCGTGGAGGGGAGGTTTCGCGGTTAGATTCTGCTGAGTTTCGGTTCGTCCGCATAGTGCTGAATTGATTGGAGCGGTGAATTGCGGGGAGATTGATTGGTGATGATGTGGGGCGGAGTTTTCGCTTGCTTGATTTTTGGCGAAACTCTAGCGCACTCGGAAATGTGTTGTCTAAGTCTTTGGCTCGCTACTTGTGAATGAGTTCAGAAACATGATTTACCGACCAATCGAACTTACGGCAGTTAAGGAATGGAGGTGATTGATGGCCTTTCCGAGCACGAGCGATGGCTCGCCGGAGCAATTACTAGGCGTTGTTTAGGGAAGGGAGAGGATATATGTTGTTGCAGAGATTGGTGTATCTTGGGATGTCCAAAGAGTTAGTTCAGCAGGGTCGAATGAGGATTCGGTTGTTCTTAAACTGTTGATGTTTATTATGTGGATTGCGTTTTGTTTAGACTTGTACCCGCTCGATGCTGTTTCCTGTTGTCGCTGTTCATGAATTAATGATATCCCTGAAAAAGTTGAACATCAATTCTAACATGTGGAAGCATGTCCTTTTGGTATATTTTTAAGCTGGGTTTACCTTTTGGTTGTCTTACTGGAATGCTCTATTTGTTGGATCCCTCAAATTGCTCCTAAATTATCAGATCAATTATGTGCATTTTTATTTTTGGTGTAACTAAGCCTTTTGTTATTGAAGGTGCTGCTGCCATTGGTAAATCTCCCAATGATAGAGTATACACTAGCATGGCTTGAATCTGCTAGTGTTGAAGAAGTTTTTTTATTCTGCTGTGCTCACGCCAAGCAAGTGATAAGCTACTTGGAGAATTCTCAGTGGTATGCGCAACCAAAGTTTAAAGTCACAACAATTGAGTCGCACAATTCTATTAGTGCAGGAGATGCTCTTCGATTGATTTACGAGCATAATGTGGTAAACTTTCTTTACACTGTTTGTCCTTTTCATTTTCAATTGTAGTTCTTTTTCTGCACTTCTAGACAAAAGTGCATTGCTTGATCCAATAAAAGTCTCCCTTCTCAGAGTCAAAGCAGCAGTTCACACCTCTTACTGCATTTACTTTGAAGAGTGCTATTTCTTTCGCATTCAAATAATAACATGTCCCCATATTGATATCTTTCATTCATGTATTGAGGGGAAAACAACCAAATTTTATCAGTAAATGAAGGGTACTAACATGCATGTGCAACTTTGGCGGTTGTCTGCTTCTCCTTGGAACTTCTTGCAGTGATTTACAGCATGTCTGAGTGCTTTTATAGGATGCTGCGTGATTTGTGTTGTTGCCATATGAGAGTTGATGAAGTCTTATTTAAAGTGAAAGTGGAAACCTAAGATTTGTGTTTTTGACTGCATTTAGATGGATGAAGACTTTCCCATAGAAAGGTGGGATTTTTGTAAATTGGCTTTATAATCTATAAGCCTTTTTGTGATTCTTTCATCATTTTGGAGCCTTTTTAATTGCTGCCACTGGTAAATTCCTTCTTCTGTATTTCAAATATGTAGTGACTCTGATCTACGCCACTTTTGCCTCTTAAGATACATGGGGATTTTGTCCTTATCAGTGGAGATACAGTAAGCAATATGTCATTGACGAGGGCACTCCAAGAACATAAGGAGAGAAAGAAAAAGGATAGCAATGCTGTAATGACCATGGTCATTCAACGATCAAAACCGTCTCCAATCACTCAACAATCTCGTCTTGGAACAGATGGGCTTTTTATGGCTATAGATCCTACTACAAAGCAGCTGCTCTATTATGAGGAGAACACAAACCATCTAAAAGGGACTTTGTCTATTGATAAGATGCTGCTGGTGGATAATAGCTTAGATTCATGTACAAAGAGATGTACTTTTTTTTTTTTTTTTTTATATTTCTTATTGTACGAACTTTACTTATAATTTTTTTTTTTTTAAGTATGCATATATGATTATGTGGGAAATATTTTTCTTCACTCACCATTATCAAAATTAAATTGATGACAATTTCATGAGAATGAGAATTCAATCAAGTTTAAATGTTATAAAAATCAAAAATAAAAAAAGCACTTGACAAAAAAATTTGATTCTAACTTTACATTTTAAATTTTCTACCAAGTATGAAAAAATTTGCCTTCACTCACCATGAACAAAATAAAATTAATGAGCATTTCATGAGAATGATAATTCTCATATCGTTTAAACTTTATTTAGAAAAAGCATTTTTTTTAAAAAAAAATTAAAAACAGAAATTTTGTACAGGTTTTTACCAAACGTGTTTCGTTTTTTTTCTATTCTAGGAACAAAAATTAACCGCATTTACTAAACGTGTTTACATTGCTTTTTATTTCAAGAACAGTTTTTTTTTACACTTACCAAACGCGTTTCTTTTGTTGTTTGTTTAAGGCAAACACTTTTTTTTTTTTTCATTCCAGAACAAAAAAAAAGAAACTTTACCAAACGCAGCCTTGGTTTCCCGTTGTATGTAGAACCCATGAAAGATTGAGCTATCTTTCAGGGGAGCTTGTGGTCGGATGAGAGAGATCTGCATGCATCTATCTATGGGTGGTGAATTTCTTGACCAAGTCAATGGAAGAATTTAAATGACAGATGTCGAATGATTCATCTGGAATATTGATGATACCCCTGAGAATATAACTGGAAGGGTAATTTAGAAAATCCATGTTTCATGGTTGTATGCTTTAGCAATGCTGAACTTGAAAAGCAACAGGATACCTTTGATTCTTTCAGTACCTAACTACGGCCTATTGCCGTATTTCCTCATTCGTGTGATTAATTTGCTAAAAGAGAACTAAAACGTTACTCTATGTGCTGATCTTGCGCAACCATTCTTGGCTTGGCTTAAATATGATGCAAGAAGCATGTCTTCCTTCATTTAGCTCTTGATAATTTGGTATGAGCCTCTGGATTTGGATCCATGCATGTCACTAGAGATCGCATTTTCATGTTTACGGGGTTCATTCTTGTGCCAACTTTCGATGCTGTGATACGAACTCTTTGATGTACCGTAACGTCGTGGCACTTGCCTGCCATGATAGAAAGTTCAGGCATATCGAAATAGCCATCCACGCAATATAAGAGATTTTCGTATGGGCCTTCCTCCTTTTCGAAATGAATATGAAGATCACGAGAGATTTGAAGTAGGCTGAGTATTCCTATTCAAAATGTCACGGATGGAGATCATCAAACATGACTGTCGAGAAACTTATTTCCCGAAGCAGAAGATTACAACTTTTACAACAGCTACCTCTTAACAACAAACAAAGATCCCTCACATCCTTGCAACTTGGCAATCACCTCACACAACTTTCTCATTCTCAATGTAACAAGCAGCCAGAAAATAGAAAGAGAAATGACCGAGCGTCGCGAAAAACCTTCTCCGAGTTCATCACAATCTAGAGCAAACCACAAACAATTCATGGCATTTTCTTATTCCAATTTAATGCGAATTCTGCAAAAACTAGAAATCACCTAAAGCGAGCGCTATAAAGAACCGATAAGAAATCACTAGAGTTAATGGACGACGACGAATCATTAGAAAAAGATCCTCTTTAGGTAGTGCTCTGATTCATGCGCACGGTGGCGAGCACTGGAAGACTAACCCATTTTGCTGATCTGGTTTTGTTGTGCCGGTGAGGCGAGTCCAAAATCTTAGGAGGGATCTTCTGCCCACGAGCTACGTAATTCATTACATCAATAATGGAGACTCCTATTTGTATCATCTCTTCCGCGTAGGTTTGGCAAGGGTGAGAACAGGGAGGGACAAAAAAAACCTAGGTCGAAGGAAAATCCCAAAATTACAAATCGATGGCAAAAAAACATAATGTTGGAGAAAAGGCTCCGAAAATCAGTATCTAATAATCAGCTATTATTTTCTTGAGGGGAGAGAGAGAGCGCGCCGAATTTTTCAAATTGGCCGAGAGGGGAGCCTTTGTGAACCTAGCAAACAGTCTTATCATCTGATTACCGGAGAAAATATTGGGGGGTACTTACCCTAGTGGGTCTTACCCTAAACGGTTTAAGGTAAGACCCACCCAATATTTTCTCCTGATTCCCGCTTGTCGCTCGGCTGCGTGTTGCCCAGTGAATGGATTTGGAGGAAGCCACGCTGGAGTCAGAGCTGCAGCTAATATTTTCTCCGTGATTTTGAGTCCAGTCGAAGATCGGCATGTCACGCCCTGATCCTCAGGCACGCACACATTCGTCTCACTTGGTCGATTTTATAATGCGATATCCCAGGACAATATATTGCCGACCCTTTCAATTTTTAAGCACATGCGGAAGCTTAAAATCCCAGAACAATAAAACGATGGGATAGAAAAGCGGGCCATATTTTTCATATTGAAATTTATAACCAAACTTTTATACAAACACAAACCAGAGCACTTCACAACATTTTACTCTGAACTCTATTCACATCAAAATGGAGATATCAAAGAAGATAGAATCTTAGTCCATCGGGCCATACTCAAGGCCTCTCTCGGGATTATCTTCTTCTCCCAAAAGTCCTTCTCCGACTTCTCCTCCTCGGCTCCTTAGCGGGGTCCCGAAATGGTTTTCCCCAAACCGGGATGAGACTACGTCTCGGCGAGTTCTACCCCACTAAGCCCCGATTAGTGAACCATTATACTAAAGGCTGCCTAACCACGCATAGGTCAGAAGACGTACCTTAGCATCAGATCCCACCTGCAAGTTAGTACAATTCACAATAGGCACTCAAGCAATCATATCACCGATCGAAGCATCGATCAAATCGACCTAGTCGATTACATGTTAACAAGACCACTCACGGTCATTTCCATTCAATCAATCATTTCACAACAATCGGATCAATTCATTGATCAATCGAACTAGTCGATTACATGTCAGACGGACCATTCTAGGTCAATACTCTCGGGCATCAAGTTCGCCAAAGTGACATATTCACTAGACAATTGCATGCGTTCTTTAAGGCGCCGTTTTCGCCAGTGATACCCTAAATCACCGAACCACACATGCTTACAATGATCATTCAATAGACAATTGTGTGCGTTCTTTAAGGCGCCGTTTTTCGCCAAAGGTGACATCCTTAGTCACCGAACCACGCATGCCTATAACCATGTACTCAATAGACAATTGTGTGCGTTCTTTAAGGCGCCGTTTTCGCCAGTGATATCCCAATCACCGAACCACACATGCCTACAACAATGTACTCAATAGACAATTGTGTGCATTCTTTAAGGCGCCATTTTCACCAGTGATATCCCAATCACCGAACCACACATGCCTATAACAATGCATTTGATAGACAAGTGTATGCGTTCTTTAAGGCGCCGTTTTTGCCAGTGATGTCCTTGATCACCGAACCATACATGCCTATAACAATATGAGTACTAGACCGATACGTACGTTCTTTATGACGCCGTTTTCGCGCCGGTGATGTCCCGTCCACCGAACCACGTAGGTCCACAATAATGTATGTACTAGACCGATACGTGCATTCTTTAAGGCGCCGTTTTCGCCAGTGATGTCTCAATCACCGAACCACGTAGGTCCATACACTGTATCTGATTGGTTCAATCCTAGCGTATTTCCAATTCTCTCATAACTCCATCCACTTTACAACTCAATCAAAGCATTATAAATGCTAAACAAACATACTCGGCCATCTACCAATCAATCATTCAATCTCAATCAATTCCAAATCAATTTAGGGTAAATCCCTAAAATATCACAATTTATTCAATTCCATACAACGTAGAGCTCAAATAAATAAACGAACTGCACCACGACGATCAGCACGAGATTTCGGTCGTCGGCCATCAAAATCTTAATTTCCGAAAAATAATTAATTAATTAATTAATTTCGAAAATTAATTAATAATTATTAAAAATTCAATTTAGCTCAAAATAAAGCCCGATTAAATAAACGGACTTCACCACGGTCATCAGCATAATTTTCCAGTTCCAGGCCATCTCAGTTGAATTTTCGGAAAATAAATAATTATTTAATTTAATTCCGAAATTTAATATTTAAATACTAAAAATTCCACTTAGGCCCGAAAAGCCTAATTGGAGCCCACTAAGGGTCGGGAAAAATCCCGAGGCACTTCCAATAATTAGTAGACCACGTCTACTTGCTAATTGCACAATCAATTTAACTAAATCGCATCACAATTGACTAATAATTGCTAATTTATTCTAATCTAACAACCTAAACATAATTAATTAAAACTAAACCAACCTTAAAGCATAATTAGTCAACTAATCCTGGATTAGTGAGATTACTACCAAATCGCGCGCAAATCGGATCAATCCGACGGCGGCGACGCGAGGAACGATTGTTCCCAAAGCGACTCGCAGAATCCGGGGCCGGAAACGGCCCAAAAGCGGGCCCGAAGCGGCGGATACCCACTCGTGGGTATCTTTGATCGCGGGCCGAACGGAGCCGCTCCGGCGGCTAGGGCGGCGGGGAGGACCGGCGGAGGGCGAGGGGGTCGCGGGGTGGTCGGCGAGGTTGGGCGGTGGCGGAGGTGGCGGAGGTGGGGCTGGTCGGTGTGGAACGAGAAGAAACGGCCGGGCCGAGCCGGGATCGCGCGGCTGGGCGTGCGCGGACGGCGGCGGGCGCGCGGCGCGGGCGGCGGTGCGGCGGTGCGGCGATGCGGCGAGCGGGACAAGCGGCGAGCGGGCGAGGGGCGAGCTGCGGTTTACGGTTCGCTCGGTGTGAAGAAAAGAAGGAGAAGAAGAAACCGGTTCTGTCGTGCAGGGGAAGAAAGAAGAGAGAGGAGAGAGAGAGAGAGAGAGAGAGAGAGAGATGGGATAAGCATTGACCGGTCAAAGAAAGAGAGAGGGAGGGAATGGGCGGTGGGGAATCGCACGAGGGGGAAGGGAGAGGAGAGAGGAGAGAGGAAGAAAAGAGAGAAAAAGAAAGAAAAGAAAAGAGAGGGAGAGAGAGGAAAAAGAAAAGGAAATGCACAATTCCTTATTTCAATTTTCCTTTTCTCTTTTCCTTTTTCTTTCAATTTTCTTTTGGGCTTCAATCTTTCTTCCGATAATTTCTTTATTGAAATTTCGGACTCGTTAATAAATTGACGAGCGATGAGACAAGGGATCCTAAAAATAAGAATTATGACGCGCTTAAAATTTGATTAGAAATCGAGTTCAATTTCGTGGTTAAAAATCGATCGGACGTGATTTTAGCTCAATCCAACCAATTAGGTAGCTTTTAGGGATTTTACGGCCGATACATCCCTTAACGGCTTCACCCAATAGGTTAGTTAACTCGAGAGTGATCAGCTCAGAGAAAAAGGCCATAGGCACGCCGACGAAATGCCCATTTCATTTTATCGAAACGGGGTCGAATTTCGGGATATCACAACTCTTCCCCTCTTATAAAAATTTCGTCCTCGAAATTTAAACCATTACACTTTGTTCAAAAAGGCGGGGGTACAACTGTCTCATCGATTCTTTAGTCTCCCAAGTCGCTCCCGATGCACCGTGGTGTTGCTGACCACTTTGACCAACGGGATGGTCTTTGTACGCGAGAACTTGCTCTTTACGATCGACAAATACGGGCCCGGGCTTTCAACGTATGACACACGATCATCCACGTCCAATTCCTCGAAATTGAGCACGTGGGTCGGGTCGCTCGTCGTACTTCCTTAACATCGACACGTGAAAGACGTCATGCACTTGCGCCAACCTTGGCGGCAACGCAAGACGATACGCTAGGTTTCCGATTCTTGCAAGAATCTCAAACGGACCTACGTACCTCGGACTCAGCTTGCCTTTCTTACCAAAGCGCGAAGTTCCCCTCATTGGTGACACTTTCAAAAAAAAAAACGTGATCACCAACTGGAATTCTAAAGACCTTCGGCGCTTATCCGCATAACTCTTCGCCTGCTTCCGCGCTGTCTTCAATCATCTCTCGATTCTTGCCACGGCATCTACCGATTGCTGAACCAACTCTGGGCCTGTTATCTTTCTTTCTCCAACTTCTTCCTAACACACTGGAGTTCTGCACGCTCTGCCATACAACGCTTCAAATGGAGCCATCTTGGTGCTCTGCGATAAGCTGTTGTTGTAGGCGAATTCCACCAGATGAAGTTGATCCTCCCAACTTCCTTTAAAGTCTATTACACACGCTCTCAGCATGTCTTCAAGAGTCTGAATCGTCCTTTCTGACTGGCCATCCGTCTGAGGATGATATGCCGTACTGTACTGAAGCTTTGTACCCAAAGCACTTTATAAGTTTTTCCAAAAAGCAGCAGTAAATCTCGGGTCTCTATCGGATGTTATCGAACTTAGGCACTCCATGCATACGAACCCCGACACACATACAGTCCGCATGTCTATCCGGACTCAGGTCCTTTCGAACTGCAATGAAGTGAGCCGACTTTGTCAGCCTGTAGACTACTACCCAAATCGAATCATTTCTCCTTTGACTCCTTGGTAGTCCAGTCACGAAGTCCATCGTGATATGCTCCCATTTCCACTCTGGGATCGCGAGAGGTTGCAGAAATCCTCCCGGCTTGCAATGCTGGGCTTTTACTTGCTGACAAGTCAAACATTTGGCCACATGCTTGGCGATGTCCACCTTCATACCTGACCACCAATAGTGTTGACGCAAATTTTGATACATCTTAGTGCTTCGGGATGAACGTTTGTAATTGCTATGATGTGCTTGAGATAAAATTTCTTATTTAAGCTCTACATCGTCGGTACAACCAAACGTCCATGAAACCTCAGTACCCCATCATCAGAAACTTGAAAATCAGCTTTTCTTTTGTCAGGATCCTCTTGAAGAATTTTCTGCACGTCTGGATCTGTCGGTTGGAGTTGTTTGATTCTGACCTGGACATCCGGCTCAATTCTGAGGGCGGCCATAAAACTTGAGAGGTGGCCTACCTTAAATTTGAATTCCGAATCTCGAGCTCTCTCGATTAAGTTACACTCCTTAACCATGATTCGTGCGACTGAAGATTTCCGACTCAATGCATCGGCGACTTTGTTCGCCTTTCCCGAGTGATAAAGAATATCACAGTCGTAGTCTTTCAGCAATTCTATCCATCGCCGTTGTCTCATGTTCAACTCTTTCTGAGAGAACAAATACTTGAGACTCTGATGGTCCGTGAAGATCTGAAATTTTTCCCCACACAAGTAGTGCCTCTAAATCTTCAACGCAAATATGATGGTGCGAGTTCTAAGTCATGCGTCGGATAATTCAATTCATGAGATCTCAAGCTATAGGAAGCGTATGCAACAACTCTGCCATGTTGCATCAGCACGCAACCCAATCCTCTAAATGATGCATCACTATAGATATCGAATCCTTCAGGACCAGATGGAATCGTCAGCACAAGTGCGGTAGTCAGCTTTTCCTTCAGCTCTTGGAAACTACGCTTGTACTTGTCTGATCATACAAATTTCTCTTCTTTCTTCAGGAGCTTTGTCAGAGGCGACGCTATCGATGAGAAACCTTGCACAAACCGTCTGTAATAACCTGCTAATCCCAGAAAACTTATGATCTCTGTTACTAATGTTGGTCTCGGTCACTTGATCACGGCTTCTATCTTGCTTGGGTCGACGGAGACTCCTTCTCCGGAAATCACATGACCTAAGAACATAACACGAGTTAACCAAAACTTGCATTTGCTAAATTTAGCATACAACTAATGAGTTCTTAAGGTCTGGAGTACTATTCTCAGATGATTCTCATGCTCTTCATCACTTCTCGAATAGACTAAGATGTCATCAATGAACACGATCACAAACTGATCTAAATATTCCTTGAACATTCTGTTTGTCAAATCCATGACAGCAACCGGAGTGTTCACCAGGCCAAACGATCTTACAATACTCTCGTAAAAATCATATCAAGTACGAATAGCTGTCTTTCGTACAACCTCCTTCCTGGTTCGAACTGACGACTTCATAATCTCAAGTCGACTTTTAAAACATCAATACTCTTTATAACTAGTCGCACCATCCATTGATCTTTGGCAAAGAACACTTGTCCTTGATCTTCACCTAATTGAGTTGACGACGGTTGATGTAGACTTGCAACAAACCATCTTTCTTCTTCTCACAAACAAAACCGATGTTCCCCAAAAGTGATGCACTGATATGTACAATTCCTCATTCATCAATCTTCACATCTGCATCTTCAATTCTACCAATTCAGACAACGATAGCTGGTAAGAAGCCTTCGAGCGTAGCTCTATTTTGGTGCTAGCTCGATCGCGATTTCTATCTCTTTCTCTGAGGACGGTCTGACAGTTCTTATAACAACACATCTAGAAGTTCTTAGACCATTGAGATGTCCTCCATCTCTAGTTCTTTAATTTGTCCTACCCAAGACAATCGCCAAGCAACCTTGGCAACCTCCATCTAACAAACAAGTTGCCTCCAACCAACGAGATTAATGAAATCGAAGATTCTTTTCGACTCTCAATAACCTCGACACTTTCACATGTTAATAGACTAAACTGGATTACTCCATGACCATGATTCATCATCACAATATGCTTCATAAGCCCACACTATTCATGTGGCATCAAATTCACACCTTAACAACTAGTCAAGCACAACTATTGCTAGTGATTCCCTCCTCTCACTTTTACTTCAACAATTTAAGTTCTACCAACTCAGCACAAAGCTCTACTGCGCTGCTATGATAAAATCATTTCCAATACATTCTTTTTATGATCGGTGCAAGGTCCATTCTACTCCCATTCCTTCCTGGACGCAGTAACGATGTCTATGCCACTTTAGACTTCCACTAACAGTCCTTCATCTGATGGCCACGCTGGTCATCATCACAACAGGTTCTAGTCACATTCGGACACTGGATTAATCCATGCTTCCTTCTACAATTCTGACACTTATCAGGTGAGTCTTTTATCTCCTGCCAAGTGACAGCACATGCTCTTTCTGGTTGTCCCATCGGTCTGCTAAAACCACTCTCCACCTCGATCTTTTCCCTGACCGATTTTCATTTCTACCTGAACTGGATCTATACTTCAGCTCGAATGCAATGATTGGCTCCCGGATCATATCTCCACTCTGGATCTCAGCAGCTACGGCAACAACAGCGGTTGCAACACTGACGGCGGCTCGATCCTGAGCTTACTGGCTCATCCAGTTCCCAATGAACACTAGCATCAGAACGATCCTATTGAACTTAGGATCATTCGACGCACTACACTACACTAGTACCAACTGCGGTGGTACTCTTACACTCGAGGGGCTAGAGCCAACACTCTGCCACAACCACCTCGGGTACTGACCTTTGTCAGTGCATTATCCCGAGTCACAGAGGACATTGTCCTCTTACTAGGAGTTCTCAGCTCCTGCTCGCTCATGGTTCAGTCTTTATACTGAAACCCGTCTTCCAAACCCACCTTTGGATTAGAAGATGAGCGAACCGCACACAATAAACAATTTTAGCAATCAGCTAACACAGACATGCACTAGCATGAATTTAAAGGCATTTCCTACTAACTATCCCATAGTCAACGCTCCTTATCACTCCAATCTTCAACTTCGCTCTGATACCACTTAAACTGAATGTCACGCCCCGATCCTCAGGCACGCACACATCCGTCTCACTTGGTCGATTTTATAATGCGATATCCCAGGACAATATATCGCCGACCCTTTCAATTTTTAAGCACATGCGGAAGTAGTTAAAATCCCCAGACAATAAAACGATGGGATAGAAAAGCAGAGCCATATTTTTCATATTGAAATTTATAACCAAACTTTTATACAAACACAAACCAGAGCACTTCACAACATTTTACTCTAAACTCTATTCACATCAAAATGGAGATATCAAAGAAGATAGAATCTTAGTCCATCTGGGCCATACTCAAGGCCTCTCTCAGGATTATCTTCTTCTCCCAAAAGTCCTTCTCCGACTTCTCCTCCTCAGCTCCTTAGCGGGGTCCTGAAATGGTTTTCCCCAAACTGGGATGAGACTACGTTTTAGCGAGTTCTACCCCACTAAGCCCGATTAGTGAACCATTATACTAAAGGCTGCCTAACCACACATAGGTCAGAAGACGTACCTTAGCATCAGATCCCACTTGCAAGTTAGTACAATTCACAATAGGCACTCAAGCAATCATATCACCGATCGAAGCATCGATCAAATCGACCTAGTCGATTACATGTTAACAAGACCACTCACGGTCATTTCCATTCAATCAATCATTTCACAACAATCGGATCAATTCATTGATCAATCGAACTAGTCGATTACATGTCGACGGACCATTCTAGGTCAATACTCTCGGGCATCAAGTTCGCCAAAGTGACATATTCACTAGACAATTGCATGCGTTCTTTAAGGCGCCGTTTTCGCAAAGGTGATACCCCAAATCACCGAACCACACATGCCTACAATGATCTTCAATAGACAATTGCGTGCGTTCTTTAAGGCGCCGATTTTCGCGATGGTGACATCCTTAGTCACCGAACCACGCGTGCCTATAACCATGTACTCAATAGACAATTGTGTGCGTTCTTTAAGGCGCCGTTTTTCGCCAGGTGATATCCCAATCACCGAACCACACATGCTTACAACAATGTACTCAATAGACAATTGTGTGCGTTCTTAAGGCGCGCCGTTTTCAAAGTGATATCCCAATCACCGAACCACACATGTCTATAACAATGTATTTGATAGACAAGTGTATGCGTTCTTTAAGGCGCCGTTTTTCGCCAGGTGATGTCCTTGATCACCGAACCATACATGCCTATAACAATATGAGTACTAGACCGATACGTGCGTTCTTTAAGACGCCGTTTTCGCCAGTGATGTTGGCCACCGAACCACGTAGGTCCACAATAATGTATGTACTAGACCGATACGTGCATTCTTTAAGGCGCCGTTTTCGCCAGTGATGTCTCAATCACCGAACCACGTAGGTCCATACACTGTATCTGATTGGTTCAATCCCAGCGTATTTCCAATTCTCTCATAACTCCATCCACTTTACAACTCAATCAAAGCATTATAAATGCTAAACAAACATACTCGGCCATCTACCAATCAATTATTCAATCTCAATCAATTCCAAATCAATTTAGGGTAAATCCCTAAAATATCACAATTTATTCAATTCCATACAACGTAGAGCTCAAATAAATAAACGAACCGCACCACGACGATCAACACGAGATTTCAGTCGTCGGCCATCAAAATCTTAATTTCCGAAAAGTAATTAATTAATTAATTAATTTCGAAAATTAATTAATAATTATTAAAAATTCAATTTAGCTCAAAATAAAGTTCTCGATTAAATAAACGGACTTCACCACGGTCATCAGCATAATTTTCCAGTTCCAGGCCATCTCAGTTGAATTTTCGGAAAATAAATAATTATTTAATTTAATTCCGAAATTTAATATTTAAATACTAAAAATTCCACTTAGGCCCGAAAAGCCTAATTGGAGCCCCTAAGGGTCAGGAAAATCCTGAGGCACTTCCAATAATTAGTAGACCATGTCTACTTGCTAATTGCACAATCAATTTAACTAAATCGCATCACAATTGACTAATAATTGCTAATTTATTCTAATCTAACAACCTAAACATAATTAATTAAAACTAAACCAACCTTAAAGCATAATTAGTCAACTAATCCTGGATTAGTGAGATTACTCACCAAATCGCGCGCAAATCGGATCAATCCGACGGCGGCGACGCGAGGAACGATTGTTCCCAAAGCAACTCGCGGATCCGGGGCCCGGAAACGGCCCAAAAGCGGGCCCGAAGCGCTGGATACCCACTCCGTGGGTATGCTGGTCGCGGCTGAACGGAGCCGCTCCGGCGGCTAGGGCGGCGGGGGAGGACCGGCGGAGGGCGAGGGGGTCGCGGGGGTGGTCCGGCGAGGTTGGGCGGTGGCCGGAGGTGGCCGGAGGTGGGCTGGTCGGTGCGGAACAGAGAAGAAACAGAGCTGGGCCGAGCTGGATCGCGTGGCCTGGGCGTGCGCGGACGGCGGCGGGCGCGCGGGCGCGGGCGGCGGTGCGGCGGTGCGGCGATGCGGCGAGCGGGACGAGCGGCGAGCGGCTGAGGGGCGAGCTGCAGTTTCTGGTTCGCTCGGCGTGAAGAACGAAATGGGCATTCACTGAAGTTATTGGACATGGGCCACTGAAGTTATTGGACACCAATTTTTTAGGGTCCTGCGAGAACAATAAAACAATAAGGATAGACATTTTGGACGAAAAGGAAAATCTGAGACAAATATCCAATTCAAAACTGTCTCTGGTTTTTAATAAAAAAGATAGTGGTATGTCTGATTACTAGGAACCTACATACAAAAATTTTCACGCGTCATAACTCAAAAGCATTTTCGGAAAACTTGATGAACAAGGATCAACTTCTATTTGTCCACAACCAAACAGATTGTCCTTATAGTTTTTCTAAACAAATTACAGAAGGACGATTCTGCTATTCCGTAGAGTAAAAATTGGATCACTGTTACATGCTGGTAAAAGGTGAAAGACGTTTCTAACTATCAAATTCTGTGGCTAACAAAACTCTGACCGGAAGTAATGCATTGATAAATTAACTACAACATTTGAGAAAGTATCTACAGTTACTAGATAGTTTTAAATTACCAACTAATTAAATAATTTACCAAAATTTTTAAGTAACTTACCTATAAGTTAAACTTACGAATGTTTTATAGAAAACTAGTAAGATGCCCGTGCATTTGTATTGTTTTAAATGTTGATACCAAAGTGAATTTTCGCAAGAGAAATATGATATATGAAGAAAATAATAACAAAATAAATATCCACATAAATCAAATTCTGCACTGGAGATTATGTGAAACTTTATTTATAGTTAATCCAAACCTCATAATGTAGATTTATCTTCTAATTAAAAGTAATCATAAGACATAATATTGCAATGTTTATTTAATAATAATATATGTATATGCAATATTTCGAGCATGTGAAACAATACGAAAAAAAAAAAAAAATGAAAGCATCAGGTAATGATGTAAACGCCTCTCTCTTAATAACTTTCCTTGATTTTGTTGAATTCTTCACCCTGTGCCATCGATTGCTGTGGAAAAGGCGAGCAAGCTTTTGTGTGGAATTTTCATGAGAAGAAGGCTCAAGTGCTAGACCTAGCGCCCTAGCATATCTATAGAGTAAAGGCTCTTCAATGGAATCGCACTCCACAAGCCTTGCTTTCAAAAGCGGGAGAAGGAATTGGATGATCAATCTATTTCCCCTACTGTTCTACCGCTAGGCGAGAGGACCCCCAACAAGGGGATGTGAAGAGTCGCTTTCCGTCCCGCGATTTCTTACTTCATGATGAAATAGACTGAAGGCATTGACCGATGTCTCAATTGAAAGGAAATGAGGGGAACGAGTTACATATTGGGAACTAAAAGGAGAGATTCCTTGGATGAAAAGTCCCAACTATATTTGAAATTGAACTTGTCATCCATTAAAATTCTGGCAGTTTTGCTTCTTTCTTCCCTCTAAATATAAAGAAATACTTGTCGGAAATCGTCGATTAGATTAGCATGACCGAAAGAGACATGGGACCTTTTTGTCATTGTTTGAGAGTTGTCAAGCTTGGACCAATTTAAGTAAGACTAGCTTCCTATAGAAATTCTTCACTACACACTTTCTACATGTCATTTCATTTTCGGCCACATACTATTGGAGAGAACAATGGGAGGTTCAATCAAAAGCATTTAATGCAAACTCACTTCAATGATTAGGCAAATAAGCAAGAGAAATCTTTTTCTCTTTCCACACACAATTTTGAAAAGAATCTAGTCAGCCCATCTTTACTATACAATATAGAATCTTGAATAACATTTTCAGAGTCTATAATTTAAAAAAAAAAAAAAAAATTAAATCGCCATTTATGTTTATTAAAAATGTAAGCACATTCATCATTCAATAGTCAAATTATATCACCGATAAGTCTTTCTTCCAAATTTTGGTACTCAAAGAGTTACCGATGCTTTCAGTTCATTGTTCTTTCAAGTTTCAGTACTTGTAATATATTGAAAACGAGATTGGACTTTTTTCTTGAATACATTTTGTTCGAATCAACATCAAGATTCTCATGGGAAAGTGCTTAATACTCCCCTAAAACGGGAGGATTCAACTTATGTTGGTTCATGTAGTAGATCGACATCCTGTAATTAATGCTTTAATCAAATATAAACAATTAAATAGATGCGGATGTTTCTTAAGCACATTAACGAGCATCATCAGAGTTAGTAATTGTTGCATTCAAAGTTCTCAGTAATACGCATGCATATTCATATTCATATGCAAATAGATATGGATATGTAGAAGATAAGGAAATAAAGACTATTCATTTAAATGCGCACCTCAAATTGCTTATTCAGTGCTTGGATGTTGCTTTCGTGCAAATCAAGTTGAGCTGACTCCTTAGGACCAGAGGAAGATTCTGGGATGCAAGGACGACATTCAGGCCATTCAAACCATTTTAGTTCATTAGGAAGATAGATAGGATCTTGGAAAGAGTTATGCACATTCTTCATGATGAGCTTCTTCAACCTTCTCAAATTTGTGAGAGCATTAGGACCTATGTTTATCTTCTCTGGCTCAGGTAAAATTAAAACTATCGACTGTAATGCATCTGTTACCTGTATTTATAGAATTTGCAATGCAATTAATATACAAAATTAAACAATGAGAGCAAAATCAATATCAATACCAGCAAATCTTACCAAATGCCTTGACAGAACATTACGAAAATCATCAAAAAGCCATAACCTGCTACGTCTTCCAGGATCATTAGGACATTCTTGTCTAATGATATCCATGGCCATCAATTGAATCAAGTTACGCATTCGTAGGATCTCTCTCTCTCTTCAATTATCAAGGACTTCTCAGCAAGAACTTGCACTACAATTGTAGGGTCAAAGTTGCAAGAGTCAAGAACTTTCATAATATACTCTTTAGATTGCCCCTCGAAGAAACAAGCAATATCAAGGAAGATTTCCTTTGCATAGTCCTCTAGTCCATCATAACTCCACTTAAGAGCATCATTGATGATTTTGTTAGGAAACTTGGCAAGATTATGCAATGTACTTTCCCACTCACGTTCTCTCCTACAACACAGGGAACAACCCAATACCTCAAGTGCTAAAGGAAGTCCATTAGCATAATGCAAAACCCTATCCACAAGATCCTTCCTTATTATTTTTTTGTTGTTTCTTCGAAAAGCATGTCCATTGAGAAGTTCAAGAGCATCACAATACTCTAGAGGCTCAACTTCATAGATGTGATCTTCATCTATCCCATGAGAAGTTAGCAAATGCTTATCTCTTGTAGTAATGATGATCCTGCTTCCTTCACCAAACCCCTCCGGCTCTCCAGCTAAAGCATATAACTGTCTTACATCATTGACATCGTCGAGAACAAGGAGGACTTTCTTGCGGCAAAGTCTATCTCTCATGAAATTAATACCTTCATCAACACTAGATACCACTACTCTTTGTCTCGGTGATATCTTGGACAACAATTTTTTCTGCAAAGGAACTAAATCCTTGGAATCTTTTGAAGTTTTACGAACATCTGCCAAAAAACATGAACCCTCAAATTGTCTAAATATAGTATTGTAAAGGGCTTTACTTAATGTTGTCTTCCCTATGCCTGCCGGTCCCCATAATCCTATCATGAGAACATCATTATCGGACTCAAGTTTTAACATTGATTCCAGCTCTACCACTCGAGGATGTATCCCAACCGGATGCCTAGCAACATGTAAGGGTCTTCGGTCTAACTGCTTAGAGATCTCCTTCACAATTCTCTCTATAAGCTCCGCTTCAACTCTGGAAAAAAAGAAGAAGGGAAAAGTACTTGACATATTGATTCAACGGTTCAAAGAAATTATTAAATCTCATAAAAATAGAGTGAAGATGTGATTAAGCAAATATAAAACAGGGACAAAGTAGTGCATCACATCAATTAACACTTACTCATTATTAAAGTGCCATCCAGACAAGTTACCGGCATCAAAAAGAGCCTTCTTCCATTGATTCACTTTGTGTGAATCCTTCCCAAATTCAGACTCATGTTTAGCCATGGCTCTCCCATAACTCCCTTTCCTCTCTCTCACCTCTCTTGGTTTCACTTTGTAAAACACCGGCAACACAATCAGGTCCTTTTGTGCCTTGCACTTCATGATTTTTGCCACCTCTTCCAAACACCATGATGAGGAAGCGTAGTCCTCAGAGAATACGATGATCGCAACTTGCGCTTCCTCAATTGCCTTCATAAGCGCTGGCCATATTTGCTCTCCTTTCCTCATTTCCTCGTTGTCGATGTAAGTGAATATACCATTCTGGTCTAAAGCTGTATAGAGATGACCAAGAAAGTTCTTACGAACGTCAGTGCCCCGGAAACTTAAAAAGACATCATAACTCCTTTTACGTTTCAAGAAGAAGAAGAAGAAGAAGAAGAAGAAGAAGAAGAAGAAGAAGCCATTAGAATTTGGTAAAACGAGGGAAGTGCTGGTGTATTTGGCTGGAATTTTGGAAAATGAAGGTCCGAGATCTTAAAAGGAAAGCTACTCCATTGGCTCCCCCAATAGAATACTTGGCTGTGGCTTCCAGGAAATGGTAATTCGCAACCAGTGAGATTTTGTTCCCCATTGGACCTTCTCGGCATCTTCGTCATACCCAGAGGCATGACTTTCTTTTTCGTGGGTCGACAAAGATTATTATTTTAACTTTCAGCTTTGTCGGCAAAGCAAGTGGGAGGTGGGGAGAAAGGGACGACGGAATTGGAGAGAAGGAGGCAATGGGGCCCGCCGGCCTCAACGAGCTCGGCTCGGGCTTCAGCGTCTTGAAGAACAAGCGGATGCCGCCGGTCAACATGAGATAAATTTTTACTTATCATAATTTCATCATATTAATATCAACAAAAACTCAAATTAATATATATTTTTTAAATAATAAATTTACCATAAATTAATCATAATTTTTTTATTATTAAAAACATCAAACTAGTATACTTATAATAAATTTATTTTAAAAATCACAAATGGATGCATTTATGATAAATTTATCATTTATTACTTTTCATTAAATTAGATAATTATCATGAAAAATCACAAATTGATACAATGATGACAAACGGAGAATAAAACTCAAACTAGTCTCGTGCCTTCTAACTCAGTAATTTGATGATAAAATTTAACGTAAACTAATCGATGATAAATTTATTACAAATATATCAATTTAGAATATTTGATGATTATAAAATTAATTTAAAATAAATTTATCATAAATATACTAACTTTGAAATTTTTGTTACATTAATCCAATTTCATACGTTCCTGATCTGAGGTTTCTGGGAAATGGCTTCCATCTCCTTAATTATTGTTTTTCTTTTTCTTATACGAAAAATAAAGTATCTCATCTCTTTTGTGCCTTCTTTTCTCTTTGGCGGCACCGTGTGCACCAGTATCGTAGGTTTGACGGTCAAAGATTTTCGGTGTCGAGCACAATGATCTTTCTTCGGGCCACTTGTCTGTTCTCTTCCAGCCTTTACTGTCGAGCATCTTTCGGCGTGGTGCTGATTAGACAGAGATTTCAAGTTTCTTCTTCATCTTTTTTTTTTTAATTATCTGTGGACGTGGCGGTGCCCAAAATAACAGAGAAGACAATGGGGATTTTCTATAATAGATTGTTGTATCGTGACCCCAGGTTTTCAAACCGGCAAATGCCCATTGCCTTAATTCTTTCGGAAAGATTTTACGGCATTAGGACAAACCCATTGTAAACATGATGAGAACGTCGTAAAAATCATCGGATTTATGATAAATTTATCCTCAACGTAGCATCGTAAAACTTTGTTAATTTGTTATTTCATAAACGTGCTATGGATAGTTTCTGTCTAATTGAAAGATGACGCATTTATTGAATGTGATATGTGATTGAACACGTTTAACATGTTCAATTTAAATATTGTTTTGTACGAAAATTCTGCAGTAAGTTATTATGTATATTTACTTATATGTGTCACGTGGACTAACATTAGCTCACATGATTAATTAACATATGTAGGAGCGTGTCATAAATTTGTGAAAATGGTTAAGCTGGATAAGTCGCAATTGTTGTGTAAAAAAGGTCCGAACTATTTATTGGAAAATCCTGAGTTCTATTATTTCATTCATCTATGAAGTGTACTTATGAACAGCTTGCAGTAGTACATAAGGAGATCATTAGCTCATGAGTTGCTTGGGCTCGACTTGATGACTACTTGAGATCAGTTCACTTAGTTCTGAGTCGAGGTTGAGTGCAAGCTACTCAAGTTTTTTGTTGAGACAAGCTCGAGCTTATCAATATTCAACTTCAATAGGCTCGTGAGCCTAATCGAGCTTTCATTATCTTTTAAAAAATATTTAATAATTAGAAATATAGATAGAAAAATACTAAAAATCACATAATATTCAAACTTATAAAAAATGAGATTGAGTCTTATTTATATGTTGATTGTGATTGAGTGAAGTCAAGTTGAATTTGAGTATCTCGATTTTCTACTCGAGTTGAACTCGAGTAGAAAATTTGATACTGATTGAGCACAAGTCAAGTTTCAAGCACCAAGTATTCAAGTGGAGTTGAGTCAAGCTAGAGCTTAGTAGTGCTTCAACCTAGCTCTACTTAATTACACCTCTAAAAAATCGTAAAGATACATTTCATCGAAAAAAAATTGTCATGGAGGAATAATGTTAGTTCTCACAAGATTCCTTACTGGGAAGGATTTCTCCCGGTGCTTTGTGTCATCTCATCCGGAATAAGAGGAATTGGTCGAGACAAAGCCCTCACATTCACGGATGTTCGCCCTTCTCCGAGGATTAGAAGACTGCAGAGGGGGTGGGGTTTCGATCCGCTCGTCTTCTCTACCGTAGCTGAACCTCTTTAGTTGCTTCGTTGTTCTTAGGCTTTCCGTTCTTTTCCTTCGATAGAATTTAGTTGCCTTCGGGTTGGGTTGGTTAATCGGCCTTTTGTCGGATCCCATTCACTCTTAAGTCTTTGAAGTGTATGTTTTATCCGATCTTTGTATATTTGTCCTAGCTCTATATATCTATTACCTTTACCAAAAAAAAAAAAAAAACCAAATATTGTAAAACTTGAAATTCTTTTAATTGCAATAATTTACAACAGGTTGGAACACACAGTTGTAACAAAGAACATGAATTGTGAATATGGAAATATTTGAATAGTAACGATTTATAAAGAGTTATAAAGTTCCATCGTAATCAAGACCAAAGCATCATACATTTGCATATTTTTTAAAAAAAAAAAATTATGCTTGTTCAAAATGTTTACGGCATCACATTGGAACAAAGAATAGAATGTCCTAATTTTTAAATGGCAACGGTTTACATATGTTTACAACGGTCCATCGTAATAAAAAAAATTAATAAATGAGGGACAATTTTTAATCCATCATGAGAATGGCAGTTTGTTTAGGACTATAAAAAAATTAAATTATAAATAATTATAAATTATTTTGAGATTCACTCATTTAAGAATTTGTAATTCATAATAAAATGTTATTCACAATAATTCAAAAATTGTTATGTTAATAAAGCCCTTATTCTAATAAAAATGATCCAGGGGACTTTTATGTGCAAGTGGCCCCCACTACATTGTTCCTACTTTTGGAACAAAACACGCTCATGTCTAAAGCAATTCCCAGGCGACACTCCCAGCCCATTCTCATCAGTCGCCCATGCTACGACACCAAGGAAGACCACAAAGTAGATGTTGTTAGTGGCCGGTCGGGGTACGACGAAACTATGAGGATTGCGCTTCGAATCTTCAGGGAATAAGAGTTGATTTTTCACGACGTTTCATATTCTCTTCCACAAAATCAAAGGATTTATTAGAGAATTATTGCACTTTGATAATCGTAAATATTTACCTCCTTAAATCTAAAAAATCAAGGGAACTTCTTGGTGGAAATATACTTGAATATATTGCAATTTGGTGTTAAAAAGTTATTCCATTAAGTCTCTCATGAGTGAAGATATCCAAATTTAGGTGTGGCCTATTGGGTAACTCGAGAGGATAGCTTTGACATGTAAATCATTTGTAATATCCTACACAAGATGTATTAGTTATTGAAAGTAAGGATATACTTGTGCCGATTTGAGAAAAGGGTTATGATTTGAGTATGTCTTCACCAATACTCAGTACTTCACATTTTCTATGCATTAGGCATTCTAGCTATAAATTGCATATGGATTACCTTTTCCTTTCATTACTCGGGCATGAAAATAGATCAAGCTTTTTGTTTTGTTGAACGTAATGCAATTGATTCTAATGTATAAATTCAAAAAACAAGGAATTTTCTAGAACAACATCTTTAAATGATTAACTGGTATGCCAATAACTTATTTTCTATTACTTTGGAGCGAAGGATTTTCTAATACTTTGGAGCAAAGGATATTCCGCTCAAGTAGGACCTTTTTCATTAGATGCTTTTTGGGAATAAATTTCACACTCTCCCCCTCGAGGATCCCCTTCCCGTGTGTGGAAATCTGTTTTTCTGCACTGCTCCACTCTTCCGTTTAAAGCTTTGGGGACGCCAAATTTGATGTTTCAAAGAAGAAGGTGGTTAACGTTGGATATTTCATATGAAAGTTCATAAGAAAGACTTTGTCTGAGTGAGAAATGACTCATTTTCAGATTATTTAGTCCAAAAGAGGATTTTTGCATTTGGACTTTAATAAAGATTGGCATTTCAAAAGTGTAAAACATCCATTAACGTTGGATATTGTGGGGATTGTGTCTAGAGCTTCAGCTTATTTTGTTGCTATTTAAATAAATGTTGCATATGAGCATCACTAATGTTAATAGAGTGCACTAATTATGCCTATCATTATGGACTTTGTGTGATTTAACAATTTTCCTTCTTTTTTATTTTTCTTTTTTGCTTAGTCAAAAGTTCGGGGAAATATTTGCTCATTGTTATGAAATACATGAATGAATAGAATACATGAATGAATATTCATTATATTCATCTTATCTAATGTACTTATTATGGTACATTTCTATCATATATTCTAAGTGCATCTCCCTATACAATGAATGTTCATCTCTCTTATCCGGTACATGTATCATTCGATACATTGATATTAATGATAAATACATTCTTGTTCTCCTATAAATAGGAGTTTAGTTTTGATGTACAATACAATAACAATCACAATACAGTGAAATATCTAGCTTTCTCTACTATCTCTAGTGTTCACTTGCTTTCTCTTCTCAATCTCTTCTCTATTATATATTCGCAACACAATATTTTACAACACGTTATCAGCACGAGGATCTACCGACTGAGTAAGTAATTTTTGCAAGGTGGGTATTTTTTTGATTGATCAACTTATACTTCATCTTCTTCTATCAATTCTTCATTTTTATTTTTCTTGGCCCGAAGCCAAATTTTCAATCTAAAAGTATCCTTCTGCTCCTGAAGTAGCGGTGGATATTTGAAAATCCTTTTAATTAATTTAAGGATTTATTTTTGCAAGGATTATGGCAAATATTGAAAAGCCCAAATTCCACATCCTGGAAGTGAGTGGAAAGAATTATCTATCTTGGTGCCTTGACATGGAAATGCATCTCCAAGGGCAAGGTCTCGCTAATACAATTACAGAGGATGAAACCTCAAATGAAAAGGATAAATCAAATGCGCTGATTTTTATTCGCCGTCATTTGCATGAGAGCCTGCAGACTCAATATTTATTGGTTCGAGACCCGCATATCTTGCGGAGGAGGTTGAAGGATAGGTATGATCATACCAAAACTGTTATCCTCCCTCAAGCACAATATGATTGGCAAAATCTCAGACTGCAAGATTTTAAATCAGTGTCTAACTATAATTCTGCTTTATTTGATATCGTTTCTCAGCTTGAGTTATGCGGTATCAAACTCACTGATGCAGAATTGCTTGAGAAAATTTTTTCCACCTTTCATGCTTCGAATATTGTATTACAACAACAATACCGGCAACGTCAATTTGCCACATATTCAAAATTAATTTCTATGCTTCTTACTGCTGAGCAAACCAATGAATTACTGCTCAAAAATCATGATCTTAGACTGGGCTGGCTCAAAAGCATTGCCTCGAAGCACATGCTAACTTTGAGAAAAATACTGGCCATTTTAAGGGCTATAAGCGCAGGCAAGAACATAATCCTATAAGGGATGGCAAGAAATTTAACCGCCCTAGGAAATCAAACTTTGGCCTGAATCATGGCAAAGAAAAGAAGCAAAAGAAGGTGATTAATGAAAGTATTTGTCATCATTGTGGCATGACTGGGCACTGGTCACGTACCTGTCATACGCTAAAACATTTTGTTGACCTATACTAGGCATCTTTAAAGAATACGGGCAAGCGTGGTGAATCTCATGCCATTGAAATCAATCCTACTGCCATAACCACTATTGAGGCCAACAATATCTCCGTTGGTGGGACTCCTCTTACTCCTGAAGTAGCAAATGCATCATTGGATGTCTCCGATTTCTTTGAGAACCTCTGATTACTTTGATGAATCAAATTGGTGGATGATAATTTGAACTTTGAATTTTATGTTGTTTCCCTTTAAATGTATTACTTTTTTTTTATTGTTCTTTATGAAATACTTATAAACCTTTTATAATATTTATTTTTGAAATTTTATTCGACTATATAACTAATATACAACTTTTATGATACTTGACACCTGAAGTTGTTAATATAAATGCAAATGGAAAATACCAAGAAAAATGAAGATGTTCGTCTGCTTGATAGTGCAATAACACATACTATATTTTGTAGTAAACACTTTTTCTCGAGTATGACATTGCGTAAGGCACAAATCCATACAATATCAGGTCCTGTTCCAATTATTGATGATTTTGGGAATACTGCAATTATTTTGCCAAATAGCACAATCCTGCATATTGAGAATGCATTTCTAAGCATTCGATCAAAAAGGAATTTGCTTAGTTTCAAAGATGTACGCCGTAATGGGTACCATATTGAGACTATTTATGAGCAAGATAAGGAATATATTGGCATTTTCTCTTATAAGATGGGCCTGAAGACCATCCATGAGAAGCTAGAAGCTTCTTCTATGGGTTTGTATTGTGTCATGATTAAAGCTGTTGAAACCTACGCTACCACATCCCGAAGATTGGTAAGCCCCGATCGCTTTGACTGTGGCATGATCGCCTTGGTCATCCTGGCGCTTCAATGATGCGTAGGATAACTCAAAATACAAAAGAGTACCATTTAAAGGATATAAAGGTATTGTTATCCAAAGATTATAATTGTGAGGCTTGCTCACAAAGAAAGCTCATTATCAAACCTTCTATAACAAAAGTTAATTTTGAATCTCCTTTATTCTTGCAAAGAATTCAGGGTGATATTTGTGGACCAATACAACCACCGAGTGAACCATTCGATATTTTATGGTACTTGTGGACTCATTCTATAGATGGTCCTATGTTTGCCTATTATCTACGCGCAATGTCACATTTGCATGTTTATTTGCGCACTTGAAGTGTGGTATACCGATAGGATCACAAGATATTATTCCTAAAAAAACGAAGGGGAAAGAATCAGGAATCTGCTTCAGAAGAGCCTAGCGTTGTGCTTGCTCCCAAAGAGCTTATTGCCCTTGAAGAGGCGCAAACCCATGAAAGGAGCACTAGCCTCGGGAATACTGAGAATTCCATTACATATTGTAATGAAATTTTGGATCGAAATGAAATCATTATCGATGATGCTTTTGCATTCTCAGTTGTTCATAAAATTATGAATGATGATTGTGAACCATAATCTATTATTGAATGTCGTCAAAGGCAAGATTGGCCTAAGTGAAATGAAGCAATTAAAGCTGAATTAACTTCCCTAACTAAACGAGAGGTTTTTGGACCTATAACTCGTATCCCCAATAATGTAAAGCCCGTTGGATATAAATGGGTATTTATTCGAAAACGAAATAAGAAAAACGAGGTTATCAGGTATAAAGCCCGACTCGTTGCCTAAGGATTTTCCCAAAGACCTGGGATTGATTATAATGAGACATATATACCTGTGATGGATATGATTACATTTCGTTTTCTCATTAGCCTAGCAATCTTTGAAAGATTGGAAATGCATCTTATGGACGTTGTGACGGCATATTTATATGGCTCATTAGACTCTGATATTTATATGAAAATTCCTGAGGGATTCAAAATGCCTGAAGCATGCACTCCTCGCAATTTATTCTCAATAAAATTGCAAAGATCCTTGTACGGGTTAAAGCAATCCGGTCGCATGTGGTATTAATGCCTAAGTGAGTACCTAATTAAGGAAATATACAAGAATAATCCTATCTGCTCATGCGTGTTTATTAAGAAATCAGAAACCGGATTTGCTATTATAACAGTTTATGTTGACAATATAAATTTAATTGGAACTCTAGAAGAGTTAGCTAAAACTGCTGAATATTTGAAAAGGGAGTTTGAAGTTAAAGATTTGGGTAAAACCAAACTTTGTCTTGGTCTAGAGCTTGAGCATAAAGCAAATGGAATAATCGTCCATCAATCAGCATATGTTGAAAGATTGCTTAAACGTTTCAACATGGACAAAGCTTACCTATTGAGCACCCCTATGGTTGTAAGGTCTCTATATCCCCAAAAGGACCCATTTCGCCCTAGAGAATCTGATGAAAAGATACTTAGTCCTGAAGTACCATATCTCAATGCAATTGGGGCTTTGATGTACTTGGCACAATGTACGAGACCAGATATCGCTTTTGTGGTAAAATTATTGGCACGTTTTAGTTCTGAGCCAACTCGGAGACATTGGAATGGAGTTAAACATATTTTATGTTATCTCCGAGGAACCATAGATTTTGGATTATATTATTCCAAGGATTCCACTAACTCTGGTTTAATTGGATATGCTGATGCTGGATATAGATTCGATCCACATAAGGCTCACTCTCAAACCGGGTATTTATTTTGTTATAACGGCACCGCTATTTCTTAGTGTTTTACGAAGTAATCGCTAGTAGCTACATCTTCTAACCACTCTGAGATTATTGCTTTATATGAAGCTGGAAGAGAGTGTGTTTGGTTAAGATCCGTTATAACACACATTCATAATTCTTGTTGCTTAATACCAGTTACAAATTCTCCCACTATAATTATGAAGATAATGCTGCTTGTGTTGCACAAGTCAGGGGAGGATATATCAAAGGTGATAGGACCAAGCATATCTCGCCAACATTTTTTTATACTCATGAACTCCAAGAAAGTCGACAAATTGATGTTAAACAGATTCGATCCATAAATAATCTTGCAGATCTTTTTACCAAATCATTGCCAACATCAAGTTTTGAGAAATTAGTATATGGCATTGGTATGAGGTGAGTTCATAAGATGTAAGATTAATTAGCCCCAGAAGTGGCTATATAGCTCTATTGAGGGGGAGATATTATGAATTATGCATTGCAGCATTGATATGCGGCTAGTTCACAAGATGCAATAATGATTAGTTCCAGGAGTGGCTATATATACATTGCACTCTTTTTTTCTTTATGTCCGGTTTTTTTTTCCCATAGGGTTTTTCCGGCTTAAAGTTTTTAACGAGGCAATTAATGCATTCATAAAAGGGAGAGATCATAACATGTGTGCTCTGCACTCTTTTTCCCTTTTGTCCAGTTTTTATCCCACTGGGTTTTTCTGGCTTAAGGTTTTTAATGAGGCAACATCATTTGATGCACATTCGTAATGAATATGATGAATATTTAAGGGGGAGTGTTATGAAATACATGAATGAATATTTATTATATTCATCTTATCTAATGTACTTATTATGGTACATTTGTATCATATATTCTAAGTACATCTCCCTATACAATGAATATTCATCTCCCTTATCCAGTACATGTATCATTCGATACATTGATATTAATACATTCTTATTCTCCTATAAATAGGAGTTTAGTTTTGATGTACAATACAATAACAATCACAATACAGTGAAATAGTTGGCTTTCTCTACTATCTCTAGTGTTCACTTGTTTTCTCTTCTCAATCTCTTCTCTATTATATATTCGCAACACAATATTTTACAACACTCATCACTTTCTTGCTAGCTTCGCTCCACATGACTTCACTTTGGAAAGAAAAATGATCAATTTGATTTTGATGGCCAGTGGTTCATTTTCATTGCATTTTTTATCCTTTCCTTTTTTTTTTTGAATAAGTGTATTAGAAATCTTAAAATTTATTACAAAAATATAATTGAATTAAAAAACCTTCAAAAGTACAATAAAATCCTAAAACATATTATGAAAGTACAATCGAACTCTAAAACTTTCAAAAAGTGTAATCAAGTCTTCAAATTTGTCAAGTTTGTCTAATCAAGTCCTTTATTGATTACACATTTAAAAGTTTTAGGACTCAATTGGACTTTCATAATAAGTTTTAGAACAAATTTTAGAACTTTCGTAATATCCTATGCAAGATGTATTAGTTATGCATGTGACATCCTGAAATTCGACCCCGTTTCGATAAAGTGAAATGGGCATTTCGTCGGCGTGCCTATGGCCTTTTTCTCTGAGTTGATCACTCACGAGTTAACTAACCTATTGGGTGAAGCCGTTAAGGGATGTATCGGCCGTAAAATCCCTAAAAGCTACCTAATTGGTTGGATTGAGCTAAAATCACGTCTGATCGATTTTTAACCACGAAATGAACTCGATTTCGGGAATCGAATTTTAAGCGCATCATAATTCTTATTTTTAGGATCTTGTCTCGTCGCTCGTCAATTTATTGACGAGTCCGAAATTTCAATAAAGAAATTATCGGAAGAAAAATCGAAGACCAAAAGAAAATAGAAAGGAAAAGGAAAAGAGAAAAGGAAAAATTGAAATAAGTAAATATGTATTTTCTTTTTCCTCTCTCTCCCTCTCTTTTCTTTTCTTTCTTTTTCTCTCTTTTCTTTCTCTCTCCTCTCCCCTCCCCTTTCGTGCGGACGTCCCCTCCCCACGCCCACTCTTTCCTTTCCCCCATTTGACTAGTCAAACTTGTCTTCTCTCTCTCTTTTCTCTCTTATCTCTTCTTCTCTCTCCTCTCTCTTCTTTCTTCCCCCAAGCGACCGAACCCCTCTTTTCTTCTTTCTTCTTCGCAGAAACCAGAGACGGAGGAAGGACAGCAGCTCGCCGCGACCGCCGCCCCGCTCGCCGCTCGTCTCGCCGCCGCACCGCCGCACGCCCGCGCGCCCGTCGCCGTCCCGCCGTCCGCGCACGCCCAGGCCGCGCGATCCAGCCGCGACCCAACCGCTGTTCACCCTATTCCAGCCCCGTCCGGCCACCTCCGGCCACCGCCTAGCCTCGCCGGACCTCCCCCGAGACCCCCTCACCCTCTGCCGGCTTCCCCTCGCTGCCCTAGCCGCCGGAGCAGCCCCGATCGGCTTCATCCAGTGGACCCACGGAGTGGGTTTCAGCAACTTCGGGCCCGCTTTTGGGCCGTTTCCGGGCCCCGGATCCGCGAGTTGCTTTGGGAACAATCGTTCCTCGCGTCGCCGCCGTCGGATTGATCCGATTTGCGCGCGATTTGGTGAGTAATCTCACTAATCCTGGATTAGTTGGCTAATTATGCTTTAAGGTTGGTTTAGTTTTAATTAATTATGTTTAGGTTATTAGATTAGAATAAATTAGCAATTATTAGTCAATTGTAATGCGATTTAGTTAAATTGATTGTGCAATTGGCAAGTAGACGTGGTCTACTATTTATTGGAAGCATCTCGGGGATTTTCCGACCCCTAATCGGGCTTCAATTTGGCGATTTGGGCCTAAGTAAGATTTTTGGGCATTTAAATATTAATTTTCAGAATTAAATTAAATAATTATTTATTTTCCGAAAATTCAAGGGAGATGGTCCGGAACCGGAATATTATGAGGATGACTGTGGTGAAGTCCGTTTATTTAATCGGGCTTTATTTTAAGCTAAATTGAATTTTTAATATTAATTAATTTTCGAAATTAATTAAATAATTATTTATTTTCTGAAAATTTAATTGGGATGACCCGTGACCGGAAAATTATGCTGATGACCGTGGTGAAGTCGTTTATTTAATTGAGTTTTATTTTGTGCCAAATTGAATTTTTAATAATTAATTAATTTAATTAATTTTTGAAATTAATTAATTATTTATTTATTTTTCGGAAATTAAGATTTTGATGGCTGACGACTGAAATCTCGTGCTGATCGTCGTGGCGCAGTCCGTTTATTTATTTGAGCTCCACGTTGTATGGAATGAATAAATTGTGATGTTTTAGGGATTTACCCTAAATTGATTTGGAATTGATTGAGATTGAATGATTGATTGGTAGATGGCCGAGTATGTTTGTTTAGCATTTATAATGCTTTGATGAGTTGTAAAGTGGATGGAATCATGAGAGTGGATTGGAAGTACTGGGATTGAACCGATCGACACGGTGTATAGACTACGTGGTTCGGTGATTGGGACATCACCGGCGAAAACGGCGCCTTAAAGAACGCACGTATCGGTCTAGTACATACATTATTGTGGACCTACGTGGTTCGGTGATCAAGAATATCACTGGCGAAAACGGCGCCTTAAAGAACGCATACACTTGTCTATTAAATACATTGTTGTAGGCATGTATGGTTCGGTGATTAAAGTTATCACTGGCGAAAACGGCGCCTTAAAGAACGCATACACTTGTCTATTAAATACATTGTTGTAGGCATGTGTGGTTCGGTGATTGGGACATCACTGGCGAAAACGGCGCCTTAAAGAACGCACACAATTGTCTATTGAGTACATTATTATGGGCATGTATGGTTCGGTGATTAAGGTTATCACTAGTGAAAACGGCGCCTTAAAGAACGCATACACTTGTCTATTAATTACATTGTTATAGGCATGTGTGGTTCGGTGAGTTGGGATATCACTGGCGAAAACCGCGCCTTAAAGAACGCACACAATTGTCTATGGAGTACATGGTTATAGGCATGTGTGGTTCGGTGACTAAGGATGTCACTGGCGAAAACGGCCCCTTAAAGAACGCACGCAATTGTCTATTGAACAGATCATTGTAGGCATGTGTGGTTCGGTGATTTAGGATATCACTGGCGAAAACGGCGCCTTAAAGAACGCACGCAATTGTCTAGTGAATATGTCACTTTGGTGAACTTGGCACCCGAGAGTATTGACCTAGAATGGTCCATCTGACATGTAATCGACTAGATCGATTGATCATTGTTTTGATTTGAGGTTGTGAATTGATTGACTGAATGGAAATGACCGTGAATGGCCTTGTTGGCATATAATCGACTATGTCGATTTGATCGATGCTTTGATCGGTGATATGATTGCTTGAGTACCTATTGTGAATTATACTGACTTGCAGGTGGGATCTGATACTAAGGTACGTCTTCTGACCTATGCGTGTTTAGGCAGCCTATAGTATAATGGTTTACTAATCGGGCTTAGTGGGGTAGAACTCGCTGAGACGTAATCTCATCCCAGTTTGGGGAAAACATTTCAGGACCCCGATGAGAAGCTGATGAGGAGGAGTCTGAGAAGGAGAACTCGGAGGTGAAACTTGAGGAGAAAGATTTTTTGGGAGAAGAAGATAATCCTAAGAGGGGCCTTGAGTACGGCCCAGGATGGACTCGAGATTCTATCTTCTTTGATATCTCCATTTTAATGTAAATAGAGTTTAGAGTAAAATGTTGTGAAGTGCTCGGTTTGTGTTTGTATAAAAGTTTGGTTATAAATTTCAATATGAAAAATATGGCCCCGCTTTTCTATCCCATCGTTTTATTGTCGGGAATTTTAATCGCTTCCGCATGTGCTTAAAAATTGAAAGGGTCGGCGATATATTGTCCTGGGATATCGCATTATAAAATCGATCAAGTGAGACGGATGTGTGCGTGCCTAAGGATCGGGGCGTGACAATGCAAGTACATAAATACTTGTACTGACTTGAGAGAAGGGTTTTGACAGTATTTATTTGCCAATAATTGATACGTCACATTTTCTATACATTGTTAAGCATTCTTAGTTACAAATTGGATAAGGATTACCTTTTCCTTTCATAGCTTGAGCACAAAAACAGATCAAGCTTTTTGCCTAGTTGAAAGTTATGTGGTTGTTTCAAATGTCTAAATTCAAATAAATGAGAAATTTTTCTAGAAGGACACCTTTAAATGATTAATTGTTGTGTCAATAGCTTATTTTCTGTTACTTTGGATGGAAAGATCTTTCCCTCAGGTAGGGCCTTCTTATGGATATTGCTTTGTGATGTTATTTCCTATCAAATCAAAGTGTAAGTCCTAGAAAGAAGAAACTAGAAAAAGTGTAAGTCATCTTCAAAAGAATTGGATACTTCATATACAATAGTTCGTATGAAAGATGTCGTTTAGGTGTGAAAGAACACATTCCATTTAGATTATTTAGTCCAAAACATGATTTCCGCATTTGGACTTTAATGAAGAATGGCACTTCTAAAGTGTAGCATCCACTAACATTGGATATGGCAAGCATTGCATCTAGAATTTAGCTTATTTTGTTACTATCTAAATCGATGTTACATATGAACGTCACTAATGTTAATAGAGTGCACTAATTTTACGATCATTAGTAATTCAATGTGATTTGATGATTTCTTTTTATCTTTATTTTTCTTTTTCGCTTAGTCAAAAGCCCAAAAGGATTATTCGCTCATCTCTTTTATGCTAGCTCACTCCACATGACTTCGCTCTGGAAAGAAAAATGATCAAGCTAAAAATGATTTCCGCATTTGGACTTTAATGAAGAATGGCACTTCTAAAGTGTAGCATCCACTAACATTGGATATGGCAAGCATTGCATCTATTATTTAGCTTCTTTTGTTACTATCTAAATCAATGTTACATATGAACGTCACTAATGTTAATAGAGTGCACTAACTTTACCGATCATTATTAATTCAATGTGATTTGATGATATGCATTTTTATCTTTATTTTTCATTTTCGCTTAGTCAAAAGCCCAAAAGGATTATTCGCTCATCACTTTTATGCTAGCTCACTCCACGTGACTTCGCTCTGGAAAGAAAAGTGATCAAGTTGGCAGGTGGCCCCCACCACCTCGTTCTTCTATATGCTCATACCTAGGGCGAATCCAAGGCTTGAGTCCAGTGGCTCATTTTCATTGCATTTTTATCCTCGTTTTTTTTTTGGCTACTAACATAAACGGCTTAGTAGTTATTATTTGAAAAATTTTCAAATGCGGCCATTTTGTAAAAAATAATGGCCTAAAGTAGTTAAATTTGTCTCAATCGGTCAAATGTTTGTCGACCGACAAGCATATAATTTTTCTAGTGGCTTGAATATGTGTACTTTTGTCCAGAAAAATGAGTAAACAATTGCAAACCTTAAAGAGAAAATAAAAAACCGAAACACTTCTTCCTTTGTTTCTTCACATGTTCTTCTTTGTTTCCAGTCTTTGTTTCTTTGGAGAGAAGAAAACATAACTCGAGCAAGGCCCACCTCTTCTTTTAGTAAGACACTCAAATCTAACACAAGGGCCTCAACTCTCCATCATCTTTTCTCAAGATTGCAATTCACCTTGATCTCCACTTATGTTCAACTAAGGTTAGTCTCATTCAAATTGATGCAGCCGATTCTTCATTCAATCAAGAGACATCAATTGCATTTTGTTGAAGCAACATGTCAATAAGGTGTGGGCATGTAGTGGAATTTCACACCGATAACAGCGACAATAGTGATGGTAGGAGAACTTTTTTGTATTTAGTATTGCTTTTGCTTATTTTGTTAGATTTTTGGGTGGATTACGTCTCCTTTTGTAATGCGTATAAGTTGCATCCACTGTGTTTTTAAATTGGATTTACTGCCATAGTGATCCTACATGTTGGTAGTGGTCCCTATTTTGCAATTTTCTTAATGCTTTCATTTTTTCTTAGTGTATGCTTTGTCGTTTATGGCCAAACCTCGTGAACATGGCATGGAATTCAATTGTTGGTTTTCGATCTGAACTATAGCACATTCACCATGCCAAGGATAAGATTCCTCACCTTAGCAGCAAAAAAATGTTGGTTTTTGATTAGCTCTTGCACCGGAGGCCTCATAAACATAATCACTGAGCGTAATCACCATACCAACGATAAGGTCCCTCACCATAGCAAGGGCACTTTTATGCCCTAATAGGAGTATGAATGCAGATTACCAAACAACGAGCACATAAATTAAGTCTATAATGCACAAGTTTTGTGACAAATATTATCCCATAAATTGTGAATAAGTGGAAGAGGAAGAGGGTATATAGTCCCGTTGTGTCATTAGTATTCTTTCATAGCTCGAGAATGAAAATAGGTCAAGCTTTTTGCTCAGTGGAACGTAATGCGGTTGTTTCTAATGTATAAATTCAAAGAAATGAGAAATTTCTCTAGAAGAACACATTTTTGTGATTAATTGGAATGCACAATAACTTATTTTCTATTACTTTGGAGCGAAGGATCCTTCGCTTGAATAAGGCCTTTTTCATTGGATGCTTTTTGAAATTCATTTGCTTAGTGATGTTGTTTCCCGTCAAATCAAAGTACAAGTCATTTTGAAAAGAATTGAATACTTCATGTGAAAGTTTATAAGAAAGACCTAGTTGTGAAGGAAGACATTACATTCAAATTATTTAGTCCAAAAAGAGAATTTCCATGTTTGGACTTTAATTAAGAATGACACTCCAAAAGTATAAAGCGTCCACTAAAGTTGGATGATGTGATAAACATTGCGTCTGGAGTTTAACTTATTTTGTTATTATCTAAATCGATGTTAAAAATGAATATCACTAATATTAATTGAGCGCACTAACTACACCGACCATTGTGAACTCCATTGTGATTTGACAATATCTCTCCTTTTTCTTTTATCTTTTTGGCTTAGTCAAAAGTGCTAGGAATAGCTCATGGAAAGAAAAAAGATAAAGTTGATTTGATGGGCAGGTTCCCTCCATGCAATCTAGAGCAAAAGTCGCCTCACGCGTCCATGCGACTTCGCTGTGGAAAGTAAAAATGATAAAGTTGATTTGATGGGCATGTGGGCCTCACCACCTTGTTCCTTCTACATCCTCATATCTAGAGTGAATCCAGGGCTTGAGTCCACTAGCTCATTTCCATTGTATTTCCATTACAAAAATGCCCATATTCCAATTGTTAGAAATATCATATGCTTGCTAGCCAGTTAACATTTGGCCTGCCAATCAGCTCAAATCTTTATTTGACATTGATTTGGTCACAATAATTTCAACTCTAGGCTCTTTTTTAAAAAAAAAAAATGCCTCATTTTGAGCTCTTATTTAAAGATTTATTTTTATTATTTTTATTTTTTAAAGATGCTCCATGATTTCAACTAAGATAACTTAAAAAGCTACAATAACCTGCAATTTTGATCAAATATCTTTGGCGAGCTTTCTGAAAACAAGCCCCAATGCTAGTGTCATCTTCATTATTTCACATTGCATGGTCATAACATGATTGGACAGACAAGCTTAAACTACTATTGGAAAAAAAAAATGTGTAAGTAAAATAATAACACAAGTATGTTGGATCATTCTTTCAACATAGCATTCTTGATATAGGAAATGTAAGAAATTTAAAAGCAATAATTCCAAGGTTTTAAATCCATTATCAAAAGTCTCTCAAAGAATGTTATCTATCTTTCCCAATAATTATAGATGTCACTAGAGTTTCCACTAAATCGTCACGCAAATTCAGTTGATATAAACTGGGAATTCCAGCTTCAGTATTTTGCAGCCCCATCATGCATTCCTCTGCACTGTTGGGCCACTTTCCTCGTGATCCGTTTGACTTGGTCCATTTTCCCAAAGTGCAATATCCTCCTCCATAGCGTTGGATGCAAGTCCCTTTTTCATGGACTAAAGCTGGTACTGGTGGGTTCTCCCATAAATCTACTTCTCTTGAGCTTTCTTCTTATGAATTTGTTTGATACCTCAGCATGACAAACCTCGAAGAGTGTAAATGACCAACCACATAAAGGAAAGTTGGATCAAGCTGAGTCATTGATTGTCTGGAATCACGGCCTTCAAGTTGTCCTCTAATTGCCCAGACATTATTCGGAATCCCCACTTTCGGAAGATTTATCCCATTACTCTTGAGGCTAAATTGGAAAGTGATTCAAATCATCTTGATTAAAATCGACTTTTCTGCTCTTGATTGGGAATATGCAAGCTACATGTCATCGGAAATGACTTGATAATATCGTGCATATAGAGTACTCCCTCTCCCCTTCTTGGCATTAATGTGTGGAAGGATCTGGACTGGGGCAACCACTTTTCCTCCTCTTGGTCCAAATACAAAACAAAAAGTTTATCCTAGGAACTTGTCACCCAAGCAATGTGAAGCCACAAGCAACCATTTCAGCATCTCTCCTCCAAGAAAAAAGATGGAACCTTTCCCAGCAACGATCTTCTCGCAAAGTCGTGATCAATGCCTTGAACTACCCATCTAACAAAGAGACAAAAAATCCGAACGTAAACTATTTATATGCTTAAAATATATTTGCTTGTGCAATGTTCTGGCAAACAAAACATAAAAGAACCTCCTCGGAGCCAAAGTGATCTTGTTGAGGTGTCAGATTCCAATTATGGGTGATCCCATGGTGTCGTGAGATTAAAAGCGGAGAAAATTCATGGCGTTTTTGCTGGATCATTGAAGAAATTATTGCAGTAGTGTAGTTGCTGACTACAAAAACATATATGGTTATCTAATATTTCAGAATAGCTACTACTTGTGTATGTTGCCAACTCTTGATATACCGGTAGGATTTTATTATATTAAAATTATAAGCCATGCCAACTAATTACTAATTAAATTAAAGTTCCGACTTTTAAAATCAAGACTTTTAAAATCTAACCCTCGATGGATTGAAAATTATCTTTTCCTAAAGAAAAATTGATAATCAAACCAAGAAATTTGAAAGGTACATACTTCCTTTTTTCTGTATAAAAGTTTCTAATGAAATGAAAAGTCACTTCGACTAATTACATATTTGCCAATTGAATTAGGTGGAAATGTACCACTTACTAATATTTTGAAAGCCACTTATTCAGGTGAAAAGTTACTAACTTATAGAAAAATCACTTTTTTCTTTGAAGATTAGAAGGGAGCGACCCTCTATGGGCCTGGGTACGATAACTTCTCTATTTACTTTGGACATTGGTTGAATCTAAGAAGGTCATTTTTGGTGCATCTAAAAAATTGTCTTTCATTCTAAGTACCCAATTGAAAGGCGATTGTTGCTGACCACCGCCAACCCTACTCTTTTCATCAGCAACATCTTCCTCCACTTGCATATCTGTCTGTTCATTCTCTTCCTCTTCAAATAACCCATTTTTGTTATTGTAGCACCCCGTCTTTGCCGCTAGTCTCTAAGAGAGCATCCTGATCTTTCTCCATCCGGCACTAGCAAAAACATGCGCACTCTCTTTCTTATATAACGGTTTACCCTTATTGTGAAAATGGTATTGAGTGCAATTACTTTGCATATTGATAGTTTTATTTTGATGTTACAAGTAAGTTAGAAGATGAGACAATTCTAATTACCGAGTTTTTAAAAGTTACTCGACATCTTGAAAAATTAATAATAAACGGAAATGTAACTCATTGGCAAGAGAACCGCATATGCTTTTTCTGTATAAGAAGTAACTAATAAGGATGAGAAAGTTGCTATAACTACTTTGATATTTTGTTACCTACTAAGTACTAAATTAGATGAAACTTACCCACCAAGTGATAAGTTAGGTGACAATAATAGCAGACAATTATGCACTTCAATCTTTCACAATCACAGTTATACAACCTCATTTGCCATTTCTTATGAATAACAATTTAATATTAAAAAAAAAAACTTTACTCAATGCAATTGTATCACTTATGCCTCTCAAACTGGCCATTGGGCCAATCAGGCCTTGATTTGCGTTGAGTCTCGATCAGATTTGGGAACAAATTGAACTCAATTCGGGTCAAACTTTGGACCCATTGGGTCAAATGTATAAAGATGTAACTTTTTTGATGACCTCAATGCCATTATATCATTTATGCCTCTCAAGCCAACCATTGGGTCAATCGGGCCTTGATTTGCTTCTAGTTTCAATTAGATTTAGGCACTTTGGGTGTTGCATAGTTTGTCAATGAATTTTTTTATCAAAAAAACAGAAAGGTGGTTGTTTGCTTCACTTCAACCAATTGAATTCAATAGGCGTCGAGTTATGGACTGATCGGGTCAAATATCTAACGATGCGAGTCACCTTTGTTATGGAAATTGATGCTTCCATAGCGTTCTCTCTTGTTGGGTAGCAATGTAAATAGTGCAAAGACAGTAGCCTGGAATTAAAATATACACGCACATGCACGATTATTTTACTCCTCATGCAAGTCATATTAAATAAATAATAAAATTTAATAATTACAATTGGATGACGATATATAATACTTGATATTTTTTTTTCTTATCTTACCCTATACAAATTCTTTTTAAGAAAACAAACCCTAAACGAACGTTTTGGCTATGTTTTTAATAACTTACCAAAAATTTATTCAACAATTCTATAAAATAGAAAATGGCACAAGATGACGTTGGTTGTTCACTGTCCAGACAATTGAGGAATTTCATCCGAGTGCACTGAGTAGTGGAAAGTAGGTGGGTAACTTCTCCTTTGGCCGACTTTACACTTTTTTTTTTCCTTTAAATTGCGTTGCAAATTTAGAGATAGAGCGCTCCATGTAGATGAGGGAAAATTTTAGCGTGAGAAAGGGCACGCTGGTTTAAATACGTAGATAAGAAATTTATCATGTACCATTGTTCCATAACGTGTCATTCACACACAAAGGACATAAAAACAAATTTGTTTACTTTTATCAATGATAAATAATATGATTGTGTGATAAATGCCTAATTTTCAAGAAAATAAATATTTGTTTTTATATTGCTTTGAGATATATTTTTATTTTACTTTGAGATCTTTTTTACGTTTTTAGTTTGTTTAATGGACAACTAGTCTTTTCATGAGGGCAATGCGCCCATATGAGATATATGTGTTTTGCATGATTGATTGTGAGTGAAATATGAAAATAATCCATTTCCCCCATCTGCTGCTTTTTCTCAATTTTGTTTACTCTTCACTCATACTCTCATCTCTCTCTCTCTCTCAATCCACAAATTTTCTCACTCACTTAGTTTTTGCTTCAAATTTCTTCAAATCAAAGCCTCTAATCGCTTTCTCTTAGCTTCAATCTTCCTCGAATCTAACCTGTTTCTTCCAAACCCATTCAATTCCATCCCAAACACCCAAAAAATCCTTAGAAATCCTCCCTCTCCTGTGAGAATGCCGATCAAACACGCAGCTGGAAAAGAAGGGAAGCAGTTCTCCATTACACTGGAGGGCATAACAAAGCGAATAGGAGGTCGCAACTCCTCTGCAAGTTGGGTTTCGCAAACGGAACCAAGCTTGCTTTGATAGATATCTCACATTTGTTGCTAGAAGTGTGTTGGAAGAGAGAGCATAAAGACTTTTGAGTTTTTCACACAGGAGGGATTTCCATTTAGGCAAATGGTTTTAGCCAGTTGGGCTGGATTTGGTTTTCTATTGGTGTCCAAGGAGATTTATTTTGAAGCTGTGAAATGGTTTTATACTCATTCGATCAAAGGTGAGAATGATAAGAAGGAAATATAATTCACGAGTCTTTCTACGAATGGAATGTTGATTATTCTTGAACATTAATCCTAAGGGTGATTTTGAGGCATTTAGCTTTTGGTGATACTTACATGACTATGAGAAAATTGATGGTTTTTCTGAACAAGTGAGATGATTAGTCCATGATCCTAAGGCGCTGCATTTATGTCAGTATGTGTAGTCTCCATATGATTTTGATGTACTACCTGCTTTCCATTTCTGGCCATGGAGCTGATTTGTTCGAGGAACAAATCAAGCTGACGTTCAAGGTCAAGAATGGTTTTAAGGTCTCCCGAAGAGACCTCCAAAAGGACTGAATATTCCGTGTGGGGGATGGCCTTAACTTGCATTTTTGAAACTTTTGACATTTGACCTCGGAGGTGAGACGCTGGAGTCCTAAACAACCGCCAATTTATTGGAGAGTCCATGCTAAAAGGCATGGACATCACAAGAAGAAAGGAGAAGTTTGGGTAAGGAAGAATGCTTGGGATGGACAAACCAAACTCAAGGGGTATAACCACCATCACTTTATGAGGCTAGCTGTTGGAGTTGATATTAGGATGGAAATGAAGGTGATCCATTGGTAGAGGCTCTCTCAACCGTGCTTACTTGGCTTTGAGGGGAGATCCACATGGTCTGCAATGAGATGCAACCAGGATTTGCAGGAAATTCGGGAGTAACTTCAATTGTTTGGTCAGTTTGCTCCACTTTCCTCCGAAATCCTCATTTCTTTCCATAGTATCCTCCTCCTCCACCAACTTTATTGGAGTTTTTACGTGTTGCCCGTATTTTTCAAGAACACTGGCTTAACAACCTAATCAAGGTCCATGTTTCAAACCATTTTTCAATTTTTTTTTTTTCGATTTTTATATTTTTTATATCTTCAAATTTTATTCATTTATTATTATTCTTATTATATATTTCGAAAATAGGGGCCTCGGCTAAGCCTTCAGACCCGGCACAGACACGGGCTGACACATATCAGATCTATGGGCACGATTCATTGGGCTTATCGCCTTAAGAGGGCTCGATCAAAAATTCAAACTGGGCTCATATCATAGAATTGAGCCCAATTCCCACCTGAAACTAATCAAACCCAAATTCGCAAAAAAAAAAAACGAGATCCATAGCCCAATCACCAGTAAAACCGAATTGAACATAACGGCACTAACCCAACTCTCTCATTCTAAGCCCACAATGAATTCATTGTCCATTAAGAGGCCCATTTTCCTATTTATTCTCTTCTCTCCTTCTTATTCTTCTTTTTGGCCCTGTCGTCTTCTTCCTATAATCTTCCTCGCGCACATCCTGGGAGCTCTGCTCTGCTAAAGAAACCAACTCAACCTCATCAACGATCGACGTATTCAAGCATTGAATGTAACGTCGCCGTTGTCTGGCTTCAGTCGCCTGGAGCACGGCCATCGTCCGTTAATCGTCATGCATAAACCCAGATTAGCGGAAAGACACGCAGGATATGAGCGTAAAGAACTGGACCTCATCCAGCGCGAGATTTACCCAGCTAATCAACGTATGGGTCAAAGATTTCGAGCCACGTTTCTCGCCAAGAAAAACGACCACACCATGTGGCCATGGAGATGCAAAAAATAGCAAAAATAGATAGCCGGTGACATATTGGGAGACCATAAAGTGTACTGGAAAGCAGAACCGTAGTGAATGGGGAAAAAAATTTAATCCACAATGCTTAGACTAGCAACCACATCCCATAATCAGTATCTTTCAACAAAATCAATCCGAATGTGTCAGTTTTGCTTCCTAATCAATCAACACACGAGGCAAGGGTCACAGATTTAACTCATGCATTCCATCAAACAGTTGGTGAGCATCTTAGGAAAAAAGACATAATGAGTGTATCAACACCACAACACAATCCGAATACTTCTTTCTTTGCAGAAAGGGTTTGATTCATCGAGGCAAAAAAATGATTTCAAACCTGGTCTCTTCCCAGACATACACCAGCGTCAACTTCAAACTCAATCTTCATTTATGAAATGACCAAAAAAATGTTGCAAAACCAACCTTGTCGAGGAGGGATTTTCAACCACGAGTGCTGATTAGACTCGTCCATGGAGGTTCAGGTAAGTGTCGATCAACGAACTTGAGATGGACACGTGGAGATCGAGCGGGACTTGACAGCTTCAGAGTTTACGCCTCCGAAACGGGGCAAGGCAACGGTCCTCCCGATACTTCACAGAAGCAAGAGATCCAAAGCGACGAGCAATGATCGAAAGCCAGAATGGGGACTCCAAGTACGCCGGCTACAGTGATCGGTGTAAAACATAGGATGGATTGAATGTTAAAACAGAGGATAACAGAGAGTTTTTCGGCCGTGGTAAGGGAATGGCCGCGAGTGATGACGGAAGACGTCTGACCGCGAAGGAAGGAGTCTGAAAATCTCCCGGAGTGCTCTCAAAATTTATTTTCATCCCCACTCTGTGTTTTTTCTTCCAGAGTAATTTCTATCTCCCTTTCTTACCTCACTCTCTCTGTGACATTCCCCCAAAACACGATCCTCAGTCCCCTCCTACTCAGAAAATAACCGACAATCCCACCTTTGCATTGCGTCCTCTGCGCGAGCGGTTATGGAGAGAGAAAGGTATGAGAGAGAATTACCAATGATGATGAAGATGACGATGAATATTATCTGGTCTCCCCCTCAGGTTTGGAGGAGGGGCTGTTTATGGAGGAAGATCTTTTTTTTTTTTTTTTTTTTTTTTTTTTTTTCACGTGTTTTTCCCCCTTAAAAATGCTGAAATGGGCAGGCTTTATAGATGGGCCGGAGGTGCGCGAATAGGGCCACATGAAATGATGGATAGGGCTTTTTCTTTTCTTTTTCTCTTTCTCATTTTTTATATTTTTTATTACTTAAATGCATATTTGATTTATCAAGTAAAATTCAAGTGCTAACACCCGCGTTTCTGATTAAGCTTACTGTAGTGAAATGTAAATTTGCGAAAATTGCTAATAAAATGTATTGTCTACGTTTGGTGCTAGAGGTGTGTTGGAAGAGACAGGATATAGACTTTGATTTATTTTTTTTTTCACACGGGAGAGATTTCCGTTTAGGCAAATGGTTTAGCTGGTTGGGTTAGATTTTTGGTTTTCTGTCGGTGTCGGAAGAGATTTATTTTGAAGCTGTGAAAGGGTTTTATACTCATTCGATCAAAGGTGAGCATGATAAGAAGGAAATAATTTATGAGTCTTTTTGTGAATGAAATGTTGATTATTTTTTAACATTAATCCCAAGGATGAGTTGCGGCATTTAGCTGTCCGTGATACTTACATGACTATGAGAAAAAAATGATGCTTTTTTCAGAACAAGTGAAGCGATTAGTTCATGATCCTAACACGCTGCATTTGAATGTCAATATGTGCAGCGTAGTCTCCATACAATTGTGATATACTGCCTGCTTCCCGTTTCTGGTCTCAGAGTTGATTTGTTCGAGGAAAAAATCAAGCTAACGTTCAAGGTCCAAGAACGGTTTTCAGGTCTCCCGAAGTGACCTCCAAAAGGACCAAATTTTCCGTGCGGGGGATGGCCTTAACTGGCATATTTGGAACTTTTGATGTCGACCTCGGAGGTGAGACGCCTAGAGTCCTAAACGACCACCAATTTATTGGAGAGTCCACACTAACAAATATGGACATCAGAAAGAAAGGAGAAGTTTGGATGTGGAAGAATGCTTGGGATGGCCAAACCAAACTTGAGGGGTATAGCCCACAACTGTATAACACGAGCTGCTGGAGTTGATACTATGGAAATGGAGCTGACCCATCGGTAGAGGCCCTCTCTATCCAGCTTACTTGGCTTTGAGGGAGATCCCACATGGTCTGCAATGAGATTTGCGGGAAATTATGGAGGAACTTCAATTGTTCAGTCGATTTGCTTCAATTTTCCTCCAAAATCCTCTTTTCTTTCCACAATATCCTCTTCCTCCACCAACTTATTAGAGTTATTATGTGTTGTCTTTATTTTTCAAGAACACTGTGGCTTGTTCTTACTTGAAGATGCGTTTTAAGATTCTTCTGATCATGTTGCCTTGTGAGCTTATGTGTACACCTGAGCTCGAGTACACACAATTGTTGAAAGCAATCGATCTACTTATTTGCCCCTGAAGCCCTTTTTGATGCTATGACAAAAAGAGGGAGGACGTGTGTGACATTTGATTGAATCAATGAGCATTCCCGCGGGGGAGCTTGTGAATCGAAGTTGCATCATGAGATGCGAAGCTTTCACGAGATTTAGAAAGAGTTTCAGTTCCATTGCTGCACCAATTACGGAATGCTTAAAAGGAGAGAGGTTTCGGTGGAGTGAAAAGGCACAAAAGAGTTTTGAACCCTTAAAGAAGAAATTAACTAAATCTCCTGTGTTAGCACCACCGAACGCTGATTTGGTTTTCGAGGTTCATTGCAATGCGTCGAATTTTGGCATTGGTGCTGTTCTCAATCAAGAAGGTCGTCCATTTGTCCCTGTCAATGAAAATTTGAATGATGCCGAGCTGAAGTATTCGACCTATGATGAGTTTTATGCTACAGTCCGTGCACTCAAGCAGTGGAGGCGCCATTTGCTAACAAAAGAGTTTGTTTTGTACTCTGATCATTAAACACTTAACAGATACAACTCTCAACAGAAGCTTAATCGCCCTCTTGCAACTTGGAGTGAATTTCTGCATTCCTTTCCATTCCTTTCTCAAACATGAATCTGGCACTTAAAATCCAGTTAGGACGCTTTACGCTGCTGATATGCGCTCCTCTCTTCTACTATGTAAATCAATGTCGGTGGATTTGAAGTTGTGATAAATTTGTATGAAGAGGATCCAAGTTTTGGAAAAAAAAATGGGAGTTGACTCTTGAGAGTTCATATGGAAGGTTTCACCATCTAGATGGTCTTCTGTATATTGAAGGGCGGTCAATTAATTGTGCATTCTGCAATGTTCATGTCGTTAAAGTTCCTGATGGTGGACTAGCTGGTCAGTTTAGTCGTGACAAAACATTGGCGCTTATTAGAGAGATTTTCATTTTCCAAAGATGCGTAAAAAGACCAGGCAGCTAATGACCTATAAATTGAGTAGTGGAGAGTTCTTTTTTCTTATGGTTTGACCTTGGCTTCATCTGGCCCTTTGCTTGATGATTCCCCAACAAGGATTGTCTATGGTTCAGGTCTATCTCTTGATTTTAGTCAGCAGTTGTTTGGGAAGCATGGATTCAAGATATGATGATTTGCTGCTAGTGCAGCACTGCAAGCTACTTTATGTGAGGCCTTTTTTCCTCATCCTACTGTTGCTGCCTTGATGGAAGGTGTAGTTCTGCTAGTGCATGGAATGCAATTAGAGAGAAAGGGGTAGTTTGTTAGTTGGCATATATGTATTTGGTATAATCCATATATTCTTAAGCACTGTTTTACAGCCTGGCTGCTAATCTTGAACAAGTCGTCCAATGGAGAGTTCTTTTTTGTTTTTTTAATGGTTTGACCTTGGCTTCATTTGCTTGATAAGTCCCCAACAAGGATTGTCTATTTTTCTATCTTTTAAATGTATTTTGGGAAGCATGGATTCAAGGCTTCATCTAGCGCAGTCGCTTTATGTGAGACATTTTTTCCTTATCCTTTGCTCTGATGGATTCGCTAGTACATGGAACACAGTTAGAGAGAAGGGGGCAGCTTGTTAGTTGGCATATATGTGTTTGCTATAACCCATGTATTCTTAAGCATCATTTTATAGCCTGGTTGCTAATCTTGAACAAGTTGTCTGATGGACAGTTCTTTTTCTATTTTTTATTTTTAATGGTCTGACCTTGGCTTTTATGCTTGATGATTCCCCAACAAGAATTGTCTATGGTTCGGGTTTATCTTTTTTGGGAAGCATGGATTCAAGATCTGATGATTTGCTGCTAGTGCAGGCTGCTTTATGTGAGACCTTTTTTCCTCATCCTACTGTTGCTTCCCTGATGGAAGGTGTAGTTCTGCTAGTACATGGAATACAATTAGAGAGAAGGGGGCAGTTTGTTAGTTGGCATATATGTGTTTGGTATAACCCATGTATTCTTAAGCATTGTTTTATAGCCTGCTAATCTTGAACAAGTCGTCTCCTCGAGCTCTCCTGATATTGCTTATCTTCTATCCCTTCCATTTTTCTTGCCCATGTATTCCATGTCCTTATGTCTTGTTTGTTTGGTGAGTTACATAAGGGCAATGGTATAATTAAAGCCATGTCATTCAGACGGAGAAGCCGGCTTACTCTTCCGCATACGTATCATTGCTCTATTTATACGTATCCAAACAAGCGTATGCCAATCAATTAAATCTCCCAAATAGTTCCTCAGTTATGGAACCGACCAGGTCCTCAACATAATTTCAACACAATTTAGTTGATCTCTACAGTAACCATAGAAGTGGGGGAACTTTTGCAGCAGCTGCTCACAATTCGACCAATCAAGAATTTCCAACTAGTCAAATTACTGATGCTTGCAGGCAAAGTAGTAATAGCATTACCTGCTAGGGACGAGGAGAACAAGGCGGAAAAATAGGTAACATCCATGAGAAAATCCACTTCTGATAGACTACAATTGCTTAGATCCAGATGAATTAGATTCGGCAATCCGATAGCACAATCCGAATCGACTGAATCATTCTCCATCTGGCGCAGAAACTTATGAAGCTTTGAGCAACCATATGCATAAGTATACCTAAGAGCTCACAACCTGTGAATGCTGCTAGGACTTGCAGTCATTCATAAATAGAATTATAAGGAAAACAAGACTCCTAATTGAATCTGGCAATTCTTGAATTTTGCTGATGGCAGGCTAACGCTTAACTGAATTTGGGATGTATTCTGCACAAATTATCTTTTCTGGCGAAAATCAGGTAATCAAACATTTACCTTTATTTGGGAAACGAGAAGACATAATTATTAAGAGTGAAATGAAGTAGCAACATTTGTTGCAAATGTAGAAGCAACAAATACAGATTTGAGCACGCCCCCCATTAACTACTCATCCAGAGATAGAGAAACAGACCCTGCACAGGCTCAACCAACCACTTCCTACAAAACACATCTACTTCGAGAACATCAGAATGCACCCTTTTTGCCGGTCATAGCCCTTAAGCTTTCTTGATTTAAGTTGCACGTGCCAACACTAGGATGGCATGCCAACTAAGATAATCAGACAAATTAGAATAAGTATGCAAGATGCTCGAACTTCATGATGGGTTTCTTCTACCCACGAATGAAACTTGCCAATGCAATTGAAGGAATCGACTTTGTTATAGACGCCTTTTTACTTTCAAGCTCTTTCTTCCTATCCTTCATAGAATATCCTCTTACACAAGTAATCCCACACTCTTGTCTCGAAAACAGAAACAAGACGAGAACGGCAAATAGAAGGGCAGTGATTTGGATGCACCACGGAATACCATTTTGAAACAATAGAAAGGTACTTCAATGTGATATATCGTGTTCGAAGCTATACACATCATGAATTTATGGAAAAGAAGAGAGATTTCACACAATTGATAATTCTGGGATAAAATATATGGAACTCGTCAAGCTTATATTTGCTTAAACTTCCATAAAGATAGAACATCCAAAAGCTCTGCAAAAGAGTAAAATTAACGCGTGTTGCATTAATTTGGTTAAAAAAAAAGACTCAAGGATACATATGACAAACTTGGAATAGCTCACCTGCACATCAAATTGGATTGCTCCTATGATCTTGCATTATAAGCACTCCAACTAGCATAATATGGGGAAACTGAAAGAGATGGTAGACACATAAATAAGAAAGAGAGAGGAAAGAGCTAGAATGTTCAGTCTGCTTGTGTTTTGACATTGATACTTCATTTTGTGACGCAATAAGCAATCTGGAAGAAATTATAGGATCCCCAAGAGTGAAGCGCAAAAAGCAATAAAAATGAAGCAAGTTCTAAAGCACAAGATCATAGTGACTTGAACAATACTTCCAATGAGGCCAAAAAACAAGACCTACATATATTTTTTAATATCCCTTTATATCTAAGCATTTGAATAATTCCCAACTACCTAAAGCTAAATTCAGCTGCAAAAATTTTTAAATTCGTGACTGCTAAATAACATACATGGTATATGTATACTTTTGGACATTTGCAAAGTAATCCCTCACAATTAAATTTCCAAATTTAGCATTAGCACCAGCCAAATCAACAAATGTCCCATCCATCCATCTTTCATGACAAACCCAAATGAAGTTGCTTGATGTGACAGCCACTGTGGTCCTCACATAGGAGAATTCCATTGGAAACCCATCAGAAGATGGACAAAAGGGTCACTCTTGCCAGGAAACGGCACAAGTGCAGAGATTGTTGGAATTGAAGTGCAAGGAAACATTTAGCAAATGCAACAAATTACAGTAAGCATTATGTCTAATATTCAAACTTGGCCGCAATCCAGAGGTGGACATTTGTGCCATGATTCAAGAATGTCTCTGATTACTAAGATTATCTTTAGAGGCTTGAGGCACTTCCTAAGGGCAATTCATGTTGGCATGGAACCCTTAGACCATCCTCTATTTGCTTGCATATAAGGTGAAACCCAAACACCTTCTCAGTGTTGCTTTAGATACTTCAAATGAAACCTAGAAGAGGCTCCACTCTGTCTCTAGCATCTCATCCAATTCATCAAATGAATGGTGTGGAAAATAGTTAAACCACAAGTGATCAAACTATAATGAAGAGAAAGTGCTTGTATTGAAGTTACTTCAAATATAGTTCACCAATACTCGAAACTCAAATGAAACGCTAGCCTTAATTCCCTCCTCCAATTCAAAAGCAACACAAAAAGCCAATTCAAGGATATCCGCATGCAAATATTGGGGTACCGAAAAGAGACAGAACACTCTTGACTTTGGATAAATCAACATAGAATCTCTCTTCCAAGAAGTATAGTATCCATGTAGTGACCCACTTGAAAACATCCTGCTATAGCAAATCCATAAAATCAGAATCACACCCGCTCATGCATGGGGTGGAAGTTTCTAGCCATGCATAGTGAGGAGAAAAAAGAAAAATCAAAATGAACAAGATTAACTTCTCAAATGATACATAACAAGAACTTGACAAATTTCCAAATACAAATGGAAACTTCCCCCATGCTATGTGCCTCTCTTGCGATTTGTTAGGCTCAATTAGATTCTTTCACTTAAGTATTTTTAAGAGTGAACTTCAACTTTCCATCCATACTTGGTACTTTTAAACCTGTGAAGAACTTAAGTCCTTACTAGACTTGCGTCCCAAACACAATAGGAACAATTCTCATCCAGGACGAGTTTGCGAGTAGTGAAAATGGAATAAACTCATCCATCTAGATTTATTAGGGCATCAACATAATAGAAAAATAACTAAAAGAAGAGAGAATATAATTTCACAAAACTAGTAGTCAAAACATTTAAATCCGTGAATTACGTAATGGATACAATTGGGCATATTCAAAAACACTTGGTGGACATCACAGAGGTGGGGTTCCTTCAAACGAAAGAGAGAAGGGACAAGCATTGGAGGTAGGGAATAATCTCGTTCACGCGGATGCCAATGGCTTTGGTAGCTCTAAATTCTCACTCCACGACTAAGCCATCATCCAAATTCAAGGATGATTTCCTTCATTCTTTTACCCTTGGGGATGCCTAGTCCTCTACAAGAGTTTCGAGCTTTCATAGAACAGAAACAGTGGAAGGTTAAAAAGGTGCATGAACGCGAAAAGCAATCAACTCACAGGACAATCCATATGCCTCCAACCAAAGGTATTGAACCCCACAGCAATCCGCACACAAGCGCCATCACCCGCCGGATCCAATGCAGCACATCTCCCGACTGATCCTGCAACAACCACGGACGCATGTGATCATTAATAACTCGATTATGCCAATGAAAAGCTAACTTCCGGACCCAATCAAATCGTTCAAAATCAAATCAATTCCACTTAAAATTGCACCTCAGCTAATGAATCTATAGAACTTTAATAATCTACAATGGCAAGAGAAGCAAACGCTTGGGTCAGTCACCTCGAGTGATTAAATGGAATATTATCCATTCTTCATTGAAAACTAAAGCTACATTAACTAAAACCTAACATGCTCCTTTGAGCATAAGACAGCCCGGGCGTAACACCTAATCAAAACATAAAAGTGCAGATGGGCTTTAGTATTTTGTGGTTTAGAACAAATTATCATTTTCGCAATAGATTAAAAACTGTCACTTAATCATTTCTTATTTTGGATTGAGCAAAGTAGTCCAAGGGACTCTATCAATCATCAATCACTAAAGAGATTGGCGTGTGACACGGCTGTGAGTGTTTGTTTTTCCATATTTACAAACACTTATAAGGGATTGCAACTAGACTCGTCTAAAAAACAAACTATAAAATCAGTAAATGATATGTAAGTAATCATGTTGAGTAGAATATGACGTTTATCAATGAAATCACGATTCGATTGACAAGGAAACATGAAAAACAAACACTTTGCTATGAATTTGCTCTTTGAGAACTGCAGTAGTAATTCATTGCCGTAAGAGTGTCTTATGATTGAGACATTGCAAAGGAAATTTGGTTGTCAATCTTATGCAATAAAGAAGCATACCTCCCAACTTGAGTTTAGTAAATATATTCAAATCATCCTCTACTCGCTTGCATCTTATCATATATCCCAACTTTTTAGGGTTCCACCAAATACTCTAAGATTAAGGCTAAATCGTAAATATATCTCGTCAAATTGACCAAAATCAACTCCTCCCTCCAATAATCCCCACAGCACATTTGGTTTGAGATATTGAATCCACATATGATCCGAATCAAATGAACCAAGAGTTCCCGATAGCACATTCCGCCTTTCACCATTAATATGTGGCACAATGTCAAAAGATATTTCTCCTTTTTCCATCTTCTACACTGAAAACAACACATAGAGCCAATCCTAGGAACTTGTCATACAAGTCTTGTGAAGCCATGAAAGATATGGTACCGTCTTCAACAGGCACAAACTCCTCTGGCATCTCTCCTCTAGGGACAACATTTTGCCAATCATGAGTAATTTGGGAATAGCGATAGTTCTGTTAAATAAGTAAATAGTTAGAAGAACCCAAGTTTATAATTAAGTTTGAGTAGAAGAGCTTGATTTGAGCATATTCCTTGTAACTCAACCTAAGCTAGTGTTCTATAATAATTAGATGCATTGATCCTTGCTTACGTTATCTTACATATAGGGTGCATAATCACCCTAGATTAATTTGTTTATCTAGCATTTTCAGCTTTTGCATTATAAAAACACACAAAGCACTAAACATAGACTCTGTATGTTTCTCTCACCCACACACAGACACAACCATGCACAGACCAGAGGTGGGGGAAGGAGGGAGGGGGAAGAAGAGTGGGAGGGGGGGGGGGTTGGGGGGGGGAAGGAGGGAGGGGGAGGGTTGGCGGGGAGAGAGGGGAGAGAGAGACCTGGATTGGGAAGTCAGTCACGTTGGATCCTTCGAGTATTAAATCACTTGAACTATTTTCCTCTCTACTTGTTTTATTATCTAGTAAATCTTCTGTTTCACTTGAACTTTCTTCCACCGTGCTCTTCCGATTATCTTCATGTCGAACCTCGTACAGTAAAGCTGGATCCAGGGACTGATTATGTTGAAGAAAAATCTCCAAATCATTCTCTAATGGCTTGCATATTAATCGGAATCCACATTTTTCACAATTACATTACCCGATGCTGTAATGGTTAACATGAAACAATTCCAGCCATTTGGACCAATAGAGACTTGGTCCCATATTAGCCTTGGTTCGTAACACTTAAGCCACACATGATTGAAATCATGTAGGAAAGAGCATCCCACACCCCAACTCCTTTTACCATGGATGATTGGGTAAGCGAACACTTTGCCATCCTCTTTTCCACATTTTGCTCGGGCTACGACACAAAAAGCTAATCCTAAGAATTTTTCAAACAAGTCCTTTGAAGCCATGAAAGAAATATGACCCTCATTATTAGGGAGCAACCATTCTGGCATCTCTCCTCCAGGCATAAAAGTTGTTGGTGACCATGGGAATCGATGAAAACCATCCTGTCATAATGCACATTGTTAGATAGTTTTTCGAAATTGGCACCTAAAAAGAGGAGTTTCAATGAGTTAAGTGGGTAGTCTTATAGTTTAGCCATAGTTAGCAATAGCATTACAAAGATTTTTTGTACTTAATTGGTGGAAACGGGATATGTATTGTTTAAGATTTTGTAACTAGATGAACATATATTGTTGAAGTTTTTCATTGGGTGTTCCTTGTAATGACACAAAGGAGCTAGAGTTTTATAGATAGAGAGAATATCATTTGCATTGCCTTATAGCCACCTCCACTACATATACATGCAGAATCACTTTCAAAATGTTTGCTTTTATTAATTAGCCCAGATTTTCGGCCTTTCACAGTATGCAAAACACAATGCAGCCAACATGTACGCGGTCTCATAACAATCAAAGAGAGAGGGAGAGTCTAACCTTATAATTCAAAAACCAGAAAACTGGAACTCTTGATGGAGCCGTCCATGCCATGAAGAAAAGTCAACATTGTCAAAGTCACATAGGTTTGAGGGCTTTTCACTCAGAGATTCGCAGCCAATTGCCCATTGACGTTGAAATTGCCCTGGAATATCGAGGATCTCTTGTATTCTTTGACAATACGAAATAGGTAAATGGGGCAACTTATATTGTTGCTTGCATGTAGGAAGGTTATTAAAATTGTTTCCTTCCAAAGACAAATAATTTAAGGAGGGAAAACAGGAAGGATTCTCCATGAATTCTACTTCCGATAAATTGCATCCGTTAAGGTCTAGCAACCACAACTTAGGAAATCCCATTTTCATATGGGGATCACTCAAATCCCCTCCCTCTTTGGAAACTTGACTAGTTTTGAGCAGCCATGAAGCATCAGGAATTCAAGATTTGGCAACCTGTAAATGCTAGATGGAAGGATTGCCAATTTCTTGCAATCACATAAATCCATTTCCCCAAAGAGACAAGATTTTCTATGGATGCAGGAAGTCCCTCAATTGAAGTCCCTTGTAAATTAAGTCCTCGCAAGCCTTTCATTTTATCCGAAAAATCAGGGAGTCTTTGCAAATTTGAGCAATCTTTAAGATTGAGAAGTTGAAGATTCTTGGAATGGAGCACATCAGGGAGATGATGGAGTTTTGAGCACTCACCTAAATTCAAAAACTGTAACTTGTTGTGATATGAAATTGATTCATGGGCATGCTCCAAGTTTTTGCACCAATAGAGATCCAATATCTCGAGATTTGGAGTACAATCGAGGTCCGGCATACAAACCAATGATTGGCATCCACTGAAGTTAATGAACTTCAGTTTTATGAAGTCCTACAAGAACAAAGAAACCAACTTGGGTAGACATTCGGATGAAAAAAAAAAACTGAGATAAGTATTTAATACAAAATTTGGCTCTAATGAACAAGTAATTATTTCATCCGTCCGGAGGCAAATAAATGGTTCTTATAGTTTTCCTAAACAAATTACATAGGGATGATTCTATTGTCCCATTGTGTAAAATTGGAACACCATTCGGTGCTGGTAAAAGTTGAAAGACATTGTCAATTGTCAAATTCCATTGCCAACAAAATTTTGATTGAAAACTTGTTTAACAGTAATGCTTTGGTAAGTAACCAATACTTTTAAGTTACTACATAGTTTTAAATTACAAACTATTTCATTACGTAGCTTACCAATAAGTTAATGGTACTAACTTTTATAGAAAACTAGTATGATGCCTGTGCATGCATGGATAGACTATATTTATGATTTTGAATGTTGATATCAACGTGACTTTTTCGCAAGAGAGATAAAACATGTGCAGAAAATTATAACAAAATAAATATACACATCAATGAAATTCTTTCTAGAGCTTATATGGAATTAGCAGGTTTATCCTCTGATTAATAGAGAGGGTTAATATCATTAAAGACCCAAAATTGGTCCCTCATGACACATTTACGACTAATTTCCACCTCACAAAAATCTCAAACTAGTACCCCTAGCCCAAATTGACCCTCCTTATTACAATGCATGTATGTCAACACACGTGGTAGATGGTTGCAAGATGGATTTGATGTAGATAATGACAAATTCGACGCAAAAAATTTACGTGTGATGATAATAAATCCAAACATAAAATAGTAAACATTCTGGAAAAACTGAGTAAGACTTTGGTTTTTGACACATAATATCAATGAGTACTACTCCTAATTCTTCGTGCCCCAAAGGACTCGTCCATCACTTGGATGCACTTGGGCGATAGCCTTTGCCCACCGTGCATGGCCTGAAAAAATGAGTAACACGTTGGTTTGGGCCTCCCTAAATGGAATCTGACCAAAGCCCAAAAACATGTATCTTCTTCAATAGATTTTATGTGCAAAAGCCCCCATTAAAATGAAAAGCACTAATTGAGGAATTACAATGAATAATTTTCACCATTAGAAACTTTAGTATCTGTAAGTATTGTCTTCCTCATGTGTTCTAACCGGACGGACTGGTTGCCATTTCTTTTGGTTTAGTATGAATAAATCCGACGACCCAAGATTCTAGGATGGATTTTCGTTTTTAAAGGGCACTTTTCTTTCTTAGGTCCAACAACATGTAATAGGCCGTGGGCTGTAGTTAGGATTAACTAACAGATATGAGATGGACCAAAAGTGGGCCTCGGGATCATTGACTGGAAGGCCATGGAATGGCCGAAGTGATTGGGCCAAGAAAGTGGTCATGGTAGACTCATCCCCGGGATCAATAAAATTGGGCAATCAGTTTCTACCCAACATAAACCCCACAAGGAGTTTGGATGGATGATCCACTAAACATCCGGGGCCTTGCGATTATTTCTCAAATATGATTTCAATGATTTATTTGTAAAATATGAGCCAAATATGAATT